>OY757247.1:49864165-52362665 GCA_963583935.1 Diaperis boleti | reverse complement strand
TTTGTAATCTTGTATTGTCACAATTTCGTAATCTCACCATCTCGTCATCTCGTAAATTTCACAATCTCATCTTCACAATTTCGTAATCAGACATTTTCCTAATCTCACAATCTTGTAAGCTCACAATCTCGCAGTTTCGTAATCTCAGATTTCGTAATGTCACAATATCCCAATTTCGTAATCTCATAGTAACACAATCTCGTAATCTAACAATTGCGTAATGTCACAATCTCGTAATCTACTAATCTCAGAGTTTTCAAAATTCATACACCACTTTGAGTATTTCCTAATGTCACAATTTTATAAGATCGCAATTCGACAACCTCACAATTTTACTATTCCACAATTTCAAAATATCCTTAACTCACAATCTTGTCATCTTCTAATCTCACAACCTCGTAATCCGACAATGCCGTCATCTCAAATTTCGTAATATTACAGTTTCTAAAAACATGATTTTCTCAATTTCCTAATATCATAATCTCACCACCTCGTCTTCTCTTAATTTCACAACTTCGTAATCTGACATTTACTAATCTCACAATCTCGCAGTTTCGTAATCTCACCATAATGTCGTCGTTTCCCAATTTCATAATTTCCTAAACTTTTAATGTCACAATTTTGTAATCTTGTATTGTCACAATTTCGTCATCTCACCATCTCGTCATCTCGTAAATTTCACAATCTCATCTTCACAATTTCGTAATCAGACATTTTCCTAATCTCACAATCTTGTAAGCTCACAATCTCGCAGTTTCGTAATCTCAGATTTCGTAATGTCACAATATCCCAATTTCGTAATTTCATAGTAACACAATCTCGTAATCTAACAATTGCGTAATGTCACAATCTCGTAATCTACTAATCTCAGAGTTTTCAAAATTGATACACCACTTTGAGTATTTCCTAATGTCACAATTTTATAAGATCGCAATTCGACAACCTCACAATTTTACTATTTCACATTTTCACAATATCCTTAACTCACAATCTTGTCATCTTCTAATCTCACAACCTCGTAATCTGACAATGCCGCCATCTCAAATTTCGTAATATTACAGTTTCTCAAAACATAATTTTCTCAATTTCGTAATATCATAATCTCACCATCTCGTCATCTCGTAAATTTCACAATCTCAACTTCACAATTCCGTCATCAGACATTTTCCTAATTTCACAAACTTGTAAGCTTACAATCTCGCAGTTTCGTAATCTCACAATCCCGCAATCTCACAATATGCCAATTTCGTAATCTTATAGTAACACAATTGCGTAATGTGACAATCTCTTAATCTACCTATCTCACAGCTTTCAAAATTCAGATCCACTTTGACTATTTCCTAATGTCACAATTCTATAAGCTTGCAATTCGACAACCTGTCATCTCAAATTTCGCAATATTACAATTTCTCAATACATAATTTCTCAATTTCCTAATATCATAATCTCACCACCTCGTCTTCTCTTAATTTCACAACTTTGTAATCTGACATTTCCTAATCTCACAGTCTCGCAGTTTCGTAATCTCACAATAATGTCGTCGTTTCCCATTTTCATAATTTCATAAACTTTTAATGTCACAATTTTGTAATCTTGTATTGTCACAATTTCGTCATCTCACCATCTCGTCATCTCGTGAATTTCACAATCTCATCTTCACAATTTCGTAATCAGACATTTTCCTAATCTCACAATCTTGTAAGCTCACAATCTCGCAGTTTCGTAATCTCAGATTTCGTAATGTCACAATATCCCAATTTCGTAATCTCATAGTAACACAATTGCGTAATGTGACAATCTCTTAATCTACCTATCTCACAGCTTTCAAAATTCAGATCCACTTTGACTATTTCCTAATGTCACAATTTTATAAGATCGCAATTCGAGAACCTCACAATTTTACTATTCCACAATTTCAAAATATCCTTAACTCACAATCTTGTCATCTTCTAATCTCACAACCTCGTAATCCGACAATGCCGTCATCTCAAATTTCGTAATATTACAGTTTCTAAAAACATGATTTTCTCAATTTCCTAATATCATAATCTCACCACCTCGTCTTCTCTTAATTTCACAACTTCGTAATCTGACATTTACTAATCTCACAATCTCGCAGTTTCGTAATCTCACCATAATGTCGTCGTTTCCCAATTTCATAATTTCCTAAACTTTTAATGTCACAATTTTGTAATCTTGTATTGTCACAATTTCGTCATCTCACCATCTCGTCATCTCGTAAATTTCACAATCTCATCTTCACAATTTCGTAATCAGACATTTTCCTAATCTCACAATCTTGTAAGCTCACAATCTCGCAGTTTCGTAATCTCAGATTTCGTAATGTCACAATATCCCAATTTCGTAATCTCATAGTAACACAATCTCGTAATCTAACAATTGCGTAATGTCACAATCTCGTAATCTACTAATCTCAGAGTTTTCAAAATTGATACACCACTTTGAGTATTTCCTAATGTCACAATTTTATAAGATCGCAATTCGACAACCTCACAATTTTACTATTTCACATTTTCACAATATCCTTAACTCACAATCTTGTCATCTTCTAATCTCACAACCTCGTAATCTGACAATGCCGCCATCTCAAATTTCGTAATATTACAGTTTCTCAAAACATAATTTTCTCAATTTCGTAATATCATAATCTCACCATCTCGTCATCTCGTAAATTTCACAATCTCAACTTCACAATTCCGTCATCAGACATTTTCCTAATTTCACAAACTTGTAAGCTTACAATCTCGCAGTTTCGTAATCTCACAATCCCGCAATCTCACAATATGCCAATTTCGTAATCTTATAGTAACACAATTGCGTAATGTGACAATCTCTTAATCTACCTATCTCACAGCTTTCAAAATTCAGATCCACTTTGACTATTTCCTAATGTCACAATTCTATAAGCTTGCAATTCGACAACCTGTCATCTCAAATTTCGCAATATTACAATTTCTCAATACATAATTTCTCAATTTCCTAATATCATAATCTCACCACCTCGTCTTCTCTTAATTTCACAACTTTGTAATCTGACATTTCCTAATCTCACAGTCTCGCAGTTTCGTAATCTCACAATAATGTCGTCGTTTCCCAATTTCATAATTTCATAAACTTTTAATGTCACAATTTTGTAATCTTGTATTGTCACAATTTCGTCATCTGACCATCTCGTCATCTCGTAAATTTCACAATCTCATCTTCACAATTTCATAATCAGACATTTTCCTAATCTCACAATCTCGCAGTTTCGTAATCTCAGATTTCGTAATCTCACAATATCCCAATTTCGTAATCTCATAGTAACATAATCTCGTAATCTAACAATTGCGTAATGTCACAATTTCGTAATCTAATAATCTCACAGTTTTCAAAATTCATATCCACTTTGACTATTTCATAATGTCACAATTATATAAGCTGGCAATTCGAAAATCTCACAAATTTTATCTAATCTACTAATCTCAGAACCTCGTAATCTGACAATGCCGTCGTTTCAAATTTCGCAATGTTACACATTTGCATAGACATAATTTCTCAATTTCGTAATCCCATAATCTCACTAAATCATCTCGTAAATTCACAGTCTCATCTTCAAAATTTCGTAATATCACATTTTCCTAATAATATCGCAATCTCGTAATCTCACAATTTCGTCATTTCCCAATTTCGTAATCTGACAACGCTGTTATCTCAAATTTCGCAATATTACAAATTCTCAAAAGATAATTTTCTCAATTTCCTAATCTGAAA
Organism: Diaperis boleti; assembly: GCA_963583935.1. Taxonomy (NCBI): domain Eukaryota; kingdom Metazoa; phylum Arthropoda; class Insecta; order Coleoptera; family Tenebrionidae; genus Diaperis; species Diaperis boleti. Next base: position 52,358,891 of record OY757247.1, on the reverse strand, counting down.
ATCTCACCATCTCGTAATTTCACAATCTCATCCTCACAATTTCGTAATCTGATGACAATTTTTCTTCCTTCTTTATTTTCTGTTTATTTGGTTTTGCATCACTTGTACCTTCTTTTACTTATTTTTGGTCAAACATCATCTGTTCCATTTTCAGCCCGATTTTTTCTTGACTTCTTCTTTGCTTTCTTTTGGGATGCTTCTGGGCTTATTTCTAGCTCTCTTTTTCAGTTTGTCGTTTCTTCCTCCGTAAATTTCTCCACTCCTCAACCCGTTTCTTTCTTGCTGCTTTTCTTATTTTGCCTTCTTCGCCGTTTTCTTCACTTTTCTACGTTTTCTTTACGTTATTTTCGTGACTTCTCTCCACGTGTTCGCGTAACGGTCGGTAATCTCGGAATTCCAGACTAGAATGAACAAATATGAGATTGCTATATTAAATTCTAACATCATAAAGATACAAAACTCAAGAGTTTATATTTACATTTAATTCTGAATTTGATTGATTCTTATAATATTACTTCTTTTATTTTAATATTTGGTATTTGGTGTAAGTTATTTGGAAAGCTACGCCCTCATCTGGTAGTCACGCGCTGTTTAGAGTTCTTCCAACAAGATGGAGCACCTCCGCATACCACTGGAAATTTTTCCCGAAAATGCTTATACATAATTATAAGCATTTCCTTACAAGGTACGAACTTTATTCTACGACCGATTAATTAATAAAAAGAAAAAGTACTTCAAACAGAGTCACTTTAAAAACTAAAATCGACCTGTCCAAGAATTTTTCAAAAAATCTGTGGGCAATTTGAAATACAGATATCGACCAACCCCGCACCCTCCGGATTCTTCGCTGGAATCTTTGGAGCACTTCCAACTGGTACCGCTTCCACGAAACCTCGCACTTGATTCCCAGTAACCCACTTCTTCGCGAGGACAATGACTGGAGCTTTGATCGATTTTCACGGTACTATCGCCCCGAAGACGGTGCATTGTACAGTACAGCAATTCCGAATACAATGTCATTAATCTTGGCGTCTGTTGGGACAGGTCGGGTCTGATGGCATTGCGCTGTGTCATGGCATGTTCTGCAACTGCGGATAGGTCAGGACCGGCAGGTTCGCGATCTGGTTCACGCGACGTGAATTACGAGGAACTGCTCGTCCAGATTTCGGATGATCTTTTATTATCTCCGCTTGGATGGTAGTTAGCGGAAATTTTACGACGGCCATAACTGTCCGACCTTGTTGAACGATTCCTTTCATGCGCCCCATAAATTTTTACAACAAACGGCGGGCCCCTGCCCTACCTGAAAATCGCCGAGTGCACGTTACAGGAAGAATTCTTTTTCAGTTTCGTTGGAGCGCTAAACGGCAAAAGTGGATTCTTTCCTCTTGGGGCATCTAGACGCATCCGGATGATTTCTGGAGCTGTGAGGTCGGACGGGAAGTTCAGCACTTCGGCAGACGACTGGGCCAAACTGGTTTTAGACAACCCATCAAGTGACCTGGGAGGAATTCGGATTATTGCGGCTTTGCTGGAGGTTGGTATCGCTTGGCGGAGTGGAAGAGTTTGTTTGGACTCATATTGGTATCTAATCCAAAAAGTGTCATAAAAACCCCTTATGCGGTCGAAATCTGCTGTTTGACTATTTTTAATTTTACGAACTTCATCCTTAAAGATTACTTCGATTAAAAAAATGTCAAAAATTTGCAAATTCACTCAGAAGCTTTGTAAGGCATTTCATTGATTTTTCATGTCATATCTAATCAAAAAGTGTCATAAGAACCTCTTTTACTGTCTAAAACTACTGTTTGACTATTTTTAAATTTGTCAATTTCATTCTTAAGAAATAATTCGATCGACAATTCGTCAATAATTCACAACTCTATAGAGGAGCTTTGTAAGACATTTGCTTGTTTTCGCATGTCACATCTAATCCAAAAAGTGTCATAAAAACCATTTATGCGGTCGAAATCTGCTGTTTGACTATTTTTAATTTTAAGAACTTTATACTCAAAGATTACTCCGATTAAAAAAAAATGTCTAAAAATTTACAATTTCACCCTGAGGCTTTGTAAGACATTTAATTGGTTTTTCATGTCATATCTAATCAAAAAGTGCCATAAGAACCTCTTTTACTGTCTAAAACTACTGTTTGACTATTTTTAAATTTGTCAATTTCATTCTTAAGAAATAATTCGATCGACAATTCGTCAATAATTCACAACTCTATAGAGGAGCTTTGTGAGACATTTGCTTGTTTTCGCATGTCACATCCAATCCAAAAAGTGTCATAGAAACTCCTTATGCGGTCGAAATCTGCTGTTTGACTATTTTTAATTTTACGAACTTCATCCTTAAAGATTACTTCGATAAAAAAAAATATCAAAAATTTACAATTTCACCCAAAGGATTTCTAATCAAAAAGTGTCATAAGAACCCCTGTTACTGTCTAAAATTATTGTTTGACTATTTTTAAATTTGTGAATTTCATTCTTAAGAAATAATTCGATCGAAAATTCGTCAATAATTCACAACTCTATAGAGGAGCTTTGTGAGACATTTGCTTGTTTTCGCAAGTCACATCTAATCCGAAAAGTGTCATAAAAACCCCTTATGTGGTCGAAATCTGCTGTTTGACTATTTTTAATTTTAAGAACTTCATCCTTAAAGATTACTTCGATTAAAAAAATGTCAAAAATTTACAAATTCACTCAGAAGCTTTGTAAGGCATTTCATTGATTTTTCATGTCATATCTAATCAAAAAGTGTCAGAAGAACCCCCTTTACTGTCTAAAACTATGGTTTGACTATTTTTAAATTTGTAAATTTCATTCTTAAGAAATAATTCGATCGAAAATTCGCCAATAATTCACAACTCTTTAGAGGAGCTTTGTGAGACATTTGCTTGTTTTCGCAAGTCACATCTAATCCGAAAAGTGTCATAAAAACCCCTTATGTGGTCGAAATCTGCTGTTTGACTGTTTTTAATTTTAAGAACTTCATCCTTAAAGATTACTTCGATTAAAAAAATGTCAAAAATTTGCAAATTCACTCAGAAGCTTTGTAAGGCATTTCATTGATTTTTCATGTCATATCTAATCAAAAAGTGTCAGAAGAACCCCCTTTACTGTCTAAAACTATGGTTTGACTATTTTTAAATTTGTCAATTTCATTCTTAAGAAATAATTCGATCGAAAATTCGTCAATAATTCAAAACTTTATAGAGGAGCTTTGTGAGACATGTGCTTGTTTACGCATGTTACATCTAATCCAAAAGTGTCATAAAAACCCCTTATGTGGTCGAAATCTGCTGTTTGACTATTTTTAATTTTACGAACTTCATATTCAAAGATTACTCCGATTAAAAAAAAAAGTCTAAAAATTTACAATTTCACCCTGAGGCTTTGTAAGGCATTTCATTGGTTTTTCATGTCATATCTAATCAAAAAGTGTCATAAGAACCTCTTTTACTGTCTAAAACTACTGTTTGACTATTTTTAAATTTGTCAATTTCATTCTTAAGAAATAATTCGATCGACAATTCGTCAATAATTCACAACTCTATAGAGGAGCTTTGTGAGACATTTGCTTGTTTTCGCAGGTCACATCTAATCCGAAAAGTGTCATAAAAACCCCTTATGTGGTCGAAATCTGCTGTTTGACTATTTTTAATTTTAAGAACTTCATCCTTAAAGATTACTTCGATTAAAAAAATGTCAAAAGTTTACAAATTCACCCAGAAGCTTTGTAAGGCATTTCATTGATTTTTCATGTCATATCTAATCAAAAAGTGTCAGAAGAACCCTCTTTACTGTCTAAAACTATGGTTTGACTATTTTTAAATTTGTCAATTTCATTCTTAAGAAATAATTCGATCGAAAATTCGTCAATAATTCACAACTCTTTAGAGGAGCTTTGTGAGACATTTGCTTGTTTTCGCAAGTCACATCTAATCCGAAAAGTGTCATAAAAACCCCTTATGTGGTCGAAATCTGCTGTTTGACTGTTTTTAATTTTAAGAACTTCATCCTTAAAGATTACTTCGATTAAAAAAATGTCAAAAATTTGCAAATTCACTCAGAAGCTTTGTAAGGCATTTCATTGATTTTTCATGTCATATCTAATCAAAAAGTGTCAGAAGAACCCCCTTTACTGTCTAAAACTATGGTTTGACTATTTTTAAATTTGTAAATTTCATTCTTAAGAAATAATTCGATCGAAAATTCGCCAATAATTCACAACTCTTTAGAGGAGCTTTGTGAGACATTTGCTTGTTTTCGCAAGTCACATCTAATCCGAAAAGTGTCATAAAAACCCCTTATGTGGTCGAAATCTGCTGTTTGACTGTTTTTAATTTTAAGAACTTCATCCTTAAAGATTACTTCGATTAAAAAAATGTCAAAAATTTGCAAATTCACTCAGAAGCTTTGTAAGGCATTTCATTGATTTTTCATGTCATATCTAATCAAAATGTGTCAGAAGAACCCCCTTTACTGTCTAAAACTATGGTTTGACTATTTTTAAATTTGTCAATTTCATTCTTAAGAAATAATTCGATCGAAAATTCGTCAATAATTCAAAACTTTATAGAGGAGCTTTGTGAGACATGTGCTTGTTTACGCATGTTACATCTAATCCAAAAGTGTCATAAAAACCCCTTATGTGGTCGAAATCTGCTGTTTGACTATTTTTAATTTTACGAACTTCATACTCAAAGATTACTCCGATTAAAAAAAAATGTCTAAAAATTTACAATTTCACCCTGAGGCTTTGTAAGGCATTTCATTGGTTTTTCATGTCATATCTAATCAAAAAGTGTCATAAGAACCTCTTTTACTGTCTAAAATTATTGTTTGACTATTTTTAAATTTGTGAATTTCATTCTTAAGAAATAATTCGATCGAACATTCGTCAATAATTCACAACTCTATAGAGGAGCTTTGTGAGACATTTGCTTGTTTTCGCAGGTCACATCTAATCCGAAAAGTGTCATAAAAACCTCTTATGTGGTCGAAATCTGCTGTTTGACTGTTTTTAATTTTAAGAACTTCATCCTTAAAGATTACTTCGATTAAAAAAATGTCAAAAATTTGCAAATTCACTCAGAAGCTTTGTAAGGCATTTCATTGATTTTTCATGTCATATCTAATCAAAAAGTGTCATAAGAACCCCTGTTACTGTCTAAAATTATTGTTTGACTATTTTTAAATTTGTGAATTTCATTCTTAAGAAATAATTCGATCGAAAATTCGTCAATAATTCACAACTCTATAGAGGAGCTTTGTGAGACATTTGCTTGTTTTCGCAGGTCACATCTAATCCGAAAGGTGTCATAAAAACCCCTTATGTGGTCGAAATCTGCTGTTTGACTATTTTTAATTTTAAGAACTTCATCCTTAAAGATTACTTCGATTAAAAAAATGTCAAAAATTTACAATTTCACCCAGAGGCTTTGTAAGGCATTTCATTGATTTTTCATGTCATCTCGAATCAAAAAAGTGTCATAAGAACCCCTTTTACTGTTTAAAACTATTGTTTGACTATTTTTAAATTTGTGAATTTCATTCTTAAGAAATAATTCGATCGAAAATTCGTCAATAATTCACAACTCTATAGAGGAGCTTTGTGAGACATTTGCCTGTTTTCGCAGGTCACATCTAATCCAAAAAGTGTCATAAAAACCTCTTATGCAGTCGAAATCTGCTGTTTGACTATTTTTAACTTTACGAACTTCATTCTTAAAGATTACTAAGATTAAAAAAAATTTCAAAAATTTACAATTTTACCCAGAGGCTCTTTGTAAGGCATTTCATTGTTTTTTCATGTCATATCTAATCCAAAAAGTGTCATTAGGACCCCTTTTACTGTCTAAAACTATTTTTTGGCTATTTTTAAATTTGTGAATTTCATTCTTAAGAGATGATTCGGTCGAAAATTTGTCAATAATTCACAACTCTATAGAGGAGCTTTGTGAGACATTTGCCTGTTTTCGCAGGTCACATCTAATCCGAAAAGTGTCATAAAAACCCCTTATGTGGTCGAAATCTGCTGTTTGACTATTTTTAATTTTAAGAACTTCATCCTTAAAGATTACTTCGATTAAAAAAATGTCAAATATTTACAAATTCACCCAGAAGCTTTGTAAGGCATTTCATTGATTTTTCATGTCATATCTAATCAAAAAGTGTCAGAAGAACCCCCTTTACTGTCTAAAACTATGGTTTGACTATTTTTAAATTTGTCAATTTCATTCTTAAGAAATAATTCGATCGAAAATTCGTCAATAATTCACAACTCTATAGAGGAGCTTTGTGAGACATTTGCTTGTTTTCGCATGTCACATCTAATCCAAAAAGTGTCATAAAAACCATTTATGCGGTCGAAATCTGCTGTTTGACTATTTTTAATTTTACGAACTTCATTGTTAAAGATTACTTCGGTTAAAAAAAATGTCAAAAATTTACAAATTCACCCAGAAGATTTGTAAGGCATTTCATTGATTTTTCATGTCATATCTAATTAAAAAGTGTCATAAGAACCCCTTTTACTGTCTAAAACTACTGTTTGAATATTTTTAGATTTGTGAATTTCATTCTTAAGAAATAATTCGATCGAAAATTCGTCAATAATTCAAAACTTTATAGAGGAGCTTTGTGAGACATGTGCTTGTTTACGCATGTTACATCTAATCCAAAAGTGTCATAAAAACCCCTTATGTGGTCTAAAACTGCTGTTTGACAATTTTTAATTTTACGAACTTCATCCTTAAAGATTACTTCGATTAAAATAAATGTCAATAATTTAGAATTTCACCCAGAGACTTTGTAACGCATTTCATTGATTTTTCATGTCATATCAAATCAAAAAGTGTCATAAGAACCCCTTTTACTGTCTAAAACTATTGTTTGACTATTTTAAAATTTGTGAATTTCATTCTCAAGAAATAATTTGATCGAAAATTCATCAATAATTCACAGCTCTATAGAGAAGCTTTGTGAGACATTTGCTTGTTTTCGCATGTCACAACTAATCCAAAAAGTGTCATAAAAACCCCTTATGCGGTCGAAATTTGCTGTTTGACTATTTTTAATTTTACAGATTTCATCCTTAAATATTACTTCGATTAAAATAAATGTCAATAATTTACAATTTCACCCAGAGGCTTTGTAAGGGATTTCATTGATTTTTCATCTTATTTCATATCAAAAGTGTCAGAAGAACCCCCTTTACTGTCTAAAACTATGGTTTGACTATTTTTAAATTTGTGAATTGCATTCTTAAGAAATAATTCGATCGAAAATTCGTCAATAATTCACAACTCTATAGAGGAGCTTTGTGAGACATTTGCTTGTTTTCGCATGTCACATCTAATCCAAAAAGAGTCATAAAAACCCCTCATGCGGTCGAAATCTGCTGTTTGACTATTTTTAATTTTACGAACTTCATCCTCAAAGATTATTCCGATTAAAAAAAGATGTCAAAAATTTACCATTTCACCCAGAGGCTTTGTAAGACATTTCATTGATTTTTCATGTCATATCTAATCAAAAAGTGTTATAAGAACCTCCTTTACTGTCTAAAACTATGGTTTGACTATTTTTAAATTTGTCAATTTCATTCTTAAGAAATAATTCGATCGAAAATTCGTCAATAATTCACAACTCTTTAGAGGAACTTTGTGAGACATTTGCTTGTTTTCGCATGTCACATCTAATCCCAAAAGTGTCATAAAAACCCCTTATGTGGTCGAAATCTGCTGTTTGACTATTTTTAATTTTAAGAACTTCATCCTTAAAGATTACTTCGATTAAAAAAATGTCAAAAATTTACAAATTCACCCAGAAGCTTTGTAAGGCATTTCATTGATTTTTCATGTCATATCTAATCAAAAAGTGTCAGAAGAACCCCTGTTACTGTCTAAAATTATTGTTTGACTATTTTTAAATTTGTAAATTTCATTCTTAAGAAATAATTCGATCGAAAATTCGTCAACAATTCACAGCTCTATAGAGGAGCTTTGTGAGACATTTGCTTGTTTTCGCAAGTCACATCTAATCCGAAAAGTGTCATAAAAACCCCTTATGTGGTCGAAATCTGCTGTTTGACTATTTTTAATTTTAAGAACTTCATCCTTAAAGATTACTTCGATTAAAAAAATGTCAAAAATTTGCAAATTCACTCAGAAGCTTTGTAAGGCATTTCATTGATTTTTCATGTCATATCTAATCAAAAAGTGTCAGAAGAACCCCTGTTACTGTCTAAAATTATTGTTTGACTATTTTTAAATTTGTAAATTTCATTCTTAAGAAATAATTCGATCGAAAATTCGTCAATAATTCACAGCTCTATAGAGGAGCTTTGTGAGACATTTGCTTGTTTTCGCAAGTCACATCTAATCCGAAAAGTGTCATAAAAACCCCTTATGTGGTCGAAATCTGCTGTTTGACTATTTTTAATTTTAAGAACTTCATCCTTAAAGATTACTTCGATTAAAAAAATGTCAAAAATTTACAAATTCACCCAGAAGCTTTGTAAGGCATTTCATTGATTTTTCATGTCATATCTAATCAAAAAGTGTCAGAAGAACCCCTGTTACTGTCTAAAATTATTGTTTGACTATTTTTAAATTTGTAAATTTCATTCTTAAGAAATAATTCGATCGAAAATTCGTCAATAATTCACAGCTCTATAGAGGAGCTTTGTGAGACATTTGCTTGTTTTCGCAAGTCACATCTAATCCGAAAAGTGTCATAAAAACCCCTTATGTGGTCGAAATCTGCTGTTTGACTATTTTTAATTTTAAGAACTTCATCCTTAAAGATTACTTCGATTAAAAAAATGTCAAAAATTTGCAAATTCACTCAGAAGCTTTGTAAGGCATTTCATTGATTTTTCATGTCATATCTAATCAAAAAGTGTCAGAAGAACCCCCTTTACTGTCTAAAACTATGGTTTGACTATTTTTAAATTTGTCAATTTCATTCTTAAGAAATAATTCGATCGAAAATTCGTCAATAATTCACAACTCTTTAGAGGAGCTTTGTGAGACATTTGCTTGTTTTCGCAAGTCACATCTAATCCGAAAAGTGTCATAAAAACCCCTTATGTGGTCGAAATCTGCTGTTTGACTATTTTTAATTTTAAGAACTTCATCCTTAAAGATTACTTCGATTAAAAAAATGTCAAAAATTTACAAATTCACCCAGAAGCTTTGTAAGGCATTTCATTGATTTTTCATGTCATATCTAATCAAAAAGTGTCAGAAGAACCCCTGTTACTGTCTAAAATTATTGTTTGACTATTTTTAAATTTGTAAATTTCATTCTTAAGAAATAATTCGATCGAAAATTCGTCAATAATTCACAGCTCTATAGAGGAGCTTTGTGAGACATTTGCTTGTTTTCGCAAGTCACATCTAATCCGAAAAGTGTCATAAAAACCCCTTATGTGGTCGAAATCTGCTGTTTGACTATTTTTAATTTTAAGAACTTCATCCTTAAAGATTACTTCGATTAAAAAAATGTCAAAAATTTGCAAATTCACTCAGAAGCTTTGTAAGGCATTTCATTGATTTTTCATGTCATATCTAATCAAAAAGTGTCAGAAGAACCCCTGTTACTGTCTAAAATTATTGTTTGACTATTTTTAAATTTGTAAATTTCATTCTTAAGAAATAATTCGATCGAAAATTCGTCAATAATTCACAGCTCTATAGAGGAGCTTTGTGAGACATTTGCTTGTTTTCGCAAGTCACATCTAATCCGAAAAGTGTCATAAAAACCCCTTATGTGGTCGAAATCTGCTGTTTGACTATTTTTAATTTTAAGAACTTCATCCTTAAAGATTACTTCGATTAAAAAAATGTCAAAAATTTGCAAATTCACTCAGAAGCTTTGTAAGGCATTTCATTGATTTTTCATGTCATATCTAATCAAAAAGTGTCAGAAGAACCCCCTTTACTGTCTAAAACTATGGTTTGACTATTTTTAAATTTGTCAATTTCATTCTTAAGAAATAATTCGATCGAAAATTCGTCAATAATTCACAACTCTTTAGAGGAGCTTTGTGAGACATTTGCTTGTTTTCGCAAGTCACATCTAATCCGAAAAGTGTCATAAAAACCCCTTATGTGGTCGAAATCTGCTGTTTGACTATTTTTAATTTTAAGAACTTCATCCTTAAAGATTACTTCGATTAAAAAAATGTCAAAAATTTACAAATTCACCCAGAAGCTTTGTAAGGCATTTCATTGATTTTTCATGTCATATCTAATCAAAAAGTGTCAGAAGAACCCCTGTTACTGTCTAAAATTATTGTTTGACTATTTTTAAATTTGTAAATTTCATTCTTAAGAAATAATTCGATCGAAAATTCGTCAATAATTCACAGCTCTATAGAGGAGCTTTGTGAGACATTTGCTTGTTTTCGCAAGTCACATCTAATCCGAAAAGTGTCATAAAAACCCCTTATGTGGTCGAAATCTGCTGTTTGACTATTTTTAATTTTAAGAACTTCATCCTTAAAGATTACTTCGATTAAAAAAATGTCAAAAATTTGCAAATTCACTCAGAAGCTTTGTAAGGCATTTCATTGATTTTTCATGTCATATCTAATCAAAAAGTGTCAGAAGAACCCCCTTTACTGTCTAAAACTATGGTTTGACTATTTTTAAATTTGTCAATTTCATTCTTAAGAAATAATTCGATCGAAAATTCGTCAATAATTCACAACTCTTTAGAGGAGCTTTGTGAGACATTTGCTTGTTTTCGCAAGTCACATCTAATCCGAAAAGTGTCATAAAAACCCCTTATGTGGTCGAAATCTGCTGTTTGACTATTTTTAATTTTAAGAACTTCATCCTTAAAGATTACTTCGATTAAAAAAATGTCAAAAATTTACAAATTCACCCAGAAGCTTTGTAAGGCATTTCATTGATTTTTCATGTCATATCTAATCAAAAAGTGTCAGAAGAACCCCTGTTACTGTCTAAAATTATTGTTTGACTATTTTTAAATTTGTAAATTTCATTCTTAAGAAATAATTCGATCGAAAATTCGTCAATAATTCACAGCTCTATAGAGGAGCTTTGTGAGACATTTGCTTGTTTTCGCAAGTCACATCTAATCCGAAAAGTGTCATAAAAACCCCTTATGTGGTCGAAATCTGCTGTTTGACTATTTTTAATTTTAAGAACTTCATCCTTAAAGATTACTTCGATTAAAAAAATGTCAAAAATTTACAAATTCACCCAGAAGCTTTGTAAGGCATTTCATTGATTTTTCATGTCATATCTAATCAAAAAGTGTCAGAAGAACCCCTGTTACTGTCTAAAATTATTGTTTGACTATTTTTAAATTTGTAAATTTCATTCTTAAGAAATAATTCGATCGAAAATTCGTCAATAATTCACAGCTCTATAGAGGAGCTTTGTGAGACATTTGCTTGTTTTCGCAAGTCACATCTAATCCGAAAAGTGTCATAAAAACCCCTTATGTGGTCGAAATCTGCTGTTTGACTATTTTTAATTTTAAGAACTTCATCCTTAAAGATTACTTCGATTAAAAAAATGTCAAAAATTTGCAAATTCACTCAGAAGCTTTGTAAGGCATTTCATTGATTTTTCATGTCATATCTAATCAAAAAGTGTCAGAAGAACCCCTGTTACTGTCTAAAATTATTGTTTGACTATTTTTAAATTTGTAAATTTCATTCTTAAGAAATAATTCGATCGAAAATTCGTCAATAATTCACAGCTCTATAGAGGAGCTTTGTGAGACATTTGCTTGTTTTCGCAAGTCACATCTAATCCGAAAAGTGTCATAAAAACCCCTTATGTGGTCGAAATCTGCTGTTTGACTATTTTTAATTTTAAGAACTTCATCCTTAAAGATTACTTCGATTAAAAAAATGTCAAAAATTTGCAAATTCACTCAGAAGCTTTGTAAGGCATTTCATTGATTTTTCATGTCATATCTAATCAAAAAGTGTCAGAAGAACCCCCTTTACTGTCTAAAACTATGGTTTGACTATTTTTAAATTTGTCAATTTCATTCTTAAGAAATAATTCGATCGAAAATTCGTCAATAATTCACAACTCTTTAGAGGAGCTTTGTGAGACATTTGCTTGTTTTCGCAAGTCACATCTAATCCGAAAAGTGTCATAAAAACCCCTTATGTGGTCGAAATCTGCTGTTTGACTATTTTTAATTTTAAGAACTTCATCCTTAAAGATTACTTCGATTAAAAAAATGTCAAAAATTTACAAATTCACCCAGAAGCTTTGTAAGGCATTTCATTGATTTTTCATGTCATATCTAATCAAAAAGTGTCAGAAGAACCCCTGTTACTGTCTAAAATTATTGTTTGACTATTTTTAAATTTGTAAATTTCATTCTTAAGAAATAATTCGATCGAAAATTCGTCAATAATTCACAGCTCTATAGAGGAGCTTTGTGAGACATTTGCTTGTTTTCGCAAGTCACATCTAATCCGAAAAGTGTCATAAAAACCCCTTATGTGGTCGAAATCTGCTGTTTGACTATTTTTAATTTTAAGAACTTCATCCTTAAAGATTACTTCGATTAAAAAAATGTCAAAAATTTGCAAATTCACTCAGAAGCTTTGTAAGGCATTTCATTGATTTTTCATGTCATATCTAATCAAAAAGTGTCAGAAGAACCCCCTTTACTGTCTAAAACTATGGTTTGACTATTTTTAAATTTGTCAATTTCATTCTTAAGAAATAATTCGATCGAAAATTCGTCAATAATTCACAACTCTTTAGAGGAGCTTTGTGAGACATTTGCTTGTTTTCGCAAGTCACATCTAATCCGAAAAGTGTCATAAAAACCCCTTATGTGGTCGAAATCTGCTGTTTGACTATTTTTAATTTTAAGAACTTCATCCTTAAAGATTACTTCGATTAAAAAAATGTCAAAAATTTACAAATTCACCCAGAAGCTTTGTAAGGCATTTCATTGATTTTTCATGTCATATCTAATCAAAAAGTGTCAGAAGAACCCCTGTTACTGTCTAAAATTATTGTTTGACTATTTTTAAATTTGTAAATTTCATTCTTAAGAAATAATTCGATCGAAAATTCGTCAATAATTCACAGCTCTATAGAGGAGCTTTGTGAGACATTTGCTTGTTTTCGCAAGTCACATCTAATCCGAAAAGTGTCATAAAAACCCCTTATGTGGTCGAAATCTGCTGTTTGACTATTTTTAATTTTAAGAACTTCATCCTTAAAGATTACTTCGATTAAAAAAATGTCAAAAATTTGCAAATTCACCCAGAAGCTTTGTAAGGCATTTCATTGATTTTTCATGTCATATCTAATCAAAAAGTGTCAGAAGAACCCCTGTTACTGTCTAAAATTATTGTTTGACTATTTTTAAATTTGTAAATTTCATTCTTAAGAAATAATTCGATCGAAAATTCGTCAATAATTCACAGCTCTATAGAGGAGCTTTGTGAGACATTTGCTTGTTTTCGCAAGTCACATCTAATCCGAAAAGTGTCATAAAAACCCCTTATGTGGTCGAAATCTGCTGTTTGACTATTTTTAATTTTAAGAACTTCATCCTTAAAGATTACTTCGATTAAAAAAATGTCAAAAATTTGCAAATTCACTCAGAAGCTTTGTAAGGCATTTCATTGATTTTTCATGTCATATCTAATCAAAAAGTGTCAGAAGAACCCCCTTTACTGTCTAAAACTATGGTTTGACTATTTTTAAATTTGTCAATTTCATTCTTAAGAAATAATTCGATCGAAAATTCGTCAATAATTCACAACTCTTTAGAGGAGCTTTGTGAGACATTTGCTTGTTTTCGCAAGTCACATCTAATCCGAAAAGTGTCATAAAAACCCCTTATGTGGTCGAAATCTGCTGTTTGACTATTTTTAATTTTAAGAACTTCATCCTTAAAGATTACTTCGATTAAAAAAATGTCAAAAATTTACAAATTCACCCAGAAGCTTTGTAAGGCATTTCATTGATTTTTCATGTCATATCTAATCAAAAAGTGTCAGAAGAACCCCTGTTACTGTCTAAAATTATTGTTTGACTATTTTTAAATTTGTAAATTTCATTCTTAAGAAATAATTCGATCGAAAATTCGTCAATAATTCACAGCTCTATAGAGGAGCTTTGTGAGACATTTGCTTGTTTTCGCAAGTCACATCTAATCCGAAAAGTGTCATAAAAACCCCTTATGTGGTCGAAATCTGCTGTTTGACTATTTTTAATTTTAAGAACTTCATCCTTAAAGATTACTTCGATTAAAAAAATGTCAAAAATTTGCAAATTCACTCAGAAGCTTTGTAAGGCATTTCATTGATTTTTCATGTCATATCTAATCAAAAAGTGTCAGAAGAACCCCTGTTACTGTCTAAAATTATTGTTTGACTATTTTTAAATTTGTAAATTTCATTCTTAAGAAATAATTCGATCGAAAATTCGTCAATAATTCACAGCTCTATAGAGGAGCTTTGTGAGACATTTGCTTGTTTTCGCAAGTCACATCTAATCCGAAAAGTGTCATAAAAACCCCTTATGTGGTCGAAATCTGCTGTTTGACTATTTTTAATTTTAAGAACTTCATCCTTAAAGATTACTTCGATTAAAAAAATGTCAAAAATTTGCAAATTCACTCAGAAGCTTTGTAAGGCATTTCATTGATTTTTCATGTCATATCTAATCAAAAAGTGTCAGAAGAACCCCCTTTACTGTCTAAAACTATGGTTTGACTATTTTTAAATTTGTCAATTTCATTCTTAAGAAATAATTCGATCGAAAATTCGTCAATAATTCACAACTCTTTAGAGGAGCTTTGTGAGACATTTGCTTGTTTTCGCAAGTCACATCTAATCCGAAAAGTGTCATAAAAACCCCTTATGTGGTCGAAATCTGCTGTTTGACTATTTTTAATTTTAAGAACTTCATCCTTAAAGATTACTTCGATTAAAAAAATGTCAAAAATTTACAAATTCACCCAGAAGCTTTGTAAGGCATTTCATTGATTTTTCATGTCATATCTAATCAAAAAGTGTCAGAAGAACCCCTGTTACTGTCTAAAATTATTGTTTGACTATTTTTAAATTTGTAAATTTCATTCTTAAGAAATAATTCGATCGAAAATTCGTCAATAATTCACAGCTCTATAGAGGAGCTTTGTGAGACATTTGCTTGTTTTCGCAAGTCACATCTAATCCGAAAAGTGTCATAAAAACCCCTTATGTGGTCGAAATCTGCTGTTTGACTATTTTTAATTTTAAGAACTTCATCCTTAAAGATTACTTCGATTAAAAAAATGTCAAAAATTTGCAAATTCACTCAGAAGCTTTGTAAGGCATTTCATTGATTTTTCATGTCATATCTAATCAAAAAGTGTCAGAAGAACCCCTGTTACTGTCTAAAATTATTGTTTGACTATTTTTAAATTTGTAAATTTCATTCTTAAGAAATAATTCGATCGAAAATTCGTCAATAATTCACAGCTC
Source organism: Diaperis boleti (assembly GCA_963583935.1). Taxonomy (NCBI): domain Eukaryota; kingdom Metazoa; phylum Arthropoda; class Insecta; order Coleoptera; family Tenebrionidae; genus Diaperis; species Diaperis boleti. Next base: position 52,343,384 of record OY757247.1, on the reverse strand, counting down.
TATAGAGGAGCTTTGTGAGACATTTGCTTGTTTTCGCAAGTCACATCTAATCCGAAAAGTGTCATAAAAACCCCTTATGTGGTCGAAATCTGCTGTTTGACTATTTTTAATTTTAAGAACTTCATCCTTAAAGATTACTTCGATTAAAAAAATGTCAAAAATTTGCAAATTCACTCAGAAGCTTTGTAAGGCATTTCATTGATTTTTCATGTCATATCTAATCAAAAAGTGTCAGAAGAACCCCCTTTACTGTCTAAAACTATGGTTTGACTATTTTTAAATTTGTCAATTTCATTCTTAAGAAATAATTCGATCGAAAATTCGTCAATAATTCACAACTCTTTAGAGGAGCTTTGTGAGACATTTGCTTGTTTTCGCAGGTCACATCTAATCCGAAAAGTGTCATAAAAACCCCTTATGTGGTCGAAATCTGCTGTTTGACTATTTTTAATTTTAAGAACTTCATCCTTAAAGATTACTTCGATTAAAAAAATGTCAAAAATTTGCAAATTCACTCAGAAGCTTTGTAAGGCATTTCATTGATTTTTCATGTCATATCTAATCAAAAAGTGTCAGAAGAACCCCCTTTACTGTCTAAAACTATGGTTTGACTATTTTTAAATTTGTCAATTTCATTCTTAAGAAATAATTCGATCGAAAATTCGTCAATAATTCACAACTCTTTAGAGGAGCTTTGTGAGACATTTGCTTGTTTTCGCAGGTCACATCTAATCCGAAAAGTGTCATAAAAACCCCTTATGTGGTCGAAATCTGCTGTTTGACTATTTTTAATTTTACGAAATTCATCCTTAAAAATTAGGTACTTCGGTTAAAAAAAATGTCAAAAATTTACAATTTCACCCAGAGCTTTGTAAAGCATTTCATTGATTTTTCATGTCATATCTAATCAAAAAGTGTCATAAGAACCCCTGTTACTGTCTAAAATTATTGTTTGACTATTTTTAAATTTGTGAATTTCATTCTTAAGAAATAATTCGATCGAAAATTCGTCAATAATTCACAACTCTATAGGGGAGCTTTGTGAGACATTTGCTTGTTTTCGCATGTAACATCTAATCCGAAAAGTGTCATAAAAACCCCTTATGTGCTCGAAATTTGCTGTTTGACTATTTTTAATTTTAAGAACTTCATCCTTAAAGATTACTTCGATTAAAAAAATGTCAAAAATTTACAAATTCACCCAGAAGCTTTGTAAGGCATTTCATTGATTTTTCATGTCATATCTAATCAAAAAGTGTCAGAAGAACCCCTGTTACTGTCTAAAATTATTGTTTGACTATTTTTAAATTTGTAAATTTCATTCTTAAGAAATAATTCGATCGAAAATTCGTCAACAATTCACAGCTCTATAGAGGAGCTTTGTGAGACATTTGCTTGTTTTCGCAAGTCACATCTAATCCGAAAAGTGTCATAAAAACCCCTTATGTGGTCGAAATCTGCTGTTTGACTATTTTTAATTTTACGAACTTCATCCTTAAAGATTACTTCGATAAAAAAAATATCAAAAATTTACAATTTCACCCAAAGGATTTCTAATCAAAAAGTGTCATAAGAACCCCTGTTACTGTCTAAAATTATTGTTTGACTATTTTTAAATTTGTGAATTTCATTCTTAAGAAATAATTCGATCGAAAATTCGTCAATAATTCACAACTCTATAGAGGAGCTTTGTGAGACATTTGCTTGTTTTCGCAGGTCACATCTAATCCGAAAAGTGTCATAAAAACCCCTTATGTGGTCGAAATCTGCTGTTTGACTATTTTTAATTTTACGAACTTCATCCTTAAAGATTACTTCGATAAAAAAAATATCAAAAATTTACAATTTCACCCAAAGGATTTCTAATCAAAAAGTGTCATAAGAACCCCTGTTACTGTCTAAAATTATTGTTTGACTATTTTTAAATTTGTGAATTTCATTCTTAAGAAATAATTCGATCGAAAATTCGTCAATAATTCACAACTCTATAGAGGAGCTTTGTGAGACATTTGCTTGTTTTCGCAGGTCACATCTAATCCGAAAAGTGTCATAAAAACCCCTTATGTGGTCGAAATCTGCTGTTTGACTATTTTTAATTTTAAGAACTTCATCCTTAAAGATTACTTCGATTAAAAAAATGTCAAAAATTTACAAATTCACCCAGAAGCTTTGTAAGGCATTTCATTGATTTTTCATGTCATATCTAATCAAAAAGTGTCAGAAGAACCCCCTTTACTGTCTAAAACTATGGTTTGACAATTTTTAAATTTGTGAATTTCATTCTTAAGAAATAATTCGATCGAAAATTCGTCAATAATTCACAACTCTTTAGAGGAGCTTTGTGAGACATTTGCTTGTTTTCGCAAGTCACATCTAATCCGAAAAGTGTCATAAAAACCCCTTATGTGGTCGAAATCTGCTGTTTGACTGTTTTTAATTTTAAGAACTTCATCCTTAAAGATTACTTCGATTAAAAAAATGTCAAAAATTTGCAAATTCACTCAGAAGCTTTGTAAGGCATTTCATTGATTTTTCATGTCATATCTAATCAAAAAGTGTCAGAAGAACACCCTTTACTGTCTTAAACTATGGTTTGACTATTTTTAAATTTGTCAATTTCATTCTTAAGAAATAATTCGATCGAAAATTCGTCAATAATTCACAACTCTATAGAGGAGCTTTGTTAGACATTTGCTTGTTTACGCATGTCACATCTAATCCAAAAAGTGTCATAAAAACCCTTTATGCGGTCGAAATCTGCTGTTTGACTATTTTTAATTTTAAGAATTTCATCCTTAAAGATTACTTCGATTAAAAAAAAATGTCAAAATTTACAATTTCACCCAGAGGCTTTTTAAGGCATTTCATTGATTTTTCATGTCATATCTAATCAAAAAGTGTGATAAGAACCCCTTTTACTGTCTAAAACTATTGTTTGACTATTTTTAATTTTAAGAATTTCATCCTTAAAGATTACTTCGATTAAAAAAAAATGTCAAAAATTTACAAATTCACCCAGAAGCTTTGTAAGGCATTTCATTGATTTTTCATGTCATATCTAATCAAAAAGTGTCAGAAGAACCCCTGTTACTGTCTAAAATTATTGTTTGACTATTTTTAAATTTGTAAATTTCATTCTTAAGAAATAATTCGATCGAAAATTCGTCAATAATTCACAGCTCTATAGAGGAGCTTTGTGAGACATTTGCTTGTTTTCGCAAGTCACATCTAATCCGAAAAGTGTCATAAAAACCCCTTATGTGGTCGAAATCTGCTGTTTGACTATTTTTAATTTTAAGAACTTCATCCTTAAAGATTACTTCGATTAAAAAAATGTCAAAAATTTGCAAATTCACTCAGAAGCTTTGTAAGGCATTTCATTGATTTTTCATGTCATATCTAATCAAAAAGTGTCAGAAGAACCCCCTTTACTGTCTAAAACTATGGTTTGACTATTTTTAAATTTGTCAATTTCATTCTTAAGAAATAATTCGATCGAAAATTCGTCAATAATTCACAACTCTATAGAGGAGCTTTGTGAGACATTTGCTTGTTTTCGCATGTCACATCTAATCCGAAAAGTGTCATAAAAACCCCTTATGCGGTCGAAATCTGCTGTTTGACTATTTTTAATTTTACGAACTTCATCCTTAAAGATTACTTCGATTAAAAAAATGTCAAAAATTTACAATTTCACCCAGAGGCTTTGTAAAGCATTTCATTGATTTTTCATGTCATATCTAATCAAAAAGTGTCATAAGAACCCCTGTTAATGTCTAAAATTATTGTTTGACTATTTTTAAATTTGTGAATTTCATTCTTAAGAAATAATTCGATCGAAAATGCGTCAATAATTCACAACTCTATAGAGGAGCTTTGTGAGACATTTCCTTGTTTTCGCACGTCACATCTAATCCGAAAAGTGTCATAAAAGCCCCTTATGTGGTCGAAAACTGCTGTTTGACTATTTTTAATTTTACGAACTTCTTCCTTAAAGATTACTTCAATTAAAAAAAGATGTAAAAAAATTACAATTTCACCCAGAGACTTTTTAAGGCATTTCATTGATTTTTCATGTCATATCTAATCAAAAAGTGTCATAAGAACCCCTTTTACTGTCTAAAACTATTGTTTGACTATTTTTAAATTTGTGAATTTCATTCTTAAGAAATAATTCGATCGAAAATTCGTCAATAATTCACAACTCTATAGAGGAGCTTTGTGAGACATTTGCTTGTTTTCGCAGGTCACATCTAATCCGAAAAGTGTCATAAAAACCCCTTATGTGGTCGAAATCTGCTGTTTGACTATTTTTAATTTTACGAAACTCATCCTTAAAGATTAGGTACTTCGGTTAAAAAAAATGTCAAAAATTTACAATTTCACCCAGAGCTTTGTAAAGCATTTCATTGATTTTTCATGTCATATCTAATCAAAAAGTGTCATAAGAACCCCTGTTACTGTCTAAAATTATTGTTTGACTATTTTTAAATTTGTGAATTTCATTCTCAAGAAATAATTCGATCGAAAATTCGTCAATAATTCACAACTCTATAGGGGAGCTTTGTGAGACATTTGCTTGTTTTCGCATGTAACATCTAATCCGAACAGTGTCATAAAAACCCCTTATGTGGTCGAAATTTGCTGTTTGACTATTTTTAATTTTAAGAACTTCATCCTTAAAGATTACTTCGATTAAAAAAATGTCAAAAATTTACCATTTCACCCAGAGGCTTTGTAAGACATTTCATTGATTTTTCATGTCATATCTAATCAAAAAGTGTCATAAGAACCTCTTTTACTGTCTAAAATTATGGTTTGACTATTTTTAAATTTGTGAATTTCATTCTTAAGAAATAATTCGATCGAAAATTCATCAATAATTCACAACTCTACAGAGGAGCTTTGTGAGACATTTGCTTGTTTTCGCAAGTCACATCTAATCCGAAAAGTGTCATAAAAACCATTTATGCGGTCGAGATCTGCTGTTTGACTATTTTTAATTTTAAGAACTTCGTCCTTAAAGATTACTTCGATTAAAAAAATGTCAAAAATTTACAAATTCACCCAGAAGCTTTGTAAGGCATTTCATTGATTTTTCATGTCATATCTAATCAAAAAGTGTCATAAGAACCTCTTTTACTGTCTAAAACTACTGTTTGACTATTTTTAAATTTGTCAATTTCATTCTTAAGAAATAATTCGATCGACAATTCGTCAATAATTCACAACTCTATAGAGGAGCTTTGTAAGACATTTGCTTGTTTTCGCATGTCACATCTAATCCAAAAAGTGTCATAAAAACCATTTATGCGGTCGAAATCTGCTGTTTGACTATTTTTAATTTTAAGAACTTCATACTCAAAGATTACTCCGATTAAAAAAAATGTCTAAAAATTTACAATTTCACCCTGAGGCTTTGTAAGGCATTTAATTGGTTTTTCATGTCATATCTAATCAAAAAGTGCCATAAGAACCTCTTTTACTGTCTAAAACTACTGTTTGACTATTTTTAAATTTGTCAATTTCATTCTTAAGAAATAATTCGATCGACAATTCGTCAATAATTCACAACTCTTTAGAGGAGCTTTGTGAGACATTTGCTTGTTTTCGCAAGTCACATCTAATCCGAAAAGTGTCATAAAAACCCCTTATGTGGTCGAAATCTGCTGTTTGACTATTTTTAATTTTAAGAACTTCATCCTTAAAGATTACTTCGATTAAAAAAATGTCAAAAATTTACAATTTCACTCAGAAGCTTTGTAAGGCATTTCATTGATTTTTCATGTCATATCTAATCAAAAAGTGTCATAAGAACCCCTGTTACTGTCTAAAATTATTGTTTGACTATTTTTAAATTTGTGAATTTCATTCTTAAGAAATAATTCGATCGAAAATTCGTCAATAATTCACAACTCTATAGAGGAGCTTTGTGAGACATTTGCTTGTTTTCGCATGTCACATCTAATCCAAAAAGTGTCATAAAAACCATTTATGCGGTCGAAATCTGCTGTTTGACTATTTTTAATTTTAAGAACTTCATCCTTAAAGATTACTTCGATTAAAAAAATGTCAAAAATTTACAATTTCACTCAGAAGCTTTGTAAGGCATTTCATTGATTTTTCATGTCATATCTAATCAAAAAGTGTCATAAGAACCCCTGTTACTGTCTAAAATTATTGTTTGACTATTTTTAAATTTGTGAATTTCATTCTTAAGAAATAATTCGATCGAAAACTCATCAATAATTCACAACTCTATAGAGGAGCTTTGTGAGACATTTGCTTGTTTTCGCATGTCACATCTAATCCCAAAAGTGTCATAAAAATCCCTTATGCGGTCGACATCTGCTGTTTGACTATTTTTAATTTTACGAACTTCATCTTTAAAGATTACTTCGATTAAAAAATGTCAAACATTTATAATTTCACCCAGAATCTTTGTAAAGCATTTAATTGATTTTTCATGTCATATCTAATCAAAAAGTGTCAAAAGATCCCCTTTTACTGTCTAAAACTATTGTTTGACTATTTTTAAATTTGTCAATTTCATTCTTAAGAAATAATTCGATCGAAAATTCGTCAATAATTCATAACTCTATAGAGGAGCTTTGTGAGACATTTTCTTGTTTTAGCATGTCACAACTAATCCAAAAAGTGGAATAAAAACCCCTTATGTAGTCGAAGTCTGCTGTTTGACTATTTTTAATTTTACGAACTTCATCCTTAAAGATTACTTCGGTTAAAATAAATATCAATAATTTAGAATTTCACCCAGAGACTTTGTAACGCATTTCATTGATTTTTCATGTCATATCAAATCAAAATGTGTCATAAGAACCCCTTTTACTGTCTAAAACTATTGTTTGACTATTTTAAAATTTGTGAATTTCATTCTTAAGAAATAATTTGATCAAAAATTCATCAATAATTCACAGCTCTATAGAGAAGCTTTGTGAGACATTTGCTTGTTTTCGCATGTCACAATTAATCCAAAAAGTGTCATAAAAACAACTTATGCGGTCGAAATTTGCTGTTTGACTATTTTTAATTTTACAGATTTCATCCTTAAAGATTACTTCGATTAAAATAAATGTCAATAATTTACAATTTCACCCAGAGGCTTTGTAAGGGATTTCATTGATTTTTCATCTTATTTCAAATCAAAAGTGTCATAAAAACCCCTTTTACTGTCTAAAACTATTGTTTGACTATTTTTAAATTTGTAAATTTCATTCTTAAGAAATAATTCGATCGAAAATTCGCCAATAATTCATAACTGTATAGAGGAGCTTTGTGAGACATTTGCTTGTTTTGGCATGTCACATCTATTCCAAAAAGTGTCATAAAAACCCTTTATGCGGTCGAAATCTGCTGTTTGACTATTTTTAATTTTACGAACTTCATCCTCAAAGATTACTCCGATTAAAAAAAAATGTCAAAAAATTTACAATTTCCCCCTGAGGCTTTGTAAGGCATTTCATTGGTTTTTCATGTCATATCTAATCAAAAAGTGTCATAAGAACCTCTTTTACTGTCTAAAACTACTGTTTGACTATTTTTAAATTTGTCAATTTCATTCTTAAGAAATAATTCGATCGACAATTCGTCAATAATTCACAACTCTATAGAGGAACTTTGTGAGACATTTGCTTGTTTTCGCATGTCACAACTAATCCAAAAGGTGTCATAAAAACCTCTTATGCGGTCGAAATCTGCTGTTTGACTATTTTTAATTTTACGAAATTCATCCTTAAAGATTACTTCAATTAAAAAAAAAATTACAAAAATTTACAATTTCACAGGGGCTTTGTAAGACATTTCCCTGATTTTTCATGTCATATCGAATCAAAAAGTGTCATAAGAACCCCTTTTACTGTCTAAAACTATGGTTTGACTATTTTTGAATTTGTGAATTTCATTCTTAAGAAATAATTCGATCGAAAATTCGTCAATAATTCACAACTCTATAGAGGAGCTTTGTGAGACATTTGCTTGTTTACGCATGTCACATCTAATCCAAAAAGTGTCATAAAAACCCCTTATGCGGTCGAAAACTGCTGTTTGACTATTTTTAATTTTACGAACTTTATGCTTGAAGATTACTTCGATTAAAAAAATGTCAAAAATTTACAATTTCACCCAGAGGCTTCGTAAGACATTTTATTGATTTTTCATGTCATATCGAATCAAAAAGTGTCATAAGAACCCCTTTTACTGTCTAAAACTATTGTTTGACTATATTTAAATTTGTGAATTTCATTCTCAAGAAATAATTCGATCAAAAATTCGTCAATAATTCACAACTCTCTAGAGGAGCTTTGTGAAACATTTGCTTGTTTTCGCATGTCACACCTAATCCAAAAAGTGTCATAAAAACCCCTCATGCGGTCGAAATCTGCTGTTTGACTATATTTAATGTTACGAACTTCATCCTTAAAGATAACTTCGATTAAAAAAATTTCAAAAATTTACAATTTCACCCAGAGGGTTTGTAAAGCATTTCATTGATTTTTCATGTCATATCTAATCAAAAAGTGTCATAATAACCGCTTTTACTGTCTGAAACTATTGTTTGACTATTTTTAAATTTGTAAATTTCATTCTTAAGAAATAATTCCATCGAAGATTCGTCAATAATTCACAACTCTACAGAGGAGCTTTGTGAGACATTTGCTTGTTTTCGCAAGTCACATCTAATCCGAAAAGTGTCATAAAAACCCCTTATGTGGTCGAAATCTGCTCTTTGACTATTTTTAATTTTAAGAACTTCGTCCTTAAAGATTACTTCGATTAAAAAAATGTCAAAAATTTACAAATTCACCCAGAAGCTTTGTAAGGCATTTCAGTGATTTTTCATGTCATATCTAATCAAAAAGTGTCATAAGAACCTCTTTTACTGTCTAAAACTACTGTTTGACTATTTTTAGATTTGTGAATTTCATTCTTAAGAAATAATTCGATCGAAAATTCGTCAATAATTCACAACTCTACAGAGGAGCTTTGTGAGACATTTGCTTGTTTTCGCATGTCACATCTAATCCGAAAAGTGTTATAAAAACCCCTTATGTGGTCGAAATCTGCTGTTTGACTATTTTTAATTTTAAGAACTTCATCCTTAAAGATTACTTCGATTAAAAAAATGTCAAAAATTTACAATTTCACCCAGAGGCTTTGTAAGACATTTTATTGATTTTTCATGTCATATCGAATCAAAAAGTGTCATAAGAACCCCTTTTACTGTCTAAAACTATTGTTTGACTATTTTTAAATTTGTGAATTTCATTCTTAAGAAATAATTCGATCGAAAATTTGTAAATAATTCAGAAATCTATAGATGGGTTTTGTGAGACATTTTCTTGTTTTCGTTTGTCATATCTAATCCAAAAAGTGTCGTAATCATTTCTTTTACAGTTTAAAACTATTGTTTGACTATTTTTAAAAGGCTCGAACCCCTTAAAGAATACTTCGATTCAAGAAAATGTCAAAAATTTACAATATGATACAGGGGCTCTGTAAAACATTTCCTTGATTTTGCATGTCATATCTAATCCAAAATGTGTCATAAGAAATTTGTTGATTGACTATTTTTAATTGTACGAACCTCGTCGTTATAGATTATTTCGATTAAAAAAATGTCAAAAATTTACAATGTCATCTGATCGAAAAAGTGTCATAGTAATCCCTTTTACAGTTTAAAACTGACTATTATGACTATTTTTAATTGTGCTAGCCTCAGCCTTAAAAGTTTGATGCGAGTTCCAATTTTAGTGGTTTCGAAAATGGGAGAACATTCTTGCATTCGCTGTTAAATTTACAATTTGAAACACATAAATGGCAATCGAATGCGAATAGTTTGGTTCTTTTATCTTTTGAAGTTTTTAATTCTTTGGTGTATTTTCGTGTTTTCAATTTCATTACGGTTACTTCTTTGGAACCACTTTTAAATATTACTTGTTTATAAAAATTACATCAAATAAAAGTGGAACTGCTGAACATTCAAATTTAGAAACCTCATGCGTTATTTCTATTTACGAATTGTTTAATAGGATTTGGCAAATCCCACAGTTCCTATCCCGAGCCATGCGAGTTCGCCGTCGTCGTTGCCTCTTGAATAACGACCTACAGAATCTCCGTTGTTAATATTTTACAGCTTCGAAATTAATTTTATGTGAGCACATAAAACTTTTGCCGTGAAATACGAGTGTGGATTTCCGCACAAAGTAATTGCTACTGGAAATATGGAAACACACTATCTGAGGAAAAAATTTCCACGCGACGTGACAAATTATTAATAGGTATCTCTTCTTTTTCTCTCTATTGACAGTGAAGCTAATGGGGCCCACAGTCAAGTGAACGATCCCTAGAATTTTAAATCGAAAAGCGTTACTTCTTATGTAGATTCCCACTTGACCCGATCCGAATCTCCGAATTCGCACAAAGCAAAAACCGAACCCGAGAATAATATCCGTCCCCATAACCGCCGCCCCCGCCCCCGTCGCTGACATTGCTGAAACCGTGTAAAACTTGCAGGCATCGACGCAAACAAGGAACGAGAAGCCAGAAGTCTCCGAGACTCCGAGGACCCCGAGTCCCCTAAACGTCGTCGAGCGCGCAACATCCAGAAGTGCGCGGGAAAACTGGGCGTGAGAGGCGATCGATCGAGCATCAGGGGCTTGCTGAATCCCCACCCATCGGTCCACATCCCGTCCGTGTCACGACCAACCCTCTGTCACAGCCGAGGCTTCGTCCTCTGTCAACAAGATGCGCGATTACTAAAAAGTGCCGCCGCCGCCGCCGAAGAGAGCGTCGTCTGCTGATCGCCGCTAATTACCCACCCTCACCTGATCGACGGGATCCGAAAGGTATGAGAACTGTTTTATTACCCTCGTCACCGACCAGATGCGGCGGCCTTTCCCTTTCGCGGTGCGTGACGTCCCGATTGTCCCGGACGGAGTGCTCGGGTTCGCGGGGGCGCTTTTTTCGTTTTGTGATCCGAAGGTGCTCGAAATCGAGGTGATCGAGATGATAATTTGGGGGTGATTTTAGGAAGCTGGCCAAGGGTTGGTGAAGGTCAATCGCGGAAGTCGATAGCTTCTACAAAATTTTTACTCCGTCCGTCAATATCACGCTCGAGTCGATTTATCTGGCGGACATGGAACCCCCAATAGATGCATTTATCAACCGGTTGGTAACACTTCCATCAAAGTAGGTTTTGGCCAAACCCACATCACAAATATCTGCTTCAAATAATTCGGTGCAGACAACACTCAGATTTCAACAGACTTTTGAAGGACAAAGTCGTTATTCTAATTAGATTTAAATTTTCTAGATTCTAGATGATCCAATTCAGCTGAGTTTCTTTCTTTTTATCGCTTTAGATTTCTGCAAGTACTTTTTTTTTGGCGAACACATTCGTCGATCTACTTTCACTTTCAAAACCTTGCATTCTTCTCGCACTTCTCTTGCTCTTTCCATCTCCGTAGAAAAAGTTTCTTTCAATCAGAGTTTCAAACATCATCATTCTCCTCTTGCAATCGCCTCCCCAATTTCTCTCTCTTATAATAGTATACTATACCAGTAATGAGAATAGATCCACATTGAGATTTACACGAAAATATATACTCAAATTTACATTTTTTATGAATGGTTGACAAACTGGTTCAGAATGACAACCATTTTTCTATTGTATCCACATTCCGTTTCTTGTATTGCACAGTTCTTCTTTTTGACTAAAATCATGTCGTTCATGGCAGCACATGTGTATGTGGATACAATAGGAAAATGGTTCTCATTCCGAACCATTTTGTCAACCATTTAGTCAAAAATGTAAATTTGAGTATATATTTTGGTGTAATTCTCAATTTGGATTGATATTCTTTGCTCGTACATTATTTGTGACTAAACAGCGTATGGTTTTGGTACCGTTTGTGTGCGGTGGGCGGGTGGGCCGCCCTGTCCACTATACTCATCGACTGACTAAATGTTTGAGAGATGACAACCATTTATTAATTATTTGATAGTATAGTGACACCCCATCGTCTTATTTGCTTTTCTTGTCCTTGAACTCATATATAGCCTAAGTACTTGAATTCTTTAATTTGCTCTATTTTCTCTCCCTCCCACCTCCATTAATTCTCTTCATTCCTCCTTTTTCTCTTGTTAAACATCAACATTTTTGTTTTTCCACATTCACTTCTAACTTTTTCTTCCTCACGTACTTTCCTCTCTTTCACTCTTTGCCAGCCTTACCATATCATCCAGGCTCCCCACTTTCGCTTTATACCTCCTATACACCCCCTGCTTGCGCTCTCTCTAACATTCCATCCATATCTGTTCTTTCTTCTTCTCTTTCCTCTTGTCTCCCGATTTTGACACATTTCCTATTTCTGATTTCTTCTGATTCCTCAATTCATATTTCTTATTCTTTGTGATTCATAACTTTTTGTGTTTTCTGTTAATTTTACATCCCCCTTTTACTTCATTTGATTTGCACAACTCCCTATTTCAATTTACAATTTTTTATTTCTAATTTTGTGTAATTTTCCTAATTCCTCAGTTCCCGCTGCCCAATTCTCTTCTTCTTTCTGATTCCTCATTTGTCATTATTTCTGATTCTTCCCATATTTTTGTGTGTCCCGCTCTTAATTTTTTCACTCACCACAGTTTTTACACCTCAAAAGTCATACAATTCTCGTAGAGGACCATTAAAACAAAATCCCCAAGAAGCGTTCTTCCTCATTTTTTCTGGCTCCTTTCTTCAGTTTAAATTCTGCCAATTCCTTGTGATTTCTCATTCGTGCTGAATCTTTCCTAATTCTGACCAATTTCCTCATTTTGAAACTCGGCTCTGATTTGGATTTAGGAATTTTCCTGATTTCTCGTTTGTCATTTCTCATTAATTCTAATTTCTCCTAATCCTTCGTATTTCCTCTTAATCACTTTCTTAAACATTCCCACAGTAAATCTCTTTCCACATTGTCCACTATACTTATCGACTGACTAAATGGATCAGAAATAACAACCATTTATTGAATATTTTTTTCCTTTAAAAACTAGAACTCACTCTCGTGTTCAATCCAATTTCTAAATTCTTAAGTCAAAAAATGGTTGTCATTCCAATACCCTTAGTCAATCGGTCAGTTGTGGATGCGGCGGCCCACCCGCCCACCGCATTCACATGTGATGCCAAGAACCATATGGCTTTTAGTCGCAAAGAATAACTGTGGAATACAAGAAACGAAATTTGGTTACAATATGAAAGTGGTTGTCATTCTGAACCAGTTTGTCAACCATGCAGTCAAAAATGTAAATTTTAATATATGTATATACTTATTTATATTTTGGTATAAATCTCTTTTGGTGGATACAATATGAAAATGGTTGTCATTCAGAACCAGCTTGTCAACCATTTATCAAAAATGTAAATTTGAGTATAATATATTTTGGTGTAAATGTCAATTTGGATTTATTCTCATTAGTGGTATAATGTTTCTTTGTGACTAAAAAGCGTATGGTTCTGGCATTGTTCGCGAGTGCGGCGGGTGGGTGGGCCGCCCTGTCCACTATACTTATCGACTGACTAAATGAATGAGAAATGATAACCATTTATTGAATATTTTTTTCCTTTAAAAACTAGAACTCACTCTCGTGTTCAATCCAATTTCTAAATTCTTAAGTCAAAAAATGATTGTCATTCCAATACCCTTCGGATCTCTTGTGATTCATTCTGATTTCTCATTTCTCCTGCTTATGACCAACCAAATCTGACCAAGGTTTTTTGATTTAAAAACTCTAGGTACATTGTAATTCGGGATTTCTGATTCCTCTTGAATTTCCCTTGCTATTTATTTTCTGTTCTTCCTTTTAAATCCCGTTTATTCCTTCTGGTTCTTCACATTCTCATTCACATTCATTTTTCTAAACTATTGATTTCTTCTGATTCCTTGTGTTCTCTTTTTACGCCTACTGATTCCTAGTAGTTTCTTTCGGTTTTTATTTTCTTCTTATTCCTCTTAATTCTATTTAGTGTCTCCCCATGACGTGTTTATTCCTTTTCATTCTTCTTAATTTCCTCTAATTTATATTCATTTCTACAGATTTCTCTAGTGTTTTCCTCATTATGATTCCGGGCTTGTGATTCCTCTTGATTTTCTCACATAGTCCCAGAAATCTTCTGGTTTTTTTCTTATTCCCGTTACATTCTTGCCCTTTCTCTCTTACTTTGCCACTCCTAGTTCTTTAATATCACCGTTCTCCTTGGCTATACCTCTTAATTTCTTGCGTAACTCTCTCTCTATCTTTCTTTCTTTCCCCTTACATTTTCTTTCTTTTTCATCACTTTTCCCTTTCTCTCCAGTACTTGATCTCTATTTTTACAGTCTTTGATTTTGAGCCCTTCTACATTTTTTCTCAGAAAAATCTCGATGCTCTCTTTGGCCTGCCGTTTACTTTTCCTTTCCCCACCCCAACCTGTTATCACAATATTGCTCTTCCTCCTTTATTTCTTCCTCCTTTCTTCATACGGCATTTTCGATTGTAGCTGTGTCATTCTCTCACAACCTGTTTCTTTCTCCCTACTCTCTCCTCTCTCCCTATTTCGCTGCTATTCTAATATTGAAAAAAAAATCCACTCGATTTTTTCCGCGGGATTTTCTCTTTCTTTCTCCAAATCCAAATCTTCGTGGTTCGGAAACCTAGCTGCAAGAGCGGGAACACACTCAAAACGATTTTGCTGCGATGCGACCATTATGGCCATTAAGCGTAACATCACAACGTATCATCAACTGTTCGCAAAACTCTAAGCGCCGATTCGGATTTTCACCAATTTCAATGATCCACGGAAAAACAAATTTTTACTCAATCTGCCCTGTACACATTTCGAGTTCCACGTACAGGGAAATATGACCTTCTTGGAGTTTCAACAACAGTTAAGAATTTTTGTTGAACTTCTCAAGCCTTTTCGACTCAGACTCGATGGCACCACACCGAATCCCAAAATAGCAAAGATATTCCACGATTCATATTTTAATCTTGACCTTATTCCCTAACCCCCATTCCGGCGAACAAATTTAAATTCCCCCGAAACAAAGCGAACTCATTTCGACCTTGACACCAGCTCCATTACATCCGTGCGTGACACCCATATCGAAAAGCGAACCCTTACGGCGATAAATGTTAATATGAAGAAAATTCATCCCGACAAAAGTGTCAGCCTTTTTCTTCAGGACGTAATGAGGATGCAAAAATTCCGTCTAAACTGCTGAGCGTATGCGAGTACATGGGGATTTATTCTATGGTAATTTATTTCGAGTCTTGTATTGCCGTGTTCAGGACGGAATAAAAAGGCGACGGGCGCGACTTACATTTGCATCAGAGTGCGGGATTGATGTCTTTATTCGATGACAAATGTGCCGTGTGTATTCTAATCACGTTCTTCGCGCAACAGATGTGGGAAAGTTTTTGGAGGTTTGGGGTATAGTAGTGCCAGTCTTAATGTGTCACCCCGTGGGCCTCTCAATTCACCAATCTTTCAAAAGGTCAACGGATCAATTTCCCAAAATCTGATTTCCTTGATTTTACGATTTTTCTATTTCTCAATATCTCAATTTCTTGGTCTGTCAATTCCTCAATATCTCAATTTTTAGAATCCTTGATTTCTCGACATCTCATCAATTCAATAATAATCTTTTAACCTCTTAATTTCCGAATCTCTCAAGTGACCATTTCAAAATATCACAATTCCTCATTCTATAAGATCTGTCATTTTTTAAATTCTTGCCTCCTTGATTTCTCGATTTTTCAGTGTCGCAATATCTGACTTTCTTGATCTGTCAATTTACCAATCTTTCAAAAGGTCAACGGATCAATTTCCCAAAATCTGATTTCTTTGATTTTACGATTTTTTTATTTTTCAATATCTCAATTTCTTGACCTGTCAATTTCTCAATATCTCAATTTTTAGAATTCTTGATCTCTCGATATCTCAATTCAATAATAGTCTTTTAACCTCTTAATTGCCGAATCTCTCAATTTACCATTTCAAAATATCACAATTCCTCATTCTATAGGATCTGTAATTTTTTAAATTATTGCCTCCTTGATTTCTTGATTTTTCAGTGTCGCAATATCTGAATTTCTTGATCTGTCAATTTACCAATCTTTCAAAAGGTCAACGGATCAATTTCCCAAAATCTAATTTCCTTGATTTTACGATTTTTCTATTTCTCAATATCTCAATTTCTTGATCTGTCAATTCCTCAATATCTCAATTTTTAGAATCCTTGATTTCTCGATATCTCAATTCAATAATAATCTTTTAACCTCTTAATTGCAGAATCTCTCAATTTACCATTTCAAAATATCACAATTCCTCATTCTATAGGATCTGTAATTTTTTAAATTCTTGCCTCCTTGATTTCTCGATTTTTCAGTGTCTCAATATCTGAATTTCTTGAACTGTCAATTTACCAATCTTTCAAAAGGTCAACGGATCAATTTCCCAAAATCTGATTTCTTTGATTTTACGATTTTTTTATTTCTCAATATCTCAATTTCTTGACCTGTCAATTTCTCAATATCTCAATTTTTAGAATTCTTGATCTCTCGATATCTCAATTCAATAATAGTCTTTTAACCTCTTAATTGCCGAATCTCTCAATTTACCATTTCAAAATATCACAATTCCTCATTCTATAGGATCTGTCAATTTTTCAAATTTTTGCCTCCTTGATTTCTCGATTTTTCAGTGCCTCAATATCTGAATTTGTTGATCTGTCAATTTAACAATTTTTCAAAAACTCAACGGATCAATTTCCCAAAATCTAATTTCCTTGATTTTACGATGTTTCTATTTCTCAATATCTCAATTTCTTGATCTGTCAATTCCTCAATATCTCAATTTTTAGAATTCTTGATTTCTCGATATCTCAATTCAATAATAATCTTTTAACCGCTTAATTTCCGAATCTCTCAATTTACCATTTCAAAATATCACAATTCCTCATTCTATAGGATCTGTCACTTTTTCAAATTCTTGCCTCCTTGATTTCTCGATTTTTCAGTGTCGCAATATCTGAATTACTTGAACTGTCAATTTACCAATCTTTCAAAAGGTCAACGGATCAATTTCTCAAAATCTGATTTCCTTGATTTTACGATTTTTCTATTTCTCAATATCTCAATTTTTAGAATTCTTGATCTCTCGATATCTCAATTCAATAATAATCTTTTAACCTCTTAATATCCGAATCTCTCAATTTACCATTTCAAAATATCACAATTCCTCATTCTAAAGGATCTGTCAATTTTTTAAATTCTTGGCTCCTTGATTTCTCGATTTTTCAGTGTCTCAATATCTGAATTTCTTGATCTGTCACTTCAACAATCTTTCAAAAGGTCAACGGATCAATTTCCCAAAATCTAATTTCCTAGATTTTACGATTTTTCTATTTCTCAATATCTCAATTTCTTAATCTGTCAATTCCTCAATATCGCAATTTTTAGAATTCTTGATCTCTCGATATCTCAATTCAATAATAATCTTTTCACCTCTTAATTGCCGAATCTCTCAATTTACCATTTCAAAATATCACAATTCCTCATTCTATTGGATCTGTCAATTTTTCAAATTCTTGCCTCCTTGATTTCTCGATTTTTCAGTGTCGCAATATCTGAATTTCTTCATCTGTCAATTTAACAATCTTTCAAAAGGTCAACGGATCAATTTCCCAAAATCTGATTTCTTTGATTTTACGATTTTTCTATTTCTCAATATCTCAATTTCTTGACCTGCCAATTCCTCAATATCTCAATTTTTAGAATTCCTGATTTCTCGATATCTCAATTCAATAACAATCTTTTAACCTCTTAATTGCAGAATCTCTCAATTTACCATTTCAAAATATCACAATTCCTCATTCTATAGGATCTGTCAATTTTTCAAATTCTTGCCTCCTTGATTTCTCGATTTTTCAGTGTCGCAATATCTGAATCTCTTGATCTGTCAATTTAACAATCTTTCAAAAGTTCAACGGATCAATTTCTCAAAATCTAATTTCCTTGATTTTACGATTTTTCTATTTCTCAATACCTCAATTTCTTGATCTGTCAATTCCTCAATATCTGAATTTTTAAAATTCTTGATCTCTCGATATCTCACTTAAATAATAATAATCTTTTAACCTCTTAATTGCCGAATCTCTCAATTTACCATGTTAAAATATCACAATTCCTCATTCTATAGGATCTGTTAATTTTTCAAATTTTTGCCTCCTTGATTTTTCGATTTTTCAGTGTCGCAATATCTGAAGTTCTTGATCTGTCAATTTACCAATCTTTCAAAAGGTCAACGGATCAATTTCCCAAAATCTGATTTCCTTGATTTTACGATTTTTCTATTTCTCAATATCTCAATTTCTTGATCTGTCAATTTCTCAATATCTCAATTTTTAGAATTCTTGATCTCTCGATATCTCAATTCAATAATAATCTTTTAACCTCTTAATTTCCGAATCTCTCAATTTACCATTTCAAAATATCACAATTCCTCATTCTAAAGGATCTGTCAATTTTTTAAATTCTTGGCTCCTTGATTTCTCGATTTTTCAGTGTCTCAATATCTGAATTTCTTGATCTGTCACTTCAACAATCTTTCAAAAGGTCAACGGATCAAATTCCCAAAATCTAATTTCCTTGATTTTACGATTTTTCTATTTCTCAATATCTCAATTTCTTGATCTGTCAATTCCTCAATATCTCAATTTTTAGAATTCTTGATCTCTCGATATCTCAATTCAATGATAATCTTTTCACCTCTTAATTGCCGAATCTCTCAATTTACCATTTCAAAATATCACAATTCCTCATTCTATTGGATCTGTCAATTTTTCAAATTCTTGCCTCCTTGATTTCTCGATTTTTCAGTGTCGCAGTATCTGAATCTCTTGATCTGTCAATTTAACAATCTTTCAAAAGTTCAACGGATCAATTTCTCAAAATCTAATTTCCTTGATTTTACGATTTTTCTATTTCTCAATACCTCAATTTCTTGATCTGTCAATTCCTCAATATCTCAATTTTTAAAATTCTTGATCGCTCGATATCTCACTTAAATAATAATAATCTTTTAACCTCTTAATTGCCGAATCTCTCAATTTACCATGTTAAAATATCACAATTCCTCATTCTATAGGATCTGTTAATTTTTCAAATTTTTGCCTCCTTGATTTTTCGATTTTTCAGTGTCGCAATATCTGAAGTTCTTGATCTGTCAATTTACCAATCTTTCAAAAGGTCAACGGAACAATTTCCCAAAATCTGATTTCCTTGATTTTACGATTTTTCTATTTCTCAATATCTCAATTTCTTGATCTGTCAATTTCTCAATATCTCAATTTTTAGAATTCTTGATCTCTCGATATCTCAATTCAATAATAATCTTTTAACCTCTTAATTTCCGAATCTTTCAATTTACCATTTCAAAATATCACAATTCCTCATTCTAAAGGATCTGTCAATTTTTTAAATTCTTGGCTCCTTGATTTCTCGATTTTTCAGTGTCTCAATATCTGAATTTCTTGATCTGTCACTTTAACAATCTTTCAAAAGCTCAACGGATCAATTTCCCAAAATCTAATTTCCTTGATTTTACGATTTTTCTATTTCTCAATATCTCAATTTCTTGATCTGTCAATTCCTCAATATCTCAATTTTTAGAATTCTTGATCTCTCGATATCTCAATTCAATAATAATCTTTTAACCTCTTAATTGCCGAATCTCTCAATTTACCATTTCAAAATATCACAATTCCTCATTCTAAAGGATCTGTCAATTTTTTAAATTCTTGCCTCCTTGATTTCTCGATTTTTCAGTGTCGCAATATCTGAATTTCTTGATCTGTCACTTTAACAATCTTTCAAAAGGTCAACGGATCAATTTCCCAAAATCTAATTTCCTTGATTTTACGATTTTTCTATTTCTCAATATCTCAATTTCTTGATCTGTCAATTCTTCAATATCTTAATTTTTAGAATTCTTGATCTCTCGATATCTCAATTGAATAATAATCTTTTAACCTCTTAATTGCCGAATCTCTCAATTTACCATTTCAAAATATCACAATTCCTCATTCTATAGGATCTGTCAATTTTTCAAATTCTTGCCTCCTTGATTTCTCGATTTTTCAGTGTCGCAATATCTGAATCTCTTGATCTGTCAATTTAACAATCTTTCAAAAGTTCAACGGATCAATTTCTCAAAATCTAATTTCCTTGATTTTACGATTTTTCTATCTCTCAATACCTCAATTTCTTGATCTGTCAATTCCTCAATATCTCAATTTTTAGAATTCTTGATCTCTCGATATCTCAATTCAATAATAATCTTTTAACCTCTTAATATCCGAATCTCTCAATTTACCATTTCAAAATATCACAATTCCTCATTCTAAAGGATCTGTCAATTTTTTAAATTCTTGGCTCCTTGATTTCTCGATTTTTCAGTGTCTCAATATCTGAATTTCTTGATCTGTCACTTCAACAATCTTTCAAAAGGTCAACGGATCAATTTCCCAAAATCTAATTTCCTAGATTTTACGATTTTTCTATTTCTCAATATCTCAATTTCTTAATCTGTCAATTCCTCAATATCGCAATTTTTAGAATTCTTGATCTCTCGATATCTCAATTCAATAATAATCTTTTCACCTCTTAATTGCCGAATCTCTCAATTTACCATTTCAAAATATCACAATTCCTCATTCTATTGGATCTGTCAATTTTTCAAATTCTTGCCTCCTTGATTTCTCGATTTTTCAGTGTCGCAATATCTGAATTTCTTCATCTGTCAATTTAACAATCTTTCAAAAGGTCAACGGATCAATTTCCCAAAATCTGATTTCTTTGATTTTACGATTTTTCTATTTCTCAATATCTCAATTTCTTGACCTGCCAATTCCTCAATATCTCAATTTTTAGAATTCCTGATTTCTCGATATCTCAATTCAATAACAATCTTTTAACCTCTTAATTGCAGAATCTCTCAATTTACCATTTCAAAATATCACAATTCCTCATTCTATAGGATCTGTCAATTTTTCAAATTCTTGCCTCCTTGATTTCTCGATTTTTCAGTGTCGCAATATCTGAATCTCTTGATCTGTCAATTTAACAATCTTTCAAAAGTTCAACGGATCAATTTCTCAAAATCTAATTTCCTTGATTTTACGATTTTTCTATTTCTCAATACCTCAATTTCTTGATCTGTCAATTCCTCAATATCTGAATTTTTAAAATTCTTGATCTCTCGATATCTCACTTAAATAATAATAATCTTTTAACCTCTTAATTGCCGAATCTCTCAATTTACCATGTTAAAATATCACAATTCCTCATTCTATAGGATCTGTTAATTTTTCAAATTTTTGCCTCCTTGATTTTTCGATTTTTCAGTGTCGCAATATCTGAAGTTCTTGATCTGTCAATTTACCAATCTTTCAAAAGGTCAACGGATCAATTTCCCAAAATCTGATTTCCTTGATTTTACGATTTTTCTATTTCTCAATATCTCAATTTCTTGATCTGTCAATTTCTCAATATCTCAATTTTTAGAATTCTTGATCTCTCGATATCTCAATTCAATAATAATCTTTTAACCTCTTAATTTCCGAATCTCTCAATTTACCATTTCAAAATATCACAATTCCTCATTCTAAAGGATCTGTCAATTTTTTAAATTCTTGGCTCCTTGATTTCTCGATTTTTCAGTGTCTCAATATCTGAATTTCTTGATCTGTCACTTCAACAATCTTTCAAAAGGTCAACGGATCAAATTCCCAAAATCTAATTTCCTTGATTTTACGATTTTTCTATTTCTCAATATCTCAATTTCTTGATCTGTCAATTCCTCAATATCTCAATTTTTAGAATTCTTGATCTCTCGATATCTCAATTCAATGATAATCTTTTCACCTCTTAATTGCCGAATCTCTCAATTTACCATTTCAAAATATCACAATTCCTCATTCTATTGGATCTGTCAATTTTTCAAATTCTTGCCTCCTTGATTTCTCGATTTTTCAGTGTCGCAGTATCTGAATCTCTTGATCTGTCAATTTAACAATCTTTCAAAAGTTCAACGGATCAATTTCTCAAAATCTAATTTCCTTGATTTTACGATTTTTCTATTTCTCAATACCTCAATTTCTTGATCTGTCAATTCCTCAATATCTCAATTTTTAAAATTCTTGATCTCTCGATATCTCACTTAAATAATAATAATCTTTTAACCTCTTAATTGCCGAATCTCTCAATTTACCATGTTAAAATATCACAATTCCTCATTCTATAGGATCTGTTAATTTTTCAAATTTTTGCCTCCTTGATTTTTCGATTTTTCAGTGTCGCAATATCTGAAGTTCTTGATCTGTCAATTTACCAATCTTTCAAAAGGTCAACGGAACAATTTCCCAAAATCTGATTTCCTTGATTTTACGATTTTTCTATTTCTCAATATCTCAATTTCTTGATCTGTCAATTTCTCAATATCTCAATTTTTAGAATTCTTGATCTCTCGATATCTCAATTCAATAATAATCTTTTAACCTCTTAATTTCCGAATCTTTCAATTTACCATTTCAAAATATCACAATTCCTCATTCTAAAGGATCTGTCAATTTTTTAAATTCTTGGCTCCTTGATTTCTCGATTTTTCAGTGTCTCAATATCTGAATTTCTTGATCTGTCACTTTAACAATCTTTCAAAAGCTCAACGGATCAATTTCCCAAAATCTAATTTCCTTGATTTTACGATTTTTCTATTTCTCAATATCTCAATTTCTTGATCTGTCAATTCCTCAATATCTCAATTTTTAGAATTCTTGATCTCTCGATATCTCAATTCAATAATAATCTTTTAACCTCTTAATTGCCGAATCTCTCAATTTACCATTTCAAAATATCACAATTCCTCATTCTAAAGGATCTGTCAATTTTTTAAATTCTTGCCTCCTTGATTTCTCGATTTTTCAGTGTCGCAATATCTGAATTTCTTGATCTGTCACTTTAACAATCTTTCAAAAGGTCAACGGATCAATTTCCCAAAATCTAATTTCCTTGATTTTACGATTTTTCTATTTCTCAATATCTCAATTTCTTGATCTGTCAATTCTTCATTATCTTAATTTTTAGAATTCTTGATCTCTCGATATCTCAATTGAATAATAATCTTTTAACCTCTTAATTGCCGAATCTCTCAATTTACCATTTCAAAATATCACAATTCCTCATTCTATAGGATCTGTCAATTTTTCAAATTCTTGCCTCCTTGATTTCTCGATTTTTCAGTGTCGCAATATCTGAATCTCTTGATCTGTCAATTTAACAATCTTTCAAAAGTTCAACGGATCAATTTCTCAAAATCTAATTTCCTTGATTTTACGATTTTTCTATCTCTCAATACCTCAATTTCTTGATCTGTCAATTCCTCAATATCTCAATTTTTAAAATTCTTGATCTCTCGATATCTCACTTAAATAATAATAATCTTTTAACCTCTTAATTGCCGAATCTCTCAATTTACCATTTTAAAATATCACAATTCCTCATTTTATAGGATCTGTCAATTTTTCAAATTCTTGCCTCCTTGATTTCTCGATTTTTCAGTGTCGCAATATCTGAATTTCTTGAACTGTCAATTTACCAATCTTTCAAAAGGTCAACGGATCAATTTCTCAAAATCTAATTTCCTTGATTTTACGATTTTTCTATTTCTCAATATCTCAATTTCTTGATCTGTCAATTCTTCAATATCTTAATTTTTAGAATTCTTGATCTCTCGATATCTCACTTAAATAATAATAATCTTTTAACCTCTTAATTGCCGAATCTCTCAATTTACCATTTTAAAATATCACAATTCCTCATTTTATAGGATCTGTCAATTTTTCAAATTTTTGCCTCCTTGATTTTTCGATTTTTTAGTGTCGCAATATCTGAATTTCTTGATCTGTCAATTTACCAATCTTTCAAAAGTTCAACGGATCAATTTCTCAAAATCTAATTTCCTTGATTTTACGATTTTTCTATTTCTCAATACCTCAATTTCTTGATCTGTCAATTCCTCAATATCTCAATTTTTAAAATTCTTGATCTCTCGATATCTCACTTAAATAATAATAATCTTTTAACCTCTTAATTGCCGAATCTCTCAATTTACCATTTTAAAATATCACAATTCCTCATTTTATAGGATCTGTCAATTTTTCAAATTCTTGCCTCCTTGATTTCTCGATTTTTCAGTGTCGCAATATCTGAATTTCTTGATCTGTCAATTTACCAATCTTTCAAAAGGTCAACGGATCAATTTCTCAAAATCTAATTTCCTTGATTTTACGATTTTTCTATTTCTCAATATCTCAATTTCTTGATCTGTCAATTCTTCAATATCTTAATTTTTAGAATTCTTGATCTCTCGATATCTCAATTCAATAATAATCTTTTAACCTCTTAATTTCCGAATCTCTCAATTTACCATTTCAAAATATCACAATTCCTCAGTCTATAGGATCTGTCATTTTTTAAATTCTTGCCTCCTTGATTTCTCGATTTTTCAGTGCCTCAATATCTGAATTTCTTGATCTGTCAATTTAACAATCTTTCAAAAGTTCAACGGATCAATTTCCCAAAAACTAATTTCCTTGATTTTACGATGTTTCTATTTCTCAATATCTCAATTTCTTGACCTGTCAATTCCTCAATATCTCAATTTTTAGAATTCTTGATTTCTCGATATATCAATTCAATAATAATCTTTTAACCTCTTAATTTCCGAATCTCTCAAGTGACCATTTCAAAATATCACAATTCCTCATTCTATAAGATCTGTCATTTTTTAAATTCTTGCCTCCTTGATTTCTCGATTTTTCAGTGTCGCAATATCTGAATTTCTTGATCTGTCAATTTACCAATCTTTCAAAAGGTCAACGGATCAATTTCCCAAAATCTGATTTCTTTGATTTTACGATTTTTTTATTTCTCAATATATCAATTTCTTGACCTGTCAGTTTCTCAATATCTCAATTTTTAGAATTCTTGATCTCTCGATATCTCCACTGAATAATAATCATTTAACCTCTTAATTTCCGAATCTCTCAATTTACCATTTCAAAATATCACAATTCCTCATTCTATAGGATCTGTCATTTTTTAAATTCTTGCCTCCTTGATTTCTCGATTTTTTAGTGTCGCAACATCTGAATTTCTTGATCTGTCAATTTACCAATCTTTCAAAAGTTCAGCGGATCAATTTCCCAAAATCTGATTTCCTTGATTTTAGGATTTTTCAATTTCTCAATATCTCAATTTCTTGATCTGTCAATTCCTCAATATCTCAATTTTAAGCATTCTTGATCTCTCGATATCTCAATTCAATAATAATCTTTTAACCTCTTAATTGCAGAATCTCTCAATTTACCATTTCAAAATATCACAATTCCTCATTCTATAGGATCTGTCATTTTTTAAATTCTTGCCTCCTTGATTTCTCGATTTTTCAGTGTCGCAATATCTGAATTTCTTGATCTGTCAATTTACCAATCTTTCAAAAGGTCAACGGATCAATTTCCCAAAATCTGATTTCCTTGATTTTACGATTTTTCTTTTTCTCAATATCTCAATTTCTTGATCTGTCAATTCCTCAATATCTCTATTTTTAGAATCCTTGTTCTCTCGATATCTCAATTCAATAATAATCTTTTAACCTCTTAATTGCCGAATCTCTCAATTTACCATTTCAAAATATCACAATTCCTCATTCTATAGGATCTGTCAATTTTTTAAATTTTTGCCTCCTTGATTTCTCGATTTTTCAGTGCCTCAATATCTGAATTTCTTGATCTGTCAATTTAACAATCTTTCAAAGGTTCAACGGATCAATTTCCCAAAATCTAATTTCCTTGATTTTACGATGTTTCTATTTCTCAATATCTCAATTTCTTGACCTGTCAATTCCTCAATATCTCAATTTTTAGAATCCTTGATTTCTCGACATCTCATCAATTCAATAATAATCTTTTAACCTCTTAATTTCCGAATCTCTCAAGTGACCATTTCAAAATATCACAATTCCTCATTCTATAAGATCTGTCATTTTTTAAATTCTTGCCTCCTTGATTTCTCGATTTTTCAGTGTCGCAATATCTGACTTTCTTGATCTGTCAATTTACCAATCTTTCAAAAGGTCAACGGATCAATTTCCCAAAATCTGATTTCTTTGATTTTACGATTTTTTTATTTTTCAATATCTCAATTTCTTGACCTGTCAATTTCTCAATATCTCAATTTTTAGAATTCTTGATCTCTCGATATCTCAACTGAATAATAATCATTTAACCTCTTAATTTCCGAATCTCTCAATTTACCATTTCAAAATATCACAATTCCTCATTCTATAGGATCTGTAATTTTTTAAATTATTGCCTCCTTGATTTCTCGATTTTTCAGTGTCGCAATATCTGAATTTCTTGATCTGTCAATTTACCAATCTTTCAAAAGGTCAACGGATCAATTTCCCAAAATCTAATTTCCTTGATTTTACGATTTTTCTATTTCTCAATATCTCAATTTCTTGATCTGTCAATTCCTCAATATCTCAATTTTTAGAATCCTTGATTTCTCGATATCTCAATTCAATAATAATCTTTTAACCTCTTAATTGCAGAATCTCTCAATTTACCATTTCAAAATATCACAATTCCTCATTCTATAGGATCTGTCATTTTTTAAATTCTTGCCTCCTTGATTTCTCGATTTTTCAGTGTCGCAATATCTGAATTTCTTGATCTGTCAATTTACCAATCTTTCCAAAGGTCAACGGAACAATTTCCCAAAATCTGATTTCCTTGATTTTACGATTTTTCTATTTCTCAATATCTCAATTTCTTGATCTGTCAATTCCTCAATATCTCTATTTTTAGAATCCTTGTTCTCTCGATATCTCAATTCAATAATAATCTTTTAACCTCTTAATTGCCGAA
The DNA here is from genome assembly GCA_963583935.1 of Diaperis boleti. NCBI lineage: Eukaryota > Metazoa > Arthropoda > Insecta > Coleoptera > Tenebrionidae > Diaperis > Diaperis boleti. The sequence continues at coordinate 52,316,352 of OY757247.1, read as the reverse complement.
TCTCTCAATTTACCATTTCAAAATATCACAATTCCTCATTCTATAGGATCTGTCAATTTTTTTAATTTTTGCCTCCTTGATTTCTCGATTTTTCAGTGCCTCAATATCTGAATTTCTTGATCTGTCAATTTAACAATCTTTCAAAAGTTCAACGGATCAATTTCCCAAAATCTAATTTCCTTGATTTTACGATGTTTCTATTTCTCAATATCTCAATTTCTTGACCTGTCAATTCCTCAATATCTCAATTTTTAGAATTCTTGATTTCTCGATATCTCAATTCAATAATAATCTTTTAACCTCTTAATTTCCGAATCTCTGAATTTACGATTTCAAAATATCACAATTCCTCTTTCTATAGGATCTGTAATTTTTTAAATTCTTGCCTCCTTGATTTCTCGATTTTTCAGTGTCTCAATATCTGAATTTCTTGATCTGTCAATTTACCAATCTTTCAAAAGGTCAACGGATCAATTTCCCAAAATCTGATTTCTTTGATTTTACGATTTTTTTATTTCTCAATATCTCAATTCCTTGACCTGTCAATTTCTCAATATCTCAATTTTTAGAATTCTTGATCTCTCGATATATCAATTCAATAATAATCTTTTAACCTCTTAATTTCCGAATCTCTCAAGTGACCATTTCAAAATATCACAATTCCTCATTCTATAAGATCTGTCATTTTTTAAATTCTTGCCTCCTTGATTTCTCGATTTTTCAGTGTCGCAATATCTGAATTTCTTGATCTGTCAATTTACCAATCTTTCAAAAGGTTAACGGATCAATTTCCCAAAATCTGATTTCTTTGATTTTACGATTTTTTTATTTCTCAATATATCAATTTCTTGACCTGTCAGTTTCTCAATATCTCAATTTTTAGAATTCTTGATCTCTCGATATCTCCACTGAATAATAATCATTTAACCTCTTAATTTCCGAATCTCTCAATTTACCATTTCAAAATATCACAATTCCTCATTCTATAGGATCTGTCATTTTTTAAATTCTTGCCTCCTTGATTTCTCGATTTTTCAGTGTCGCAATATCTGAATTTCTTGATCTGTCAATTTAACAATCTTTCAAAAGGTCAACGGATCAATTTTCCAAAATCTAATTTCCTTGATTTTACGATTTTTCTATTTCTCAATATCTCAATTTCTTGATCTGTCAATTCCTCAATATCTCAATTTTTAGAATTCTTGATCTCTCGATATCTCAATTCAATAATAATCTTTTAACCTCTTAATTTCCGAATCTCTCAATTTACCATTTCAAAATATCACAATTCCTCATTCTATAGGATCTTTCATTTTTTAAATTCTTGCCTCCTTGATTTTTCGATTTTTCAGTGTCTCAATATCTGAATTTCTTGATCTGTCACTTTAACAATCTTTCAAAAGGTCAACGGATCAATTTCCCAAAATCTAATTTCCTTGATTTTACGATTTTTCTATTTCTCAATATCTCAATTTCTTGATCTGTCAATTCCTCAATATCTCAATTTTTAGAATTCTTGATCTCTCGATATCTCAACTCAATAATAATCTTTTAACCTCTTAATTTCCGAATCTCTCAATTTACCATTTCAAAATATCACAATTCCTCATTCTATAGGATCTGTTAATTTTTCAAATTTTTGCCTCCTTGATTTTTCGACTTTTCAGTGTCTCAATATCTGAATTTCTTGATCTGTCAATTTAACAATCTTTCAAAAGGTCAACGGATCAATTTTCCAAAATCTAATTTCCTTGATTTTACGATTTTTCTATTTCTCAATATCTCAATTTCTTGATCTGTCAATTCCTCAATATCTCAATTTTTAGAATTCTTGATCTCTCGATATCTCAATTCAATAATAATCTTTTAACCTCTTAATTTCCGAATCTCTCAATTTACCATTTCAAAATATCACAATTCCTCATTCTATAGGATCTTTCATTTTTTAAATTCTTGCCTCCTTGATTTTTCGATTTTTCAGTGTCGCAATATCTGAATTTCTTGATCTGTCAATTTACCAATCTTTCAAAAGGTCAACGGATCAATTTCCCAAAATCTGATTTGTTTGATTTTACGATTTTTTTATTTCTCAATATCTCAATTTCTTGACCTGTCAATTTCTCAATATTTCAATTTTTAGAATTCTTGATCTCTCGATATCTCAATTCAATAATAATCTTTTAACCTCTTAATTTCCGAATCTCTCAATTTACCATTTCAAAATATCACAATTCCTCATTCTATAGGATCTGTCATTTTTTAAATTCTTGCCTCCTTGATTTCTCGATTTTTCAGTGTCTCAATATCTGAATTTCTTGATCTGTCACTTTAACAATCTTTCAAAAGGTCAACGGATCAATTTCCCAAAATCTAATTTCCTTGATTTTACGATTTTTCTATTTCTCAATATCTCAATTTCTTGATCTGTCAATTCCTCAATATCTCAATTTTTAGAATTCTTGATCTCTCGATATCTCAATTCAATAATAATCTTTTAACCTCTTAATTGCCGAATCTCTCAATTTACCATTTCAAAATATCACAATTCCTCATTCTATAGGATCTGTCAATTTTTCAAATTCTTGCCTCCTTGATTTCTCGATTTTTCAGTGTCGCAATATCTGAATTTCTTCATCTGTCAATTTAACAATCTTTCAAAAGTTCAACGGATCAATTTCTCAAAATCTAATTTCCTTGATTTTACGATTTTTCTATTTCTCAATATCTCAATTTCTTGATCTGTCAATTCCTCAATATCTCAATTTTTAGAATTCTTGATCTCTCGATATCTCAATTCAATAATAATCTTTTAACCTCTTAATTGCCGAATCTCTCAATTTACCATTTCAAAATATCACAATTCCTCATTCTATAGGAACTGTAATTTTTTAAATTCTTGCCTCCTTGATTTCTCGATTTTTCAGTGTCGCAATATCTGAATTTCTTCATCTGTCAATTTAACAATCTTTCAAAAGTTCAACGGATCAATTTCCCAAAATCTAATTTCCTTGATTTTACGATTTTTCTATTTCTCAATATCTCAATTTCTTGATCTGTCAATTCTTCAATATCTTAATTTTTAGAATTCTTGATCTCTCGATATCTCAATTCAATAATAATCTTTTAACCTCTTAATTGCCGAATCTCTCAATTTACCATTTCAAAATATCACAATTCCTCATTCTATTTTTTCGACTTTTCAGTGTCTCAATATCTGAATTTCTTGATCTGTCAATTTAACAATCTTTCAAAAGCTCAACGGATCAATAAAATCTAATTTTCTTGATTTTACGATTTTTCTATTTCTCAATATCTCAATTTCTTGATCTGTCAATTCCTCAATATCTCAATTTTTAGAGTTCTTGATCTCTCAATATCTCAATTCAATAATAATCTTTTAACCTCTTAATTTCCGAATCTCTCAATTTACCATTTCAAAATATCACAATTCCTCATTCTATAGGATCTTTCATTTTTTAAATTCTTGCCTCCTTGATTTTTCGATTTTTCAGTGTCGCAATATCTGAATTTCTTGATCTGTCAATTTACCAATCTTTCAAAAGGTCAACGGATCAATTTCCCAAAATCTGATTTGTTTGATTTTACGATTTTTTTATTTCTCAATATCTCAATTTCTTGACCTGTCAATTTCTCAATATTTCAATTTTTAGAATTCTTGATCTCTCGATATCTCAATTCAATAATAATCTTTTAACCTCTTAATTTCCGAATCTCTCAATTTACCATTTCAAAATATCACAATTCCTCATTCTATAGGATCTGTCATTTTTTAAATTCTTGCCTCCTTGATTTCTCGATTTTTCAGTGTCTCAATATCTGAATTTCTTGATCTGTCACTTTAACAATCTTTCAAAAGGTCAACGGATCAATTTCCCAAAATCTAATTTCCTTGATTTTACGATTTTTCTATTTCTCAATATCTCAATTTCTTGATCTGTCAATTCCTCAATATCTCAATTTTTAGAATTCTTGATCTCTCGATATCTCAATTAAATAATAATCTTTTAACCTCTCAATTGCCGAATCTCTCAATTTACCATTTCAAAATATCACAGTTCCTCATTCTATAGGATCTGTCAATTTTTCAAATTCTTGCCTCCTTGATTTCTCGATTTTTCAGTGTCGCAATATCTGAATTTCTTGATCTGTCAATTTACCAATCTTTCATAAGGTCAACGGATCAATTTCCCAAAATCTGATTTCCTTGATTTTACGATTTTTCTATTTCTCAATATCTCAATTTCTTGAACTGTCAATTCCTCAATATCTCAATTTTTAGAATTCTTGATCTCTCGATATCTCAACTCAATAATAATCTTTTAACCTCTTAATTTCCGAATCTCTCAATTTACCATTTCAAAATATCACAATTCCTCATTCTATAGGATCTGTTAATTTTTCAAATTTTTGCCTCCTTGATTTTTCGACTTTTCAGTGTCTCAATATCTGAATTTCTTGATCTGTCAATTTAACAATCTTTCAAAAGGTCAACGGATCAATTTTCCAAAATCTAATTTCCTTGATTTTACGATTTTTCTATTTCTCAATATCTCAATTTCTTGATCTGTCAATTCCTCAATATCTCAATTTTTAGAATTCTTGATCTCTCGATATCTCAATTCAATAATAATCTTTTAACCTCTTAATTTCCGAATCTCTCAATTTACCATTTCAAAATATCACAATTCCTCATTCTATAGGATCTTTCATTTTTTAAATTCTTGCCTCCTTGATTTTTCGATTTTTCAGTGTCGCAATATCTGAATTTCTTGATCTGTCAATTTACCAATCTTTCAAAAGGTCAACGGATCAATTTCCCAAAATCTGATTTGTTTGATTTTACGATTTTTTTATTTCTCAATATCTCAATTTCTTGACCTGTCAATTTCTCAATATTTCAATTTTTAGAATTCTTGATCTCTCGATATCTCAATTCAATAATAATCTTTTAACCTCTTAATTTCCGAATCTCTCAATTTACCATTTCAAAATATCACAATTCCTCATTCTATAGGATCTGTCATTTTTTAAATTCTTGCCTCCTTGATTTCTCGATTTTTCAGTGTCTCAATATCTGAATTTCTTGATCTGTCACTTTAACAATCTTTCAAAAGGTCAACGGATCAATTTCCCAAAATCTAATTTCCTTGATTTTACGATTTTTCTATTTCTCAATATCTCAATTTCTTGATCTGTCAATTCCTCAATATCTTAATTTTTAGAATTCTTGATCTCTCGATATCTCAATTCAATAATACTCTTTTAACCTCTTAATTGCCGAATCTCTCAATTTACCATTTCAAAATATCACAATTCCTCATTCTATAGGATCTGTCAATTTTTCAAATTCTTGCCTCCTTGATTTCTCGATTTTTCAGTGTCGCAATATCTGAATTTCTTCATCTGTCAATTTAACAATCTTTCAAAAGTTCAACGGATCAATTTCTCAAAATCTAATTTCCTTGATTTTACGATTTTTCTATTTCTCAATATCTCAATTTCTTGATCTGTCAATTCTTCAATATCTTAATTTTTAGAATTCTTGATCTCTCGATATCTCAATTCAATAATAATCTTTTAACCTCTTAATTTCCGAATCTCTCAATTTACCATTTTAAAATATCACAATTCCTCATTCTATAGGATCTGTTAATTTTTCAAATTTTTGCCTCCTTGATTTTTCGATTTTTCAGTGTCGCAATATCTGAATTTCTTGATCTGTCAATTTACCAATCTTTCAAAAGGTCAACGGATCAATTTCCCAAAATCTAATTTCCTTGATTTTACGATTTTTCTATTTCTCAATATCTCAATTTCTTGATCTGTCAATTCCTCAATATCTCAATTTTTAGAATTCTTGATCTCTCGATATCTCAATTCGATAATAATCTTTTAACCTCTTAATTGCCGAATCTCTCAATTTACCATTTCAAAATATCACAATTCCTCATTCTATAGGATCTGTCAATTTTTCAAATTCTTGCCTCCTTGATTTCTCGATTTTTCAGTGTCGCAATATCTGAATCTCTTGATCTGTCAATTTAACAATCTTTCAAAAGTTCAACGGATCAATTTCTCAAAATCTAATTTCCTTGATTTTACGATTTTTCTATTTCTCAATATCTCAATTTCTTGATCTGTCAATTCCTCAATATCTCAATTTTTAGAATTCTTGATCTCTCGATATCTCAATTCAATAATAATCTTTTCACCTCTTAATTGCCGAATCTCTCAATTTACCATTTCAAAATATCACAATTCCTCATTCTATTGGATCTGTCAATTTTTCAAATTCTTGCCTCCTTGATTTCTCGATTTTTCAGTGTCGCAATATCTGAATTTCTTGATCTGTCAATTTACCAATCTTTCAAAAGGTCAACGGATCAATTTCTCAAAATCTAATTTCCTTGATTTTACGATTTTTCTATTTCTCAATATCTCAATTTCTTGATCTGTCAATTCTTCAATATCTTAATTTTTAGAATTCTTGATCTCTCGATATCTCACTTAAATAATAATAATCTTTTAACCTCTTAATTGCCGAATCTCTCAATTTACCATTTTAAAATATCACAATTCCTCATTTTATAGGATCTGTCAATTTTTCAAATTTTTGCCTCCTTGATTTTTCGATTTTTTAGTGTCGCAATATCTGAATTTCTTGATCTGTCAATTTACCAATCTTTCAAAAGTTCAACGGATCAATTTCTCAAAATCTAATTTCCTTGATTTTACGATTTTTCTATTTCTCAATACCTCAATTTCTTGATCTGTCAATTCCTCAATATCTCAATTTTTAAAATTCTTGATCTCTCGATATCTCACTTAAATAATAATAATCTTTTAACCTCTTAATTGCCGAATCTCTCAATTTACCATTTTAAAATATCACAATTCCTCATTTTATAGGATCTGTCAATTTTTCAAATTCTTGCCTCCTTGATTTCTCGATTTTTCAGTGTCGCAATATCTGAATTTCTTGATCTGTCAATTTACCAATCTTTCAAAAGGTCAACGGATCAATTTCTCAAAATCTAATTTCCTTGATTTTACGATTTTTCTATTTCTCAATATCTCAATTTCTTGATCTGTCAATTTCTCAATATCTCAATTTTTAGAATTCTTGATCTCTCGATATCTCAATTCAATAATAATCTTTTAACCTCTTAATTTCCGAATCTCTCAATTTACCATTTCAAAATATCACAATTCCTCATTCTAAAGGATCTGTCAATTTTTTAAATTCTTGGCTCCTTGATTTCTCGATTTTTCAGTGTCTCAATATCTGAATTTCTTGATCTGTCACTTCAACAATCTTTCAAAAGGTCAACGGATCAATTTCCCAAAATCAAATTTCCTTGATTTTACGATTTTTCTATTTCTCAATATCTCAATTTCTTGATCTGTCAATTCCTCAATATCTCAATTTTTAGAATTCTTGATCTCTCGATATCTCAATTCAATAATAATCTTTTCACCTCTTAATTGCCGAATCTCTCAATTTACCATTTCAAAATATCACAATTCCTCATTCTATTGGATCTGTCAATTTTTCAAATTCTTGCCTCCTTGATTTCTCGATTTTTCAGTGTCGCAATATCTGAATTTCTTCATCTGTCAATTTAACAATCTTTCAAAAGGTCAACGGATCAATTTCCCAAAATCTGATTTCTTTGATTTTACGATTTTTCTATTTCTCAATATCTCAATTTCTTGACCTGCCAATTCCTCAATATCTCAATTTTTAGAATTCCTGATTTCTCGATATCTCAATTCAATAATAATCTTTTAACCTCTTAATTGCAGAATCTCTCAATTTACCATTTCAAAATATCACAATTCCTCATTCTATAGGATCTGTCAATTTTTCAAATTCTTGCCTCCTTGATTTCTCGATTTTTCAGTGTTGCAATATCTGAATCTCTTGATCTGTCAATTTAACAATCTTTCAAAAGTTCAACGGATCAATTTCTCAAAATCTAATTTCCTTGATTTTACGATTTTTCTATTTCTCAATACCTCAATTTCTTGATCTGTCAATTCCTCAATATCTCAATTTTTAAAATTCTTGATCTCTCGATATCTCACTTAAATAATAATAATCTTTTAACCTCTTAATTGCCGAATCTCTCAATTTTCCATTTTAAAATATCACAATTCCTCATTTTATAGGATCTGTCAATTTTTCAAATTTTTGCCTCTTTGATTTTTCGATTTTTCAGTGTCGCAATATCTGAATTTCTTGATCTGTCAATTTACCAATCTTTCAAAAGGTCAACGGATGAATTTCCCAAAATCTGATTTCCTTGATTTTACGATTTTTCTATTTCTCAATATCTCAATTTCTTGATCTGTCAATTTCTCAATATCTCAATTTTTAGAATTCTTGATCTCTCGATATCTCAATTCAATAATAATCTTTTAACCTCTTAATTTCCGAATCTTTCAATTTACCATTTCAAAATATCACAATTCCTCATTCTGAAGAATCTGTCAATTTTTTAAATTTTTGGCTCCTTGATTTCTCGATTTTTCAGTGTCTCAATATCTGAATTTCTTGATCTGTCACTTTAACAATCTTTCAAAAGGTCAACGGATCAATTTCGCAAAATCTAATTTCCTTGATTTTACGATTTTTCTATTTCTCAATATCTCAATTTCTTGATCTGTCAATTCCTCAATATCTCAATTTTTAGAATTCTTGATCTCTCGATATCTCAATTCAATAATAATCTTTTAACCTCTTAATTGCCGAATCTCTCAATTTACCATTTCAAAATATCACAATTCCTCATTCTATAGGATCTGTCAATTTTTCAAATTCTTGCCTCCTTGATTTCTCGATTTTTCAGTGTCGCAATATCTGAATTTCTTCATCTGTCAATTTAACAATCTTTCAAAAGTTCAACGGATCAATTTCCCAAAATCTAATTTCCTTGATTTTACGATTTTTCTATTTCTCAATATCTCAATTTCTTGATCTGTCAATTCCTCAATATCTCAATTTTTAGAATTCTTGATCTCTCGATATCTCAATTCAATAATAATCTTTTAACCTCTTAATTGCAGAATCTCTCAATTTACCATTTCAAAATATCACAATTCCTCATTCTATAGGATCTGTCAATTTTTCAAATTCTTGCCTCCTTGATTTCTCGACTTTTCAGTGTCGCAATATCTGAATCTCTTGATCTGTCAATTTAACAATCTTTCAAAAGTTCAACGGATCAATTTCTCAAAATCTAATTTCCTTGATTTTACGATTTTTCTATTTCTCAATACCTAAATTTCTTGATCTGTCAATTCCTCAATATCTCAATTTTTAAAATTCTTGATCTCTCGATATCTCACTTAAATAATAATAATCTTTTAACCTCTTAATTGCCGAATCTCTCAATTTACCATTTTAAAATATCACAATTCCTCATTTTATAGGATCTGTCAATTTTTCAAATTCTTGCCTCCTTGATTTCTCGATTTTTCAGTGTCGCAATATCTGAATTTCTTGATCTGTCAATTTACCAATCTTTCAAAAGGTCAACGGATCAATTTCTCAAAATCTAATTTCCTTGATTTTACGATTTTTCTATTTCTCAATATCTCAATTTCTTGATCTGTCAATTTCTCAATATCTCAATTTTTAGAATTCTTGATCTCTCGATATCTCAATTCAATAATAATCTTTTAACCTCTTAATTTCCGAATCTCTCAATTTACCATTTCAAAATATCACAATTCCTCATTCTAAAGGATCTGTCAATTTTTTAAATTCTTGGCTCCTTGATTTCTCGATTTTTCAGTGTCTCAATATCTGAATTTCTTGATCTGTCACTTCAACAATCTTTCAAAAGGTCAACGGATCAATTTCCCAAAATCAAATTTCCTTGATTTTACGATTTTTCTATTTCTCAATATCTCAATTTCTTGATCTGTCAATTCCTCAATATCTCAATTTTTAGAATTCTTGATCTCTCGATATCTCAATTCAATAATAATCTTTTCACCTCTTAATTGCCGAATCTCTCAATTTACCATTTCAAAATATCACAATTCCTCATTCTATAGGATCTGTCAATTTTTCAAATTCTTGCCTCCTTGATTTCTCGATTTTTCAGTGTCGCAATATCTGAATTTCTTCATCTGTCAATTTAACAATCTTTCAAAAGGTCAACGGATCAATTTCCCAAAATCTGATTTCTTTGATTTTACGATTTTTCTATTTCTCAATATCTCAATTTCTTGACCTGCCAATTCCTCAATATCTCAATTTTTAGAATTCCTGATTTCTCGATATCTCAATTCAATAATAATCTTTTAACCTCTTAATTGCAGAATCTCTCAATTTACCATTTCAAAATATCACAATTCCTCATTCTATAGGATCTGTCAATTTTTCAAATTCTTGCCTCCTTGATTTCTCGATTTTTCAGTGTTGCAATATCTGAATCTCTTGATCTGTCAATTTAACAATCTTTCAAAAGTTCAACGGATCAATTTCTCAAAATCTAATTTCCTTGATTTTACGATTTTTCTATTTCTCAATACCTCAATTTCTTGATCTGTCAATTCCTCAATATCTCAATTTTTAAAATTCTTGATCTCTCGATATCTCACTTAAATAATAATAATCTTTTAACCTCTTAATTGCCGAATCTCTCAATTTTCCATTTTAAAATATCAAAATTCCTCATTTTATAGGATCTGTCAATTTTTCAAATTTTTGCCTCTTTGATTTTTCGATTTTTCAGTGTCGCAATATCTGAATTTCTTGATCTGTCAATTTACCAATCTTTCAAAAGGTCAACGGATGAATTTCCCAAAATCTGATTTCCTTGATTTTACGATTTTTCTATTTCTCAATATCTCAATTTCTTGATCTGTCAATTTCTCAATATCTCAATTTTTAGAATTCTTGATCTCTCGATATCTCAATTCAATAATAATCTTTTAACCTCTTAATTTCCGAATCTTTCAATTTACCATTTCAAAATATCACAATTCCTCATTCTAAAGAATCTGTCAATTTTTTAAATTTTTGGCTCCTTGATTTCTCGATTTTTCAGTGTCTCAATATCTGAATTTCTTGATCTGTCACTTTAACAATCTTTCAAAAGGTCAACGGATCAATTTCGCAAAATCTAATTTCCTTGATTTTACGATTTTTCTATTTCTCAATATCTCAATTTCTTGATCTGTCAATTCCTCAATATCTCAATTTTTAGAATTCTTGATCTCTCGATATCTCAATTCAATAATAATCTTTTAACCTCTTAATTGCCGAATCTCTCAATTTACCATTTCAAAATATCACAATTCCTCATTCTATAGGATCTGTCAATTTTTCAAATTCTTGCCTCCTTGATTTCTCGATTTTTCAGTGTCGCAATATCTGAATTTCTTCATCTGTCAATTTAACAATCTTTCAAAAGTTCAACGGATCAATTTCCCAAAATCTAATTTCCTTGATTTTACGATTTTTCTATTTCTCAATATCTCAATTTCTTGATCTGTCAATTCCTCAATATCTCAATTTTTAGAATTCTTGATCTCTCGATATCTCAATTCAATAATAATCTTTTAACCTCTTAATTGCAGAATCTCTCAATTTACCATTTCAAAATATCACAATTCCTCATTCTATAGGATCTGTCAATTTTTCAAATTCTTGCCTCCTTGATTTCTCGACTTTTGTGTCGCAATATCTGAATCTCTTGATCTGTCAATTTAACAATCTTTCAAAAGTTCAACGGATCAATTTCTCAAAATCTAATTTCCTTGATTTTACGATTTTTCTATTTCTCAATACCTAAATTTCTTGATCTGACAATTCCTCAATATCTCAATTTTTAAAATTCTTGATCTCTCGATATCTCACTTAAATAATAATAATCTTTTAACCTCTTAATTGCCGAATCTCTCAATTTTCCATTTTAAACTATCACAATTCCTCATTTTATAGGATCTGTCAATTTTTCAAATTTTTGCCTCTTTGATTTTTCGATTTTTCAGTGTCGCAATATCTGAATTTCTTGATCTGTCACTTTAACAATCTTTCAAAAGGTCAACGGATCAATTTCGCAAAATCTAATTTCCTTGATTTTACGATTTTTCTATTTCTCAATATCTCAATTTCTTGATCTGTCAATTCCTCAATATCTCAATTTTTAGAATTCTTGATCTCTCGATATCTCAATTCAATAATAATCTTTTAACCTCTTAATTGCCGAATCTCTCAATTTACCATTTCAAAATATCACAATTCCTCATTCTATAGGATCTGTCAATTTTTCAAATTCTTGCCTCCTTGATTTCTCGATTTTTCAGTGTCGCAATATCTGAATTTCTTCATCTGTCAATTTAACAATCTTTCAAAAGTTCAACGGATCAATTTCCCAAAATCTAATTTCCTTGATTTTACGATTTTTCTATTTCTCAATATCTCAATTTCTTGATCTGTCAATTCCTCAATATCTCAATTTTTAGAATTCTTGATCTCTCGATATCTCAATTCAATAATAATCTTTTAACCTCTTAATTGCAGAATCTCTCAATTTACCATTTCAAAATATCACAATTCCTCATTCTATAGGATCTGTCAATTTTTCAAATTCTTGCCTCCTTGATTTCTCGACTTTTCAGTGTCGCAATATCTGAATCTCTTGATCTGTCAATTTAACAATCTTTCAAAAGTTCAACGGATCAATTTCTCAAAATCTAATTTCCTTGATTTTACGATTTTTCTATTTCTCAATACCTAAATTTCTTGATCTGTCAATTCCTCAATATCTCAATTTTTAAAATTCTTGATCTCTCGATATCTCACTTAAATAATAATAATCTTTTAACCTCTTAATTGCCGAATCTCTCAATTTTCCATTTTAAAATATCACAATTCCTCATTTTATAGGATCTGTCAATTTTTCAAATTTTTGCCTCTTTGATTTTTCGATTTTTCAGTGTCGCAATATCTGAATTTCTTGATCTGTCAATTTACCAATCTTTCAAAAGGTCAACGGATCAATTTCCCAAAATCTGATTTCCTTGATTTTACGATTTTTCTATTTCTCAATATCTCAATTTCTTGATCTGTCAATTCTTCAATATCTTAATTTTTAGAATTCTTGATCTCTCGATATCTCAATTCAATAATAATCTTTTAACCTCTTAATTGCCGAATCTCTCAATTTACCATTTCAAAATATCACAATTTTTAAAATTCTTGATCTCTCGATATCTCACTTATATAATAATAATCTTTTAACCTCTTAATTGCCGAATCTCTCAATTTACCATTTCAAAATATCACAATTCCTCATTCTATAGGAACTGTAATTTTTTAAATTCTTGCCTCCTTGATTTCTCGATTTTTCAGTGTCGCAATATCTGAATTTCTTCATCTGTCAATTTAACAATCTTTCAAAAGTTCAACGGATCAATTTCCCAAAATCTAATTTCCTTGATTTTACGATTTTTCTATTTCTCAATATCTCAATTTCTTGATCTGTCAATTCTTCAATATCTTAATTTTTAGAATTCTTGATCTCTCGATATCTCAATTCAATAATAATCTTTTAACCTCTTAATTGCCGAATCTCTCAATTTACCATTTCAAAATATGTATCACAATTCCTCATTCTATAGGATCTGTCAATTTTTCAAATTCTTGCCTCCTTGATTTCTCGATTTTTCAGTGTCGCAATATCTGAATCTCTTGATCTGTCAATTTACCAATATTTCAAAAGGTCAACGGATCAATTTACCAAAATCTGATTTGTTTGATTTTACGATTTTTTTATTTCTCAATACATGTTAATATTATCGGCTATATCGGCTACATTATTGATGTGAAACATCTATACGTGCGTTAGACTGGGGTAAAACCAAAACGTCTCAAAATTCAGGCTTAATTTTTTTTTTTTTGTTTAGGTGTCAGATTCGATCGGCGGGGACGGGAGCTGAGCCGCGCGTTTTTGCCTTTTTTCGCCGCTAAATAAAAATTAGAAATATTGCCGGGACAATTCCAGGAGTTAAGGCTTTTTTTGGGAAATTTTTTGCTCTTTAAGGATATTTTTTCAAATTTCGGGTATCTTAAACAGTTTTTGAAATATTTGTAAAAAGCGTAACCACCTTTTTTTTTGTTTACTTAATTGTTTATAACTTTTGTATTTTTTATTTGCGGATATTGGTTTCCAACTAAAAAATTCTTGGCGAGGGACGCGGAGAAGACAGGGGGTGATCGAGGATCGTAGCCCGGGGGTCCCGAGATTTCGAGATTTTACATCATTCTACATTTATAATTGTTTCTTGTTTATTACTTCCTACAAAAATATAAAAGTAGTACTGTAGGAAGCCCAGTAAATGGGGCAATAATTTTACAAGAAAACACTTTTTTGCTTTAGGGCTCAGTTTTGGAGATAACGGGTGAGAAATGGCGAAAATCGCATACAGTAATTAATTTTAAGCGGACGCAAAGTCGAGAAGATCCTACAAGATGAAAAAAAACTATTCATTTATTTCTGGCCGAAGGGCTACAGAGAATCAAACCATGTATCAAGTAATTCACTATATCGAAACTTTTTTGCACAGGACGATTTTTTTACGAATTCGAAAAAACGAACAGAATAAATTGTACAACTACAAAGCTGGGCCCTAATCTTTTCTTATTGCTCTTATATTTTAGTACTACATAGTACTTCATTTGTAGTGAAAGCGAAATTGAAAACACTTCCGCCTCTTGGCCCCGACGTCCCCCCGTGTCATCCATCAATTTACATTTCTTTTTTTCAGGCTCATCTGCCACGGCTAATCTCCCCATCAATCGGTGACCCAACCCCTTCGGCACCCTCCTCCTCGATGCAGCCATGTCGTCGTTGTCGTCACGAACGTCTTTTCTACAACAACCGAACGGCGCTCAACAGATCAACCGTAAAAAAGCCGAGTTGAAGAATCAAACGGTCCGCAACTAATTAAGTAATGGGTGCGTGCGGAATGATTAATGACGACTGTAGGAATTGATTTCACAGTCACACACGATGATTCCAAAGGTTAATGCATCACGTGGAGCCGACGTTTAATTACAATGGCATTGTAGGTGAGTTTTTGTGCGGAAAAGTTGTCGGACGACTACTTAGTAGAGATAAATAAGATATTCATCGGTTGGACTGTGACCTAGAACGGGGCTAATTGAATGGACTGAGCAAAATCTTGTTATAATTCTCCCGCTCGTATATTAACAACTCGAAATGGCTTAATGGAGATTAATGTCGCTTTTATTGTTTACAGGAAAGTGACATCGGATGCGCAGAGGACGCGGCAGACCAGTTGGGTTCGTCTTTCTAAATTCGGAGGAAGTGAGTATTTAAATGTCGTTGATGGAACGACACGACGAAAACTAATTAACCAATTTGCATTTTAAATTTTTCATGACACAAGAGCTGTTAAGTGGGGTCCAAATCGCTAATGGCTCAGTCGTTTAGATCAACTTTTCCCATTTTGAATAGGTAGAAAAAAATATTATACACACCCTAATGGCAATTTTTCGGGGACAATGTTTTTAGTAATTTTATCCCTGTTTTAAGTTGATTTGAGTTTATCTCAGGTTTGCTTCAGGTTTATCCCAGGTTTTCATTTATTGATTTATATTAATCCCATGTTTTCCTGTTCTAGGTAGATTCTATAGTCTATCCAATTTTTGTATGGTCTAAATTGATTCAGATTTATCCCAAAATTTCGGGGTTTAGGTTCATTCAGGTTTATCCAAGGTTTTCATTCCATGTTGATTTAGGTTTATCACAAGTTTTCGGGTCTAGATTCACTCAGGTTTATCCCAAGTTTGGTGTTCCCGGTTGATTTAGGACTATCCCAATCAATCTATGTTGATTTAGGTTTGCTCCAAATTATAGTGTTCAACATTGATTCCGGTTTATCCCAAGTTTAGGTGGGTACAGGTTTGTCCTATTTTCTACTGTCTTTGGATTTTCTAGTAATTTCCTCTAGCCTCATCTTTCTCTATCAATCACATCTCTTCTATTTCTCCTTATATTCTTCTCTTTACTTTTCAATCTCTTGCTCTCCTGATTTGAGTTCACCTCAAGTATTCGGGTTCTAGTGTGCTTCAGGTTTATCCCAGGTTTTCGCTCATTGATTCAGCTTCATCCCATGTTTTCCTGTTCTAGGTAGATTCTAGTGTGTCCATTTTTTCGGTGTCTAGGTTGATTCAGGTTTATCCCAAGTTTTCGGGGTCTAGGTTCATTCAGGTTTATGCCAGGTTTCGTGTTCAGGTTCGATTCAGGTTTATCCCAGGTTTTCATTTTATGTTGATTTAAGTTTGTCCCAAATTGTCGTGTTCAACGTTGATTCCGGTTTATCCAAAGTTTTCGGGTCCTAGGTTCATCCAGGTTTGTTCTATTTTCTACCTTCTCTTTGGATTTTCTAGTCTCTTCCTCTAGTCTCATGTTTCTCTCACTTCCATCTGTTCTCTTTTTTCTCAAATTTTTCTCTTTGCCTTTCAATCTCTTAATTTCTTGGTTTTCTCACCTTATCCTGATTTGAGTTTACTTCAGGTATTCGTGTTGCAATTTGCTTTAGGTTTATCCCAGGTTTTTATTTATTGACTCCGACTGATCCCATGTTTTCCTGTTCTATACATTTTTTTTGTGGTCTAGGTTGATTCAGGTTTATCCCAAGTTTTCGGATCTAGATTCATTCAGGTTTATTCCAGGTTTATTGTGTTGATTTAGGTTTGTCCCAAATTATCGTGTTCAACATTGATTCCCGTTTATCGCAAGTTTTCGGGTCCTAGGCTTAGATTGATACAGGTGTGCCCCATTTTATACCTTGTGTTTATATTTTCTAGTCTCTTCGTCTAATCTCATGTTTCTCTCTCACTTCAATATTTTCTCTTTTTCCTCAAATGCTTCTCTTTGCCTTTCAATCTCTGAATTTCTTGGTTCTCTCTTGCTATCCTGATTTTAGTTTATCTCAGGTATTCGGGCTCTAGTGTGCTTCAGGTTTATCCCAGGTTTTCGTTTATTGATTCAGCTTCATCCCATGTTTTCCTGTTCTAGGTAGATTCTAGTCTGTCCATTTTTTTCGGTGTCTAGGTTTATGCCAGGTTTCGTGCTCAAGTTCGATTCAGGTTTATCCAGGTTTTAATTCTATGTTGATTTAGGCTTGTTCCAAAATTATCGTGTTTAACGTTAAGTTTTATTTATCCCAAGTTTTCGGGTCCTAGGTTGATCCAGGTTTGTTCCATTTTCGACTTTCTCTTTAGATTTTTTAGTCTCTTCCTCTAGTCTTATGTTTTTCTCTCATTCCCATCTCTTCTCTTTCTCTTCAAATTCTTCTCTTGGCTTTACAATCTCTCTGGTTTATCCCAGGTTTTCGTTTATTGATTCAGATTGATCCCATGTTTTCCTGTTCTATCAATTTTTTTTTTGGGGTCTAGGTTCATTCAAGTTTATCATATGTTTTCATGGTCTAGGTTGATTCAGGTTTGTCCCAAGTTTTCGGATCCAAGCTTGATTCAGGTTTATCCCAAGATTTCGGGTCCTAGGTTGATACAGGTTTTTCCCATTTTTTACCTTGTCTTTGGATTTTCTGGTCTCTTCCTCTATTCTCATGTTTCTCTTTTCCACCCATTTCTTCTATTTCTCCCTAAATTTTTCTCCTTGCCATTCAATCTCTTAATTTCTTAGTTTTCTCTTCCTATCCTGATTTGAGTTTATCACAAGTATTCGTATTCCAGTTTGGTTAAGGCTTATCCCAGGTTTGCCTGTTCTAGAGAGATTCTGGTCTATCCAATTTTTTCATGTTCTAGGTTGATTCAGGTTAAGCCCAAGTTTTTGGATCCAAGCTTGATTGAGGTTTATCCCAGGTTTTCGGTTCCTAAGTTGATCCACGTTTTCCCATTTTCTACCTTGTCTGTGGATTTTCTGGTCTCTTCCTCTATTCTCATGTTTCTCTCTTCCGCCTATCTCTTCTATTTCTCCATAAATTTTTCTCCTTGCCTTTCAATCTCTCAATTTCTTGGTTCTCTCTTGTTATACTGATTTGAGTTTATCTCAGGTATTCGGGTTCTAGTGTGCTTCAGGTTTATCCCAGGTTTTCGTTCATTGATTCAGATTCATTCCATGTTTTCCTGTTCTAGGTAGATTCTAGTTTAACCAATTTTTTCGGGGTCTAGGTTGATTCAGATCTATCTTGTGTTTTCATGGTCTAAGTTGATTTAGATTTATCCTAAGATTTCGGGGTCTAGGTTCATTCAGGTTTATGCCAGGTTTCGTGTTCAGGTTCAATTCAGTTTTATCCCAGGTTTTCATTCTATGTTGGTTTAGGTTTGTCCCAAATTATCGTGTTAAACGTTGATTCCGGTTTATCCCAAGTCTTCGGGTCCTAGGTTGATCTAGGTTTCTCCCATTTTCCAGTTTGGTTAAGGCTTATCCCAGGTTTTTTCCCAATTTTTTCGGGGTTTAGGTGGATTCATGTTTATTTTATGTTTTCGTGGTCTAGGTTGATTCAGGTTTTCCCATTTTCTACCTTGTCTTTGGATTTTCTGGTCTCTTCCTCTTTTCTCATGTTTCTCTCTTCTATTTCTCCTTGAATTTAAGTTTATCTCAGGTATTCGGGTTCTAGTTTGCTTCAGGTTTGTCGTTTATTATTTTAGATTGATCTCATGTTTTCCTGTTCTATATAGATTCTAGTCTATCAATTTTTTTCGGGGTGTAGGTTGATTCAGATTTATCAAATGTTTTCAGGAACCAGGTTTATCCCAAGTTTTCGGTGTCTAGATTCATTCAGGTTTATCCCAGGTTTGGTGTTTCAGGTTGATCCATTAATTCAAGTTTATCCCAATTAATCTATGTTGATTTCCCGTTCTAAGTAGATTCTGGTCTATTTAACTTTTTCAGGCTCTAGGTTGATTCAGGTTTATTTTATGTTTTCATTTATGTTTTCATGGTCTAGGTTGTTTGAGGTTTATCCCAAGTTTTCGGATCCAAGCGTGATTCAGGTTTACCCCATGTTTTCGGGTCCTAGCTTGTTGATACAGGTTTGTCCCATTTTCTACCTTGTCTTTAGATTTTCTAGTCTCTTCCTCTAGTCTCATTTTTTTCTCTCACTGCCATCTCTTCTCTTTCGCCTCAAATTCTTCTCTTTGCCTTTCAATTTCGTAATTTCTTGGTTTTCTCTTCCTATCTTGATTTAAGTTTATCTCAGGTATTCGGGTTCTAGTGTGCTTCAGGTTTGTAGTTTATTATTTTAGATTGATCTCATGTTTTCCTGTTCTATATAGATTTTGGTCTATCAAATTGTTTCGGGGTCTAGGTTGATTCAGGTTTATCCTAAGTTTTTGGGTTCTAGGTTGATTTATGTTTATCCCAATTTTTCGGGGTCTAGATTAATTCAGATTTATCCCAGTTTTGGTGTTTCAGGTTGATTCATTGATTCAAGTTTATCCCAATTAATCTATGTTGATTTCCCGTTCTAGGTAGATTCTGGTCTATTTAACTTTTTCGGGCTCTAGGTTGATTCAGGTTTATTTTATGTTTTCATTTGTTTTCATGGTCTAGGTTGTTTGAGGTTTATCCCAAGTTTTCGGATCCAAGCGTGATTCAGGTTTACACCAGGTTTTCGGGTCCTAGCTTGTTGATACAGGTTTGTCCCATTTTCTACCTTGTCTTTAGATTTTCTAGTCTCTTCCTCTAGTCTAATTTTTTTCTCTCACTGCCATCTCTTCTCTTTCTCTTTAAATGCTTCTCTTTGCCTTTCAATCTCTTAATTTCTTGGTTTTCTCTTCCTATCATGATTTAAGTTTATCTCAGGTATTCGGGTTCTAGTGTGCTTCAGGTTTATCGTTTATTATTTTAGATTGATCTGATGTTTTCCTGGTCTATGTAGATTCTAGTCTATCAATTTTTTTCGGGGTCTAGGTTGATTCAGGTTTATCCTAAGTTTATGGGTTCTAGGTTGATTTATGTTTATCCCAATTTTGGTGTTTCAGGTTGATTCATTGATTCAAGTTTATCCCAATTAATCTATGTTGATTTCCCGTTCTAGGTAGATTCTGGTCTATTTAACTTTTTCGGGCTCTAGGTTGATTTAGGTTTATTTTATGTTTTCATGGTCTACGTTGTTTGAGGTTTATCCCAAGTTTTCGGATCCAAGCGTGATTCAGGTTTGTCCCATTTTCTACCTTGTCTTTAGATTTTCTAGTCTCTTCCTCAAGTCTCATGTTTCTCTCACTTCCATCTCTTCTCTTTTTCCTCAAATTTTTCTCTTTGCATTTATATCTCTTAATTTCTTGGTTTTCTCTTTCTATCCTGATTTGAGTTTACCTCAGGTATTAGTGTTGTGATTTGCTTAAGGTTTATCTCAGGTTTTCGTTTACTGACTCGGATTGATCCCATGTTTTCTTGTTCTATCCAGTTTTTTTGTGGTCTAGGTTGGTTCAGGTTTATCCTAAGTTTTCTGGTCCAAGGTTGATTCAGGTTTATCCCAAGTTTTCGGATCTAGATTCAGTCAGGTTTATCCCAGGTTTGGTGTTCCGGGTTGATTCAGGACTATCCCAATCAATCTATGTTGATTTAGGTTTGTCCCAAATTATCGTGTTCAACATTGATTCCGGTTTATCGCAAGTTTTCGGGTCCTAGGTTTAGCTTGATACAGGTTTGTCCCATTTTGTAACTTGTCTTTGGATTTTCTAGTTTCTTAATATAGTCTCATGTTACTCTCTTACTCCCACCTCTTCTCTTTCTCCTCAAATCCTTCCCTTTGCCTTTCAATCTATTAATTTCTTGGTTCTCTCTTCCTCCCATGTTTTACTGTTCTATGTAGATTCTGATCTATGAAATTTTTGCGGGGTCTAGGTTGATTCAGGTTTATCCCAATTTTTCAGGGTCTAGATTCATTCATGTTTATCTCAGGTTTGGTGTTCCTGGTTGATTCATTTATTCAGGTTTATCCCAATCACTCCATGTTGATTTCCTGTTCTAGGTAGATTCTGGTCTATCCAATTTTTTCGTGGTCTAGGTTGATTCAGGTTTTGACTATGTTTTCATGGTCTAGGTTGATTCAGATTTATTCCGAGTTTTCGGATCAGAGGTTGATTCAGGTGTATCCCAGGTTTTCGGGTGTACAAAATTTTTTCGGGGTGTAGGTTTACTCGGGTTTATCATGTTTTCATGGAGTAGGTTGATTCAGGATTATTCCAATTTTTCCGCGTCTAGATTCATTCAGGTTTATCCCAGGTTTGGTGTTTCAGGTTGATTTGTCATTGATTCAAGTTTATCCCAATCAATCTATATTGATTTCCTGTTCTAGGTAGATTCTGGTCTATCCAATTTTTTTGTGTTATCTTTTTATGGTCTATTTTGATTTAGGTTTATCCCAAGTTTTCGGATCAAAGGTTGATTCAGGTTTATCCCAGGTTTTCGGGTCCTAGCTTGATACAGGTTTGTCCCATTTTCTACCTTGTCTTTGGATTTTATAGTCTCATTTTTTCCTTCACTTCCATCTTTTCTCTTTCTCCTCAAAATTTTCTCTTTGTCTTTCAATGTCTTAATTTCTTGGTCCTTTCTTCCTATCTTGATTTGAGTTTATCTCAGGTATTCGGGTTCTAGTGTGCTTTATGGGTTTATCGTTTATTATTTGAGATCGATCTCATCTTTTTCTGTTCTATGTAAATTCTGGTTTATCAAATTTTTTCGGGGTGTAGGTTCTATCTTGATTTGAGTTTATCTCAGGTATTCGGGTTCTAGTGTGCTTCAGGTTTATCGTTTATTGTTTTAGATTGAATTCATGTTTCCTGTTCGATGTAGATTCTGGTCTATCAAATTTTTTCGGGGTCTAGGTTGATTCAGGTTTATCCCAATTTTTCGGTGTCTACTATTCAGGTTTATCCCAGGTTTAGTGTTCCAGGTTGATTCATTGATTCTAGTTTATCCCAATCAATCTATGTTGATTTCCTGTTTTAGGTAGATTCTGGTCTATCCAATTTTTTCATGGTCTAGTTTGATTCAGGCTTATCCCAGGTTTTCGGGTCATAAGCCTTCTTTTTCCTTAATTTATTTCTCTTCAATCTCTTAATTTGTTGGTTCGCTCTTCTTACCTCTTTCATCTGTTCCTGGCGTTCTTGCTGTTATTTTACTTATTTCAGATATCTCATCTTCCTTTTCTTGTCGTCTTGTTGCCTTTTTTTTTTTCTTCTTTGGATGTGGTGTCAATATTGAGTACCTACAGTCAGTTTTGTGATATTATCTTCTGGAGGTGGCTCGTTTTAATTTTTTTTTATTTTCAATATTTTGTCTCTGGAAGTCCTTTTTTATTATATTTTTTTTTTCTACAGCACCAGAACTGTTTGTTTTTACTTCTGTATCAGTCACAACAGACCACTTACATTAAAACTTTCTTTTTGTTTCAGATCCGCCAATATAAACCAATATCGTCGCTTCACGTTAATGCTCTACATCTACCCTGTAGATCCGAATTTGTTTGATATCAGGCGACAAATTCGGTTCTAGAGAGGTTTGTGTGGTGCATACAATGCAACGTGACCATTAAAACTAAGTGCTAGATTCTGGAATCGAACAGCAACTTGCAGATCCGCTGAGAATTGCGTCTAAGGACTTCTATGTTCCTGCTTTTGGAATAAACGTGATTTTGTAGCAGTACTTTGTGGCCTGTCTGATGAAATTGTTAACGTTCTCTTAAGTTTTGTATGAATTGCTCTGAGTTTTAAGTAGGGAATAAATTTAGGAAATAGGGATTAACGTAATTTTATTTTACATGTAGCGATATGGAGGATGAAAAGCAATAAAGCAATCTCAAACCCAAAGAAGTGTTTTCAAGCCCGAGGACGAATTCTATGCCCATTAAGCTTTAGGAAAACCCCAACATAGAAAAATGTTCAATATATAATTAGGTAGTTGTAGTTTTCAGTCTAATTTTTCTTTATTCAATATCCAATTTTCAATTTGTCTTCTTTGATTTCCAATTTCTTGAATTTGCAATGTTTGATTTAGAATTAATCCATTTTGTATTCCAATTTTCATTTTACAATCCACAATATTTCATTTCCTTTATGTATCGATTTTGCGATTCTTAATTTGTCTACATTATAAATTATAATTTTCCTTCTTTGCTTTTCAATTTGACTTGACTTTTTGATTTGTCACTTTAAATTTATAATTTGGATAACATCTTGTTAGTTTTGACCTTCGAATCTATAATTTCTTTAATTCTTTAATTTCAACTTGCAACTGGTCATGTGAACATTTTTTAATTACCAATTTGAGAATAAATTACAAACAAACCAATTCGATATTTTCAATTTCGGTAATTTTATTTTGTTGATATTTCCCTCATGTGATTTCTCTAATAATAATTTGATATTTTGTTAATTTGGTGCTTTGCCTTTTCTTTAAATTCATTTGCGTTAATTCGAGGTTTATATTTTTTGTGAATTTGATATTTTACTACATGTTTCGTAAATTTTACACTTTCCGAATTCGATATTTTGTTAATTTCGTTCATATTTCGTTGAAAAGATTTTCCCCTAATTTAGGATTTCTTTAGATTACCACTTTGCTGTTTTAATATTTCGTCTTTATGAATTTGATGTTGTGCTCTGTTTCGTGAATCTGAAATTTTGATAATTTATTAATTTTATAATTTGATATTTCCTTTATGTGTCATTTCGATAATAATATATCTGGATAATTTGATAATTTGGCATTTATAGCTGTTTTGTTAAATTAATATTTTGTAATTCGTTACTTACAATTTGATATTTCCTTAGTTTGTCATTTCGTTAAAAAGATATTTGGATATTTCACGTTCATCAATTTGATATTGTGATATTTAAGTATATAATCCGGTATTACATCAAATAATACTTACATAATACATCAAATATGTGTTGTATTTTGTTAAATTTAACAATCCATTAATTTCAGAATAATCACATTAATTTAATTCCGTTTGCTTCACCAGTTACATGTACAGTATTTGTTTGCTCTTTCGTTAATGTGAGATTCGTTAATTCAAGTTTTCCCTATTTTGCTAACTTCATAATTCGTTAATCTTTTGTGGGTTTTTGGTCCACATTTTGATTTGACATTTCGTTAACCTGATATTTCGCATACCGTTAAATTTAGCATCTCCGAAATTTGATAATTCATTGATTTTATAATTTCGTATCAATACGGTATTTCTTGCTCTTTCGTTAACGTAAGATTCCGTTAATTTGGGTTTTTCTATTTCGCTAACTTTATATTTCGTTGATCTTACATGTTGCTTTTTAGTCCACTTGTTAATTTGATATTTCGCTAACCTGATATTTCGCATACCGTTAAGTTCAGCATTTCGTAAATTTAGTATCTCGTTATTTCATTAGTTTGTCATTTAGGTATTTTGTGAACTTAATGTTTTGTAATTTGACTTCATATTTCTTTAATTGGATAATTCACAGTCTGATATTGTGGCATTTCGTCAATTTAAAATTTTGGTAATTCATTTTGTTATTCTACCGCTAAATTCACGTTTGATAATTTGTTAATTTGATATTCTTCAATTTCCGAGATATATTGATGTGCATTTCGTTTGTCGGACATTCTGATGTTTCCTGAATCTGAAATTTCGATAATTCATTGATTTTATAATAACATAATGTAACAATTTGATATTTTCTTAGTTTGCGATTTCGTTAATAAGATATTTGGATATTACGTCTTCATCAATTTGATATTGGGATATTTCGTCACTTTTAGGTTTTGCTATTTCGCAGTCCGATTTTGTTATACATTTTTACCTATTTTACTATTTTCGTATTTCATTTATGTGTTGTTTCCCTATTTCGTTTATTTGATACATATATCGTCATTTGGAATTTAGTTTTTACGATATTCTTTGTACTCATCGTTTCGATTTGTATTTCGTTAATCTTATATGTTGCTTTTTAGTCCACTTGTTAATTTGATATTTCGTTAACCTGATATTTCGCATATCGTTAAGTTCAGCATTTCGCAAATTTAGTATCTCGTTATTTCGTTAGTTTGATATTTAGGTATTTTGTGAAATGGATGTTTTGTAATTTGACTTCATATTTCTTTGATTGGATAATTCAGTCTGATATTGTGGCATTTCGTCAATTTAAAATTTTGGTAATTCATTTTGTTATTCTATCGCTAAATTCACATTTGATAATTTGTTAATTTCATATTTTTCAATTTCCTAAATATTTTGGTGTGCATTTCGTTTGTCGGACATTCTGATGATTCCTGAACCTGAAATTTTGATAATTCATTGAATTTATAATTTCGTATCAATATGATATTTCCTTCATTTGCCATATATTTTGATACTATATCTTCATCAATTTGATATTGTGACATTTCGTTACTTTTAGGTTTTTCTATTTCGCAGTCCGATTTTGTTATACATTTTTACTTATTTTGCTATTTTGGTATTTCATTGATGTGATGTTTATCTATTTCGTTTATTTGTATATACATCGATTCGATTTGTATTTCGTTAACTTCATAATTATTTTGTTAATCTTATATGTTGTTTTTTTAGTCCACTTGTTAATTTGATATTTCGTTAACCTGATATTTCGCATATCGTTAATTTCAGCATTTCGTAAATTTACTATCTCGTTATTTCGTTAGTTTGACATTTAGGTATTTTGTGAACTTAATGTTTTGTAATTTGATTTCAAATTTCTTTAAATGGATAATTCACAGTTTGATATTGTGGCATTTCGTCAATTTAAAAATTTGGTAATTCATTTTGATATTCTATCGCTAAATTCACGTTTGATGATTTGTTAATTTGATATTTGTAAATTTCCTAGATATTTTGATGTGCATTTCGTTTGTCGGAAATTCTGATGTTTCCTGAATCTGAAATTTTGATAATTCATTGATTTTATAATAATATAATGTATCAATTTGATATTTCCTTAGTTTGCGATTTCGTTAATAAAATATTTGGATATTACATCTTCATCAATTTGATATTGGGATATTTTGTTACTTTTAGGTTTTGCTATTTGGCAGTCCGATTTTGTTATACATTTTCACTTATTTTGCTATTTTGGTATTTCATTTATGTGCTGTTTCCCTATTTTGTTTTATTTGATATATATATATATATCGTCATTTGGAATTTGGTTGTTACGATATTCTTCGTATTCAACGATTCGATTTGTATTTCGTGCACTTCATATTTCGTTAATCTTATGTTTTGCTTTTTAGTCCACTTTTAATTTGATATTTCGTTAACCTGATATTTCGCATACCGTTAAATTTAGCATTTCGTAAATTTTATATCTCGTTATTTCGTTAATTTGATATTTTGGTAAATTAATGATTGTTATTTGATTTCATATTTCGTTAGTTGCATATTGAGCAATCTGATATTGTGCCATTACGTTTATTTAAAATTTTGGTAATACATTTGGTTCATTTGATATTTTCCTATTTCATAAATATTTTGATATGTAAAATCTCCAATTAGTTATCTTTTGATGAGCAATTCTTTCTCGTTGTGTTAGTAAATCCAAGCACGTTTTTACTATCGTATTATTGGCATGCGAGGGGGTGGAAGTTCCTTTCGAGAAATTGCCAACTGGATTGACTATAATACAAGTACGGTGTTACGATGTTGGTCTGAAAAAGATCGTCATCAACGTAAACGAGGATCTGGAAGGCCAGGGAGGTAAGACAGGTAGGGAAGAACCCCAGTTGAAGCTCCGTTAGATTGGTTGTCTACGGGAAGGGCCATTGGAAACGATTGGAGGGCAAGCATTAGGTCACAGGCTACCAATGGCATCCTACAGCAACTGCCAAACCCTATCTTCCAGCAAGACAACGCGCGTCCTCACACAGCAAGGGTGGATGAATGTGGAGCACCCAAACATTATTGAATAAACTGTTATAAAACTTGTAATAAAACTTGCCATTTTATCTTCTTCTATAAGTTTTTGACCCTATTATTCTATGGTTTGGTAACTTAAAGCCTATACAATTCAAAGGTTTTTAGTCCAATTATCCTATACCTATAGAGTTGTCTAGTGACATGATCCATATCTTTAGTCTAATTACTTTATTGGCCAAAAGTACTCCAATCATTGTCTATGTCTTTCAAGATTCGTTCCTCGATGGTGTGTATGTATGGTTGCCTAGCCTAAAAGTTAGAAATGCGAAAATAGAAACTACTGACTGGTTGAAAGAAAATGCATCGACACAAACAGCCACTTATATATATATATTTTGTCGAATGTGGGCAATTTTTAAGAGGTCGACCTTTAATTTGCCTCAACACGACACTTTCCCCAACACCAAAAGAGTCCAAGCACTTTAAGATAAAACCAATCAGCGCAACACTACTAATTTGTAGCTAGATTAACTCGACGATCATTAATCACTACCCGTTTGGTGTTAATTTTTCTATCCTTCACGATCGGCGGCCGGAGTGGTCCCACTGCGACTGCCGCGACCATCGTCGTAACCCATTCGAATTAGCTTCACGTGGTCGTGAGGAAAAACGAAAAAGGGTTGAAACAATCGCGAAGTGAGGTCCTCATATCTCCTTTATTAATTAGGTGCATTAAAGACTTACTCGACCGAATCTACCGTGGTGAGGGTTCGGAGATAAGAGGCGGCGGTAAGTATTCTACCGGGACGTAAGATTAATGATACACGCTCTAAGATTCAAAAGTGACACGAAAATCTCGGTCCCAACTGCATCTTTACGGGCTTTTGTTGAGGTGGGCAAACGGCGGACGGGGTTCTCGACCGAAATTCTGGTGAATTTGGTTTCGGAGTGTAAGTCGTCGACTTAAGTAATTACCTGCACTGACAGATGTATGACGGGAGACATACATGTAATCGTTTTTTTATGGGTTTCGCTTAATTAATTTTTTGTTTGTGGACAACGGCGTCAAACAGATTTTAAGGCATTTCATTAATAATAATAAGCTTTATTTTCTTGCGGTGGTACCCCTGAAAACCACATAAATATCTTTTAACATTTTTTTAACAGATTCAAGTCTGACATACTGTAAAAGCAACGGCTTTAAATGCTGCGCGACAATTTGCCCCAAGTTGGAGCAAGTTGTCACAGACTCCGGGGTAAGTTGTCACGAGTAAAATGTATGTCAAAACAAAGGTATTGAAGAAATTTTACAACTTTTATAACGATTTAATAATAATATTAATAAGATTTATTTTCTTGCGGTGGTACCCCTGAAAACCATGTAAATATCTTTTAACAATGTTTAACAGATTCAAGTCTGACATACTGTATAAGCAACGGCTTTCAATGCTGCGCGACAATTTTCCCCAAGTTGGGGCAAGTTGTCACAGACTCCGGGGTAAGTTGTCACGAGTAAAATGTATGTCAAAACAAAGGTATTCAAGAAATTTTACAACTTTTATAACGATTTAATAATCATCGTCTGAGTCACAGTTATGACATATTATATAATAAAGAGCGTAATCAGTGCATTCTTCATGGGGCCTTTTTTTGCACTGCGTACACTGAATCCAAGGTGCATTTGAGACACTATATTTTCCCCCGCAAACCAAACACCATCCTCTTCATTGGAAAACACCTCTTCAACTGATATTTTTTTGCCAAAAACTTAATTCTTTTTAATTGATTAATTTCTGTGGACAACGGCGTCAAACACATTTTAAGATATTTCATTAATAATAATAATAATAAGATTTATTTTCTTGAGGTGGTACCCCTGAAAACCACATAAATATCTTTTAACAATTTTTAACAGATTCAAGTCTGGCATACTGTAAAAGCACCGGCTTTCAATGCGGCGCGACAATTTGCCCCAAGTTGGGGCAAGTTGTCACAGACTCCGGGGTAAGTTGTCACGAGTAAAATGTATGTCAAAACAAAGGTATTGAAGAAATTTTACAACTTTTATAACGATTTAATAATAATATTAATAAGATTTATTTTCTTGCGGTGGTACCCCTGAAAACCACGTAAATATCTTTTAACAATGTTTAACAGATTCAAGTCTGATATACTGTATAAGCAACGGCTTTCAATGCTGCGCGACAATTTTCCCCAAGTTGGGGCAAGTTGTCACAGACTCCGGGGTAAGTTGTCACAAGTAAAATGTATGTCAAAACAAAGGTATTCAAGAAATTTTACAACTTTTATAACGATTTAATAATCGTCGTCTGAGTCACAGTTATGACATATATAATAAACAGTGTAATTAGTGCATTCTTCATGGGGCCTTTTCTTGCACTGCGTACACTGAATCCAGGGTGCATTTTGGACACTATATTTTCCCCCGCAAAGCAAACACCATCCTCTTCATTGGAAAACTCCTCTTCAACTGATATTTTTTTTGCCAAAATCTTAATTCTTTTAATTAATTAATTTCTGTGGACAACGGCGTCAAACACATTTTAAGATATTTCATTAATAATAATAATAATAAGATTTATTTTCTTGCGGTGGTACCCCTGAAAACCACATAAATATCTTTTAACAATTTTTAACAGATTCGAGTCTGACATACTGTAAAAGCAACGGCTTTCAATGCGGCGCGACAATTTGCCCCAAGTTGGGGCAAGTTGTCACAGACTCCGGGGCAAGTTGTCACGAGTAAAATGTATGTCAAAACAAAGGTATTCAAGAAATTTTACAACTTTTATAACGATTTAATAATCGTCGTCTGAGTCACAGTTATGACATATATAATAAAGAGTGTAATCAGTGCATTCTTCATGGGGCCTTTTTTTGCACTGCGTACACTGAATCCAGTGTACATTTGAGACACTATATTTTCCCTCGCGAACCAAACACCATGCGAACCAAACACCATCCCCTTCATTGGAAAACTCCTCTTCAACTGATATTTTTTTGCCAAAATCTTAATTCTTTTTAAGTAATTTCTGGGGACAACGGCGTCAAACACATTTTAAGATATTTCATTAATAATAATAATAATAAGATTTATTTTCTTGCGGTGGTACCCCTGAAAACCACATAAATATCTTTTAACAATTTTTTACAGATTCAAGTCTAACATACTGTAAAAGCAACGGCTTTCAATGCTGCGCGACAATTTGCCCCAAGTTGGGGCAAGTTGTCATAGACCCCGGGGTAAGTTGTCACGAGTAAAATATATTGTGTCAAAACAAAGGTACTCAAGAAATTTTACAACTTTTATAACGATTTAATAATCATCGTCTGAGTCACAGTTATGACATATATAATAAAGAGCGTAATCAGTGCATTCTTCATGGGGCCTTTTTTTGCACTGCGTACACTGAATCCAGGGTGCATTTGAGACACTATATTTTCCCCCGCAAACCAAACACCATCCTCTTCATTGGAAAACACCTCTTCAACTGATATTTTTTTGCCAAAAACTTAATTCTTTTTAATTGATTAATTTCTGTGGACAACGGCGTCAAACACATTTTAAGATATTTCATTAATAATAATAATAATAAGATTTATTTTCTTGAGGTGGTACCCCTGAAAATCACATAAATATCTTTTAACAATTTTTAACAGATTCAAGTCTGGCATACTGTAAAAGCACCGGCTTTCAATGCGGCGCGACAATTTGCCCCAAGTTGGGGCAAGTTGTCACAGACTCCGGGGTAAGTTGTCACGAGTAAAATGTATGTCAAAACAAAGGTATTGAAGAAATTTTACAACTTTTATAACGATTTAATAATAATATTAATAAGATTTATTTTCTTGCGGTGGTACCCCTGAAAACCACGTAAATATCTTTTAACAATGTTTAACAGATTCAAGTCTGACATACTGTATAAGCAACGGCTTTCAATGCTGCGCGACAATTTTCCCCAAGTTGGGGCAAGTTGTCACAGACTCCGGGGTAAGTTGTCACGAGTAAAATGTATGTCAAAACAAAGGTATTCAAGAAATTTTACAACTTTTATAACGATTTAATAATCGTCGTCTGAGTCACAGTTATGACATATATAATAAACAGTGTAATTAGTGCATTCTTCATGGGGCCTTTTCTTGCACTGCGTACACTGAATCCAGGGTGCATTTTGGACACTATATTTTCCCCCGCAAAGCAAACACCATCCTCTTCATTGGAAAACTCCTCTTCAACTGATTTTTTTTTTGCCAAAATCTTAATTCTTTTAATTAATTAATTTCTGTGGACAACGGCGTCAAACACATTTTAAGATATTTCATTAATAATAATAATAATAAGATTTATTTTCTTGAGGTGGTACCCCTGAAAATCACATAAATATCTTTTAACAATTTTTAACAGATTCAAGTCTGGCATACTGTAAAAGCACCGGCTTTCAATGCGGCGCGACAATTTGCCCCAAGTTGGGGCAAGTTGTCACAGACTCCGGGGTAAGTTGTCACGAGTAAAATGTATGTCAAAACAAAGGTATTGAAGAAATTTTACAACTTTTATAACGATTTAATAATAATATTAATAAGATTTATTTTCTTGCGGTGGTACCCCTGAAAACCACGTAAATATCTTTTAACAATGTTTAACAGATTCAAGTCTGACATACTGTATAAGCAACGGCTTTCAATGCTGCGCGACAATTTTCCCCAAGTTGGGGCAAGTTGTCACAGACTCCGGGGTAAGTTGTCACGAGTAAAATGTATGTCAAAACAAAGGTATTCAAGAAATTTTACAACTTTTATAACGATTTAATAATCGTCGTCTGAGTCACAGTTATGACATATATAATAAACAGTGTAATTAGTGCATTCTTCATGGGGCCTTTTCTTGCACTGCGTACACTGAATCCAGGGTGCATTTTGGACACTATATTTTCCCCCGCAAAGCAAACACCATCCTCTTCATTGGAAAACTCCTCTTCAACTGATATTTTTTTTGCCAAAATCTTAATTCTTTTAATTAATTAATTTCTGTGGACAACGGCGTCAAACACATTTTAAGATATTTCATTAATAATAATAATAATAAGATTTATTTTCTTGCGGTGGTACCCCTGAAAACCACATAAATATCTTTAAACAATTTTTAACAGATTCGAGTCTGACATACTGTAAAAGCAACGGCTTTCAATGCGGCGCGACAATTTGCCCCAAGTTGGGGCAAGTTGTCACAGACTCCGGGGCAAGTTGTCACGAGTAAAATGTATGTCAAAACAAAGGTATTCAAGAAATTTTACAACTTTTATAACGATTTAATAATCGTCGTCTGAGTCACAGTTGACATATATAATAAAGAGTGTAATTAGCGCATTCTTCATGGGGCCTTTTTTTGCACTGCGTACACTGAATCCAGTGTACATTTGAGACACTATATTTTCCCTCGCGAACCAAACACCATGCGAACCAAACACCATCCCCTTCATTGGAAAACTCCTCTTCAACTGATATTTTTTTGCCAAAATCTTAATTCTTTTTAATTAATTTCTGTGGACAACGGCGTCAAACACATTTTAAGATATTTCATTAATAATAATAATAATAAGATTTATTTTCTTGCGGTGGTACCCCTGAAAACCACATAAATATCTTTTAACAATTTTTTACAGATTCAAGTCTAACATACTGTAAAAGCAACGGCTTTCAATGCTGCGCGACAATTTGCCCCAAGTTGGGGCAAGTTGTCATAGACCCCGGGGTAAGTTGTCACGAGTAAAATATATTGTGTCAAAACAAAGGTACTCAAGAAATTTTACAACTTTTATAACGATCTAATAATCGTCGTCCGAGTCACAGTTATGACATATATAATAAAGAGTGTAATCAGTGCATTCTTCATGAGGCCTTTTTTTGCACTGCGTACACTGAATCCAGGGTTCATTTGAGACACTATATTTTCCCCCGCAAACCAAACACCATCCTCTTCATTGGAAAACTCCTCTTCAACTGATATTTTTTTTGCCAACATCTTAATTCTTTTTAATTGATTAATTTCTGTGGACAACGGCGTCAAACACATTTTAAGGTATTTCATTAATAATAATAATAATAAGATTTATTTTCTTGCGGTGGTACCCCTGAAAACAACATAAATATCTTTTAACAATTTTTAACAAATTCGAGTCTGACATACTGTAAAAGCAACGGCTTTCAATGCTGCGCGACAATTTGCCCCAAGTTGGGGCAAGTTATCACAGACTCCGGGGTAAGTTATCACGAGTAAAATGTATGTCAAAACAAAGGTATTCAAGAAATTTTCCAACTTTTATAACGATTTAATAATCGTCGTCTGAGTCACAGTTATGACATATATAATAAAGAGTGTAATCAGTGCATTCTTCATGGGGCCTTTTTTTGCACTGCGTACACTGAATCCAGGGTGCATTTGAGGCACTATATTTTCCTCCGCAAACCAAACACCATCCTCTTCATTGGAAAACTCCTCTTCAACTGATATTTTTTTGCCAAAAACTTAATTCTTTTTAATTGATTAATTTCTGTGGACAACGGCGTCAAACACATTTTAAGATATTTCATTAATAAGATTTATTTTCTTGTGGTGGTACTTCTGAAAACCACATAAATATTTTTAACAATTTTTAACAGATTCAAGTCTGACATACTGTAAAAGCAACGGCTTTCAATGCTGCGCGACAATTTGCCCCAAGTTGGGGCAAGTTGTCACAGACTCCGGGGTAAGTTGTCACGAGTAAAATGTATGTCAAAACAAAGGTATTCAAGAAATTTTACAACTTTTATAACGATTTAGTAATCATCGTCTTAGTCACAGTTATGACATATTATATAATAAAGAGTATAATCTGTGCATTCTTCATGGGGCCTTTTTTTGCACTGCGTACACTGAATCCAGGGTGCATTTGAGACACTATATTTTCCCCCGCAAACCAAACACCATCTTCTTCATTGGAAAACTCCTCTTCAACTGTTTTTTTTTGCCAAAATTCTTTTATCCATTGGTTTATTGAGTTTTTTCTTCTCATTCTTTCTTTAGTTCTTTCACCCGTTTATATCTCCTTTTATCTATCTGTTTTATTAAGTTTTTCACCCTTTCGTTCTATTGTACTCTTATTTTCTTCTCAACTCTTTGTAACGACGTCTCATTGTTCTTATATTTTCTTGTTTTTGCCTTCAATACATTTTCATCTTTTTGTCCGTTTTCGCTCCCTTATCATCACATATTTCTCGTCTCGATACTACTTCTTTATTTTATCATTGTGTCGGATTGTTACATTTTATTTTATTAATTACATATTTACTCTTGTCGTCCTTTAATTGTCTCAATTCTTTGACACTTTTTAATTTTTCCATCCTATGGGTATTTTTATTGTTTCATTTCTTTTCATCTTCCTATACAGTTATTTTTCCACTACCTCGAAATCTCTTGCTTTAGTTTTTTTTTTTTGTATAATTTCCTCCTATATTTCCTTTCACCCTTTCTTTATCTTTTACTCTAGTTAAGTTTTTATCCTTTTGTCATTTCAGTCTTTCATAGTACAACTTATTCTTTCACTCTCTTTAAAAAATTTTTATTCTTTGATATTTTTCATCTTTTTATTCTAATTTGAATCCAAATCTTTTTGGAACTAAGTTCCTTAACGCGGCTTAGGCACTTTCGCCAGGGCAAGTGAACCGGCAGAAATCATCACGTAACACGCATGCCCAGTGCCGTAAAGAACGAATATTTCTCGACGTCCGCTGAAAAGTAATCACGTTTCTCACACGTTATCTACAAATCTAAGCCGAACATCAAAAAGTATTCTCTTGGAAAATTATTGCCCCATTTACTGTGCTCTCTGGAAGGAACCTATATCAATTTTGAGAAGTACCTACATACATCATAACCTCTTACCGCTAGGTGTCGAGGGAGTTGGCTCACCGAGCCGTAGTAATCACTAATCCATATTCCCATTCTCTTTTGGTAGGGCAGCGATATTTTTTTTATTTCGACTTTTCAGAATCTCTCAGGACTGTTGAGGATTTTTCAGGATTTCTCGCTACTCCTCAGGAGTCTTTGGCACTCTTCGGGATTGTATAGAAGTTTCTAGGACTTCTCAGAACTCATCACTACTCTTCAGGATCCATGTCAGGAATTTTCAGAATTGATCATTATCCTACAGCGCCCATCAACTTCTTTTAAGATTTTCTAGAACTCTTCAAGACTCTTCAGGTCACATCAAAACTCTTCAAGACTTATCAGGGTTCTTCAAAACCCTTCGGCATTCTTCCTGGGTCCTCAGAAATTTTTTATGATCTTAATGTTTTTTTTCGGAAGTGTTCAGGACTCTTGAAACCGCTTTAGTTCTCCGCGTGATCCTTCAGAATTTTTTAGGAGTTTTTATTCGTTGCTCTTCACCACTCCTCAAAATGCTTTTCTCAGGTTATCAGGCCTCTTCAAAAATTTGCAGGAGTTATTGGTGCTTTTTGTGATTTTTCAAGGTCCTTACAATGAGACAATGAAGGCTAATGGTGGAGTGTGTCAAATAATATTCTGAATAAAAGGTGTGAAGTGAAGAAAAAATGTATAGGATAGAAGAATAAAGAGTAGATCGTGACGAATAGAGATGAAGAATAAAGGAAAAACATAAAGATTATAGAACGAGAAAGCACGAAAGCAATGGACAAAAACTGAAGCAAAAAGGACGTGTAATGAGAGCTGACCGCGACTTTGAAAAAAGGATATGGGCAAATCAATAACGAGAAATAAGAATAGATCTTGAAAACTAAAAATAAACAAAGAAAGCCAAAGAAGGATAGGAAAGAAAGACAAAACTAAGGAGTAATATCGTTGTTCTCAATGCCGTATGGGGTTGCGCGATGTCCTGTTGGAATGTGTTTTCTTTAATCTTTAATATTTTAATAATTATTGTCGACATAACGTTGTGTCCTAACAGTGCTCCTAAGAGCAACTAAAGAGGATAGCAATGCCATTTCGTACCACCACTTTGATGAACAAATTCAGGATCTTGCCTTTCACCTCTACGTCTTCTCGCCATTCTACTACCAACTGTTTTGTCTTTCTTTGAGAATGAGGGCTAAACGAATAGCAACCATCCAATGCGCTCCGACCGAACGTGTTGTTTTAAACCGTTCGTGCACTGGATATTTAGTTTATTTAATTTATTTATTGCAAGAGCTGGTTTCGCCTTTCGTCCGCATCCACATCCATTTCCCACATCCAAATGGAAACATCAATAATATAATTAACCTACAGATATCAAGTTTAATTTCGAACTAGGGTGAGAATGATTGACGTCCCTAAGTGGTGTTTAAATTAAGTTGGAATAAGCCATTTATAAAACACCGTCGAAAATTCCTCCGCAACTTCGCAATCACAAAATCCAGTTGTTATTCTAAATACAGAACGTCTTCGAATCGTTAAGCGTTAGCAGACCGACCCCAGATGTATTCCTCGTCGTCCCTCCTCTTCGGATTCCTGGAGCACCCTTCGAATTTTCGAAATGCACATTTTGACGTCTCGATTCATATTTCATGCAGACACAAAATAACAACAGTCCTTGCACGAGTGTGGAAAGAGTCGTGACGTCATCGATTTCAGCCCGGTGGGACGCGATGATGAATTTATCCTTCTTGTGACAACCGGGCCGTCATCACGCCCAGTCATTTTACTATAATGTCGCAGCTCCCGGTGGTCAAGTCCATTACGAAGAATTATCGTCGGGGATCCATGTCAATCCGGCAGGTTAATGAAGGTGCAATTCGACGTTTGATAAGGATGGGCTTGCAGATGGGATCTTTTTTTCTTCATTTTCATTTTATTCTCACTGACCTGCTGCTCACTTTTGGTCCAAGTCAATTTGACAGTTTAGAAGTTTCCAATTATGTATTCCCATAACAACAAAAATGGCCTCCGAGCTTAAAAACCGTCCCGGCAGGTAAAGCAGCTGTCCCTCCCTTATCCGACCCCGTGTACCGGCATCCTCCGTGCCCCTATCGATTCCGGAGCAATTTAATTACGTTGAAACAAACGGTCCATTCGGCAAATGCCGTGCTGCGTCATCAAACACAAGAAGAAGAATCCTTTATTCGAGAGTTCATCGCCGGATCAGCTCCTCGTATCCGAGATGTTGCAATTTTCTGAAAGCTCCCCGGAGTTCTTTGAGTCGAGGGGGCCGCGGACTGTTCCGACACGTCACTCACTCTGAAACTTACCCATGATTAATGATCGCTTAGCAGCGCACAGCTTCAAACAACAAAGTTTTCCCAGAGAAAAAATATTGTATATAAGAAACGAACGTTCGGAAAGAGTCTTTCTATATCTACCCTTCAAGATTACGTTCTGCCCTCGAGCGGGTCTCTGACAGTTCTTCATTCCCGCCTTTCTTTATTTCGGGCTCTCGTGTACGTCGTGGCGGTTTGGATTTTTCAACGTTTGAGATAACAATTAAGAATTTCTGCCCCCGACGGGTGGGGGTTTAGGTGCGCACAATGAAATTGCAACGTCATACCTACAGTATTGAAATATTTGCGGGGAAAAAAGTACACCCCCAAATCCACACATACTTTTAAATTCTGATCCACCTATCGTGCCCCAGCACAAACGTATCTAAACTCGTTAATCTCACAAAGCGACTACCTGCTGTTAGCTAATTAATTAAACATATCTACAGACACGTCGGAGCCTCTTCGTCTATAAACTAATTGAATTAGAACTAGTGGTAAATGTCAAAAAGCGGAAATGCAATATCGCTTTTAAGCTTCGTAACGATGACTGGAAATTCGTCGATGGCCCGGTGCAAACGATTACTGTCGTTACGGAACACCCACATCGCGGAAAAAATCTGTTTACCTCGAAGATCGCGGCGGCAGCTCGGGGCATTATTGAAATTTTAATTTAATACCCGGGTTATTATATGGAACAGCCGCTCCCACACTTACATTGCGCCAAATTGAAAATTCCTGTTAAGTTGCTCGTCCCTCGTGAAACTTCCATTACGAAATTAATAAACCGCGCGCAGATTTTCATATCGCCGGGGCCGTATTTAATTAAAAGAATAATTACATAAATAGTGCGTTCGAGGCAATTGAAAGTGAAAAAAGCGATAGAACAAGAAACTATCAATCAAACATGGATAGGTCATTTGTATCAGTCACATCGCGGCAATATTGCACAAACCGAGAGCTGGAAATTTACTTGGTTTTTTTAATTGCCTCTTAACGAAATAATGCGATTTCTCGGTCGCAATATTTTCAGGCGGTCGAATCGTACGAAAACCGATCAATCACGCGAAGACTCGCTCGATCTGGCGCTGCCCTAAATGAGATGTTTGCTTATCAAACGGAAACTCTCTTCCGGAGATAAAATTCTCCGGCGAACTTTCGTCGAGCAATTTAACTGAGGAATTCGCTCCACCGACTTGATTATGATTGATAAGAAAATTAAGAAGTTCGTATAGACTCCTCCGAGCCCGCGGCGGAGAAAAGGACGTTTTGCATGCGCGCACCGAGACGAAATTCGAAATTCGCAAAACTATTCACGGACCGGAACTAAAACGATAATAAATCACAGAAATATTGCCGTTTATAACTCTTGCCTTCTGTCCGGTAGGCAGACTGATTACAGCTGCGGCCGCAGTTTATGATCGCCATAAATTACAGCAGCAACGGTTTTACAAGACTACCTACTCATTTTCGGGAGACAATTGATTCCGCCAGTTTGCAATTACGGAATCGGTTCGGGTCTGGATTGAAAATTTGGAGTGCTGATGTAACAGGTGTACAGATAAAAACTTTTCGGTCTCGGGCTTCAATTTCTGATCTCGACATCAAGGGACAATAAATCAAGCGACGTCGGGCGGACCATCAGTCTCAATATGATTAGGCTTAATGATTATAAATAATCCGCTTGATAAGCTCGAAATTAACGCCTCGAGTCGTTTTGATACCGGGTCCTGTTAAGAAGTTAATTCTCTACGAACTTCTGGATTTCTTTCTTCTTGCATCAAACATGAAGACACTAAGCACTAGACCAAAAGCTGCATTTAGAGTCGAAAACAACAATGCGAACTTAGTAGTAGTAGTAATCCTGGACTCCATTAATAGAAGAGAATTCATTGCGGAATTATGTGACGATGAGGTTGACAGTATACAAATGTCCCCAGAAACTTAATGCATAACTCACATTTTAGCCGGAAATACGTTTCATATTCCAGATTCCGTATTCCAGATCCCATATTCCAGATTCCATATTCCAAAATTCCAGACTCCATATTCCAATTTCCACATTCCATTTTTAATTTCAAGTTTTAAATTTCAGATTCAGAACGCAGATTTTAGGCTTCATAATATTTTAAATTGGGGGATGTAGATATTCCAGATTGCGGATTTCTTATTCTAGATTTCAAATTGCATAATTCTTCTAGATTTATAGATGTCACGCTTCAACTATTATGTTTTCACACCATTTCGATGTTCATATTGTCACGTTTTCATACACAACCTAAAGTCTAAATTCCAAATTCCACATTTCAGATTGTAGAATTCCGGGTTCATATTATTTCAAATTTTATTTTTCAGATTCCATATTTCTGACTGAGTTTTAGATTTTAAATTGTAGATTCTAGATTTTTCATTTCAGATTATTAATACATTCCGGATTGCAGATTATTGTAAGTTCGAGTTTTAGACCAAATTTCGGATCGCACACTGCCGATTTCATATATTAGATTCCATATTCCACATTTCACATTCTGGATTCCAAATTCCAAATTGCAGATTTTCGTTTAAAATTGTATGTTTTAGATTTGGAATTCAAATTTCAGGATTTTAGTTTTACATTTTAAATTACAGATTTCAAATCACAGATTCTAGGCTTCAGATAAACGTTTCCAAATTTTACATTCCAGATTGCAGAATTATAATTTTAGGTTTTAGATTTTCACGCTTCAGGGTTCCGATATTAGATTCTAGATTTAAAATTCCAGATTCCACATTCCACATTTATTTCCAAATGCAGATTTCATGTTTCAGTTTTAAATTTAACTGCAGATTTTAAATTTTATTCTACATCAGATTCTTGATTTCAAATTTCAGGCTTCAATATTGGATTCTAAATTTAATATTCTAAATTCCACATTCTATTTCTAGCATTCTAAATTGCACCTTCCAATTTACAAATTTTAAAGTTTAAAGGTGGAGGAATGAAGCTCTGACGCTCCGGTAGGGTAAAAGGAGCTTTGATGAAAATTACAAATTCCAGATTGCAGATTTCCAATTTTGCAAATTACAGATTTATCGTTCTACCAGATTTCGTATTTTATATTTCAGATTGTAGACTTTAAGCATAATATATTATATTCAGAATACAGATTTCAGGTTTTGCGATTCTAAATTGTTGTTGTAGATGTCAGATGCCGGACTTTTTGTTTTAGATCACAAACTATAGATTTCACGCATCAGGCTTCAAATATTACATTCCATATTTTAAAATATTATAAAATGCAAAATTCCAACTACCAGACATCGATTTCAGATTTAGAATGCAGATCTCAGGATTTTAGTTTTACATTTTAGATTGCAGATTTCGGAATTCATATTTTAGATTTCAGCATACATATGTCAAATTACAGATCCTAGATTTTACATTCCAAATTCCAAATTCCAAATTCCAAATTCCAAATTCCAAATTCCAAATTCCAAATTCCAAATTCCAAATTCCAAATTCCAAATTCCAAATTCCAAATTCCAAATTCCAAATTCCAAATTCCAAATTCCAAATTCCAAATTCCAAATTCCAAATTCCAAATTCCAAATTCCAAATTCTAAATTCCAAATTCCAAATTTTAAATTCCGAATTCCAAAAATTCCCGATTCTATATTCCACTATATTCCATCTTCCATATTCAAAATGCAGGTCGCAGAATTTCAGTTTTACATTTTAGCCTGTAGATTTCGGATTTCATATTTTAGATTTCAGCATACAGATTTCAAATGATAAATTCTAGATTTCATATTCCTTATTCCGTACTCCATATTGCAGGTTCCATATTTCATATTCTATATTCCATATTCCATATTCCATATTCCATATTCCACATTCCACATTCCACATTCCACATTCCACATTTCACATTCCACATTCCACATTTCACATTCCACATTCCACATTCCACATTTCACATTCCACATTCCGCATTCCACATTCCACATTCCACATTCCACATTTCATATTCCATATTCCACAATCCACAATCCACATTCCACATTCCATATTTCAGATTCTATATTCCAGATTGAAACTTTACATCAAATTTTAAATTTAAGATTCAGAATGCAAATTTTAAGTTTCATATTTAAAATTGTGTTACGTAGATATTCCAAATTGGGAGTTTCATATTTTACATTTCAGATTCCATATTCTAGATTCTATATTCCAGATTCTATTCCATATTCCAGACTACATATTCTAGATTCCATATTCCAGATTCCATGATCCAGATTCCATATTCCATATTCCAGATTCCATATTCCAGATTCTATACTCCAGATTGCAACTTTCCAACTTCAAATTTTAAATTTCACATTCGATATTCCAAATTCTATATTCCAGATTTCATATTACATATTCCAGTTTCTATATTCCATATTCTAGATTCCATATTCCATATTTCATATTCCATATTCCATATTCCATATTCCATATTCCATATTCCATATTCCATATTCCATATTCCATATTCCATATTCCATATTCCATATTCCATATTCCATATTCCATATTCCATATTCCATATTCCATATTCCATATTCCATATTCCATATTCCATATTCCATATTCCATATTCCATATTCCATATTCCATATTCCATATTCCATATTCCATATTCCATATTCCATATTCCATATTCCATATTCCATATTCTAGATTCCACATACCAGATTCCATATTCCAGATTGCAACTTTCCAACTAAATTTCAGATTCAGAATTGTGTGACGTAGATATTCCAGATTGGGAATTTTATATTTTAAATTTCAGATTGCATATTCTAGACGTCACGCTTTAAGCTTCAGATATTTATTTCCAGATTGCACATTTTCAATTTTAAATTCTAGATTTCATATTAAAAATGCAGATTTCAGATTTTAGATTCCAAATTTCGGGTTGTCAAGATTTCTTATTTTAGATTTTAGATTCTAGACCACAGGCTGCAGATGCCAAATTCAGAATGCAGATTTCAATTTTCAGATTCGATATTTGATTCCATATTTTAAATTCCTTTTCGCATCAAAATTTCCATTGCAAGATTGGGATTTCAGATTTAAGAAGCGGATTCAAATTTAATTTAATTGCTGCTTTCAGAAGTAACATTGCAGATTTTGGATTTTATCTTTAGATTTGTGAAACAGATTTCGGATTTAGAATGCAGAACTCAGGATTTCAGTTTTACATTTTAGATTGCAGATTTCGGATTTTGTATCTTAGATTTCAGTATACACAGTTCAAATTACAGATCCTAGATTTCACATTCCAGGTTCCATACCGATTCCACATTCCACATTCTAGATTCCAAATTTCATATTCCATATTCCATATTCCATATCTTCCATCTTCCATCTTCCATCTTCCATCTTCCATCTTCCATCTTCCATCTTCCATCTTCCATCTTCCATCTTCCATCTTCCATCTTCCATCTTCCATCTTCCATCTTCCATCTTCCATCTTCCATCTTCCATCTTCCATCTTCCATCTTCCATCTTCCATCTTCCATCTTCCATCTTCCATCTTCCATCTTCCATCTTCCATCTTCCATCTTCCATCTTCCATCTTCCATCTTCCATCTTCCATCT
Organism: Diaperis boleti; assembly: GCA_963583935.1. NCBI lineage: Eukaryota > Metazoa > Arthropoda > Insecta > Coleoptera > Tenebrionidae > Diaperis > Diaperis boleti. Next base: position 52,273,556 of record OY757247.1, on the reverse strand, counting down.
TCCATCTTCCATAATCCAGATTCCATATTCCATATTCCATATTCCATATTCCATATTCCATATTCCATATTCCATATTCCATATTCCATATTCCATATTCCATATTCCATATTCCAGATTCCATATTATTCCAACTTCCGTTTTCCAGATTGCAGGTTTCCAACTTCAAATTTTAAATTTCAGATTCAGAATGCAAATTTTAAGTTTTATATTCAAAATTGTGTGACGTAGATATTCCAGATTGGCAATTTCAAGTTTTAAATTTCAGATTGTATATTCTAGACGTCACGCTTTAAGCTTCAAATATTTAATTCCAGATTGCACATTTTCAATTTTAAATTCTAGATTTCATATTTAAAATGCAGATTTCACGTTTTATATTCCAAATTTAGGGTTGTCAAGATTTCGTATTTTAGATTTTAGATTCTAGACCACAGGTTGCAGATGCCAAATTCCAAATTCCTTATCGCATCAAAATTCCCATTGCTAGATTGGGATGTCACATTTAGGAAGCGAAACTAAATTTAATTTAATTGCGGCTTTCAGAAGTAACATTCCAGATTTTGGATTTTATTTTTAGATTTCAGAAACAGATTTCGGATTTAGAATGCAGATCTCAGGATTTTAGTTCTACATTTTAGATTGCAGATTTCGAAGTTCAAATTACAGATCCTAGATTTCACATTCCAGATTCCATACAGATTCCATATTCTACATTCCATATTCCATATTCCACGTTCCACATTCCACATTCCACACTCCACATTCCACATTCCACATTCCACATTCCACATTCCACATTCCACATTCCACATTCCACATTCCATATTCCATATTAGAATGCAGGATTTCATATTTTAGATTTCAGCATACAGATTTCAAATGAGAGATTCTAGATTTCATATTCCACATTCCGTATTCCATATTGCGGGTTCCATATTCCTGATTTCATATTCCTGATTCTATATTCCAGATTTCATATTCTAGATTTCATATTGCATATTCTGGATGTCACGCTTTAGGCTTCACATATTATTTGATTATAGATTACAGAATTATTCAAAATGTAAACTTCACGTTTCAAATTCCAAATTGAGGGCCATGAATGTAACATTCCCGATTTTGGATTGCGGATTCTATATTTGAGATTGCAAATTCCGTATTGTAAATTTCATTCTCCTTTTTTATTCAGTAACAGAAGAAGTAACATTATCGAGAACATAAAAAGGGGCAAGATAAGAGAGAGCAAAAAGGAGAACATGGGAAATAAGGGTTAAAATAGGAGCAAGCGTAAAGTATAGGAAATACACTACAAAACTACAAAAACAGCATCAAATAGAACAAGAGTGGAAAGAGAAACAAGAATTAAAAAAAAGACAAAAGAAATGAAATTCTGAACTAAGGTTAAAAAATGGAACACATGAAATACAACAGGAACAAAATGACGAAGACGATCAGTAGGATAAAATGAGAATAAGAAATAGCAAAAACAACAAATGAAACAGTTGTAGTAAAAGGCACCAAAAAACTAAAGCAAGAAGAGGAGCAAGAGAAACATGTGGAACAACAGGAACAAATGGAACGAGAGTAAAAAAAGAGAGCAAGGGGAATAAGAACAACAACAGTGACAAGAGGATCGGAAAGAACACGGGGAACAATAGACATAAAAAGAATATGAGAAGTAGAAAAGAAAACTAAAAAGGCAACAAAAAAAGAAACAAAACTTACAAGGGGCACATAAAGAACATGATTGGCAATGGTAATAAGAAAGAATATTTAAAAGGAATAACAATAAGAACTAAACGAACAAAAATAATTATATAAAAGAATTAAAAACAAAAAATTACCTAATGGAAATTACTTTTTAACAAACTTAGTATAAATTTTTTGTATCCACAGCCACTGTGGTAGCACGTTATATGCGACTTGGTGTACTGGAGAGTAAATCCTCAGTTAAAAAAGGTCTTGCGCATTAAACTTATGTGTCACATTTAGTGTTGTCTTTGACGGTGGAAGCACGATGATCTTCCAAAATTTTAATGCAAATTTACGAAAAGTTTTGGTCGCTGATTTATTTTTGGTTCCAGAATTAGCAATTCCCTTCCATATATATTCCTTATTTCCTTTCTATCTCACAATTCCACATATGTTCAATCGTCCCTCTCTCCTTCTAGCACATTGACACCTTCTTCCTCCCTCTTGCAACCAATACCTATTCTCCTTCTCTTCATTTCCGCACCTAAACCTCGCTATCATCTTTTTTCTTTCCCACTTTGCCGCTCCAAGTACTTCGGTACTTCTTTCTTTCTCTCTTGTAGCGTTCTTCTGCATTCTCTATTTCCTTCCATCCTGTCTTCGAAGTAGGCATTCTGCTTTGTTGAAATTTTGGTACAATTTTTTTTTAAATTTTACTGATTTTTTTTCAACGTGTATTGTTTCTTCAATATTACAATCACATAAAAAATTAAGAAGCAAACAAATTTGCACAGCTGAAAAATGTCAAAGAATGTCACTGACGGTCAAATTCGGTCGATCGCATTTTTTTTTCACCATCTACGACCTTGAGAAATTTCTGCCTGACTAAGTAGGTGCTAACTGTTATCGCGCAGAAGAGCATTGTTGTTTTCCAAAGCAAAAAATTGAACGGTATCTGCTCGTAATTCGGTAAGCCGGTTCATAGAAGTTGGTGCACAGCCTTTGCTGATGGTCTCGAGATTGAATCGGGCGCGTATTAGATCGTAAGTCACGAACGACCTACTGAGTGACAGTGCTCACTGGCTGCATAAAGCCGCATCGGACCTATTGTTGAAAGTAAAAGGACACAATTATTATTCATTTGTAAATGTCAGTGGTGCCCGATATTCAATATGGTGGGAGTCACCGGACCACACGACATGTTTGATAAATGATGCCCGATTCTTAGGACAGCTCTGTTTTTGAACACTTTTGCGATGTGCCGTTGAATATTTTAGCTCTCGCTTCCGTCCGCTCTTCGTTTACATTTGGCGACGTTTCCAGACGCGACGTGTTTTCTTTCGTGCTATTATAAATAATACGGGGCCTCCTTCCGGACGACATTACGAAACATTAACTCCGAAGAAACGGATTGGGTCCGCTCCCTCGACAAAACATGTTAATGGCTCCTAATGATCGATCCTCGCTGGCTGCTTGCTCCTCCACAACCGAATCGGATCTCGAGGCATCGCTATCGCAAATCAATATTGTGACTAAACTTGTTTATCTGGGAAACACATCTTTTGTTGCGATGATGGATCGGGTGAACTTTGTTCGGAAATTGTTGGCGTTATTTTTCTGCGATGAACTCGCAGCGGAACGCGTTGCGAGCCTCTCGGGATTTCTGCAAGTCACCGCCTTGCAACTGCAACTCATTCAGGTGAACCGACGGAGGTTCCTGGCACTGAAATTGGTTTGCCGAACACGAACGCCGCTGAAATCGCTCATTTGTCCCAGCTTTGTTTACGGAATAATGCCCCTTTTCGCCGATTTACATGGAATTACTGGGCTTTTCGAATGTCTGGAGACTTGTTTGGGGCAGTCGGCAACGGAGGGGTCGCTTTGAAACGCCGCCGAGTAATTTCTGACGTGAGAACCGTTTGGCGTAGCTGCCGATGGTCCCGAGAGATGTTCCGGGAGCGAGGTACTAAAGTGTGAGAAAGTGGGAAACTGCTAACAGCGACGTGGATATTTCCAAACTTTGAGACAATTTTCTGTAGCTTTGACGAATTGAGCACAAGGTCAAGATGTTCTATTACTTTGAAATCAACGCTCTTCAATTCAGAGAGATTATTGAAAATTGAGAGACACACTCACGGATACTGCTAACACCGACGGGAATATTTCGACACTTTGAGACAGTTTTCTGTAGCTTCGAAAAATTGAACACAAGGTCAAGATGTTTTATTACTTTGAAATCAACACAATCAACGCTCTCCAATACAAAGTGTTAATTTAAAATTGAGGAACACACTCACGGATACTGCTAACAGCGACATGAATATTTCGAAACTTTGAGACACTTTTCTGTAGCTCTGAAAAGTTGAACACAAGGTCAAGAGGTTTGATTATTTAATACAGCAATTTCATTGACAATTGAGAACCACACTCACGGATATTGCCAACAGTGACGCGAATGTCTCGAATCTTTGTGACACTTTTCTGTACAGCTTTGAGAAATTGAACACAAGGTCAAGATGTTCTATAACATTGAAATCAACAAAATTAATGCTCTCCAATACAGAGAATTCATTGAAAAATTAAAAACACCCTCACGGACAATGCTAACAGCGACGTGAATATTTCGGAACTTTGAGACACTTTTCTGTACAGCTTTGAGAAATTGAACACTAGGTCAAGATGTTCTAATACTTTGAAATCAACACAATCAACGCTCTCCAATACAGAGAGTTCATTGAAAATTGAGAAACACACTCAAAGATACTGCTAACAGTGACGTGAATATTTCGAAACTTTGAGACACTTTTCTGTTGCTTTGATAAATTGAACACAAGGTCAATATGTTCGATTACTTTGAAATCAACACAATCAACATTCTCCAATTCAGAGAGTTCCTTGAAAATTGAGAAACACTCAAAGATACTGCTAACAATGACGTTAATATTTCAAAACTTTGAGACACTTTTCTGTACCTTTGAGAAATTGAAAACTAGGTCAAGATGTTCTATTACTTTGAAATCAACACAATCAACTCTGTTCAATACAGAGAGTTCCTTGAAAATTGAGAAACACACTCACGGATACTGCTGACAGTGACGTTAAAAAAATTTAAAATTTGAGTAAGTTTTCTGTAGCCTTGAAAAATTGAACACAAGGTACAGACGTTCTACTATTTAGAAGTCAACACAATCAACGTTCTCCAGTACAGAAGGTTCATTGAAAATTGAGAAACACCTTCACGGATACTGCTAACTGTGCCGTGAATATTTAGAAACTTTGAGACATTTTTCTGTAGCTTTGAGAAATTGAACACAAGGTTAAGATGTTCTATTACTTTGAAATCAACATTCTCCAATACAGAGGGTTCCTTGAAAATTGAGAAACACACTCAAAGATACTGGTAACAGTGACGTTAATAGTTCGAAACTTTTCTGTAGCTTTGAGAAATTGAAAACAAGGTCAAGATGTTCTATTACTTTGAAATCAACACAATCAACATTTTCCAATACAAAGAGTTCATTGAAAATTGAATTTTCTATATAGCCTTCTGTAGCTGCTGTCGGCATCCAACCACCATGCTAGAATTGAAAGTGAGGATTTAATAATAAGTGTATAGCTCGCTTCGCTCGCTCGTTAAAATCTATGTGTCGTTATGCTTATGCAAAATTTTGTTTTTAAGTATGGAAAATTTTCGGTGATTTTTGGAGTATTTCGGATCGAATTTTTTATATAACCTTCTGTAGGGATCGTCGACTTCCAACTACCATGTCCGAACTGAAAGTGACATTGTAATAGTATGCGTAGCTCGTGTGTCGCTGGCGTTTCTAAATCTCGGATCGTTTTGATGTACAGATTGTTATATAAAGTTTTTTTTTTCATGGAAATTTGTCTGCTATTTCTACAGTATTAGAACTTTCTATATAGCTTTGTGAGGTTTTGATAGTGAGCGTAGCTCGCTTCGCTCGCGTATTAATATTTATGGGTGCTTCTGTTGCACAAAGTCTTATACAAAGTTCTGTTTTAAATGGAAATTTGTCTGCTATTTCCAGAGTACATAATCTTGTATCGAATTTTCTATATAGCCTTCGGCAGCGGCTGTCGGCGCCAACCACCATGCTAGAATTAAAAGCGAGGATTTAATAATGAGTGTAGCTCGCTTCGCTCGCTCCTTAAAATCTATGTGTCGTTATGGTTATACAAAATTTTGTTTTTAAATATGGAAATTTTTCGGTGATTTTTACAGTATTTCGGATCGTATTTTCTATACAACCTTCTGCAGGGATTGTCAACCTCCAACCACCATGTCGGGACTAAAAGTGAGATTGTAATAGTATGCGTTGCTATAGTGTGTCGCTCGCGTTTTTAAATCCATGGATCGTTTTGATGTACAAATTGTTATATAAAGTTTTTTTATGGAAATTTGTTTGCGATTTCTACAGTATTAGAACTTTCTATATAGCTTTGTGAAGCTTTGGTAGTGAGCGTAGCTCGCTTCGCTCGCGTATTAATATTTATGGGTGGTTCTCTTGCACAAAGTCTTATACAAAGTTCTGTTTTAAATGGAAATTTGTCTGCTATTTCCAGAGTACAGATCTTGTATCGAATTTTCTATATAGCCTTCTGCAGCTGCTGTCGACATCCAACCACCGTGCTAGAATTAAAAGTGAGGATTTAATAATAAGTGTAGCTCGCTTCGCTCTCTCGTTAAAATGTATGTGTTGTTATGCTCATGCAAGATTTTGTTTTTAAGTATGGAAAATTTTCGGTGATTTATGGAGAATTTCAGATCTAATTTTTTATATAACTTTCTGCAGGGATTGTCGACTTCCAACCACCAAACCGGGACTCAAAGTGAGATTGTAATAGTATGCGTAGCTCGTGTGTCGCTTGCGTTTCTAAATCTTAGATCGTTTTGATGTACAAATTGTTATATAAAGTTTTTTTTATTGAAATTTGTCAGCGATTTCTACAGTATTAGAACTTTCTATATAGCTTTGTGAGGTTTGGATAGTGAGTGTAGCTCGCTTCGCTCGCGTGTTAATATGTATGGGTGGTTATCTTGCACAAAATCTTATACAAAGTTCTGTTTTAAATGGAAATTTGTCAGCTATTTCCAGAGTACATATCTTGTACCAAAGTTTCTATATAGCCTTCTGCAGCGGCTGTCGGCATCCAACCACCATGCTGGAATTAAAAGTGAGGATTTAATTATAAGTGTAGCTCGCGTCGCTCGCTCTTTAAACTCTATGTGTCGTTATGGTTATGCATAATTTTGTTTTTAATTATGGAAAATTTTCGGTGATTTTTGGAGTATTTCGGATCAAATTTTTTATATAACCTTCCGCAGGGATTGTCGACTTCCAACCACCATGCCGAGACTGAAAGTGAAATTGTAATAATATGAGTAGCTCGTGTGTCGCTCGCGTTTTTAAATCCATGGATCGTTTTAATGTACAAATTGTTATATAGTTTTTTTTATGGAAATTTGTTTGCGATTTCTACAGTATTCGAACTTTCTATATAGCTTTTTCCAACGGCTGTCGGCTTCCAACCAAAATATCTAGACCGAAAGTGAGGTTTTGATAATGATGATTGTAGCTCGCTTTGCTCGCGTATTAATATTTTTGGGTGGTTCTGTTGCATAAAGGCTTATACAAAGTTCTGTTTTAAATGAAAATTTGTCTGCTATTTCCAGAGTACATATCTCGAATCGAATTTTCTATATAGCCTTCTGCAGCGGCTGTCGGCATCCAACCGCCATGCTAGAATTGAAAGTGGGGACTTAATAGTAAGTCGCATCGCTCGCTTGTTACAATCTACTTGGATTTTTTTTTGTGATTTCTACAGTATTTCGGATTGAATGTAGCGTTCTGCAGGGATTGTCTGCTTCCAACCACCATACCGAGATTGAAAGTGAAATTTTAATAGTATATGTGTAGCTCGCGTCTTCTACAATATTTTGAATCAAATTTTCTATATAGCTTTTTCCAGCCGCTGTCGGTTTCCAACCGCAATATCTGGACCGAAAGTGAGGTTTTGATAGTGAGTGTAGCTCGCTTCGCTCGCATATTAAATCCTGTATGTCGTTCTGTTGCACAAAGGCTTACAACGTTTTGTTTTAAGTGTAAATTTGTCTGCTGTTTCCAGAGCCCATATCTCGGATCGAAATTTCTATATAGCTTTCTGCAGCGGCTGTCGGCATCCAACCGCCATGCTCAAATTGAAAGTGGGGATTTAATAGTAAGTCGCATCGCTCGCTTGTTAAAATCTATTTGGAATTTTTTTGTAATTTCTACAATATTTCGAATTGAATGTAGCGTTCTGCAGGGATTGTCTGCTTCCAACCACCATGCCGAGACTGAAAGTGAAATTTTAATAGTATATGTGTAGCTCGCGTCTTCTACAATATTTTGAATCAAATTTTCTATATAGGTTTTTCCAACCACTGTCGGTTTCCAACCACAATATCTGGACCGAAAGTGAGGTTTTGATAGTGAGTGTAGCTCGCTTCGCTCGCATATTAAATCCTATGTGTCGTTCTGTTGCACAAAGGCTTATAACGTTCTGTTTTAACTGGATTTTTTTTGCTGTTTCCAGAGTACATATCTCGAATCGAATTTTCTATATAGCTTTCTGCAGCGGCTGTCGGCATCCAACCGCCATGCCACAATTGAAAGTGAGGATTTAATAGTAAGTCGCATCGCTCGCTTGTTAAAATCTATGTGGAATTTTTTCTGTGATTTTTACAGTATTTCGGATTGAATGTAGCCTTCTGCAGGTATTGCCTGCTTCCAACCACCATGCCGAGATTGAAAGTGAAATTTTAATAGTATATGTGTAGCTCGCGTCTTCTACAGTATTTTGGACCAAACTTTCTATATAGCTTTTTCCAGCCGCTGTCGGTTTCCAATCACGATATCTGGACCGAAAGTGAGGTTTTGATAGTGAGTGTAGCTTGCTTCGCTCGCATATTAAGTCCTATATGTCGTTCTGTTGCACAAAGGCTTACAACGTTTTGTTTTAAGTGTAAATTTGTCCGCTGTTTCCAGAGCCCATATCTCGGATCGAATTTTCTATATAGCTTTCTGCAGCGGCTGTCGGCATCCAACCGCCATGCTCGAATTGAAAGTGGGGATTTAATAGTAAGTCGCATCGCTCGCTTGTTAAAATCTATGTGGAATTTTTTCTGTGATTTCTACAGTATTTCGGATTGAATGTAGCCTTCTGCAGGTATTGTCTGCTTCCAACCACCATGCCGAGATTGAAAGTGAAATTTTAATAGTATATGTGTAGCTCGCATCTTCTACAGTATTTTGGACCAAACTTTCTATATAGCTTTTTTCAGCCGCTGTCGGTTTCCAACCACGATATCTGGACCGAAAGTGAGGTTTTGATAGTGAGTGTAGCTCGCTTCGCTCGCATATTAAATCCTGTATGTCGTTCTATTACACAAAGGCTTACAACGTTTTGTTTTAAGTGTAAATTTGTCTGCTGTTTCCAGAGCCCATATCTCGGATCGAATTTTCTATATAGCTTTCTGCAGCGGCTGTCGGCATCCAACCGCCATGCCACAATTGAAAGTGAGGATTTAATAGTAAGTCGCATCGCTCGCTTGTTAAAATCTATGTGGAATTTTTTCTGTGATTTCTACAGTATTTCGGATTGAATGTAGCCTTCTGCAGGTATTGCCTGCTTCCAACCACCATGCCGAGATTGAAAGTGAAATTTTAATAGTATATGTGTAGCTCGCGTCTTCTACAGTATTTTGGATCAAACTTTCTTTATAGCTTTTTCCAGCGGCTGTCGGTTTCCAATCACGATATCTGGACCGAAAGTGAGGTTTTGATAGTGAGTGTAGCTCGCTTCGCTCGCATATTAAATCCTATATGTCGTTCTGTTGCACAAAGGCTTACAACGTTTTGTTTTAAGTGTAAATTTGTCTGCTGTTTCCAGAGCCCATATCTCGGATCAAATTTTCTATATAGCTTTCTGCAGCGGCTGTCGGCATCCAACCGCCATGCCACAATTGAAAGTGAGGATTTAATAGTAAGTCGCATCGCTCGCTTGTTAAAATCTATGTGGAATTTTTTCTGTGATTTCTACAGTATTTCGGATTGAATGTAGCCTTCTGCAGGTATTGTCTGCTTCCAACCACCATGCCGAGATTGAAAGTGAAATTTTAATAGTATATGTGTAGCTCGCGTCTTCTACAGTATTTTGGACCAAACTTTCTATATAATAGCTTTTTCCAGCCGCTGTCGGTTTCCAATCACGATATCTGGACCGAAAGTGAGATTTTGATAGTGAGTGTAGCTCGCTTCGCTCGCATATTAAATCCTATATGTCGTTCTGTTGCACAAAGGCTTACAACGTTTTGTTTTAAGTGTAAATTTGTCTGCTGTTTCCAGAGCCCATATCTCGGATCGAATTTTTTATATAGCTTTCTGCAGCGGCTGTCGGCTTCCAACCACCATGCCAGAACTGAAAGTGAGGATTTAATAGTAAGTCGCTTCGCTCGCTTGTTAAAATCTACGTGGAAATTTTTCTGTGATTTCTACAGTATTTCGGATTGAATGTAGCGTTCTGCAGGGATTGTCTGCTTCCAAACACCATGCCGAGATTGAAAGTGAAATTTTAATAGTATATGTGTAGCTCGCGTTTTCTACAGTATTTTGGATCAAACTTTCTATATAGCTTTTTCCAACGGCTGTGGGGTCCAACCACAATATTCATTCCGAAAGTGAGGTTTTGATAGTGAGTGTAGCTCGCTTCGCTCGCATATTAAATCCTATATGTCGTTCTGTTGCACAAAGGCTTACAACGTTTTGTTTTAAGTGTAAATTTGTCCGCTGTTTCCAGAGCCCATATCTCGGATCGAATTTTCTATATAGCTTTCTGCAGCGGCTGTCGGCTTCCAACCACCATGCCAGAACTGAAAGTGAAGATTTAATAGTAAGTCGCTTTGCTCGCTTGTTAAAATCTACGTGGAAATTTTTCTGTGATTTCTACAATATTTCGGATTGAATGTAGCGTTCTGCAGAGATTGTCTGCTTCCAACCACCATGCTGAGATTGAAGGTAAAATTTAATAGTACATGTGTAACTTGGGTTTTTGAAGATACATTCCTCAACTTCACCGAGAATGGCTTTTTAAGCTCCTTTAAGATACTCCAGCACTGTAGGACTATTCAAGACCTTTCTAAATGTTTCAGGATTTTTTAGAATTGTACAGTTTTGCCACAATTTTTTAGGAGTCTTCTGGCTCGTCAGGATACTTCATGGCACTTTAGAATTTTTCACAATTCTTTGGTACCCTTCCGGTCTCTTCACAATTACTCGGACGTTTTTCAGCATTTTTTATGACTATTCAGAATTCTTTAGGACTTTTCGGTATTCCTTGAAAACTATATTTTTTGCAAAAGCATATTGTTCTTTCTTCTAAATCTTTGTAGATAAAATAGAAATAAAGAGAAGACAGTTAAATCAACTACACCGATGTTTTATTTAGTAGTCTTCAGGAAATAATACCTATTTCGTTGATCCCCAGAAGTTTTCGAACCTGTTATCAAGAATAAAAACCCTTAAAGAGAAAATTACCACTTTAGGTAAGTTGCCACATACCGGTCCGAAAGCTCTAAGACTGTAATCTACCTTGTGTCATCGCATCATTGCAATTTACATACTTACAATTAACATCTACACCCAACGTCACAAGACATCCTTCTCTCCGACTTGTCTCGCTGATAAAAAACGTCAACATGAATACAACAAATACTGTGATCGCCAATTGATCACTGTCATTGTACACAGTTAAATAGGTATTAGAAACGCATTTGCATGTACAAAAATGCAACAACATCGGATCACGATGAGGTCACTTCGTAATGCTTCCACTAAACATGACGCGAACGCCGCTCCTCTAATTTACTTCTTCCACAAAGACGGTAATCACCGCAGATCGGTGGGTGAAGGCCGTCTCTTCACAGAGGGAATCTGCCTATTGAAGGACCGTCCGGACGAGGTAGATAAATGACCGTTCCATTTACTGCACTGACTGTAGTTAGCCGCAATGGTTGTCGTGATTTCGGGGGATTTGCAGAAACTATGTCCGGAGTAATTTCGGTTTGCGGAAAAAATGGCGATGTAGTGTTTACGGTCGATGAGGACATTTGTCACGGTTTAGTTGATAAAGTACTTTATTATTGTAATTCGATGTTAACATGCATTTAAATTGGTGTCGTTGCCAATTAATCATGTTACGTAACAGTAGGTAACGAGGTCTTGAAGTGTGCTTCCATAATGAGTTTTTTGGTTAAATAGTAGTGGAAAGTGAATAGTAATGTACTGGAGGAAAAAAGTTTCGGTGTCAACATGGTGGTAAAAAACGGCATTACGCGCTGTTTTGTAATGTCGGCAGCATCATTAATTAAATTTGTGAAAAGTACGTCTTGAAAGTTGAGTTCCGGAATATAAAAGACGACAATGTCCTCATAAAAAAATACTAGTTGTGTACTGTACAAAATTATTTGTTACATTGCGTAATATCTGAATCCTTAAATAAAGAAACCAAACAAAGGCTTCCAACAGTCGAGAAGTAATCAAAAGAAGGCCAGTACGGCCAATAAAGATTTTAAAGGGTTTATCAACAAAGAAGGAATATCACAAGAATATTCTGCGTCCGAACAACGTTAATTTAGAAAATCTATCTTCAGAATTCTTGCCAAAAGCTGTAAATACAACAAAACAGAAGTATATAAATGACACAGTACGAAAATTTGTTTGTAAGAAAACAGTTCAGGAAGTAACACAACGTATATTGAACGGAAAGGCCTACAAACATGAGTTATGAGTGCGATGGCGGCGGTTTACACTCACGGCTGCTCGCCCACGCCATTTAGACAACGTTTACACACTAAAAACCGGAGCAGCTTATTTTTATCTCAGAATTCTCAAAACTTTCAGTAGGATTTTAGTGTTTCTTTATATTTGAATATATTAGTGTCAAAACTCCGGATCCAGGTTTATCCCCAATTTTCGGGTTCTAGGTTGATTCACGTTCATACTAGGAGTCTCGAAATTTGTAAACCTTTTAAAATTCATTTTACAACCAATTCAGAATTTTGAGGATTCGATTAGAATTTATCTTGGAGCCTAAACTATATTGACGCATCAAAAATTCTACCCAGGTTTATTCCCAGTAATTTTTAAAGCTTTATTCCATGTTTTCGGTTTATTGGTTGATTCAGGTTTATCCCAGGTTGTCGGTTTCTAGGTTGACTATTATGTTTATCCCAGGTTTTCGTTCATTTAGGTTTATCCCATGTTTTCCTGTTTTCGGTTGATTCAGGTTTATCCGAAGTTATCTTGTTCAAGGTTGATTTATATTTATCAAAGATTTCGTGTTGTTGTTTTATTTATTTTTGTTTTTTTGATTGTCTGAGATAATTGCTCTCTCTATTGTCGTTAAACATCTGAGCGGAACTTCGCAGGTATAATATACCTCATCGCAATCGTTCATTTTCAAAAATTATCATCAAATATTCCTGGCTTCATATACCTAAAAATAAAATTCTAAATTTGGATGTTCAGTCCTAGAACCTCAAATATGTCATTTCTAATCCTTAATCTGGAATTTGGGAATATAATCTCGAATGTTGAATTTCGAATATTCTAATATCGAATCTTGAATCTCGAATATCAAATCTTGAATCTCGAATCTCGAATCTCGAATCTCGAATCTCGAATCTCGAATCTCGAATCTCGAATCTCGAATCTCGAATCTCGAATCTCGAATCTCGAATCTCGAATCTCGAATCTCGAATCTCGAATCTCGAATCTCGAATCTCAAATCTCAAATCTCAAATCTTGAATCTTCGAATATCGCATCTTGAATCTCGAATCTTCGAATATCGCATCTTAAATTTCGAATATCAAATTCCGAATCTGGAATTTGGCATAATGCAGAATTTGAAATTCGGATGTGCTGTCATAGAATGTCGAATATTAAATCTCTAATCCCTAATCTCAAATATTAAATTTTGAATCTATAACATCTGCAATTATAAAAGACCCTGTATAGAATCGGGAATGGAAAATCTGGAATTTGGGAATATAATCTAGAATGTCGAATCTCGAATCTCGAATATCAAATCTTGAATTTGGAATCTCAAACCTCGAATCTCAAATCTCGAATGTTGAATCTTCGAATATCGCATCTTGAATCTCGAAGATTCGAATCTCGAAATATCGAACCTCGAATCTCGAATATCAAATCTTGAATCTCGAATCTCGAATCTCAAATCTCGAATCTCAAATCTCGAATCTCGAATCTCGAATCTCAAATCTCAAATCTTGAATCTTCGAATATCGCATCTTGAATCTCGAATCTTCGAATATCGCATCTTAAATTTCGAATATCAAATTCCGAATCTGGAATTTGGCATAATGCAGAATTTGAAATTCGGATGTGCTGTCATAGAATGTCGAATATTAAATCTCTAATCCCTAATCTCAAATATTAAATTTTAAATCTATAACATCTGCAATTATAAAAAACCCTGTATAGAATCGGGAATGGAAAATCTGGAATTTGGGAATATAATCTAGAATGTCGAATCTCGAATCTCGAATATCAAATCTTGAATTTGGAATCTCAAACCTCGAATCTCAAATCTCGAATGTTGAATCTTCGAATATCGCATCTTGAATCTCGAAGATTCGAATCTCGAAATATCGAACCACAAATCTCGAATATCAAATCTTGAATTTGGAATCTCAAACCTCGAATCTCAAATCTCGAATGTTGAATTTTCGAATATCGCATCTTGAATCTCGAATATTCGAATCTCGAATGTCGAATTTCGAATCTCGAATATCAAATCTTGAATTTGGAATCTCAAACCTCGAATCTCAAATCTCGAATGTTGAATCTTCGAATATCGCATCTTAAATTTCGAATATCAAATTCCGAATCTTGAATTTGGCATAATGCAGAATTCAAAATTCGGATGTGCGGTCATAGAATCTCGAATATTAAATCCCTAATCACTAATCTCAAATATTAAATTTTGAATCTATAACATCTGGAATTATAAAAGACCCCGTATAGAATCGGGAATGGAAAATCTGGAATTTGGGAATATAATCTCGAATGTTGAATCTCGAATATTCTAATATCAAATCTCGAATATCAAATCTTGAATTTGGAATCTAGAATCTCAAATCTCGAATCTCGAATATTGAATCTTCGAATATCGCATCTTGAATTTCGAATATCAAATGCCGAATCTGGAATTTGGCATAATGCAGAATTCGAAATTCGGGTGTGCGGTCATAGAATGTCGTATATTAAATCTCTACTCCCTAATCTCAAATATTAATTTTGAATCTATAACATCTGTAATTATAAAAGACCCTGTATCGAATCGGGAATGGAAAATCTGGAATTTGGGAATATAATCTCGAATGTTGAATCTCAAATATTCTAATATTGAATCTTGAATCTCGAATATAAAATCTTGAATCTAGAATCTCGAATCTCGAATTTTGAATCTTCGAATATCGCATCTTAAATTTCGAATATCAAATTCCGAATCTGGAATTTCGCATAATGCAGAATTCTAAAATATTAAATTTTGAATCCATAATAAGTATGTGCAATTATAAAAGACCGTGTATAGAATCGGAGATGGAAAATCTGGAATTTGGGAATATAATCTCGAATGTCGAATCTCGAATATTCTAATATTGAATCTTGAATCTCAAATATTAAATCTTGAATTTGGAATCTCGAACCTCGAATTTCGAATTTCGAATCTCGAATTTTGAATCTTCAAATATCGAAACTTGAATCTCGAATCTCGAATATTCGAATATCGCATCTTAAATTTCGAATATCAAATTCCGAATCTGGAATTTGGCATAATGCAGAATTCAAAATTCGGATGTGCGGTTATAGAATGTCGAATATTAAATCTCTAATCCCTAATCTCAAATATTAAATTTTGAATCTATAACATCTGCAATTATAAAAGACCCTGTATAGAATCGGGAATGGAAAATCTGGAATTTGGGAATATAATCCCGAATGTTGAATCTCGAATATTCTAATATCAAATCTCGAATATCAAATGTTGAATTTGGAATCTCGAACCTCGAATTTCGAATCTCGAATCTCGAATCTCGAATCTCGAATCTCGAATCTCGAATCTCGAATCTCGAATCTCGAATCTCGAATCTCGAATCTAGAACCTTGAATCTCGAATTTCAAATCTTGAATTTGGAATCTCAAACCTCGAATTTCAAATTTCGAATCTCGAATCTCGAATCTAGAACCTTGAATCTCAAATCTCGAATCTTCGGATATCGCATCGTAAATTTAAAATATCAAATTCCGAATCTGGAATTTGGCACAGTGCAGAATTCGAAATTCGAATGTGCGGTCATAGAATGTCGAATATGAAATCTCTAATCCCTAATATCAAATATTAAATTTTGAATCTATAACATCTGCAATTATAAAAGACCCTGTATAGAATCGGGGATGGAAAATCTGGAATTTGGGAATATAATCTCGAATGTTGAATCTCGAATATTCTAATATCGAATCTGGAATCTCAAATCTTGAATTTGGAATCTCGAATCTCGAATCTCGAATCTGGAATCTTCGAATATCGCATCTTCAATTTCGAATATCAAATTCCGAATCTGGAATTTGGCATAATGCAGAATGCAGAATTCTAAATTCGGATGTGCTTACATAGTATGTCGAATATTAAATCTCTAATCCCTAATGTCAAATATCAAATTTCGAATCTAACATCTGCAAGCATAAAAGACCCTGCATAGTATCGGGAATGGAAAATCTGGGATTCGCGAATATAATCTCGAATCTTTAAATATCGCGTGTTTAAATTTGGAATCTTGAATCTCGAATCTCAAAATCCGAATCTCAAAACCCGAATCTGGAATTTGGTATCTGCATCAATACTTGTATAATGCAGAATTCGAAATTCGGATGTGCAATTATAGAATCTCGAATATGTAATCTTTAATCCCTAATCTCAAATAAGTATCAAATTTCGAATCTAATATCTGCACTTTTGAATCTTCAATAAGTATTCGAATATCGAATCTTAAATCTCGAATATCAAATCTTGAATTTGGAATTTCGAACCTCGAATTTCGAATCTCGAATCTCGAATCTCGAATCTTGAATCTAGAACCTTGAATCTCGAATTTTGAATCTTCGAATATCGCATCTTGAATCTCGAATCTCGAATCTTCGAATATCGCATCTTAAATTTAGAATATCAAATTCCGAATCTGGAATATTAAATTTTGAATCTATAATATGTGCAATTATAAAAGACCCTGTATAGAATCGGGGATGGAAAATCTGGAATTTGAGAATATAATCTCGAATGTTGAATCTCGAATATTCTAATATCGAATCTTGAATCTCAAATCTTGAATTTGGAATTTCGAACCTCGAATTTCGAATCTCAAAGCGCGAATCTGGAATCTCGAATCTCGAATCTCGAATATCGCATCTTGAATTTCGAATATCAAATTCCGAATCTGGAATTTAGCATAATATACAGATTTCGAAATTGGGATGTGCGATCATAGAATCTCGAATATGTAAACTTTAATCCCTAATCTCAAATAAGTATCAAATCTTGAATCTAATATCTGCACTCTTGAATCTCGAATATTCGAATATCGAATCTTAAATCTCGAATATCAAATCTTGAATTTGGTATCTAGAATCTTTAATCTCTACTTTCGGATCTCAAATTGTAATGTATAATGTGAAATTCGAAATTCGGATGCGTAGTCATCCAAATATGAATATTTTTAACAGTTCAGGGAGCTAACAGAACTTATATTGAGCGTAACGATCTACAAACATGAGTTATGAGTGCGATGGCGACAGTTCACACTAACGGCCGCTCGCCCACGCCGAATACACAAGTGTCCCTGTACGCAGGCAAGGAAAGAAAGCTTCTTTTTATTTAGATATTTTTATTTTTACCCAAATGTCTAGCTAGAAATGTAAACTATTTATAAATCAAACGTCTAATTTAAAATCATATTTTATGCTTGCCTAACGTCGAAAGGATTATTTTTGATACTACTATCAGATAATTTCCTAAGCTTTGAAGTAGAATGTTGTATGATGTAATTTCATCTCAGAAATCTCAAAATGTTCGTAGTTTCAGGGGAATTTTTTATATTTGAATATAGTGTGAAAACTCTGAATCCATGTTTATCCCCAGTTTTCTGGTTTTAGGTTGATTCAGATTTATACCATGTTTTCATTTATTGAGTCAGATTTACCCCCAGGTCTTACTGTTCTAATAAGTTGATTCAGGTTTATCATAAGTTATCGTGTTCAAGGTTGATTTAGGTTTATTCCAGGTTTTAGTTCATTGATTTAGCTTTATCCAGAGTTATCGTGTTCAAGGTTGATTTATCATAACTTTTCGGTGATGCAGGTTTATCAAAAGCTTTCATTCACTGATTCCGATTTACACCCAGATCTTCCTGTCCCAGGTTGATTCAGGTTTATCCCAGGTTTTCGTTCACTGATTCGGATTTCCTCCAGGTCTTCCTGTTCTAGGTTGACTCAGGTTTATCCCAAGTTATTGAAGTTATTATTATTCAAGATTTATGTAGGTTTATGCCAGGTTTTGGTTCTTTGATTCAGATTCGTTCGACGTTTTCCTATTCAATGTTAATTCGGCTTATTCCAAGTTTTCCAGTTTTAGGTTGATTCAGGTTTTTCCTAAGTTATCGGGTTTTAGCTTAATACAAGTTTATACCTAGTTTTAAAATTCTAGGTTGATTCAGGTTTATCCCAAGTTTCCGTTCGTTGATTCAAGTTTATCCCAAGATATCGTGTTTTCGGTTGATTCAAATTCATCATCATAAGTTTTCATTCATTGATTCAGATTTACCTCAGGGTTTTCGGTTGATTCGGGTTTATCCCAAGTTATCGTGTTGATTAAGGTTTATCCCAAGTTTTCAGTTTCTAGGTTGATTCAGGTTTATCCTAGAACGTAGAAATGTCGGAGTGTCGATATATTTAAACTTTAAAATATCTTTTACAACCATTTTAGAATTTTAAATATGTAAGTAAACTATAGTGATGCATTAAAATTTCTATCCAGGTTTCTCGGGTTCTAGCGTGATGCAAATTTATTCCATGTTTTCAGGTTATAGGTTGATTGAGATTTATACCAAGGTTTCGAATCTAATATCTGCAAACCTAAAATACCCTGTAGAATCGGTATTGTAAAATCTGGAATTTGGGAATGTAATCTTAAAATGTTGAATATCGAATCGTAGTAAGACGATGGTCTGCATCTTTTTAACTTTCATTTCTTAATTTATTTAACATAAGCTCTCATACTCATAATACAGAAAAGCACCTGAAACTTTTATATTTGCCTTAGGAATTCATAGATGCCCCAGTGTCTTTAATGATGACTTCTGTTCCGCAATATTTACTTCGTTCTTGTGATTTCTGACAGCTTATTTTCGTTCCATTACACACGAACATCTTTCTAGTTTCGCTAACGAACCGTTCTTCCTCGGGGTGAAAAACTGTTTTGTTTCCTCTTCGTCCTTTTCGAAATAGAGTCTTCCGAAACGCGCGTGTTCATTTCTCAGCGTTCCGGAATAAATCGAAAACAAACGCAATAAGCACACATTTTCGTGCTGTCAGAAAATTATTAATGGTCCACGTCTGCGTGCATCTCTTTCCCTTGCAATCACCTGGCAGCGGATTATTTTCAAAGACAGGACGAACTTCATGCGTTGGCATCAGAATTCGGGGTCCATCCGATATTCGGGCTCCCGCGAGACGCACATGATGACGGCGCTGAAGACCTCTCCTCGCTCTCTTTCCCTCCCGAGAGAGCTGCGCAAGAGGCAGGCGGGCAGCCCGATAAGTGGGAGGAGTGTATTCCGTTCGAGTGGAGCTTTTCACCAACCTCCAGTTCGTGTGCGGCCGGTAGGCAGTCGAGTCGTGCTTGTCCCGACGATGCGCATCGCAACGCACCTCCGCCGGTGATAACAGTGACGCACTCCATCCAGTTCACTTGGTACTCTCGGTATTGTTTCTAGTGATGAATTTTTTTCCGGGCTCCAGTCAGGATACGACCGCGTGCTGTCGACCCCCACCCCGCACCGCAGCGGCGCCATCCATCATGGTCGATGACGTCAAGCGCGGCCATTGGTAGCCGGCCGTCACGTGGTCCCGTAATTGGGTGCCGTGGGCGGAGCCACGCGTGGTAGGAGAACATAAAAAAGAACCCTATGCAATAACCTAGTGCGTAGTGAACCCCCTCCGCATACGATACTCGGCCGAAATTAATGATCATGAGCGGGTTTCTGATGAACCCGGGGCCGTACCAGCAGCCGCAGCACTGCGTGGTGGACCCCAAGTTCCCGCCGACCGAAGAGTACAGCCAGGGCAGCTACATCCCGTCGCCGCCGGGCGACTTCTTCGCCAACCACCACGTCTCGCAGCAGCAGCACCTGCAGTACGGCTACGGCCACCACCAGTATGCCGCCTCCAACGGCGGCTACGCCGGCTACGGCAACTACTACCACCCCCAGCTGCACCACGGGCCGCCCCTCCACCACCGGCCGCCCGCGCTCCACGAGCCCCAGCAGGCGATGGTCTCGTGCGGGAACCCCCAGCCGCCGGTCACCAGCTCCTCGAACATCCTGCAGAACTTGGCGGAGATCGCGCCGAGCGTGACGCAGAACAGTGACGTGAACTCTAGTGTGTGCAGTCCCGCGTCGGCGGGCCACCAGGAGAGGACGTCGCCGGCCGGCCAGCATCTGCAGGAGCTGGGGCTGCGTCTCGAGGACAACGGCTCCGACGAGGCGGACGACGGCGACGACGGACAGAGCTCGACCAACAACGACGAGGACGACGACGACGACGAGGCCGGCGACAGGCAGATTTACCCCTGGATGCGGAAAGTGCACGTTGCGGGAGCTTGTAAGTGTTAGAGTACTCAAGTAGCTGTTTAAGAGAATTTAAAAAATACTGTACGGGTCGAAGTACCCAATTAAGTTTACCGCTCGTTGTTATTTCATTAAAAACACCAGATACTATGAGCAGTCTTGTTCTCGTGTTATGGAGTGCGTCAGGGTTTTGGCCTTGGACCCTTCTTGTTTACATTTACTATCGTCTTTTCACATAATGTATTGAAACCTTTTTCTAATCGGAAAGTTAGCCTAAACCATCTATCAATTTCTTTTTATTCAAAATTGTTTGGCTTTCTTCCATTGAAAAAATTCTTGCTATTTCTGAAGACATTAATAGCCTGTGACATGTTCCACGGAAATCGGGGTTTTATCCCCTTTTCTCTCTTAAATTTACCGATTTTTTTTTACATTTGACTTCAATATAGAAATGCGTCGGTATCCGACGTAGGGTCACCCAGATTTCGTAACGCATTCACCGGCTTACTCTCCAAGTTTCGAGCGCGCATATTTTTACTTCAATAAGTAAAATCGCGTTATACTTTAATTTAGACAAAAAATACGTTAATAAATTACATTTACTTCATAAAAGTTTTTTTGGCTGCTGTCAGGTGTTGTGATATAGAACCGGAAGCGTTGTGATATACTCCATGTTGGAGTACTTGTAACCAGATAAGTGGAAAATAGCCATTCAATAGAGCAAAATTAATTAAGTACATAATTACAGTAATTAACAAATTTTAAAAAACACCTAATGAAAACAAATCAAATGGAATTTGCGCTCGAGGTTCTAGACAAGGTAATTAAATACCCAATTAAGTTTAACAGACGTAATGGAGGTAGTAATTTAGCAACCGTTTGTTGGTATCTCATTAAAACCACTAGATACTACTGGCAGTTTATTCTTATATTCCACCCAGATAATTCTTTTCCATATTATCACAATTTTATTTAGAAAGCAGAAGCTTTATACGTTCAATCTTAATTCCGCTGGAGTGCCTCAGAGTTCTGTTTTGGACCCTTCTTGTTTATATTTATTATCGCCTTTTTATTACCTAAATAATAATTATATCGATTTCTTTTTACTCAAAATTGCTTGGCCTTTTTTTTCACATTCTTATTTTTTTTATATTTCACTAGTATTTTTTATTTCTTTTTTGTACTTAATTTTTTTTTTATTTCTTCGCAATTTTAATACTTGTATCGATGGAGGATACACGAGCAATGATATTCCCACTTTCGAACGAGTTATGAACACTATTTTTTAGACAAATGTGTACATTATTAAGTAACATTGACGAAAAGCAATAATGACATTAATTCTTATGCGAGGCACTCTGTATATCAGTGATAAGGATACACAGCCAAAACTGATGATTATAACCACCATATATTAAAATACAAAGATATCCAAAACGAAACTAGTCAAAGTTGGCCATGCACGAAAAGCTTATTTCATGGCCAACTTATTATTATCAAACCAACAGTATTTCTTGCATGGCCAACTTTGACTAATTTCGTCTTCTATTTATCTGTAGGTACTAATATCACGATTAGGCATTAATTACAGGGAGATAATATCCGCCTAATATGACGTTCTGTTTTGGGTCCTTCTTGTTTATATTTACTATCGTCTTTTTACATAATATTTTAGAACTTTTTTCCAATCAGAAAGTCAATTATACCTAAAGAATAATTATATCCATTTCTCTTTACTCAAAATTGCTTGGCCTCTTCCATGAATTTTTTTTCACATTCTTATTTTTGGTTTTCGTATTTTTTATTTCTTTTTTCTACTTAAAATTTGTTTTAATTTCTTCGCACTTTTAATACGTGTGTCGATGGAGGATCATACTACAAACAATTTCTTTATAGCACATTGGCAAGTGTCGAAAGTGATATCATGCGAGCGTGAAATTTGAGCAACGAGACGAAGCCGAGCACACGAGCAATGATATTCTCACTTTCGAACGAGTTATGAACAATACTTTTTAGACAAATGTGTACATTGTTAAGTAACATTGACGAAAAGCAATAATAACATTAATTCTTATGCGAGGCACCCTGTATATCAGTGATAAGGATACGCAGCCAAAACTGATTATTATAACCACCATATATTAAAATACAAAGATATCCAAAACGAAACTAGTCAAAGTTGGCCATGCACGAAAAGCTTATTTCATGGCCAACTTATTATTATCAAACCAACAGTATTTCTTGCATGGCCAACTTTGACTAATTTCGTCTTCTATTTATCTGTACTAATATCACGATTAGGCATTAATTACAGGGAGATAATATCCGCCTAATATGACGTTCTGTTTTGGATCCTTTTGTTTATATTTACTATCGTTTTTTACATCATATTTTAGAACTTTTTTCCAATCAGAAAGTCAATTATACCTAAACAATAATTATATCCATTTCTCTTTACTCAAAATTGCGGGGCGTCTTCTATGAAATTTTTTTTTCATATTCTTATTTTTGGTTTTCGTATATTTTTTTACTTTTTTTTTTTTTTGTAAGTACTTAAAATTTGTTTTAATTTCTTCGCACTTTTAATACAAACAATTTCTTTATAGCACATTGGCAAGTGTCGAAAGTGATATCATGCGAGAGTGAAATTTGCCGAACGAGGCGGAGCCGAGTGAGGAAAGTCACACGAGCAATGATATACCCACTTTTGAACGAGCTATGAACACAATTTTTTAGACAAATGTGTACATTATTAAGTAACATTGACGAAAAGCAATAACATTAACTCGCACCCCCAAGAAATCTCAAAAAGATATTTATCACTATTTTTGCAAAATGTAATTTACACGACTGTTGGTTGGAGACAATCAGATTTGACTTCAATTGGACGTTCTTCTGGATGGCTGACAACGGAACTGTTGTGATATAGAGTAGGAAGTGTTGCGATATATTTCCATATTGTAACTGTGGTGATAATGTCAATTTTCGACAAGTGGGTCATAATATTCTTATTCTTCATTTTTATTTTGATAGATATTTTTTATTTTCTACCTTTCTACATTATTATTTATACAGTTTCTGAACATTATAAAATTATTTAAAAAAATATTTTTTGAAAATTATGATCGCATCAGATTCTAAATTTAAAAAGACTGAACAATTCTTCACATTGAAATTTTGTCCCAAGTGGAGCATGCAGCAAAAAAAGAAAATAAATGCAAGGCTAGGTACATCTTGTAGTTATTTATAGGACAAGCGCAACAAACCCAATTTTCTGGAGAACATAACGTTACCACAGAACAGATGGTAGTCACGTCGATTTCACATAATTTTTATTCGTAGAAAAAAAATTTGAGCAACTCGAGAATTCGCACGCATTTGAAATACTACTCCAATTTAGTCAAGTAATCAAGAGTTGAATAATAACAAAACGCACATTGATTAATAGTAATTGCTGTAATTACAAAATTTAAAAATGGTAATGAAAATGGGGCAACGGAAATCTATACTCAAAGTTCTCGACAAGGTAATTAAGTTGCTAATTAAGTTTGATATATTGTGTTATGTGTAGGCATCTGTTTAATGCAAAATGAACGCATGTGGAAAGTTAGAAAGTTGTTAAAAGTGTCAAAAAGAAAAAGAAAACTGGTATTTAAAATTACAAAATTCGGCCGCTGACCGAATTCGCTCGATGGGTCCGCAAAGCTCACAATGCCCCCCCGTTCGAGGTCCTCCCTATAAATCGCAAGCGATTTGTCTCACGCATTTGCACTCGAACGGATTTAAATTCTCACTAAAAGCTACTAAACGTCTCTTAACAACAATACGGTGTAAACGACTCGTGTCTCCGAGACCACAAGCGTAGAGTTACAAATCGCCGGTCGTTCACAAATAAAAGATAATAAATTGGAAGTACTTAAGGCTTTGTGCCGGGACAAGAGTCTGGGACGAATAACTTATTGCGGTCGCATCTTCCCATGGACGCGTCCGTCGGATCCGATCGGATTGATGTCTTCTGATAAATGACGTGTTTTGACTTCTTCGGGGCTATTGTTCGGGTTGTGTGGACGGTTACGGGGTGGTTTGGCGATTAACGAATTTGCATGAGAGTTGGAAGAAGGGGATCCGACGTCTGCGGAGGCGGGAAGACACTGAGTGCCACAACTGTGTTATTTTTTCTAAGTCTGCAGCAAAGAAATCAAGAGTAAACTTTGCAGTTGGCACTAACGGACCTCGATATTTTTTCATTCTCCAAATTCAATTTTATTATTTTATCAAAACCTTCTTGTACATTTTCCTTCCTCTTTTATTTTTATCCAAATGTCTGTAGCTACATATACCTACGTGTATATTATAGGAAATACTATTTATAGAGTAAACATCTAATTTAAAATCCTATTTTAAGCTTGCCTAACGACGTTGCAAGGATTATTATTATTGATATGTACTGCCAAAACTCTGAATCCAGGTTTATCCGCAGTTTTCGGGTTATAGGTTAATTCAGGTTTATCCCAGGTTTCCCTTCACTGATTCAGGCTTATTCCAAGTTTTGTGCCTCTATAGGTTGATTCAAGTTTATCTCAAGTTTTCGTGTTGTAGATTTATTCAGGTTTATTATCCCAGGTTTATTGACTCAGATTTGCCCATAGGTTTTCCGATTCTAGGTTTATCCCAGGTTTTCGTTCATTAATTTAGATTTCTTTCCAGATTTTCCTGTTCTAGGTTGAATCAGGTTTATTCCAAGTTATCCTGTTTAAAGTTTTCGGGTTCTAGGTTGGATCAGGTTTATCCAGAATGTAGAAATCTCGCCGTGAAATTGAAATTTGTAAATTCCGGAGTTCTGAAAATTTTTCTTGGAGTCTCTGATCTTAAATATAATAAGTAAACTAGTGACGCATTAAAACATTCTATCCGGGTTTATCCCCAGTTTTCGGGTTCTAGGTGGATCCAGGTTTATCCCAAGTTTTCGGTTTATAGGTTGATCAGGTTATTCGGGTTCATTGCAGATTTTCGTGTTCTAGGTGGATTTAGGTTGTTCAACTTTTCTAAAACCGATCACATGAATTTGAATTATTTTTTGATATGATTACGTTTCGGGAGTATATATAACAAGTTTTTAGGATTTTATTTTTATTTTAGTTTCTTTATTTCCTTGGAACTTTTTCTTCTTGTTTTTTTGTATTTTTATTTATCTATATTTCATCTTCTATACCTCTTTATTTCCTTATTTATTTATCTCACCGGTTGTTTTATATTTTCAGCTCAGTATTAATTCCCTTTATATTTTTGTATTTTTCTCTGTATCTATTTATACAAGGCGACCCTGTCTGTTTCTCTCTCTATAACTCCCTATGTCTCTTTATATATTTTTATATTATATTCCTTTATATAATATTTCCATTACTTCGCACTATATTATGTTTATCTTCCTATCTCTCTATTCTAAGTCTATATCTCCATGTCTTTCTCCTCGTCTGTTTGATCCCTCTGTATATATGTAGGTATATATTTGTTTCCTGCGCAATTTTTATAGATCTTCATATCTGGATTTCTTCTACTTTTATTTTGCACTCTACTTATATATACGTGCAATTTTCTTTACCTTTATATCCCTTTTTCTATATCTTTTTGTATCACCATATTTCCCTGCCTCTTTGTCTTTATCTTTTCCTACCTGATGTTTGATATTTTTATCTTTCAGTATTTCTCTATTCGAGATCTAGATCCCCGTTTATCTCTATGTGCCGATAATTTTTTTCTATATCCTTTGTATACTTGTTTACTCTTCATCATATTTTAAGTATATGTCTCCACGTTTCTATCTCTCTACCTCTATTTGTTGATCTTTCGCTATCTGTTTGTAGGTATAATTTATCACGGTCTGTTTCTCACTCCTTCTTTTCTTATCCATTCTTTCTATATATCTCTGTACGTTTTTCTAAATCTAAACTATGCGTATTTTCGTCTCGATCTGTTCATTTTTGTACCTGGAAATCCCATCAATGACCCTTTATTCTTTTATACTTTTTATTCCTCTAGATCTCTCCCTATCTTTTACTTTCTCCATTTCTCGCAATATCTGTTAAGTATACATATTTCTCTAAATCGGAAATATTTTTATTTCTTTATTAATTTTTCTATTCTGTGTATTTTGATGTCTATATATTTGTTGATTTCTGCGCCTTTTATACCTTTGTATTTCTCTATATTTTCCTATATCTTATAAAATATTATATTGATATAACCCTATATACATTTTTTCTTTTATCTAGTAGGTACTTAATTTTAATACGAATTTTATTTTGTTTAATTTCTTGTTTTCCTTACAACTGTTAATTTCTCTAGATCTTCCAACTATGTTTCTATTTCTCTTTATCTCCTGATTTCTGTATATCTGTATATCTCCATCACTTCATATCTGCCCTTGTCTTCTGTATCTCTATCCCTCGATTTAGATACCAATTTTTTTTTCCCTATATATTTTGATATCCCTAGCTGTCTACATTTATCTTTCAAAATGTCTTCAAAACGAAATTTGCGACCTTTTGTTCTTTACACTGTACCTACCTATATAGTTTCTTCACATTGTTCATTATAACCACCATATATTAAAATACACAGATATCCAAAACGAAAGTAGTCAAAGTTGGCCATGCACGAAAAGCTTATTTCATGGCCAACTTATCATTATCAAACCAATAGTTTTTCGTGCATGGCCAATTTTGACTAATTTCGTCTTCTATTTATCCGTACTAATATCACGATTAGGCATTAATTACTGGGAGATAATATCCGCCTAATATGGATACAACCTCAAGTGCTATATATCAGTTTTTACACATGGTTTACAATATTTTTTCTACGGTCGTTCTAGACTTTACTTTTCTGGAAAATATACTTACATTACAGTTACTTCATCTGCTTCATGCATTTACGAACGAAAAGTATTTTTACTTCAAGAAAACCTGAAACCTTAGGGAATCTTAGAATAGCATTTGTAATTTTTTTGCAAACCGGAGAACTTGAGGATCTTGAGTTTAACTAATCAAAGACACTGAGAACCTGAGGAACCAGAGTTGAGATTAAGTGAAGGAAGTTAGGAAACCTGAGGTTTTACGGAACCAGAAAACTTGAGAATTTCAAATTCTAGGAAACTTAAGACCTTGAGTAACTGAGAACTTGAGAAACCCAATTTTATAACTAGCCGGAGCAGCTTGAAGTTTTAGAAAACCTGAGTACTAAGGCAACTTTATCAACCTAGCGAATAGAGAATTTGAGGAACCTAAAATCTTGAAAACCTGAGAACTAAGCCAAGCATAGGGACTGAGCAACCTAACAACCTGAGATGTTAAGGAACGGTGAGTAACTTAAGAACCTGAGATCTTGAAAAACCTGAGAACTAAGTGAACCTTAGATCTTGAGAAGCCTAACAACCTGAGAACTTATGGAATCTCAGATATTGGAAAACCTGAGATTTCAGAAAACGGTGAGTTGTATAACACCTGCCAACTAATTCAACTTAAAACCTTGAGCAACCTCACAACTTGAGAACTTGAAGAATCTGAGACGTTGAAAGACTTAAGGACTAAGTCAGTCTTAGAACTGAGCAACTTAACAACCTGAGAACTTGAAGAACCTGAGATCTCAGGGAACGGTGAATAACCTAAAAACCTGAGATGTTGAAAAACCTGAGAACTAAGTGAACCTTAAATCGTGAACAACCCCACAACCTGAGATTTTAAGCAACCTCAGTTCTTGGAAAACCTAAGATCTTAGGGAACTTTGAGTAACGTAAGAACCTGAGATATTAAAAAACCCGAGAAGTAAGCCAACCTAACAACTTGAGAACTTGAAGAACCTGAGAACCTAAGGAACGGTGAGTAACCTAAGAACCTGAGATATTGAAAAAGCTGAGAACTAAGTGAACCTTAGATTTTGAGAAACCTAACAACCTGAGAACTTATGGAACCTGAGATATTGGAAAACCTGAGATCTCAGAAAACGGTGAGTTGTATAACACCTGACAACTAACTCAACCTTAAACCTGGAGCAACCTCACAACCTGAGAACTTGAAGAACCTGAGACGTTGAAAAACTTGAGAACTAAGCCAGCCTTAGACCTGAGTAACTTAACAACCTAAAAATTTGAGGAACCTGAGATCTTAGGGAACGGTGAGTAACCTAAGAACCTGAGATCTTGAAAAACCTGAGAACTAAGTGAACCTTAAATCGTGAACAGCCCAACAACCTGAGATTTTGAGCAACCTCAGTACTTGGAAAACCTGAGATCCTAGTGAGCTTTGAGTAACGTAAGAATATGAGATAATATTAAAAAACCCGAAAACTAAGCCAACCTAACAACTTGAGAACTTTAAGAACTTGAGATCCTAAGGAACGGTGCGTAACATAAGAAACTGAGATATTGAAAAACCTGAGAACTAAGTGAACCTTAGATTTTGAGAAACCTAACAACCTGAGAACTTATGGAACCTGAGATATTGGAAAACCTGTGATCTCAGAAAACGGTGAGTTGTATAACACCTGACAACTAACTCAACCTAAAACCTTGAGCAACCTCACAACTTGAGAACTTGAAGAACCTGAGACGTTGAAAGACTTAAGAACAAAGTCAGCCTTAGAACTGAGCAACTTAACAACCTGAGAACTTGAGGAACCTGAGAACTTAGGGAACGGTGAATAATCTAAAAAACTAAGATGTTGAAAAACCTGAGAACTAAGTGAACCTTAAATCGTGAACAACCCAACAACCTGAGATTTTGAGCAACCTCAGTACTTGGAAAACCTGAGCTCCTAGTGAGCTTTGAGTAACGTAAGAATATGAGACATTAACAAACCCTAAAACTAAGAAAACCTAACAACCTGAGAACTTTAAGAACTTGAGATCCTAAGGAACGGTAAGTTACATAAGAAACTGAGATATTGAAAAACCTGAGAACTAAGCAAACCTTAGATCTTTAGAAACCCAACAATTTGAGATCTTGAGCAACCTCAGTTCTTGGAAAACCTGATATCTTCGGGAACGTTGACTAACGTAAAAACCTGAGGTATTATAAAACCTTAGAACTAAGCCAACCTAACAACCTGAGAACTTGAAGAACCTGAGATCCTAAGGAACAGTGAGTAACCTAAGCACCTGAGATCTTGAAAAACCTGAAAACTAAACGAACCTTAGATCTTGAGAAACCTAACAACCTGAGATCTTGAGGAACCTGAGATCTTAGGGAAAGGTGAGTAACCTAAGAACCTGAGATTTTGAAAAACCTGAGAACTAAGTGAACCTTAATTGTGAACAACCCAACAACCTGAGATTTTGAGCAACCTCAGTACTTGGAAAACCTGAGATCCTAGTGAGCTTTGAGTAACGTAAGAACCTGAGATATTAAAAAACCCGAAAACTAAGCCAACCTAACAATCTGAGAACTTGAAAAACCTGAGATCCTAAGGAATAGTGAGTAACCTAGGCACCTGAGATCTTGAGAAACCTGAGAACTAAGCGAACCTTAGATCTTGAGAAACCTAACAGTCCGAGATCTTGAGCAACCTGAGATCTTAGGGAACGGTGAGTAACCTAAGAACCTGAGATCTTGAAAAACCTGAGAACTAAGTGAACCTTAAATCGTGAACAACCTGAGGTTTTAAGCAACCTCAGTTCTTGGAAAACCTGAGATCTTAGGGGAATTTGAGTAACGTAAGAACCTGAGATATTAAAAAACCCGAAAACTAAGCCAACCTGAGAACTTGAAGAACCTGAGATCCTAAGGAACAGTGAGTAACCTAAGCATCTGAGATCTTGAGAAACCTGAGAACTAAGCGAACCTTAAATCTTGAGAAACCTAACAACCTGAGATCTTGACGAACCTGCGATCTTAGGGAAAGGTGAGTAACCTAAGAACCTGAGATCTTGAAAAACCTGAGAACTAAGTGAACCTTAAATCGTGAACAACCTGAGATTTTAAGATACCTCAGTTCTTGAAAAACCTGACATCTTAGGGAAATTTGAGTAACGTAAGAACCTGAGATATTAAAAAACCCGAAAACTAAGCCAACCTAACAAACTGAGAACTTGAAGAACTTGAGATCCTAAGGAATAGTGAGTAACCTAAGCAACTGAGATCTTGAGAAACCTGAGAACTAAGCGAACCTTAGATCTTGAGAAACCTAACAACCTGAGAACTAAGCGAACCTTAGATCTTGAGAAACCTAACAACCTGAGAACTTAAGGAACCTAACATATTGGAAAACCTGAGATCTCAGAAAACGGTGAGTTGTATAACACCTGACAACTAACTCAACCTTAAACCTTGAGCACCCTCACAACCTGAGAACTTGAAGAACCTGAGACGTTGAAAAACTTAAGAGGTAAGCCAGCCTTAGAACTGAGTAACTTAACAACCTGAGAACTTGAGGAACCTGAGATCTTAGGGAACGGTGAGTAACTTAAGAACCTGAGATCTTGAAAAACCTGAGAACTAAGTGAACCTTAAATCGTGAACAACCCAACAACCTGAGATTTTAAGCAACCTCAGTTTTCGGAAAACCTGAGATTTTAGGGAACGTTGAGCAACGTAGTTACCTGAGACATTAAAAAACCCAAAAACTAAGCCAACCTAACAACCTGAGAACTTGAAGAACCTAAGGAACGGTGAGTAACTTAAGAACCTGAGATATTGAAAAACCTGAGAACTAAGTCAACCTTAGATCTTGAGAAACCTAACAACTTGAGAACTTAAGGAACCTGAGATATTGAAAATCCTGAGATCTCAGAAAACGGTGAGCTGTATAACACCTGACAACCTACTCAACCTTAAACCTTGAGCAACCTCACAACCTAAGAACTCAGCCAGCCTTAGAACTGAGTAACTTAACAACCTGAGAACTTGAGGAACCTGAGATCTTAGGAAACGGTGAGTAACCTAAGAACCTGAGATCTTGAAAAACCTAAAAACTAAGTGAACCTTAAATCGTGAACAACCCAACAACCTGAGATTTTAAGCAACCTCAGTTCTTGGAAAACCTGAGATCCTAGGGAAATTTGAGTAACGTAAGAATCTGAGATATTAAAAAACCCGAAAACTAAGCCAACCTAACAACCTGCGAACTTGAAGAACCTGAGATCCTAAGGAACAGTGAGTAACCAAAAAACCTGAGATCTTGAAAAACCCGAGAACTAAGTGAACTCTAGATCTTGAGAAACCTAACAACCTGAGAACATAAGGAACCCGAGATATTGGAAAACTTGAAGAACCTGAGACGTTGAAAGACTTGAAAACTAAGCCAGCCTTAGACCTGAGTAACTTAACAATCTGCGAACTCGGAGAACCTGAAATCTTGGGGAACGGTGAGTAACCTAAGAACCTTAAATTTTGGAAAACCTGAGAACTAAGCTATCCTTAAACCTTGCGCAACCGCACAACTTGAGAACTTGAAGAACCTGAGACGCTGAAAGACTTGAGAACTAAGACAGCCTTAGACTTGAATAACCCAACAACCTGAGAACTTGAGGAACCAGAGTTGAGATGAAGTGAGGGAACCTGAGAAACCTGAGGTTTTTCGGAACCCGAAAACATTAGCGTTTCGGGTTCTAGGAAACTTAAGACCTTCAGTAACTTGAGTAACTGAGAACTTGAGAAACTCAATTTTATAACTAACCAGAGCAGCTTGAAGTTTTAGAAAACCTGAGAACCAAGGCAACCTTATCAACCTAACAACTTGTGGAACCTAAGATCTTGAAACCTGAGAACTAAACCAACTATAGGAGTTGAACTACTTAACAACCTGAGGTGTTGAAAAACCTGAGAACTAAGTGAACCTCAGATTTTGAGAAACATAACAACCTGAGATCTTAAGGCACGGTTAGTTGTACAAAACCTGTGAACTAAGCTAACCTTAAACTTTGAGCAACTGCACAACTTGAGAAAATTGACGAACCTGAGAACTAAGCCAGTCTTAGACCTGAGTAACCTAACAACTTGAAGAACCTGAGATCTTGAGAAACTTGAGAACTAAGTGAACCTTAGATCTTGAGAAACCCAACAACCTGAGCTCTTGGAAATTCTGAGATCTTAGAGAATGTTAGAACGTAAGTACCTGAGATATTATAAATCCCGAGAACTAAGCCAACCTTAGACCTTGAGTAACCTAACAACCTGAGAACATGAGGAACCTGGATCTAAGGGAACGATGAGTACCTGAGATCTTGAAAAACCTGAGAACTCAGCCAATTTTAGATTTTGAGCAACCTAAAATCTGAGAACTTGGGAGGGACTTCAGAATTTTGTATTTAAAAACATGAGATATAATTTATTTTTTACATTTTTGTATAGGTAGCGATTTGTGCTGTAAATAAGATCAATGTAACAACAATGATTCCTTTCAGTCACAAGACCTTCAGATTTTACACAACCCAAGAATTCTGAACCGTCGGATCGCCGCATTCCGACAACATTTTTCTTGCCATTGACACGATAGCTTCCATTTTATTCGCCCGTTGCGCGAAGCTTTCGGGCCTCAAATTTAATTACAAGCACAATGTCGCCATTGGCCAGAAAAAATTGAGACTCCGGAATTCATCGATCGATTGATGAATGACACTTCTGACGGCCGTGGACGAAAGAGACGTTGGCAATTTACAGTTAAATAATTATTTTTTTGCTCGCGGTTCTGAAATTGCGTCTGTACCATCTGGCTTTCAGAATGATATGCAGCTATAAAAATACACTCGCGTTGACAACATTTGCATTTCAAAACACCTTATTCATGATAGTTCAGGTGTAAATTGTGTGCGCCGGGACAAGAAGGAGAATGTTGGTTGTCGGGCCCATTGTTTGTGCCCAGCGATTACATTTTTTATTACTGGACTTATGGTAGGTATAATAATTCCAACATTCTTGCGGTTACCTCGAGGACACGCCGAAATTACACACGGAACCTGACGACTTCATTTGCCTAAAATTACCTTTTCTTTCTTCTCGTCGGCCGTTCCATTTATAACGCGTGTGTCATAACGAAAGCGAAAATTACCCTAAATACACCCTCGCGAAAGAGATTTATTGCGATTTTAAAGTCGGAGATCCAGACCCGATAGGGCGTTTTAAAAGTTACGCCAGAAGTACATCTATTATCGCTAAAGGTCCTTTGACATTTCCTGCTGGAAATGCGTGCGTGCTGGAGTAACAGTTTTAATGTATTTCGGCCAACTTTTACAGAAAATGCGTTCTTATTTCTTGCGCATCGATTATTCGGTCTTACAAATCTATATAATGAAACAAGTGTTGCGTGCGGCGGCCGTTAACGTCCCTAATCAGAGGAATTAAAAACGCCCAGATAAAGCAAATCGCCCCGTTAACAACTCCAACGGCAGCGCCGGGAAATTTATGAGCGGCCATAACACTAAATTGCTCCAACTTAAGGAGCAATTTGTAAGTCTCCGACCTACCACGCTGCACGTGTCTCGACGCATATTCGGCACATCCTTATTACACTCGTCTTCAATTTGTCTTCAATGCCTAATGCTTTTTTCGTTTTTGCAGTTTCGAATTCGAAAGAATTATCAGCAAATTGCAGTAAGTTTTTTTGAACAATTCCAGCAGTCAGTTGGTGGTTTTATGTTAAAATCGAGAGACAATGTCGTTGCGCTTTGATATCGGATAAGAAAGTGGTGATGTTTTGACATTGATCCATCGCTGACTTTTAGTTTTAAGACTAACTGCTTGTTGGGAGGGATGCTCCTTTCTCCTCGTGTTCCCACCTTCTCGATGCACCC
Organism: Diaperis boleti; assembly: GCA_963583935.1. Classification (NCBI taxonomy): domain Eukaryota; kingdom Metazoa; phylum Arthropoda; class Insecta; order Coleoptera; family Tenebrionidae; genus Diaperis; species Diaperis boleti. The sequence continues at coordinate 52,239,095 of OY757247.1, read as the reverse complement.
ATCCTGCTTCTTTCTGCTCCAAGAAACGTCTTCAATCTTTTTCCCCCATAAATAATTTAGCTCCACAGTATTTTTTTTATTGTTTTCATTTCATATTTTCTATAAGACGAGCGTTTCTCTTGTTGTTCCATCTTCTGTTTTATTTCTTTTATACTTTCAACAACCACGCAAATTATTTTCAGTGGGTATTTTTATAATTACCTTAATTTTTCTACTCTGGCGAAATATAAATATATTTTCATTTACATAAACCCTATACTGGTCAATTTTTCTTACAATGGCTGAAATTTGTAAGACATGGGAGCATCACGTCTTTTGACAGATACTAACAGACTCAACACATAAATCAGGAATATACAATATACGGTTTTAAAATATACGCGAAAACCGATTGAGAACCGCTGGCATGATTGAAGAACTAACAGTAAATAAACCCGTATCTCCTGGCGTAAACAAAAAAGGACTGAGTGCGGTGAACGACTGCCAATTTATTACTTCAGTTTTGCTTTGACTGTTGACGGTGTAGTAGAGCTCTTAAAATCCCTGTATTTTCAAGCAGTGACACGACCGATATTATTATGACTTACGGTGAAACCCGCGGGAACGCTCTTCGTCTCAGGAGTTGTACAGTGTGCGATTTATTAGAGGAATTATTATTAGCGGATGTTGTACATAGTTGGTTCCAAAATTAACGACAAATCAACTCAGATCACTGTTAAGTCGATTAGGGTAACCGTTAAATGTGTACGATTTTTTACCTCTGTATTTAAACCAATGAAATCGTCAAAACTGTACCTTTATGGAATATCACCTCTAATTTCTCTTTTTGAGTTCCTAGTGCGTTCAAATTCATGTGTTTAGTTCCAAAATTAACGACGAGTCGATTCAGATCACTGTCAAATCAAACAGAGTAACCGTTAATTGTGTACGAATTTCTAATCTCGGTATTTATATTAATGATATTGTCAGAACTGTATCTTCATGGAATATTATTTCTAATTTCTATTTTGGAGTTCACAGAACGTTAAAATTAATGTAGTTAGTTCCAAAATTAACGACGAGTCGACTCAAGTCGCTGTCAAGTCGATTAGAGTAAGCGTTAATTGTGTACGATTTTTTAATCTCGGTATTTATATTAATAAAATTGTCAGAACTGTATCTTCATGGACTAATTTCTATTTTGGAGTTCACAGAACATTAAAATTGATGTAGTTAGTTCCAAAATTAACGATGATTCGACTCAAATCGCTGTTAAGTCGATTGGAGTAAGCGTTAATTGTGTGCGATTTTTTTACCTCCATATTTAAACTAATGAAATCGTCAAAACTACACTTTATTGAATATCACTTCTAATTTATCTTTTTGAGTTCCTAGTGCGTTCAAATTCATGTGTTTAGTTCCAAAATTAACGACGAGTCGATTCACATCACTGTCAAGTCAAACAGAGTAACCGTTAATTGTGTACGAATTTCTAATCTCGGTATTTATATTAACGAAATTGTCAGAACTGTATCTTCGTGGAATATTATTTCTAATTTCTATTTTGGAGTTCACGGAACGTTAAAATTAATGTGGTTAGTTCCAAAATTAACGACGAGTCGACTCAAATCGCTGTCAAGTCGATTGGAGTAAGCGTTAATTGTGTACGATTTTTTTACCCCCATATTTAAACTAATGAAATCGTCAAAACTACACTTTATGGAATATCACTTCTAATTTATCTTTTTGAGTTCCTAGTGCGTTCAAATTCATGTGTTTAGTTCCAAAGTTAACGACGAGTCGATTCAGATCACTGTCAAGTCAAACAGAGTAACCGTTAATTGTGTACGAATTTCTAATCTCGGTATTTATATTAATGAAATTGTCAGAACTGTATCTTCATGGAATATTATTTCTAATTTCTATTTTGGACTTCACAGAACGTTAAAATTAATGTAGTTAGTTAGTAATCGTTAATTGTATACCAATTTTTTACCTCCAATGAAATTGTCAGAAATGTATCCTCATGGTATATCACTTGTATTTTCTATATTTTATCTCCTAGAACGTCAAAATGCATGTAGATAATTACAAAATTAACGACAAATCGACTCAGGTCACTGTCAACTCGATTAGGGTGACCGTTAATTGTGTACCAATTTTTTACCTCCATATTTAAACTAATGAAATCGTCAAAACTACACTTTATGGAATATCACTTCTAATTTATCTTTTTGAGTTCCTAGTGCATTCAAATTCATGTGTTTAGTTCCAAAATTAACGACGAGTCGTTTCAGATCACTGTCAAGTCAAACAAAGTAACCGTTAATTGTGTACGAATTTCTAATCTCGGTATTTATATTAATGAAATTGTCGGAACTGTATTTTCATGGAATATTATTTCTAATTTCTATTTTGGAGTTCACGGAACGTTAAAATTAATGTGGTTAGTTCCAAAATTAACGACGAGTCGACTCAAATCGCTGTCAAGTCGATTGGAGTAAGCGTTAATTGTGTACGATTTTTTTACCCCCATATTTAAACTAATGAAATCGTCAAAACTACACTTTATGGAATATCACTTCTAATTTATCTTTTTGAGTTCCTAGTGCGTTCAAATTCATGTGTTCAGTTCCAAAATTAACGACGAGTCGATTCAGATCACTGTCAAGTCAATCAGAGTAACCGTTAATTGTGTACGAATTTCTAATCTCGGTATTTATATTAATGAAATTGTCAGAACTGTATCTTCGTGGAATATTATTTCTAATTTCTATTTTGGAGTTCACAGAACGTTAAAATTAATGTAGTTAGTTCCAAAATTAACGACGAGTCGACTCAAATCGCTGTCAAGTCGATTGGAGTAAGCGTTAATTGTGTGCGATTTTTTTACCTCCATATTTAAACTAATGAAATCGTCAAAACTACACTTTATTGAATATCACTTCTAATTTATCTTTTTGAGTTCCTAGTGCGTTCAAATTCATGTGTTTAGTTCCAAAATTAACGACGAGTCGATTCACATCACTGTCAAGTCAAACAGAGTAACCGTTAATTGTGTACGAATTTCTAATCTCGGTATTTATATTAACGAAATTGTCAGAACTGTATCTTCGTGGAATATTATTTCTAATTTCTATTTTGGAGTTCACGGAACGTTAAAATTAATGTGGTTAGTTCCAAAATTAACGACGAGTCGACTCAAATCGCTGTCAAGTCGATTGGAGTAAGCGTTAATTGTGTACGATTTTTTTACCCCCATATTTAAACTAATGAAATCGTCAAAACTACACTTTATGGAATATCACTTCTAATTTATCTTTTTGAGTTCCTAGTGCGTTCAAATTCATGTGTTTAGTTCCAAAGTTAACGACGAGTCGATTCAGATCACTGTCAAGTCAAACAGAGTAACCGTTAAGTGTGTACGAATATCTAATCTCGGTATTTATATTAATGAAATTGTCAGAACTGTATCTTCGTGGAATATTATTTCTAATTCCTATTTTGGAGTTCACGGAACGTTAAAATTAATGTAGTTAGTTCCAAAATTAACGACGAGTCGACTCAAATCGCTGTCAAGCCGATTTGAGTAAGCGTTAATTGTGTGCGATTTTTTTACCTCCATATTTAAACTAATGAAATCGTCAAAACTACACTTTATGGAATATCACTTCTAATTTATCTTTTTGAGTTCCTAGTGCGTTCAAATTCATGTGTTTAGTTCCAAAATTAACGACGAGTCGATTCAGATCACTGTCAAGTCAAACAGAGTAACCGTTAAGTGTGTACGAATATCTAATCTCGGTATTTATATTAATGAAATTGTCAGAACTGTATCTTCATGGAATATTATTTCTAATTTCTATCTTGGTGTTTACAGAAAGTTAAAATTAATGTAGTTAGTTCCAAAATTAACGGCGAGTCGACTCAAATCGCTGTCAAGCCGATTAGAGTAAGCGTTAATTGTGTACGATTTTTTAATCTCGGTATTTATATTAATAAAATTGTCAGAACTGTATCTTCATGGACTAATTTCTATTTTGGAGTTCACAGAACCTTAAAATTAATGTAGTTAGTTCCAAAATTAACGACGAGTCGACTTAAATCGCTGTAAAGTCGATTGGAGTAAGCGTTAATTGTGTACGATTTTTTTACCTCCATATTTAAACTAATGAAATCGTCAAAACTACACTTTATGGAATATCACTTCTAATTTATCTTTTTGAGTTCCTAGTGCGTTCAAATTCATGTGTTTAGTTCCAAAATTAACGACGAGTCGATTCAGATCACTGTCAAGTCAAACAGAGTAACCGTTAATTGTGTACGAATTTCTAATCTCGGTATTTATATTAATGAAATTGTCAGCACTGTATCTTCACTTGTAATCTCTATTTTTAAGCTCCGAGAATATTACAAGTCATGTAAATATTTCAGAAATTAACGACGAGTCGACTCAGATCACTCTCAACTCTACTAGAGTAACCGTTAATTATATACCAATTTTTTACCTCCAATGAAATTGTCAGAAATTTATCCTCATGGTACATCACTTGTATTTTCTATATTTTATCTCCTAGAACGTCAAAATGCATGTGGATAATTACAAAATTAACGACAAATCGACTCAGGTCACTGTCAACTCGATTAGGGTGACCGTTAATTGTGTACCAATTTTTTACCTCCTTATTTATATTAATGAAATTGTCAGCACTGTATCTTCACTTGTAATTTCTATTTTTAAGCTCCGAGAATATTGAAAGTCATGTAAATATATCAGAAATTAACGACGAGTTGACTCAGATCACTTCCAAGTCTACTAGAGTAACCGCTAATTATATATCAATTTTTTACCTCCGATGAAATTGTCAGAAATGTATCCTCATGGTATATCACTTGTATTTTCTATATTTTATCTCCTAGAACGTCAAAATGCATGTGGATAATTACAAAATTAACAACCAATCGACTCAGATCACTGTCAACTCGATTAGAGTGACCGTTAATTGTGTACCAATTTTTTACCTCCGTGTTTATACTAATGAAATTGTCAGCACTGTATCTTCACTTGTAATTTCTATTTTTAAGCTCCGAGAATATTACAAGTCATGTAAATATTTCAGAAATTAACGACGAGTCGACTCAGATCACTCCCAACTCTACTAGAGTAACCGTTAATTATATACCAATTTTTTACCTGCAATGAAATTGTCAGAAATGTATCCTCATGGTATATCACTTGTATTTTCTATATTTTATCTCCTAGAACGTCAAAATGCATGTGGATAAATACAAAATTAACGACGAATCGACTCAGATCACTGTCAACTTGATTAGAGTGACCGTTAATTGTGTACCAATTTTTTACCTCCGTGTTTATACTAATGAAATTGTCAGCACTGTATCTTCACTTGTAATTTCTGTTTTTAAGCTCCGAGAATATTACTAGTCATGTAGATATTTCAGAAATTAACGATAAGTCGACTCAGGTCAATCCCAGGTCTACTAAAGTAACCGTTAATTATATACCAATTTTTTACCTCCGATGAAATTGTCAGAAATGTATCCTCATGGTATATCACTTGTATTTTCTATATTTTGTCTCCTAGAACGTCAAAATGCATGTGGATAATTACAAAATTAACGACGAATCGACTAAGATCATTGTCAACTCGATTAGAGTGACCGTTAATTGTGTACCAATTTTTTACCTCCGTGTTTATACTAATGAAATTGTCAGCACTGTATCTTCACTTGTAATTTCTATTTTTAAGCTCCGAGAATATTGAAAGTCATGTAAATATATCAGAAATTAACGACGAGTTGACTCAGATCACTTCCAAGTCTACTAGAGTAACCGCTAATTATATATCAATTTTTTACCTCCGATGAAATTGTCAGAAATGTATCCTCATGGTATATCACTTGTATTTTCTATATTTTATCTCCTAGAACGTCAAAATGCATGTGGATAATTACAAAATTAACGACAAATTGACTCAGATCACTGTTAACTCGATTAGAGTGACCGTTAATTCTGTACCAATTTTTTACCTCCGTATTTATACTAATGAAATTGTCAGCACTGTATCTTCATTTGTAATTTCTATTTTTAAGCTCCGAGAATATTACAAGTCATGTAAATATTTCAGAAATTAACGACGAGTCGACTCAGATCACTCCCAACTCTACTAGAGTAACCGTTAATTATATACCAATTTTTTACCTGCAATGAAATTGTCAGAAATGTATTCTCATGGTACATCACTTGTATTTTCTATATTTTATCTCCTAGAACGTCAAAATGCATGTGGATAATTACAAAATTAACGACAAATCGACTCAGGTCACTGTCAACTCGATTAGGGTGACCGTTAATTGTGTACCAATTTTTTACCTCCGTATTTATACTAATGAAATTGTCAGCACTGTATCTTCACTTGTAATTTCTATTTTTAAGCTCCGAGAATATTGAAAGTCATGTAAATATATCAGAAATTAACGACGAGTTGACTCAGATCACTTCCAAGTCTACTAGAGTAACCGCTAATTATATATCAATTTTTTACCTCCGATGAAATTGTCAGAAATGTCTCCTCATGGTATATCACTTGTATTTTCTATATTTTATCTCCTAGAACGTCAAAATGCATGTGGATAATTACAAAATTAACAACCAATCGACTCAGATCACTGTCAACTCGATTAGAGTGACCGTTAATTGTGTACCAATTTTTTACCTCCGTGTTTATACTAATGAAATTGTCAGCACTGTATCTTCACTTGTAATTTCTATTTTTAAGCTCCGAGAATATTACAAGTCATGTAAATATTTCAGAAATTAACGACGAGTCGACTCAGATCACTCCCAACTCTACTAGAGTAACCGTTAATTATATACCAATTTTTTACCTGCAATGAAATTGTCAGAAATGTATCCTCATGGTATATCACTTGTATTTTCTATATTTTATCTCCTAGAACGTCAAAATGCATGTGGATAAATACAAAATTAACGACGAATCGACTCAGATCACTGTCAACTTGATTAGAGTGACCGTTAATTGTGTACCAATTTTTTACCTCCGTGTTTATACTAATGAAATTGTCAGCACTGTATCTTCACTTGTAATTTCTGTTTTTAAGCTCCGAGAATATTACTAGTCATGTAGATATTTCAGAAATTAACGATAAGTCGACTCAGGTCAATCCCAGGTCTACTAAAGTAACCGTTAATTATATACCAATTTTTTACCTCCGATGAAATTGTCAGAAATGTATCCTCATGGTATATCACTTGTATTTTCTATATTTTGTCTCCTAGAACGTCAAAATGCATGTGGATAATTACAAAATTAACGACGAATCGACTAAGATCATTGTCAACTCGATTAGAGTGACCGTTAATTGTGTACCAATTTTTTACCTCCGTGTTTATACTAATGAAATTGTCAGCACTGTATCTTCACTTGTAATTTCTATTTTTAAGCTCCGAGAATATTACAAGTCATGTAAATATTTCAGAAATTAACGACGAGTCGACTCAGATCACTCCCAACTCTACTAGAGTAACCGTTAATTATATACCAATTTTTTACCTCCGATGAAATTGTCAGAAATGTCTCCTCATGGTATATCACTTGTATTTTCTATATTTTATCTCCTAGAACGTCAAAATGCATGTGGATAATTACAAAATTAACGACCAATCGACTCAGATCACTGTCAACTCGATTAGAGTGACCGTTAATTGTGTACCAATTTTTTACCTCCGTGTTTATACTAATGAAATTGTCAGCACTGTATCTTCACTTGTAATTTCTATTTTTAAGCTCCGAGAAAATTGAAAGTCATGTAAATATATCAGAAATTAACGACGAGTTGACTCAGATCACTTCCAAGTCTACTAGAGTAACCGCTAATTATATATCAATTTTTTACCTCCGATGAAATTGTCAGAAATGTATCCTCATGGTATATCACTTGTATTTTCTATATTTTATCTCCTAGAACGTCAAAATGCATGTGGATAATTACAAAATTAACGACCAATCGACTCAGGTCACTGTCAACTCGATTAGAGTGACCGTTAATTGTGTACCAATTTTTTACCTCCGTATTTATACTAATGAAATTGTCAGCACTGTATCTTCACTTGTAATTTCTATTTTTGAGCTCCGAGAATATTAAAAGCCATGTAAATATTTCAGAAACTAACGACGAGTCGACTCAGATCACTCCCAAGTCTACTAGAGTAACCGTTAATTATATACCAATTTTTTACCTCCGATGAAATTGTCAGAAATGTATCCTCATGGTAAATCACTTGTATTTTCTATATTTTATCTCCTAGAACGTCAAAATGCATGTGGATAATTACAAAATTAACGACAAATCGACTCAGATCACTGTCAACTCGATTAGAGTGACCGTTAATTGTGTACCAATTTTTTACCTCCGTATTTATACTAATGAAATTGTCAGCACTGTATCTTCACTTGTAATTTCTATTTTTAAGCTTCGAGAATATTACAAGTCATGTAAATATTTCAGAAATTAACGACGAGTCGACTCAGATCACTCCCAAGTCTACTAGAGTAACTGTTAATTATATACCAATTTTTTACCTCCGATGAAATTGTCAGAAATATCTCCTCATAGTATATCACTTGTATTTTCTATATTTTATCTCCTAGAATGTCAAAATGCATGTGGATAATTACAAAATTAACGACAAATCGACTCAGATCACTGTCAACTCGATTAGAGTGACCGTTAATTGTGTACCAATTTTTTACCTCCGTATTTATACTAATGAAATTGTCAACACTGTATCTTCACTTGTAATTTCTATTTTTAAGCTTCGAGAATATTACAAGTCATGTAAATATTTTAGAAATTAACGACGAGTCGACTCAGATCACTCCCAAGTCTACTAGAGTAACCGTTAATTATATACCAATTTTTTACCTCCGATGAAATTGTCAGAAATGTCTCCTCATGGTATATCACTTGTATTTTCTATATTTTATCTCCTAGAATGTCAAAATGCATGTGGATAATTACAAAATTAACGACGAATCGACTCAGATCATTGTCAACTCGATTAGAGTGACCGTTAATTGTGTACCAATTTTTTACCTCCGTGTTTATACTACTGAAATTGTCAGCACTGTATCTTCACTTGTAATTTCTATTTTTAAGCTCCGAGAATATTGCAAGTCATGTAAATATTTCAGAAATTAACGACGAGTCGACTCAGATCACTCTCAACTCTACTAGAGTAACCGTTAATTATATACCAATTTTTTACCTCCAATGAAATTGTCAGAAATTTATCCTCATGGTACATCACTTGTATTTTCTATATTTTATCTCCTAGAACGTCAAAATGCATGTGGATAATTACAAAATTAACGACAAATCGACTCAGGTCACTGTCAACTCGATTAGGGTGACCGTTAATTGTGTACCAATTTTTTACCTCCTTATTTATACTAATGAAATTGTCAGCACTGTATCTTCACTTGTAATTTCTATTTTTAAGCTCCGAGAATATTGAAAGTCATGTAAATATATCAGAAATTAACGACGAGTTGACTCAGATCACTTCCAAGTCTACTAGAGTAACCGCTAATTATATATCAATTTTTTACCTCCGATGAAATTGTCAGAAATGTATCCTCATGGTATATCACTTGTATTTTCTATATTTTATCTCCTAGAACGTCAAAATGCATGTGGATAATTACAAAATTAACGACAAATTGACTCAGATCACTGTTAACTCGATTAGAGTGACCGTTAATTCTGTACCAATTTTTTACCTCCGTATTTATACTAATGAAATTGTCAGCACTGTATCTTCATTTGTAATTTCTATTTTTAAGCTCCGAGAATATTACAAGTCATGTAAATATTTCAGAAATTAACGACGAGTCGACTCAGATCACTCCCAACTCTACTAGAGTAACCGTTAATTATATACCAATTTTTTACCTGCAATGAAATTGTCAGAAATGTATTCTCATGGTACATCACTTGTATTTTCTATATTTTATCTCCTAGAACGTCAAAATGCATGTGGATAATTACAAAATTAACGACAAATCGACTCAGGTCACTGTCAACTCGATTAGGGTGACCGTTAATTGTGTACCAATTTTTTACCTCCGTATTTATACTAATGAAATTGTCAGCACTGTATCTTCACTTGTAATTTCTATTTTTAAGCTCCGAGAATATTGAAAGTCATGTAAATATATCAGAAATTAACGACGAGTTGACTCAGATCACTTCCAAGTCTACTAGAGTAACCGCTAATTATATATCAATTTTTTACCTCCGATGAAATTGTCAGAAATGTCTCCTCATGGTATATCACTTGTATTTTCTATATTTTATTTCCTAGAACATCAAAATGCATGTGGATAATTACAAAATTAACGACAAATCGACTCAGATCACTGTCAACTCGATTAGAGTGACCGTTAATTGTGTACCAATTTTTTACCTCCGTATTTATACTAATGAAATTGTCAGCACTGTATCTTCACTTGTAATTTCTATTTTTAAGCTTCGAGAATATTACAAGTCATGTAAATATTTCAGAAATTAACGACGAGTCGACTCAGATCACTCCCAAGTCTACTAGAGTAACTGTTAATTATATACCAATTTTTTACCTCCGATGAAATTGTCAGAAATGTCTCCTCATAGTATATCACTTGTATTTTCTATATTTTATCTCCTAGAATGTCAAAATGCATGTGGATAATTACAAAATTAACGACAAATCGACTCAGATCACTGTCAACTCGATTAGAGTGACCGTTAATTGTGTACCAATTTTTTACCTCCGTGTTTATACTAATGAAATTGTCAGCACTGTATCTTCACTTGTAATTTCTATTTTTAAGCTCCGAGAATATTACAAGTCATGTAAATATTTCAGAAATTAACGACGAGTCGACTCAGATCACTCCCAACTCTACTAGAGTAACCGTTAATTATATACCAATTTTTTACCTGCAATGAAATTGTCAGAAATGTATCCTCATGGTATATCACTTGTATTTTCTATATTTTATCTCCTAGAACGTCAAAATGCATGTGGATAAATACAAAATTAACGACGAATCGACTCAGATCACTGTCAACTTGATTAGAGTGACCGTTAATTGTGTACCAATTTTTTACCTCCGTGTTTATACTAATGAAATTGTCAGCACTGTATCTTCACTTGTAATTTCTGTTTTTAAGCTCCGAGAATATTACTAGTCATGTAGATATTTCAGAAATTAACGATAAGTCGACTCAGGTCAATCCCAGGTCTACTAAAGTAACCGTTAATTATATACCAATTTTTTACCTCCGATGAAATTGTCAGAAATGTATCCTCATGGTATATCACTTGTATTTTCTATATTTTGTCTCCTAGAACGTCAAAATGCATGTGGATAATTACAAAATTAACGACGAATCGACTAAGATCATTGTCAACTCGATTAGAGTGACCGTTAATTGTGTACCAATTTTTTACCTCCGTGTTTATACTAATGAAATTGTCAGCACTGTATCTTCACTTGTAATTTCTATTTTTAAGCTCCGAGAATATTGAAAGTCATGTAAATATATCAGAAATTAACGACGAGTTGACTCAGATCACTTCCAAGTCTACTAGAGTAACCGCTAATTATATATCAATTTTTTACCTCCGATGAAATTGTCAGAAATGTATCCTCATGGTATATCACTTGTATTTTCTATATTTTATCTCCTAGAACGTCAAAATGCATGTGGATAATTACAAAATTAACGACAAATTGACTCAGATCACTGTTAACTCGATTAGAGTGACCGTTAATTCTGTACCAATTTTTTACCTCCGTATTTATACTAATGAAATTGTCAGCACTGTATCTTCATTTGTAATTTCTATTTTTAAGCTCCGAGAATATTACAAGTCATGTAAATATTTCAGAAATTAACGACGAGTCGACTCAGATCACTCCCAACTCTACTAGAGTAACCGTTAATTATATACCAATTTTTTACCTGCAATGAAATTGTCAGAAATGTATTCTCATGGTACATCACTTGTATTTTCTATATTTTATCTCCTAGAACGTCAAAATGCATGTGGATAATTACAAAATTAACGACAAATCGACTCAGGTCACTGTCAACTCGATTAGGGTGACCGTTAATTGTGTACCAATTTTTTACCTCCGTATTTATACTAATGAAATTGTCAGCACTGTATCTTCACTTGTAATTTCTATTTTTAAGCTCCGAGAATATTGAAAGTCATGTAAATATATCAGAAATTAACGACGAGTTGACTCAGATCACTTCCAAGTCTACTAGAGTAACCGCTAATTATATATCAATTTTTTACCTCCGATGAAATTGTCAGAAATGTCTCCTCATGGTATATCACTTGTATTTTCTATATTTTATTTCCTAGAACATCAAAATGCATGTGGATAATTACAAAATTAACGACAAATCGACTCAGATCACTGTCAACTCGATTAGAGTGACCGTTAATTGTGTACCAATTTTTTACCTCCGTATTTATACTAATGAAATTGTCAGCACTGTATCTTCACTTGTAATTTCTATTTTTAAGCTTCGAGAATATTACAAGTCATGTAAATATTTCAGAAATTAACGACGAGTCGACTCAGATCACTCCCAAGTCTACTAGAGTAACTGTTAATTATATACCAATTTTTTACCTCCGATGAAATTGTCAGAAATGTCTCCTCATAGTATATCACTTGTATTTTCTATATTTTATCTCCTAGAATGTCAAAATGCATGTGGATAATTACAAAATTAACGACAAATCGACTCAGATCACTGTCAACTCGATTAGAGTGACCGTTAATTGTGTACCAATTTTTTACCTCCGTATTTATACTAATGAAATTGTCAGCACTGTATCTTCACTTGTAATTTCTATTTTTAAGCTTCGAGAATATTACAAGTCATGTAAATATTTCAGAAATTAACGACGAGTCGACTCAGATCACTCCCAAGTCTACTAGAGTAACCGTTAATTATATACCAATTTTTTACCTCCGATGAAATTGTCAGAAATGTCTCCTCATGGTATATCACTTGTATTTTCTATATTTTATCTCCTAGAATGTCAAAATGCATGTGGATAATTACAAAATTAACGACGAATCGACTCAGATCATTGTCAACTCGATTAGAGTGACCGTTAATTGTGTACCAATTTTTTACCTCCGTGTTTATACTACTGAAATTGTCAGCACTGTATCTTCACTTGTAATTTCTATTTTTAAGCTCCGAGAATATTGCAAGTCATGTAAATATTTCAGAAATTAACGACGAGTCGACTCAGATCACTCCCGAGTCTACTAGAGTAACCGTTAATTATATACCAATTTTTTACCTCCGATGAAATTGTCAGAAATGTATCCTCATGGTATATCACTTGTATTTTCTATATTTTATCTCCTAGAATGTCAAAATGCATGTGGATAATTACAAAATTAACGACGAATCGACTCAGATCATTGTCAACTCGATTAGAGTGACCGTTAATTGTGTACCAATTTTTTACCTCCGTGTTTATACTAATGAAATTGTCAGCACTGTATCTTCACTTGTAATTTCTATTTTTAAGCTCCGAGAATATTGCAAGTCATGTAAATATTTCAGAAATTAACGACGAGTCGACTCAGATCACTCCCAAGTCTACTAGAGTAACCGTTAATTATATACCAATTTTTTACCTCCGATGAAATTGTCAGAAATGTATCCTCATGGTATATCACTTGTATTTTCTATATTTTATCTCCTAACACGTCAAAATGCATGTGGATAAATACAAAATTAACGACGAATCGACTCAGATCATTGTCAACTCGTTTGGAGTGACCGTTAATTGTGTACCAATTTTTTACCTCCGTGTTTATACTAATGAAATTGTCAGCACTGTATCTTCACTTGTAATTTCTATTTTTAAGCTCCGAGAATATTGCAAGTCATGTAAATATTTCAGAAATTAACGACGAGTCGACTCAGATCACTCCCAAGTCTACTAGAGTAACCGTTAATTATATACCAATTTTTTACCTCCGATGAAATTGTCAGAAATGTCTCCTCATGGTATATCACTTGTATTTTCTATATTTTATCTCCTAGAACGTCAAAATGCATGTGGATAATTACAAAATTAACGTCGAATCGACTCGGGTCACTGTCAACTCGATTAGAGTGACCGTTAATTGTGTACCAATTTTTTACCTTCGTATTTATATTAATGAAATGGTCAGACCTGTATCTTTATGTTATATTATTTCTAATTTCTATTTTTGAGCTCCTAGAACATTAAAATTTTTGTAGTTAGTTCCAAAAGTAACGACGAGTCGACTCAGATCACTGTGAAGTCGATTAGAGTAACCGTTAATTGTGTATCAATTTTTTACCTCCGCATTTATAATAATAAAATTGTCAGACCTGTATCTTTATGTTATATTATTTCTAATTTCTATTTTTGAGCTCCTAGAACATTAAGTTTTTTGCAGTTAGTTCCAAAATTAACGACGAGTCGATTCAGATCACTGTGAAGTCGATTAGAGTAACCGTTGATTGTGTATCAATTTTTTACCTCCGCATTTATAATAATGAAATTGTCAGCACTCTATCTTCACTTGTAATTTCTATTTTTGAGCTTCGAGAATATTAAAAGTCATGTAGATAGTACCAAAATTAACGACGAGGCGACTCAGATCACTGTGAAGTCGATTAGAGTAACCGTCATTTGTGTATCAATTTTTTACCTCTGTATTTATATACCAATGAAATTGTCAGAACTCTGTCTTTTTGGAATATTTTCTGATTTCCATTTTTGAGCTCCCAGAACATTAAGATTCACAGTAGGTATACAGCCACCTTTTATGTTGTGTATTATTTCCACCCCAACAATGTAAGACATACACCAAGTTAAGTTTCGTGAACCTGTACGAAAACTTGCCAATCCTTTTCCCAAGTTTCAGCACAACAACCACCGACATTGCGTAATTATCACAGCTGAAGCAACCGTTTCCCTAACATTTCAAACAAGCGATGAACTTTGCAAACTTGTAAATCACAAGTTCTCAAAGTGTCAATCCTGCAAGTCACGTTCGGCCTTACATAAGAGAGCTCCGTAATTCCGCCCGAATCTGCCGCATTGCCACTTAAAACGGTCGCGTCTCCCTCGTTTTCGGCAAAACAAGCAACCTTTCAATTAGCGTCCATTTTGAATACCTCTATTTATGAATTTGTACCGACCGATTTAATTTTCGGTCGAAGCGCGGCCGTCGGAGACGTCCACAAAGAGATCCAGGTCTCCTGTCAGCAGCATTCTCATTGCCCAAACGATGATTATGCACATTATCGACATAAACAACAATTGCACCGACAGTCTGGCCAGCGTCAAGGTCGGGCCCGAGATCTGGTGTGGTCCCGGGAGCTTCCAGGAAGATGGTTCTGTCCTTGAAGACAATCAAACAGATTCGCCAGACGAGCACAATAACTTGACCTAGCCCTACTGACATTGCAGTCTTGGCCGTTTTTTCACACTCCGCTGCCCGTACTGTCTAAATTAATTCGTTTTTTGTGCGGCGGCGCTGTTCTAGATGACTGGCGCTTTTCGGACCGCAACTATCCGAAAAATGTTTCTTCGTCGATGGAGACGAAAAGTGGCTCGATTCGCCCGTTCGCGTCTTAATAAGAGCATGTTGATTAATGTTTTTTCGATTTTGACGATGGGTGTTCCGCGCTTTTTGGGCAAGGTGGATTTTAATTTAATTTTGATGCGAGTCGTACTGGTGTTACGACGTTGAGATCCTCTTGGGTGTCTGGCGCCGTCTGGCTCCTCCGCTGGATCGATATCCTCATATCGGTGAGGGGTTCGGACGTTCGGCCATATTATATAATATTTAGAAAGTAGAATGAAAACGTGAAAATGCCAATAGAACACGGAAGAGATTGACAACAACCAGATCTGGAAGTTCTCAGAAGAAGAAGTTCTGATAAAAAACGAGGCATGTCGGTACAAAATCGGCAAAAAACCCTCCGTCCCGCCCACCACCTGAAATTGATTTCCCTATCAAATATCATTAAAAACACATTACGGTGTCCGAATGAGGAAACGGCGTCTTTATGCATTTTGTATAAGACCGGACGTCTCCGAAATCGCTTCAGAATATCCCACTTCTGATCAAACTTGCGGTAACAACATCATTCCAAAATTAATATTTCAAACGATATCCCAATACCACACAATAGCTCGTACTTGTTTATTTAACTAATATAAAAATTCCTCTACCTACTCCGCTCCTACCCACAATTTATTTATTTAAAAAATTTCGAACAATGGCTTATTTGCAAATTAATGTATCGGTTAAATGAATGGACACAATAATAAACATTCTTAACAATTACGCTGTCAGTGTTGTTGTTTGACAAGCGTTTTCGCGTGTAATTGTATTTTCTTGCGTAATTCAAATGCAAATTGCATTTGGTGTTTGTTAATGTTTATAATAGGGGCAACGTTGTTCGTTCGGATTATTAACAATGCGGACATCATTTATAAAAGCGATTACATACAGGTTATTGTATAAACATTTTAAACGCAATTATGAGACGCAAATTGTTGTGTTTTTAGAAAGTGGTGATAGATCTTTCATTTATGACAAATAAGTTGGTGCACTTAATTCCAGTCATTGCAAAGATTTAGAAAGATTAGTATATATTACAACAAAGACTTTTGATTCACAAGGAATAATCCCGACTCCCTTTCAGCGAATGGCACCTTCGCCCCCGGCATGGAGCCGAAACGCCAGCGCACCGCCTACACCCGCCACCAGATCCTCGAGCTCGAAAAAGAGTTCCACTACAACCGCTACTTGACCCGTCGAAGACGGATCGAGATCGCGCACACCCTGGTCCTGTCCGAGCGCCAGATCAAGATCTGGTTCCAGAACCGGAGGATGAAGTGGAAGAAGGACAACAAATTGCCGAACACGAAGAACGTCCGGCGAAAAACCAACCCCGCCGGCGTGACCACCACGGCCAAGGGGGCCAAAGGGAGGACGGCCAAAACACAGAACACCACTTCGGCCAATAACAATGACAAACGGAAGAACAACAACGCGGGACGCGAGCTGGACGGGCTGGGGGAGAACATGATGGACATGTCTTTGACAGGTAGGGCGGGGGTTGATTTTTTCGCGTCGATGGGGATTCTCGGGGGGCGGAGGTCGGCCGGACTGGCCGTTAGTTGTGATATGCGAGTAATTATTGATTGAGAAAAGTGCTAAGAGAAATTAGGTATAACCAAGTATGCAATTTCTGCTCTTGTATTCTTTATGGAACACAGATATTTTATAATATGCGACATTATAAAACACTGTGCATTTTATAAAACAATATTTTAAATTATATATAATTATACAAAATTGTGTTTAATAAAACAGCCAAAAAATTATTAAACAACTATTACAGTTTCGTTACCACTTCGAGTTACATGAAATGGGGTTTATAACATATTTATAAAGTATTTGAGACATGTCTTTAAGAGCAATAAAACGTTTTATATCTAAACCATGCTATGTAGGCACGTGTGAATATAAATAATTTGAAATTATAATTCGGTAGAATTTTAAAGTTTTCAAATTTTCAAATCCTTAGTTTCGCAGGTTCTGGTTTTGTTATTTTATAATTCTTTATAAAATACAGATGTTTTATAATCTGAGGCACATTATAAAACACTGGACATTTTATAAAACGATATTAACATTTCAAATTAATGGATTTGTGAGCATACTTCAAATAAAAATTGTTAACGATTTATATAAAATTGTGTTATATAGTCAAAAGTTTATTAAACAACTCTTACAGTTTGGTTATCTACTACTTCGAGTTAAACGAAGTGGGTTTATAGTTTCGCTGGTTCTGGTGTTGTTATTTTATAATTATTTATGAAATACAAATATTTTATAATTTGAGGCATATTATAAAACACTGGACATTTTATAAAACAAAATTAACATTTTAAATGGATTTCTGAACATAATTTAAATCAAACCCGTTAACGAATTATAGAAAATTGTGTTTTATAAAACAAGCAAAAAAATTGTTAAACAACTGTTACACTTTATTTACTACTTCGAATGACAAGAAATGGGGTTTATAGCATATATAAAGTATTTGAGACATGTCTTTAAGAGCAAAAAAACTTTTTATATCTAAACCATAGTATTGTGTAGGTACGTGTGAATAAAAACAAATTGAAATTATAATTCGGTAGAATTTTAAAGTTTTCAAATTTTCAAATCCTTAGTTTCGCAGGTTCTGGTTTTGTTATTTTATAATTCTTTATAAAATACAGATGTTTTATAATCTGAGGCACATTATAAAACACTGGACATTTTATAAAACGATATTAACATTTCAAATTAATGGATTTGTGAGCATACTTCAAATAAAAATTGTTAACGATTTATATAAAATTGTGTTATATAGTCAAAAGTTTATTAAACAACTCTTACAGTTTGGTTATCTACTACTTCGAGTTAAACGAAGTGGGTTTATAGTTTTGCTGGTTCTGGTGTTGTTATTTTATAATTATTTATGATATACAAATATTTTATAATTTGAGGCATATTATAAAACACTGGACATTTTATAAAACAAAATTAACATTTTAAATGGATTTCTGAACATAATTTAAATCAAACCCGTTAACGAATTATAGAAAATTGTGTTTTATAAAACAAGCAAAAAAATTGTTAAACAACTGTTACACTTTATTTACTACTTCGAATGACATGAAATGGGGTTTATAGCATATATAAAGTATTTGAGACATGTCTTTAAGAGCAATAAAACTTTTTATATCTAAACCATAGTATTGTGTAGGTACGTGTGAATAATAGTATATTATTTATCTAGAACGAGAAGTGAAGTTTAAAGTACGAGCAAGTTGTTTACGGCCGAGGCGCCTAGCCGAGGCCGGAATTACTTGTGAGTACCTTTAAAAACACTTCTTCGTTCGAGGTAAATACAACGTTTTATTTCATACTGCAAGTTTAATGAACTAAGTCAAAATAAAAAGAAATGTGTGTTTATCTCGCACAAATTATTCGTGTAATAATTAAATATGCAGGAACGAACATTCCCATAGTAACAAACGTTTGTCAAAAATGACAACGAAAAAACTGGGTCACGGTGAATGGTTTTGGATATTTTATCCGATTATTCCGTTTAAAATGGAGAAAATTGAGGTGCCTCAAGACATTGTAGATGAAGCAGATCACGTGAAGAACAATTTGATGCCACAAAAATCTCGGGAACAATGTAAGAAATGATTGACGTATAATTTTAAAGTACTAGGACTTTAAAATTTTTCTTTAAAGTACTAGGACGTTAATGTTCCACTTTTGGTATCAAAAATAATCCGAAAAATGTCACTTTAGATACAAGTATGAAATAAAAATAAATTGAAATTATAATTCGGTAGAATTTTAAAGTTTTCAAATTTTCCAATCCTTAGTTTTGCAGGTTCTGGTTTTGTTATTTTATAATTCTTTATAAAATACAGATGTATTATAATCTGAGGCACATTATAAAACACTGGACATTTTATAAAACGATATTAACATTTCAAATTAATGGATTTGTGAGCATACTTCAAATAAAAATTGTTAACGATTTATATAAAATTGTGTTATATAGTCAAAAGTTTATTAAACAACTCTTACAGTTTGGTTATCTACTACTTCGAGTTAAACGAAGTGGGTTTATAGTTTCGCTGGTTCTGGTGTTGTTATTTTATAATTATTTATGAAATACAAATATTTTATAATTTGAGGCATATTATAAAACACTGGACATTTTATAAAACAAAATTAACATTTTAAATGGATTTCTGAACATAATTTAAATCAAACCCGTTAACGAATTATAGAAAATTGTGTTTTATAAAACAAGCAAAAAAATTGTTAAACAACTGTTACACTTTATTTACTACTTCGAATGACATGAAATGGGGTTTATAGCATATATAAAGTATTTGAGACATGTCTTTAAGAGCAATAAAACGTTTTATATCTAAACCATAGTATGTAGGTACGTGTGAATAAAAATAAATTGAAATTATAATTCGGTAGAATTTTAAAATTTTCAAATTTTCAAATCCTTAGTTTCGCAGGTTCTGGTTTTGTTATTTTATAATTCTTTATGAAATACAGATGTTTTATAATCTGGAGCACATTATAAAACACTGGACATTTTATAGAACAATATCAACATTTTAAATTAATGGATTTGTGAGCATACTTGAAATAAAAAACGTTAACGATTTATATAAAATTGTGTTATATAGTCAAAAGTTTATTAAACAACTATTACAGTTTGGTTATCTACTACTTCGTGTTAAACGAAGTGGGGTTTATAGTTTCGCTGGTTCTCGTCTTGTTATTTTATAATTATTTATGAAATTCAAATATTTTATAATTTGAGGCATATTATAAAACACTGGACATTTTATAAAACAATATTAACATTTTTAATCGACTTCTGAGCACAATTAAAATCAAAACCGTTAACGAATTATACAAAATTGTGTTTTATAAAACAAGCAAAAATTATAAAACAACTATTACACTTTCTTTATTACATCAAGTTACATGAAATATAGTTTAAAATATGTATTTATAGTATTTGAGAAATGTCTTTGAGAGCAACAAAACGTTTTATATCTAAACAATATTATGTATAGGTACGTGTGAATAAAAATAAATCGAAATTATAATTCGGTAAAATTTTAAAATCTGAGGCATTTTATCAAACACTGGACATTTTATAAAACAATATTAACGTTTTAAATTGGTTTGTGAGCACATTTGAAATGAAAACCGTCAACGAATAATACAAAATTGTGTTTTATAAAACAGTCAAAAAATTATTAAACAACTATTATAGTTTCGTTACCACTTCGGGTTATATAATAAAAATTGATATTGTAATTCGGTAGAATTTTAGTTTTCAAAATTTTAGATTCTTAGTTTTGCAGGCTTATAATATTTTTATTAAATACACATGTTTTAGAATCTGAGACATTTTATTATGAAACATTGAATATTTTATAAAACAATATTAACATTTTTTGATTAAACATTTTGAATGGATTTGAAATCAAAATCCTCAACAAATTATACAAAATTGTGTTTTATAAAACAGTCAAAAAATTATTAAACAACTATTATAGTTTTGTTACACTTCGGGTTATATGAAATGGGGGTTTTAATTAATAATTTATGCCTATATTACAGAAACACAGGACCTTCTAAATTTTACCCCCGTAAAAAAATTAGCGTCGGGCTTTTTTCCGTCATGTAAAAAAAAGGGAATTATTTCACACTTACAAGGTCCTGGGTGTAGAACGTCGATATATAGATTCGTGTGAATAAAAATTGATATTGTAATTCGGTAGAATTTTACAGTTTTCAAAACTTCGATTCTCAGTTTCGCAGGTTTATAATATTTTTATTAAATACAGATGTTTTAGAATCTGAAACATATTATTGTAAAACACTGAACATTTTATAAAACAATACTAACATTTTAAATGGATTTGAAATCAAAACCCTCAACGAATTATACAAAATTGTGTTTTATAAAACAGTCAAAAAACTATTAAACAACTATTACAGTTTCGTTGGCACTTCGGGTTACATGAAATGGGGTTTATAAAATATACATAAATAATTTATACAGTATTTTACGACGTGTTTTTATATTTGTTTCAATATTTGTTCGCTCCATTTGTTGGCAGACCTTCAAACTCAATAAATCGAAGTTTTCAAATTTTCAGATTCTTAGTTTCTCAGGTTCTGGTCTTATGCTTTATGAAATACAGATATTTATTATCTGAGACGTATTATGAAACAATCTGAATATTATAAAACATTGAACATTTTATAAAACAATATCAAAATCTTAAATTGTGAACACATTGGAATCAAAACCGTTGTGTTGATACACATTGTGTTTTATAAAAAACAGCCAAAGGATTATTAAACAATTATTACAGTTTCGTTCCTACCCCGAGTTACATAAAATGGGGTTTTAAATATATTTTTCCGGTCTTGTTATTTTATAATGTTTTATAATTAAATAGTAATATTTTCAACACACGACTAGAAAATGCAAAAAATATGACACAATCCTTTCTTTGTTCCAGGGCCCCACCAGATCTCGCCGCA
Organism: Diaperis boleti; assembly: GCA_963583935.1. Lineage (NCBI taxonomy): Eukaryota > Metazoa > Arthropoda > Insecta > Coleoptera > Tenebrionidae > Diaperis > Diaperis boleti. The sequence goes on along the minus strand of OY757247.1, from coordinate 52,216,824 downwards.
TTCGCACGCGCACCCCATCTCGAGCCTCCACCACCCCGGGGCGCTCATGCACGGCCACGGAGACCCCATGCACATAGGAGGGATGGGGCAGACGCTCGCCCCCCTGGCGGCGTCGCCGGGCTGCGGCCCGGGGCAGAACACCTCGCAGCCGGCCATCAAATCGGACTACGGACTCACGGCGCTGTAATTCGCGAGAGGGGCGGAGGAACGGGGACGGCAGTGGGGGCGGCGATGAGGTGAGCAGAGATGCGCTCGGGTTTTCTTGTCGGGGCAGTTTTGAGGAAATTGAGCGTTTGAATTTGCAGTAAATGCGAAAGTCGAATAAGTTACTATTTCTGCAAAAATAAACCGTGAGTTTCAGACCATTCTCTATTGTTATTAATCAGGAATTAGAAAGTGACTGTGTTTGAAACTAATCAGAGACCGGAACTGTGGGTTCCGGCATATATACCGACTTAGTTGACATTTGCAAGCGGTTATTAATATTTTGTTCTATGTTGGGAGCATTCTAATGAAAACCTACAAACGAGGAGACCTGGATGCCCGCCGTTATTTTTACCCACGTTCGTGTCACTCTGTCCCAAAAATAACTGCGGAAAAACCAATTAAATTTGATATATGGTTTGTCTCAGCAGCAAATTAAGTGGCAGATCAAAAGTTTCACCTCAATATCAGAAGTGGGATCATCTCAAAACTGCACCGCTTTTTGCCGAATCCGAGCCCGTTTCTTGTCTCCGACCCTCCCCGGTCGTCCCTTCGAGTGTAAAAAGTACAATTAAGTTAATGTGAATCGAAACGCCGACAATACAAGCGCATCTCGTGGACTGTGCGTCTTCAGTGGTTCGAACCCATTGTCACACTTTACGCCTCATTTGGACGTTTTCTTACTTCGCTGTTTAACACTTGTACGTTTGGTTGGATGGAATTGTTGCGATTATTTCGTGCGGGCGGGGGGTCGCAGAGGCTTCCCGCCAGCGCCTTAACTGTGCCATTTAATGTAAGGATTGTTTTTGTTGTTACCGTATTTATCTTTAATAACTTGAAATACATGTGACTTAATCATCGTGGCACGTTAGCACATGTTCCTCAGGGTAAACAGAGCCCGGTTTTATTCTAGTACTTGTTTTGGTCGTTTTTTTAATATTGTGCATGTATTTTTGAGGTTATTAAACCCGTGTGATCCTAAGAAGTATAAAGTTCTGTAGGAGGATAGGCTGTACATATTATTATTTAGAAATAAAACGTATACTTCTATTAACTCGTCCTTTCAATGCCCCGCTCCTAATTAGATACCGGGCAATCATTTTTTCCTCACAAACGTCGATGCAATTTATTTTCTCATTACGTGTCTGTCACGGCCCATATTTTGCATATTTTAATATTCAACGCACCTGTGAGAGGACGGAGAGACGACGGTGACCATTAATAGTTTAACCGAGCAATCCTCGGGGGCTTTTACGGTATCCAACCCTTCCCGAACGGTCAGCGGTCACTCCTCGATAATTGCGAGGATACGCTCGAGGACCGTGCTAATTGTCCTTTGGATTTACACACTCTCGAGGGATTCGGCGATGGATGTAAATTTGTCAACTCTTCCGGTTATTCTCACGACAACCGTAAAATTGCTTGGAGGAATTCTTTGGCGAATTGGTGCCGTAAAGGGGTACAGGTTCTCGGAAAAGAAATGAGCACGAGATATGAAGTAGCCCATCGTGGTAATAAAAAAATTAGCAACGTTGAAATGGAAAACACGAAGGTACCTACTTATAGGTAAGTGCATCGACATGTAATTCAAATTTACACTTTTTCAAATTGTAAATTGTTAATCACAAGAAAATTCCCAAAATTGAAATCTTGATTTTCTAAATTAAATTATAAATTATATTATATATATTATATTCTAAATTATAAAATTTTAAATACTCGTGATTCTGTTTAGAAATTTTGAACGGTCGAATTTTTAGAATTTGAATCTATGAAACGTTGGATTCTCGAATTTGAAAATGGCAAATTTCATATTACAGAAATCACAAATTTGGAAATTTTGAATTATTGAATTTCCTATTGTATAGATCTAATTCAAAATTTGAATCGTTGAAATTTTCAATTCCTGAATTCCCAAAATTGAAATCTTTAATTCCTGAATTTGCAAATTTTGAATAATGAAAATCTTTAATTTCTAAAGTCGCAGATATTTAAAATTTTGGATGCTAAAATTTCAAATTTTTGGCTTTCCAGATTATAAAATTTTAAATACTGGTGAGTTTAGAAATTTTGATTCGGAACGCTTCTAATTTTTTTATGGTGGAAGTTTGAATTTAGTTATTGAAATTCCGATCTTCAATTTTTGAATGGATAGAATCTTTGAATTGCTGAATTCGTTTTATTGAAATATTTAATTTCTAAAATTATAAATTTTTGAAATCTAGAAATCGCTTCTTCACCTATGCAATCTTAAATCTTTTATACCTGAATTTACAGCTTTTATATATTAAATATCTGTAATTCCTGAGTTCGGTTCAGGTTTATCTCTGGTTTTGTTGTTTCAGCTTGATTCAGGCTGATCCCAAGTTTTCGGGTTCTAGGCTAATTCAGGTTTTCCCCAAGTTTTCGGGTTCTTGGTTGACTCAGGTCTATCCCAATTTATCGTCTTCAACGTTGATTCAGGTTTAGCCCAAGTTTTCGGCTGATTCAATTTTATCCCAGGTTTTTGGGTTCTTGGCTAATTCGAGTTTTTCCCAAGTTTTTGGGTTCTAGGTTGACTCAGGTCTATTCCAATTTATCGTCTTAAACGTTGATTCAGGTTTATCCCAAGTTTTGGGGTCGCACGTTGATTCAGGTTTTCTCACGATTTCGGGTCCTTGGTTGATTCAGGTTTATCCCAAATTTTCTGATTCTAGTTTTACTCAAGTTTATCACATATTTAGGGTATTACGTTGAGTCATTTTTATCACAGGTTTCCGTTCATTGATTCGTGTTTATCCCAGGTTTTAATTTTAAAGTTGATTCAAAGTTATCCCAGGTTTTGAATTGATGTTGATTCAGGTTTATCCCACGTTTTAGGATTCTAGGTTTACTCAAATTTATCCCAGATTTAGGGTATTACGTTGAGTCATTTTTATCACAGGTTTCGTATCATTGATTCAAGTTTATCCCAGGTTTTAATTTTAAATTTGATTCAAGGTTATCCCAGGTTTTAATTCAATGTTGTTTCATTTTTATCCCAGGTTTCCGTTAATTGATTCAAGTTTATCCCAGGTTTTAATTTTAAAGTTGATTCAAGGTTATCCCAGATTTTTATTCAATGTTGATTCAGGTTTATCCCAAGTTTTCGGATTTTAGTTTTATTCAGGCTTATCCCCAGATTTAGTGTATTACGATAATTCATTTTTGTCCCGGGTTTTCGTTCATTGATTCGTGTTTATCCCAAGTTTTAATTTTAAAGTTGATTCAAAATTATCTCAGGTTTTGAATTCATGTTGATTCAGGTTTCTCCCAAGTTTTCGGGTCGTACGTTGATTCATGTTTTCTTACGTTTTCGGTTCCTTGGTTGATTGGGGCTTATCCCAAATTTTCGTTTTCTAGGTTAATTCAAGTCTATCCCAAGTTTTAGGCTGATTCAGGTATATTCTAGGTTTTTTGTTCCAATCCAATTCAGGTTTCTTGCAAGTTTTCGGGTTCTAGGTTGTCTCAGGTCTATCTCAATTTATCGTCTCCAAGGTTGATTCAGGTTTATCCCAAGTTTTTAGATTCTAGTTGTATTCAGGTTTATCCCAGGTTTAGGGTATTACGTTGATTCCTTTTTTAATCCCAGATTTCCGTTCATTGATTCAGGTTTATACCAGGTTTTAATTTTAAAGTTGATTCAAGTTTAGCCTAGGTTTTGATTCAATGTTGATTCAGGTTTATCCCAAGTTTTCGGGTCGTACGTTGATTCAGGTTTTCTCACATTTTCGGGTCTTTGGTTGATCCGGGCTTGTCTCAAATTTTTGTTTTCTAGGTTAATTCAGATTTAGCCCAAGTTTTAGACTGATTCAATTTTATCCCAAGTTTTTAGATTCTAGTTGTATTCAGCTTTATCTCAAGTTTTTAGATACTAGTTGTATTCAGGTTTATCCCAGATTTAGGGTATTACGTTGATTTTTTTTTTATCCCAGATTTCCGTTTATTGATTCAGGTTTATCCCAGGTTTTAATTTTAAAGTTGATTCAATGTTAGCCCAGGTTTTGATTCAATGTTTGATTCAGGTTTATCCCAGGTCTTCGGATTCTAGTTTTATTCGGGTTTATCCCAGATTTAGGGTATTACCTACGTTGATTCATTTTTATCCCAGGTTTCTGTTAATTGATTCTGGTTTATCCCAGTTTTTTTTATTTTCAGACTTAGCTTAAGTTTTAGGCTGATTCAATTTTATCTCAGGTTTTTGGGTTCTAGACTAATTTAAGTTATTTCCAAGTTTTCGGGCTCTAGGTTGACTCAGATCTATCCCAATTTATGGTCTTCAACGTTGATTCAGGTTTATCCTAACTTTTCGGATTCTAGTTTTATTCAGGTTTATCTCAGATTTAGGGTATTGCGTTGGTTCATTTTATCCCAGGTTTCCGTTCATTGATTCAGGTTTATCCCAGGTTTTAATTTTAAAGTTGATTCAAGGTTATCCCAAGTTTTGATTCAATGTTGATTCAGGATTATCCCAGACTTAGGGTATTACGCTAATTCATTTTTATGCCAGATTTCCGTTCATTGGTTCGTGTTTATCCAAGGTTTTAATTTGAAAGTTGATTCAAGGTTATTCAAGGTTATCCCAGGTTTTGATTCAATGTTGATTCAGGTTTATCCCAAGTTTTCGGATTCTAGTTTTATTCAGGTTTTTCCCAGATGTAGGGTATTACATTGATTCATTTTTATGCCAGATTTCCGTTCATTGATTGAGTTTTATCCCAGGTTTTAATTTTAAAGTTGATTCAAGCTTATCCGAGGTTTTGATTAAATGTTGATTCACGTTTATCCCAAGTTTTCGGGTCGTACTTTGAATCAGGTTTTCTCACGTTTTCGAGTCCTTGGTTGATTCAGGTTTATGCCAAGTTTTCGGATTCTAGTTTTATTCAGGTTTATCCCAGATTTATGGTATTACGTTGATTCATTTTTATCCCAGATTTCCGTTCCTTGATTCAGGTTTAACCCAGGTTTTAATTTTAAAATTGGTTCAAGGTTATCCCAGGTTTTGATTCAATGTTGATTCAGGTCTATCCCAAGTTTTCGGATTCTAGTTTTATTCAGGTTTATCCCAGATTTATGGTATTACGTTGTTTCATTTTTATCCCAGATTTCCGCTCGTTGATTCAGGTTTATCCCAGGTTTTAATTTTAAAGTTGATTCAAGGTTATCGCAGGTTTTGATTCAATGTTGATTCAGGTTTATCCCAAATCTTCGGATTCTAGTTTTATTCAAGCTTATCCCAGGTTTAGGGTATTACGTTGATTCATTTTTATCCCAGATTTCCGTTCGTTGATTCAGGTTTATCCCAGTTTTAATGTTACAGTTGGTTCAAGTTTTCGGATTCTAGGTTTATTCAGGTTTATCTCAGATTTAGGGTATTGCGTTGATTTATTTTATCCTAGGTTTCCGTTCATTGATTCAGGTCAAGTTTTCGGGTTCTACGTTGATTCAGGAGTTTTGGTTCTGAATTTATTAAAGTTTATTCCAAGTTTTTCTGTTCAAGTTTGAATCAGGTTTATCCCAGCTTTGCTTTGAGTGTTGATTCAGGTTCATCCCAACTTTTCGTATTTTAGGTTTTTTCAGGTTTATCGCAAGTTCGTATTTTAAATGGATTAATGTTGTTCGACTTTTCCAAAATTTACTTGGAACTTTTCTGTTTAGGTTTATTCGGGTTATTGAGGTTTGTTAGGTTATCAAAACGTCTGAGCCTTTTCCTTTTGTCAGTTCAAGTTTATATTTCCAAATTTTTATTTTGTCCTTTTCGTTTGTAATATATGAGCGAGCAAAGCGAGCTACTATTCATTATCAAGGCGCGTCAAAAATTTACTATTACAACCGAGTTTCAAACAAGATTTTACATTATTTTGTGTAAGATTTTGATGTTTTTCTTCCTTTGAGTTTTCTTGTTTTTTATGTATATCTGTAAAAAATATGTTTTTGTTATTCTTGTTCCCATTACGATTGCTTTTTCCCAGACTTGGTATTCCAAATTCGCTATTTATTATTCGAAATATTGATTTCTGTACTCCAACTCGCTTCGCTCGCTTCAATAATATTCTAACTTTCTACGAACTGAAGAACAAAAGAATATCCATTTGCATACAAGATTTTGTTTTGGACAGAAGTGTTAAAAAATTACGTATACTTAGGCTATTATGTTTAATGAAAGAACTACGAACCGGAGAGAGGAAGTGGGGAGGGTACAACAGAAGTATCTGGGGTGGGTGCTAGGGGTGGATAGATAAACGAAAGGGTACATAGTGCTAAAGCCCTAAGGCAAATATTCACTATAATATAATAAAAATATATATCCAGAGAACTAAGGAAAAATCATGAACAGGCAGAACCACTTTGTCATGAAATAATCAAAATCTTAGACAAACGTCGCACTGTTTTAAGGATTTTAAGCAATTTAAAGCCTTGCCGGGGTTGCGTCGTGTTTAGCCCCTTGTGACGTAAAGCGCCCAATTTACACAGCAACTCGTATATTAATATACTATGTATTATGTAATTCGTAGTTTAATCGCTACAATTTATTATTTGTGTTAAATTGTGCATTTTATTAAACCAGGACAAGCGGCTTTTGGTGCACGGCCAACGTTGACTAACTTATTTTTGATCACTCTGTATAAAGAAAAGATTTTGTTTTAAATGTCAATTTACGAATGACAGCGGTTTTGTGAAACGGAAAAGTAATAAAGAATCTCCAAACCGCAGGTAGTTTTAGAAATTGCACAAAGAAGCAAATAGAAGAAATGATGATTTGCCGATTTATTTGTTAATTACGTCGGCCTGGCCCTAGCGAAATGTCGACTTCGTCTAGACATTTTGAAACCACCAAAGACATCCCCCTCGGCGCCAAAGAAAAACCCGATTCCATCGGAGCCATTTTCGGTTTCCTGTTTCTCTCCACATGCAGATGTGTGCCGTCAGCCATTTTACACGGCCGGGATTGGTTTGCCTGGAATCCGAAACCTGACCAAAGAATCCCGCCGACGCGCTCGAATCCGAAAACTGAACGTAAACTGGTCAGAACCAGCGGGGTCTCGCCAAATTGAAAACATGATCTAATCTCTCCCGGAGATATCGACCGCATCCTTAGCATTCATTTGCCTGAACGAAATTCCGTCTATTCCGTGCGTTCTACATGAACACATCAAAACACTCATTTATCAACCGCAATATCCGATTTGGTAACTGCTTCTGGAGAGTGCTTCTTCCACCGCAAATTGTTGTTTTTTTGTCGCTTGTTCTAAACTAAGATTAATCTGTTGGAAAATATTACAAGGAGGTTTGCCGTGTTCTCGAAAGAATAATGCGCTGGTGAGGCCGGAGGAATTGTCGGGTCGGCGATGTTTGACTCGGTCGCGATTTATTACGATTGACGGCCAAGTTCGGGTTCTCGATGACCTTTTGTAAAAAATCGTTCACTTCACTCCGATCTACACGTTTCTTCCAGAAGCAGCTAACTGAAAGTCAGCAAAAATTATTAATTACTTCAAATTGGTGGAAAAGTGGAAGGTGTTATTTATCTTCGACATCATTCGGATGGTAAGATAATTTATTCCTCACGTTTCAATGGGAAAGGATCTCCAACGGACATCCAAGACTTATACCTGCATCTTTCCAGTTATAATCGAAACGTGATCACACGAATAACAGTACCTGCAAATTTCCAATCCACGCTTATTACTCCGTCAAACACACATTCGATATATCAACGTCTGACATTCAAACCCCACGATCAATTGCACCGAGATGAAGTTTCCCTTTTTGTTTTATTACAATCACGTCTCATGAACAAGACTCCGGCGATCGATCCGGCGCGAATCGATCCGTTCGAAAATGTGCAGCGATTTCCTTCCTTCTTTCTCGAAAAAGCCCCCTCACAAAAAACGTCTTTGTTCCCAACATCGAACCGCCATTTTAGATTACGGCCTTGTTGTGTAAAAATAGTTCAGCGAAGCATGTTCCCCTAGATTGGCAGAGAAGAGGGTTCGCCCTGCCGAAATGGGCTGGGGACCCAAGAGCAGGCAAGCGGAAGGGCCAGCCGACCATTGATTTCGCCATTCGGGTTTTAAAGCGAGGGATTTTCATATGCGGAGGTTTTAACAGAGACATTAGACTGTTAACGATCGCGATGAAAGTTTAAACAAACCGCGCCTTTACTTACGGGCGTAATGATGTGCTTTTGGATTTATTTAATGCCGACGAAACGGTAATGGAAAGCGGAAAATGGAAAAACTTCAAGTTCGGGTTGAATAAATGATGGACTTTTTCGAGGCGGATCTTGCATCTGGTGGCTCTCACTGAAAGTGGATTTTCAAATGGACTTCTGCAATGATGACTGTCTTAATTATTTACGGGTTTTTGAAGAAACGAGAATAAACAATGATCGAACATTTGCATTTGCAACAAAGAGTACGGAGGAACAACGGAGATCGGTATTTAAGAAAATAAGGATTTACAACAAAGGGAACTCTAACTTACATCAGAAGGGAAGGAGACTACGCAAACAGCTAGTTTGAGTGTTTTCAAAGTTCCTTGTATATCAAATTTAGGACGAGGGGTTCATGAGGTCAGACCAATTAGTAAATAATTATGGGTATTAAAAACACATTAATTCTATTTTTCTTCAGAAAAAAAATTAGAATTAGGAATCTTCACTTTCTTTAAGGCTTTTAGACAAATCAACTGTTCAAGTTAGCTTTTATTACAAATAGTAATTTGTATATCGCGACCGTAGAAGTGATATTTTTGGCCCAATCTGTTGTTTGTGGCCGACAGAATTCAGATAAGGCCAAAAAAAAAACACTTTCGGCCGAGGTGATGCACAGAACGTTTTTTGGCGATGATCACAAAAAAATTAAAAAAATTTATCACAATTTTTTTCTGACGATGATTACCAAAGTGGTGATTCTATCGCCTCTGTTTTGAAGCCGTAAAATTTTACTTTTCTGTACATATCTGTCAAGTTCTGACAGATCAGTCACAAAAAAAGTAGAGGAAAATATGGAACAGACAAGAAGGATCAAATAAAATTAAACAAATTCAACAAAATTTAAATTATCCTTCTAATAGAATTACATCAAAAGCTCGCTTCGCTCGCTTCTTAAAATATGGCACAAAGAAATAGAAATAGATGAGAAACGACAGACTAAAAAACCATTAGACCAGTCGATAAAAAAAAAAAATCCAAAAATATTTTGTAGGATTTTTCAGGCTTGTTAGATTTATCAGGACTCTTCAAAGAATCTTTAACGACTGAGGTTTACACAGAAAAAAAAAAGGAAAGACAAGATACAAAGGACAAGAGAAAAATAAAATACGGAATAGATTTGATGTATCAACAAAAAGAAAATTTAATTCTTGTACGTAAATTTAAACTTCCCCTATAATTAAATTGCACATAAAGCTCGCTTCGTTCGCTCATTACAAAATAGAACAAAGAAACAAAAATAAAGAAGAAACTAATATTAAAAACAGTCGATAACAAAGGAAAAGCAAACAGAGAACAGAATTTTCCCAAAAGTTCGGTTGTATTTTACACCTAGGCTTTTTTAGGCTTCTTCAATACTCTTCAAGAATCTTTCAAATAAATCAGGACTCTTCAAAGAATCTTTAAAGATTAAGGTTTACACAGAAAAAGAAGGAAAGGCAAGATACAAGGGACAAGAGAAAAATAAAAACGGAATAGATTTGATCTATCAAAAAAAAAAACTTGTACGTTAATTTAAATTTCCCGTCTCATTCAATTGCACTAAAAGCTCGCTTCGTTCGTTCATTACAAAATAGAACAAAGATTAATGTATTGAAGAAAGAAACTAATATTAGAAACAGTCGATAACAAAGGAAAAGCAAACAGAGAACAGAATTTTCCCAAAAGTTCGGTTGTATTTTATAAGATTTTTTAAGCTTCTTTAATACTCCTCAAGAATCTTTCAAATAAATCAGGACTCTTCAAAAAAATCTTTAAAGATTAAGGTTTACACAGAAAAAAAAGGAAAGGTAAGATACAAGGGACAATTGAAAAATAAAATACGGAATAGATTTGATGTATCAAAAAAAATAAAAAAAATAAAAATAATTCTTGTACTTAAATTTCAATTTCGCGTCTCATTAAATTGCACTAAAAGCTCGCTTTGTTCGATCATTACAAAATAGAACAAAGAAACAAAAATAAAGAAGAAACTAATATTAAAAACTGTCGATAACAAAGAAAAGCAAACAGAGAACAGAATTTTCCCAAAAGTTCGGTTGTATTTTATAGGATTTTTTAAGCTTCTTTAATACTCTTCAAGAATCTTTCAAATAAATCAGGACTCTTCAAAAAAATCTTTGAAGATTAAGGTTTACACAGCAAAAAAAAGGAAAGGCAAGATACAAGAGACAAGGGAAAAATAAAATACAGAATAGATTTGATCTATCAAAAAAAAACTTGTACGTTAATTTAAATTTCCCGTCTCATTCAATTGCACTAAAAGCTCGCTTCGTTCGCTCATTACAAAATAGAACAAAGATTAATGTATTAAAGAAAGAAACTAATATTAAAAACAGTCGATAACAAAGGAAAAGCAAACAGAGAACAGAATTTTCTCAAAAGGTCGGTTGTATTTTACACCTAGGATTTTTTAGGCTTCTTCAATACTCTTCAAGAATCTTTCAAATAAATCAGGACTCTTCAAAGAATCTTTGAAGATTAAGGTTTACACAGAAAAAGAAGGAAAGGCAACATACAAGGGACAAGAGAAAAATAAAATACGGAATAGATTTGATGTATCAAAAAAAAAAAAAAATAAATAAAAAAATAATTCTTGTACTTAAATTTCAATTTCGCGTCTCATTAAATTGCACTAAAAGCTCGCTTTGTTCCATCATTACAAAATAGAACAAAGAAACAAAAATAAAGAAGAAACTAATATTAAAAACAGTCGATAACAAAGAAAAGCAAACAGAGAACAGAATTTTCATAAAAGTTCGGTTGTATTTTATAGGATTTTTTAAGCTTCTTTAATACTCTTCAAGAATCTTTCAAATAAATCAGGACTCTTCAAAAAAATCTTTGAAGATTAAGGTTTACACAGCAAAAAAAAGGAAAGGCAAGATACAAGAGACAAGGGAAAAATAAAATACAGAATAGATTTGATCTATCAAAAAAAAACTTGTACGTTAATTTAAATTTCCCGTCTCATTCAATTGCACTAAAAGCTCGCTTCGTTCGCTCATTACAAAATAGAACAAAGATTAATGTATTAAAGAAAGAAACTAATATTAAAAACCGTTGATAACAAAAGAAAAGCAAACAGAGAACAGAATTTTCCCAAAAGTTCGGTTGTATTTTATAGGATTTTTTAGGCTTCTTCAATACTCTTCAAGAATCTTTCAAATAAATCAGGACTCTTCAAAGAATCTTTAAAGATTAAGGTTTACACAGAAAAAAAAGGAAAGGCAAGATACAAGGGACAAGGGAAAAATAAAATACGGAATAGATTTGATCTATCAAAAAAAAAACTTGTACGTTAATTTAAATTTCCCGTCTCATTCAATTGCACTAAAAGCTCGCTTCGTTCGCTCATTACAAAATAGAACAAAGATTAATGTATTAAAGAAAGAAACTAATATTAAAAACAGTTGATAACAAAAGAAAAGCAAACAGAGAACAGAATTTTCCCAAAAGTTCGGTTGTATTTTATAGGATTTTTTAAGCTTCTTTAATACTCTTCAAGAATCTTTCAAATAAATCAGGACTCTTCAAAAAAATCTTTAAAGATTAAGGTTTACACAGAAAAAAAAGGAAAGGCAAGATACAAGAGACAAGGGAAAAATAAAATACGGAATAGATTTGATCTATCAAAAAAAAAACTTGTACGTTAATTTAAATTTCCCGTCTCATTCAATTGCACTAAAAGCTCGCTTCGTTCGCTCATTACAAAATAGAACAAAGAAACAAAAATAAAGAAGAAACTAATATTAAAAACAGTCGATAACAAAGGAAAAGCAAACAGAGAACAGAATTTTCCCAAAAGTTCGGTTGTATTTTATAGGATTTTTTAGGCTTCTTCAATACTCTTCAAGAATCTTTCAAATAAATCAGGACTCTTCAAAGAATCTTTAAAGATTAAGGTTTACACAGAAAAAGAAGGAAAGGCAAGATACAAGGGACAAGAGAAAAATAAAATACGGAATAGATTTGATGTATCAAAAAAAAATAAAAATAAAAAAATAATTCTTGTACTTAAATTTCAATTTCGCGTCTCATTAAATTGCACTAAAAGCTCGCTTTGTTCAATCATTACAAAATAGAACAATGAAACAAAAATAAAAAAGAAACTAATATTAAAAACAGTCGATAACAAAGAAAAGCAAACAGAGAACAGAATTTTCCCAAAAGTTCGGTTGTATCTTATAAGATTTTTTAAGCTTCTTTAATACTCCTCAAGAATCTTTCAAATAAATCAGGACTCTTCAAAAAAATCTTTAAAGATTAAGGTTTACACAGAAAAAAAAGGAAAGGCAAGATACAAGGGACAATTGAAAAATAAAATACGGAATAGATTTGATGTATCAAAAAAAAAAAAAATAAAAAAATAATTCTTGTACTTAAATTTCAATTTCGCGTCTCATTAAATTGCACTAAAAGCTCGCTTTGTTCGATCATTACAAAATAGAACAAAGAAACAAAAATAAAGAAGAAACTAATATTAAAAACTGTCGATAACAAAGAAAAGCAAACAGAGAACAGAATTTTCCCAAAAGTTCGGTTGTATTTTATAGGATTTTTTAAGCTTCTTTAATACTCTTCAAGAATCTTTCAAATAAATCAGGACTCTTCAAAAAAAACTTTAAAGATTAAGGTTTACACAGAAAAAAAAAGGAAAGGCAAGATACAAGGGACAAGGGAAAAATAAAATACGGAATAGATTTGATCTATCAAAAAAAACTTTTACGTTAATTTAAATTTCCCGTCTCATTCAATTGCACTAAAAGCTCGCTTCGTTCGCTCATTACAAAATAGAACAAAGATTAATGTATTAAAGAAATAAACTAATATTAAAAACAGTCGATAACAAAGGAAAAGCAAACAGAGAACAGAATTTTCCCAAAAGGTCGGTTGTATTTTACACCTAGGATTTTTTAGGCTTCTTCAATACTCTTCAAGAATCTTTCAAATAAATCAGGACTTTTCAAAAAAATCTTTAAAGATTAAGGTTTACACAGAAAAAAAAGAAAGACAAGATACAAGGGACAAGGGAAAAATAAAATACGGAATAGATTTGATCTATCAAAAAAAAAACTTGTATGTAAATTTAAAGTTCCTGTCTCATTCAATTGCACTAAAAGCTCGCTTCGTTCACTCATTACAAAATAGAACAAAGAAACAAAAATAAAGAAGAAACTAATACTTAAAACTGTCGATAACAAAAGAAAAGCAAACAGAGAACAGAACTTTCCCAAAAGTTCGGTTGTATTTTATAGGATTTTTTAGGCTTCTTCAATACCCTTCAAGAATCTTTCAAATCAATCAGGACTCTTCAAAGAATCTTTGAAGACTAAGGTTTACACAGAAAAAGAAGGAAAGGCAAGATACAAGGGACAAGAGAAAAATAAAATACGGAATAGATTTGATGTATCAAAAAAAAAAGTTAATTCTTGTACGTAAATTTAAATTTCCCGTCTCATTAAATTGCACTAAACGCTCACTTCGTTCGCTCATTACAAAATAGAACAAAGAAACAAAAATAAAGAAAAAACTAATATTAAAAACAGGCGATAAAAAAATAAAAGCAAACAGAGAACAGAATTTTCCCAAAAGTTCGGTTGTACTTTATAGGATTTTTTAGGCTTTTTCAATACTCTTCAAGAATGTTTCAGATAAATCAGGACTCTTTAAAGAATCTTTAAAGATTAAGGTTTACACAGAAAAAAAGGAAAGGTTATATACAAGGGACAAGAGAAAAATAAAATACGGAATAGATTTGATCTATCAAAAAAATATATATATATATCTTGTTACGTAAATTTAAATTTCCCATCTTATTAAATTGCACTAAAAGCTCGCTTCGTTCGCTCATTACAAAATAGAACAAAGAAACAAAAATAAAAAAGAAACTAATTTTAAAAACAGTCGATAAAAAAAGAAAAACAAACAGAGAACAGAATTTTCCCAAAAGTTCGGTTGTACTTTATAGGATTTTTTAAGCTTGTTAAAGGCTCTTCGAGAACCTTTCTGATTCATCAGGACACTTCAAAGAATTTTTAAAGACTAAGGTTTCACAGAAAAAAAGGAAAGACACGATACAGGGGACGAGAGAAAAATAAAACACGGAAGTTTAAATTTCCCCTCTAAATAAATTCTATTAAAAGCTCGCTTAGCTCGCCCATTAAAAAATAGAACAAATAAACAAAAATAACTAAGAAACCAATATTAAAAACAGTCGATAAAAATAGAAAAGCAAACAGAGAAGAGAATTTTCCCAAAAGTTCGGTTGTATTTTATAGGATTTTTTAAGCTTGTTAAAGGCTCTTCGAGAACCTTTCAGATTCGTCAGGACACTTCAAAGAATCTTTAAAGACTAAGGTTTCACAGGAAAAATGGAAAGACAAGATACAGGGGACAAGAGAAAAATAAAACACGGAAGTGTAAATTTCATCTCTAAATAAATTGCATTAAAAGCTCGCTTGGCTCGCCCATTAAAAAATAAAACAAGGAAACCAATATTAAAAAAAAAACATTTAAATCAGTCGATAGAAAAAGAAAACTAAACAGAACAGAATTTTCCCAAAAGTTCGGTTGTATTGTATAGGATTTTTTTGGCTTTTTAAAGACCCTGCAAGAAACTTTAAGACTTCAAAAACTTAGAGAATATTTAAAGACTGAGGTTTATGTAGAAAAACAGCAAAGAAAAGATACAATGGACAAGAGAAAAATAAAATACGGGATAGATTTGATGTGTCAAAAAAATTAAATAAATTCTTGTACATAAATTTATAAATTTCCCCTTTAATTAAATTGCACTAAAAGCTTGAGATTTAGACTAAAAGTGAGCGCGGACAGCGTCGTTGACCAATATAATTTTTTTTTGTGAGGTCTTACAATTCAAACTGTAAACATTTTTTATTCTTCACGTTTTATTTTCCAAGACTGATATTCTTGATGTTTGATAAAGGTGAGTAACACACCCGTAACGTATAACATACACGTAACCGTAAACGTTATAAACTTCAAATTACCTATATATAAACTGAACTTCAAATTGATGTTTTTTTTTCGTAACAGGCGCTGTCACCTCTCAATATTACTTTGAGGAGCGGCACTTAGAACTTCATAAAACTTTTCATAATTCTTTAGAGCTCTGGAGGATTTTTCAAAATTCTTCAGGGTCAATCTGAAACTCTTCCGGATTTGTCTGGATTTTTCATAGTGTTTAGTCTCTTTATCACATCCCCACAGAACTCTTCAAACAACTCTTGGAGGCTCCTTAGTGTGTTGGAATTCTTCATTATTTTTTAGGATTCTTCTAGAGTCCTCAGTATTTCTCAAATATTTCTCAATATAGCTGAGAACTGTGCAGATATGTTTCAAGGTTCTTAAGAACTGCCCAGGATAGTTTTAGATATTTGAATTGCTAGTTGCGTAAAGGAACGTTTTTTGCCAAGGAAGTATTTTAAGGGCCTAGGACCGAGGCTTAAAAAGACACTTAATCATTGTGTATTGTATTAAACTTTTCCTTTTCTACGAAGCACCAATATTATATAATTTTAACAGAATAATTTGACAAATGAATTATTTTCTTTCCTTTAAGTCTGAGATTCTTCAACCTTCTACAGGGTTCCAAAAAATAAAGGGTTCCTCAAGTCTTGTTGGGCTTATTTGTAAATTTTTGGTGAATTTTCGGTAGTGTTTAAGACTCCTCAGGCTTTGTTTGTCAAGACGTTTCGCTATCCTACATGATACTTCTGGGCTTCTAAGGACATTTCTAGAGTCCTAAATTGGATTTTTTCAGTTTTTGGAGGTTTCACGATTCTTCAGTATCCAATCTTGCCCAACCGAAGGACCGCAACTGTTTCCAAAGAGTTGTTTTATTTTTCGTACAAATTTAGATTGTTCAGCCGAGTCGTTAGTGGACAAGAAGAAGCAGCAATTCTTCGTATTACCGCGACCCCGCCGTCCAGGTGCCATTTTTCCCAAAATGGCCCCCGCCGTTTCCACGTTAGCGGTTTACGGTGATCAATTAAATTCCATGGAATGGACGGATGGGTTGGTTTTTTTATGGCGCGATGGAATTCTCGTAATATATTTGTGATCCATCGAACCGGCGTTCCGTGCCATGGTCGAATCTATATTCTGTCAGAGTCTTTGATATGTGTCTGGATGCCGACCAATTATGTCTGAGCCGTGTGGGTCGAACCCGCCCGGCCCGTCTCTCTGCCTCACAAAGATGCGTCCGTCACTGGAAAATGTTAAATTAACTTTGTTTCATAGAACGAAACTACGCCGGCCCGATGTGAATCGGCCGTAATGAGTGATTATGGCGGTCGGCGGGCATTGTTCGGAAGTTTTGTTGTTACCGAGTTCTGTCTTGAAGTAGAAAATGAAATTTTATAAAGTCTCTGCAACATAAAAAGCAAACAATGCAGTAATAAATTTCCATAACCAGTCACCTGTTCCGAAACACACACTTTCTGCATTATCGCCGCATAACCGTCTCTTACATCTCCTCACAAGCTGCCATTCCTCGACGTTCGTGCAATGTAAACACGGCACCGTAATCAAGCTAAAGGTTTTTCTATCAATCATTATTAAAACTGTCTGGGTAATCGCGCAATGTTAATTTAACGTAATTACAAGTTAATACACATCTCCATTCGTGGCCGCATCTGGTTGGAAAACGCTAATTTAAATTCCGGGCCGAAAATTGCGGAATAAATTCTGCGACATTCACCGACGAGAAATTAATTGAGCGCGATTTCGGCCCCGTCCCGGCTTAATAATCAGTCAATATTAGCGGACTCGAAGACGTCTTTGACATCCACTATCGGGACCCGATACAAATTTTCACTTGTAATGCCGACAGACCATAATCAATCTCTTTATGTGTTTTTTTCCGGCGGTGACTGTGCACAATTTCGGCCTAATAGAATCACTTTCCATTATAATAACTTTGAATAATTGTTTCAATAAAGTGCGCGTCGATAGTTAGTCGCGTGATTAATACGATTTTAATTTCCAAAAGGTGCAAGAGATGCGGGGCTCCGGTGCGGCTTGAGGGTGAATTCGCCTTTCGGGATTGCGGACTGGAGAGGCGCCTGATGATTGTCCTAGTTTCCCAAAACTAATAATTAAATCGGTCTGAAATTACAATTAATCAATAGTGTCTATGTTTACACCATACGATCATCACCTAGGTACTTATTGTCTATTATTTGCCCGTATTTCAGTTAACAAAAAACTATTCCATACTGTTACTATTTATTCTTTTATTTACAAAAATTCAGGTCCCCAACGATCTCAGGTTCACCAAAATTTCGGGTTCCTCCAGACCTCAGATTTAGATTTAATATTCCCAAACGATTGATCGAGATCTCAAGCTCCATGCATCTATAGTTTTCCATAAGATTTTTGAAATTGTGAGGTTGCTCAAGATTTCAAGTTCCTTCAGTTGTCCCGTCATATTTTAGAAGGTCTAAGCTTCAATTTTTAATTAATTGTTCTAAAATTTTTATTCTTACGTTCCTCAAAGTCTCAGGTTTCCAAAAATCTCAAGTTTTCCAAAATTTCTTTAATGTTCTCAGATTCATACATTGCTCGAGGTCTCAAGGTCCACAGCATCTCTAGTTTTACAAGATCTTAGATTTTTCAAATTGTGAGGGTGCTCAAGTTTTCAACCTCCCTCAATTTACAATTTATGCATTGGAAGGTCTAAAGTTCAACTCTCAAATAATTTTTCAAAAATTTTCATTCAAATGTTCCTCAAAGTCTCAGGCTTCCAAAGATCTCAAGTTTTCCAAAACTTCGGGTTTCTTCAGATCTTAAAATTTGGTTTATGAAGTTGCTCAAGCTTTCCAGCTCCCTCATTTTTAATTTTCATTTAGGAAGACTAATGTTCCCAAAGATCTCAAGTTTTCCAAAATATCGAGTTATTTTAGTTCTCAAATTTGGTTTTTAATGGTCTCAAGCTCCCTCAGTTTTCAGGTTATGTTTTGGAAGGAATAGGGTTCAACTTTAAAATAATGTTTAAAAAAAATTTATTTTTACGTTCCTCAAAGTCTTCGGTTTTCAAAGATCTCAAGTTTTCCAAAATCTCGGGTTCCTCAAGTTCTCAAGTTTGGACTTTAATATTTAAGCTTTAAGCTCCGTAAGATCTCAAGTTTTCCAAGACATTAGATTTTTCAAATTGTGGGTGTGCTCAAGTTTTCAAGTTCCCTCAGTTTACAGTTGTTCAAAAATTTTCATTCTTATGTTCCTCAAAGTCTAAGGTTCCCAAAGATCTCAAGTTTTCTTTCAGTTATCAAATTTGGTTTTTAATGGTCTCAAGCTCCCTCAGTTTTCGGGTTATATTATTAAAAGGGCTAGGGTTAAATTTTCAATTATTTTTTCTAAAATTTTCATTCTTATGTTTCCAAAGATCTCAAGTTTTCTAAAATTTTGGGTTTCTCCTGATCTCAAATTTGGATGTTAATATTCCTACATTGATACATTGCTCGAGGTCGGATTCCTCAAGTTCTCAAATTTGGCTTTTGATGCTCTCAAGCTCCTTTAGTCTTTATGTTTTGGAAGGGCTCAACTTTGAAATAATTTTCCAAAAATGTTTATTCTTATATTCCTGTCTCAGGTTTCCAAAGATCTCAATTTTTCCAAAATTTCGGTTTCCTCCAGTTCTCAAATTTGGATTTCAATATTCCTAGATTCATACATTGCTGGAAGTCTCAAGCTCCATAGGATCTTTAGTTTTACAAGATTTTAGATTTTCCAAATTGTGAGGTTGCTGAAGATTTCAAATTTCCCGTTTTCAAATTGTTTTAGGTTTAGTTTTCAATAAATTTTTATATAATTTTCATTCTTATTTTCCTCAGACAGGTTCCCAAAAATCCAAAATTTTCCAAAATCTCGGTGTCTTTAAGTCCTCAAAATTGGTATGGTCTCAAACTCCCTCAGTTTTGTGGTTATGCCTCAGAACGGCTTAACCCTGAAATAAGTTTTCAAAAATTTTTATTCTCATGTTTCTCAGTCTCAGGTTTCCAAAAATCTCAAGTTTTCCAAAATCTCGGGTTCCAGAAGTTTTCAAAATTGGTTTTTAATCTTCTCAGATTCATACAGTGTTCGAGGTCTCAAGCTAAATAGGATCGCAAGTTTTCGAAGATCTTAGATTATTCAAATTGTGAGTGTGCTCAAGTTTTCAAGCTTCCGCAGTTTACAATTTACTCGTTGGAAGGTCTAAAGTTCAACTCTAAAATAATTGTTGAAAAATTTTCATTCTCATGTTCCTCAAAGTCTCAGGTTTCCAAAGATTTCAAGTTTTCCAAATCTCGGGTTCCTCGAGTTTTCAAAATTTGTTTTAATCTTCTCAGATTCATACATTGTTCGAGGTCTCAAGCTGAATAGGATCTCAAGTTCTGCAAGATCTTAGATTTTTCAAATTGTAAGTGTGCTCAAGTTTTCAAGCTTCCGCAGTTTACAATTTACTCGTTGGAAGGTCTAACGTTTAACTCTCAAATAATTGTTCAATAATTTTAATTCTTATGTTCCTCAAAGTCTCAAGTTTTAAAAAATCCCAAGTTTTCCAAAATTTTGTGTTCCTCCAGATCTCAAATTTGGATTTTAATATTCCTAGATTCATACATTGCTCGAGGTCTCAAGATTTTTCAAATTGTGAGGTTGCTCAATTTTTCAAGCTCTCTCAGTTTTCAATTTATGGTTTTAATGGTCTAAGGTGCAAATCTCAAATAATTTTTCAAAATTTTCATTCTTATGTTTTTCGGAGTCTCAGGTTTCCAAAAATCTCAAGTTTTTCAAATCTCGGGTTCCTCGAGTTTTCAAAATTTGTTTTAATCTTCTCAGATTCATACATTGTTCGAGGTCTCAAGCTGAATAGGATCTCAAGTTCTCCAAGATCTTAGATTTCTTAAATTAATTGTGAGTGTGCTCAAGTTTTCAACCTCCATCAATTTACAATTTATGCATTTAAAGGTCTAAAGTGCAACTCTCAAATAATTTTTCAAAAATTTTCATTCAAATGTTCCTCAAAGTCTCAGGCTTCCAAAGATCTCAAGTTTTCCAAAACTTCGGGTTTCTTCAGATCTTAAAATTTGGTTTATGAAGTTGCTCAAGCTTTCCAGCTCCCTCAATTTTAATTTTCATTTAGGAAGACTAATGTTCCCAAAGATCTCAAGTTTTCCAAAATATCGAGTTATTTTAGTTCTCAAATTTGGTTTTTAATGGTCTCAAGCTCCCTCAGTTTTCAGGTTATGTTTTGGAAGGAATAGGGTTCAACTTTAAAATAATGTTTAAAAAAAATTTATTTTTACGTTCCTCAAAGTCTTCGGTTTTCAAAGATCTCAAGTTTTCCAAAATCTCGGGTTCCTCAAGTTCTCAAGTTTGGACTTTAATATTTAAGCTTTAAGCTCCGTAAGATCTCAAGTTTTCCAAGACATTAGATTTTTCAAATTGTGAGTGTGCTCAAGTTTTCAAGTTCCCTCAGTTTACAGTTGTTCAAAAATTTTCATTCTTATGTTCCTCAAAGTCTAAGGTTCCCAAAGATCTCAAGTTTTCTTTCAGTTATCAAATTTGGTTTTTAATGGTCTCAAGCTCCCTCAGTTTTCGGGTTATATTATTAAAAGGGCTAGGGTTAAATTTTCAATTATTTTTTCTAAAATTTTCATTCTTATGTTTCATAAGATCTCAAGTTTTCTAAAATTTTGGGTTCCTCCAGATCTCAAATTTGGATGTTAATATTCCTACATTGATACATTGCTCGAGGTCGGATTCCTCAAGTTCTCAAATTTGGCTTTTGATGCTCTCAAGCTCCTTTAGTCTTTATGTTTTGGAAGGGCTCAACTTTGAAATAATTTTCCAAAAATTTTTATTCTTATATTCCTGTCTCAGGTTTCCAAAGATCTCAATTTTTCCAAAATTTCGGTTTCCTCCAGTTCTCAAATTTGGATTTTAATATTCCTGGATTCATACATTGCTGGAAGTCTCAAGCTCCATAGGATCTTTAGTTTTACAAGATTTTAGATTTTCCAAATTGTGAGGTTGCTGAAGATTTCAAATTTCCCGTTTTCAAATTGTTTTAGGTTTAGTTTTCAATAAATTTTTATATAATTTTCATTCTTATTTTCCTCAGACAGGTTCCCAAAAATCCAAAATTTTCCAAAATCTCGGTTTCTTTAAGTCCTCAAAATTGGTATGGTCTCAAACTCCCTCAGTTTTCTGGTTATGCCTCAGAACGGCTTAACCCTGAAATAAGTTTTCAAAAATTTTTATTCTCATGTTCCTCAAAGTCTCAGGTTTCCAAAAATCTCAAGTTTTCCAAAATCTCAGGTTCCTCAAGTTTTCAAAATTGGTTTTTAATCTTTTAAAATTCATACATTGTTCGAGGTCTTAAGCTAAATAGGATCTGAAGTTCTCCAAGATCTTAGATTTTTAAAATTGTGAGTGTGCTCAAGTTTTCAAGCTTCCACAGTTTACAATTTATGAATTGAAAGGTCTAAGATTCAACTCTCAAATAATTTTTCAAAAATTTTAATTATTATGTTCCTCAAAGTCTCAGGTTTCCAACGATCTCAAGTTTTCCAAAATCTCGGGTTCCTCAAGTTCTCAAGTTTGGTCTTTAATATTTCCAGACTCATACATTGGAAGTCTCAAGCTCTATAAGATCTGCAGTTTATAGATAGATCTTGGATTTTTCCAATTGTGAGGCTGTTAAATTTTCCCGTTCCCCGTTTTCAAGTTGTTTTAGGTCTAAGGTCTAAATTTCAAATAATTTAAAAAAAAAATCATTCTTATGTTCCTCAAAGTCTCAGATCCCAAAGATCTCAATCTCTTGGTCTTTAATGTTCTCATACGTTGCTGAATGTTTTCCAAAACCATAGATTTTTTGAATTGTGAGGTGCTCAAGTTTTCGAGCTCCCTAAGTTTTTTAGTTATGTTTTCGTCGGTTCAAAATATTTTCAAGTTATTTTAAGTCTTTTAAAATTTTCAATTGCTTCAAGTTGCCTCAAGTCCCTTCAAAACATTTCATGTCGTTTCAAGTCGCCTCAAGTTTTTGAAGTCTTTTCAAGACATTCCAAGTCTTTTCAAAGCCGATTCAAGTTTCTTCAATTCTCTTTAAGTTTCTTCAATTCGCTTCAAGCCTTTCAAGTCGTTTCATAACATTTCAAGTCGTTTCAAGTTTCTCAAAGTCGCTTCATCTCTTTTCAAGTCGTTTCAAGACTCTTCATGTCATTTCAAGTCGCTTCAATTTCCTTCAAAACATTTCAAGTCACTTCAAGTCCTTTCAAAAAATCAAGTTCAAGTCTTTCAAATCGTTTCAGGACATTTCAAATCCTTTCAAGTCGCTTCAAGTCTCTTCGAAACATTTCATGTCGTTTCAAGTCGCTTCAAGTCTTTCAAGTAGTTTCAAAATATTCCAAGTTCCTTCATTTCGTTTCAAGTTTCCTCAAGTTGCTTCAGGACATTTTAAGTTTTTTCAAGTCGCTTTCAGTCCCTTCAAGTTATTTCAAATCTTCCCAGGACGCTTCAAGACTCTTCAAGACATTTCAAGTCGCTTCAAAGTTCTTTCAAGTCGTTCCAAGTTTCTTCAAGTCGCTTTATCTATCTTCAGGTCGCTTTCCGTTCCTTCAAAATATTTCAAGTCTTCAAATTTTCAATTGCTTTCAAAACATTTCAACTTGCCTCAAGTCCCATCAAAACATTTCATGTCGTTTCAAGTCGCCTCAAGTTTTTGAAGTCTTTTTGATACTTATCTTCAATTCGCTTCAAAAGTCGACATTTCTCATTGCCTATTGACGTATACAATGTCACGTTTGTCTGACGTTGGAAGAAAAATATTATTGTGTAAGATTTAGCCATATTTTATGGAGCGACTGTGAAACCGTTTTTTTTTAGTATTTTAGGACATTTCTCTGAAACTACTCCAAAGTTTTCTAACTAAGTGGTGTGTGTATTTGAATTAGTTATAGTGTCTATGGTATAATTTGTTTACAGTTTTTATTAAAGAATCCATTGGTTAAAGCGATTTGTTTAATATTATTAAGTTCTGTTTAAAAAGATGAATCTGATAGTGGGATCGAAAATAATCGGTGGAAAAAGGAAGGAAAAGCTGCAAATTTATGGGAATTTGGTAACTGATTTCAATTCATTTGAGTCACAAAATTTTACGTATTTTACTTTTTTGTGTAATGAAGCATGGATTTATTTAGATGGCTTTTTAAACTCCCAAAATATGAGGGTATGGTCAGTTGAAAATCCTCATCCTCAACAGTATTTTGACGCTCGTCTCAGTTGATTTGCGCACCCCTAGATCGCCGGACCCCTCCCCTTTTAATTATTCTTTGTTTGGCTATATTAAGAATTGAAGAATCCAATTACAGAAGTTTCTCAAGCTATTCCACCCCAATATTTAGCAAATGTTTTTGAAAATATCAAGAGACGAATGATTTAGTTTCTTATATTTTCAAATTCGTTGATTGTTAGTGTACTAGTTTTTTAGTCTCTTATATTCTCAGTGTTTGATACTTTTTATTTCTTATTCTTAATTTCTCAATATTTCGCAGTTTTTTAGTCTATTAATTGTTCTAATTCTGTTTTAATCCCTAGCAGCGATTTCAAGTTACAATGTAATTAGATTCGTCAAGGCGCCATCTCGGCCCCAATTTAATATCTTTATTTCAGTAATTACCGGGGGTAGCAAAGCATAAATCCCATTAAACGAAGTTCAATCGGTTTGAATTTGAGCGGAAATCAACAGCTAAATTCCGCCTTTCAATTTCCTGCGCGTAATGTTCTCAATGTCAATCCACCTTGCGGAAAGTTCCCGTCTAGTCATGCCTCCCGCAAGGTGGTGATAACATGAAAAATGTCCGTCCCCCGAAAACGCGTTCTTAATTACCGTCGACTCTGCAACCACTCCATATGCACCGTGTTACGTGTCAACAATACTAATTGCCGCCCTGTAATTACGAGACGATTAAATTCGAATCTCGACGACATCAGTTTTTCTCCCCGCGCGAAATTGCCGGAGTTTTCAATGAAACACAAAAGTTGATTACTCGCAGAAATACTTCTTGATTAAGTACGAGGAGCGGAGCTTGAGAAGGGTGCAGACCAGAAGATTGGCAGGCAATCACCTCAGTAGCTCGAAGGGAGTTAGAACGGACACCCGCTGAATTCTAATTTTCGTCTGGTCGTGCCTCGGCCGATTCGATTGACTGCTCAGATTTCTTCTGGACGGTCTGCGATGGGTGAAAGTGCGAAGACGCTTGCACTTTCGTTTAAGTTAATTACGTTGCAAGGTGCTCGGTCTGTACTTCGCATGTAACGCGCCGGATAATTATTATGGGGGCTATTAGGAGTGGATTCCGGCTCAATAATGGCACCATCAGCTGGGGCGATGCTATTAATTATCCCGGTGGATCTGTCTTATCAGAGCAATGCTCTAATTTGGAACGGAAGCGTGGTGAGCTGTAGTCCGCAAACCGATTCTTCTGGTCCTTATTGGAATAACACCTTTTTCAGGTGTCTATTCAATTTAAAGATGGGAGTGTTTTGTTCTTTTTTCTGCCACGAATTATTACGAGAATTCACGCAAATTGAGATACTATGAAGAAGAAGTGAATAGTTAATATGAGAAAAACTTAACTTTTTAACTGCTTTTTCCAGAATAACCTTTTCGTTTATTGTTCTCCACCCCAATGTTTAGTAAATATTTTCGAAAATATGAAACGACGAGTTCGACTTTGCTTAGAAAATAACGGAGAAAAAGTGGAGTAAATTTAAATATATTCAAGTCGAATTCCACAAACTTTAATAAACGTAAAATTACAATTGGAACATGTTTCGGGAGAAAACTAACTTTCATAATTTTAAACATTCTTTATGGGCTGACGATGCGAATAGTTTTCTCCAGAAACAAAACAATCAGGCGCTTCAGTCCGCAGTCCGAAAACATAACTAACAAACTCAAGGAGCTCGAAAACTTGAGCACCTCACAATTCGAAAACTACAGATTTTATGAAGCTTGAGACTTTGAGCAACGTATGAGAACATTAAAGACAAAATTTGAGAACTGGAGAAATCCGAGACTATGGAAAACTTGAGATATTTGGGAATCTGAGACTTCGAGGAACATAAGAATAAAAAATTTTAAAAATTATTTGAGATTTGGAACTTAGGCTTTTTGAATACTGGGGAAACTTGAAAAATCTAACAACCTCACAATTGGAAAAATCAAAGATCTTGCAAAACTAGAGATCTTATAGAGCTTGAGACTTCCAGCAATGTATGAGTCTGGGAATATTAAAGACCAAACTTGAGAACTTGAGGAACCCGGGATTTTGGAAAAGTTGAGATCGTTGGAAACCTGAGACTTTGACGAACATAAAAATAAAAATTTTAGAACAATTGTAGACTGAGGGAGCTTGAAAACATAAGAATGAAAACTTTTGAGAAACTATTTGAGAGTTGAACCTTAGACCTTCCAACGCATAAATTGTAAACTGAGGGATCTAAAATCTAAGATCTTGGAAAACTTGAGATCCTATTTGGCTTGGGACCTCGAACAATGTATGAATCTGAGAAGATTAAAAACAAAATTTGAGAACTTGAGGAACTCGAGATTATGGAAACCTTGCGATTTTTGGGAACCTATCTGAGGAAAATAAAAATAAAAATTTTATAAAAATTAATTGAAAACTAAATCTAAAACAGAATTTGAAATCTTGAGCTACCTCCTAATTTGGAAAGTCTAAGATGTTGTAAAACTAGAGATCCTATGGAGCTTGAAACTAGGAATATTAAATCTAAATTTGAGATCTGGAGGAACCCAAAATTTTGGAAAACTTGAGATCTTTGGGAACATGACACTTCGAGGAACATAACAATGAAAATTTTTGGAAAATTATTTTAGGGTTGAGCCTTTCTAAGAGATAACCAGAAAACTGAGGGAGTTTGAGACCATACCAAATTTTAGAACTTAAAAAACCCGAACTTTTGGAAAACTTTAGATTTTTGGGAACCTGTCTGATGGAATTAAGAATGAAAATTTTATAAAAATTAACAAAGCCATCTAAATAAATCCATACTTCATTACACAAAAAAGTAAAAATTTTGTGACTCAGATGAATTGAACTCAATTACCAAGCTTTTCATTCCATTTTTCACCGATTAATTATTTTCTATCCCAATATCAGATTCATACTTTCAAACAGAACTTAATAACATTAAACCAATGGATATTCTTTAAAAACTGTAAACAAATTATACCATAGACACTATAACAAATTCAAAACACACCACTTAGTTAGAAATCCTTCAGAAACAATATCCTTTTCAAATTCATTAACATACTTTGGAGTAGTTTCAGAGAAATGTTCAAAAATACTTAAGAAAAACGGTTTCACAGTCTCTCCACAAAATATGGCTAAATCCTACACAATAATATGTTTATTCCAACGTCAGAGAAACGTGACATTGCATACGTCAATAGGCAATGAGAAATGTAGAAATGTTCGAAAAAACTTGAATGGTTTTGAAGCGAATTGAAGAAACTTAAAGAGAATTGAAGAAACTTGAATCGGCTTTGAAAAGGCTTGGAATGTCTTGAAACGACTTCAAAAACTTGAGGCGACTTGAAACGACATGAAATGTTTTGAAGGGACTTGAGGCAACTTGAAATGTTTTGAAAACAATTAAAGATTTGAAAAGACTTGAAAATATTTTGAAGGGACTGAAAGCGACTTGAAGAAACTTAAAACGACTTGAAAGGACTTTGAAGCGACTTGAAATGTCTTGAAGAGTCTTGAAGCGTCCTGGGAAGATTTGAAATATCTTGAAGGGATTGGAAGCATTAGAAGCGGTTTGAAAAAACTTGAAGCATCCTGGGAAGTCTTCAAATATCTTGAAGGGACTGAACGTCACTTGAAAAAACTTAAAATGTATTGAAGCAACTTGAGGAAACTTGAAACGAAATGAAGAAACTTATAATATTTTGAAGCGACTTAAAAGGACATAAAATGTTTCGAAGGGACTTGAGATCACTTGAAATGATTGAAGAAATACTTTAAGAGTCTTGAAACGATCTGGGAAGATTTCAAGTAATATCTTGAAGGGACTGGAAGCCACTTGAAAAGACTTGAAATACCTTGAAGCGACTTGAAAGGACTTGAAATGTCTTGAAAAACTTGAACTTGATGTTTTGGAAGGACTTGAGGTGACTTGAAATGTCATGAAGAGTGTTGAAACGACTTCAAGAGAAATGAAGCGACTTTGAGAAACTTGACTGAAATGGAAAAAACTTGAAATGTTTTGAAACGACTTGAAAGGCTTGAAACGAATTGAAGAAACTTAAAGAGGATTGAGGAAACTTCAATCGGCTTTGATAAGGCTTGGAATGTCTTGAAACGACTTCAAAATCTTGAAATGACTTGAAACGACATGAAATGTTTTGAAGGAACTTGAGGTAACTTGAAATGTTTTGAAAGCAATTGAAGCTTTGAAATTACTTGAAAATATTTTGAAGGGACTGAAAGCGACTTGAAGAAACTTGAAACGACTTGAAAGGACTTTGAAGCGACTTGAAATGTCTTGAAGGGTCTTGAAGCGACCTGAAAAGATTTGAAATATCTTGAAGGGATTGGAAGCATTGGAAGCGACTTGAAAAGACTTGAAACAAGCTGGGGAAGCTTCAAATATCTTGAAAGGACTGAAAGCGACTTGAAAGAACTTGAAACGAAATGAAGGAACTTGAAAAACTTGAAGCAAGTTGAAACGACATGAAATGTTTCGAAGGGACTTAAAGCGACTTGAAAGGATTTGAAACCTCCTGAAACGATTTGAATGACTTGAACTTGATGTTTTGAAAGGACTTGAGGTGACTTGAAATGTTTTGAAGGAGATTGAAGCGTATTGAAATGCCATGAAGAGTCTTGAAACGACTTGAAAAGAAATGAAGCGACCTTGAGAAATTTGAAAGGACTGGAAAAGACTTGAAATGTTTTGAAACGATTTGAAAGGCTTGAGGCGACTTGAAACGACATGAGATGTTTTGAAGGGACTTTAGGCAATTTAAAGTGTTTTGAAAGCAATTGAAGATTTGAAACGACTTGAAAATATCTTGAAGAGACTGAAAGCGACTTGGAGATAGATCAAGCGACTTGAAGAAACTTGAAAGGACTTTGAAGCGACTTGAAATGTTTTGAAGAGTCTCGAAGCAACCTGGAAAGATTTAATATATCTTGAAGGGATTGGAAGCGGCTTGAAAAGACTTGAAACAAGCTGGGGAGGCTTCAAATGTCTTGAAGGGACTGAAAGCGACTTGGAAAAACTTAAAATGTCCTGAAGCAATTTGCAGAAACTTGAGGCGAAATGAAGGAAGCGACTTGAAACGACATGAAATGTTTTGAAGGGACTTGAAGCGACTTGAAAGAATTTGAAATGTCTTGAAACGACTTGAAAGACTTGAAATGGACTTTTTGAAAGGACTTCAGGTGACTTGAAATGTTTTGAAGGAATTTGAAGCTACTTGAAATGTCATGTAGAGTCTTGAAACGACTTGAAGAGAGATGAAGCGACTTTGAGAAACTTGAAACGAGTAGAAAAGACTTGAAATGTTTTGAAACGACTTCAAAAACTTGAGGCGACTTGAATCAACATGAAATGTTTTGAAGAGACTTGAGGCAACTTGAAATGTTTTGAAAGCAATTGAAGATTTGAAAAGACATGAAATAACTTGAAAATATTTTGAAGGGACTGAAAGCGACCTGAAGATAGATAAAGCGACTTGAAGAAACTTGAAACGACTTGAAAAGACTTTGATGCGACTTGAAATGTCTTGAAGAGTCTTGAAGCGACCTGGGAAGATTTGAAATATTTTAAAGGGATTGGAAGCATTGAAAGACTTGAACTTGATGTTTTGAAAGGACTTGAAACGACATGAAATATTTTGAAGGGACTTGAGGCGACTTGAAATGTTTGAAGAAATACTTGAAGAGTCTTGAAGCGATCTAGGAAGATTTCAAATAATATCTTGAAGGGACTGGAAGCCACTTGAAAAGACTTGAAATACCTTGAAGCGACTTGAAAGGGTTTGAAATGTATTGAAATGACTTGAAAGAATTGAACTTGATGTTTTGAAAGGACTTGAGGTGACTTGAAATGTTTTGAAAGAAATTGAAGCTATGAAATATCATGAAGAGTCTTGAAACGACTTTAAGAGAGATTAAGCGACTTTGAGAAACTTGAAACGACTTGAAAGGATTGGAGCGAATTGAAGAAACTTAAAAAGACTTGAAGAAACTTGAATCGGCTTTGAAAAAACTTTGAATGTGTTGAAACGACTTCAAAAATTTGGGGCGACTTGAAATTTTTGAAGAAATATTTGAAGAGTTTTAAAGCGATCTAGGAAGATTTCAAATAATATCTTGAAGGGACTGGAAGCCACTTGAAAAGACCTGAAATACCTTGAAGCGACTTGAAAGGATTTGAAATGTCTTGAAACGACTTGAAAAACTTGAACTTTATATTTTGAAAGGACTTGAGGTGACTTGAAATGATTTGAAGGAAATTGAAGCGACATGAAATGTCATTAATGGTCTTGAAACGACTTGAAGAGAGATGAAGTGACTTTGAGAATTTGAAATGACTTGAAACGACATGAAATGTTTTGAAGGGACTCGAAGCAACTTGAGATGTTTTGAAAGCAATTGAAGATTCGAAAAGACTTTAAATGACTTGAAAATATTTTAAAGGTACTAAAAGCGACTTGAAAAAACTTGAAACGACTTGAAAAGACTTTGAAGCGACTTAAAATGTCTTGAAGAGTCTTGAAGCAACCTGGGAAAATTTGAAATATCTTGAAGGGATTGGAAGCATTCGAAGCGGCTTGAAAAGACTTGAAGCAGCCTTGGAAGCCTTCAAATATCTTGAAGGGACTGAAAGCGACTTGAAAAAGCTTAAAATGTCCTGAAGCAACTTGAGGAAACTTGAAATGAGATGAAGGAACTTGGAATATTTTGATACTACTTGAAAAACTTGAACTTGATGTTTTGAAAGCACTTGAAACGACATGAAATATTTTGAAGGGACTTGAGGCAACTTGAAATGTTTTGAAAGCAACTAAAGATTTGAAAAGACATAAAATAACTTAAAAATATATTTTTTGAAGGGACTAAAAGAGACCTGAAGATAGATAAAGCGACTTGAAGAAATTTGAAACGACTTGAAAGGACTTTGAAGCGTCTTGAAATGTCTTGAAGAGTCTTGAAGCGACCTGGGAAGATTTGAAATATCTTAAAGGGATTGGAAGCGGCTTGAGAAGACTTGAAGCAACCTGGGAAGGCTTCAAATATCCTGAAGTTACTGAAAGCTACTTGAAAAAACTTAAAATGTCCTGAAGCAACTTGAGGAAACTTTAAACAAAATGAAGGAACTTGGAATATTTTGAAACTACTTGAAAGACTTGAAGCGACTTGAAACGACATGAAATGTTTCGAAGGGACTTAAAGCGACTTGAAAGGATTTGAAACGTCCTGAAACGACTTGAAGACTTGAAATGGATTTTTTGAAAGGACTTGAGGTGACTTGAAATGTTTTGAAGGAAATTGAAGCGACTTGAAATGTAATGAATTGTTTTTGTCGAATTTGCAGCCCGCATTTGAAGTTCTACTGTATCCACAGGCCACGCTATTCCATGTTGCCCCGCAATACCGTCCTGTATAAGTTGCTCTAATAAATCGCACAGTGTACAACTCCCGAGCCGCAAGAGCGTTCCCACGTGTTTCAGCGTAGGTCATAATCATATCGGTCATGTCACTATTTGAAAATAGTGTCAACAGTCACAGCAAAACTGAAAATAATTAATTGTCAGTCGTTTTTTGTTTGTGGGTTTATTTACTAGTGGTGTCAGCAGTTGATATCTTGGATTTTTGTAGTTAGATTTTCTTTATTTTTCTAGGTCTCCTCATATTAGGGACGCACCCTGTATGCGTGTCAAGGAAACATCTGCAATCATTTTAACTACATCAGCAAGTATCCCAAATTATCAAAGTGATTTCTTTTCTAAATTCGCTTGGGGCAAAATCCCCTATAACCACCCGTGTGTGTGTGTAATTTCACACACAATTGAAAACGTTGATGAACGTGCGGGGCCGTGCAATGGGTTGGAATGGTGCAATAGCATGATTATGCACGTTCATCAACATTTTGAATTGTGTGCGAAATAGCATGTTATGACACAGCTTTCAGCGGGTTTTTATGTGTCTGACGCACCGAGTCTCATTGGTGCGGCTAGTTAGAAATAAATATCTAGTAGACCGTGTCTTTTTTCGATACGTCAAAAAGCAAGTTGTGGTCAATAAAATGGAAGATCTGTCAAACTAACCTCAAAATACAAACAATTTTGTTCAATACTGCACTGACACTTGTCAGTGTCTTGACACCGCACTTGACACGGGTGTTTTTTTTTCCTCTCCTAATCTCGGATTTTCTCTAGCTTTTCTTAACATCTCTTGCTTCAAATATATCTTTTGACATTGGTCGATTTTCCATTCTTATAATGTGTCCATCCCAATATATGTTCGTTTTATCGTTTCCATTCTGGGTTCATGTTGTCAATTTTATCTCTTTCTTGGATTTTTACCACTGCTTTGATTGTTGAATTTTTTGATTGCTATGGTTGGACACTTCATCTAACTTTTCGCAGCTGTCAATGTTTTATTGCCCAATAAAAAAATCTTTATTATTGAAATATTCGCATAGCACGGCATGCCTCGGCCTGGAACGAATTAGTCTAGGGCGATTTGACGTATACAAATTATACAAAAATCTATGAATATACAAATTACTGGTGTATTGATGCATCTCTTTCTTTTTTGTAAAATTTCAGATCCACTCATACCTGTTTGTCCACATATCGCGTACCCGGGGGTCATTCCGAGCCCGCCACGAGACGAATTTCTTTCCCCTTCGCCCCGGCCGACCCCCATCGATCCCTCCTCCGTATACCAACCCGAACAAATTAAAACTCCTTGTTGATTATCGGGAACGGTGCAGTTTTCTCGGGGCAGACAGGCAAGGGCCGCGGATCCGTATTTAGGTTGATGCTGTTGGCAGCACTGCCGGCTGCGAGCTGCGAGTCATGATTAATGATTCGATGTCAGCCTGCTCCTAACCGTGGAGCTTTAGACATGTCTCTGGGCCCCTTTCAGTCCCCCCTGCGCCGCCGCCGCTGCATTGTGCCACCGCTGCTTCCACACGATATTTAGATTCGTATAAAGGACGCACTGTGTTTTTGATTATCGCCGTTTCGGGCCTGAAGGATTCCGAATAAAGAGCGGCCGCAGCCACCGGACGGAAGATTCTTTGGAGACTCCGTCAAAAACGAAACAAAGAATTCGCCATCTGCCATTAATTGCGCGCCGACGACGCGGTTAATCAATCATCGCGGTACGGGGAAAAGGATTTTTGGGATGGAAAGCAAGAGGTGCCGGTGGAGTTGCTTTATTTTTGAAAGTTGGGCGGATGAAGCGGAGTTGCCCTTTTATACCCAAGGATCAAGTAGATAAATGCGTCTTCTATTTAGCGGAAAGTCAAAACGTTTGCTCTTTTGTTTTGGGCAGCTCGTATGCCCAAATACGCATCAAAATCTAAAATGTTTGTATGATTTAAAACAATGTTTCTACGCCGTCCTGAAGACGTTTTTAATTTGAGACGTTTTTATATTCACCCATTTTCTATAATCAAATTATTTGAAATATTCTTTAAGGGCTGATGATGGCAGTAGTGTACTGCCGAAACATGTTCCCATTGTAATTTATTAAAGTTTGTAGAGTACGACTTAAATATATTTAAATTTTAATTTAAATTTACTCCACTCGGATTCATCGACATTCTTCTGGTTCAATTGAATTTTGTATCGATGGAATCGTGAATTTCCAAATGCCTAATCTTTGACATGTTGAATTCCTGAATCTTCAAATCATAACACAATTTGTATCGTTGGACTCCTTAATTAATTGCAGATTCTGAAACGCGGAAATTCTAAATTTGTAAATTTTAAATTCTCAAATCTGGAAGACTTCAATTTTCGAAATTCGAATATTTTAGTCATGGATAAATTAAATTTCCATATTCACAATATTTTGTATCGATGGGGTCGTGAATTTCCAAATGCCTAATCCTTGACATGTTGAATTCCTGAACCTTCAAATCTTAACTCAATTTGTATCGTTGGACCTCTTAATTGTCGGAAATTGCAGATTCTGAAACGTGGAAATTCTAAATTTGTAAATTTTAAATTCTCAAATCTGGAAAACTTCAATTCTGGAAATTCGAATATTTTAGTCATGGATAAATTAAATTTCCATATTCACAATATTTTGTATCGATGGGGTCGTGAATTTCCAAATGCCTAATCCTTGACATGTTGAATTCCTGAACCTTCAAATCTTAACTCAATTTGTATCGTTGGACCTCTTAATTGTCGGAAATTGCAGATTCTGAAACGTGGAAGTTCTAAATTTGTAAATTTTAAATTCTCAAATCTGGAAAACTTCAATTCTCGAAATTCGAATATTTGAGTCATGGATAAATTAAATTTCCATATTCACAATATTTTGTATCGATGGGGTCGTGAATTTCCAAATGCCTAATTCTTGACATGTTGAATTCCTGAATCTTCAAATCTTAACTCAATTTGTATCGTTGGACCTCTTAATTGTCGGAAATTGCAGATTCTGAAACGTGGAAATTCTAAATTTGTAAATTTTAAATTCTCAAATCTGGAAAACTTCAATTCTGGAAATTCGAATATTTTAGTCATGGATAAATTAAATTTCCATATTCACAATATTTTGTATCGATGGGGTCGTGAATTTCCAAATGCCTAATCCTTGACATGTTGAATTCCTGAACCTTCAAATCTTAACTCAATTTGTATCGTTGGACCTCTTAATTGTCGGAAATTGCAGATTCTGAAACGTGGAAATTCTAAATTTGTAAATTTTAAATTCTCAAATCTGGAAAACTTCAATTCTGGAAATTCGAATATTTTAGTCATGGATAAATTAAATTTCCATATTCACAATATTTTGTATCGATGGGGTCGTGAATTTCCAAATGCCTAATCCTTGACATGTTGAATTCCTGAACCTTCAAATCTTAACTCAATTTGTATCGTTGGACCTCTTAATTGTCGGAAATTGCAGATTCTGAAACGTGGAAGTTCTAAATTTGTAAATTTTAAATTCTCAAATCTGGAAAACTTCAATTCTCGAAATTCGAATATTTGAGTCATGGATAAATTAAATTTCCATATTCACAATATTTTGTATCGATGGGGTCGTGAATTTCCAAATGCCTAATTCTTGACATGTTGAATTCCTGAATCTTCAAATCTTAACTCAATTTGTATCGTTGGACCTCTTAATTGTCGGAAATTGCAGATTCTGAAACGTGGAAATTCTAAATTTGTAAATTTTAAATTCTCAAATCTGGAAAACTTCAATTCTGGAAATTCGAATATTTTAGTCATGGATAAATTAAATTTCCATATTCACAATATTTTGTATCGATGGGGTCGTGAATTTCCAAATGCCTAATCCTTGACATGTTGAATTCCTGAACCTTCAAATCTTAACTCAATTTGTATCGTTGGACCTCTTAATTGTCGGAAATTGCAGATTCTGAAACGTGGAAATTCTAAATTTGTAAATTTTAAATTCTCAAATCTGGAAAACTTCAATTCTGGAAATTCGAATATTTTAGTCATGGATAAATTAAATTTCCATATTCACAATATTTTGTATCGATGGGGTCGTGAATTTCCAAATGCCTAATCCTTGACATGTTGAATTCCTGAACCTTCAAATCTTAACTCAATTTGTATCGTTGGACCTCTTAATTGTCGGAAATTGCAGATTCTGAAACGTGGAAGTTCTAAATTTGTAAATTTTAAATTCTCAAATCTGGAAAACTTCAATTCTCGAAATTCGAATATTTGAGTCATGGATAAATTAAATTTCCATATTCACAATATTTTGTATCGATGGGGTCGTGAATTTCCAAATGCCTAATCCTTGACATGTTGAATTCCTGAATCTTCAAATCTTAACTCAATTTGTATCGTTGGACCTCTTAATTGTCGGAAATTGCAGATTCTGAAACGTGGAAATTCTAAATTTGTAAATTTTAAACTCTCAAATCTGGAAAACTTCAATTCTCGAAATTCGAATATTTTAGTCATGGATAAATTAAATTTCCATATTCACAATATTTTGTATCGATGGGGTCGTGAATTTCCAAATGCCTAATCCTTGACATGTTGAATTCCTGAACCTTCAAATCTTAACTCAATTTGTATCGTTGGACCTCTTAATTGTCGGAAATTGCAGATTCTGAAACGTGGAAGTTCTAAATTTGTAAATTTTAAATTCTCAAATCTGGAAAACTTTAATTCTCGAAATTCGAATATTTGAGTCATGGATAAATTAAATTTCCATATTCACAATATTTTGTATCGATGGGGTCGTGAATTTCCAAATGCCTAATCCTTGACATGTTGAATTCCTGAATCTTCAAATCTTAACTCAATTTGTATCGTTGGACCTCTTAATTGTCGGAAATTGCAGATTCTGAAACGTGGAAGTTCTAAATTTGTAAATTTTAAATTCTCAAATCTGGAAAACTTCAATTCTCGAAATTCGAATATTTGAGTCATGGATAAATTAAATTTCCATATTCACAATATTTTGTATCGATGGGGTCGTGAATTTCCAAATGCCTAATCTTTGACATGTTCAATTCCTGAATCTTCAAATCATAACACAATTTGTATCGTTGGACTCCTTAATTCTCGGAAATTGCAGATTCTGAAACGTGGAAATAATAAATTTGTAAATTTTAAATTCTCAAATCTGGAAAACTTCAATTCTCGAAATTCGAATATTTTAGTCATGGATAAATTAAATTTCCATATTCACAATATTTTGTATCGATGGGGTCGTGAATTTCCAAATGCCTAATCCTTGACATGTTGAATTCCTGAATCTTCAAATCTTAACTCAATTTGTATCGTTGGACCTCCTAATTGTCGGAAATTGCAGATTCTGAAACGTGGAAATTCTAAATTTGTAAATTTTAAATTCTCAAATCTGGAAAACTTCAATTCTGGAAATTCGAATATTTTAGTCATGGATAAATTAAATTTCCATATTCACAATATTTTGTATCGATGGGGTCGTGAATTTCCAAATGCCTAATCCTTGACATGTTGAATTCCTGAACCTTCAAATCTTAACTCAATTTGTATCGTTGGACCTCTTAATTGTCGGAAATTGCAGATTCTGAAACGTGGAAATTCTAAATTTGTAAATTTTAAATTCTCAAATCTGGAAAACTTCAATTCTGGAAATTCGAATATTTTAGTCATGGATAAATTAAATTTCCATATTCACAATATTTTGTATCGATGGGGTCGTGAATTTCCAAATGCCTAATCCTTGACATGTTGAATTCCTGAACCTTCAAATCTTAACTCAATTTGTATCGTTGGACCTCTTAATTGTCGGAAATTGCAGATTCTGAAACGTGGAAATTCTAAATTTGTAAATTTTAAATTCTCACATCTGGAAAACTTCAATTCTCGAAATTCGAATATTTTAGTCATGGATAAATTAAATTTCCATATTCACAATATTTTGTATCGATGGGGTCGTGAATTTCCAAATGCCTATCTTTGACATGTTCAATTCCTGAATCTTCAAATCATAACACAATTTGTATCGTTGGACTCCTTAATTCTCGGAAATTGCAGATTCTGAAACGCGGAAATTCTAAATTTGTAAATTTTAAATTCTTAAATTTGGAAAATTTGAGTCCTGCATATCTTGAATTTCTGAATTTACAAAATTTTAATTCAACGAAATCTTGAAATTCTGAAGCCCGAAATTAAATTTTAAATTAATTTGTGTGGTTGGATTCTAGAAATCTTGAATTTAGAAATTGCAGGTCTTGAACCGTGAAAATGCCAAATTTAGACATTTTCAAATTCTAAATTTGGAAATTAGAAACCTTTAAATCTAGAAGTCGTGAATTTCACAAATTTTGAATCGCTGCGGTCGTCTTCTAGTTCGGAAATCGCAAATTTTAAAACGTGGAAATTCTGAATTTGTAAATTTTGAATTATCAAATTTGGAAAATTTAAATTCCCGAATTTCGAATATTTGAGTAATGAAAAAATTGAATTTATGTATTTATGTTTAAAAGTTAAGGAATTGAGAAATTGAGAAACTGGAACACAGAGAAGTTCAGTTATTGAGAAATTGAGAAATGGTTCGAGAAGTTTACAAGTTGAGAAACTGAGAAATTGAGCAAGGGATAAACTGGGAAAATGGGGAATTGGGAAACTGAAATGAGAAAATAAAAACTGAAAAATTGAAACTGCTTAAGTAGGAAATTGAGATATTGAGAAACTGAGAATCTGAAAAACGGATAATTTTATAAATTGCGAGATCGAGAAGTTGAGGATTTAATAAGTTGAGAAACTGTGAAACGGAGAAATTGAGAACCTGTCGAAGTAAAAACCTGAGACATTGAGAACTTGAGAAACTAAAAAATGAGGAAGCAAAGGAATTAAACAACGCAACGGAGAAATGTAAAAATCTGACAAATGAGAAACTGGAACATTGAGAAATTGAGAAACTTAGACATTGAGAAATTGAGAGACTGAGAATCTGAAAAACTAAGAAACCAAAGAATTGAGAATCTGAGAAACGGGGAAACAAAATAGAGCAACGAAGAAAAGTTGAACTCTTGCAAATGAGAAACAAAAAGTTCAAGAGTTAATGAATTGAGAAATTGAGAAACTGGAACACAGAGAAATTCAGTTGTTGAGGAGTTGAGAAATGGATTGAGAAGTTTAGAAGTTGAGAAAGTGAGAAATCGAGTAAATGAAAAATTGGGAAAATGGGGAAGTGTTAAACTGAGATGAAAAACTGAAAAACTGAAAACTTGAGACTGCTTAACTAGGAAATTGAGATATTCTTAAACTGAGAATCTGAAAAACGGATAATTTTATAAATTGAGAAATCGAGAAGTTGAGGAGTAAAAAAGTTGAGAAACTGTGAAACAGAGAAATTGAGAAACTGTCGAAGTAAAAACCTGAGATATTAAGAACTTGAGAAACTAAGAAATGAGGAAGCAAAAGAATGGAACAACACAACGGAGAAATGTAAAAATCTGAGAAATGAGAAACTGGAACATTGAGAAATTGAGAAACTTAGACATTGAGAAATTGAGAAACTGAGAATCTGAAAAACTAAGAAACCAAAGAATCGAGTAATTCAGAAACTGAGAAACGGGGAAACAGAATAGAGCAACGAAGAAAAGTTGAACTCTAGCAAATGAGAAACTGAAAGTTCATGAGTTAAAGAATTGAGAAATTGAGAAACTGGAACACGGAGAAATTCAGTTGTTGAGGAGTTGAGAAATGGATTGAGAAGTTTACAAGTTGAGAAACTGAGAAATCGAGCAAGTGAAAAACTGGGAAAATAGGGAAGTGGGAAACTGAGATAGGAACTGAAAAACTGAAAACTTGAGACTGCTTAACTAGCAAATTGAGATATTCTTAAACTGAGAATCTGAAAAACGGATAATTTTATAAATTGAGAAATCGAGAAGTTAAGGAGTAAAAAAGTTGAGAAACTGTGAAACAGAGAAATTGAGAAACTGTCGAAGTAAAAACCTGAGATATTAAGAACTTGAGAAACTAAGAAATGAGGAAGCAAAAGAATGGAACAACACAACGGAGAAATGTAAAAATCTGACAAATGTGAAACTGGAACATTGAGAAATTGAGAAACTTAGACATTGAGAAATTGAGAAACTGAGAATCTGAAAAACTAAGAAACCAAAGAATGGAGTAATTGAGAAACTGAGAAACGGGAAAACAGAATAGAGCAACGAAGAAAAGTTGAACTCTAGCAAATGAGAAACTGAAAGTTCATGAGTTAAAGAATTGAGAAATTGAGAAACTGGAACACGGAGAAATTCAGTTGTTGAGGAGTTGAGAAATGGATTGAGAAGTTTACAAGTTGAGAAACTGAGAAATCGAGCAAGTGAAAAACTGGGAAAATGGGGAAGTCGGAAACTGAGATAGGAACTGAAAAACTGAAAACTTGAGACTGCTTAACTAGGAAATTGAGATATTCTTAAACTGAGAATCTGAAAAACGGATAATTTTATAAATTGAGAAATCGAGAAGTTGAGGAGTAAAAAAGTTGAGAAACTGTGAAACGGAGAAATTGAGAACCTGTCGAAGTAAAAACCTGAGACATTAAGAACTTGAGAAACTAAGAAATGAGGAAGCAAAAGAATGGAACAACACAACGGAGAAATGTAAAAATCTGACAAATGAGAAACTGGAACATTGAGAAATTGAGAAACTGAGACATTGAGAAATTGAGAGACTGAGAATCTGAAAAACTAAGAAACCAAAGAATTGAGAAACTGAGAAACGGGGAAACAGAATAGAGCAACGAAGAAAAGTTGAACTCTAGCAAATGAGAAACAGAAAGTCCAAGAGTTAATGAATTGAGAAATTGAGAAACTGGAACACAGAGAAATTCAGTTGCTGAGGAGTTGAGAAGTTTACAAGTTGAGAAACTAAGAAATAGAGCAAGTGAAAAACTGGGAAAATGGGGAAGTGGGAAACTGAGATGAGAAACTAAAAATCTGAAAACTTGAGACTGCTTAACTAGGAAATTGAGATATTCCGAAACTGAGAATCTGAAAAACGGATAATTTTATAAATTGAGAAATCGAAAAGTTGAGGAGTTAAAAAGTTGAGAAACTGTGAAACGGAGAAATTGAGAAACTGTCGAAGTAAAAACCTGAGACATTGAGTACTTGAGAAAGTGGAACAACGCAACGGAGAAGAGTAGAAATCTTACAAATAAGAAACTGAGACATGGAGAGATTGACAAACTGAGAATCTGAAAAACTAAGAAACTAAAGAATTGCGAAATTGAGAAACTGAGAAACGAGGAAACAGAATAGAGCAACGAAGAAAAGTTGAACTCTAGCAAATGAGAAACAGAAAGTTCAAGAGTTAAAGAATTGAGAAATTGAGAAACTGGAACACAGAGAAATTCAGTTGTTGAACAGTTGAGAAATGGATTGAAAAGTTTACAAGTTGAGAAACTGAGAAATAGAGCAAGTGAAAAACTACGAAAATGGGGAAGTGGGAAACTAAGATGAGAAACTGAAAACTTGAGACTGCTTAACTAGCAAATTGAGATATTCTGAAACTGAGAATCTGAAAAATGAATAATTTTATAAATTGGGAAATCGAGAAGTTGAGGAGTTAAAAAGTTGGGAAACTGTGAAACGGAGAAATTGAGAAACTGTCGAAGTAAAAACCTGAGACATTAAGAACTTGAGAAACTAAGAAATGAGGAAGCAAAAGAATGGAACAACACAACGGAGAAATGTAAAAATCTGACAAATGAGAAACTGGAACATTGAGAAATTGAGAAACTGAGACATTGAGAAATTGAGAAACTGAAAATCTGAAAAACTAAGAAACCAAAGAATTGAGAAACTGAGAAACGGGAAACAGAATAGAGCATCGAAGAAATGTTGAACTCTAGCAAATGAGAAACAGAAAGTTCAAGAGTTAAAGAATTGAGAAATTGAGAAACTGGAACACAGAGAAATTTAGTTGTTGAGGCGTTGAGAAATGGATTGAGAAGTTTACAAGTTGAAAAACTGAGAAATCGAGCAAGTAAAAAGCTGGGAAAATAGAGAAGTGGGAAACTGAGATAAGAATTGAAAAACTGAAAACTTGAGACTGCTTAACTAGGAAATTGAGATATTCTGAATCTGAGAATCTGAAAAACGGATCATTTTATAAATTGAGAAATCGAGAAGTTAAGGAGTAAAAAAGTTGAGAAACTGTGAAACGGAGAAATTGAGAAACTGTCGAAGTAAAAACCTGAGACATTAGGAACTTGAGAAACTAAGAAATGAGGAAGCAAAAGAATGGAACAACACAACGGAAAAATGTAAAAATCTGACAAATGAGAAACTGGAACATTGAGAAATT
Source organism: Diaperis boleti (assembly GCA_963583935.1). Lineage (NCBI taxonomy): Eukaryota > Metazoa > Arthropoda > Insecta > Coleoptera > Tenebrionidae > Diaperis > Diaperis boleti. The sequence continues at coordinate 52,175,290 of OY757247.1, read as the reverse complement.
GAGAAACTGAAAATCTGAAAAACTAAGAAACCAAAAAAATTGAGAAATTGAGAAACGGGGAAACAGAATAAAGCAACGAAGAAAAGTTGAACTCTAGCAAATGAGAAACTGAAAGTTCAAGAGTTAAGGAATTGAGAAATTGAGAAACTGGATCACAGAGAAATTCTGTTGTTGAGGAGTTGAGAAATGGATTGAGAAGTTTACAAGTTGAGAAACTGAGAAATCGAGCAAGTAAAAAGCTGGGAACATAGAGAAGTGGGAAACTGAGATAAGAACTGAAAAACTGAAAACTTGAGACTGTTTAACTAGGAAATTGAGATATTCTGAAACTGAGAATCTGAAAAACGGATCATTTTATAAATTGAGAGATCAAGAAGTTGAGGAGTTAAGAAGTTGAGAAACTGTGAAACGGAGAAATTGAAAAACTGTCGAAGTAAAAACCTGAGACATTGAGAACTTGAGAAACTAAGAAATGAGGAAGCAAAGGAATGGAACAACGCAAGAGAGAAAATTGAGAAACTGGAACACGGAGAAATTCAGTTGTTGAGGAGTTGAGAAATGGATTGAGAAGTTTACAAGTTGAGAAACTGAGAAATCGAGCAAGTGAAAAACTGGGAAAATGGGGAAGTCGGAAACTGAGATAGGAACTGAAAGACTGAAAACTTGAGACTGCTTAACTATTAAATTGAGATATTCTGAAACTGGGAATCTGAAAAACGGATAATTTTATAAATTGAGAAATCGAGAAGTTGAGGAGTTAAACAGTCGAGAAACTGTGAAATGGAGAAATTGAGAAACTGTCGAAGTAAAAACCTGAGACATTGAGAACTTGAGAAACTAAGACATGACGAAGCAAAGGAATTGAACAACGCAACGGAGAAAAGTAGAAATCTGACAAATGAGAAACTGGGACATTGAGAAATTGAGAAATTGAGAAACTGAGACAATGAGAAATTGAGAAACTGAGACATTGAGAAATTGAGAGACTGAGAATCTGAAAACTAAGAAACCAAAGAATTGAGAAATTGAGAAAACACAGAAAAATTCAGTTATAGAGGAATTGGGAAATTGAAAACTGAGAAACGAAGAAAGGGAGAAACTGAGAAATTGAGTGAAAAATTCGGAAAATGGGAAACTGAGATGAGAAACTGAAAAACTGAAAACTTGAGAATGCTTAACTAGGAAATTGAGATATTGAGAAACTGAGAATCTGAAAACTAAGAAAGAGGAAACGGTGAAATGAAAATCGAGACACACAGAAATTGAGAAGTTAAGGAGTTGGAATTTGAGAAACCAAAGAGTTGAGAAATTGAGAAACGGAGAAAGTAGAACTCTAGCAAATGAGAAACTAAAAATTTGAAAACTTGAGAGACTGATTAATTAGGAATATGAGATATGTATTGAGAAGCTGAGAATCTAAAAAAATCAGGAAAAGAAACGGTGAAATAAAAATCGAGACAAACAGAAATTGAGAAGTTGAAACTGCAAAAATTGAGAATTTTTAAGGTCCTCGTATTTTCACTTTACATTTCCTAAGCTTTTTGGGTTTTCAAGAGCTAAGGTTTTTAGATTCACATTTTTTTTTTTAGGTATTGTGTTCGATTTTCAAGCTCTCAAATTTTTAGGTTTTCATGTTCTCAGGCTCAGATTTCTAAGAATTTAGCGGAGAAGTATTCTTTACATTTAAAAACGATTGCCTAATTTTATAGTGTTTGAATTTGAGATTGAAAATGTTTTGGGACGACATCGACAAGGAGCAAAAGAAGAAAATAAATGTTTACCACTACATGATATTTTATCTACAAAACCGTACATACAGTACAAAAGCACATGACGTAATTCCTCTCATATTTGCAGCTCTCAGCTTATCGACGCACCCTCGGCGATAAGAGGGTGGTAATCCAGCCTCGAGCTGTCACTCTGTGTTCCCAGAAATTCCATTACCAAAAGTATTAAACCGCCGCCCCCGCACGGAATCATTTTTAAACAAAATCCTTGCTCGTTTCGTCAGAGCGTGTAAGAAATTACAAACCATGCGACAAGCCTCATGGTTTTGTAACAATCACGTATAATTAATTATGCTTTAATGATGCTCGCGTTCAACTTAACATGGCAACGAGAAAGACGAATACAGATGGCTGAGATAGTCACCGTACGACCAACAACTGATTTTTCGGAAAACCGGAGGGTAATTAGGCAAATCAGTTGCGGATTTCGGCTGATGACCTACTTACGGTACAGTGCTCATTGTAACGTCGGAAGACCGCATGACTGCTGTTGCACCTTTTGGCTCGTTGTCAGTAATTTATGATCGGGCTAAGAATAGGCTAGGGTTGAGAAATGGTTCTTAAGAAACTGAAAACTATTCGGCTCGAAGAGTTGCAATTGTGGGCCTGTCGGGGTTTTTCTGCAGGACGATGGGGTGTTTGTGGACAGGACTAAATAATTATGCTTGGAGCAGTTCGGCTAAATTGTTCTGGTTTTCGGCCCTTTGTGGAAGCGTCTCTTAATTCTTTTTCACAATTGGAACCACCGCCTTGTTTACCTCCTCACCCCAGCTAATCACCCCGGTTTGAATTTCCAATTTCGCAGGTCTCCGACGTCGCCGCGGAACGAAGGGTATCAAACTCAACCCGTCTCATTATCCCGGAGTTCGTATGCAGGGCGCCATCTGATCTCTCGATAAAATATTACTGCCATTTTTCATCCTCCTTCAGCAGCTTTTGAGTTGTCAGATAGACTTGATCACTGGGGGTATTAAAAGAGCTCAATGATTAGGCACTTTGGGTGTTCCGAAGTTCGCGCGTCCGAAAAAAACCGGGGATCGATTGTGTTAAACGAAAGAATTAATATTAACATAGCTTTTTAATTGTTCCATCACACGCTACCTGTTGACGACGCTTCCGCGAAATCCAAAAACAACACCGAAGGACAATAACGTCCCTCCGCGGCGGCGGGGGCGGTTGGGCGACGCACGGCGCGGCACCGACTCCCTCCAACTTCCAATAAACAAGTATATTGTTGTGTCGGGAGGCGCTAACTCGCAGCAACCCTCGGGTGCTAATAACAAGCATGATTCAGCAGAAGGAGGTCTTCGTGGGTGCGACTCGCGGTGTCAGCTCGCGCCCAGGTGGCCGTGTCAGCTGCCGGTAAGGACAGGACAGGCGACAAACACACTCTACCTTACCTGGCTCTGCGATCGCCTCATTTCAATATTGATAATGCGTGTTATGTGCAGACCACACCGTGATTAACTGACAGTCGATATGAGATAGAATGGTAACCGGCGAGCATGACAAGTGCGTGGGCCGTGACATGTGTGTGAAGTCAGCATCGGAGACAGGGAAAAATGCGCTTCTGTCGAGGACGAGATACAAGAGACAGCGAAGAGAGTTCGAAGTGTTAAAAAGGTGAGGGGCCCTTCGGCGGATTGGATTTCTGAAATATTCGGGGGATTCGGGGAGATCCCCGAGATAGAGAGATAATGTATGCGGGGTGTCTGAGGATTACCGGGCCGGAGTGTCAGGTGTTGCCGCGACGTCGCGAACATTGCTGGCTATCTTTGGCTTCCATCTTCAAACGGGGACGGTCCAAAGTGTGAAATGCCGAGCCTGAATCCGCAACCAAACATACGCGTCGTTTCTTTAAAAGTTCCTTCAGCTTCTGCTTTCTTTCTTCCCTCCTCAAGTCCTCAGGTTCTCAGTTTCTAAATTTCTTACAGTTTTCATGTATTCGATGGTTCCTCAGGTTGTTCAAATTACGAAGCAGGTTCTCTGAGTTTATAGGTTTCATATTTCTTCAGTTTGGTACCACAAATTTCTCAGGTTCCTGTCTCAATGGGGTCGTCCCACAATTTTCAAAAACAGCTTTTCTAGAAACTAGAAGAAAAAATATTATACCCCTGTTTTTTTGTTTATTCGAAATCGCTCGTTTATTAGGTAAAAAAATCCGAAAGGTTTGTCTTATTTGAAACTCGCGCCGTCAGCACGGAACAAAATTTACCAGACAAAATTCAAAGTTACTAGACGCACGAACCAATGAGAATGCTCCGCGAAATGACGTCAGAGAGGCGGCAAATGTACAGCGTTTGAAAAGGCTAGCTGAAATTGAATCAAAAATCTGGAATTACTCTAGAGTCTTTAAATCAAGAAGCAGTCGGATTCGGAATGAATTAAAAACGTTTTGGAATTAATGAATCACAAGAGATCGGAAGGAATCAAAACGTATTAAAAAAATACGAGGAGTCAGAATTAAAAAAAAATTGTTTGGAAACGAAGAGATAACAACAGGGATCAAGAGGAAATACGAGGGCTTTTGACGAAACAGAATTAATGAGAAATCAGAAAGAATTAACAGAATTTAAGCTGAAGAAAGAAACCAGAAAAAATTAATAAGAAACGTTTCTTGAAGAATGTTTTTTTATTGTGCTCCACAAGAATTTTATGGACCATGTGGTTAGCGTAAGAATTAATTAAGAGCAGGACTTATAAAGATATAGGAAAAATTAGACAGCATGACAAGAAAACATCGAAATATAAAATGGCTATCAGAAACAAAAGATAAAAGGGAATCAAGAGGAATAAAAAAAATAGAAATAAAAAAAATAAATTGAGATAGGGAAAAATATAAAATATCAAATGACGAATCTGAAGAAATTAGGAGAATGTACAATTGCGAGAAATTAGAAAATAAAAGTAATTAGAAGAAAAAAATAGAGGTAAAAAGAAAAAGGAGAAAATAGAAGAAATGAGTAAACATAAAGGCTAATAAAGGAAGAAAGACTGCTCGCAAGTGAAGAGAAATCGGAAAGAATTAAGAGATAGGAGGAACGACGAAGAGAAGAGAGAATTACTACAGGATCTCGAAAAAGAAAAGGAATAAAATACTGCACATGGAGACTTTAGAAATGAGGAAGTCGGTTGTAGCAGGGACAAACCAGGAAGAAATAGCAGAAACCAAAAGATAGTTACATAAATGAAAAAGACCAGAAGAAAATCAGGAGGGAAAAACATTTCTGGGACTATGTGAGGCAATTCGAGGTGGTGGATTTAATAGAAGCTTGGTTAGAAGAACAAAAATGGAAAACGAATTCAAGTGGGAATGTCAGGCGAGAATAGGAAAGAAGAAGAAGAACAGTAAACGGAGGATCATAGGAAGAAGTAGAAGAATTCTTTCGCTCAGTTCTGCATTCATCCACATGTCTCTTTCTCTCAGTTCCTATATTTATTTTCTCGCGTATATCCATTCCTCTCGTAGGAATATTTTTCCGTCTCGTTCTTCCTGCGTTCTTCTTCTGTTCTCTTTATCTCTGATTCAGTATACTGCATTCTCTCCTACCTTCCATCCTGTCTCCGAATTCAAACTATTCATTTTGTATTGTAGGAAAACATGAAATTGGAAACGGTGTCATCAAAGAAAGAATTTCCGAAGCATAGAACATATCACTAAAGACACTTACATATTATGTTCTCTACATTTTCTTAATGAACCCTAGTGAGGCGCACCTTGATCCAATAACAGCTGCAAAAGAAAAGGTTTGTCTTTTGCTTCTGAAACGCAAGAGTTAAACACAAGTACTTTTCAAATTTTCGGAGTGTGAAATATGGCAAAGTAACAAGTGAAACTGGAGTGTCAACATCAGTAGACAGCACGTTATTGAGTAAACCTATGGATATTGACCCAAAAGAGAGGAAACTACTCCCTGGACTAACAGCTGGATCACCAACATGTCGTGAGCATGTCAAACAATTCCAATCTTTTGTGTTGATGCTGATGAAGTGAAGAGAAAGCAAAACCTCAAGATATCAGTTAAATGAGAAAAACAAATGCGAAAACAGTCAGTACATAATCAATGATCATCCCCTCAGTTACGTTGTTTATATAACATTGAGGTTATGTTGTTTTTCTAGAGATGTGTGGAATGAAACTTTTGTAGAATGTTCTTCATGGGGCAGACAAAGAGCACAGCTTTGTGTACAAGAGCATGGAGAACGCCTTCCACACTTGTTGTGAATACACACATATTATAAACCCAATGAGCAAGACACGTCGTACAGGTAAATAAAAATTATTTAAAATATTTTTTTGCATGGTAATCACATTTTTCTATGTATGTACCGATAACATACTGGCCTCTCTGTTGGAGCCTGTGACGACATCAAACAAGGATTTACAGTTCCCTAGTTCTTGTGATTTCTTCCTTTGGCCACGTATTAAAAAAAACTGAAGATTTTTTGCAAACTGTTTTTAATGGGATAAGAAAAAGGGCAGAACTCTCTACAAGAAACATCGAAAACATTTTCACCATTTTGTTTTGTGTCCTTCTAAGGGATTGTAAAATTTTCAACAAACATTTGTAGAAATTTGGTTAGAGACTGTCAGTTGCTCATATCCTTTGGAAGAGTATTTTAATTTCGACATTTTAAAGAAATAGAGGTGTAAAACCAAATCATAAAGTGTCCGATATCTAAAAATATTAACTCAATTAACATCACACCAAAGGTCTGAATGCACTTTACTTTTACCTTAATTTTTTACCAACTAAGGCACAAAAATTTTCTTAAATTAATATTGGTGAATACAACATGCTTCTGTCAAAAACCGTTATAGGAATCCTGGAGATACCTTGGACATTGCAGCCCAAACCCCCAAATCGTGTCGGTTTATATAAAACCGCTAAAACACTCTTGTCAACACTTTTTTGAGATGCATAATAATAATTATTAACAATATTTAACAATTTTGAGGTTATGTTGTCTGTTTACAAGTCATGGACAGTCGTTAATCAGTCAAGCTCAACACTGTAAAAAAATAAAACAAAAACGCAATTTCAAAGCTTGCTCTAACCAGGTTTTTTGTTGAATGTTCGTTAGCTTAAGACTAAAGGTGACGAAATTTTATTACCAAGTGTGCGACACAGAGAAAATATGTCTAAAGTAATCCCGCTTTCTTTCAGAAACGGTTCAATCGATTTGAAATCTACAAATGGGGTTGTACTCAAGGTCTTATGCTGATTCACGCTATAGTATTAAAATTCTAAGTTTCATTTTTTTTGGAAATTTTTGAAAATCTTTTTGGTAATTTTCAAGAATTCCAAAGATTTCAATTTTCTGCAAATGTCAATAATTAATCCGTTTTCAAAATTCCAATATCGTAAAGAACGCCCACCGGAAAAGGTTTTGAAATTTTCCCTTTGTTCTTTGCCGACGCGACGTCCCGCTGCAACTGCTGCATTGGTGAAAGGAGTCGGACAGTAAAAGTGACTGGGAGCATACTGACGTATTGTTATCATTGTTATTCTGCCACTTATGATACAACACCTTATCTGAAAGTTTATTATAATAGTCCAAGCAAATTATAATTTTTAGAAGAAATAATTCATAAAGTAACGCCTAGCAGGGACCCAAATAAAGATCCGAAGAATTCCCACCCCCCGAGCTTTTGCCCAAAATATCGCCACCGAGCGTCATGTCATGAAGCTATTCTGCATTTTTCTCGTAAACGGTAACTCCGACGAGAAAATGATACAGAAGTTATTGAGCTCTCCACTAAATACAGTATAAAATTGGTCTCATGAAGTTTTTGCATATCTTCCACCCAACGCTCATAAATGACGTTGGAAAATGAGTATAGTTTTCAGCGCGAAGGCAAAAATTAGTCCACCCCTGTTTTTTCACCCGTCTTAGGCTCTTGGCGGGCGGTAAACAACAAAGGAAAATTTTCAAAATCGTTTTCCGCCGGCACCGCTTGTGATATTAAAATTCTGAAAACACAAAAATGTTTGATATTTACAGGACATAAAAATGTATACCTCAGATTTTAAAAAAATGCAAAGTTAAGCAAAAAAATTAAAAAGTTTTTTGAAATTGTTTTTTTAAATGTTTCAGTATAGCCTGAAGTACACATATTTACTTGGTCCAATGATGTTTTTATTTTTAGAATTGAACAATTAGTACCACTTTAAATGCGGGAATTCTTTCAGCGCCATCTCGCGTGCCGGATACACACTATTTTAAGTGCGTAATTTTTGAACAGTTTTGTCCCAAAATACAAAATTTTGTATGCCACTGGATATTATTTTGTTTTTCAGTTTGTAACAAGTTAGAATATAGAAGCGAGCGAAGCGAGCTGGTATTCATAACAATATGAATGAGTAAATTACATTATTAACCCATTTGCATACAAGATTTTGTGTTTCGGGACAAAAGTATTACGAAATTATACATTCTTTTACAATAAAAAATTATTTCGTTCTTCAGTTTTACCAATGTTAGAATATATTAAGGAGCGAAGTGAGCAGGTATTCATAAACTATGCGAATCGGTAAATTACATAATCAACCCATTTATGTTGGATTCCAGAAATCAAGAAATAGAGTAAAGGGATTGCTGAATTGATTGATTCTCGAAATACGCGAATTTTGAATACCAAGTCTTGGAAAAAGCAAACGTAATAGGAACATTAATAACAAATATAATTATGTACATGAATAACCACAAACACATAGGAAGAATTACAAAAGGAACGTAAAATCTTGTATAGAACACTTCTTTAAAATAATTATTGACTCGTCTTGTTTATGAATAGTAGCTCGCTTCGCTCGCTCATATATTACAAACGAAAAACGTTTTTATTGTAAAATAGACCTGATGAACTTGAAACCCTAAATCTTGCGATAAATCTGAATCAGGGGCCGAAAGAAAATCCGAGATGGTGGATCGAAAAGAAATATGGATGGAAGAACGAAGCTGGAAAAAAAATTGGTGGGAATGTCAGGCAGTCAGAATAGAGCAAACGAATAAGCACGGGAAGAATGCAGAGTGGGTGGGGAAAAGAATAGCGTCCGACTATCTGCCAGTAGAAATAAGTATAGGAAGAGGTATACAGGAGAAAAGCGGAGACAAAAGAACACAAGAATGTGATAATCAAAATATGGAACAAACAGGGAGTGGAAGAGTACAACAGAAGTTTAGAAAAAGTTAGATACGAACAACAAGAAGTAGGAAAGATGGAGAAAAAATTTAAAAAAAAAATATTGGAAGAAGCGACAAAGAGAGAAATAACAAAATGGGGTAGAGGAGCAAGAAATAAAAATTAATGGTCGGACAAAGAATGTGAACAACAGAAAAAGGAGACAATAAAGGAGTTAAGAGGATGCAAACAGAAAGAAATTGAGAGTGAGAGTGACGCAGCTGGAAGGGAAAGTGGAGTATCAGGAAAGGAGAAAGAGGAAGAACAATGTTGTGATAAGAGGATGGGGTGGGGAAAAGTAGAGTAGTAGACAGCAGGCCAAAGAGAGGATAGAGAAAAAAAAAGAGAGAATGATAATATTTATAGATAATGACCTCACAAAGGAAGAAAAAAAGTTACAGAAGAAATTAAGAAAAGGGGGGGGAGGGACGGGAAAGAAACAAGAGAGGGATATAGCAAATTAAAAATAAACGTGGTTCCATGGAAATCGAATGACACCATAGAGAAACTAGACGTTTTCCAATAAGAAGAATTAGGAGGGAGGAAAAAATGTAGACGAAAGCAAAGAAAAAAGGAAAAGAAACAAGAAAAGAAGAGAAAGGATCTAAACCCTACAAGGAACATAATGCGGGATGAAAAAAACTTAACCTATAGAGGGAAAATTTGAATGGAAACAAACAAGGAGGCGAAGAAGAAGAGTGGACCTAGACAGGTGGCAGAAGAGAAATAGCAGAGATTACGGAATAGTAAATAAAAATATGGAGTGACGAAGGAGTAGAAGGCTACAAGAGAAGACTAGAAACAATTAGATTAGAAGAACTAGAAGTAGGTAAGATGGAGAGAGAATTGAAACACATTTTAGAAGAAGCAGTGACAAAAAAAGAAATATCAATGGTGGAACAAAGAATGTGATCAACAATGAAAAGGAAAGAAGATTGAAGGAATGAAGAAAAATCAAAGCAAAAGGAAACGGCTTTTTAAAAGCGAGACGACAATATAGAGAAGAAAAGGTAAAAGAAGAAAAGATATAAGCTATAAGAATAGAAAAAGAGGTGTAGAACTATATCAATAGAGAGAAAGAATAGATAGAGAGAAATGAGAAATGAAGAGTAATTAGAAGAATAAAGGCTAATCAAGGAAGAGTGTTCGCAAATGAAGAAAAAACGGAAAGAATTAAGAGATAGGAGGAACACAGAAAAACCAGTGGGAATGTCAGGCGAGAATAGGAGGAAAGAAGAATAGTAATAAACGAAGGATCATGGGAAGAGGTAGAAGGATTCATAGAGTGAGGGAAAGAATTTTTTTTCCTTCTTTTCTTGTCAGTCCGTATCCTTGTCCCTTTCACTCAGTTCTGTATTCATCCACATGCCTCTTTCTCTCAGCCCATCTATTTATTTGCTCGCCTACCCGTTCCTCTCTATCTCTGATTCAGTATCCTGCATTTTCTCCTTCCTTCCTTCCCAAAACTAATCATTTTGTCTTCTCTTGCACCTTCTCTATCTCCTCTTGTTCTTTCCATTGCCAAACGCCCGTTCCTTTCACTCTTCTCTTGAAATCGCCTCCCCACTTTCTCTCTCCCCATACAAACCATATCGCCTTATTTGGTTTTCTTCTTAACTGTATTCTGCCTTATCCGTGGCGCTTTAATTTTGAACACTTTTGTCGCAAGATACAAAGTTTCGCATGCAACTGGGTATTATTTTGTTTTTCAGTTTGTAACAAGTTAGAATATAGAAGCGAGCGAAGCGAGCTGGTATTCATAACAATACGAATCAGTGAATTACATTATTAATCAATTTGCATACAAGATTTTGTGTTTCGGGACAAAAGTATTACGAAACTATAAAATCTTGTTAAGAACTCTTCTTTAAAATTATTGATTCGTCTTGTTTATAAATAGTAGCTCGCTTCGCTCGCTCATATATTACAAACCAAAAGGACAAAATAAACATTTTTATTGTAAAATAAATCTAAGGAACTTGAAACCCTAAATCTTGGGACAAATTTGAATTAGGGTCCAAAAAAAAATTCGAGATGGTGGATTAAAAAGAAATATGGATGGAAGAACAAAGCTGGAAAAAGAGCTGCTACCAAAAGAATTGGTGGGAATGTTAGGCAGCGAGAATAGAGTAAACGAAGGAGCATGGGAATAAGTAGGTAGAAGAATGCAGAGTGGGTGGAGAAAAGAATAGCGTCAGACCATCTGCCTGTAAAAATAAGTATAGGAAAAGGTAGACAGGAGAAAAACGAAGACAAAAGAACACAAGAATGTGATAATCAAAATATGAAACAAAGAGTTAGATACGAAGAACAAGAAGTAGGAAAGATGGAAAAAGAATTGAAAGAAATATTGGAAGTAGCGACAAAAAGGAGTAGAGGAGCAAGAAAACAAAATTAATGGTCGGACAAAGAATGTGAACAACGGAAATAGGAGACAATAAAGGAGAGAATACAAACAAAAAGAAATTGAGAGTGAGAGTGAGAGTGACACAGCTGGAAGGGAAAGTAGAGTATGAGGAAAGGAGAAAGAGGAAGAACAATATTATGATAAGAGGATGATGGGGTGGGAAAAAGAAGAGTAAACAGCAGGCCAAAGAGAGGATAGAGAACAACAGAAACAAAGATAATATTTATAGACAATGACCTCACAAAGCAAGAAAGAGAAGCATAGCGAAGGAAGAAGACGGAAACGGGAAAGAAACAAGAGAGGAATACAGCAAAATAAAAATAAACGTGGCTCAATGGAAATCGAATGACACGATAGAGAGACTAGACGTTTTCCAGTAAGAAGAAGAAGGAGGGAGAGAAAAATGGAGACGAAAGCAAAGAAAAAAGGGAAAGAAATGAGAAAAGAAGAGCAGAAGAGAGGGGATGAAAAAAAATCCAAAGACTACAAGGAACAAAATGCGAAGTGGAAGAAACTCACGGATAGAGAGAAAATTTGAATGGAAACAAGCAAGGAGGCGAAGAAGAAGAATGGAACTAGACAAGCGGCAGAATAGAAATGGCAGAGATTACGGAATAGTAAATAAAAATTAAATTAAATAAAAATATGGAGTGACGAAGGAGTAGAAGGCTACAAGAGAAGACTAGGAACGAATAGATTGGAAGAACTAGAAGTAGATAAGATGGAAAGAGAATTGAAACACATTTTTGAAGAAGCAGCGCCAAAAAATGAAATAACAATAGGAGGTAGAGGAGCAAGAAAGAAATATCAATGGTAGAACAAAGAATGTGATCAACGATAAAAAGGAAAAAAGAGTGGAAGAGTGGAAAAAGCCCAAAGCAAAAGGAAACGGCTTTTTAAAAGCGAGGGGACGATATAGAGAAGAAGAGGCAGAAGAAAGAGAGATAAGAGAAAAAAAGAGACAGTTAGTGGGGGCAGATAAAGATGATCGAGTAGAAAGAATACTTCATGAGACTGCTGGAAAGGAAAAAAGAAAACGGGAGATGAAAATGGCCCCAGAAGGAAAAGAAATCGCGCTGCAAGTGGAGAGACAGCTAAAAAAACTGAGGGATGAATGGATGGAGTATAGAACGAATCGTGGATGGATGGGTTGAGAAGTGTGTTAGAGGGACTGGTGGTGGCAATGAATGGGGTGTGGAGAGGACAGGACTTCTCGGTAGGGTGGAGGTAGGGGTAATATGCCCTATTTACTAAAAGGGAGACAAAAGTAATGTGGAAAACTACCTTTCCCAAGCAAAACTAATATTTTTATATACATAATGAGTGACAAAAGGACGTTGACGATTTATCTCATTTCTGAAACCAACTTAAAACGAGTGTATACACAACAAGTAAAATCGGTTCAGATATAATATGTAAATATGAAACAACCTAGACCTCCAAAGATGGGGTAAACCTGAATCAATCTGAAACCCGAGAACTTGCGATAAAACTGAATCAACCTAGACCAGGAAAACATTGGATAAACCTGGATCAACCTACAAAGGGAAAACCTGGAATAAACATGAATCAATTAACGAAAACATTAAATAACCCGAGAACTTGCGATACACCTGAATCGACCTAGTTCCCGGTCTAGGCATAGGATAAACCTGAATCAAATTAGAACCCGAAATCTTGGGACAAACCTGAATCAACCTAGAAACCGAAAACTTGGGACAAACCCTAAACTTCTTCTTTAAACTTAATTAAAACTAGTGTATCCACAAGAAGTAAAATCGGATTAGAAATATGTAAATATGAATCAACTTAAATTATCAGGAAAACCTGAATCAACCTAGACAAGGAAAACATGGGATAAACCTGAATCAACCTACAACCCGAAAGCTTGAAACAAACCTATAGTAGGTACATATTGTATGTACTTCATCACTATTTTATTCGTTTTTTATAAACATTCTTTCTATTTGTTCTTGTAGAAATTCCTTTCCGAAATATAAAAACAGTAATAGAAGGAAACAATAATTATTATTTATTCTGGTTAATTTACTTCCTTAACATTGGGTTGATAGTTTAGGCTATCTAACACAAATTCCTGATACGGTTTTAATTTTTTGAAACGAAAACTTCTTTAGACGCGCCTCAAATAAATTTCTGCTTGAGGGAATGAGGTGCTAATTTGAGTGAGTTTAATTTTAAACTACGGACTGCACAAAAAGGGATAATAAAAAGCGCAAAATCCCAGCCTGCATTTATTTCTTCCTAATTAATATCAAATTTCACGCCTAATCCATTCACCACAGTCATTTCCTATCGAACCCGTTACTGAGTTTTTATCCAGTTAATTACCCAAACGCATGCATGCAATAATAATAATCTAATTGTCGGTGCAAAAAGCAGGAAACTCCACAATGCAGATCAATATCCAGCTTTTAAAACACAACAAAAATCGCTTTTAAATTACCATCAATTCCGCAGTAATTGCATACAATTTATTTCGTAATCTTCCACCTTCTGGTCGGATGAAATCACGTAAATGCGGTTTGTCACAACGGTGATGTTGGTTTGGGGCAAGTCGAAACGACGTAAATATACTCTTCGCTAGGCGGTCACTATCATTAAAGACTTTAACATTTTTAACATAACGGTGCAATTTCTTTTGCGAAAAACAAAAGGATCAACAGTTGGTTATTTAATTAGTTTCGGGGTCGTCGGGACATTGCTAACAGCGACTTCTTGATTGTACGTAATTTCGAATGTAAAGCTCTCATTTCCTGGTTGCGAAGCTCGCTTTGGTGCCCTCTTGTTGTCGCAAAGGTGGAAACGCGCACTCGGGCGACCTCTGGTGCGCGCAGACGGTAGGCGGAGACTTTCGTTGACCGGTGCAGATGGCGCCATTGATATTTCATTGCAACAATAATAAAGGTCGGATTTAAAGTAATTAGTGTTGTCGGAATTCCACAAAGTGCACTTCATCAACAACCCGTGGTTTTTTATTGCATCTGTCATATTTACACAGATTTGTATCTAATTTTCCGAATGATAAATTATTTCCCGGCTGTTTACACAAGCGCTCGACAAACCACCTTTACACGTTATCCAGATCTTTATCTGCAGACTTGAAATATTAACTCGATACCTAATACACTTTAATTTCACACACGTCATATTAAAATAAATTGCTGTTTTGCAAAACGTCCTCAGGTTAAATTATTTTGCGGTAGCGACCTCCGGCTGCAGCTGCCATAATTATTAATATATAATCGATTGTCAGCTATTTAAATTATTCTGTATCGAAAAAAATATACATTTCAGGAGTACGTTTATCAATTCGATCGGGAGTTGTCCTGTTTGACGGAAGGAGGCTTTGATCACCTAAACAAACTCCATTTACCCGAAAAAAACACAGTAGACCTGAGAAAAAATCTGACAATCAAACAAACACAAAAATTCGTGAAATTCCAAGTAGGCTTTGGAAGTGAAACGACTTAAATTCACCTAGACCACGAAAACCTACGATGAACTTGACTTAAGTTAAACCTGACTCGACGTTGAACAAAATAACTAGGGAGAAACTTGAATGAACCTAGAACCCGAAAACTTGGGATAAAGCAGAATCAACCCGGAAGCAACCTGGGATAAACCTGACCCAACATTGAAACAAAACGTTAAATAAACCTGAATTAACCTTGAGCACGAAAACCTGTAATAAACCTAAATAAATTTAGAAGGAAAACCCCTGAATCAACCTAGCACCTGAAAACTTATGATACACCTGAATCTAGACCAGGAGAACCTGGGATAAACCCGAATATACTTGAAACCCGAAAACCTAAAATAAACCTCAAGCAACTTATGAACCGAAAAGTTGGAATCAACCTGAATCGAGCTATAATTCGAGAATTTGACAGTCAACATTGAACGAAAACCTGGGATAAACTTGAATCAACGTTGAACACGATAACTTGAAATAGAAATTCGTCAACCTCGATCTTAAATGATAATAATGAACTTAATAATTAATAATAATTTGAATTAATCTAGAATGCGAATCAACGTAGAACCCAAAATTCTGGAATAAACCTTAATAACCTAGAACCCGAAAACTTGGTATAGACCTGAGTCAGCCTAAAACCCAAAAACTTATAATAAACCTGATTCAATCTATAATGAATCAACCTAAAACCCGAAAACCTAAAATAAACCTTAATCAACTTATGAAAAAAACTCGACTCGGCGAACCTGAGATAAACCTGAATCAATGAACGAGAACCAGGGATAAACCCAAATCAACTTAAAACCCGAAAACCTCAAACAACTTATGAACCGAAAAGTTGGAATCAACCTGAATCGAGCTAAAATTCGAGAATTTGGGATAAACCTAATTCAACCTAGAAAACTAAAACTGTATGGGAAAACCTGTATCAATCTAGGACCCTAAAACTTGGGATAACCTACAATCAACATTGAACGAAAACCTGGGATAAACTTTAATAAACCATAAACACGAAAACCTGAATCAATCTAGAACTTACACACCTGAATCAATGTAAAACTTGAAAAGTTGGGATAAGATCAAATCAACCTAGGACGCGAAAACTTAAGATAATTCAGAGTTAACCCGGAAGCAACGTTGAAGACGATAACCTGGGATAAACATGAATCAACATTGAAACAAAACGTTGGATAAACCTGCATTAACCTTGAGCACGAAAACTTGAGATAAAAATAAATAAATATAGAACAAAAACCCCAGAATCAACCTATCACTCGCAAACTTGGGATAAAACTGCAGTAGCCCAGAAACCGAAAACTTATGATACACCTGAATCTAGAACAGGAGAAGCTGGGAAAACTTGGAATAAGACCAAATCAACCTAGAAAATTTGACATAAACCAGAATAGAAAAATTTGTAATAAAAGTGAATCAATCTAAAACGAAAACACCTAAATTAATATATAGGACCTGGAAAGTTGGGATGGACCTAAATCAACTTAGGAATGGAAAACTTGGGATAAACTTGAATCAACCTAGAACACGAAAATTTGGGATACACTTGAATTAACCTAGAACACGAAAACTTGGGATAAACCTGAATCAACCTAGCACCCGAAAACTTGAAATAATTCAGAATTAACCCGGAAGCAACGATGAACACGATAACCTGGGATAAACCTATTACTCGCAAACTTGGAACAAAACTGCAGCAGCCCAGAAATCGAAAACTTATGATACACCTGAATCTAGAACCGGCGAACCTGGGATAAACCTGAATCAATGAACGAGAACCAGGGATAAACCCAAATCAACTTAAAACCCGAAAACCTCAAACAACTTATGAACCGAAAAGTTGGAATCAACCTGAATCGAGCTATAATTCGAGAAATTGGGATAAACCTGATTCAAAATAGAAAACTAAAACTGTATGGGAAAACCTGTATCAATCTAGGACCTGAAAACTTGGGATAAACTACAATCAACATTGAACGAAAACCTGGGATAAACCTGAATCAACGTTGAACACGATAACTTGACATAGAAATTAGTCAACCTCGATCTTAAATAATAATAATAAACTTAATAATTAATAACAATTTGAATCAATCTAAAACGCGAATAATAATAATCAACGTAGAACCCAAAATTCTGGAATAAACCTTAATAACCCAGAACCCCAAAACTTATAATAAACCTGGTTCAATATATAATGAAAACCCCTGAATCAACTTAAACAACTTAAACAATCAACCTAGAACAGAAAAACCTATGATAACAAAAAACATGGAATAAACCTGAATTAACCTTGAACACGAAAACTTGTACTAAACTTAAATACATCTAGAACCAAAACCCCTGAATCAACATATCACTTGGAACAAAACTACATCAGCCTAGAACCCGATAACTTATGATAAACTTGAATATAGAACAGGAGAACCTGGGAAAACCTGAATCAAGGAACAAAATCCAGGGATAAACCCAATTCAACCTAAAACCCGAAAACCTAAGATAAACCTTAATCAACTTATTAACCAAAAACTTGAAATCAACCTGAATCAATCTAGGACCCGAAAACTTGGGATAACCTACAATCAACATTGAACGAAAACCTGGGATAAATTTTGATAAACCATGAACACAAAAACCTGGGATAAAACTGAATCAACGTTGAACACGATAACTTGATATAGAAATGAGTCAATCTAGAACTTATAATAAACTTGAATCAATCTAGAACGAACACACCTGAATCAATCTAAAACTTGAAAATTTGGGATAAGATCAAATCAACCTAAAACTCGAAAACATGAGATAAACTAGAACAAGAAAATTTGTAAAATAAATGAATCAGTCTAAAACGAAAACACCTGAATCAATATATGTATAGGACCTGAAAATTTGGGACGGATCTGAAACAGCCTAGGAGTCGAAAACTTGGGACACACCTGAATCAACCAATCAACCTAGAATCCAAAATTCTGGAATAAACCTTAATAACCTAGATCCAGAAAGTCAACCTACAACTCGAAAACTTGTGATAAGCTTAAATCAATCTAGAACAGGGAAACCTATGATATCAAGAATCGTTGAAAAAAACATGGGATAAATTTGAATCAACCTTGTACAGGAAAACTTGTAATAAAGCCAAATAGATCTAGAACGAAAACACCTGAATCAATTGAGCACCGAGAAAAACAGGATAAAACACTGAATCAATCTACAGCAGGAAAACCTGGGATAAACCTGAAACAATGAACGAAAACCAGGGATAAACCTGAAACCAACCTAGAAGCCGAAAACCTAAGATAAACCTCAATCAACATATGAACAAAAAACTTTGGATTAAACTAAATTAAAGTTGGGATAAGAACAAATCAAAGTAGAAGGAAAAAACCTGGAATAAGCCCAAATCAACTTAGGACAGTCAATGCTTGAATAAACATCAATTAATTAATTAAGCAAAACCTGGAATAAACCTGAATCAATTAACGAGAAAGAGGTTTAAATCCGAATCAACTTAAAATACGAAAACCTAAGATAAATCTCAAACAACTTATGAACGGAGAACTTGGGATTAACCTGAATAGAGCTATAATTCGAGAATTTGGGATAAGACTGATTCAGCCTAGAAAATTAAAAGTGTATGGGAAAACCTGTATCAAACTTGAAATAAACCTAAATCAACCTTGAACATAAAAACTTGTAATAAAGCCGAATAAATCGAGAACGAAAACACCTGAATCAATCTAGCACCCGAAAATATCGGATAAAATTTAATCAATCTACAGCAGGAAAACCTGGGATAAACCTGAATCAATGGACGAAAACCAGGGATACAATTGAATCAACCTAGAAGCCAAAAACCTAAGATAAACCTCAAATAACCTATGAATACAAAACTTTGGATTAACCTGAATCAATCTATAATCATATAACTTGGAATAAACCTAAATCAATCTAAAAAAACAACTATATCGGAAAACCTGTATCAACCTAGGACCCGAAAACCTGGGATAAACTAGGATCAACATTGAATATGATTACTTGGGATAAACTTGAACCAACATTGAACGAAAACTCTAATAAATATTAAACACGAAAATCTGGTATAAACCTGCACGACAACTTGGAACAGAAATAAGTCAACCTAGAACCCGAAAACATAATAAACCTGGATCAATCTAGAAATTGAAAAGTTGGGATAGGAACAAATCAAACTAAAAGAAGAAAACCTGGGATAAGTCCAAATCAACTTAGAACAGTCTAACCTTGAATAAACATGAAAAAATTAATAAAGGAAAACATGGGATAAACCTGAATCAATTTAGAACCTGAAAACTTGGGATAAAAATGAATCAATTAAATCAATCCGAAACCTTAATAATGAATATCAATCAACCTAGAACACAGGGAAATCAGGGATACATCTGAATCAGTAAACGAAAACCTGGTAAAAACCTGAAACAACCTAGAAGCCGAAAACCTAAGATAAACCTCAATCAACCTATGAACACAAAACGTTGAACTAACCTGAACCAACCTACAATCCTATAACTTGGAATAGACATAAATCAATCTAGAAAAACAACTATATCGGAAAACCTGTATCACCCTAGGACCCGAAAACTTGGGACAAACTAGGATCAACATTGAATACGATTACTTGTGATAAACTTGAATCAACATTGAAAGAAAACTTGGGATATACTTTAATAAACCTTAAACACGAAAACCTGGGATAAACCTAAATCAACATTGAACACGATAACTTGGAATAGAAATAAGTCAACCTAGACCCCGAAAACTTATAATAAACCTGAATCAATCTAGAACTCGAAAAGTTGGGATAAGAACAAATCAAACTAGAAGAAGAAAACCTGGGATAAGCCCAAATCAACTTAGAACAATCTAACCTTGAATAAACATGAATTAATTAATTAAGGAAAACATGGGATAAACCTGAATAAACCTAGAACCCGAAAACTGGGGACAAACCTGAATCAATTAAAGAAAACATGGGATAAAAATGAATCCATGAAATCAATCCGAAAACTTGACATGAATTTCAATCAACCTAGAACACAGGAAAACCTGGGATAAACCTAGTCTGTTAGAAAAATTAAAATTTAATATAAATTGTTCAATTAAAAACACATCATTCACAAATCAAATTATTATGTATTATAACGTGCATTATTTGATCAAAAGCTACCAAAGAACAAAAAATACAACAACAAATGAATTCATCAATTGAGTGAAAATAAAATAATACTAGCAACTTCATTAATAAAAAAATTACAGCATCTTTCAGTCACAAATAAAAATTACAATATACATAGATGATTAAAAATGTCAAAAATTGGAAATTAAATAAACACCATAAAATTGTTTTGATCATAACTGAAATCACTGAAATTTAATAAAAAATTAAACAACACCGAAAAATTGACAAAAACATTCAGAAATACAGTATAATCAACAACTCAAAATTAACAAGTTTTTAGAAAATTTACGACATTGTAATAAATACTAATACAGCAACAAGAGGAAAAAACAGATGGGGCAGAAAGCCACGGGAGCATCTGAAGAATTCTCGACTCTCGACTCTTCTCTCCTTCCGCAGCATCGCCACCGCAAGAACTTCATCTCCTCGACGTCCACCAGCACGGCTGAAAATCCCACTTTTCGTGCCGAAGTATGTAAATCCACCGGGAGCGAGATAACAGCTGATAACGTCGGTGGCGCGAGGTGGGCGTGCTTCAAAGACATGCCGACTCTTATCTGATGCACTCACGCACCAGTAGATTGCGTTTCCACAGAAGCCATTAGCGGCGGGTGATTACCTTTCGAAATGTGTCCTATTTCCTACGCCGGGTGGGTGGAAATAATTTTGGGCCAATGCCGGAGGACCTGAAGCGAGAGTAAGTTAGATTGAAAAAGGCAAAGATGGGGATCGAGCTGGCTTGGTTTTTAATGAGAATGGTGGGACGTTACAAGACGCAGGAATTTTTGTGATACAGGGTGATTTTGGAGGACGTGTTGAGAATGAGTGAGTGTCTTAAATCACCCTGTATATGCGACTATTTACTTAATATTACAATGGTATCCATTTTTACAACCCCTGTACTCATAAGAAATGATACTTAGTTGCAACATAATTATCTTCACTAGATTATTATTTTTTTGAGCCATCACGTTAATTTTCTTCCTTCGGTCCTCAGGTTTGACCAAAGAGTTCCTGAAACAACACCGTCAATTGCCACCATGCCGAAGAACTGTTATACTACCTTTTCAAGAAACGTGAGATGGAGTATGTCCTAGAGCTGCTCACATAAGAATCCCCATAGTTTTATTCCTGCAATGAAACAATAAATTAAAATTTTAAATATCGTAAGGAAAATCGATATTTTATCGATGGGACTTTATTTTGCCTATCTATCGTCAGGCAAGTGCTCTAGTACTTTGTGTGGTAAAGCGGCTGAGAGGTCTTCCATCCGTAAGATACCTGTAGAGACGAGCTTCTGATATAAAATATCTACAAAAGCCCGGATCTACAGGGTAGATCACGGATGTGCCTATATTTCGCATCTTCAAGAACTGACAAGTTTAAACGACATTACGTGAGACAATACCAAGACCACGACCAACACTATGGATGTCTAGGTTTCGGAATTGTTCTTTCATATATGTTATTGCTGGAAGAAACCTAAATCAACCTATAAAAGGAAAACCTGGGATAAACCTCGATCAACCTAGGACCCGAAACCTGGGATAAACCTGAATCAACCTAGAACCCGAAAACTTGGAATAAGCCCGCATCAACCCAGTACAGAAAAACCTGGAATAAACGAATCAAACATAAAAAACCTGGGATGAACCTGAACCAACCTAGGACGCGATAACTTGGAACAAAGACAGGAAAACAAACCAAATTGAATCAGAAGTAATAAAATGGAAAAATGAGGAAACGGAAAGCGCATCGATCGAACGAACGAATTAAAAGACGCATCGATCGAACGAACGAATTAAAAGAATACTACATCCACGACATAGCAACTATAATTACACATCTGTCAGAAATCCATACCGCAATCATCACTATTGCGCATGCCGCGCGACACGCATCAAAATCGCTCCCTTCGCTCGCCGCACCGTCGCCGTCGAAATCCAGATCGTAATAAATAACGCAATTATAAATTCTTTGTGTTGGAAGGCCGAAAAAAGAGTCCGTCGACTCGGGTGGGTACATTTATAAATCGGCCGGTCGGTCCGTCCCGACACGCAGAAAAATGAGCTCTCAGTCTTTGACAGCAGGTGTCTGGCTTGTTTAACGAAAATTATAAAAGGAAGAGGGGAAGAAAGGAGGAGATTTTTCTGTATTTATACCTGACCAGCTCAATGGAAAGGCGGTCGACGTTTGACGGGCCGCATAACAGAGGAAATGATGACAAATCGCTACAAAGTACGGGTTTACGACCCGGGGGTGGGGGTGGAACTGTGGGATTTTCGGCACGGGGTTGGGGGCGGCGACGTCAGATGTATGAAATGAAAATTCTATTATTCTCAGTGGTTGTAGTTAAAACATAGTATTTGACTTGTGTGTAATGACGATGTTACATTCGTGCATCAAGGAAAATGAAGAAAAATTTGGTGGAATCAGAAACCACAAGTCAGAAGAATAAAAAGCAATAAACGGTATTCAAAATTAAGAACGAACAAAAAATAAACAGAAATGAAAATTCAACAGCAATAAGAGATCGGGAATTACCACGTAGAGTTTTTAAATCAAGAAGCCTTGGTCGGATTCGGAATAAAATAAAAATATTACGGAATGACAAATTAAGAGAAAGCATGCAAAATGGAAAATAAGTCCTCCTAAATCAAAATGAGGAAATCTCGGTCAGACTCGGGAGGAATTAGGAAGATTCAGAACGAATGGAAAATGAGAAGACATCAGACAACAAGAAGATATTGAAATCGAAAACGAAAATTTCGAAAGGGGTAGCAGAAAGAAGAGGTAAAGGGAATCAAGAGGAATTAAGAAAAAATACACAAAATCAAAAATAATGCAGACCGAATCAGAAAAGCAAAAGT
Organism: Diaperis boleti; assembly: GCA_963583935.1. Taxonomy (NCBI): domain Eukaryota; kingdom Metazoa; phylum Arthropoda; class Insecta; order Coleoptera; family Tenebrionidae; genus Diaperis; species Diaperis boleti. The sequence continues at coordinate 52,152,317 of OY757247.1, read as the reverse complement.
TAAAAAAGAGAATGATCAACAACTGAAAAAGAACCAAAAGGACTAATATTACTAAACATCAAAAGCAATCAGAACTTGCAGTCAAAACAAGATGAATAAATATAGAAATTGATCAGAATCAGAAGGAATCAGAAGTAAGAAATCAGGAGAATCAGCAAATATAATCATATCAGTCATTGAATCAAGGAAATGAAATATGAAAAGAACAGACCATCGTATCAAAAACCAAAATTTAGCGACCCAAAATCGCAAATCAACAGTCAGAAATAAGAAGGGAAGAAAAGAAAAAAGGGCGGAACAGAAAAGAAGAGCAAGGAGAGAAGGTATTTAAAATAAGTAAAATACCAGCAAGATCGCCGGAAGCAGATAAGACAATTAACACTGAAATGAAATAAAAAAAATCAGGAAGAGTTAGGAAGAGAAATCAGAAGAAATCAAATTAAGAAATAGAATTAAGAGGAATAAGACGAAAATAGAAACCGAAAGAAATTACTAAGAATCAGAAAAAGTGAGAAGGAACCAAAAGGAATCAGAAGGCGTAAAAAGAGAACAGTAGGAATTAGAAGAATTCAATAGTAATCAGAAGTCAAGAAAAAATTTGCAGGAATGAGGAGTCAAAAGTGAAGAGCAAAAAATAAACAGGAAGGAAAATTCAAGAGAAGTCAAAAATCCAGAATTACAATATAGTTTTAATGGTCGGATTCTAAATGAATAAAAAATATTTAGGAATGACAAATTAGGAGAAAGCAGACGAAAGGAGAACTGATGTTGGATCAGAATGAATCACAAGATATGAAGGGTTGGCAGAAATCAGAAATAATGAGAAATGACAAATTAGAAGGCAGAAGAGCTGCTAAATAAAAATAATACAATAAAATCGAAAGTTTCAAAATGGGGAAATTTGTCAGAATCGGAAGGAATTAGAACGATTGGGAATGAACGCGAAATTAGAAGGAATTAACAGGATTTAAACTAAAAAAAGAAAAAGAAATGATTGTCCTCCACAAGAATTGTATGGATTTTGACGTCTAAAACAGCTGGTGAGTGCAAAAATTAATTAAGAGCAGGACACACAAGAAGACTCAGAAAGAATTACAAATCAGAAGAAATCAGAAAACAAAAAAAAGAATCAAGAGGAATTAAGAAGAATACAAAAAATTAGAAATAAAAATTGTAAATTAAAATAAGTAGTTTGCACAATTAAAAGAAAACACGAAAAGTTGTGAATCAGGAAAAAAAATCAAATGAGGGATCAGAAGAAATCGGGAATAAAACATCAAAAGTAAAATAGAGAGTTTCGAAATGAGAAAAATCTGTCAAAATCGGGAGCAATTAGTATGGGATGAGAAATTAGAAGAAATAAAGAGATTCAAAAAGAATACACAGTAACTAAAAGAAATGCGTAAATGGAATGAAAAATCGGAGGGAGTTAAGAGATAGGAGCAACGAAGAAGAGAAAGGAGAATGAGGAATGAGAAGAAATAACATCAGCAATTAAATTTTAAAATAAAAATCGAAAGTTTGAAGAAATTAAAATAGGGACTTTAGAAATGAGGAAATCGGTCCTAGGGGAGAAACTAGGAAGAATTAGCAGAAACCAAAAGACAGTAGTATAAATAAAAATTAACTTTAAAAAAAGAGATCCGAATTAAAAAAGTCTGTTTGAAGTGGGTGCCACGCCAAATGGGTTACAAATTTGTAAAGTAACGCATAGAAAATTCGATTTCATTCGAGACGACCGTCAACGATGTCTCCCGTTTGGGTTGTTTTGCTCAGCATGAGCCCCCCACCCACGCTCACGCATTCACGCATTTTAAGTGATGAGTAGACCTAGTAAAGACGCTTCTCGAATAATGAGGAAACGACGGCAATTTAAAATTTGGGGATTTCCCTCGATTTCCATATTAGGATCCCCTCATCAGATCCTGACTTGGTGACAATGGGACCACCTCAAGTGTATACCCTTTCGAATAAAAAAGAATTTTCAAAATCGGTCCACAATAAAACTTGAAGAAGAAATCGGTGAACATACATGAAGTCGGTTAATAGAGCGAAAATTTGAGGATTTTTCTTGATTTCCATGGGATCCCCTCATCAGATTCTGACCTGGTGACCATGGGACCCATCTGGAAGTATACTCTTTCAAATAAAAAAAATAATTTTACAAATCGGTTTATAAATAACGGAGTTCTGAGGCAACAAACATTAGTAGTTATTTACGTATAGAGGGCTGAAAGAAAGAGTTTACGCCAGAGGACGATTTTGAGGCCCGACGAAGGAGTCTTCCAAGAGCGAGATGTTCATTTCTTTTATGATAATTTTGCGGGCTTTTTCTTTACGGGCCTTTTCTTTACGGGCTTTTACATTGACGGGCATTTACTTTACGGGTGTACTGTTCCATTTTCAATCATGGTAACCAAGATGTAAACAAGTATAAAAAATGCAGTTGTGCGTAAAAAATAAAACCGAATTGATAACCTCCTCCTAATTTGAAGTATTATAAAAAAGAGCAGAAATAAAAAAAGGACCAGGAGGAATGTAAAATTACAAGAAACCAGAAAATGCAAGGGGGAAGACGTGATGCAATTCGGGATAGAGGATTTAACAGAAATCTGGATATATGAACAAAGCTGGAAAAAAAGAAAAACAAAAGCTACCAAAAGAATTCAAGTGGAAATCTCAGGGGGCGAGAATAGGAAAGAAGAAAAAGAATAGTAAACGAAGGAGCATAAGAAGAAGTAGAAGAAGAATTCAAATTAGGGGAAAAAGAGAGTCAGACAGAAGAGTAATAGAGAATACGGGAAAAGGCAAGATTCGAAAAACAAGAAGTAGGTAACGTGGAGAAAGATTTGAAAAAAATATTAGAACAAGCAACCATAAAAGGGGAATAACAATAAGAGGTAGAGGAGCAAGAAAGTAAAATTGATGGTAGGACGAAGAATGTGAACAACGGAAAAAAGAAGCAATAACGGAACTAAGAGAATGGCAAAAGGGGAAAGCAAACAGAAACGCCTTTCTAAAAGCGAAAAGAAGATATAGAGAGACATAGTGGAGAAAAAAGAGAGAGAAGAAGGAGAGGAGAGAGAGATAGAAGCCATAAGAATAGGGTAGGAAGTGTGGAACTACATCAATAGAGAAAGAAAGAAAAAAGAAAAAGTGAGTGGGGAGATGAGAGAAGAGGTGGGAGGGAGAGAGAAACAAGTTGAGAGTGCAAGTAACACAGGAAGGAAGTGGAGCATGAGGAAAGGAGAAGGAGGGAAAAAATGTTGTGATAAGATAGGGCGAGCAAAGGAAAAGTAAACAGAAGGCCAAAGAGAAGATTTTCTGAGAATAAATCTACGAGAGGCAAAATCAAGGACTATTACAGAATAAATAGAAATTGAGTTCTGGTAGAAATGGAAGAATAATTTAGAGAATGGGCACTACAAACAGAAATATTTAAAAATATGTAAATATGAATCAACCTAGACCAGGAAAACATGGGATAAACCTGAATAAACCTAGAACCCGGAAACTTGGGGAAAACGTGAATGAAAATACAACCTGAAAACATGGAAAAAACTTGAATCAATCTAGACCAGGAAAACATGGGATAAACCTGAATGAACCTAGTACCTAGAACTCGAAAACATGGGATAAATCTGAATTAACCTAAAACACCAAGACTTGGAGAAACCCCGAATTAACTTAGAACCCTAAAATGTGGGATAGACCTGAATTTACCTAGAACCCGAAAACTTGGGAAAATCATGAATGAACCTAGAACCCGAAAATATAGGGTAATCCTGAATCACTCGAGACCAGTAAAACTTGGGATAAAAATGAATTAACCTAGAACTCGAAAACTTGGGGAAAACCTGAAAGAACCTAGAACCCGAAAACATGGGATAAACCGAATGAACCTAGAACCCGAAAACCTTGGATAAACCTGAAACAATCTAGACCAGGAAAACATGGGATAAACTTGAATAAACCTGGGACCCGAAAACATGGGATAAACCTGAATCAATCTAGACCAGGAAAACATGGGATAAACCTGAATGAACCTAGAACCTAGAACTCGAAAACATGGGACAAACCTGAATTAACCTAGAACCCCAACACTTGGAGAAACCCCGAATTAACTTAGAACCCGAAAACTTGGGATAAACCTGAATCAATCTAGACCAGGAAAACAAGCGATAAACCTGAATACACCTCGAACCCGAAAACTTGGGAAAAACCTGAATGAACCTAGAACCCAAAAACATGGGACAAAACTGAATGAACCTAGAACTCGAAAATTTGGGGAAAACCCGAATTAACTTAGAACCCGAAAAATTGGGAAAAACATGAATGAATGAACCTAAAACCTTGGTATAAACCTGAATCAATCGAGACCAGGAAAACACGGCATAAAACTGAATTAACCTAGAACCTGAAAACTTGGGGAAAACCTAAATGAACCTAGAACCCGAAAAGTTGGGATAAACCAGAATCAATTTAAACCAGGAAAACATGGGATAAACCTGAATCAACATAAAACCCGAAAACTTGGGGAAAACCTGAAATAACCTAGAATCCAAAAAGTTGGGATAAACCTAAATCAATCTAAACCAGGAAAACATGGGATAAAAATAAATCAACCTAGAACCTGAAAACTTGGGGAAAGCCTAAATGAACCTAGAACCCGAAAAGTTGGGATAAACCAGAATCAATCTAAACCAGGAAAACATGGGATAAACCTGAATCAACCTAAAACCCGAAAACTTGGGGAAAACCTGGATGAACCCAAAACCCGAAGACTTGGGAAAAACCTGAATGAACCTAGAACCCCCAAAAATTGGGATAAACCTGAATCAATCTAGACCAGCAAAACATGGGATAAATCTAGAACCCGAAAACATGGGATAAACCTGAATGAACCTGGAACCAGAAAACTTGGGGAAAAAACCAATGAACTTAGAACTCGAAAACCTGGTATAAACTAGAATCAATCTAGATCAGGAAAACATGGGATAAACCTGAATTAACGAAAAAAACGAATACTTGGGATAAACCTAAATGAACCTAGAACCCGAAAAGTTGGGATAAACCGGAATCAATCTAAACCTGGAAAACATGGGATAAACCTGAATCAACATAAAACCCGAAAACTTGGGGAAAACCTGAAATAACCTAGAATCCAAAAAGTTGGGATAAACCTAAATCAATCTAAACCAGGAAAACATGGGATTAAAATGAATCAACCTAGAACCTGAAAACTTGGGGAAAACCTAAATGAACCTAGAACCCGAAAAGTTGGGATAAACCAGAATCAATCTAAACCAGGAAAACATGGGATAAACCTGAATCAAAATAAAACCAGAAAACTTGGGGAAAACCTGGATGAACCCAGAACCCGAAGACTTGGGAAAAACCTGAATGAACCTAGAACTCCCAAAAATTGGGATAAACCTGAATCAATCTAGACCAGCAAAACATGGGATAAATCTAGAACCCGAAAACATGGGATAAACCTGAATGAACCTGGAACCAGAAAACTTGGGGAAAAAACCAATGAACTTAGAACTCGAAAACCTGGTATAAACTAGAATCAATCTAGATCAGGAAAACATGGGATAAACCTGAATTAACGAAATAAACGAATACTTGGGATAAACCTAAATGAACCTAGAACCCGAAAAGTTGGGATAAACCAGAATCAATCTAAACCTGGAAAACATGGGATAAACCTGAATCAACATAAAACCCGAAAACTTGGGGAAAACCTGAAATAACCTAGAAACCAAAAAGTTGGGATAAACCTAAATCAATCTAAACCAGGAAAACATGGGATAAAAATGAATCAACCTAGAACCTGAAAACTTGGGGAAAGCCTAAATGAACCTAGAACCCGAAAAGTTGGGATAAACCAGAATCAATCTAAACCAGGAAAACATGGGATAAACCTGAATCAACCTAAAACCCGAAAACTTGGGGAAAACCTGGATGAACCCAAAACCCGAAGACTTGGGAAAAACCTGAATGAACCTAGAACCCCCAAAAATTGGGATAAACCTGAATCAATCTAGACCAGCAAAACATGGGATAAATCTAGAACCCGAAAACATGGGATAAACCTGAATGAACCTGGAACCAGAAAACTTGGGGAAAAAACCAATGAACTGAGAACTCGAAAACCTGGTATAAACTAGAATCAATCTAGATCAGGAAAACATGGGATAAACCTGAATTAACGAAAAAAACGAATACTTGGGATAAACCTGAATTAACCTAGAACCCGAAAACTTGGGGAAAACCCGAATGAACCTAGAACCCCAAAACTTGGGATAAACCTGAATGAACCTAGAACCCGAAAACTTGGGGAAAACCTGAATGAACCTAGAACCCGAAAACATGGGATAAACCTGAATGAACCTAGAACCCGAAAACCTGGGATAAACCTGAATCAACTTAGACCAGGACCGGTACCTACTAGTAGAAATGGAAATTTGGAAGGGAAAGCAAAATATGATGAAGCAAAAAGGAAAACGGAAGGGAAAGAAAGAAACAGACATTATATTTATAGATAATAAATTAACAAAACAAGAAAGAGAGTTACAGAAGAAATTGAGAGGCATAGGGAAGGAAGAACGGAGAGCCGGGAAAGAAGCGAAATTAAAAAGAAAGTGGCTTCAATGGAAATGGAATGAAACGAGAGAGAGAGAGACAGAGACTAGACGTTTTCCAGTAAGAGGACAAAGGAAAAGGGAGGAAACAATAAAAGACAAAAATCAAGAAACAGAAATGAGAATTCAGGAGTTTTTGATGTAAAAATTCTATACGCGCGCTGAAAACTTGGAGAGTATTGATTATTATAAATTCTTGCATTTCTCTTATCATAGGCTTTTTTTTTCTGTTTTAAAATCAAACGCGGTAATTTCAAAGGTGTCTAAAAATGAAAATAACTTGGAATTAGGGCGGAATAGAGCTAAATATTGATAGACGTAATAAACGACAAAACTTTTAGAAACAATTTCTAATGCAAATACCGTAATGAAATGTAACAAAAAGTGAGGAGAGAAAGCTAAAGTTGATTGAAAGAGTTCCGGAAACGCAATTAATCTCGTCGCAATTAAAGTGGAACCGTTAACGGGGTGCTTGACAACACCGTCATGTCTCATACCCATTTACCATAGACCGAAAAATATGTTACGGTGCAGAATTACATAACACACACGACACACAAGCAAACCGGTATCCCCCCCTGTCCATCAACCTCGCCCAACACCCAACCAAACAGCACGACGCCAAATCACTACAAACTACACGTCCATGCAAAATTTACGTATCGAGCCCAGAAAACTTCCGACGTCCCTCCATGCACAACAACACCGCAACAACGCACACACACATCGGTCGATAACAGCGAAAACTAGACTTTTGGTACTTATCTATGGGCGATCGGAGTATTCATAAGAATTTCGGGTTGACATGGCAGTGACAGCGCGAGGACGCAACCGACGCCGACGCCCCGAAAACGTCTCTGAGCGTCCCGGATTCTGCGAGGGGTTTTGTGGAGGGGTTCCGCTCCCTTGCCTGCCTGCTTGCTTGCTCTCTGCCGCTTTTACTGCTTCCATTAGGGCAGACCGGTCCGCGACGACAGGGCATTATATTTGCGCTAAGTACTTTGCCGTGTCGCGTGTTTAGCATCGCGAAAATTACGATATTTATAATTGCCGAGGAGGTGGCACTTTTAACTGGAGAAACGGAGGAGTCGTCGCTTGTAGACGGATTAATGGGGGCTAATTGGGGCGGGTTCTTACAAGGGAACGAGTTTATGGAGCCGGGAGCTTTTCGTTTTCGAGTTTGTCAAGTAAAGAAAGAGATCTCTAACTGGAGGTTTAAGAAATGAAAGTTTTTTATTTCCAAATTACTGTTTCTGCCTTTTCCTTTTCTTTGACTACCATTTTTCCAGTTACTTATTTGAAGAAGTGCCGTAAACCACCGTAAGATAAGCAGTATTAAATATCATGAATATACAATTTCATGAGTCCATCGATCGTCATCTGTAATCACTCAACAGTGATTCTTTTTTAGAAGATATTGCGACAGACGAAACGGGACGTTGCGATATTAGCTATTTGTGATAATATGTTAAATAATTAATTGTAGGTTATGCATAAACATATTTTCCGAAATTCCCCAACTCTCTTTGTTCGTCATCTCCGCCGAACCCTACGCTCCGCCGTCGACACCCATTCTTCCCGTTGAATAACCGCTCTCTCCCTTTTTCCCTCCGGGCACGCGCACTGCCGGCGCATATTCCCTGAATGCGAGCCGCCATCATCCCGGGATCAATACGGGACCCTTCAGTTGGAGTTTTGTAGTCGGAGGGCTCCTAAATGCTTTCTGGTCCTTATCCGGAGAACCGCCGGCATTTATGCATTATCCTCGCAGATCGAAGACGAGATCTCTGGCAATTTTTATTCGACGTCCTGAAGGTGTTTTGGTAAATTGCATGATGGAGTGCCGCCTCGACGACGGCTTAAATAAGTAAAGAGGCAGACGTAATTATGGTCGGAGCGATGGGAGTTGAGTTGGGGTTGTTTGTACATAATAGATTGCAGCGAGCACGTTTGCTGTGATACGTTTTAATAATGGAAAGGGGCTCGGGTGGAAAACTCGGGAGCAAGTTTTGCGGTTTACAATTCGGACTTAATTAAATTTATAATGAACTGTTTCGCGTATTAGAATCATCCAAAAGTTGTAGGCATAATTTTTAGAATCGATTTCTCAATTTTTCGATTCCTCATCAGTTTCTCAATTTCTCAATCTCTAAATCCCGCAATTCTACAATTTTTCAATTGCTCGATCTCTCAAGCTTTCAAACTGTCAGTCTATCAATGTCCCATTTCCTCATTTTCTTTATTTCTGTGTTTCAATATCTCAAATTTTCATTTCTACAATTTCTCAGATTCTCGAACTTTAATTTCCTCAATGTCTTAATTTTTAAATTTTTCAGTTTCTCAATCCCTCAATTTCTTTATTTTTCATTTTCTCAACCCTACAATTTTTTAATTTCTTAATCCTACAATTATTGTGATAATCAATCTCTCAATCTCTAAATTTCTCAATTCTTCAATACCTCGATTTCTTAATTTCTCAATTCCTCAATTATACAATTTCTCATTTTTTTAATTTATCAAAATCTCAGTCCTTCAATTCCTTAATTTCCTCAATCTTTCAATTCAATAATTGGTCAATTTTTCATTTTTCCAATTCTTAAAACTATCAATCTTTCAATTTCTTCATTTCTTAATTTTTCAGTTGCCCGATCTCTCAACCTCCCAATTTCTCAATCTGTCAATTCCGCAATTTCTTAATTTTCCAATTTTTTAAACTCTCAAATCCTATTTGTGTTAGTATCTCAATCTCTTAATTCCTTATTTCTACAATTGCTGAGTTTCTCAATTGCTCGATCTCTATCTATCTATCTATCAATCTCTCAATTCTCTATCTCAATCTCTATCAATTCCCCCAATTTCTTCATTTCTGAATTTTTCAATTATTCAGTTTTTCAATTTCTCAATCACTTAATCCCTCAAATCTAAAATCTTTCAAACTTTTAAACTCTCAATCTATCAATCTCCCATTTCCTCAATTTCTTAATTTCTATTTTTCAATATCTCAATTTTTCAATCCTACAATTTCTCAATTTTTAAATTTTTAAATAATTCTACAATATGTATCTCAATTCATCAATGTCTGTTTCCACGCTACATTTTCTCAATTTTTCAAACTTTTATTGACTCAATTTCTTAATTTCTGAATTTCTTAATTCTTAATCCTACAATTTTTCAATTTCTCAGTTTCACAATTTCTCAAACCTACAATTTCTCAATTTTTCAATTTCCCAATCCCTTATAATTCCTTAATTTCTCTATCTTTATTTAATATTAATTTCTCAATTTTTCAGTTTCTCAATCTCTAATATCTCACCACCTCTCAATGCCGCAACGTCTCAATAGCTCAATCTCTCAAGTTCTCAATCTCTCAATCGCTCAACCTCTCTATCTCAATCTGTCAATCTCTCATTTCCGCAACTTTTTAATTTCTCAGTTTCTCAATTTCTGTTCTTCAATTTTTCAGTTTCTGTATTTCTCATTGTTTCAATTTATCAGTTTCTCAATTTCTCGATGTCTAAATTTCTCAATCTCTCAATCTCCCAATACTTCAATCCCTCGATACCTCATTTTTTAATTTTCTCAATTACTCAGTTATACAATTTTTCAATCCCTCAGTTTCTCAATTTCTCAATCTTTCAATTCAACATTTCTAAATTTTTCAATCTCTTAATCTCCAATCCTGTTTGTCAATCCCTCAATACCTTGATTTATTAATTTCTCAATCTCACCATCTCTTAATCACGCAATTTCTCAATATTTCGATTTCCAAATTTGTCCATATCTCAAACTCTCACTCTCCCAATCTCCCAATTTCTCAATATCTTAATTTCCCAATTTATGGGTATCTCAAACTCTCAATATGTCAATTTCTTTATTTCTCAAATTTTCAAATTTCTTAATTTCTCAATTTTTCAATTTCTCAGTTCCTCAATCTCCCAAATCCTATATGTGTTGATCTCGCAATCGCTCTATTCCTCGATTTCTTAATTTCCCAATTATTCAATTCTACAACACCTCAATGTATCATTTCTGTTCTTCAATTTGTCATTGTTACTCAATTTCTCATTCTTTCAATTATAAGACTCTCAATCTCCCAAGACCTCAATCCCTCGATACCTCAATTTCTTAATTTCTCAATGTTCCAATTTTTCAACCTTTCAATTCAACTATTTCTCAATTTCTCAATCTCGAATCCTGTTTGTCACTCCCTCAATTTCTCAATCCTACGATTTCTTAATCCTACAATTGTGATAATTCATTTCTCAATAATTAAATCCCTCATTCCCTCAAAACTCTATGTTTGTAAATCTCCCAGTGCCTTAATTTCTCAACATATCGAACTCTCAATCTCTGTCAATTCCACAATTTCTTAATTTCCCAATTTTTCAATTTCTCAGTTTCTCAATCTCTCACATCCTGTGTGTATTAATCTCTCAATGTCTCAAACCCTCGATTTCTTAGTTTCACAATTCCACAATTTCTCAATTCTACTTTTTCTCAATTTTTAAATATGTAATTTCTCAGTTTTTCACTTTCATTCCCCCAATTCTTTCATTTGTAAATTCTTCAATTATTCAGTTTCTTAATTTATCAATCTCCTAATCCGTCAATTTCTTAATTTCTCAATTTCTTAATCCTACAGTCGTGATAATCAATCTCTCAATCTCTAAGTCTCTCAATACTTCAATACTTCGATTTCTTAATTTCTCAATTCTACAATTTTTCTGTGCGAGTTTCTCAATTTCTCAAAATCTCAATCCCTCAATTCCTTAATTTCTGAATCTTTCAATTCAATAATTTCTCAATTTTTCATTTTTCCAATTTCTCAAACACTGTCAATCTCTCAATTTCTCAGTTTTTCTGTTTCTCAATTTCTCAATCTAACCACCTCTTAATGCCTCAATTTCTCAATTTCTCAATTTCTCAATTTCTCAATTTCTCAATTTCTCAATTTCTCAATTTCTCAATTTCTCAATTTCACAATTTCTCAATTTCTCAATTTCTCAATATCTCAATTTCCCAATATATCAATATTTCAAACTCTCAATTTCCCAATCTGTCAATTTCTTAATTTATCAATTTCTAAATTTTTCAGTTCCTCAATTTCTCAAACTCTATGTTTGTCAATCTCTCAATATCTTAATTTCTAAACATATCGAACTCTCAATCTCTGTCAATTCCTCAGTGTCTTAATTTTTCAGTTTCTCAATCTCTCACATCCTATGTGTGTTAATCTCTCAATTTCTCAAACCCTCAATTTCTTAGTTTCACATTCCTACAATTTCTCAATCCTACTTTTTCTCATCTTTAAATAATTTCTCAGTTTTTTACTTTCATTCCCCCAATTTCTGCAATTCTGAATTTTTCAATTCTTTAGTTTCCCAATTTCTCAATATCTTAATCTCTTAATCTGAATTTCTCAATTTCTCAAACTGGCAAACTCTTAATTTCTTAATTTCTCAAATTTTCAATTCCTCAGTTTCTTAATTTTTCGAACTTGAAAACGCTCAATGTGTCAATACTGTTCTTCAATTTTTCAGTTTCTCAATTTCTCATTGTTTCAATTTATCAGGCTCAATTTCTCTCTCAACCTCTCAATCACCCCTCAATCCCTTGATACCTCGATTGATTTCTTAATTTCTCAATTATACAACTTTTCAATTTCTTAGTTTCTCAATCCTACAATTTCTAAATGTCTCAATTTCTCAATCTTTCAGTTCAATTATTTCTCCAACGTTCAGTCTAATCTTATTCATTTCCCCAATTTCTTAGTTTTGCAGTTTCTTAATTTCTGCGTTTCAATTTATCAGTTTCTCAATTTCTCAATCCTTCAACTTCCCAATCTCTCAACCTCTCAATACATCGATTTCTTAATTTCTCAATTTTAATTAATTAATTCTAATTAATAACTTAATTGCTCTGTTTCTCAATCCCTGAATTTCTGAATTTTTGAATTTCTGAATTTCTAAATTTCTGAATTTCTGAATTTCTGAATTTCTGAATTTCTGAATTTCTGAATTTCTGAATTTCTGAATTTCTGAATTTCTGAATTTCTGAATTTCTGAATTTTAAAATTTCTAAATTTTAAAATTTCTGAATTTCTGAATTTCTGAATTTCTGAATTTCTATTTCTAAATTTCTAAATTTCTGAATTTCTGAATTTCTGAATTCCTGAATTCCTGAATTTCTCAATTTCATTTATTTTTTATTCCCAAGTAGACGAATCTCTATACACCTACTTTCTCAATTTCTCAATTCTATAATTTTTCTATTTCTCAGTTTCCCAATTTCTCAAACCTACAATTTTTTAATTTCCCAATATCTCAATCCCTTAATTTCTATATCTTTATTCAATAATAATTTCTTAATTTTTCACTTTCTCAATTTCTCATTATGTCAAACTTTACATCTCTCAATTTCCCAATATCTCAAACTCTTAATCTCTCAATTTCTCAATCTCTTAGTCTGTCAATTCCTCAATTTCTTAATTTCCCAATTTCTCAGTTTCTCAATCTCCCAAAGCCAAATCTCTCAACTCCTCAATTTCTTAATTTCTCAATTCTACAATTCCTGATTGTCAATTTCTCGATCTCTCAAACACTCAATCTGTCAATCTCTCATTTCCCCAACTTTTTAATTTCTCAGTTTCTCAATTTCTGTTCTTCAATTTTTCAGTTTCTCAATTTCTCATTGTTTCAAACTATCAGTTCCTCAATCTCTGAAACTCTCAATTTTTTTTATCTCTAAATCTCTCACCCTCTCAATATCCCAATGCCTCTATTTTTCGATACCTCGATTTAAAAATTTCTCAATTTTTTAATTATACAATTATACAATTTTTCAATTAATCAGTTTCTCAATTTCTCATTCCTACAATTTCTCAATCTTTCAATTCAACTATTTCTCAATCTCCAATCCTGTTTGTCAATCCCTCAGTTTCTTAATTTCTCAATTTCTCAATCCTGCAATTGTGATAATCAATCTCTCAATATCTAAATCTCTCAATCCCTCAATACCTCGACTTCTTAATTTCTCTATTCTATTTTTCAATTTCTTAATTTCTCAATTTCTCAAAGCTACAATTTTTCATTTTCTCAATATTTCAACCCCTCAATTTCTTAATTTCTCAAGCTTCCAATTCAATAATTTCTCAATTTTTCAGTTTCTCAATTTCTCTAACATAATGTCTTAATTTCTCTTAATTTCTCAATATATCTAACTCTCAATCTCTGTCAATTCCTCAATTTCTTAATTTCTCAATTTTTCAATATCTCAGTTTTTCAATCTCTCACATCCTATGTCTGTTAATCTCTCAAGCCCTCGATTACTTAGTTTCACAATCCTACAATTTCTCAATTCTACTTTTTCTCAATTTTTCACTTTCATTTCCCCAATTTCTTCATTTCTGATTTTTTTAATTATTCAGTTTCTCAATTTCTTAATATCTTAATGTCTCAATCCTACAATTTCTCAATTTCTTAATCCTACAGTTGTGATAATCAATTTCTCAATCCCTCAATACCTCGATTTCTTAATTTCTCAATTCTGCAATTTTTCAATGTATCAGTTTCTGAATTTCTCAAACCTACAATTTCTCAAATTTTCAGTTTCTCAATATCTCAATGCCTCAATGCCTTAACCTCTCAAGCTTCCAACTCAATAATTTTTATTTATTTAATTTTATTTTATTTTTTCAATTTCTCAAACCCCGTCAATCAATTTCTCAATTTCTCAGTTTTTCTGTTTCTCAAATTCCCAATCTCACTATCTCTTAATCCCTCAATATCTCAAGTGCTCGATTTCCCAGTTTCTCAATATCTCAATCTCTCATTCTTTCAATCTCTCAACCTCTCAATCCCTCGATCATCCAATGCCTCAATCCCTTGATACCTCGGTTTCTCAATTTCTCAGTAATACAAATTATAAATGTTTCAATTTCTCAATCTTTCAATTCAATTATTTCTCCAAAGTTCAATCTCATCTAATCTCTCGTTTCCCCAATTTCTCAATTTCTCAGTGTTTAAATTTTTCAATTTCTCAATTTCTCAATCCCTCTATCTCCCAACCCAATCTCTCAGGCTCTCAATCCCTCAATCTCTCAATATGTACTTCGATTTCCTAATTTGTCAATTTCTCAATTATACAGTTTTTCAATTTCTCAATGTTTCAATACCACAATCCGTCAATTTAACAATCTCATTTTCTCAATTTCTCATTTTAAAAATTTTTCAGTTTCTCAATTTCTCCATCTCTAAAATTCTCAATCACTCAATCTCTTAATCCCTCAATCTCTGAATCCATCAATAAGTCAACTTAATTTCTGAATGTCAGAATTTCTGAATTTCTGAATTTCTGAATTTCTGAATTTCTGAATTTCTGAATTTCTAAATTTCTAAATTTCTGAATTTTTGAATTTCTGAGTTTCTAAGTTTCCGAGTTTCTGAGTTTCTGAATCTCAGTTTAGTTCCACAGTTCCACAATTTCTGACTTTCACAAGTGTTCCACTGTTCAGTTGCTTGATTCCAGATTTTTACTTCCTATGATTCTCTACTCATACTGGTCTAACTTCTACAGCTTCTCGCTGTATCGCTTTACCACTTTGACAATTTTCATTTCCAGTTTCTCAATTCCAGAGTTCTTTAGTCTCTTGGGGCCTGATCTTAGTTTCATTTTCTCAGTTCCCTAAAATCTCAGTGTCTGCTTCTCACCTGATTAAATTCTCTTTACCAGTTTTTCAGTTTCCCAAGTTCTTTGTTGTTGTTTCTCAGTTTTTCAATTTCTTAGTTGCATAGTAGACATTTAAAAAACTTGAGACACTGAGAATTTGAGGAATTGAGACATTTAAACACCCAGAAATTAGGAACTGAACCTTTGAAGAATTGGGAAGTTGGGAAATTGAAAAATTAAGAAATTGAGAAATTGAGAAATTAACAAACCATTGAGAATCTCAGGAAATCGTCCACTGAGAAAATTGAGATCTGAGACTCTGAGGAACTGGAGAACTGGGTACCATTTAATTAGGTGAGCGACCTACATTTTACGAAATATGAGCATAGTGTTTTCTGATCTTCACAAACATCACTAATTTTGCGCTAGTGTCAAAATTTCAAAACGATATATCTCCGAAATCGTTAGAGATATCGGGGTGGGAGTTGCACCGTTCGATTCAAAAGTTCGAGTTATCATAAAATTCGGAGACATACCTAAGCGTTTTTTGGTAATTTTCAAAATTTACCCCCTCGTTTACGTTATAGAGCAAAACCATATATCGGGTGTCCCAACTAAAATTTGTACCCCCCAACAATTCCAAATTCGAAAAACTCAGAAGAAAACGCTCGAACAGGTCAATTTTGTTATCAAGGGGGACCTAATTGTACCGTACTCTCAAGTCTTAAATCTCACCCCTTGAGCCAGGGGAGCCACACCCTTAAAAAATTTAAATGGCATGGGGGGTCGTGTAATACATCATTTTAAAGCTTATTCAGTTCTCTATCCAAATCTACTTTTATCGATTTATTTCTACAAAAAAAGCATGAATTTGTTATTTTCCAAATCAAGAGTATTCAATGTAGATTTGGAAAATAACAAATTCTTATGCTCTTTTTTGTAAAAACGAATCGATAATAGTAGGTTTGGATAGAAAATTTAATAAGCTTTAAAATGATGTAGCACATGACCCCCCATGCCATTTAAATTTTTTAAGGGGGTGGCTCCCCTGGCTAAAGGGGCGAGATGTAAGACTTGAAAGTTTGGTATAATTTGGCCCCCCCTTGATAACAAAATTGACCTGTTTGAGTGTTTTCTTCTAAGTGTTTCGAAATTAAAATGGCTGGGGGGTACAAATTTGAGTTGAGTATTTTATGTAGATTTGGAAAATATCGATTTCATGTTGTTTTTTTTTGTAGAAAAAAAATCGATAAATGTAGGTCTGGATAGAGAATTGAATAAGCTTTAAAATGATGTATCACACGACCCCCCATGCTATTTAAATTTTTGAAGGGGGTGGCTCCCCTGGCTAAGAGGGTGAGATCTAAGACATGAATGTTTGGTACAATTTAGTCCCCCTTGATAACAAAATTGACCTGTTCGAGCGTTTTCTTCAGAGTCTTTCGAAATTGGAATTTTTGGGGGGTACAAATTTTAGTTGGGACATCCTGTATGTACATAAAAGGAAAGAGTAACGAAAAAATCCAAACAGAAAATGATAACATCAGATAATAAATTCTTGCACTGGATGATTATCACCGTTAATGTTTTATTAAGACGAATCTACCTCTCTGCTATTAATTGCCCGTTCTGCCACCCCTTAACGACAGAACCTCCACCCCCTCGATTTTTATTAAAAAATCTCCGAGCCGAAATTGTGCCACCGCTTCCGCGTCCCGATATGAAATGCAACAAATGCGATTCTTCTAAAGCGTTCAACTGCTTTATGAAAACATAAATATCAATTTTTCTCTCTGCCACTCTGATATTTTCCGGAGCTCCCATCATGCATCATGATGGGCCGCTATTTGCATTTTATTGGAAGCCCGAAACAACCGGATTTCAATATTGTTTGTTGCGCGAAAATGAAATTCAAATTTTTCTCTACCGGGATTATAGGGTATTTTCGATGGGTGGAAAGCGACGATTTGGGTGATTTTGGGGACTGTAATTGAATCTGTACTTTTTGGTGAAATTAATTGTAGTGAAATGGGAAACATTTTGTGGTGCGAGCTTTCGGAGCGACATGGGCGATATCTGCGGGCCGGGCCGGGAACTGAGTTGTCGGCCTTCCGGCTTCCAGGTGTCGCCCCAAGTACATTTAGTCCGACTTTGCTTTTGAGAAAATTCGGCAATTAAACAAAATAAATTATTAGCACATCAGTGTCGGTTCGTGTAATTTTACGGCTGTTATACTTGGGTCCTATTAATTATTACTAATTAATTTGCAAATTAACACCCATATGATCGCACGTTTCTACCTCCAAAAAACATTAACTAACGACCCACATTTCCTAATTGGGACTTCCGCCCCCCTCCTATTTTTAAACTCACCCATTTCCGCTCCGATCGCCGATGTCACAAAATCGGTCCACACTCGACTAAAACCACACTCGACCACTTGCCGAAGTAGATGGAAGCAAACTGATCTTCCTCCCAGTTCCGTCGTTACATCAGCAGCTCAAACAATAAAAGGGATCATTGTCAAGTTTGGAAAATTTATGGCCGGAGCCTTACCTTCCCTTGCGACCCTGCATTGTGCCAAACACGTTCGTGAATAAAAACTGCAGCTCGGGGGGTCGTCGAAACTGTGTTTGTTGTAAAATTAAGCGTTAACGAGGGGTAATTGCAGTTTTAAGTGAGTGTGCAGTCTTGAATAATTAGGGGCGATTAATTATTTAGGACGGTGCAAATTGTCTTTAATGATCCGAGAATGTTAAAAAAATCCGCAGCAATTATTACAACCATTTTGCTGAAAACGAGAAGGAAGGGTCCAGGATTATTTCTAAAACACATATTGTATAGAGAAAAAAATTGAGAATATTGATATCTTTGATTTCACCAATTGCTGTAGGTTTCTCATTATGTAGTTCTAGATTCTTTGATTTATCCAACTCTCTGAGTTTCCTCTAAATCCTCTAATTTCTTAAAACCAAAACCGATCTTGTCACTTGACACTTGTGGGCTTCCCACTATCAGACTCCACTATAACCGACAAATTTAGTGTCTCCGAAAAGATCACGCAAGTTCTGGTAACAATGACCAAACAAAAATTTTGGTATCATGGCAAACATTCCCAGGGAAACTTTAATCAACTCTCATTCGTGGAAGTTCAGGTAAACAAACAGTGGTTAATGTTCTTATAATGATATTTGTGATAAGATTTATTTTCTTGCCTTCCGACCTTGAAGAGAATTCCAATTTTCAAAATTTCGTAATCTCGCAATGTCGTCCTTTCCCAATTTCATAATTTTACAATCTTATAATCTTGTGTTGTCAGAACTTGCAACTTGACAATTTTGCAATCTCACAATATCCTAATTTCCTCATCTCATAATAACACAATCTCGTAATAATCTAACAATTAATTGTGTAATGTCACAATCTTATAATCTCATAATTAAAAAAAATTATTATGTCACAATTCGACATTTCGACATCTTAAAGTTTTACTATTTCACAATCTTACAATTTCATAATCTCACCATCTCGTCATCTAATCTCGCAATTTTTTGTCCCCATTTTGACATTTCTGTGATGTCCCAATCTTATAATCTACTAATTTCATAATTTTCAAAATTCATTATGTCACAATTCTACAAGCTCGAAATTCGGCAATCTCACAGTTTTACTATTTCACAATCTCACAATATCATAATCGCACAATGTCGTCATATCCCCGTTTCGTAATCTGACAAGGCCGTCATCTCAAATTTAGCAATTTTGCAATTTTCAGAATTTCATACAAATTTACATAATTTCACAATTTCGTAATTATATAATCCCACCATCCCGTCATCTCGTAATTTCACATTCTCATCTTCAAAATTTCGTAATCTCACAATCCGAATTTTCGTAATATTGCAATTTTGTAATTTCACAATCTTGCAATATCACAATGTTGTCGTTTCCGATGTCATAATTTCATAATTTTTTAATCTCACAATATTGTAATCTTGTATTTTCAGAACTTGCAATTTGACAATTTCGGAATCTCACAATATCCCAATTTCCTCATTTCATAATGACATAATATTGTCAGGGCTTGTAATTTGACAATTTCGTAATCTAACAATTGAGTAATGTCACAATCTTATAATATCCTAATCTCATAATTTTAAAAATTCTTATATCACTATTTTACTATTTCACAATCTTACAATAACATAATTTCTAATCTGGCAATTTCTTATACCAATTTTGTAATCTCACAATTTCGTAATTTCCCAATTACGTAATCTGACAATGCATGCCATCATCTCAAAATTTCATAATTTTATAATCTTGTAACCTTGTATTGTCAGAATTTCATAATCATCACCATTTCGTCATCTAGTAATCGCACATTTTTCTATTATCGCAATTTCGTAATTTATTCACATTCTCGCAGCTTTCAAAATCTCACAATGTCGTCATTTCCCAGTTGTGTAATTTGACAAGGCCGTCACCTCAAATTTACAACATACTTTTTTAATTTTGCAATCTCATACTCTTACCATTTCATAATCTCGCACTTTCATAATATCGCAGTTTCGTAATTTCACAATCCTGTAATCTCACAATGTCGTCGTTTCCAATTGTAATCTCACAATATTTTAATCTTGTACTTTCAGCACTTGCAATTCTACAATCTCACAATATCCCAATTTCCTCATCTCGCAATAACACAATTTCGTAATCTAACAATTAAGTAATATCACAATCTTGTAATCTCATAATCTCGTAATTTCACATTCTCGCAATTTCGTAATTTCACAATCTTGTAATATTACAATGTCGTTTCCAATTTCAGAATTTCATAACCTTGTAATCTCATAATATCGTCATCTCGTAATTTCACAATCTCATCTTCAGAATTTCGTAAAATCACATTTTCCTAATATCGCAATCTCGTAATCTCACATTCTCGCAATTTCGTAATTTTACAATCTTGTAATATCACAATGCCGTTTCCAATTTCATAATTTCACAACCTTGTAATCTAAAAATATTGTAATCTTGTGTTTTCAGAACTAGCAATTTGACAAACTCGCAGTCTCACACTATCCCAATTTCCTCATCTCATAATAACACAATCTCTTAATCTAACAATTGAGTAATGTCACAATCTTGTAATCTTATAATATCGTCATCTCGTAATTTTACAATCTTATCTTCACAATTTCGTAATAGCACATTTTCCTAATATCGCAATTTTTTAATCTCACATTCTCGCAGTTTTCGAAATCTCACAATTTCGTAATCTCACATTCTCGGCATTTCGTAATCTCACAATGTCTTGATTTCCCAGTTTCGTAGTCTGACAATGGCGTCATGTCACATTTCGCAGTATTACAATTTCACAAAAATATAATTTTCCAATTTCGTAATCTCATAATCTCACTAGCGTATCTCCAATTTCGTTATCTCACAATGTCGTAGATTCCCTATTTCATAATGTTGTAACCTTGTATTGTCAGAATTTCATAATCTCACCATTTCCTCATCTCGTAATTTCACAATTTCGTAATCGCAAATTTTCGTAATATCACATTCTCGTAATCTCACAATGTCGTCGTTTCCGATTTTATAATTTTATAATTTAGTAATCTCACAATGTTGTAATCTTGTATTCTCAGAACGTACAATTTGACAATCTCGCAATCTCACAATATCCCAATTTCCTCATCTCGTAATGCCACAATCTCGTAATCTAACAATTGTGTAATCTAACAATCCTATAATCTCATAATTTTAAAAATTCATTATGTCAAAATTCGACATTTCAACATATCAAAGTTTCACTATTTCACAATCTTACAATATCATAATTTCATAATGTCACCATCTCGTCATCTAATCTCGCAATTTTGTGTCCCTATTTTGTAATCTCACAATGTCGTAATTTTCCAATTTCGTAATCTGACAATGCCGTCATGTAAAATTTCGCAATATTACAATTTCAAAAAATATAATTTTCCAATTTCGTAATCTCATAATCTCACTGGCTTATCTGCAAAATTTCGTAATCTCACAATCTTGCAATTTCGTAATATCACAATGTCGTAGTTTCCCAATTTCATAATTTCAGAATCTTGTAACCTTGTATTGTCGGAATTTCATAATCTCACCATTTTGTCATCTTGTAATTTCATAATTTCGTAATGGCCCATTTTCCTAATATCGCAATTTCGTAATCTCACATTCTCGCAGTTTTCGTAATCCCACAATATCGTCATTTACCAGTTTCGTAATCTGACAAGGCCGTTACCTCAAGTTTACAACATACTCTCAAGATTTCGTAATGTCATAATCTTACCATCTCGTCATCACGTAATTTCACAATCTCGCAATTTTGCAATTTCACATTCTCGTAATCTCACAATGTCGTCGTTTCCGATTATATAATTTTATTACCTAGTAATCTCACAATACTGTAATCTTGTATTCTCAGAACGTGCAATTTGACAATCTCGCAATCTCACAATATCCCAATTTCCTCATCTCGTAATGACACAATCTCGTAATCTAACATTGTGTAATGTCACAATCCTATAATCTCATAATTTTAAAAATTCATTGTCACAATTCGACATTTCGACATCTCAAATTTTTACTATTTCACTATTTTTTGTCCCCATTTTGTAATCTCACAATGTCGTAATTTTCCAATTTCGTAATCTGACAATGCCGTCATGTCAAATTTCGCAATATTACAATTTCACAAAAATATAATTTTCCAATTTCGTAATTTCATAATCTCACTGGCTTATCTGCAAAATTTTGTAATCTCACAATCTTGCAATTTCGTAATATCACAATGTCGTAGTTTCCCTATTTCATAATTTCATAATCTTGTGATTTTGTATTGTCAGAATTTTATAATCTCACCATTTTGTCATCTCGTAATTTCACAATTTCGTAATCGCACATTTTCTCAATATCGCAATTTCGTAATCTCACATTCTCGCAGTTTTCGTAAACTCACAATATCGTCATTTACCAGTTTCGTAATCTGACAAGGCCGTTACCTCAAATTTACTACATACTTTCAAAATTTCGTAATCTCATAATCTTACCATATCGTCATCACGTACTTTCACAATCTCGCAATTTCGCAATTTCACATTCTCGTAATCTCACAATGTCGTCGTTTCCGATTATATAATTTTATAACCTAGTAATCCCACAATACTGTAATCTTGTATTCTCAGAACGTGCAATTTGACAATCTCGCAATCTCACAATATCCCAATTTCCTCATCTTGTAATGACACAATCTCGTAATCTAACAATTGTGTAATGTCACACTCCTATAATCTCATAATTTTAAAAATTCATTGTCACAATTCGACATTTCGACATCTCAAATTTTTACTATTTCACTATTTTTTGTCCCCATTTTGTAATCTCACAATGTCGTAATTTTCCAATTTCGTAATCTGACAATGCCGTCATGTCAAATTTCGCAATATTACAATTTCACAAAAAGATAATTTTCCAATTTCGTAATTTCATAATCTCACTGGCTTATCTGCAAAATTTCGTGATCTCACAATCTTGCAATTTCGTAATATCACAATGTCGTAGTTTCCTTATTTCATAATTTCATAATCTTGTGATTTTGTATTGTCAGAATTTTATAATCTCACCATTTTGTCATCTCGTAATTTCACAATTTCGTAATCGCACATTTTCTCAATATCGCAATTTCGTAATCTCACATTCTCGCAGTTTTCGTAAGCTCACAATATCGTCATTTACCAGTTTCGTAATCTGACAAGGCCGTCACCTCAAATTTACAACATACTGTCAAGATTTCGTAATGTCATAATCTTACCATCTCGTCATCACGTAATTTCACAATCTCGCAATTTCGCAATATCACATTCTCGTAATCTCACAATGTCGTCGTTTCCAATTTTATAATTTTATAACCTAGTAATCTCACAATACTGTAATCTGGTATTCTCAGAACGTGCAATTTGACAATCTCGCAATCTCACAATATCCCAATTTCCTCATCTCGTAATGACACAATCTCGTAATCTAACATTGTGTAATGTCACAATCCTATAATCTCATAATTTTAAAAATTCATTGTCACAATTCGACATTTCGACATATCAAAGTTTCACTATTTCACAATCTTACAATATCATAATTTCATAATGTCACCATCTCGTCATCTAATCTCGCAATTTTGTGTCCCCATTTTGTAATCTCACAATGTCGTAATTTTCCAATTTCGTAATCTGACAATGCCGTCATGTAAAATTTCGCAATATTACAATTTCAAAAAATATAATTTTCCAATGTTGTAATCTCATAATCTCACTGGCTTATCTGCAAAATTTCGTAATCTCGCAATCTTGGAATTTCGTAACATCACAATGTCGTAGTTTCCCAATTTCATAATTTCAGAATCTTGTAACCTTGTATTGTCAGAATTTCATAATCTCACCATTTTGTCATCTTGTAATTTCATAATTTCGTAATGGCCCATTTTCCTAATATCGCAATTTCGTAATCTCACATTCTCGCAGTTTTCGTAATCCCACAATATCGTCATTTACCAGTTTCGTAATATGACAAGGCCGTCACCTCAAATTTACAACATACTCTCAAGATTTCGTAATGTCATAATCTTACCATCTCGTCATCACGTAATTTCACAATCTCGCAATTTTGCAATTTCACATTCTCGTAATCTCACAATGTCGTCGTTTCCAATTTTATAATTTTATTACCTAGTAATCTCACAATACTGTAATCTTGTATTCTCAGAACGTGCAATTTGACAATCTCGCAATCTCACAATATCCCAATTTCCTCATCTCGTAATGACACAATCTCGTAATCTAACATTGTGTAATGTCACAATCCTATAATCTCATAATTTTAAAAATTCATTGTCACAATTCGACATTTCGACATCTCAAATTTTTACTATTTCACTATTTTTTGTTCCCATTTTGTAATCTCACAATGTCGTAATTTTCCAATTTCGTAATCTGACAATGCCGTCATGTAAAATTTCGCAATATTACAATTTCAAAAAATATAATTTTCCAATGTTGTAATCTCATAATCTCACTGGCTTATCTGCAAAATTTCGTAATCTCACAATCTTGGAATTTCGTAACATCACAATGTCGTAGTTTCCCAATTTCATAATTTCAGAATCTTGTAACCTTGTATTGTCAGAATTTCATAATCTCACCATTTTGTCATCTTGTAATTTCATAATTTCGTAATGGCCCATTTTCCTAATATCGCAATTTCGTAATCTCACATTCTCGCAGTTTTCGTAATCCCACAATATCGTCATTTACCAGTTTCGTAATCTGACAAGGCCGTCACCTCAAATTTACAACATACTCTCAAGATTTCGTAATGTCATAATCTTACCATCTCGTCATCACGTAATTTCACAATCTCGCAATTTTGCAATTTCACATTCTCGTAATCTCACAATGTCGTCGTTTCCAATTTTATAATTTTATTACCTAGTAATCTCACAATACTGTAATCTTGTATTCTCAGAACGTGCAATTTGACAATCTCGCAATCTCACAATATCCCAATTTCCTCATCTCGTAATGACACAATCTCGTAATCTAACATTGTGTAATGTCACAATCCTATAATCTCATAATTTTAAAAATTCATTGTCACAATTCGACATTTCGACATCTCAAATTTTTACTATTTCACTATTTTTTGTTCCCATTTTGTAATCTCACAATGTCGTAATTTTCCAATTTCGTAATCTGACAATTTCACAAAAATATAATTTTCCAATTTCGTAATTTCATAATCTCACTGGCGTATCTGCAAAATTTTGTAATCTCACAATCTTGCAATTTCGTAATATCACAATGTCGTAGTTTCCCTATTTTATAATTTCATAATCTTGTGATTTTGTATTGTCAGAATTTTATAATCTCACCATTTTGTCATCTCGTAATTTCACAATTTCGTAATCGCACATTTTCTCAATATCGCAATTTCGTAATCTCACATTCTCGCAGTTTTCGTAAACTCACAATATCGTCATTTACCAGTTTCGTAATCTGACAAGGCCGTTACCTCAAATTTACTACATACTTTCAAAATTTCGTAATCTCGTAATCTTACCATATCGTCATCACGTACTTTCACAATCTCGCAATTTCGCAATTTCACATTCTCGTAATCTCACAATGTCGTCGTTTCCGATTTTATAATTTTATAATTTAGTAATCTCACAATATTGTAATCTTGTATTCTCAGAACGTACAATTTGACAATCTCACAATCTCACAATATCCCAATTTTTTCATCAGTCTCATGATGATACAATCTCGTAATCTCCCAATTGAATAATGTCACAATCTTGTAATCTCATCATCTCGTCATCTCGTAATTTCACAATCTCATCTTCAGAATTTCGTAATCTCACATTGTCATTTCCCAGGTTCGTAATCTGACAAGGCCGTCACCTCAAATTTACGACATACTTTCCCTATTTCGTAATATCGCAGATTCGTAATTTCACAATCCTGTAATCTCACAATATTTTAATCTTGTATTTTCTGAACTTGCAATCTCGCAATCACAATATCCCAATCTCTTCATCTCATAATAACACAATTTCGTAATCTAACAATTAAGTAATGTCACAATCTTGTAATCTCGTAATATCGTCATCTCGTAATTTCACAATCTCATCTTCAGAATTTCGTAACCTCACATTTTCCTAATATCGCAATCTCGTAATTTCGTAATGACGCAATTTCGTAATTTCACAGTCTTGTAATATCACAATGTCGTCGTTTCCCAATTTCATAATTTCGCAATATTGTAATCTTATATTGTCAGAAATTTCGCAAAAACATAATCTCCCAATTTCGTAATTTCATATCTTAACAATTTCGTAATCTCACATCTTCCGGATCGATGTATGTCCAGATTTCTTCTACTGTGTTGATTGACATAATTTCCTCTTCTTCTCCTCTTTTCTTTTGTTCCTTCTCCTTCTCACGAGTGTCTTTGTACATATTTCTTTAGTTGCGCCCGGTAATCCTCTGTCGATCCCATTTCTCCATTTTCTTGTTTCGCCGTTTTGTAGTGTCGGTCGGTAATCTTAGGAGTGTAATATTACGAGAAATAAATTTTGGTGAGTAACAGAAACAAGGGGAAAGTTTCTGTTTTCTGTGTTTTCACTCCAACGGTTCGCTTTCTGAAGAATTTAATTTTTTGTTCCTAAATCTTTTTTTTTGCATTTTCTTTCGTAGTTTAGTTTTGCTCCTCTGAGCTGGTTAATTTGTTGGTGTTTTCTTCTTAGAACTACTTCCCTTTGTTCATTATTAGTCAAATCAACTCTGGCTTCGGTCTCGTACAATTTACACGTCGCGTTCAATAAACAGCCACTTGTCACACTTGTAGCATAAATAACTATTTCAGCCTACATTGACCAATTTTGAAATTGAATTTAAATAATTCCTCTTCTTGTATGCAAACTAAATGCAGTGAATTTAGCACAACCAGCGTGTAAAATCATTCGCATTAAAAATTAGGGAAAATTTAAGACACAGTTTTCTCTTAAATGTTGACATGACAAGCTACCTGGAAGGCACACGTTTACGTTTCTATTCAGGAGAAATTCGAATGTACGTGGACGTGACTGACGCGCCTTCAAAATTTTATGTCGTTTAAAAACAATTAGCTGGAGATAACCTATCGATAAGAAAAGTGTTGTTTTACCGAGAAATGTAATCATATCGAATCGGAATTTCGGGCCTTGGTCCGTGATGACCGTTCTTTTTTACAGCCGGTTTTGTTATCGGCTATTTGAATTGAAGTCTTACGTTTTTTAGAAACAGCTTAACTTATTGATGATATCTGATACACCCTGTAGACTAACCTAATATTATCAGATCCAGAAATTTCTTTGGGGGGCTTTGTCCAAACAAGTCAGGAATCCTAGCACTGATAGCGAGTTTCAGAAATGGTGGATGCGCAAGTGTTGTACTAGCGAGCGTCGGATGCTCTAGTTCTACCAAAAATAAAGAATACGACCTACGTGCCAAAACGAAAACGCATCCGGTGCCTCCTGGATGGGATTTAACGCACCAACGTTTAAGACTACTGAATGCAGCGTCGCGACCTTCGGAAGTCACCGGGAAATGCCCACTTGACCCGGGCGATTCGCACCGAACGCACCGACGTTTCGCACTGTTTTCGAAACATTCCCAAGTTTGTAAGTATAGTGAACCGGAGCGGAACCCCGTGAGTCAAGGGTGGCCGGGCTCACAGCCGTCCTAGATCATCAATCATCCCGAGACAATCGCGCAGCGCACAGCTGTCGCACAACCCGACACGCCGTCAGCCACCGGCCTACCGGGTTTATATTAGAACTGCAACCCGACTTGCACTGTGTGAATTAAAGCGTTTTATCGTCAAAGAGGTGCAAGTCGGACTCAAGTAATCACGTTATTTTTATTAACGGAACGAGGTGGAATCGAAGACAACTAGGTGGAACCGCACTTGAACTCCTGTGTGTTTACAGACAATAACATACACTTTACCAACCCTCGGCTGTATGCTTTCCATGTCATTAATCAAAGTCGATTAGTTGGAGGGGTACCCCAAGGGTCAATAGTCGGACCGATGCTGTTCTTACGCGGGATGGAACATCGGCAACATTGTCTTTATCTCCGAAATTAACGGGAAAGTAGAGCAGTCGAACAAAGCTTATACAGGGTGATTTCGAACATGTGTTACTCTGCAATATGCTAAGACCTAACTATTCATTCTGCTGATGGATATTACTGGTTGCCTATATTGTGGAAGCAAAATTTAGTATGAAAGACTTCTAAAATTCTTGCACACACTGGAAGAGTGGCATTCAAGACTACATAATATACAAGGTGTACCATAAATAGGTGAACGAAACTTAACCCGTCAGTTACGACTAACCGAGATGAAAAAAAAAACTAAGAAATATATAAAATGTGAAATAAAAGATTATATGGTGTGTGGCCGCTTTAGATTCTATGGTCTCTTTTATCTCTTGACCCTTGACCTATTAAAGCGAGAATTTTCAGGAATGAAAGCAAATCCGAATTCGTCAAAAAATCGTCCTGTACACAATTTTTTTTTAGCAATTTTCGAGTTTTTGATATATCTAGTGAATTACTTGATACATGGTTTAATTTTTTAAATATTTTTCAAAACATTCTCTGTGGGCTTTTGGCCAGAAATAAATGAATAGTTTTTTTAAAACCATCGAGTTCTCTATCTTGTAGCAACTTTAAACTCGATTTTCTCGACTTTCCGTCCGCTCAAAATTACTTATGCTTTATGCGATTTTCGTTGTTTCTCACCCATTATCTCCAAATCTGAGCCCTAAATCAAAAAAGTGTTCTCTTGTAAAATTATTGCGCCATTTATTGTGCTTCCTACAGTACCACTTTCATATTTTTGTCGTAAATAATAAACTAGAAACAGTTATAAATGTAGAATGATGTAAAATTTTGAAATCTCGGGTTCGCCGGGCTAACGACAGATTCTCGATCACCCTCTCTGTCCTCTCTGCGTCCTTCGCCCGTCGAAATTGCTTGATAATAATTTTATGAATGACAACATTTAAATATTGGAAAATAATCATTTTTAGATGCGTTTCTCCAGTGGCGGCTCGTGGTTCATTCTACAGGAGGGTTATTTCGAATTACAGCTGTAAAAATAATGCGTTTAAAAAATAAAAATTGAACAGTATTATTTTAGTTAAAACATCGATTTTTTGTTACCTTTTCGTTGAAATATTTTCTATAACAGATTTTCTATCCAATTGTGAATATCAACACGGCCTATTGTAGCATAATTCTTCTTTCCTTGCTAGTCTGTCGAATTTGCATTTCTGGGAGTGGACGACCATTTGTTTCAAGCTCCAACCGTTTCTCAAAACTTAAATTATGATTACTATTATTTTGGAGTTCTTTTATTGATTGAAGTACCGACATGATGAAATTTGAAACGCTAGTAGCTAGTCAGCTGACTGCAGTGAACTAAAGAGGAAGACCATCCTACATCGTACCTCCTACCAGTAATAATCTGTTAGTCGGACGTCAGACTTTCTATCTTTATCTCAAGCATGCATTACGTCGCTTAGACACACTTGGGCTGTTGACCGTGAGAGTGTCCTTGTTTGGTACAATGTAGAAATGCAATAGCTTTGTTTCTTTCTTTGTTTCCGCACTCGTTACAATTGGCTACCAGCATTCGCTTAACGAGGGCATGAGTCGGCTTTGACCCAGAGCGAACTCGACAATCTCCGCGCTCCGCCGTGGATAAATATCTTCGCGACAACCACAGAGCTAAACTCAATAGATAACTTATACAAAAATTCAAACATAATTTAATTGCAATAATTATATTATTATATTCCACAAAACAAAGAGTCTTGATACTGCCTTTTTCACTTCTTTCTTTCTTTGGGAGGTCATTGAAAGAATGACCTCATGAACTGCGTTTCTCTAGTACATAGTCATTGGAACCTTTGGAAGGAATAAAGTATATCAAAGTTATTAGCCTTTTTTGGGTGGATAATTTTGATACAGCTCCCAAATAAACACTTCTTTTTTTCAGTATCAAATTTAAAAAACAATATTACATTTTTTTTATTAAGGAATAAAACAAACCAAACGATATAAAAACTCTTTTTTACACTTACATGTCGTCACCCTCTGGAAACGGGTGTAAAGTTTAAAATACTGGAAGTATCTTAGAGTTAATAGTTTTTCATCCATGATCCAAATAGTTTAATAGGGTTTGAATTGGCTGTAAAGCATTAAGCCGAAATTACACCGATAATATACTCGTAGACAATGTTGATAAAGATTATCTTCAGTTGGCGGTAATTTATCGAGAATTTTATATGCAGCTAAAACTCCTCGAAGATCGTTAATCTAAAATATAACTTTATTGGTTGTGTACAGCTGGATAACAAAATTCTGGAAATTCGTGAAAATTACTAAATCATCTAATATTAAGGGCTGATGATGGGAGTAGTTTTCTCCCGAAACATGTTCCAATTGTAATTGACGTTTTTTAAAGTTTGACTTGAATATATTTATATTTTAATCGGAAATTGTTAACAACTTTTTTTGCACAGGACGATTTTTTGAGGAATTCGGATTTAGGGCATTAGCTTTAGCGTTTTTTTCTTCTTCTTTTTGTCCTCGTTGTCACTGTATAGTACGAAGACCAACTTCTTGGAGAGTCCCTTTCCGTGCGGATTTTTATTCGCAAACAAGCCGATGTTCGGGCATTTATTCCGGCGGCGTACAAGAGAGAGACAAGGATTGTCAAATACGTTGTGCGGGTGAATTGATTTGACTGATGGCTGCTGCGCGATCTTCTAACCGCCGCCATATATCATCCCCGACGCAAGGGGGTGAGTGACGTCACCACATCGCCGCTCCGCTTGTCATCGGGTCGTTGACTACGCACTTTATTATTTTATTACATGTTGTTAATAACTTTGTTTCACCGCCGGTGTTTAAAGACGGGGGCGTCAGAGCGGGCTGACCGGATCGGAATAAATTGTCTTTTACGAGTCTTTTGTTGCCTTTTTACTTTGGTTACAACAAAGCGAGGCGTTATGTACAGATCAGGTAAATGGGACTGAAGAAGCGGTAGTCGCGTGGTCACCTCTTCAGGTATCATCTAGAGATTTAGTTTGTGACCGCTCATGATAATAATTGGGGGCGTGGAAAATGGAAGCACACCTAAGGGGTTGTAAAGATAAAGGTGGAAGAAATGTCTGGACAATTTTTTTTTAGAAGGAACGATAGTTTTTTATCCCTTACCAAAGAAACATTGCGTTTATTATGGCCTTTATCTTATGCAAATCTTCCAAAAATAGTTTTCTATTTCAGTGTTACAATAGTGTATTATGATACGAGTTTTATGAGAAGCTTTTGTCGCACGCATGCCTTATAAGCGAGTTATCATACAATATTTTTTCTACTTTGCCACTTTTTAAACAAAATAATCAAAATATGCATTAAGGGCGCCTATGAAAAAGAATTAATTTGCATAGTCAATACTCGTATTTTAGTCCTTCCAAAAATGAGTTCGAAAGTTCTTCATAGTAAGCCCCCAGAAAAACGGGGTTTGGCGAAATTGAGATGGGCAATTTGCTACCTAGTATATGAAAGAACATACGCCCAATTTGAAAATTGGCGTGTTATATATTTATGATAAAGTTACGGATGTAAACAATGGACAGAAAGGAGGATGAGCAAGACGGTGCACCCCCACACTTTGCACTTCCTGTTCTCCATTACTTGAACAATTGGTTTCCTAGGAGATGGATTGGGAGACGAGGACCGATAGAATGGCCTGCAAGTTCTCCAGATCTCACACCCCTTGATTATTTTTTATGGGGTTATTTAAAGTCTAAGATTTATGCTAACATACCACCAAATTTGGAAGATTTAAAGTTTTGGATTCGATTCGTTATAAAATTTATTTTTCCCATCTTCTTTTTTCTCTAAACTTTCCTTATGTAAGATAACAAAATTTCTATACCGTTGTGTAGACAATTAAAGGAAAAAGGGCTATCTGAATCAAGTAAAAAATATAGCGGGTTTCTATTAAAAAAAAATATCGATGACTTTATCACTCGAAAACGAATTCAATTTTATTCGGTATGAGCATAAACTAACTTTTTATAAACTAAAATTGACCCGTCTAAAGATTTCATTCATTCAGCATTCTTTTTAACATTTTTTAGACCACTTATTTCACCCTCCGCCTGTGACTAAATGAACGCATCGAGTTTTTGTCGAACAAGATAAACACCTTCTTTCTATGGTGTTAGTGCTATGTAATGTCTCGGACGTCTCAGATCTAATCGCGTTTTGGAAATTGAACCTGAAACTCTTAAGTATTCGATGTGTAGGGTCGGTGTGTCAACATTAAATGTATCGTTTACCGCACGTACACCAACAAGGATTTATCCTTAATGTAAGATCGAGGGTTAATTATTACATACAAACCTACTTCAATATTATGCATATTATGGTAGGTTATTACATTTTTCCATTTAAACAGTTTTTATTTCGATTCGTTTATAGAGTAAAGTTTTTGTGCATTCCTCACAATCAATGATCTTGGGACCATAGGCGGGTATTGATTTTAGGGTTAAACTATTCTTAATTTTAACTCCGTAACGGAGCGTTTTTTTCATTTTGCGAAAAACGTCGTAAAAACATTTATTTGGTTTCAAAGGTCCAAGGTAAAAAATCTCAAATAATTAAAAAAAAACATTCTTATGTTTCTCAAAGTCTCGGATTCCCAAGACTCTCAACTTCTCTATAGTCTCGCGTTCCTCCAATTCTCAAATTTGTTCTTTAATGTTCTCACACGTTGCTGAAAGTCTCAAGCTTCATAAAATCTGTAGTTTTCAAAAACCGTAGATTTTTTTAATTGTGAGGTGCTCAAGTTTTCCAGTTTCGAAATCTCTAGTTTTACAAGATCTTAAATTTTTCATATTGTGAGGTTGTTAAAGTGTTCAAGTTCCCCCAGTTTTTAAGTTGGTTTTATAGGTCAAAGGTCTAAATCTCAAATAATTAAAAAAAAATCATTGTTATGTTCCTCACAGTCTCGGATTCCCAAAGATCTCAAGTTTTCTATAGTCTCGCGTTCTTCGAGTTTTCAAATTTGTTCTTTAATGTTCTCATCTCTTGATGAAAGTCTCAAGCTTTATAAAATCTGTAGTTTTCAAAAACCGTAGATTTTTCGACTTGTGAGGTGCTCAAGTTTTCGAGTTTCGAAATCTCTAGTTTTACAAGATTTTAAATTTTTCATATTGTGAGGTTGTTAAATTGTTCAAGTTTCCCCAGTTTTCAAGTTGGTTTTCAAGTTCAAAGGTCCAAATCTCAAATAATTAAAAAAAAATCATTCTTATGTTACTCAAAGTCTCGGTTTCCCAAAGATCTCAAGTTTTCTATAGTCTGGGGTTCCTCCAGTTCTGAAATTTGTTCTTCAATGTTCTCATACGTTGCTAAAAGTCTCAAGCTTCATAAAATCTGTAGTTTTCAAAAACCGTAGATTTTTCGAATCGTGAGGTGCTCAAGTTTTCGAGTTTCGAAATCTCTAGTTTTTGAAGATCTTAAATTTTTCATATTGTGAGGTTGATAAATTGTTCAAGTTCCCCCAGTTTTCAAATTGGTTTTAATGGTCTAAGGTCCAAAACTCAAATAATTTAAAAAAAAATCTTATGTTCCTCAAAGTCTCGGATTCCCAAAGATCTCAAGTTTTCTATAGTCTCGCGTTCCTCCAGTTCTCAAATTTGTTCTTTAATGTTCTAATACATTGCTGAAAGTCTCAAGCTTCATAAAATCTGTAGTTTTCAAAAACCGTAGATTTTTCGAATTGTGAGGTGCTCAAGTTTTCGAGTTTCGAAATCCCTAGTTTTACAAGATCTTAAATTGTTCATATTGTGAGGTTGTTAAATTGTTCAAGTTCCCCCAGTTTTCAAATTGGTTTTAATGGTCTAAGGTCCAAAACTCAAATAATTAAAAAAAAAAATCTTATGTTCCTCAAAGTCTCGGATTCCCAAAGATCTCAAGTTTTCTATAGTCTGGGGTTCCTCCAGTTCACAAATTTGTTCTTTAATGTTCTCATACGTTGATAAAAGTCTCAAGCTTCATAAATTCTGTAGTTTTCAAAAACCGCCGATTTTTCGAATTGTGAGGTGCTCAAGTTTTCGATTTTCGAAACCTCTAGTTTTACAAGATCTTAAATTTTTCATATTGTGAGGTTGTTAAATTGTTCAAGTTCCCCCAGTTTTCAAATTGGTTTTAATGGTCTAAGGTCCAAAACTCAAATAATTAAAAAAAAAATTCTTATGTTCCTCAAAGTCTCGGATTCCCAAAGAGCTCAAGTTTCCTATAGTCTCACGTTCCTCCAGTTCTCAAATTTGTTCTTTAATGTTTTCATCCGTTGATGAAATTCTCAAGCTTCATAAAATCTGCAGTTTTCAAAAACCGTAGATTTTTCGAATTGTGAGGTGCTCAAGTTTTCGAGTTTCAAAATCCCTAGTTTTACAAGATCTTAAATTTTTCATATTGTGAGGTTGTTATATTGTTCAAGTTCCCCCAGTTTTCAAGTTGGTTTTAAAGGTCTAAGGTCCAAACCTCAAATATTTAAAAAAAAATCATTCTTATGTTATTCAGAGTCTCGGATTTCCAAAGATCTCAAGTTTTCTATAGTCTCGCGTTCCTCCAGTTCTCAAATTTGTTCTTTAAAGTTCTCATACGTTGATGAAAGTCTCAAGCTTCATAAAATCTGTAGTTTTCAAAAACCGTAGATTTTTCGAATTGTGAGGTGCTCAAATTTTCGAGTTTCGAAATCTCTAGTTTTACAAGATCTTAAATTTTTTATATTGTGAGGTTATTAAATTGTTCAAGTTCCCCCAGTTTTCAAGTTGGTTTTAAAGGTCAAAGTTCCAAATCTCAAATAATTAAAAAAAAAATTATGTTCCTCAAAGTCTCGGATTCCCAAAGATCTCAAGTTTGCTATAGTCTCGTGGTCCTCCAGTTCTCAAATTTGTTCTTTAATGTTCTCATACGTTGATGATAGTCTCAAGCTTCATAAAATCTGTAGTTTTCTAAAACCATAGATTTTTCGAATTGTGAGGTGCTCAAGTTTTCGAGTTTCAAAATCTCTATTTTTACAAGATCTTAAATTTTTCATGCTTCTATCCAAATTTTTCCTTGTACCTCCCGCTCTGTTCTTGGTAAGTCATTCTCTTTGAAGATTTTATTCTTATCTTCTGTTTCCCTTAGTACTTTATTTTTCATTATTTTAATTTTGTCTTCCCATTTTTTTAATTCTACCATTGTAGTCGTTTTCTTTGTTTTATCACATTCCTCACATCTACTTCTTCTTTGATTATTTCTTTAATAAATGCTTTTAAAATACTTTTACTTTTCTGTTGCTTCGCGCTCTGTCGAAATACATTTTTTTTTTTCAAATTTGACAGGGCAACGTCTGTCGGGTCAGCTATAATTAATAAATACTTCATAGCTTTTTATGAGACAGTATATCCTAGACAATAAAATAAAACATTTTTTTTTTCGTAACGGTACTATGAAAATATTATTATTCATGATGACAAAATAAAATTTTTCTAAAAGTTTGAGCCCTTAATAAAAATATTAAGAGGTGCATCATCGCAGTTATAGATTTTTTAACAGTTGTTGCGTTTTTTGCATAAATTTTGGACTTGGTCGATTTAAAAAAATTCTTTTATCTCTTACCCTGATAGGAAATCAAATTCCCTACAAAAAATCTCTGTTAGTAAATTTTTGTAAGACGAGCCCATTCTTTGTAATTGAGCCTTAAACATTGGTATATATTTTTAATTTTTCACTTTGCACTCGGAATTTTAAAAATGACCTTAAATATCAATATTTTTTTAAGACCGCTGATTATTTTTAAGGGAAATTTAATGCTCTACAAAAAAGGTCTCTTAACATTTTTCGATAAACTCATTCCTATCAAAATTAGTTGATGTTAAAGTTAATTTCTAAAGTATTTAACCGTTTATTTCACGTCAAACTTAATTATTTCGACTTGTATCATAAATTTATGACTCAAATTTTTTTTTCAGCATGCCACAAAAGTTTTCTTCAAAAAAATCAAAATTTATTAGGGTATTACAGTAATAAAAAAAAATGTTTATCATCATAAATTAATTTATAATGTACTTAATTTATCCTAATAGTGAAAAAAGTTTAGTTCATTTCTCCCAACTAATTTATTTTTATAGATGTTCACTTTCATTTACGATATTCAATTTGCAAAAATAAACGGTTAAATACTTTAGAAATTAACTTTAACATCAAATAATTTTGATAGGAATGAGTTTATCGAAAAATGTTAAGAGACCTTTTTTGTAGAGCATTAAATTTCCCTTAAAAATAATCAGCGGTCTTAAAAAATATTGATATTTAAGGTCATTTTTAAAATTCCGAGTGCAAAGTGAAAAATTAAAAATATATACCAATGTTTAAGGCTCAATTACAAAGAATGGGCTCGTCTTACAAAAATTTACTAACAGAGCTTTTTTGTAGGGAATTTGATTTCCTATCAGGGTAAGAGATAAAAAATTTTTTTTAAATCGACCAAGTCCAAAATTTATGCAAAAAACGCAACAACTACTAAAAAATCTATAACTGCGATGATGCACCTCTTAATATTTTTATTAAGGGCTCAAACTTTAAAAAAAAAATTATTTTGTCATCATGAACAATATTTTCATAGTACCGTTACGAACAAAAAATGTTTTATTTTTTTGGCCCAGTCTAGTATATCCAATGCATATACCTCGTTGTACTCTTAGATATATTGTTTTAAAAATGTATTTTGTAATATCAAAAATATATGAATATAAAATGAAATTTTGGGATTAACCCGATAAACACAAGTTTAGTAAATTTCAGGGTCAACGATAAAGTGTCATTTACGTCTCTGTTCCAATTAATTAAATAAAACCCGTCGTTTTTAAATGTACTTATTTGCATTACCCCAACACGAATAGAACCCCAAAGTTACTTACCCATTTTCATCGGTGTATTGTGAAGATTTCTTGTTCTCAGCAGTTGAATTATTTGAAGCGAGAAGAACACAAAATGTAACATCAAATTAATAGTCGATTTTTTAATACGTTTATGCCCATTGCCCTAAAATTGGAACTTCTACAAAAATTTGGTCCTGCTTGCGCACCTGCTCCAAATGAATTCCTGGAACGCCGTTGAGCTCGAATTGCAGGTCTTATCTCTAATTGTTTTTAACCACCCGAATTGTTTTTGCCGCAGGTCTTACCGCAACAAAGAACACTGCGTCTATGACCTTGCTGGTACATTAGCGAGTTAAATTTTCGACAACATAATCCACCGATTAGAAAGAAGTTAAAACGAAGCCTGGTAATACTAATGATGTAAGACTTAACTGTCTCTTAAAAAGAAGCAAGTGTATTATACGGGATGTCATAGAAATGGATACAAATATTTTAGCGGGTGGTAGAACTCGCCAATTCAAGGTACTTTTATAAAAATTTTATCTTTTTCGTGTATTTTGTTTCTCTTCTTTCTTTTGCATTTTTGCGTGTTTGTTCTCTTTAGTGTGTTCTTTCTTGAGTCTCTTTGTCCTCTTTGGTCCTTCTTGTCGTCTTGTCTCTTTCGTTTTTTTGTTATTTGTGTTTCTTTAACCTCCTTGTTCTCTTTGTTTTTTTTTTTTGGTGGTCACTTTAGTCTATTTAGTTTCTTTGATGTTTTTGCCTTTTGGGCCTCTCTTTAGTCTTATAGTTTCACTAGTCTCTTTATGTCTTTCGGCTCACTTCTTTCTTTTGTCGCTTTGGTTTCTTGATCTCTTTAAGCCTTGTTAGTGCTTGAATTCACTTTGATCTCCTTAGGCTCTTTGGCCCCTTTTGTATCTTTCGGCACTGTTAACTTTTCTGTCTCTTTTGATGAGGCAGTAGATTTTTTTGTAAACACCGTAACTTGAAAACTCTAGTTAGGAATTGTTCGCTAATTATGTGAGACGTTTTTTTTTTTTTTCAATTTTTGTCTTCCTTCCCCTTGTTCCCCCACAATTATTCAAGTAATTAATGCTTTGTGTTGTTTTGACCAAACAAATTTAGAGCCGTCACGAGCTGAAAGGGTAATTTGAAAGACAATCTAAAGCTTTGCGATAATACTCGTTGGTGAAAGTTGTCCGAGAAGAACGGCTGGTACTTCGGATTAATCCGTAGCCTAAACGGCCAGTCATTTGTTTCGAGTTTTTCAAAACCAAGACCTCTCCTAGAAGTAATTAAACTTATCTGTAATTTACCTCGTGTCAGGCAACACCGCGCCGCATGACGTTCATCAGACTTTCGGAAAAGAGAAAGTCTGCAGTCGCTAGGGCGCTAAGGCGATTATGGCTTATTGTCTTTCTAGTTATGCGGATGGTAAATTTGCATAAATTCTAAGAAACGTTTTTAGAAATTTGATATGGATACCACAGCTCTTGTAGAAGATGATACAGTACTAGTAATTGGAGGGCATCTCAAATATTAGTACTAACACTTTGGACGTTTCTGCGCTGCTCTGGCTTCCAGTTTATCTTTGCGTTCTTATAAATTAAAAACAAATTGGTCGTTTTGCAGTTAATTAACATCGACTTCGTACATAATTTAACGCTTATGGTAATTTGAGAGTTTGGATCTAAAATAGTTCATTTCGTGGATATTAACTCCACTACTATGTGCTCCAGAGTACTCCAGGGAACCGTTTCATTGATAACGAACGATGCGGCCCTGTTGTCGCCGAAGGTCATGAGTCATTACCGAGTAATCTTGTTTGGTGGACGACAAAAGCATAAACAACAAACAAGTTGTTTCAGCAATGCTACAAACACATTTTTGTTAGTTTAGTTCTGATTTTGATTATCACATCTCGAAGCCCTTTATCTTCGAACCAAAAACCAAGGTGAGGTGGGTATACAAAAAAGATTTTCAAATATATGCTCAAAAAAAATCCTTACACCAGAAAAGGATACCACTTTCCATTAGCATCAGTTATCTCAGGGGCGGTTCCTTCTCCCGTCCGCAGGAAAGGGGTGGGATGGACGCGGTGGTACTTTAAATAGTCCGCACGAAGGTAAGAACTTAAATTTCCAGTTTGGCCTTGCCGGTGAAAACGTCTCAATGGAGTTCCCCACTAATCCCCCAAACGGCTTTAAAACCGAGGAAGACCAGTTCACCAATTTTACTGAGGGTGTGCCAGATTCCGAGCACTTTGCCTACAATTCGCAAATGGTAAGTCACTGTTCGTTCCGGCGTTGACGTTTGTTCACGAGCGTCGTCATTACAGATGCAGCATCCGGGAGAAAATCACTGGTACGACCAGGGATGGATCCAGCAGTACCCGCAAGTTGCCCCACGGATTTCAGAGGTGCCTCACCACGTGCCGCTGCCGACTCCCGTTCAACCCAGAAAGCGCCAGCGTACGCAGTACACCTCGGAGCAACTCGAGCACCTGGAAGATTTCTTTCTCAACATCAACAAGTACCTCAGTCGCATTCGGAGGGTCGAGATTGCCAGAAAACTGCAGCTGTCCGAGCGTCAGGTGAAAATTTGGTTCCAAAACCGTCGCATGAAGGAGAAGAAGATGGGCAAACAGGCGAGCTCGTCGGACGCCTCCCCCAGTTCGTCTTCCTCGGAGTCGCCTGCCGCCGTCGCAAACGTTCCAACGTATCCCGGTTTTCAAGACGCTTGGGACGTGTATGGGATCCACCGCGAAAGTGTGACCCACTACCAAGATAATTTCGGCAATGGGGACGCCAGTTTACAAAGTGATTTGGATTTTTCTTTGTTCTACCAGTGAAGATTTGAGTGTGTGTTCAAATTGTACTGTTAGATTTTAATTTACCTCGACCTACCTGTGATTTTAGGTGTAATACTTATAAGACATAAAACGTATATTGCAATTAAATAAATAGAAAATTAAAACGTGTTTTTGTTAGAAACTTCTTCTTGTTGAAACCTTCTAAAATATGAGCGATGTTTTTAAGATTTTTTTTAAATCATTATTTCCTCCGGACAACAAAATGAGTTTTTTTTTTTGTAATATTAAACTAAACAGTTTATAAACAAATAACGTAAAAATAACGCCTTTATTGAACGAATGAACAGCTACAGCATAAGATATGTTAAAAAAAAAATTTACATAATTTTTTGAGTAAAGTGAAAAATTTATAGGTCAATTTTTTAAACATTTTTTGTTAATTAACAATTGCCTAACTTATTGAAAAATGAAGTTAAATCGGGTGTTAAGAATACACCATAATTTATTCAAATTTTAAATTAATATTTAAGACTTAAAAAAAATTATTTTGACGTACTCTCTTCAGAGGCCCATCCCGTTACGGTTTAGGGTTAAATTAAAATTATTAATAATGAAGATAGAACTCCGGGAGTTGGGATTTTTGCATCGGAAATCTTCTCCTCTTTTCAAACATTTTTTCCGATTTTTGTTATCACTTATAGTTTTTGTGTTATTGCCAAAAATCTAAACCCCTTAATTTTTTTTTAGTTTTTTGTTAATTAATTGTTATCGCTCATATTTTTCGGATTCTTGTAACTATTTTTCGCAGCTTTTCAACTTCTTGACTAGACTAATAGTTTCTCTGTCATTCCATTTATTCTTCTCACAATATTATTTACAGTTTAGAAAAATGTGTAATTGTTTCATCGATTTGCAGTTAATTAAGAATAACTTTGTTCATAATTTAACACTTGTGGCACCATGGATCTAAAATTAGTCCTCTTGTGTTTATTAATAATTGCAAACATCATCATTTACACATAAACGAACTTGGCTGCCAAAAGTGTGCTCCAGAGAAATTACCATATTATTGATAAGGGACGATAAGGTCCTGTTGTTGTTGTCAGAGGCCATGAGTCATTTCTGCAGTAATCTTGTTTGCTGGATGAGAAAGAAAGCAAAAACAACAAGTTCTTACAACTATGGTATAATTTTTTCTACCTGAAGGAAACTTGAAGCTTCTTGTATGCAAACCCCACAACAAATTGAATTAAATTGTTCGGACGGTTGGTGAGAAATAAATCGGCAAGCCGGACCCGACGAATATTTTTTTTTACTTAGAACATAATTTTATTGTTGTCAGGGTCATATTGTCAGAACTACAAAGGTTACAAAAAACTAGAAAACACAGTTTCTAATTTCTAATGTTCGAAAATGGATAAAAAGAGTTCAAACTCGATGGTGCCATTTTTTTAGTTTGAAAAATTTTTAGATTTCCAAAAATCGCTTATGACTTTGCCAACGTGTCGTTTAGAACTGACGAATTTGGATATTTTGGAACACTTGCAGGTGTTTTGTACAGTTTTGAAGAAAAATCCAAAGCTGATGGTTCCAAAATATTTTTGTTTGGGTTGCAAAAAGCGGTCGTTTGAAATTGACGAATTTAGGTATTTTTAAAAAGTTTTGAAGAAAAAAATGCTGTAAATTTTGTTTAATAATAAGCTCATTATTGTCAAGGTGGTATTGTCAGAACTAAAAAGATACATATTATGTGTTAAATAACAGACACAATTAAATTAATTAACGTTTGAAAGTAATTAAATGAAAAATAAAAGGCAATAAAATTGTAGAAGTATGTAATTAAAAATTTTGTCAATAAAGCTCTTTCACCAATATTTAGAATGTTCAGAGTGGACATAGGACATATTGTCAGGACTAAAAAGGATACAGAAAAATAGACCGTGTAGTTGAATTTAACAACTTCGAAATTGTATAAAACGAGTTCAAACTATGGTTCCAAATGGTTTTTTGAGTTGCAAAATTTTGATATTTTCAAAAACCGCTTATAACAATCTAAAAACTTCTCGCTTGAAGTTGACGAATTTGGATATTTTAGAATACTTGCAGGTCTGTTGTAAAATTTTGAAGAAAAAAAAACTCTTAGTTTCTTTTTCATAATAATTTAATTGTTGTCAAGGTCATATTGTCAGAACTAAAAAGGATACAGAAAAATAGAACACAGTTACATTTCTCAGGTTCTATAATGTATAAAACGAATTCAAACTTGATGGTTCCAAAATATATTTTTTGGTTTGCAAAATTTTGAAATTTCCAAAATCGCTTATATTTTGCGAAATTGTCGTTTCAAATTGACGAATTTGGACATTCTAGAACGCCTCCAGGTTTTTTGTAAAATTTTTAAATAAAAATGTTGGTAATAATAATTATAATGACAATAATGTTTTTATAGGTTTTTTTTTAATAATTTTTGTTCATTCAGTAAGATTTTCAAATTAGAACCAAATTAAGATTTATGGTCTTTTCTATTAAT
The DNA here is from genome assembly GCA_963583935.1 of Diaperis boleti. Taxonomy (NCBI): domain Eukaryota; kingdom Metazoa; phylum Arthropoda; class Insecta; order Coleoptera; family Tenebrionidae; genus Diaperis; species Diaperis boleti. The sequence continues at coordinate 52,110,066 of OY757247.1, read as the reverse complement.
GTCTGCATGTGTACCACGTCTGCTCAAAAATAATTAACGGAGCTGTATCTTTTTTATTTATTATTAAAATATTATTTATTGTTAAAATTTTCAAATACTGACTCTGAAGCCCACGAATTCTTTTTGCACAATAGCCAAAATTTATTAAATAGGTTATTAAAAATTGAATTTTACTAATTTAAGTTTTCTTTTTGTAAAATGGATTTTTTTTGTTTTCTTTTTCTATTTCATGTTCTTTTATATGGTTTGTTATAATGTTATATATAATTAAGTTGTATCATTTGGGCATAATGCCTGTAGATACTGATATTTAAATAAATAAATAAATAAATAAATTGTTTGATTTCATCGAATGGAACACTTTCCTCCCCAATATATTAAACGTCCGCTTTGCAGTTCATTAAGAAAAACTTTGTACGTAATTTAACACTGATGATACTTTGGAAGTACTTTCGATCTAAAATTATTCCTTTCGTGGTTATTACCAGTTCCACACGTTCTTCATTTACAGATAAAGAACTTGTCTCCCAGAAAGTGTGCCCCCTAGGAAGTACCAATTTTTTGATAAGGAACTATACGGTCCTGTTGTTGTAGCCAAAAGTCATGAGTCATTTCGGTAGTAATCTTGTTTGGGAATTGAGAAAAGCATAAACAACAAGTTGTTCGAAAACACAATAAAAATATCACAGTTTTGTACCTGAAATCATAAATTGAACCCTTCATTGTCCCCTTCGACATATTACGAAAACATCAAAATTAAGTCTTCTAATATTCATATCTGTAGAAAAAATTGCATTTGCAACTTGAGCTGAAAGCACTACTTTCCCGAAATGAGTAATTAGACTGTTTTTTTGTGAATCCAAAGAATCGCTTTTAAGATGGGCAAACAATATTTATGTTAATTAGTTTTCAGCCAGCTTTCTCAAGGGTGGGTGAAATTTCGGTTCTCCCATTCGCCGGCCGGTCCTGCAGGGAAGGGGTGGGCCGGACGCGGTGGTACCTGAAATAATCCGCAGGAAGGTGAGAGCTTAAAGTTTCAGTTTGATCCTGTCGGTGAAAGCGTCTCAATGGAATTTCCTACCAACGGATACCAGACCGAGGAGAGCTACCAGTTCGCCAATTTAGGCGGAAGTGTCCCGAATTCCGGACAATTTATCCCAAACGTGGAACCGTACCACCCCCAAATGGTAAGTCTGGGTTCGGAAATTCGCATAAATTCGTTCACAAGTGTTGTCTTTGCAGATACATCAACAGAATTATTGGCCCCAAGAACAGAACTTCGTTCCACACTGTCCTTCAATGGCAACTCGTAAGTACCACATTTTTCACGTTCGATCTGATTTTACAATTTTGCTCCTAGAAGTACCAATCCAAGTGCTACCCCCGGTTGAACCAAAGAAGCGACAGCGGACCCAGTACACGTCGGAACAACTGGAGCACCTGGAGCACCATTTTCAAAACGTCAACCGGTATCTCAATCGAATTCGGAGGGTCGATATTGCCAGAAAACTCCGGCTGTCCGAGCGCCAGGTGAAAATTTGGTTCCAGAACCGGCGCATGAAGGCGAAGAAACAAGGTCAAGCAGTGAGTTCTTCGGACACTTCCCCGAGTTCAACTTCTTCGTCTCCTGCTCCTGCTGCGCCTTCAACGGTTGCAGCACCTGCGTTTCAAGCCACTTGGAACATGTATGGGCTCAACATTCAGAATATGGCCCCTGTTGAAGAGAATTTTGTCGATGGGGCCGCGACTTCACAACGTGATTTTGACTTCTCTCAGTTCTACCAATGAAATTCGGAATTAATTATGTTAGGTACACGTCTGTTATGTTTTTTCCTGTGATATAATTTAAATGTAAAAAGTTTTTTAAGATAAAAATTATTGTAGCAACACTGAATAAAACGAGAATAAAACCTTGTGTATTTTTGAAGCTATAGTCAGACAAAAAATTTCACACTAAGACACTCGCGCTACGCGCTCGTGCCTCGCTCTGTAAAATTCAACTTAACGCATCGAGTGTAAGAATTTTGAGATTTCCAAAAATTGCCTTTGACTTTGCCAACGTGTCGTCCACAATTGACGAATTTGGATATTTTGGAACACTTTAAAGATTTGAAGAACAATGTGTGTATAAAACGAATCCAAACTTGATGGCTCCAAATTTTTTTTTTGTTGCAAAATTTTGAAATTTCCAAAAATCGCTTGATTGGTCAAGCTGTCGTTCGAAACTGACAAATTTCGATATTTTAAACAGTTTTGAAGAAAAAAATGTGTTTAATTTTGTTTCATTATAATTTCATTATTGTCAAGGTCGTATTGTCAGAACTAAAAAGGATGCAGCAAAAGAAAGTAGGAGAGGTGTCGTGAAACACCCGATTGAAACGAAGTTCCTTTCGCTATATATTATGTACTAAATTAATAACAGACACAATGAAATTAATTAACGTTTGAGGGTAATTAAATTGAAAATAAAAAAAAAAAAAACAAAGGAAGGAAAGGCAATAAAATTGTAGGAGTAAATAAAATTTTTGTTAAAACAGCTCTTTCACCAATATTTAGAATAAAACTTCAGAGTGGACATAGACTAGCTATTATCCCGTTAAAATAAAAAGACTTTTCGTGGGGATCAAGTCGAGAAAAAACGGTCGAACGAATGCTTTTCATACGAACGCAGCCTTAACGGTAACGGATATTTGAATGAATATATGAATGCTTTCTACAGAAAAGTTGTAGAGCTTGTGTTAAGGTTAATTCACAAATTGATAAAATATGTTTACTCCTATGTGAGAACGAATACATGCTGCGTAAGGGAAGTCATTTATTATAAAGTCCGTTCCAATAAAAATTTCGTGACGGTTCAAATCTTTCACTTTTCTTGGCCTAGCTCCATTCGCAAAGTGTGTAACTTGCGATAAGGAACTTTGTTCCAAAATCAAGGTAATATTGTCAGAAATAAAAAGGATACAGAAAAATAAAGCTTGCAGATAAATTTCTCAAGTTCGAAAATATATAAAACGCGTCCCAACTCGATGGTACCAAAATATTTTTTCTGGGTAGCTTTTAATTTGTTTACTTGTAGTTTGAAGTTTACGAATTTGGATATTTTAGAATACTTGCAGGTCTAAAAAGTCCCCTCTTTTTTCATAATAATATCATTTTTGGCAAGGTCGTATTACCAGAACTAAAAAGGTTACAGAAACATAGACCACTCAGTTGGACTTCTCAGGTTCGGAAATGTATGAAACGGTTCCAAAATATTGTTTTGGTTTGCAAAATTTTAAATTTAGAAATCCGTTATAATTTGCCTATTTGTCGTTTGAAATTGACGAATTTGGATATTTGCAGGTGTTTTGTAAAGTTTTGAAGAAAAACATGTTTTTATATTTTTTTCATAATAATTTTATTGTTTTCATGGTCATATTGTTATAACTAAAAATACATGGATACAGGAACATAGACTATGCAGTTCAATTTCTTAAGTTCGATAATGTATAAAACGAGTCCAAGCTCTATGGTTCAAAAATTTTTGAAATTTCCAAAAATCCCTTATAGTTTGCCAACTTGAAATAGAAATTGAGGACTTTTGATATTTTTTTTTTTTTTATCATAACAATTTTATTGTTGTCAAGGTCATATCGTCAGAACTAGAAAGGATACAGACCAATAGACCACGCAGTCAAATTTCTCAGATTCAAAAGTGTATAAAACGACTCCAAACTCGATGATTTCAAATTTTTTTTTTTGGTTGCAAAATTTTGAAATTCCCTCCACCGCTTATATTTGGCAACTTGTTTCAAATAGGCGAATGTGGACATATTAGAATACTCGTTTTAAATTGACGAATTTGGACGTTATAAAACACTTGCAGGTTTTTTGTAAAATTTTCACGTAAAAATTTTGGTAATAATAAACAACAGTGACAAATATTTGTCGTTTTTTAAATTTCGGTGTCAGAAATTAAACGACCGCTTTGCAGTTCATTAAGAAAAACTTTTTACGTAATTTAACACTGACGATGCTTTGGATCTAAAATTATTCCTTTCGTGGTTATTACCAGTTCCACACGTCTTCATTTACAGATAAAAAACTTCTCCCAGAAAGTGTGCTCCCTAGGAAGTACCAATTTATTGATAAAGAACTATACGGCCCTGTTGTTGTAGCCAAAAGTCATAAATCATTTCGGTAGTAATCTTGTTTGGAAATTTAGAAAAGCACAAACAACAAGTTGTTGGACAACACAATAAAAAGATTACAGTTTTGTACCTGAAGGAAACCATAAATTGAACCCTTCATTGTCCCCTTGGACATATTACGAAAAAATTAAATGAAGTCTTCTATTCAAATCTGTAGGAAAAATTGCATTTGCAACTTTCACCTTTTGCTGTCAAGCACTATTTTCCCGAAATATGAGTAATTAGACCGTTTTTTTGTGAATCCAAAGAATCGCTTTTAAGATGGGTAAACAATTTTTATGTTAATTAGTTTTCAGCCAGCTTTCTCAAGGGTGGGTAAAATTTCGATCCTCCCATTCGCCGGCCGGTCCTGCAGGGAAGGGGTGAGCCGGACGCGGTGGTACCTGAAATAATCCGCAGGAAGGTGAGAGCTTAAAGTTTCAGTTTGATCCTGTCGGTGAAAGCGTCTCAATGGAATTTCCTACCAACCGATATCAGACCGAGGAGGGCTACCAGTTCGCCAATTTAGGCGGAAGTGTCCCGAATTCCGGACAATTTATCCCAAACATGGAACCGTACCACCCCCAAATGGTAAGTCAGGGTTCGTAAATTCTCGTAAATTCGTTCACAAGTGTTGCCTTTGCAGACACATCAACAGAATTATTGGCCCCAAGAACAGAACTTCGTTCCACACTATCCCTCGGTGACAACTCGTAAGTACCACATTTTTCACGTTCGATCTGATTTTACAATTTTGCTCCTAGAAGTACCGATCCAAGTGCTACCCCCGGTTGAACCAAAGAAGCGACAGCGGACCCAGTACACGTCGGAACAACTGGAGCACCTGGAGCACCATTTTCAAAACGTCAACCGGTATCTCAATCGAATTCGGAGGGTCGATATTGCCAGAAAACTCCGGCTGTCCGAGCGCCAGGTCAAAATTTGGTTCCAGAACCGGCGCATGAAGGCGAAGAAACAAGGTCAAGCAGTGAGTTCTTCGGACACTTCCCCGAGTTCAACTTCTTCGTCTCCTGCTCCTGCTGCGCCTTCAACGGTTGCAGCACCTGCGTTTCAAGCCACTTGGAACATGTATGGGCTCAACATTCAGAATATGGCCCCTGTTGAAGAGAATTTTGTAGATGGGGCCGCGACTTCACAACGTGATTTTGACTTCTCTCAGTTCTACCAATGAAATTCGGAATTAATTATGTTAGGTACACGTCTGTTATGTTTTAACCTGTGATATAATTTAAATGTAAAAAGATTTTTAAGGTAAAAATTATTGTAGCAACACTGAATAAAACGAGAATAGAACCTTGTGTATTTATGAAGCTAGTCAGCCAAAAAATTTCACACTAAGACACTCGCGCTACGCGCTCGTGCCTCGCTCTGTAAAATTCCACTTACCGCATCGGGTGTAAATATTTTGAGATTTCCAAGAATCGCTTATGACTGCCATTTATTATAAAGTTCGTTCCAATAAAAATTTCGTGCCGGTCCAAATCGTTCACTTTTCTTGGCCTAGCTCCTTTCGCCAATTGTGTAACGTGCGGTAAGGAATTGCGTTCCAAAAGCAAGGTCATATTCTCAGAAATAAAAAGGATACAGAAAAATAAAGCATGCAGATAAATTTCTCAACTTCGAATATATTTAAAACGAGTCCAAACTCGATGGTTCCAAAATATATATATGTTTTTGGTCGCTTATTATAATTTGTCTACTTGTAGTTTGAAGTTGAATTTGGATATTTTAGAATACTTGCAGGTCTAAAAAGTCCTCTTTTTTAAATAATGATTTCATTTTTGCAAGGTCATATTACCAGAACTAAAAAGGATAAAGAAACATAGACCAGGCAGTTGGACTTCTCAGGTTCGAAAATGTATAAAACGGTTCCAAATTATTATTTTGGGTTGCAAAATTTTAAATTTAAAAATCCGTTATAATTTGCTTATTTGTCGTTTGAAATTGACAAATTTGGATATTTGCAGGTGTTTTGTAAAGTTTTGAAGAGAAACATGTTTATATTTTTCTCATAATAATTTTATTGTTTCCATGGTCACATTGTTAGAACTAAAAGGGATACAGAAACATAGACCATGCAGTTGAATTTCTTAAGTTCGATAATGTATACAAGGAGTAAAAGCACTAGGGTTCCAAAAATTTTTTTGGTCTCAAAAATTTTGAAATTTCCAAAAATCCCTTATAGTTTGCCAACTTGAAATTTAAATTGAGGAATTTGGATATTTTACAAATTTTTTTATCATAATAATTTTATTTTTGGCAAGGTTGATGGTTCCAAAACATTTTTTTTTTTGGTTGCGAAATTTTGAAGTTTCCAAAAATCCTTATAGTTTGCCAACTTGAAATTGAAATAGAGGAATTTGGATATTTTAGATTTTTTTTAATCATAACAATTTTATTGTTGTCAAGGTCATATCGTCAGAACTAGAATGTATACAAACTAATAGACGACGCAGTCGAATTTCTCAGATTCAAAAATTTATAAAATGAGTCCAAACTCGATGATTTCAATTTTTTTTTTTTTGGGTTGCAAAAATTTTGAAATTTCCACCACCGCTTATATTTGGCAACTTGTTTCAAATAGGCGAATGTGGATATATTAGAATACTCGTTGCGAATGTGGATGTATGTATTAGAATACTCGTTTTAAATTGACGAATTTGGACATTCTAGAACACTTAAAGGTTTAAGTAAAAATTTTGGTAATAATAATAATTATAAAATGACAATAATGTTCTTATAATAGTTTTTTTTAATAATTTTTGTTCATCGAGTACCATTTTCAAATTAGAAATAAATTAAGGTTTATGGTCTTTTCTATTAATGTCTGCATTTGTGCCACGTCTTGTACTGTTAGAAGTTTTGGAATAAACTTTATACCGGCTGCTCAAAAATAATTAACAGATCTGTGCCTTTCTTATTTATTGTTTGATTTCATTGAATGGAACACTTTCCTCCCCAAATATGTCATATACTAATAGTTACAAACACGAGCATCGTTAGTATTGATGTCACAACTGTCACAAAAATTTGTCTTTCTTTAAATTTCGGTGTCAAAAATTAAACGACCGCTTTGCAGTGCATTAAGAAAAATTTTGTAAGTAATTTAACACTGACGATGCTTTGGAAGTATTTTGGATCTAAAATTATTCCTTTCGTGGTTATTACCAGTTCCACACGTCTTCATTTACAGATAAAAAACTTCTCCCAGAAAGTGTGCTCCCTAGGAAGTACCAATTTATTGATAAAGAACTATACGGCCCTGTTGTTGTAGCCAAAAGTCATAAAGCATTTCGGTAGTAATCTTGTTTGGAAATTTAGAAAAGCACAAACAACAAGTTGTTGGACAACACAATAAAAAGATTACAGTTTTGTATCTGAAGGAAACCATAAATTGAACCCTTCATTGTCCCCTTCGACATATTACGAAAACATCAAAATTAAGTCTTCTAATATTCATATCTGTAGAAAAAATTGCATTTGCAACTTGAGCTGAAAGCACTACTTTCCCGAAATGAGTAATTAGACTGTTTTTTTGTGAATCCAAAGAATCGCTTTTAAGATGGGCAAACAATATTTATGTTAATTAGTTTTCAGCCAGCTTTCTCAAGGGTGGGTGAAATTTCGGTTCTCCCATTCGCCGGCCGGTCCTGCAGGGAAGGGGTGGGCCGGACGCGGTGGTACCTGAAATAATCCGCAGGAAGGTGAGAGCTTAAAGTTTCAGTTTGATCCTGTCGGTGAAAGCGTCTCAATGGAATTTCCTACCAACGGATACCAGACCGAGGAGAGCTACCAGTTCGCCAATTTAGGCGGAAGTGTCCCGAATTCCGGACAATTTATCCCAAACGTGGAACCGTACCACCCCCAAATGGTAAGTCTGGGTTCGGAAATTCGCATAAATTCGTTCACAAGTGTTGTCTTTGCAGATACATCAACAGAATTATTGGCCCCAAGAACAGAACTTCGTTCCACACTATTCGTCGGTGGCAACTCGTAAGTACCACATTTTTCACGTTCGATCTGATTTTACAATTTTGCTCCTAGAAGTACCAATCCAAGTGCTACCCCCGGTTGAACCAAAGAAGCGACAGCGAACCCAGTACACGTCGGAACAACTGGAGCACCTGGAGCACCATTTTCAAAACGTCAACCGGTATCTCAATCGAATTCGGAGGGTCGATATTGCCAGAAAACTCCGGCTGTCCGAGCGCCAGGTGAAAATTTGGTTCCAGAACCGGCGCATGAAGGCGAAGAAACAAGGTCAAGCAGTGAGTTCTTCGGACACTTCCCCCAGTTCAACTTCTTCGTCTCCTGCTCCTGCTGCGCCTTCAAGGGTTGCAACACCTGCGTTTCAAGCCACTTGGAACATGTATGGGATCAACCTTGAGAATATGGCCCCCGTTGAAGAGAATTTTGTCGATGGGGCCGCGACTTCACAACGTGATTTTGACTTCTCTCAGTTCTACCAATGAAATTCGGGATTAATTATGTTAGGTACACGTCTGTTATGTTTTAACCTGTGATATAATTTAAATGTAAAAAGTTTTTTAAGGTAAAAATTATTGTAGCAACACTGAATATAACGAGAATAGAACCTTGTGTATTTATGAAGCTAGTCAGCCAAAAAATTTCACACTAAGACACTCGCGCTACGCGCTCGTGCCTCGCTCTGTAAAATTCCACTTACCGCATCGGGTGTAAATATTTTGAGATTTCCAAGAATCGCTTATGACTGCCATTTATTATAAAGTTCGTTCCAATAAAAATTTCGTGCCGGTCCAAATCGTTCACTTTTCTTGGCCTAGCTCCTTTCGCCAAGTGTGTAACGTGCGGTAAAGAATTTCGTTCCAAAAGCAAGGTCATATTCTCAGAAATAAAAAGGATACAGAAAAATAAAGCATGCAGATAAATTTCTCAACTTCGAATATATTTAAAACGAGTCCAAACTCGATGGTTCCAAAATATATATGTTTTTGGTCGCTTATTATAATTTGTCTACTTGTAGTTTGAAGTTGACGAATTTGGATATTTTAGAATACTTGCAGGTCTAAAAAGTCCTCTGTTTTAAATAATGATTTCATTTTTGCAAGGTCGTATTACCAGAACTAAAAAGGATAAAGAAACATAGACCAGGCAGTTGAATTTCTTAAGTTCGATAATGTATACAAGGAGTAAAAGCACTAGGGTTCCAACAATTTTTTTGGTCTCAAAAATTTTGAAATTTCCAAAAATCCCTTATAGTTTGCCAACTTGAAATTTAAATTGAGGAATTTGGATATTTTACAAATTTTTTTATCATAATAATTTTATTTTTGGCAAGGTTGATGGTTCCGAAACATTTTTTTTTTTTTGGTTGCAAAATTTTGAAGTTTCCAAAAATCCTTATAGTTTGCCAACTTGAAATTGAAATAGAGGAATTTGGATATTTTAGTTTTTTTTTATCATAACAATTTTATTGTTGTCAAGGTCATATCGTCAGAACTAGAAAGTATACAAACTAATAGACGACGCAGTCGAATTTCTCAGATTCAAAAATTTATAAAATGAGTCCAAACTCGATGAGTTCAATTTTTTTTTGGGTTGCAAAAATTTTGAAATTTCCACCACCGCTTATATTTGGCAACTTGTTTCAAATAGGCGAATGTGGATATATTAGAATACTCGTTGCGAATGTGGATGTATGTATTAGAATACTCGTTTTAAATTGACGAATTTGGACATTCTAGAACACTTAAAGGTTTAAGTAAAAATTTTGGTAATAATAATAATTATAAAATGACAATAATGTTCTTATAATAGTTTTTTTTAATAATTTTTGTTCATCGAGTACCATTTTCAAATTAGAAATAAATTAAGGTTTATGGTCTTTTCTATTAATGTCTGCATTTGTGCCACGTCTTGTACTGTTAGAAGTTTTGGAATAAACTTTATACCGGCTGCTCAAAAATAATTAACAGATCTGTGCCTTTCTTATTTATTGTTTGATTTCATTGAATGGAACACTTTCCTCCCCAAATATGTCATATACTAATAGTTACAAACACGAGCATCGTTAGTATTGATGTCACAACTGTCACAAATATTTGTCGTTCTTTAAATTTCGGTGTCAGAAATTAAACGACCGCTTTGCAGTTCATTAAGAAAAATTTTTTACGTAATTTAACACTGACGATGTTTTGGATCTAAAATTATTCCTTTCGTGGTTATTACCAGTTCCACACGTCTTCATTTACAGAGAAAAAACTTCTCCGAGAGAGTGTGCTCCCTAGGAAGTACCAATTTATTGATAAAGAACTATACGGCCCTGTTGTTGTAGCCAAAAGTCATAAATCATTTCGGTAGTAATCTTGTTTGGAAATTTAGAAAAGCACAAACAACAAGTTGTTGGACAACACAATAAAAAGATTACAGTTTTGTACCTGAAGGAAACCATAAATTGAACCCTTCATTGTCCCCTTCGACATATTACGAAAAAATTAAATTAAGTCTTCTATTCAAATCTGTAGGAAAAATTGCATTTGCAACTTTCACCTTTTGCTGTCAAGCACTATTTTCCCGAAATGTGAGTAATTAGAATGTTTTTTTGTGAATCCAAAGAATCGCTTTTAAGATGGGTAAACAATTTTTATGTTAATTAGTTTTCAGCCAGCTTTCTCAAGGGTGGGTGAAATTTCGGTTCTCCCATTCGCCGGCCGGTCCTGCAGGGAAGGGGTGGGCCGGACGCGGTGGTACCTGAAATAATCCGCAGGAAGGTGAGAGCTTAAAGTTTCAGTTTGATCCTGTCGGTGAAAGCGTCTCAATGGAATTTCCTACCAACGGATACCAGTCCGAGGAGGGCTACCAGTTCGCCAATTTAGGCGGAAGTGTCCCGAATTCCGGACAATTTATCCCAAACATGGAACCGTACCACCCCCAAATGGTAAGTCGAAGTTCGCAAATTCGCGTAAACTCGTTCACAACTGTTGCCTTTGCAGACACACCAACAGAATTATTGGCCCCAAGAACAGAACTTCGTTCCACACTGTCCTTCAATGGCAACTCGTAAGTACCACATTTTTCACGTTCGATCTGATTTTACAATTTTGCTCCTAGAAGTACCGATCCAAGTGCTACCCCCGGTTGAACCAAAGAAGCGACAGCGGACCCAGTACACGTCGGAACAACTGGAGCATCTGGAGCACCATTTTCAAAACGTCAACCGGTATCTCAATCGAATTCGGAGGGTCGATATTGCCAGAAAACTCCGGCTGTCCGAGCGCCAGGTGAAAATATGGTTCCAGAACCGGCGCATGAAGGCGAAGAAACAAGGTCAAGCAGTGAGTTCTTCGGACACTTCCCCCAGTTCAACTTCTTCGTCTCCTGCTCCTGCTGCGCCTTCAACGGTTGCAACACCTGCGTTTCAAGCCACTTGGAACATGTATGGGGTCAACCTCCAGAATATGGCCCCCGTTGAAGAGAATTTTGTGGATGAGGCCGCGACTTCACAACGTGATTTTGACTTCTCTCAATTCTACCAATGAAATTCGGAATTAATTATGTTAGGTACACGTTTGTTATGTTTTTCCTGTGATATTATTTAAATGTAAAAAGTTTTTTAAGGAAATTGTAGACTAGGTGGCAACACTGAATAAAGCGAGAATAAAACCCTGTGTATTTGTGAAACTTGTCAGACAAAAAATTTCATACGTTAAGACACTCGCGCCACGGGCTCGTGCCTCGCCCTGTAAGATTCAACTTACCGCATCGAGTGTAAACAGCTATTACGATTTACTTTCGATTGAATTCTTTGTCAATTTCTCCAAACCACGCCGCGTCAGAACCGCGATAACTTCTTGCAGACATGTTTTTGCATCATCTTTTTCCACGATCCTTCAGTTCACTAGTCGTTCCGACTTGTTGATCAGCACTTGACCCCGATGGAGCCCCAATCCCCATCAGCCACCCGTAAGTTTCACATGTGTAATCACGTTAAGTTTCTCGTTATTTCGTTTTAGAAACCGCCAACCCAAAATCGTCACCGTGTCCGTGCAGGCCCAGATTCCGCACCCAATACACCTCCGAGCAGGTGCTGGAGCTGGAGAGCGAGTACCAAAAGTCCCAATACATCGGTTCGGGGCGTAGGGCCGAACTGGCCCAAGAGCTCAATTTGCCGGCGAAACAAATTAAGATCTGGTTCCAGAACCGGCGCATGAAGGAGAAGAGGAATGCCATCGTTGGCCAGGCGATGACGACTCAAAATGTTCTCAGATGTTTGTCTCCTATTCATGTTGGTTTCCGTCCTACGTTCGCACCACCGATGCAGCACTACTGGAGGGACCTCAGCTTCCTCCGAGGGTACCATCCTGGCTATGGAGGCTTTCCATTCCACAGCTTGTTTCCCTGGCAGGTTGGTGTGTCCAACGCGGAACAGAAAGACCAAGTGGTGGCTTGCTGGAGGGCTCAAGATGCATGTGATTCGAAGACCGAAGAGTGATGCCGAAGTGCTGGTTGTGATTAGTTGTAAATTCTGTATGTAGTTTATGTAAGAAAATTAAATTTGTAAAATAATGACAGACCTGTAAATAAATACGAGAGACAAAGAATTCAAACTCTAGTTTATTCTAGTAAATTTAGCATTATTGTTAAGATTGGCTGCACTGGCGCCAAGACAACTGGCAGTGCTTTTTATATGGGCTCATTCTTAACCTGCAAAAATTCTTCAGTGATGGAATCCCAGCATCCGCCGGCTACAACCCGTAAGTTCGCTCTTAATGTCACCGCTGTTCTTCTCCTTACCTTCTTTCCTCTAGAACCCGCCAACCGAACATCGGGACCACCTCAACCACCCCGAAAGTCCCGAACTACGTTCACCAAGCACCAGGTGCTGGTGCTGAAACGCGAGTTCCACAAGTCGAATTACATCGGCAGGGGCCGCATGGAGGAACTGGCAAGCGCTCTCAACTTGAATGTTAACCAAATACGGAATTGGTTCAACAACAATCGCATGAAGGAGAAGGAGAAGAACAACATCGTCGAACGCCAGCTGATGACCTTTCCGTCTGACATTTCCACGTACCATAACTTCCTTGGTCCTCGTTTATTTGGCTCCATGCTCCCACCGCCCGTGCCGCACCCCAGTTTGCAGTTCTACTGGAACATGTACATGGTCAATCCGAGCCTGCAGAGTACTGGTGTGTTCCGAGGATTCGACAACGGGGCGCATCAGCAGCAAGTTGCTGCGCCAAACACCGAGCCGAAGGACCAAATGGAGATGAGCTCTGAAGATTCGAGTGATTCCGAGATCCAACCCTAATGTTGTAATTATTGTAAAGTGTTGACTAATTGTAATATGTTTCTTTATTTGACCATGGTGCTTTAGGAAATAATACTTGGGCATGAAAATACGTTGTAAATAGAGTAAGCTCATTTTACTTCGTTTCATGTAGTTATTTATTTAAATAAAAGCCTAATTGGGGCCTCAGCATCATCTAACAGCCCCTTTCACACAGTTCACTCTATTTCAAAATAATCTGATACTAGAAAAGAAATTTCCAGATGCGATTATTATATTCCCAGAATTATACAAAAGTGAAAAAGTCATAACAACGCTTTAGTAAAAGCGGAAAAATTATTTGACAATTTTGGAACAATTTCGACTCCCAAATGGAACGACACTAATTTCAAAAAATTCTGAAATAATCTTATTCTAGAAAAGAAATTTCCATATGGAATTATTGTATTCCCCGACTTATACAGAAGTCAAAAAGTGTCATAACAACGCTTTAGTAAAATCGGAAATATTATTTGACAATTTCGGAACAATTTCGGTTTTCAAATTGAACGACACTTACTTCAAAAAATTCTAAAACAATCTTATTTTAAAAAAGAAATTTTCATATGTAATTATTGTATTCCCTGACTTCTACCGAAGTGAAAAAGTGTCATAACAACGCTTTAGTAAAAGCGAAAAAAGTATTTGACAATTTCGGAGCAATTTCGGTTTCCAAATTGAACGATTCTTATTTCAAAAAATTCTAAAATAATCTGATTTTAGAAAAGAAATCTCCAGAGACAAATATTATATCCCCCAACTTATACAAAAGTCAAAAAGTGTCATAACAACGCTTTAGTAAAAAAGGAAAAACTATTTGACAATTTCGGAACCATTTCGGCTTCTATATTGAACGACAGTTATTTCAAAAAATTCTAAAATAATCTGATTCCAGAAAAGAAATCTCCAGACACAATTATTATATTCCCCAACTTATACAAAAGTCAAAAAGTGTCATAACAACACTTTAGTAAAACCGGAAAAAGTATTTGACAATTTAATAACAATTTCGGTTTCCAAATTGAAGGACACTAATTTCAAAAAAATCTAAAATAATCTTATTCAAGAAACTAAATTTCCATAGGTAATTATTGTATTCCCTGACTTCTACAGAAGTCAAAAAGTGTCATAATAACCCTTTAGTAAAAGTGAAAAATGTATTTGTAAATTTCGGGACAGTTTCAGTTTCCAAATTGAACGACACTAATTTCAAAAAATTCTAAAATAATCTTATTCTAGAAACTAAGTTTCCATAGGTAATTATTGTATTCCCTAATTTCTACAGAAGTCAAAAAGTGTCATAACAACGCTTTAGTAAAAACGGAAAAAATATTTGACAATTTCGGAACAATTTCGGTTTCCAAATTGAACGACACTTATTTCAAAAAATTCTAAATTAATCTTATTCCAGAAATTAAATTTCCATAGGTAATTATTGTATTCCCTGACTTCTAGAGAAGCCAAAAAGTGTCATAATAACGCTTTAGTAAAAGCGGAAAATTTATTTGCAAATTTCGGAACAATTTCGGTTTCCGAATTGAACGATACTAATTTCAAAAAATTCTAAATTAATCTTATTCTACCAAGTAAATTTCCATATGTAATTATTGTATTCCCTGACTTCTACAGAAGTCAAAAAGTGTCATAATAACCCTTTAGTAAGAGTGGAAAATTTATTTGTAAATTTCGGGACAGTTTCAGTTTCCAAATTGAACGACACTAATTTCAAAAAAATCTAAAATAATCTTATTCAAGAAACTAAATTTCCATAGGTAATTATTGTATTCCCTGACTTTTACAGAAGTCAAAAAGTGTCATAATAACGCTTTAGTAAAAGCGGAAAATTTATTTGCCAATTTCGGGACAATTTCGGTTTCCAAATTGAACGACACTAATTTCAAAAAATTCTAAATTAATCTTATTCTAGAAATTAAATTTCCATATGGAATTATTGTATTCCCCGACTTATACAGAAGTCAAAAAGTGTCATAACAACGCTTTAGTAAAATCGGAAATATTATTTGACAATTTCGGAACAATTTCGGTTTTCAAATTGAACGACACTTACTTCAAAAAATTCTAAAATAATCTTATTTTAAAAAAGAAATTTTCATATGTAATTATTGTATTCCCTGACTTCTACCGAAGTGAAAAAGTGTCATAACAACGCTTGAGTAAAAGCGAAAAAAGTATTTGACAATTTCGGAGCAATTTCGGTTTCCAAATTGAACGATTCTTATTTCAAAAAATTCTAAAATAATCTGATTTTAGAAAAGAAATCTCCAGAGACAAATATTATATCCCCCAACTTATACAAAAGTCAAAAAGTGTCATAACAACGCTTTAGTAAAAAAGGAAAAAGTATTTGACAATTTCGGAACCATTTCGGCTTCTATATTGAACGACAGTTATTTCAAAAAATTCTAAAATAATCTGATTCCAGAAAAGAAATCTCCAGACACAATTATTATATTCCCCAACTTATACAAAAGTCAAAAAGTGTCATAACAACACTTTAGTAAAACCGGAAAAAGTATTTGACAATTTAATAACAATTTCGGTTTCCAAATTGAAGGACACTAATTTCAAAAAAATCTAAAATAATCTTATTCAAGAAACTAAATTTCCATAGGTAATTATTGTATTCCCTGACTTCTACAGAAGTCAAAAAGTGTCATAATAACCCTTTAGTAAAAGTGAAAAATGTATTTGTAAATTTCGGGACAGTTTCAGTTTCCAAATTGAACGACACTAATTTCAAAAAATTCTAAAATAATCTTATTCTAGAAACTAAGTTTCCATAGGTAATTATTGTATTCCCTAATTTCTACAGAAGTCAAAAAGTGTCATAACAACGCTTTAGTAAAAACGGAAAAAATATTTGACAATTTCGGAACAATTTCGGTTTCCAAATTGAACGACACTTATTTCAAAAAATTCTAAATTAATCTTATTCCAGAAATTAAATTTCCATAGGTAATTATTGTATTCCCTGACTTCTAGAGAAGCCAAAAAGTGTCATAATAACGCTTTAGTAAAAGCGGAAAATTTATTTGCAAATTTCGGAACAATTTCGGTTTCCGAATTGAACGATACTAATTTCAAAAAATTCTAAATTAATCTTATTCTACCAAGTAAATTTCCATATGTAATTATTGTATTCCCTGACTTCTACAGAAGTCAAAAAGTGTCATAATAACCCTTTAGTAAGAGTGGAAAATTTATTTGTAAATTTCGGGACAGTTTCAGTTTCCAAATTGAACGACACTAATTTCAAAAAAATCTAAAATAATCTTATTCAAGAAACTAAATTTCCATAGGTAATTATTGTATTCCCTGACTTTTACAGAAGTCAAAAAGTGTCATAATAACGCTTTAGTAAAAGCGGAAAATTTATTTGCCAATTTCGGGACAATTTCGGTTTCCAAATTGAACGACACTAATTTCAAAAAATTCTAAATTAATCTTATTCTAGAAATTAAATTTCCATATGTAATTATTGTATTACCCGACTTCTACAGAAGTCAAAAAGTGTCATAACAACGCTTTAGTAAAAACGGACAAATTATTTGACAATTTTGGAACAATTTCGGTTTCCAAATTGAATGACACCAACTTCAAAAAATTCTAAAATAATTTTATTCTAGAAACTAAATTTCCATAGGTAATTATTTTATTCCCTGACTTCTACAGAAGTCAAAAAGTGTCATAATAACCCTTTAGTAAAAGTGAAAAATGTATTTGTAAATTTCGGGACAGTTTCAGTTTCCAAATTGAACGACACTAATTTCAAAAAATTCTAAAATAATCTTATTCTAGAAACTAAATTTCTATAGGTAATTATAGTATTCCCTGATTTCTACAGAAGTCAAAAAGTGTCATAACAACGCTTTAGTAAAAACGGAAAAAATATTTGACAATTTCGGAACAATTTCGGTTTCCAAATTGAACGACACCTATTTCAAAAAATTCTAAATTAATCTTATTCTAGAAATTAAATTTCCATAGGTAATTATTGTATTCCCTGACTTCTAGAGAAGCCAAAAAGTGTCATAATAACGCTTTAGTAAAAGCGGAAAATTTATTTGCCAATTTCTGAACAATTTCGGTTTCCGAATTGAACGATACTAATTTCAAAAAATTATAATATAATCTTATTCTACAAATTAAATTTCCATATGTAATTATTGTATTCCCTGACTTCTACAGAAGTCAAAAAGTGTCATAATAACCCTTTAGTAATAGTGGAAAATTTATTTGTAAATTTCGGGACAGTTTCAGTTTCCAAATTGAACGACACTAATTTCAGAAAATTCTAAAATAATCTTATTCTAGAAACTAATTTTCCATAGGTAATTATTGTATTCCCCGACTTCTACAGAAGTCAAAAAGTGTCATAATAACCCTTTAGTAAAAGTGGAAAGTTTATTTGTAAATTTCGGGACAGTTTCAGTTTTCAAATTGAACGACACTAATTTCAAAAAATTCTAAAATAATCTTATTCTAGAAACTAAATTTCCATAGGTAATTATTGTATTCCCTGATTTCTACAGAAGCCAAAAAGTGTCATAATAACGCTTTAGTAAAAGCGGAAAATTTATTTGACAATTTCGGAACAATTTCGGTTTCCGAATTGAACGATACTAATTTCAAAAAATTCTAAATTAATCTTATTCTAGAAATTAAACTTCCCTATGTAATTATTGTATTCCCTGATTTCTACAAAAGTCAAAAAGTGTCATAACAACGCTTTAGTAAAAACGGAAAAAGTATTTGACAATTTCGGAACAATTTCGTCTTTCAAATTGAACGACACTTATTTAAAAAAATTCTAAATTAATCTTATTTTAGAAATTAAATTTCCATATGTAATTATTGTATTCCCTGACTTCTACAGAAGTCAAAACGTGTCATAACAACGCTTTAGTAAAAACGGACAAATTATTTGACAATTTCGGAACAATTTCGGTTTCCAAATTGAACGACACTTATTTAAAAAAATTCTAAATTAATCTTATTCTAGAAATTAAATTTCCATATGTAATTATTGTATTCCCTGACTTCTACAGAAGTCAATAAGTGTCATAACAACGCTTTAGTAAAAACGGACAAATTATTTGACAATTTTGGAACAATTTCGGTTTCCAAATTGAACGACACTTATTTAAAAAAAATCTAAATTAATCTTATTCTACAAATTAAATTTCAATATGTAATTATTGTATTCCCTGACTTCTACAGAAGTCAAAAAGTGTCATAATAACCCTTTAGTAAAAGTGGAAAATTTATTTGTAAATTTCGGGACAGTTTCAGTTTCCAAATTGAACGACACTAATTTCAAAAAATTCTAAAATAATCTTATTCTAGAAACTAAATTTCCATAGGTAATTATTGTATTCCCTGACTTCTACAGAAGTCAAAAAGTGTCATAACAACGCTTTAGTAAAAACGGACAAATTATTTGACAATTTTGGAACAATTTCGGTTTCCAAATTGAACGACACTTATTTAAAAAAATTCTAAATTAATCTTATTCTACAAATTAAATTTCCATATGTAATTATTGTATTCCCTGACTTCTACAGA
Source organism: Diaperis boleti (assembly GCA_963583935.1). Classification (NCBI taxonomy): domain Eukaryota; kingdom Metazoa; phylum Arthropoda; class Insecta; order Coleoptera; family Tenebrionidae; genus Diaperis; species Diaperis boleti. The sequence continues at coordinate 52,090,980 of OY757247.1, read as the reverse complement.
AGTCAAAAAGTGTCATAATAACGCTTTAGTAAAAGTGGAAAATTTATTTGTAAATTTCGGGACAGTTTCAGTTTCCAAATTGAACGACACTAATTTCAAAAAATTCTAAAATAATCTTATTCAAGAAAAGAAATTTCCATATGCAGTTATTATATTCCTCGGCCTGTAAAGAAGTCAAAAAGTGTCATAACAATGCATTTAGAAGAACGCAAAATATTGTTTGACAGTCTCAGAATAATTTCGGTTTCCAAATTAAACAAAACTGACTTAAAAAAATTCTAAAATTATTTGATTCTGAAAAAGAAACCTGCAGACACAATTATTAGATTCCCCGACTTGTACAAAAGTCAAAAGTTGTCGTAACAACGCTCTAGTAAAAACGGAAAAATGATTTGACAATTTCGGTTTCCAAATTGAACGACACTTAATTCAAAAAATTCTAAATTAATCTTATTCTAGAAAAGAAATTTCTATATGGAATTATTGTATTTCTCGACTTATACAGAAGTCAAAAACTGCCATAACAACGCTTTAGTAAGAACGGAAAAGTTATTTGACAATTTCGGAACAATTTCGGTTTCCAAATTGAACGACACTTATTTCAAAAAATTCTAAATTAACCTTATTCTACAAATTAAATTTCCATATGTAATTATTGTATTCCCTGACTTCTACAGAAGTCAAAGAGTGTCATAACAACGCTTTAGTAAAAACGGAAATATTATTTGACAATTTCGGTTAGCAAATTGAACGACACTAGTTTTAAAAAATTCTAAAATAATCTTATTCTACAAATTAAATTTCAATATGTAATTATTGTATTCCCTGACTTCTACAGAAGTCAAAAAGTGTCATAATAACCCTTTAGTAAAAGTGGAAAATTTATTTGTAAATTTCGGGACAGTTTCAGTTTCCAAATTTAACGACACTAATTTCAAAAAATTCTAAAATAATCTTATTCCAGAAACTAAATTTCCATAGGTAATTATTGTATTCCCTAACTTCTACAGAAGTCAAAAAGTGTCATAACAACGCTTTAGTAAAAACGGAAAAATTATTTGACAATTTCGGAACAATTTCGGTTTCCAAATTGAACGACATTTAAAAAAATTCTAAATTAATCTTATTCTACAAATTAAATTTCCATATGTAATTATTGTATTCCCTGACTTCTACAGAAGTCAAAAAGTGTCATAATAACGCTTGAGTAAAAGTGGAAAATTTATTTGTAAATTTCGGGACAGTTTCAGTTTCCAAATTGAACGACACTAATTTCAAAAAATTATAAAATAATCTTATTCAAGAAAAGAAATTTCCATATGCAGTTATTATATTCCTCGGCCTGTAAAGAAGTCAAAAAGTGTCATAACAATGCATTCAGAAGAACGCAAAATATTGTTTGACAGTCTCAGAACAATTTCGGTTTCCAAATTAAACAAAACTGACTTAAAAAAATTCTAAAATTATTTGAATCTGAAAAGAAACCTGCAGACACAATTATTAGATTCCCCGATTTGTACAAAAGTCAAAAGTTGTCATTACAACGCTCTAGCAAAAACGGAAAAATGATTTGACAATTTCGGTTTCCAAATTGAACGACACTTGATTCAAAAAATTCTAAATTAATCTTATTCTAGAAATTAATTTTCCATATGCAATTATTGTATTCCCTGACTTCTACAAAAGTCAAAAAGTGTCATAACAACGCTCTAGTAAAAACGGAAAAAGTATTTGACAATTTCGGAACAATTTCGGTTTCCAAATTGAACGACACTTATTTCAAAATATTCTAAAATAATCTTATTCTAGAAAAGAAATTTCTATATATAATTATTGTATTCCTCAACTTATTCAGAAGTCAGAAAGTGTCATAACAACACTTTAGTAATAACGGAAAAAGTATTTGACAATTTAATAACAATTTCGGTTCCCAAATTGAAGGACACTAATTTCAAAAAATTCTTTGAAAAAAACGGAAAAATTATTGGACAATTTCGGCACAATTGCGGTTTCCAAGTTTTGAAGGGCACAAATTTTGAAATTTTTTTTTTTCGTGTCACGCATCGTTAGTAATTATTTCAAAACTGGTGTTACTATTGTTTTACATTGCTGCCAATCTAGAAACCGCTGGAACGATATCTAAGAGCATTTCTTTTTGTATATTTTTTTTGCATATTTGCCTCCGCGCTCGTCAACAAGTCGGTCACCACAAGTCGGCCACCACTCGCTGCAACCGGTACTTTACACCACCCTCAAATCGCACCACCCTATAAAATTTTCTTTTTCTAGGATGCATCATGAAGGAAAAACAACTGGAGGAGCTGGAGCGCGAGTACCATCGCGCCAAATATCCGGACAAATTCCGCCGGGAAGAACTGGCCGAGAAGACCCAATTGTCTGAATGCCGGATACAGTCTTGGTTTCGGGACCGTCGCAGCAGGGACCTGAGAAAATTCGCCCCGAAGAGTTCAAATTCTGCGGATGACCTGAGTACCTCGAGCACCCCTCCTTCATCTTCGTCGTGAGTTTAGTGTCATGTTGTGACTGTCAAGTACTTTTTATAAAAAAACGTGTTTGTCATGGAATGTATAGTCTTTTAAAATAAATTGTAACTGAAGCAGTGTTAAATTGTCTTTACTCATCTCTGTGTTCTTGCCGAACTTCTTGCACCAACTTTTTTCGTTCTTGATAAGAGTCCTCAGGTTCGCCGATTCTTCATACCAGTCTTCGTCGCAGGTAGAGTCATGTCATCCGCGGCGACCAGTAAGTACCACAAATCGATTTTTCCATTTTTTTAATAAATCGCTATTTTCATTAGAACCCCCGAGGAACCGGAAGCCTGCCGCCCAATTCACTTCCGCCCAGTTGGAGGAGCTGGAACGGGTGTACCATCGCGGGCAGTACCCCGGAAAAGCGGTCAAGCAACAACTGGCTGAAACATTCAACCTGTCCGAACAACGAATCGCATTGTGGTTCCATCGCCGTCGCACCCAGGAGAGGAAGATGCTCAAGAAGGAAATTACTCCGACGACTTCAGCACCTCCATCTTCTTCAGCGGGCGAACTGAGCACCTCGTGTTCGTCGTCTTCTGAAGAGGAGCGCTCTGAATCGCCCGACGGGGTTTCTTCTGTGGGGCAGTACCCTTGGTCGCATCTCAGCTTGGACTATATCTGGTACATGTACAGTCCAAACGGGATGATGCCTCAGATACTTCAAAGGGACTGTCGGAGTCCAGGCACAGATAAGAAGGTCGTACCAAGTCAAAATTCGGGTGGTGCGGAATGTTAGATTACTACTTTTTGTTTGTCTTTGTAATGTTTGCACATTTTAAGCATTGTTTTATTAAAAATACATGAACGTTTGCACCTGTAAATATTTTAAACAAAATCTAAATTTATCAAAAGACAGAAAGACTTTTTTTGCAACATAAAGGACTAGTCTATGTTTATTTTGGTATTATTTATTGCCAATTCTGTACAAAAATAGATAGTTTTGAGAACACAAACTTACACTAATATTAAAAACGTTCTTAACGAGTCATCACAAACAAAGATTTAAAATAATTTGAGCACTAACTTCAATCGGTGAAATATCTAGTCTAAATCTGTCTATTATACAATTTCACAAACTTAGAAGTCTACAACGAAGTTAAGTTGGATTGATTAACAGCATCCAAGTGCTGCCCAGTATGCCACCCACTCGCAGCATACGCACCCTCATCCAGTTTCGCTCCGTCGCTCCGACCATAATACTGGCCATAGTTATTCTCCTGGTAACCCCCGTACAAATTCGAATACACCTGATTCACCTGGTATCCGTAATTATAAGCTGGTACTTCTCCAAAGTGGTAGCCATTGTCAGCCGCTTCGGCACCGACGCTCCCGCAGATCTCGTTCTTCACGACGGGCTGCTCGTAGCCGGAACCGGTCCACGGATGCGGCGGTAAAACGCATTGGCTGGAGGGCTCCGAAATCGTGGACGGCGAAGAACGCGGCGACAGCGAGGACGCTTCGGGCGACTGCTTGGGCGTGGCGATTTTGGTCTTTTCCTCTTTCTTGAACTTCATCCGTCTGTTCTGGAACCAGATCTTGATCTGGCGTTCCGTGAGGCTCAGATTCTGCGCCATTTGGATCCTCCGGGGGCGGCAGAGGTACTTGTTCCGATGGAACTCCCGTTCTAGTTCCACCAACTGGGCGGAGGTGTAGGCGGTGCGAGCGCGCTTCCCCGTGGGGTTGGCACGGGGGCGGTCCGGGTCGGGCTCCTTGACGTCGTAGCCGGGAGGGTCGTACTGGTAGTTCCAGTTGGGACGGGAGTACTCCATTTGGGGGTACTGGAATCGCTTATTGATGCAACTTTTAGGTACTGAATTGCGGGTACTCACTTCTTGGTTGCCGCCATAGAGAGCACCGGGTTGGGGGACGACCTGGCTCTCGATGAACTGTCCCGAGAACGGCAGCTTCGCGAACTCGATCTTCTCGTTGTCGGCGAATCTCCTATCACTCTCCGATAACAGCTCGCCACTGTGACTCATCCTGATGTCGGAAAATTTGTTTTGAAGGTCTTCAGACATGGTTATCGGACGCGTCACCGATGAACTCTCTGGTGCAACTGAACGTTTCTTGTTGGTGTGTAGATAGTTAAGAGTAATTAGGCAAGGTTACCTGGTATCGGACTTTTGGAAAGCCACTTTGTTCTGGATTCGCTTTTAGTTTCACTTGGAGTATTTGTGGTTTATATCGATAGGTATCTGACGAAAAGTTGGGAAACGAGTTTATTATCGACGGGGCAGGCCCAGGTTATGGACAGTTTTTGATATTGAGAGAAGAACCAAACAAAGTCGGTGCATTTATTGTGTTAATATTTATTTAAAATTTTTATGAGACCTAACCTGAATCTCTGGCGACTGACGTTTGACATGAACGAAAACACGATTCTGCTTGTGTCCAATTTTTTTAATTGGTGCGCACCGACGCAGAAGAGTTTTTGAATGTTGACACTTTCAGCGGTAATTAATTATGAGAATAGACTGCAATCGGGAGTAGTAGTATTTGTTGTTAATTTGATCAAATTAAGTGTAAATTAGAATTTAATAATGATTACAGTTAACACGTCTAATCGAATTGAACTAACAATTGGGACTGCAATTAATTTTTAAAATTTATACTAAAAGAGATAATTATTATAACACATCGGCAATTTTTGTTAGTTAGTTTTAGTTATTAGTTTTCATTGGCTCGATTGTTCTTGCCAATTTCTGAGGGTTTCCTTTTCCTATTTAATCTCTCAAGTTTTCAGTTTTTTAATTTTCGTAGGACAACCCTGACGACGTACTCAGTCTTACCAATTCTTTTCCCCGAATTAGAAAATCATTTCGCAGTCTCGACTCACCCCTTTCTTTCTAACGAACCTAATCTACTTGCGTCTCTCCAATTTCCATTAAAAATGGATGCATTAAAGCTGCAATCCCGGCCGTGCGCGGGAGCAATTTGTAACGTAGTCTTCGGGCTGCAGCCGGACGGGAGACAAACCGCACAGTAGCTTGTCGGGACCGCCGAGTTCAAAGTGAAAATGTTAGGGCTCTCTGGGGATTATAGCAACAACAATCTTGTAATGCCCTGGTCTCGTCTCGTGGGGATAGGAACGTGAGAATATGGCGGAGGAGCAAACATGAAACGGGCCGCCTGTTGCGTCTCGCTCCATATGAAGTTATCGCGAGCTCTTCTGCTGTTTAGCTATCGGAAATGGTTGCGAGTCTCCACAAATCCTAAAAGCTGAAACGTTTTTATTTTTAGTAACAAATCCATCACATCTTGTACGATCAGACATTCATTCGGAAGTTGTAGGCAACTTTCACCCCAATTATGAGTACAAAGGATTAGCGCAAATGCATCTTCTAACAGACCACTTACCGTATTTAAAAGGTCATTACTTATCAATCACCGGGTTGAAGATAACATAATGATTGTTTGTTTCGATTACTTCACGATACCAAATGATTGCAGTCTCGAAAGCTCGGGGTGAGTCTCACAATTAGCTGGTTCCAAGCTTTCTTAATGTGTCTGATCAAATCTGCAAATAAATAAGCTGTATTTTCATCAGGTGAAAACCCACTTACAGGAAATTTAAAACATGCAAAGAACAACAATAACGCAATTCCCAAATGTTCAAAATTTGGCACAGGTTGTCCCGTTGTAAATCACACTGACCAGATTGTTGTAACTGGCGGCTGCATAAAAATTACATTCGTGTTGACTGCGTTCAGTCAGGGCACACTCAGTTGCGACAAACTTGTAGTATCCTATTTTTTCGGTTACTACGTTAATTCCGATGTATCCCAAATTTTCGGGTTCTAGGTTGATTCGGGTTGATCTCGGGTTTTTGGCTTCAAGGGGATCCAAGTTGTTCCACTTTTCCAAAATTCACTTGGAACTTTTTTGCGTTTTATTACAAACTTTTCAGGTTCTAGGTCGATTCATCTGTATTCTAATTTTTTGGGTTCAGGTTTATCCAGGGTTTCAGGTTCTAGGTTGATACTTGTTTGTCCCAGGTTTCAGTTTTCTCGGCTTTCGGATTTATTCCACTTTTTCCACTTTTACAAAATCCACTTGAAATTCTTTCATGTTTTATTGCAGATTCTTCAGGTTCAGTGTTTCTGGGTTCTAGGTTCATTCGGGTTTATCCCAAGTTTTCATTTTTCACTCTTTCTTCAATCCTCCTACATAGAGTTTCGACTGTCTGTTCAAATGTGACATCGTTATGATGAAAGAAACGCCAAAATTTGACAGGTTTTTGCTTTTTGTGTTGATTTATGTTTAACCCAGGTTTTTGGATTCTAGTTTGCTTCATGTTCATCTCAGGTTTTAAGTTGCTAGGTCGAATCAAGTTGTTCCAGTTTTCCAAATCTACTTGGAACGTTTTCATGATGTGTTATAAGTTTTTCATTTTCTGGGTCGTTTCAGGTGAATCCTAGGTTTTCGGGTTCTAGATTAATCCCTGTTTATCCCAAGTTTTCAGTTTCAAGCGGCGCATCCAACATTTTTCACCCTTTCTTCAATCGTCCTCTATAGACTTCCGGATGTTTTTATCTGTCTAAATGTGACATTGTAATGTAGAAAACAATTCCCAAATTTGATAAATTACACCCTCAAATACATGCTGAACTTTTACAATTTTTTCAAGGGGCGCATCCACCATTTTTCACCATTTCTTTAATAATTTCTTTATAGACTTCCAAATGTTTTTATCTTTTCAAATGTGATATTGTTATAATGAAAACAACGCCCAAGGCTTATCCCAATTTTTGGGTTCTGGGTTGATTCATGGTTGTCCCAGGTTTTCGGAATTTAGGTTGGTTCATGTTCATCTCAGGTTTTCTAGTTCTTGGTGCAATCAAGTTGTTCCACTTTTCCATAATCTACTTGGAACGTTTTCAAGCTTTGTTATAAATAGGTTTTGCATTTTCTAGGTTGATTCAGGTGTATCTCAGGCTTTTGGGTTCTAAGTTGGTTCAGGATTCTTCCAATTCCACCATTTTTCACCCTTTCTTTCAATCTTCCTCTATAGACTTCCGCATGTCTTTATCTGTCCAAATGTGACTTTGTAGTGTAGAAAATAATGCCCATATTTGATGAATTACACCCTCAAAAGCAGGCTAAACTTTTATTTAAAAAAAAATCCAGTAATGCATTCACCATTTTTTACTGTTTCTTCAAGAATTTCTCTATAGACTCTCGAATCCCTTTACCTGTTCAAATGTGACAATGTTATAATGAAAACAACGCCCAAATTCGACAGGTTTTTGGGATCTAGGTTGAGTCAGGTTTATAACAATTTTTGAGGTTCTGGGTTGATTCATGTTTGTCCCAGGTTTTCGGAATCTAGGTTAGTTCATGTTCATCTCAGGTTTTAAGTTGCTAGGTCGAATCAAGTTGTTCCAGTTTTCCAAATCTACTTGGAACGTTTTCATGATGTGTTATAAGTTTTTCATTTTCTGGGTCGTTTCAGGTGAATCCTAGGTTTTCGGGTTCTAGATTAATCCCTGTTTATCCCAAGTTTTCAGTTTCAAGCGGCGCATCCAACATTTTTCACCCTTTCTTCAATCGTCGTCTATAGACTTCCGGTTGTTTTTATCTGTCCAAATGTGACATTGTAATGTAGAAAACAATTCCCAAATTTGATAAATTACACCCTCAAATACATGCTGAACTTTTACAATTTTTTCAAGGGGCGCATCCACCATTTTTCACCATTTCTTTAATAATTTCTTTATAGACTTCCAAATGTTTTTATCTTTTCAAATGTGATATTGTTATAATGAAAACAACGCCCAAGGCTTATCCCAATTTTTGGGTTCTGGGTTGATTCATGTTTGTCCCAGGTTTTCGGAATTTAGGTTGGTTCATGTTCATCTTTTTCTTGTCTGGTTCTAGGTTGACTCCTGAGATTCTAGGTCTGCTGAGATTTCTTCGGGGTCTTGTCGTTTGTCTAGGTTACCAAAACTTCTGAGTACATTAAAGAAAAACTTGACAGATATCCCGGGTTTTCAGGTTCTAAGTCTATTTATAACATGTATCCTAGGTTTTCGCGTTCTTGATTAATTCAGGTTTCCGGGATCTAGGTTGATTCAGGTTTATCTCAAATTTTCAGGTTGTGGGTTGATTCAGGTTTATCCCAAGTTTTCAGGTTCTATTTTTTTTACACTTTCTTCAATCTTCCTCTATAGCCTGCCGGGTGTCTGTTCAAATGTGACATTGTAATGATGAAAACAACACTAAAATTCAAAAATTCTGCAAAATTCAAAAGCAGGCTGTTTTTTTTCCATTTTTTCGCATCCACCATTTTTCACCATTGTTTTCAAAATTTCTCTATAGACTTCCGAATGTTTTTATCCGTTCAAATGTGATATTTCTATTGTGAAAACAACGCCCAAATTCGACAATTTACACCCCTAAACGCAGGCTGATTTATTAATTTTTTTCAGGCGGCGCATCCACCGTTTTTCACATTTTCTTCAGTATTTCTCTTTAGACATCCGAATGCGCTTATCTTTTCAAATGTGACATTGTTGGATATATTTAAATTTTAATTTAAATGTGACATTGTTTTGATGAAAACACGACCAAATTCGACAGGTTTTCGAGTCCTGTGTTGATTCGTGTTTAACCCAGGTTTTTGCATTCTAGGTTGGTTGAGGTGTATCTCAGGTTTTAGGGTTCTAGGTCAAATCAAGTTGTTCCAGTTCTCCAAAATTTACTTGGAACGCTTTCATGTTTTGTTATAGGTTTTGCATTTTCTAGGTTGATTCAGGTGTATTCCAGGTTTTTGGGCTCTAGGCTGATTCAGGTTTATCTGAAGTTTTCTGGTTCTATTTTTTTTACACTTTCTTCAATCTTCCTCTATAGCCTGCCGGGTGTCTGTTCAAATGTGACATTGTAATGATGAAAACAACACTAAAATTCAAAAATTCTGCAAAATTCAAAAGCAGGCTGTTTTTTTTTCCATTTTTTCGCATCCACCATTTTTCACCATTGTTTTCAAAATTTCTCTATAGACTTCGGAATGTTTTTATCCGTTCAAATGTGATATTTCTATTGTGAAAACAACGCCCAAATTCGACAATTTACACCCCTAAACGCAGGCTGATTTATTAATTTTTTTCAGGCGGCGCATCCACCATTTTTCACATTTTCTTCAGTATTTCTCTTTAGACATCCGAATGCGCTTATCTTTTCAAATGTGACATTGTTGGATATATTTAAATTTTAATTTAAATGTGACATTGTTTTGATGAAAACACGACCAAATTCGACAGGTTTTCGAGTCCTGTGTTGATTCGTGTTTAACCCAGGTTTTTGCATTCTAGGTTGGTTGAGGTGTATCTCAGGTTTTAGGGTTCTAGGTCAAATCAAGTTGTTCCAGTTCTCCAAAATTTACTTGGAACGCTTTCATGTTTTGTTATAGGTTTTGCATTTTCTAGGTTGATTCAGGTGTATTCCAGGTTTTTGGGCTCTAGGCTGATTCAGGTTTATCTGAAGTTTTCTGGTTCTAGGTTGATTCAGGTTGTTCCACTGTTTCAAAATCAACTTGCAACTTGGAATTTCTTAAGGATGTTTGTTTTTTTGATTGAGATATTTTTTCAAATCTGCTGAGGCGGGTTCTTGTGGTTTGTCTAGGTTACCAAAACGTCCGGGTACATTAAAGAAAAACTTGACAGTTGACAAAACTGGTCGAAATCGTTCATTTTCAAAAATTATCCAAAAAAAAATCCTGACTTCCTATCGTTTTAGTATGACACTTCTTATGTTGTCAAGTATATGTAGAATTAAAAAATTTCGCTGTCAAAGTCATTTTGACACACTTTGAGAGTTTGATCTTTGTTTATTCCGAATTTTTAGGTTCTAGGTAGATTCATTTGTGTCCTAGGTTTTCGGGTTCTCGATTAATTCATGTTTATCCAGGATTTCGGGTTGTAGGTTCATAGTTGCTTATCACGGGTGTTCAGGTTCTAGGTGGATTGCAGTACAGGTTTGCGGGATCTAGGTTGATTCAGGTTTATCCCAAGTTTTCAGGTTGTGGGTTGATTCATGTTTATCCCAGGTTTTCGGGTTCTAGGTTAATTCAGGTTTATCCCAAATTTTCAGGTTCTGTTTTCAATTACTTTCTTCAATCTTCCTCTATAGACTTCCGGGTGTTTTTATCTGTTCAAATGTGACATTGTAATGATGAAAACAATGCCAAAATTCTGCAAATTTCACTCTCAAAGGCAGGCTTTTTTTCCATTTTTTTTTTCAAGTGGCGCATCTACCATTTTTCACCATTGTTTTCAGTATTTCTCTATAGACTTCCGAATGTCTTTATCTGTTCAAATGTGACATTGTTATGTTGAAAACAACGCCCAAATTCGACAGGTTTTTGTTTCCTGGGTTAATTCACTTTTAACCCAGGTTTTTGGATTCTAGGTTGGTTCAGGTTCATCTCAGGTTTTAGGGTTCTTGGTGGAATCAACTTGTTTCGTGTCTCAAAGTCATTTTGACACACTTAGAGAGTTTTATATTTGTTTATCCCGGGTTTTTAGGTTCTAGGTCGATTTAGTTTATCCTAGGTTTTCGGGTTCTCGTTTAATTCATGTTTGTCCAGGATTTCGGCTTGTAGGTTGATAGTTGTTTATCCCGAATTTTCAGGTTCTAGACAGTTCGTCCATGGTGTTACGGTTCTAGGTTTATTCAAGTTTTTTCACTTTTCCAAAATCCACTTGGAACTCTTTCATGTTGTATCATAGGTTTTTCAGGTTCTAGCTCTATTCAGGTGTATCTTACGTTTTCGGGTTCTAGGTTAATTGAGGTTTATCCCAGGTTTTAGGGTTTTAAGTTAATTCAGATTTATCGCAAGTCTTCATGTTCTACGATTTTTTTTCAAACGGCGCGTCCACCATTTTTCACCCTTTCTTCAATTTTCGTAAATAGACTTTCGGGGGTCTTTATATGTTCAAATTCCCAAATTCAACAGTTTTCAGGGATCTAGGCTGATTCAGGTTAATTCATGTTTTCAGGTTGTACAATTTTTTTCAAGCGGCACATCCACCATTTTTCACCTTTTCGTCAATGTGAGATTTATATGATGTTAATCCAGGTTTTTGGATTCTCGGTTGGTTCAGGTTCATCTCAGGTTTTAGGGTTCTGGTTGGAGTCAACTTGTTCCATTTTACCAAAATCAAAATGTTTTCATCGTTTGTTATAGGTTTTGCATTTTCTAGGTTGATTTAGGTGTATCCCAGGTTTTTGGGTTCTAGGTTGATTCAAGGTTTTCGAGTTTTATGGTAATTCTGGTTGTTCCACTGTTCCAAAACCAACTTGCAACTTGGAATTTTTTTAATGACGCTTGTTTTTTTGATTTAAATATTTTCTCAGGTCTATTGAGTCTTATTCGGGTTGTTATGATTTGTTTAAGTCTTGTTCAAACTTCTGCCATTCCTTTCCATCTTCTTCCTCTCTTCTAGGGCATCTGACTCACCTATAGCATAGTTGTAAATGTCACTAGGAAGGAAGGTGACATGTTTTTTTTCCTGGACGTTGTTGAGTATTTTAAATACCAGTGGCGTCTCCTTAGTTCGTACGGCGAAGTTCTCAGCCGTTTTTTGATATACGTACATAAATGTAACAATAAATAAATTTATAATAATCAATATAGTAACACGTAAGATATTGGTACACTTTTAAGCTACTTTCACTCAACACATCTAAACAATATATACACCGTTGGAAAAAAGAATTATACACGGATATGTGTTCTTACCTTTTTCCGACGAACCCAGATTTGGCTTAAGAGTTGAAAGCCGACGTGTGAGAGTATGGAGGGAACCAGAATGTACAGGGAGATTGTCTTATGCTAAACATGCTATTCCTTGTCCAACAGACTCGCCGGATATGAATCCAATCGAGTGCATACAAAATTACACAATGTAAAGACTACTAATGGTTACCATTAATTTATTAGTTTTCAAATTAATAAACAAAGCAGCCTGCCTGTATGAATTATGTGTTGCCTATTTAAAATTTGGCAGGCGTTGGCGAATAAAATGAAAGTTTTGTAGGTGCTCAGGCGAATTTTATTGAAAGCTTAATCATTTTAATTATAATTTTTTTCGGAGCACCAAATGGCCCAAAGTGCAGTTATAATAATATATTTTTAGTTTAGACGAAATGGGGTAGTCTGGACCTTTTGCTGGTCTCTTGCTCTGGCCCCTGGCGTTGCTGGCTGTGGCGATAAAAGTATGCAACCAACTCAGTTTACTCGACTTAATGTTTGTCTAATCACTGAACAAAAGTGTTTCTCCTTTTTTTGTGATGACGGCAGGATAATAAAAGTAATAGATTTCCACAATTCCGTCCCTCCCATATCGCCATCGATTGCCCCCCGCTCCGCAAATTAACGTATTATTTAAAAGGATGTATTCGTCCTGCCTCGACCAGCGGTCGTTTTCCCACTAGAGAAGAACCCCGGCGATTATATTAATGATCAACATCGATACCACGTATTCAGCTAATGTTTCGTGTCTTTCACTGCGATACCAGCATTTTTTGTGTATTCCTAGAAAGCAGCGTTTCGTGCCTGGACGTATTAAAGTTTTAGAGCAGAATTCCCACGAGCTGTTATTATTTTAATGCATTTTTATATTAGGACCGCTCCAATTCCAGAAAAAGCCGAACATGTCGCCCGTAATTACACCTATCAGAGCTACGGAAAAAATTATTCAATTTATCCGAAGCACCGCTAATTGCACACTTGCGCGCAAAAATCGGATCTGGTCACGCATATAGACGTTATCGGCCGAAAAAATTGTCGGTGGGTTGGTTGGTTGGATGGATTCTTGCAGAGAATAATTTGACATATGATAAGGGGCAGGATCGGTGTCTGTCAGCGCTCGTCAACTGTCAGGGGATGCAGGCAATATGGCCGACAACCCCACTTGTCCGTTGATTGACGTATTCAACAATCACATGTTTATCTACACGTTCTCAGGGTGTTGGGTTGCAGGGCAAACAGCCATTTTGTCGGCGGACGAATGTGGAGGAATTACGCTTCGAGTTTTCAATTTCAAAGAACTAGCATCCACTATACGGAAAACACATGTGAAGTTGGTTGCATATTCATTTAACAAAAATTATATAGGTACCTGCAGCATCTTATCTACCGCTTGTATCAGTTATGAATACAATGTCGCCATTGCTTTAAATATTTAAATCATCCATATTTTTTAAATGCTCTCCAAATATATTTATGTAACTAGAACACAGTGGTTTATAAATTGTCGTTTGTGAAACATACTATATACAGGGCATTGCTTCAGGAGATCCCCTGCAACTATCCCAGTTGACGGAGGAGGTGATTTGATGGAATTAAAATTCCACGGCGGCTGGAAAAGTCAGGCCGTGGCAGAACGATACGTTGACGACTCAATGGTGCTACATAATTTTGAAAATAAAACTATTTCATTTCCAAATGTATCATTGTCTCAATTTAACCAAAATGCGAAATTAGCAGCGTCAACCTCAAAATTGACTAATTACTGTAATAAAGTTACTTTAAACTTTTAAAACACCTATCAATCTAATGATAATAATCACATTTTTTGTCATCGAAGAAAAAGTATAGTACGCAACTCGAGGATAAAAACAATTACACGCCCTCGCGAATAAATTTCTCACATTCTCAAGCTATCGAGGTGAAATTTTGACTACATCGAAAAGAGACTTCGTTTAATAGATAATAGATAAATCTTGTCAACAACTCGATTGGTTTATTTTTGATAATTTTTAATTGTCAAATACCCTATTTTCATAACTTGATCACAGTTGCTTGTCGAATATTCCAAGCCTTGTCAAGATATCGACGTGAAATCTTGACTACTTCTAAAAAAGACTTTGCTTAATAGATAATAGATAAATCACCACTACTACTCGATTGGTTTACTTTACAGAATTTTTAGTTTTCATATTTTTATAGTTTCATAACTTGGTTCCAGTTGCTTTTCGAATACTCCAAGCACTGTCAAGATATAGACGTGAAATTTTGACTACATTTAAAAGAGACTTTGTTTAACAAATAATAATAGATCACAATCTATAACTCGATTGGTTTATTTTTCAGAATTTTTTATTTTCAAATACGCCATTTTCATAACTTGATCACAGTTGCTCATGATTCTCTATCATGTAGGTACTCCAAGCATTGCCAATATATCAACGTGACAATTTGACTACATCTAGAAGAGACTTTGTTTAATAGATAATAGATAAATCTTGTCAACAACTTGATTGGTTTATTTTTGATAATTTTTAATTGTCAAATACCCTATTTTCATAACTTGATCACAGTTGCTCGTCGAATACTCCAAGCCTTGTCAAGATATCGACGTGAAATTTTGACTACTTCTAAAAGAGACTTTGCTTAATAGATAATAGATAAATCACCACTACTACTCGATTGGTTTACTTTACAGAATTTTTAGTTTTCATATTTTTATAGTTTCATAACTTGGTTCCAGTTGCTCTTCGAATACTCCAAGCACTGTCAAGATATAGACGTGAAATTTTGACTACATTTAAAAGAGACTTTGTTTAACAAATAATAATAGATCACAATCTATAACTCGATTGGTTTATTTTTCAGAATTTTTTATTTTCAAATACGCCATTTTCATAACTTGATCACAGTTGCTCATGATCCTCTATCATGTAGGTACTCCAAGCATTGCCAATATATCAACGTGACAATTTGACTACATCTAGAAGAGACTTTGTTTAATAGATAATAGATAAATCTTGTCAACAACTTGATTGGTTTATTTTTGATAATTTTTAATTGTCAAATACCCTATTTTCATAACTTGATCACAGTTGCTCGTCGAATACTCCAAGCCTTGTCAAGATATCGACGTGAAATTTTGACTACTTCTAAAAAAGACTTTGCTTAATAGATAATAGATAAATCACCACTACTACTCGATTGGTTTACTTTACAGAATTTTTAGTTTTCATATTTTTATAGTTTCATAACTTGGTTCCAGTTGCTCTTCGAATACTCCAAGCACTGTCAAGGTATAGACGTGAAATTTTGACTACATTTAAAAGAGACTTTGTTTAACAAATAATAATAGATCACAATCTATAACTCGATTGGTTTATTTTTCAGAATTTTTTATTTTCAAATACGCCATTTTCATAACTTGATCACAGTTGCTCATGATCCTCTATCATGTAGGTACTCCAAGCATTGCCAATATATCAACGTGACAATTTGACTACATCTAGAAGAGACTTTGTTTAATAGATAATAGATAAATCTCGTCAACAACTCGATTGGTTTATTTTTGATAATTTTTAATTGTCAAATACCCTATTTTCATAACTTGATCACAGTTGCTCGTCGAATACTCCAAGCCTTGTCAAGATATCGACGTGAAATTTTGACTACTTCTAAAAGAGACTTCGCTTAATAGATAATAGATAAAACACCTCTACTACTCGATTGGTTTACTTTACAGAATTTTTAGTTTTCATATTTTCATAGTTTCACAACTTGATTCCAGTTGCTCTTCGAATACTCCAAGCACTGTCAAAATATCGACGTGAAATTTTGACTACATCTTAAAGAGACTTTGTTTAATAGATAATAATAGATCACAATCTATAACTCGATTGGTTTATTTTTCAAAAATTTTTATTTTCAAATACCCCATTTTCATAACTTGATCACAGTTGCTCATGATCCTTTATCAAGTAGGTACTCCAAGCATTGCCAATATATCAACGTGATAATTTGACTACTTCTAGAAGAGACTTTGTTTAATAGATGATAGATAAATCTCGTCAACAACTCGATTGATTTATTTTTCAGAATTTTTAATTATTTTCAAATACCCTATTTTCAGAACTGGAGTTATGAAAGTGTCAAATAATGACAGGTAAGAAGGGAATGTTGGAATAAAAATTAGGTAAGTAACGGAAATTTTAAAATGAGATAAAGGATGAAATTATAAATTTAAAAAATGTTAGATCCTTCACGATTTTTATAGGTTCTTTTATGGTATCCGCGACGCTTATAAATCTACGATAAAGAAAATAATTGAGGGCTTTAAAACAAACCCATACAAATTAAATAACGTCTCTTACATTAAACATCTCGAGGCACCTCACTCTCTAGGTAGCTGCTCGTATTCAATGATCCTCCGATTATGAAAACATTACGTAGATTAGAGGTAAATATGGTTTTGGTTGGGGTCGGATTAGGCGGATTTCTTGCCCTGCATCCGAGCGGAAGGGGTTGCTCGCTGCGTTGCACCCTTTCGCGTTGGGGTGAACTTCCGCTGCATGATTTCCATTCAACGGCCATCCATCTTGTTTGAGATGGTTTAAACTGACAGACAGCAAGATCCGAGAGTGGTTCTATTTCGATGACATGGCACATATCTATTCCGCCACTTATACACGAAACTTGGAGTTACGCCAGCGCACCTAAAAAATATTTACATCGGTGCGCGGAAATGGGTCAGTCTCGGCGACACAGGTGTTAACGGAGATTTCGCACGAGTGACGGCTCGTATTTTTTCCACGGTTTCGTCCCGACACTTTTTCCTTCCACTCGCTGCACCGCTGCACTCTTCCGCTTCCGCGATATGTTAATTCGCGATTATTTACGACTGGTCGGGGTCCGACCTCGGTATGGATAACGGAAATGAAATCGAACGATTTTCGTGGCGTTCCTTTTCATCAAGTGTCTTTAAATTTGAAAGCGCCCTATTGTAAAACGGTATAAATACAGCTCAAACGTTCCACTGGATAAGTCAATAAGGGATAAGTTGAAGGGGAGGATATCGTGATGCCGGGAGGTTTATGAATAAAACAAAAGTCTTAACAGGCCGCGGCTTTGACTGCGTTTGATTTCGAGGATAAAAAGTTTTTAGAGCTTTTCACTATCAATAACGTCGGGAATTTCAAGCGGGTTGCGCTGACCATCGCCGAGGGTTGCCGGCTTTGTGTGTCTTCTTTTAGAGCATTTGCTTCGCAGGTGTTTCTATGTAAATAAGGGTCGGGGAGCTTAATGAAGAGCTAAGAAGGGAAGTCGATTTTTCTACCTGTCGGGACTGGAAAACGTTTACCTGTGATGTGTATACTTGGTTGCCTACCGACCAATAAAACCGCAAAACTCTCCCTCACCCTTCCGAGCAGAAATCGAAATTTTCAGTTTACAGTTTCAGTGAGATAAAACTTTATCGGATTTTATGTGCTAACGTTTTTCGTCGAGTTTGCCGGCACTGTTATCTAAACAAGTAATGACTTAAATGACAACGTTTAAAACGGAGTTTCATGAGCCCGACTCCCTCATCAGATATTGCTTCCACCTTTACCGATAATTTATTTCGCCGTCACTCGTTTTAATGGTGGACCGATACGAAGAAGAATAAGGATATTTTCTACACTTTTCATGTATACAAGGCGACCGAAATATATTTTTTATTTTTTGCTACAGTCATGGATAGAATGATAAGATTATATTATCTTACGTCACCTCAAGTTCTCAGTTTAACTAATATCCCAAAGTCATCAAACTTATCAGGCTCTACGAGTACTACTTAGGTGTCTCAGGTTCTCAGATTTTATAGGTTCATCAAGTTCTCAGACTTCCAAATCATCGACCTTCAAAGATTTTAATTGCTTAATTTGATGAGAGTTTTCACGAGACCACCTTCTTGAAATAATGTCAAGATAGCAACAATTTCAACATTACAAGATTAAAGCATTTCAACAGAACCCCAAACTGTAAACAAATTACAGTTAAACAAACATAATAAACAAATTTTAAAGATTTTGTAAAAACATCCACCATAATAAGATTTTAAAATTTACAAGATTCGAAAACTTCAAGATATTATGTATCACGAGTGGAGACAATTTGAAGATTTTAAATATTTTAAAATACAAGATTCAATAAAATACAACCATAGACTCGAATCGAACGGTAGAATGATAAAATGGTAGAATGATAGAACAGTAGAATACAAAGTGATACAACCATACAATGCTAAAATACTCAAAAGTTAAAGTGCTAAAATCCCAACCAAAGTGTTAAAATGTTTAAAATCATAATATGATTTAGCAGCATGCCAAATTTCCAAAATTACAGAATACCAAATATCATAATACCGAAATAATTAGTAATTGCAATTAATAATGTTCTAAAATTATTAACATGCTCAAAATGGTTAACATGCTTAAAACGATTAACATGATTAAAACGTACAAATTGTTTTAAAAGCTGAAAATAATGAAATGCTAAAATACCAAAATCCTAAATACAAAAATAGCAAAATGACAAAATACAGTATATAGAATGATAAAGATCACAGATGACAAGATAATGAAGAATAAGATAATAAGATGATAACGTCCTTTTTTATATAATTAAGGTTTGGGTCTTCCAAAATGTGTCCAAGATACCATACTGCCAAATTCAGCACAATATAAAAATACCAAAAACCTATAATACGCTTAGTTCTTTAGAATTTTGGTACATTTTTTAATATAAAGTTCAAAAAGGCCTCAAAAAAAAATTTCACTTCTCTTATTGGAGATTTTACTGCCAAAATACAAAAAATCCAAAATAACAAAATGATATCTGTACAGTTCTGGTCTTCCAAAATCGTGGCTAAATTCCAAAATGCCAAAAATACAAAATACCGAATTAAAATTAAAATACCAAAATGTTGAAATAGCATAATACAAACAGTTTAGATATAGCAATAATGCCAAAATGCCAAAATGATAAAACGACAAAACGATAGATTAAAAATAATTATAAACATGCTTAAAATAGTAAAACGATAGGAAAGAAAGAATAAAATTCCAAAACACAAAAGACCAAAATTTGAAAACACCAAAGCACTAAAACGTAAAAGGCAAAAATTCTACTAAAATGATAAAATAACATAATGCCACACTGTTAGTCTATGATTGAAAAACTGAGAATATTTGAAAGACTGGGACATCCACAGACAATTTCAAGATTAAAAAATTTCAAATGGTGAAACTTTTTTTAGCGAGGTAGTGAGTCCGAAAACCTGAAACGGAAATCAAGGTGAAACACTTTGATCCCCACTGTCTCAAAGGGGCCCCCTTGAGGGCCACTTTGTTTTAATTTAATAATTAAAAATAAACTGATAACTAAGCCAATCGACCTGTAGAGGTGATTTATCTATTATCTATTAAGCAAAGTCTATTTTAGATGTAGTCTAAATTTCACGTCGATATCTTAACAATGCTTTGAGTATTCGACCATCAACTGTAATCAAGTTATGAAAATAGGGTATCTGACAATTAAAAATTCTGAAAAGTAAGTCAATCGACCTGTAGAGGTGATTTATCTATTATCTATTAAGCAAAGTCTATTTTAGATGTAGTCTAAATTTCACGTCGATATCTTAACAATGCTTTGAGTATTCGACCATCAACTGTAATCAAGTTATGAAAATAGGGTATCTCACAATTAAAAATTCTGAAAAGTAAGCCAATCGACCTGTGGAGCTGATTTATCTATTATCTATTAAGCAAAGTCTATTTTAAATGTAGTCTAAATTTCACGTCGATATCTTGACAATGCTTTGAGTATTCGACCAGCAACTGTAATCAAATGAAAATAGGGTATCTGACAATTAAAAATTCTGAATAGTAAGCCAATCGACCTGTAGAGGTGATTTATATATTATCTATTAAACAAACTCTATTTTAGATGTAGTCTAAATTTCACGTCGATATCTTGACAATGCTTTGAGTATTCGACCATCAACTGGAATCAAGTTATGAAAATAGGGTATCTGACAATTAAAAATTGTAAAAAGTAAGCTAATGGAGCTGTAGAGGTGATTTATCTATTATCAATTAAGCAAAGTCTATTTTAGATGTAGTCTAAATTTCACGTCGATATCTTGACAATGCTTTGAGTATTCAACGAGCAACTGTAATCAAGTCATGAAAATATGGTATCTGACAATTAAAAATTCTGTAAAGTAAGCCAATCGACCTGTAGAGGTGATTTATCTATTATCTATTAAGCAAAGTCTATCTTAGATGTAGTCTAAATTTCACGTCGATATCTTGACAATGCTTTGAGTATTCGACGAGCAACTGTAATCAAGTTATGAAAATAGGGTATCTGATAATTAAAAATTCTGAAAAGTAAGGCAATCGACCTGTAGAGGTGATTTATCTACTATCTATTAAGCAAAGTCTATTTTAGATGTAGTCTAAATTTCACGTCGATATCTTGACAATGCTTTGAGTATTCGACGAGCAACTGTAATCAAGTTATGAAAATAGGGTATCTGACAATTAAAAATTCTGTAAAGTAAGCCAATCGACCTGTAGAGGTGATTTATCTATTATCTATTAAGCAAAGTCTATCTTAGATGTAGTCTAAATTTCACGTCGATATCTTGACAATGCTTTGAGCATTCGACGAGCAACTGTAATCAAGTTATGAAAATAGAGTATTTGACAATTAAAAATTCTAAAAAGTAAGCCAATCTAGCTGTAGAGGTGATTTATCTATTATCTATTAAGCAAAGTCCATTTTAGATGTAGTCTAAATTTCACGTCGATATCTTGACAATGCTTTGAGTATTCGACCAACAACTGTAATCAAGTTATGAAAATAGGGTATCTGACAATGAAAAATTCTGAGAAGTAAGCCAATCGACCCGTAGAGATGATTTATCTATTATCTATTAAGCAAAGTCTATTTTAGGTGTAGTCTAAATTTCACGTCGATATCTTGACAATGCTTTGAGTATTCGACCAACAACTGTAATCAAGTTATGAAAATAGGGTATCTGACAATGAAAAATTCTGAGAAGTAAGCCAATCGACCCGTAGAGATGATTTATCTATTATCTATTAAGCAAAGTCTATTTTAGGTGTAGTCTAAATTTCACGTCGATATCTTGACAATGCTTTGAGTATTCGACCATCAACTGGAATCAAGTTATGAAAATAGGGTATCTGACAATTAAAAATTCTAAAAAGTAAGCTAATGGAGCTGTAGAGGTGATTTATCTATTATCAATTAAGCAAAGTCTATTTTAGATGTAGTCTAAATTTCACGTCGATATCTTGACAATGCTTTGAGTATTCGACGAGCAACTGTAATCAAGTTATGAAAATAGGGTATCTCACAATTAAAAATTCTGAAAAGTAAGCCAATCGACCTGTGGAGCTGATTTATCTATTATCTATTAAGCAAAGTCTATTTTAGATGTAGTCTAAATTTCACGTCGAAATCTTGACAATGCTTTGAGTATTCGACCAGCAACTGCAATCAAGTTATGAAAATAGGGTATCTGACAATTAAAAATTCTGAAAAGTAAGCCAATCGACCTGTATAGCTAATTTATCTATTATCTATTAAGCAAAGTCTATTTTAGATGTAGTCTAAATTTCACGTTGATATCTTGACAATGCTTTGAGTATTCGACCAGCAACTGTAATCAAGTTATGAAAATAGGGTATCTGACAATTAAAAATTCTGAAAAGTAAGCCAATCGACCTGTACAGCTGATTTATCTATTATCTATTAAGCAAAGTCTATTTTAGATGTAGTCTAAATTTCACGTCGATATCTTGACAATGCTTTGAGTATTCGACCAGCAACTGTAATCAAATGAAAATAGGGTATCTGACAATTAAAAATTCTGAAAAGTAAGTCAATCGACCTGTAGAGGTGATTTATCTATTATCTATTAAGCAAAGTCTATTTTAGATGTAGTCTAAATTTCACTTCGATATCTTGACAATGCTTTGAGTATTCGACCAGCAACTGTAATCAAGTTATGAAAAAAGGGTATCTCAAAATTAAAAATTCTGAAAAGTAAGCCAATCGACCTGTGGAGCTGATTTATCTATTATCTATTAAGCAAAGTCTATTTTAGATGTAGTCTAAATTTCACGTCGATATCTTGACAATGCTTTGAGTATTCGACCAGCAACTGTAATCAAGTTATGAAAATAGGGTATCTGACAATTAAAAATTCTGAAAAGTAAGCCAATCGACCTGTAGAGCTGATTTATCTATTATCTATTAAGCAAAGTCTATTTTAGATGTAGTCTAAATTTCACGTCGATATCTTGACAATGCTTTGAGTATTCGACGAGCAACTGTAATCAAATGAAAATAGGGTATTTGACAATTAAAAATTCTGAAAAGTAAGCCAATCGACCTGTAGAGGTGATTTATCTATTATCTATTAAGCAAAGTCTATCTTAGATGTAGTCTAAATTTCACGTCGATATCTTGACAATGTTTTGAGTATTCGACTAGCAACTGTAATCAAGTTATGAAAATAGGGTATCTGACAATTAAAAATTCTGTAAAGTAAGCCAATCGACCTGTAGAGGTGATTTATCTATTATCTATTAAGCAAAGTCTATTTTAGATGTAGTCTAAATTTCACGTCGATATCTTGACAATGCTTTGAGCATTCGACGAGCAACTGGAATCAAGTTATGAAAATAGGGTATCTGACAATTAAAAATTCTAAAAAGTAAGCTAATGGAGCTGTAGAGGTGATTTATCTATTATCAATTAAGCAAAGTCTATTTTAGATGTAGTCTAAATTTCACGTCGATATCTTGACAATGCTTTGAGTATTCGACGAGCAACTGTAATCAAGTCATGAAAATAGGGTATCTGACAATTAAAAATTCTGTAAAGTAAGTCAATCGACCTGTAGAGGTGATTTATCTATTATCTATTAAGCAAAGTCTATTTTAGATGTAGTCTAGATTTCACGTCGATATCTTAACAATGCTTTGAGTATTCGACCATCAACTGTAATCAAGTTATGAAAATAGGGTATCTCACAATTAAAAATTCTGAAAAGTAAGCCAATCGACTTGTGGAGCTGATTTATCTATTATCTATTAAGCAAAGTCTATTTTAGATGTAGTCTAAATTTCACGTCGATATCTTGACAATGCTTTGAGTATTCGACCAACAACTGTAATCAACTTATGAAACTAGGGTATATGACAATAAAAAATTCTGAAAATTTAGCCAATCGACCTGTAGAGGTGATTTATCTATTATCTATTAAGCAAAGTCCATTTTAGATGTAGTCTAAATTTCACGTCGATATCTTGACAATGCTTTGAGTATTCGACGAGCATCTGTAATCAAGTTATGAATGTAGAGTATTTGACAATAAAAATTTCTGAAAAGTAAGCCAATCGATTTGTAGAGGTGATTTATGTATTATCTATTAAACAAAGTCCCTTTTAGATGTAATAAATGTGAAACCTGTCGGTTTATCAAAGACACGCCGTCAAAACAACACCCTGTATCTGCTCAACCACGCACTCTCCTCCGATAAAACTAATTGGACAGTTAATTAACATAGCGCCGTCGACGAAGAGAGTGCGCGCATATTTACGAGCGATCCTCATCTAAGAAGAGCGTACGAACATGAAAATAGAAGATGAAAATTTCGGGCAGATAATTTCCTGGTGTGTGCCGGCATCCTCATTGATCATGCATTTTCCGTTTCCAGTATATTTACCAGTGCCGTTATCGCATCCCCGTTATCACAAACACCTATTAACCGCTCTTCGCCTGCACTTGTCATTGATCCCGATTCGAAGCACTCTAGATAGAGACTTGCTCATTACTCACACCCCACAACTCCTCATTTCCCTCTCGAGCCCAGTATTTAACGTGAGGGTGAGAGACTGCTGCTGCCTTATCTGTTCCGATTACGAGTAACCTCAACTACCGGGACATTCACATCGGACGAACCGCTAGTTTCTCTGTGTTTTCGGTCCGTTTAGCCGGCGCTTCACCTTCGATCCCGCGGTATGCAAAAACCGTGTACGACCCATCCCCGTGATAAATAAGAATCCCCGGCCATAAAACGCAGCCGCTCGAAGTCTCCCGTCTCGTGTTTTAGCGATTCAATCCAATTAAACGACCGGAAAAACTTTAGAACCGTTAATTTTTTCTATTTCTCTTTGTAAGCTTGCTAACAATAAATTCGTAAGTCAGAAGCACATAGCAAAGTAATTTATGGACGGGGTTTTTCATCTCGGTGGCGTTTTTCGGCCGTGTTCCAGCCGATGGAAACAGGAAGCTGTAGCATTTTTTCCCGAGTAATTTACTTGCCAAATCAAAATGATCACTCGTCGCTACCGAAATAGATCGTTTAACTGTTTAGTCGGAGTTGTCAGGACGGTGACGCTAATTACTCGCGGTAAATATAGCTCCGGGTCGACGAGGTTTCCTGCGGAAGGTGCAGGGTCTCAAGGTCGTAAGGACGGAGATTTTCGATTCGGAAGAACTTCAGGTAGATCCCGCTTGCATCCGGGCGCACCAGAAAAACGTCTCCTCTGACAGTTCTATAAAGATAGCAACATCGCAAGGGTGCAAACACCCCAAACAACGTCAACAACGCGAACAACTAAACAACCAACAAGTTGGTGGTAGAAAAGGCTGCAAGAAGAGCAATCCATCACTGGTGACGTCACGAATGCTGTAACGTGCAGTGACAAGCCACTGATTGCTTCTTATTGGGTAGTTGACGCGGGACGCGGCAAACTACTTTACCGCATTGTTTCCGGGTTCGGTAAAGGTGGATTTAAATTGATCGCAATTAAAGTTTTATGGACGACGGCGGAAAAACTAGTTTCAGTTCGAGTAGGAGCGTCGTTATTGATCAACGATTTACGGAGGTCGTATTGATTGATGGGAAGTCGGACTATTTTTATCCGCTGCTGTTATTATCACCGATTTGTGTGGAAATTTCAGAGTGATTTGTACCTAATATATTTATTTTTGCCGATTAAAAACCTGTTGAGTCGTAATGACGGGACATTTGTCATAAACAATCGATCCTCGGAAGCATAAACACCGGTTGTCGTTTAGCGCCCGAGAAAAAACCGTGTTTGCTAATCGGGGCAAGCAATGAAGGTCTTCGGGGTGTTTGTATTTTTGTTTGCTCCCCCCGGCGTCATAAATCTCTCACGTTTGAATGTGGTGTAGACATACTGCATATAGCGCGTGATGCAGAAGAAAAAGAATTAGCATAATCAGAATAATTTTCAGCAGCTGACAGTTTATTTCCTTCTTTTTTCCGTCTTCGAGATCCTCGCGAGAGGAGGTTTCCATGGAAAGTTTGAAGTGTTTTCAATGTTTTAGTAAAGTTATAGCTTCGAAATGCTTTGCATATAGAGAGAGTGGGGTCGGGAATATAGCGAGGATCATTGGGGAGGGGTGTCGACACGAAGGCACGAAAACTATCAAATATTGAAATAAAATTCATCTCTTGACATCAGAAACAGCTGCCACTTGTTTTAAGAGTTTGTAAAATCGGCGACATATTAAAATTCTTCACGGAAAGTATCGACAATGGTGCTTTCGTCGAATACATAGCAGTTGCTACGTGACCCATAATTTTACTCCATTCTCACGACACAATGGCGATTGTCAACTGCCGCTCGGACTGATGGCAGATGCTCGCCTCTTATTTTAACCTACATACGACGGCCTCCGAGAACTCGCGGGAGAAAAAAACAATTAGCAACACTTAATTTCTAATTAGATGGGTATCTTCATTTTGCCCACCTGCTGCTGGATCACATGCAAATAATCACGCCTTAATCTTCAAACAGAAGCAACTCGACGATCATTTTGCGTGCATTATCGCGTCCTCATCGGGGTGTTTAATTCTTCATTACAAGGATTCCTCACCTGCGCACTGTACTTTGGATTGTGTTCCGAGCCATGGACCCAAGTTGGGTCCGCGATCAGTACCATCCTACTCCCTTCTGTCCCCGTTTCTTGACCTGAGTAATATAGTGTACTCTTTTTTGTATATTATTTTCTCTCGCCCCTTCCATCTTATTTCTTATATTCTCTTGCATTTTCCCAGGTTTCTAGCATTGTTCTGACATTCCATGTACTTATTCTTAAATCCTTTCTATTTTTGTTTTTGAAGTTTATTGCAGTTTTCTAAACTATATTCATGTCTTGGGATACGTCTAATGCCTGGTATAATCATAAATAGAAAATACTAAGGCACTGACGGAACGGGGCACCATTTTTATTAACCCTCTACAATGTGCAATGTATTGTTGGTTCCGGCGTTCTTTGTTATTGACGTTGCCAGTTCTTCCTCTGTATATTTCTTCACTCTTTTTTCTTTTATTTTAATCTATTGATATTGACGTTCACGCATCGTATTTTAGTTACCAGAAACAAATAATTGATGGAATTAATGTTGAAAATGATATCAATATTGAA
This sequence comes from Diaperis boleti, assembly GCA_963583935.1. Classification (NCBI taxonomy): domain Eukaryota; kingdom Metazoa; phylum Arthropoda; class Insecta; order Coleoptera; family Tenebrionidae; genus Diaperis; species Diaperis boleti. The sequence continues at coordinate 52,064,142 of OY757247.1, read as the reverse complement.
GGAAATCAATCTTCCTGACAATGTATTTATGTAATAGGTATAAGTAATATATCTTTATGTAACATGATTTATGTATAATACTTTATGTAAATAATATTAAGAAAAGTATATATACAGAGTGATCAAAAAGGACTGTTTGAGTTGGTATTACTTTTAAGATACTTTTTTTGCAACACTGCAGCCGGATACACATATTTGACGTAACGTCAACTGAGAGAAAATTGTAGGTTAGGTGAATAGAAATTCTATTAATTTAAGGAAATTAAACCATGCAGAAATTTAACTTGAAATACAGAACGATAATCACACTAAAGGTAATGCTCAAAATGCCCCCACAAACTGCTGTTTTAATGTCAAATTTGAAATGCTTTCAGTGTCAAGACGTCAACAACCGGAAGTTGTTCTACCATTTAAAAATGAAATTCAGAATTACCAACAAACAGTGCTTCTTGATCACGCTGTATCTTCAGTATTATAACAGATGCGTTTATTTAACCCATTTCCCTATTGTATATTCAAAGACAATCGCACATGAAGAGTAAACACCAGTCGCGTGTCGGAGCTAACACGCACAATTTTTTACTTCCATTTTCTTTTTTATTTCCCTTATTTTATCTTTCTCTTTTTTTATTTCAATTTTTTGTTGTTGAATATATTATTTACCTTTACTAATTGTCCGTTTCTTCGCCATATCCTTTTGTTAATTTCCTTTCCCTTATTTCCGTTTTCCTCTTTAGGGGAGAGGCCATGGACGGAAATAGTTAAGAGTTACTATAGGGGGAGTCATTATAGGCTGTGGAGGAAAATAAAAAAAAGAGGAGTGAAAAAGCAAAGAGTGTCAAGAGTGTCACTAAAGGGGGAGATGCCGTGAAGTGAAATAGTAAACAGAGTCACTATAGGGGGGTCAGGCTGTGGAGCAAAATATCAAAAAGAATCGCTAAATCGCATTAAAGAGAGAACAGGCCGCGGAGGGAAATAGTTAAGAAAGACACTAAAGGGGAAAGAGGCCATATAGACAGAAATAGTTAAGAGTCACCATGGGGGGTCAGGCTGTGGAGGAACATACCAAAAAGAGTCACTAAACAGAGTTCAAGCCGCGGGGGGAAATAGTAAAGAGAGTCACCAAAGGGGGAGAGGCCATGCAGATAAGTAATTACAAGTCACTATGTGGGGAGAGGGAGGGGGAGGCCATAGAGTGAAATAGTAAAGAGAGTCACTAAAGAGAGAACAGGCCGTGGAGGAAAATAGTTAAGACAAACACTAAAGGCGGAGAGGCCGCGGAATGAAATAGTAAAGAGAGTTACTGAAGGAGGAGCAGGCCGTGGAGGGAAATAACTAAGAAAGACACTAAAGGGGGGAGAGGCCGCGGAGTGAAATAGTTAAGAGAGACACCAAAAGGGGGAGAGACCACGGACAGAAATAGTTAAGAGTCACAATGGGGTGGCCAGGCTGTGGAGGAAAATAGCAAAAAGAATCACTAAAGAGAGGACAAGCCGCGGGGGGAAATAGTAAAGACAGTTATTAAAGGGGGAGAGGCCGTGGAAAGAAGTAGTTAAGAGTCACTATAGGGGGGGAGTAAGCGGAGTGAAATAGTAAGGAGAGTCACTAAAGGGGGAACAGGCCCTCAAGGAAAATAGTTAAAAGAGACACTATAGGGAGGTAGAGGTCATGGAAGGAAATAGTTAAGAGTCACTATGAGGGCCAGGCTGTAGAGGAACATAGCGGAAAGAGTCGCTAAAGAGAGGACAGGCCGCGGGAGGAAATAGTAAAGAAAGTCGCTAAAGAGGGAGAGGCTGTGGAGGAAAATAGCAAAGAAACTCACTGAAGGAAAAACAAGCCGTGGAGAGAAATCTTAAAGGGTCCGCGGAGTAGAATAGTGAAGAGAGTTACTGAAGGGGAAGCAGGTCGTGGAGGAAAATAGTTAAGAGAGTCACTAAATGGAGAGTAGACCGTGGAGGAAAATAGTTAAGAGTGACATTAAAGGGAGAGAGGCCACGGAGTGAAATAATAAAGAGAGTCACTAAAGGGGGAACAGACCGTGGAGGAAAGTAGTTAAAAGAGACACTGAAGGGGGGAGAGGCCATAGACGGAAATAGTTAAGAGTCCTTTTGGGGAGTCAGTCTGTGGAGGCAAATAGCAAAAAGAGTCACTAAAGGGAGAGAGGCAGTAGAGAGAAGCAGTTAGAACTCACTATAGGGGGGAAGGGGGCTGTGGAGGAAAATAGCAAAGAAACTCACTGAAGGAAGAACAAGCCGTTGAGAGAAATCTTAAGGGAAGCAGGCCGTGGAGGAAAATAGTTAAGAGAGTCACTAAATGGACAGTAGACCGTGGAGGAAAAAAGTTAAGAGTGACATTAAAGGGAGAGAGGCCACTAAGTGAAATAATAAAGAGAGTTACTAAAGGGGGAACAGACTGTGGAGGAAAATAGTTAAAACGGACACTAAAGGGCGTAGAATCTATGGACGAAAATAGTTAAGAGTCACTATGGTGGCCAGGCTGTAGAGCAAAATAGCAAAAAAAGTCACTAAAAAGAGGACAGGCCGCGGGGGGAAATAGTAAAAAGAGTCACTAAAGGAAGAGAGGCAGTAGAGAGAAGCAGTTAAGAGTCACTATAGGGGGAGAAGAGGCTGTGGAGGAAAATAGCAAAGAGACTCACTGAAAGGAGAACAAGCCGTGGAGAAAATCTTAACGAGTCCGCGTAGTGAAATAGTGAAAATAGTTACTGAAGGTGGAGCAGGCCGTGGAGGGAAATAGTTAACAGAGTCACTAAATGGAGAATAGACCGTGGAGGAAAATAGTTAAGAGTGACACTAAAGGGGGAGAGGCCACGGAGTGAAATAGTAAAGAGAGTCACTAAAGGGGGAACAGACCGTGGAGGAAAGTAGTTAAAAGAGACACTGAAGGGGGGAGAGTCATTAAAAGGTGAACGGGGCGTGGAGGGAAATAGTTAAGAGTGACACTAAAGGGGGAGAAGCCACGGAGTGAAATAGTAAACTCACTAAAGGGGGAACAGGCCGTGGAAGAAAATAGTTAAAAGAGACACTAAAGGTGGGAGAGGCCATGGACAGAAATAGTTAAGAGTCACATTGGGGGGGCAGGCTGTGGAGGAAAATAGCAAAAAGAGTCACTAAAGAGAGGACAGGCCGCGGGGGGGAAATAGTAAAGAAAGTCACTTCTGATGCTCGCTCCAACTGCTGTAGGTATAAATCCTTACATTTATGTATAATTTATTGTAGGCCATGTTGACTGTATGCCCATTTTCTCCGGCTTCTTTCATGTGTTTTCTTAGCACTTTCCTTTGCTCTTGTATTTCTTTGGCGTAATCTTCAGCTATAAAGATGTTTGTTCCTTTTAACTTAAGAGTTGACTTGCTTATCTTTCTTGTTTATTCCAGTCCTATAATTTCACCACTGTCGGTCTTGTTTTATTTTCAGCTTTCTTTCCAATTCTTCTTATTTCGGTTATGTGTTCATTTTCATTAAACTACACTGAAAGGTTTTCCGTTACTTCTTTTATTCTGTTTTCCATCAATAAAGTGTCTGACATTATTATCAAAAATTACAATTTTTTTTCCAATTTCCTTTTCCAGTGCTCTTCCAGTTCCAACCTCTTGTTTAACTGAATGTTTTCTGTTTTGATTTCTTGGTGCTTTTTCTTCGTATTCCTTAATTCTTTCTGAAGATTATAAAATTCTCCTTTCATTCTTATGTCTGTAGTTTCTGCTGGTTGGATACAATTCTTCCGCATTCAACAGTTTCGATGGCTCGTGGGTTGCAATCCTATCTCAGTCCGTCCCTGTTTTAAAAGCGCTCCCGCTTCTGTAAGTACTTCTTATCGTGGTTTTTGGAACCTAGCGTAACTTGTTCAGTATTATTTTATTTCTTGATTTCCCTTGCAATGATAATGGCATCTGCTTTAACTTACCAGTTGCATATCACAATCGTTACACTTACCATGCCTTATTAAATTAAATTAGATCTTAATTATTTACAACATTAAATTCTCCTATCCTCTTATTAAACTATCTCCCTGTTATATTCCCTTCTGGATCTTAAAAATTCGGTCGATCTTTCTCCACGTATTCAAGGCTATTCAACGTGAACTAAAGAACTAAAAACCAACAGTTTACCGAATTCCGCGCCGACCACAATTTCCTCGATCCCGGAGACACTCTCCCTCATTTATAAAAACTCCCTTGCAGCGGACCTGTCATTCAACCCATGGGTTCGTTCCAGATCATGCTTACGTCTTATAATTACCTCCAGCGATACAAATTACAAAGTACGGGATGAGTTTTTGTGTCGGTCTCGGCCGGCCAGCAAGGAAATACATTTGTCCGGCTATTGCTGGATACTTATTAGCGGCTGACATTCGATTTGTCTTGTCTCTTGAGAGCTGAGCGATTGCCGCGGACCTGAGGGTCGGTGCTTGGTGTAGACTATCCGGTCGATGCCTCCTTCTTCGTCTTCTCCTTCATCAAGAACTAGGGGCGGATTTTAATTTGGCAACCACATCATGAATATTCGATTATTAATTGCGGGTTATTAGTCGGCTTGACGGCCGATACAGGTAAATCTTTCCTCATCTGAAAAAAAAACGCACGTTAATATATTGGAAGCCATTCATAACAAACATGGAGCCGTTCTCAAAATACGAACCACCCCTGAATAATTACAACATCGCGAGGATCGATTCCGCCGGTAATTCTATTAGAAAAATTATTCGTGCGACCACGTCATGTAAAAGCACACCTCGCCCCAGCACAAACTCTACCTTACAGTTATCTCGGGCAAGATCTCATAAAAGTTTGCAACATAATTTTAAAATTGCACGACGTAGATGAGTATCTGACCACTTCAGGAAACTCTCGGAGCGTGGGAGTAAGGTGTAATTTTAGAGAAAAAAACTGCCTGTGATTGCTGTAATTGATAACGGTGTTGTAACGAATCATTTTTGGGTTCTAGGAATGGTTCATCTTCTGTCAATTGTTGATTGCCTCGACGTCACGCTAATCAGTATGGCTTTGTCGGGTCGGTTGATTTATTTTATTAATTATTTTGTGCTTGTGGGTTTTTTGGCCCGGCAAAAAATATGATGATATTACCAGGTCCATCATCAAATTTGTTAGAAATGAAACAAAAAATTTACCAATATTGGAAATACATAATGTAACATACCAATTTATACAGCTTGCTAATTAGTGGTTTGACATATTATTTGGGTCCTACACTACAGAAAACTGTTAGTTTAATTATTGTTTCATGGTTTTCAAGGTCGTATCTCGTAAGCGGAGAAAATATAGAAAATCAGACAACGCAGGTCAATTTCTGAGGTTCGGAAATGTATAAAACGAGTCCAAACTCGATGATTTAAAAATATTTTTCCGGGGCCCAAAATTTTAGAAATTTTCAAAAATATCTTACAGCCTGCTAGTCAGCAGTTTGAAACTGATGAATTTGGGCACTATACTACCTTTACAGAAATTCGATGAAGTTATGAAGGAAGAATTGTTAGATTAATAAATTGTTTCGATAATTTCCTGGTTTTCAAGGTCGTATCTCGTAAACGAAACCAGAGACAGTAAAACGGAGAACGCAGATCAATTTCTGAGGTTCGGAAACCTATAAAACGAGTCCAAACTCGATGCTTCAAAAATCTTTTTTTCGGTGGCCAAAATTTTGGAAATTTTCAAGAATAACTTACAGCCTGGTTGTTTGAAACTATATAATGAAGAAAACATTGTCTTTCATAATTTCATTTGGTTCCGTTGCCTGTTTTCCTTTTATTAAGTGTATTTATTTTATTCTCGCTTTGATTATTTTGTTGCACTTGTTTGCTTGTTCTCCCTATACATTTGGTTCCGCTGCCAATTCTGCCTCTGATAAGTCTCTGCATTATTTTGTTCCGCTGCCAGTTCTCCCTTGCTTTGCTTAAACATTTGGTTCCTCTGTCTATTTTCCTTTTAGTAAGTACCTTAATTATTTGGTTCCGCTGCCTGTTCTCGGTTTAGTAAATGTTTAAGTTATTTTGTTTCTTTGTCAGCTACCTCTTGAGTGTCTTAAACATTTGGTTCCGCTGCCGATTTTCGCTCTAGTGAGTGCTTGATTATTTTGTTGTGTTGTCAAATCACTCCTGAGTGTCTTAAACGTTTGGTTCCGCTGCCTGTTCTCTCTGTAGTAAGTGTCTAAATTATTTAATTCCGCTGCCAGCTCGCTCTTGTTTTGCCTAAACATTTGGTTCCGCCGCCCGCTCTCCCTTTAGTCAGTTATCTCTTAAGTGTCTTAAAAATTTGGTTCGGTTGCCTGTTTTTGTTTTACATGTGGTTCCACTACCTCATGAGTGAGTGTCTTAAACACTTGGTTCCGCTGCCTGCTCTCTCCTTAGTAAGTTTCTTACTTATTTTGTTCCGCTGTCAGCTAATCTTGAGCGTCTTGGTTCCATGACCTGTTCTCCTTTTACATTTGGCTCCGCTGTCAATTTTGCCTCTGGTAAGTGCCTTGATTATTTTGTGATCTGCCAGATCTCTGTCTTAAATATTTGGATTGGCTACGTCTTCCCTCTTTAGTAAGTGTCTTAATTATTTTGTTCCGCTGCCAGTTCTCCCTTGCTTTGCTTAAACATTTGGTTCCTCTGTCTATTTTCCTTTTAGTAAGTACCTTACTTATTTGGTTCCGCTGCCTGTTCTTGGTTTAGTAAATGTCTAAGTTATTTTGTTCCTTTGTCAGCTACCGCTTGAGTATCTTAAACATTTGGTTCCGCCGCGGATTTTCGCTTTAGTAAGTGCTTGATTATTTTTTTGTGTTGTCAAATCACTCTTGAGTGTCTTAAACGTTTGGTTCCGCTGCCTGTTCTCTCTGTAGTAAGTGTCTGAATTATTTAGTTCCGCTGCCAACTCGCTCTTGTTTTACCTAAACATTTGGTTCCGCCGCCCGCTCTCCCTTTAGTCAGCTATCTCTTAAGTGTCTTAAAAATTTGGTTCGGTTGCCTGTTTTTGTTTTACATGTGGTTCCACTACCTCATGAGTGAGTGTCTTAAACACTTGGTTCCGCTGCCTGCTCTCTCCTTAGTAAGTTTCTTACTTATTTTGTTCCGCTGTCAGCTAATCTTGAGCGTCTTGGTTCCATGACCTGTTCTCCCTTTACATTTGGCTCCGCTGCCCTTTTTGCCTCTGGTAAGTGCCTTGATTATTTTGTTATCTGCCAGATCTCTGTCTTAAATATTTGGATTGGCTACGTCTTCCCTCTTTAGTAAGTGTCTTAATTATTTTGTTCCGCTGCCAGTTCTCCCTTGCTTTGCTTTAACATTTGGTTCCTCTGTCTATTTTCCTTTTAGTAAGTACCTTAATTATTTGGTTCCGCTGCCTGTTCTCGGTTTAGTAAATGTCTAAGTTATTTTGTTCTTTTGTCAGCTACCTCTTGAGTATCTTAAACATTTGGTTCCGCTGCCGATTTTCGCTTTAGTAAGTGCTTGATTATTTTGTTGTGTTGTCAAATCACTCTTGAGTGTCTTAAACGTTTGGTTCCGCTGCCTGTTCTCTCTGTAGTAAGTGTCTGAATTATTTAGTTCCGCTGCCAACTCGCTCTTGTTTCGTCTAAACATTTGATTCCGCCGCCCGCTCTCCCTTTAGTCAGCTATCTCTTAAGTGTCTTAAAAATTTGGTTCGGTTGCCTGTTTTTGTTTTACATGTGGTTCCACTACCTCATGAGTGAGTGTCTTAAACACTTGGTTCCGCTGCCTGCTCTCTCCTTAGTAAGTTTCTTACTTATTTTGTTCCGCTGTCAGCTAATCTTGAGCGTCTTGGTTCCATGACCTGTTCTCCCTTTACATTTGGCTCCGCTGCCAATTTTGCCTCTGGTAAGTGCCTTGATTATTTTGTGATCTGCCAGATCTCTGTCTTAAATATTTGGATTGGCTACGTCTTCCCTTTTTAGTAAGTGTCTTAATTATTTTGTTCCGCTGCCAGTTCTCCCTTGCTTTGCTTAAACATTTGGTTCCTCTGTCTATTTTCCTTTTAGTAAGTACCTTAATTATTTGGTTCCGCTGCCTGTTCTTCGTTTAGTAAATGTGTAAGTTATTGTGTTCCCCTGTCGGCTACCGCTTGAGTATCTTAAACATTTGGTTCCGCTGCCGATTTTCGCTTTAGTAAGCGCTTGATTATTTTGTTGTGTTGTCAAATCACTCTTGAGTGTCTTAAACGTTTGGTTCCGCTGCCTGTTCCCTCGGTAGTAAGTGTCTGAATTATTTAGTTCCGCCGCCAACTCGCTCTTGTTTTGCCTAAACATTTGGTTCCGCCGCCCGCTCTCCCTTTAGTCAGCTATCTCTTAAGTGTCTTAAAAATTTGGTTTGGTTGCCTGTTTTTGTTTTACATGTGGTTCCACTACCTCACGAGTGAGTGTCTTAAACACTTGGTTCCGCTGCCTGCTCTCTCCTTATTAAGTTTCTTCCTTATTTTGTTCCGCTGTCAGCTAATCTTGAGCGTCTTGCTTCCATGACCTGTTCTCCCTTTACATTTGGCTCCGCTGAAAATTTTACCTCTGGTAAGTGCCTTGATTATTTTGTGATGTGCCAGATCTCTGTCTTAAATATTTGGATTGGCTACGTCTTCCCTCTTTAGTAAGTGTCTTAATTATTTTGTTCCGCTGCCAGTTCTCCCTTGCTTTGCTTAAACATTTGGTTCCTCTGTCTATTTTCCTTTTAGTAAGTACCTTACTTATTTGGTTCCGCTGCCTGTTCTTCGTTTAGTAAATGTCTAAGTTATTGTGTTCCCTTGTCGGCTACCGCTTGAGTATCTTAAACATTTGGTTCCGCTGCCGATTTTCGCTTTAGTAAGCGCTTGATTATTTTGTTGTGTTGTCAAATCACTCTTGAGTGTCTTAAACGTTTGGTTCCGCTGCCTGTTCCCTCGGTAGTAAGTGTCTGAATTATTTAGTTCCGCCGCCAACTCGCTCTTGTTTTGCCTAAACATTTGGTTCCGCCGCCCGCTCTCCCTTTAGTCAGCTATCTCTTAAGTGTCTTAAAAATTTGGTTTGGTTGCCTGTTTTTGTTTTACATGTGGTTCCACTACCTCACGAGTGAGTGTCTTAAACACTTGGTTCCGCTGCCTGCTCTCTCCTTATTAAGTTTCTTCCTTATTTTGTTCCGCTGTCAGCTAATCTTGAGCGTCTTGCTTCCATGACCTGTTCTCCCTTTACATTTGGCTCCGCTGAAAATTTTGCCTCTGGTAAGTGCGTTGATTATTTTGTGATGTGCCAGATCTCTGTCTTAAATATTTGGATTGGCTACGTCTTCCCTCTTTAGTAAGTGTCTTAATTATTTTGTTCCGCTGCCAGTTCTCCCTTGCTTTGCTTAAACATTTGGTTCCTCTGTCTATTTTCCTTTTAGTAAGTACCTTACTTATTTGGTTCCGCTGCCTGTTCTTCGTTTAGTAAATGTCTAAGTTATTTTGTTCCTTTGTCAGCTACCGCTTGAGTATCTTAAACATTTGGTTCCGCTGCCGATTTTCGCTTTAGTAAGTGCTTGATTATTTTGTTGTGTTGTCAAATCACTCTTGAGTGTCTTAAACGTTTGGTTCCGCTGCCTGTTCTCTCTGTAGTAAGTGTCTGAATTATTTAGTTCCGCTGCCAACTCGCTCTTGTTTTGCCTAAACATTTGGTTCCGCCGCCCGCTCTCCCTTTAGTCAGCTATCTCTTAAGTGTCTTAAATTTTGGTTCGGTTGCCTGTTTTTGTTTTACATGTGGTTCCACTGCCTCATGAGTGAGTGTCTTAAACACTTGGTTCCGCTGCCTGCTCTCTCCTTAGTAAGTTTCTTATTTATTTTGTTCCGCTGTCAGCTAATCTTGAGCGTCTTGGTTCCATGACCTGTTCTCCCTTTACATTTGGCTCCGCTGCCAATTTTGCCTCTGGTAAGTGCCTTGATTATTTTGTTATCTGCCAGATCTCTGTCTTAAATATTTGGATTGGCTACGTGTTCCCTCTTTAGTAAGTGTCTTAATTATTTTGTTCCGCTGCCAGTTCTCCCTTGCTTTGCTTAAACATTTGGTTCCTCTGTCTATTTTCCTTTTAGTAAGTACCTTACTTATTTGGTTCCGCTGCCTGTTCTTCGTTTAGTAAATGTCTAAGTTATTCTGTTCCTTTGTCGGCTACCGCTTGAGTATCTTAAACATTTGGTTCCGCTGCCGATTTTCGCTTTAGTAAGTGCTTGATTATTTTGTTGTGTTGTCAAATCACTCTTGAGTGTCTTAAACGTTTGGTTCCGCTGCCTGTTCTCTCCGTAGTAAATGTCTGAATTATTTAGTTCCGCTGCCAACTCGCTCTTGTTTTGCCTAAACATTTGGTTCCGCCGCCCGCTCTCCCTTTAGTCAGCTATCTCTTAAGTGTCTTAAAAATTTGGTTCGGTTGCCTGTTTTTGTTTTACATGTGGTTCCACTGCCTCATGAGTGAGTGTCTTAAACACTTGGTTCCGCTGCCTGCTCTCTCCTTAGTAAGTTTCTTATTTATTTTGTTCCGCTGTCAGCTAATCTTGAGCGTCTTGGTTCCATGACCTGTTCTCCCTTTACATTTGGCTCCGCTTCCAATTTTTCCTCTGGTAAGTGCCTTGATTATTTTGTGATGTGCCAAATCTCTGTCTTAAATATTTGGATTGGCTACATCTTCCCTCTTTAGTAAGTGTCTTAATTATTTTGTTCGCTGCCAGTTCTCCCTTGCTTTGCTTAAACATTTGGTTCCTCTGTCTATTTTCCTTTTAGTAAGTACCTTACTTATTTGGTTCCGTTGCCTGTTCTTCGTTTAGTAAATGTCTAAGTTATTTTGTTCCTTTGTCAGCTACCGCTTGAGTATCTTAAACATTTGGTTCCGCTGCCGATTTTCGCTTTAGTAAGTGCTTGATTATTTTGTTGTGTTGTCAAATCACTCTTGAGTGTCTTAAACGTTTGGTTCCGCTGCCTGTTCTCTCTGTAGTAAGTGTCTGAATTATTTAGTTCCGCTGCCAACTCGCTCTTGTTTTGCCTAAACATTTGGTTCCGCCGCCCGCTCTCCCTTTAGTCAGCTATCTCTTAAGTGTCTTAAAAATTTGGTTCGGTTGCCTGTTTTTGTTTTACATGTGGTTCCACTGCCTCATGAGTGAGTGTCTTAAACACTTGGTTCCGCTGCCTGCTCTCTCCTTAGTAAGTTTCTTATTTATTTTGTTCCGCTGTCAGCTAATCTTGAGCGTCTTGGTTCCATGACCTGTTCTCCCTTTACATTTGGCTCCGCTTCCAATTTTTCCTCTGGTAAGTGCCTTGATTATTTTGTGATGTGCCAAATCTCTGTCTTAAATATTTGGATTGGCTACATCTTCCATCTTTAGTAAGTGTCTTAATTATTTTGTTCGCTGCCAGTTCTCCCTTGCTTTGCTTAAACATTTGGTTCCTCTGTCTATTTTCCTTTTAGTAAGTACCTTACTTATTTGGTTCCGCTGCCTGTTCTTCGTTTAGTAAATGTCTAAGTTATTCTGTTCCTTTGTCGGCTACCGCTTGAGTATCTTAAACATTTGGTTCCGCTGCCGATTTTCGCTTTAGTAAGTGCTTGATTATTTTGTTGTGTTGTCAAATCACTCTTGAGTGTCTTAAACGTTTGGTTCCGCTGCCTGTTCTCTCCGTAGTAAATGTCTGAATTATTTAGTTCCGCTGCCAACTCGCTCTTGTTTTGCCTAAACATTTGGTTCCGCCGCCCGCTCTCCCTTTAGTCAGCTATCTCTTAAGTGTCTTAAAAATTTGGTTCGGTTGCCTGTTTTTGTTTTACATGTGGTTCCACTACCTCATGAGTGAGTGTCTTAAACACTTGGTTCCGCTGCCTGCTCTCTCCTTAGTAAGTTTCTTACTTATTTTGGTCCGCTGTCAGCTAATCTTGAGCGTCTTGGTTCCATGACCTGTTCTCCTTTTACATTTGGCTCCGCTGTCAATTTTGCCTCTCGTAAGTGCGTTGATTATTTTGTAATCTGCCAGATCTCTGTCTTAAATATTTGGATTGGCTACGTCTTCCCTCTTTAGTAAGTGTCTTAATTATTTTGTTCCGCTGCCAGTTCTCCCTTGCTTTGCTTAAACATTTGGTTCCTCTGTCTATTTTCCTTTTAGTAAGTACCTTACTTATTTGGTTCCGCTGCCTGTTCTTCGTTTAGTAAATGTCTAAGTTATTTTGTTCCTTTGTCAGCTACCGCTTGAGTATCTTAAACATTTGGTTCCGCTGCCGATTTTCGCTTTAGTAAGTGCTTGATTATTTTGTTGTGTTGTCAAATCACTCTTGAGTGTCTTAAACGTTTGGTTCCGCTGCCTGTTCTCTCTGTAGTAAGTGTCTGAATTATTTAGTTCCGCTGCCAACTCGCTCTTGTTTTGCCTAAACATTTGGTTCCGCCGCCCGCTCTCCCTTTAGTCAGCTATCTCTTAAGTGTCTTAAAAATTTGGTTCGGTTGCCTGTTTTTGTTTTACATGTGGTTCCACTACCTCATGAGTGAGTGTCTTAAACACTTGGTTCCGCTGCCTGCTCTCTCCTTAGTAAGTTTCTTACTTATTTTGTTCCGCTGTCAGCTAATCTTGAGCGTCTTGGTTCCATGACCTGTTCTCCCTTTACATTTGGCTCCGCTGCCAATTTTGCCTCTGGTAAGTGCCTTGATTATTTTGTTATCTGCCAGATCTCTGTCTTAAATATTTGGATTGGCTACGTCTTCCCTCTTTAGTAAGTGTCTTAATTATTTTGTTCCGCTGCCAGTTCTCCCTTGCTTTGCTTAAACATTTGGTTCCTCTGTCTATTTTCCTTTTAGTAAGTACCTTAATTATTTGGTTCCGCTGCCTGTTCTCGGTTTAGTAAAAGTCTAAGTTATTTTGTTCCTTTGTCAGCTACCGCTTGAGTATTTTAAACATTTGGTTCCGCTGCCGATTTTCGCTTTAGTAAGTGCTTGATTATTTTGTTGTGTTGTCAAATCACTCTTGAGTGTCTTAAACGTTTGGTTCCGCTGCCTGTTCTCTCTGTAGTAAGTGTCTGAATTATTTAGTTCCGCTGCCAACTCGCTCTTGTTTTGCCTAAACATTTGGTTCCGCCGCCCGCTCTCCCTTTAGTCAGCTATCTCTTAAGTGTCTTAAAAATTTGGTTCGGTTGCCTGTTTTTGTTTTACATGTGGTTCCACTACCTCATGAGTGAGTGTCTTAAACACTTGGTTCCGCTGCCTGCTCTCTCCTTAGTAAGTTTCTTACTTATTTTGTTCCGCTGTCAGCTAATCTTGAGCGTCTTGGTTCCATGACCTGTTCTCCCTTTACATTTGGCTCCGCTGCCAATTTTGCCTCTGGTAAGTGCCTTGATTATTTTGTTATCTGCCAGATCTCTGTCTTAAATATTTGGATTGGCTACGTGTTCCCTCTTTAGTAAGTGTCTTAATTATTTTGTTCCGCTGCCAGTTCTCCCTTGCTTTGCTTAAACATTTGGTTCCTCTGTCTATTTTCCTTTTAGTAAGTACCTTAATTATTTGGTTCCGCTGCCTGTTTTCGGTTTAGTAAATGTCTAAGTTATTTTGTTCTTTTGTCAGCTACCTCTTGAGTATCTTAAACATTTGGTTCCGCCGCCGATTTTCGCTTTAGTAAGTGCTTGATATTTTGTTGTGTTGTCAAATCACTCTTGAGTGTCTTACACACTTGGTTACGCTGCCTGGTCTCTCCTTATTAAGTTTCTTACTTATTTTGTTCCGCTGTCAGCTAATCTTGAGCGTCTTGGTTCCATGACATGTTCTCCCTTTACATTTGGCTCCGCTGCCAATTTTGCCTCTGGTAAGTGCCTTGATTATTTTGTTATCTGCCAGATCTCTGTCTTAAATATTTGGATTGGCTACGTGTTCCCTCTTTAGTAAGTGTCTTAATTATTTTGTTCCGCTGCCAGTTCTCCCTTGCTTTGCTTAAACATTTGGTTCCTCTGTCTATTTTCCTTTTAGTAAGTACCTTACTTATTTGGTTCCGCTGCCTGTTCTTCGTTTAGTAAATGTCTAAGTTATTCTGTTCCTTTGTCGGCTACCGCTTGAGTATCTTAAACATTTGGTTCCGCTGCCGATTTTCGCTTTAGTAAGTGCTTGATTATTTTGTTGTGTTGTCAAATCACTCTTGAGTGTCTTAAACGTTTGGTTCCGCTGCCTGTTCTCTCCGTAGTAAATGTCTGAATTATTTAGTTCCGCTGCCAACTCGCTCTTGTTTTGCCTAAACATTTGGTTCCGCCGCCCGCTCTCCCTTTAGTCAGCTATCTCTTAAGTGTCTTAAAAATTTGGTTCGGTTGCCTGTTTTTGTTTTACATGTGGTTCCACTACCTCATGAGTGAGTGTCTTAAACACTTGGTTCCGCTGCCTGCTCTCTCCTTAGTAAGTTTCTTACTTATTTTGGTCCGCTGTCAGCTAATCTTGAGCGTCTTGGTTCCATGACCTGTTCTCCTTTTACATTTGGCTCCGCTGTCAATTTTGCCTCTCGTAAGTGCGTTGATTATTTTGTAATCTGCCAGATCTCTGTCTTAAATATTTGGATTGGCTACGTCTTCCCTCTTTAGTAAGTGTCTTAATTATTTTGTTCCGCTGCCAGTTCTCCCTTGCTTTGCTTAAACATTTGGTTCCTCTGTCTATTTTCCTTTTAGTAAGTACCTTACTTATTTGGTTCCGCTGCCTGTTCTTCGTTTAGTAAATGTCTAAGTTATTTTGTTCCTTTGTCAGCTACCGCTTGAGTATCTTAAACATTTGGTTCCGCTGCCGATTTTCGCTTTAGTAAGTGCTTGATTATTTTGTTGTGTTGTCAAATCACTCTTGAGTGTCTTAAACGTTTGGTTCCGCTGCCTGTTCTCTCTGTAGTAAGTGTCTGAATTATTTAGTTCCGCTGCCAACTCGCTCTTGTTTTGCCTAAACATTTGGTTCCGCCGCCCGCTCTCCCTTTAGTCAGCTATCTCTTAAGTGTCTTAAAAATTTGGTTCGGTTGCCTGTTTTTGTTTTACATGTGGTTCCACTACCTCATGAGTGAGTGTCTTAAACACTTGGTTCCGCTGCCTGCTCTCTCCTTAGTAAGTTTCTTACTTATTTTGTTCCGCTGTCAGCTAATCTTGAGCGTCTTGGTTCCATGACCTGTTCTCCCTTTACATTTGGCTCCGCTGCCAATTTTGCCTCTGGTAAGTGCCTTGATTATTTTGTTATCTGCCAGATCTCTGTCTTAAATATTTGGATTGGCTACGTCTTCCCTCTTTAGTAAGTGTCTTAATTATTTTGTTCCGCTGCCAGTTCTCCCTTGCTTTGCTTAAACATTTGGTTCCTCTGTCTATTTTCCTTTTAGTAAGTACCTTAATTATTTGGTTCCGCTGCCTGTTCTCGGTTTAGTAAAAGTCTAAGTTATTTTGTTCCTTTGTCAGCTACCGCTTGAGTATCTTAAACATTTGGTTCCGCTGCCGATTTTCGCTTTAGTAAGTGCTTGATTATTTTGTTGTTTTGTCAAATCACTCTTGAGTGTCTTAAACGTTTGGTTCCGCTGCCTGTTCTCTCTGTAGTAAGTGTCTGAATTATTTAGTTCCGCTGCCAACTCGCTCTTGTTTTGCCTAAACATTTGGTTCCGCCGCCCGCTCTCCCTTTAGTCAGCTATCTCTTAAGTGTCTTAAAAATTTGGTTCGGTTGCCTGTTTTTGTTTTACATGTGGTTCCACTACCTCATGAGTGAGTGTCTTAAACACTTGGTTCCGCTGCCTGCTCTCTCCTTAGTAAGTTTCTTACTTATTTTGTTCCGCTGTCAGCTAATCTTGAGCGTCTTGGTTCCATGACCTGTTCTCCCTTTACATTTGGCTCCGCTGCCAATTTTGCCTCTGGTAAGTGCCTTGATTATTTTGTTATCTGCCAGATCTCTGTCTTAAATATTTGGATTGGCTACGTCTTCCCTCTTTAGTAAGTGTCTTAATTATTTTGTTCCGCTGCCAGTTCTCCCTTGCTTTGCTTAAACATTTGGTTCCTCTGTCTATTTTCCTTTTAGTAAGTACCTTAATTATTTGGTTCCGCTGCCTGTTCTCGGTTTAGTAAAAGTCTAAGTTATTTTGTTCCTTTGTCAGCTACCGCTTGAGTATCTTAAACATTTGGTTCCGCTGCCGATTTTCGCTTTAGTAAGTGCTTGATTATTTTGTTGTTTTGTCAAATCACTCTTGAGTGTCTTAAACGTTTGGTTCCGCTGCCTGTTCTCTCTGTAGTAAGTGTCTGAATTATTTAGTTCCGCTGCCAACTCGCTCTTGTTTTGCCTAAACATTTGGTTCCGCCGCCCGCTCTCCCTTTAGTCAGCTATCTCTTAAGTGTCTTAAAAATTTGGTTCGGTTGCCTGTTTTTGTTTTACATGTGGTTCCACTACCTCATGAGTGAGTGTCTTAAACACTTGGTTCCGCTGCCTGCTCTCTCCTTAGTAAGTTTCTTACTTATTTTGTTCCGCTGTCAGCTAATCTTGAGCGTCTTGGTTCCATGACCTGTTCTCCCTTTACATTTGGCTCCGCTGCCAATTTTGCCTCTGGTAAGTGCCTTGATTATTTTGTTATCTGCCAGATCTCTGTCTTAAATATTTGGATTGGCTACGTCTTCCCTCTTTAGTAAGTGTCTTAATTATTTTGTTCCGCTGCCAGTTCTCCCTTGCTTTGCTTAAACATTTGGTTCCTCTGTCTATTTTCCTTTTAGTAAGTACCTTAATTATTTGGTTCCGCTGCCTGTTCTCGGTTTAGTAAAAGTCTAAGTTATTTTGTTCCTTTGTCAGCTACCGCTTGAGTATCTTAAACATTTGGTTCCGCTGCCGATTTTCGCTTTAGTAAGTGCTTGATTATTTTGTTGTTTTGTCAAATCACTCTTGAGTGTCTTAAACGTTTGGTTCCGCTGCCTGTTCTCTCTGTAGTAAGTGTCTGAATTATTTAGTTCCGCTGCCAACTCGCTCTTGTTTTGCCTAAACATTTGGTTCCGCCGCCCGCTCTCCCTTTAGTCAGCTATCTCTTAAGTGTCTTAAAAATTTGGTTCGGTTGCCTGTTTTTGTTTTACATGTGGTTCCACTACCTCATGAGTGAGTGTCTTAAACACTTGGTTCCGCTGCCTGCTCTCTCCTTAGTAAGTTTCTTACTTATTTTGTTCCGCTGTCAGCTAATCTTGAGCGTCTTGGTTCCATGACCTGTTCTCCCTTTACATTTGGCTCCGCTGCCAATTTTGCCTCTGGTAAGTGCCTTGATTATTTTGTTATCTGCCAGATCTCTGTCTTAAATATTTGGATTGGCTACGTCTTCCCTCTTTAGTAAGTGTCTTAATTATTTTGTTCCGCTGCCAGTTCTCCCTTGCTTTGCTTAAACATTTGGTTCCTCTGTCTATTTTCCTTTTAGTAAGTACCTTAATTATTTGGTTCCGCTGCCTGTTCTCGGTTTAGTAAAAGTCTAAGTTATTTTGTTCCTTTGTCAGCTACCGCTTGAGTATCTTAAACATTTGGTTCCGCTGCCGATTTTCGCTTTAGTAAGTGCTTGATTATTTTGTTGTTTTGTCAAATCACTCTTGAGTGTCTTAAACGTTTGGTTCCGCTGCCTGTTCTCTCTGTAGTAAGTGTCTGAATTATTTAGTTCCGCTGCCAACTCGCTCTTGTTTTGCCTAAACATTTGGTTCCGCCGCCCGCTCTCCCTTTAGTCAGCTATCTCTTAAGTGTCTTAAAAATTTGGTTCGGTTGCCTGTTTTTGTTTTACATGTGGTTCCACTACCTCATGAGTGAGTGTCTTAAACACTTGGTTCCGCTGCCTGCTCTCTCCTTAGTAAGTTTCTTACTTATTTTGTTCCGCTGTCAGCTAATCTTGAGCGTCTTGGTTCCATGACCTGTTCTCCCTTTACATTTGGCTCCGCTGTCAATTTTGCCTCTGGTAAGTGCCTTGATTATTTTGTGATCTGCCAGATCTCTGTCTTCAATATATTTGGATTGGCTACGTCTTCCCTCTTTAGTAAGTATCTTAATTATTTTGTTCCGCTGCCAGTTCTCCCTTGCTTTGCTTAAACATTTGGTTCCTCTGTCTATTTTCCTTTTAGTAAGTACCTTACTTATTTGGTTCCGCTGCCTGTTCTTGGTTTAGTAAATGTCTAAGTTATTTTGTTCCTTTGTCAGCTACCTCTTGAGTATCTTAAACATTTGGTTCCGCTGCCGATTTTCCCTTTAGTAAGTGCTTGATTATTTTGTTGTGCTGTCAAATCACTCTTGAGTGTCTTAAACGTTTGGTACCGCTGCCTGTTCTTTGTGTAGTAAGTGTCTGAATTATTTAGTTCCGCTGCCAACTCGCTCTTGTTTTGCCTAAACATTTGATTCCGCCGCCCGCTCTCCCTTTAGTCAGCTATCTCTTAAGTGTCTTAAAAATTTGGTTCGGTTGCATGTTTTTGTTTTACATGTGGTTCCACTACCTCATGAGTGAGTGTCTTAAACACTTGGTTCCGCTGCCTGCTCTCTCCTTAGTAAGTTTCTTACTTATTTTGTTCCGCTGTCAGCTAATCTTGAGCGTCTTGGTTCCATGACCTGTTCTCCCTTTACATTTGGCTCCGCTGCCAATTTTGCCTCTGGTAAGTGCCTTGATTATTTTGTGATCTGCCAGATCTCTGTCTTAAATATTTGGATTGGCTACGTCTTCCCTCTTTAGTAAGTGTCTTAATTATTTTGTTCCGCTGCCAGTTCTCCCTTGCTTTGCTTAAACATTTGGTTCCTCTGTCTATTTTCCTTTTAGTAAGTACCTTAATTATTTGGTTCCGCTGCCTGTTCTCGGTTTAGTAAAAGTCTAAGTTATTTTGTTCCTTTGTCAGCTACCGCTTGAGTATCTTAAACATTTGGTTCCGCTGCCGATTTTCGCTTTAGTAAGTGCTTGATTATTTTGTTGTTTTGTCAAATCACTCTTGAGTGTCTTAAACGTTTGGTTCCGCTGCCTGTTCTCTCTGTAGTAAGTGTCTGAATTATTTAGTTCCGCTGCCAACTCGCTCTTGTTTTGCCTAAACATTTGGTTCCGCCGCCCGCTCTCCCTTTAGTCAGCTATCTCTTAAGTGTCTTAAAAATTTGGTTCGGTTGCCTGTTTTTGTTTTACATGTGGTTCCACTACCTCATGAGTGAGTGTCTTAAACACTTGGTTCCGCTGCCTGCTCTCTCCTTAGTAAGTTTCTTACTTATTTTGTTCCGCTGTCAGCTAATCTTGAGCGTCTTGGTTCCATGACCTGTTCTCCCTTTACATTTGGCTCCGCTGCCAATTTTGCCTCTGGTAAGTGCCTTGATTATTTTGTTATCTGCCAGATCTCTGTCTTAAATATTTGGATTGGCTACGTCTTCCCTCTTTAGTAAGTGTCTTAATTATTTTGTTCCGCTGCCAGTTCTCCCTTGCTTTGCTTAAACATTTGGTTCCTCTGTCTATTTTCCTTTTAGTAAGTACCTTAATTATTTGGTTCCGCTGCCTGTTCTCGGTTTAGTAAAAGTCTAAGTTATTTTGTTCCTTTGTCAGCTACCGCTTGAGTATCTTAAACATTTGGTTCCGCTGCCGATTTTCGCTTTAGTAAGTGCTTGATTATTTTGTTGTTTTGTCAAATCACTCTTGAGTGTCTTAAACGTTTGGTTCCGCTGCCTGTTCTCTCTGTAGTAAGTGTCTGAATTATTTAGTTCCGCTGCCAACTCGCTCTTGTTTTGCCTAAACATTTGGTTCCGCCGCCCGCTCTCCCTTTAGTCAGCTATCTCTTAAGTGTCTTAAAAATTTGGTTCGGTTGCCTGTTTTTGTTTTACATGTGGTTCCACTACCTCATGAGTGAGTGTCTTAAACACTTGGTTCCGCTGCCTGCTCTCTCCTTAGTAAGTTTCTTACTTATTTTGTTCCGCTGTCAGCTAATCTTGAGCGTCTTGGTTCCATGACCTGTTCTCCCTTTACATTTGGCTCCGCTGCCAATTTTGCCTCTGGTAAGTGCCTTGATTATTTTGTTATCTGCCAGATCTCTGTCTTAAATATTTGGATTGGCTACGTCTTCCCTCTTTAGTAAGTGTCTTAATTATTTTGTTCCGCTGCCAGTTCTCCCTTGCTTTGCTTAAACATTTGGTTCCTCTGTCTATTTTCCTTTTAGTAAGTACCTTAATTATTTGGTTCCGCTGCCTGTTCTCGGTTTAGTAAAAGTCTAAGTTATTTTGTTCCTTTGTCAGCTACCGCTTGAGTATCTTAAACATTTGGTTCCGCTGCCGATTTTCGCTTTAGTAAGTGCTTGATTATTTTGTTGTTTTGTCAAATCACTCTTGAGTGTCTTAAACGTTTGGTTCCGCTGCCTGTTCTCTCTGTAGTAAGTGTCTGAATTATTTAGATCCGCTGCCAACTCGCTCTTGTTTTGCCTAAACATTTGGTTCCGCCGCCCGCTCTCCCTTTAGTCAGCTATCTCTTAAGTGTCTTAAAAATTTGGTTCGGTTGCCTGTTTTTGTTTTACATGTGGTTCCACTACCTCATGAGTGAGTGTCTTAAACACTTGGT
Organism: Diaperis boleti; assembly: GCA_963583935.1. Lineage (NCBI taxonomy): Eukaryota > Metazoa > Arthropoda > Insecta > Coleoptera > Tenebrionidae > Diaperis > Diaperis boleti. Next base: position 52,043,647 of record OY757247.1, on the reverse strand, counting down.
TCCGCTGCCTGCTCTCTCCTTAGTAAGTTTCTTACTTATTTTGTTCCGCTGTCAGCTAATCTTGAGCGTCTTGGTTCCATGACCTGTTCTCCCTTTACATTTGGCTCCGCTGTCAATTTTGCCTCTGGTAAGTGCCTTGATTATTTTGTGATCTGCCAGATCTCTGTCTTCAATATATTTGGATTGGCTACGTCTTCCCTCTTTAGTAAGTATCTTAATTATTTTGTTCCGCTGCCAGTTCTCCCTTGCTTTGCTTAAACATTTGGTTCCTCTGTCTATTTTCCTTTTAGTAAGTACCTTACTTATTTGGTTCCGCTGCCTGTTCTTGGTTTAGTAAATGTCTAAGTTATTTTGTTCCTTTGTCAGCTACCTCTTGAGTATCTTAAACATTTGGTTCCGCTGCCGATTTTCCCTTTAGTAAGTGCTTGATTATTTTGTTGTGCTGTCAAATCACTCTTGAGTGTCTTAAACGTTTGGTACCGCTGCCTGTTCTTTGTGTAGTAAGTGTCTGAATTATTTAGTTCCGCTGCCAACTCGCTCTTGTTTTGCCTAAACATTTGATTCCGCCGCCCGCTCTCCCTTTAGTCAGCTATCTCTTAAGTGTCTTAAAAATTTGGTTCGGTTGCATGTTTTTGTTTTACATGTGGTTCCACTACCTCATGAGTGAGTGTCTTAAACACTTGGTTCCGCTGCCTGCTCTCTCCTTAGTAAGTTTCTTACTTATTTTGTTCCGCTGTCAGCTAATCTTGAGCGTCTTGGTTCCATGACCTGTTCTCCCTTTACATTTGGCTCCGCTGCCAATTTTGCCTCTGGTAAGTGCCTTGATTATTTTGTGATCTGCCAGATCTCTGTCTTAAATATTTGGATTGGCTACGTCTTCCCTCTTTAGTAAGTGTCTTAATTATTTTGTTCCGCTGCCAGTTCTCCCTTGCTTTGCTTAAACATTTGGTTCCTCTGTCTATTTTCCTTTTAGTAAGTACCTTAATTATTTGGTTCCGCTGCCTGTTCTCGGTTTAGTAAAAGTCTAAGTTATTTTGTTCCTTTGTCAGCTACCGCTTGAGTATCTTAAACATTTGGTTCCGCTGCCGATTTTCGCTTTAGTAAGTGCTTGATTATTTTGTTGTTTTGTCAAATCACTCTTGAGTGTCTTAAACGTTTGGTTCCGCTGCCTGTTCTCTCTGTAGTAAGTGTCTGAATTATTTAGTTCCGCTGCCAACTCGCTCTTGTTTTGCCTAAACATTTGGTTCCGCCGCCCGCTCTCCCTTTAGTCAGCTATCTCTTAAGTGTCTTAAAAATTTGGTTCGGTTGCCTGTTTTTGTTTTACATGTGGTTCCACTACCTCATGAGTGAGTGTCTTAAACACTTGGTTCCGCTGCCTGCTCTCTCCTTAGTAAGTTTCTTACTTATTTTGTTCCGCTGTCAGCTAATCTTGAGCGTCTTGGTTCCATGACCTGTTCTCCCTTTACATTTGGCTCCGCTGCCAATTTTGCCTCTGGTAAGTGCCTTGATTATTTTGTTATCTGCCAGATCTCTGTCTTAAATATTTGGATTGGCTACGTCTTCCCTCTTTAGTAAGTGTCTTAATTATTTTGTTCCGCTGCCAGTTCTCCCTTGCTTTGCTTAAACATTTGGTTCCTCTGTCTATTTTCCTTTTAGTAAGTACCTTAATTATTTGGTTCCGCTGCCTGTTCTCGGTTTAGTAAAAGTCTAAGTTATTTTGTTCCTTTGTCAGCTACCGCTTGAGTATCTTAAACATTTGGTTCCGCTGCCGATTTTCGCTTTAGTAAGTGCTTGATTATTTTGTTGTTTTGTCAAATCACTCTTGAGTGTCTTAAACGTTTGGTTCCGCTGCCTGTTCTCTCTGTAGTAAGTGTCTGAATTATTTAGTTCCGCTGCCAACTCGCTCTTGTTTTGCCTAAACATTTGGTTCCGCCGCCCGCTCTCCCTTTAGTCAGCTATCTCTTAAGTGTCTTAAAAATTTGGTTCGGTTGCCTGTTTTTGTTTTACATGTGGTTCCACTACCTCATGAGTGAGTGTCTTAAACACTTGGTTCCGCTGCCTGCTCTCTCCTTAGTAAGTTTCTTACTTATTTTGTTCCGCTGTCAGCTAATCTTGAGCGTCTTGGTTCCATGACCTGTTCTCCCTTTACATTTGGCTCCGCTGCCAATTTTGCCTCTGGTAAGTGCCTTGATTATTTTGTTATCTGCCAGATCTCTGTCTTAAATATTTGGATTGGCTACGTCTTCCCTCTTTAGTAAGTGTCTTAATTATTTTGTTCCGCTGCCAGTTCTCCCTTGCTTTGCTTAAACATTTGGTTCCTCTGTCTATTTTCCTTTTAGTAAGTACCTTAATTATTTGGTTCCGCTGCCTGTTCTCGGTTTAGTAAAAGTCTAAGTTATTTTGTTCCTTTGTCAGCTACCGCTTGAGTATCTTAAACATTTGGTTCCGCTGCCGATTTTCGCTTTAGTAAGTGCTTGATTATTTTGTTGTTTTGTCAAATCACTCTTGAGTGTCTTAAACGTTTGGTTCCGCTGCCTGTTCTCTCTGTAGTAAGTGTCTGAATTATTTAGTTCCGCTGCCAACTCGCTCTTGTTTTGACTAAACATTTGGTTCCGCCGCCCGCTCTCCCTTTAGTCAGCTATCTCTTAAGTGTCTTAAAAATTTGGTTCGGTTGCCTGTTTTTGTTTTACATGTGGTTCCACTACCTCATGAGTGAGTGTCTTAAACACTTGGTTCCGCTGCCTGCTCTCTCCTTAGTAAGTTTCTTACTTATTTTGTTCCGCTGTCAGCTAATCTTGAGCGTCTTGGTTCCATGACCTGTTCTCCCTTTACATTTGGCTCCGCTGTCAATTTTGCCTCTGGTAAGTGCCTTGATTATTTTGTGATCTGCCAGATCTCTGTCTTCAATATATTTGGATTGGCTACGTCTTCCCTCTTTAGTAAGTATCTTAATTATTTTGTTCCGCTGCCAGTTCTCCCTTGCTTTGCTTAAACATTTGGTTCCTCTGTCTATTTTCCTTTTAGTAAGTACCTTACTTATTTGGTTCCGCTGCCTGTTCTTGGTTTAGTAAATGTCTAAGTTATTTTGTTCCTTTGTCAGCTACCTCTTGAGTATCTTAAACATTTGGTTCCGCTGCCGATTTTCCCTTTAGTAAGTGCTTGATTATTTTGTTGTGCTGTCAAATCACTCTTGAGTGTCTTAAACGTTTGGTACCGCTGCCTGTTCTTTGTGTAGTAAGTGTCTGAATTATTTAGTTCCGCTGCCAACTCGCTCTTGTTTTGCCTAAACATTTGATTCCGCCGCCCGCTCTCCCTTTAGTCAGCTATCTCTTAAGTGTCTTAAAAATTTGGTTCGGTTGCATGTTTTTGTTTTACATGTGGTTCCACTACCTCATGAGTGAGTGTCTTAAACACTTGGTTCCGCTGCCTGCTCTCTCCTTAGTAAGTTTCTTACTTATTTTGTTCCGCTGTCAGCTAATCTTGAGCGTCTTGGTTCCATGACCTGTTCTCCCTTTACATTTGGCTCCGCTGCCAATTTTGCCTCTGGTAAGTGCCTTGATTATTTTGTGATCTGCCAGATCTCTGTCTTAAATATTTGGATTGGCTACGTCTTCCCTCTTTAGTAAGTGTCTTAATTATTTTGTTCCGCTGCCAGTTCTCCCTTGCTTTGCTTAAACATTTGGTTCCTCTGTCTATTTTCCTTTTAGTAAGTACCTTAATTATTTGGTTCCGCTGCCTGTTCTCGGTTTAGTAAATGTCTAAGTTATTTTGTTCTTTTGTCAGCTACCTCTTGAGTATCTTAAACATTTGGTTCCGCTGCGGATTTTCGCTTTAGTAAGTGCTTGATTATTTTGTTGTGTTGTCAAATCACTCTTGAGTGTCTTAAACGTTTGGTTCCGCTGCCTGTTCTCTCTGTAGTAAGTGTCTGAATTATTTAGTTCCGCTGCCAGCTCGTCCTTGTTTTTGCCTAAACATTTGGTTGCGCTGCCTGTTCTTTTTTTATTAAGTGTTTTAATTATTTTATTACGCTGTCAGCTATCTCTTGAGTGTTTAAAACATTTGGTTCCGTTACCTGTTCCATGTATAGTAAGTGCCTGAATTATTTTTCCCCACTGTCAGATATCTCTTGAGTGTCATGAACATTTGGTTCCGCTGCTTTTTTTTTCTTTAGTAAGTTTGTTAAATATTTTGTTTCGCTGTCAGATATCTCTTAACTGTCTTAAACATTTGGTTCAGTGGCCTGTTCGTGTTTTACATTTGATTCCGCGACTTCAAGAGTGCCTTAAACATTTGGTTCCGCTGTCCATTCTGCCTCTGGTAAGAGTTTTACTTATTTTGCTCCGTTTTCAGCTATCTTTTGGGTGTCTTAAACATTTAGTTCCGCTGCTTGTTCCACCTTTAGTAAGTGTCTTTAATAAGTACTCACTTACACATACTCACCTTTATTAATTCATTACATTTACTTTATAAAAGGCCTTCTGACTGTTATCAGGTGACTGAAATTGAAACTGTTGTTCTATACTCATTACTTCCTATTGTACAGTTTCCTTTATGATCTCTGTTTATTTACTCGCTTTTTGTCAAGAGTAAATAACTCCGGACGTGCACGCATCACCACAAAGCAAATCCAGCGCATTCGGCTCGAAGGGGTTGAAGCCGCCGCCACCCCGGGATAATGGCGTTATTTGAATCAAAACAAAAAGTAATTTACTAAATGCTCCCTTAAAATATATAGAAGTGGCACCTCTGGAAGCGATTTGAGCGACAGCCTGTCACAGAAAATGGAAAGACGAAAGAGTTTTAAGTAGTTGGCAGAAGTTTGAGACGATGTCCCTCGGATAAATATTGTAACTGGCAGCAGAATTACTGCCTTGTATTTATATTTTCTTTCCTCGTCCGCTGCTTTTGGTCGTTTTATCGACGTCGCCGCAACGAGGGCTCGATGCGAAATTATCAAACCGACTTCCAAGGTGGAATGAAAATAATATTAATTAATTAAACACACACCGAACTAGTCGAGTGTCGTAAGATTTTTATCTGGAAACCCGCCACACTAACTACATGTTTCCAGAGTTGCCATTAAATATAAATTACTTAAATAAAATATTGTTTTAGCTCAGTCATAATGATGTGTCATAAACTTGCAACTGTCCATAACACTTTTGAGTCCAATAAAACGACATTATTTACTTGTAACATAAAAAATTATTATATCTTGGTGATTATAATATTCTCCAGTTTTCATATTCAGCAAGTTCGATTCTGAATGCTTTCCTAAAAACTGTTATCCTCGTCCGGGATTAAATCTCTCCGATGTCGTCGGGTGAATCCGAACCAACAGCAAGGCAGCAACGCCGAGGACCGCTTCCAGGCAGGCAGAAGTACAAAAACTCCAGTTCTCGTGACGTGCGATGGATCATTTTTCAAATCGCTTGCGGCTCAGCTAGGATGTTTTGATGCGGGTCCGCTCCGCGGACAAGAGGAAGGACGTTCCGCCGAGAGGTCCTTTCCGCTCGTGCGGTCTAGAAAAGGACGAAGCGCGACGGGGGCGTCTGAGCGCCGGAACTCGGTTCGGAGTGGAAACAGGGTCGCCTAACAAAAACCCAAGAAAAATCGTCTTTATAAAGATGATAAAAGCACGTCTTTGCATGTTATGTGACAAACACGGAGTGAGTGACTGAGATATTCCACGAGACGTTTCATTGTTGTTCACTTTGTTCGATGACGTTACCACGATTTAAAACCGGGATTATAAATGGAACATGCCTTTGTATGCCGAATATACATTTTTAACATTTGAATCATGCATGTTTCATGACGTGCTTTGTGTTTCGAAAAATGGAGGCTTGAGGAAATATCAATGATTGGCATTCAGCGTGGTTGGCTGGCGGCCGCAAATAAAACTGTAAAAATCGAGCGATGCTGCATTTTTTACTTCGGCTGCATATGAATGAGATTTTTTCAATTAAATCGCGATTTGGATCCTGGCAGGACGAGCCGTCACAAGCTGTCGCCGCGTGATGCCTTCCTGCCGCCGCTGACGAACGCCCTCTCGATTCCGTCCGCCAAGGACGAATCTGCATCCGCACGGATCTCCAGAGATTAATCATCCGCCGCGTTTTATTATTTTTGGGTCCAGATACTTGCCAAGATATTAATCAAGAGGCGAAATCTCGCTTCGAATATCTGCGGAAGAACGGTGCATTTGTTAGGTGCTCAGGAGTTCAGTATAATCTCAGTTTCTCAGTTGTGATGTACTCACATTATCATCCAGTTTCTAAATTATACATCTCAGCCGCGCAGCTTCTGTTGTCTCGTCTGTCGATCATATCTGCGTACTTATTTTGTCAGTTTTGAAGTCCTTAGTTGCTCTTATCTCAACTAATCATCGCTTTCCAGTTGCTCAGGGTCTCGGTATCTCAGTATATCAATATCTCAACGATCTGGTTCTCAACTGCTCGATTGTCCATTTTATCGAATCGACTGTCCAGCAGCTGATCAAATTCTCAGCTGTTCAGAATTTCGGCTTCTCAGTTTTTAAAATTCTCAGTTTCCGGGACTTTCATTGTCTCGTCTACTCAACATCTCTGTTACTCAAATTATCATATCTCAACTGCTCAGTTGTTCAGATTTTAAATTCTCCGGTTGATCACCTTTCAACAGCACAGCTTCTGTTTTTCAGTTTTATAGTTTGAGTTCCAGTTGAGTTTGCACTTTCTCACATTTAAATTGCTTTAAAAGTTCCTCGATTGTTCAATTTCTCAGTTGTTCAAATCTCAACCGAGCGCCTGCACAGTTCATGTATTTTTGACTTGGTCAATTTCTCGGTATCTGAGTTATCAATATCCCGTCTGTTCAATACTTTTGTTTTACAGTTTCTCGATTCTTCTAATTTTCACTACAATTTATCAAATCGACTGTCCAGCTGAACAACTGCTCTGCTTCTCCGAATTTCAAAATCATATCTGCTCTATTGTTCTGTTTACAATTTCTCAGTTCCTTCGATATTAAAGTGTTCAGTAGTTTAGTACATCAGTTTCTTAGTTTATGAGTGTGTATCACAGTTTCTCAGTTGTGTGCTCTGTTGCTCAAGTTTATAGTGTTTAAGCTCGTATTCACAACGTCTCAGTTCTTAAATTACTCGGTTGACCACATCCCACTAGACAGTTGCTGTTGTTCAGTTTTACCATTTTAAGTTCCAGTCGATAATATCTCAACTGCTCAACAGTTTTTCGAATTTGCATTTGCTCACATCAGTTGTTTAGTTTTTCAAATTCTCACTTGCTGATATCGCAACCAATTACTTGCTCAGTTGCTTAATTTCTCAGTTGTTCAGAATTTTGGATTCTCAGTCTCTAAGTTTCTCGGTTGCGGAGGTTTTTATTGTCTCCTACTCAACGTCTCAGTTACTCATATTATCATATCTCAATTGCTCAATTGTACAGTTTCTAAGTTCCGCGGTTGATCACATCTCAACTGCTCAACTGATCAGTTTCTTAGTTGCCCTGTCTTCAAAATTGCAGTTGCTCACATCTCGACTGCTCAGTTGTTCGGTTGCTAAATTTTGCAGTCTATAAATTACTCAGTTGCTCATTTACTGAGTTTGTCAGTTTTACAATTTTCAGTTCCAGTCGATCATATCTCAACTGCTTGACTACTCAGTTTCTTAGTTGTCCAGTTCCTCAAGTTTGGCAGTTGCTCACATCTCAACTGCTCAGCTGTTCGGTTGCTTAATATCGCTGTCTATAAGTTGCTCAGTTTTTCAAGTTCTCACTGGCTCATATCTCAACCAATCACTTGCCCAGTTGCTTAGTTTCTTAGTTGTTCAGAATTTTGTATTCTCAGTCTCTAAGTTTCTCAGTTGCGGAGGTTTCTATTGTCTCGCCTACTCAACGTCTCAGTTACTCATATTATCATATCTCAAATGCTCAATTGTACAGTTTCTAAGTGCCGCGGTTGATCACATCTCAACTGCTCGACTGATCAGTTTCTTAGTTGCCCTGTTTTCAAGTTTGCAGTTGCTCACATCGCGACTGCTCAGTTGTTCGGTTGCTAAATTTTGCAGCTTATAAATTGCTCAGTTGCTCATTTACTGAGTTTGTCAGTTTTAAAATTTTCAGTTCCAGTCGATCATATCTCAACTGCTTGACTACTCAGTTTCTTAGTTGTCCAGTTCCTCAAGTTTGGCAGTTGCTCACATCTCAACTGCCCAGCTGTTCGGTTGCTTAATTTTGCCGTCTACAAGTTGCTCGGTTTTTCAAGCTCTCACTTGCTCATATCTCAACCAATCACTTGCCCAGTTGCTTAGTTTCTTAGTTGTTCAGAATTTTGTATTCTCAGTCTCTAAGTTTCTCGGTTGCGGAGGTTTTTATTGTGTCGCCTACTCAACGTCTCAGTTACTCATATTATCATATCTCAACTGCTCAATTGTCCAGTTTCTAAATTCCGCGGTTGATCACACCTCAACTGCTCAACTGCCCCGTTTCTTAATTGCCCTGTTTTCAAGTTTGCAGTTGCTCACATCTCAACTGCTCAGTTGTTCGGTTGCTAAATTTTGCTATATATTGTTGAGTTGCTCAATCACTGAGTTCGTCAGTTTTAAAATTCTGACTTGCTCATATCTCAACTGATAATCTGCCCAGCTGCTTAGTTGAAAGTTTAACATTTTCTTGATTCCTTAACTATTCGGTTGTCTATTTTATTAAATCGATTCTCCGCTTCTTAGTTTTTCAGTTGTTCAGAATTTCGGCTTCTTAAATTTTAAAATTCTTAGTTTTTGGGGTTTTCATTGTCTGGTCTGCTCGACGTCTTAGTTACACGTATCTCAACTGCTCAGTTGCCCAGTTTCTTACTTGGCCAGTTTCTCAACTTTGCAGTTGTTCACATCTCAACTGCTCAGCTGTTCGGTTGCTTAAGTTCTCAGAATAATAAGTTGATCATTTTGCCAGGTTTTTGAAGTCTCAGTTGTTCATATCTCCACTGATCACCTGTTCAACTGCTTAGTTTCTCGGTATCTCAGTTATCAATATCTCGACTGTTCAATAGGACAATATTACAGTTGTTCAATCACTGAGTTTGTCAGTTTTTAAAATTCCGACTTGCTCATATCTCAACTGATCACCTACCCAGTTGCCTAGTTGAGAGTTTAACATTCTCTTGATTAATCAACTACTCTGGTGTCCATTTTATTAAATCGACTACACAGCTGCCTAGATTCTCAGCTGCTTAGTTTCTCAGAATTTCCGCTTCTCTATTTTTGAATTTCTCAGTTTCGGGGGTTTACATTGTCTTGTCTACTCGACGATTTAGTTACACATATTTCAACAGCTCAGTTGTCGAGTTTCTAAATTCCCCGGTTGATCACATCTCAACTACCCAGATTCTGTTGTTCAGTTTTACAATTTTAAGTTCCAGTCTATCATATCTCAATTGCTCAACTGCTCGGTTTCTTACTTGGCCAGTTTCTCAACTTTGCAGTTGTACACATCTCAACTGCTCAGCTGTTCGGTTACTTAAGTTCTCAGAATAATAAGTTGATAATTTTGCCAGGTTTTTGAAGCCTCAGTTGTTCATATCTCAACTGATCACCTGTTCAGCTGCTTAGTTTCTCGGTATCTCAGTTATCAATATCTCGACTGTTCAATAGGACAATATTACAGTTGTTCAATCACTGAGTTTGTCAGTTTTTAAAATTCCGACTTGCTCATATCTCAACTGATCACCTACCCAGTTGCCTAGTTGAGAGTTTATCATTCTCTTGATTAATCAACTACTCTGGTGTCCATTTTATTAAATCGACTACACAGCTGCCTAGATTCTCAGCTGCTTATTTTCTCAGAATTTCCGCTTTTCTATTTTTGAATTTCTCAGTTTCGGGGGTTTACATTGTCTTGTCTACTCGACGATTTAGTTACACATATTTCAACTGCTCAGTTGTCGAGTTTCTAAATTCCCCGGTTGATCATATCTCAACTACCCAGATTCTGTTGTTCACTTTTACAATTTTAAGTTCCAGTCTATCATATCTCAACTGCTCAACTGCTCGGTTTCTTAGTTGGCCAGTTTCTCAACTTTGCAGTTGTTCACATCTCAACTGCTCAGCTGTTCGGTTGCTTAAGTTCTCAGAATAATAAGTTGATAATTTTGCCAGGTTTTTGAAGCCTCAGTTGTTCATATCTCAACTGATCACCTGTTCAGCTGCTTAGTTTCTCGGTATCTCAGATATCAATATCTCGACTGTTCAATAGGACAATATTACAGTTGTTCAATCACTGAGTTTGTCAATTTTTAAAATTCCGACTTGCTCATATCTCAACTGATCACCTACTCAGTTGCCTAGTTGAGAGTTTATCATTCTCTTGATTAATCAACTACTCTGGTGTCCATTTTATTAAATCGACTACACAGCTGCCTAGATTCTCAGCTGCTTATTTTCTTAGAATTTCCGCTTTTCTATTTTTGAAATTCTCAGTTTCGGGGGTTTACATTGTCTTGTCTACTCGACGATTTAGTTACACATATTTCAACTGCTCAGTTGTCGAGTTTCTAAATTCCCCGGTTGATCATATCTCAACTACCCAGATTCTGTTGTTCACTTTTACAATTTTAAGTTCCAGTCTATCATATCTCAACTGCTCAGCTGCTCGGTTTCTTAGTTGGCCAGTTTCTCAACTTTGCAGTTGTTCACATCTCACCTGCTCAGCTGTTCGGTTGCTTAAGTTCTCAGAATAATAAGTTGATAATTTTTCCAGGTTTTTGAAGCCTCAGTTGTTCATATCTCAACTGATCACTTGTTCAGCTGCTTAGTTTCTCGGTATCTCAGTTATCAATACCTCGACTGTTCAATAGAACAATATTACAGTTGTTCAATATCTGAGTTTGTCAGTTTTTAAAATTCCGACTTGCTCATATCTCAACTGATCACCTACCCAGTTGCCTAGTTGAGAGTTTATCATTCTCTTGATTAATCAACTACTCTCGTGTCCATTTTATTAAATCGACTACACAGCTGCCTAGATTCTCAGCTGCTTATTTTCTTAGAATTTCCGCTTTTCTATTTTTGAAATTCTCAGTTTCGGGGGTTTACATTGTCTTGTCTACTCGACGAATTAGTTACACATATTTCAACTGCTCAGTTGTCGAGTTTCTAAATTCCCCGGTTGATCACATCTCAACTACCCAGATTCTGTTGTTCAGTTTTACAATTTTAAGTTCCAGTCTATCATATCTCAACTGCTCAACTCCTCGGTTTCTTACTTGGCCAGTTTCTCAACTTTGCAGTTGTTCACATCTCAACTGCTCAGCTGTTCGGTTGCTTAAGTTCTCAGAATAATAAGTTGATAATTTTGCCAGGTTTTTGAAGCCTCAGTTGTTCATATCTCAACTGATCACCTGTTCAGCTGCTTAGTTTCTCGGTATCTCAGTTATCAATACCTCGACTGTTCAATAGGACAATATTACAATTGTTCAATCACTGAGTTTGTCAGTTTTTAAAATTCCGACTTGCTCATATCTCAACTGATCACGTACCCAGTTGCCTAGTTGAGAGTTTAACATTCTCTTGATTAATCAACTACTCTGGTGTCCATTTTATTAAATCGACTACACAGCTGCCTAGATTCTCAGCTGCTTATTTTCTCAGAATTTTCGCTTTTCTATTTTTGAATTTCTCAGTTTCGGGGGTTTACATTGTCTTGTCTACTCGACGATTTAGTTACACATATTTCAACTGCTCAGTTGTCGAGTTTCTAAATTCCCCGGTTGATCACATCTCAACTACCCAGATTCTGTTGTTCACTTTTACAATTTTAAGTTCCAGTCTATCATATCTCAACTGCTCAACTGCTCGGTTTCTTAGTTGGCCAGTTTCTCAACTTTGCAGTTGTTCACATCTCAACTGCTCAGCTGTTCGGTTGCTTAAGTTCTCAGAATAATAAGTTGATAATTTTGCCAGGTTTTTGAAGCCTCAGTTGTTCATATCTCAACTGATCACTTGTTCAGCTGCTTAGTTTTTCGGTATCTCAGTTATCAATACCTCGACTGTTCAATAGGACAATATTACAGTTGTTCAATCACTGAGTTTGTCAGTTTTTAAAATTCCGACTTGCTCATATCTCAACTGATCACCTACCCAGTTGCCTAGTTGAGAGTTTATCATTCTCTTGATTAATCAACTACTCTCGTGTCCATTTTATTAAATCGACTACACAGCTGCCTAGATTCTCAGCTGCTTATTTTCTCAGAATTTCCGCTTTTCTATTTTTGAATTTCTCAGTTTCGGGGGTTTACATTGTCTTGTCTACTCGACGATTTAGTTACACGTATTTCAACTGCTCAGTTGTCGAGTTTCTAAATTCCCCGGTTGATCACATCTCAACTACCCAGATTCTGTTGTTCACTTTTACAATTTTAAGTTCCAGTCTATCATATCTCAACTGCTCAACTGCTCGGTTTCTTACTTGGCCAGTTTCTCAACTTTGCAGTTGTTCACATCTCAACTGCTCAGCTGTTCGGTTGCTTAAGTTCTCAGAATAATAAGTTGATAATTTTGCCAGGTTTTTGAAGCCTCAGTTGTTCATATCTCAACTGATCACCTGTTCAGCTGCTTAGTTTCTCGGTATCTCAGTTATCAATACCTCGACTGTTCAATAGGACAATATTACAGTTGTTCAATCACTGAGTTTGTCAGTTTTTAAAATTCCGACTTGCTCATATCTCAACTGATCACCTACCCAGTTGCCTAGTTGAGAGTTTATCATTCTCTTGATTAATCAACTACTCTGGTGTCCATTTTATTAAATCGACTACACAGCTGCTTAGATTCTCAGCTGCTTATTTTCTCAGAATTTCCGCTTTTCTATTTTTGAATTTCTCAGTTTCGGGGGTTTACATTGTCTTGTCTACTCGACGATTTAGTTACACATATTTCAACTGCTCAGTTGTCGAGTTTCTAAATTCCCCGGTTGATCACATCTCAACTACCCAGATTCTGTTGTTCAGTTTTACAATTTTAAGTTCCAGTCTATCATATCTCAACTGCTCAACTGCTCGGTTTCTTACTTGGCCAGTTTCTCAACTTTGCAGTTGTTCACATCTCAACTGCTCAGCTGTTCGGTTGCTTAAGTTCTCAGAATAATAAGTTGATAATTTTGCCAGGTTTTTGAAGCCTCAGTTGTTCATATCTCAACTGATCACCTGTTCAGCTGCTTAGTTTCTCGGTATCTCAGTTATCAATACCTCGACTGTTCAATAGGACAATATTACAGTTGTTCAATCACTGAGTTTGTCAGTTTTTAAAATTCCGACTTGCTCATATCTCAACTGATCACCTACCCAGTTGCCTAGTTGAGAGTTTATCATTCTCTTGATTAATCAACTACTCTGGTGTCCATTTTATTAAATCGACTACACAGCTGCCTAGATTCTCAGCTGCTTATTTTCTCAGAATTTCCGCTTTTCTATTTTTGAATTTCTCAGTTTCGGGGGTTTACATTGTCTTGTCTACTCGACGATTTAGTTACACATATTTCAACTGCTCAGTTGTCGAGTTTCTAAATTCCCCGGTTGATCACATCTCAACTACCCAGATTCTGTTGTTCACTTTTACAATTTTAAGTTCCAGTCTATCATATCTCAACTGCTCAACTGCTCGGTTTCTTAGTTGGCCAGTTTCTCAACTTTGCAGTTGTTCACATCTCAACTGCTCAGCTGTTCGGTTGCTTAAGTTCTCAGAATAATAAGTTGATAATTTTGCCAGGTTTTTGAAGCCTCAGTTGTTCATATCTCAACTGATCACCTGTTCAGCTGCTTAGTTTTTCGGTATCTCAGTTATCAATACCTCGACTGTTCAATAGGACAATATTACAGTTGTTCAATCACTGAGTTTGTCAGTTTTTAAAATTCCGACTTGCTCATATCTCAACTGATCACCTACCCAGTTGCCTAGTTGAGAGTTTATCATTCTCTTGATTAATCAACTACTCTCGTGTCCATTTTATTAAATCGACTACACAGCTGCCTAGATTCTCAGCTGCTTATTTTCTCAGAATTTCCGCTTTTCTATTTTTGAATTTCTCAGTTTCGGGGGTTTACATTGTCTTGTCTACTCGACGATTTAGTTACACGTATTTCAACTGCTCAGTTGTTGAGTTTCTAAATTCCCCGGTTGATCACATCTCAACTATCCAGATTCTGTTGTTCAGTTTTACAATTTTAAGTTCCAGTCTATCATATCTCAACTGCTCAACTGCTCGGTTTCTTACTTGGCCAGTTTCTCAACTTTGCAGTTGTTCACATCTCAACTGCTCAGCTGTTCGGTTGCTTAAGTTCTCAGAATAATAAGTTGATAATTTTGCCAGGTTTTTGAAGCCTCAGTTGTTCATATCTCAACTGATCACCTGTTCAGCTGCTTAGTTTCTCGGTATCTCAGTTATCAATACCTCGACTGTTCAATAGGACAATATTACAATTGTTCAATCACTGAGTTTGTCAGTTTTTAAAATTCCGACTTGCTCATATCTCAACTGATCACGTACCCAGTTGCCTAGTTGAGAGTTTAACATTCTCTTGATTAATCAACTACTCTGGTGTCCATTTTATTAAATCGACTACACAGCTGCCTAGATTCTCAGCTGCTTATTTTCTCAGAATTTTCGCTTTTCTATTTTTGAATTTCTCAGTTTCGGGGGTTTACATTGTCTTGTCTACTCGACGATTTAGTTACACATATTTCAACTGCTCAGTTGTCGAGTTTCTAAATTCCCCGGTTGATCACATCTCAACTACCCAGATTCTGTTGTTCACTTTTACAATTTTAAGTTCCAGTCTATCATATCTCAACTGCTCAACTGCTCGGTTTCTTAGTTGGCCAGTTTCTCAACTTTGCAGTTGTTCACATCTCAACTGCTCAGCTGTTCGGTTGCTTAAGTTCTCAGAATAATAAGTTGATAATTTTGCCAGGTTTTTGAAGCCTCAGTTGTTCATATCTCAACTGATCACTTGTTCAGCTGCTTAGTTTTTCGGTATCTCAGTTATCAATACCTCGACTGTTCAATAGGACAATATTACAGTTGTTCAATCACTGAGTTTGTCAGTTTTTAAAATTCCGACTTGCTCATATCTCAACTGATCACCTACCCAGTTGCCTAGTTGAGAGTTTATCATTCTCTTGATTAATCAACTACTCTCGTGTCCATTTTATTAAATCGACTACACAGCTGCCTAGATTCTCAGCTGCTTATTTTCTCAGAATTTCCGCTTTTCTATTTTTGAATTTCTCAGTTTCGGGGGTTTACATTGTCTTGTCTACTCGACGATTTAGTTACACGTATTTCAACTGCTCAGTTGTTGAGTTTCTAAATTCCCCGGTTGATCACATCTCAACTATCCAGATTCTGTTGTTCAGTTTTACAATTTTAAGTTCCAGTCTATCATATCTCAACTGCTCAACTGCTCGGTTTCTTACTTGGCCAGTTTCTCAACTTTGCAGTTGTTCACATCTCAACTGCTCAGCTGTTCGGTTGCTTAAGTTCTCAGAATAATAAGTTGATAATTTTGCCAGGTTTTTGAAGCCTCAGTTGTTCATATCTCAACTGATCACCTGTTCAGCTGCTTAGTTTCTCGGTATCTCAGTTATCAATACCTCGACTGTTCAATAGGACAATATTACAGTTGTTCAATCACTGAGTTTGTCAGTTTTTAAAATTCCGACTTGCTCATATCTCAACTGATCACCTACCCAGTTGCCTAGTTGAGAGTTTATCATTCTCTTGATTAATCAACTACTCTGGTGTCCATTTTATTAAATCGACTACACAGCTGCCTAGATTCTCAGCTGCTTATTTTCTCAGAATTTCCGCTTTTCTATTTTTGAATTTCTCAGTTTCGGGGGTTTACATTGTCTTGTCTACTCGACGATTTAGTTACACATATTTCAACTGCTCAGTTGTCGAGTTTCTAAATTCCCCGGTTGATCACATCTCAACTACCCAGATTCTGTTGTTTAATTTTACAATTTTAAGTTTCAGTCTATCATATCTCAACTGCTCAACTGCTCGGTTTCTTAGTTGGTCAGTTTCTCAACTTTGCAGTTGTTCACATCTCAACTGCTCAGCTGTTCGGTTGCTTAAGTTCTCAGAATAATAAGTTGATAATTTCGCCAGGTTTTTGAAGCCTCAGTTGCTCATATCTCAACTGATCACCTGTTCAGCTGCTTAGTTTTTCGGTATCTCAGTTATCAATACCTCGACTTTTCAATAGGACAATATTACAGTTGTTCAATCACTGAGTTTGTCAGTTTTTAAAATTCCGACTTGCTCATATCTCAACTGATCACCTACCCAGTTGCCTAGTTGAGAGTTTATCATTCTCTTTATTAATCAACTACTCTGGTGTCCATTTTATTAAATCGACTACACAGCTGCCTAGATTCTCTGCTGCTTATTTTCTCAGAATTTCCGCTTTTCTATTTTTGAATTTCTCAGTTTCGGGGGTTTACATTGTCTTGTCTACTCGACGATTTAGTTACACATATTTCAACTGCTCAGTTGTCGAGTTTCTAAATTCCCCGGTTGATCACATCTCAACTACCCAGATTCTGTTGTTCACTTTTACAATTTTAAGTTCCAGTCTATCATATCTCAACTGCTCAACTGCTCGGTTTCTTACTTGGCCAGTTTCTCAACTTTGCAGTTGTTCACATCTCAACTGCTCAGCTGTTCGGTTGCTTAAGTTCTCAGAATAATAAGTTGATAATTTTGCCAGGTTTTTGAAGCCTCAGTTGTTCATATCTCAACTGATCACCTGTTCAGCTGCTTAGTTTCTCGGTATCTCAGTTATCAATACCTCGACTGTTCAATAGGACAATATTACAGTTGTTCAATCACTGAGTTTGTCAGTTTTTAAAATTCCGACTTGCTCATATCTCAACTGATCACCTACCCAGTTGCCTAGTTGAGAGTTTATCATTCTCTTTATTAATCAACTACTCTGGTGTCCATTTTATTAAATCGACTACACAGCTGCCTAGATTCTCAGCTGCTTATTTTCTCAGAATTTCCGCTTTTCTATTTTTGAATTTCTCAGTTTCGGGGGTTTACATTGTCTTGTCTACTCGACGATTTAGTTACACGTATTTCAACTGCTCAGTTGTTGAGTTTCTAAATTCCCCAGTTGATCACATCTCAACTACCCAGATTCTGTTGTTCAGTTTTACAATTTTAAGTTCCAGTATATCATATCTCAACTGCTCAACTGCTCGGTTTCTTAGTTGGCCAGTTTCTCAACTTTGCAGTTGTTCACATCTCAACTGCTCAGCTGTTCGGTTGCTTAAGTTCTCAGAATAATAAGTTGATAATTTTGCCAGGTTTTTGAAGCCTCAGTTGTTCATATCTCAACTGATCACCTGTTCAGCTGCTTAGTTTCTCGGTATCTCAGTTATCAATACCTCGACTGTTCAATAGGACAATATTACAGTTGTTCAATCACTGAGTTTGTCAGTTTTTAAAATTCCGACTTGCTCATATCTCAACTGATCACCTACCCAGTTGCCTAGTTGAGAGTTTATCATTCTCTTGATTAATCAACTACTCTGGTGTCCATTTTATTAAATCGACTACACAGCTGCTTAGATTCTCAGCTGCTTATTTTCTCAGAATTTCCGCTTTTCTATTTTTGAATTTCTCAGTTTCGGGGGTTTACATTGTCTTGTCTACTCGACGATTTAGTTACACATATTTCAACTGCTCAGTTGTCGAGTTTCTAAATTCCCCGGTTGATCACATCTCAACTACCCAGATTCTGTTGTTCAGTTTTACAATTTTAAGTTCCAGTCTATCATATCTCAACTGCTCAACTGCTCGGTTTCTTACTTGGCCAGTTTCTCAACTTTGCAGTTGTTCACATCTCAACTGCTCAGCTGTTCGGTTGCTTAAGTTCTCAGAATAATAAGTTGATAATTTTGCCAGGTTTTTGAAGCCTCAGTTGTTCATATCTCAACTGATCACCTGTTCAGCTGCTTAGTTTCTCGGTATCTCAGTTATCAATACCTCGACTGTTCAATAGGACAATATTACAGTTGTTCAATCACTGAGTTTGTCAGTTTTTAAAATTCCGACTTGCTCATATCCCAACTGATCACCTACCCAGTTGCCTAGTTGAGAGTTTATCATTCTCTTGATTAATCAACTACTCTCGTGTCCATTTTATTAAATCGACTACACAGCTGCCTAGATTCTCAGCTGCTTATTTTCTCAGAATTTCCGCTTTTCTATTTTTGAATTTCTCAGTTTCGGGGGTTTACATTGTCTTGTCTACTCGACGATTTAGTTACACATATTTCAACTGCTCAGTTGTCGAGTTTCTAAATTCCCCGGTTGATCACATCTCAACTACCCAGATTCTGTTGTTCACTTTTACAATTTTAAGTTCCAGTCTATCATATCTCAACTGCTCAACTGCTCGGTTTCTTAGTTGGCCAGTTTCTCAACTTTGCAGTTGTTCACATCTCAACTGCTCAGCTGTTCGGTTGCTTAAGTTCTCAGAATAATAAGTTGATAATTTTGCCAGGTTTTTGAAGCCTCAGTTGTTCATATCTCAACTGATCACCTGTTCAGCTGCTTAGTTTCTCGGTATCTCAGATATCAATATCTCGACTGTTCAATAGGACAATATTACAGTTGTTCAATCACTGAGTTTGTCAATTTTTAAAATTCCGACTTGCTCATATCCCAACTGATCACCTACCCAGTTGCCTAGTTGAGAGTTTATCATTCTCTTGATTAATCAACTACTCTCGTGTCCATTTTATTAAATCGACTACACAGCTGCCTAGATTCTCAGCTGCTTATTTTCTCAGAATTTCCGCTTTTCTATTTTTGAATTTCTCAGTTTCGGGGGTTTACATTGTCTTGTCTACTCGACGATTTAGTTACACGTATTTCAACTGCTCAGTTGTCGAGTTTCTAAATTCCCCGGTTGATCACATCTCAACTACCCAGATTCTGTTGTTCAGTTTTACAATTTTAAGTTCCAGTCTATCATATCTCAACTGCTCAACTGCTCGGTTTCTTAGTTGGCCAGTTTCTCAACTTTGCAGTTGTTCACATCTCAACTGCTCAGCTGTTCGGTTGCTTAAGTTCTCAGAATAATAAGTTGATAATTTTGCCAGGTTTTTGAAGCCTCAGTTGTTCACATCTCAACTGATCACCTGTTCAGCTGCTTAGTTTCTCGGTATCTCAGTTATCAATACCTCGACTGTTCAATAGGACAATATTACAGTTGTTCAATCACTGAGTTTGTCAGTTTTTAAAATTCCGACTTGCTCATATCTCAACTGATCACCTACCCAGTTGCCTAGTTGAGAGTTTATCATTCTCTTCATTAATCAACTACCCTCGTGTCCATTTTATTAAATCGACTACACAGCTGCCTAGATTCTCAGCTACTTATTTTCTCAGAATTTTCGCTTTTCTATTTTTGAATTTCTCAGTTTCGGGGGTTTACATTGTCTTGTCTACTCGACGATTTAGTTACACGTATTTCAACTGCTCAGTTGTCGAGTTTCTAAATTCCTCGGTTGATCATATCTCAACTACCCAGATTCTGTTGTTCAGTTTTACAATTTTAAGTTCCAGTCTATCATGTCTCAATTGCTCAACTGCTCGGTTTCTTAGTTGGCCAGTTTCTCAACTTTGCAGTTGTTCACATCTCAACTGCTCAGCTGTCGAGTTTCTAAATTCCCCGGTTGATCACATCTCAACTACCCAGATTCTGTTGTTCAGTTTTACAATTTTAAGTTCCAGTCTATCATGTCTCAATTGCTCAACTGCTCGGTTTCTTAGTTGGCCAGTTTCTCAACTTTGCAGTTGTTCACATCTCAACTGCTCAGCTGTTCGGTTGCTTAAGTTCTCAGAATAATAAGTTGATAATTTTGCCAGGTTTTTGAAGCCTCAGTTGTTCATATCTCAACTGATCACCTGTTCAGCTGCTTAGTTTCTCGGTATCTCAGTTATCAATACCTCGACTGTTCAATAGGACAATATTACAGTTGTTCAATCACTGAGTTTGTCAGTTTTTAAAATTCCGACTTGCTCATATCTCAACTGATCACCTACCCAGTTGCCTAGTTGAGAGTTTATCATTCTCTTGAGTAATCAACTACTCTGGTGTCCATTTTATTAAATCGACTACACAGCTGCCTAGATTCTCAGCTGCTTATTTTCTCAGAATTTCCGCTTTTCTATTTTTGAATTTCTCAGTTTCGGGGGTTTACATTGTCTTGTCTACTCGACGATTTAGTTACACGTATTTTAACTGCTCAGTTGTCGAGTTTCTAAATTCCCCGGTTGATCATATCTCAACTACCCAGATTCTGTTGTTCACTTTTACAATTTTAAGTTCCAGTCTATCATATCTCAACTGCTCAACTGCTCGGTTTCTTAGTTGGCCAGTTTCTCAACTTTGCAGTTGTTCACATCTCAACTGCTCAGCTGTTCGGTTGCTTAAGTTCTCAGAATAATAAGTTGATAATTTTGCCAGGTTTTTGAAGCCTCAGTTGTTCACATCTCAACTGATCACCTGTTCAGCTGCTTAGTTTCTCGGTATCTCAGTTATCAATACCTCGACTGTTCAATAGGACAATATTACAGTTGTTCAATCACTGAGTTTGTCAGTTTTTAAAATTCCGACTTGCTCATATCTCAACTGATCACCTACCCAGTTGCCTAGTTGAGAGTTTATCATTCTCTTCATTAATCAACTACCCTCGTGTCCATTTTATTAAATCGACTACACAGCTGCCTAGATTCTCAGCTACTTATTTTCTCAGAATTTTCGCTTTTCTATTTTTGAATTTCTCAGTTTCGGGGGTTTACATTGTCTTGTCTACTCGACGATTTAGTTACACGTATTTCAACTGCTCAGTTGTCGAGTTTCTAAATTCCCCGGTTGATCATATCTCAACTACCCAGATTCTGTTGTTCACTTTTACAATTTTAAGTTCCAGTCTATCATATCTCAACTGCTCAACTGCTCGGTTTCTTAGTTGGCCAGTTTCTCAACTTTGCAGTTGTTCACATCTCAACTGCTCAGCTGTTCGGTTGCTTAAGTTCTCAGAATAATAAGTTGATAATTTTGCCAGGTTTTTGAAGCCTCAGTTGTTCATATCTCAACTGATCACCTGTTCAGCTGCTTAGTTTCTCGGTATCTCAGTTATCAATATCTCGACTGTTCAATAGGACAATATTACAGTTGTTCAATCACTGAGTTTGTCAGTTTTTAAAATTCCGACTTGCTCGTATCTCAACTGATCACCTACCAAGTTGCCTAGTTGAGAGTTTATCATTCTCTTGATTAATCAACTACTCTGGTGTCCATTTTATTAAATCGACTACACAGCTGCCTAGATTCTCAGCTGCTTATTTTCTCAGAATTTCCGCTTTTCTATTTTTGAATTTCTCAGTTTCGGGGGTTTACATTGTCTTGTCTACTCGACGATTTAGTTACACATATTTCAACTGCTCAGTTGTCGAGTTTCTAAATTCCCCGGTTGATCACATCTCAACTACCCAGATTCTGTTGTTCAGTTTTACAATTTTAAGTTCCAGTCTATCATATCTCAATTGCTCAACTGCTCGGTTTCTTACTTGGCCAGTTTCTCAACTTTGCAGTTGTACACATCTCAAGTGCTCAGCTGTTCGGTTACTTAAGTTCTCAGAAAAATAAGTTGATAATTTTGCCAGGTTTTTGACGCCTCAGTTGTTCATATCTCAACTGATCACCTGTTCAGCTGCTTAGTTTCTCGGTATCTCAGTTATCAATATCTCGACTGTTCAATAGGACAATATTACAGTTGTTCAATCACTGAGTTTGTCAGTTTTTAAAATTCCGACTTGCTCATATCTCAACTGATCACCTACCCAGTTGCCTAGTTGAGAGTTTCTCATTCTCTTGATTAATCAACTACTCTCGTGTCCATTTTATTAAATCGACTACACAGCTGCCTAGATTCTCAGCTGCTTATTTTCTCAGAATTTCCGCTTTTCTATTTTTGAATTTCTCAGTTTCGGGGGTTTACATTGTCTTGTCTACTCGACGATTTAGTTACACATATTTCAACTGCTCAGTTGTCGAGTTTCTAAATTCCCCGGTTGATCACATCTCAACTACCCAGATTCTGTTGTTCAGTTTTACAATTTTAAGTTCCAGTCTATCATATCTCAATTGCTCAACTGCTCGGTTTCTTACTTGGCCAGTTTCTCAACTTTGCAGTTGTACACATCTCAAGTGCTCAGCTGTTCGGTTACTTAAGTTCTCAGAATAATAAGTTGATAATTTTGCCAGGTTTTTGAAGCCTCAGTTGTTCGTATCTCAACTGATCACCTGTTCAGCTGCTTAGTTTCTCGGTATCTCAGTTATCAATATCTCGACTGTTCAATAGGACAATATTACAGTTGTTCAATCACTGAGTTTGTCAGTTTTTAAAATTCCGACTTGCTCATATCTCAACTGATCACCTACCCAGTTGCCTAGTTGAGAGTTTATCATTCTCTTGATTAATCAACTACTCTCGTGTCCATTTTATTAAATCGACTACACAGCTGCCTAGATTCTCAGCTGCTTATTTTCTCAGAATTTCCGCTTTTCTATTTTTGAATTTCTCAGTTTCGGGGGTTTACATTGTCTTGTCTACTCGACGATTTAGTTACACGTATTTCAACTGCTCAGTTGTCGAGTTTCTAAATTCCCCGGTTGATCACATCTCAACTACCCAGATTCTGTTGTTCAGTTTTACAATTTTAAGTTCCAGTCTATCATATCTCAATTGCTCAACTGCTCGGTTTCTTACTTGGCCAGTTTCTCAACTTTGCAGTTGTTCACATCTCAACTGCTCAGCTGTTCGGTTGCTTAAGTTCTCAGAATAATAAGTTGATAATTTTGCCAGGTTTTGAAGCCTCAGTTGTTCATATCTCAACTGATCACCTGTTCAGCTGCTTAGTTTCTCGGTATCTCAGTTATCAATATCTCGACTGTTCAATAGGACAATATTACAGTTGTTCAATCACTGAGTTTGTCAGTTTTTAAAATTCCGACTTGCTCATATCTCAACTGATCACCTACCCAGTTGCCTAGTTGAGAGTTTATCATTCTCTTGATTAGTCAACTACTCTGGTGTCCATTTTATTAAATCGACTACACAGCTGCCTAGATTCTCAGCTGCTTATTTTCTCAGAATTTCCGCTTCTCTATTTTTGAATTTCTCAGTTTCGGTGGTTTACATTGTCTTGTCTACTCGACGATTTAGTTACACATATTTCAACTGCTCAGTTGTCGAGTTTCTAAATTCCCCGGTTGATCACATCTCAACTACCCAGATTCTGTTGTTCAGTTTTACAATTTTAAGTTCCAGTCTATCATATCTCAATTGCTCAACTGCTCGGTTTTTTAGTTGGCCAGTTTCTCAACTTTGCAGTTGTTCACATCTAAACTGCTCAGCTATTCGGTTGCTTAATTTCTCAGGATGTAAGTTGCTGAAATGCTCAGTTACTGAGTTTGTCAGGTTTTTGATGTTCGCAGTTGTTCATATCTCAATTGATCACCCGTCCAGCTGCTTAGTTTCTCGGCATCTCATTTATCAATATCTCAACTGTTCAGTAGTTCAGTATTATAGTTTCTGGATTTCTTATTCGGTTGTTCAGAATTTCGGCTACTCAATTTTGAGGTTTTTCTGTTTCGGGGGTTTTCATTGTCTCAATTACCCATATTATCATATTTCAACGGCTCTGTTGTCCAGTTTCTAAATTCCCCGGCTGATCATGTCTAAACTGCACAGCTTCTGTTGTTCAGTTTTACTGTTCGGTTTTTTAGTTCCCAGTTTCTCAAATTTGCAGTTGCTCACATCTCAACTGCTCAGCTGTTCGGTTGCTTAATTTCTCAGTCTTTAAGTTGTTCAGTTGCTCGATTTCTGAGTCTGTCAGTTTTTCAGTTTCTCAATTCCTGGGGTTTTCATTGTCTCGCCTTCTCAGTGTTTCAGTTACTCAGAAAACCATATCTCTGCTACTCAGTTGTTTAATTTTATAGTTTTTCAGTGCCACAGATTTTCAGTTGCACATTTAACATATTTAACGAACATGTGAATTAGATAATCTAGAATCAAAACTTCATACTTGAGAGAACAGTAACACTCGATAAACATGAAAACGCGCTAAGTAAAAAACATTTTGTTGTAAAATAATTATTAATAAGAAATTTTCTATCATGAACATTTGTTAAAAAAAATTAAAAAAACCTTCGTTGGCATTTAACCTCTTCGACATTTCTTTTAGTCTAGACCGCGGTCGTTCATCCGCGCCTTTCGGAACGACAAAAATGGGAAGTGCATGATGCGTTGCTGCATGGGTTAACTTACATGGTCGATGGTTTCCGATAATTACAGGTTGGGTTGTTGGCGAGTGGTTGGTTGGTTAGTCTTGTTGAACGTGAGCGTAGATGCGTGACTTGGGCGGGCTCTTCTGCATGATATTCTACTGTCACTGTCGTGTTCGTGACTGTTGTACGCCTACAGATCCGCCTGGTTTCTCATTCAATATGCACCGAACCAGACACGGTATTCCTCCATGTTGCCATCGAGCTCTGAAAGGAGCGTTTGTTTTAAACGAGAAAAAAGCCAACAGCGTTGCGAATTCGGTTTGTTGTTATAATAAATTTTCGGAAAGACGGCCCAGTTATCTAATCTCCGAGAATGGATCGGGTAATCGCAGGGAAACTCCCGGCAATTCTGTTAGTGGCCGGTAATAACCACCTTCACATGATGCTTGTGTTTTCTCATTATTTACACTTTATCATTAGCAGCTTTCCGTGGTTTTGTCTAGGCATCAGATTGGGTTTTTCTCATCACGCAACGGCTTAATAATGTGATTGATTGTCACTGTAATTGAATTTTTTTTCACGTCCGCGTCATAGAGGATTTTAATAAAATGTAGAAAGCCGTCGATTTCTCTGATACCGAATTCCGCCCATCTCCGGCCGAGAAGAGCATTAAGAAAGTACACTCGGAACGAAAAGACGAGTGCGTATCCACAAGGATCCCCAACAACAACAGACAACCAAAAGTCGCAACGCATGAAAAAGCACAGTACGTACCTCGTACGCCACTTCGATGACGCACAATAATTGCCCCACCACACCAATGCTCAGTTAAAAAACATGATTTCTGTGCGGAGTGTATTCGGCGCTGGTACGAAATGTGCAGTTATAACCTATCAGTATTTCCCTATTAAAGACGCGTTAGAGAACGCCCGCACAATGACAGCTGGTTTGTTTGCAGGCTATTTCCGCGGAAATATGGAGGGCTGCTCCTCTTCCACCAGATATATGGAACACAATAAAAGCTCCACCTGAAGACATTATGCAAAATCAATTCGTCTCTTTTCTTACTCCGATGGGCTTTGTTCACTCCCTCGATATCCCGAAGCATGGAGATTGTGAGGATTAAGACGAGCTGCGGAGAGAGGGTTTCTTTCAGACGGGGAGGTGTCCCAGTCATCTGAATTAGCGCGATGGTCGTTTGGATTGTCTGATGAAAGTGAGGGTTCGACAAAAAATATAAATTACAAAAAAACGGGGAATTAAAATTGTTTCCTGGTTTCGTACTTCACTCTTTCGTTTCCATGTTTTGTTCATTTGTTGTTTCACTCTTTGGCTGTTTTACTATTATTGAAGTGAAACTTCTATACGCGGACCGTAAACCGGCGCGTCGCTGGGAGCTTGGAGAGTAACTATTTCACTATTTAGTTGCTTTGTTTCACTCTCTTGCTGCTTCGGTGTGTCGTTGCTTTGCTATTGTTCTACTTCACTCTTTCATCTTTTCCCTGTTTGGCTATTTCGATGCTCCACTATTTTGTTTTTTCCTATTTCACTCTTCCGCCGAATTTATTCTTGCGCTTGCTCAACTGTGTTGCTGGTTCCTATTTTACTCTTTCGCCATTTCACTCTTTCGGTGAGTTTTTGTTTCGCTGTTTTTTGGAGTTTACCCCTTAAGAATCGATTTTCAAAGCTCGGTACGACAAATTGATGGGGAGTAAAATCGAGCGTTAACAAAACCGTTTTGTTTGTTGCTGTCGTATATTTCTTCCTCCATATATTTCTCCACTCCTCATATTTATATTTATTTACAGTGAACTGAATAAAGGTATAAAATATTGTAAGATATGGAAGAAACCAATTCAATTGGTAATGAAAAAAAATCACGTCACGGTATCTAATAATGACGATAGTATTGATGAAATTGATTAATCAAAACGATATCAATAGTGAAAGAAATGTAATATAAGTAATACATTTTTATGGAACATCATTTATGTATAATATTTTATCGAATCAGTAAATAAAAGTATATACATGCTTTCAGTATTATAAGAGATGCGTTTATTCACCCCCTTTGCCTATTGTATATTGTCGGAGCTGACACGCACAATTACTTTTTTATTTAACTCTTTCGCCAGAACCAGAACAATCCATTTACGGCATAATATACAGAAGCTTTTTTCAACAAAAGATTTCCATAGACGCCCTTGATGAGCATAGTATAGTTCGACTTATTATTCTTTATCCACGTTTCGTCTTTTCACCAACCCGTCCACTTTGCCAAAAAAACTTTCCTCCAGGCCGTTAACACCTCGTCCAAGACACTCTGCAAAATTACCGGTCGAAACTTAAGACACCTCGCCCTTCCCAAACGTTAAATTTATTAATATAATGCTTGCGGGTTCCCGGGCGTCATCTACTTGATTTGCTTAAGAGCTTCAATACACTTAATTTCTACTAAGGAAATTAATACAGTCTGGAACCGGAAAACCTATTTGCTAATGAGGTAGTGTTTGATTTCGTATTCGGCTCCGAAGATGTTCTCGGAGGACAGCGACGCATAAAATCGTTAAAGAAAAAAACTGCGAATGCATCGTAGCATAAGAAGCGAGTGGGGCATAAACTGCGGGTATCTCAGATTTAGATGG
Organism: Diaperis boleti; assembly: GCA_963583935.1. Taxonomy (NCBI): domain Eukaryota; kingdom Metazoa; phylum Arthropoda; class Insecta; order Coleoptera; family Tenebrionidae; genus Diaperis; species Diaperis boleti. The sequence continues at coordinate 52,016,639 of OY757247.1, read as the reverse complement.
TTATATTCATTACGGAGTTCATCTTGTGGCTTCTGGAAACTTAACGCTCCGAGAGACATAAGCAATTAAGTGCATAATTTTATGGCTCTGAAAGTGGGGAACTTATGCTCGCCCTGCCGAAGCGTCGGCACGAACAAACAAACGATTCGCGCCTAATCCTGCATGCAGTACGAACAGATTTAACACTCATGGAGGCTGGACGTCGATCTTCCCGGCCCACAATTATCAACCGCTAATTAAATCGCCGTGCAGCCTGGTGTGATTACAAATCGTTGCATCACCAAAACGACATCCTCATGGAACGATCCCATCAATCAGCCCGTCGTTTTTTATCCAGCTTCCCATATAGCCTTAATAAATCTAAATAATATGGTGCATAAAATATCGCACACCCTCTTCCCATATTGAAGTGGACACCGGGGACATCCCTTAAGCGCTCCAACATCCCAGAAGCAACGGTAATATCAGCTTCACGTGCGTCGCAGCATCAACCAATCAATCTCCGCCTGCATAATTAAAGGGCCGTTCTTGCTGCGAATCTCGCCCGGGCCCTAATCCGACGAGTTATAATAAGTCGCTAAATGCATTAGAAACAAAACAGGGACACGATTTCTTTCAGGAGCCGCGGAGTCCTGTGGGAGCGCTCAATCTTCTTCGGTACGCCCATTCCCATGGAGCCCCCGGACATGTCTTCCGTTAAGAAGGTAATTTCTGTCTGGGCAAGAGGCCCTCGGAGACCGGACGACCGGTCAAGCGCAACAAGGGGAGGGCCGGAAGAGGGGTTTTGGACTTTGGTTGTTAGCATCATAATGAGAATATACACTGTAAGTATTACAGCTTTTATCATAACACACACTTTTTCGTCTTTTTACAATTTTTCATATTTTGGTATTGAGTGATCTGTCGATTGTCAATCATCGAGAGCCAAGTCGACGGTCAATATCAATTTTCAGGTCGGAGGAGTCGATAAATCGGCAGTTATCAACTAAAATTTAGTCTGTCGATTGTCGTTCGTCAATTAAAACGCTTACATCAAATATGACAACATTGAGATATTCTTACAAACGATAAAACCCATGTCATTCGTTAATGACAAAATCTCGCCTAACTAAATGAATCGAAAATTCTTGATTAAGCAATAGTAAGTCTCTCGAAGTCGATTGGCGATTGTCGTTTGTCAATTAAAACGATTATATCGAATGTGATAATGAATTTCAAGTTTTGTTGACAATGTTTGGTGACAAATTTCATTTTTGCTGACAATTTTTGGTGGCAAATTACATTTTTGCTGACAATTTTTGGTGGCAAATTCCATTTTTGCTGACAATTTTGTTGTCTAATTTATTTTTTTCTGACAATTTTTGGTGCCAGATTTCATTTTTTGCTCACACAATATTTGGTATCTAATTTCATTTATGCTGACAATTTTTGGTGGTAAATTTAATTTTTTGCTGACAATTTTTGGCGTCGAATTTCATTTTTTGATCCCAATTTTTGGTGGTAAATTTCATTTTTTGCTCGCAATTTTTTGACGTCAAATTCCATTTTTTGCTCACAATTTTTACAATTGATTTGCAAATATCATTATTTTGCTAATTTTTGCCGCCAAATTTCATTTTTTGCTGACAATGGCGTCAATTTTTTTTTATCACAATTTTTGGTGTCAAATTTAATTTTTGTTGACAATTTTTGGTGGTAAATTGCTCACAATTTTTTGCGTCTAATTTAATTTTTTGCTCACAATCTTTGGTGGCAAATTTCATTTGTTGCTGACAATTTTTGTTGGCAAATTTCATTTTTGTTGTCAATTTTTGGTGGCAAATTTTTTTCTTTGCTCACAAGTTTTGGTGTCAAATTTCATTATTTTATCACAATTTTTGGTGTCAAATTTCAAATTTTGCTGACAATGTTTGGTTTCTAATTTCATTTTTTGCTCACAATTTTTTAACGTTAAATTTCCTTTTTTGTTTACAATTTTTGGTTCCTAATTTCATTTTTTGCTCAAAAATTTTTGTCGTCAAATTTCATTTTTGCTGACAATCTTTGGCGTCAATTAATTTTTTTTATCATAATTTTTAGTGGCAAATTTTATTTTTGTTGACAATTTTTGGTGGTAAATTGCTCACAACTTTTGGCGTCAAATTTCATTATTTTGTTGATAATTTTTGGTTTCTAATTTAATTTTTTGCTCACAATTTTTTGGCGTAATTTTTTGCTCACAATGTTTGGCGTGAATTTAATTTTTTTATAAGAATTTTTGGTGGCAAATTTAATTTTTTGCTCACAATTTTTAGCGTCATTATTTTGTTGAGTTTTTGGTTTCAAATTTTATTTTTTGTTGGCAAATTTTTACGTCAAATTGCATTTTTTGCTCACAATTTTTGGTGGCAAATTTCATTTTTGCTGATAATTTTTGGCGTCTAATTTCACTTTTTGATCACAACTTTTGGTGGCAAATTTTTGGTGTCAAATTCTATTTTTTGCTCACAATTTTTTGTTGTCAAATTTCATTTTTTGCTGACAATGTTTGGCGACAATTTGTTTTTTTTTTATCACAATTTTTAGTGGCAGATTTTATTTTTGTTGACAATTTTTGGTGGTAAATTGCTCATAATTTTTGGCGTCAAATTTCATTATTTTGTTGACAATTTTTGGTTTCTATTTTCATTTTTTGTTCACAATTTTTTGGCGTCATTGTTTGCTGATAATGTTTGCCGTCAATTTAATTTTTTTATAAGAATTTTTGGTGGCAAATTTAATTTTTTGCTGACAATGTTTGGCGTCATTATTTTGTCGACAATTTTTTTTTCTAATTTTATTTTTTGCTGACAAATTTTTGACGTCTAATTTCATTTTTGCTGACAATCTTTGGCGTCTAATTTTACTTTTTGATGACAACTTTTGGTGGCAAATTTCATTATTTTATCACAATTTTTGGTGTCAAATTTCAAATTTTGCTGACAATGTTTGGTTTCTAATTTCATTTTTTGCTCACAATTTTTTGGCGTTAAATTTCCTTTTTTGTTTACAATTTTTGGTTCCTAATTTCATTTTTTGCTCAAAATTTTTTGTCGTCAAATTTCATTTTTGCTGACAATCTTTGGCGTCAATTAATTTTTTTTATCATAATTTTTAGTGGCAAATTTAATTTTTGTTGACAATTTTTGGTGGTAAATTGCTCACAACTTTTGGCGTCAAATTTCATTATTTTGTTGATAATTTTTGGTTTCTAATTTAATTTTTTGCTCACAATTTTTTGGCGTAATTTTTTGCTCACAATGTTTGGCGTGAATTTAATTTTTTTATAAGAATTTTTGGTGGCAAATTTAATTTTTTGCTCACAATTTTTAGCGTCATTATTTTGTTGAGTTCTTGGTTTCAAATTTTGTTTTTTGTTGGCAAATTTTTGACGTCAAATTGCATTTTTTGCTCACAATTTTTGGTGGCAAATTTCATTTTTGCTGATAATTTTTGGCGTCTAATTTCATTTTTTGCTCACAATTTTTGGTGTCAAATTTTATTTTTTGCTCACAATTTTTTGTTGTCAAATTTCATTTTTTGCTAACAATGTTTGGCGACAATTTGTCTTTTTTTATCACAATTTTTGGTGGCAAATTTCATTTTTATTGACAGTTTTTGGTGTCAAATTTCATACTTTGCTCTCAATTTTTGGTGTCAAATTCTATTTTTTGCTCACAATTTTTTGTTGTCAAATTTCATTTTTTGCTGACAATGTTTGGCGACAATTTGTTTTTTTTTATCACAATTTTTAGTGGCAGATTTTATTTTTGTTGACAATTTTTGGTGGTAAATTGCTCATAATTTTTGGCGTCAAATTTCATTATTTTGTTGACAATTTTTGGTTTCTATTTTCATTTTTTGTTCACAATTTTTTGGCGTCATTGTTTGCTGATAATGTTTGGCGTCAATTTAATTTTTTTATAAGAATTTTTGGTGGCAAATTTAATTTTTTGCTGACAATGTTTGGCGTCATTATTTTGTCGACAATTTTTTTTTCTAATTTTATTTTTTGCTGACAAATTTTTGACGTCTAATTTCATTTTTGCTGACAATCTTTGGCGTCTAATTTTACTTTTTGATGACAACTTTTGGTGGCAAATTTCATTTATGCTGACAATTTTTGGGGTCGATTTTATTTTTTTGCTCACAATAATTTTTGTTGGCAAATTTCATTCTTTGCTCACAATTTGTAGTGTCAAATTTCATTATTTTATCACAATTTTTGGTGGTATATTTCATTTTTTGCTCAAAATTTTTTGGAGCCAAAGTCCTTTTTTGCCGACAACCTTCGGGGTTTAATTTCATTTTTTATCACAATTTTTGGTGGTAAATTTCGTTTTGTTCTAAAGATTTCTTGTGTCAAATTTCATTCTTTTTAAACCCGACAAAGGCAAGAAAAGCAAACAGAACAAGAAAGATAGTCTCTAATTTTTTCGGTTAGCAGTCGAAACAAATAGAGAAAGGCAGTCCCTAAATCTTGCAGCAGCAAGGGAAGCAGAAGGAGAAAGAGAGTCCTTAAACATTACAACAGAAGGTTTAAGAGAGTCTTTAAAATCTTACAGCAGCAAGAAAAAAAGTTCATAAGCCCCACAGCAGCAATTGAAGCAAAGGGAGAAAGACAGTCCCTAAATTTTGCAAGCAGGATGCGAAATACAGGTATTATAGCCGCAAGAGGGAACAGAAGAAAGTCCCTAAACCCGAGAGCAGCGAGTGAAACAGAAGAACAAAGACAGTCCTTAAAAACCCGACAACCGCAAGTGAAAAAGGACGAGACGGGCAGAAGTAGAAATATAGTCCTAAAGATTTAGAGCAACAAGCAAAACAGAAGAGAATAACAGTCCTTAATATTACAGCAGCAAGAAAAAGGCAGTCGCTAAATTTTGTAGCAGCAGGAGAAACAACAAAAGAAAGAAAGTTCCTAAACCCGAGGGCTGCAAGCGAAATAGAAGAAAAAACACTCTCTAAATCTTAGAGCAGCAAGAGTAATAGAGGAAAAATGGAGGTTCTTAAAATCGGGGCAGAAGCAAAATAGAAGGGGAAAGACAAAAACGAAAGACGAAAATTGACAACAGCAAACGAAACCGGGGAAGAGAAATAGTCCGCTAACCCGATATCGGTAACTCAAATCGAAGAATAAGGACAACAGTTGTGCAAAGTTTGAATTTCAGTTCCCCAGTAGTTCTTAAAATCAATAATCATCATCTATAACGTTAGGTATAATTGCAAAAAAAATGTAGCAATGTTTGAGTCGTTTTGTGCTTACAATCGTGTAACATCCACATGTAAATTCCTAGCGTAATCGCCTCGAAACCGCCCACAACACCTGCATCGGTGGCCGAAAGCGTTTTTATCTTAACTTTCCAGATGGTAAAATATTTTGATATATAAATCCGAACCATTAATCATCGTCTGCGCGGAGAATGGCTCGTACCTGTGGGTTCTTCGTTCGCGATACCATTTGTGAGGCATCCGAATTCATACGTTTGGGTATCTCTCCACATACAAATGATGTATTTTGCTGCGGCACGAAAGTCTCCAGTCGCAGAAAAGATAAGTTTATTGTTGGCGAACACACACTTCATTTCCCTGCGCCGCTCTCTTTATCTCGCCGCGGAGTTTATCCATTTCCTCTCGGTCCCGCTCCCCAACGCAGGCCGGGGTAGGTACTCCGCCATGGTGAGACAACACTTTGCCATTATATTTGCAATTCGAATGCTCCAACTTGCCTTCCTGGTTATTTTGTAGAACTAACCGCATGAAATTTAACTTAACTTATTGGGAAAAGAACTTTACATCGACTCGATTTACATACATTTTGTAAAACATAGTGCGGCAGATGGAAATCTTAATTGCGGCGAATTCGTTACGGGAGGAATTTTATGTTCCGAATTTCAAACGTCCGGTAATGCCGTATCAATTAGCACGCGTGCGGCGACAATGTCACCCCGCAGTACGAACCGCAAAAACTGCAATAGATCTCATTTAGGAGCGTTATTTCCTCTCCGTATTATGCCGCTAATAAACGATTAATTCGAATAAACGCTCAATTTCGAGCATAAAGGGCGCTCCGAGCAAATATAATTAATCTGTTGCAAAGGCGCGTGTAAAAGCGATGTAAAGAATTACGATGAACTTGGCGTTTCTTTTGTTAGCATTTTTCACGGTTTCGCCGGAGGTGGAAAACGGGATTAGAACAAAAATGGGCCGATTTCAAACAAAACCCCACATATTTACTTTTTCGCGGCTTTGATGGACGCCGACTCGCAGCGGGTGGCAAATTGTTACAGACGGGCAATACATCAAGTCCTGGTCTTTGCGTCGTAGGTAGAGCGAATTTTGGGGCGCAACATTAATTTTAAGTACTAAATTCCGTTTTCCGGAATTCTTTAATTACTCCGAATGCATCGACGCGTAAACATTTTAAAAGTGTAAGTGTTGAGAGGTCAATAATTGTTTGGTCATCGGACGGCAATCCATCATGAACCACCTGTACGTTACGCGTGCCCCAGTTATTTATTGCGGCGAAATCCACTCCTGGACATGTTGACTAAAGAGATGATCTATGACTTGATTTCTGCCACTCACAGTTAAATACTTGACAAATATTGTTACAGAAGAATTATGTATCGATAAATCTCCGTAATGGTAGTCTTACACGAATTACTGTCAATATCTGCAGCTCATAAATTTCAGAGGTGGGATAAGCGAGCGCGGGGACCTTAAACTCGCTTGCCTGAGTTGATTTAGTGCGTTTCGGATCTGCCGTTTCTTCGCCCATCAAAGCTGTTACGGCGCTCTATCCTAAACGTTGCGAATTTTTATATGGATAGGCGCACAACAGAGTGCGGACGGAATTAGTGCTTTTTTTTGCATTATAATGCAATCAAAATTTAAAACCCTTTTTCCGGACCTCCCCTTGTTGCTCTTTGCTCTATATGCTCATATTCGATATAATCGTTTTAATTGACGAACGACAATCGCCAATTTCTTGACCCCTCCAAAATGAAAATTGTCGATTTGGTCCTCGATGATTGATAATAATAATCGACGGACTTACTATGGCTTAATCAAGAATTTTCGACTTGTAGTAGTAGTATGTATATTTATTACCTTTTTCTACTTTGGTGTCATAATTGAGTTTTTGTGAAACTAAAAGTAGTGTCGCAAAGGAACTTTTTGTGAAACTGTTTTTGGTGTTTTTCTTTATACATATTACGTTGGTATTGAGCAATTCTAGCCAACTCCTGTCGAGGTCAAGCCAAGTTTCAACTTTTCAGATAAAAAATATAACCACAAGCACAACCAGTACTACCTAATCCTAAAAGTCCCTAGAATATTTAAAAAGCATTATTTTAACATTTTCATAAAACGAAGAGCTCCAAAGTAGAAAAAATAGTATATTACACTCGTTTAACGAGGCATTGTGACATTCGTTCTATTGGGGCACTTCTCGCTGCGCTCGTCGTGCCCCAAACCCACTCATGTCACAATGAAGCCTCTTGTTAAACTCGTATAATAATGTACTATTACAGGTTTATAAAGGATCCGATACATTTCCCATAACTCAAATAAAATAAAACATAATATAATAAATAAAACTAAATAAATCAGTAATTCAACACAATAACTAGCAGCTTTTATCCCTTCCCACTTATCGTCCCTCTTCTCCACTCAACCTTCCTCATCCATTCGATCCCTCTTCCGTCCTCATTCAAAATTTCTTCTCTACTCTCATCTCTCCCTCTCAATTCTACGCATTCCTTCAACAAATGCTCTATCGTCTCCTTTTTTTCTCCACACATCCTGCATGCTCTATTATTATCCTCACTCCAATATTTATTTTCTCTCTCCTCATTTCCACATCTAAATCTTGCTATTATCACTCTCTCTTTTCTACTCTCTCTTCCTACGTACTTTGACCTTTCTTCCGTTATTATTTTTTCATATTTCCCATTGTACCTAGACTCCCTAATTCTCGTTCTTCTTTCCTGCACTTGCACATCTCTATCTCTCTGCACTAATTCATCTGTCATTACTCTGCCTCTCTCTTGCATTCTTTCTATCTCCGCGCCTGCATACCCGTTTCTTTCGAAATATGCCTCCCTCTATTTCCATATCCCCTTTCCTATTTCTTTCCTTTTTTCTTTCAAACACAAAATTCTGCAATCTCCTCTCTCTATCACTCTCTCCTCAAATCTTATTGATCTTTTTCCTGCTTCTATTCATATTCCATCTCTCTTTGTTTCCTCCATCACTATATACCCCGGTGTCTCTGTCTCTACTCCTAGCACCCATTTCATATATTTTCCTTGCACCCCTTCCAATCCTTCTTGCTTTCTCCATCCCCATATTTCCGCTCCATTTTCACCAAACTATCAAACATCATTACTCTCCTTCTAAAATCATGTCCAAATTTTCTCTCTCATATTCCCCATGCAGCTCCTATTATCTTATTTGCTTTTTTCACTAACTCTCTCACATGTGCTGTTGCTGTGTTTCTTTCATTCATCACATAACCTAAATACTTAAATTCTTTCACTTCTTTAATTTTCTCTTTCTCCCATCTCCACTCATTTACTTTTCTCCTAGCACCCCTTTTTCTTAACACCATCATTTTGGATTTCTCATATATTTCTCCATGCTTCCTATCATTTCTTTCATACCTTTCTCCTCTCTCGCTAGCACCACCAAATAATCCGCATATGCTAAAGACCCCACTTTTTCTTTGCCCACCACAAACCCCCCTGCCTGCCCCTTCCTGAACATCTCCTCTATATCTCCAATAAAAGCTGCAAACAGGCTGGGGCTTAGTGGGCAACCTTGTCATACTCCCTTACAAGTTTTGAAACATTCACTCACCCTTCCATCCACTCTCACTCTACTTATCGTCTCTTCATATATCTCTTCTATTTTTGTTTCTATTCCCACAGTAAATCTCTTTCCACATTATCAAAAGCCGCCTTCAGCTCCACAAAGAATGCATATATATTGCCACCCCTCTTTTTTTATCTCATTTCCTGCTATGTGATTCAAGATATATACATTATCAATGGTCCCTCTACCTTTCCTAAATCCCGCCTGTCCGTCTGGTAACACCCCCCTCTCATTCATTTCCTTCATCAGCCTCTCTTCCACAATCATCGCGTATACCTTATATGCTGTATTTAGGAGAGTGATCCCCCTATAATTACTGACTGTATCCTTTTCTCCTTTCTTATATATGGGGCATATTATCCCCTTCTTCCACTCTTGGGGAAATCCCTCTCCATTTCACACTCTATTCATTATCTCTAACAACCTGTCAACTTCCCTTTCCGTTCCATATATCCACGCTTCATTCTGTATACCATCCCTCCCCGGTGACTTTTTTCTTTTCAGTTTTCTTAGTTGTTGCGCTAGTTCTTCTCTTGTTATCTCTTCTATTTCTTCCACTCTTTGTTGTCTCTTTTCCTTTTCTTGTCTGTTTTCATCACCCCCCAGCAGCTCACTGAAGTACTCTCTCCATTCCTCCATAGTAATTCCATCACTCACTCTCTCTCTCATTTTCTTTCTTTCCTTATTTATGTATCTCCATACCTCTTCTTCCGTTTTTATACCCTTCATCTTTAGCTCTTCTTCCATCCGTTTCTTTTGCTTCTTCTCTTTGCATACTAAATTGTACCTCTTGCATGCTCTCTTGTACTCTTCCTTGGTTGCTTTTTCTTTTTTCCAATTTGTTAGTTTCCTTCTTGCTTCCTGCTTCCTTTCCCTGCATACTTTATCCCACCACTTGTTCTTCCACAGCCCCATCTTCTCTCTTATCTCTATTTCTTTTTTTTCTGTTGCGTTTCTATGTTATCGCTCAGTTCCCTCACCTTTTCGTTTATTTCTGTTTCTTCGTATTTTGCCTCCCTTTGGTCTATAATTTTCTTTTCCTTCTTCCGTCCAAATATTCTTCACAATTTTTTTTATAAACTCACACTTACTCTATCTTTCTTTCTTCCTTTTGTCTTCACTTCTAAAAGCATATGGTCCGACTCTATTCTTTTTCCCACCTTGAATTTCTCTATTTCATCCCATGCTTCTTCATTTATCATAACATAATCAATAACTGTTTCCCTTCTTGATCCAATATACGTGTACTCCCCTTTCTCATCTCCTGTGCAGTTCCCATTAAGTATGTCCCACCCTCTTTCTTCTACTAAGCTAATCAGTACTCTCCCTTCTGCGTTTTCTGTTCTATCTTTTGTTGATCTTCCTTCTATTGTTTCTTGTTCCTCTTCTATCCGTCTTCCTTTTCCCCCAATTTTTGCATTAAAATCCCCCCCAATCACCAAAGTTCCTTCTTCTTGCTCTTTTACTCGCTCTTCTATTATTCTCTTCGTTTCCTTCATACTTCTGCTGTACACTGTTACAATTCTCCATTTTCTCTGTTTACTTTTCACCGTTCTTTCCATAATCCCTCTTTCTTCTTTTGCTTCAGTTCCATTTTCTCCTTCCAGTCCTTCTTTCACCCCAATTATTATCCCACCTTTAGCTCTCCCTTTCTTGCTTTCCCTCTCTGCATATTGACATTTCCATTTAAACTCTTTCGGCATTCTCTTTTCCAATTTTTCCAACCCCTTTTATTCCACCCACCTTTCTACCATTCCAACTACGTCAAATTCTCTCAAATACTCCCAAAATTCATTCTCTTTGTTTTTATTCCCGCTACGTTCCAGAATACTATTCTTATTTACTCCTTTTCTCCTTTATTCCTCTCCGTATTCGTTTTCCCTTTTCTGCTTTTCTGTCGTCTTTTTCTTGTGCTCTTATTCAAAAATTTTCTATATCTAACTCCCCCTTTTCTTTGTCCCACCTAAGCCCTTTTCCCTCTATCCATATCTTTTTATAACCCACTTTCACCCGCTGTCCTTTTTGTCGCTCTTCTTTGGCTATCGCTCTTAATTCCTTCTGTATATCTCTTTCCTTCTTTGTCAGATCATCTTCTATGTATACTCTCTTTCCTTTTTTTCTCTTAGTTTTCTTTCATTTTCCATAACTTTCCTCTTTTTCAGTGATCCATACAATTGTTTTGTTTTCCTAAAGGGGTTAATCCTCTCTTCTGATTCTCGTCCTTCTTCTCTTTTTCTTCTGTAATCATCTTCTCTTTCGCTCTCACTACCACTTTTTTTCATTCTATTTCTTTTTCACTTTTTCACGTTTTTTTATCCACTTATCTTATCGAGCGCCGCAAAACACGTCCGCTCGGCTCAACTGCTCGAATCGGAGGATTTTCGACTTGTATAGTTCTCTCAATACCAAAATATGAAAAATTGTAGAAAGGCGAGATTTTGTCATCAACGTATGACATAGGTTTTACCGATTGAAAATTCAGATTTCCCACCAAAAATTGTCAATAGTAATAGCACGAGAGACCAAACTATTACCGACAATAATTTTTGCGATTCAGATACGAGTTTGTTTGTTGCGACGGAAATAATGAGTGCTTGCATGAAGCAATAGAAACGAGTCAATCTGAAGAGCAAAAATTGGCGGCAATATTTAGACCTCAAGTCCTATTTGACTTGACAATTTAAATTGTAAATTGTAATGGCAAATAGTTACAAAAAAATTGTCCCTGGAATAAAGGTGGTCGAAAAATTGCCACTAAAATAATTGTCCTATGGTTGTTTATTTTGAAACTGAAACATAATTGGTTTAACATAAAATTGTCAACAAAAAAATTAAATTAGACACCAAAAATTGTCAGCAAAAAATGAAATTTGACACCAAAAATTGTCAGCAAAAATTAAAATAGGCACCAAAAATTGTCACCAATAAAAACTGTCTCTCCGTTCTCTTCCTGCTGTGGGATTTTGTGATTGTCTTTCTTCTTCTCTTTCGCTTACTGCACTCGGATTTAGAAACTTTCTTTCTTCTTCTGCCTTTGTTCTTCTGTGTCAATTGCTGTTCTCGGGTTTAGGGACTTTCTTGTTTTGTTTGTTTCTCTTGCTGCTGTGAAATGTGGGAACTGTTTTTCTCTTTTACTTTCGCTTGGTGCTGTAATACTTATGAACTGTCTTTCTTCTTCTGTCTCGCTTGCAGCCCTCGGGCAAGCGTTTCTTTTGCTGTTGCAAGATTTACTGTCGGCCTTTCTCTTTCTGTACATCTTGCTGCTGTAATATTTGGGAACTGCATTTTTTTGTTTGGCTTTGTTCTGAAAAACTTAAGAACTGTTTTTCTCCTTCTCTTTCGCTTGCTGTTGTAAGATTTAAGGACTGTCTTGGTTCTTCTGCTTCACTCGCTGTTCTCGATTTTAGGGACTTTCTTTTTTGTTTGTTTCTCTTGTTGCTGTGAAATGTGAGGACTGTCTTTCTCTTTTAGTTTCGCTTGCTGCTGTAAGACTTAGGAACTGTCTTTCTCCTTCTGTTTTGCTTACAGCTTTCGGATTGAAGAACTTTCTTTCTTCTTCTCTTTATCCTGCTGTTGTAAGATTTAGCGACGGTCTTTCTCCTACTGTTTCAGTTGCTGTTGTCGAGTTTATGGGACTTTCTCATTCTGTTTGTATCGCTTGTTATAATATTTAAGGACTCTCTTAGGGACTTTCTTTCTTCTTCTGTTTTTATTGGTGCTCTAAAATTTAGCGATAGTCTTTGTTCTTCTGTTTCCCTTGCTGCTGTAATACCGAGGGACTGTTTTTCCTTCTGTTTTGCTTGCTGCTATAAAATTTAAAGACTGTATTTCTCCTTCTGCTTTGCTTGACAATTGTACTGTCTTTCCCCTTCTGCTTCGCTTGCTTCCGTGGGGTTTAGGAACTTTTGTTCTGTAAGATTTAAAGACTGTTTTTTCTCCGTCTGCTTCGCTTGCTGCTGTAGGATTTAGAAACCGTCTTTTTTCTTGTATTACTCTTATTGCTCGCTGCTTTTACGACTTAGATACTGTCTTTCTCGTACTGTTTCAATTGCTGTTTTCCAGTTTAAGAAGTGCTTGCTATTGTAAAATTTAGATACTCTCTTTCCCCTTCTGTTTCACTTGCTGCTCTAAGATTTAACGATGGTCTTTCTCCTTCTGTGTCTCTTGCTGCTGTAGTACTAAGGGATTGCTGCTATATATTCGAGGACTCCTTCTGGAATCTGAGTCTGAAAATCCCGACCGAGAATATTAAAATTCTGGAATTGTAGAATCTAACAATTTGAAAATAAGTGGAGAATCTGATAATCTAAAAATTTGAGAATCTCAGCTTAGAATTGGACTTTCTGAATCCAGCGGTCCAACTCTCACCGCTATATCTCTAACGGTTTAGGAGATAAAATTATGGCGTTTTGAAATTTCAGCACTGTGAACTCCCGCAAACATTTTCGCTCATATCTCGTAAACCATAGGTCGCCGAGTTAATTATTGACACCGGAGTGTTCGTCTTGTAATTCTCTTTAATTGTGGTGTGGAATTATGTGCTCTGTAATGCGTGAATTGTGGATGGCATTAAGACGGACGGAACGAAAATTTTGGGGTACCTAATATGACAAATTACAACAATCGGTTGTTTAAAGTGAGGTGAGGGTACTTTAAAGACTGATGACTGACAGCATTAGCTGGAAAACTCTAATCAGTCGATGGCTCAAGACAAAGAAAACCGTCGAATCTGAGTTTCTTTTTCTGGGAGTTCTCGTCGGCGGTCAGTGGGCATTTGATCGCGGGCAAAAAGGCGAAGAACGAGACCAAAAGGGAGAATGCAAATTAGCTTCTGCACGCAATTACGCCATGTAAGATTGACAGGCGTGTTTTTGTAGCGCCAAGACTTGGCGGGCACGGCACACCCAATCATCAAAGTCGCATCTGACAGCAATTTGGTGGGGCCGGGCCGGTCTCAGAGCCGGGTTCAGGGCTCCGAGCCATGATTTTAGAGTCGTGAGGATCTGGCAGAAGGCCGCTCGCATCAAACCACTTATTTGCCGCCGCCAAACTACCAATAATAATTTTTCTCCATCATACTATAAATAGTCGATTTGATATGATCGCCGAGACGGCCAATGGGAACCCGCCCGAAGAACACGCACTGTTATTAGGGGCTATTATGTGTTATTGCAGCTAATACGCGTGCAGGAACCCCGTGTAACTATCTTCGTGGCCTAATCTAAGACGGACCAACCCATCATTACCCACATTACGGTCGCAGCGATCTCGTTACTCCGATAGGTTAAGCTCGGTTCGCACCGCGACGCGCCCGGTCAAGACGGTGACGCTAGCCTTAAGGTTCGACCCCGGATAATGAATAACTCTCCTAGTAAATAATTACATAATGAGAGAGCCTACACGCCAAGGCTAATGTTGGACGTGGATTTTTAAGAGCTGTGTCTGACATGCTTTTTAATTAAACGCGTTTCTGTTGTTATATATGTAAATCGTTCCATGACATGATACGAAACTAAATTCTGGCGTGTCATTACGCGGGAATTGGATTTTGCTCGTGGCGGCCACCATTTGCTCGATATGGTGTTACAAAAAAACTACCGTGAAGAAATTCTGTAATTTGCCCACATGTTATTGAAGTGGAAAGTTGACAATTTGGGAAACTGAAAAACTAAAATCACAAACATTTTTTTATTTAATTCAATTTATTTTCCTAAGCAATCACGGTTGTGCTCACCTATTACTCGCAATTTACCTGGAAACGTGCATGACTGATTCAGACAGTTCTCCTCCCCGGGCAACTCGAAATCGTTCCCGGATTTTTGCGGGAGCGTACCCGCCACTGGCCGCTCGTGACCCGGAAGTATAAACGAGACTGCGGTTGCTCAGCATGCTGTAGTTAGTGCAAACTTACGACTTACCCCATTCTACTCGTGTGATATTTTTAAGTAATGACCGATGTCCACCCCAGCTCTTGGACAAATGTTGGAGCCGTGCCGGGGATCGATCCACCGACCTTCTGGGGGCGGAATTGCGTATTTATTTAGTTATTTTTGATGCGGCTGTTACATCAAAGGTGCTTGTTTACCAACAGCGGACGTCTGTTCCCCGCCGAAAGAACATGCACGGCGTTATTTTCAGGTAAGAATGGAAGAAAACAATTTCCGGCGTCTAATGCGTTTTAAATCGGCAGGAGGAATGCCGTCCCGATAATTACCCACATCACAAATCCGAATTTTCGATAATTCCAGCGGTACAACGAAATCCTTTCAAGGGGGGCCTGCAATATTTAATTAAGCAAGAAAGGAAGAAGGACTCGACTACTCCGAAAGTTGCTTGCTCTTTATACTTCATAGTGGCCAGCTGTCGTACGACTAACTTCTCGGAAGACATTTGCATAGTAGATGAGGTCTCGCGTACAGCCTCTTAATGCGTCATATGCCTGCCGATCGTGTATACGCCATCCACACAAGAAGCGCGACGCAGTTTCAGGGTCGAGAAAAATGAAACCGAAAGATAAGAGACGGGAATCAAATCTGGGATGAAAAATATGCATCGGGCGGCAGATGGCACGGATTGCAAGGGGTAGGCGCCAACAGTTACTGCAACGAGAAATGTTTTTATTAGCTGTAATCCGGTGATTGATTGTGTTCGGGAAGATCCACTGGGCCCTTATTGCTAAAGGTGATTTATATTTATAACTGACTATAAGCCGACGAAATTACGAATCTAAAGGGTAGGTGCGAGGGCGAATTTCTTGAAAAGAAAGAGAAGCGAGTAAGGTATCAACAGATCACAATGGATTGTAAAGAATATAATATGAAGAAGTGAGTTCCAAAACTCACTCTTTCCATTTTACAAAAAATTGAGACATTGGTTCCGAAAATATTCTATCGATTGAAAATCACGCTGAGAATTTGATGCATCATTCTGAGCTTGTTGATTAAAATAACTTTCATTTTCTACTGTTTGCCAGTCGAGCTGATAACGAAAAAATTATCTTCAGAAATCGAAGAACAAACTGATTTTGATAGATATAACATTAAGTTACTTCTTCTAAATTGGCTAAATTTAAACACGAGGCCAGCAAGTGAATTATATTATCTCAGGTATGTATATTCTCCAATTCTAAAGTTCTCAGATTCTGATATTCTCAGATTTCGAATTCTGAGATTTTCAAATTTTTAGATTATCAGATATACTTCAGTTATTTAAAATTGTCAGATTCTACGTTCTGAGATTCTTACATCCTGATTCTCAGATTCCAGTTTCGTGGAGTCTCAGATTCCAGTTTCGAGGAGTCTCAAATTTTATGACTCATCAGTTTCTAGAGATCGCAGATACTCAAATTCTCGGAATTTCAGGTATGTGCTCTAATACTCATATTATCAGATTCCCGGTGGTGTGACTTTCAACTTTTCAGTTGATTAGATTCCCCAAATCTAAGTTTCTCAGATTCTAAGATTCTCAAATTTTTAGATTATCAGATTCTCCAATTATTTTCAAATTGTCAGATTCTACGTTCAGAGAAACTTAAATCCTCAGATTCTCAAATTCTCTAATTCTAAAATTCCAAAATTTTTAGATTCTCAGATTCCAGTTTCGGGTGGTTCGATTCTCAAATTTTTAGATGATCTGATCCTCAAATTCTCATATTCTCAGATTCCAGATTATGAGGTTCTCAAAGGTATAATTTATCATATATTCTACATTACATTATTGTCAGATTCTCAGATTATACGTTCTGAGATTCTTAAATCCTCAGATTCTCAAATTCTCTCATTCTAAAATTCCAAAAATCGTAGATTCTTAGATTCCAGTTTCGGGGAGTCTCAAATTTTCAGACTCCAGACTCGCAATCAGATTCTAAAGTTTGCAGATCCTCAAATTCTCAGGATCTCAGGTATGTACTCGAACACTCATATTCTCAGATTTCAGATTCTGGGATTCTCAAATTTTTATATTATCAGATTCTTTAATTATTTTCAATTTGCCAGATTCTACGTTCTGAGATTCTTAAATCGTCAGATTCTCAAATTCTCTGATTCTACATTTCAGCACTCTAAGGTGACGACTCATCAGTTTCTAGAGAGCGCAGATCCTCAAATTCTCAGAATCTAAGATAAGTACTCGAATTATCATATTAATCAGGTTCCAGGTGCTTTGATTCTCAAATTTTCAGATAATCAAATTCTCAAATTCCCATATTATCAGATTCCAGATTACGAGGTTCTCAAATTTTTAGTTTATGTCATATTCTACATTAAATTATTTTCAGATTCTCAGATTATACATTCTGAGATTCTTAAATACTCAAATTCCAAAATTCTTAGATTCTCAGATTCCAGTTCCGGGGAGTCTCAAATTCTTAGACTCAGATTCTGGAGTTTGCATATCCTCAACTTCTCAGGATCTCAGGTAAGTACAAGAATTCTCATATTAATCAGATTCCAGGTGCTCGGATTGTCAAATTTTCATATTCTCAGATTCCAGATTACGAGGTTCTAAAATTTTTAGTTTCATATTCTACATTAAATTATTACCAGATTATCAGATTATACATTCTGAGATTCTTAAATTCTCAGATAATCAAGTTCTCTAATTCTAAAATTCCAAAATTCTTTGATTCTCAGATTCCAGTTTCGGGGAATCTCAAATTTTCAAACTCAGATTCTGGAGCTTGCAGATCCTCAAATTCTCAGAATCTCAGGTAAGTACTCGAATTCTCATATTAATCAGATTCCAGGTGCTGTGGTTCTCAATTTTTCAGATGTTCAGATTCTTCAATTCTTAGGTTCTCATCTCAGATTCTAGATTATGAGATTATCAGATTCTACAATAAATTATATTCAGATTTTACCTTCTGATATTCTCAAATCCTCAAATTCGTTGATTCTACAATTCCCCAATTCTAGGATTTTCGGATTCTGAGTCTCAAATTTTTAGATTATCAGATTCTCCAATTATTTTCAAATTGTCAGATTGTACGTTCTTAAATCCTCAGATTTTCAAATTCCAAAATTTTTAGATATTCAAATTCCGGTTTTGAGAGGTGTCAAATTCTCACTCAGATTCTATAATTCTCAGATCCTCAAATTCTCAGAATCTCAGGTATGCACTGCAATTTTCATATTCTCAGATTCCAGATTATGAGATTCTACAATAAATTATTTTCGGATGCTCAGATTGTATGTTCTGAGATTCTTAAATCCTCAGATTTTCAAATTTTCTGATTCTAAAATTCCAAAATTCTTAGACTCTTAGATTCCAGTTTCAGGAAGTCTCAAATTTTTAGACTCAGATTCTGAAGTTTGCAAATCCTCAAATTCTCAGGATCTCAGGTATGTACTCGAATACTCATATTATTAGATTCCAAGTGCTGTGATTCTCATCTTTTCAGATGATCAGATTCTCCAATTCTAAGTTTCTCAGATTCTGAGATTCTCAAATTTTTAGATTATCAGATTCTCCAATTATTTTCAAATTCTCAGAATCTACGTTCTAAGAGTTATAAATCCTCAAATTCTCTGATTCTACAATTCCAGAATTCTAAGGTTCTCAGATTCCAGTTTCGGGGAGTCTCAGATTTTCAGTTCTGTACTCGAATACTTATATTATCAGATTCCAGGTGCTGTGTTTCTCAAATTTTCAGATGATCAGATTCTCCAATTCTAAGTTTCTCATCTCAGATTCTCATATTTTCAGATTCTAGATTATGAGATTCTCAAATTTTTAATTTCTTAGATTCTACAATAAATTATATTCAGATTCTACGTTCTGATATTCTTAAATCCTCAAATTCTCAAATTCTCAAATTCTATGATTCTACAATTCCCGAATTCTAAGATTCTCAAATTTTTATATTATCAGATTCCCCAATTATTTTCAAATTGTCAGATTCCACGTTTTGACATTCTTAAATCTTTAGATTCTCAAATTCTGTGATTTTACAATCCCAGACCCTCAAGACCCTCAAATTCTCAGAATCTCAGTTATGTAGTTGAATTCTCACATTGTCAGACTCCAGATTATGAAACTCTCAAATTTTTTGTTTATGTGATTAGACAATAAATTTTATTCAGATTCTACGTTCTGCGATTCTTAAATCCTCTCAGATTCTCAAATGCTCTAATTCCAAAATTCTTAGATTCTCACATTCCAGCTTCGGGGTCTCAAATTTTCAGACTGATTCTAGAGTTTGCAAATCCTCAAATTCTTAGGATCTCAAGTACGTACTCAAATACTTATATTATCAGATTTCAAGTGCTGTGGGTCTCAAATTTTCAGATTCCAGATTCTGAGATTCCTCAGATTCTCAAATGCTCTGATTCTACAATTCCAGAATCCTCAGATTCCAGTTTCGGGGAGTCTCAAATTTTCAGATAGATTCAAGAGTTCGTAAATCCTCAAATTCTCAGAATCTCAGCTGTTCTCATATTAATCAGATTCCAGGTGTTTGATTCTCAAACTTCCAGATGATCAGATTCTCAAATTCTCATATTCTCAGATTCCAGATTACGAAGTTCTTCAATTTTTAGTTTATCAGATTCTACAATAAATCTTTTTCAATTCTCAGATACTTGAATTCTAGAGTTCCTCGAATTTTCAGGATTTCAGGTATGTACTCGAATACTCATATTATCAGATTCCAGGTGCTTTGATTCTCAAAATTTTCAGATCATATTATTCTCAAATTCTCAGATTCTAGATTACGAAATTGTTAAATTTTTAGTCAGATTCTACAATAAATTATTTTTAGATTCTCAGATTCGTAAATCCTCAGATTCTCAAATGCTCTAATTCTAAAATTTCAAAATTCTTAGATTCTCAGATTCCAGTCTCGGGGTCTCAAATTTTCACTCAGATTCTAGAGTTTGCAGCTCCTCAAATTTTCAGGATCTCCAAGTATGTACTCAAATACTCATATTATCAGAGTCCAGGTGCTGTGGTTCTCAAACTTTCAAATGATCATATTCTCCAATTCTAAAGGTTCTCAAACTCCCATATTCTCAGATTTCAAATTCTGAGATTCTCAAATTTTTAGATTATCAGATTCTTCAATTATTTTCAAATTGTCAGATTCAACGTTCTGAGATCCTTAAATCCTCAAATTCTCAAATTGTCAGATTCTACACTTCAGCATTTTAAGATTCTCAGATTCCAAAATTCTTAGATTCTCAAATTCTAGTTTCGGGTAAAGTGTCAAATTTTCACTTAGATTCTAGCATTCGCAAATCCTCAAATTCTCAGAATCTCAGATATGTACTCGAATTCTTATATTATCAGATTCCAGCTGCGGTGATTTTCAAGTTTTCAGATGATGAGATTCTAAAATTCCCAGATTCCAGATGCTGTGGTTCTCAAATTTGCAGATCAGATTCTCCAAGTCTAAGATTCTCATCTCAGATTCTCATATTTTCAGATTTCAGATTATGAGATTCTCAAATTTTTAGTTTATCAGATTCTTAAAAAAATTATATTCAGTTTTTATGTTCTGAAATACTTAAATCTTCAGATTCTCAAATTCTACGATTCTACAATTTCCAAATTCTAATATTCTCAGATTCTAGTTTTGGGAGTCTCAAATTTTTACTCAGATTCTGTGGTTCTCAGATTTTCAGATAATCAGATTCTATAATTCTAAGGTTCTCAGATTTTGAGATTCTCAAATTTTTAGATTATCGGATTCTCCAATTATTTTCAATTTGTCAGATTCTACGTTCTGAGATACACAGATTCTTTAATTCTCTGATTCTACAATTCCAGAATTCTAAGGTTCTCAGATTCCAGTTTCAGGGAGTCGCCAATTTTCAGACTCAGATTCTAAAGTTTGCAGATCCTCAAATTCTCAGGATCAGGTATGTGCTGCGGTTCTCAAATTTTCAAATGATCAGATTTTCCAATTCTAAGGTTCTCAGATTCTCATATTCTCAGATTTCAGATTCTGAGATTCTCAAATTTTTAGATTATCAGATTCTACGTTCTGAGATTCTTAAATCCTCAGATTCTCAAATGACAAAATTCGTTGATTATCAGATTCGAGTTTCGAGGAGTGTCAAATTTTCACTCAGATTCTAGAAATCGCGGATTCTCAAATTCTCAGAATCTCAAGTATGTACTCGAATAGTTACATTATCAGATTCCAAGTGCTGTGGTTCTCAAATTTTTAGATAATCAGATTCTCCAGTTCTCATAGTCTCAGATTCTCGAATTCTCAGTCTCATTAAAAATTATGAGATCCTCAAATTTTTAGATTATCAGATTCTCAAATTATTTTCAAATTGTCAGATTCTACGTTCTGAGATTCTTAAATCCTCAGACTCCAGTTTCGGGAGTCTCAAATTTTCTCATTCTAGAGTTTGCAGATCCTCAAATTTTCAGGATCTCAGTTATGTACTCAAATGCTGCGGTTCTCAAATTTTCAAATGATAAGATTCTCTAATTCTAAGATTCTCAGATTTCAGTTTCTGAGATTCTACAATTTTTAGATTATCAGATTCTCCAATTAATCATTTTTAAATTGTCAGATTCTACGTTCTGAGATTCGTAAATCCTCAGATTCTCAAATTGTCAGGTTCTACGTTTCAGCATTTTAAGATTCTCAGATTCCAGTTTCGAGGAGTCTCAAGTTTTACGACTCGTCAGTTTCTAGAGATCTCAGATCCTCAAATTCTCAGAATTTCAGGTATTTGCTCGAATACTGATATTATCAGATTTCAGGTCCTAAGATTCTAAAATTAAGGTTCTCAGTTTGCCAGATTCGAAGAGTCCAGGTGCTGAGATTCTCAAATTTTCAGATGATCAGATTCTCAAATTCTGGGGTTCACAGATTCTTGAATTCTCCGATTCTTTGGATCGCATACTCGAATACTCAGACTTTGAGATCCCAGGTATCTGAAGTCTGAGATTATGAGACTGAGTATTCATCGAGAATCTCAGCACCTGAAATATGCGAATCTGGGAAATTAAAAATCTTAAAAGTATGATTTGAAAATCGCAAAAGCTGTAATCCGAGAATTTGAGAATCTAAACATTGAGAAAGTAAAAATTTTTAAAATGAAGATTGTAGAAGTGAAGGACAGGATAACCATAAAGAGACTAAGTAAAATAAATAATACATTCATGTGTACTATATATATATCTGTTCATTATGAACGCTAGGTTTCCTCCATATTTCTCAAAGCTTTGAATAAAAAATATCAGTCAACACCAAAAAGGAAGAAAAGGATACGAAAATTGGAGAAAGATCAGAAATATTAGAAGCATCGAAAAGCTGGAAACATCAAAAGGATTAAAATTAGCAATCGCATGAGAAAGTTAACTATGATATGAAAGATCTAAAGATAAGGTATTAGAAGTATTAGAAGCATCAGTAGCAAAAGAATATCAGAAACAGAAGAAATAGAAGGATTAGGAATAAGAGGACAAGTGAGAAGGATTAGAAGTTATAGAACAACGAGAAGCAATAAAAATCACGAAGAACAGAAACATCAAAAATACCAAAAAAATCAGAAAGAGTACGCCGCAGTGTCGGAAGTATCAGGATGGATCAGAAGAAACAGAAGACTCGGAAGAATCACCGTCATCAGAGTCATAAGTATCAGAACGATTAAAAAGATCAGAGAAATCAGAAAGCCCAAAAAGTTGCAAATGATAAAAAGAATTAAGAATGTCATGTGTACAGAAGCATCAGTAGAAACAGAAAATCAGAAAGATCAGAGCAGAAGAAATGAAGGAGCAGAAAAGCAAAAAGAGGTTATTTTTTTTCATAATCTTGTGGACGAGCGACAAGATATAAAAACAAGTAAAAAATCAGTTAGACCGGACAATTTACGATAATATACAGGGTGTTTAAAAAGGCGGACAGAGCTGTATCTTTACTTTACTTTACTCTTTATTACTTTACGAGATATGAGCGAAAATGTTTTCGGGTGTTCACTTCACGATTTTTGCACAAGTGGCAAAATTTCAAATCGCCATATCTCCGAAACCGTCATTGGATAAAATCTAGAAATATTACAAATACCTTTGCGCTGTAATTTTTCCGTAGTTCCTTTAATAGGACTAAATCGCAGAACCAAAATTTTATTTACAACTTTTGAGACAGGTCTGTGAGAATTTTGTCCGTTCATGGTGTTTATGGTATTTCACAGCCACATATTGGGTGCCAGCTCTCATACTTTGACAATATTAAAGGTTTTTTCTGAAACCTCGTCAAAAGTCGTTGACCACCCACCAGCCTTACGAACTCCTCCTCCACCACAAATGTAAGAACGAACCTCCCCCGGGACCTCCCATGAAAAATGACCCGGTCGACGAGCAGACACTGGTGGTCAAAGCGTGTCCAACACATGCAGCAAGTGCGGGAATATTAATGTCTTGGACTACCGCGTTCTTACCACCCTTCCGCAGGCCCTGACCGGCACATAGATCATGCGTTCACCCTCCAGACTCCCGGCAACTTGCTGCGGCCCGATTTTATTGCTTAACCAAATATAAATTAAATTAACTACTGCTTCAGTAAGCAATTAAGAATTAAGGGAGTTTAGCGCGCGGAATAAAAAGCGATTTAGGCGACTTTTATTTTGGATGCACCGGGGATAAATTTCGCGGCGACGACGGAGAGGGTGAGAACTGGATTGGGGCTAATAATGATTTCTCCTCTCTATCAATTAAAAGCCGGCCCTGTCCTGTTCAGGTTTGACGTGGAAAGGCAAAAAGTAAGTCGTTAGTTGCGACGGAGGATGCATTTACACATGGTTCACACACTTCGGGCCTACTCTAACACACTTCTTCTCACGTCATTTGACATTTTGAAGATGAGGCGGTGCGGTGGGAGAAAGAACGAATATAAAATGGCCTCATGGCGGTTTAACAGTTTTCTACATTTTTTCTTCTCAACCGTGAGGTCAGTGATTTTATTATTGTTTAGACTTTCGCATGTCTACAATTTGATTGTCATACTTTCTACCCAATCCATATAATTTACCCACCAGACCAAAGCTCGTAATACGGGAGAAAAGCCGTAATTTCCACCCAAGACTTCTTCGCCATAATGGCAAAAATAACACACTTCTCACCGATAATTTTCTGTGGCGAATGCAAATTACGCGTTGTCGGCTGGAAAATAAAAGAAGGATCGAACAAGGGCTCGATCTTGTTGCGATATTTACATAATGTACGGCGAACCTCGAGCACTTTAATAACTCCAACAGATAGTTAAATCTTCACATTTGCATACAATGTGTCTAAAACTATGGTTCTCAATTCCTGTGCATTTTTGTGTGAAACGTTTCCGTCGGCGCCTCCACCTCCCGGAGGAGATTCTGTTGGAATCGACATGCTCCACAGTCGATTTACCACCACTTTGTATTTTCAATTAATTTATCTTCGCTTGAATCCGTACGCATAATTAGAGAAAAAAAAAACGGGCGAATGTTCTTTCCGCCGCTTTACAATAAATTCCGGCCCCTCGTATATTCCGAGATAATTGCGAAACTATAGTGCAACATGTGGGGACATTTATAAGTGGAAGTACCAGGTAGAATACGGTCGCGACCACGTAATATCATACAAGAACAACTGCTAATGTTTCGGGGTTTAATTAAACGAAACGTGTTTTTATATTTCCTCCATATGGGGTATACAAATTAGACGATTCGACCCGAGCAAAAAATTAAATGTTGCAACGAGAAGAGACAGCTGAAGTGAGTCGTTATGTGGCACGAAGAAAGACGATTTTGTATAAAACGCATTCAATAAAATAGTTCCGCGGTAATTTGTCTTGGTGATGGCTATTAATAAACTATTAAGTTATCGCTGGCAGCCAGTAAAAGTATGCGTGAACGGTCGAGGCGAGCATAATTAATTTCGAAATGATATTATCCATTTAAGTAGTTGTGAAGAAGTGTATATTACTAGATAGTTTAATTGCGATTTGAGGTGCGCGTGCGTTGATTGCTCGTAATAACGCTTTATTAAGAACTTACTTAACTTATGCACTTATAGCCAAGAGCGTAATGATCTTCCAAAAGCAACCTCTTACGAATGTTTTATCTGCAAAGTTAAATAAACATGACCAACACAAAGAAGAGTTTCTAATAAAATCATTAATGAAGGAAAAAAATTCTTTTAACTTTTAAAGCACGGTACGACAAACTGATAACGCGGTAAAACAATAAAAGCGTTTGCATTTTTGTAATTTTACATAAAAATAAAAAGTTCTCCTTTGAAAAACTATTGACTCATATCTTGTGATGTCTCCCATCTAAGCATCATATTTTTAACACAAAAAACAAGTCTGCTATAATAAGAACGGAACCATTCGACGCTTTTAAAAATGAATATATTCATTGTCCCAAAGAAAAATCTTCATTAACCAATGTAAAAAAAATTGTTACTACGAACATGTGTTTATTATAACAATTTAACTGGGTATTATTTAATGAACAACTGTGAGTTGTAATAATAAGAAAAAATCAAACTTGAATCCAACCTGAATTAAACTATAACCAAAAACCTGAACCAACCTCTAGATACCGTAAACTGGGGAGAAACCACCCGAACCAACCTAGAACAGGAAAATATGGGATAAAAATAAATCAATAAACGTTACCTAGGATTAACATGAACCAAACTATAACCCGACAACATGGGATAAACCTGAATCAACCTGGAAGCTGAAAACTTGGAAAAAACCTGAATCAACCATGAACACGATAAACTGGGGTAAACTTGAAGCAATGAAGGAATCCTAGGTTTTCCACGATTTAAAATTTAAATAAAACCGACAACGCGGGATAAATTTGAATCAACCTCGAACATGATAACCTAGGAGAAACCTGAAGAAAAAACTGGGGTAAACTTTAAGCTATCAACAAAAACCTGGGATAAAGATGAGTCAACTCAGAACCCGAAAATACGAATCAATCTATAACCCAAAAACCGGGTTCTAGGTTGATTCATGTGTATACCAGGTTTTCGGGTTCTGGGTCGATTCAGGTTGAACATGATAACCTGGGATAAACCTGGAAGAAAAATTCAGGTAAATGAACGAAAATCTGGGATAAACATGAATCAACCTAGAACTCGAAAAATAGTTACAAACCTGAGTCAACCCACAACCCGAGAACATGGGATAAACCTGAAGAAATAACTGGGGTAAACTTGAAGCAATGAAGGAGAACCTGGGATAAAGATGAATTAATCTATAACCGAAAAACCGGTTTCTAGGTTGATTCATGTGTATCCCAGGTTTCGGGTTCTGGGTCAATTCAGGTTGAACATGATAACCTGGCATTTCCACGATGCAAAATTCGCATTCTCCAAATTCTTAAGATCCAAAATTTTCCTATTTAGAGAACCAATATTAAGATTTCAAGGATTTAAAATAACAAATTTCATTATTAAATTTTTTTCACATAATACAACTTCCAATAAAACTCAAATATTACGAAAGCAATCTCAGGAAAGGATGAAATTAACCTGAATCAATGACCGAAAACCTAGGACAAAAACCAAAGGATGAGCTAAAACCTAGGACAAACCTGACTCAGCTTTGAACGATAACTTAGAAGAAACTTGATTAAATTGAATCAAACTATAACCCGACAAAATGGGATAAACCTGAATCAACGTTGAACAAAATAACCTGAAGAAAAAACAGGGGTTAAGTTGAAGCAATCAACGAAAATCTTAGATAAACCTGAGTCAACCTAGAACCCGGAAATTTGGGATAAACATCAATCAAGTTTTACAATTTTAAAACTTTAAAGTTTTTGCTACTTAAATCGGGATTTCCACGATTCAAAATTTGCATTTTCCAATTACATTGATCACAATTTTTCAGTTAATTTAATTTCCAATAAGACTAAACATTTGAAATTGCAAACTCAGAGAAAGATGGGATAAACTTAATCAATTAACGTTACCTAGGATTAACTTGAATTAAACTATAAACCGACAACGTTGGATAAATTTGAAGAAAGAACTTGGGTAAACTTGAAGTAATCAACAAAAACCTGGGATAAAGATGAGTCAACCCAGAACCCGAAAACTTGGGATGAACATGACTCAATCTATAACCCAAAAACCGGGTTCTAGGTTGATTCATGTGTATCCCAGGATTTCGGGTTCTGGGTTGATTCAGGATGAACATGATAATCTGGGATAAACCTGGAAGAAAAATTCAGGTAAATGAACGAATATCTGGGGTAAACATGAATCAACATAGAACTCGAAAAATAGTGATAAACCTGAGTCAACCCATAACCCGAGGACATGGGATAAACCTCAATTAACTTTAACACCACGATAAGTTGGGATAAACCTGATGGAAACTATGGGAGTTAATGAACGAAAACCTTTAATAAACCTGACTCAAGCTAGAACCCGAAAACTGAGGACAAACCTGAAACAATCTTGAACACGAAAATCTGGGATAAACCTAAGTCAACCTAGAACTCTATAGCTTGAGATAAAACTATTCCTAAACTCAGTAGTCTGAAATGACAGAGATTAAAATTTGATTTAAATGGAACTGCTATTTATATCAGGATTTCCACGATTCATAATTCGCATTTCCCAAATTCTTTATAGATCCAAAATTTAGCTATTTAGAGAACCAACATTAAGACTTCAACGATTTAAAATAACCGATTTCATTAATGAAAATTTTCAGGTAATTTAATTTCCAATAAGACTCAAAATTTGCAATTGCAAACTCAAAAAAGATGGGATAAACCTGAATCAAACTATCTTGAACACGATAACCTGGGATAGACCTGAAGGAAATCTGGGGTAAATTTGAGGCAATGAAAACCTGAGGCAAACCATATGAATCAACCTAGAACCAGAAAACTTGGGATAAACATGAATTGATGAACGAAAACCTGAATGAACCCAGAACCCGAAAAGCTGTTATAAACCTGAATCAACCTACAACTCCAAATGTTCATTCATTCCCAGAGTTTCCGTCAGGTTTATCCCAAGTTATCGTGTTAAAGTTGATTCAGGTTTATCCCATGTTCTAGTTTATCACTAAACTTGAGTCAACCCATAACCCTAGAACATGGGATAAAGCTGAATCAACTTTATCACGATAACTTGGGATAAACCTGACGGAAACTCTGGCAATGAATGAACGAATACCTCTGATAATCCTGAGTCAACCTAAAACCCGAAAACTGGGGACAAACCTGAAACAATTTTGAATACAAAAATCTGGGATAAACTTGAGTCAACCTAGGACTCTATATCTTGGGATAATACTATTCCTAAACTCAGCGGTCTGAAAAGACAGAGATTAAAATTTGATTGAATATTTAAAATTGCAGCTAATTAAATCAGGATTTCCACTATTTAAAGTTCCTATTTCCCAAATTCTTTATAGATCCAAAATTTAGCCATTTAGAGAACCAACATTAAGACTTCAACGATTTAAAATAACCAATTTCGTTAATAAAAATTTTCAGGTAATTTTATTTCCAATAAGACTCAAAATTTGCAATTGCCAACTCAAGAAAAGATGGGATAAACCTGAATCAACCTTAAACATGATAACCTTGGAAAAACCTGAAAAAATAACTGGGGTAAACTTGAAGCAATCAAGGAAATCCGGGGATAAAGATTAGTCAACCCATAACCCAAGAACTTGGGATAAACCTGAAGGAAAAATTTTGGTAAATGAACGAAAACCTGGGGTAAACATGAATCAACCTAGAACCCTAAAAATAGTGATGAACCTGAGCCAAACCATAATCCGAGAACAATGAACAAACCTAAATCAACTTTAACACGATAACTTGGGATAAACCTGACGGAAACTCAGGGAATTAATCAACTAAAACCTCTGATAAACCTGAGACGAAATAGAACACGAAAACTCGAGACAAACATGAAACAATCTTGAACACGAAAATCTGGGATAAACTCGACTCAACCTAGGACTCTATATCTTGGGATAAAACTATTCCTAAACTCATCTTTACCCCAGGTTTTCTGGTTCTGGGTTGATTTAGGTTAAACATGATAACTTGGGATAAACCTGAAGGAAAAATTTAGGTAAATGAACGAAAACCTAGGATAAACATGAATCAAAATACAAACCGAAAAATTGTGACGAACTTGAATCAAACCATAACCCGAGAACAATGAACAAGCCTAAATCAACAGATCCAAAATTTAGCCATTTAGAGAACCAACATTTAGACTTCAACGATTTAAAATAACCAATCTCATTAATGAAATTTTTTATTTAATTTTAGTTCCAATTAAACCTGAATCAATCTATAACAGAAAAACATAAGATAAACATGAATTGATGAGCGAAAAACTGAGATCAACCTAAATCAACCAAGAACCCGAAAACATGGTATAAACCTGAATCAACCTTGAACATGATAACCTGGGATAAACCTGAAGAAAAAGCTGTGGTAAGCTTGACGCAATCAACGAAAACATGAGATAAACATGAATCAATCTATAATCCAAAAACCGGGTTCTAGGTTGATTTATGTTTATCCTACGTTTTCGGGTTCTGGGTTGATTCAGGTTGAACATGATAACTTAGGATAAACCTGGAAAAAAAATTTAGGTAAATGAACGAAAACCTGGGATAAACATCAATCAAACTAGAACCCGAAAAATAGTGATAAACCTGAGTCAACCCATAACCCGAGAACATGAAATAAACCTAAATCAAGTTTAACACGATAAGTTGGGATAAACCTGATGGAAAATCTGGGAATGGATGAACGAAAACCTCTGATAAACCTGAGTAAACTTAAAACCCGAAAACTGAGGACAAACCTGAAACAACCTTGAACACGAAAATCTGGGATAGACCTGAAGGAAATCTGGGGTAAATTTGAGGCAAGGAGATAAACCATATGAATCAAGCTAGAACCAGAAAACTAGGGGTAAACATGAATTAATGAACGAAAAACTGAGATCAACCTGAATCAACCCAGAACCCGAAAACCTGTTATAAACCTGAATCAACCTCGAACTCCAAATGTAGTAATAAACTTGAGTCAATCCATAACCCTAGAACATGGGATAAACCTGAATCAACTTTAACACGATAACTTGAGATAAATCTGACGGAAACTCTGGGAATGAATGAACGAAAACCTCTGATAAACCTGAGACGACCTAGAACACGAAAACTCGGGACAAACCTGAAACAATCTTGAACACGAAAATCTGGAATAAACCTGAGTCAACCTAGAACACTACAGCGTGGGATAAGACTATTACTAAACTCAGTGGTCTGAAATGACAGAGAATAAAATTTGATTGAATATTTAAAATTGCAGCTAATTAAATCAGGATTTCCACGATTCAAAATTCCTATTTCCTAAATTCTTTATAGATCTAAAATTTAGCCATATAGAGAACCAACATTTAAACTAACCAATTTCGTTAATGAAAATTTTCAGATAATTTTATTTCCAATAAGACTCAAAATTTGCAATTGCAAACTCAGGAAAAGATGGGATAAACCTGAATCAACCTTGAACATGATAACCTGGGAAAAACCTGAAGAAATAACTGGGGTAAACTTGAAGCAATCAACGAAATATTGGGATAAAGATGAGTCAACCCAGAACCTAAGAACTTGGGATAAACCTGACGGAAACTCTGGGAATTAATCAACGAAAACCTCTGCTAAACCTGAAAGGACCTGGAACACGCAAACTCGGGACAAACCTGAGTCAACCTAGAACACTACAGCGTGTGATAAAACTATTCCAAAGCTCAGTGGTCTGAAATGACAGAATTTTCAGGTAATTTTATTTCCAATATGTCTCAAAATTTGCAATTCCAAACTCGGGAAAAGATGGGATAAACCTGAATCAACCTTGGATACGATAACCTGGGATAGACCTGAAGGAAAACTGGTGTAAACTTGAAGCAATGAATGAAAACCTGTGATAAACATGAGTCAACCCAGAACCCGAAATCTTGGGGTAAACATGAATCAATCTATAACTCAAAAACCGGGTTCTAGGTTGATTCATCTTTATCCCAGGTTTTCGGGTTCCAGGTTGATTTAGGTTGAACATGATAACTTGGGATAAACCAGGAGGAAAAATTTAGGTAAATGAACGAAAACCTGGGGTAAACATGAATCAACCTAGAACCCGAAAAATAGTGATGAACTTGAGTCAAACCATAACCCGAGAACAATAAACAAACCTAAATCAACTTTAACACGATAACTTGGAAATGAATGGACGAAACCCTCTGATAAACCTGAGACGACCTAGAACACGAAAAACTGGGGAGAAACCTGAAACAATCTTGAACACGAAAATCTGGAATAAACCTGAGTCAACCTGGAACTCTACAGCTTAGGATAGGATTCCTAAACTTAGTGGTCTGAAATGACAGAGAATAAAATTTGATTGAATATTTCAAATTGCAGCTATTTAAATCGAACTGCTATTCAAATCAGGATTTTCACGATTCAAAATTCGCATTTCCCAAATTCATTATAGATTAAAAATTTCCAAAATAACCAATTTCAGTACCTATTGAAAATATTCACTTAATTTCCAATTAGACTCAAAATTTGCAATTGCAAACTCAGGAAAAGATGGGATAAACCTGAATCAACTTTGGACACGATAACCTCAGGTAACCCTGAAAAAAAACTTATAACAATTAACAAAAACCTGGGATAAACATTAAACAACCTAGAAAGAGAAAACTAGGGATTACCATGAATCGATCTATAACAAATAAAACTTGGAATATACCTGAATCACCCAATAACAGAAAAACATAAGATAAACATGAATTGATGAACGAAACATTGAGATCAACCTGAATAAACCCAGAACCCGAAAACATGGTATAAACCTGAAGCAATGAACGAATACCTGGGATAAACATGAATCAAGTTAGAACCCGAAAACCTGGGATAAACATGAGTCTTTATATAACTCAAAAACTTGGAATATACCTGAATCAACCTATAAGAGGAAAACATGAGATAAACATGAATTGATGAACGAAAAAATGAGATCAACCTGAATCAACCCAGAACCCGAAAACATGGTATAAACCTGAAGAAAAAACTGGGGTACACTAGAAGCAATCAACGAAAATTTAGGATAAACATGAGTCAGCCGAGAACTCAAAAATTTAGAATAAACATGAATCAATCTATAACCCAAAAACCGGGTTCTAGGTTGATTCATGATTATCCCCGGTTTTTGGGTTCTGGGTTGATTTAGGTTGAACATGATCACTTGGTATAAACATGGAGGAAAAATTTAGGTCAATGAACGAAAACCTGGGGTAAACATGAAGCAACCTAGAACCAGAACCTAAATCAACTTTAACACGATAACTTGGGATAAACCTCAAGGAAACTATGGAAATGAATAAACGATAACTTCTGATAAACCTGACACGACCTAGAACCCGAAAATTCGGGACAAACCTGAAAAAATCTTAAACACGAAAATCTGGGATAAACCTGAGTCAACCTAGAACACTACAGCTTGAGATAAAACTATTTCTAAACTCAATGGTCTGAAATGACAGAAAATGAAATTTGATTGAATATTTTAAATTGCAGCTATTTAAATCAAACTGCCATTTAAATCAGGATTTAATGGATTCTCTGGATAAGATAAACTTTGATAACCCTGAAGGAAAACTGGGGTAAACTTGAAGCAATGAACGAAAACCTGGGATAAACATTAATGAACCTAGAACCAGAAAACTTGGGATAAACATGAATCTATATAACCTATAACCCAAAAACTTGGAATATACCTGAATCAACCTATAAAAGAAAAACGTAAGATAAACATTAATTATTGATGAACGAAAAGCTGAGATCAACCTGAATGAACCCAGAACCCGAAAACATGGTATAAACCTGAATCAACCTTGAACATTATAACCTGGGATAAACCTGAATCAAAAACTGGGGTTAACTTGATGCAATCAACGAAAAGCTGGGATAAATATGAGTCTACCCAGAATCCGAAAACTTCGTATAAACACGAATCAATCTATAACCCAAAAACCGTTTTCTAGGTTGATTCATGTTTATCCCAGGTTTTCAGGTTCCGGGTTGATTCAGGTTGATCATGATATCTTGGAATAAACCTGGAGGAAAAATTAGGTAAATGAACGAAAACCTGGGGTAAACATGAATCAACCTAGAACCCGAAAAATAGTGATGAACCTGAGTCAAACCATAACCCGAGAACAATGAACAAACCTAAATCAACTTTAACACAATAACCTGGGATAAGCCTGACCGAAACTCTGGGAATGAATGAACGAAAACCTCTGATAAACCTGAGACGACCTAGAACACGAAAACTCGGGACAAACCTTAAACAATCTTGAACACAAAAATCTGGGATAAACCTGAGTCAACCTAGAACACTACAGCGTGGGATAAAAACTAACTAAACACAGTGGTCTAAAATGACAGAATAAAATTTGATTGAGTATTTTAAATTGCAGCTATTTAAATCAAACTGGTGTTTAAATAAGGATTTCTACGATTCAAAATTCGCATTTCTCATTATTTTTTTAGATCCAAAATTTCCAGATTTAGAGCACCAACATTAAGATTTCAACGATTTAAAATAACCAATTTCATTTATGAATTTGAGGTAATTTTATTTCCAATAAGAAGAAACCAGAAGAAAAAACTGGGGTAGAGTTGAAGCAATGAACGAAAACCTGGGATAAACATTAATCAACCTAGAATTCGAAAACGTGAGATAAACCTGAATCACACTTGAACACGATAACTTTGGATAAACCTAAATCAACCTAGCACCCAAAAACTCGGAAAATACATAAATCAACCGACGAAAGCCAGGGGCAAACCTAAATCAACCATAACAGCAAAACTTTTGATAAACCTCAATAGCAATTGAGCACGCGATAACTTTGGCATAAATGTGAATCAACCTAATAGAGGAAAACATGGGAAAAGCCTGAATCAAAATATAACCAGAAAAATATAGGATTGAACGAAAACCTGGCGTAAACATGAATCTATCTAGAACCCGAAAGTTGGGGATAAACCTGAATCAACTTTAATTGAAAATTTAACACTTAATTATTTTAGTAATTTAATATTCACGGACAATAGCACTTATTGTTAGAGAGTAAACTCCAGTCGCACGTCGGGGCTGACTTTTTTTCCTAGGTTCTCACTTTCTCTACTTTCCCAGTTTGTCTTACGAACTTTGGTGTCTATTCGCCGTTTTCCTTCCTGACACAGACGTCATCTCACCTACCTGGCACCCTCAGCAGATTAATCTAAGCAAGCGTTCCTCTCTTTGTTTCGTTGACCAGCCGGACGCAAAGAACACCTTTGCCGTAAAATTCATTTTGGAACATCTATCGATCACCCGAATTAAGAACACGCCCACCTTTAAAAACACCATCTCGAAGAGAACGCGCCAACGGAAGAAACACTCAATACTCGCACCGCCGCGATTTCTTCAGATATCTGTCAAACCAGACGCCGATCCATCATGTCCGTCCTCACATTACTAGGGCGCACGTACACATCCGACTTAAAACATGCACAGGGCACAAAAGATTTATTAAAGCATTGTGTTTGGGTTTTTTTCTCCACCGGTGACGTCCTCTTGCAATTTGTCTGATCGATTGTGAGAAATAACGTTCGAACGAAACTGCCGAAAATACCGACTTTTGCAACGGAATTACAAAACGATACACATCCGTATGAATGACGGGGAATGACTGAACATCACTAATGCCAGTGCCATCATCAACTGCTAATTTAGAAACCCTTTTAAACGAATTATCCTCCGCCGCACTAATGTGCTTTTGTGTTGATGTAAGTCATAATACGTTCGGCTAAAGTGAAACAAAGCTAATATCAATATGTCCGAAGAAAAAACGAGCTGTTAATGAGCTGGCTACCTGCAGTCATCACGCTTCAACGAGATCGTACCGTGACAGTTTTGCGCTTTCTGCGGCGGTCATGAGGAGGTGCGTTCTGGTCATTAGCGACGGCGGGATGGAGTTTTGGAGGAGTTTGGACGGGAAGTATGTGTCGGGGAGGTTTCGAAATGTTGGGAGTGGGATGTTTCAGCGGCTGCAGGATGTGTCGGGAGGTGTCTCCTGTTGACCAAATGTCATCGTTAACACAAAGAGCTACTCCACTACTAGTAGTTTCTTCTTTTAGTCCTTTTTCATAATTCATATTTCTACTGCCTTCTCCCCTTCATCCATTTATTTCCCTTTCATCTATATTCCTCTCTTTCTTTTCTCACTTTTTCTCTCATCTCATTACATTCATATATTCAATCGTCTCTCTCTACACTCATAGCACATTCTACACCTTCTTCCTCCCTCTTCCAACCTATACCTATTCCCCCTCTCTTCATTTCCGCATGTAAACCCTACCGGAAATCCCTCACCTCTCACTCTTCTCCTTCGTTTTGTGTGTCATTCCTTCATCAGTTTCTTCACTTGCCTTTCCACCTCTCCCACCGTGATTTCTTCTCCTTCCTCTTCATCTCTATTGTTGTTTTCCCTTTTCCTTTTTTCCCGTTCACCAGCCTCATGAAGTATTCCTCCCACCCATTGTTCCTTTGTTTTTGTTCTTTTTCTAATAATATACTTCCACACCCCCTTCTCTTTTCTTATAGCTTTCATCTCGGCCTCTTCTGTTTGCTTTCGTCTTTTTCCATTCTCCTAGCTTCTTTATTGTTTCCTTCTTCCGTTGATCACGTTCTTTGTCTAACCATTCCTTTTTCTTTCTTGTTCCTCCATCTTCTATTGTTATTTCTCTTTTTGTTGCTGCTTCTTCTAATATTTCTTTCAATTCTTTCCTACGACTTGTCCCTTGAATCTTATCTTTTCTTTTGTCTTCCTCTTCCTATTGTATTATATATATACTTCTTCCCATGTTTCTTTTTCATCTCATCCTTTCTCCTCTGCCCCATATGTATTCATTCAACAATTCCCAACCCTTTTCCTCTATCTATTCCATCAACTTCTTTCCCTCTACATTTTCTACCTTGTCTTTGGATTTTCTTTTTCGAACGCCTCTCTCATCTTCCTAATTCCTGCCTCCTTTTTCCCCGATTCTCTAATTGTTCTAATATCTAATATCTAATTTAATATTATTTCTTCTTCCTGATTCATAACTTTTCATGTTTTCTTTTACATCCCTCGTTACTTCACTTGATTTGCAAACTCCCTATTTCAATTTAAAATTTATTATTTGTAATTTTTTGTAATTTATCTTAATTCTCCTTGAACCTGTCAGTCCTTCTAATTCTTCCAGTTTTTTTTATTTTTTGGATTCTACTTTATAATTACTTTTGAGCTCTTTCTCTTTTAATTGCTGAATTCGCAAAATTTTAATCAGTTCAAATCTAAAATAAGTGAATTTAGAAATTATTTTTAATTCCTGATTTTGTAACTTTTGAATTCGTGAATTTTCAGATTTTGATGAATATCCGAATTTGGCAATTTTAGATTTCACAACTTTTGGGGCGTTAAAATCTCATTCTATTCCAATTTTTAATCGTCCAAGTTTTCGATTTCTGATGCAATTATTGAATCACTGAAAATGAATTTACAAATTTTGAATCGTTAACATTTTGAATACCAGAATTCTGAATTCTCAAATTTTGAATTCATGAAATCTTGAATTTATGAATTTACAATTTTTTTATTCCCGCTTTGGACAATTTGATTTCATGAATTTTCAGATTTTGAATATTGAATTCCCAGATTCAGAAATTACAAGTTTTCAAATAAAAATACCCAGAACTCTGAACAGTTGATATTATGTATACATATTGCTGAATTTTTAAATTGGATTATCCGATACTCAAAATATGCAAATTTTGAATGTCAAGTATTGGCAAAAGCAATTGTAATATGAACGAAAGTCTTCAAAATTCTACACAAAAGGAACGTAAAATCTTGTATGAAACTCGGCGGTAATGGGAAATTATTGACACGTTTTGATTTTGATGTTTAGTAGCTCGCTTCGCTCGCTCATATATCACAATCGAAAAAGACAAAATAAACGCATTTATTGTAAAAGCATACATCCATTTTAATTTTGGTACTCAAATTTGGTATTGGGAATGTAACCTTGAAATGACAAAGGGGGGAGGCTCAGGTTAGAATATAGGAGCGAGCGAAGCGAGCTTTTACCCATCACAGTACGAATCAGTAAATTACATTATTAACCCAGTTGCATACAAGATTTTGTGTATCGCGACAAAATTACTACGAAATTACAAATTCTTTTACAATAAAATTTATTAACTAGCGAAGCGA
Organism: Diaperis boleti; assembly: GCA_963583935.1. Taxonomy (NCBI): domain Eukaryota; kingdom Metazoa; phylum Arthropoda; class Insecta; order Coleoptera; family Tenebrionidae; genus Diaperis; species Diaperis boleti. The sequence continues at coordinate 51,979,427 of OY757247.1, read as the reverse complement.
GCTGAGCGAGAACTATGAGAATCGCTAAATTACATAATTAACCCAGTTGCATACAAGAATTTATGTCGGATTCCAAAAATTAATAATTCGAAATATAGAAATTTTAAATGCCAAGTCTTGGAAAAAGCAATCATAATAGGAACAGGAATAACAAAAACATATTTTTACATACATACATGAATAACAAAAAAATCACATAAAAAATTACGAAAGTCTTCAAAATTTTACACAAAAGGAACATAAAATCTTGTATGAAACTCGGCTGTAATGGGAAATTATTGACACGCCTTGATTTTGATGTTCAATAGCTCGCCTCGCTCGCTCATATATCACAATCGAAAAAAAAAACAAAATAAACGCTTTTATTGTAAAAGAATACATAATTTTTAATTTTGGTACTCAAACTTGGTCTTTAGAAATGTAACCTTGAAATGACAAAGGGAGGACAAACCCGAATCAAACCTGAACAGAAAAATCTTGTATAACACCCTAAAAGCCCTAAACTAACCGAGAACGCGGAAACGTGGGATAAACCTGAATCAGCCTAGAACACAAAAATTTGTGATTGACCTAAATCAACCTAGAACATGAAATCCTGATCTGACCGGAAATGATCTGAATCCACCTAGAACAGAAATTCTGGAATAAACCTGAATCAATGAACGAAAACAAAGGATAAACCTGAATCAACTTAAAACACCCTATAAACTTGCCATAAAGCTGAATCAACAGAAAATTCAAAAATTTGCGATAAACCTAAATCAACCTAGAAAAATTTGGGATAAGCCTGAATCAACCAAGGTCCCGCAAACTTGAGAAAACCTGTATCGATATATTAGGACCCGAAACTAAGGATAAACTGCAATCTACATTGAACACGATAATTTGGGATACCTAAACCTGAATAAACATTTAATCAAGCCTGTGATAATCTTGAACCAACTTTAAAGATTAAAACCTGGGATAAATCAATGAACGAAAACCGGGAATAAAAATAAATCAACGTAAAATCCGAAATCTGGGATAAACCTGAATAAAAGTATAACCCGAAAACGTAAAGAACGATAAATTGGGATAGACCTGAGCCAACCTAGAACCCAAAAGTTGGGACAAACCTGAATCAGCCTAGAACCGGAAAACTAGTAATACATATAGCTGAATCAATCTAGAATGAAAGAATCAATATAGGACTTAAAAACTTGGGACGAACCTGAATCAACCTAGGACCCGAAAACTTGGGATAGACCAGAATCAACCTAGAACAGGAAAACCTGTGAATTGAAATCCCTAATTCGGAAAATTTTACGCAGTTGAAATCTAACATAAGTGAATTTACAAATTATTTTAAATCCCTGATTTGGTAAATTTTGAATTCGTGAATTTTCAGATTTTGAATATGAATTGAATTCCCGGATTTAGAAATTATAAATTCAAACAGGAATATCCAGAATTCTGAACAGTTGATATCATTTTGCAAATTGTAGATTGTTGAATTTTAATTCCACTTTGGAAATTTAAGCCATTCAAATTTCGAATCCTTGACTTTGAATTCTGAAATGTACATCAATCAAATGTTGAATTCGCAAATTTGAAATCGTGAAAATTCTCAATTTGGAAATTTTGCATCATTGAAGTCTAGAGAATTCGTAAAATTACAATTTTTTTTTATTCCGAATTTACACATTCTGAATCGTTAACATTTTGAATACTTGAATTCTCAAATTTTGAATTAATAAAATATTGAATTTATGAACTTGTAAACTTTGGATAATTTATTAAAATTCCTAATTCGGAACGGTTGAAATCCAAAACAAGTAAATTTACATTTTTTTGAATTCTTGCTTTTGTGAATTTTGAATTCACGAATTTTCAGATTATGAATATTGAATTCCCGGATTCAGAAATTACAAGTTTTCAAACAGAAATACCCAGAATTCTGAACAGTTGATATCTTGAATTTGTAAATTTTGAGTTGTTGAATGTTTGAATTCCTGATTTTTTTAATCGTTTGGAAATTCTCAATTTACAAATCTTGCATCACTGAAGTCTAGACAATTCGTAAAATTACAAATTTTTCTTAAATTCCAAATTTACACACTGAATCGTTAAAATTTTGAATTACTGAATTCTGAAAATTTCAATTCATAAAATTTCGAATTTTTGAACTTGTAAATTTTGTATAGTAAAATCTTTAATTGCTGAATTCGCGAAACTTTAATGGTGAAAATTTTGAAAAGTCATTCGTTATTCGTGGAAATTGTGAATTTGAAAATTTGAATACTGAATTTCTAAATTAAAAATCTTTGATCGATTAATCTTAAATTCTAGAATTCTAAATTTTGAATAATCGAAATCCCAAATTTTTTGCAACAGTTGAAATCCAAAATAAGTGAATTTAATTTTTTTTAATTCATGTTTTTGTAAATTTTTAATTCACGAATTTTCAGATTTTGAACAGTTGATATCATTTTGCAAATTGTGGATTGTTGAAATTTTGAATTCCTATTTTTTTTTTAATCCAGCTTAGAAATTTGAGCCGTTCAAATTTAGAATTCTTGAATTTTCAAATGAATGACCGTATTTGAGAATTTTAAATCTCCCAAATTTTGGAGCGTAAAATCTTCTCATAAAATATCATCGTAGCAATTTTAAGTAAGTATTACAAATTTTTGGGCAGTTCAAATCGCATATTTCTGAGTTTTCCATTTTTTAATCGTTCAAATTTTCACCTCCTGGATTCTGCAATGTACATCAATCAAATCCTGAATGCGCAGATTGGAAATTTTTTTGAATGCCTGCTTTTGTAAATTTTTTGTAAAGTATTCAAATAGCAATACCCAGAATTCTGAACAGTTGATATCTTGAATTTGTAAATTTTGAATTGTTGAGATCTTTTTAATCCAGTTTTGAAATTTAAGCCATTCGAATTTCGAATAGGTACTTGAATTTCCAAATGAATATCCGATTTGGGCAATTTTAAATCTCCCCAATTTTGGGGCGCTAAAATCTGATATTCTTGTATTGGATTTCTGCTGCAATTATTGAATCATTGAATTCCTGAATATGGGAATTTGTAAATTTTGAATCCTAGGAATTTTAAATCTCCCAATTTTTTGGGCAGTTGAAATCGCATTTATTTCTGGGTTATATAATTTTTAATCGTTCAAATTTTCAACCTCTGAATTCTGAAATGTACATCAATAAAATCTTAAATTCGCAAATTCTCAATTTGGAAAATTTGCATCATTGAATTTAGACATTTTGAATCGTGACAATTTGGAATTCCTGAATTCTAAAAGTTCGAATTCATGAAATCTAGGATTTTGAATAATAAAATTAATTGCTGAATTTGCAAAATTTTAATGGTGAAGATTTACAAACTTTGAAGTCATTTGTGAATTCCCGAATCGTGGGAACTTATTAAAAGTTTATGAGAAACAGAAATCAGAAGAAGGCAATTTGGAAAATTCATTTTAATAATTTAGAACTTTATCCTACCATTGGCTATCCCCGGGGTTCGAAAAAATATGCAAAACTCTAAAGAGAAAACAAATATGGGTTGAAGCGGATTCCAAAACCACGTGTCGCGTGATTGGATCACCGAAAATACAGATAACTTCTTTCTATTGATATTTCTCCCAAACCTAACCTAAGTGCACGTCAATGTAATTTGGAGACGATACAGTAAAATTATCTTGCGTTACAAATATCTCTAATAACCACGAGACTAATGCGTTAACGACGGTTGAGCCCACAACGTGTAGAGCATGTCTGCAATAATTATTGTTGTATAAAGTTATAAATTACTGTAGCGTGAAAACGCGTTTAGCTAGGACGTTGATTCAAAATGAGACAACATCGAAACATAGAAGAAAAAAGAAATTTTGATTGGGTTTACTAAAAATATGTCCGATTTTTTTCTGATTCAGAACGAAGTGGAGCCAAATATGGTTCGACGCCGACAAAGCGAACACCACTAAATTATTCAGAATCCATCTCCGCACTGCACCCTCCAGGTGCATTTCGCAGATAATCCTCGACCTGTCGGTTCATTTATTCGCAGTTTTACAACAAAATAATGGTTATTTACCGTCCTTAATTCATCTCCCGCGGCCGTACCCGCCATCATCATTTAAAATCACTTGCCCGATCAATTCTTGCACTCGACGATTTAGCACCCCGTCAACATCGTCACCGCATCCTCCGCACGTCCCGAGAAGTAAAACCGACACGCAACAATCCTTTGAACGATAAAATGATAAATTGTGAGTGCATTCATGCAAAGTACCACCCAGAAGCTAATCATCTCGTACAATGGCGACTCCGGCTGAATTCACATCTTTAACGCATTAAATTATGAAAAGACGCATAGCGGCCATGTGTCTTAAGACGGTGGCCGCAATGTCCGAGGGAGTATGTAAAGCGTCGGAGTGCGGCCGTGCAAGGGCCGAAGGGTTGACTCATTTCCTGACCAACGCTTGATTAATGATGTCTAATAACAACGCTCCGACCACTCCGACTCTTCAAACTGTATTAGATTCATGAGGATTGTGTTTTTGACGGTTCTTATTTCGGGAAACACGAGAGTTTAAGATATTTGGTCGAACGTTTGGGACTTTCTGGTCGGGAAGGGCATCAATCACGGCTGTCGGGAGACGGGGACATGTGGTACTTGGAAAAATGTTGCTTTCGAGTGGTGTTTGCATAATTACTTAATTAGGAATCTGTTTGGGCCGCGGCAACTTAAGACTCTTTCACGGCAAAAAGGGCTTTAAAGGCGATCAAATTGTGTTTTTGTCTGATGCTAAAGATTTACTTTTCTTACTCCGTCTTGAGTACAAACGTGTCGATAACGAGACGTTTTGAGAACTTTATAGACATTAAAGAAACATTTTTGTAATTTTATTTGCATGGCGATCTTTCGTCTTTATACCTCTCACGCAAAATATTATCGTTTTGAAGTCAGTCGGCGCGTTGGCAGCCCCCTTGCAACCCTGTTTTCTCTATTTAAATATTACACAATTAAGTTTCACACAATTCCCAATAAAATTATACATTCCACATTCCAGATTTCTGTTTTCAGATTTTACATTCTAAATTCCAGATTTCACATTGTAGACTTTCAAATTTAGATTTCATATTTTACATTCCAGATTCCACATTTCATACTTCATATTCCACTTTCCAGATTTCGGGTTTCATCTTTCAGATATGAAAGAACATATTTCAGATTTTAGATTTCCGATATTAGATTCCAGATTTCACATTCTAAATTCCACATTTCGGGTTTAAGTTTAAGTTTCAGCATACACATCTCAGATTTCACATTCCAGATTTTATATTCCACATGTCACATTGTAGATTTTTAAATTTAGAAGATGTTAGATTCAGAATGCAGATTTCAGTGTTATAGTTCTACATTTTAAATTGCAGATTTCGCATTCCACATTTCGGATTTAATTTTAGGTTTCAGCATACAGATTTCAGATTTTACATTCCAGATTCCACATTTCATATTTCATATTCCACTTTTCAGATTTCGGGTTTCATCTTTTAGATTTGTAAACAGATTTCAGATTTAAGATCTCCGATATTAGATTCCAGATTCCATTCTAAATTCCACATTCCATATTTCGGGTTTAATTTTAAGTTTCAGCATACAGATCTCAGATTTCACATTCCAGATTTCGGATTTCATATTTTAGGTTTGAGAACAGATTTCATATTTTAGATTTCCGATTTCACATTGTAGATTTTTAAATTTAGATGTTAGATTCAGAATGCAGATTTCAGTGTCACAGTTTTACATTTTAAATTGCAGATTTCACATTCCACATTTCGGATTTAATTTTAGGTTTCAGCATACAGATTTCAGGATTTCACATTCTAGATTCCACATTTCATATTTCATATTCCACACTTCAGATTTTGGGTTTCATCTTTTAGATTTGAGAACAGATTTCAGATTTTAGATCTCCGATATTAGATTCCAGATTTCACATTCTAAATTCCACATTCCATATTTTGGGTTTAATTTTATGTTTCAGCATACAGATCTCAGATTTCACATTCCAGATTCTATATTCCACATTCCAGATTTCGGCTTTCATATTTTAGATTTGAGAACAGATTTCATATGTTAGATTCCCGATTACACATTCTAAATTCCACATGTCACATTGTAGATTTTAAAATTTAGATGTTAGAATCAGAATGCAGATTTCAGTTACAGTTTTACATTTTAAATTGCAGATTTCACATTCCGCATTTCGGATCTAATTTTAGGTTTCAGCAAACAGATTTCAAAATTCACATTCCATATTCCACATTCCACATGACACATTGTAGATCCTCAAATTTAGATTTTATATTCAGAATGCAGATTTCAGTGTTTCAGTTTTACATTTTAGATTGCAGATTTCTCATTCCATATTTCGGATTTTATTTTAAGTTTCAGCATACAGATCTCATATTTCACATTCCAGATTTTATATCCCACATTTCGGGTTTTATCTTTTAGATTTGAGAACAGATTTCAGATTTTAGATCTCTAATATTGGATTCCAGATTTCACATTCTAAATTCCACGTCACATTGCAGATTTTCAAATTTAGATTTTATATTTACAATCCAAATTTCAGTGTTTCAGTTTTACATGTTATATTGCAGATTTTACATTCCATATTTCGGGTAAGTTTCAGCATACAGATCTCAGATTTCACATTCTAGATTTTATATTCCACATTCCAGATTTCGTCTTTCATATTTTAGATTCCCGATTTCAGATTCTAAATTCCACATGTCACATTGTAGATCTTCAAATTTAGATTTTAGATTCAGAATGCAGATTTCAGTGTTACAGTTTTACATTTTAGATTGCAGATTTCACATTCCATATGTCGGATTTAACTTTAAGTTTCAGCATACAGATCTCAGATGTCACATTCCAATTTTTATATTCCACATTAAAGATTTTGCTTTTCATATTTAGATTTGAGAAAACAGATTTCAGATTTTAGATCTTCGATATTATATTCCAGATTTCACATTCTAAATTCCACATGTCACATTGTAGATTTTCAAATTTAAATTTTAGATTCAGATGCAGATTTCAGTGTTTCCGTCTTACATTTTAGATTGCAGATTTCGCATTCCATATTTCGGATTTATTTTTAAGTTTCAACATACAAATCTCAGATCTCACATTCCATATTCATATTCCACATTGCAGATTTCGGGTTTCATCATGCTTCAGATTTGAGAGAACAGATTTCAGATTTTAAATCTCAGATATTAGATTCCAGTTTTCACATTCTAAATTCCACATGTCACATTCTATATTTTCAACATTAGATTTTAGATTCACAATGCAGTTTCACATTTTACATTTCAGATTTCACATTCCACATTTCGGATTTAATTTTAGGTTTCACCAAACAGATTTCCGAATTTACATTCCATATGCCACATTTCATATTTCATATTCCACATTCCAGATTCCGTGTTTCATCTTTTAGATTTGAGAACAGACTTCAGATTTCGTGTTTCAGATTTTAGATTCCAGATTTCAACATCTAAATTCCACATGTCACATTGTAGATTTTCAAATTTAGGTTTTAGATGCAGATTGCAGATTTCACATTCCACATTTTGGATTTAGTTTTAGGCTTCAGCTTACAGATTTGAGAATTCACATTGCATATTCCACATTCCAGATTCTGGGTTTCATCTTTTAAATTTGAGAAAACAGATTTCAGATTTTAGATCTCGGATATTAGATTCCAGATTTCACATTCTAAATTCCACATGTCACATTATAAATTTTCAAATTTAGGTTTTAGATGCAGAATGCAAATTTCAGTGTTTCCGTTTTACCTTTTATATTTCGAATTTAAATTTAAGTTTCAACATACAGATCTCAGATGTCACATTCCAGACTTTATATTCCACATTCCAGATTTCGGGTTTCATCTTTTAGATCTGAGAAGAGATTTTAGATCTCCGATATTAGATTCTATATTTCACATTCTAAATTCCACATGCCGCATTTTCAAATTTAGCTTTTAAATTCAGAATGCAGATTTCAGCCTTTCAAACATTTTACATTGCAGATTTCACATTCTATATTTTGGATTTACTTTTAAGTTTCAGCATACAGATTTCAGATTTTACATTGCTGATTCCACATTTCAAGTTTCATATTCCACATTCCAGATTTAGGGTTTCATGCTTCAGATTTGAGAGAACAGATTTCAGATTTTAAATCTCAGATATTAGATTCCAGTTTTCACATTCTAGATTTTCAAATTTAGATTTTAGATTCAGAATGCAGATTTCAGTGTTTCAGTTTTACATTTTAGATTGCAGTTTTCACATTCCACATTTCGAATTTAATTTTAGGCTTCAACATACAGATTTCAGATTTCACATTCTAAATTCCACATGTCACACTGTAGATTTTCAAATTTAGATCTTAGATTCAGAATGCAGATTTCATTGTTTCAGTTTTACATTTTAGATATTGCAGATTTAACATTCCACATTTCGGATTTAGGTTTCAGCATTCAAAATTCATTTCATATTGCATAATTGTATTTTCAGTTTCAGATTTTAGATTTAGAATAAGGCAGATTGTGGAGGTCACTGCAGATTTCGGATTTCACATTTCGGATGGCAGATTTAAGGTGAAATTTCAACTAGGATGTTTTAGATTTCATATCCCATACCTACCTATTTCAAATTTGATATTGAGATTTTATTTTTTAGTTTTTTGATTACAGATTCCATACTTTACATGCCAGATTTAGATTCCGGATTCAGAATGGAGATTTCAGGTTTAAGAACGCAAATTTCAGACTTGTGTGCTCCTTGTTGTTGTGTTTTCATAATTCCCGCTTTCGTTCCATTTTCCCTTTCTTTTGTCTACACTATAATATTGTAAAAATTCTCCTGGCGTTTTCTTGTTTCGGCATAAACGTACATTACTCTCAAATCGGCTTAAATTTACTTTGTAAGTTAAGTATTATTAACGGCTCAGTTGCGATCTGCAGTTCCTTTTTGTTGAAACTTCACTCCACCCTTCAGCATAAGTCGGTGCTTTATGTAGATCCGCTTTTATGTTTCTACAAACCTGCGATATGAGCTTTTAAAACACTCGGGGACATATCCGTGAACGCGCTTGTAGTAATTTCAATGCGTCCACATAACAGCAGGAACAGAAGAAATACACCGGGAGGACTCACCGGAGCCGCGATTCTTGCTGCAACTGCCAGGTGTTCGAGTCAACTAAACACTTAATTGGTGTTTTAATCGGAATCGCGTAATGGGTGTACGTAACGAGCGGTTGGTTGCGTTGGACGGAAAGTGAGTCAGTGCAAGCAAAATCTCTCCTCGTCTCCGTCAGCTGATGACGGCATTATTGATATTTAAGAATAAGATGTAAAGGAACATCAAATGATAAGAGATACTTACGCCCCTCCAAGAGCGAGCGGCATTCAGAGGCGCGCGTCGTCAGCGCCACGACGCTCGACGTCCCTTCGGTATTTAACAGGGCATCGGCAACCACGCGGTGCACCATTCTTGTCCGTGCCGCTGCACCAACACCGTCTAGTTGCGACACGACGTTTTCTCGCTCTTGACGCACTAAAAGCGATCTCGAATTTTTTTTTTTCGGACCGGCCGACGATTATGCAGATGAGCGCGACCGCCGGTGGTGAGTGAAATCGGCATTCGTCGCGATCCCCAAATCAGGTATTTCTTAATTTTTTCCGAATTTTACCTCGTAATTGCGGGCAGCTCGTCACGCTAACAACGCAAATCCCGCCTCCAGCGGCCCGAGTCCCGGCCCACTCGGCGAGTTCCGGCCCGTCCCATTGGCTCTCCCCGACACCACGTGACCGGCCATCATCCTCCTCAATGAGAAAGAAACAAAAACAACCGTCACTAACAGTAACTGTGAACACACACGTAACAATCGTTTCCTATTTCTGGCGAGCATCGCTCGAATTTCGCGGGTTCCGTTGACGAGTGACGCGTAGTGTGCTAGTGCCGCGGACCCAGTGATTCCCAGTGATGGTAGGCGGCGTGGCGGCGGCGGCCGCGGCTCAATGAGAGTGAAACACCCGCTGCTCCGGATGCCGACGGGACGCCTCGACGACGACGACTTCGTGGTGGTGAAGACGCGGTCCAACAGTCCGGAGAGCGCCGGGGGCGGCGGCGGCGGCGGAGGCGGCAACGGCTTCTGGCTGTCGGGGGCGCCGCACCCGGGCCTGCCCGTCGTCGAGGGATGCAACGAGACCGGCTTCATCAACAGCCAGCCGTCGATGGCCGAGTTCATGACGGCGCTGCCCCATCTGTCGGGGGACCTGGCGCACGGGCCCGCCATCAGCCCCCAGAGCACGCCGCCGGGACCGGGGTATCCCATGGAGGTGGCGCACGGGATGGGCTCGCCGGGGGTCAACGTGCCGGAGTACCCCTGGATGAAGGAGAAGAAGACCACGAGGAAGAGCAGCCAGCAAGGTAAAGCGTCGGTAGTTGACCCAACAAGCTTACTATATCCTTGGTGATAGACATCTATAACAACCTCTAGATACTAGGAAAAAATATTTTAAATAATAATTTTAAACACTTCTTAGTTTTTTGCAACAGTTCAAATTCAGTGGTATTGCAGAGATTCTTTTGTTTGGATGTATCAACTGGTTATGTTACTTTCTTCTTTTTTTCTAAAAACATCAACATCGGCTTGATGACAATAACAATTTGGTTGCCGAAAGGCGTCGATGAATAAAAGGACAGTGATGGAGGTCCCTCAATGAATTGAGCTGCAGTGGTCCGTCTCTCATTTTTTTTTTTTTTTAGATTCTGGTTACCCACACAAATTCGGTTGTATCTACTAACAAAATGACTATACAATGTCAAAAAATTTGTGATTTTTAACTGTTCACAATACTAATATAATAATTTGCACGATCTCAAAATAGGGCCTAAAGTGAAGCTTTTACTCCCTAGGGAATTATTACTTAGTGGGCTACAAATTAATACAGGGTCGTTAAAAATGATTCATACATCCAGTAGGCTTTCTCCATCTAATTTTGTTTTCCATGATGCACTTATATGAATCATTAATTTATGAAGACCGGATATATGCCATCTGATATTTGTTTTTTATTATTATTGATATTTATTTTTTATTTTACTATTAATATTGGCCAAAATAGAATAAAAAAAAATTATTTTTTCTATTTTGTGTAGCTCTTAAATACAATGAAGTACATATATAATATCCTTGATACGGTAATAGCCAGCTAGATTAAAAATTCTGTTAATCAAACTGCGTATTTTATATATTGATAAAATGATAATGAGTAATAAAAATAGTATTTGTGATAAAATAAACTTTTAATTGAGACCAAATCTATCTAAGTATATAGGTATATCTTGTAAAAAAAATGCTTATCACAATTTTTTATATGCTGGATGTCTTATCGCTCTCATTCTTTTAGATCAGCATCAAAAAGCAAACATTGACAATAAATTTATTTTTACTCTTTTAGATGTCCATACTATGAATGTTATAGCTGCCTTTAAATTTCGGCAATAGTAAATACGCGTTCCATATTTCAAATTGAGGATACAATAGAAAACAAATTTATCAATAAGAAGTTCTGAATAAATATCTGGCTCCGACCTTTATGTCCATCATCCAAAAGGAACAGCTATAACAGAAGATATAATTTTGGTATTTAATATGCAGAAGAATTTAGTTAATTGTGTAATTGGACAATTAGGAACCTTTTTAGATGTAGCTATCTAGTATGGTTTAAGAGAAAATCGCTTTTTGATTATAACCTACAGGTTTTTTATAATATAAATGAGTTGACTTATATACCACTTTTATGACCTACCTTTTCTTCAAGTAGTTATGTTTAGGTAAAGGTTTGAAGATTATTTGTTCATCATGGGTTAATAAACCTGCCTGAGCGGTAAAAATTTTAAACGCTAAGAAAGTAATCGTCATTAATCGGTGGTTAATTATCATATCGCACTAGAAGACAAACACAGGACTAATATCTTTTAACCAATGCTTAGTATTGAAGATGTAAATTTTAATTTTTTCAAATTAATGAAAACTATTAGAATGCTTTCAAAATCCTTTTTTGATATATTTCATAATTTTAGCCCATAATTTAACACAATCCCAGTAGACTTTGACTTTCTTCGGAAAATTTAGTATCCGACCCACTATTTTGTTTAGATACATAATGTATTCAGTTTTGTCGTTTCAGTGTTGAAGATAAATCTTTCCATTCGTAAACATCTTCTATAGTTGCATTTGAATTACCTTCGGGTTTTCCGAATTTGCCCTTTTCCACATTATTTACAAAAGTCAAATATTTTCTCTCCGTTTTTCAGGACATTTGATGGTGGAAATAATCGCAAGATATTACAAATAAAATCATATCATACAAAACTCTGCATCAAATTGGACTCCAAATAAGAAACCCAGAATTAAAATTGAATCAAATCAAATCAATATTCGAATTTTTGTATTTTGTTTCTAATATTTTTCAATTGTAATATTTTTTTTAGAACATGCTTAGATTCTTTAGACTTCGGGAAATCTTTTGTTCTTTCTAGACCTTTGGTTTCATGAATGAAGAGACTGTGGAATTGAGAAGTTGGGACACTTGATAATATAGAGGAATCGAAAAATAAAAATCTCATGAAAACTATAAAAATTTAAAAATTTAAACTAAAAATGATGAGAAAGCTGAAAAACCGAGTCACATAGAAATTTTGAAAATTGGGACCCAGGAAAACTAAGATAAATCTGAGAAACTAAAAATATCTACCTATAAAGCTTGTAAAACTGAGGCCCAGCAAAATATCTTATGGTTAATTTTTTAAAACCAATATGGTGACTGCAAACGTGTTCAATTTTTATTTAGTACGGAGCATTTCGGTTGTTTAAATAAATGCATTTCTTTTTTTAAATTGTCTTATGTTTTTTTCTCAAAGGGACAATTAAAATTAATGAATAAAAGCAATGATTCTAAAAGTAAATTTAATTTAATGCCTTGTGGTACCTACTCCGCCAAGCTGCAATTTGAAAACTTGCATTCTGAATCTGGAAACTAAAATTTACAATTGGAAATCTCTAACCTAGAAGCTGCAATCTAGAATGTGAAATTTGAAATTGTTGTAATAGAAAATTAAAAACTTTTATCGTAAAATCTATATTTTAAAATTTAAAATATCAAATTATAAATCTAGAATATGACCTCCAGAACCTGCAATTTGAAAATTTCTGAATCGGGAATTAAAAACTTGAATTAAAAATCTGTAATCTAGACTGGAATCTAGAATGTGAAATCTGTAAGCTAGATTGTAGAATCTGTAATGTGAAATTTGTAATCATTGATCAAAAATTCAAAACATGAATTCAGAAGTACAAAAGATCTAATTCTAAATCTGGAATGTAAACATCGACAACCCGCAATTCGGAAATTTGCATTCTATATCTGGAATCTAAAATTTAGATTGACATCTGTAAGCTAGAATGTAAAACCTGTAATGTGAAATTGAAACATCTAATTCTAAATCTGGAATGTGAAGATCGACAACCCGCAATTTGAAAACTTGTATTCTGAATCTAGAAACTAAAATCTAAAATTGAAGATCTCTAACCTCAATCTAGAATGTGAAATTTGGAATGATTGTAGTAGAAAATCAAAAACTTCTACCCTAAAATCTATATTTTGAATTTTAAAATATCAAATTCTAATCTGGAATATGAGATCCAAACCCGCAATTTAAGAATTTACATTCTGAATCCGGAATCTAAAATTTGAAGTTGGAAATCTCCAATCTGTAATCTAGAATGTAGAGGTTGCAATGTGAAATTTGGAATCTTTGATCAAAAATTGAAAACTTAAATCTTGAAATCTGAAACATCTAATTCTAAATCTGGAATGTGAACATCGACAACCCGCAATTTGAAAACTTGCATTCCCAATCTAGAAACTAAAATCTAAAATTGAAGATCTCTAACCTCAATCTAGAATGTGAAATTTGGAATTATTGTAGGAGAAAATCAAAAACTTCTACCCTAAAATCTATATTTTGAATTTTAAAATATCAAATTCTAATCTGGAATATGAGATCCAAACCCGCAATTTAAGAATTTACATTCTGAATCCGGAATCTAAAATTTGAAGTTGGAAATCTCCAATCCGTAATCTAGAATGTAGAGGTTGTAATGCGAAATTTAGAATCTTTGATCAAAAATTGAAAACTTAAAAACTGAAATCTAAAACATCTAATTCTAAACCTGGAATGTGAAGATCGACAACCCGCAATCTGAAAACTTGCATTCTGAATCTAGAAACTAAAATCTAAAATTGAAGATCTCTAACCTCAATCTAGAATGTGAAATTTGAAATTATTGTAGGAGAAAATCAAAAACTTCTACCCTAAAATCTATATTTTGAATTTTAAAATATCAAATTCTAATCTGGAATATGAGATCCAAACCCGCAATTTAAGAATTTACATTCTGAATCCGGAATCTAAAATTTGAAGTTGGAAATCTCCAATCTGTAATCTAGAATGTAGAGGTTGTAATGTGAAATTTGGAATCTTTGATCAAAAACTGAAAGCTTAAATCCTGAAATCTGAAACATCTAATTCTAAATCTGGAATGTGAAGATCGACAACCCGCAATCTGAAAACTTGCATTCTGAATCTAGAAACTAAAATCTAAAATTGAAGATCTCTAACCTCAATCTAGAATGTGAAATTTGAAATTATTGTAGGAGAAAATCAAAAACTTCTACCCTAAAATCTATATTTTGAATTTTAAAATATCAAATTCTAATCTGGAATATGAGATCCAAACCCGCAATTTAAGAATTTACATTCTGAATCCGGAATCTAAAATTTGAAGTTGGAAATCTCCAATCCGTAATCTAGAATGTAGAGGTTGTAATGTGAGATTTGGAATCTTTGATCAAAAATTGAAAACTTAAATCCTGAAATCTATCTAAAACATCTAATTCTAAATCTGGAATGTGAAGATCGATAACCCGCAATTTGAAAACTTGTAATCTCAATCTAGAAACTAAAATCTAAAATTGAAGATCTCTAACCTCAATCTAGAATGTGAAATTTGGAATTATTGTAATAGAAAATCAAAAACTTCTACCCTAAGATCTATATTTTGAATTTTAAAATATCAAATTCTAATCTGGAATATGAGATCCAAACCCGCAATTTAAGAATTTACATTCTGAATCCGGAATCTAAAATTTGAAGTTGGAAATCTCCAATCTATAATCTAGAATGTAGAGGTTGCAATGTGAAATTTGGAATCTTTGATCAAAAATTGAAAACTTAAATCCTGAAATCTGAAAGATTTAATCCTAAATCTGGAATGTGTGCATTAAGAACCCCCAATTCTAAATCTGGAATCTAGAATCTAAATTTTAAAATGTGTAATTTAGAATGTGAAATCTGAAATCTGCAATACAAAATCAAAAAAACTAAAAATAAAATCTGTTTTTTGAAATTTAAAATATCAAATTATAAATTTGGAATATGACATACAGAACCCGCAATTTGAAAATTTGCATTCTGAATCGGGAATTGAAAACTTGAATTGAAAATCTGTAATCTAGACTTTGGAATCTAGAATGTGAAATCTGTAAGCTAAAATGTAGAAGCTGTAATGTAAAATTTGTAATCTTTAATCAAAAATTCAAAACTTGAATTCAGAAATCTAAAACATCTAATTCTAAATCTGTAATGTAAACATGAACAACCCCCAATTCGGAAATTTGCATTCTATATCTGGAATCTAAAATTTAGACTGAAATCTGTAAGCTAGAATGTAAAATCTGTAATGTGAAATTGAAAATTTTAACTTTTAAATCTGAATTCTAGAATTCAAAAGCTTGAATGTGGAAGTTCTCATGTTAAATTTGGAATCTTTAAACGAACATTGAAAGCTTGAATTCTGAAATCTAAAACATCTAATTCTAAATCTGGAATGTGTACATTAACAACCCCCATTTCTAAATCTAGAATCTAGAATTTAAATTTTAAAATCTGTAATCTAGAATGTGAAATTTGGAATCTGTAAACTAAAATCAAAAAATCTGTATTTTGAAATTTAAAACATCAAATTATAAATCTGGAATATGACATCCACAACACGCAACTTGAAAATTTACATTCTGAATAAGGAATCTAAAGTTTGAAGTTGTAATCTATAACTTGAAATATAGAATGTGAAATCAGGAAGCTAGAATGTAGTGGTTGTAATGTGAAATTTGGAATCTTTGATCAAACATTGAAAACTTGAATCCTGAAATCTGAAACATCTAATTCTAAATCTAGAATGTGAACATAGATAACCCGCAATGTGAAAACTTGTATTCTGAGTCTGGAATCTAAAATTGAAAATTGAAAATCTCTAACCTAGAAGCTGCCATCTATAGAATGTAAAATCTGGAATTTGTAATAGAAAATCAAGAACTTTTACAGTAAAATCTATATTTTGAATTTTAAAATATCAAATACTAATCTGGAATATGAGTTCCAAACCCGCAATTTAAAAATTTACATTCTGAATCGGGAATCTAAAATTTGAAGTTGGAAATCTCCAATCTACAATCTGTAATCTAGAATGTAGAAGTTGTAATGTGAAATCTTTGATCAAAATTTAAAAACTGGAATCCTGAAATCTCAAACATCTAATTCTAAATCTGGAATGTGAACATTAACAACCCCCAATTTGGAAATTCAAATTAAGCTAGAATGTAGACGCTGTAATGTGAAATTTGGGTAAAATTTGGAATCTACTCAAAAATTGAGAAATTGAACCCTGATGAAATCTACGATTTTGCAAGGTTTAGTGAGTTTTAGGGTGGAAAAGAGTAGGTCCTAGAAGGTCCTTGAGCAGCCTAGAATGTTGATAAAATCACATGTCGCAATGAGTAAAAAATGTTTTGAAAGGATAACGGAGCTTCATAAAAGGATAATTGTAGTTTCTGAGAGGTCCCCGAAAATCAGTATAGGACCGTTTAAAAAATCTTAGGATAAGAAAGAGTAGGCCCATAAAGGACCCTCAACTGTCTAGAATTTTGATGAAAGCTTACAAAGAGCCTAGAAAAATTTATAAGCATCCGATGTCGCAACAAGTTTGAAAAGATATCAGAATTTCACTAAAGGATAATTGTAGATTTTGAAAAGTTCTCCGAATGTTTAGCAGAAATCTGTATATGTTACGTGCTTCCGATTTTGTAGGAAGGTTTAAAAAAGATGATTAGGTTCTAGAACATTCTTGAGCTGATGTCTAGAGTGTTGATAAAAACAAAACTGCTTATAAATTATAACTGCTCCAGACCATCTAAAAAGTTTTCGGATGAGAAGAAGTAGGTCCTAGAAGGTCTTAAATTTAACTGTCAACAAATTTTTGTTTAAAAAATATGAGCTTACCGAATTCAACCGTCGCCGTCGATGATACATTGTACAAGAAAACTTTGCATAATTGTTTGTCATAGATGGAAGTCATTTGTTTCGGATCTACACAAACAATTTGACTAATGACAGAAGTTAAAAAGTTACCAATTGATTTAACAATTTTAAATGTTATTTATAAACGCTCCTTAAGTTTTTCTAGACAATTATGCAAATCCAATTAATGATAATGGCCTTTTTAGATCTGAATCAACTTTATTCCATTAATGTATAATAATTCAGCCACAAGAATCAATTGGTTACAACAATTAGTAATCGCTTCTAGGACGTAGGGGAGACCGCGTATGGTTGTCACAAAATTTACGCTTAATTTTTTTGCAGCTATATTTTCGCTCCCATATAGTGCTGATATTTTTTTTGTAGGATAATTACATATCTTATGTGTTACTAAAGCCTTTATTTTTAAATTCAAACCAAGTATCACTCAAAATTAATAAATGCTTGAAATAGATATTATTTAAATAAATAACCTTAGCGTTATAAAACAATATCGCCTTTATTTTATGAAATTTCCAATACAACTAGCCGTCCTACATCGCTGCTGTTCTCCAAAAACCTCTTAATCTATAAATAAGCGAATCGATACCATTTATTTACTTTATACTTGGAAGAACGCTCGTCCGTCGTTAGAACTACACCTTAATGTAATATTAATCAATCGTGGCTTTAAAATGTTTTATTCAAAAACGAGGAATGCGGGTGGGGGCAGAAGCCAAAACTATTTATTTATTATCATTATTATTACCCCAAAATTATTTCATATGTATACATCGCTTCAAAACCCAACTTGAATAGATCCATTCCTCGGAACCATCCGACCATAAACTACAAGAATCGAACACAACAGTCCTCCATCGTCGCATTTAAAAAATTACTTTATTGTTAATGCGCACAAAAAGCGTTCGTGATGCTCCTACAGTCGTACCGTGTATCATATTGCAGAAGACATTAAAATATTATTGCCTTTAAGCATGCAATGCTACTGTAGGCGTTGACATTTCTGCACGCACTTCTTCGTTCCCTTTTTCTGATATTAATTTTTTCTATAAACTACGTACGACTTCCTTTATGGGCAGTTTCGGTCCGAAAGATTGCCTCGTAATTACCCCGATAACGATTTTATCAACTTTGGATGATTCCGATTGAAATTTAAGCGGTTAGTTATTTTTCGGGTCGATTATTAAATTAAATTAATTGGGCAGGTGTGTGATGAGTCTCCGACGGTAGAGCACCCGCCAAGTGGTAATTGCAGAAATGCTAATTATATTGACACTGTCGGAGTAATTGCAACGTTGCTGCGTCTTGCATTAATTAGCGATAATTACAATTAGAATAACATGTAGATGTTATCTTGACATTGCAAAGTGTGAAGTATTTTTCACTGTCAAACTGGTCGGAATTTAAATAACCGCATTAGCTTCAGTATGCGCATAAATAATTTCGTACAGAATAAATAAATTATAAATAAATTTTAAATTATCTGTGGTCGACCTTCTTAACTTTTCTGCACGAATTGTTATATTCCAGTATTCCAAGAATTATTCCCTTATAGAAAATTTCGCTGCAAGCCCAAAAGCCCTCCCAACATCTTGAATTGACCATATCTGGACTCAAGACCAAATGAGAGTGCAGCGTCGGAAGCTGGCCATGCAATGAATACTTCGCATTAGATGTCTAGATTCATGTGACATTTAGACGCCAGTTTGAACTGATAACGACATTGCTGCAGTCTTCCAGCTAAGAGAATCGTTGAATCATATTAATATCTTGAACTTCCCAAAGGGTCTGAAAGTAAGAAAATTGCGAATTCTGTAAAATAAAGTTTTTTGTAAATTTTTTGCAGTTTGTCCCCAACCTGCCTTAACTGGTAATAACGTCTGGTGCCCATGTCCTAAATTAGGAAAGAGGATGCAACGTCGAGAATTCCATCAGATTTCAAATCGGGTACGGTCCAAACCCGAATTTGTTATGTTCTAAAAAATTACGTCGGGAAAGCTAGCACAACCAAAATCGAAAAATCAAAAATTAACCCCATTGGAATTTAAGGCTATTTAAAGGCTAATATAATGTCAAAGACTCTGCTAGCTTAACCATGACTTTAAAATATAAAAAACAAAAATTAACCCCATGGGAATTTAAGGCTATTTAAAGGAATTTAACGCAAGAGACTTAATTTTTTTGATCTCATAGTTTTCTTAGAAATTATGGTTCTGCTGGCTTGACGTCAAGTTAACAGGACCATGAGTTTAAAATATGAAAAAATCAAAAATTAAGCCCATGGGAATTTAAGGCCATTTAAAGGCTAATTTAACGCGAAAGACTAAATTTTATTGATCTCATAGTTTTCTTACAAATTATGGCTCTGCTGGCTTGACGTCAAGCTGACAGGACAATGAGTTTAAAATATGAAAAAATCAAAAATTAACTTCATGGGAATTTAAGGCCATTTAAAGGCTAGTTTAATACGAAAGACTTAATTTTATTGCTCTCATAGTTTTCTTAGAAATTATGGCTCTGCTGGCTTGACGTCAAGCTAACAGGACCATGACTTTAAAATATGAAAAAATGGGAATTTAAGGCTATTTAAAGGCTAATTTAATAACAGAGACTTAATTTTATTGCTCTTACGGTGTTCATGGAAACGATGGCTCTGCTAGCTTGACCATGACTTTAAAATATAAAGAAATCAAAAATTAACTCTATAGGAATTTAAGGCCATTTAATGGCTAATTAAGTGTCAAAAACTTAGATTTATTGCTCTTACAGTTTTCATGGAAACGATGGCTCTGCTGGCTTGACCATGACTTTAAGATATGAAAAAATTAAAAATTAACCCTATGGGAATTTAAGGCCATTTAAAGGCTAATTTAATGTTAAAGACTTACTTTTATTGTTCTTACAGTTTTCATGGAAACGATGGCTCTGCTAGCTTGACCATGAATTTAAAATATGAAAAAATCAAAACTTAACCCTATGGGCATTTAAGGCTATTTAAAGGCTAATTTAATGTCAAAGACTTAATTTTATTGCTCTTACGGTTTTCATGGAAACGATGGCTCTGCTCGCTTGCGTAAAACTCTCAGGACCATGACTTTAAAATATGAAAAAATCCAAAATAACCCCATAGGAATTTAAGGCTATTTAAAGGCTAATTTAATACGAAAGACTTAATTTTATTGCTCTCATAGTTTTCTTAGATATTATGGCTCTGCTGGCTTGACGTCAAGCTAACAGGACCATGACTTTAAAATATAAAAAAATCAAAAATTAACCCTATGGGAATTTAAGGCTACTTAAAGGCTAATTTAATAACAGAGACTTAATTTTATTGCTCTTACGGTGTTCATGGAAACGATGGCTCTGCTAGCTTAACCGTGACTTTAAAATATGAAAAAATTAAAAATTAACCTCATTGGAATTTAAGGCTGTTTAAAGGCTAATTTAATGCCAAAGACTTAATTTTATTGCTCTTATGGTTTTCTTAGAAATTGGCTCTGCTTGCTAGACGTCAAGCTAACAGGACCATGACTTTAAAATATGAAAAAAAAATAAAAATTAACCCCATAGGAATTTAAGGCTATTTAAAGGCTAATTTAATACCAAAAACTTAATTTTATTGCTTTTACAGTTTTCTTAGAAATTATGGCTCTGCTGGCTTGACGTCAAGCTAACAGGACCATGACTTTAAAATATGAAAAAATGGGAATTTAAGGCTATTTAAAGGCTAATTTAATAACAGAGACTTAATTTTATTGCTCTTACGGTGTTCATGGAAACGATGGCTCTGCTAGCTTGACCATGACTTTAAAATATCAAAAAATCAAAAATTAACCTCATTGGAATTTAAGGCTGTTTAAAGGCTAATTTAATGCCAAAAACTTAATTTTATTGCTCTTATGGTTTTCTTAGAAATTATGGCTCTGCTTGCTAGACGTCAAGCTAACAGGACCATGACTTTAAAATATGAAAAAAACAAAAATTAACCCTATGGGAATTTAAGGCCATTTAAAGGCCAATTTAATACCAAAGACTTAATTTTATCGCTTTTACGGTTTTCATAGAAACGATGGCTCTGCTAGCTTGACCATGACTTTAAAATATAAAGAAATCAAAAATTAACTCTATAGGAATTTAAGGCCATTTAATGGCTAATTAAGTGTCAAAAACTTACATTTATTGCTCTTACAGTTTTCATGGAAACGAAGGCTCTGCTGGCTTGACCATGACTTTAAGATATGAAAAAATTAAAAATTAACCCTATGGGAATTTAAGGCCATTTAAAGGCTAATTTAATGTCAAAGACTTACTTTTATTGTTCTTACAGTTTTCATGGAAACGATGGCTCTGCTAGCTTGACCATGAATTTAAAATATGAAAAAATCAAAACTTAACCCTATGGGCATTTAAGGCTATTTAAAGGCTAATTTAATGTCAAAGACTTAAATTTATTGCTTTTACGGTTTTCATGGAAACGATGGCTCTGCTCGCTTGCGTAAAACTATCAGGACCATGACTTTAAAATATGAAAAAATCAAAAATAACCCCTTAGGAATTTAAGGCTATTTAAAGGCTAATTTAATACGAAAGACTTAATTTTATTGCTCTCATAGTTTTCTTAGATATTATGGCTCTGCTGGCTTGACGTCAAGCTAACAGGACCATGACTTTAAAATATAAAAAAATCAAAAATTAACCCTATGGGAATTTAAGGCTACTTAAAGGCTAATTTAATAACAGAGACTTAATTTTATTGCTCTTACGGTGTTCATGGAAACGATGGCTCTGCTAGCTTGACCATGACTTTAAAATATCAAAAAATCAAAAATTAACCTCATTGGAATTTAAGGCTGTTTAAAGGCTAATTTAATGCCAAAGACTTAATTTTATTGCTCTTATGGTTTTCTTAGAAATTATGGCTCTGCTTGCTAGACGTCAAGCTAACAGGACCATGACTTTAAAATATGAAAAAAATTAAAAATTAACCCCATAGGAATTTAAGGCTATTTAAAGGCTAATTTAATACGAAAGACTTAATTTTATTGCTCTCATAGTTTTCTTAGAAATTATGGCTCTGCTGGCTTGACGTCAAGCTAACAGGACCATGACTTTAAAATATAAAAAAATCAAAAATTAACCCTATGGGAATTTAAGGCTACTTAAAGGCTAATTTAATAACAGAGACTTAATTTTATTGCTCTTACGGTGTTCATGGAAACGATGGCTCTGCTAGCTTAACCGTGACTTTAAAATATGAAAAAATTAAAAATTAATCTCATTGGAATTTAAGGCTGTTTAAAGGCTAATTTAATGCCAAAGACTTAATTTTATTGCTCTTATGGTTTTCTTAGAAATTGGCTCTGCTTGCTAGACGTCAAGCTAACAGGACCATGACTTTAAAATATGAAAAAAAATTAAAATTAACCCCATAGGAATTTAAGGCTATTTAAAGGCTAATTTAATACCAAAGACTTAATTTTATTGCTTTTACAGTTTTCTTAGAAATTATGGCTCTGCTGGCTTGACGTCAAGCTAACAGGACCATGACTTTAAAATATTTAAAAATGGGAATTTAAGGCTATTTAAAGGCTAATTTAATAACAGAGACTTAATTTTATTGCTCTTACGGTGTTCATGGAAACGATGGCTCTGCTAGCTTGACCATGACTTTAAAATATCAAAAAATCAAAAATTAACCTCATTGGAATTTAAGGCTGTTTAAAGGCTAATTTAATGCCAAAGACTTAATTTTATTGCTCTTATGGTTTTCTTAGAAATTATGGCTCTGCTTGCTAGACGTCAAGCTAACAGGACCATGACTTTAAAATATGAAAAAAACAAAAATTAACCCTATGGGAATTTAAGGCCATTTAAAGGCCAATTTAATACCAAAGACTTAATTTTATCGCTTTTACGGTTTTCATAGAAACGATGGCTCTGCTAGCTTGACCATGACTTTAAAATATAAAGAAATCAAAAATTAACTCTATAGGAATTTAAGGCCATTTAATGGCTAATTAAGTGTCAAAAACTTACATTTATTGCTCTTACAGTTTTCATGGAAACGATGGCTCTGCTGGCTTGACCATGACTTTAAGATATGAAAAAATTAAAAATTAACCCTATGGGAATTTAAGGCCATTTAAAGGCTAATTTAGTGTCAAAGACTTACTTTTATTGTTCTTACAGTTTTCATGGAAACGATGGCTCTGCTAGCTTGACCATGAATTTAAAATATGAAAAAATCAAAACTTAACCATATGGGCATTTAAGGCTATTTAAAGGCTAATTTAATGTCAAAGACTTAATTTTATTGCTCTTACGGTTTTCATGGAAACGATGGCTCTGCTCGCTTGCGTAAAACTCTCAGGACCATGACTTTAAAATATGAAAAAATCCAAAATAACCCCATAGGAATTTAAGGCTATTTAAAGGCTAATTTAATACGAAAGACTTAATTTTATTGCTCTCATAGTTTTCTTAGATATTATGGCTCTGCTGGCTTGACGTCAAGCTAACAAGACCATGACTTTAAAATATAAAAAAATCAAAAATTAACCCTATGGGAATTTAAGGCTACTTAAAGGCTAATTTAATAACAGAGACTTAATTTTATTGCTCTTACGGTGTTCATGGAAACGATGGCTCTGCTAGCTTAACCGTGACTTTAAAATATGAAAAAAATAAAAATTAACCTCATTGGAATTTAAGGCTGTCTAAAGGCTAATTTAATGCGAAAGACTTAATTTTACTGCTCTTATAGTTTTCGTAGAAATTATGGTTCTGCTGGTTTGACCATGACTTTAAAAAATGAAAAAAGCAAAAACTAACCCCATGGAAATTTAAGGCTATTTAAAGGCTAATTTAATGCGAAAGACTTAATTTTATTGTTCTCATAATTTTCTTAGAAATTATGGCTCTGCAGGCTTGACGTCAAGCTGACAGGACCATGACTTCAAAATGTGAAAAAATCAAAAATTTACCCCATGGGAATTTAAGACCATTTAAAGGCTAATATAATGTCAAGGACTTAATTTTATTGCTCTTACGGTTTGCATAGAAACTATTGCTCTGCTAGCTTGACCATGACTTTAAAATATAAAGAAATCAAAAATTAACTCTATAGGAATTTAAGGCCATTTAATTGCTAATTAAGTGTCAAAGACTTACATTTATTGCTCTTACAGTTTTCATGAAAACGATGGCTCTGCTGGCTTGACCATGACTTTAAATATGAAAAATCAAAAATTAACCCTATTTGAATTTAAGGCCATTTAAAGGCTAATTTAATGCCAAAGATTTTATTTTATTGCTCCTACGGTTTTCATAAAAACGATGGCTCTGCTAGCTTGACCATGACTTTAAAATATGAAACGATCAAAAGTTAACCCCATGGGAATTTAAGGCTATCTAAAGGTTAATTTAATATCAAAGACTTACTTTTATTTTCAATGATTTTAAGGCCTACTTTTAAGAACCTCTGCTTCTCCTTGGAGGTTCTATAAAGCCAATGTTTTTCCAAAATTCGTCACAGAAAAAAGGTAAAACTCTTCTTCACAGACACCCTAGAAGGAACTAGTGTCACAAAACAAAACTTGAATATATCTGTAGGTATTAAAGGATGGATTTTTTTATAATTTTGCATGCCGTTCTCTGGCATGAAATAACCAATGGAACTGTACCGCAAATTTATGTACATTGTGTACATTTGGCGTAAAACAATATTTGGCATTAAATTAGCCTTTAAATAGCCTTAAAATCCAGTGGATATTTTTTGAATTTTTATCTAATAATAAGTTGTAATTTCTACGAAAACTATAAGAGCAATACAAGTAAGTCTTTGGCATTAAATTATCCTTTAAATACATAGCCTTAAATTCCTATGTGGTTATTTTTCAATTTTTACCAAATTTTAAGTCATGGTCTTGACGTCAAGCCAGCATAACCATAATTTCTAAGAAAACTATGAGAGCAATAAAATCAAGTCTTTGGCATTAAATTAGCCTTTAAATAGCCTTAAATTCTCTTATTGCTTTTTCGACTATGGTCCTGCTAGCTTTACCGACGTTAAAAATTTTTCACGTTCTTTAGTTTGGAAGTGAACATCAGTGCTTTTATTTTTTTATTTTTCCGACAGCAACCAGTAAGTAATTATCTACGTTTGAGGGGATTACACTATTGACACTTAACTGACGCGGACAGTTACAGCAAATAGCACAGCGAGTACCGCTTTTCGTACAGGGCGATTTCGCACATATGTCACCTCACCTTATCCGGGTCGGAACGCAAGAACACCTCGAAACTCCCCGAAACAGTGGCAATAAATAAACCGACGAACCTGCGGTGACGCTAACAAACGGCGTTATCAAGACGTTATTTGGTCAATTGACGGTTGAACATTAACGAGACGTGCTTACAATGCGGCGGAAGATGAAGTGGCCGAGCGGGCAGCGGCGGTTCGCCGGAATGATCTGTAAATGGAGTGTCGGATGTCGAGTGTTGGCCGGCCATAACTCACACGCCGCCTCCGACGGTGGCGGCGGGCGTCGTGTTAACGCCGCTCCCCGCCGAAACGAGTGGCTCCCGCTGGGCCTCCCGATGCGACGCTTAACGGTGTTATGTACAGCAAGGGTGCGACACGGATATGAATGGACCTGTGGATTCGCATTTGTTGAGCTTATTAAATCGACCAGTTATCATTTAGCGGAGGCCGATTGTGCTAGACAATGTTAATTGAATGGTGTTACCACCCGCGACGTTCGGATGATTAACGTTCGCCGGTGACGGGACGGTAATGTTTGTGTTTCGGGGATTGTTTGTGGGAGTCGCCTGAGAAATTAGTCCTCTTTTATTTGTTGTTGTCTATGCTTCCTTTTATTTCTTCTATATAGGATGGGGCATTATTTCATTGATAAGAATTTTGGGTAAAACATGTCTGGAGTGCACACGCTCAGGGGAACAACACCCTCATGACCCCAAACCTAAGAATAAAATAGATGCCAGTCCCCGACGCATTAACCACAATTCCTCTCAACCCAGAAATACAACAACATAAATCCGCCAGTCGATATCGGGAGACACGACGACCGCGAACAACCGCGCATACATTTAGCGGAAATCTGTTTCCGATTCCGTAATATCAACGCTAGAACAAGAAGGAGACGAGAGCGAGGATTATACGTGCGAGGTAATGAAGAAGGATAGGCCGAGATATGGGCACAACGACAGCCAATGAGTAGTTGGAGCAGGGATTACCGCGGAGTTATCTCTAATTTGAGACGGATTTAGTGTCCTGGGAATCCTTTAAATTGGATCCCGCTCCCGTGTGCACGCGGCCTCTTTTAGCGAAGCGACAGCTACATTTTTGCGGGATCCGAATTTAAATCCCTCGCAGAAGTTCGGCGGAGGTGCCGAGGTGTGATTCGAGGTTATCTTGGAGTTGGCTTTGGTAAGGAACAAAGAAACGTTATCGGGGAGGTTTGGTGAATGCACCTACGTCCTTCGTCGGATGCATATTACGGGGAGATGTTACGAAATCAATGCGCATATGACTTCATGGTTCCTTACAAAAAAATTGATAAATAGAAACAGTGGTCAAAACAAGATAAAAGAGACTTCAATGCCTGCAATGTGATTTGCAATTTTTTAGGTTTTATGATGCTGAATCAGCACCCCTTAAGGCTGTGGGATTATTTCTCAATATCTCGGAATTCTTCAGTACTCTCTTCAGAAGCCTTCATAACATTTCACGATTTTAAAGGACTCCTCAGGATTTCGCACGTTCACAGGATATTCACACTCGTTACCTTTAAACACAATTCAGCGCCCTCTGAGTTTTTCAAAAACCAATTTTTGCGTTTTTTTCTAAAAAAAATAAAATTTAGAGCCATTTTTATCCTGAAGCTCTTCGCACACAAAATTTGAACCTTAGTTATAAATTTGTTCGTTATATTTTGTGTTGCAGATGCAGATTATAGATTTCACGCTTCAGATATTAGATCGCAGATTTCACATTCCAGATTTCACATTCCAGACTTCACATTCCAGAGTATCAATTTCCAAATTCAAGTTTTAAATTTAAAAAATGCAGATTTTGAAATCGCGGGTCGTCAACGCCACATTCCGGATTTCCGATGTCATATTCAGAATTCAGATTTCAAGTTCGAAATTGTGAGTTGTAGATGTCACATTCCAGATTTCACCACACAGATTTCAAATTTCACACGCTAAATTTTACGCTCCAGATTCCACACTCCAGATTTCACATTCCACATTACAGATTTCCAATGTCATCTCTTACATCACAAATCCAGAATGCGTATTTTCAAATTATAAGTTAAGGATTCACATTCTAGATGTCACATTTCCTTATTTTAGATTTTGGAATACAGATTTTAGAATGCATATTTTACACTTTATACTAGATTGAAAGAAAATAGATTCTAGATTTCACATTCTAGATTGCAGATTTCCAATTTGAGGTTCCGATTGCGGGTTATGGGTACCACATTCTACATTGTCCATTTTTCAGTTCAAATTTATATTTCAGAATGTTTGCATATACCAGATTTTAAGATTTAGGCTTCACATAGTAGATTCTAGATCTCACATTCCAGATTGCCAGATATAACATTACAATTTTCCAATTTTAAGTTTTAAATTTCAGATTCAGAATGCGGATTTCAGGTTTCTCATTCGAAATTACGGGTTGTGGATGTCACATTCTAGATTTTGGATTTCATATTTTATATTTTTAGATTGTACATTCTAGATTTACGCTTTATGCTTTAATTATTAAATTCTAGATTTTACATTCCAGATTCCACATTCCAGATTTAACATTCCATATTACAAATTTCAGGTTTTACATTTCAGATTCAGAATGAAAATTTCCATCACTTTCAGATTCAATTGCGAGTTGTAGATGTCACGTTCTAAATTTCTGATTTCAGAATACAGATTTCGTTGCATATTCTAGATTTTGCGCTTTTGGCGTCAGATATTAGATTCTATATTTCAAATTCCAGATTGCAGATTTCCAATTTTAGATTTGAGATTTCTAGTTTCAAATTTGTGAGTTGTAGATGTCACATTCCAGATTTCACAACAGATTACAGATTTCCAATTTCATGTTTTATATTACAAATCCAGAATGCGTATTTTCAAATTACGGGTTGAGGATGCACATACTAGATGTCAGATTTACGTATTTTAGATTATGGAAAACAGAGTTTAGATTGCTTATTTTACACTTTAGACTTCAAATAATATATTCTAGATTTCACATTCTAGATTGCAGATTAACAATTTGAAGTTTCCGGGTTTATGGATACTACATTCTAGATTGTAGAATGTTTGCATATTCTAAATTTCACGATTTAGGTTCCACATAGTGGATTTTAAATTTCACATTCCAGATTTTCCAATTTTAAGTTTTGGATTTCAAGCTTCCGATTCGAAATTGCGAGATGTAGATGTCACATTCTAGATTTTGTATTTCATATTTTAGACTTCAGAATGTAGATTTCACATTGCATATTCTAGATTTCACATTTTAGGCTTCACATAGTAGATTCTATATTTCACATTTCAAATTTCCGATTTCATATTCAGAATGCAGATTTCATTAAAAGTTTCAACTTCGAAATTGCGGGTTTTGGATACCACATTCTAGATTGTACATTTTTCATTTCAAATTTATATTACAGAATGTTTGCATATTCTAAATTTCACGAATTAGACTCCACATAGTAGATTCTAGATTTCACATTCCAGATTGTCGGATATCACATTACCTACAATTTTCCAATTTTGAGTTTTAAATTTCAGATTCAGAATGCGGATTTCAGGTTTCCGATTCGAAATTGCAAGATGTAGATGTCACATTCTAGATTTTGGATTTCATATTTTAGACTTCAGAATGTAGATTTCACATTGCATATTCTAGATTTCACATTTTAGGCTTCACATAGTAGATTCTATACTTCACATTTCAAATTTCCGATTTCATATTCAGAATGCTGATTTCATTAAAAGTTTCAACTTCGAAATTGCGGGTTGTGGATACCACATTCTAGATTGTGCATTTTTCATTTCAAATTTATATTACAGAATGTTTGCATATTCTAAATTTCACGATTTAGGTTCCACATAGTGGATTTTAAATTTCACATTCCAGATTTTCCAATTTTAAGTTTTGGATTTCAAATTCAGAATGCGGATTTCAGGCTTCCGATTCGAAATTGCGGGTTGTAGATATCACATTCTAGATTTTGGATTTCATATTTTAAATTTCAGAATGTAGATTTCACATTTTAGGCTTCACATAGTAGATTCTATATTTCACATTTCAAATATCCGATTTCATCATATTCAGAATGCAGATTTCATTAAAAGTTTCAAGTTCGAAATTGCGGGTTGTGGATAACACATTCTAGATTGTGGATTTTTCATTTAAAATTTATATTACAGAATGTTCGCATATTCTAAATTTCACGAATTAGACTCCACATAATAGATTCTAGATTTCACATTCCAGATTGTCAGATATCACATTACCTACAATTTTCCAATTTAAAGTTTTGGATTTCAGATTCGGAATGCGAATTTCAGGTTTCCAATTCGAAATTGCGAGTTGTAGATATCACATTCTAGATTTTGGATTTCAGAATGTAGACTTCACATTTTAGGCTTCACATAGTAGATTCTATATTTCACATTTCAAATATCCGATTTCATATTCAGAATGCAGATTTCATTAAAAGTTTCAAGTTCGAAATTGCGGGTTGTGGATACCACATTCTAGATAGTGGATTTTTCATTTCAAATTTATATTACAGAATGTTTTCAAATTCTAAATTTCACGAATTAGGCTCGACATAGTAGATTCTAGATTTTACATTCCAGATTGCCAGATATCACATTACAATTGTCCAATTTTACACATTCTAGATTTTGGATTTCATATTTTAGATTTCAGAATGTAGATTTCACATTGCATATTCTAGATTTCACGTTTTAGACTTTATATTTCAGAATGTTTGCATATTCTAAATTTTACATTCCAGATTGCCGGATATCACATTAAAATTTTCCAATTTTACACATTCTAGATTTTGGATTTTTCATTTCAAATTTATATTACAGAATGTTTTCATATTCTAAATTCCACAAATTAGGCTCGACATAGTAGATTCTAGATTTCACATTCCAGATTGCCAGATATCACATTACAATTTTCCAATTTTACACATTCTAGATTTTGGATTTTTCTTTTCAAATTTATATTACAGAATGTTTTCATATTCTAAATTCCACGAATTAGGCTCGACATAGTAGATTCTAAATTTCACATTCCAGATTGCCAGATATCACGTTACAATTCTCCAACTTTACACATTCTAGATTTTGGATTTCATATTTTAGATTTCAGAATGTAGATTTCACTTTGCATATTCTAGATTTCACGTTTTAGACTTTATATTTCAGAATGTTTGCATATTCTAAATTTCACATTCCAGATTGCCGGATATGACATTACAATTTTCCAATTTTATACATTCTAGATTTTGGATTTTTCATTTCAAATTTATATTACAGAATGTTTTCATATTCTAAATTCCACGAATTAGGCTCGACATAGTAGATTCTAGATTTCACATTCCAGATTGCCAGATATCACATTACAATTGTCCAATTTTACACATTCTAGATTTTGGATTTCATATTTTAGATTTCAGAATGTAGATTTCACATTGCATATTCTAGATTTCACGTTTTAGACTTTATATTTCAGAATGTTTGCATATTCTAAATTTCACATTCCAGATTGCCGGATATCACATTACAATTTTCCAATTTTACACATTCTAGATTTTGGATTTTTCATTTGAAATTTATATTACAGAATGTTTTCATATTCTAAATTCCACGAATTAGGCTCGACATAGTAGATTCTAGATTTCACATTCCAGATTGCCAGATATCACATTACAATTGTCCAATTTTACACATTCTAGATTTTGGATTTCATATTTTAGATTTCAGAATGTAGATTTCACATTGCATATTCTAGATTTCACGTTTTAGACTTTATATTTCAGAATGTTTGCATATTCTAAGTTTCACATTCCAGATTGCCGAATATCACATTACAATTTTCCAATTTTACACATTCTAGATTTTGGATTTCATATTTTAGATTTAAGAACGTAGATTTCACCTTGCATATTCTAGATTTATCGTTTTAGACTTTATATTTTAGAATGTTTGCATATTCTAAATTTCACATTCCAGATTGCCGGATATCACATTACAATTTTCCAATTTTACACGTTCTAGATTTTGGATTTTTCATTTCAAATTTATATTACAGAATGTTTTCATATTCTAAATTCCACGAATTAGGCTCGACATAGCAGATTCTAGATTTCACATTCCAGATTGCCAGATATCACATTACAATTTTCCAATTTTACACATTCTAGATTTTGGATTTTTCTTTTCAAATTTATATTACAGAATGTTTTCATATTCTAAATTCCACGAATTAGGCTCGACATAGTAGATTCTAGATTTCACATTCCAGATTGCCAGATATCACGTTACAATTCTCCAATTTTACACATTCTAGATTTTGGATTTCATATTTTAGATTTAAGAATGACGATTTCACATTGCATATTCTAGATTTAACGTTTTAGACTTTATATTTCAGAATGTTTGCATATTCTAAATTTCACATTCCAGATTGCCGGATATCACATTACAATTTTTCAATTTTACACATTCTAGATTTTGGATTTCATATTTTAGATTTAAGAATGTAGATTTCACATTGCATATTCTAGATTTTACGTTTTAGACTTTATATTTCAGAATGCTTGCATATTCTAAATTTCACATTCCAGATTGCTGGATATCACATTACAATTTTCCAATTTTACACATTCTAGATTTTGGATTTTTCATTTCAAATTTATATTACAGAATGTTTTTTTCATATTCTAAATTTCACGAATTAGGCTCGACATAGTAGATTCTAGATTTCACATTCCAGATTGCCAGATATCACATTACAATTGTCCAATTTTACACATTCTAGATTTTGGATTTCATATTTTAGATTTAAGAATGTAGATTTCACATTGCATATTCTAGATTTCACGTTTTAGACTTTATATTTCAGAATGTTTGCATATTCTAAGTTTCACATTCCAGATTGCCGAATATCACATTACAATTTTCCAATTTTACACATTCTAGATTTTGGATTTTTCATTTCAAATTTATATTACAGAATGTTTTCATATTCTAAATTCCACGAATTAGGCTCGACATAGTAGATTCTAGATTTCACATTCCAGATTGCCAGATATCACATTACAATTGTCCAATTTTACACATTCTAGATTTTGGATTTCATATTTTAGATTTCAGAATGTCAGAATGTAGATTTCACATTGCATATTCTAGATTTCACGTTTTAAACTTTATATTTCATAATGTTTGCATATTCTAAGTTTCACATTCCAGATTGCCAAATATCACATTACAATTTTCCAATTTTACACATTCTAGATTTTGGATTTTTCATTTCAAATTTATATTACAGAATGTTTTCATATTCTAAATTCCACGAATTAGGCTCGACATAGCAGATTCTAGATTTCACATTCGAGATTGCCAGATATCACATTAAAATTTTCCAATTTTACACATTCTAGATTTTGGATTTTTCTTTTCAAATTTATATTACAGAATGTTATCATATTCTAAATTCCACGAATTAGGCTCGACATAGTAGATTCTAGATTTCACATTCCAGATTGCCAGATATCACGTTACAATTCTCCAATTTTACACATTCTAGATTTTGGATTTCATATTTTAGATTTAAGAATGTAGATTTCACATTGCATATTCTAGATTTAACGTTTTAGACTTTATATTTCAGAATGTTTGCATATTCTAAATTTCACATTCCAGATTGCCGGATATCACATTACAATTTTTCATTTTTACACATTCTAGATTTTGGATTTCATATTTTAGATTTAAGAATGTAGATTTCACATTGCATATTCTAGATTTTACGTTTTAGACTTTATATTTCAGAATGTTTGCATATTCTAAATTTCACATTCCAGATTGCCGGATATCATATTACAATTTTCCAATTTTACACATTCTAGATTTTGGATTTTTCATTTCAAATTTATATTACAGAATGTTTTCATATTCTAAATTCCACGAATTAGGCTCGACATAGCAGATTCTAGATTTCACATTCCAGATTGCCAGATATCACATTAAAATTTTCCAATTTTACACATTCTAGATTTTGGATTTTTCTTTTCAAATTTATATTACAGAATGTTATCATATTCTAAATTCCACGAATTAGGCTCGACATAGTAGATTCTAGATTTCACATTCCAGATTGCCAGATATCACGTTACAATTCTCCAATTTTACACATTCTAGATTTTGGATTTCATATTTTAGATTTAAGAATGTAGATTTCACATTGCATATTCTAGATTTAACGTTTTAGACTTTATATTTCAGAATGTTTGCATATTCTAAATTTCACATTCCAGATTGCCGGATATCACATAACAATTTTTCAATTTTACACATTCTAGATTTTGGATTTCATATTTTAGATTTAAGAATGTAGATTTCACATTGCATATTCTAGATTTTACGTTTTAGACTTTATATTTCAGAATGCTTGCATATTCTAAATTTCACATTCCAGATTGCCGGATATCACATTACAATTTTCCAATTTTACACATTCTAGATTTTGGATTTTTCATTTCAAATTTATATTACAGAATGTTTTTTTCATATTCTAAATTTCACGAATTAGGCTCGACATAGTAGATTCTAGATTTCACATTCCAGATTGCCAGATATCACGTTACAATTCTCCAATTTTACACATTATAGATTTTGGATTTCATATTTTAGATTTCAGAATGTAGATTTCACTTTGCATATTCTAGATTTAACGTTTTAGACTTTATATTTCAGAATGTTTGCATATTCTAAATTTCACATTCCAGATTGCCGGATATCACATTACAATTTTCCAATTTTACACATTCTAGATTTTGGATTTCATATTTTAGATTTCAGAATGTAGATTTCACATTGCATATTCTAGATTTCACGTTTTAGACTTTATTTTTCAGAATGCTTGCATATTCTAAATTTCACATTCCAGATTGCCGGATATCACATTACAATTTTCCAATTTTACACATTCTAGATTTTGGATTTTTCATTTCAAATTTATATTACAGAATTTTTTCGTATTCTAAATTTTACGAATTAGGCTCGACATAGTAGATTCTAGATTTCACATTCCAGATTGCCAGATATCACATTACAATTTTCCAATTTTACATATTCTAGATTTTGGATTTCATATTTTAGATTTAAGAATGTAGATTTCACATTGCATATTCTAGATTTCACGTTTTAGACTTTATATTTCAGAATGTTTGCATATTCTAAATTTCACATTCCAGATTTCCGGATATCGCATTACAATTTTCCAATTTTACACATTCTAGATTTTGGATTTTTTATTTCAAATTTATATTATAGAATGTTTTCATATTCTAAATTTCACGAATTAATCTCCACATAGTAGATTCTAGATTTCACATTCCAGATTGTCAGATATCACATTACCTACAATTTTCCAATTTTAAGTTTTGGATTTCAGATTCGGAATGCGAATTTCAGGTTTCCAATTCGAAATTGCGAGTTGTAGATATCACATTCTAGATTTTGGATTTCAGAATGTCGATTTCACACTTTAGGCTTCACATAGTAGATTCTATATTTCACATTTCAAATTTCCGATTTCATATTCAGAATGCAGATTTCATTAAAAGTTTCAGTTTCGAAAGTGCGGGTTGTGGATATCACATTTTAGATTGTGGATTTTTCATTTCAAATTTATATTTCACAATATTTGGATATTCTAAATTTCGCGACATAAGCTTCACATAGTAGATTCTAGATTTCACATTCCAAATTGCCAGATATCACATCACAATTTTCCAATTTTAAGTTTTAGATTTCAGATTCAGAATGCGGATTTCAGGTTTCCATTTCGAAATTGCGGGTTGTAGATCTCACAATCTAGATTTTGGATTTCGTATTTTAAATTTCAGAATGTAGATTTCACATTTCATAGTCTAGATTTCACGTTTTAGACTTCACATAGTAGATTCTATTTTCACACTTCAAATTTCCGATTTCATATTCAGAATGCAGAATTCATTAAAAGTTTCAAGTTCGTAATTGCGGGTTGAGGATACCACATTCTAGATTGTGGATTTTTTATTTCAAATTTATATTACAGAATGTTTTCATATTCTAAATTTCACGAATTAGGCTCGACATAGTAGATTCTAGATTTCACATTCCAGATTGCCGGATATCGCATTACAATTTTCCAATTTTACATATTCTAGATTTTGGATTTTTTATTTCAAATTTATATTACAGAATGTTTTCATATTCTAAATTTCACGAATTAGGCTCGACATAGTAGATTCTAGATTTCGAATTCTAGATTGCCAGATATCACATTACAATTTTCCAATTTTACACATTCTAGATTTTGGATTTCATATTTTAAATTTCAGAATGTAGATTTCACATTGCATATTCTAGATTTCACGTTTTAGACTATATTTCAGAATGTTTGCATATTCTAAATTTCACATTCCAGATTGCCAGATATCACATTACAATTTTCCAATTTTACACATTCTAAATTTTGGATTTTTTATTTCAAATTTATATTACAGAATGTTTTCATATTCTTAATTTCGCGATTTAGGCTTCACATAGTAGATTCTAGATTTCACATTCCAGATTGTCAGATATCACATTACAATTTTCCAATCTCAGGTTTTTTTATTTCGGGTTATGGATGTCAGATTCTAGATTTTGGGTTTCATATTTTAGATTTCAGAATGTTGACTTTAGATTGTCTATTCTAGAGTTCACGCTTTATGCTCCAAATATTGAATTTTACATTTTACATTCCAGATTCCACATTCCAGATTAAAAAATCCCAATTTCATGTTTTAGGTTTCAGATCCAGAATGTGTATTTTCAAATTACAGTTTGAGAATCTACATTCTATATGTCACATTTTCATATTTTAGATTGCATATTTTAGACTTAGACTTTAGATTTCCAATTTGAGGTTTTAGATTACAGGTTTTCGATTACGGGTTGTGGATACCACATTCTAGATTGTGGATTATATTCTAGATTTCACGACTTAGGCTTCACATAGTAGATTCTAAATTTATCTATTCGAAATTGCGGATTGTGGATGTCACATTATAGATTTTAGATTTCAGAATGTTG
Organism: Diaperis boleti; assembly: GCA_963583935.1. Taxonomy (NCBI): domain Eukaryota; kingdom Metazoa; phylum Arthropoda; class Insecta; order Coleoptera; family Tenebrionidae; genus Diaperis; species Diaperis boleti. Next base: position 51,942,485 of record OY757247.1, on the reverse strand, counting down.
ATTTTACATTGCATATTCCACATTCCAGATTGCAAATTTCAGGTTTTAGATTTCATATTCTAGTTTTGGGAATATACATTTCATATTGTATATTCTAAATTTCACCGTTTAGGTTTCAGTTTCAGAATCAGAATTTGTCTGTAAAATCATTAGCAACTAGAAGCAAAAAGTGAAGGCCCAGGCTAACGTAGTTACAAGTCATCCCATTGATTTAATCCACCCCTAAATATGCAACCACCCCCCGACATATTCGACCGCATCCACCCCCCGAATCGCAGTGATTTATTTTTTCCGCGTCCTCCGAAAAAGATATCTCGCCTCCGGTCGAAGCGTGACGAATAAAGCTTTTGTCTTGGCAAAATTAATCTTCCCTCGTCGAGGAAAAAACGTATTTCTATAATTTGGGAACATGTGCCGCTATTTTAAAACATCGAGGAAGGGCAGGTCAATGATGTCGATATGATGACGCGTCACCTTGCGGCTACAGATTGATTTATGACGGGCCCGGATTAATTAACGGCATCGAGGGACATACCCCACAGCCGGGACTCCCAACCCGCTCCACGATGCCGAACATCCACTCGGCTGTCGCAGAACGCTCATAATTGTTTCTTGCACGGTACGATTCCATCATCAATCATTGCGTGTGTACCTACGCCCTTCGTCGGGTGCATCTTACGGGGAGATGCGACGTCTAAAATTTGGTGTTAATCAAAGACGTTTACATTTATTTATTAAATGACACCACTGAGCAGCGGCCGTGACGGCTGGATATACAAAAAAAATCAAACGATCGAGAGCCATCTTCTAATTACACAATTTCTTGAAAAATTGACCATCCAACTCGCTTCCAAATACCTACCGACTAATTATCTCCGTGGTTGAAAAATCAAGTCGATAACCTTCACGTCAAGACGTCCAAGGCCAGTCTTCAGATATTAATGTTGGAATTAGGAAAACAAAAGCTTTCAATTTCCGAAAGTATGTTGAAGCAAGAATGTGAGGTTTCAACGCGTCGTGAAAAATTACTTTTGGATTTTTCTCGATCTCTTGCTTCCTGCTGGGGACGATATGATGGTATTTTCGAAAAGGTGATTACCCAAGGGTGACGCAAGAGAAATATTGTGTTACCTAATTGGTCTAAAGGCTAAAATGATACGACTTTCACCTTTTCAAATGTCCAGCGGTTCACATGCCTCCCCCACAAAAATGAGATAATTGTGACGTTTCCGTCATGAAGATAAATGGACACAAATCGTTTCGTGGATAAACACGAGTCGGAGATTGAGGTGAAAAATGCCGAAATTTACACCGACATTCCTGGAAGACATGTGAGTTATGGGGACGCAATTGCGATAATGATTTAGAACGCACGTAAAAGAGGTCAAAGTCATCGGTACGATTACCTCAATCCAGTTCCGTTTAGCCACCCCGTTTAGGTTCTATGCTAGATTTTTATTGCTAGCATTTCATCATATTCCTCAGGCATATTAATAATATATCGGCTCCATCTTTCTAGGCGCCTCCAAATAATTCCACTGATGACATTATCGAGACATTCTCGACTATTATGCCAGAACATCACGGATGACGTCATGTGTACGGAAAACTCTAAACGATGACGTCACACTATCTCGAACACGCCGCAGCAATGGGTCATAATACCGATCTTGGTCCTTTCAGGTTGCTCCTTCCAACATGCTTCTGACTTACTTGAATTCACAGGCAATTTTCACTATTGCCAATTTCTTGATACCCTGAGACAAGACATTTTTTAGTTTTCTCTAATTCTCCAAAGGACAACTTCTATCGCAGCTTCCCAAGCTTCTTCAACACTTCCAAGTGTCCACGAGGTGCTCGGCAATCGAGTGCCTCCAGAACTTCCGGAATTCTATTCATGGGAACCAAAGAGAACCTCTCACGCAGGTCCCCAAACATCGTCGACACCCCCAGGTATGTCCTCTCCAAAGGAGTTCTTCCAGAATTTTCGGAATTCTATCCATGGGGCCATCAACTGCTTACTTCCCTTGTGACGCAAACGTGTCCAGATTACATCTCCCACATCCATGGAGTCGCATTACATCCATCAAAATTTTACTCAAGGTCATTGCCGTGCAACTTGCATTCCCGTCCGCCTGTGGTCTGCATTTTTACTTCCGAGCACCACAATAGCGTTCCATAGTACCACATGTTTTCTTTCTAGGTTCTCCAGCAGCCTTCTCTGGAGCCCCGAATTTCTTCCAGTTATTTCTATAACTCATGATGCTCCAGCTACTTATCCTTTTTTCTTCGTGTATTTATTTAATCCCACTTCTGAGGCCAATGTTGTCTTTTTATCTTTCATTATTTATTTAAACAATGTGCACAATTTATTTACTCTTCTTATATTACAATATTTACATTATCTATTTATTTATATATCGCGCGGCACTCCGGATAGATAAAGGCAACTGTCCGACTCGACTGTGACTCTGACGCGACAGGTTGGTACAACTGGTTGGCTGATGCGACTGCCCCCCTATTAAACATATCGGCTACATCTTCCTGAAATTATTCCAGAACACCATGGATGACATCATGTGTACGGAATACTCTAGACGATGACACTCTACCTCGAACACGCCGCAGCAATGAGTCATTGAGGGTCCACATCCGTTACAATATTTTAGTTTGCTCTATAGTGTGTCTCTTACTCTTTCGCTTGTAAGTTCTTTCTTCAATTATTTTCATATGTCATAAGATACCTTCCGTTTATATCTTCTTTGAATACTTTTAATATCCTTGAATGTTTACCTTTCCTTTGTCAGTTCCCCTTTTCTCCCTCATTCTTCTTTGGTCCTTCTTTAAATTATGCATTGAAATATTCTTTTCATATGTCATAAGATATCTTCCATTTATATCGTCTTTGAGCATCTTTATGTCTGACTTTTATAGGAACTTGTCTTTTAGATTTCTTTATTTACTTTTCTATCCCACTTCTTATTTTTTCTTATTTTTTACTTAGATATGTTAGTGTCAAGATTCTTGCTTTTAATATCCTCAAATGTTTGCGTTTCCTTTGTCAGTTCCTCCTTTATCCCTCATACTCCTTTGGTCCTTCTTTAAATTTTGCATTGAAATTTTTTTTCATGTCATAAACTACCTTCAATTTATATCTTTTTTGAGTATTTTTATGTCTGACTCTTATAGAAATTTCTCTTTCCGATTTCTTTATTTACTTTTCTATCCCAGTTCTTAGTTTTTACTCAGATATATCAATATCGAAATTTTCCCTTTTAATATCTTCTAATCTTTTGCTTTTTGCCAGTTTCTCTTCGCCCTCTCTCTGTCTCGTTTTGTCCTTTTTCAAATGAGCTTTGGAGATTTTTTTTCATATGTCATAACCTGCCATTTATATCTTCTTTGAGTATCTTTATCTCTAAGTCTTTCCTTTATTATAGGAATTTCTATCTCCGATTTCTTTACTCACTGTTCTATCCCACTTCTTATGTTTTACTTTATTTATATCAACATCGACATTTTCTCTCTTGATGTCTTTTAATGTTTGCGTTTTCTTTATCACTTCCTATTTTTCTCCCTCATTTTCCTTTGGTCCTCCTTTAAATTTTACATTGGAGAATGCTTTTCATATGTCATGAGATACCTTCCATTTATATCTTCTTTGAGCATCTTTATGTCTGACTGCTTCCTTTATTATAGGAATTTGGCTTTCCGATTTTTTTATTTAATTTTCTATCCCACTTCTTATTTTTTACTTAGATATATTAGTGTCGAGATTTTTCCTTTTAATATCCTCAAACGTTTGCGTTTCCTTTGTCAGTTCCTCTTTTCTCCCTCATTCTCCCTTAGTCCTTCTTTAAATTTTGCATTGAAGAATTCTTTTCATATGTCATAACCTACCTTCAATTTATATCTTCTTTGAGTATCTTTATGTCTGACTCTTATAGGAACTTGTCTTTTAGATTTCTTTATTTACTTTTCTATCCCACTTCTTATTTTTTACTTAGATATATTAGTGTCGAGATTTTCGCTTTTAATATCCTCAAATGTTTGCGTTTCCTTTGTCAGTTCCTCTTTTCTCCCTCATTCTCCTTTGGTCCTTCTTTAAATTTTGCATTAAAATTTTTTTTCATATGTCATAAACTACCTTCAATTTATATCTTTTTTGAGTATTTTTATGTCTGACTCTTATAGGAATTTCTCTTTCCGATTTCTTTATTTACTTTTCTATCCCAGTTCTTAGTTTTTACTCAGATATATCAATATCGAAATTTTCCCTTTTAATATCTTCTAATCTTTTGCTTTTTGCCAGTTTCTCTTCGCTCTCTCTGTCTCGTTTTGTCCTTTTTCAAATGAGCTTTGGAGAATTTTTTTCATATGTCATAACCTGCCATTTATATCTTCTTTGAGTATCTTTATCTCTAAGTCTTTCCTTTATTATAGGAATTTCTATCTCCGATTTCTTTACTCACTGTTCTATCCCACTTCTTATGTTTTACTTTATTTATATCAACATCGACATTTTCTCTCTTGATGTCTTTTAATGTTTGCGTTTTCTTTATCACTTCCTATTTTTCTCCCTCATTTTCCTTTGGTCCTCCTTTAAATTTTACATTGGAGAATGCTTTTCATATGTCATGAGATACCTTCCATTTATATCTTCTTTGAGCATCTTTATGTCTGACTGCTTCCTTTATTATAGGAATTTGGCTTTCCGATTTTTTATTTAATTTTCTATCCCACTTCTTATTTTTTACTTAGATATATTAGTGTCGAGATTTTTCCTTTTAATATCCTCAAACGTTTGCGTTTCCTTTGTCAGTTCCTCTTTTCTCCCTCATTCTCCCTTAGTCCTTCTTTAAATTTTGCATTGAAGAATTCTTTTTATATGTCATAACCTACCTTCAATTTATATCTTCTTTGAGTATCTTTATGTCTGACTCTTATAGGAACTTGTCTTTTAGATTTCTTTATTTACTTTTCTATCCCACTTCTTATTTTTTACTTAGATATATTAGTGTCGAGATTTTCGCTTTTAATATCCTCAAATGTTTGCGTTTCCTTTGTCAGTTCCTCTTTTCTCCCTCATTCTCCTTTGGTCCTTCTTTAAATTTTACATTGAAAATTTTTTTCAAGTGTGATAAACTACCTTCAATTTATATCTTTTTTGAGTATTTTTATGTCTGACCCTTATAGGAATTTGTCTTTCCGATTTCTTTATTTACTTTTCTATCCCACTTCTTAGTTTTTACTCAGATATATCAGTATCGAAATTTTCCCTTTTAATATATTGTAATCTTTTTCTTTTTGCCAGTTTCTCTTCGCCCTCTCTCTGTCTCGTTTTGTCCTTTTTCAAATGAGCTTTGGAGAATTTTTTTCATATGTCATAACCTGCCATTTATATCTTCTTTGAGTATCTTTATCTCTAAGTCTGTCCTTTATTATAGGAATTTCTATCTCCGATTTCTTTACTCCTGTTCTATCCCACTTCTTATGTTTTACTTTATTTATATCAACATCGACATTTTCTCTCTTGATGTCCTTTAATGTTTGCGTTTTCTTTATCACTTCCTATTTTTCTCCCTCATTTTCTTTTGGTCCTCCTTTAAATTTTACATTGGAGAATGCTTTTCGTATGTCATGAGATACCTTCCATTTATATCTTCTTTGAGCATCTTTATGTCTGACTGCTTCCTTTATTATAGGAATTTGGCTTTCCGATTTTTTTATTTAATTTTCTATCCCACTTCTTATTTTTTACTTAGATATATTAGTGTCGAGATTTTTCCTTTTAATATCCTCAAACGTTTGCGTTTCCTTTGTCAGTTCCTCTTTTCTCCCTCATTCTCCCTTAGTCCTTCTTTAAATTTTGCATTGAAGAATTCTTTTCATATGTCATAACCTACCTTCAATTTATATCTTCTTTGAGTATCTTTATGTCTGACTCTTATAGGAACTTGTCTTTTAGATTTCTTTATTTACTTTTCTATCCCACTTCTTATTTTTTACTTAGATATATTAGTGTCGAGATTTTCGCTTTTAATATCCTCAAATGTTTGCGTTTCCTTTGTCAGTTCCTCTTTTCTCCCTCATTCTCCTTTGGTCCTTCTTTAAATTTTGCATTGAAAATTTTTTTCATGTGTGATAAACTACCTTCAATTTATATCTTTTTTGAGTATTTTTATGTCTGACTCTTATAGGAATTTGTCTTTCCGATTTCTTTATTTACTTTTCTATCCCACTTCTTAGTTTTTACTCAGATATATCAGTATCGAAATTTTCCCTTTTAATATATTGTAATCTTTTTCTTTTTGCCAGTTTCTCTTCGCCCTCTCTCTGTCTCGTTTTGTCCTTTTTCAAATGAGCTTTGGAGAATTTTTTTCATATGTCATAACCTGCCATTTATATCTTCTTTGAGTATCTTTATCTCTAAGTCTTTCCTTTATTATAGGAATTTCTATCTCCGATTTCTTTACTCACTGTTCTATCCCACTTCTTATGTTTTACTTTATTTCTATCAACATCAACATTTTCTCTCTTGATGTCTTTTAATGTTTGCGTTTTCTTTGTCACTTCCTATTTTTCTCCCTCATTTTCCTTTGGTCCTTCTTTAAATTTTACATTGGAGAATTCTTTTCGTATGTCATGAGATACCTTCCATTTATATCTTCTTTGAGCATCTTTATGTCTGACTGTTTCCTTTATTATAGGAATTTGTCTTTTAGATTTCTTTATTTACTTTTCTATCCCACTTCTTATTTTTTACTTAGATATATTAGTGTCGAGATTTTCGCTTTTAATATCCTCAAATGGTTGCGTTTCCTTTGTCAGTTCCTCTTTTCTCCCTCATTCTCCTTTGGTCCTTCTTTAAATTTTGCATTGAAAAATTTTTTCATAATATGTCATAAACTACCTTCAATTTATATCTTTTTTGAGTATTTTTATGTCTGACTCTTTCTGGAATTTCTCTTTCCAATTTCTTTATTTACTTTTCTATCCCACTTCTTAGTTTTTACTTAGATATATCAGTGTCGAGATTTTCGCTTTTAATATCCTCTAATGTTTATTATATTGTTCTATACCACTTCTAATTTTGTACTTTCTCTATATCAGCATCGACATTTTCACTCTTGGGATCTCCTAATGTTTGCATTTGTTTTTGTCAGTTTCTATTCGCTCTCACATTCTCATTTGGTCCTTCTTTAAATTTACTTTGTAAAATTCTCTTCATATATCATTTCTTTGAGTATCTTCACCTCTGTGTCTTTCTTTTATTATGGGAATTTGCATCTCTGATTTCTTTATTCACCTTTAAGTCCCACTTCTTATTTCTTCTATCCCTCATACTCGTTTGGTCCTTTCAATTTTACATTGGAGAATTCTTTTGACTATCTTTATGTCTGACTCTTCCCTTTATTATAGGAATTTGTTTTTATAATTCCTTTTCTATCCCACTTCTTATTTTTTACTTAGATATATCAGTGTCGAGATTTTCGCTTTTAATATCCTGTAATGTTTATTATATTGTTCTATACCACTTCTGATTTTGTACTTTCTCTATATCAGCATCGACATTTTCACTCTTGGAATTTCCTAATGTTTGCATTTTCTTTGTCAGTCCCTCTTTGCTCTCACATTCTCATTTGGTCCTTCTTTAAATTTACTTTGTAAAATTCTCTTCATATATCATTTCTTTGAGTATCTTCACCACTGTGTCTTTCTTTTATTATGGGTATTTGCATTTCACTTTTATATCCCACTTCTTATTTATTCTATCTCTCATTCTCTTTTGGTCCTTCTTTCAATTTTACATTGGAGAATTCTTTTGACTATCTTTATGTCTGACTCTTCCCTTTATTATAGGAATTTGTCTTTCCGATTCCTTTTCTATCCCACTTCTTATTTTTTACTTAGATATATCAGTGTCGAGATTTTCGCTTTTAATATCCTTTAATGTTTATTATATTGTTCTATACTACTTCTGATTTTATACTTTCTCTATATCAGCATCGACATTTTCACTCTTGGGATCTAATAATGTTTGCATTTTCTTTGTCAGTTCCTCTTTGCTCTCACATTCTCATTTGGTCCTTCTTTAAATTTACTTTGTAAAATTCTCTTCATATATCATTTTTGAGTATCTTCACCTCTGTGTCTTTCTTTTATTATGGGTATTTGCATTTCACTTTTATATCCCACTTCTTATTTATTCTATCCCTCATTCTCTTTTGGTCCGTCTTTCAATTTTACATTGGAGAATTCTTTTGACTATCTTTATGTCTGACTCTTCCCTTTATTATAGGAATTTGTCTTTCCGATTCCTTTTCTATCCCACTTCTTATTTTTTACTTAGATATATCAGTGTCGAGATTTTCGCTTTTTATATCCTCTAATGTTTATTATATTGTTCTATACCACTTCTGATTTTGTACTTTCTCTATATCAGCATCGACATTTTCACTCTTGGTATCTCCTAATGTTTGCATTTTCTTTGTCAGTTCCTCTTTGCTCTCACATTCTCATTTGGTCCTTCTTTAAATTTACTTTGTAAAATTCTCTTCATATATCATTTCTTTGAGTATCTTCACCTCTGTGTCTTTCTTTTATTATGGGAATTTGCATCTCTGATTTCTTTATTCACCTTTAAGTCCCACTTCTTATTTCTTCTATCCCTCATACTCGTTTGGTCCTTTCAATTTTACATTGGAGAATTCTTTTGACTATCTTTATGTCTGACTCTTCCCTTTATTATAGGAATTTGTTTTTATAATTCCTTTTCTATCCCACTTCTTATTTTTTACTTAGATATATCAGTGTCGAGATTTTCGCTTTTAATATCCTGTAATGTTTATTATATTGTTCTATACCACTTCTGATTTTGTACTTTCTCTATATCAGCATCGACATTTTCACTCTTGGGATCTAATAATGTTTGCATTTTCTTTGTCAGTTCCTCTTTGCTCTCACATTCTCATTTGGTCCTTCTTTAAATTTACTTTGTAAAATTCTCTTCATATATCATTTTTGAGTATCTTCACCTCTGTGTCTTTCTTTTATTATGGGTATTTGCATTTCACTTTTATATCCCACTTCTTATTTATTCTATCTCTCATTCTCTTTTGGTCCTTCTTTCAATTTTACATTGGAGAATTCTTTTGACTATCTTTATGTCTGACTCTTCCCTTTATTATAGGAATTTGTCTTTCCGATTCCTTTTCTATCCCACTTCTTATTTTTTACTTAGATATATCAGTGTCGAGATTTTCGCTTTTAATATCCTTTAATGTTTATTATATTGTTCTATACTACTTCTGATTTTATACTTTCTCTATATCAGCATCGACATTTTCACTCTTGGGATCTAATAATGTTTGCATTTTCTTTGTCAGTTCCTCTTTGCTCTCACATTCTCATTTGGTCCTTCTTTAAATTTACTTTGTAAAATTCTCTTCATATATCATTTCTTTGAGTATCTTCACCTCTGTGTCTTTCTTTTATTATGGGTATTTGCATTTCATTTTTATATCCCACTTCTTATTTATTCTATCCCTCATTCTCTTTTGGTCCTTCTTTCAATTTTACATTGGAGAATTCTTTTGACTATCTTTATGTCTGACTCTTCCCTTTATTATAGAAATTTGTCTTTATGATTCCTTTTCTATCCCACTTCTTATTTTTTACTTAGATATATCAGTGTCGAGATTTTCGCTTTTAATATCCTCTAATGTTTATTATATTGTTCTATACCACTTCTGATTTTGTACTTTCTCTATATCAGCATCGACATTTTCACTTTTGGGATCTCCTAATGTTTGCATTTTCTTTGTCAGTTCCTCTTTGCTCTCACATTCTCATTTGGCCCTTCTTTATATTTACTTTGTAAAATTCTCTTCATATATCATTTCTTTGAGTATCTTCACCTCTGTGTCTTTCTTTTATTATGGGTATTTGCATTTCACTTTTATATCCCACTTCTTATTTATTCTATCCCTCATTCTCTTTTGGTCCTTCTTTCAATTTTACATTTGAGAATTCTTTTGACTATCTTTATGTCTGACTCTTCCCTTTATTATAGGAATTTGTCTTTATGATTCCTTTTCTATCCCACTTCTTATATTTTACTTAGATATTTTAGTGTCGAGATTTTCGCTTTTAATATCCTCTAATGTTTATTATATTGTTCTATACCACTTCTGATTTTGTACTTTCTCTATATCAGCATCGACATTTTCACTCTTGGGATCTCCTAATGTTTGCATTTTTTTTGTCAGTTCCTCTTTGCTCTCACATTCTCATTTGGTCCTTCTTTAAATTTACTTTGTAAAATTCTCTTCATATATCATTTTTGAGTATCTTCACCTCTGTGTCTTTCTTTTATTATGGGTATTTGCATTTCACTTTTATATCCCACTTCTTATTTATTCTATCCCTCATTCTCTTTTGGTCCTTCTTTCAATTTTACATTGGAGAATTCTTTTGACTATCTTTATGTCTGACTCTTCCCTTTATTATAGGAATTTGTCTTTATGATTCCTTTTCTATCCCACTTCTTATATTTTACTTAGATATTTTAGTGTCGAGATTTTCGCTTTTAATATCCTCTAATGTTTATTATATTGTTCTATACCACTTCTGATTTTGTACTTTCTCTATATCAGCATCGACATTTTCACTCTTGGGATCTCCTAATGTTTGCATTTTCTTTGTCAGTTCCTCTTTGCTCTCACATTCTCATTTGGTCCTTCTTTAAATTATACTTCTTAGAATTCCTTTCATATATATCTTCTTTGACTATTGTTATGTCTGACTCTTTCCTTTGTTATGGGAATTTGTCTTTCCAATTTCCTTTTTTACTTTTCTATCCCACTTCTTATTTTTTCTTGCAAGCTAAATTAGAAGCACTTCTTGACATCCGATTGAGCTGAAATTTTGTATACGCCTTCAGTTCTGGTGACAATACAATAAGCAATACTTAATATTGTAATACTTCCAAATGGCCGTCACCACAAGATGGCGGATGATGTATTTTTAGTCAACCCCATTAATATGGCTATCAAATGAAAGAGCTTGAAGAGTAGAAAACGAATTCAACATGGCTGCTGTTCCAAGATGGCGGATTTCATTTTCTTTTCAACCCCCTTAATATGGGTAACAAATGAAAGGACTTGAAGCCTAGAAAACGATAAAGTTAGTGACATTACACTAAATTCATTATGGTCGCCGGTTATAGATGGCAGATTATATTTTCTTTTCAACCCTTTTAATATGGGTAACAAATGAATGGTCTTGAAGAGTAGAAAACGATAAAGTTAGTTACATGACACTAAATTCGATATGGCCGCCGTTTAAAGATGGCGGATATTTTTTTTTTTTTCAACCCCCTTAATATGGGTATCAAATTAAAGGGATTGAAGAGTAGACTTAGAAACATGTTCAGCAAAAACTAAATAAAAATATTTTTAAATGCTCTGAAAAGAAGAAAATAAACTTTGAAATAAATCAAACCAAAGCAAACCCATAATTTTGTTACATCATACAATTGCATATGATTCCTGTTTTCTCCCTCATTCTCTTTTAATCCTTCTTTAAATTTTACATTGGAGAATTCTTTTCATAAAATACTTTCCATTTATATCTTCTTTCAGTACCTTTATGTCTGATTATTTTCTTTATTATAGGAATTTGTCTTTCCGAGTTATTTTTACATTTCTATCCCACTTCTTTGTATTTAATATCTTCTAATGTTTTTCTTTTTGTTATTGGAGAATTATTTCCATATGTCATAAGGTAGGTATCTTCTTTGAGTATCTTTATCTCTGATACTTTCCTTTATGATATTGTTCTATCCTACTTCCTATTTTGTATTTTTTTTTTCGAACATTTTAGCTCTTGATATCTCCGAATGTCTGCGTCTTCTTTGTTCAGTTCCTCTTTTCTCCCACATTCTCATTTGGCCTTCCTTTAAATTTTACTTTGGTAACAGAAGTCCGCCGATCAACTTGTTCAGGATTGGTGTCTGCATAACTTATAAATAAAAGTAATTTGAAGTAAATTTAAATGAATCGTGACGCTCTACCATAACGTCGGTTCGGTATCAGTAATTAACTTGTCGGACCATTCGCTCGATAATCTTGGGATTGACGGCTCGACGGATCCATGCCACAAAAAGAAGAATCCATTAAGGGAGCATGCACGAAAACTTTCTAGGTACGAACGCATGGATTACACCCAAATTGAGCTTTGCAAAAAAGGATTCCCTTATTTATTAGGACATGTTTTGATCAGTCGAGAATGAGGCCCCGAAAGAGAGTGGTTCTAGTTTCAACATTTGAATGGCCCTTCCAAAAGTGTCGTTTATCATATTGATGCACTAGGAAGACAGACGTGATAGAAAGAAAGTTTTTGTGCCACTTGCGTGAACTCGCCCCACACGATGCCACAACGGGACTTTTTATTCATTTCGAGACATTGATTGGACGACGCAGTTTTTTCTTTCGTCCGTTCGCCGCTCGCTTTCTTTGATTCCTTATCGCCGCTCCCGGTTAGAAAAAGCCGAAAACAGGGAGAGGCATTATCGGCGAATAGCGCACAGAGTGGGGAATTTAAATCTCTCGCATGAATGTTGTTAAGAGTGATTAATAGCGAAATTGAATGCAATTTGCTTAGCAGGCAACGCTGGCTGATATCTCGTCACAATCGGAGCATGGCGATGAACATAGATGTTTTAGTATAAGATGATAGTATTATTAATAGTGGTGTCTGGTTGTGGGTGATGTGCAAGTCATTCTACGTCACTTGGCTCCCGTTGTTTTCGTGATCGATACCGCTAACATTCTCGTGTCATCGTCGTCGACTCATCTTCTGGGGTTCCGGCGGTCGGGGCTACTGGAGACCAAAATGTGATTCTTCTTAACAGTTGCGAAAGGGCAAATCGAATAACCTGTCTCGGCTCTCGTCACTCCTCTCATAGTTGTCGACTCATCTCCCGGATTTTCGATTTTCCACTCCCGGATTAGGGGCAACGTCGAAGAGCGAAAAGGCAGAAATAATTCCGGAATTATCCATTGTTGAAATGCATTAAGTTTTTCTTTTAATTGAAAGTAAATTCTTTCATGGTTGTTGAGTACGCTGTCCGGATGACTGATGGATGGGCTGCGGACGCGGTTACAATGCCTTACATGGCCTTTGTGTCTGCGTTTGTGTTAGATCAATGACTGAGACTGCCACTGCGACTGATACTCGGGCCGTTGATTATCGCCGCTGTATCAACAAACAAAGTGGGATTTGTCTTTCAAATTAGGTTGGCAAAATACGTGTATGACTGAAAAAAACCATTCAGAAAGTTACAAAAATGGTGGATGCGCCAATTTCATCTTTTACCTTGTTTGGGGCATCAATTTGACCGGATAAGCCCATCAAAGATTGGAAGGTGAGAGTTCGAGTAGAGACGTGAGGTCTGGTCACTTCGGGGAGCACGCCGATCAATTCATTACACCCGAGAGGGTCCGAATTTGCAACGTCATCTTCGAGCCATCCTTATTCCAACACCCTGCACCGATTACTCGCTGAAAAATGACGCGGATTTTATTTATGCTTTTTCTAATGCTCGCTGCCCGGATGATCGATCCGGTCGATGCCGAACCCGGACTCCGGAATTCATAATTCGGTTTCGACAATAAGGAGGAATAACTGAAACATTCAGTCCCGGCGCATCCACCATTTCCGACGATTTACTCTTCAGAACCGCGGTCAATTACAAACCCAATTTAATTTCGCAAAGCATCCCTCGTCCCTGGACAATTCAATCGCGGACCACATTAAGCGAAACAATTCCCTGACTGAATATTTATCGTCCCTCAACAGGTCCATTACGCGAAAACGTGTCGGCGAAGCTATAAATATATCGGCGGCCATAAAACAAATATGAAGGAAATCTGTGTAATCTGGCACCTGCTCTCTCTTACATATTGTCGGGTGTCGCAGCCGGATACGGGCACGTGCTGCCTCTGGCCCGTTTCGGCGGCTCCGGCAACTCCGGGTCCGGAGTTATAGTACCATAAATCCCCGCCAGAGCTCCGCTGTCGACACAACCACTCGCGCCACTCGACTAACCACTGCTAACAACTCCCAAATTGCCGTTTAGATATCGTTTTGCTATCTGCATTCCCGACGATTCACCGCAAAATTCCGCACTTTGCTAAACGGGCGTTAATTGAGATTTGGAAAAGAACGGGGGTAGCTGAGGGAGTTTGCCGTCGAGGTCGCAGAAAAATAAAACGGCGGATAAGGAAAGCACAGAATGCTTCACTAGAAGAGCGCTCTCAGATCCAATATTTTTTTTTTAATAATTGAGGGGCGCATCCACCATTCCACTAAAATGTATCCGATATTATCTACAAATCACCTAAAAATCTCAATCTGATTCAGACTCGGCTCAACTTGGCCAGTTTGCCTATAGTTCGAGAGCACGTCCAAAATAGTGTTAGTTGGAGGACGCGGCGGTAATTTTTTTTTGTCAGTTCTTCTTTTCTCCCCCATTCTTCTTTCGTCCTTCACTAAATTTTACTTTGTAGAATTCCTGTTACATGTCATAAAATATCTTCTTTATGTCTGATTTTTTCCTAGAATAGGGCTCTCAAATCCAATTTAATAAATATTTTGATTATTGAGATGGGCGCATTCACCATTCCACCAAGCAAAGAACTAACAAAAATGTATCCGATATTATCTACAAATCACCTAAAAATTCCAATCTCATTCAGATTCGGCTGAACTTGCCCAGTTTGCCTATAGTTCGAGAGCACGTCCAAAATAGTGTTAGTTGGAGGACGCGGCGGTAATTTTTCTTTGTCAGTTCTTCTTTTCTCCCCCATTCTTCTTTGGTCCTTCACTAAATTTTGCTTTGTAGAATTCCTTTTACATGTCATAAAATATCTTCTTTATGTCTGATTTTTTCCTAGAATAGGGCTCTCAAATCCAATTTAATAAATATTTTGATTATTGAGATGGGCGCATTCACCATTTCACCAAGCAAAGAACTAACAAAAATGTATCCGATATTACCTACAAATCACCTAAAAATTCCAATCTCATTCAGATTCGGCTGAACTTGGCCAGTTTGCCTATAGTTCGAGAGCACGTCCAAAATATTGTTAGTTGGAAGACGCGGCGGTAATTTTTCTTTGTCAGTTCTTCTTTTCTCCCCCATTCTTCTTTGGTCCTTCACTAAATTTTACTTTGTAGAATTCCTTTTACATGTCATAAAATATCTTCTTTATGTCTATGTTTCTCCTAGAAAAGGGCTCTCAAATCCAATGTAATAAATATTTTAATTATTGAGATGGGCGCATTCACCGTTCCACCAAGCAAAGAACTAACAAAAATGTATCCCATATTATCTACAAATCACCTAAAATTGCCAATCTCATTCAGATTCGGCTGAACTTGGCCAGTTTGCCTGTAGTTCGAAAGCACGTCCAAAATAGTGTTAGTTGGAAGACGCGGCGGTAATTTTTCTTTGTCAGTTCTTCTTTTCTCCCCCATTCTTCTTTGGTCCTTCACTAAATTTTGCTTTGTAGAATTCCTTTTACATGTCATAAAATATCTTCTTTATGTCTATTTTTTTCCTAGAAAAGGGCTCTCAAATCCAATGTAATAAATATTTTTATTATTGAGATGGGCGCATTCACCATTCCACCAAGCAAAGAACTAACAAAAATGTATCCCATATTATCTACAAATCACCTAAAATTGCCAATCTCATTCAGATTCGGCTGAACTTGGCCAGTTTGCCTATAGTTCGAGAGCACGTCCAAAATAGTGTTAGTTGGAGGACGGGGCGGTAATTTTTCTTTGTCAGTTCTTCTTTTCTCCCCCATTCTTCTTTGGTCCTGCACTAAATTTTACTTTGTAGAATTCCTTTTACATGTCATAAAATATCTTCTTTATGTCTGATTTTTTCCTAGAATAGGGCTCTCAAATCCAATGTAATAAACATTTTAATTATTGAGGTGGGCGCATTCACCATTCCACCAAGCAAAGAACTAACAAAAATGTATCCGATATTATCTACAAATAACCTAATAATCTCAATCTCATTCAGATTCGGCTGAACTTGGCCAGTTTGCCTATAGTTCGAGAGCACGTCCAAAATAGTGTTAGTTGGAAGACGCGGCGGTAATTTTTCCTTTTCAGTTCTTCTTTTCTCCCCCATTCTTCTTTGGTCTTTCACTAAATTTTACTTTGTAGAATTCCTTTTACATGTCATAAAATATCTTCTTTATGTCTGATTTTTTCCTAGAATAGGGCTCTCAAATCCAACGTAATAAACATTTTAATTATTGAGGTGGGCGCATTCACCATTCCACCAAGCAAAAAACTAACAAAAATGTATACGATATTATCTACAAATCACCTAAAAATTCCAATCTCATTCAGATTCGGCTGAACTTGGCCAGTTTGCCTATAGTTCGAGAGCACGTCCAAAATAGTGTTAGTTGGAGGACGCGGCGGTAATTTTTCTTTGTCAGTTCTTCTTTTCTCCCCCATTTTTTTTTTGGTCCTTCACTAAATTTTACTTTGTAGAATTCCTGTTACATGTCATAAAATCTCTTCTTTATGTCTGATTTTTTCCTAGAATAGGGCTCTCAAATCCAATGTAATAAACATTTTAATTATTGAGGTGGGCGCATTCACCATTCCACCAAGCAAAAAACTAACAAAAATGTATACGATATTAACTATAAATAACCTAAAAATGCCAATATCATTCAGATTCGGCTGAACTTGGCCAGTTTGCCTATAGTTCGAGAGCACGTCCAAAATAGTGTTAGTTGGAAGACGCGGCGGTAATTTTTCTTTGTCAGTTCTTCTTTTCTCCCCCATTCTTCTTTGGTCCTTCACTAAATTTTACTTTGTAGAATTCCTTTTACATGTCATAAAATATCTTCTTTATGTCTATTTTTTTCCTAGAAAAGGGCTCTCAAATCCAATGTAATAAATATTTTGATTATTGAGATGGGCGCATTCACCATTCCACCAAGCAAAGAACTAACAAAAATGTATCCGATATTACCTACAAATCACCTAAAAATCTCAATCTCGTTCAGATTCGGCTGAACTTGGCCAGTTTGCCTATAGTTCGAGAGCACGTCCAAAATAGTGTTAGTTGGAGGACGCGGCGGTAATTTTTCTTTGTCAGTTCTTCTTTTCTCCCCCATTCTTTTTTGGTCCTTCACTAAATTTTACTTTGTAGAATTCCTGTTACATGTCATAAAATATCTTCTTTAAGTCTGATTTTTTCCTAGAATAGGGCTCTCAAATCCAATGTAATAATCATTTTAATTATTGAAATGGGCGCATTCACCATTC
Source organism: Diaperis boleti (assembly GCA_963583935.1). Lineage (NCBI taxonomy): Eukaryota > Metazoa > Arthropoda > Insecta > Coleoptera > Tenebrionidae > Diaperis > Diaperis boleti. The sequence continues at coordinate 51,925,115 of OY757247.1, read as the reverse complement.
CACCAAGCAAAGAACTAACAAAAATGTGTACGATATTATCTACAAATAACCTAAAAATGCCAATCTCATTCAGATTCGGCTGAACTTGGCCAGTTTGCCTATAGTTCGAGAGCACGTCCAAAATAGTGTTAGTTGGAGGACGCGGCGGTAATTTTTCTTTGTCAGTTCTTCTTTTCTCCCCCATTCTTTTTTGGTCCTTCACTAAATTTTACTTTGTAGAATTCCTTTTACATGTCATAAAATATCTTCTTTATGTCTATTTTTTTCCTAGAAAAGGGCTCTCAAATCCAATGTAATAAATATTTTGATTATTGAGATGGGCGCATTCATCATTCCACCAAGCAAAGAACTAACAAAAATGTATCCGATATTACCTACAAATCACCTAAAAATTCCAATCTCATTCAGATTCGGCTGAACTTGGCCAGTTTGCCTATAGTTCGAGAGCACGTCCAAAATAGTGTTAGTTGGAGGACGGGGCGGTAATTTTTCTTTGTCAGTTCTTCTTTTCTCCCCCATTCTTCTTTGGTCCTTCACTAAATTTTACTTTGTAGAATTCCTTTTACATGTCATAAAATATCTTCTTTATGTCTATTTTTTTCCTAGAAAAGGGCTCTCAAATCCAATGTAATAAATATTTTTATTATTGAGATGGGCGCATTCACCATTCCACCAAGCAAAGAACTAACAAAAATGTATCCGATATTATCTACAAATAACCTAATAATCTCAATCTCATTCAGATTCGGCTGAACTTGGCCAGTTTGCCTATAGTTCGAGAGCACGTCCAAAATAGTGTTAGTTGGAAGACGCGGCGGTAATTTTTCCTTTTCAGTTCTTCTTTTCTCCCCCATTCTTCTTTGGTCTTTCACTAAATTTTACTTTGTAGAATTCCTTTTACATGTCATAAAATATCTTCTTTATGTCTGATTTTTTCCTAGAATAGGGCTCTCAAATCCAACGTAATAAACATTTTAATTATTGAGGTGGGCGCATTCACCATTCCACCAAGCAAAAAACTAACAAAAATGTATACGATATTATCTACAAATCACCTAAAAATTCCAATCTCATTCAGATTCGGCTGAACTTGGCCAGTTTGCCTATAGTTCGAGAGCACGTCCAAAATAGTGTTAGTTGGAGGACGCGGCGGTAATTTTTCTTTGTCAGTTCTTCTTTTCTCCCCCATTTTTTTTTTGGTCCTTCACTAAATTTTACTTTGTAGAATTCCTGTTACATGTCATAAAATCTCTTCTTTATGTCTGATTTTTTCCTAGAATAGGGCTCTCAAATCCAATGTAATAAACATTTTAATTATTGAGGTGGGCGCATTCACCATTCCACCAAGCAAAAAACTAACAAAAATGTATACGATATTAACTATAAATAACCTAAAAATGCCAATATCATTCAGATTCGGCTGAACTTGGCCAGTTTGCCTATAGTTCGAGAGCACGTCCAAAATAGTGTTAGTTGGAAGACGCGGCGGTAATTTTTCTTTGTCAGTTCTTCTTTTCTCCCCCATTCTTCTTTGGTCCTTCACTAAATTTTACTTTGTAGAATTCCTTTTACATGTCATAAAATATCTTCTTTATGTCTATTTTTTTCCTAGAAAAGGGCTCTCAAATCCAATGTAATAAATATTTTGATTATTGAGATGGGCGCATTCACCATTCCACCAAGCAAAGAACTAACAAAAATGTATCCGATATTACCTACAAATCACCTAAAAATCTCAATCTCGTTCAGATTCGGCTGAACTTGGCCAGTTTGCCTATAGTTCGAGAGCACGTCCAAAATAGTGTTAGTTGGAGGACGCGGCGGTAATTTTTCTTTGTCAGTTCTTCTTTTCTCCCCCATTCTTTTTTGGTCCTTCACTAAATTTTACTTTGTAGAATTCCTGTTACATGTCATAAAATATCTTCTTTAAGTCTGATTTTTTCCTAGAATAGGGCTCTCAAATCCAATGTAATAATCATTTTAATTATTGAAATGGGCGCATTCACCATTCCACCAAGCAAAGAACTAACAAAAATGTGTACGATATTATCTACAAATAACCTAAAAATGCCAATCTCATTCAGATTCGGCTGAACTTGGCCAGTTTGCCTATAGTTCGAGAGCACGTCCAAAATAGTGTTAGTTGGAGGACGCGGCGGTAATTTTTCTTTGTCAGTTCTTCTTTTCTCCCCCATTCTTTTTTGGTCCTTCACTAAATTTTACTTTGTAGAATTCCTTTTACATGTCATAAAATATCTTCTTTATGTCTATTTTTTTCCTAGAAAAGGGCTCTCAAATCCAATGTAATAAATATTTTGATTATTGAGATGGGCGCATTCATCATTCCACCAAGCAAAGAACTAACAAAAATGTATCCGATATTACCTACAAATCACCTAAAAATTCCAATCTCATTCAGATTCGGCTGAACTTGGCCAGTTTGCCTATAGTTCGAGAGCACGTCCAAAATAGTGTTAGTTGGAGGACGGGGCGGTAATTTTTCTTTGTCAGTTCTTCTTTTCTCCCCCATTCTTCTTTGGTCCTTCACTAAATTTTACTTTGTAGAATTCCTTTTACATGTCATAAAATATCTTCTTTATGTCTATTTTTTTCCTAGAAAAGGGCTCTCAAATCCAATGTAATAAATATTTTTATTATTGAGATGGGCGCATTCACCATTCCACCAAGCAAAGAACTAACAAAAATGTATCCGATATTACCTACAAATCACCTAAAAATTCCAATCTCATTCAGATTCGGCTGAACTTGGCCAGTTGGCCTATAGTTCGAGAGCACGTCCAAAATAGTGTTAGTTGGAGGACGCGGCGGTAATTTTTCTTTGTCAGTTCTTCTTTTCTCCCCCATTCTTCTTTGGTCCTTCACTAAATTTTACTTTGTAGAATTCCTTTTACATGTCATAAAATATCTTCTTTATGTCTGATTTTTTTCCTAGAAAAGGGCTCTCAAATCCAATGTAATAAATATTTTAATTATTGAGATGGGCGCATTCACCGTTCCACCAAGCAAAGAACTAACAAAAATGTATCCCATATTATCTACAAATCACCTAAAATTGCCAATCTCATTCAGATTCGGCTGAACTTGGCCAGTTTGCCTATAGTTCGAGAGCACGTCCAAAATAGTGTTAGTTGGAGGACGGGGCGGTAATTTTTCTTTGTCAGTTCTTCTTTTCTCCCCCATTCTTCTTTGGTCCTGCACTAAATTTTACTTTGTAGAATTCCTTTTACATGTCATAAAATATCTTCTTTATGTCTGATTTTTTCCTAGAATAGGGCTCTCAAATCCAATGTAATAAACATTTTAATTATTGAGGTGGGCGCATTCACCATTCCACCAAGCAAAAAACTAACAAAAATGTATCCGATATTATCTACAAATAACCTAATAATCTCAATCTCATTCAGATTCGGCTGAACTTGGCCAGTTTGCCTATAGTTCGAGAGCACGTCCAAAATAGTGTTAGTTGGAAGACGCGGCGGTAATTTTTCCTTTTCAGTTCTTCTTTTCTCCCCCATTCTTCTTTGGTCTTTCACTAAATTTTACTTTGTAGAATTCCTTTTACATGTCATAAAATATCTTCTTTATGTCTGATTTTTTCCTAGAATAGGGCTCTCAAATCCAATGTAATAAACATTTTAATTATTGAGGTGGGCGCATTCACCATTCCACCAAGCAAAAAACTAACAAAAATGTATACGATATTATCTACAAATCACCTAAAAATTCCAATCTCATTCAGATTCGGCTGAACTTGGCCAGTTTGCCTATAGTTCGAGAGCACGTCCAAAATAGTGTTAGTTGGAGGACGCGGCGGTAATTTTTCTTTGTCAGTTCTTCTTTTCTCCCCCATTTTTTTTTTGGTCCTTCACTAAATTTTACTTTGTAGAATTCCTGTTACATGTCATAAAATCTCTTCTTTATGTCTGATTTTTTCCTAGAATAGGGCTCTCAAATCCAATGTAATAAACATTTTAATTATTGAGGTGGGCGCATTCACCATTCCACCAAGCAAAAAACTAACAAAAATGTATACGATATTAACTATAAATAACCTAAAAATGCCAATATCATTCAGATTCGGCTGAACTTGGCCAGTTTGCCTATAGTTCGAGAGCACGTCCAAAATAGTGTTAGTTGGAAGACGCGGCGGTAATTTTTCTTTGTCAGTTCTTCTTTTCTCCCCCATTCTTCTTTGGTCCTTCACTAAATTTTACTTTGTAGAATTCCTTTTACATGTCATAAAATATCTTCTTTATGTCTATTTTTTTCCTAGAAAAGGGCTCTCAAATCCAATGTAATAAATATTTTGATTATTGAGATGGGCGCATTCACCATTCCACCAAGCAAAGAACTAACAAAAATGTATCCGATATTACCTACAAATCACCTAAAAATCTCAATCTCGTTCAGATTCGGCTGAACTTGGCCAGTTTGCCTATAGTTCGAGAGCACGTCCAAAATAGTGTTAGTTGGAGGACGCGGCGGTAATTTTTCTTTGTCAGTTCTTCTTTTCTCCCCCATTCTTTTTTGGTCCTTCACTAAATTTTACTTTGTAGAATTCCTTTTACATGTCATAAAATATCTTCTTTATGTCTATTTTTTTCCTAGAAAAGGGCTCTCAAATCCAATGTAATAAATATTTTGATTATTGAGATGGGCGCATTCATCATTCCACCAAGCAAAGAACTAACAAAAATGTATCCGATATTACCTACAAATCACCTAAAAATTCCAATCTCATTCAGATTCGGCTGAACTTGGCCAGTTTGCCTATAGTTCGAGAGCACGTCCAAAATAGTGTTAGTTGGAGGACGGGGCGGTAATTTTTCTTTGTCAGTTCTTCTTTTCTCCCCCATTCTTCTTTGGTCCTTCACTAAATTTTACTTTGTAGAATTCCTTTTACATGTCATAAAATATCTTCTTTATGTCTGATTTTTTCCTAGAATAGGGCTCTCAAATCCAATGTAATAAACATTTTAATTATTGAGATGGGCGCATTCACCATTCCACCAAGCAAAGAACTAACAAAAATGTATCCGATATTGTCTACAAATGACCTAAAAATCTCAATCTCGTTCAGATTCGGCTGAACTTGGCCAGTTTGCCTATAGTTCGAGAGCAAGTATTAGTTCGAAGACGCGGCGGTAATTTTTGTGCGGAGTGTATAATCGCGGCCGGAGTGGGACCTGCCGGAGATTTATATGCGGGGTTGGGGGCGGCTGCAGCGATATTTAACTCGGTGGTGGTTCGTTGCGGCGGATTTTAATCTACATGCACAAGGTTTTTACCCTCGGTTCTCCCTCGCGGAACTCCGGCAAAGACTCCACGATAAAAACATCTTGTAGCGCAAGATTTACTTCTTCAGCCACATATTCAAATTATCAAGAAATTTGTTTTTCTTATTCGGAAACTTTAACGTTTTCAAAGTTTTATGTTTCTCGAGGAATTAATGTCCTGATAATTTGTACGTTCATTCCGGACTCTTGGGTACGGCGCGGGATTATTTATGGGGGGCGATCAATCCGCACGTTATGAAGTCTGAATGGGATTTATTTGGGCCATTTGTCTTCGGGGCGAAGGTGCGACGTCAAAGCGGCCAAATGGGAAAGAAACAATGCACGGACATAAGTTTTACACTATTCATGTGTCGGCGAGGAGCGTAATTATTGTGTTGCCGGGTTCTTAAACGTCACTGTTGAAGAAGAGATTTATTTTGATTTTTTCACGTCTCGACTAAGCTCTCAGGTAAATTCCGAACAAGTCACCGTGACCGAAAATGGGTTAATGACGCCAAGAACACCACCGCTCTGATTTATGTCCTCTATCGCCCTGAATTAACGTTTTATCGCTAATTGTCCGATTCAATTCACAACTCTCAATTACTTCTGATATCGGCCGCCCTATCTCCCGTAATATATATAAGTTGGGGACGAAACAAAAAGGAAATATATCCATTTTGCTTGTTTTTGCTTCCGGTCAGTAGAGCTGTCTGCACGAGGCGAGGGTCGTGAGCGGCCAGCGGTCATTCTATTAGCATCTACAATCTAGATGGTCGTTCTTGTGGGATCCCTTACTTCACACTCTACATTATTATGTGTCTCTTATCTGACCGCAGCCCGGAATACGGACAACTAATGCTCGAGTACCGTCCATTCACTGGACGATGGGTGGAATTTTACTTGGAGGATGATTAATTTAAGGGGCTTCGATTGCATTCCAGGGAGTTTGGAGGATCCGCAAGTGGTGTCTGCCAAAGGTGAAGACTTCAACTTTTCTGGCCATTTTTTTTTCTTGCATATGGGTCCCCCTCTAATATATAATAGATTATTCTCTCCACTCTTATTGTGAATTAATGCGGGCTCATGCAGGATACTTCCTTGTCGTACTACGTTGCTAATTGCCACTATAAATTTTCACATTTTTAATGTTTTTACTTCACTTATCCATTGTTAATATTTTTAAAAGTTTCTTTATTTCGTCGCCCTTTTTCGATTGGTGCCCTCAGAACCGTCCTAGAACGGTTTGTAAATTGTGTTTTAGAATTACAAAAAATTTATCAAAGATTTCTGGTTTTGTAGCATCCTCAAACCATCCACTTCAGAATTAAAGAGACTTTTAAGACTAACTCGCTGGTGCCACTAAATCAGCTCAGTCGCCTATTAGTTTGCGAGATATGAGCGAAAATGTTTCCGGGTGCCAAAAATTCAAAACGCCATATCTGCGAAACCGTTAGAGATATGGTGGTAAGAGTGGTACCGTTCGATTAAGGAGCTCGAATTTTATCCTGAGGAAATTTTTAGCGATTTTGCGATTTTAGACATTTTTCAAAAAACGTCCCTACGTCCCTCGCGTCAACCTACTTAAGAGAGTGTTGGTTTGGAAGCATTCATTTTTGGAAGTCTTCATTAAAGCTCCGAAAATTGTTCAATAGGTTCGTTTGACGAAATATTTACAATGCTTTATAAAATTTTAACATTTTTAATTAAAGTAAACACTTTCACTAATTTAGGGTGTTTTATGAAAAACTGGATCTAATTATAAAATATCTCAATAATTCGGGAGTCTTCAGTAAAGCTCCGAAAATATTTAAACACGTCTAAGGAAATATTTAGATGTGCTTTATAAAATCTTAACAACTCTAATATTAAAAATGAACACCTATACTAATTTAGGGTGTTTATGAACAACTGGATCTAATTCTAAAATGTCCCAATAATTTGGGAGTCTCCAGTAAAGTTACGAAATTTTTTAAAAGCTTCTAAGAAAATATTTACAGTGCTTTATAAAATTTTAACATATCTAATTAAAGTAAACACTTTTACTAATTTAGGGTGTTTTATGAAAGACTGGATCTAATTCTAAATTATCTCAATAATTTGGGAGTCTTCAATAAATCTCCGAAAATATTTAGACACGTCTGAGGAAATATTTATATGTGCTTTATAAAATTTTAACATCTCTAATATTAAAAATAAACACCTATACTAATTTAGGGTGTTTATGAACAACTGGATCTAATTCTGAAATATCCCAATAATTTGGGAGTCTCCAGTAAAGTTACGAAATTTTTTAAACGCTTCTAAGAAAATATTTACAGTGCTTTATAAAATTTTAACAATTCCAATTAAAGTAAACACTTTTACTAATTTAGGGTGTTTTATGAAAAACTGGATCTAATTCTAAAATATCTCAATAATTTGGGAGTCTTCAATAAATCTCCGAAAATATTTAGACACGTCTGAGGAAATATTTACATGTGCTTTATAAAATTTTAACATCTCTAATATTAAAAATAAACACCTATACTAATTTAGGGTGTTTATGAACAACTGGATCTAATTCTGAAATATCCCAATAATTTGGGAGTCTCCAGTAAAGTTACGAAATTTTTTAAACGCTTCTAAGAAAATATTTACAGTGCTTTATAACATTTTAACAATTCTAATTAAAGTAAACACTTTTACTAATTTAGGGTGTTTTATGAAAAACTGGATCTAATTCTAAAATATCTCAATAATTTGGGAGTCTTAAATAAATCTCCGAAAATATTTAGACACGTCTGAGGAAATATTTATATGTGCTTTATAAAATTTTAACATCTCTAATATTAAAAATAAACACCTATACTAATTTAGGGTGTTTATGAACAACTGGATCTAATTCTGAAATATCCCAATAATTTGGGAGTCTCCAGTAAAGTTACGAAATTTTTTAAACGCTTCTAAGAAAATATTTACAGTGCTTTATAACATTTTAACAATTCTAATTAAAGTAAACACTTTTACTAATTTAGGGTGTTTTATGAAAGACTGGATTTAATTCTAAAATATCTCAATAATTTGAGTCTTCAGTAAATCTCCGAAAATATTTAAACACGTCTGAGGAAATATTTACATGAGCTTTATAAAATTTTAACATCTCTAATATAAAAAATGAACACCTATACTAATTTAGTGAACAATTGGATCTAATTCTAAAATATCCCAATAATTTGGGAGTCTCTAGTAAAGTTACGAAATTTTTTAAACGCTTCTAAGAAAATATTTACAGTGCTTTATAAAATTTTAACAATTCTAATTAAAGTAAACACTTTTACTAATTTAGGGTGTTTTATGAAAGACTGGATCTAATTCTAAAATATCTCAATAATTTGGGAGTCTTCAGTAAATCTCCGAAAATATTTAAACACGTCTGAGGAAATATTTACATGAGCTTTATAAAATTTTAACATCTTTAATATTAAAAAGGAACATATTTACTAATTTAGGGTGTTTATGAACAACTGGATCTAATTCTAAAATATCCCAATAATTTGGGAGTCTCCAGTAAAGTTATGAAAGTTTTTAAACGCTTCTAAGAAAATATTTACAGTGCTTTATAAAATTTTAACAATTTTAATTAAAGCAAACACTTTTACTAATTTAGGGTGTGTTATGAAAGACTGGATCTAATTCTAAAATATCTCAATAATTTGGGAGTCTTCAATAAATCTCCGAAAATATTTAGACACGTCTGAGGAAATATTTACATGAGCTTTATAAAATTTTAACATCTCTAATATTAAAAATAAACACCTATACTAATTTAGGGTGTTTATGAACAACTGGATCTAATTCTGAAATATCCCAATAATTTGGGAGTCTCCAGTAAAGTTACGCAATTTTTTAAACGCTTCTAAGAAAATATTTACAGTGCTTTATAACATTTTAACAATTCTAATTAAAGTAAACACTTTTACTAATTTAGGGTGTTTTATGAAAGACTGGATTTAATTCTAAAATATCTCAATAATTTGAGTCTTCAGTAAATCTCCGAAAATATTTAAACACGTCTGAGGAAATATTTACATGAGCTTTATAAAATTTTAACATCTCTAATATAAAAAATGAACACCTATACTAATTTAGTGAACAACTGGATCTAATTCTAAAATATCCCAATAATTTGGGAGTCTCCAGTAAAGTTACGAAATTTTTTAAACACTCCTAAGAAAATATTTAGTGCTTTATAAAATTTTAACATTTCTAATTAAAGTAAACACTTTTACTAATTTAGGGTGTTTTATGAAAGACTGGATCTAATTCTAAAATATCTCAATAATTTGGGAGTCTTCAGTAAATCTCCGAAAATATTTAAACACGTCTGAGGAAATATTTACATGAGCTTTATAAAATTTTAACATCTTTAATATTAAAAAGGAACATCTTTACTAATTTAGGGTGTTTATGAACAACTGGATCTAATTCTAAAATATCCCAATAATTTGGGAGTCTCCAGTAAAGTTATGAAAGTTTTTAAACGCTTCTAAGAAAATATTTACAGTGCTTTATAAAATTTTAACAATTTTAATTAAAGCAAACACTTTTACTAATTTAGGGTGTGTTATGAAAGACTGGATCTAATTCTAAAATATCTCAATAATTTGGGAGTCTTCAATAAATCTCCGAAAATATTTAGACACGTCTGAGGAAATATTTATATGTGCTTTATAAAATTTTAACATCTCTAATATTAAAAATAAACACCTATACTAATTTAGGGTGTTTATGAACAACTGGATCTAATTCTGAAATATCCCAATAATTTGGGAGTCTCCAGTAAAGTTACGCAATTTTTTAAACGCTTCTAAGAAAATATTTACAGTGCTTTATAACATTTTAACAATTCTAATTAAAGTAAACACTTTTACTAATTTAGGGTGTTTTATGAAAGACTGGATTTAATTCTAAAATATCTCAATAATTTGAGTCTTCAGTAAATCTCCGAAAATATTTAAACACGTCTGAGGAAATATTTACATGAGCTTTATAAAATTTTAACATCTCTAATATAAAAAATGAACACCTATACTAATTTAGTGAACAATTGGATCTAATTCTAAAATATCCCAATAATTTGGGAGTCTCTAGTAAAGTTACGAAATTTTTTAAACGCTTCTAAGAAAATATTTACAGTGCTTTATAAAATTTTAACAATTCTAATTAAAGTAAACACTTTTACTAATTTAGGGTGTTTTATGAAAGACTGGATCTAATTCTAAAATATCTCAATAATTTGGGAGTCTTCAGTAAATCTCCGAAAATATTTAAACACGTCTGAGAAAATATTTACATGAGCTTTATAAAATTTTAACATCTTTAATATTAAAAAGGAACATCTTTACTAATTTAGGGTGTTTATGAACAACTGGATCTAATTCTGAAATATCCCAATAATTTGGGAGTCTCCAGTAAAGTTACGAAATTTTTTAAACGCTTCTAAGAAAATATTTACAGTGCTTTATAAAATTTTAACAATTCTAATTAAAGTAAACACTTTTACTAATTTAGGGTGTTTTATGAAAGACTGGATCTAATTCTAAATTATCTCAATAATTTGGGAGTTTTCAATAAATCTCCGAAAATATTTAGACACGTCTGAGGAAATATTTACATGTGCTTTATAAAATTTTAACATCTCTAATATTAAAAATAAACACCTATACTAATTTAGGGTGTTTATGAACAACTGGATCTAATTCTGAAATATCCCAATAATTTGGGAGTCTCCAGTAAAGTTACGAAATTTTTTAAACGCTTCTAAGAAAATATTTACAGTGCTTTATAACATTTTAACAATTCTAATTAAAGTAAACACTTTTACTAATTTAGGGTGTTTTATGAAAGACTGGATTTAATTCTAAAATATCTCAATAATTTGAGTCTTCAGTAAATCTCCGAAAATATTTAAACACGTCTGAGGAAATATTTACATGAGCTTTATAAAATTTTAACATCTCTAATATAAAAAATGAACACCTATACTAATTTAGTGAACAATTGGATCTAATTCTAAAATATCCCAATAATTTGGGAGTCTCTAGTAAAGTTACGAAATTTTTTAAACGCTTCTAAGAAAATATTTACAGTGCTTTATAAAATTTTAACAATTCTAATTAAAGTAAACACTTTTACTAATTTAGGGTGTTTTATGAAAGACTGGATCTAATTCTAAAATATCTCAATAATTTGGGAGTCTTCAGTAAATCTCCGAAAATATTTAAACACGTCTGAGGAAATATTTACATGAGCTTTATAAAATTTTAACATCTTTAATATTAAAAAGGAACATATTTACTAATTTAGGGTGTTTATGAACAACTGGATCTAATTCTAAAATATCCCAATAATTTGGGAGTCTCCAGTAAAGTTATGAAAGTTTTTAAACGCTTCTAAGAAAATATTTACAGTGCTTTATAAAATTTTAACAATTTTAATTAAAGCAAACACTTTTACTAATTTAGGGTGTGTTATGAAAGACTGGATCTAATTCTAAAATATCTCAATAATTTGGGAGTCTTCAATAAATCTCCGAAAATATTTAGACACGTCTGAGGAAATATTTACATGAGCTTTATAAAATTTTAACATCTCTAATATTAAAAATAAACACCTATACTAATTTAGGGTGTTTATGAACAACTGGATCTAATTCTGAAATATCCCAATAATTTGGGAGTCTCCAGTAAAGTTACGCAATTTTTTAAACGCTTCTAAGAAAATATTTACAGTGCTTTATAACATTTTAACAATTCTAATTAAAGTAAACACTTTTACTAATTTAGGGTGTTTTATGAAAGACTGGATTTAATTCTAAAATATCTCAATAATTTGAGTCTTCAGTAAATCTCCGAAAATATTTAAACACGTCTGAGGAAATATTTACATGAGCTTTATAAAATTTTAACATCTCTAATATAAAAAATGAACACCTATACTAATTTAGTGAACAACTGGATCTAATTCTAAAATATCCCAATAATTTGGGAGTCTCCAGTAAAGTTACGAAATTTTTTAAACACTCCTAAGAAAATATTTAGTGCTTTATAAAATTTTAACATTTCTAATTAAAGTAAACACTTTTACTAATTTAGGGTGTTTTATGAAAGACTGGATCTAATTCTAAAATATCTCAATAATTTGGGAGTCTTCAGTAAATCTCCGAAAATATTTAAACACGTCTGAGGAAATATTTACATGAGCTTTATAAAATTTTAACATCTTTAATATTAAAAAGGAACATCTTTACTAATTTAGGGTGTTTATGAACAACTGGATCTAATTCTAAAATATCCCAATAATTTGGGAGTCTCCAGTAAAGTTATGAAAGTTTTTAAACGCTTCTAAGAAAATATTTACAGTGCTTTATAAAATTTTAACAATTTTAATTAAAGCAAACACTTTTACTAATTTAGGGTGTGTTATGAAAGACTGGATCTAATTCTAAAATATCTCAATAATTTGGGAGTCTTCAATAAATCTCCGAAAATATTTAGACACGTCTGAGGAAATATTTATATGTGCTTTATAAAATTTTAACATCTCTAATATTAAAAATAAACACCTATACTAATTTAGGGTGTTTATGAACAACTGGATCTAATTCTGAAATATCCCAATAATTTGGGAGTCTCCAGTAAAATTACGCAATTTTTTAAACGCTTCTAAGAAAATATTTACAGTGCTTTATAACATTTTAACAATTCTAATTAAAGTAAACACTTTTACTAATTTAGGGTGTTTTATGAAAGACTGGATTTAATTCTAAAATATCTCAATAATTTGAGTCTTCAGTAAATCTCCGAAAATATTTAAACACGTCTGAGGAAATATTTACATGAGCTTTATAAAATTTTAACATCTCTAATATAAAAAATGAACACCTATACTAATTTAGTGAACAATTGGATCTAATTCTAAAATATCCCAATAATTTGGGAGTCTCTAGTAAAGTTACGAAATTTTTTAAACGCTTCTAAGAAAATATTTACAGTGCTTTATAAAATTTTAACAATTCTAATTAAAGTAAACACTTTTACTAATTTAGGGTGTTTTATGAAAGACTGGATCTAATTCTAAAATATCTCAATAATTTGGGAGTCTTCAGTAAATCTCCGAAAATATTTAAACACGTCTGAGAAAATATTTACATGAGCTTTATAAAATTTTAACATCTTTAATATTAAAAAGGAACATCTTTACTAATTTAGGGTGTTTATGAACAACTGGATCTAATTCTGAAATATCCCAATAATTTGGGAGTCTCCAGTAAAGTTACGAAATTTTTTAAACGCTTCTAAGAAAATATTTACAGTGCTTTATAAAATTTTAACAATTCTAATTAAAGTAAACACTTTTACTAATTTAGGGTGTTTTATGAAAGACTGGATCTAATTCTAAATTATCTCAATAATTTGGGAGTTTTCAATAAATCTCCGAAAATATTTAGACACGTCTGAGGAAATATTTACATGTGCTTTATAAAATTTTAACATCTTTAATATTAAAAATAAACACCTATACTAATTTAGGGTGTTTATGAACAACTGGATCTAATTCTGAAATATCCCAATAATTTGGGAGTCTCCAGTAAAGTTACGCAATTTTTTAAACGCTTCTAAGAAAATATTTACAGTGCTTTATAACATTTTAACAATTCTAATTAAAGTAAACACTTTTACTAATTTAGGGTGTTTTATGAAAGACTGGATTTAATTCTAAAATATCTCAATAATTTGAGTCTTCAGTAAATCTCCGAAAATATTTAAACACGTCTGAGGAAATATTTACATGAGCTTTATAAAATTTTAACATCTCTAATATAAAAAATGAACACCTATACTAATTTAGTGAACAATTGGATCTAATTCTAAAATATCCCAATAATTTGGGAGTCTCTAGTAAAGTTACGAAATTTTTTAAACGCTTCTAAGAAAATATTTACTGTGCTTTATAACATTTTAACAATTCTAATTAAAGTAAACACTTTTACTAATTTAGGGTGTTTTATGAAAGACTGGATCTAATTCTAAAATATCTCAATAATTTGGGAGTCTTAAATAAATTTCCGAAAATATTTAAACACGTCTGAGGAAATATTTACATGTGTTTTATATAAAATTTTAAAAGCTGCAATTAAAAATGAACACTTTTACTAATTTAGGGTGCTTTATTGAACACCTGGATCTAATTCTGAAATTTCTAAATAATTTGGTAGTCTTCAGTAGAGATCCGAAAATTTTTAAACACGAAATATTTACAGTGTTTTATAAAATTTTAAAAACTCCAATTAAAAATATACACCTTTATCAATTTAGGGTGCTTTATGAACAACTGGATCTAATTCTGCAATTTCTAAATAATTTGGGAGTTTTCAGAAAAGCTCCGAAATTATTTAAACTCATCTGACGAAATATTTACAGTGCTTTATAAAATTTTAAAAACTCCAATTAAAAATGAACACTTTTACTAATTTAGGGTGCTTTATAAACAAGTGGATCTAATTCTGAAATTTTTAAATAATTTGGTAGTCTTCAGTAGAGGTCCGAAAATTTTTAAACACGTCTGACGAAATAATTACAGTGCTTAATAAAATAAAACATTTCTAATTAAAGTACACACTTTTACTAATTTAGGGTGCTTTATGAACAGTTGGATCTAATTCTGAAATAACTAAATAATTTGGGAGTCTTCAGTAAAGCTCCGAAAATATTTAAACTCAGCTGACGAAATATTTACAGTAATTTATAAAATTTTATAAACCCCAATTAAAAATGAACACTTTTACTAATTTAGGGTGCTTTATGAACAACTGGATCTAATTCTGAAATTTCTAAATAATTTGGAAGTCTTCACTAGAGATCCGAAAATTTTTAAACACGTCTGACGAAATATTTACAGTGCTTAATAAAATAAAGCATTTCTAATTAAAGTACACACTTTCACTAATTTAGGGTGCTCTATGAACAATTGGATCTAATTCTGGAATAACTAAATAATTTTGGAGTCTTTAGTAAAGCTCCGAAAATATTTAAACTCATCTGACGAAATATTTACTGTGCTTTATAAAATTTTAAAAACACCAATTAAAAATGAACACTTTTACTAATTTAGGGTGCTTTATGAACAACTGGATCTAATTCTGAAATTTCAAAATAATTTGGGAGTCTTCAGTAGAGATCCGAAAATTTTTAAACACGTCTGACGAAATATTTACAGTGCTCAATAAAATAAAACATTTCTAATTAAAGTACACACTTTTACTAATTTAGGGTGCTCCATGAACAATTGGATCTAATTCTGAAATATCTAAATAATTTGGGAGTCTTCAGTAAAGCTCCGAAAATATTTAAACTCTTCTGACGAAATATTTACTGTGCTTTATAAAATTTTAAAAACACCAATTAAAAATGAACACTTTTACTAATTTAGGGTGCTCCATGAACAATTGGATCTAATTCTGAAATTTCTAAATAATTTGGGAGTCTTCAGTAGAGATCCGAAAATTTTTAAACACGTCTGACGAAATATTTACAGTGCTCAATAAAATAAAACATTTCCAATTATAGTACACACTTTTACTAATTTAGGGTGCTTTATGAACAACTGGATTTAATTCCGAAATTTCTAAATAATTTGGGAGTCTTCAGTAGAGATCGGAAAATTTTTAAACACGTCTGACGACATAATATTTGCATGTGCTAAAATAAAATTTTAACGTTACTAATTGAAAATGAACACTTTTGCTAATTTAGGGCGCTTTATAAATAAATTGGATCTAATACTGAAATATGTCAATAATTTCCATATCACGGAATTGGCTGTATTTAGGGGGAACCCGATGGTACAGACGGTCTCCTCTCGTCAATTTACTTAGTGGATGGTGTTGGTTTAGAAGCGTTTTAAAACAATTTTTTTTTTATTTTCAAAGTTTACACCCTTGAGGTTAAAACATTTTATTTTTTTTATCATCTACTACTTCTAAACACTCAGTCGTAAGCCAGTGACTAGATATGAACGAAAATGTTTTCGGGTGTTTTGAAAAATTTTAAAACGCTATCTCCGAAGCAGTTAGAGATATCGGGCTGTATGTTGCACCTTTGGATTTAGAAGGTGGAGTTCTATCGAAAGGTGGTAACTTAAAACATTTTTCAAAAAGTCAATACCTCGTCCGATCTTGACCACCGTCTACAATAAAATCGACAAAACGTGAAGGCAATTAAGAGTCCAGCTATGTCTGGGGCTTGCCCTAAACAAATGTTAACATGGAGTGAAAATTTTAACGCAGTGAAAAGAACTAGAATGAGGTTGCTGGCTGAGTGAGAAACCTGAACCAACAGGCGGAGACAATAAAAAAAGTTCCAGCTCCACATCCAACAATGGAGAGATATTTTTTGCCCGATGAACACTTGAGAGTGTATAGACTGTTCGATGATCTGCATGGACCGACATGCACAAACACCGATTATTATTATCAGGAAAACATTCGTCTATTTCCAGAGCCGTGTGTATTTGGTCACTTCCTCTTCCATCATCGCCTCCACGAACCGACACCATTGTTTCAACACCCATTCCGCGACACAAAAAACATTCGTCTGGCCGATATTATTAGTCCCGGTTATTTCTGTTGCGGCATTTCGTTATCGTTTCACATCCTCCACGATATTTTTTATGATAAAAATTAACATTGCATGTAATCACCGGCGTGCCAAGGGCGCGCCGACTAAACAATATAATTTTTCCGTTATTGTCGTAACTGTGTGTTTGACACAGAATCGTAATTGTTTTTACATTTCCCACCGGCATCCATTTCGCTTTAACAATTCGAAGCGTCCATTGTTGTTTACAATGGTCCTGTGTCATTATTTCAATTACAACAATTTCTATAATAACCGTCCTGAACATTACGTGATTTTCAAGTCCATGCCAGAGGATTCGCTGATACGCAAACACTATGAAATAGCGGCTGTCGGTTACTCTATTTATACTGCGACCATTGTGAAATGTAATAGCTTCGCGAACCTGTCATTATTTTCGCGTGCAATGGCGATTCTAATGAGGAATGGCGGAGCTAAGTGGATTTTGATCACGCGGGGTTAGTGAAGAGCATCGGGCTGCTACTTGTAATAACAGTTTTGGATAAGAATTGTTGAACAATTACATCGGCTCTCTGATTTGTAGGCTTGCGACGGAACCGCTAGAAGGAGATTGATATTAAATCCACCTGATGGTGACAGATGTTGAAGAAGTTTGTTATTCGGATATAGGAAACATAGCGAAAGTTTGGCAATTGCTATTCGGGTTGGGTTGGCTGACGATGCCATTGAGGACAATCATTATTACCTTGCGGAAATCGAAGCATGTTGTGTGCAATACTGGAAGATATTGTCCTCTTTTGATGTGCAAACTTTTAATTTCTTGTAATCCAATACCCGCTCTTAACCTTTGTACGAGAAACTGATAATTGTCTCCCGATCTGAGCGAGTTTTTTGGTTGATGTGCCGTGCCTTTTTATTGGCGTTCTGACATTTTCGCGTTGACAAAAATACTGCAGTTAATTACCCATCACTTTAATTCTTTGCATGTTCTTAGCAGCGAGCAGGACTTGCACTTTGCCGGTCCTGGAACGAGGGGCAGATACGCAAATGCGACCCCGGGCGGCGGAGAGGAGCGTTTTTATAACGATTCTTCCGCGGAATTATGAATAAACAGTGGGAACTTAATGACTTGTGGTGATTATGGGAACGGCAATAATTTCAGCGCAGTGTTCCGTTAAGAAACTGGAATGTCATTTTTATGCGAGCTGGAAGGTGGGTTACAGTCGGACAGTTGTGGGGTCTAGAAATTATTGGTGTCGTCGGGATTTTTGTTTTGCAGGGGGCGATAAATAAGTCTGTAGTGAACCTCCACCTTTCTAGTTTCTAAAGAGCCGATTTGTCATTCAGACTGGATTAGAGAAATTGAAATTTCAAAGGACTCCTGCAGCAACGAGAAGGCCGCGAGGAGTAGGTGGTCCAGGAAGCAGGATGACTCGCGCCCGGGCCTCTTTGATGTTGCTACCGCATGACTTGCACCAAGCCAGATGCAGACCTGACACAATACAAACTATTTTCAAATCATAACTCCGCACTGCCGGCCGCGAGTTATTCTTCGGTGTTAAACAATCAGATGTACATTCATCCACGTGGTCTTCTAATGGAGTGTTAATAACGGCAGCAAATTGGAGCCATTGTTTGCCGACGAGCTTCCAGTAGCCCGAATTCTTTGATGACGGACTACACAGCTCGTGAGAAATTGCTAATGTTTGCGTTCAACAGACGTGTTAGTGGGTTAAAATAAGAGTTAATTGCTTCTTTTAAATTTTGTATCTAATGCGACCTCAATGACCTCACAGAGTACTTGGACCAATTTTGACCCCTTCCACCTCACACACGGCCGCTCCCCCGGTCCAGATTTCGTCAGGTCGAATCCCGGCAGCATTCAATCGGGATTAAGTCTCGGAAACAAGATCGACCGAAATTGAAGTTATTTAAAGCGCTTTTAAAAAATCGTTTTAAAATGCGAATTAAATTTCACCCTCTTCCGACGCAGGCACCTACACATTTCCATTTAATTTTTATACGAAGTATTAAAACCGTAAACGGGGAATAAAAATATTCCAATACATCGGCGGC
Organism: Diaperis boleti; assembly: GCA_963583935.1. Lineage (NCBI taxonomy): Eukaryota > Metazoa > Arthropoda > Insecta > Coleoptera > Tenebrionidae > Diaperis > Diaperis boleti. The sequence continues at coordinate 51,906,103 of OY757247.1, read as the reverse complement.
CGGGCTGGTGGGGTGGTTTTCAAAACGGAACGCTAGGGGAGGCGCGTGCAAAACTTTTTGATTGACAGCTGCGTCTGTCCAATCGCAACGGCGGAATACTGATGAGGAATACGTCAATCACGTACACTACCTCCGATGCCGTCGAGCAGACGAGCCCTTTGGAGCCGTCGCGAGATTATTCGGAGGGTCGGTTTGAGCCCTTTGTGTGCGTTCCGGGAAGACGTGTCCAAGATGTGTTCAGTATGAAATAAAAAAAGGTACGTAAGGGCGCAGTTCGGGTCCGCGCCGTAGATTTAAAATCTCTCACGTTTTCATCGATCACAAACACGCATCCACAACATCGGTAAAGGTACCGAGACCAAAGTCGAAAAAACAAAAATTAATAATTTAACGCCAAAAACTTAATTTTATTGCTCTGACAGTTTTCGTAGAAATTATGGTTCAGCTGGATTGGTCAAGTAGGACCATGACTTAAAATTTGGTAAAAATTTAAAAATAACCACACTTGTATCGAAACAATACTATTTTGTTACTTCTCTGCCAATTTTTTATGGATTTTAATTTTTAACACTCACATTTACATGCGATAAAACTGTTATCTAAGACAGCCAGAAAAATATTTCCGAAAATATCAGTTGTACCGCAATGAAATTTTACTTGTATCGAAACAATACTATTCTGTTACTCCTCTGCCAATTTCAAGTTGCCAACTTCCTCAGTTTATTTTTTAAGAATTTAAAATTTTAACACCCGCATTGACATTCGGACTAAACTGTTATTGAAGACAACCAGAAAAATATCTCCGAAAGTATCAGTGGTACTGCTATAAAATTTTACTTGTATCGAAAAAGTACTATTTTGTTCCTTTGCTGCCAATTTCAAGTTGCCAACTCCCTCAGTTTATTTTTTAAGGATTTTAAATTTTAACACTCACGTTTACATGCGATAAAACTGTTATCTAAGACAGCCAGAAAAACATTTCCGAAAATATCAGTTGTACCGCTATGAAACTTTACTTGTATCGAAAAAAAACTATTTTGTTATATCGCTACCAATTTCAAGTTGCCAACTCCCTCAGTTTATTTTTTAAGGATTTTAAATTTTAACACTCACATTTACATGCGATAAAACTGTTATCTAAGACAGCCAGAAAAATATTTCCGAAAATATCAGTTGTACCGCTATGAAATTTTACTTGTATCGAAACAATACTATTCTGTTACTCCTCTGCCAATTTCAAGTTGCCAACTCCCTCAGTTTATTTTTTAAGAATTTAAAATTTTAACACCCGCATTTACATTCGAACTAAACTGTTATTGAAGACAACCAGAAAAATATCTCCGAAAGTATCAGTGGTACTGCTATGAAATTTTGCTTGTATCGAAAAAACATTATTTTGTTCCTTCGCTGCCAATTTCAAGTTGCCAACTCCCTCAGTTAATTTTTTAAGGATTTTAAATTTTAACACTCACATTTACATGCGATAAAACTGTTATCTAAGACAGCCAGAAAAATATTTCCGAAAGTATCAGTGGTACCGCTATGAAATTTTACTTGTATCGAAACAATACTATTCTGTTACTCCTCTGCCAATTTCAAGTTGCCAACTCCCTCAGTTTATTTTTTAAGAATTTTAAATTTCAACAATCACATTGCATTCCAACGTAACTGACGTCAAGCCATCAGAGCCATAATTTCTACGAAAACTACGAGAGCAATAAAATTAAGTCTTTGGCATAAAATTTGCCTTTAAATGGCATTAAATTGTTATGGGGTTAATTTTTGTGTTTTTTTTTACTTTGGTCCTGCTAGCTTTAGCGGCATTATCTACACTAGTCCGATGAGATCACCGGCAAAACGACTGGATCACAACATGCCCTACCCGTTGTGGGCTCAACCGTTGTCAGCGCATTATTAGTATTAGTGTCAAGAAAGTTTGACCTGTTATCACTGTACTTGACGACCGAATAGACGTTTTCACATCAAAACAGAGGAGAGGGTGCTAAATAATTTACTGTATCTCGCCAACGTTACTACTCAGTTTTACCCATATTGAATATATTCTGGAGGATAAATCAATAGATTTTTTTTGTACCTATTGGCTTTGTGAAATACATAATCGTGAAAGTGGTATACATAACTAAATATATAAACTTAGCCCCGCCTCGTGCTATTAACTAATAACTTAATGAAAAAAAATAATTTCAACTTTGCTTCTTTCAGAAAACGGACTTCCACGTCGCTTACGGACAGCCTACACCAACACCCAACTCCTAGAGCTGGAGAAGGAGTTCCACTTCAACAAGTATCTATGTCGTCCTAGAAGAATAGAAATAGCGGCTTCTCTAGATTTAACGGAACGACAAGTAACTCCTACGAGCATTTTCAGTGCCCGAAGTGCATCAAATCTTGTTTTAGGTGAAAGTCTGGTTCCAGAACCGGCGCATGAAGCACAAACGTCAAACCCTGGGCAAGCAAGGCGAAGACGGCGACGACAAGGACTCGATCAACAGCGACGGAGGCAAGAACGGCAAGCTGTCGTCCGACAAGTTCCTCGACGACGAGATGTCGAAGAAGAGTTGCCAGGGATGCGAGATGCCCTCCACGGGTCTGTGCGGCTCCCCCGACGAGATCCCGGACATCGGCTCGACCAGAGGCAACAACAACAACACCCCCAGCGCCACCAACAACAACACGAACTTCAACAACAACAGCAACGGGGCTAGCAGCGTGGGGAGTTCGAGTCCTTTCGATAAGCTGATGGAGGAGGATTCCCGGTCGAACGAGGACAGTGGTTCGCATACTTCCCCCCGGATAATAGCGAAGAAAGCTGCGGGTTCTGTGACGGTTAAAGTGGAAAACAGGAGGACGTCTCCGAACGGTTGTGACAGGAAGATCGGGATGAGCAAGATTTCGCCTAACAAAGATGCCGCCGCCTCGTTGGAAGCCGTATCGGTGAAGATGTCTCCGAAGGGAGCGGCGGTACCAAGTGTAAATCCGTTGGGCATAGCCCCCAACATTATGTACCCCCACGTGCAGCGATCCTCCCCCACAACAGCGACGGCTATAGCTTCCGCCACAGTAACGATCCAAAACGTGGCAAACGCAGTACCGCCGTTTGCGTCACGGGGGTCGATGTCGCACTTCCCGAACCAGTACCAGATGAACAACCAGGACTACCGAGGAGACAGAACGAAGCAACAACCGCACTTCCAGGTCACCCAGAACCTCTACCCTGGCGACATGTACAACCCCGATCACCCTACCGTGAACGAAGGCCAGCCGTACCTGCGTAACCACCCCCAAATGCACTCCAGAATGCCGGGCCGGGGCCGGCAGTTCCAAAACTACCCCAACCAACAGCAATACTACTACAACAAGAACCACACGGCCGAAAACTACGCAATGAACCACCAGAACTACACGTACCAAAGCGACCACCCCAACTACAACCACTACGGGTACTCCGGCAACATCTACCCCAACGACGCCGCGGACAACGTCGCCGTCCACATGGGCCACGAGACCGCGGCCGGGTACTACAACGACAGCATGCACGTCCAGAAGACCCAGGAGTACCCCGGCAAGGTCGGCTACTACGACGGCAGCCATTACGCGAACGCGAACCAGCAGCTCAACAGCGAGCAGAACTACATCGGCCCCGAGGTATTCAACAACACGAACAATGCAATAATGACGCCCCCGGCGAGTGTTCAGACTGAAACTAGTGACAATTACAATTCGTTCCACCAGTTCTATTCCAGTGAGCCTTCGCAAAACCCGGTGCCCGCCGCCGCCGCCGCCGCCGGCGAGAACAGTAACAGTTCTTCGGACTTTAATTTTTTAAGCAATCTGGCCAACGACTACACGCCCGAGTACTACCAGATTTGACTCAGTGCAATGGACGTACGCTGTTAATTTTTACTGTTAATGTGATCTTTGTTTGTTTGGTTTCATATATTTTAACTTGTTCACGTTGAATGTACACTTGATGAATGAGGAGCGAAACTTTTAGACAATCCGAGGATGAGGAATGGCAACAATCAAATCCAGTACCTTCTGTATTTTTTCAGAGCGTTTGAGCACCTGCAGCCGGAACTTCATTATTAACGTAAATGTATCTTAGGAAGATGAGGACGTAGTTTGTTGTTGAATGTAAATATTTGCAATTTAATGTAATACTAATATTGTACAGTTAGAGACACATTGGTACACTTTAGCATTTTGATTCGAAGAATATACGACTGTAGCTTTACGTGTTTTATTTTGTCGTTCCACAATTTTCAGCGGCGGCAGGGAAAAGGAGGAGAGGCCACGTGCATAAACGATGCAGAATTTGAACACATACGAAGGGAAACAAAATAAGAGGAAAATCATTATAGAACGACAGAACTACAAAATAGAACACATAATTTGAGCGGGAAAAAAAGTGGCATAAAAGATAACGAGGACGATGAAGATATGAAGGAGTAAAAGTGGGAAACCGCTAAACTATTGAAATTAATGATCTTTAAGTTAACAAATATTTTGTAAAATAAAAAAATCCCATCAGAAGAAGGCTATTTACTCCCCCGATATTACCAACACTTCGCCGAGTAAATAAATATATTTTGAAGCCAGCGTGTTAGCCCAACTGGACTGTCTGCCACCGCTTTTAATTCCCAAGTCAAGTCCCGCACCCTCCCAGCCGCCCCTCTCCACATCTGCATAAATAATTAAAATAAAAGGTGGATCGGAGCCGATCCGGGGCAGCTCGAAATTGGAGCCCATTGAATTGATGAGAAATATACATAGTGCAAATCATAGAACGGTATATTGGAAATAAGGTGTTTGACAGTGATGGATTACCACGGGCGCTGAGTGAGTCATCTCACCCCGAAAGCGGAGCTTTCCCTCTTCAATGCCGAATCAGCTGATCTCAGCGAAGTTTTGATGGGTTCGGGGAGCCAAAACGCAATTATGGGTTGCTTCCGTGAAAATAAAACGCAGACGATCTGTTGTCAAGCAGTAGCGGTATAGCAAAAAAGTCAACTGATTTGGAATTTGAATTGCTGAAAGCTCGGGTTGGGGGGGGGGGTAAAGCTCGCGATGTTTGGCTTGCGTTTAGTTAGGTGGCGCCATCTGTTCCAGAGAGCACTAACTACTAACTTTGTTAGAAAACGGATAATGGCCTACAATGTAAAGATATACAGATTTCTAGAAAAAGAGCAAACTGGTAATTTCAAGGCCGCATATTTTTGTATACAGAATCCTGTAAGAAAAGAGGTTTCGTCTATCAACGGTAGGTGGTTCTACCATACTGCTGCAAACAGAATTCTATTCTAACTGCAAATGTTGGTGCTGTCAATTTATTTCCTACTTAAAACTGCCTTCACCGATATAACTAATTCCGTCTATGTATAGTAAATACCAATTTTAAAGTTCTCTAGGCAAAGAAAGACTACAAATCTCTTTATAAAATTTGTTTGGGTACTTCTTAAGAGATGTCGCCCCGCATCATTTTCCTTTCAAGTGGAGAACAACTTTTTTGAATGCTATATTACAGGAAACTGTTCAGCTGCATATATCCATATTACTATCCGAGTTCGTTAGATGTCAGCATAACACTAGGTGTGTCTAGCTTGGAAATGAGAAAAAAATAACCGGAATGACACCAGCTTTCTTCGTTAAAAGAAATTTATTTTTCATCGAAAACTAGATGATGATTGTTAAAACACAAACATTTCTTTGTTTCTTTTGTATTAATATGTACCTCGAAGGCCTTGATCTAGACACCATATCTTTTGATTAATCCTCCATCTTGTGTATTTTTATTTGTCCTAATTCTCACTTTTCTTCGACCTGTGTTCTATGATATCTTCAAGTGCTTTATGACCTACTTCTCACCGAAGATCTTCTTTGATTGCTTTGATTTCATTAAATATTTTTCCCGTTTTTTCATTTTTACCCCTAATTTTTTGTACTTCTTCTGCTTTTTGTGTTTTATTTTCCAGCTTTTGTTCTAGCTTTGAAGATGAGGTCAACTGCAAAGGTTTAAAACTTGATGTGACTATTGTCTGGATTGTTTTGCATTCTTTGTTTGATCTTTTTATTTTGTTTGACGTTTTACATTCATTATTAAAACATTTTTATTATTGTGCTACAGATCGAATATCGTTTCACTCTATGTAGATGTTTACTGTTAATGATTTTGGCTTTTATTTACATTTTTTATTTGTATCTAATCTACTTTGAGTAAATAAACCCATATCTCATCGACTTTCTCTTTCTCCTTTGTACTCACGTTACACATGCATAATGTGAATAAGACCTAATAAAAAATAAACGTGGAACATAAATAAGGGTGTAACAAAAAAAATCGTCACTGTATCCAGTAAAGAGACAAGCAAAACAAAAGAAATGTTGGAAGAGACCATAAGTGACGAGATATGAGCGAAAATGTTTTCGGGTGTTCACGGCGCAATTGCCAAAATTTAAAAATGAATTCCTAGATTACCGACCGACACAAAAACACGTGTAGAGAAGTGACGAAGACAAAATTGATTGAAAAAAAAAACTAAATAAAAATTACAAAGCCAGAAATGGCAACGACAATAACAAAGCGCGCCGGCAACCAACAATACACGGCACCGTGCAGAGAGTTACGAACCGGAATGAGACAAGGCGAAGACAAAAGAGAAATTCAAGAAAACAAAGAAGAAACTAAAAGAAAAAGAGAGCTAGAAGAAAGCCCAGAAACATCCTAAAAGCAAGGGCAAAGAAGAAGTCATGAAGAAATGAAATGGAAGAGATGAGAAAATTATGGAGAATCTAAAACAAGTAAAAGAAGATACGAGTGGGACCGGGAATGAAGTGAGAGAGCTGAAGAACGACAGCTCAGAAAAGATATGGAACAACTGAAGAGAACTGACGAAGGATGAAGAAAAAGAGAATAGATGGAGAGAAGAAGAATTCTAAAAGAAGACAGGGCATCTGGTCTTGTATGTAAAACGATCCTGAGCAGTTCTTAAAATCTGAAGGGTCCTGAAAATCCTAAGAAGTCCTTAGTTATTGTCGAACACTCTGAGGAGCTTTGAACAGTTGTTTGAAGAGTTCTGCCTGGCTCGGAGGAGTCTTAATGAGTCTTGAAGAGTTCTGTAGAGCATTGAAACACTACGAAAAAGCAGAAAGACCTGAAAAATTCGATTGATCCTAAAGAATCCTTCAGAGCTCTAAAGAGTCCCGAAAGGTTCTGTAAAGTCCTAAAGAGCTTCAAAGTAAGCGAGGTTAGCGTGTTAAACTATACAAAAAGAAAGCAGCAATTTGAAGTTCAGTTTGTATTGTTTAACGTTTACGGTTACGTTTACCGTCACGTTTACGGTAACGTCTACGGTTACGTTTACCGTTACATTTCAGTTACCTACATACGGCTCAGACTTGGAAGATAAAACGTGAAGAATAAAAAATTTTTGTTTTATTTTAAAATGTTTATTGACGAAGACAAAACAATCCTGTAGAATATTTATTTGGATTCTATAGGATTTTTTACGTTTCTTCAATAAATAATTTAAAATAAAACCCAAATTTTTTATTCTCACTGTAACTGAAATGTAATGGTAAACGGAACAGTAAATGTAACTGTAAACGTGACCGTAAACGTAACCGTAAACTTTTTTATGGACTGTTTTTTTTTTGTCTGACATTTATACTTTATTTTTGTTTTTTTGTTCTATGTTTTATGGAGCGAGCGTCCGCTGCCTGCTCTTTCCATTACCAGTGTCTTAACAAGTTCCCTCCGCTCTCTGTTCTCTCTTTAGCAAATCTCTTAACTATTTCTATCCGCTGCTTGTTCCTCTTTGAGGAGTCTCTTAACTATTTTATTCCGCTGCCTGTTCTACCTTAGGGAGTCACCTAACTATTTCCCTCCTCGCTATGTGTCCCTATTTACCTATTTACATCCGGTGCGTGCTGCCCCTTTATCTAATCTCTTAACTATTTCTCTTCGCTGCCTGTTTCCTTTTAGAGAGTCTCTAAATTATTTGCCTGCGCTGCCTGCTGTCTTTTAGCCAGTCTCTTAACTATATCCCTATGCTGCTTGTTTCTCTTTCAGTAGTTTCTTAAATTCTATTTTCCCACACTGTCTATTCCCCCTTTAGCTAATCCCCTAATTATTCCTCCCGCTGCCTGCTGCCTCTTTATCCTCACTTAACCATTTCCCTTGTCTATCTGTTCCCCTTGAAGGAGTCTCTTAACTCATTTCCTCCGCTGTCTGTTCTCCCTTTAGCAGGTCTCTTAAATATATCCGCTATTCGTTTAGCGAGTCTTTTAAAATCATTTCGCTCCGCTGTCTGCTCCCCTTTGCCTAAACTTTTAAATATTTTACTTCACGTTCTATTCTCCCTTTCACGAGTATCTTAGTTATTTCCATCCGTTGCCTGTTCCCCCTTTAGCGAGTCTTTTAGCTGTTACCCTCCGCTGCATGTTTTCCCTTCAGCGAGTCTCTTAACTATTTATTTGCATTACCTTTTCCCCCTTTACCGAAACTGTATGTCCGGTTTTAGTAAGCTACTTAAATATTTTATTCCGCTGACTGCTTCCTCTTAAATATGTCCCGCCCCTGTCCGTTCCTTCTCCAGCGAGTCGCTTAACTATTTCCCTCCGCTGCCTGTTCCCCTTTAAAGAGTCTCTTGAATATTTGCCTCTTTCCATTACCAGTGTCTTAACTAATTTCCCTCCTCTGTATGTTTCCCTTTTGGTGAGTCTGTTAAATATTTTCCACCACTTACTGCTCCTCATTTACCGAGTCTTTTAATTACATATTTCTTTCCACTGCATGTTCCCTTTTCTGGAGTCTCTTAACTATTTGCCTCCGCTGCCTCTTCCCCCTTGCCCGTTTTACCTGTTACCCCCTGATGCATGTTTTCCCTTCAGCGACTCTCTCAACTATCTACCTCCGGTGCGTGCTGCCCCTTTAGCTAGTTTCTTAACTATTTCTTTCCGCTGCCTGTTTCCTTTTAGAGAGTCTCTAAATTATTTGCCTGCGCTGCCTGCCGTCTCTTTACCCAGTCACTTAACTATTTCCCTCCGCTGCCTGTTCTCCTTGAAAGAGTCGCTTAACTCATTGCCTCCGCTGCCTGTTCTCCATTTAGCCAGTCTCTTAACTATTTCGCTCTACACCACGGCTTGTTCCTGACTTAGAGAGTCTCATAACTATTCTCCTTCATTGTCTGTTTTTCCTTTGACAAGAGTCTTATCTATTTCCTTCCGTTGCCTTCTTCCACCTTACCGAGTCTCTTTTAACTATTTTCCTACACTACTTCCTCGTCCTTTTGCGAATCTTTTAACTGTTTAGCTTGGCAGCCTATTTTTCCCTAAGCGAGTTTCTTAAATATGTCCCTTTCCTGCCCGCTCTTCCTTTACAGAGTCGTTTAACTATTTCCTTCCGCTGTCTGTTCCCCTTTAAGGAGTCTCTTAAATATTTGCGTCCGCTGTCTGTTCTTTCCATTACCGGTGTCTTAAATAGTCCCTCTTTACCAAATTTCTTAATAATTTCTCTCCGCTGCCTGTTCCACTTTAGCAAGTCAACTAACTATATCCCTGCTCGGTCTGTTCCCCCTTTAGAGAGTCTCTTAACTATTTTCTTCCGCTGCCTGTTCTACATTAGGGAGTCACCTAACTATTTCCCTCCTCGCTATGTGTCCCTATTTACCTATTTACATCCGGTGCGTGCTGCCCCTTTATCTAATCTCTTAACTATTTCTCTTCGCTGCCTGTTTCCTTTTAGAGAGTCTCTAAATTATTTGCCTGCGCTGCCTGCTGTCTTTTAGCCAGTCTCTTAACTATATCCCTATGCTGCCTGTTTTTCTTTCTCCGCTGCCTGTTCCACTTTAGCAAGTCACCTAACTATTTCCCTGCTCGGTCTGTTCCCCCTTTAGTGAGTCTCTTAAATATTTTCCACCACTGGCTGCTCCTCCTTTACCAAGTCTCTTAAGTATTTCTCTCCGCTGCATGTTCCCCTTTAAAGAGTCTCTTGAATATTTGCGTCTTTCCATTACCAGTGTCTTAACTAGTTCCCTCCACTCTCTGTTCCCTCTTTAGCAAATTTCTTAACTATTTTTCTCCGCTGTCTATTCCTCTTTAATGAGTCACCTAACTATTTCCCTCCTCGAGTCTTTCAACTATCTACCGCCGGTGCGTGCTGTCCCTTTAGCTAGTTTCTTAACTATTTCTCTCCGCTGCCTGTTTCCTTTTAGAGAGTCTCTAAATTATTTGCCTACGCTGCCTGCCGTCTCTTTACTTTTTTTAAGTTTTGAAATTTTGCTTATGAACTCCCAGTAAGGGGACCCAAATAAAGATCCGAAGAGTTCCCATCTAACCGGGAGGAGTTTCATCCCCTTTTGCCCAAAAAACCGCTCCCGAGCATCACGTCATGTCTGCTTGTTCCTCTTTGAGGAGTCTCTTAACTATTTTCTTCCGCTGCCTGTTCTACATTAGGGAGTCACCTAACTATTTCCCTCCTCGCTATGTGTCCCTATTTACCTATTTACATCCGGTGCGTGCTGCCCCTTTATCTAATCTCTTAACTATTTCTCTTCGCTGCCTGTTTCCTTTTAGAGAGTCTCTAAATTATTTGCCTGCGCTGCCTGCTGTCTTTTAGCCAGTCTCTTAACTATATCCCTATGCTGCCTGTTTTTCTTTCTCCGCTGCCTGTTCCACTTTAGCAAGTCACCTAACTATTTCCCTGCTCGGTCTGTTCCCCCTTTAGTGAGTCTCTTAAATATTTTCCACCACTGGCTGCTCCTCCTTTACCAAGTCTCTTAAGTATTTCTCTCCCCTGCATGTTCCCCTTTAAAGAGTCTCTTGAATATTTTCGTCTTTCCATTACCAGTGTCTTAACTAGTTCCCTCCACTCTCTGTTCCCTCTTTAGCAAATTTCTTAACTATTTTTTTCCGCTGTCTATTCCTCTTTAATGAGTCACCTAACTATTTCCCTCCTCAAGTCTTTCAACTATCTACCGCCGGTGCGTGCTGCCCCTTTAGCTAGTTTCTTAACTATTTCTCTCCGCTGCCTGTTTCCTTTTAGAGAGTCTCTAAATTATTTGCCTGCGCTGCCTGCCGTCTCTTCACCCAGTCACTTAACTATTTCCCTCCGCTGCCTGTTCCCCTTGAAGGAGTCTCTTAACTCATTGCTTTCTCTGCCTGTTATCCATTTAGCCAGTCTCTTAACAATTTCGCTCTACACCACGGCTTGTTCCTGACTTAGAGAGTCTGATAACTATTCTCCTTCATCGTCTGTTTCCCCTTTGACAAGAGTCTTAACTATTTCCTTCCGTTGCCTTCTTCCACCTTACCAAGTCTTTTTTAACTATTTTCCTGCACTACTCCCTCCTCCTTTTGCGGATCTTTTAACTGTTTAGCTTTTCCCTGCTCGGTCTGTTCCCCCTTTAGAGAGTCTCTTAAATATTTTCCACCACTGGCTGCTCCTCCTTTACCAAGTCTCTTAACTATTTTCCTCCGCTTTCTGTTCCTCTTTAAGGAGTCCCTTAAATATTTGCGTCAACTGCTCGTTCTTTCCATTAGCAGTATCTTAACTAGTTCCCTTTGTTCCCTCTTTAGCAAATCTCTTAACTATTTCCCTCCGCCGCCTGTTCCTCTTTAAGGAGTCTCTTAACTATAATTTCTCTCCACTGCCTGCTGCCCCTGTAGCCAGTTTCGTAACCTCGTTTCGTGCCTTCCCTTCGTTTTTTTTTCTGTCACTTATATCCTACGTCGTTCGAATTTTGATTCTTTTATATCTTTTCAGAGGCGAGCGAAGCGAGCGTTTTGCACAAATTGAAGAGTTGAGAGATTTTCGTTTACATTTTTTCTTTTTGTTACCTGTCTTGCCTTTTAGTCCAAGCAAATTAAACTTTTTATGAGAAATAATTTATAAAGTTTTGAAATTTTGCTTATGAACTCCCAGTAGGGACCCAAATAAAGATCCGAAGAGTTCCCATCCACGCGGGGGGAGCTTCATCCCCTTTTGCCCAAAAAACCGGCCCCGAGCATCACGTCATGAAGCTATTCTGCAACTCCGACGAGAAAATGTTATAGGACGTGGACTATTTTTGCCTTTCCGCTGAAAACTATACCCATATTCCAACCTCATTTATGAGCGTTGGGTGGGAAATAGGCAAAAACTTCATGAGATCAATTTAATGCAGAATTGAATGGAGAACATTTTTTTATTGAATCATCTTTTTATTGAAGTCCGATAACATTTTCTCGTCGGAGATACCGTTAACGAAAGAAATGCAGAAAAGCTTCATGAGGTCACGCTCGAGGGGTTTTCGTTGTTTTTTCGTCTAATTTGCTTGGACTATTTTACCGATTTATATTTCTGTTGTTTGTCAGTTAGCCAGTTCCTTCCTTTACCGACTGCTTTAATGATATTTTTTATTCGTTGTTTCACATCTATTTTTGGTTTTTAAGGAGCGAGCGAAGCGAGCTTTTTGTGCAAATTCGTGTCAGCAAGTCACCAAACCGCGACAATACAGGGAGTCACAAGAGCGCGGCGAAAATCTTTTGCGTGAGGCACAAATGAAAAGGTTTCACCTATACTATCGTACAATTACATTTAACCTACCGCTCATACTTCACGAGTAATTGCCACAGACATGAGAGAAAGAATGCGTGGCTCAAACTTCTTGAAAAGATGGAAGCTTGGAAGATCAAACATGAAGGACAAAAAATGTTTACCGTTACTTTTACGTTTACCGTTACATTTAAGTTACAATTACGGCTGTGTTCTTATTCACCTTTATCAAACATCAAGAAATATCAAACTTGGAAGAATAAAAAATGTTTACGGTTTGAATTGTCAACTGACTGAATACTGTGTTCAACGACGCTGTCCGCGCTTAACTTTGGTGTAAATCTCAAGTTTGTAAAGATTCTTTGAAGAATCCTGATTGATCTAAAACGTTTGTGAAGAGTATTGAAGAAGCCTAAAATTTTCCTATAGAATACAAAGGTTTTGGAAAAATGCTGCTGTCCGCTTGGTTTTCCTTTTTTATCGACTATCTATCTCCTTTATCTTTGCTTTTATGTTAAAATTCTTTCATGAGCGAGCGAAGCCAGCTTTAGGGACAACTTTATTATAGGGGAAATTTAAATTTACGTACAAGTTGAATTTATTTCATTTTATTTGATGATACCTACATCAGATCTATTCCGCTCTCTGAGTGTGTAATTTATTAGCGGATATTCGGAGCATAAGACAACAAATGCACGAAATTTACAAGGAAGGTGGATCGGAATAAGTAATTAAGCCCAGGGCTGTCGTCATTTCGAACAATTTTTATAAATGGTACGTTGGCCTAGGCGAGTCTAGATTTTTCAATTGAAAGCAAAAGTGGTTTTTGTCTGTCAGAAAGGGTTCATCAATAAAGACCGAGATGTCATCGGAAGTAGTAAGTTTTTTGCCCAAACTAATCCAGCGACTATCAAAATGCTTTGAGTGCATCGGTGGTTTAATATCTACTAAATATCTACCATACTTCGTGAATCACCCTGTATAACATTTATTATTGTATGGGGAAAAAATGGAATACTTTTCAAATCCGGAAAGCAAGAAAATAAACCAAAGACATAGTAAAAATGTAATTATGTCGTAACTATACAAAAGCGAATTCAGTGTACAAGAAATTGCCTAATTAGTCTTCAAAGAAGGAAAAGGCACATACGCCTCAATATTCACCATAAAAGCTTCCCAACCCGCACCGCTGTTTTCGTTCTCTCGCTCCAACATTAAATATTAGTAATAATTGGCATTGTGGAAAGTTGGAGCAGGGGGTGCACGGCGAACGACAGGCTGGAGGAGCCTTGGGGCGGCTGGGGTGGCGAGAGTAGCCGGCCCTGACAAGCCATGATGGATCGGGCTGGGGCCACCGTTTGCTAAAACCTTTCTACTTAGAATGTGACAGCGTACACAACGGACGGTCTAACATACAACTTTCGGGATTAAGAGCTCAACGGAATTCCAGATGCACTCACTGCTAATTTAATAAGAAATTCACGCTCTGGCCGCCGCGGCCCCGGAGAGAAATGCGAAACGAGGTGCAAGAACTCCTATCCGCGGCCGTCCTTCGCCGTCACGTTGGTCGATACCCGCCTTTGAAAACGGTGGCGCGTTCTATGTTCCTAGGAAGAGAAAAGCAGCCACTCAGTCATTGGGTTGTCGAATGTTCAATGAGCACAATCAGTAAAATGGAAATGTCGACTCCCGCTCTATTTCCATATTTGACATCTGTCCCTCTTTCTTCGCTACCGTGCGCCGGATACGTCTTGGCCGGTTTTGTTCGTATTGTGTGGACTTTCAGACGTTCAATTTATCTACGGCTTTTTTATTAATTTGGTGCGAGCATGACGGGGGCGAGGAACAGTTAATGCATGGTAATGACGATATTTTATTCCGTCAGCAACTGGTACGACATATCAGTTTTTGCTTCCGTAATCGTGTTGTGAAACATCCAGTTAATTAGTGCATGGGATGGTACCGAACGATTTCGGTTACAAAATTGTCTAATTTATGCGGTCTGGATGCAGGCAATTAATTTTATCAAACATTGAAATAAATTTTGACGCTGCTGACGCAGCTGAGGAGTACGAGACAGCTTGACCGCAAACACATTTCAGAATTTGGTATGGATACCTACAATATTAATGAAATTTAATAATTTTTGAAAGAGCATTTTTTTCTCAATTCAGTGATGCAACATCTGCCCACATTTATTTATATTTATTAAAAGGTAAAAAAAAATGAAAAATTTAATTCTGGATAAGTAAATTGAAATTTATTTCTGTAAAGTATACATAGAAGTAAATACACACAGGTACAACATTAACCTAAAATCAATTACAAATTTGCAAAGAAAAGATATGCATCTGACCGTTTGTTGGTGAATAATTTTTGAAACAAATTTTTTTTAAGAAAACAAAAAGAAAATAGGAAATGTCCTTACAAAAAGAGAAACCAATAATAATTATAATTTATTCAATGCCTACAAAATTGCATTCAAGGAATTCGTCAAAAGAATAAAAAGCTTTTGACAGTTTTTAAAAACCCTGATTTTTCTTTGACAGTCTGGCAGTGCGTTGAAAAACTTTATGGAGAAATAGTTGCCTGCAGTTCTCGATTTAGTTAGTCTCAAATTTTTAAGACATATTTCTTTGGTTCTGGTATTGTAGGAATGAAAAGAGCTCAATGTTGTATACTGATCCAGATTCTCTATATTTTAAACATTTGTTTTCTTTTATAAATGTTTGATCTTTGAATTTGCATTTGATAGCAAGGTTGTTTGTTTTTATAATTAGACAAAAATCATTTTAATTCGTAATTTATTAATTTATTGGCATCAGTTAGGAAACCTAAAGCTTCACGCATTTTTTGCAACTCCGTAGTAAACCATTTTTCATTATTTGAAACTTTGGAATTATTAGTACAATAATAATTTCTTTCTCTGGAAATGTTGAAAAAGAGTGCAAAAATAACACAATATTAAATACGACTCTGGAAATCAAGACACGTGCCGGCCAAAAAAATCCGGTCTGGATTGTGAGGCTTAAAAAAAGTGAATACTTACGCAAATAGTGTTGAATAAAGACTGGTTACCATATACATATTACAATTTTTAACTGTGATTTTCAATAAAATAGGTATGAATAATAAAAGCAATTAATAAGACGGAATAATATCTTTATATAGAAGTACAGTGTTTTGCGTAAACACTTGTTCATTATTGGTTAAATTGCTCAGCAATGTAGAAACGGAGACCATCGAATGTACTTGCAGCTATATACAGTTGACCATGTCCGAAGACAGGTTGTAGAATAAATAAAGTCCCATTCATTTTCAAAGGTTTAATTAATTGCGATTTATTAATGGTCATAGCGGATGCTAACATGATTGGAAATTGGGTTCGCCTCAAGAAAAAGGGCAATAATGCAGCAGAGTACGTCATATGAATTCTGAGTATTAAAATACGTTTTCCAGTTGATTCTACTTCTGCGTTTCTCGTCCTGTCTCACTTGTTGTTGTAGAGTTTAAGGACTGTCTTTGTTCTTATGTTTTACTTGCTGCTGTAAAATTTAGCAACTGTCTTTCTCTTGCTGCCGCAATATTAAGGACGGTTTTTCTCTTCTGTTTTGCCTGCTGCTGTAAAACTTTAGGACTATATTTCTTGTTCTGTCTTTCTGGTCCTGTTTTAGCTGTCGGGTTTAGGGACTTCCTTTTTTTTGTATCTCTTGCTACTGGGA
The DNA here is from genome assembly GCA_963583935.1 of Diaperis boleti. Taxonomy (NCBI): domain Eukaryota; kingdom Metazoa; phylum Arthropoda; class Insecta; order Coleoptera; family Tenebrionidae; genus Diaperis; species Diaperis boleti. The sequence goes on along the minus strand of OY757247.1, from coordinate 51,889,828 downwards.
AATGCAGGGACTGTTTTTTCTTTCTGTTTTGCTTGCAGCCCTCGGGTTTAGGAACTTTCTTTCTTCTTCTCTATCTCCTGCTGCTGTAAGATTTAGCGACTGTCTTTCTCTTGCTGCTGTAATATAATGACTTTTTTTCTCTTCTGTTTTGCCTGCTGCTGTAAAACTTTAGGACTATATTTCCTCTTCTGTCATTCTGGTCCTGTTTCACTCGCTGTTGTCGGGTTTAAGGACTGTCTTTGTTCTTCTGTTTCATTCGCTGCTGTCGGGTTTAGGGACTTCCTTTTTTTTGTATCTCTTGCTACTGTGAAATGCAGGGACTGTTTTTTTCCTTCTGTTTTGCTTGCAGCCCTCGGGTTTAGGAACTTTCTTTCTTCTTCTGTATCTCCTGATGCTGTAAACTTTAGCGACTGTCTTTCTCTTGCTGCTGTAATATAATGACTTTTTTTCTCTTCTGCTTTGCCTGCTGCTGTAAAACTTTAGGACTATATTTCCTCTTCTGTCATTCTGGTCCTGTTTCACTCGCTGTTGTCGGGTTTAAGGACTGTCTTTGTTCTTCTGTTTCATTCGCTGCTGTCGGGTTTAGGGACTTCCTTTTTTTTGTATCTCTTGCTACTGTGAAATGCAGGAACTGCTTTTTTCTTTCTGTTTTGATTGCAGCCCTCGGGTTTAGGAACTTTCTTTCTTCTTCTGTATCTCCTGATGCTGAAAGGTTTAGCGACTGTTTTTCTCTTGCTGCTGTAATATTAATGACTTTTTTTCTCTTCTGTTTTGCCTGCTGCTGTAAAACTTTAGGACTATATTTCTTCTTCTGTCTTTCTGGTCCCGTTTCACATGCTGTTGTCGGGTTTAAGGACTGTCTTTGTTCTTCTGTTTCACTCGCTGCTGTCGGGTTTAGGGACTTCCTTTTTTTTGTATCTCTTGCTACTGTGAAATGCAGGGACTGTTTTCTTCCTTCTGTTTCGCTTGCAGCCCTCGGGTTTAAGAACTTTCTCTCTTCTACTGTATCTCCTGCTGCTGTAAGATTTAGCGTCTGTCTTTCTCTTGTTGCTGTAATATGAATGACTTTTTTCTCTTCTGTTTTGCCTGCTGCTGTAAAACTTTAGGACTATATTTCTTCTTCTGTCATTCTGGTTCTGTTTCACTTGCTGTTGTCGGGTTTAGGGACTTCCTTTTTTTTGTATCTCTTGCTACTGTGAAATGCAGGGACTGTTTTTTTCCTTCTGTTTTGCTTGCAGCCCTCGGGTTTAGGAACTTTCTTTCTTCTTCTGTATCTCCTGATGCTGTAAACTTTAGCGACTGTCTTTCTCTTGCTGCTGTAATATAATGACTTTTTTTCTCTTCTGCTTTGCCTGCTGCTGTAAAACTTTAGGACTATATTTCCTCTTCTGTCATTCTGGTCCTGTTTCACTCGCTGTTGTCGGGTTTAAGGACTGTCTTTGTTCTTCTGTTTCACTCGCTGCTGTCGGGTTTAGGAAATTCCTTTTTTTGTATCTTTTGCTACTGTCAAATGCAGGGACTGTTTTTTCCCTTCTGTTTCGCTTGCAGCCCTCGGGTTTAGGAACTTTCTTTCTTCTTCTGTATCTCCTGATGCTGTAAACTTTAGCGACTGTCTTTCTCTTGCTGCTGTAATATAATGACTTTTTTTCTCTTCTGCTTTGCCTGCTGCTGTAAAACTTTAGGACTATATTTCCTCTTCTGTCATTCTGGTCCTGTCTCACTCGCTGTTGTCGGGTTTAAGGACTGTCTTTGTTCTTCTGTTTCACTCGCTGCTGTCGGGTTTAGGAAATTCCTTTTTTTGTATCTTTTGCTACTGTCAAATGCAGGGACTGTTTTTTCCCTTCTGTTTCGCTTGCAGCCCTCGGGTTTAGGAACTTTCTTTCTTCTTCTGTATCTCCTGATGCTGTAAACTTTAGCGACTGTCTTTCTCTTGCTGCTGTAATATAATGACTTTTTTTCTCTTCTGCTTTGCCTGCTGCTGTAAAACTTTAGGACTATATTTCCTCTTCTGTCATTCTGGTCCTGTTTCACTCGCTGTTGTCGGGTTTAAGGACTGTCTTTGTTCTTCTGTTTCATTCGCTGCTGTCGGGTTTAGGGACTTCCTTTTTTTTGTATCTCTTGCTACTGTGAAATGCAGGGACTGTTTTTTTCCTTCTGATTCGCTTGCAGCCATCGGGTTTAGGAACTTTCTTTCTTCTTCTGTATCTCCAGCTGCTGCAAGATTTAGCGACTGCTTTTCTCTTGTTGCTGTAATATTAATGACTTTTTTTCTCCTCTGTTTTGCCTGCTGCTGTAAAACTTTAGGACTATATTTCTTGTTCTGTCTTTCTGGTCCTGTTTCACTTGCTGTTGTCGGGTTTAAGGACTGTCTTTGTTCTTCTGTTTCACTCGCTGCTGTCGGGTTTAGGGACTTTCTTTTTTTTGTATCTCTTGCTACTGTGAAATGCAGGAACTGCTTTTTTCTTTCTGTTTTGATTGCAGCCCTCGGGTTTAGGAACTTTCTTTCTTCTTCTGTATCTCCTGATGCTGAAAGGTTTAGCGACTGTTTTTCTCTTGCTGCTGTAATATTAATGACTTTTTTTCTCTTCTGTTTTGCCTGCTGCTGTAAAACTTTAGGACTATATTTCTTCTTCTGTCTTTCTGGTCCCGTTTCACATGCTGTTGTCGGGTTTAAGGACTGTCTTTGTTCTTCTGTTTCACTCGCTGCTGTCGGGTTTAGGGACTTCCTTTTTTTTGTATCTCTTGCTACTGTGAAATGCAGGGACTGTTTTCTTCCTTCTGTTTCGCTTGCAGCCCTCGGGTTTAAGAACTTTCTCTCTTCTACTGTATCTCCTGCTGCTGTAAGATTTAGCGTCTGTCTTTCTCTTGTTGCTGTAATATGAATGACTTTTTTCTCTTCTGTTTTGCCTGCTGCTGTAAAACTTTAGGACTATATTTCTTCTTCTGTCATTCTGGTTCTGTTTCACTTGCTGTTGTCGGGTTTAGGGACTTCCTTTTTTTTGTATCTCTTGCTACTGTGAAATGCAGGGACTGTTTTTTTCCTTCTGTTTTGCTTGCAGCCCTCGGGTTTAGGAACTTTCTTTCTTCTTCTGTATCTCCTGATGCTGTAAACTTTAGCGACTGTCTTTCTCTTGCTGCTGTAATATAATGACTTTTTTTCTCTTCTGCTTTGCCTGCTGCTGTAAAACTTTAGGACTATATTTCCTCTTCTGTCATTCTGGTCCTGTTTCACTCGCTGTTGTCGGGTTTAAGGACTGTCTTTGTTCTTCTGTTTCACTCGCTGCTGTCGGGTTTAGGAAATTCCTTTTTTTGTATCTTTTGCTACTGTCAAATGCAGGGACTGTTTTTTCCCTTCTGTTTCGCTTGCAGCCCTCGGGTTTAGGAACTTTCTTTCTTCTTCTGTATCTCCTGATGCTGTAAACTTTAGCGACTGTCTTTCTCTTGCTGCTGTAATATAATGACTTTTTTTCTCTTCTGCTTTGCCTGCTGCTGTAAAACTTTAGGACTATATTTCCTCTTCTGTCATTCTGGTCCTGTCTCACTCGCTGTTGTCGGGTTTAAGGACTGTCTTTGTTCTTCTGTTTCACTCGCTGCTGTCGGGTTTAGGAAATTCCTTTTTTTGTATCTTTTGCTACTGTCAAATGCAGGGACTGTTTTTTCCCTTCTGTTTCGCTTGCAGCCCTCGGGTTTAGGAACTTTCTTTCTTCTTCTGTATCTCCTGATGCTGTAAACTTTAGCGACTGTCTTTCTCTTGCTGCTGTAATATAATGACTTTTTTTCTCTTCTGCTTTGCCTGCTGCTGTAAAACTTTAGGACTATATTTCCTCTTCTGTCATTCTGGTCCTGTTTCACTCGCTGTTGTCGGGTTTAAGGACTGTCTTTGTTCTTCTGTTTCATTCGCTGCTGTCGGGTTTAGGGACTTCCTTTTTTTTGTATCTCTTGCTACTGTGAAATGCAGGGACTGTTTTCTTCCTTCTGTTTCGCTTGCAGCCCTCGGGTTTAAGAACTTTCTTTCTTCTTCTCTATCTCCTGCTGCTGTAAGATTTAGCGACTGTCTTTCTCTTGCTGCTGTAATATTAATGACTTTTTTTCTCTTTTGTTTTGCCTGCTGCTGTAAAACTTTAGGACTATATTTCTTCTTGTCATTCTGGTCCTGTTTCACTCGCTGTTGTCGGGTTTAAGGACTGTCTTTGTTCTTCTGTTTCACTCGCTGCTGTCGGGTTTAGGGACTTCCTTTTTTTTGTATCTCTTGCTACTGTGAAATGCAGAGACTGTTTTTTTTCTTCTGTTTCGCTTGCAGCCCTCGGGTTTAGGAACTTTTTTCTTCTTCTGTATCTCCTGCTGCTGTAATATAATGACTTTTTTTCTCTTCTGTTTTGCCTGCTGCTCTAAAACTTTAGGACTATATTTCTTGTTCCGTCTTTCTGGTCCTGTTTCACATGCTTTTGTCGGGTTTAAGGACTGTCTTTGTTCTTCTGTTTCACTCGCTGCTGTCGGGTTTAGGGACTTCTTTTTTTTTGTATCTCTTGCTACTGTGAAATGCAGGGACTGTTTTTTTCCTTCTGTTTCGCTTGCAGCCCTCGGGTTTAGGAACTTTCTTTCTTCTTCTGTAAGATTTAGCGACTGTCTTTCTCTTGCTGCTGTAATATTAATGACTTTTTTCTCTTCTGTTTTGCCTGCTGCTGTAAAACTTTAGGACTAAATTTCTTCTTCTGTCATTCTGGTCCTGTTTCACTTGCTGTTGTCGGGTTTAAGGACTGTCTTTGTTCTTCTGTTTCACTCGCTGCTGTCGGGTTTAGGGACTTTCTTTTTTTTGTATCTCTTGCTACTGTGAAATGCAGGAACTGCTTTTTTCTTTCTGTTTTGATTGCAGCCCTCGGGTTTAGGAACTTTCTTTCTTCTTCTGTATCTCCTGATGCTGAAAGGTTTAGCGACTGTTTTTCTCTTGCTGCTGTAATATTAATGACTTTTTTTCTCTTCTGTTTTGCCTGCTGCTGTAAAACTTTAGGACTAAATTTCTTCTTCTGTCATTCTGGTCCTGTTTCACTTGCTGTTGTCGGGTTTAAGGACTGTCTTTGTTCTTCTGTTTCACTCGCTGCTGTCGGGTTTAGGGACTTCCTTTTTTTTTGTATCTCTTGCTACTGTGAAATGCAGGGACGGTTTTTTCCTTCTGTTTCACTTGCAGCCCTCGGGTTTAGGAACTTTCTTTCTTCTTCTGTATCTCCTGCTGCTGTAAGATTTAGCGACTGTCTTTCTCTTGCTGCTGTAGTGTTAGTGACTTTTTTGCTCTTCTGTTTTGCCTGCTGCTGTAAAACTTTAGGACTATATTTCTTTTTCTGTCATTGTGGTCCTGTTTCACTTTCTGTTGTCAGGTTTAAGGACTGTCTTTGTTCTTCTGTTTCACTTGCTGCTGTCGGGACTTCCTTTATTTGTTTGTTTCTCTTGCTACTGTGGAATGTGGTGACTATTTTTCCGGTTAAAATTTGTATTTTGATGCAATTGTTTAACACGCATTCTTGTACCATTCACCCGTATTTAAATTTTGTATACATAAAACAGAGTCACAACGTTGGAAACAATGTTGTAATCGTGCTCTCAGCATTCTCCACGAACGGTTACTTACAACATCCCGAGAGAAATGTCATAAGAAAAGTGAGTTCTCTACACCACTCTGAATTCACCATCCAAACCTTAGGGGAAGGGCCAAGTTATATTTTTAGCTGCAGGTCACCCGCTTGTTACTCAAAACGATTCACGCTCATTTAAATCGGTGACTGTAATGGACCGTTTTTCCCCTAAAATGATTGAAAATGGAAAGTAATCTAGGTTTGGAACTTATAAATATATTTCTTTAAAAAAACAATTACAAAAATTGGTGCAGTACAAACTGTTTTATTTGGTTAGAATTGATTCATGTTCAACTATTAAATATATAGATACATATAAAATTTGGTATTAACATCGGCGTTCCCATTTAGAAAATCCCAATTGGTACTAGTCAATAAATGAAAAAATACAAATTTACCATGAATTGTTAAAGGTCTAACAATTTTGGCAGTCTTACAATTAAGTTTTGTATTACAATTACAATTAATGTTCACCTCAATATCTACCTGATCCGAAAGATTAAGCTCCAAAGGAGAAGCTTGTATATCATTAGAGGCAAAATTTGAGAATACATTATCAAGAAAAGCATTAAGTCTGAAAGATATTTGCAACTTTTACAAGAACATATTGTTCCACGGCATCAAAATATACCACCAGAAACCATATGGTTTCCACAAGACGGAGCACCGCCACATTTTGGTCGTCAATATTCGCGCATATTTGGATGAAACATTTCCCAGGGCGAAGAAGGGACATTGAATGGCCAGCAAAGTCTCCTGATTTGACGCGACTTGATTTTTTTCTATGGGGTCATGGAAAAAATCGAATGTACGTCAACAGACCACTACAAATCGAAGACCTACAAGAACGAATAAGAAACGAAATTGCCAACATTTCTCCAAATATTTTGTTTGATTCTTTGCAAAATTTTGTTCATACCGTGCGATCATTTAAATTAGAAATTAGAGTAGGCGGCTTTTTTATTATGCAATGGCCCAGCCTGCAAATTGACTGACAGCTTAGACCTACAGTAAAATTTGAGGTTATCGTAAACATTGTAACTGTTATGTTTCTCATGTTAAATTGTCTTAATTTAAAGAAAATAAAAGACTAACAAATAAAGTAGAATAATTGAGAATTACAGCGAATGTTCAAAGTGTTCAAATTGTCAAAAGTTAGTAGTGCCAACCTAATTTAAATTCCACAGCCTACTCTAATTTATAATTTAAATGATCGCACGGTACATAATTATTCGTTATTGGCAAGAAGTATTTTTTTTTATTAAAATGTGTTTTTTTTTCAGTTAAAAGTGGTATTTTAACAATGTTACAAGTTCAAGCGGTAAAGAGCTAACCATAGATTTACATTTACAAGGCCAACTAAATTTTACATTTTTCAAAATTGTATTAGTTCGACATTTTTTTATGTTTCTATTAAAATACGGTATACATGTGTTACATCACAGAACTGAATGCTCTTCTTAAAAATAGTAAATTTAACCCTTATTGCAATTTAAAAAAAAAACAATTTTTATAATATTTAACTGTATCCATACTTTAGCGACCCGTATACTGACTTATACATTGAAAAAGTGACATCTCCATTCGACCCTTCTCGCCCAGCAGGTAGGCCCCCTCGGCCGTCCGCATTGGTCCTTTAACTTCAAATCTCGGTCTTTCGGTGAGTTTTTTTTTTTGTATTCTAACAAAACAGAATCCGGGATACAATGGTGTGTGCGAGGAGGTATAAATGTAACGCATGGTGTGGCGGTATGGAATGGATCTTGCGGAGTATGCGAGCGTGCTAATGGGTAGTGACGGGTCGGGTGATGGATTGGTGGGAACCCCCGCGCAAACAGAGAACGGCGGAGACGCCATCCGTCGTGATCTGGACGCGGCACTTCATGCAGATTATAGGACCGGAAGCCGCACTGAGCTGCTTTCGCATGGACGGCTGTAGAAAGGAAGACGCTCATCCTGTGATAGTCATTAAGAAACTGTAATCTACCTATGAACTTTAATAACACAAATGAGACAAATATAATGCTTAGCTATCACAAGCCGTTGCGGAGTTATGACGATGAAATTGACAATTCTACAGAAAACCAAAATGCGAATATGACAATGACAAAATCAGTACAGCAAACCCTTTTCTATTTTTTTAATGATATATTTTTTAATCTTTAATCCATCTTATCGCGATGCAAATATCACCACAAATTTCCCTCGCCTTTGTGAAGCTTTCATGTTTTAATGACGCACCCGCCGACGTGGAGGGAGCCCACTTCGAGATGGATGAATGTAAAGGGGTGCAAGTAATCTCTGTAAACCCGAGTGTAAACCGCTACGCCGCCACTTTTAGCCGTTTGATAGGTTAATCAGTCATAATATAATGCTCGAATTAATAACGTTTAGTCAACAGCTACAAGCCACTGTGACGGAATCACTGCAGTCGGACGTTAATAGCATGTTAATTTAATTGATTAGCTGGTGCGTTTTGGAGTGGTAGTTTTCCGGATTAGCGCACTCGAAGTTCAACAGATGGAGTGAAGAGTTTGCAGATCGTTTTTTGATTCGATTGTTTTTGTATCCGTTATTAGGAGTAGTGGAAGAGAATAGAGATAAAGTGGGCGGGGAAATAAACGACGCGACGATATAGACACATGAGAGAGATTTACAGATTACTTGTGATTAGAAAATAGTGCATTCAATATTATTTGATAGTTTCCTTGTTGTTAATATCATAATGTCCTAATTCCGCAATTTCGTAACTTCGTAATTTGATGATTTGATTAAAGTTTGCGGAGTTCGACTTAAATATATTTAAATTTTTTAATTTGATGATTTGATAATATCTTCGTTATTTCGCAATATCTCTCTTTCGTGTTCTTACGTATACTCAATTTTGTAATTCCGTAATACGATATTTCCTAGTTTTCTTGTTTCCTGATTTCGAAGTTGACTAATTTTGCAATTTTCGTAACTTTGTAATTCCTAACTTTCGTAATTTGATGATTTGATAATATCTTTGTTATTTCGCAATATCTGTCTTTCACGTTTTCTTATTTCTCTATTTTTACGTCTATCAATTTTGGAATTGTCGTAATTCCGCAATATCGTATAATGTTTATTTCGTTATTTCGTCATTTCGTTGATTTGGCATTTCCTAATTTCGTCATTTCATTACTCAGTTGATTTAATTCATTAATTCCTTCTCTAATTATTTCTTTGTTTCGTTATCTTCTAATTTCGTTATTTCAATACTTCATAGTTTCCTTGTCTTCTGATCTTGCAATTTACTAATTTCGTAATGTCCTGATTTCGGAATTTCGTAATTTGTGATTTCTCACTTTCGTAACTTGAGGATTTGAAAATTTCTTTGTTATTTTGCAATATCTGTTTTTCGTGTATTCTTATTTCTCTATTATTAGGTCTGATCAATTTTGTAATTGTTGTAATTCCGTAATATCCTATAAAGATTATTTCGTTATTTCGCCATTCATTTCGTTGATTTGGCATTTCGTAATTTCGTCATTTCCTTACTCAGTTATTTACTTCATTACTTCTTTCTCTAATTATTTCTTTGTTTCGTTATTTTCTAATTTCGTTATTTCAATACTTCATAGTTTCCTTGTCTTCTGATCTCGCAATTTACTAATTTCGTAATGTCCTGATTTCGGAATTTCGTAACTTTGTGATTTCTCACTTTCGTAACTTGAGGATTTGAAAATTTCTTTGTTATTTTGCAATATCTCTCTTTCGTGTTTTCTTATTTCTGTATTTTTAGGTCTGATCAATTTTGTAATTGTTGTAATTCCGTAACATCGTATAATGTTTATTTCGTTATTTCGTCAATTCGTTGATTTGGCATTTCGTAATTTCGTCATTTCAGTACTCAGTTATTTACTTCATTACTTCCTTCTCTAATTATTTCTTTGTTTCGTTATCTTCTAATTTCGTTATTTCAATATTTCATAGTTTCCTTATCTTCTGATCTCGCAATTCACTAATTTCGTAATGTCCTGATTTCGGAATTTCGTAACTTTGTGATTTCTCACTTTCGTAACTTGAGGATTTGAAAATTTCTTTGTTATTTTGCAATATCTGTTTTTCGTGTTTTCTTATTTCTCTATTTTTAGGTCTGATCAATTTTGTAATTGTTGTAATTCCGTAATATCCTATAAAGTTTATTTCGTTATTTCGCCATTTCGTTGATTTGGCATTTCGTAATTTCGTCATTTCCTTACTCAGTTATTTACTTCATTACTTCCTTCTCTAATTATTTCTTTGTCTCGTTATTTTCTATTTTCGTTATTTCAATATTTCAAACTTTCCTTCTCTTCTGATCTCGCAATTTACTAATTTCGTAATGTCCTGATTTCGGAATTTCGTAACTTTGTGATTTCTCACTTTCGTAACTTGAGGATTTGAAAATTTCTTTGTTATTTTACAATATCTCTTTTTCGTGTTTTCTTATTTCTGTATTTTTAGGTCTGATCAATTTTGTAATTGTTGTAATTTTGTAATATCGTATAATGTTTATTTCGTTATTTCGTCAGTTCGTTGATTTGGCATTTCGTAATTTCGTCATTTCCTTACTCAGTTATTTACTTCATTACTTCCTTCTCTAATTATTTCTTTGTTTCGTTATTTTCCAATTTCGTTGGTTCAATATTTCATAGTTTCCTTGTCTTCTGATCTCGCAATTCACTAATTTCGTAATGTCCTGATTTCGGAATTTCGTAACTTTGTGATTTCTCACTTTCGTAACATGAGGATTTGAAAATTTCTTTGTTATTTTAAAATATCTCTTTTTCGTGTTTTCTTATTTTTGTATTTTTAGGTCTGATCAATTTTGTAATTGTTGTAATTCCGTAATATCGAATAACGTTTATTTCGTTATTTCGTCATTTCGTTGATTTGGCATTTCGTAACTACGTCATTTCTTTACTCAGTTATTTACTTTATTACTTCCTGCTCTAATTATTTCTTTGTCTCGTTATTTTCTATTTTCGTTATTTCAATATTTCATACTTTCCTTCTCTTCTGATCTCGCAATTTACTAATTTCGTAATGTCCTGATTTCGGAATTTCGTAACTTTGTGATTTCTCACTTTCGTAACATGAGGATTTGAAAATTTCTTTGTTATTTTAAAATATCTCTTTTTCGTGTTTTCTTATTTCTGTATTTTTAGGTCTGATCAATTTTGTAATTGTTGTAATTCCGTAATATCGTATAATGTTTATTTCGTTATTTCGTCATTTCGTTGATTTGGCATTTCGTAACTACGTCATTTCTTTACTCAGTTATTTACTTTATTACTTCCTGCTCTAATTATTTCTTTGTTTCGTTATTTTCTAATTTCGTTGGTTCAATATTTCATAGTTTCCTTGTCTTCTGATCTCGCAATTTACTAATTTCGTAATGTCCTGATTTCGGAATTTCGTAACTTTGTGATGTCTCACTTTCGTAACTTGAGGATTAGAAAATTTCTTTGTTATTTTGCAATATCTCTCTTTCGTGTTTGCTTATTTCTGTATTTTTAGGTCTGATCAATTCTGTAATTGTTGTAATTCCGTAATATAGTATAAAGTTTATTTCGTCATTTAGTTGATTTGGCATTTCGTAATATTGTCATTTCCTTACTCAGTTATTTACTTCATTACTTCCTTCTCTAATTATTTCTTTGTTTCGTTATTTTTTAATTTCGTTATTTCAATACTTCATAGTTTCCTTGTCTTCTGATCTCGCAACTTACTAATTTCGTAATGTCCTGATTTCGGAATTTCGTAACTTTGTGATTTCTCACTTTCGTAACTTGAGGATTTGAAAATTTCTTTGTTATTTTGCAATATCTCTCTTTCGTGTTTTCTTATTTCTGCATTTTTAGGTCTGATCAATTTTGTAATTGTTGTAATTCCGTAATATCGTATAAAGTTTATTTCGTTATTTCGTAATTTCGTTGATTTGGCATTTGCAATATCTCTCTTTCGTGTTTTCTTATTTCTGTATTTTTAGGTCTGATCAATTCTGTAATTGTTGTAATTCCGTAATATAGTATAAAGTTTATTTCGTCATTTAGTTGATTTGGCATTTCGTAATATTGTCATTTCCTTACTCAGTTATTTACTTCATTACTTCCTTCTCTAATTATTTCTTTGTTTCGTTATTTTCTAATTTCGTTATTTCAATACTTCATAGCTTCGTTATCTTCTGATCTCGCAATTTACTAATTTCGTAATGTCTTGATTTCGGAATTTCGTAACTTTGTGATTTTTCTGATCTCGCAATTTACTAATTTCGTAATGTCCTGATTTCGGAATTTCGTAACTTTGTGTTTTCTCACTTTCGTAACTTGAGGATTTGAAAATTTCTTTGTTATTTTGCAATATCTCTCTTTCGCGTTTTCTTATTTCTGTATTTTTAGGTCTGATCAATTCTGTAATTGTTGTAATTCCGTAATATAGTATAAAGTTTATTTCGTCATTTAGTTGATTTGGCATTTCGTAATATTGTCATTTCCTTACTCAGTTATTTACTACATTACTTCCTTCTCTAATTATTTCTTTGTTTCGTTATTTTCTAATTTCGTTATTTCAATACTTCATAGCTTCGTTATCTTCTGATCTCGCAATTTACTAATTTCGTAATGTCTTGATTTCGGAATTTCGTAACTTTGTGATTTTTCTGATCTCGCAATTTACTAATTTCATAATGTCCTGATTTCGGAATTTCGTAACTTTGTGATTTCTCACTTTCGTAACTTGAGGATTTGAAAATTTCTTTGTTATTTTGCAATATCTCTTTTTCGTGTTTTCTTATTTCTGTATTTTTAGGTCTGATCAATTTTGTAATTGTTGTAATTCCGTAATATCGTATAAAGTTGATTTCGTTATTTCGTCATTTCGTTGATTTGGCATTTCGTAATTTCGTCATTTCATTACTCAGTTATTTATTTCATTACTTCCTTCTCTAATTATTTCTTTGTTTCGTTATTTCAATATTTCATAGTTTCCTTGCTTTTTGATCTCGCAATTTACTAATTTCGTAATGTCCTGATTTCGGAATTTCGTGACTTTGTGATTTCTCACTTTCGTAACTTGAGGATTTGAAAATTTCTTTGTTATTTTGCAATATCTCTTTTTCGTGTTTTCTTATTTCTGTATTTTTAGGTCTGGTCAATTTTGTAATTGTTGTAATTCCGTAATATCGTATAAAGTTTATTTCGTAATTTCGTTGATTTGGCATTTCGTAATTTCGTCCTTTCATTACTCAGTTATTTACTTCATTACTTCCTTCTCTAATTATTTCTTTGTTTCGTTATCTTCTAATTTCGTTATTTCAATATTTCATAGTTTCCTTGTCTTCTGATCTCGCAATTTTCTAATTTCGTAATGTCCCGATTTCGGAATTTCGTAACTTTGTGATTTCTCACTTTCGTAACTTGAGGATTTGAAAATTTCTTTGTTATTTTACAATATCTCTTTTTCGTGTTTTCTTATTTCTGTATTTTTAGGTCTGATCAATTTTGTAATTGTTGTAATTTTGTAATATCGTATAATGTTTATTTCGTTATTTCGTCAGTTCGTTGATTTGGCATTTCGTAATTTCGTCATTTCCTTACTCAGTTATTTACTTCATTACTTCCTTCTCTAATTATTTCTTTGTTTCGTTATTTTCTAATTTCGTTATTTCAATATTTCATAGTTTCCTTGTCTTCTGATCTCGCAATTCACTAATTTCGTAATGTCCTGATTTCGGAATTTCGTAACTTTGTGATTTCTCACTTTCGTAACTTGAGGATTTGAAAATTTGTTTGTTATTTTGCAATATCTCTCTTTCGTGTTTTCTTATTTCTGTATTTTTAGGTCTGATCAATTTTGTAATTGTTGTAATTTCGTAATATCGTATAATGTTTATTTCGTTATTTCGTCAGTTGGTTGATTTGGCATTTCGTAATTTTGTCATTTCCTTACTCAGTTATTTACTTCATTACTTCCTTCTCTAATTATTTCTTTGTTTCGTTATTTTCTAATTTCGTTGGTTCAATATTTCATAGTTTCCTTGTCTTCTGATCTCGCAATTTACTAATTTCGTAATGTCCTAATTTCGGAATTTCGAAACTTTGTGATTTCTCACTTTCGTAATTTGAGGATTTGAAAATTTCTTTGTTATTTTGCAATATCTGTTTTTCGTGTTTTCTTATTTCTCTCTTTTTAGGTCTGATCAATTTTGTAATTGTTGTAATTTCGTAATATCGTATAATGTTTATTTCGTCAGTTGGTTGATTTGGCATTTCGTAATTTTGTCATTTCCTTACTCAGTTATTTACTTCATTACTTCCTTCTCTAATTATTTCTTTGTTTCGTTATTTTCTAATTTCGTTGGTTCAATATTTCATAGTTTCCTTGTCTTCTGATCTCGCAATTTACTAATTTCGTAATGTCCTAATTTCGGAATTTCGAAACTTTGTGATTTCTCACTTTCGTAACTTGAGGATTTGAAAATTTCTTTGTTATTTTGCAATATCTGTTTTTCGTGTTTTCTTATTTCTCTCTTTTTAGGTCTGATCAATTTTGTAATTGTTGTAATTCCGTAATATCGTATAAAGTTTATTTCGTTATTTCGTAATTTCGTTGATTTGGCATTTCGTAATTTCGTCATTTCATTACTCAGTTATTTACTTCATTACTTCTTTCTCTAATTATTTCTTTGTTTCGTTATCTTCTAATTTCGTTATTTCAATATTTCATAGTTTCCTTGTCTTCTGATCTCGCAATTTACTAATTTCGTAATGTCCTGATTTCGGAATTTCGTAACTTTGTGATTTCTCACTTTCGTAACTTGAGGATTTGAAAATTTCTTTGTTATTTTGCAATATCTGTTTTTCGTGTTTTCTTATTTCTCTATTTTTAGGTCTGATCAATTTTGTAATTGTTGTAATTCCGTAATATCCTATAAAGTTTATTTCGTTATTTCGCCATTTCGTTGATTTGGCATTTCGTAATTTCGTCATTTCCTTACTCAGTTATTTACTTCATTACTTCCTTCTCTAATTATTTCTTTGTCTCGTTATTTTCTATTTTCGTTATTTCAATATTTCAAACTTTCCTTCTCTTCTGATCTCGCAATTTACTAATTTCGTAATGTCCTGATTTCGGAATTTCGTAACTTTGTGATTTCTCACTTTCGTAACTTGAGGATTTGAAAATTTCTTTGTTATTTTACAATATCTCTTTTTCGTGTTTTCTTATTTCTGTATTTTTAGGTCTGATCAATTTTGTAATTGTTGTAATTTTGTAATATCGTATAATGTTTATTTCGTTATTTCGTCAGTTCGTTGATTTGGCATTTCGTAATTTCGTCATTTCCTTACTCAGTTATTTACTTCATTACTTCCTTCTCTAATTATTTCTTTGTTTCGTTATTTTCCAATTTCGTTGGTTCAATATTTCATAGTTTCCTTGTCTTCTGATCTCGCAATTCACTAATTTCGTAATGTCCTGATTTCGGAATTTCGTAACTTTGTGATTTCTCACTTTCGTAACATGAGGATTTGAAAATTTCTTTGTTATTTTAAAATATCTCTTTTTCGTGTTTTCTTATTTCTGTATTTTTAGGTCTGATCAATTTTGTAATTGTTGTAATTCCGTAATATCGAATAACGTTTATTTCGTTATTTCGTCATTTCGTTGATTTGGCATTTCGTAACTACGTCATTTCTTTACTCAGTTATTTACTTTATTACTTCCTGCTCTAATTATTTCTTTGTCTCGTTATTTTCTATTTTCGTTATTTCAATATTTCATACTTTCCTTCTCTTCTGATCTCGCAATTTACTAATTTCGTAATGTCCTGATTTCGGAATTTCGTAACTTTGTGATTTCTCACTTTCGTAACATGAGGATTTGAAAATTTCTTTGTTATTTTAAAATATCTCTTTTTCGTGTTTTCTTATTTCTGTATTTTTAGGTCTGATCAATTTTGTAATTGTTGTAATTCCGTAATATCGTATAATGTTTATTTCGTTATTTCGTCATTTCGTTGATTTGGCATTTCGTAACTACGTCATTTCTTTACTCAGTTATTTACTTTATTACTTCCTGCTCTAATTATTTCTTTGTTTCGTTATTTTCTAATTTCGTTGGTTCAATATTTCATAGTTTCCTTGTCTTCTGATCTCGCAATTTACTAATTTCGTAATGTCCTGATTTCGGAATTTCGTAACTTTGTGATGTCTCACTTTCGTAACTTGAGGATTAGAAAATTTCTTTGTTATTTTGCAATATCTCTCTTTCGTGTTTGCTTATTTCTGTATTTTTAGGTCTGATCAATTCTGTAATTGTTGTAATTCCGTAATATAGTATAAAGTTTATTTCGTCATTTAGTTGATTTGGCATTTCGTAATATTGTCATTTCCTTACTCAGTTATTTACTTCATTACTTCCTTCTCTAATTATTTCTTTGTTTCGTTATTTTTTAATTTCGTTATTTCAATACTTCATAGTTTCCTTGTCTTCTGATCTCGCAACTTACTAATTTCGTAATGTCCTGATTTCGGAATTTCGTAACTTTGTGATTTCTCACTTTCGTAACTTGAGGATTTGAAAATTTCTTTGTTATTTTGCAATATCTCTCTTTCGTGTTTTCTTATTTCTGCATTTTTAGGTCTGATCAATTTTGTAATTGTTGTAATTCCGTAATATCGTATAAAGTTTATTTCGTTATTTCGTAATTTCGTTGATTTGGCATTTGCAATATCTCTCTTTCGTGTTTTCTTATTTCTGTATTTTTAGGTCTGATCAATTCTGTAATTGTTGTAATTCCGTAATATAGTATAAAGTTTATTTCGTCATTTAGTTGATTTGGCATTTCGTAATATTGTCATTTCCTTACTCAGTTATTTACTTCATTACTTCCTTCTCTAATTATTTCTTTGTTTCGTTATTTTCTAATTTCGTTATTTCAATACTTCATAGCTTCGTTATCTTCTGATCTCGCAATTTACTAATTTCGTAATGTCTTGATTTCGGAATTTCGTAACTTTGTGATTTTTCTGATCTCGCAATTTTCTAATTTCGTAATGTCCCGATTTCGGAATTTCGTAACTTTGTGATTTCTCACTTTCGTAACTTGAGGATTTGAAAATTTCTTTGTTATTTTACAATATCTCTTTTTCGTGTTTTCTTATTTCTGTATTTTTAGGTCTGATCAATTTTGTAATTGTTGTAATTTTGTAATATCGTATAATGTTTATTTCGTTATTTCGTCAGTTCGTTGATTTGGCATTTCGTAATTTCGTCATTTCCTTACTCAGTTATTTACTTCATTACTTCCTTCTCTAATTATTTCTTTGTTTCGTTATTTTCTAATTTCGTTATTTCAATATTTCATAGTTTCCTTGTCTTCTGATCTCGCAATTCACTAATTTCGTAATGTCCTGATTTCGGAATTTCGTAACTTTGTGATTTCTCACTTTCGTAACTTGAGGATTTGAAAATTTCTTTGTTATTTTGCAATATCTCTCTTTCGTGTTTTCTTATTTCTGTATTTTTAGGTCTGATCAATTTTGTAATTGTTGTAATTTCGTAATATCGTATAATGTTTATTTCGTTATTTCGTCAGTTGGTTGATTTGGCATTTCGTAATTTTGTCATTTCCTTACTCAGTTATTTACTTCATTACTTCCTTCTCTAATTATTTCTTTGTTTCGTTATTTTCTAATTTCGTTGGTTCAATATTTCATAGTTTCCTTGTCTTCTGATCTCGCAATTTACTAATTTCGTAATGTCCTAATTTCGGAATTTCGAAACTTTGTGATTTCTCACTTTCGTAATTTGAGGATTTGAAAATTTCTTTGTTATTTTGCAATATCTGTTTTTCGTGTTTTCTTATTTCTCTCTTTTTAGGTCTGATCAATTTTGTAATTGTTGTAATTTCGTAATATCGTATAATGTTTATTTCGTCAGTTGGTTGATTTGGCATTTCGTAATTTTGTCATTTCCTTACTCAGTTATTTACTTCATTACTTCCTTCTCTAATTATTTCTTTGTTTCGTTATTTTCTAATTTCGTTGGTTCAATATTTCATAGTTTCCTTGTCTTCTGATCTCGCAATTTACTAATTTCGTAATGTCCTAATTTCGGAATTTCGAAACTTTGTGATTTCTCACTTTCGTAACTTGAGGATTTGAAAATTTCTTTGTTATTTTGCAATATCTGTTTTTCGTGTTTTCTTATTTCTCTCTTTTTAGGTCTGATCAATTTTGTAATTGTTGTAATTCCGTAATATCGTATAAAGTTTATTTCGTTATTTCGTAATTTCGTTGATTTGGCATTTCGTAATTTCGTCATTTCATTACTCAGTTATTTACTTCATTACTTCTTTCTCTAATTATTTCTTTGTTTCGTTATCTTCTAATTTCGTTATTTCAATATTTCATAGTTTCCTTGTCTTCTGATCTCGCAATTCACTAATTTCGTAATGTCCCGATTTCGGAATTTCGTAACTTTGTGATTTCTCACTTTCGTAACTTGAGGATTTGAAAATTTCTTTGTTATTTTGCAATATCTCTCTTTCGTGTTTTCTTATTTCTGTATTTTTAGGTCTGATCAATTTTGTAATTGTTGTAATTTCGTAATATCGTATAATGTTTATTTCGTTATTTCGTCAGTTGGTTGATTTGGCATTTCGTAATTTTGTCATTTCCTTACTCAGTTATTTACTTCATTACTTCCTTCTCTAATTATTTCTTTGTTTCGTTATTTTCTAATTTTGTTGGTTCAATATTTCATAGTTTCCTTGTCTTCTGATCTCGCAATTTACTAATTTCGTAATGTCCTAATTTCGGAATTTCGAAACTTTGTGATTTCTCACTTTCGTAATTTGAGGATTTGAAAATTTCTTTGTTATTTTGCAATATCTGTTTTTCGTGTTTTCTTATTTCTCTCTTTTTAGGTCTGATCAATTTTGTAATTGTTGTAATTCCGTAATATCGTATAAAGTTTATTTCGTTATTTCGTAATTTCGTTGATTTGGCATTTCGTAATTTCGTCATTTCCTTACTCAGTTATTTACTTCATTACTTCCTTCTCTAATTATTTCTTTGTTTCGTTATTTTCTAATTTCGTTATTTCAATATTTCATAGTTTCCTTGTCTTCTGATCTCGCAATTCACTAATTTCGTAATGTCCTGATTTCGGAATTTCGTAACTTTGTGATTTCTCACTTTCGTAACTTGAGGATTTGAAAATTTCTTTGTTATTTTGCAATATCTCTCTTTCGTGTTTTCTTATTTCTGTATTTTTAGGTCTGATCAATTTTGTAATTGTTGTTATTCCGTAATATCGTATAATGTTTATTTCGTTATTTCGTAATTTCGTTGATTTGGCATTTCGTAATTTCGTCATTTCATTACTCAGTTATTTACTTCATTACTTCCTTCTCTAATTATTTCTTTGTTTCGTTATCTTCTAATTTCGTTATTTTAATATTTCATAGTTTCCTTGTCTTCTGATCTCGCAATTTACTAATTTCGTAATGTCCTGATTTCGGAATTTCGTAACTTTGTGATTTCTCACTTTCGCAAGTTGGTGATTTAAAAATTTCTTTGTTATTTTGTAATATCTCTCTTTCGTGTTTTCTTATTCCTGTATTTTTAGGTCTGATCAATTTTGTAATTTTTGTAATTTCGTAACATCGTATAATGTTTATTTCGTTATTTCGTCAGTTGGTTGATTTGGCATTTCGTAATTTTGTCATTTCCTTACTCAGTTATTTACTTCATTACTTCCTTCTCTAATTATTTCTTTGTTTCGTTATTTTCTAATTTCGTTATTTCAATATTTCATAGTTTCCTTGTCTTCTGATCTCGCAATTTTCTAATTTCGTTATGTCCTAATTTTGGAATTTCGAAACTTTGTGATTTCTCACTTTCGTAACTTGAGGATTTGAAAATTTCTTTGTTATTTTGCAATATCTCTCTTTCGTGTTTCCTTATTTCTCTATTTTTAGGTCTGATCAATTTTGTAATTGTTGTAATTTTGTAATATCGTATAATGTTTATTTCGTTATATCGTCAGTTCGTTGATTTGGCATTTCGTAATATCGTCATTTCCTTACTCAGTTATTTACTTCATTACTTCCTTCTCTAATTATTTCTTTGTTTCGTTATTTTCTAATTTCGTTGGTTCAATATTTCATAGTTTCCTTGTCTTCTGATCTCGCAATTTTCTAATTTCGTAATGTCCCGATTTCGGAATTTCGTAACTTTGTGATTTTTCACTTTCGTAACTTGAGGATTTGAAAATTTCTTTGTTATTTTGCAATATCTCTTTTTCGTGTTTTCTTATTTCTCTATTTTTAGGTCTGATCAATTTTGTAATTGTTGTAATTCCGTAATATCCTATAAAGTTTATTTCGTTATTTCGCCATTTCGTTGATTTGGCATTTCGTAATTTCGTCATTTCCTTACTCAGTTATTTACTTCATTACTTCTTTCTCTAATTATTTCTTTGTCTCGTTATTTTCTATTTTCGTTATTTCAATATTTCATACTTTCCTTCTCTTCTGATCTCGCAATTTACTAATTTCGTTATGTCCTGATTTCGGAATTTCGTAACTTTGTGATTTCTCACTTACGTAATTTGATGATTTGATAATTTCTTTGTTATTTTGCAATATCTCTCTTTCGTGTTTTCTTATTACTGTATATTTACGTCATCTACTCAATTCTGTAGTCGTAATTTCGTAACTTCGTATAAAGTTTATTTCGTTATTTTGGCATTTCGTAATTTCGTAATTTCATTACTCTGTTATTTACTTCGTTATTTCGTTATTTCAATATTTCTTAGTTGCCTTGTTTTCTGATTTCGCAGTTTGCCAATTTCGCAATTTCGTAACGATGCAATTTCAAATTTTCGTAATTTGATGATTTCATAATATCTTTATAATTTATAAGTTGCTAATTCTCATTCTCGTGTTTTTGTTATTTAGTTATTTATATGTATGTATATTTAATTTTACTTTTAATTCCGTAATATCGTATTAAGTGTATTTCGTCATTTCGTTGATTTCGTAGGTATTTCGTAATAATCACTTCCGTACTTGCGGTTATTTCACGATACAACAAAATAAGAGATGCACATTATAATTTATTTCGTAAGCCGTTATTATTAGACCAAAATGGCGCGCAATTTCTAATACATCACTGTCACACCTGCGACCCGCGACACGTTTAATTTTCATATTAATAATAAAATTTATAAGTAATATGCATTACGACGGGGTCTGTCGGTAGGTAACGATGTACTCGGCAGACACCCATCCGTTTTTGAGGAGTCAATTTGCATGCAATTCCGCGACGATGCGATGGTTATATGCCGTGCACTAAATCATTCCCCAAATTGTTTGGACAAAATCGTTAGATTACCTCGGATTTCGTCTTATCAGTCGTGAATTCTTGATTTTCGAGATGTCATAAATTTAACGCAATATTTAATTTGGACTTAACTTGTCACCGTCACGGATATTAGATAAGGCTTGTCTAAATAGAGCTAGTTGGTACCGAGATCTGTTTATACTGAAGAAGACTTTATTTGTGACGGTTCGAGTGGTGGAGATAATGTTGGAAATCATCTTTGAAAGTAATTAAAAAATTTAATTAATCCGATTCTAAGTATTTCAAACCGTATGATCTAAAAGTGAAAAAACAAGACGTTAAAAAACGTATTTCGTAACTAGCGTCAACGCCTATTATGTCTGCCGTGAGGCCTAACAGCAGTTTCAACACTTTTACGGTTATATTTTCGAAATCTCAATGTCTTCCTCGCGTCAATATTTACATAAGATAGTGATTACTTTTTTTTCAATTTTCAAAATTTACTTAAATTTACTTTTTTGATTTATTTTTTAAAATCCTACTACTGGTCCCGAACATGACTATATGGAGATCCTCTTTCGATTGGTGCCTTCAGTAACGTCATATCTTGCACGGTTTGTTCGTAAAAAAAATTCGAAAAATCCAAAAAAAAATACCCAAAATTTTCTATTGATTCCTAAGTTTCCTAATTTCTCATTTTCTCAGTCTTTTTTGGTTCTCAATTCCTAGTTCCTAAGTTATTAACCAGTGCCTCAATAACTTCACAGTGGATCAGTTTTCTATTTTAAAGTTCAAATATTATTAATTTTCTTAGCGTCTCATTTTCGCAGTTTCCGCATTCTTAATTTCTCAGTTGATTATCATCTCGGATTCACACTTTCCCAGTTGATTAATTTATGAGATTCATATTATAGCTTCTCAGTTAAATAGTTTCTTAGCTCCCCAATTTTTTATTTAAATAGTTTCACATTGTTTCAGGTTCTCAATTTTTTCTCAGTTTTTATGTCCTAAAATTTCTACCCTAACTCTTTAGTTTGCTAAAGCCTAGCGCCTTTTCAGTTTTCTTAGTTTCATAGTATTCAGTCATTATTAAATTTTAGGTCCTCAGTTTCTCAATTTCTCAGTTCAATAATTTCTATTTCTTACACTATTAGATTCTCAAATTTTTAGTGGAACAGTTTCTCAGTTTCTCAGTTGAATAGGTTTTCACTATTTCTCAGTGGCTTATTTTTCATCAGTCATTATTAAATTCTGACATCTCAGTTTCCCAATTTATCAATTTCTGAGTTGAGTAATTCTCACTGCCACAGATTCTTAATTTTTCATTTGAATAGTTTCGCAGTTCTTCAGTTGAATATGGTTTCACTATTTCTCAGGGTCTCAAATATCTCGGTGACTCAGTTTATATTTTATTCATATCTAGTGAATCAGTGATTATTAAATTTTAGGTTCTCAGTTTCTCAATTTTTCAGTTCAATAATTTCTATTTCTCAGACTCTTAGGTTCTCAAATTTTTAGTGGAACAGTTTCTCAGTTGAATCGGTTTTTACTATTTCTCAGTGCTTCATTTTTCAGTTTCTAGTTAATCAGTCATTATTAAATTCTAACTTCTCAGTTTCCCAATTTCTCAGTTGAGTAATTCTCACTGCCACCGGTTCTTAATTTTTTATTTGAATAGTTTCGCAGTTTCTCAGTTGAATGTTTTCACTATTTCTCAGGGGCTCAAATCTCTCGGTAACTTAGTTTCTCAGTGACTCAGTTTTTATTTTATTCATATCTAGTGAATCAGTAATTATTAAATTTTAGGTCCTCAGTTTCTCAATTTCTCAGTTGAATAATTTCTCACTTTGTTAGGTTTCCAATTTTTGAGTTGAATAGTTTCTCAGTTGAATATGTCACTATTTCTCAGAAGCTCAAATCTATCGGTGGCCCAGTTTTTAGTTTCCAGTACCTACTTAATAATTCATTATTAAATGTTATCTTCTCAGTTTCCGAGTTTCTCAGTTGAATATTTTCTCACTTCCACAGGTTCTCATTTTTCCATTTGATTAATTTCTTAGTTTCTCAGTGGCTCAATATTTAGTATCTCGGTATATAGAGCAAATCAGTGTCATTACTAAATTTTAATTTCTCAGTTTTTCACCGTCTCAGTTTCTCAATTGCTCAGTTCAATAATTTCTATTAACGACTTTTTTTAGGTTCTTAGTTTTTCAGTCAAAAAGCTTTGCAGTTTCTCAGTTGAATATGTTTTCACTATTTCTCAGGTGCTCAAATCTCTCGGTGGCTCAGTTTCTCAGAGGCGCAGTTTTTGTTTCTCGGTATTTAGTAAACTATTACATTAATTTAATTTATGATTACATTAATTTTAAGTCCTCAGTTACTCACCTTCTCAGTTTCTCAATTTCTCAATTGAATAATTTCTCACTTTCTTATTTTCTGTTTTTAGTCGAATAGGTTTTCACAATTTCTCGGTGGCTCAGTTTCCCAATTTCTCAGTTAAATATTTTAGCTTATCAGTTTCCCACCGTTTCAGTTTCTGCATTTCTCAGTCACTCAACGTCTCAGTTTCTTAATTTCCCAGTTGAGTAATTTCTCACTGTCACAGGTTCTCAATTTTTTAGTTGAATAGTTTCTCAGTTTCTCAGTTGAATATGCGTTCACTATTTTAATTTATGATTACATTAATTTTAGGTCCTCAGTTACTCACCTTCTCAGTTTCTCAATTTCTCAATTGAATAATTTCTCACTTTCTTATTTTCTCAGTTTTTCAGTCGAATAGGTTTTCACTATTTCTCGGTGGCTCAGTTTCAAAATTTCTAAGTTAAATAATTCAGCTTATCAATTTCTAAACGTCTCAGTTGAGTAATTTGTCACTGTCACACGTTTTCAATTTTTCAGTTGAATAGTTTCTCAGTCTCTCAGTTGAATATCTTTTCACTATTTCTCAGGTGTTCCATACTTTCTGTGGCTCAGTTTCTCAGTGGCGCAGTTTTTAGTTTCCAATATTACATTTCAGCTTCTCGGTTTGTGCATTTCACAGTTGAATAATTTCTCGGTGGCTCAGTTTCCCAATTTCTCTGTTAAATAATTTAGCTTATCAGTTTCCCACCGTTTCAGTTTCTGCATTTCTCAGATGAATAATTTCTCAGTTACTCAACGTCTCAGTTTCTCAATTTCCCAGTTGAGTAATTTCTCACTGTCACAGGTTATCAATTTTTCAGTTGAATAGTTTCTCAGTTTCTCAGTTGAATATGCGTTCACTATTTTAATTTATGAATACAATAATTTTAGGTCCTCAGTTACTCACCTTCTCAGTTTCTCAATTTCTCAATTGAATAATTTCTCACTTTCTTATTTTCTCAGTTTTTCAGTCGAATAGGTTTTCACTATTTCTCGGTGGCTCAGTTTCACAATTTCTCAGTTAAATAATTCAGCTTATCAATTTCTAAACGTCTCAGTTGAGTAATTTGTCACTGTCACACGTTTTCAATTTTTCAGTTGAATAGTTTCTCAGTCTCTCAGTTGAATATCTTTTCACTATTTCTCAGGTGTTCAATACTTTCGGTGGCTCAGTTTCTCAGTTGCGCAGTTTTTAGTTTCCAATATTACATTTCTGCTTCTCGGTTTGTGCATTTCTCAGTTGAATATTTTCTCGATGGCTCAGTTTCTCAATTTTTCAGTTCAATATTTTCTGTTTCTCAGTGGCTCAGTTTTTAGTTTCTCGGTATTTAGTGAACTATTACATTAATTTAATTTATGATTACATTAATTTTAGGTCCTCAGTTACTCACCTTCGCAGTTTCTCAATTTCTCAATTGAATAATTTCTCATTTTCTTATTTTCTCAGTTTTTCAGTCGAATAGGTTTTCACTATTTCTCGGTGGCTCAGTTTCCCAATTTCTCAGTTAAATAATTCAGCTTTTCAGTTTCTAAACGTCTCAGTTGAGTAATTTCTCACTGTCACACGTTTTCAATTTTTCAGTTGAATAGTTTCTCGGTCTCTCAGTTGAATATCTTTTCACTATTTCTCAGGTGTTCAATACTTTCGGTGGCTCAGTTTCTCAGTGGCGCAGTTTTTAGTTTCCAATATTACATTTCAGCTTCTCGGTTTGTGCATTTCCAGTTGAATAATTTCTCGGTGGCTCAGTTTCCCAATTTCTTAGTTAAATAATTTAGCTTATCAGTTTCCCACCGTTTTAGTTTCTGCATTTCTCAGATGAATAATTTTTCAGTTACTCAACGTCTCAGTTTCTCAGTTTCTCAGTTGAATATGCGTCCACTATTTCTCAGGTGTTCAAATCTCTCGGTGGCACAGTTTCTCAGTGGCGCAGTTTTTAGTTCCCAGTATTACTTTCAGCTTCTCCGTTTGTGCATTTCTCAGTTGAATAATTTCTCGATGGCTCAGTTTCTCAATTTTTCAGTTCAATATTTTCTCAATTTCTCAGTGGCTCAGTTTTTAGTTTTTCGGGATTTAGTGAACATTAATTTAATTTATGATTACATTAATTTTAGGTCCTCAGTTACTCACCGCCTCAGTTTCCTAGCAATTTCTCAGTTAAATAATTCAGCTTATCAGTTTCCCACCGTTTCAGTTTCTGCATTTCTCAGATGAATAATTTCGCAGTTACTCAACGTCTCAGTTTCTCAATTTCCCAGTTGAGTAATTTCTCACTGTCACAGGTTCTCAATTTTTCAGTTGAATAGTTTCTCAGTTTCTCAGTTGAATATGCGTCCACTATTTCTCAGGTGCTCAAACCTCTCGGTGGCTCAGTCTCTGAGGCGCAGTTTTTAGTTCCCAGTATTACTTTCAGCTTCTCCGTTTGTGCATTTCTCAGTTGAATAATTTCTCGATGGCTCAGTTTCTCAATTTGTCAGTTCAATATTTTCTCAGTTTCTCAGTGGCTCAGTTTTTAGTTTCTCGGTATTTAGTGAACATTAATTTAATTTATTATTACATTAATTTTAGGTCCTCAGTTACTCACCGCCTCAGTTTCCTAATTTCTCAGTTAAATAATTCAGCTTATCAGTTTCCCACCGTTTCAGTTTCTGCATTTCTCAGATGAATAATTTCTCAGTTACTCAACGTCTCAGTTTCTTAATTTCCCAGTTGAGGAATTTCTCACTGTCACAGGTTCTCAATTTTTCAGTTGAATAGTTTCTCAGTTTCTCAGTTGAATATGCGTTCACTATTTTAATTTATGATTACATTAATTTTAGGTCCTCAGTTACTCACCTTCTCAGTTTCTCAATTTCTCAATTGAATAATTTCTCACTTTCTTATTTTCTCAGTTTTTCAGTCGAATAGGTTTTCACTATTTTTCGGTGGCTCAGTTTCCCAATTTCTCAGTTAATTAATTCAGGTTATCAGTTTCTCACCGTTTCAGTTTCTGCATTTCTCAGTTGAGTAATTTCTCACTGTCACACGTTTTCAATTTTTCAGTTGAATAGTTTCTCAGTCTCTCAGTTGAATATCTTTTCACTATTTCTCAGGTGTTCCATACTTTCGGTGGCTCAGTTTCTCAGTGGCGCAGTTTTTAGTTTCCAATATTACATTTCAGCTTCTCGGTTTGTGCATTTCACAGTTGAATAATTTCTCGGTGGCTCAGTTTCCCAATTTCTCTGTTAAATAATTTAGCTTATCAGTTTCCCACCGTTTTAGTTTCTGCATTTCTCAGATGAATAATTTCTCAGTTACTCAACGTCTCAGTTTCTCAATTTCCCAGTTGAGTAATTTCTCACTGTCACAGGTTCTCAATTTTTCAGTTGACTAGTTTCTCAGTTTCTCAGTTGAATATGCGTTCACTATTTTAATTTATGATTACAATAATTTTAGGTCCTCAGTTACTCACCTTCTCAGTTTCTCAATTTCTCACTTTCTTATTTTCTCAGTTTTTCAGTCGAATAGGTTTTCACTATTTCTCGGTGGCTCAGTTTCACAATTTCTCAGTTAAATAATTCAGCTTATCAATTTCTAAACGTCTCAGTTGAGTAATTTCTCACTGTCACACGTTTTCAATTTTTCAGTTGAATAGTTTCTCAGTCTCTCAGTTGAATATGCGTCCACTATTTCTCAGATGCTCAAATCTCTCGGTGGCTCAGTTTCTCAGTGGCGAAGTTTTTTGTTCCCAGTATTACTTTCAGCTTCTCCGTTTGTGCATTTCTCAGTTGAATAATTTCTCGATGGCTCAGTTTCTCAATTTTTCAGTTCAATATTTTCTCAGTTTCTCAGTGGCTCAGTTTTTAGTTTCTCGGTATTTAGTGAACATTAATTTAATTTATTATTACATTAATTTTAGGTCCTCAGTTACTCACCGCCTCAGTTTCCTAATTTCTCAGTTAAATAATTCAGCTTATCAGTTTCCCACCGTTTCAGTTTCTGCATTTCTCAGATGAATAATTTCTCAGTTACTCAACGTCTCAGTTTCTTAATTTCCCAGTTGAGTAATTTCTCACTGTCACAGGTTCTCAATTTTTCAGTTGAATAGTTTCTCAGTTTCTCAGTTGAATATGCGTCCACTATTTCTCAGGTGCTCAAATCTCTCGGTGGCTCAGTTTCTCAGTGGCGCAGTTTTTAGTTTCCAGTATTACTTTCAGCTTCTCCGTTTGTGCATTTCTCAGTTGAATAATTTCTCGATGGCTCAGTTTCTCAATTTTTCAGTTCAATATTTAATTTAATTTATTATTACATTAATTTTAGGTCCTCAGTTACTCACCGCCTCAGTTTCCTAATTTCTCAGTTAAATAATTCAGCTTATCAGTTTCCCACCGTTTCAGTTTCTGCATTTGTCAGATGAATAATTTCTCAGTTACTCAACGTCTCAGTTTCTTAATTTCCCAGTTGAGTAATTTCTCACTGTCACAGGTTCTCAATTTTTTAGTTGAATAGTTTCTCAGTTTCTCAGTTGAATATGCGTCCACTATTTCTCAGGTGCTCAAATCTCTCGGTGGCTCAGTTTCTCAGTGGCGCAGTTTTTAGTTTCCAGTATTACTTTCAGCTTCTCCGTTTGTGCATTTCTCAGTTGAATAATTTCTTGAAGGCTCAGTTTCTCAATTTTTCAGTTCAATATTTTCTCAGTTTCTCAGTGGCTCAGTTTTTAGTTTCTCGGTATTTAGTGAACATTAATTTAATTTATGATTACATTAATTTTAGGTCCTCAGTTACTCAACGTCTCAGTTTCTCAATTTCCCAGTTGAGTAATTTCTCACTGTCACAGGTTCTCAATTTTTCAGTTGAATAGTTTCTCAGTTTCTCAGTTGAATATGCGTCCACTATTTCTCAGGTGCTCAAATCTCTCGGTGGCTCAGTTTCTCAGTGGCGCAGTTTTTAGTTTCCAGTATTACTTTCAGCTTCTCCGTTTGTGCATTTCTCAGTTGAATAATTTCTTGAAGGCTCAGTTTCTCAATTTTTCAGTTCAATATTTTCTCAGTTTCTCAGTGGCTCAGTTTTTAGTTTCTCGGTATTTAGTGAACATTAATTTAATTTATGATTACATTAATTTTAGGTCCTCAGTTACTCAACGTCTCAGTTTCTCAATTTCCCAGTTGAGTAATTTCTCACTGTCACAGGTTCTCAATTTTTCAGTTGAATAGTTTCTCAGTTTCTCAGTTGAATATGCGTCCACTATTTCTCAGGTGCTCAAATCTCTCGGTGGCTCAGTTTCTCAGTGGCGCAGTTTTTAGTTCCCAGTATTACTTTCAGCTTCTCCGTTTGTGCAATTCTCACTGTCACAAGTTCAAAATTCAAATTTTTCAGTTGAATATGTTTTCACTATTTCTCAGTGGCGCAGTTTTTATTTTCAAGTACCTAATTAATCATTCATTATCAAATTTTAGCTTCTCAGTTTTGAGTTTCTCATTTGTATAATTTATTAGTGAAACAGTGGGTCAGTTGATTTTTCGATTTCTCAGTTGAGTAATTCTCACTGCCACAGGTTTCTAATTTTTCAGTTGAATAACTTCGTAGTTTCTCAGTTGAATATGTTTTCATTATAATAAGTCATTATTAAATTTTAGCGTCTTTGTTTCTCAATTTGTCAGTTGAATAATTTCTCAATGTCACAGGTTCTCAAATAGTTTTTCAGTTTCAGAGTTGAATAGGTTTTTATGATTGTCTACAATTTTTCAGTTTCTCGGATTACCAGTTTCTTTGTAGCTGTGTTTTTGTAGTTTCTCTGTACGTAGTTTTTCAGTAGTTCCATGTTTCTAGTTGCTAAGTTATTATTTATTTTCTTGGCATCTCAGTTTACAGTTTCTCAATTTCTGAGTTAATTAATTACTCAGTTTGTCAGTTTCTCGGTTGATTAGTTTATCAGTGGCTTTGTTCCAGTCTCTGATCAGGTATTATTTATTTCTTAGTTTCACAATTATTAATTAGTTTCTTGTTGTTAGTGAATACCGAGGTCC
The DNA here is from genome assembly GCA_963583935.1 of Diaperis boleti. Lineage (NCBI taxonomy): Eukaryota > Metazoa > Arthropoda > Insecta > Coleoptera > Tenebrionidae > Diaperis > Diaperis boleti. The sequence goes on along the minus strand of OY757247.1, from coordinate 51,860,439 downwards.
TCTTTCGGTTACCCAAAATTTAAATCAGGTCATTTGAGATATGAGCGAAAATGTTTTCTACAATACAATAAAATCGATAAATATGCAATGATAATTCATTTTATTTTGGAAATAGTTTGGAATTTTGAATCAAAATTGCTGGCGAAGTTAATAGAACTATTTAGATTTTTTAAGAAACGTCCATAACTTGAAGAGGGCTCTATTTCAAATTTCAGAATTTCACATTCATTTAATTTGGTTCCATTGTTATTTTGTTTGTTATGTTGGCCATTTAATTTTTTTTTTCAACACAGAACTAGTGTGGTTGATGAGTTTGCTTGTGTATATTTGCTATAGGCAGGTAGACAATATACCGTCCTACCAGGTACAGAAGTTTCCTCGGCGATGACTTACAGTCCGGATCATGATGATGGATAACTCAATTTTGCTGACGCTAATGTAAATAATATAACAAACGTATAGGTACCCACCGACTGTACCGAAAACCACATTCATTGGAACTTCTGTACATCACACGGCTAATTACCGTGCCCATCATCCTCGAGGAATACCTCGATGTCGTCAAACATTAGCCTGATGTGGTTCGTGGCAGGCACAGCACGATCTGTAAATTTAAAATCCCAGACGGGCGTCGGAATGCCGTGTCTTAGACATGACACCCCTGTCAGATCCACTAGAATTCTGATAGTGTAACCCATGTTCCATTCAAGGCTTTTTTACTTTTACCTGCAGCCAATTTAGCAGAAGGGACACAATTTATCTCGAACGCACGATTCCAGAAATATGTTTCGTATTAATTATGCAAACGACGAGGTGAATAGTTGTGACTTCTCTTCTGGGATCGATGTCATTCACGTTTGACGGGTGTACGTCTAATAATGCGCTTTACCTGTGGCGTCTTTTGTGAAGTGACACCTCGTCTTCTTGTTTACGGAATTCTTCAAGCTACGGGCGAGTATTTGCTTAAGTGGCTCAATGGACTTAATCCAGTGTTTACTAAATAGTTGCGGACTCCCGTCGTGCGGTTGTCAGCCCTTCACCTCGTTGGGCACGAATCCGCTATTTATTTTCATACAAACTTTGTCGAGAGAGGAAAATTCGATCTGGTTTAATGATCAGCCAGCCGCGAGCTGGAACTCGAACGATTTCAATATTAACGATATATGTTAATTTACCGGTGGGAGTCATTAATAAGCAATGAGCTAATACGAAGATAGCCCGGCCAACTCAACACTTCGACGATCTGATACATCCAAGTTATTAATATCTGCCGTACTGTCAGTGTCACCTGGGTTGTCTGCTTATCTCTGCTTGACGTCATCGTTACGGACCTCCTAATTGCGGACAAAATATAAGGTGGACAATCCGAGTCATTTATCTCTGGGATGATGTTCAATTAAAAAGGATCCGTCCAGGAAGTTGGGCCAATCATTAATAAGTCGTCTCGATACCTGCCTGGGCATTTGGGGTTCTTCACAACTTCGAAATTGTTTCTAGGCCAAATGGAAAAGCGGCATAAATTATATTCACATTTTGCAACCATGATGTATTCCCCCCACGAGTCGGAATTTCTCCCTTCACTTTCCTCTCATTAGGCGAACTAAATTAGATGATAATTTCGATAGAGATATCCGTCTCGATTATCTGTCCCGCATCGAACAATTTGAGAAGCCAGTGTTATTAACAGCGCTATTAATCAAATCCAAAGACAACCGACAACTTGGACGTGACCGGGAACGCATGTTGTCTAAGTAAAACAGAAGGGTAAAGACAGCTTGACACCTCCTCTGTTATATCAACTCGTGGTTTTCACAAATCCTTCAAATGAATCCGTCGGGATTTAGAGGATCTTGTTGGGGCGTGAAGGGGTAAATGCCAGAATGCAGTAAATGGAAAAGAACCCAATTAGCGAATTATCCAGAACTTGGAACAAAAAGTATCGACGGATTAATAAAAGTGTATAACGCACAGGATTGTTTTAAACGTCAAACCCTTAACAGTGATTGATGAGCATTTTATTAGGGAGAGGCCGCGATCATTTTTATGGCAAAATGCTAAAAAAAATCGCGATTTAATTCCCATAAAACAACTGCGGCATCGATTCTTTTTTGCACTTTCCAAACCATTTGTTGCATCACTCTTGATTGACACACACATAATAAAAACGATCAAGTTTTATGGCTCTAATGATTTATTTTATTATTATTGAAGAATTGATTTTCTGCCGACTGATTGCATTAAATTGCTGTGGTATTCACTACAATGCCTGCATGCCCACCGAAATTATATCTGCATACAGCGTGATCCAACGAGTTTTTCTTTTTCTTAATGACGACCCCCGCGGACGATTCCGAAATCGATAACTTCCGACCGTCGTGAAAGACATTCTTCTGATGGAGCAATTTGAAAGGAGGGACTCGGGAGACGCCGATTCCTCTCTGGCTGAATAGCGAGAATGAAACGGGGTGACACATGACAGCAAACTGCTGTAGCTAGTTTCATTTAGAGAGTTGTTCCTTGTCAAAGAGGTGAATCTCAAGAGATACGAGACGCGGAGCTCTCGAACAACCAGTTGCTGGGAGATTCCACAAGGTAAGTTGTTCGTACACCCGTAAGTTTTAATTTTCATATCTATCGAATAACGTGCTTTTCTTCAATTCTATAATAATCACTAGAAATCATAATGCTTTTAATTTAATTTTAATTTGACGATTATAAAAATTTTCAAAAAGTAAGTGCTTTAGCAACTCAAATTGGGTCTAAATTCGTTTGAAAGCCATGTAGGATGGACGAAAACAGCAGGAAAGAGTAATTTCAAAGTAATTGCCAAAAAAATCTGTGATTTTTAGAAAATGTTTGAAATCTGGCACACCCGATCAGCGAGCACAAAATAATATTAATTAATTTTGTATTATGTGCTCGCGGCACCCGACAGAGAAAATACTAGAGAATCACATTGAGGACGGTCGACAAAGAGAAATTAATTTCAATTTAATTCACCTGCTTGGAAAAAATTCTTCGACGATCAAAAAATATGGTCCGACAATCATTTTCTTCGAAGACATACAATGCCCCAAGAAACATTTTTAGCAAAAAAAAATTTATAAGAATGTTGAAATATGAACTACAAACATCTGCGATAACAACAAAACAAGCCATAGATGCTTATGTAAGATGTTGAAAAAACAAAAAAATTTGACCAAGACGTTATTGTTCAATAGTGGAGAACGATTTCTTATTCCTCTGTAGAGGTACCACCAGTCCAACTTTTAAAGAGAGCTCTGAAAATCGGTGTTTCAAAATCAGAATGTTCTACGAATTTTTTTTCTGTCGGTTCCTCGTTGAAACGACAATTTCCCCAAAATTCCAAAATATATTCCCCGACTTTGAAAGAGCTTTTACGACTTTAGGACACTTTTTTGAGTGTCGTAGATTTGGGAAAACGTAAATAGAACTCTATAAATCCTTGCTTCAAAATCAAAATGGTTTACAAATTTTTTTCTGTCGGTTGCAACAACCACAATTTCCCCAAAATCAAAATAAAACAATTCCCCACTTTGGAAGAACTTCTATGATTTTAGGACACTCTTTTGAAAGTCGTAGATTTGGATAATGGAATTAAAGTTCTATAAATTCGTGTTTCAAAATCAGAATGTATAACGAATATTTTTGTGTCATCGGTTGAATTGTTCGTTGAAACGACAACAATTTCCCCAAAATTCCAAAATATATTCCCCGACTTTGGAAGAGCTTTTACGACTATAGGACAGTTTTTTTGAGTGTACTAAATTTGGGAGAATGTAAAAACAACTTTGTAAATCCGTCCTTCAAAATCTGAACGGTTTACGATTTTTTTTGAAACGACCACAATTTTTCAAATTTAAAAATATATTCCCCGACTTTGGAGGAACTTTTACGACTTTAGAACACTTTTTTGAGTGTCGTAGATTTGGGAGAATGTAAATAGAACTCCATAAATCCTTGCTTCAAAATCAAAATGGTTTACGAATTTTTTTCTGTCGGTTGAAACAACCACAATTTCCCCAAAATAAAAATAAAACAAATCCCCACTTTGGAAGAATTTTTATGACTTTAGGACACTTTTCTGAGAGTCGTAGATTTAGATAATGAAATGAAAGTTCTTTAAATTTGTGTTTCAAAATCAGAATGTATAACGAATATTTTTGTGTCATCGTTTGAATTGTTCGTTGAAACGACAACAATTTCCCCAAAATTCCAAAATATATTCCCCGACTTTGGAAGAGCTTTTACGAATTTAGGACAGTTTTTTTTGAGTGTACTAGAGTTGGAAGCATGTAAAAAGAACTTTGTAAATCCGTCCTTCAAAATCTGAACGGTTTACGATTTTTTTGAAACGACAACAATTCTTCAAATTTAAAAATATATTCCCCGACTTTGGAGGAACTTTTACGACTTTAGAACACTTTTTTGAGTGTCATAGATTTGGGAGAATGTAAATAGAACTCCATAAATCCTTGTTTTAAAATCAAAATGGGTTACGAATTTTTTTCTGTCGGTTGAAACAACCACAATTTCCCCAAAATAAAAAAAAAAACAAATCCCCACTTTGGAAGAACTTTTATGACTTTAGGACACTTTTTTGAGTGTTGTAGAGTTGGGAGAATGTGAAGAGAACTTTGTAAATCCGTGTTGCAAAATGAGAATGTATTACGAATATTCTTGTGTCATCGGTTAAATTCCTCGTTGAAACGACAACAATTTCCCCAGAATTCCAAAATATATTCTCGGACTTTGGAAGAGCTTTTACGACTTTAGGACACTATTTTGAGTGGCATAGATTTGAGAGAATGTAAATAGAGCTCTGTAGATCCGTAACTCAAAATCAGAACGTGTTACGATTTTTTTTCTATCGGTTGAATTCCTCGTTGAAACAACCACAATTTCCCCAAAATTCCAAAATATATTCTCCGACTTTGGAAGAACTTTTACGACTTTAGGACACTTTTTTGGGTGTTGTAGAGTTCGGAGAATGTAAAGAACGCTCTGTAAATCCGTGTTGCAAAATGAGAATGTATTACGAATATTCTTGTGTCATCGGTTGAATTCCTCGTTGAAACGACAACAATTTCCCCAAAATTCCAAAATATATTCCCCGACTTTGGAAAAACTTTTACGAGTTTAGGATACTTCTTTGAGTGTCATAGATTTGGGAGAATGTAAATAGAGCTCTGTAAATCTGTGTTGCAAAATCAGAATGTATTACCGGTTGAATTAATCGTTGAAACGACAACAATTTCCCCAAAATTCCAAAATATATTCCCCGACTTTGGAAAAACTTTTACGAGTTTAGGATACTTTTTTGAGTGTCATAGATTTGGGAGAATGTAAATAGAACTCTGTAAATCTGTGTTGCAAAATCAGAATGTATTACCGGTTTAATTCCTCGTTGAAACAACCACAATTTCCCCAAAATTCCAAAATATATTCTCCGACTTTGGAAGAACTTTTACGACTTTAGGACACTTTTTTTGGGTGTTGTAGAGTTCGGAGAATGTAAAGAACGCTCTGTAAATCCGTGTTGCAAAATGAGAATGTATTACGAATATTCCTGTGTCATCGGTTGAATTCCTCGTTGAAACGACAACAATTTCCCCAAAATTCCAAAATATATTCCCCGACTTTGGAAACACTTTTACGAGTTTAGGATACTTTTTTGAGTGTCTTAGATTTGAGAAAATGTAAATAGAACTGTAAATTCGTGATTCAAAATCAAAATGGTTTACGAATTTTTTTCTGCCATTTGAATTCCCCGTTGAAACGACCACAATTTCTTCAAAATTTGAAAATATATTCCCCGACTTGGGAAGAGCTTTGACGACTTTAGGACACATTTTTATGTGTTGTATAGTTAGAAAAATGTAAATATAACTCTGTAAAGCCGTGCTTCAAAATCAGAATTGTTTCCGAATTTTTTTCTGTTTATTGAATTCCTCGTTGAATAAACCACAATTTCCCCAAAATTTTAAAATACAGTTCCCAACTTTGGAATAAACTTTTATGACTTCAGAACGCATTTTTATATGCTGTAGAGCTGGATGAATGTTAAGAGAACTCTGTAAATCCGTATTTCAAAATGCCAATGTTCTACGAATTTTTTTCTGTTGGTTGAATTCCTCGTTGGATTGACTAGAATTTCCCCAAAATTCCAAAATATATTCCCCGACTTTGGCAGAACTTTTACTACTTTAGGACACTTTTTTGAGTGTTGTAGATTTGGGAAAATGTAAATAGAACTCTGTAAATCCGTGCTTCAAAATCGGAATGGTTTACGAATTTTTTTCTGCCGGCTGAATTCCCCGTTGAAACAACCACAATTTCCCCAAAATTCCAAAATATATTCCCCGACTTGCAAGAGCTTTTACGACTTAAGGACACTTTTTTTAAGTGTTGTGGAGTTGGGAGAATGTAAAGAGAACTCTGTAAATCCGTGCTTCAAAATCACAATGGTTTACGATTTTTGTTTCTGTCGGTTGAAATTCGGTTGAAACGACCACATTTTTTTCAAAATTTGAAAATACGTTCCCCGGCTTTGGAAGAACTTTGACGACTGTAGATACTGGGAAAATGTAAAGAGATCTCTGAAAATCCGTGTTTCAACAACAGAATGTTTTACAATTTTTTTACTGTCGGTTGAATTCCTCGTTGAAACGACCACAAGTTTTTCAAAAATTTAAAAATATATTCCCCAACTTTGGAAGAACTTTTATGAGTTTAGGACACATTGTTGAGTGTTGTATAGTTGGGAGAATGTGAAGATAACTCTGTAAATCCGTGTTGCAAAATGAGAATGTATTACGAATATTCTTGTGTCATCGGTTAAATTCCTCGTTGAAACGACAACAATTTCCCCAGAATTCCAAAATATATTCTCCGACTTTGGAAGAGCTTTTACCACTTTAGGACACTTTTTTGGGTGTTGTAGAGTTCGGAGAATGTAAAGAAAGCTCTGTAGATCCGTGTTGCAAAATGAGAATGTATTACGAATATTTTTGTGTCATCGGTTGAATTCCTCGTTGAAACGACAACAATTTCCCCAAAATTCCAAAATATATTCCCCGACTTTGGAAAAACTTTTACGAGTTTAGGATACTTTTTTGAGTGTCATAGATTTGGGAGAATATAAATAGAACTCTGTAAATCTGTGTTGCAAAATCAGAATGTATTACCGGTTGAATTAATCGTTGAAACGAAAACAATTTCCGCAAAATTCCAAAATATATTCCGCGACTTTGGAAGACTTTTTTACGACTTAGGACAGTTTTTTGAGTGTCGTAGATTTGAGAAAATGTAAATAGAACTGTGTAAATTCGTGATTCAAATTCAAAATGGTTTACGAATTTTTTTCTGCCGTTTGAATTCCCCGTTGAAACGACCACAATTTCTTCAAAATTTGAAAATATATTCACCAACTTGGGAAGAGCTTTGACCATCTTAGGACACATTTTTATGTGTTGTATAGTTAGAAGAATGTAAATATAACTCTGTAAAGCCGTGCTTCAAAATCAGAATTGTTTACGAATTTTTTCTGTCTGTTGAATTCCTCGTTGAATAAACCACAATTTCCCCAAAATTTTAAAATACAGTTCCCAACTTTGGAATAAACTAACTTTTATGACTTCAGAACACATTTTTATATGCTGTAGAGTTGGATGAATGTTAAGAGAACTCCGTAAATCCGTGTTTCAAAATGCCAATGTTCTACGAATTTTTTTCTGTCGGTTAAATTCCTCGTGGAATCGACCACAATTTCCCCAAAATTTAAAAATACAATTCCCGACTTTGGAAGAACTTTTACGACTTTAGGACACTTTTTTGGGTGTTGTGGAGTTGGGAGAATGTAAAGAGAACTCTGTAAATCCCTGTTGCAAAATTAGAATGTATTACGAATATTGTTGTGTCATCGGTTAAATTCCTCGTTGAAACGACAACAATTTCCCCAAAATTCCAAAATATATTCCCCGATTGTCGTTGTCTTGAAATAAAATTTGACGACTTATAACATTGATAGTAAAAGGTTAAAAAAAGTGCAGGTTTTGGCCTTACTATCATCATCAAAGAACATTTTACCGTTGCCAGCGGTTCTCAAACAATTTTGGCGACTTATGGTTCACCTTAGGACGCTGTCTTTTTTTGAAGAATCTGCACATGTTTAAATATCAACCACACTTTGTGAGACATCCTGTATATTTAGAACATTATACTTCCATAATGTTGAACAATGAGGAGACTGGAGATGAACTTGAATACCAATATGGCTTCTGCAGCTCCAGTTTTGTTACAAATTAGTTCATGTAATTGCAAACGTGTGAATTAGTTATTTACCTAACGTGTTAGGTACAATATTTTCTGTATCGAATCAAGCAAATCAAATAAAAAATAATAATCTAACATAAATTTGCATTTTCAGCATTAAAAGTTCGTTTAGTGTGGCAAGCCATTTCGTGAATTCAGCCTTACTATTATACTTTCCTGTATTCGTTGCGCTGACCAACCTTATGAAGCAAATTTCCCTTCTAGGCGTGGAAAGTAAGCAAGTACAAAGACGAAGAAACTGATATTGAAATTTTTTTCAATTCGTTCTAATTACATCGATCAATCTTAATAATGATGATGTATCAATAAATAACATTGGGATGGCGAAACAGTGTTGCCGCCTTCAGAAAACTAAAGTCACTTGACCTTCATGTTTCAATTCATGTCAAATACTTGAATATATTTGTCCCTCTTCTGCCGTGGGTAAATTAAATTTATTTTAATTATACGGATCTAACAAAAATTTAATTTTGTTGTTGAACCCCTGTGTAGCTATTTAATATTTTTTTAATTTTTGAATTTGTCAGTAGTTGGGAAAAAGCGAATTGAATTTTGGAAACAGAATGAAATACCTATACCCATGTTTTAGAAGAATGGATAACATTTAAAGTTGCAAGAGATACCTATACCTATGACACATCAGTGGTGAAAATTTTTTCTGTATTCTGATGCGATATTAAAAGTAGGTATATGTGCGAATTATTTACAGGCAGTAACTTTCAGATATCATACTTAGATATTATTAAATTACTAAATTATTAAAATTATTTATACTAAAAATAATTTGAAAAGTTATCCTGCTAAATTAAAACGTAAAGGTAAATGGCCGGAAATATTTCAGAATTTTCACTCGGTTGTGACTACCAGACAGAAAAAATAACGACCGCGACTATCACAAGACAATGAATGCAGATATTTTTAGAAAGTGGACTAAAAACAGCTCATTCCTGCTTTGCCAGTCCTTGCCGGAAACTGTGTGGTGGTTATGGATAACGCGAGTGGATAAACCACCAACATATTCTTCGACAACCTATGTATGACTAACCTCACTTTTAACTTAATCAATCGACAGTTCAACACGATAATGTGGTTAAAAGCAAATAAATAGAATAGGTTTATAACAAATAATCAAAATATGCTCCATCGACTTCAAGGCATCATTTTGCGGACTCTTTGGACACCAATAGCCGCTCATCGTCCTAATGCCCTTTCGGGGTGCAGTGGAACCTCTTCGATAAAACTCCACATTCGCATGTTTCGTCAATTCACATAATCATCTAAAAGGAAAAAATTGTGGCCCGTTCACAACAATTTCATAGTCGCCGCCAACTATGACGCCAAATTTAAGAAAACACCCGTTAGTTTTCAAGTATAATTTTGAATTTCGAAAAGCGGGCTTTGTTGCCCCGTGATCGACATTTACCTCACGCACCTTAGTCAGAGTTCATAGCCTTTCGAGCCCAGACCTTTGCCAAAACATGTCAGCCCCGGCAACTCGATCGCACAAATAAATTCGAAAGTTGGGCGGGCAGATAAGCCCCTATCGCATTTCTCAGCAAGTTGTAAATAGCAATATGCATATGAATAAGTCGATAACTATCTGCGCCGCAGCCCATTAGGAACGCCACATGCGAACAATACAAGGAGAGCTGTCATGTCACACACGGTAGCTGACACTTGTAACATTCGCCCGGATTGAAATGTTCCAACATAAAGGAGCACAATGATGGCTGGATCCAGACCAATCCCTCGCCCAGCATCAAGTCATCTCGGCGGGGCCGCCCCGCCATTGGCCGGGAGTCGGCCAGCGCGCGGCCCGGCTCCGCCTCCTGACACACATCCGCCGCGGCCCGCCGCGATCCTCCCGCATAAACAATCGAGTAACGCGGGAACGCGGACGGGCCATGTGACGTGTGCAGTGCTGTGGACGTCGGATGTGCGCTCAGAAAATGATGATGATGGACATTGGCATGTACGGCCATCACAATCAGCATGGGGCTTACAACCCTCCGGAGGCCAACTACTACAACTACTCGACCGACATCCCCCCGGCCACCTCCCAGATCCCCCATTACTCCAACTACCACTACGAGGAGTCGTATCTGTACTCGGCGGAGGAGACGCCGCCCTCCCCCCAGGAGGTCTACTACCACCAGCCCCTGCAGGAGAACCCCATCATCAACACGGAGACGGGGTTGAGTTACACCAACCTGGACTACGGGGCCGCCAACGGCAACCCCATTTATCCGGCCATCAACCAGAATAGCTACGGGGACGGGTACCATCAGAGGACCCATCCCGACGGCATGTTGGTCCGCCACCACGACGAGGTCGCCGACGGACATCAGCAACACCATTTTCTGCACGAGAACAAGTACCAGCTGGAGGTGGACGGGAACTACCACAACATCGTTTCGGCCAACGCGCCCACCAGCTCCTGCATGGAGTTCCAGCACCTCCACAGGTACAAGGAGGAGGGGTTGCAAGGGGACGGGAGGATGCGGCAACATGCGATGCACAACATGAGCGCCGTGCAGCAGCCCCAGCCGGTGCTCCCCACGTACAAGTGGATGCAAGTCAAGAGGAACGTGCCGAAGCCGGCAGGTAGGTCGTTTTGTAGAGCTTCACAATCATTATTGTCCTAGAGAATTCCAGAAGTCGTGAGTCGTGTAAATCGAATGAGTGAATTTATACCACGTTGTGCAAGACTATGCTTTGTCTACAAACCTATATCGTTGACATCTTTGACATCTTTGACAGTTCAAACCCTGCTGTAGGTAGATTTGACTATTATGGCTATAGATTTACATTGACAATTAAATTATTTACATCAGCATACTTAGTTATACTAACTTATCGCGTGATCAAGAAAAATTGTAATATATCTCTTGATTGCATAATATGGTTGATAGAGAGGAACTGTCAAAATTTTGACCCACCTACTAGGGTTTAACATTTATATTGAATTTATTTTTAGACAGATTAACGTTATCCTTCTACAGAGTTAATAAAAATATAAATAAATAAAAAATATAGGTTTATAAAAATGTATTTAATCTTGATCCTTACAGTTTAAATTTTATATGATCCATTCATGACATAGAACAAGCTGTACCAGAATTTATTCGGTAATACTTCCAGATATCAAATTATTGTTGATCCGTCGGAATATTATCTACATTAATTTCCAAATTCAAATATTAACACTAACAGCGTATCTACTAGCAATAAGGGTTAAAAAAAAAAATTAAATTTAAAGCACTACATGGCTTGCTTAAGAAATAAATATATTATTATGTAAATGATCCACATTAGACCATTTTGTGAAATTAAAAAAATTGTAAGAAGAATATTGGCACCTCCGTTACATAAAATATTGGGCCAATGTTGGCTTATGTACTTACAAAAGTGAGGTAACAAAAAATAAGTATATTGTGTACATCAGATAGATACAATGTAAAAGAAAAACATTGTAAAAAAATAAAAAAGTTCTTTGCCTTGCCATATCGTCCGGATACCCTACAGTAGTCAAAACAAGATCTACTTGTTCGTTGAAATATTTCATTTTAATTTACTTTTAATACCCACTTCAATTAGAACTGTACACATACATGCAATACATGCAATGAACCGGTAAGAATGGCAACAAGTTACCATCCGCGCAAGGCATTGTGGGTAATCGTGACCATTGTAAAACATTACACCTATAATGGCCCAATTAATATAGGTATCTAAAATATTGTTTTATAGTTCGACACAATCAGAGTTTTCAAATTTTCGCTTGTATAAACACTGTCATGCAATAATAAAATCTCAGGTAAACGTCACACCATTTTTATGGATTTTAAGCAATTTAGACTTGCCGGGGTTGTGTCAAACCATAAAACGTTGTATTACATTCGCTACTGTGTAAATTGGATAATTTTCAGGAGCGAATTCCAGGTTTAAAAAAGCACGAGTGAAACGTCCAATTTACACAGGAACTGGTTTAATAATATACCATTATAATCAAGAACCAATCAGTAGCCAATATTGCTGTGTAAGCATGACAACAATGTACATGGATATTGGCGTCAGCACATTGTTATAAAATATACTATTTTACTATCATTAGCCAATATTGGTTAAATGTGCAAATATTAGCCTTTCATTTTTATATTTTGGGTTTACCTACTTGGGTAGGTAATTTAAGAGAGTTTTTATGTCTATCTATTTCTTTTTTTAAAATTAAAAAATTGTGTAGCACTTATTTCATAAAACATTAATTTCATTGGCTGTATATTTCTTTTTTAACCGATTTCAAAAAAGGAGGAGGTTATCAATTCGGTTGTATTTTTTTTTTTGTGTACCTATATAGTACGGCTAGTAGCTAGGCTAACTGATTAAAACTGCCACTAATAGACTGGGGCTGAGTGGGCATCCTTGTCTTATCCCTTTCGTGGTCTAGAATCTTCAGCTGATTTTTTCCGTTTAGTTTTTCTCTATTTTCCGTTTCTGTAGCCCTATATGCCGTGCGCAGCAAGCTTACTCCTCGGTACTTCTCCATTTTTTCTCTTTTCCGCCCATCCTCCACTACCACTATTTCTCTCATTGTCTCTATGATTTCTTCTGTTGCATACGTCCACGCTTCGTTTTGTAGTTCGTCTTCTTCCGCCGCTTTTTCTTCGATATTTTCATCCTTGCTATTAATCTTCTGTCTCCTTCCCATTTCTTCCTTTCCGTCTAGTAGTTCTTTGAAGTATTCTCTCCATTCTTCGATCGTCGTCTTCTCATCTGCCCTCTTTTTCACTTTTCGATTTCTGTTGATATATTTCCAGATTTCTTCTGTTCTTCTTTCCTCTTCTTTTCCTCCTTCTTCTCACAAGTGTCTTCGATGCAGTTCTTTTTTTGCGCCCGGTGTTCTTCTCTCGATCCCTATTTCTCCATTTCCTCAATTGCCTTTTTGCTAGTCTTGTCATTTCTTTACATCCTTTGTCCCACCATCTGTTTCTTCCCATTCTTTCTCCCACCTCAATTTGTATTTTCTTTGTTAACATCGCTTCTTTCTTCTTTCTTTCCCTTCTTCTTTTTCAATGTGTTGTGGCACATTTCTGTACTTTTGTCAGATCGTTTTTATGATTATGTCTTTCTCGTGTCTTGTCCTTTTTCTTCAGAAAATAAGCCAAATTGGACAACGATTTCGGGGTGTAGATTAGCTAAAGAGACGGAGAGTCCAAAGATACTCAAGAAACCCAGGAGACAATAAAGGTCAAAGAAACCCAAAAAACTAACGATAATAAAAAAAATCTAAGCAGCTGAAGAAACTGAAATACTAAAGGGAGTACAGAGATGACGTAGGCTCAAGAAATTCAAGTGATTCGAGAGACTAAAAAGATTAGAAAGATCACATATACCGAAGAGGGTAAATAGAAACTTGAGATCCAAAGAACTGAAAGGGATAACAGAAATTAAAGTTGACTAAAGAAGGGGCTATCGAAGTTGGGCAGTAGAACGGTTGGAAATTTCAAGAGCTAAACAGAGAGAGAGCCGTAGAGTTGAGAGCTAGATAGTATGAGATTCAAAAGTCAGAGGATCTGGGAGTTTGGAAAGTTTGAAAATAGGATAGAGTTTGAGAATTTGAGAGTAGGAGGGGCCGAGATTTGGACAGCCAGAAAGTTTGAGAATTAAATAGCTGAGTAGTTTGAGAGAGTTGACAGTTTGACGGTTTGGGAGTTTATAGGCTGAAAAGTTTGAGAGTTTGATAATTTAGTAGGTTGACAGTTTAGAAATTTACAAATATGAGAGGCCGGAGAATATGAAATTGGACGATTTAAAGACCGAAGGAGTATGAAAAATTCCGAAGAGAGAGTTCGCAATATTGAGAACTGAAGAGTTGGAATGTTGACAGTTCGTGAGTTGGGAGTAAGAAAGTTTGAGATTTTCAGAGTAGGAGTCCTGAAGACATAAAGAGTTGAAGAATTTGACAACTTGTAAAGGTTGGCCAGATTTGTACTTTAAAGATTTGGGAGGACGCCATCAGTTTGAGAATTTTAGAGTTGACATTTGTTTCAGAAAGTTTGAGAGTTTGACAGTTTAATAATTCGACAGTGTGAAACTTGGACAGTTTGAGAGTTTGACAGGTTGACAATTTAATGGTTTGAGAGTTGGAGAATTTGATTCAAAGGTTCGAGAGTATAAAGCTGATGAGTTTGAGATTATGAGAGTTGAAAAGTGAGATATTTGAAGAGTTTGAGCTTGAAAGAGATAAAGAGTTTGACTGTTTGAGAGTTCCATAGGGCGTTTGACAGTGTAACAGAGTTGAGGGACGGGACAGTCTGACAAGTTGTCAGTTTAACAGTTATGGGAGCTGGAATGTCTGAGATTTTGGTAATTTGAGGCTTTGGACTCTGAAGAGATTACGAGTTTGAGAGTTGGATAGTTTATATTATTATATAATAATAGCTCATTCGATTCGGGATTTTATTCTGAGAAAGACGTTTTTTTGTCTTGTTTCCCAAATAAAAATTACAATATTGTTATTAACAAAAAACTAAAAAAAAAAGTAAGGGGTTTAGTTTTTTGCCAATAACACAAAAACTATAAGTGATATCAAAAACTGGAAAAAAGATTTAAAAAGAGGAGGAAATTTCCTATCAGAAACTCCCAACTCCCCGAGTTCTATCTGCATTATTAATAATTTTAATTTAACGCTGAAAGTAGGGCTCCGCGTAGCCGTAACGAGATGCAGGCGCCTCCTCTGAAGAGAGTACGTCACATAAATTTTTTTTTTTATGGTATTAAATATTAATTTAAAAATTTGAAAAAATTGTGGTGTGTTATTAATACTTGATGGAATGAGATCCCGTTGTAAAAATCGATTTAACTTCATTTTTCAATAAGTTAGGGAATTGTTAATTAACAAAATTTTATGGGACCTCCGCCTTCATTGAAGACAAAAAATGTTTAAAAGATTGACCTATTTTGTTTTCAAATTGCCATCTTTTGAGATAAATATTTTGATGATGATGTCATCTGTTTTTCAATTATGACACCGTGATAAAAAATTTTAAATGGCAACGCCCAACTTTGGGTTTTAGATGCACTTTTCAATTCTCTATTCAACAAAAATAAAAAATTGGCACATACTTTGCATAATTTACTTAAAAAAATTAAATTTGCATTCCTTGAAAAAATTTAAAAGTTATGCAAACTCCCGATTTTTTATTCTTGTTGAATAGAGAATTGAAAAGTGTATTCAAAACCCAAAAAAAAGTTGGGGGTTGCCATTTAAAAAATTGATGACGGTGTAATAGTTCAAAAACAGATGACGTCATCAACAAAAATTTTATGTCAAAATATGGTAATTTAGAAACAAAAATCGACCTGTCCGAGCGTTTTTAGTGCATAATTAAATTATGAATGTTGTGCGGAACTTAATGATCACTCTGTATATGTACTCAAGAAGTTTATGTTCTAAAAGCTTTTAAAAGTTAATTATTTTGTTTATAATAAGAGTTTCAAGTTGAAAAAAAAAAAAGAAAACCCAAAAATGTTTTTTTTAACATATTTTATGCTATAGCTGTTCATTCGTCCAATAAAGACGCTTAATAATGGCGTGTAATTTTTTTTTACGTTATTTGTTTATAAACTGTTTATAAACCAAATTGGCTAGTTTAATATTAAAAAAATCCCATTTTGTTGTCCCGAGGATATGATTAAAAAAATCTTAAAAACAATTTATTGTTTATAATAATCGTTTTTTCTACATTTTTAATGTTTAAATAATTAGTTAAGAAATCTTTTGTTTTTAAAAAATATTTGCATTTTTAATAAAATACCAAAAAACGAAATATTAAAAATCTCTTGTAAAATTAGAGCTGAGGATGGGAGTAGTTTCCTCCCGAAACATGTTCCAATTGTAATTTACGCCGTTTATTAGTTTGTGGAGTTTGACTTGAATATATTTAAATATTAATTTAAAAATTTAATTGTTTATTTATTTAACATTGCAATTTCAGAAATTCAAAATCAGAATTGTCTAATATGTTTTTTCTGAAACTTCTAAGAAGTCCAAAAACAACCATTAACAACAAATTAATTTTTTTTTCCACAGTTACGGCTAGTCGGACCTCTATTTTCAGCGTTTAATTAAAATTATTAATAAAGGAGATAGAATTCCGGGAACTGGGAGTTTTGGTCAGAAATTTCCTCCTCTTTTAAATGTTTTTTTCTGATTTTTGCTATCACTTATAGTTTTTGTGTTATTGCAAGTTGACGAATTCTAAGAATGCCAGGTTGGCAGTTGGACAGTTTGACAGCTCGACAGTTTGCCAGTTTGAATTTGAGAGCTGAAAAGTTTAAGAATAGGCCAAACATCCTAAGGGTACTAAATGCATTAAAAATTAATTCAGGTTCATGAAGTGTGGCGAATATTTAAACCTCAAATTATATGGCCCCTAAACGTATAGTTTTGACGATATTAAAAAGCGCTTAATGTATTAAAGTTGGAAAATTAATGGTAGGCAGCGAAGCACTCAAAACATTTTGATAGTCACTGAATTTATTTTTGGAGAGAAAGTTACTACTTACGATGCGAACTATTGTAAACATCTTGGTTTTTATTGACTAACGTTTTCCGACTGACTAAAACACTCCTGCTTTCAATTGTTGCACGGTGTTGATGGGAGTCGCATAGACAAGCTGTTTCATGTGGTTACACACGAAGAAATCACATGGATTTAAATCTGGAAAACCTAGGGGCCACTACCATTTCTTCCGACCCACCTTTCGTGTAATTATTACCTAACCAGTCTGACCCTATACGTGCACTTTGAGGAGGAGCTCCGTCTTGTAAGAACCACATTTGTT
This sequence comes from Diaperis boleti, assembly GCA_963583935.1. Classification (NCBI taxonomy): domain Eukaryota; kingdom Metazoa; phylum Arthropoda; class Insecta; order Coleoptera; family Tenebrionidae; genus Diaperis; species Diaperis boleti. Next base: position 51,843,237 of record OY757247.1, on the reverse strand, counting down.
GTCTTATGTTCCGACGAACGTCCGCTAATAAATCGCACACTGTACAACTTAATCATATCGGTTATGTCACTATTTCAAAATAAATGCATTTTTAAAAAATTAGTGCACCGTCAACAGTCAAAGTAAAACTGAAAGTAATTAATTGGTCGTCGTTCACCGCACGCATTCCAGCAAAAAAGTCCCTTTCAATCATGCCAGCGGTTCTCAATCGGTTTTCGGGTAAATTTTAAAACCTTATTTCGTGGGTTATCTGTCACACGTTTAAATATTCGCCACACTTCGTGAATCACCCTGTATATCAGAAAGTCAGAAGATTAACAAAACAAAAAAAAACATACAACCGAATTGACAACCTCCTCCTTTTTTGAAGTCGGTTAAAAATAAAGGGAAACTAAGGCGAAAATCAGTCGGAATTCACAGGAAAATTAAAAAAAAAACAGAATTAAACTCAAAAGAAACTCCAAAGAATCGTTAGAACAGGAAATTAGGAGCCACAATGGATTGTTAGATCATGTTGCCTCTTGAAAACAAAATGTCCATGCTAAATGCATGTAACTTTTGTTTTCCAGGGGTAACATGATGTAACAATCATAAATGGTTTATATTTCTGGTTGTTTTTGGATAAAAATAGGAGAATGAGAAGATAAAATTAAATTCTGTATTAAATAAAAATTAAACAAAAATTTTTTCAAGAAATTAGTCAAAAATACATATTTTTATACCGAATAAAACTCCAAGCAGTCATTTGTTTTTGAGTGATGACGTCATTGATATTTTTTTTTAAATAGAAACCCCCTCTTTTGTCTTGATTCTGATAGCCCCTTTAATTGTCTACACAAAATATAAAAATTTTGTTATCTTACATAAGGAAAATTTAGAGAAAAAAACGGAAAAAATAAATTTTATAACGAACAAAACCAATTCAAAAACTGTATTACTAAGTACCTAAAATTATCGAATTAAATATTCAAATTGCCATCCCCACCTTGTTGACAATAAGCAAGTCTATGAAGCATTAATTTTACTAATTTCGTAACGAATTCTAATTTTTAAATCTTCTATATTTTGTGGTCTGTTGACATAAATCTTAGACTCTAAATAACCCCATAAAAATAATCAAGGGGCGTGAGCTCTGGAGACCTTGCAGGCCACTCTATCGGTCCTCGTCTCCCAAACCAATTGTTCAAGTAATGGCGAACAGTAAATGTAAAGTGTGGGGATGCACCGTCTTGCTGGAACCACAAATCATCATTTACTAAGGTCTAATAATTGTCATTTGGAGAATTTTCTGCAAGTACGGGTCGAGGGTCATTTTGCAAAAATTCCAAATATCTGGAATCGTCCGGTTCTTCTAAATTTATTTTCAATTTTACTGACTGCAGATTGGCTGATGAGTCTATCTGGATACTTTGCATTGAACAAATTGCAAACTTCTTGTTGGGTTCTAGTTTTATCCCGCAGCCAATCAAAGCCGCAAAGAAATATTTTTCATTATTTTGACTTTCATCTCGAAATGTTGCGCGCACACACCCATTAACACATTTCGAGTTTTACATACAGGGAAATATGATCTTCTTGGAGTATGTTCTTTTAGGATCGAGCGCGTAGCGCCAGGCACCAATTTCAATGATCCATGCAAAAGCAAATTTTCACAAACGGCAACTTCACAACCGGCTATTCTGCATAATGAACACTTAAATAAACTTTTTCTCAAATTTCTTTATTTCATTTTAACTCATAAAAAGCCTCTCTGAGTAGGAATTCTTATCGAAAATTTGTCGTTTTGATGTGATAATTATCGTAACCGTCGCCTAACATTTGCATCAGAAAATAATAAAATAAACTCGATTCCTACCATCGTCCTACCCCTGTCCCAAGGGGGCTCCAGGGACCATAAGCAACTTGAAGTCGAAATTTTGAGTTTAAAGTAGAAATTATGCGCGCGCACAGCCATTAACAATGGCAACGAATTAAATCATTTATTTCATGTCTCTCTCTGTTCTAACTAACGTCTAGCCCCTGAACGGTCACTGAATCTGCCCTGTGCGCGCGTATCTCCATTTAGTCTAAGGGTTTTGAAAATTGAAAGTATTATTTTTTGATACAAATGTAAGTGGTTTATGGTCAAGGGGGGCCCCTTGAAACCTGTTTTGAAGTTGCCGTTTGTGAAAATTTGCTTTTGCGTGGATCATTGAAATTGGTGCCTCGCGCTCGACCTCTAAAACAAACATAATCCAAGAAGGTCGTATTTCCTTGTACGTGAAACTGGAAATGTTTTAATGGGTGTGCGCGCGCATAATTTAGAGATTAAAGTTGAAATTTTGAGATTAAAGTCAAAATTTCAAGATTAAAGTCGAAATTTCAAGATTAAAGTCGAAATTTCGAGTTTAAAGTCGAAATTTCGGGATTAAGGTCGAAATAATGAAAAAAAAATGTTTTATGTTACTTGATTTTTGACTTGTTTTTGTTTATTTTTTTTCTCAAAACTTTCATTATGTATAAGATAAAAAAAATTTTAGACAATTAAAAGGGCTATTTGAATCAAGAAAAAAAATTGGGAGTTTCTATTTAAAAAAAAATATCGATGACGTCGTCACTCGAAAACAAATGACTGCTGGGAATTTTATTTGGGAGAAAAATATTCAGTTATAATATCACAAGAGCATAGAAAATATCGATTAAACTTCCGAGTCATGAGACGTATTTCGAATGTCGAATGACGAGGATAGTTTAATCAGATTATTTTCAATGCTCGAGTGGTATTCATTACGATTATATTACGAAAAAATGCGAAACTTTTTTTCTGACGTTAATAAAAAAATCATAAAAAATCGTTCCTATGGCAAAGTTCATTGTTGGAACCAAGCGATACTCACTTATATACATCGTAACTATAAAAAATCTGTAATTGCTATTGGCTCAATTTATTTTGTGTTATATAATCAATAATAATAGCACGAGAGGTCAAAATATTGCCGACAATAATTTTTGCGATTCAGATACGAGTTTCTGTTGCGAGTACTGGCACGAGTCATTATTTTTTCAAGCAACAGAAACGAGTCAATCTGAAGAGCAAAAATTTTAATAAAAATTCACCCGACCAAAGTTTTTTTTGAAATTTTTTTTAATTAATGTATCCGTTCACTGTATAATAAAGATCCTGTATATTATGTAATTCCTTTCTTATGTAATGTACTTTCAGTAAATTCCCCCCCACCCCCCTCCTGTACACGGCCTGCTACTGCTTTGACTTCTCCGGTTTTATCGCTGTTCAGTTTCGCTTAGCGCTGCACAAGTCTATGGGGACCAAGTGATCAATCCTGGCTGACAGCCCAACATATTCATATTCGCATATTTTTGCAGCTTTTATCTACCGTACCAGTAGCTTTAATATTCCATCAGGCGCGACTGCAGAAAAAGGCGCTCCGGAGGACTCCTTTCGTACGAGTTAATTGGCCGCGAGGCAAAAAATCTACGGTGCTTATGTTCCATGCGAACGTCTATCGACTCGGGAAAATGAATATTAAATAAATGGTGCGCAATCTAAATGCAAAATGCATGTATATTTGCAAGTTGCCGAGCAAATAGGAGAATGAGAATTGAGGCGGAAGCAGTCACAATGTGTCAGGCCGTTACATGTCGGAGAGGTGATACAATCTGCATGGAGGAAAAATGCGGAGTAATTTTATTAAAAGCGTACGTGTCTGATTCGAATTGTACGTTTCTCAATTAACTTGTCTTATCGAGGTGGTGCTTTAGACAAAGCGTCTGTAAATCTATTTTTCGGATCTAAAGGATGTAAATTTTATCTGAGGTACCTGTTTTGAAAAATGTTTGTACATATTACACATATCGTAAATTAAGTGCGTGAGTCAAGTGCGTGTTTCCACTTTCGCGTGATACCGCTTGATAAAGATGCCCTCACAAAAAGCACCAATTCCATCAAACGGACATAATTAGCGGCAGAAACAAGGTGACAAAACCCCGTGCACACGTTAAACCCAACCGCCCCCAATCGGACCTAATGGAAAAAGAAAAATATTCGATCCGTCTCTGTTTGTTCAGAACTGCTTCTGGCCCCGTAATGAATTAAAAGGCTTTAAAACGGCGCGTCTCGTATTTCATCCGCAATTTCTGTAATGGAGGAGAACCAATTTAAAAATAGTCCCACATGCCGGTCTGACGGAATAATTCCGATATTGGCGATATCTGGGCGTCGTCTAAAGAGCCAACGAACAAGATGAATCGAGGGAAAGATTCAATTAGTTGAATGTGAGGCTGAATGCGAGGAGCTAATAAGAAACCCAATCTGTCTTCGTTTATTAGTTCCGAGTTGAACTTCCCGGATTCGTGTCGGCCAGCCGCTGTTGCAAGAACTCATTTGGCATGAGGCGTTATTTGGGTCGGATTTGCCGCATTGTTTGCACAAACGCAACCCTTCTGGTCGTCTCTAATCCGGCAGATGGTCAACGATGACGCAAGGAACGTCCGATTGCACTGAATGACCTATTTGTCGCAGGAATTCCAATTCCAGTAAATTCATTGAATATGACTGGCAAGAAAACACAAGTTTACAAGGGGGCTGCCAGCGCTGTCTGATGACTTTCCAACGAGAATCTTTTGCGCGAGGCATAAATACGAAGAGGATCGACCTATAGTATTATACATTTACATTCACTACTGTTCGCAGTTAATGAGTAATCCAAAAAATTTCGAAACATTATCGTGGCACTTTTTGGGGGCCCCAAAACCGATGCCCGCATAATTCCTTCAAATTTTACTGACAACTTAATCGACAATTTATCAAGGCGAATCCGACCCACTCCCAACTGGGAAAATTCCAATTTCATGCAACAATTTCATGCAAGGAGACCGTCGGACAAGGGGATCGAATCGACCTATGTGCGCGTCTTGCCGATCCCCGCTCAGTTCCTTCTTGGTTATTCGTTCTGAAATTGAGCATATCGCACGTAAAAAACTCGTGTGACAGTCGTCGGGAGCGCGTGGGTCGCTGGTCAGTTAACTCCGGGAAGGTTGCGTGCCTGTCTCGAACACGGAGCCCCTATCTGACATGCGAGGGTCAGGAAATAAACTGAAACTACGCCACTTGAATTATTCCGAAAGTTTCGCTCGATGACAACGCGTTATTTTTGAAGTGGCTGCGCTTGGGGGTCGGGGGCGCCGCGTCGATCCGGTTTGGCCCCGGCTGTTTTTTTTTTTTTAATACTTGTAAATTTGAAGATGTTCAAATTTATTGTTCCAAAGTTTGTTAGGTTTTCAGATTTTCATGTTCTAGGGTTTTCAGGTTTTCAGGTTTTTAGATTTTCAAGTTTTCAGATTCTTAGGTTCTCAAATTTTTAGGCTCTCAGGTTTTCAGGTTCTTAAGTTTACCGGTTCTCATGTTATCACGTTTTCATGTTTTCAGGTTCTCAGGTTTTCAAATTCTCATGTTTTCAAGTTCGCATGTTTTCAGGTTCTCAAGATTTCAGTTTATCAGGCTCTCAGTTTCTAAGGTTTCCAGGTTCTCAGGTTATCAGAAAAGATTCTCAAGATTCCACATTGTCAGGTTTTCAAGCTCTCATGTTTTCGCGTTTTCAGTTTCACAAGTTTTCAGGTTTGCAAGCGTTTTCAGGTTGTAGGATTTTCAAATTATCATGTTTTCAGGTTTTCACATTTTCAGGTTCGCGTGTTTTCAGATTGTCAGGCTCTCAAGTTCTCAGGTTTTTAGGTTTCCAAGATTTCACTTTATCAGGTTTTCACATTCTCAGGTTTTCAAGTTTTCATGTTTTCAGATTTTCGCGTTTTCAGTTTCACAGGTTTTCAGGTTCTAAAGACTTCAGGTTTGCAAGCGTTTTCAGTTTCTCAGGTTTTCAGGTTTTCAAGTTTTCAACTTCTCGGGTTCTCAAATTTTTAGGCTCTCAGTTTTTCAGGTTCTTAAGTTTACCGGTTCTCATGTTATCAGGTTTTCAGGTTGTCAGGTTTTCACATTTTGAAGTTTGCGTGTTTTTATATTGTCAGGCTCTCAGGTACTCAGGCTTCCAGGTACTCAAGATTTCATTTTGTCAGGTTCTCACATTCTCAGGTTTTTAATCTGTCAGGTTTTCAGACTCTTAGGCTTTTCAGGATTTCTAGTTCTCAGGTTCTTAGGTTCTCAAGATTTCACACTGTCAGACTTTCACATTCTCAGGTTTTCAAGGTGTTATGTTTTCGCGTTTTTAGTTTCACGTGTTTTCAAGTTCTAAAAACTTCAGGCTTGCAAGCGTTTTCAGGTTCTCAAAATTTCAGCTTGTCACGCTCTCAGGTTCTCAAGTTCTCATGTTATCAGGTTTTTCGCGTTTTCAATTTCTAAAGACTTCAGGTTCGCGTATTTTCAGGTTGTCAGGTTCTCAGGTTTTCAAATTCTCATGTTTTCAGGTTTGCGTGTTTTCAGATCCTCAGGCTTCCAGGTTATCAGTTTCTCAGGTGTTTAGTTTCTCAAGAGTTTACTTAGTCAGGTTTTCACATTCTCAGGTTTTCAAATTCTCATGTTTTCAGATTTTCGCCTTTTCAGTTTCACAGGTTTTTCAGATTCGCGTGGTTTCAGATTCTCACGATTCTCAGGTTTTAAGTGTTTCACATTTTCAAGATTTCATGTCGTGAGGTTTTTAATTTGTCAAGGTTTCAGGCTCTCAAGTTTTACAGGATTTCTGATTCTCAGGCTATATTTTCTCAAGATTTCACTTTGTCAGGTTTTCACATTCTCACGTTTTCCAGTTCTCATGTCTTCAAGTTTTTCGTTTTCAGTTTCACAGGTTTTCAGGTTCTAAAGATTTCAGGTTCGCAAGCGTTTTCAATTCTGCAGGTTTTCAGGTTTTCAATATTTCAGGTTGTCATTCTCTTAGGTTTGTAAGTTTTCAGTTTCTCAGAGTGTAAGTGTTTCACATTTTCAGGTTTTCAAGATTTCATATTGTAAGGTCTTAATTTGTCAGGTTTTCAGGCTCCCAGGTTTTTCAGGATTTCTGGTTCCCAGGTTTTAAGGTTCTCAAAATTTCATTTTGTTAGGTTTTCACATTCTTACGTACCTACTCAAGTTCTTATGTTTTCAGGTTTCCACATTTTCAGGTTTGCGTGTTTTTAGGTTCTCAAGATTTCAGTTTGTCAGGCTCCCAGGTTCATAGGTTATCAGGTTTTTAGGTTCTCAAGATTTCACTTTTTCAGATTTTCACATTCTCAAGTTTTCAAGTTCTCATGTTTTCAGGTCCTCAGGTTTCACATTTTTAGGTTTTCAATATTTTAGGTTGTGAGGTTTTTAATTTGTTAGGTTTTCAGGCTCTCAGGTTTTTCAGGATTCTGGTTCTCAGGTTTTTATTTTCTCAAGATTTCACTTTGTTAGGTTCTCACATGCTCAGGTCTTCAAGTTTTCATGTTTTCAAGTCTTCGCGTTATCAGTTTAACATGTTTTCAGGTTTGCATCAAGCATTTTCAGGTTCTCAGGTTTTCAAATTCTCATGTTTTCAGGTTTTGATATTTTGATTTTTCAGGTTGAGGTTTATAATTTGTCAGGTTTTCAGGCTTTCAGGTTTCCAGGTTCCCAGGTTCTCAGAGTTTTAGGTTCTCAAAATTTTATCGGGTTTTCAAGTTCTCATGTTTTCAGGTTTTCGCGTTTTCAGTTTCACAGCTTTCGAGGTTCTAAAGATTTCAGATTCGCAAACGTTTTCTGGTTCGCGTATTTTCAGGTTCTCAAGATTTCAGGTTGTCAGGCTCTCAGGTTTGCAAGTTTTGAGGTTCTCAGGTTTTAAGTGTTTCACATTTTCAAGTTTTGAAGATTTTATGTTGTGAGGTTTTTAATTTGTCAGGTTTTCAGGATTTCTGGTTCTCAAATTTTTAGGTTCTCAATATTCCATTTTATCAGGTTTGCACCTTCTCAGGTTTTCAAGTTCCCATGTTTTCAGGTTTTTGCGCTTTCAGTTTCTCAGGTTTTCAGGTTCAGGTTTCAGGACTTCAGGTTTGCAAGCGTTTTCAGGTTCTCAGGTTTTGAAATTATCATGTTTTCAGGTTTGCGTATTTTCAGATTGTCAGGCTCTCAGATTCTCAGGTTTTATTTCCAAGATTTTACTTTGTCAGGTTTTCACATTCTCAGGTTTTCAAGTTCTCATGTTTTCAGGTTTTCGCCTTTTAGGTTTCATAGATTTTCAGGTACTAAAGATTTCAGATTCGCAAGCGTTTTCAGGTTTGCGTGTTTTCAGCTTCTCAAGATTTCAGGTTGTCACCCTGTCAGGTTCGCAAGTTTTCAGGTTCTCACGTTTTAAGTGTTTCACATTTTGTTTCAATGTTTTCAAGATTTCATGTTGTGAGGTTTTTAATTTGTCAGGTTTTCAGGATTTCTGGTTCTCAGGTTTTTAGGTTTTCAAAATTTCATTTTGTCAGGTTTTTAAGTTATAATGTTTTCAGGTTTTCACCTTTTGAGGTTCGCGTGTCTTCAGGTTCTCAAAATTTCAACTTGTCAGGCTCTCAGGTTTTTGGGTTTTCAAGTTTTCAGGTTGTCAAGTTCTCAAATTTTTAGGCTCTCAGATTTTCAGGTTCTTAGTTTTCCATTTTTCATGTTTTCAGGTTTTCACGTTTCAGGTTCTCAAGTTTTAAGTGTTTCACATTTTCAGATTGTCAACATTGCAGGTTGTGAGGTTTTTAATTTGTCAGGCTTTCAGGCTCTCAAGTTTTTCAGGATTTTTGGTACTCAGGTTTTTAGGTTCTCGAGATTTTATTTTGTCAGGTTTATCACATTCTCAGGTTTTCAAGTTCTCATGTTTTCAGGTTTTCAGGTTTTAAGTGTTTCACATTTTCAGATTCTCAATATTTCAGGTTCAGGTTCTTCAAATATTTCACGTTTTTAGGTTTTGAAGATTTCATGTTGTGAGGTTTTTAATTTATCAGGTTTTCAGGCTCCCTGGCTTTTAAGGATTTCTGGTTCTCAAGCTTTTAGGTTCTCAAGATTTCACTTTGCCAGGTTTTCACATTCTCAGGTTTTCAAGTTCTCATGTTTTCAGGTTCGCAAGCGTTTCGGGTTCTCGTGTTTTCAGGTTGTCAAGCGCTCAGGTTCGCAAGTTTTCGGGTTCTCATGTTTTAAGTTTTTCACATTTTTAGGTTCTAAAGATTTCTGATTCTCAGGTTTTTAGGTTCTCAAAATTTCTTTTTGTCAGGTTTTCACATTCTCAGGTTTTCGACTTCTCAGGCTCTCAGGTTTTTAGGTTTTCAAGTTCTCAGGTTGTCAGGTTCTCAAATTTTTAGGTTTTCAAGTTCTCAGGTTGTCTTATTTTTTTATTTCTAATGTTTTCAGGTTTTCAAATTCTCATGTTTTTATGTTTTCACATCTTCAAGTTCGGGTGTTTTCAGGTTGTGAGGCTCCCACGTTCTCAGGTTTCTAGGTTCTTATTTTTAAACTCAGTTTTCCGGTTCTCGGGTTTCAAATTTTCAGGTTCTCAGTGTTATATAAATTTTTTACTTTGTTGAAAAACTTCTACAACTCTTTTTGATTTCTTCACTGCCACGTGAATCAAAATATGTACAGCTTTTTCAATTCGTGTTGCAAAATCAAGATTAAATTTGTAACGCATCCATCGTAATTTTTTTTATAATTGCTGGCTGTCTAACGACGCTGGCCGGACTTATTATTAGTCCATTTCTGATTATTTGATATCAAAAGTAACTAATAGTATATTATTATACGAGTTTCTGTGTAAATTGGACGCTTTATGCCACAAGGGGTTTATAAAAGCACAAGTGAAACGAGTGCTTTTGTGAACCCCGAGTGGCATAAAGCGTTCAATCTACACAGGTACGAGTGTAATACGACGTTTTATCGTTTGACACAACGCAGAAAAGCTTTTAAATTGCTTAAAATCCATAAAAATAGTTTGAAATTTATCTGTCATTTTCATTATTTCATGACAGAGACTGTTTACACAAGCGAAAATTTGAAAATTCTCAGTGTCGTACGATAAAATACTTTAATAAGGTCTTTTTGACCGATCGTTTTTTTATGCTTTCTAGATGTCTAAGGACGCTGTCCGCCCTCAAAGTAAAATCCCCCATTTCTTAGCTTCTCAAGATTTCAGATTGTAAGGTTTTCAATTTCTCATGTTCCAGGATTCCACGTTTTCAGGTTCGCAAGTTCTTAAGATTTCAGGTCTTTAAGTTTTTACTTTGTTAGAGTCTTTTTACACCTAGGAGAATAAAAAGAGAGTTTCTAAAATCAGAATATGTTGGAATTTTTTTTGTCACATTTTGAGAAATACATATACGATCATCGCCAAATTGAACACAAGCTTTTGCAAAAAGATACGAAATAAAATTAAAAAATGGTGGATGCACTGCAGAAAAAATGTCAGAATAAGTTTCTTCCATGTATTTTGGATATTTCCATCAATTTGATATTTTGCTATTTCACGTTGAATTCACGTTTCGCCATTCCGCTGATTTGATATTTTGGTATTTTGTCGTTGAACTGATTTATAAATCTGTGTCTGGAAAAAAATCTCCAGATTTAGTTATTATATCCCCCGACTTATATAAAAGCCAAAAAGTTCAAAAATGACGCTTTGGGAAGAACGCAAACAGTGTTTGACAATTTCGGAATAATTTAAAAATTCTAAAATAATCTGATTCTGGAAAAGAAGTTTCCAGATGCAATTATTTTTATTAATTTCAGTTTATTGTGACCGTGCAAAAATTTATATCGGAAAATCCAGTGGTGTGAATGTGAAAAATGCGATTACTAAAAAAGACAAAAATTTGTGTGGTATGGATGCGATACCTGCAAGAATTGGTAATATAAGCCATCAAAATGTATACAGTAATTTAGAAAAAATCGATAGTTTGACGGAAATAAATGTGAACATAAACAAAAGTTGACAATGCACTTGAAGGAGCATGAAATTAAATGTGACGAATACAATCCATAAAGGACCACCGATACAGGAGTAATATCTAAGAAGAAATGCTCGCAACAACCATTTGTAGACAGAAAGACCTGTAACGGTCTCCGCCGGTAGCGGCCCGCGCTAGCGCCCACTTAACAAATTAACATAATTAAATAAGATAACTAGAGCTCTTCTACTGTGTAATTAAACGATGAGTGTAACACTACGAATTGATCGGGTGTCATGTACGGGAGTAGGGGCAATTTGCGTAAGGGTCAAGAGTAGTTATCGCCGACCGAGATCTGACATGGCATGCATAATCGATTTCACTAAATGAAATTTACAAGGAGAACGACAACGGCAATGCTTGCAACATTGTGCGCTAATTTTCTCCGCTAATCACCCTGTATATTCGCCGTTTTGCCATACCGAAATGCTAATTTTCGTGCCGATCGCTATCGTTCGTATTTTGATTAATGTGTGCAGTTTTAGTGTCGTTTGTCACAGGTTTTATTGAGCCGAGCCACACCTGCTTGCCGAGTCCGGGGACTTCTGGTTACTAATTGAGATCACCTTTCTGACAGGAAACGCCGTATTTTAGTCGTCAACGGCTCGAGAACCTTGGACACCTCTGCGTTTTACATAAACAACTCGGAGCAAAACAGTACAAAAAATTCCATGTTGTCTAATTAGTTTCTCCGGTTTTTGAGGAGGAAGCTATAATATTATTTATGAGGTGCTCATTACTGGGAATATTTGAATAAATTTGCATGGGCTTGTAGATACGCTGTAGCAGTGTTTGGATTGCTGTAATTTGCAATTACCTCCTTGCTTGTAATCGGGCGATGTTTGAGAAGTCGTTGGCAATGAGGCAGCATGAAAATGTTGTCTTCGTAATGATATCGCCAATATACTATTCTTAGAGCCTCCATCTTATCTCTTTTTCATCAGCTTTGTGTTGTCTTACCATTTGTATTATTCGTCTTCTCGATGTATTTATTGCAATACAAATTGCGTAACAAAGTTAATCATTGCCGACAATTTTTGCTCAATTTCTGTATCACGCAACCTCACATTAAATCTGTCGCTCTGGCAGTTTTGTTCTGATATTACCAATATTAATATTAATGTGATCTACTTTTATTAACACGATTTCATAAACATGTGGGAATTTTCTAAGTTGTATTCAAGGCTAAGTAAAATTATAATGATCAAAAATTCGTATAAGGATGTTTGCCGCGCTTGTAAATTTGGCTAAAAAAGACCTAAAACGAAGTTGTTACCACATCTGTTAGAAGGTTCGTCCCATTTTTGAATTTCGACCTATGGGGAGCAGCATTTCAATAAAGCGAGTTTTAACAAAAGCCCCTAGAAAGAAGGGTGAGCATTCTAAATTGGGGTTCCCCACACTACCACAATGTGGCGAATCAGGATCAAAATTAAACAAAGAGTCAGAATTTTTATTGTAAAGACTTCACTTTTACAGAATCAGTTTAAGGGCAATAATGATAACATAACTGAAGACGTGGGGGCAAAAATGAATGGAGCGGTATTTCCAGATAAAGCTCAAACAAGCAAGATTTATGTTAAAGTGAAAATTCTTCCCGGCCGCACTTCGCTCGAGCTCGAGATAACGCGCGCTCTGTACGCAAGCTATTTACTATTAAAAATCTAGTTAGGCTGTGCGTTTCCGAGAGCTTCATTCATTTTCGTTAAGCATTTTAATGTGTGTGTATATCTACAAATTTTGTTGTTGTCTAAACAATTGAGCGTTATCTTTTAAGCTATTCGATGAAAAAATAATCCGCATAAACTCCGTTTCCTGGACATCTGATTGCAAAAATGCGAAATACAATGAGATTGCTTTGGTGAGATCATGAAGGTAGATAAGTAGATATGTGTATTTGCTGATATCCGATACTGCTAGAAACTCAAAAATGTTTTTAAATGGACGGTGGTCCATATTTTGAAGTAATACTTCTTTAGGTGCATTATGAAAAAATGATGAGTGAAGCTTTGTTTACTGGTTAAATTTTATAGACACCTGTGATGAACAATTTTCACGTGGTATAACTAAACGAAGATTAGACGAGTACTTTTGTATACAGAGCAGACCACGACAATGGAGAATACAAGACAAAGATTAAAGTTAATGCTACTAAGTCCAAAATCACCCTGTATACAGCCTGTAACAGTAATACGCATCAAAATTTTTACCAGTAACAGAACTTGACAAGAGCAGCAATCTTCCTCAATACACTTTATGGTTGTAGAGTTAAAAATTGACGGGAATTGGGGATAGACGGACCAAAGGAAAACTATTTTATTCAGACCAACACGATACACAACGTATTTTCTTAATTAGACATTCGAATTGCTAGGCGCACACTATGCTAATCTATAGCTCATTTCGATATTCTAACACCCCCTCTATCGAAATGCGCTCTTCTAAATAAGTTTTTTAACATTATCTAAACATAACATTTCTACACATCGATTGTGTTTATACTTTGACAATGATTTTGTAAAGATATCAGCAGGCATCGCATCTGTTTGTAAATAATTAATAACAATTTCTTTATCTTCTACTAATTCGCGAGTAAAGTGATATCTAACATCTATATGTTTGCTACGCTTGTGAAATACAGCATTATTAGAAAGTTTAATCGCGCTTTGGTTGTCACAATATACATGAATTGGCGATGATACATATTTTTCAAAACCCATATGTGACAAAAGTCGTTTGATGTAAACTATTTCACGAGAAACTTCAGAAAGTGCTGTGTACTCTGCTTCCATCGTTGATAACGTCACCGATGATTGTTTCTTTGATTTCCAACTAATTGGTCCTGCTGCTAATGTCAAAACCATACCTGAACACGATTTACGATTGTCAATATCACCAGCCCAATCTGAATCGGTATATGCTTTGATATGTTCTCCATTCTTGACGTATGTTATGCCATAATTAATTGTTCCTTTCAAATATCGTAGTACTCGCTTCGCATTCGACCAATGTTCTTTACCAGGGTTCGCAGAGAAACGACTCAATGTGCTTGCCGCAAATGCTATATCTGGACGAGTTGCGTTTGCTAAGTAAATTAAAGCACCCACCAATTCCCTATAAGGTCGATTCTTCATTTCGCGTATTTCTTCTTCTGTTGTTGGACTCATTTCATTTGTAAGTTTCACAGAAGATTCGATTGGGGTTGATGTTACCTTTGCATAATCCATATTGAATTTTTCTATTAATTGTTGCACATATTTCTTCTGCGATAGACGCATGTTTCCTGTCGCTCCATGTCGCTGAATCTTAATGCCAAGAATGTTGTTTATCTGCCCTAAATCTACCATCTTGAACTTCGATTGCATTTTCAGCTTTACAGATTCCAATTTTTCGATTTTCTTCGATGCTAAAAGCAAGTCATCCACGTAGATTATCATAATAACTCTATCTTCTTTTTGACCAAATACGTAGACGCAGGGATCTGCAGAAGTACGCTTACCATCAATTTCTCTAATATAACTGTCTAGTTTTTTATACCATTCGCGGCCAGATTGTTTTAAACCATACAATGGTTTAAGTAGCTTACAGACCTTTTCTTCATGCCCATCTTTAATGAACATCTCGGGTTGTTTCATGTAAACTTCATCGTGCAATTCACCTTGAACATATGCGGAAATCACATCCATTTGATGCACATGCATTTCTTCATTTACAGATGCAGCGAGTAACGCACGAATTGTTTCGTATCTTGCCACTGGTGCGAACACTTCTTCATAATCGATCCCAAATTCTTGTGTATGCCCTCTGGCAACTAATCTCGCTTTGTACTTTTCGATTTCACCATTTTGATTCACTTTTGTTCTAAACACCCACCGATTTGTTAATATTTTCTTGTTGGATGGTTTAGGTACAAGAATCCATGTACCGTTTTCCAAAAGGGTGTCATATTCTTTTTTCATGGCCGCTAGCCATGCTTGTTTTTCATTGCTCTTCAACATCTCAGAAATAGATTCTGGATCGGAACTTTCCTCTTTGGTTTGATAAATTTTCTTTGGACGTCCAGGTCTACCCGTTCTCTCAATTCTTGGACGACCCGGTCCTCGTTGTGGCTCATTAAATTGTTTTTCTTCTTCAATTTGCTGATCTTGGTCGTCTTCGAAATGTACAACTTCTTGACCATGTTCGAGATTTCTGTCTTCTTGGTGTTGATTTTGTGATCTATCAATATCGGGATTTGACAATTCAAAAATTCCTTCCGATAGTTTTTGGGGTTCTTGAATTATTTCAAAAAAATTTTACATCTCGAGCTTTAATTACTGTTTTTGTTCCTGGTTTCCATAGTCGATACGCTTTCGATTCATCCGAGTAACCCACCAGCACATATTCATCTCCTTTCGGTTGAAATTTACCTCTTCTTTGTATTTTATTCAAAGCGATGGTCTTGCTGCCTATTGTTCTGAAGAAACCAACGTAAGGTTTACGTTTTGACCATACTTCATAAGGAGTAATTTCATTTAGACATTTTGTTGCACATCTATTTCTTAAATATGTCGCCGTATTAATTGCTTCGGCCCACAACGAAGCAGGAAGATTTGCTTGCACCATAATACAACGTGCCATTTCCACGAGCGTACGATTGGCTCGTTCTGCCACTCCGTTTTGTTGAGGTGTGTATTCAATAGTCAGCTGCCGCGAAATGCCTTCTTCTCTGATGAAATTTTTGAATTCGTTTGACAGATACTCTGTCCCGTTGTCTGTACGTAGTTTTTTGATTTGTTGACCAGTCTGTTTTTCTACTCTTCGTTTGTAATCTTTGAAAGCCTGAAGAACGTCAGAACGATGTCGTAGCATAACAGTTTCTGTATACCTAGAACAGTCGTCTATAAAGGTTACAAAATATCTTGCACCACCAAGCGATTGGGTGCTCATTGGTCCACAAATGTCCGAATGTACCAACCCTAAAAGTTCGCTTGCACGATTGTCAGATTTTTTAAATGGTTGAACAGTGATTTTACATTTCGCACATATTTCACACTTTATGTCATTGCCATTGTCACAAAACTTCATACCCGACACCATATGTTCTTTCTTCATTTTCTTCAAATCACTTACATTTAAGTGTCCATACCTCTGATGCCATTTTCGTAATTCTTCATCTCCATTTCTACCTGCCAAAGCTGCATATTCTTCTTTTTCATTGACAACGTACAGCTGATCACGTTTTATCGCTGTGAGAACTACCGTACCGTCTTTCCGATTGATTGTTGCCCGATTTTTGTCAAATGTAACAGTGTAGCCGTTATCAGTAACGCTTGATACAGACAAAAGATTGTTACGAAGATCTGGAACACACAATGTATCTTTTAGTTTTACAGTGTTTCGTATTTTCTTAATTAGACATTCGAATTGCTAGGCGCACACTATGCTAATCTATAGCTCATTTCGATATTCTAACAAAAATGTTGCAAAATGTAGTACAAAAATTACCGTACGCCACTGCAGCTCGTTCATCCGACGGTCAAAAAAGGGATATTTGCGCGTAAACAAAGGCTCAAGCGAGTTTTTGTGTATCAGCGAAGGTCAATCACCGTAACGGGGGGTCATTTATTAATGTAATCAAATTAAAATTTGGGGAAACAGATCCTTTGTGGACATGTTTACAAAATTGACCTATACATTTTTCACTTCTTGGAGCCTCTCTTATATATGTACTCAAGAACTTCATGTTCTAAAAGTTTTTAAAAGTTAATTATTTTGTTTATAATAAAATTGTTTAAACTTGAAAAAAATTCAAAAAATGTTAAAAAAAAGCATATTTTATGCTAAAGCTGTTCATTCGTCCAATAAAGGCGCTTAATAATAGTGGGTATTTTTTTTACGTTATTTGTTTATAAACAAATTGAGTAGTTTAATATTTATAAAAAAAAACATTTTGTTGTCCCGAGGAAATAATGATTAAAAAAAATTCCTTGAAAACAATTTTTTATTGTTTATAATCATTTTTTAAAATTTCTAATGTTTAAATAATTAGTTAAGGAATCTTTCGTTTCTGTATATGTACATATTTCAATATTCAATACATTTCAATATCGGGTTTGACAACATCATTTTAGAAAGTGTGTTTTTAAATACCGGGTTTGACAACATCACCTTTGAAAGTGTCTTTTTAAATGTCGGAATTGACAACATCACCTTTGAAAGTGTCTTTTTAAATGTCGGAATTGACAACATCACCTTTGAAAGTGTGTTTCTCAATCTCGGGTTTGACAATATCCCCTTAGAACGTGTCTTTTTAAATGTAGGGTTTGACAACATTCCCTCTTAGAAAGGATCCTTTTCTATGCCGTGTTTGACAATATCCCCTTAGAAGATGTCCTTATCGGGTTTGACAACATCCTTTTAGAAAGTGTCTTTTTAAATGTCGGGTTTGACAAATCACCTTTGAAAGTGTGTTTTTCAATCTCGGGTTTGACAACATTCCTTTAGAAAGTGTTTTTTTGAATGGCGGAATCGACAACATCACCTTTGAAAGTGTGTGTTTCAATCTCGGATTTGACAATATTCCTTTAGAAGGTGTCTTTTAAATGTCGGGTTTGACAACATTCCCTCTTAGAAAGGATTTTTTTCTATGCCGTGTTTGACAATATCCCCTTAGAACGTGTCTTTTTAAATGTAGGGTTTGACAACATTCCCTCTTCGAAAGGATCCTTTTCTATGCCGTGTTTGACAATATCCCCTTAGAAGATGTCCTTATCGGGTTTGACAACATCCTTTTAGAAAGTGTCTTTTTAAATGTCGGGTTTGACAAATCACCTTTGAAAGTGTGTTTTTCAATCTCGGGTTTGACAATATTCCTTTAGAAAGTGTCTTTTTAAATGTCGGGTTTGACAACATTCCCTCTTAGAAAGGGACATAAAATCTTGTATGAAACTCGGTTGTAATGAGAAATTATTGACTCGTCTTGTTTATGAATAGTAGCTCGCTTCGCTCGCCCATACATATTGCCAAATGTGCAACGAAATAAAAACTTACGAAAGTCTTCAAAGTTTGATTTCAAATAATACAAAAGGAACATCAAATCTTGTATGAAACTCGTCTATAATGGGAATTATTGGATAGTATTCGTTCTTCAGTTTGTAGTGTGTCAGAATATAGGAGCGAACGAAGCGAGCTGCGGTATTCATAAAGAATGCGATTCACTAAATTACATTATTAAACCAGTTGCTTACAATATTTTGTGTCTCGGACAAATGTGTTAATGAAATACCAAAAAAAAAAAGTGAAGTTATTTAGTCGTTTTGTTTATGAATAGTAGTTCGCTTCCCTCGTCCATACATATTGACAAATGTGCAACGAAATAAAAACTTACGAAAGTCTTCAACGTTTGATTTCAAACAATACAAAAGGAACATAAAATCTTGTATGAAACTCGGTTGTAATGTGAAGTTATTGAGTCGTCTTGTTTAAAAATAATAGCACGCTTCGCTCGCTCATATATTATAAAATCGTTACAAATGAAAAGGACGATTTGAAACAATACAAAAAGAACATAAAATCTTGTATGAAACTCGGTTGTAATGGGAAATTATTGACTCGTCTTGTTTATGAATAGTAGCTTGCTTCGCTCGCCCATGCATATTGACAAATGTGCAACGAAATAAAAGCTTACGAAAGTCTTTAAAGTTTGATTCCAATCAATACAAAAGGAACATAAAATCTTGTATGAAATTCGTCGATAATGGGAATTATTGAATAGTATTCGTTCTTCAGTTTGTAACTTGTCAGAATATAGGAGCGAGCGAAGCGAGCTGCGATATTCATAAAGAATACGATTCACTAAATTACATTATTAAACCAGTTGCATACAATATTTTATGTCTCGGACAAATGTATTTAATGAACTACTAAAAAAAATTGTGAAGGTATTAAGTCGTCTTGTTTTTCGCTTCGCTCGCCCATACATATTGACAAATGTGCAAATAAATTAAAAAAAAAAGAATATAGGAGCGAGCGAAGCGAGCTGGTATTTTTAAATAATGCGAATCAGCAAATTACATAATCAACCCAGTTGCATACAAGATTTTGTGTTTATGAATAGTACCTCGCTGATTAATTAGAAAATCGTTACAAACAAAAGGACGACTTCAAACAATGCAAAAGGAACATAAAATCTTGTATGAAACTCGGCTGTAATGGAAAATTATTAACTCGTCTTGTTTATGAATAGTAGAAAATTATTCCGTTCATCAGTTTGTTACCAGTTAGAATATATGAGCGAGCAAAGCGAACTGGTGTTCATAAACAGTGGGAATCGGTAAATTACATAATCAACCCAGTTGCATACAAGATTTTGTGTTTGATTTCAATCAATACAAAAGGAATATAAAATTTTGTATGAAACTCGGTTGTAATGGGAAATTATTGACTCGTCTTGTTTATGAATAGTAGCTCGCTTCGCTCGCCCATGCATATTGACAAATGTGCAACGATATAAAAACTTACAAAAGTCTTCAAAGTTTGATTTCAATCAATACAAAAGGAACATAAAATCTTGTATGAAGCTCGTCTATAATGGGAATTATTATTGAATAGTATTCGTTCTTCAGTTTGTAACGTGTCAGAATATAGGAGCGACCGAAGCGAGCTGCGGTATTCATAAAGAATGCGATTCACTAAATTACATTATTAAACCAGCTGCATACAATATTTTGTGTCTCGGACAAATGTATTTAATGAACTACCAAAAAAAAAAATTGTGAAGGTATTGAGACGTCTTGTTTTTCGCTTCGCTCGCCCATACATATTGATAAATGTGCAAATAAATTAAAACAAAAAAAAAATATATTATTAGTATTCTTAAATAATGCGAATCAGTAAATTACATAGTCAACCCAGTTGCATACAAGATTTTGTGTTTGTGAATAGTACCTCGCTCATTAATTAGAAAATCGTTACAAACAAAAGGACGACTTCAAACAACGCAAAAGGAACATAAAATCTTGTATGAAACTCGGCTGTAATGGAAAATTATTAACTCGTCTTGTTTATGAATAGTAGAAAATTATTCCGGTCATCAGTTTGTTACGAGTTGGAATATATGAGCGAGCGAAGCGAGCTGGTGTTCATAAACAGTGGGAATCGGTAAATTACATAATCAACCCAGTTGCATACAAGATTTTGTGTTTGATTTCAATCAATACAAAAGGAACATAAAATTTTGTATGAAACTCGGTTGTAATGGGAAATTATTGACTCGTCTTGTTTATGAATAGTAGCTCGCTTCGCTCGCCCATGCATATTGACAAATGTGCAACGATATAAAAACTTACAAAAGTCTTCAAAGTTTGATTTCAATCAATACAAAAGGAACATAAAATCTTGTATGAAGCTCGTCTATAATGGGAATTATTATTGAATAGTATTCGTTCTTCAGTTTGTAACGTGTCAGAATATAGGAGCGACCGAAGCGAGCTGCGGTATTCATAAAGAATGCGATTCACTAAATTACATTATTAAACCAGCTGCATACAATATTTTGTGTCTCGGACAAATGTATTTAATGAACTACCAAAAAAAAAAATTGTGAAGGTATTGAGACGTCTTGTTTTTCGCTTCGCTCGCCCATACATATTGATAAATGTGCAAATAAATTAAAACAAAAAAAAAATATATTATTAGTATTCTTAAATAATGCGAATCAGTAAATTACATAGTCAACCCAGTTGCATACAAGATTTTGTGTTTGTGAATAGTACCTCGCTCATTAATTAGAAAATCGTTACAAACAAAAGGACGACTTCAAACAACGCAAAAGGAACATAAAATCTTGTATGAAACTCGGCTGTAATGGAAAATTATTAACTCGTCTTGTTTATGAATAGTAGAAAATTATTCCGGTCATCAGTTTGTTACGAGTTGGAATATATGAGCGAGCGAAGCGAGCTGGTGTTCATAAACAGTGGGAATCGGTAAATTACATAATCAACCCAGTTGCATACAAGATTTTGTGTTTGATTTCAATCAATACAAAAGGAACATAAAATTTTGTATGAAACTCGGTTGTAATGGGAAATTATTGACTCGTCTTGTTTATGAATAGTAGCTCGCTTCGCTCGCCCATGCATATTGACAAATGTGCAACGATATAAAAACTTACAAAAGTCTTCAAAGTTTGATTTCAATCAATACAAAAGGAACATAAAATCTTGTATGAAACTCGTCTATAATGGGAATTATTATTGAATAGTATTCGTTCTTCAGTTTGTAACGTGTCAGAATATAGGAGCGACCGAAGCGAGCTGCGGTATTCATAAAGAATGCGATTCACTAAATTACATTATTAAACCAGCTGCATACAATATTTTGTGTCTCGGACAAATGTATTTAATGAACTACCAAAAAAAAAAATTGTGAAGGTATTGAGACGTCTTGTTTTTCGCTTCGCTCGCCCATACATATTGATAAATGTGCAAATAAATTAAAACAAAAAAAAAATATATTATTAGTATTCTTAAATAATGCGAATCAGTAAATTACATAATCAACCCAGTTGCATACAAGATTTTGTGTTTATGAATAGTACCTCGCTCATTAATTATAAAATCGTTACAAACAAAAGGACGACTTTAAACAATGCAAAAGGAACATAAAATCTTGTATGAAACTCGGCTGTAATGGAAAATTATTAACTCGTCTTGTTTATGAATAGTAGAAAATTATTCCGTTGATCAGTTTGTTACGAGTTAGAATATATGAGCGAGCAAAGCGAGCTGGTGTTCATAAACGGTGGGAATCGGTAACTTACATAATCAACCCAGTTGCATACAAGATTTTGTGTTTGATTTCAATCAATACAAAAGGAATATAAAATCTTGTATGAAACTCGGTTGTAATGGGAAATTATTGACTCGTCTTGTTTATGAATAGTAGCTCGGTTCGCTCGCCCATACATATTGCCAAATGTGCAATGAAATAAAAACTTACGAAAGTCTTCAAAGTTTGATTCCAATCAATACAAAAGGAACATAAAATCTTGTATGAAACTCGTCGATAATGGGAATTATAGAATAGTATTCGTTCTTCAGTTTGTAACTTGTCAGAATATAGGAGCGAGCGAAGCGAGCTGCGATATTCATAAAGAATACGATTCACTAAATTACATTATTAAACCAGTTGCATACAATATTTTGTGTCTCGGACAAATGCATTAATGAAATACAAAAAAAAAATTAAAAATTTAATTGTTTATTAACAATGCAATATATTATGAACAAATTCCAAAATTTGTAATACGTTTTTTTCTGAAGCTTCTAAAAAGTCCAAAAATAACCATATTTTTCGCAGGTTTTCAACTTCTTGACTAGACTAACCTACAAGTAACTCAGTCGGATAGTGTAAAATCCTTTCGCCCTTTTATTGTTAGTGTAAAAAAAATTCTAAAATTATCAGACGTTTAGTGAGTTTATCAACATCACCAGGGCAAAGAAGAGAAAATGATAGATTACCTGAAACAACTAAAAGAAGATTCTAGTGAAATCAAGGCGATGGAGAGAAAAGTGAAAATAGGACAGATGGAGACGAAGTTGACCAATCTCAGCCGCTCAATTCAAATCTAACACTTGTAGGAGAACTGTTAGTTCGCTCTCCGCGATTCAAACCCGGTCCTGTATATCCACAAACGACGCAACGAATTGGAGCCAAGTTGGTTTATGAATTTGTGAACGTCAACAATTTCGGAAGTGGATGCATTGATGGAGCTCCTTACCTGTATTTTGTTAGATTTTTATATATTCGTCTCCTCCTCTATTCCATACCGCGTACAATATTGAACACCCTCCCTTTCAAGTTCTCGAACATGGGAACTACACAGTGCAGTAGCATTTTCCGGTTGATTACAATCCCATTTTATGCTTATTCCGCCGTTTATTACTTTTTCATTAACATGAATTATAACGTACCCCGCTTTTCATAAAATTGCTTCATTCTTGCTCGTGGTTTAATTCCGATTGTTGACTGACTATTGGATAAAATTAGAATAATCTAAACAGCCCACAATATAAAGAGTATTTTCACATTTCTACGAGTACGAATATTATCTGTTTGCTTTGTCTACTCGTACCCTATCTTAAAACATGCCCAAGTGGTTTCCCCATCTATATAGTAGGCGAATGTTAATCCTATTATCAGTTAAAGCATCTCAAGAGCGTACATTATCAAAATCGGGCAGAGTGCTTATATCAGACGGTCTGGCACTTATTTTTAATAGTGCTGCTATGCCAAATCAATTTCTAGAGACATATTTTTTAATTAAGCCGTCGAAATTCACCACCATCGATCCTGCCCATTCCAGGCATTTCTCCCACAATATATTATGTAAATAAAAATATATACTCTATGTATCCATGTGGCCGATGTCAAATTTGAAAGGCCACTTTGATGAGATCTAGACGGCTCCTGATCCACGCGACCCGATAAAAGTCCGCGCTACTAAAAGCTTTCCTGAAAATAATATTGAAAAAAGTTACAGCAGTAGTCGGTAATTGGCCTACAGCGCGGAACTAATGTCGAACCACCCCTAATTCGGTGAATTACAGGGGCAATTTCGCAAGAACGAATGTAAATCGACCCAAGACGAAACCCTGGAGCACTCCATCGGCAGGCGTGAAATAACTGACAGGTGTGCAATTAAAAATCGAGAATCACTTCATCGAAAATGACGAGCTTGCCATTAAACTGACAACTCGTCGTCGCTGCCACGAAACATAAACAAATCATTATCTATAAAACCTGATGATAAATCATTGAATAAAAAATATTTGACGTATATTGTATTAGTTTAAGCCTTAAGTTCATATAATTTTGCCACCGGTAATCCGTCTTATCTAATCGCGTAATCCCACATAACACCAATGCTGTATCAATATGTTTTGAAATCGTTTGACATAAAATCTGTTTCCCATAAATAACGTAAATTTGAGAGTAACACGGGGTATAAATAACAATGCTTTTATGGCGGTGCGATCTGAATATTATTTTTATGAGCGCGGTCGGACGCTTATATTGATTGAAAGCTCGTTAATGCTGAAATTAATGGAAAAATATGCAATTCGGATTAGGAGTGGATGTAATTTCTGCGGTTAGATAAAGGTTGGAATATTTGGTTGATAAAAATGTTGATTCAATTTTTTTGAGTCGCTGAAATGGGGTGGGAATAGCTGACCAGTGGTTTAGCTCACACTGTATATTTGATTAAGCGAGATGAGGACAAAAGGCAAATAATCCAAAGAATGTTAAAAAAAAATACAAATTTGTTGTTAGGTTTTCCAAAATCTCAGGTTCATCCAGTTCTGACTAGAGTATTTTTCAGGTTCTTAGTTTTCAAATTCGTTGGGTTTCTCAGTTCTAAAATTTCACCAATTTCCTCAAGATTCTAGGCTCCTCAGAAGTCAGAACTTATTCGGGTTCCTCAATTTCTCAGGCTTCTCTTCGTGGTCTCAGATTCCGTAAGTTCTCAAGTTCCTATATTTTAATTCTTCAAATTGCTCAAATTGTAAGACTCCACAGCTCGAGTTTCTTTCAGTTTTTCAGACATCAGGTTTCTTAAGTTTAGATTTTTGTAGTTCCCAAATTCTCAGCTTCTTAATTTCTTCACATTCTCACGATCACTAAGATTTCAGGTTCCTGAAGTTCACAAGCTATGTTCCTCAAGGTTTAAGGTACCTTAGGTTCTCGGGCTTTCCAAAATCTCAGGTTTTCAGCGCGTTCTCAAGCGCTAAGAATCTCAGCCCCTAGACGGTCAATCATTTTGATCAAAAGCTTGAGTCAATCGATTGACCATCAAACGGGATCCTTTTTTGATCAAAATGATTGACCGTCTAGGGGCTCCTTAAGGTTCCAAAACCGCAAGTTCCTTAAATCTTAGCTTCCGTCGCCAAATCTCAAGTTAGGTTCCTCGAAGTCTCAGATTCCCTAACTTCTTAGGTTTTCCAGAGTGTCAGATTTTTCAAATTCTCAGGTTCCTTACGTTCTCAAGATAGTTTTTTGATGTTCTTGATCAGAACCCGATAACTTGAGGAACCTGAAATATTGGAAAACCTGAGAACTCGAGAACCTGGGGGAAACCCAACTTGAGAACAGTAAAAACCTGAACATCTGAAGAATCTGAGATCATGGAAAACATGGGAGCTTGAGTCAGGTACCTCCACATCTTAAGTTACGTTCTTCAAGGTCTCAAATTATGTCTTCTATAATCTCAAGTTCTCAGGGTCCTTCACTTCTGAAGTTAAATTTTCTCAAGTTCTAAGGTTCTTTAAATTCTCAGGATTTCCAAGATTTAAATTTCCCCCAGTTCTCACGTTAGATTTCTCAAGTTTTCGGTTGCAAAGTTCCTCAAGTTGCCAGGTTTCCAAAATCACATGTTCCTTCATTTCTCAAAATAGTTTTCTCAGGTTTTTAGGTTGCTCAAGGTCTCACATTCTCAAGTTCTCAATGTTCATCCATAGATTAGGTTACACGAATTTAATGATTTTTGTTTCATTTCGTAATTTCATGATTTTATAATTTCGTGATCCCTTAATCCGCAATATCGTAATTTCGGAATTACGTTATTTCGTAATTTTGAAATCTATAACGAAATCAATCAGATAAAATCTAGAACGAAATTATTTCCGTATTTTGATTTTCTGTTAGTTTTGCATTTGTTTCTCTATTTCCCTATATCGCAAATTAGCTATTTCTATTTTGTGGTATTTCGTGATTTCGTTATTTGAAAGTTTTGTTATTTAGCAGTTTTACTGTTCCATTAACTTTTTGTTTCTTCATTTCGTAATTTCATGATTTTATAATTTCGTAATCCCATAATCCGCAATGTCGTAATTTCGGAATTTCGCTATTTTGTCATTTTGAAAACTATAACGAAATCAATTTATTATATCCTTTTACTATTATGAGTTTTTGTTTCTTTGGAATTCTGTAATTTTCTTGTTTCTCTATTTCTCTAGATCGCAACCTGGTTATTTCTAATTTGTGGTATTTCGTGATTTCGTTATTGAAAATTTCGTTACTTTGCAGTTTTACTATTTCATTAATTACTTTTCCTCATTTCTTAATTTGATAATTTTATAATTTCGTAATTTTGTAATCCCATCCGTAATATCGTTATATCGCCAATTGAAATCTATAACGAGATCAATCTAATACATCATTTCACTATTTTGATTTTTTGTTAGATTTGTATTTCGTAATTTCCTTGTATCTCTATGGCCCTATATCGCAACCTCGCTATTTCTATTTTGTGGTACATATTTCGTTATTTCGCAGTTTTACTGTTCCATTAACTTGTTTTTTCATTTCGTAATTTCATGATTTTATAATTTCGTAATCCCAAAATCCGCAGGATCGTAATTTCGGAATTTCGTTATTTCGTCATTTTGAAGTCTATAACGAGATAACTCAATTACATCATTAATTTTCAGTTTTGTGGTATTTCGTAATTTTGTTATTTGAAAATATCGTTATTTCGCAGTTCTTCTATTTCATTAATTGTTGTTTCTTCGTTTCGTAATTTGATAATTTTATAATTTCGTAATTTTGTAATCCCATAATTCGCAATGTTGTAATTTCGGAATTTCGCTATTTTATCATTATGATGATAAAATATGATTTTATAATTTCGTAATCCCATAATCCGCAAGATCGTAATTTCGGAATTTCATTATTTCGTAATTTTGAAATCTATAACGAAATCAATCTATTATATCATTTTACTATTTTGAGTTTTTGTTACTTTTGTATTTTTCGTAATTTCCTTGTTTCTCTATTTCCCTATATGGCAACCTCGCCATTTCTATTTTGCGGTATTTTGTGATTTCGTTATTTCAATGTTTCGTTATTTCGCAGTTTTACTATTTCATTAATTGTTGTTTCTTTATTTCGTAATTTCATAAATTTATGATTCCGTAATTTCGTAATCCCATAATCCGCAATGTCGTAATTTCGGAATTTCGCAATTTTGTCATTTTGAAACCTATAACGAAATGAATCTATTATATCCTTTTACTATTTTGAGTTTTTGTTTCTTTAGAATTGTGTAATTTTCTGGTTTCTATTTTTCTAAATCGCAACCTCGTTATTTTTATTTTGTGGTATTTCGTGATTACGTTATTGAAAATTTCGTAATCCCATAATCCGCAATGTCGTAATTTCGGAATTTCGCAATTTTGTCATTTTTAAACCTATAACGAAATCAATCTATTATATACTTTTACTATTTTGAGTTTTTTGTTTCTTTAGAATTCTGTGTTTTTTTTTTGTTTCTCTATTTTTCTAAATCGCAACATCGTTATTTCTATTTTGTGGTATTTCGTGATTTCGTTATTGAAAATTTCGTTATTTCGCAGTATTACTATTTCATTAATTATTTTTTCCTCGTTTCTTAATTTGATAATTTTATAATTTCGTAATTTCGTAATCCCATCATCCGTAATATAGTTATTTCGGAAAATCGTTATATCGCCAATTGAAATCTATAACGAGATCAATCTATTACATCATTTCACTATTTTAATTTTTGATTAGTTTGGTATTTCGTTAATTCGTGGTATCTCTATTTTCCTATATCGAAATCTTGCTATTTCTATTTTGTGGTATTTCGTGATTTCGTTATTTGAAAGTTTTGTTATTTCGCAATTTTTCTGTTCCATTAACTTTTTGTTTCTTCATTTCGTAATTTAATGATTTTATAATTTCGTAATCCCATAATCCGCAAGATCGTAATTTCGGAATTTCGTTATTTCGTAATTTTGAAATCTATAACGAAATCAATCTATTATATCATTTTACTATTTTGAGTTTTTGTTACTTTTGTATTTCGTAATTTCCTTGTTTCTCTATTTCCCTATATGGCAACGCCGCCATTTCTATTTTGCGGTATTTCGTGATTTTGTTATTTGAATGTTTTGTTATTTCGCAGTTTTACTATTTCATTAATTGTTGTTTCTTCATTTCGTAATTTCATAAATTTATAATTCCGTAATTTCGTAATCCCATAATCCGCAATGTCGTAATTTCGCAATTTTGTTATTTTGAAACAAATAACGAAATCAATCTATTATATCCTTTTACTATTTTGAGTTTTTTCTATTATTCTAAATCGCAACATCGTTATTTCGCAGTTTTACTATTTCATTAATTATTTTTTCCTCATTTCTTAATTTGATAATTTTATAATTTCGTAATTTCGTAATCCCATCATCCGTAATATCGTTATTTCGGAATATCGTTATATCGCCAATTAAAATCTATAACGAGATCAATCTATTACATCATTTCACTACATATTTTGATTTTTTGTTAGTTTTGTATTTCGTAATTTGCTGGTATCTCTATGGCCCCATATCGCAACCTCCCTATTTCTATTTTGTGGTATTTCGAGATTTCGTTGTTACAAAATTTCTTTATTTCGCAGTTTTACTATTTCATTAATTATTGTTTCTTTATTTCGTAATTTGATAATTTTATAATTTCGTAATCCCATAATTCGTAATATCGTAATTTTAGAATTTCGTTATATCGTCAATTGAAATCTATAACGAGATCAACCTATTATATCATTTTACTATTTCAATTTTTTGTTCGTTTTGTATTTCGTTATTTCCTTGTATATCTATTTTCCTATATGGCAACCTCGCTATTCTTATTTTGTGGTATTTCGTGATTTCGTTATTTGAAAGTTTTTTTTTTGCAGTTTTACTATTCTATTGTTGTTTCTTCATTTCGTAATTTCACAATCTTATAATTTCGTAATCCCATAAATCCGCAATGTCGCAATTTCGAAATTTTGCTCTTTTGTCATTTTGAAACCTATAACGAAATCAATCTATTACATCCTTTTACTATTTTGAGTTTTTATTGTTTCTTTGGAATTTTGTAAATTCCTTGTTTCTCTATTTCTCTCTATTGCAACCTCGTTATTTCTATTTTGTGGTATTGCGTGATTTCGTTATTTGAAAGTTTAGTTATTTCGCAGTTCTACTATTTTATTAATTTCTTCATTTCGTAATTTGATAATTTTATAACTTCGTAATTTCGTAATTCCATAATCCTCAATATCGTAACTTTGGAATTTCGTTATTTCGTCATTTTGAAATATATAACGTGATAAATCCATTAAATCATTTTACTATTTTGAGTTTTTGTTAGTTTTGTATTTCGTAATTTCCTTGTTTCTCTATTTCCCTATATCGCAACCTCGCTATTTCTATTTTGTGGTATTTCGTGATTTCGTTATTTGAAAGTTTCGTTATTTCGCAGTTCTACTATTTCATTAATTTCTTCATTTCGTAATTCGGTAATTTTATAATTTCGTAATTTTGTAATCCCATAATCCTCAATATCGTAACTTTGGAATTTTGTTATTTCGTCATTTTGATATCTATAACGTGATCAATCTATTTAATCATTTTACTATTTTGAGTTTTTACTAGTTTTGTATTTCGTAATTTATTTGTTTCTTTATTTTCCGATATCGCAATCTTGCTATTTCTATTTTGTGGTATTGTGTGATTTCGTAATTTGAAAGTTTCGTTAGTTCTACTATTCCATTAATTTCTTCATTTCGTAATTTGATAATTTTATAATTTCGTAATTTCGTAATTCCATAATCCTCAATATCGTAACTTTGGAATTTCGTTATTTCGTCATTTTGAAATCTATAACGTGATCAATCTATTAAATCATTTTACTATTTTGAGTTTTTGTTAGTTTTGTATTTCGTAATTTCCTTGTTTCTCTATTTCCCTATATGGCAACCCCGCCATTTCTATTTTGCAGTATTTCGTGATTTCGTTATTTGAATGTTTTGTTATTTCGCAGTTTTACTATTTCATTAATTGTTTTTTCTTCATTTCGTAATTTCATAAATTTATAATTCCGTAATTTCGTAATCCCATAATCCGCAATGTCGTAATTTCGCAATTTTGTTATTTTGAAACCTATAACGAAATCAATCTATTATATCCTTTTACTATTTTGAGTTTTTTCTATTATTCTAAATCGCAACATCGTTATTTCGCAGTTTTACTATTTCATTAATTATTTTTTCCTCATTTCTTAATTTGATAATTTTATAATTTCGTAATTTCGTAATCCCATCATCCGTAATATCGTTATTTCGGAATATCGTTATATCGCCAATTAAAATCTATAACGAGATCAATCTATTACATCATTTCACTACATATTTTGATTTTTTGTTAGTTTTGTATTTCGTAATTTGCTGGTATCTCTATCGCCCCATATCGCAACCTCCCTATTTTTATTTTGTGGTATTTCGAGATTTCGTTGTTACAAAATTTCGTTATTTCGCAGTTTTACTATTTCATTAATTATTGTTTCTTTATTTCGTAATTTGATAATTTTATAATTTCGTAATCCCATAATCCGTAATATCGTAATTTTGGAATTTCGTTATATCGTCAATTGAAATCTATAACGAGATCAACCTATTATATCATTTTACTATTTCAATTTTTTGTTGGTTTTGTATTTCGTTATTTCCTTGTATACCTATTTCCCTATATGGCAACCTCGCTATTCTTATTTTGTGGTGTTTCGTGATTTCGTTATTTGAAAGTTTTGTTTTTTTGCAGTTTTACTATTCTATTGTTGTTTCTTCATTTCGTAATTTCACAATCTTATAATTTCGTAATCCCATAAATCCGCAATGTCGCAATTTCGAAATTTTGCTCTTTTGTCATTTTGAAACCTATAACGAAATCAATCTATTACATCCTTTTACTATTTTGAGTTTTTGTTTCTTTGGAATTCTGTAAATTCCTTGTTTCTCTATTTCTCTGTATTGCAACCTCGTTATTTCTATTTTGTGGTATTGCGTGATTTCGTTATTTGAAAGTTTAGTTATTTCGCAGTTCTACTATTTTACTAATTTCTTCATTTCGTAATTTGATAATTTTATAATTTCGTAATTTCGTAATTCCATAATCCTCAATATCGTAACTTTGGAATTTCGTTATTTCGTCATTTTGAAATCTATAACGTGATCAATCTATTTAATCATTTTACTATTTTGAGTTTTTACTAGTTTTGTATTTCGTAATTTATTTGTTTCTTTATTTCCCGATATCGCAATCTTGCTATTTCTATTTTGTGGTATTGTGTGATTTCGTAATTTGAAAGTTTCGTTATTTCGCAGTTCTACTATTCCATTAATTTCTTCATTTCGTAATTTGATAATTTTTTAATTTCGTAATTTCGTAATTCCATAATCCTCAATATCGTAACTTTGGAATTTCGTTATTTCGTCATTTTGAAATATATAACGTGATAAATCCATTAAATCATTTTACTATTTTGAGTTTTTGTTAGTTTTGTATTTCGTAATTTCCTTGTTTCTCTATTTCCCTATATGGCAACCCCGCCATTTCTATTTTGCAGTATTTCGTGATTTCGTTATTTGAATGTTTTGTTATTTCGCAGTTTTACTATTTCATTAATTGTTTTTTCTTCATTTCGTAATTTCATAAATTTATAATTCCGTAATTTCGTAATCCCATAATCCGCAATGTCGTAATTTCGCAATTTTGTTATTTTGAAACCTATAACGAAATCAATCTATTATATCCTTTTACTATTTTGAGTTTTTTCTATTATTCTAAATCGCAACATCGTTATTTCGCAGTTTTACTATTTCATTAATTATTTTTTCCTCATTTCTTAATTTGATAATTTTATAATTTCGTAATTTCGTAATCCCATCATCCGTAATATCGTTATTTCGGAATATCGTTATATCGCCAATTAAAATCTATAACGAGATCAATCTATTACATCATTTCACTACATATTTTGATTTTTTGTTAGTTTTGTATTTCGTAATTTGCTGGTATCTCTATCGCCCCATATCGCAACCTCCCTATTTCTATTTTGTGGTATTTCGAGATTTCGTTGTTACAAAATTTCGTTATTTCGCAGTTTTACTATTTCATTAATTATTGTTTCTTTATTTCGTAATTTGATAATTTTATAATTTCGTAATCCCATAATCCGTAATATCGTAATTTTGGAATTTCGTTATATCGTCAATTGAAATCTATAACGAGATCAACCTATTATATCATTTTACTATTTCAATTTTTTGTTCGTTTTGTATTTCGTTATTTCCTTGTATATCTATTTCCCTATATGGCAACCTCACTATTGTTATTTTGTGGTATTTCGTGATTTCGTTATTTGAAAGTTTTTTTTTGCAGTTTTACTATTCTATTGTTGTTTCTTCATTTCGTAATTTCACAATCTTATAATTTCGTAATCCCATCAATCCGCAATGTCGCAATTTCGAAATTTTGCTCTTTTGTCATTTTGAAACCTATAACGAAATCAATCTATTATATCATTTTACTATTTTGAGTTTTTGTTACTTTTGTATTTTTCGTAATTTCCTTGTTTCTCTATTTCCCTATATGGCAACCTCGCCATTTCTATTTTGCGGTATTTTGTGATTTCGTTATTTGAATGTTTCGTTATTTCGCAGTTTTACTATTTCATTAATTGTTGTTCCTTTATTTCGTAATTTCATAAATTTATGATTCCGTAATTTCGTAATCCCATAATCCGCAATGTCGTAATTTCGGAATTTCGCAATTTTGTCATTTTGAAACCTATAACGAAATGAATCTATTATATCCTTTTACTATTTTAAGTTTTTGTTTCTTTAGAATTGTGTAATTTTCTGGTTTCTATTTTTCTAAATCGCAACCTCGTTATTTTTATTTTGTGGTATTTCGTGATTTCGTTATTGAAAATTTCGTAATCCCATAATCCGCAATGTCGTAATTTCGGAATTTCGTTATTTCGTAATTTTGAAATCTATAACGAAATCAATCTATTTATATCATTTTACTATTTTGAGTTTTTGTTACTTTTGTATTTCATAATTTCCTTGTTTCTCTATTTCCCTATATGGCAACCCCGCCATTTCTATTTTGCGGTATTTCGTAATTTCGTTATTTGAATGTTTTGTTATTTCGCAGTTTTACTATTTCATTAATTGTTGTTTCTTCATTTCGTAATTTCATAAAATTATAATTCCGTAATTTCGTAATCCCATAATCCGCAATGTCGTAATTTCGCAATTTTGTTATTTTGAAAGCTATAACGAAATCAATCTATTATATCCTTTTACTATTTTGAGTTTTTGTTTCTTTAGAATTCTGTAATTTTCTTGTTTCTCTATTATTCTAAATCGCAACATTGTTATTTCGCAGTTTTACTATTTCATTAATAATTTTTTCCTCATTTCTTAATTTGATAATTTTATAATTTCGTAATTTCGTAATCCCATCATCCGTAATATCGTTATTTCGGAATATCGTTATATCGCCAATTGAAATCTATAACGAGATCAATCTATTACATCATTTCACTACATATTTTGATTTTTTGTTAGTTTTGTATTTCGTAATTTGCTGGTATCTCTATGGCCCCATATCGCAACCTCCCTATTTCTATTTTGTGGTATTTCGAGATTTCGTTGTTACAAAATTTCTTTATTTCGCAGTTTTACTATTTTATTAATTATTGTTTCTTTATTTCGTAATTTGATAATTTTATAATTTCGTAATCCCATAATCCGTAATATCGTAATTTTAGAATTTCGTTATATCGTCAATTGAAATCTATAACGAGATCAACCTATTATATCATTTTACTATTTCAATTTTTTGTTCGTTTTGTATTTCGTTATTTCCTTGTATATCTATTTCCCTATATGGCAACCTCGCTATTGTTATTTTGTGGTATTTCGTGATTTCGTTATTTGAAAGTTTTTTTTTTGCAGTTTTACTATTCTATTGTTGTTTCTTCATTTCGTAATTTCACAATCTTATAATTTCGTAATCCCATAAATCCGCAATGTCGCAATTTCGAAATTTTGCTCTTTTGTCATTTTGAAACCTATAACGAAATCAATCTATTATATCATTTTACTATTTTGAGTTTTTGTTACTTTTGTATTTTTCGTAATTTCCTTGTTTCTCTATTTCCCTATATGGCAACCTCGCCATTTCTATTTTGCGGTATTTTGTGATTTCGTTATTTGAATGTTTCGTTATTTCGCAGTTTTACTATTTCATTAATTGTTGTTCCTTTATTTCGTAATTTCATAAATTTATGATTCCGTAATTTCGTAATCCCATAATCCGCAATGTCGTAATTTCGGAATTTCGCAATTTTGTCATTTTGAAACCTATAACGAAATGAATCTATTATATCCTTTTACTATTTTGAGTTTTTGTTTCTTTAGAATTGTCTAATTTTCTGGTTTCTATTTTTCTAAATCGCAACCTCGTTATTTTTATTTTGTGGTATTTCGTGATTTCGTTATTGAAAATTTCGTAATCCCATAATCCGCAATGTCGTAATTTCGGAATTTCGTTATTTCGTAATTTTGAAATCTATAACGAAATCAATCTATTTATATCATTTTACTATTTTGAGTTTTTGTTACTTTTGTATTTCGTAATTTCCTTGTTTCTCTATTTCCCTATATGGCAACCCCGCCATTTCTATTTTGCGGTATTTCGTAATTTCGTTATTTGAATGTTTTGTTATTTCGCAGTTTTACTATTTCATTAATTGTTGTTTCTTCATTTCGTAATTTCATAAAATTATAATTCCGTAATTTCGTAATCCCATAATCCGCAATGTCGTAATTTCGCAATTTTGTTATTTTGAAACCTATAACGAAATCAATCTATTATATCCTTTTACTATTTTGAGTTTTTGTTTCTTTAGAATTCTGTAATTTTCTTGTTTCTCTATTATTCTAAATCGCAACATTGTTATTTCGCAGTTTTACTATTTCATTAATAATTTTTTCCTCATTTCTTAATTTGATAATTTTATAATTTCGTAATTTCGTAATCCCATCATCCGTAATATCGTTATTTCGGAATATCGTTATATCGCCAATTGAAATCTTTAACGAGATCAATCTATTACATCATTTCACTACATATTTTGATTTTTTGTTAGTTTTGTATTTCGTAATTTGCTGGTATCTCTATGGCCCCATATCGCAACCTCCCTATTTCTATTTTGTGGTATTTCGAGATTTCGTTGTTACAAAATTTCTTTATTTCGCAGTTTTACTATTTCATTAATTATTGTTTCTTTATTTCGTAATTTGATAATTTTATAATTTCGTAATCCCATAATCCGTAATATCGTAATTTTAGAATTTCGTTATATCGTCAATTGAAATCTATAACGAGATCAACCTATTATATCATTTTACTATTTCAATTTTTTGTTGGTTTTGTATTTCGTTATTTCCTTGTATACCTATTTCCCTATATGGCAACCTCGCTATTCTTATTTTGTGGTGTTTCGTGATTTCGTTATTTGAAAGTTTTGTTTTTTTGCAGTTTTACTATTCTATTGTTGTTTCTTCATTTCGTAATTTCACAATCTTATAATTTCGTAATCCCATAAATCCGCAATGTCGCAATTTCGAAATTTTGCTCTTTTGTCATTTTGAAACCTATAACGAAATCAATCTATTACATCCTTTTACTATTTTGAGTTTTTGTTTCTTTGGAATTCTGTAAATTCCTTGTTTCTCTATTTCTCTGTATTGCAACCTCGTTATTTCTATTTTGTGGTATTGCGTGATTTCGTTATTTGAACGTTTCGTTATTTCGCAGTTCTACTATTTCATTAATTTCTTCATTTCGTAATTTGATAATTTCCTAATTTCGTAATTCCGTAATCTTCAATATCGTAACTTTGGAATTTCGTTATTTCGTCATTTTGAAATATATAACGTGATCAATCTATTAAATCATTTTACTATTTTGAGTTTTTGTTAGTTTTGTATTTCGTAATTTCCTTGTTTCTCTATTTCCCTATATCGCAACCTCCCTATTTCTATTTTGTGGTATTTCGTGATTTCGTTATTTGAAAGTTTCGTTATTTCGCAGTTCTACTATTTCATGAATTTCTTCATTTCGTAATTTTATAATTTCGTAATTTCGTAATCCCATAACCCTCAATATCATAACTTTATCAATATCGCAACCTCGCTATTTCTATTTTGTGGTATTTCGTGATTTCGTTATTTGAAAGTTTTGTTATTTGGCAGTTCTACTATTTCATGAATTTCTTCATTTTGTAATTTCGTAATCCCATAACCCTCAATATCATAACTTTATCAATATCGCAACCTCGCTATTTCTATTTTGTGGTATTTCGTGATTTCGTTATTTGAAAGTTTCGTTATTTCGCAGTTCTACTATTTCATTAATTTCTTCATTTCGTAATTTGATAATTTTATAATTTTGTAATCTCATAATCCGCAATATCGTAATTTCAGAATTTCGTTATTTTGAAACCTATACCGAAATCAATATATTACATCATTTGCCATTTTGAGTTTTTGTTCCTTTGGAATTTCGTAACTTCCTTGTTTCTCTATATCCCTATATCGCAACCTCGCTATTTCGTGATTTCGTTATTTAAATGTTTCGCTATTTCGCAATTTACTGTTCCACTAGCTTGTTTCTTCATTTCGTAATTTCATGATTTTATAATTTCGTAATCCCATAATCCGCAAGATCGTAATTTCGGAATTTCTTGATTTTGTTATTTTGAAATCTATAACGAAATCAATCTATTACATTCTTTTACTATTTTGAGTTTTTGTTTCTTTGGAATTTTGTAAATTCCTTGTTTCTCTATTTCCCGATATCGCAATCTCGCTATTTCTATTTTGTAGTATTTCATGATTTCGTTATTTGAAAGTTTCGTTATTTCGCAGTTCTACTATTTCATTAATTTCTTCATTTCGTAATTTGATAATTTTATAATTTCGTAATTTCGTAATTCCATAATCCTCAATATCGTAACTTTGGAATTTTGTTATTTCGTCATTTTGATATCTATAACGTGATCAATCTATTTAATCATTTTACTATTTTGAGTTTTTACTAGTTTTGTATTTCGTAATTTCCTTGTTTCTCTATTTCCTTATATCGCAACCTCGCTATTTCTATTTTGTGGTATTTCGTGATTTCGTTATTTGAAAGTTTCGTTATTTCGCAGTTCTACTATTTCATTAATTTCTTCATTTCGTAATTTGATAATTTTATAATTTCGTAATTTCGTAATTCCATAATCCTCAATATAGTAACTTTGGAATTTCGTTATTTCGTCATTTTG
Organism: Diaperis boleti; assembly: GCA_963583935.1. Classification (NCBI taxonomy): domain Eukaryota; kingdom Metazoa; phylum Arthropoda; class Insecta; order Coleoptera; family Tenebrionidae; genus Diaperis; species Diaperis boleti. Next base: position 51,806,103 of record OY757247.1, on the reverse strand, counting down.
AAATCTATAACGTGATCATCTATTAAATCATTTTACTATTTTGAGTTTTTGTTAGTTTTGTATTTCGTAATTTTCTTGTTGCTCTATTTCCCTATATCGCAACCTCGCAATTTTTATTTTGTGGTATTTCGTGATTTCGTTATTTGAAAGTTTCGTTATTTTGCAGTTCTACTATTTCATTAATTTCTTCATTTCGTAATTTGATAATTTTATAATTTCGTAATCCCATAATCCTAAATATCGTAACTTTGGAATTTCGTTATTTCGTCATTTTGAAATCTATAACGTGATCAATCTATTAAATCACTTTACTATTTTGAGTTTTTCTTAGTTTTGTATTTCGTAATTTTCTTGTTGCTCTATTTCCCTATATCGCAACCTCGCTATTTCTATTTTGTGGTATTTCGTGATTTCGTTATTTGAAAGTTTCGTTGTTTCGCAGTTCTACTATTTCATTAATTTCTTCATTTCGTAATTTGATAATTTTATAATTTCGTAATCCCATAATCCTCAATATATCGTAATTTTGGAATTTCGTTATTTCGTCATTTTGAAATCTATAACGTGATCAATCTATTAAATCATTTTACTATTTTGAGTTTTTGTTAGTTTTGTATTTCGTAATTTTCTTGTTGCTCTATTTCCCTATATCGCAACCTCGCAATTTTTATTTTGTGGTATTTCGTGATTTCGTTATTTGAAAGTTTCGTTGTTTCGCAGTTCTACTATTTCATTAATTTCTTTATTTCGTAATTTGAAAATTTAAAATTTCGTAATCCCATAATCCTCAATATCGTAACTTTGGAATTTCGTTATTTCGTCATTTTTAAATCTATAACGTGATCAATATTTATTAAATCATTTTACTATATTGAGTTTTTGTTAGTTTTGTATTCCCCAATTTCTTTGTTTCTTTATTTCCCGATATCGCAATCTTGCTATTTCTATTTTGTGGTATTGCGTGATTTCGTTATTTGAAAGTTTAGTTATTTCGCAGTTCTACTATTTTATTAATTTCTTCATTTCGTAATTTGATAATTTTATAATTTCGTAATTTTGTAATCCCATAATCCTCAATATCGTAACTTTGGAATTTTGTTATTTCGTCATTTTGATATCTATAACGTGATCAATCTATTTAATCATTTTACTATTTTGAGTTTTTACTAGTTTTGTATTTCGTAATTTCCTTGTTTCTCTATTTCCTTATATCGCAACCTCGCTATTTCTATTTTGTGGTATTTTGTGATTTTGTTATTTGAAAGTTTCGTTATTTCGCAGTTTGATAATTTTATAATTTCGTAATTTCGTAATTTCGTAATTTCGTAATTTCGTAAACCCATAATCCTCAATATCGTAACTTTGGAATTTCGTTATTTCGTCATTTTAAAATCTATAACGTGATCAATCTATTAAATCAATTTACTATTTTAAGTTTTTGTTAGTTTTGTATTTTGTAATTTCCTTGTTTCTCTATTTCCCGATATCGCAACTTCGTTATTTCTATTTTGTCGTATATCGTGATTTCGTTCTTAATTTAGCAGTTATACTATTTTATTAACTTGTTGTTTCTTCATTTCGTAATTCCATAATTTTATAATTTCGTAATCTCATAATCCGCAATATCGTAATTTCAGAATTTCGTTATTTCATCATTTTGAAATCAATCTATTAGGTAAATCACTTAGATTTTTTGTTAGTGCCTATATGCCTCAATCCGTTTCAAATTTGTTCAGTTTAGTTGCTGGTCTCTACTCAATTTCCTCCATTATCTTTATTCATTTGCTCCTCAGAGAGTATCACCTCAATATTCAAATTTTTATTATACTCCTCTGTCTAGTTTCCTCTCACCAGATAAGATCATGTACGCCAGCATTAAAACTACGTAGTCCAGGAACTTTAGAAGAGCTTTTGTTTAACAGACAATTAATCCAAATAATTCGTCTAGGGCGTCCAGTTATGGCAACGCGTTTACTGTTAAATTTCAATTTTGGTAACTGGCAACCTTTTCCGGAGGGTGGTCAACCCTCACATCCACCATTAACGTCGCAGACTTTCTCGTCCTTCCATTCCTTAATTACGTTCGGACCAATAAACTTATTCGAGCGTTGTTTAAGCAGCAAACAAAGATGCTCCATAACGATGACTCCGTGTCACGTCAAAGTCCGTCATCTATAATTACCGGTGTAGCGTGTACTTAACACCGACCTGTCACAACAGATTAACGAGCATCTCCCGGAATCGCGCCTTCTTCGCCGATCCGATTTGCCAAAAGGTCCTCGAAATCAGCATGACGTGAAAATCGGAAATCGCTCACGTCGAGCGCGAATGTTGAATCGGTTTCGCAAGAACGTTGACACGTCCGAGTTTAAGCTCACTGAATAGATCGGTTTCTGGTGAAATCCGATACAAAAAAGTTTAAGGTATCGGTATCAATAGTGTCTGTAAAGTGACAGCTTAACCAGTCGTGGTAAATTGGTCCAATGAGCAGGTTGTAGCTTTTACAGATCGAGATAAGTGCGGGTTGAGGAGACCTGCTCGGGGCTGTGGGAGAGAGTGCTAACGCGTACGAAGGATTTTGCTCCAAAAATTGTGAATTGACAAACAGTGGTTTTAGAGCCCCCAGCCTCTGTCAACACCCAGACATTCCTCTCCTGTTGACTCTCCATCAGCTGTATTTATTCAACGCGGTATTACCTCATCACATGCCCGAACGACTTTATCGAAAAACTGGCAGATAAAACCTTCGATCTAAGATTAACAATCTAATAAATTACACCGCCTCGAAAAGAACGTGTACTTCACTTTATCCACCCCAATCTGCATTCCACATTAATAACCATACCGACGATTATTAATTTCTATGCAACCCCAAGCTAATTACCAAAACTTTTATAAACGACCTGTAATATTTCCACCGATACCGATCTCTATGAAAACTACCATTCATTAGTCAAATTTCGCAAGTCACGTATTTTTCAGATGCGGGTCACGCACGCCCCTGTGCAAGGGTGAAGTAAAACAAACAGTCTATGCCGAAATCCATTAAATCTTTATTTAGTTTGGTCGAGCGATGCGCAATATTGCCTCGCTCGGTATCAGATTTTCCCAAATGCGTTTCGGGCCTGCAATCCGATACTTTGGGATCACCTGTGTGTCCATGAATCGAATTATTAGGGAAAGAGTGAGTAGCCTTCATCTGCCCAGAAACAATCTTGTCGCCGTTATTTACAACGACAGTAAACCAATTTTAATCCGATAATCCTTATCACGATGTCGCATTCGTTGATATTGAGCAATGGCTAGTGGGATTTCAGATTTATCTTGATTTCAATTGCACGATGACAAGGATTTTTTAAATTAATTTCTTTTCGAGCGTCTAATGCGCGATGGCCACCACATCAGCCGCTCCTTCATGCAATTTTATTCACCTCAAACCGTTTCGTTTCAGCGCCGAAACTCCCGTCCTCGTCTCTCTCGGACTTCCCCAACTCCACCAGCTCGACCGCGGCCATGGACTGCCCCAACCCGGCCTCGCGCAGCTCCTGCCTCGGCTCCAACACCTCGAGCATGCTGAGCCTCAACTGCCTCAACACCGGCCGCACCAACTTCACCAACAAGCAACTCACCGAACTCGAGAAGGAGTTCCACTTCAACAAGTACCTAACGCGAGCGCGAAGGATCGAGATCGCTTCGGCCCTCCAACTCAACGAGACCCAGGTGAAGATCTGGTTCCAGAACAGGAGGATGAAGCAGAAAAAGCGGATGAAAGAGGGGCTGATCCCGGCCGAGCCCATCAACGCCGGGAGCAACAGCAGCTCGCCCAGTTCGACGAACCTGTTGCAGAACGATTCGGTCGTTGGAAGCAACGAGAACAGTCGGGAATCGAACTAGTGGAGGGATGTTTGGACTGTGAACACTGTGTATTCGTCGCCAAAGAGATAGTTGTAGTTTTTGTTTGGTTGAGACACTCCCGGGCAAAGTCTGTATTTATTTGGGTACTATTTATTTATATTTATTTGAGATGTACAATAAAGTACTTTAATCTGGATGGGTGCGTTTTGATGCTTGCAGACAGGAAGGAAACACTCCTACACCTTCGTTTATAAATATGTACATAAATGTTAAACGTATGTGTTAGATAAGTTGCTCAGGGACTGTACATGTACCTACCAAATAAAACAATCTGAATTAGCCCACTCTTTATGACCATCTAGACACAACAATAATCTAATTAACGAGGGGTAATCGTTTCACACTTTACATAACAATGTCAGACTAAACCAAAATTTTGGCCGCCACGAGACCAACAAGCAAAACCGTGACCCAAACCTCTCGTACCGACCCACTGCTCCACCCACACTCGATGTCAGTTTTCAGTACTTCTATCAAACTCCGGTTGCTCTTGTCTGCACACAAGGAGCTCCTCAGATCGTCGTCGCTGTGTCTACACGTGTACTCTTCGGCGCCAAAAGAGGTGGACACACTAGGACTTGAGCCACAAAAGTACTGCCGCTTCTTGCGTTGCCACACCTCCACCCATCTACAAGCTAGAGTCAGAAGTGGATCAAAACATGGACGGTCGTACCCTAAATCGCAGTCGCAAGACCACTTGCTTCCGGTCATCCGCAGATCCGTTAGGAACGTTTTTCTGGGTTGGTTCAGTTTCGACCCGGTCGAAGGGTTCTCTAGACCCTTCAGGAGCGGATTGTCGCGGACGTCAACACTGACGTTCCTCACGGTGGTCATGCTTTGGAAAATGTCCGTCGAGATCGAGACGACGCTGGTGTTGTGCAGGCACAGGTGGAACACAGGGGTGCGGATGCCCTAAATAAAAAAGTTGTAAAAGTGCTCAGATTTAGACAGTTGTTACTTGAAACGTCGCCGGAGTCAACTTCTTGATGCCTTTCCCCGTCAGAGTGAGATTCTGCAGCTTCCTTGGCCACAATCCGAGCATCTCATTGTCCAGCTGGTCGGTCTCTTTTGGAACCTAAAAAAATTTATTTACTACAAATCAAACATTCCTCCATGTCGTACATAGATCTCCAAGTCCTTAAGTCTGTCAGCCGCCTGAAGCAATCTAGTAACGTTAAAGTTCTTCACTTCTCCATAAAGGTCAATCTTCAACGTTCGCAGCGACTGCATCTTGCAGAAAGCCCCAGTCTGAAACTACCAATAAAACCACCAACTCCCCTCCACCCAAAAGACAAACCTCCAAGATATTCAAATCGATCTGCTGCAAATTCAAGTATTCCAACTGGTTTGCGACCCCCAACAGGCTCGTGTTAGTGAGAGTCGTGATGGGATTCCCCGCCATGGATAAGTACCTCAGCTCAGTTAAAGAGTGCGTCACTATCGGGATCACACTTAAGTCGTTATGGTCCAAATCGAGGCTCTTCAAAGATGACACGTTCCCGGCTATCTCGGCCGAAACGGTTGCCAAAGAGTTGAAAGCTAGGGACAGCGTTAGGAGGTTGGCTGTAGGCAGTGCCGGCACCTGAGTCAAAGATGTGTTATCTAAATTGAGATGGAGCAAGGTGTATTCTAGGCCGTGAAGACTTAGACCGTTCGGCTCCAAATTCAGTTGGCTGTTGTGGCCCAGGTTTAGGCTTGACAGGCGCGGGACTCCTTTGAACGTGCCTGCGTCGATTTGGCCCAGCCGGTTGTATGACAGGTCCAAGAGGGTTAAGCTCTAAAATATAAAAATTATGATTTCACAAATAGAGGTTCACACTACCCTAAAGCGATGCAGTTGTCCCCCATGCGCCAACGAAGAAATTCCGTTCCACGACAAGTCCAACTCGCACAGCGTCTCCGCCGTCGCCACCGAAAAGCTGGTCAGCGGTAATTTCCCCAACAAATTGTGGGAGACATCTAGGCGCTCCAGTCCAGCCTCCCTAAACAAATTGTCGGGTAGAGACCTCAACCTGTTGTGGGAAAAATCAACGCTCCTCAAATTGCTCGAAAAGCGGAACAAGTCGCTGGGGATGTCTGCAATGCGGTTGTGGGAGACTCGAAGAAGCTGCAACTTCTTGGTGTTCCGGAACGTGTCGAAATCCAGCTCGTACAGCATGTTGTGGGACACATCCAGGACCTGGAGGTGCGGCATGTGCCCGAAAATGTCCTTGGTGGCGTTCAGGATTTTGTTGTGGCTCAGGTAGAGATGCGACAAGGAGATTTGCACCGGTTTGAAAAACTGCTTCGAGATGAAGCTGATGTTGTTGAAGGAGAAGTCTAACACTTTAATGTTTTGAAGACCGGACATGCCTAGACAGAAGATGCACACTGATTGTGAGCCTTTAAAAATGCCTGTTGTCACCGACGTTACCTAGCTCAGCCTCGAAGTTGACCGAAGGGTTGGCCAGCTTCTCCAACTTGTTGTGGCTGACGTTCACGTGGAACATCCCCAAGGAACCCACTTGGTCGAACATGCCGAAATCCAGAGTGGTCAAAGAGTTGTAGGCCAAGTCCAGGTCTTCCAGCTCCGGTAAGTTTTGGAAGGCTTCGAAGGCGATGGAGGTGAGTTTGTTGCCTTTTAAGTTCAGACGTTTCACGTTCTGGAGGTTCATGAAAGCAAGGCGCTCGATGGACTCGATTCGGTTGTCGTCTAGGTGGATTTGCTCGAGCTTGTAGAGGTCGGAGAAGGTGTGTTGTTGGATAGCTTTGATGGTGTTGAAGGACAAGTAGATGGTCGTCAGCTCCCCGTGGATGTCACCCTTAAATTACCCGTTTTTGTGAAACATTGTTTAAAGAAAGACATCCTTTCAAAAATAAAATGAATCATTAGGGATTGAACATATAAATTCAAACCTGGAACGTCCCTTTATGGACCTTGTCGATAGTGTTGTCGTGCAAGTACAACACTCTCAACCTCTTCAAAAAGTGGAAAGAAGTATCCGGCACGTTGGCAATTCTGTTGTTACTAAGATCCAATTCCTGCAGATTCCTCAGGTTCTTGATAGCATCGCTAGGTAAGTTCGTCACGGACGAGGCCAACGCGCTGGACATCCGCAAAGACACCAACGACTCCGCAATCTAAAACAGCGCTTCAGTACAACTACCAACACGGTACAAACCTACATCAATGAAGGCGTTATTTTCGATCTTCTTAATAACGTTGTTAGACAGCTCCAACCTTTTCAGTCCATGGATTTGCCCAAACGCGTGATCTTTAATGGTCTGAAGACCCCCAAACGTGACAACCAGCTCTTCGAGGTCCACTCCGAACTCGAGGAAATCTTCTGGAGATAGGGACGGTTGTGAGAGCCGCGACAGAGACAGAGTTCTCAAGTTTCTGAACCTAAAAATCGACGTCGAGTAATGCAACAATGAGTAGTCCGGTGGTTAAACCTGCGTAAATCTTGGATTGTTACGGCAGCATTTTCGTGGCCGCTCAAATCCAAGCTGTACAAAGAGAACTGAAACCCGTTGAGTGCATGCACGGCATTGATTTTCGATAAAGTGTTTTCCTTGACTGACAATGCTCTGAGCGCCTGGAATCTGTGGAAGACTTCTTGGGGGAGATCCACGATGTGGTTGCCCGAAAGATCTAGGATCTGCAAGGAGTTTTCCAAGCTCTCGAAAGCCAAGGGGGAGATCGTCTTCAGGCCGCAGTTGCGCATGTAGAGCTCCTCGATTTTTGCAGACCTGAAGGCGTTGTCCTAGAAATTCCATTTTACTGTCTTTGAGTCATCAAGAGTAAGTTATCGTACTTCCACCACCACCAACGGATTCCCGTCCAGGAACGTCTTATTCAAAGCATTGAAGTACTGAAACGACGCCGTCTCCAACGCGCTGATCTGGTTGTAATCCAGCCTTAAGAGGTCCAAATTGAACTGAAAATTGTAGTTCACGTTTTGCACCCCGACGTCGGATGCTGGTTGCATCTTGCCAATCTTATTGTGACTTAGATCCAACACCCGCAGAGCTATCAAGAAGGACAGAGCTTGGTATGGGATGGCACTCAACTGATTATCAGCTAGAATTAAGTTGGACAACTTCCCCATTCCGTCTCTGAACACTGAAGGATCAATCTCTTTCAGATTGTTCCCTCTTAGATCAATTGTTTCCACCATCGGTAACCCAGAAAAGGAGTCAGTCGGCAGATGTGTTATAGAGTTGTCTGTTAGTAACAAAGTTGTTAGAGAGTTCTCCAGACCCCTCCAGTCTTCGGGGATGATTTTAGCAATGCTGTTGCCTTAAAGTAACAAAACGTAGGCACTTACGGTATTAGTTTCCAGCACTTACCGCTCAGGTCCAAGAACCTCAGCTTCCTCAAGTACCTCAAGGCCCGATTTGGAACTCTAGTCAGTTGATTCCGGCTCAAATCCAACTCCCAAAGCGACCGTTCCAACCCCAAAAAGGCCTCATCCGGAATGTAGTGCAAAGGGTTGTTGCTAACTATAATTTTATACAAACCTGGAACAACAAGATGATCCCTACAACCCCTGCAGTTTCACCTCCTAACCTGTGCTCTGAAGAAAGTAGGGCTCCACAGTCCTCAGATTATTATTTTCTAAATGCAACATGAACACTTTGGACACGTTTATCGTTTCTGGAACCCTCGCCAGATGAACGTCTCGGCATCGAACGATCCCCAGATCGGGACCACTTTTTGAGCAAGTGCAAAACGAGCCAAAATGACAGGAAGGGTGGCGCGTCCCCTCTTGCTCCCGGGCTCCGGTGAGGGAAATCCACACCATGAGGAAGAACGTCCCCAGGACTATGACGTAGCCGAAACGACAGAAAAATAAAACGTCCTGGTGGAAGGGAGAGTCAGAGAAAATTTCGTCTCTTTTTACGTACCATTTCTGCAGTAATTCGGGGCCACACCTGGGCGCCAACGTCGGCCAGTTAGCAATCGGCGGCAGAACTGACTAAAACTGAGATGATTCCTTAGTAGTGCAATGAAATGGGGCTTCCGTTAATGAGATTAAATTAATGAAATATAGCTTGAATGACTGGTATGTATTTAATCGCACAATTAAGTACTCGCTGATTACTAGTGTGTGGTTAATAAATGTTAAATTTATTCACAGCGATTGTAGTAAAGTTTGGCTACTTCTAATGTTACCCAAGTATGGAAGACTTACATGTGAGTGGGTCAATTAAGAGCACGACCTGTTTATTTGAACTTATAATTAGGCAAGCAATATTGTGTCATTCAAAGAAAACATACAGATGGTTACCTATAAAATATAATTGGGCTTTAGATGCATCTACGAAACGTACATAAATATGTCCCTAAAAGGTAATTAATATAATTTCAATATTATGTAGTTATATTTTTTTAATAAATCTTTTTTAACTCCACCTTTTCTTAGTAATTTATAATTACGAACTGCCTTCATTTTAGTCATTTTAAGTAGGGAAACGTAGAATAAAATGGAAGGGCCAAAAAATAAAAACAATAGCTCAAGGAAAGTGTAATTTTGATATGTAAACGAGAGTCACGTATCCAAGATCCGAGCGTCGCTGCCCGGAAAAAAATCATGAAAAACTTGTTCTAGTTTTTCACCCTACAATCCCTTAATTTTTAACTTAAATACAAAATCGTTATATTGATTGGGTCAAATCCTCCTTTATTGCGTTAAGGCAACTATTTGTAAATCTGCCTTAATTAAGTTAAGTAAGACAAGTTGACCTTCAACAAGCAGCAGGTTCTAGACAATTCTACCACACATTTCTGCCACAAATATTAATCCACATTTAAAAGTTTTAGACCATCACGAGTTTCATTTCATTTTTGGTCATCACAACTTCCTGAAAAACAAAACGCATAAAATTAGGAAGCAACTAGAACTAGGCAGACATTGCAAAACTAAAAAATCGAAAAAACATATATGCATAGCGCATGTGCAAACAAGTACACATCATTATTCAAGGTTGATGGTCCTTCGAGTCCCATTAGCTCAAGTGTCCATATAGCGCACATATTCTTTTGAATACTCACCCGCCCCTTTTACTATTCGGCCTTCTTTCAGATAGTTTCTATTGCGTTGAGTTATTCGAAGGAAAAAAATAGATTTACGTTCTTTTCAATTTATTAGTTTTTCAATACAGTCAATTTGAAATATATACATCAAAAATAATGTTTCTCCCATAAACGAAAAATAAATACTACATAATATTGACGTATTCCACCAGTCTGGCAACATACATCTTGACATTCTCGTCGTCGTCATCCAACCCAACAATTTCTGCAAAAACAAAATACAGACCATCCGAACCTCAACTGCGATCTCACCGTAATCACTAAAGACGCACGGCGGAGCAATGGGAAGTTGCGAAAAGTGGAACACCGTCGACACTTCCGCCGAATGCAGCGCGGACCACAGTTTCACCGAAAAGGCGGTGGGCGACTTGCTGAAAAAAACACATCGATAACCACGAATTTCCAAAACTCGAAAGGCAATACTCCTTGATGAAGACACTCGCGTCTGAAGGGGATATCGGGACTGCGAAGTGGCTCAGACAAGGTTTGAACTCGTTGCTCTGGACCACTGTCTGGGACTTCAGAAGGAAATCGGCGCAAAGCGATTGGCAGTACGAATCGAAGCACTCCCCCACGATGGGCAACCGATCTGTGTAAAGAAAAATAAACTCGCAAACTTTATGCATGGATGACAAGAACGAGAACTTCAGTTTGGTACTAGTGAGGTCCGTGATTGTAGCCTTGGCACTGATGCTGAATCTAGATCGGCGTTGTAAAGAAGGCTTGGCCGACTTCAGAGCTTCGCCCTCGGTCAACAGCATCCTGTAAAAAAAAAGAGAGTAAGTTGGAAACTACTCGGTCGGTCGGTACCCCCATTTCTTCAAAACTGCGTCTTTAATTGCAGCCGCAAAATTTACCACGATACTTAGATAGTCTTTTTTGAGTTTCTCGATCCCGAGCTCAATCAGCAGCTCCAAGCTCTGTGAAAAACTCAGGGTGGGGACTGCAATTCGTCCTTCCACGATACCCTCGACGATGTCACAAACTGCAGTCTTCTCTTCATCCCAAACAATTTTTTTATCCATGGCAGCGATCTCTTCAAAAAAGAAGTGGAAGCATTCGCGCAAATCGGACAAGGATCTGCAATCTGCACCACACATTACAAAAAACAACCAAAAAATATCACAACTGACGCTTGATGGTGTCCCACAACATATCAAACACGCTGGTCTGTCTCAAATTGTCTAGATCGAAAGCGGTGGACATCAGCCTCTTGCTGGTAGTCACAGTGGTCAAAAACTCGCCGACCATGAATGTAACTTCCACGGAATCCATGGAGTCAACTTCTGTGTTGATAACAGTGGACTCACTAACTGACTTTGAAATCTCAAATAGCTTAATGAAGGAGTGGATGCGACTTAGCTCCTCCCAGAACTTTCGCAAGGGCGAAGATTTGTGGCCCGCCACTACTTGGAAGTTCTGAAAATTAATTTTAAATATTGTCGCAACAAGGCGGTCTACTACCATCTGGTTTTGGGCGTTGTTTTGAGACACTCCATGAATTTCTGTCGAAACAACCTGCAGACAAATATTCCCGTTGTATTCCGCGTTGTGCAAAGACGGGCTGTTTTTCAAATTGTGGCCAAACAGATTGTAGTTCTTCACAGAGTGAATTTTTATCTAAAATTGCCGAGTTGTTTGGAAGTAAATGGTTGTGAATAGGTTACCTGTGGATGTGCTGGCGTTCTGACATTCTTTAGGTGCTCCTTCTTCATGTACTCAATAGTAGTTATTTCGTCGTTCTCATTGTGACAAGGCAAAACATGCAACAAGAGTCTGGCGAATCGGCCCCCGAACGCCTTAGCCCCTAGTCCGATGGTTCGTTGGGAGTCGGTTCCGTCACAGACGCAAAATATGAGGTCATCCTTTCTTGTGCTGTTTTTGAGCTCGTTGTTTATAAACGACCTAAAAGATTGTTTCATACTGTGGTGCTAGTGCTAATGTACATCGATACCACCGATCAACACGTTAAATTGAAGTACTGTAAGAACCGAATCATAAAGACTACACAAGGAAACCAAACTCAAAAGGAAAAATTGATGGAAATTAGATTTCTCTTTTCTTCAATAAATCCGGTGCAAACGGAACACTAGCCCCGCCTTATATTTAGACGCTATTTGTTTACATGGAGTTCGGTCTCCTAATTTCTGTCATTTCTTTTTCTAGACAATCAAAATCTGGCCAAATTCAAATTTCGCGGGCTTTTTCAATTTCCAAATTTGACGTTCCGTTGACATTCCATCTTCAAAAAGTAGCGGGAAGAGAAATTACAAGCGGAAATAAAAATGGTGGCCTTATATGGTCGGAAATCTTCACCTCTCCCCTACATATAGGTTTAACCGATGAAATAAGTACCTAGCCTTATCTAAAGCAAGGGGGTGTTGCCGTCCTTCCTCGGCAGTCCAACTGGGGGGCGTGTCCACCAGCAGACCGTCGCTGCATATTGAATCATTCCCCCCTAGGTCAGTTTGCAGGGGGTTTCCAGTCAGTTCCAACTGACTTGTACTGTCTTCAAGACTAATTTCAAGGGCTTTTTGGGCTGGAGGGGTCTCAGTTTTTCCTTTCTAAAAGTAAGAGAAACTTGGAAAAATGTTATTCGGATCGTAACATACCTCTTGGTAGACTAATCTTATGGTGGTCCCCTCTTGCATCAGCAATTGCAAATAGGTGGGTAATTTTGTTGTGATTACTTTAATGTTCTCCATTACACTATAACCTATATTGAAGTTCGTTAAATTTGAAATTCAAACCGCTCTGTAGGTTGGGATGTAGGCACCTACTTTATCGACTCTGTCCCCAATTTGATTTAGAGATTTGGGTAGTAAGAGAAAGCATTAAAAAAAAACTAATTGTTACTCTTTATTGGAGACAATACGATTTGCAGTTGTCATTCATAAAATCACACCAAATATGATGTACAAAATCTACACATAAAAAAATATATACAAACTTTGGTTTAGAATTTCTTAGCTTGTCTACTGCCTCTACTAGATAACTGCTTTATCACAATCTAGAATGGACGGTTATTACGATTGCTTCCGGTTAGAAAACAGCAGCCTCCAAAGTTTTGATCTGGTCCCGCTTGGAAACACTGTTTTCCATTGATTGCTTACACTAGGAGTATTACACATTACACTGTCAAGATCCAACAAATATCTACATCAATAAATACTAGGTTAACTAAGTACATGGTGCTCAACTAATACTTAAACAAATCATCAGATGTCTTGATCAATACTAACTAAACAGATCACAATAAAAAAATCATATAAGTCGCTCCTCGGGGGGCGGTTTGAGGACGTGGTCGAGCTCCACTCTAGGGTTACAGAACTCCTGAGCGCTAGGGCTGTATGTGCCTCTGGTGGCGCGCTTGCTCCTGGCAATGTTCACCAGGACGGCTAACCCTATGGCGATGCCCACACTAATGATAAGCACTATAGGGACCACGATGTACAGCACATTCACGTGGTCCACCTGGCTTGCCGCCACCTGTAACAAATTTGTGATAATTTTGGGCTCCTACACAACACCACCACCCACCTTATAATCGCTGCAATTCTTCCCCGTGTACTCATCCTTACACCTACACATATATTCGGCCTTGTCCGTGCACAACGGCACACACTCCCCTTCTACGCACGGCCGGACCGTCTCGCAGGGGTTGTCCAGCTCGCAGAAGTGCCCACATTTGTTGGGTTCGTCGCAGGAGCACCGATAAGTCCCCGGCATGTTTTCGCACCTTCCCTGCGGCCCGCAAGGATTCCTGCTGCTCTGGCACTCGTCGATGTCCATCTCACACAACAGACCGTTGTACCCGGTGCCGGAGCAGTTGCAATCGTATCTGTTAACGCCATCGATGCAGACACCCCCGTTCTGGCAAGGATTACCCGTAGGTGAGAGACAGTCGTCGATGTTGTTCTCGCAAAACCTGCCGTCGTAGCCCCGTATGCAACGGCAGAACGGGACAGCTTGCGACGTGTTGCAACTGCCCTGTAGGCAATGCTTGCGAAGGCAGAAGGGGGTGTCACATAGGGGGCCCTCCATGCCTTCGAGGCAGAAGCAGGTAAAGTTGTTCCCCGTGGCTTCGTCTGTGAAAGGAATGTTTAGTAATGTTGGTTGCCTATCCTAAAGGATAAAATTCTTACTTGGTCCAGTCTTGCACGTGGCGCCCTCGTGGCAGGGTTTGTTGTCGCACGTGATCAGAATGGGGGCCTCACACTGCTTCCCCGCGAATCCCTCGGGACAGTCGCACTTAAAGGTCCCGATGCCATTGTTGCAGACGCCCCCATGTCTACAGGGGTTGCTCAGACACTCGTCGATATCATTCTCGCAACTGGAATTAACAATAAAGACATCTATAGTAACCAACGGCATAAAACTTACTATAATCCGTCGAATCCCGGTTCGCATTTGCATTCGTACTCGCCGATCAGGTCGATGCACGTCGCATTGTTCTCGCATTTGTTGTTCTCGCACTCGTTGATATCGATGGAGCAGTCGTCGGCGGCGTAGCCCTTGGTGCAGTTACACTTGTAGGTGTCTATAGGGTGGATGCACATCCCGTTATTGGCGCAGTCACTAGGGTAGCACAGGATGCAGCCGGTTTGGGGAATTACAGTGGAATCTAGTTCAAAGAAGTGGTTCTTGAGGGAAAGCTGATCAGTGGGAAAGAAGGGAAGAAGCAGGCCGCCAATTCGGACTTCGTTGAGACACCCCTGGAATTAAAAAGATATATGACAGAGCCGGTAATACCCGATATATGTACCTTAAATCGATCGGTCTTCTTGTCCTGATCCACCTTGTACAACAAGATGTCGCCCCCATCGTCGTTCACCTCCAACGAGTTGCTAGTGATCGACATCGTAGTGGTGACATCACTGACGGGGATGTACCCCGTCATGTTGTAATCCGAGCTATCAATCACGGCCTGGTAGTCGAACGTCTGCTCATCGCTGCCCGCAACGTAAATATCTCCGTTCTTTATAATTTCGGTGAAAGTGTCGATATCAAAGTTAACCACTTTCAGATTGGGAATCTCATCCATGACCATGTCCTTGAATCCGCCCTTCAGCATCGAGTTCCTGTATTCGAAATAGAGCGTCAACCACTGGCCTTCAAAGCGGTCTTTTCTGAACCGTTTGGTCTCCTGCTGGTTGTTCATCCTCCATTCGACGACCACTTCGTTGTGGTAGATAAAAATGACGAAGTAGTCGTCTTCGTACTTGGCAAAGAAAACTGTACCCCAAGAACGGGTGCGGTATGTAAGTTCTAGAGTGTCGTAAGTGACGGATTTAGTGGAGTTGGACCAAACAACTCGATGGTATTGCAGCGGAGGGGTCTTCCCATCGAACGTAGCGTTAGCCACGCATTCGGAACCGTCCTCCAGGTTCTTGCACACGGAGTCAGCGGGACATTTTTCTATTTCACAAAACTCCAGGTCCGAGCAGTCTTTGCCCTTGAAACCACGGGTGCATATGCATCTAGAAATTTGATAAAGCTATAGTTTTAAGCCGTTATCTATCACATATGTACCTGTAATCGTTCCACGTGTTCTCGCAAACCCCGTTATGCAGACACGGATTGATCTTGCACGAATCATCCGATCTGACCCCTTCTAGCACCGTCTGATTGTCGAACACCACCTCCCCAAATGACATGGGAATATCCAGCTCCTTCGCCATCAGAGGGAAGAACTCCACTACCATCGTAGAAGTCCCGTTGCTAATCTGCACATCCTGGATGATCCCTTTGAAGTGGACATTACTAGGGGGTGCAGCCACAACTGCTGAGGTGGTAGGAGCAATGAGGTCTGTCTTATCGTTGGCCTGACGCACAGGTCGGGTCTGTGGTGGGCCGCCCAAGAACAACACCTCTGCGTCCAAAGTCCCCGTGGCCGAAATCGTCTTCCTGAAGTACTCGGTACCGTTGATCTTAACTTGCACCAAGGTCACGTTACGTATCACCTACAAAAAAAAGTCACTACCAAAGATGATACAAAGGGGGGCGTAATGTACCTCTATGAGATGGTCGTAGCCGTTGTTGAGCTTGACCCCACCCACGGTGTAGGCCTCCGGGGTCCCATTGAACTGTATTCTGACCAGAAGTTCCCCGGTTTCGAGCTGGGCAGCGATGTACGTTTCATCCAACGGACCTTTCGATTTGGGGGATGAACCAAGATAGAAAATTTGACCCACCGATTGGCGCGTCCTGATGAACATGCTGATGTCGACGTTGGTGCGTACGGCTCGCTTGGGGGCGTTGTCCACGTACACTGTCACTAGCGAGTTGGTGATGTTCTCGTATCCGAACGTGGCGGCTGTGTAGTCTGCAATGATTTTTTTTCAAGTTACCAAATTATCCAAAAAAAGAAATGTGCATTGTTTACGTTGATCACAAAATGTGAATATAAGTGCTAAATTTAAAATTGTTAATAATTGCTTAACATCATCGCAAAAACTTACTGTATTGGCAAGTGTGGCCCAGATAGGGCCGCCCACAAGTGCACCGGAAATCCAACCACAGATCGGTGCAATGTCCCCCCGAATGACACGGATTGGGGTGGCACTGCGGCTGCCTCTGACAACTCACTTCCACCTGTTCGTACTTAACGGATGTAGCTTCCTGGTCTTGGGGCAGCACCCACTCTCCGTTGATGAGGACGTCTTCGGTACACCCAACCAGCGGCTGTCCGTGGGTCAGTTTCTTCAAATTATTCGGGGTACTCCCTATGTAGGTTACTGGAAAACTAGTATAGGTAGTACCGTTCGAATTTTCGTTAAAACTGATCGGGTAGATAGTTTGCTCGTCGTTGGCCGACAATACCAAATGGGTGCTGTTGATCGCGACAAATACTCTCTGCCAATTACTATCGTTTAAGTTGGAGCCGATAAAGACACCCTCCCACTTGTTCAGCAAACTGGAGTGGAGATTCAGTCGCCCTTTCGACAGCTCAAGGATGTAGTAAGTTAAGCCACGCCCCAAAGCCAATAGCCCGTCCCCTAAGGTGGTCTTGAATCGGAACTGGATATCGTAGCCTTCCTCCCGGGCCGTGCTGATCGTAATGAGAGATTTCCCGTTCAAGGACATGGTTGTGATCTTCTCGCAGGTGTGGCCGTGGAAGCCGTTGGGACAAGAACAGTTGAACCTGTGGATGTTCTCGTTGATGAGATACGGCTTGCAAGTGCCGTTGTTCAAACAGGGGTTGTCCTCGCAGCCTGTGAGCTCCACCGAGCAGTTTTTACCCCCGTAATTGGAGTCGCAATCACAGTAGTACGATGCCCGTTTGTCGATGCATCTTCCGTGGAGACAAGGACGGTACCGTTCACATTCGTCGATGTCGATGTCACAACGCTCGCCTTCGAATCCCTCATCACAGTCGCAGATGTACCCGCCTATTCTGTCGACGCACGTGCCCTCGAGGCACGGGGAGCTCTCGCATTCGTTGATGTCGATCTCACAGTTTTCGCCGGTCACGCCCTCCACACACAGACATTCGTAGCTGCAATTGAGAGATTGGTTTCATTTGAAGGGGTGGAGTTTGAGGTGTAGCTACGTACCCAGCGGCGTTGTCGTAGCTGAAAGGTCTGGTGAATATATCTGGAAGGTCACTGTCTGCAGCGTTTCCAATTTGGTACAGTGTTGTGTTGGATCGTTCCAAACACGTTCCGTTATATTTGCAGGGACCGTTTTCGCATTCGTTAATGTCTTGTTCGCAATTCTTCCCCGTGTAACCAGGGTAGCAGGTGCATTCGTAGTCCTTAACTTTGTCGACGCATTGGGCGCCGTTCTGGCACGGGTTACTGATGCAGTCGTCGATGTTGATTTCGCAATGAATTCCCGTGTAGCCGGTGTCGGTGCAATTACACGTGTAGGCGTTGAGGCCGTCTATACATTCGGCACCGTTTAAACAAGGCGAGGACTAGAACAAAAAGCAAATGTGGTAAGTAGTTAAAATTTGAAATAGAACTAATTACTTCGCAATCATCGATGTTGATGTCGCAGATCTTCCCAGTGAGCCCAGGTTGGCACACGCAGGTAAACTGATTGATCCCGTCGATACAGGTAGACCCAGACATGCAAGGCATGGACTCACACTCATTTATATCAATGGAACAGTCTTTGCCTTCATAACCAGGGGGGCATACGCACTCGTAGTTGTTGATCTGATTAATGCAGGTGGCGTCATTGCGGCAAGGCATGGACAGACACTCGTCGAAGTCCAAATTGCACCTCTCTCCCGTATATCCGGGCCTACAGTAGCACTGGAAGCTACCTATGGTGTTTTGGCAAATGCCTTCATTGCATATGCCCGGCCTGGCCTTGCATTCGTCCACGTCTATCTGGCATCGATCTCCTGAAAAATTTCAATGTCAGAAGATTGACTTTAAGAAGCCACCCCCTCACCTGTAAAATTCTTAGGACATATACACTCAAACCCCCGCTGGTCCCCCTGACAGATCCCCCCATTCCCACAAGGCATCTTTGAGCATGGGTCAATCTCCAGGCTGCAGTTTTCGCCCCCGTACCCCGTGGGACACCGACATTCGTAATCGTTGACCACGTCGACACACACTTGACCAAGGGGGCACCTCACGCCCACGCAGTCGTCAATGTTGGCCTCACAATGGGCCCCCGTGAACCCAGGTAGACAGTTACACGTGAAGTCGTGCTTGTTTGGGGCCGTTATACACGTGGCGTTGTTAAAACAGGGCTTAAGCTCACAGGCATCGTAGGGGATCTCGCACTGGGATCCCATCCACTGATCTGTGCAGTTGCAAATAATTCCCTTCTGCTGCTCTACGCAGAGGCCGCCATTCAGGCAGGGTTGGGAAAGGCAACTGTCAAATTTGCTTTCACATTGTTTGCCTGCAACAAAGGGTGAGAGATAAAGTGAAACTGCAAATGTGTACTGGTAGTAACACCCTGGCTATAATCAGCAGATAAAGAGCATACATCATACAGTGTGACTAAAAACAAACACATGCTGCAACAGCAACATTCCCAACAACATGCCATTGTACCAACACAAATCCACACCAATACCTGTGACGCAATCCTGCCAATAAGAAGTGACGCGACCCCCCTTTGTGCAGAACTCCAGCTGTGAATCACCAAACTATTAACTCACTTAAGACGCTCTCATGCAACTTGAAGGAACACAAGAATGTTATTCGGAAAATCGAACTACAGTGGTGACGAGAAAAGTCAGTTCTTTACCTGTGAATCCCGGCAAACACGAGCAGTTGAAGTAACCGTTCCAAGGAATGCAGGTGCCCCCATTTTTGCACACGCTTTTGGAGCAGATATCGATGGAACAGTTGGGGTAAATCCCCGGGTGCTCCGGTTTGCAGACGCAGCCGAAAGAGTTACCCGTTTCGATACAGTCGCCGAACTGATGACACATGGTGACGTCACAGGAAAATTGTCGTTCTTCCGATTCGCATAGTTCTCCCCTGAATCCGGGAGGGCAGCGGCACTTGAAACCGTCGCTGGTGTCGATGCAGGCGCCGTGGTTCAGGCAGGGCTGCGAGAGACACTCGTTCAGGCTCTGTAAAAAAGTGTTTTAACTGACTGCACTGCTAGCCACAGCAACTCCTCACAATTTGACACCGGTCGCCCCCGTACCCTGGAGGACACTGGCACAGAAAGCTCCCGTAAGTATCGAAACACGTCCCGTGATTCAAGCAGGGCCCCGTCAGGCACTCATTCACGTTGATTTCGCACATCCGCCCCGTGTACCCCGTCCTGGTGCAGTCGCACGTAAAATTATTCAACCCATCGTGACACAGCCCTCCGTTCTTACACGGGTTCGGTTTGCATTCGTCGATATTCAACTCGCATCTCTCGCCCAAGAAACCGGGGAGACAGATGCACTCCACGCCTCCGTTGTACGTGCACGTGGCCCCGTTCTGGCAAGGGTTGTGTTGACATTGCGGGTGAACGACCACTTCCTTCTCGCAGAGCTTTCCGGTGAAGTTGGGAGGACACCAGCAAGTGTATTCGCCGGTGCTGTCGGAGTTGCAGGTGGCGCCGTTTTTACACACTGGGGGCGATTTGTCGCAAGGGTTGCCGACGTCGAATTCGCAGTTTTTGCCGGTGTACCGGGGGAGACAGGAGCAGGTGTAGCCGTTGGGGGTGTTGTGGCAAGTTCCGCGGCGCATGCAGGGCTCGGTGAGGCAGGCGTCGTAGCCCTGCGGGCTCTCCTGGGGAGTGCCTGAAAGTTTCAGTAGCGATGTCAGGTTCATGACTTTCATGTGGCTACCTAATATTTTGAAAAAGACACTTGAGTTCACTGTGATTCATGGAAAAACTTTTAGAAAATTGTGAGGTTATGTCAATTTTCATGGCACTCTCAGGATATGTGGTACTTCAACACCAAATATGATTGTGGTTATGGTAGCATGGAAAAACCCGTTTGGTTGTAAACCATTCCTGGTCATTGTTATCAAAAATGAATAAAAGGTAGTAATTTGCATTACAAAGCCGAATCGCGTCCTAATTACCACCAAGGTAAAGCAGCAGCCACAACTCTCAGCCGAATGACCTTGAAAACCTAAACTAGGATACTTACAGCTGTCGTCCGGAATGGGGCACTTCTCAAACCGCACATTATGGTTGTACAAAATCACAGACTTATCGAAAACCAACGACGGTCCTTCTAGAAGGCACCCACTGAACTGCTTCCCCACCAGAAGCACGGAAGCCCCCTCGTTGTACAAACTGGGACTAGTCAGAAGCTCGCTCTGATAAGTCGAATTTGCAATCAACTGAAACTGCACATTACAAAATCCATCGCAACTCCCCGTCGACTTACCCTTTGTTCGTTATCAACTATCATAGTCAGGTTCCCCAACTCATACTGCAGCACCACCACATGCCACCTCTTGTTCAAGAAATTGCCTTTTATCTTTTTAACAAACTGTTGTCCTGCAGTCTTGGCCGAGAAGACCACCCCTTCCGAGTTCACGTACAGTTCGAAGGAGTCGTCGTTTTGCTGCTGCTTGAACAGAGTTCCGCCTGAACACGTTCTGAAGCTGAGCCCTGTTTGGCGCTTGAGTGAGATGGTGGTTTGGAGCCTTAGGTACGAGGACCCATTGAAGTAGGCTTCAGATTGGTCTGAAGGGCTCAAGGTCAGGCCGTGGGTGTGCACGCAGCAAAGCACTGAAAGGAAGTAATGCTAGTGTCAGTAATTGTCAAGTCTTGTTGTCGACCTTAACAATACAATTGCCATACATGAGTCGTCGATTAAAGAGAGGAGTTCTTTTGTAATTATGTCTGTTATAGGTTCGCAAATGCTACTGTGGGAGAGGAAACTCTAATTGAATAAATCACAATACAAAGTGACACCTTTCAGGAACTAGAACTGTGTGAATACCATGGATAAGTCAGCGACTGGAAGAATTTTCTTAGAGCATCATAAACGCGGTTATCTAGCAAGAACAAAAAATCGGGAAAGGAAAAGAAATACGAAATTAGGAACATGGAAAAAGGTCAGAAGATTGGGGATGGGATGTGAAGTGCAGATGATACACATTCCTGCACTTCAAATTGAGACAGTCACCCGCCACTCAGGTACGTTATCGTTTTTGTCTTTGTCTAGCACTTTAATACATCTTTGGATCTCTTTCAGACACGTGTATTTCAGATAACTTACATATAATTTGCAAAACAAAGAGTGGCAACAAAGAACCGTGACGCTGACTTAATAAGAAAACCGCCTTCTCTAGCGGTCTTCGTTACGGAACGGTGGCTTGATGTTTACATGGGTTGACTTCCTCAACAATGTGGTTCCACGGGATATTCGCGCATATACATTATTATACCAATTAGACCTTCAAATTTTCTCCCCGAAAAACCATTTGGGAGATTACGATGACCTATGCAGATGACGTTATTTATGCGTCATGCTTGGACTTCCTTGTAATATTCTTGTAGGCAAAATCTTGTCAAGTGGTTTACATAAGGCGCACGTGTTTAAGATGTAGACGATTACAAAGGATCAAATTAAGAAAGGGGAAGTTTTGAATATTTTTGACGACAGATGTGGTCGTAAGAACGACACTTTGTGAATTATTCTTGCCTTTGTTATAAAAAAATGACCGTCAGACTGGGTCGAACTTTTTAGTTTCACCACAATTTCATCTCGTTAATCTGAGCGCTCCAGCGCGAAGAACCTTGCAGATCGAATCTGTTTGAACAGGTGGGTGTTTGTCGCATTGTTAAAATTAATCTTATGAATCTGGTAATCTAAGACACCATCTAACTCTTACTTCCTACTTTTATACTTGTGCTCGAAAGTTTTTTCCGAGATTCTCACTTCCGGATTGGCCCCCGTTGCGGCGGTACCCCAGTTTTGCGTAATATTATTTCATATTTCTACACCACTGGGCACCCAAGAGTTAAAAATCTTTGACCTACATGCTTGCGGCGGTGTCAAACCCACGTATAATTGCAAAAATGCAGATTGCTGCCACGAGGGGCAACCACCAAGACAAGAACTTCTTGGTGGGTGACTAACAGGCGAGCTAAGTTCTTGGAATTACTTACCTAGAAGAACACTGATCGTGTCCACTTTCCAACCGTCGAAATACATGGTGGTTTCCAAGAATTGGGGGTGGTTGTGGGAAAATCACCAGTGGCACATATTTTCTTAAATGCTGATTGTAGAACTTGAATTCACGTTCAGGTGCATCTACATAGCATTTAGTTTAATCCAAATAAAATCGTTTTATTCACAACACAATGGAATTCATACACAACGACACCCAGCGACCACAAAACAACCATTGACCATTGACGGAAGAGTGGCAGCAAGTGGTTTCAAGTGGTTTTGTCTGTTGTTTTCGATTCGCGAGGTTGGCATTACTGGTGTCACCAAATAAACATCTAATTTTGAATTATACAGGGTTTACATCAGTTCAAGCACATTACGGGTTTAGATTTTGTCACTAAATTTAAGGGGGCACACAAGTGTTTACCCTATTCGTTGTTTATACATGACGTAAAATATTGTTTCGTTCAAAATTCGCGCCATATTGTGGGTGGTCGCCCTTGTCACTTGTCACCATAACCACGTAACCTAACCTCACTTAATTTGTTTTGGTTTTTCAAAGTATCGAACATGGCTCTATACGACAACAAATACTGGCTGCTTTCCCACATACGAAACTCTTTCGTTTCCACAGACGACACAGGTTTGGCCCCGGCCCCAAAATTCCAGCTCTGTAGCTGTGCCCCACAGGTATGTGTGAGCTGATCATGGCAGGAGAAGAGGGGCTCCGAAAACACCTCAAGCAAAACCTGGATATGTACCCCGACGAGGAGGACAGCGAGGACGAAGACGACCTTTCTCATGAATCCTATGACCTGGAACTGGACACCGACTTTCCAATTAGGTACAGATCCAACACGGCGGTTCGCCTGGAAAAGCTGGAACAAGTCAAGAAGAAAACCAGCAAGATAAGACACGTCAAGTGGGAGAACCCGCCCTCGGCGTTGTCGCAGGAGCAAATTCTTGACTTGTTTGAAGCCAAAGACCCTGCGACTACCTCCGACGAGGGAAAGCGGTCGTTGTTTGCAAAGAACTTTAAGCAGTACGGAACGATGCCTTCCAACCCTTACATCCAACACGCAAAGTTCGACGGTAGCGGCCACGTCAACATGCAAACCAAGAAGTACAGGATTTTCTTAACAATGTTGCCAGAGCACCAAAGGAACTACCCCATGAATGTCTGCTGTACCATCAACGCCAAAATTGCGGATCTCATCGGTCTCATCTTGTTAAAGTGCAGGTACTAATACAATTGCCACTCTTCCCCATGTTGTTAGTACAATGTTTGAGGACCACCCTTGGAAGCCTGTAACCAACTATGGCCTCTACATAACAGAGGAAGACGGCGAAGTCGACAGGGACTTTCCCTGCCTGGACCCGCGAGAGAACATCGCCAAATTCGGCTTCTCCTGCTTGGGCTTAGTAGAGCACTCAGACCCCTCCAAGTGTGTGAGCTTCAGCAACTTTGAAACCACCGCAGTCCTAAAGTCACCCGACTATGACAAAAAATCCAAAGGTAACAAGAAAATTTCTGTTGCAGTGATAACAACTTTCTTTCTAGACACCTCTAAATCAGACCAGGAAAAGCAAATCATCTCGGACCTTGAACTGATGAACACCCACAAGAAGTCGATGGAGGCCCCCTTGTACACCTCCTACCACGTGTACATGCTCACCAAAATGCGCGGTCGGGTAGAAATCCACCTCGGAATCAGCGGGGAGAAAATCGAAATCGACCCCGTGCAAAAGAGCTCCAAGTTCATGTTGGTGAAGCAGAAGCCGATCAACCACGATATGGACATGATCGCCTGGTGCGAGAGAGTCGAGGTCAAGAGCAACAGGACCGTTTTCAGGATTTTCTACAGCGCGGGCCCCACTCAAGATATCGGTAGGTATTGATGATTGGAGGCTTTTGTTAACGGGGGGTTTGTAGCTGCTCCCTCGAGTCCGATTCTGCACGGCAGCACCACTTTTAAGAATTACGATTTTGAGGCCGATTGTGGCACGGCCGACGAGATCGTGAATAAAATCAGTCTGATATTGGAGCTCAGATCAGGGGACATGAGGAAGGAGTACATGGCGGCGCAGGAGCGGAAGTTTTACAAGAAGAAGGGGCTAGTTTAGTTAATGTTATTGTAATTAAATGCTGTTTAATACTTTTTAGAAAGTGCCCAAATTGTATTTCTGATAACATAACCTCCAAGTCCGTGTCGTTTATAAATGGTACCCAACGTTTCTTAGGCCACAAAACACTAATTGACCTTTAGTTATTGATTCGATTAACTAATTCAATAATTGCATAGGTCTGTAGTCATTTGGGGCCTTTAACACGAAATAACCTCAAATTTGAATGTCAATTAGGTTTTATCTCTCCGAGGACCATAAACCAGTGGAGACATAAAATATCAACCGCTAGACAATATTTTCACACTAAGATAAGATATACAACAATTATGTTGCGATAAATTTTTACAACAAAGCCAATGTTTTGACGTTTGCCCTAACCTCGCCGCTCCGTGACTGACATCTGCCGTTCGAGTCATCGTCCCCAAGAAGTGTCGCTATGTTTGTGACGAACTTCAATTAATAATATATGGACGGAGAGCAGTGAAGCCCCATTACTGCGAAACGAACATTCCCACGTATCAGGCCTACGACAATGGTGATAACATAGCTCTTAGCTCTGCACAACATGGATCTCTTTCTATTCATGTTCATGGTTTTTATATCCTTTTTGGTCGGAATTATCGTAACTTTGGTAGTGCAATATTACATTTTGTACTCCGTCTTTCAAAGGAGCCCCCTAGTTAAGCCGTCAGACAGCCGCACTTCCAGCAATTACAGTTTGCCTGATGTGAGTACTGACCCCTGTTGTTTATTTTGTTTAGCAGCTGTTTTAGTCTTTGAAGCAGCAGCTGGAGAATGAGGACCCAAGTGAAAAAGGCAATTCCACAAGTTTGTCTGTCAGCTTGGTCTTGCAGTTTCTGTTTCATGAGTTGAGGTACTCAGAAGGGATTAAGAGATGGTTGTACAAAAAACTTAGTTTGGAGTTTGAAGAACTCTTGACCAAGACCACAATAGGGAAGTTCTTTGAAGTGATCAGTGTGAGTACTGCTCTAAAGGGAGTGTGCCCCCTTAGTAATCACCCATGTAGATTAGGGACATGAACCTTGGCAACCACTTCCCCAACATCAAAAATATCAGCGTTGAAGACGTCAAAATAGACAACAAGGAGGGCTACATTGATAGTGTGAGTCTGTGTCTGGATCTGGACTACACTGGCAGCTTTCTCTTAAGTATAGATGCAAAAATGAAATTTGGAAAAACAGCCTATTTGTCCATTAAAGGTACCAGACTCACTAGCCCTGGTTCCATTTCTAACTAGTGTTATTTCAGTTAACAAAGTGAATGGGTTAGTTAGACTTCAGTTCACTAGGCACCCATACACCCATTGGTCATTTAGCTTTTATAGTGATCCTGTTATTGAGTTAGAAGTAGAGTCCCATTTTCAAGGGCGGCAGCTCCAGTCAAACATCACAAGTCTGATAGTAAATCAAATTAAGAAGGCCATCAGGAGGAAGCACACTTTACCTAATTATAAGATAAGGTAATATTGATATTTTACAATAGATGTAGGTGGAGGCTTGGTGACGTAAAAAATACATGCAAGTTGCTCGCATATGGTGAATGACCGCCCCCAGGAGTTTTTATGAGCAATTGCGCCAGAAAATTGTATTTTCGCTTAATCGCTTATAAAGAATGTTGCATATAACGGCCGGTGTTGTCGTTATATTATTGTAAATAGAAGGCTTGAAACAATCAAACAGAAATACTATACCGGCGCATCCACCATTGTTACTCGTAGTGTCGTCAAATATTTTTCGTCTTCCTGTTCTTTGTGGCTTTTGTTTTCGTGCGATTTACCAATGAAATTAATCCATTTACTTATCCATGGTACCTGGAATTGTTGCTGAACTAGCCCTTCCCTTCCAGATACAAGCCCTTCTTCATCAAGACAGACCCCAGTCAGCTGGACATAGAAGACGCCGAAATAGTTCCACAAGGCCAACTCGAAGTCTCGTGCATCGACGTCACGAGACTAGAACTTCCCCATTTAGTTCAAAACGTTTATTGCACAGTCGCCGTCGGTAACAACCTCCCGTGCCGCCCAAATTCCTTTCATTACTTCGATCGTCATTTCAGACACCATTCCGTGGATTTGCCTGTATGAATCGGACGGTCAAACCCACATGATCCTCGAAGTCACGATGACCAAACTGAAACAAGCCCAACTGGGTGTGATATTCAAACAGGAGAAGAGTTCAGTGTCCATTGAAAGCGTCTATCTACACGGCTGCGCTTTCCGTTCAGGCCTAAAACCGGGTGATATTGTTCTAGCCGTCGAAAACAAAAGCGTTAATAGTGTTCCTCAAGTCGCCAAATTCATCAAAAACGTGACCTCGTCACATGTTACTCTACGTGTGAAGCGGGTGGTAGAGACGTATCTCATAAGGAAGAAGCATTCTGATAAACCAGAGAAAGGTACTACTCATTTTGAAGAAGGTGAGACGGACGAGGGCAGCTTCATCATCGTGGACACCCTCGACGTGAAAAAGAAGACTGAAGCAGAGAAGACCTCCAAGAGCCTTAGCAACGAAAACGTGTCCAAGTTTGCTCAAACCATCGGGAACTTCACTCTCCGGAAACGGAAGACTTCCGTCTCGGAGAAGTCGGAAGTCAGCACCAAGAGCACCCCATCGTCCAGTGGGCCGGGGACCCCCCAGCATGGGGGCCACAGACAGCATTCGATACCTGTGTTGAGTTCGACAAAGAAGCTTTCGATCTCGGAGCTTCCGGAACTACTCCGCGAAGGGTCGGACGGCGATGCCGCCGTTATCGAAGTCGGAAAGAGCAAGGAGTTGAGTGCCAACTCTTCGGTGCTGTATTTCAACGACGACTTTCAGTTCAATTTAAAGGGGGGGATTAAGTACCTGAATATCAATGTTTGGGGTACACTTGTCGACGACAAAGACGTGTTGCTGGGATACGCCAATATACCCCTGAGTCATGTGTTGAACGAGTGCTTTAATAGCGTGTTGGGGCACTATATGAGGAGGTACTCGTTTCTGCCGCCCGCTTTTTCTCATCCAAATAAGTAAGTGTTCTCGTTTAAAAAGATAAGGTTGTGGAGAATGTTTTGTAGCCAAAACCACCCTCTAATGTCCCATTCCGGTTTCGAGCACGTGTTTTGCTACGGCGACGTCCTCCTGTCCTTCATTTGGTCCCATGAAGACGACGTCGAACTCAAACGGAAGATGTCCACAGATATCCTCAATGCTGATATAGAACAAATTTCTACCTCCTCGGCTCTCAAACACGATTTCATCAGGACCCAGTTCCACCGGATAACCCACTGTGATTTCTGCTCCAAGAAGGTACACTAACGTCGTCCTTACATTAGCATCTAAACTTTTTGTTGCAGATCTGGCTCAAGGACGCCGTTCAGTGCCGCGAATGCGGCCTCTGCTGCCACAAAAAGTGTATAGCCAAATGCCAAACAAGCACCGCCTGCGTCCAAAGCGACAAGAAGGAACCGGAAGCCGTACAGCCGGAAATAACAACGACTGAGCCTATAGACGAGGTGTCCTCCGACTACACCGACGCCAGTCTGAAGAGAGTCAACAGCTTTAAGAATCTGGCTATTCCAGGTACACGCAACCTAAAAGTCACACGCCATGCGTAACCAACGAAAATGTTACAGGTGCGTACTTATTGTCCAGTGTATCAAAGAGCCTGCCGCCTTCACCCCAGAGAACACCAAGTCGTAAACAATCGATAAGTTGTATAAATCCGTTCTCTTTGTGTCCCAGCGCCTTGGAAGAGGTGCTGAAGAAGCCGGAAGAGGCGTCTCAGAGTGTCAATCGTCTGCTCGAGCAGGTGATGCTGTGCCCGCCAGACGAGTCGCTGATGGATGTTGCCAAAGAAACGGGGAAGCAGCTGTACGTAAACATGTCGCACGAGGAGAGGGTGGAAAAGGTCAACGTTATGGTGAGTTCAACCACCGCAGTCCGGAAAAAGAAATGATAATCAAAAATATTCTTCACGCCCACAGATGGCGGAACTGAAAAAGACCCTCGACTCCGTCACCATGGAGCACATGGAGCTCTCCAAACAGATGGGCAGCCAGGAATCCGACGCGGAAAAGACCAAACTGGCGTTCCTAATCGGACAAGCCGACGCCAAAGTCCAGGGCCTCTCGGTACTGATGCTCCACTACTGTTCAACTTTGCAGCATACACAAGAAAAAATTGTGTAAGTAACACAGACAGTATTAATCATTTTAGTCGGGCACAAACCAAACCATATCCGTTTTAATTTTTATACAATTTTTACTTTTACTAGACCACGTTGTTTAGATGTTTACGTTTTAAAAAATTTGGAGACCGCGGCAATTTTTACAATGTCTACAGGGTGATTTCTGATTGCGCCGACCGCTCGAAGTTACCAAGTTGAAGTATAAGTAGTCGGCACTTTTACGAATCACCCTGTTCGGCTAGGTCTCCTCGGATTTGCACTTTTGGACTACTTTCCATTCCCTGCATTTGCGTTGTATACTCTCTTCTCTAGTCAATTAATTTCGTACTTAACACTTTTGTACTCGTAGTGATGTATCAACCAGGTAGCGACGCATTTTATTTCTAGGAGACGTAAATATTCAACTATACTTACTGTGATAGCGTAGGGTGTAGTGACATTTTTACTTTGAGTTTTAGACGTTGTTGTAATACCAGTTTTTGGTTAGTTGTAAGCCCATATACAGAGAGGCTCGTGCAAGGGAAATCAGTATTCTTTTTTAATAGAGTTGTATTTTATTGGTTGACGGTTGATGCGACTGAGCCGTGACGTGACAAAAACCCACAAAATGCTTTTCAAGTGAGACTCAAATCAAACGTTTTTTGGTGACGTCCTCTCAGTTGTGCAAACTGTAAGATTTACTCTAGTGATTTAAGTAGGATTAAAAATTTTTAGGTCGCGATCGTCCAGGTAGTTTTTCATTTCGTGCTGTATGTCAATTTTTAATTTTTATACATTTCGGTTTAGGTGACATATATTTTGTAATAATAAATTTTGGCTTGCTTCACAGAAGTTTTTGTATTTTTTACCTGCATACTTATATCCGTAATGCCGACTGCTGGGTTCCCAGTTAGTGTCGATGGGCTGATTGTAGTCGCAGAATCCTATGATAGTCACTTTGTATACGTTCCCGCCACTTTTTGAAAATGAAATGTCAATGACGTCACAAACGTCAAATTCGAAAATTTAAAACAAACCGCGAAATTAGAAAGCCGTGGTTCCCCTATCTATCCCATAGCCATCGTTATTCCGAGGCTTCAAGTGAAATTACTATATTTTTACAATCTCTTACTAAATACGTATGTATATGTAAATATATACGCACGTAATAAGTATATTATATAAACATCTCTGTTGCTTCTACTTCTCGAAATGACTAATTACTATTTCCGCACCCAAGCTCGACATATACTCAAGCCATCGATAAAGTACCGCAATTACCTCCAATTTTGGCACCATCAAAGACGGCAAGTTCGAATAGATTTAAAACTGCGTACGAATTGTTTCAATCAATTTCACTAAAGTCACTAAAACACCGTTTATTAACAGTCCTAACCTCGTTGTGTCACCATGATCACTAAATTCCCCAAAAATCACCAATTTTCCGCCATTTTGGCGCCAATATAATGGGACAAACCAATAGCGGTACTTTATCTATCCAAGTGTATCCAAAGAGTTTACATCTCGAGCTCGAGCGAGGACACCTATGAGCGAATAGTTACATTACTGCAAATGTCTACAGATTCCTTTAAGCTTCCAGCCGAACAGATTCCTATCATGTTATCATTCAAAATTAATTTACAAGATTAGAATTTTGATGAGATCAATTTTTTTATAAAACGGGTGAGAATAACTACAGAATTAATTTTTTATTAACGCATTTATAATCAATGTCTACCTAAATGATGCATTATGTATTTCCAAAGCTATTTCAAACCAAAATACAATAAATATTCCATTGTCGGCATCATTTTCAGCAAAATTAGAAATGGTTTTACTCCGCCCCTGTTCACAGCCCTTAAGGATTTTTTCATGGCTATCTATTGGCTACACTGAATTTAAGCTTATTTCGTAATGGTTGCTGCAAAATCAGCCAATAAGAATTTGGGATCTCTCCCTCAACAACCCTGCAGATGCAGGCCCGTAAAAAATCGGTTTATCGGATTAGTCCGCCATGTCTCTATTCCCTTTGGGAAATAATAATTGTCAGTTTGTGATAAGTTACAATGTAGGAGCGAGCGAAGCGAGCTGGTATTCATAAACGATGCGAATCAGCAAATTGAATATTATTAACCGAGTTGCCTACAAGATTTTGTGTTGGATTCTAGAAATCAATAATTCGAGTTAAGGGATCGCTGAATTGTCTTGGAAGAAGCAATCGAAATGGGAACGAGAATATACATGAATAACAAGAAAACTCACATTAAGAATGACATAAGTTTTCACATAAGGAACATACAATTTTGTATGAAACTCGGCTCTAATGGGGAATTATTGATTCGTCTTTCTTTTATAACAATGTTGTCGTGGAAATTTAGATTTGCATATTTTTTTAGTTCCCGAATCTCATCTTCGAGTTTTGCAATCTCAGCATTTGGAAATCTAAAATATTCGAGACACCTACCGCAAAATTTTAAAATTTTTATCTAATAAAAAAATAAAGAAATGAAGAATTACGAAAGTCTTCAAAGTTTGACTTTAAACAACGCAAAAGGAACATAAAATCTTGTATGAAACTCCTCTGTAATGGGAAATTATCGACCCATTTATTTATGAATAGTAGCTCGCTTTGCTCGCTTACATATTATGAAATCGTTTCAAACATAAAAGACGAAATAAATGTTTTAATTGTAAAAGAATTTATCTTTCTTCATTTTGTTAATTTTATTGTATCGAAACTCAAACTTGGCATTTGAAAATCAATAAATTAGATAACCAACTCAGTTACATACAAGATTTTGTGTTCGATTCCAATAAATAATCAGAATTCAAAATTAATAATAATTTTCAATCATCAATTTTGTCTTTTCGTTTGTGACAATTTTATAATATATGAGCGAGCGAAGCGAGCTACTATTCATAAACAAAGCGGGTCAACATGTAATTTCTCATTACAGCCGAGTTTCATACAAGATTTTATATTCCTTTTGTGATTATATAATTTACTAATTCGCATTGTTTATGAATACCAGCTCGCTTCGCTCGCTCTTAGATTCTAACGTGTTACAAACTGAAGAACGAAATAATTTTTTTATTGTAAAAGAATGGTACTTTTCTACCAAAACACAAAATCTTCTCTGTTATTGATAAACAATGCCAATCAGTAAATTACATTATTAACCCAGTTGCATACAAGATTTTGTGTTCCTGGACAAAGGTATTATAGATATTACACATTCTTTTACAATACAAAAATGATTTCATGGTCCACCTACGAAAAGTTTCTCAGATCTTGGAATTTGGCATCTGCAACCTAGAATTTGGTGTCTGAAATCGAGAATCGCAATCAAAAATTGTGCGTGTCAGCTCCGACGCGCGACTGGAATAACTCTTCAAGTGCGATTGTTTTTGAATATTTTTATTTTTTGTACTGATTTTTACGTCCCGATGTGAGTACTATGGATCTAATTTTATAAAAACATAATAAACATAATTTATTTTAAAAAGATTTTACTTTTAATGAATTATTTAAACGTTACATATTTTACAACATCAAATTAATTAAGTTAAAAAATCCTGCAGCAAAATAAGTCAAGGAATTATCCTGGTCCTGTATAACAAAATAAAAGAAATTTTAAATTGTTTGAAAGTCAGACCCCTAACTTAAGAAGCTATATCGAAAGCAGTATAGGGTGCAGCTTGCGCAACGGGTGATACTTCGATGGTTGGTGGTGAGATGGCTCTTAGGTACTATTTCCGTTAGAATCTCTAATTTCCGGTCGAATTCATAAAGGAATCAAGCCCAATGTATGCACAGTTTTTCACACCAGTGCAATAATTCCGTCCTGACCTGACGTCACATTGAAAAAATCTTGAATTATGCAACAATGTCCATAGAGGCCAATACCACGACGGTCATAATTAATAATAATAAGCAATAATTGGTATTGTAATGATCGTCTGGTTCTTATCAGCCGGTACACGGGTACAATGCGCGCCAAAAGTCTGTATTTGCACAACAATTATCGACAACAACAACCGGAATAATTGTTATTATTGTTAAAGTGGGTTAATCTGTTTAACAAATTACGATCCATGCGATTTTATTTATGTAAGAAATGTAAGTAGCGTGTTCCTGTAATAAAACCGAATCCGCAATTAATTTCACGAGGTAATTTCGACAAGTGGTCACGGAAAACGAAGGCAAATGTCAACATGAAGTTGTTGGGAATATTTTGCTTCCCAGAGGATTGGTTCGGATTTTGGATATATCTAAATATTTTTTATTTTGTTTTTAGTTTAATTTCGATGATCTGAATAGTTTTACGTTTTTTATCGTCTGTTTAAATTTTGTTATCTTCTAGGCCTCTCTTTCTTGTATTTCGTTCTGCTACTATTTTTGTTTTCTTATATTTTATGTTCCATTTTTTATCGCTCCCTTAAATTTATCGACAAAAATTTTCTCCCTCTTCTTGATGAAGTTACCAAGCAACTCGTTTTATGTATTTTTGCTAATTTAATGTCATAATGAAATACAAAGTTGTGCAAACGCGAACAAAGGAAACGTCGTCATCTCAGCAACGGAGATCCCATCGATTTTGTTGCAGAACTTTTAACCTTTGATGACGCAAAATAAACTTTCGTAATCCATATCTCAGGTGAGGAAAGATGAGTTTTGCTTGAACCGCGCAGGATTTTAGTACATCTTTAACGATTCTGGTCACGTTGGATTTCGGGAGGTCAGGCGTTTACCATTGTGCATCTCGATTCTTCCGCGTTTCTTTGGCTTTCTAATCTTAAAGTTTTCCGTAAAATTTTGTGAAAATAATTCCCTCTTGCCAAAAATATACAGGTCCCTGCAATTGTTTGTCAAACTCAAGATGGTCGGAAGAATTACTCCGTAATTTTTTTGCCGCTCTCATCCGGAACTCTCAACCACTGATTAATAATTACAGAATACAATAACCTCCATCTCGCGAAGGTAAAAAGCATCATTTAGACCAGCACACGTACAATCTGCCTCATAAATCGCAGCTAGACCTAACGAGGTGCATAATTTTTTCCTCCACCTCCAGCCTGTCCTTAACCCAAACAATTTCATTGTTGAATATATGCTTAAATGGAATTATTCTATGCGTAAGACCGCCATGGTCCAGCAGGTACATTCATCTTAAGAAAAACACGGGTTCGTGACAACCGACCTTGTTGAAAAGACATTTTCTAACGTAATTTTTTCACGGGCTCGGAGAGGTCGAAAAATTTCGACGTGCACTATTAACCGCTGAAAATAAAGGTTGAGGAACGATGAGGCAGTTTGGCGCCAAGGCTGATGCAGCCTTATTACTTATTGAAGAAAAGGCGATTTTGTTGATTTGAGTATCATTACGGAGGAACTGGATGAAGGTAAACTTCGATAATCGATATTTCATAACAGTAAATCGTCCAGTAGGGGTAATAGATCGGGATTGTCAAGTATTTTTTGCATTGTCATTGTGGGGTCAAGTTTGACCAGTTTATGGTCTAGAATGAAAACATTTTGGATTGTTAGTTGTTCAGGTAGGATACTTAATTGCAACCACAAAAATATTCAACAACTTGCGTACCGGGAATGTTAGTCATTTGCACTCTTATCAGTATTGCCACGAATGGAGTCGTATCTGCAATTTAAATTTTTACTCACTATATATCACAGTCATATAGAGAAACGAAAACAACACTCACTTGAAGCGCCGCTATAAATTTTATTGTCGATACCTGTCGATCATCACTAAGTTTATAGCAATTTCGTAAAGACTAAACATTTCTAGTTCAAACATCATTATCAGAATCCGCGATAACAAGTCATAAACTAACAATGACTGTTTGGTGCCTTTCGACGATCATGAATAATCAGAGATTGTAACGCTTCTTGGAAGATTCGACACTAAATATGTAGTTAAATTTTATCTGTGGTTGTCGTTTTCATGCCCATATCGTACAAGCAATTTGGTAATAAAAGTTGTTTACTAATGTAGATTTTTATCTGTACTAAAAACTGTAATTTTTTGTTCACAGAAAATGCTAAAATATGGGCTCGCAACAATAATCAAAAATAACCTTGGTTTAAGAATCTCAAATTAATGAAAAAAATCTTTGAACTTCAAATTTTTTTAGCCATCATCCCTACTATTAATTCCCCTTTTCTTAAATGACACTTCCAAGGGCTGTTCCTGATGTCAGTCTCATTTTATGTGGTCTTCAAGATGGCCCTAATTTAATAAAATTGCGATGTGGAGACTCGTTTGAATTTTTTAAGAATTTATTTTAAAGAACTGCACCCATAAATAAAAAATTACCATGGGGTAACTCGTTCGAATAAAAAAAACATTGAAGAGCCGCATCCTAAAATTCCTATTGTGACTTTTTCAATTGATAAATGACACTTCCAGGGGCTTTTACTGACGTCAATTTGATTTTTGATCTTCCAGTTCAATAAAATTACCATGTCGCGGTTCGTTTGAATTTTTTAGGAATTTATTTTCAGGAATTGCTTATACCTTGCCTATTTTACGTTTCTTATAATAAAAACGTTAATCAAATAAGTAAAATTAGAAAAATATAGAACAGGTTTATCAAATGTCAGAGATTAGATCTGATTCCAGTATTTTTTTAAGGAAGTAGAATGTGCTTCTCGTCTAATCAAAACCGTAAATTTTATACTTATCTATGTCTATGTCACTGGCCGGAATTTAGTTCTTTAAAATTTAATTCACTTTAATCTCGGTTTAATAAGCTCGAGTTGCGTGATTATATTTTACACGTTTAAATATTTTTTTCGCCATTCTAGCAGCACATTTTTTGCGCAACATGTGATGATAAAAAACATGCTAATTCGAACGAGCTGCTCTAACAGGTGAAATTCCCAATGATTAATTATTGACAAAATTGCAATTGCGCAGGATTAATTTATTTCTCACACAATTTGGAATTATTTATGTAGATGTAAATGATAAAACTGTAGTCTGCAGTAAAATTAAATTGGGTCGTGGTAATGAGTAGCAATTCTTCTAATCATTTATTGAAGTTATTAAATTATAGATAAAAGGGAATGGTGGGAATCAGTTGCTTTAATAAAAGAATTATTTTTTACGGCTCCCAGACGAATGATTCGCCATTTGGAATGTCTTCTAAATTAAATAAATACTTTTAGTAAAATTTATTTTAAAGAGCTGCACCCACCATTCCTATTATTACTTTCTCAATTCAAGGGCTTTTACTAATGTCTATCCAATATTTAATCTTTAAAATGGCCCAAAATTTAGTAAAATCAAGATGTCGAGGCTCGTTTGAATTCTTTAAGAATTTATTTTCAAGAGCTGCACCTATTGTTACTTTCCCATTTTTTAAATGACACTTTCAAGAGCTTTTACTGATGTCAATCTCATTTTTGATCTTCAAAATGGCCCAAATTTAGTAAAGTCAATATGTCGGGCTTCGTTTGAATTTTTAAAAAATTTAATTTGAAGAGCTGCACCCACCATTCCTATTGTTACTTTCTAAATTGTTGAATGACATTCTCAAGGGCTTTTACTGATGTCAATCTTATCTCTGATCTTCAAGATGGCCCAGACTTAGTAAAACCACGATGTCGAGGCTCGTTTGAAATTTTTAAAAATTTATTTTGAAGAGCTGCAATCACACCATTCCTATTGTTAATTTCCCATTTTTTAAATGACACTTTCAAGGGCTTTTACTGATGTCAATCTCATCTTTGATCTTCAAGATGGCCCAAATTTAGTAAAATCACGATCTCGAGGGTCGTTTGAATTTTTTAAGAATTTATTTTGAAGAGCTGCAATCACCATTTCTATTGTTAATTTCCCATTTTTTAAATGACACTTTCAAGGGCTTTTACTGATGTCAATCTCATCCTTGACTTTCTAAATGACCCAAATTTAGTAAAACCACGATGTCAAGGCTGGTTTGAATTTTTTAAAAATTTATTTTGAAGAGCTGCAATCACACCATTCTTATTGTTAATTTCCCATTTTTTAAATGACACTTTCAAGGACTTTTGCTGATGTCAATCTCATCTTTGACCTTCAAAATGGCCTAAATTTAGTAAAATCACGATGTCGAGGCTGGTTTGAATTATTTAAGAATTTATTTTGAAGAGCTGCACCCACCATTCCTATTGTTAATTCCCCATTTTTTAAATGACACTTTCAAGGGCTTTTACTGATGTCAATCTCATCTGTGATCTTCAAAATTACCTAATGTTAGTAAAACCACGATGTCGAGGCTTGTTTGAATTTTATAAGGATTTATTTTAAGGAGCTGCACCCAACATTCCTGTTGTTAAATTTCCATTTTTTAAATGACACTTCCAAGGGCTTTTACTGATGTCAATCTCATCTTTTATCTTCAAGATGGCCCAAATTTAATAAAATCACGATGTCGAGGCTTGTTTGAATTTTTTAAGAATTTATTTTGAAGAGCTGCACACACCATTCCTATTGTTACTTTCCCATTTTTTAAATGACACTTTCAAGGGCTTTTATTGATGTCAATCTTATCTCTGATCTTTAAAATGGCCCAAATTTAGTAAAATCACAATGTCGAGGCTCGTTTGAATTTTTAAGAATTTATTTTGAAGAGCTGCAATCACCATTCCTATTGTTAATTTCCCATTTTTTAAATTGCTCTTTCAAGGGCTTTTACTGATGTCAATCTTATCTTTGACCTTCAAAATAGCCCAAATTTAGTAAAATCACGATGTTGGCGCTCGTTTGAATTTTTTAAGAATTTATTTTGAAGAGCTGCACCCACCATTCCTATTGTTACTTTCTAAATTGTTGACTGACACTTTCAAGGGCTTCTACTGATGTCAATCTCATCTCTGATCTTCAAGATGACCCAAATTTAGTAAAATCACGATGCCGAGGCTCGTTTGAATTTTTTAAGAATTTATTTTGAAGAGCTGCAATCACCTTTCCAATTGTTAATTTACCATTTTTTAAATGACACGTTCAAGGGCTTTTACTGATGTCAATCTCATCTTTGACGTTCAAAATGGCCCAAATTTAGTAAAATCACGATGTCGAGGCTCGTTTGAATTTTTTGAGAATTTATTTTGAAGAGCTGCAATCACCATTCCAATTGTTAATTTCCCATTTTTTAAATGACACTTTCAAGGGCTTTTACTGATGTCAATCTTATCTTTGACTTTCAATATGACCCAAATTTAGTAAAATCACTATGTCGAGGCTCGTTTGATTTTTTTAAGAATTTATTTTGAAGAGCTGCAATCACCATTCCTCTTGTTAATTTCCCATTTTTTGAATGACACTTTCAAGGGCTTCAACTGAAGTCAATTTTATCTTTGACCTTCAATATGACCCAAATTTAGTAAAATCACGATGTCGAGGCTCGTTTGAATTTTTTAAGAATTTATTTTGAAGAGCTGCAATCACCATTCCTATTGTTAATTTCCCATTTTTTAAATGAAACTTTCAAGGGCTTTTACTGATGTCAATCTCATCTCTGATCTTCAAGATGGCCCAAATTTAGTAAAATCACGATGTTGAGGCTCGTTTGGATTTTTTAAGAATTTATTTTGAAGAGCTGCAATCATCATTCCTATTGCTAATTCACCATTTTTTAAATGACACTTTCAAGGGCTGTTACTGATGTCAATATCATCTCTGACCTTCAAAATGACCCAAATTTAGTAAAATCACGATGTCGAGGCTCGTTTGAATTTTTTAAGAATTTATTTTAAAGAGCCGCACCCATCATTCCAATTGTTAATTTCCCATTTTTTAAATGACACTTTCAAGGGCTTTTACTGATGTCAATCTCATATTTGACATTCAAAATGGCCCAAATTTAGTAAAATCACGATGTCGAGGCTCGTTTGGATTTTTTAAGAATTTATTTTGAAGAGCTGCAATCATCATTCCTATTGTTAATTCACCATTTTTTAAATGACACTTTCAAGGGCTGTTACTGATGTCAATATCATCTCTGACCTTCAAAATGACCCAAATTTAGTAAAATCACGATGTCCAGGCTCGTTTGAATTTTTGAAGAATTTATTTTGAAGAGCTGTAATTACCATTCCTATCAATCTCATCTTTGATCTTCAAAATGACCCAAATTTAGTAAAACCACGATGTCGAGGCTCGTTTGAATTTTATAAGGATTTATTTTAAGGAGCTGCACCCAACATTCCTGTTGTTAAATTTCCATTTTTTAAATGACACTTCCAAGAGCTTTTACTGATGTCAATCTCATCTTTTATCTTCAGGATGGCCCAAATTTAATAAAATCACGATGTCGAGGCTTGTTTGAATTTTTTAATAATTTATTTTGAAGAGCTGCACACACCATTCCTATTGTTACTTTCCCATTTTTTAAATGACACTTTCAAGGGCTTTTACTGATGTCAATCTTATCTCTGATCTTTAAAATGGCCCAAATTTAGTAAAATTACAATGTCGAGGCTCGTTTGAATTTTTTAAGAATTTATTTTGAAGAGCTGCAATCATCATTCCTATTGTTAATTTCCCATTCTTTAAATGACACTTTCAAGGGCTTTTACTGATGTCAATCTTATCTTTGGCCTTCCATGTGACCCAAATTTAGTAAAATCACGATGTCGAGGCTCGTTTGAATTTTTTAAGAATTTATTTTGAAGAGCTGCAATCATCATTCCTATTGCTAATTCCCCATTTTTTAAAGGACATTTTCAAGGGCTTTTACTGATGTCAATCTCATCTTTGATCTTCAAGATGGCCCAAATTTAATAAAATCACGATGTCGAGGCTGGTTTGAATTTTTTAAGAATTTATTTTGAAGAGCTGCAATCACCATTCCTATTGTTAATTTCCCATTTTTTAAATGACACTTTCAAGGGCTTTTACTGATGTCAATCTTATATTTGACATTCAAAATGGCCCAAATTTAGTAAAATCACGATGTCGAGGCTCGTTTGAATTTTTTAAGAATTTATTTTGAAGAGCTGCAATCATCATTCCTATTGCTAATTCCCCATTTTTTAAATGACACTTTCAAGGGCTTTTACTGATGTCAATCTTATCTTTGACTTTCCATGTGACCCAAGTTTAGTAAAATCACGATGTCGA
The DNA here is from genome assembly GCA_963583935.1 of Diaperis boleti. Classification (NCBI taxonomy): domain Eukaryota; kingdom Metazoa; phylum Arthropoda; class Insecta; order Coleoptera; family Tenebrionidae; genus Diaperis; species Diaperis boleti. The sequence goes on along the minus strand of OY757247.1, from coordinate 51,766,139 downwards.
GGCTCCTTTGAATTTTTTAAGAATTTATTTTGAAGAGCTGCAATCACCATTCCTATTGTTAATTTCCCATTTCTTAAATGACACTTTCAAGGGCTTTTACTAATGTCAATCTCATCTGTGATCTTCAAAATTACCCAAATTTAGTAAAACCACGATGTCGAGGCTCGTTTGAATTTTATAAGGATTTATTTTAAAGAGCTGCACCCAACATTCCTGTTGTTAAATTTCCATTTTTTTAATGACACTTCCAAGGGCTCTTACTGATGTCAATCTCATCTTTGACCTTCAAAATGACCCAAATTTAGTAAAATCACGATGTCCAGGCTCGTTTGAATTCTTTAAGAATTTATTTTGAAGAGCTGCAATCACCATTCCTATTGTTAATTTCCCATTTTTTAAATGACACTTTCAAGAGCTTTTACTCATGTCAATCTTATCTTTGACCTTCAATATGACCCAAATTTAATAAAATCACGATGTCGAGGCTCGTTTGAATTTTTAAAGAATTTATTTTGTAGAGCTGCAATCACCATTCCTATTGTTAATGTCCCATTTTTCTAAATGACACTTTCAAGGGCTTTTACTGATGTCAATCTTATCTTTGATCTTCAAGATGGCCTAAATTTAGTAAAATTACGATGTCGAGGCTCGTTTGAATTTTTTAAGAATTTATTTTGAAGAGCTGCAATCACCATTCCTATTGTTAATTTCCCATTTTTTTAAATGACACTTTCAGGGTCTTTAACTGATGTCAATCTTATCTTTGATCTTCAATATGACCCAAATTTAGTAAAATCACGATGTCGAGGCTCGTTTGAATTTTAAAGAATTTATTTTGAAGAGCTGCAATCACCATTCCTATTGTTAATTTTCAATTTTTTAAATGACACTTTCAAGGGCTTTTACTGATGTCAATCTTATCTTGGACCTTCAAAATAGCCCAAATTTAGTAGAATCACGATGTCGAGGCTCGTTTGAATTTTTAAGAATTTATTTTGAAGAGCTGCAATCACCATTCCTATTGTTAATTTCCAATTTTTTAAATGACACTTTCAAGGGCTTTTACTGATGTCAATCTTATCTTGGACCTTCAAAATAGCCCAAATTTAGTAGAATCACGATGTCGAGGCTCGTTTGAATTTTTTAAGAATTTATTTTGAAGAGCTGCAATCACCATTCCTATTGTTAATTTCCCATTTTTTTAAATGACACTTTCAGGGTCTTTTACTGATGTCAATCTTATCTTTGATCTTCAAAATAGCCCAAATTTAGTAGAATCACGATGTCGAGGCTCGTTTGAATTTTTTAAGAATTTATTCTGAAGAGCTGCAATCACCATTCCTATTGTTAATTTCCCATTTTTTTTAATGACACTTTCAGGGTCTTTAACTGATGTCAATCTTATCTTTGATCTTCAATATGACCCAAATTTAGTAAAATCACGATGTCGAGGCTCGTTTGAATTTTTAAGAATTTATTTTGAAGAGCTGCAATCACCATTCCTAGTGTTAATTTCCAATTTTTTAAATGACACTTTCAAGGGCTTTTACTGATGTCAATCTTATCTTGGACCTTCAAAATAGCCCAAATTTAGTAGAATCACGATGTCAAGACTCGTTTGAATTTTTAAGAATTTATTTTGAAGAGCTGCAATCATCATTCCTATTGCTAATTCCCCATTTTTTAAATGACATTTTCAAGGGCTTTTACTGATTTCAATCTTATCTTTGACTTTCAATATGACCCAAATTTAGTAAAATCACGATGTCGAGGCTCGTTTGAATTTTTTAAGAATTTATTTTGAAGAGCTGCACCCACCATTCCTATTGTTACTTTCTAAATTATTGAATGACATTTCCAAGGGCTTTTACTGATGTCAATCCCATCTTTGATCTTCAAGATGGCCCAAATTTTGTAAAGTCACGATGTCGGGTTTTGTTTGAATTTTCTAACATTTTTTTTTAGAGCTCCATCCACCATTCCTATTAAGTTAATTTCACAATTTTTTTGTGCCACTTTTCCAATTGTGGAATGACACTTCCAGGGGCTTTTACTGATGTCAATCTGATTTTTGATCTTCAAGGTCCCTAAATTTACCATGTCGCGGTTCGTTTGAATTTTTTAGGAATTTATTTTCAGGAATTGCTTATACCTTACCTGTTTTCTTTTACGTTTCTTATAATATAAACGTTAATCAAATAACTAAAATATATAACAGGTTTATCAAATGTCAGAGATTAGATCTCACTCCAGTATTTTTTAAGGAAGTAGAATGTGCTTGTCGTCTAATCAAAACTGTAAATTTTATACTAATCTATGCGGTAACAAAAAATTCATCAGATATCAAGGATATAGCAGCGGTGAATCTGCTATTGTTTTGTTAGAGGTTGCACCAAGTAAATTATATGTGTGATCTGAGAAATTTTTTAAAGCCGATTCTCTTATAAAAAAAGCTTTGCATTTTAGAATTCTCAAATCTTACAAAATTAAATCAAAATGCCATTAAATAACAACGAACTAGTTTAGCTTTTTAGTGTTTGAAAGATTTACTTACAAATTCTTAAATTCACCGAAAACATCTCCAGGAATATTCCAAACACTAGCTGACAATCATTATTTACATTACCGTTTACTACCTAATCTCTTTATCAATAGTGTGGTGATGCAATTAAACAATTCGCGGAGGCTTTTGAACCTGGTTGTAATCGAACATTGCGATTTATTTTGTTATTAAACAATAAGTCTTGATCTAAGCAGAAAAGCGCAATCCAATAATACAGCCATCAACGACATGATCGATGGAAAAATATAATCAAATCTGCTCCAATAAAAAAGCTTAAGATAATAAAGTTGTCAAACACTGGCCGGGATTTAGTTCTTTAAGATTGAATTAACTTTAATCTCGGTTTACTAAGCTCGAGTTGCGTGATTATATTTTACACGTTTAAATATTTTTTCGCCATTCTAGCAACATTTTTTTGCGCAACATGCGATGATAAAAAACATGCTAATTCGAACGGGCTGCTCTAACAGGTGAAATTCAAAATGATTAATTAACAAATTTCCAATTGCGCAGGATTAATTTCTCACGCAATTTGGAAATATTTTTGTAGACGTAAATAATAAAACATTAAGTGCAGTAAGATCAAATTGGATCGTGGTAATGAGTAGCAATTTTAATCATTTATTGATGTTATTAAATTATAGATAGTGGAAATCAGTTGCCTTAATAAAAGAATTATTTTTTACGGCTCCCAGACGAATGCTTCGCCATTTCGAATGTTTTCTAAATTACATAAAGAAATACTTTCAGTATTCGTCCCAGTTCATCCATAAATATTTGCTGTCTTTATAGTTATCCGTCAGGTCAGGTCTTTTGGTCCAGCGGCCTCGTAGCACAATTTTCACGTCCGGTGGATTAACAAAAAACACATAACACTTAACACTAGCCATTATGTTATTATCTTCCAACCATCACAATATAAGAGTAAACAGTTTTAGACATTTTTTCTAATTATTAGTAATTCATAGCTACTAGCTAGATTTTTTTTTTCATTTTTATAAGTAGATTTATTTCAGTTGTTATTGTCAGTGGTCAAATCGTTGATATTTGAGTGAGAGGTCGACATTGTGGATTTCACTCAATGCATTGTTAACTTTATGAAATCTGTACAGTAACCTCTTCAGAAATATGTATGAAAAACTAATCTTATTACTGGATGGCCATGAAATCCCTGCCACAGACAAAATATTTTGAAGTTTTTTGCGCCACCTCGTACAATAAACAAGTCACTAAAAATCTTCGCCAATCAGTTTTTTAACAGCACGTGACAGAACTAGTCCCTCCAGGAAGTTTATAATTACTCTCCCATAAAAATCTCTCGCGGAACAAAATCCCCAGTGTCGTTATCATGCGAGTGGTGGTAGGTGCGGAGAAGCTAATCTAAAGACCGACGTCCAACGCCCATACCTCACATCGCAAACGAAGGGCAGTTTGCTAATAGGTAGCGGAGGCTCCAAGGAAGCAGTTAGTTTATCGTCGGCGATCGCGACAGCAGGAGTGCGACATGCTGCTGCCAATCGCAAGAACAACGTGGTGGATGCTGCTGGCCGGCGTTTGCCGTACCGGTGAGTAACATCTTCTGTATTTTTCATAAAAGCACCACTTCCGATCGGCCTCATTGACCACGAATAAAACTCTTTACTCGGCGCCGATTATGTTGATTCGACAATTTAACAATGACAATGAACCTCGTTCGTGCGCTTAATATTTAAATTTTGTGAACAGCTCAACTAATTTGTATTTTTTTTTTTAGCGGCAGGATGGACCTACAACGAAGGTAAGCCTTCCGGTTCTAGCTCGTACAATCCGACGACGTATAAGTGGGCGCAATGAAAATGTGTGCTTTGGTTGTTTTAAAACTTATCGTGACTAGTTTTTAAATTATGCTGACGACAATTTTTCACACTAATTATAACGTCGCTCCAATTGTGCTAATTCAAACGGCAATTGTGCATTAGCGGCACGTATTAGAATATTTTGAGTCAAATTTGGGTGGGTTAATCACGAGTTGGAATTCTGCACACAACTCGCTTAACCTTCAAACTGGGAATAGAAGCTCGGAAATTCGAGGGTTTGCACAGTTTAGGTGTTTGTACCCCGAATAGTTCAGTCTCGTTATTTATTTGTATCAACAACAAATATTTGTTTAAAGTGAAATTCAAATATCACTAAGTGATTGTACATTTGATAAACTGAGTAATCAAAGCCGACATAAAATTCTCATTTATCCATATATTTATTTTTGAAGAATTTATGAGCGTTGTCAGCGCGAGATTGACACGGCGCTAATCTGTAGTTAAACATGATTTTACCAGAACCCGCTATCTTTTGATTAAATAATTGTGGGTATATTGCCCCAAAAATCCTGACTTAGTTGGAATTGGATCCAGTGATTCAACTTCCAAGAGTCCGGATCGGTTTTTGGTCAATGCTGTGGACAAGTGGGGGTCGATGGGGGCCAAAAATTGATCTGTGTTTTTTTTCGTTCGTCTTTTCATCATCTCCAACTTTTCCAAAATTAATACACGAATTCGGGTTTCCAAACAGAACTGCCAATTGGTAATGTTTCGAGTGCACATACACATAAAACTTCAGAAAATGGTGGTTATTTTTTGAAGATTTTTGAAACATTACCGATTTTGATATCACAAGACGCAATTGAGATAAGAGACACTTAGAAATTGGTAATAAATTAACGTTTCACACCAGAACGATAAGGAAGTGATTTTTCAAATGCACATACACTAGAACACTTAAAAACTGTCATATAACACCTGAGAAATCGGTAGTTATTTTTTGACGATTTTTGAAACATGTACGATTTGATACTACGAGACCCAATTGAGATAGCACACTTCGAAATTCGTGATAAATTAACGTTTCAAATCAGAACGATATTGAAATTATTTTTAGATTGCAAGTACACTAGAACACTTAAAAATTGTCATGTAATACTTTAGAAATCCGTGGTTATTTTTTGACGATTTTTGAAACATGGACGATTTTGATATCACAAGTCAAAATTGGGATAACACACTTAGAAATTCATAATAAATTAATGTTCCAAACCAGAACGATAAAGAAGTGATTTCTTAAATGCACATACAGCAGAACACTTAAAAACTGTCATATAACGCTTGAGAAATCCGTGGTTATTTTTTGACGATTTTTGAAACATGTACGATTTTGATACCACGAGACCCAACTGAGATAGCACACTTCGAAATTCGTGATAAATTAACGTTTCAAATCAGAACGATATTGAAGTTATTTTTAGATTGCAAATACACTAGAACACTTAAAAATTGTCATGTAATACTTTAGAAATCCGTAGTTATTTTTTGACGATTTTTGAAACATGAATGATTTTGATATCACAAGTGAAAATTGGGATAACACACTTAGAAATTCATAATAAATTAATGTTCCAAACCAGAACGATAAAGAAGTGATTTCTTAAATGCACATACAGCAAAACACTTAAAAACTGTCATATAACGCTTGAGAAATCCGTGGTTATTTTTTGACGATTTTTGAAACATGTACAATTTTGATACCACGAAACCCAATTGAGATAGCACACTTCGAAATTCGTGATAAATTAACGTTTCAAATCAGAACGATATTGAAGTTATTTTTAGATTGCAAATACACTAGAACACTTAAAAATTGTCATGTAATACTTAAGAAATCCGTAGTTATTTCTTGACGATTTTTGAAACATGAATGATTTTGATATCACAAGTCAAAATTGGGATAACACACTTAGAAATTCATAATAAATTAATGTTCCAAACCAGAACGATAAAGAAGTGATTTCTTAAATGCACATACAGCAGAACACTTAAAAACTGTCATATAACGATTGAGAAATCCGTGGTTATTTTTTGACGATTTTTGAAACATGTACAATTTTGATACCACGAGACCCAATTGAGATAGCACACTTCGAAATTCGTGATAAATTAACGTTTCAAATCAGAACGATATTGAAGTTATTGTTAGATTGCAAATACAATAGAACACTTAAGAATTGTCATGTAATACTTTAGAAATCCGTAGTTATTTTTTGACGATTTTTGAAACATGAATGATTTTGATATCACAAGTCAAAATTGGGATAACACACTTAGAAATTCATAATAAATTAATGTTCCAAACCAGAACGATAAAGAAGTGATTTCTCAAATGCACATACAGTAGAACACTTAAAAACTGTCATATAACGCTTGAGAAATCCGTGGTTATTTTTTGACGATTTTTGAAACATGTACAATTTTGATACCACGAGACCCAATTGAGATAGCACACTTCGAAATTCGTGATAAATTAACGTTTCAAATCAGAACGATATTGAAGTTATTTTTAGATTGCAAATACAATAGAACACTTAAGAATTGTCATGTAATACTTTAGAAATCCGTAGTTATTTTTTGACGATTTTTGAAACATGAATGAGGTTGATATCACAAGTCAAAATTGGGATAACACACTTAGAAATTCATAATAAATTAATGTTCCAAACCAGAACGATAAAGAAGTGATTTCTTAAATGCACATACAGCAGAACACTTAAAAACTGTCATATAACGCTTGAGAAATCCGTGGTTATTTTTTGACGATTTTTGAAACATGTACAATTTTGATACCACGAGACCCAATTGAGATAGCACACTTCGAAATTCGTGATAAATTAACGTTTCAAATCAGAACGATATTGAAGTTATTTTTAGATTGCAAATACACTAGAACACTTAAAAATTGTCATGTAATACTTAAGAAATCCGTAGTTATTTCTTGACGATTTTTGAAACATGAATGATTTTGATATCACAAGTCAAAATTGGGATAACACACTTAGAAATTCATAATAAATTAATGTTCCAAACCAGAACGATAAAGAAGTGATTTCTTAAATGCACATACAGCAGAACACTTAAAAACTGTCATATAACGATTGAGAAATCCGTGGTTATTTTTTGACGATTTTTGAAACATGTACAATTTTGATACCACGAGACCCAATTGAGATAGCACACTTCGAAATTCGTGATAAATTAACGTTTCAAATCAGAACGATATTGAAGTTATTGTTAGATTGCAAATACAATAGAACACTTAAGAATTGTCATGTAATACTTTAGAAATCCGTAGTTATTTTTTGACGATTTTTGAAACATGAATGATTTTGATATCACAAGTCAAAATTGGGATAACACACTTAGAAATTCATAATAAATTAATGTTCCAAACCAGAACGATAAAGAAGTGATTTCTCAAATGCACATACAGTAGAACACTTAAAAACTGTCATATAACGCTTGAGAAATCCGTGGTTATTTTTTGACGATTTTTGAAACATGTACAATTTTGATACCACGAGACCCAATTGAGATAGCACACTTCGAAATTCGTGATAAATTAACGTTTCAAATCAGAACGATATTGAAGTTATTTTTAGATTGCAAATACAATAGAACACTTAAGAATTGTCATGTAATACTTTAGAAATCCGTAGTTATTTTTTGACGATTTTTGAAACATGAATGAGGTTGATATCACAAGTCAAAATTGGGATAACACACTTAGAAATTCATAATAAATTAATGTTCCAAACCAGAACGATAAAGAAGTGATTTCTTAAATGCACATACAGCAGAACACTTAAAAACTGTCATATAACGCTTGAGAAATCCGTGGTTATTTTTTGACGATTTTTGAAACATGTACAATTTTGATACCACGAGACCCAATTGAGATAGCACACTTCGAAAGTCGTGATAAATTAACGTTTCAAATCAGAACGATATTGAAGTTATTTTTAGATTCCAAATACACTAGAACACTTAAGAATTGTCATGTAATACTTTAGAAATCCGTAGTTATTTTTTGACGATTTTTGAAAAATGAATGATTTTTATATTACAAGTGAAAATTGGGATAACACACTTAGAAATTCATAATAAATTAATGTTCCAAACCAGAACGATAAAGAAGTGATTTCTCAAATGCACATACAGCAGAACACTTAAAAACTGTCATATAACGCTTGAGAAATCCGTGGTTATTTTTTGACGATTTTTGAAACATGTACGACTTTGATACCACGATACCCAATTAGATAGCACACTTCGAAATTCGTGATAAATTAACGTTTCAAATCAGAACGATATTGAAGTTATTTTTAGATTGCAAATACACTAGAACACTTAAGAATTGTCATGTAATACTTTAGAAATCCGTAGTTATTTTTTGACGATTTTTGAAACATGAATGATTTTGATATCACAAGTCAAAATTGGGATAACACACTTAGAAATTCATAATAAATTAATGTTCCAAACCAGAACGATAAAGAAGTGATTTCTCAAATGCACATACAGTAGAACACTTAAAAGCTGTCATATAACGCTTGAGAAATCCGTGGTTATTTTTTGACGATTTTTGAAACATGTACGATTTTGATACCACGAGACCCAATTGAGATAGCACACTTCGAAATTCGTGATAAATTAACGTTTCAAATCAGAACGATATTGAAGTTATTTTTAGATTGCAAATACACTAGAACACTTAAAAATTGTCATGTAATACTTTAGAAATCCGTAGTTATTTTTTGACGATTTTTGAAACATGAAAGATTTTGATATCACAAGTGAAAATTGGGATAACACACTTAGAAATTCATAATAAATTAATGTTCCAAACCAGAACGATAAAGAAGTGATTTCTCAAATGCACATACAGTAGAACACTTAAAAGCTGTCATATAACGCTTGAGAAATCCGTGGTTATTTTTTGACGATTTTTGAAACATGTACGATTTTGATACCACGAGACCCAATTGAGATAGCACACTTCGAAATTCGTGATAAATTAACGTTTCAAATCAGAACGATATTGCACTGATTTCTTGATTGCAAATACACTAGAATACTTAAAAACTGTCATGTAACACTTGAGAAATCAGCGGTTATTTTGTGACGATTTTTGAAACATGAATGATTTTGATATCACAAGTCAAAATTGGGATAACACACTTAGAAATTCATAATAAATTAATGTTCCAAACCAGAACGATAAAGAAGTGATTTCTTAAATGCACATACAGCAGAACACTTAAAAACTGTCATATAACGCTTGAGAAATCCGTGGTTATTTTTTGACGATTTTTGAAACATGTACAATTTTGATACCACCAGAAATTGAGATAGCACACTTCGAAATTCGTGATAAATTAACGTTTCAAATCAGAACGATATTGAAGTTATTTTTAGATTGCGAATACACTAGAACACTTAAAAATTGTCATGTAATACTTTAGAAATCCGTAGTTATTTTTTGACGATTTTTGAAACATGAAAGATTTTGATATCACAAGTGAAAATTGGGATAACACACTTAGAAATTCATAATAAATTAATGTTCCAAACCAGAACGATAAAGAAGTGATTTCTCAAATGCACATACAGTAGAACACTTAAAAGCTGTCATATAACGCTTGAGAAATCCGTGGTTATTTTTTGACGATTTTTGAAACATGTACGATTTTGATACCACGAGACCCAATTGAGATAGCACACTTCGAAATTCGTGATAAATTAACGTTTCAAATCAGAACGATATTGAAGTTATTTTTAGATTGCGAATACACTAGAACACTTAAGAATTGTCATGTAATATTTTAGAAATCCGTGGTTATTTTTTGACGATTTTTGAAACATGGATGATTTTGATATCACAAGTCAAAATTGGGATAACACACTTAGAAATTCATAATAAATTAATGTTCCAAACCAGAACGATAAAGAAGTGATTTCTCAAATGCACATACAGCAGAACACTTAAAAACTGTCATATAACGCTTGAGAAATCCGTGGTTATTTTTTGACGATTTTTGAAACATGTACGATTTTGATACCACGAGACCCAATTGAGATAGCACACTTCGAAATTCGTGATAAATTAACGTTTCAAATCAGAACGATATTGAAGTTATTTTTAGATTGCAAATACAATAGAACACTTAAGAATTGTCATGTAATACTTTAGAAATCCGTAGTTATTTTTTGACGATTTTTGAAACATGAATGATTTTGATATCACAAGTCAAAATTGGGATAACACACTTAGAAATTCATAATAAATTAATGTTCCAAACCAGAACGATAAAGAAGTGATTTCTTAAATGCACATACAGCAGAACACTTAAAAACTGTCATATAACGCTTGAGAAATCCGTGGTTATTTTTTGACGTTTTTTGAAACATGGATGATTTTGATATCACAAGTCAAAATTGTGATAACACAGTTAGCAAGTCTTAATAAATTGACGTTTCAAGCCAGAACAATAAAGAAGTGATTTTTCGGTTAGAAATATATTAGAACACTTAAAAATGGACATAAAACACTTGACACATCGGTGGTTCTTTTTTGACAATTTTTGAAACATGAACAATTTTGATATCACGAAGCCAAATTGAGATAAGACACTTAGAAGCTCGTAATAAATTAACCTTTCAAACTAGAAATACAAAAAAGTAATTTCTCAAATGCACATACACTGTAACACTTATAAACTGTCATATAAAACTTGAGAACTCCTCGGTTATTTTTTGACGATTCTTGAAACATGAATAATTTTGAAATCACTAGACCAAATAGAGATGAGACACTTAGAAATTCGTAATAAATTAACGTTTTAAACCGGTATGTTAATGAATTGATTTCTCAAATGCAAATGTATTAGAACACTTAAAGATTGGCATAAAGCACTTGAGAAATCGGTGGTTATTTTTTTAAGATTTTTGGAACTTGAATGATTGTTATATCACAAGTCGAAATTGAGATAACACACTTAGAAATTCGTAATAAATTAACGTTTCCAATCAGAACGATAAAGAAGTGATTTTTAGATTGCAGATACACTAGAAGACTTAAAAATTGTCATATAATGAAGAAGTTGTTCGTGGTTATTTTTTGACGATTTTTGAAACAAGAACGATTTTGATATGACGAGACGAAATTGGGATAAGGCATTTATAAATCCATACAATAAAAATGAAATGATGTGTGTTGGTAAGGGCATCACCTGAGAGCTGCTGGACCGATTTAGCAAATTTTTTCTACATATTCGTTATAGTCCATATAAGGAAAATTCGGTTAAAACTGAAAGTGTTTTTTGTATGAACTCACGATTGGAACTATGGATATGTGTCATTCTTTTTTTGTTTTGTTCGTTATGTTTCTGGAAAAGTTTTCAGGAAAATAAAATTCCTTAGACTTTTATAAACGAAAAGAGAATAGAAGTAACAAAAGAATTAAAAAAAAGATCTCAAAGTAGTACATCAAAATAAATAATGTACAGAAGAGGTATCAAAATAGTATAAGAAAACATTAAATTAAATTATGCATAAATTCACTCCAAAAATGCCAGATATGCATAAATTGCTATTTCGTGATTATCTGAACGCTAGAAACCTCAATAATAATTTTATAAACAATTAACACATGTATGACATGCAAAAATATTATATTTCAAACAGACTAACCTTTTGACTATTCCACCCTCCATATCGGCACTGCACTATCACTCACTTTTAATTTAAGCGTTTGTGAACTACAAGAATTAGTTTAAACAAGGTCCGCTCTATGCAATAAATTTTTGTCGAATTTACAATAAATAAACCAACGTCTCCCGACAAACGCCCAGAGATAACTGACCAAATAACAACGGCCTAATGAACTGGAAGGACAAAAAGTGTTAGATCATAATAATTGTGGAAATTGATTAAGGTGTATACAAAAACGGTTCTCATTTGAATATAAATTCGGCGCCGAACAAAGAACTATTCGTGTTGAGGCGAAAAATACCGATTAATATAAAAATTACGGACTGGTCAGGATAAAAAATTGAGTTGGTAACAGACTAATAAAAGTGTATTTTTTTCTTTTAGCTGTCAACGGCTGATGACAACCGTATCACAGGCTTACCAATTTTTGTGACTTTTGTCCTTTGTTCATTAGTCAATTGTTTGGTCCGACGTTCCAATATTTGTTGTAAATTCGCCAAAAATTTATTGCACAGTGCGGACTAAATATTTAAGTGTTTTAGTCATAAATTATATTGTTGTTCACAAACGTTTGAATTAAAAGTTACTGCAGTGCCGAATCCGATGTCATAGAGTGGATCACTCAAGGGGTTAGTTTATTTGAAATATATTATTGTTAGTTGCATGTAATAGGTACATACCTGTTTTAAGTGCTTATAAAATTTATTATTGGGGTTACTATTTTGTAATAAATTCAGGTTTAGAACAGAACTGTGAAGAAGTAATTTTTCGATTGAACACACACTAGAAGACTTTGAAGCTGTCATGTAAGACATGGTAATTTTTTATTGTGATGGCGCATCCACCATTTTTAGAATTATTTCATATCTGTTGATATCGCTCTTCGCGCTAGATATTAGTGCAGATCTGATGATTTAATGTTACAAGTGACACGAATATTATAAATTTCATTGCCTGAAGCAATAATGGAGAATTTCCGCATCGAAATTTGGAAACTAAATTGTGTAACACTCCATCTATCCGAGAACATCTTTGGCTTCAAACACAAAACCCAATTGTGTAATTACACATTTATGTGCCTTTAATTAACCCGGATGTAAGAAGAACCATTTGCAAGCAAACATAAATTTGAAGCAATTTTATTTATAACTCAGTTCGTGCTGTTAGAGACTGCATCTTATGTAAGAAATTTTACAATCGTAAATCTGATATTTGATGTTTGTTAGCACCCTTGAAGACGCATTTCCAGTTTCTCGAGCAAACAATGACTTCAGTTGACATAGAACCAAGATATTAATTAGTTAGCGTTGCTAATCAATGCTAATGGGACTTCGTCATCGTATTGCACCAATAAAACTGTAATTACTTGACACAGCATATTTGGAATATTGATAATCATCGTAAAACGTGCTGTAAAACAAATAAGAGCATTAATTTTTAATTACAGTAGAAAATATTTCGAAGCTGGATTTTCGAGAGCCTACTGTACCGTGTATGCGTAAAGCCCAAATGTGATGTGAATGATTCTCCACTTCTCTTCTGAATGCACCGCTGCGACATAAGAAACTTTCCTTATCGCCAAGACAATAACATTTGCTTACTAAGATGACTTCGTTGCCGTGATTACAGCGCTTCAATGAGGATACGGCGATAACAGTTAAAGTGAATAATCAACACTTGAAGACTCATATATCTTGCATAATTTCCAATCTGAAAAGCCGCTGGGTGCGCGCCGCACTTTGATGCAAGACAATGCTCCTGCTACTCCGCTTTATCGAAGAGCCGAATTTCAGGCCGGTGCTTTCGTGCACTTTTTCGTAATAAGATGATTTGTTCCCTGATCCAAATTGATCCTAGGTGCGGCCGGTAGTAATTAATTAATTATTGATCTACGACCTGATGTTTTGGCAATTTCGAACCTGCTGTTCCTCTTTTGCTTTATCTTGCATTAGTGCACTTTTCCCATAATAAAATGATTCATCCCCACGTCCAAAATAATCCCGGGAGTGGCCGGTAGTAATTAATTATCGATCTATGACCTGATATTTCAACGATGAAGATGTTTCGTGAACTATGAAGTGTCAACACCGTGACGTACAACAATGGGCAGATTTTCCAGACGCTTGAATTTTGGTTGTTATTGTTTTCCGTCATCCGGACGCAAATCCACTCTCTAAATTATGCAGAAGAATAAATTATTCGCCTAGCAGGTGTTCCGACTTTGTACTTTCTACTTCAGCCGGAGATCTTTAATAAGTTTGATTGATAAGCGATTAAAATAATAACAGAACGTTCGGATTGATCAGTTGTTGGGACAAAAAAGGATTTGTGATATTAATTAGGAGTGTAACAGGTTTTACGTGTTCGCCTTGGATTTTTTTCTAAGCACCACTGAGACGATAAAAGTTGTTTTGAGTTCAATTATTAAAAATAATAGGTGGAACATCCAATCAAGATAATTTAAAAAACCGAATTGCATACATATTTTTTGTACGATTACTTAAATAACGAACAAAAGGATTATGACACGGACCATTGGAATAGTGATTTGTGATAATGGGTAGTCTATAAACTGCCATTTTACTGCCCCAACAAACTATTAAAAATAAATAAGTTTGTTATGATGCAATGGTACATAAAATTAATTACTGTTATTACAATATAGACTTCAAAATCTAAGGAGGACGTAGACGCTACCATGTTCTTGTGCAAGTAGTGTAGTTTATTCAACGAGCACTCGACTGAGAAAATGACTTTTTTGTTCTCTTGTAAAGCAGACCTTCCACAACATTCAAAAACGCTAAGCAAACACACGTATTAATATCCGAAGGTTGTTATATCGCAGCGTGGAATATTATGGATCTTTATAAAAACAGTTTTTTCTGCTCAATTAATACCTTGCAACCTGTTAAGTAATTGTTACTATCGTAAACATAAAAATACGATCTGCTTTCCCTTGCACTTGAATACACAAATGTGTTCACGGACGCTCGAATTTCTACTGCGCTTTTTGGTTTCCAGACGAATGGCCAACCGAATGCAAAGAAGGCACCAAGCAGTCGCCGATCGCCCTGTCTCCAGGAATAGCCCAAATGGGGGAATTTTCGTCGTTGATTTTCGAGAGATACGACGTCACGTATCCGGTGTTGTCGAAGAATAACGGACATTCAGGTAGACTTTCAGGGAGCATTGGTGGATCTTGTGTTTCATGAGACGGAATTTCAGTGGAGGTACAACTTCAGGTCGACAACAAACCCCAGGTGAAGGGTGGCGGTTTGCCCCACGTGTACATTCTGGACAATGTGCATTTTCACTGGGACTCGGAGCACACCATGGATGATCAAAGGTGAGTAAATGAAGCAATTTTTCCATTTTCAATTCAACTTTTAATTTTTTTTCTTCTGTTTAATCCTCCTTTCATCCAGCTTAGTGACTTCCCTTCTTCTCCTAACATCTAACGCTCTCTCGTCTCTCTCCTTAACTTTTACACCTTTTTTTGCCACTTTTAAGAGTCATATATGAAAAACGGTAAATGGTACCAGAAAAGAAACGGTGAAAACGGACTTCCTAGGTCCGAAAATGTATAAATTGACTCCAAACTCGACGTATAAAAAATTAAGTTTTGTCGACTCAAAATCTTTGGAAATTTCAAAAATCCTTGGTCCTTCGCGACCTAATTACTGACCTTGCCTGACATGTTGGTACATCTTCATTGTATTCACTGAGATTAGCTATAATTGTTCTTTTTCAACTTTTTTTGCCACTTTTAAGTCATATTCTAAAAACCGTAAACGGTAGTAGAGAACAGACGGTGAAAAGGGACTTAACAGGTCCGAAAATGTATAAATTGATTCCAAACTCGACGTATGAAAAATAAAGTTTTTCGACTCAAAATTTTTGGAAATTCCAAAAACCCATGGTCCTTTGCGACCTAATTACATTTGAAAAGCGACATTCGGTATGTTGATACCTTTTGAGTTTATATAATGAAATCGTCAATCATTTTTCTTTACATAATTCCTTTGGTCATTTTTGACAGTTGTATTTTGAAAACAGCAAACGATATCATAAAATAAACATTAAAAATCGATTTCTTAGCCTCGAAAACCATTAAATCGAGAACAAACTCGACGTATCAAAAATTAAGTTTTTCCGACTCAAAATTTTTGAAATTTATAAAAATCGACTATAAAGCACAAAGTAATTGAATTAAACTGACCTTGCTTGACATGTTGGTACATCTTCATTGTATTTACTGAGATTAGCTATAATTGTTCTTTTTCAACTTTGTTTGCCACTTTTAAGTCATATTCTAAAAACCCTAAACGGTAGTAGAGAACAGACGGCGAAAAGGGACTTAACAGGTCCGAAAATGTATACATTAACTCCAAACTCGACGAATGAAAAATAAAGTTTTTCGACTCAAAATTTTTGGAAATTCCAAAAACGCATGGTCCTTCGCGACATAATTACAATTGAAAAGCGACATTCGGTATGTTGGTACCTTTTGAGTTTATATAATGAAATCGTCAATCATTTTTCTTTACACAATTCCTTTTGTCATTTTTGACAGTTGTATTTTGAAAACAGCAAACGATATCGGAAAATAAACATTCAAAATCGATTTCTCAGCCTCGAAAACCTTTAAATCGAGTACAAACTCGACGTATCAAAAATGAGGTTTTTCCGACTCAAACTTTTTGAAATTTATAAAAATCGACTATAAAGCACAAAGTAATTGAATTAAACTGACCTTGCTTGACATGTTGGTACATCTTCATTGTATTTACTGAGATTAGCTATAATTGTTCTTTTTTAACTTTTTTTGTCACTTTTAAGTCATATTCTAAAAACCGTAAACGGTAGTAGAGAACAGACGGTGAAAAGGGACTTAACAGGTCCGAAAATGTATAAATTGACTCCAAACTCGACGTATGAAAAATAAACTTTTTCGACTCAAAATTTTTGGAAATTCCAAAAACCCATGGTCCTTCGCGACATAATTACAATTGAAAAGCGACATTCGGTATGTTGGTACCTTTTGAGTTTGTATAATGAAATCGTCAATCATTTTTCTTTACATAATTCTTTTTGTCATTTTTGACAGTTGTATTTTGAAAACAGCAAACGATATCATAAAATAAACATTAAAAATCGATTTCTTAGCCTCGAAAACCATTAAATCGAGAACAAACTCGACGTATCAAAAATGAGGTTTTTCCGACTCAAAATTTTTGAAACTTCCAAAAATCGACTATAAAGCACAAAGTAATTGAATTAAACTGACCTTGCTTAACATGTTGGTACATCTTCATTGTATTTACTGAGATTAGCTATAATTGTTCTTTTTCAACTTTTTTTGTCACTTTTAAGTCATATTCTAAAAACCGTAAACGGTAGTAGAGAACAGACGGTGAAAAGGGACTTAACAGGTCCGAAAATGTATAAATTGACTCCAAACTCGACGTATGAAAAATAAACTTTTTCGACTCAAAATTTTTGGAAATTCCAAAAACCCATGGTCCTTCGCGACATAATTACAATTGAAAAGCGACATTCGGTATGTTGGTACCTTTTGAGTTTGTATAATGAAATCGTCAATCATTTTTCTTTACATAATTCTTTTTGTCATTTTTGACAGTTGTATTTTGAAAACAGCAAACGATATCATAAAATAAACATTAAAAATCGATTTCTTAGCCTCGAAAACCATTAAATCGAGAACAAACTCGACGTATCAAAAATGAGGTTTTTCCGACTCAAAATTTTTGAAATTTCCAAAAATCGACTATAAAGCACAAAGTAATTGAATTAAACTGACCTTGCTTAACATGTTGGTACATCTTCATTGTATTTACTGAGATTAGCTATAATTGTTCTTTTTCAACTTTTTTTGTCACTTTTAAGTCATATTCTAAAAACCGTAAACGGTAGTAGAGAACAGACGGTGAAAAGGGACTTAACAGGTCCGAAAATGTATAAATTGACTCCAAACTCGACGTATGAAAAATAAACTTTTTCGACTCAAAATTTTTGGAAATTCTAAAAACCCATGGTCCTTCGCGACATAATTACAATTGAAAAGCGACATTCGGTATGTTGGTACCTTTTGAGTTTGTATAATGAAATCGTCAATCATTTTTCTTTACATAATTCTTTTTGTCATTTTTGACAGTTGTATTTTGAAAACAGCAAACGATATCATAAAATAAACATTAAAAATCGATTTCTTAGCCTCGAAAACCATTAAATCGAGAACAAACTCGACGTATCAAAAATGAGGTTTTTCCGACTCAAAATTTTTGAAATTTCCAAAAATCGACTATAAAGCACAAAGTAATTGAATTAAACTGACCTTGTTTGACATGTTGGTACATCTTCATTGTATTTACTGAGATTAGCTATAATTGTTCTTTTTCAACTTTGTTTGCCACTTTTAAGTCATATTCTAAAAACCCTAAACGGTAGTAGAGAACAGACGGCGAAAAGGGACTTAACAGGTCCGAAAATGTATACATTAACTCCAAACTCGACGAATGAAAAATAAAGTTTTTCGACTCAAAATTTTTGGAAATTCCAAAAACGCATGGTCCTTCGCGACATAATTACAATTGAAAAGCGACATTCGGTATGTTGGTACCTTTTGAGTTTATATAATGAAATCGTCAATCATTTTTCTTTACACAATTCCTTTTGTCATTTTTGACAGTTGTATTTTGAAAACAGCAAACGATATCATAAAATAAACATTAAAAATCGATTTCTTAGCCTCGAAAACCATTAAATCGAGAACAAACTCGACGTATCAAAAATGAAGTTTTTCCGACTCAAAATTTTTGAAATTTATAAAAATCGACTATAAAGCACAAAGTAATTGAATTAAACTGACCTTGTTTGACATGTTGGTACATCTTCATTGTATTTACTGAGATTAGCTATAATTGTTCTTTTTCAACTTTGTTTGCCACTTTTAAGTCATATTCTAAAAACCCTAAACGGTAGTAGAGAACAGACGGCGAAAAGGGACTTAACAGGTCCGAAAATGTATACATTAACTCCAAACTCGACGAATGAAAAATAAAGTTTTTCGACTCAAAATTTTTGGAAATTCCAAAAACGCATGGTCCTTCGCGACATAATTACAATTGAAAAGCGACATTCGGTATGTTGGTACCTTTTGAGTTTATATAATGAAATCGTCAATCATTTTTCTTTACACAATTCCTTTTGTCATTTTTGACAGTTGTATTTTGAAAACAGCAAACGATATCATAAAATAAACATTAAAAATCGATTTCTTAGCCTCGAAAACCATTAAATCGAGAACAAACTCGACGTATCAAAAATGAAGTTTTTCCGACTCAAAATTTTTGAAATTTATAAAAATCGACTATAAAGCACAAAGTAATTGAATTAAACTGACCTTGCTTGACATGTTGGTACATCTTCATTGCATTTACTGAGATTAGCTATAATTGTTCTTTTTCAACTTTTTTGCCACTTTTAAGTCGTATTCTAAAAACCGTAAACTGTAGTAGAGAACAGACGGTGAAAAGGGACTTAACAGGTCCGAAAATGTATAAATTGACTCCAAACTCGACGTATGAAAAATAAAGTTTTTCGACTCAAAATTTTTGGAAATTCCAAAAACCCATGGTTCTTCGCGACATAATTACAATTGAAAAGCGACATTCGGTATGTTGGTACCTTTTGAGTTTATATAATGAAATCGTCAATCATTTTTCTTTACATAATTCCTTTTGTCATTTTTGACAGTTGTATTTTGAAAACAGCAAACGATATCGGAAAATAAACATTCAAAATCGATTTCTCAGCCTCGAAAACCTTTAAATCGAGAACAAACTCGACGTATCAAAAATGAAGTTTTTCCGACTCAAAATTTTTGAAATTTATAAAAATCGACTATAAAGCACAAAGTAATTGAATTAAACTGACCTTGCTTGACATGTTGGTACATCTTCATTGCATTTACTGAGATTAGCTATAATTGTTCTTTTTCAACTTTTTTGCCACTTTTAAGCCATATTCTAAAAACCGTAAACTGTAGTAGAGAACAGACGGTGAAAAGGGACTTAACAGGTCCGAAAATGTATAAATTGACTCCAAACTCGACGTATGAAAAATAAAGTTTTTCGACTCAAAATTTTTGGAAATTCCAAAAACCCATGGTCCTTCGCGACATAATTACAATTGAAAAGCGACATTCGGTATGTTGGTACCTTTTTAGTTTATATAATGAAATCTTCAATCATTTTTCTTTACATAATTCCTTTTGTCATTTTTGACAGTTGTATTTTGAAAACAGCAAACGATATCGGAAAATAAACATTCAAAATCGATTTCTCAGCCTCGAAAACCTTTAAATCGAGTACAAACTCGACGTATCAAAAATTAGGTTTTTCCGACTCAAAATTTTTGAAATTTATAAAAATCGACTATAAAGCACAAAGTAATTCAATTAAACTGACCTTGCTTGACATGTTGGTACATCTTCATTGTATTTACTGAGATTAGCTATAATTGTTCTTTTTCAACTTTTTTGCCACTTTTAAGCCATATTCTAAAAACCGTAAACTGTAGTAGAGAACAGACGGTGAAAAGGGACTTAACAGGTCCGAAAATGTATAAATTGACTCCAAACTCGACGTATGAAAAATAAAGTTTTTCGACTCAAAATTTTTGGAAATTCCAAAAACGCATGGTCCTTCGCGACATAATTACAATTGAAAAGCGACATTCGGTATGTTGGTACCTTTTGAGTTTATATAATGAAATCGTCAATCATTTTTCTTTACACAATTCCTTTTGTCATTTTTGACAGTTGTATTTTGAAAACAGCAAACGATATCATAAAATAAACATTAAAAATCGATTTCTCAGCCTCGAAAACCATTAAATCGAGAACAAACTCGACGTATCAAAAATGAAGTTTTTCCGACTCAAAATTTTTGAAATTTATAAAAATCGACTATAAAGCACAAAGTAATTAAATTAAACTGACCTTGCTTGACATGTTGGTACATCTTCATTGCATTTACTGAGATTAGCTATAATTGTTCTTTTTCAACTTTTTTTGCCACTTTTAAGTCATATTCTAAAAACCGTAAACGGTAGTAGAGAACAGACGGTGAAAAGGGACTTAATAGGTCCGAAAATGTATAAATTGACTCCAAACTCGACGTATGAAAAATAAAGTTTTTCGACTCAAAATTTTTCCAAATTCCAAAAACCCATGGTCCTCGCGAACTAATTACATTTGAAAAGTGACATTCGGTATGTTGGTACCTTTTGAGTTTATATAATGAAATCGTCAATCATTTTTCTTTACGTGATTCTTCTTGTCATTTTTGACAGTTGTATTTTGAAAACAGCAACCGATATCGGAAAATAAACATTAAAAATCGATTTCTCAGCCTCGAAAAACTTTAAATCGAGTACAAACTCGACGTATCAAAAATGAGGTTTTTCCCACTCAAAATATTTGAAATTTATAAAAATCGACTATAAAGCACAAAGTAATTGAATTAAACTGACCTTGCTTGACATGTTGGTACATCTTCATTGTATTTACTGAGATTAGCTATAATTGTTTTTTTTTTAACTTTTTTTGCCACTTTTAAGTCATATTCTAAAAACCGTAAACGGTAGTAGAGAACAGACGGTGAAAAGGGACTTAATAGGTCCGAAAATGTATAAATTGACTCCAAACTCGACGTATGAAAAATAAAGTTTTTCGACTCAAAATTTTTGGAAATTCCAAAAACCCATGGTCCTTCGCGACCTAATTATATTTGAAGAGCGACATTCGGTATGTTGGTACCTTTTGAGTTTGTATAATGAAATCGTCAATCATTTTTCTTTACATAATTCTTCTTGTCATTTTTGACAGTTGTATTTTGAAAACAGCAAACGATATCGGAAAATAAACATTCGAAATCGATTTCTCAGCCTCGAAAACCTTTAAATCGAGTACAAACTCGACGTATCAAAAATGAGGTTTTTCCCACTCAAAATTTTTGAAATTTATAAAAATCGACTATAAAGCACAAAGTAATTGAATTAAACTGACCTTGCTTGACATGTTGGTACATCTTCATTGTATTTACTGAGATTAGCTATAATTGTTTTTTTTTAACTTTTTTGCCACTTTTAAGTCATATTCTAAAAACCGTAAACGGTAGTAGAGAACAGACGGTGAAAAGGGACTTAATAGGTCCGAAAATGTATAAATTGACTCCAAACTCGACGTATGAAAAATAAAGTTTTTCGACTCAAAATTTTTGGAAATTCCAAAAACCCATGGTCCTTCGCGACCTAATTATATTTGAAGAGCGACATTTGGTATGTTGGTACCTTTTGAGTTTGTATAATGAAATCGTCAATCATTTTTCTTTACATAATTCTTCTTGTCATTTTTGACACATGTATTTTGAAAACAGCAAACGATATCGGAAAATAAACATTAAAAATCGATTTCTCAGCCTCGAAAACCATTAAATCGAGAACAAACTCGACGTATCAAAAATGAAGTTTTTCCGACTCAAAATTTTTGAAATTTATAAAAATCGACTATAAAGCACAAAGTAATTCAATTAAACTGACCTTGCTTGACATGTTGGTACATCTTCATTGTATTTACTGAGATTAGCTATAATTGTTTTTTTTCAACTTTTTTTGCCACTTTTAAGTCATATTCTAAAAACCGTAACCGGTAGTAGAGAACAGACGGTGAAAAGAGATGTAACAGGTCCGAAAATGTATAAATTGACTCCAAACTCGACGTATGAAAAATAAAGTTTTTCGACTCAAAATTTTTGGAAATTCCAAAAACCCATGGTCCTTCGCGACCTAATTATATTTGAAGAGCGACATTCGGTATGTTGGTACCTTTTGAGTTTGTATAATGAAATCGTCAATCATTTTTCTTTACATAATTCTTCTTGTCATTTTTGACAGTTGTATTTTGAAAACAGCAAACGATATCGGAAAATAAACATTCAAAATCGATTTCTCAGCCTCGAAAACCTTTAAATCGAGTACAAACTCGACGTATCAAAAATGAGGTTTTTCCCACTCAAAATTTTTGAAATTTATAAAAATCGACTATAAAGCACAAAGTAATTGAATTAAACTGACCTTGCTTGACATGTTGGTACATCTTCATTGTATTTACTGAGATTAGCTATAATTGTTTTTTCTTTTAACTTTTTTTGCCACTTTTAAGTCATATTCTAAAAACCGTAAACGGTAGTAGAGAACAGACGGCGAAAAGGGACTTAACAGGTCCGAAAATTTATACATTAACTCCAAACTCGACGAATGAAAAATAAAGTTTTTCGACTCAAAATTTTTGGAAATTCCAAAAACGCATGGTCCTTCGCGACATAATTACAATTGAAAAGCGACATTCGGTATGTTGGTATCTTTTGAGTTTATATAATGAAATCGTCAATCATTTTTCTTTACATAATTCTTCTTGTCATTTTTGACAGTTGTATTTTGAAAACAGCAAACGATATGGGAAAATAAACATTAAAAATCGATTTCTCAGCCTCGAAAACCTTTAAATCGAGTACAAACTCGACGTACCAAAAATGACGTTTTTCGGACTCAAAATTTTTGAAATTTCCAAAATTCTACTATAAATCGCAAAGTAATTGTATTAAATTTGCCATACTTGACATGTTGGTACATCGTATGCGAATTTACTGAGATTACCTATAATTTTCCTTTTACAACTTTTTTGCCACTTTTAAAGGGTCGTATACTAAAAACGGTAAGCGATAGTAGAAAACAAACAGTGAAAACGGAGTTATCAGGTCCGAAAATGTATAAATTGACTCCAAACTCGACGTATAAGAAATAAAGTTTTTTCTACTCAAACTTTTTGGAAATTCCAAAAACCCATGGTCCTTCGCGACCTAATTATATTTGAAAACCAAAGAAGTAAAAGCCGTTGAGAGTGACAATCTAATAATGCATTATTCCAGATTTCCTCTCGAGATGCACCTCGTCCACTACGCGAGCAGTTTTCCCAACGTCTCCGAGGCCCTCAAGCACACCGGTGGCGTTACGGTTTTCTCGGTCCTCTTCTACGTGAGTCGCATCGAAAATCTCTTCGAAACCCTGTGGAATTTTTCTTCCAGCTCTCTCCGGACAACGACGTCTCGTTCGAGCCCCTCACCTCTTCCATATACAGGATCCAGGACCTGGTGAACGCCGTGGAGGAGATGCGGATCAAGCTCGACGACTTGCTTCCGCGAGACAGGGCCGGGTTCTACCGGTACAACGGCTCCCTCACGACCCCGGGGTGCACCGAAGGCGTCATCTGGACGGTGTTCACCAACAAGTTGCCGATTTCCCGGTCCCAGGTATGGGAATTTCGCGGTCCTACTGTATACAATCGTTTATTTTAACCCATCAACTTTGTAAGAAAGTCCCCTCAAAAAAATGTTTTCTAGATCAACAGCTTCCCGCTGATCAAGTCGGACCATCACGAGCCGCTCGTGAAGAACTACCGCTCGCTGCAGAAGCTCAACGGCAGAAGAGTGCTGCTCCGACAGAGCCCGATAGGTGGCGCTAGCGGTTCCGCCTCCTTCGTCCTCGGCAGCATCTGCAAAATCTCGTTGATCGCATTGTTCCTAAAAAGCGTTATGTCCGTCTGAGGGGAATCCCTCATGTTGCGATTCTAGTCAATTTATTGTCAAAGATTCTTGCCATAACTAGTGGTCGAGGCGGAATACAGTCGGATCGAGAAATAGATGATCCGTTCAGGTAAATTCCAGCAATAAAAACAAATCAGTTATGTAAGTTTAATGTTGTGTTTTTCTAATAAATTTTAGAGTAATAAATCAGGTGTTTTATTGGAATTTTGTATGGAGGTCAGTTCAGTTGTGATTTGCAAAAAGTGCCAACCGGATTCGGCAGGTGTTTTGGTGCAAGGGTCTCGTATGAGTGCGCTTGGAATTTTTTCGTGGAATTGTTTGAAGTGTTTTTGGGTGGAATTTCCTTCGAAAGGAAACCAGCGATATGTAAATTACGGGAATTTGCGTAATGTGCAACCCACGAGGTTCTTGACAAGATTGCTATGCTAAACGGTGGAAATTTGATAAATATAGTCACACGGCAAATACAGAATGTTACGTCTACTTAATTTACAAAAAAATTAAGTTGAATTTTTTTTTTTTTTGATAAGATAATACTAAATTTTAAAATTTCAGATCAGTGTGCATGAAGACAAGATATCATATTATTATTTTGTATTAATATTCAAACAAATGAGCGGTTGTTCTGCCATCTATGAGCCCATATTCGAACTAGTGCTTTTATGAATACAGGTTACTACAGGCCCGAGGTGGCGCTGTATTGAGTTCCTGCAGTTTCCTTTAGAGTCAGAGCAGTATTGCATGTCCTCCAAAACCCCAAATTCTCGGACCATGGATTACTCGGCGCTTTAAGACATATAATCTGTTCCTATAAAACAATCATCGGGCGGGTCTGCCATTTCATCAACGGGACATAACCTCAACGAACCAACACATCAACGACCCAACTCACCAATTAAGATTTTCATCAACAAAGTGCAACAACTCGAGACATTTGTAAAATTCTTTTTTTATTTGAAAGAGTATACTTCCAGATTAGTCCCAATGTCACCGGGTTAGAATCTGATTAGGGGATCCCATGGAAATCGAGGGAAATCCTCAAATTTTTCCTTCCTTTTATGTATCTTTACCGATTTCAATTAAAATTTATTCTTTCAGTTTATAATCTCAACTTTATTTTAATTGAAACAATAAATATATATTTTATGAAATACGTATTGCAGTTTGAAGGAAATGAAGGATAACTTACAAAAAATTGCGCTACTTGAGTTGTACATATATTGCACTATTTATGTGTGGCCTTGATCGTCAGAAGACAGATTGTGGTCGGTTTAATAATTTGTTGGCGTCCAAATCTGACGAATTCTGGCTACTGACCTTTTAGCCCTGGAGTTTAAGCTAAATGCCTGTTGCGATTATTAATTGTTTTATAATTTTGAAGTCGGTGACAAGTATAACACTAATAAAATAAAAATTAATTCTGCAATTTGCGTCATTGTAATAGAAGAGAGTTAAGTTTTGATTTAACAATAAAAATTATTATTAAATTACTAGCTGACCAAGCGAACTTTGTACCGCCTCAGAATCAATAACACAGGGCCCCCATATCCTTGTTTTAATAGTTATTCTGCTATTCGGGGCGGAGACAAATCCAACAAATCAAATACCATGAATCCCCTTCTTGAGTTATAAACCCAAGGAGGCCTCCTGGGTCCCCATGTTCATGTGAAAAATACTTTACGACCTATTATCATACCTACCAAATTTACAAAAAAAGTATAATAAAGTATTATAAATAAGTATGGATTGATTATAAAATGAGAATATTGCGTTTTTGTTTTAACGATTTATTCAGTACATATTGTTTACGGTGTTTTTTGAGACATTTTCACGAAGTTTTCTACATATTTCAAATAAATTTATTTTTATGTAAATCTTATAAATTCTTATGTGTCTTTATAATTTTAATTTAATCTGCGCCTCATATTCATATAATTCCTTGGCTTTTTTTGCTACAGGACGTTTTAACTTAACTAATTTGATTTTGTAAGGTCTTCTGCAAAATATGTAACATTTAAATAATTATTTTAAAATTAAAATATTTTTTTAAATAAATTATATTTTTGATATTTTTATAAAATTGGATCCATATTGGGACGTAAAAATCATTACAAAAAATAAATAATCAAAAATATAAAATCTGAGCCAAGTTAAATTAAATTATTTACCCACTTTGCTTATTGTATATTTAAAAACAATCGCACTTGAAGAGTAAACTCCAGTCGCGCGTCAGAGCTGACACTCACAATTTTTGATTGCGATTCTCGATTTCAGACACCAAATTCTAGGTTACAGATCAGAACCAGAATCCAGATTGACTCTTTTCATAGGTCCACCATCCATCTTCTATTTCACTTTTATTTTCTCGTACATCCTGTTTCATTTCCTATAATTTGTATTTATTTTCAAATTCTCGATTATGATAATTTATTATTGCTTTTGATTCCTGCGCGACATTTATCATTCCTCCCTTTCTGACTCCTCCTAATTCCTTTTTAAACTTTTTGTTTTTGATTCCTGATTGTTTATTGGAAACACAAAAAATTGTATGCGACGGGGTTAATAATGTAATTTATTGATTCGCATTGTTTATGAATACCGGCTCGCTTGGCTCGCTCCTATATCTTGTATGAAACTGGGCTGTAATGAGAAATTATTGACCCTCTTTGTTTATGAATAGTAGCTCGCTTCGCTCGCTCATATATTATAAAATTGTTACAAACGAAAAGACAAAATTGATGATTAAAAATTATTATTAATTTTGAATTCTGATTATTTATTGGAATCGAACACAAAATCTTGTATGCAACTGGCTTAATAATGTAATTTACTGATTAGCATTTTTTATCAACAACAGAGAAGATTTTGTGTTTTGGTAGAAAAATACCATTCTTTTACAATAAAAAAATTATTTCGTAATTCAGTTTGTAACACGTTAGAATAAAAGAGCGAGCGAAGCGAGCTGGTATTCATAAACAATGCGAATTAGTAAATTATATAATCCACCCAGTTGCATATACAAATTTTACATCACAAAAGGAATATAAAATTTTGTATGAAACTGGGCTGTAATGAGAAATTATTGACCCTCTTTGTTTATGAATAGTAGCTCGCTTCGCTCGCTCATATATTATAAAATTGTTACAAACGAAAAGACAAAATTGATGATTGAAAATTATTATTAATTTTGAATTCTGATTATTTATTGAAATCGAACACAAAATCTTGTATGCAACTGGGTTAATAATGTAATTTACTGATTAGCATTGTTTATCAATAACAGAGAATATTTTGTGTTTTGGTTGATAGATACCATTATTTTACAATAAAAAAAATATTTCGTGATTCAGTTTGTAACACGTTAGAATATAAGAGCGAGCGAAGCGAGCTGGTATTCATAAACAATGCGAATTAGTAAATTATATAATCCACCCAGTTGCATATAAAAATTTTACATCACAAAAGGAATATGAAATCTTGTATGAAACTCGGCTGTAATGAGAAATTATTGACCCGATTTGTTTATGAATAGTAGCTCGCTTCGCTCGCTCATATATTATAAAATTGTTACAAACGAAAAGACAAAATTGATGATTGAAAATTATTATTAATTTTTCATTCTGATTATTTATTGGAATCGAACACAAAATCTTGTATGTAACTGAGCTGATTATGTAATTTCCTTTATTTCGTATTTTTCGTCACGATTTTATAATATATGGACGAGCGAAGCGAGCTACTATTCATAAACAGGGCGAGTCAATAATTTCCCATTACAGAGGAGTTTCATACAAGATTTTATCTTCCTTTTGCGTTGTTTAAAATCAAACTTTGAAGATTTTCGTAATTTTTATTTTGTTATTCCTGTTAATTTTAAAATTTTTTACTCATTCAAAATGGGCAAATTTCGAGAATCGAAGATAAAAATTTCAAAATTCTGCAGTAGGTCCCTTGAATATTTTAGATTTCCAAATGCCGAGGTTTTGAGATTACAAAATTCGAAGATAAGATTCTAAAAAAAAATGTAAATCCACGACAACAAAATTAAAAGGACATATCTTTACATAACAATAAATTTTAGTTTATAATATAGGAGCGAGCGAAGCGAGCTACTTTTTCATAAAATAAAAACGAATCAATAATTCCCCATTAGAGCCGAGTTTCATACAAAATTTTATGTTTCTTTTGTGAAAACATATGTTTTTGTTATCCTCGTTCCCATTTCGTCTGCTTTTTCTAATACATGGTATTCAAAATTCGCTATTTCGAGAATCGGAGAATTTCAAAAATTCAGCGATCCCTTGACTCGAATTATTGATTTCTAGAATCCAACAAAAAATTTTGTATGCAACTGGACCAATAATATTTAATTTGCCGATTCGCATCGTTTATCAATACCAGCTCGCTTCGCACGCTCCTACATTGTAACTTGTCACAAACTGACACTTATGAAATGGAGAAATTCCTTTGTAAAAGACATGGCGGACTAATCCGATAAACCGATTTGTTACGGGCCTGCATCTCCAGGGTTGTTGAGGGAGAAATCCCAAACTCTGATTGGCTGTTTTTGCAGCAACCATTACGAAATAAGCTTAAATTCAGTGTAGCCAATAGATCGCCACGAAAAAATCCTTGAAGGCTTTCAACAAGGGCGGATTAAAAGCATTTCTAAATTTGCTGAAAATGGTACCGAGAATGGAATATTATTTATTATATTTTGGTTTGAAATAGCTTTGGAAATACGTATATGTATTGCAATTTTGTCTAATTTTTGATAATGCATCATTTAGGTAGGTGTTAATAAAAAAGAAATTCTGTAGTTCTTCTTACCCGTTTTATAAAAGAATTTGATCTCATGATCAGGTAATATATTATTATATTTTTGGAAAATGTTACATCAGTATTTAAGTATTCTAATTCTTCATCTTGTAAAATAATAATTTTGAATGATATATCTTTCTGATGAGTCAGACACTTAGATAGAAATTTGTTCGGCTGGACGCTTAAAGAAATCCGTAGACATTTGCAGTAATGCAGCTAGTCGCTCATAGGTGTCCTCGCTCGAGCTCGAGATTCGAGATGATGACCCACAATAAAGTTGATGAAACTAACCTGTCTCCAGTTGTTACAATTTTTTTATGAAAATCTTAATTGATGTGTTGTTTCGCTGAGTTTATGTCCCGTTGATCAACTGGGCGTTGATGAAATGGCCAGTTGGCGATCATCGAGTGATAGATGGCGCCATCTAAACAGCGCCGCTATTTTCTGTCAGCAGAAGCGACTAAAAGGGATACAAACCCTCTTTTTTATCAACCCTTCAAGCTACGAACTCCTAGCTACCCTGGGTTCAAACCACTTCATTTTCAAATAAATTATTGTTGTTTATTTGAAAAGTCAGCTAGTCATTCCCGCCATTTTTTGAACATAAACATGAAATGGAATTTCAACGTCAACAAACGTCTAAATTAAAAATTTGGCCCAATGATCGTCTGACAACCAAAGGACAGTTAGAAAAAGAAAGAAAAGCAGTAGATAAAAGATTATTATCAGACAAACATCTCAGATCCTGATTATGAAACGAATATCAAGCATTTTTTTCTGCGTCACAGAAGTCGCTAGCTGAATATTGAATATTCTATAAAGAATACAAGAATATAAGAACATTTTATTTTGACGTAGAAAACAGGTGTGCGCTAAAGTAAATTTATTCAAAATTGTCACCATTATAAAAAAACATGCAGTATCTCGTTCAACGTCTCCGCTTCAACTTGACCATGTAACCGTGAACCGGTCTGATGGAGATGTCAGTAGTCAGCCGGATGTCTTCCACCTTCAATCTACTTTCCAATTCGTAATTCAATAAAACAGTACTAATTATAATCTTCATGTTGGTGTAGGAGTACTGCTGGGCTGAAAAAATAACCTCTGCATTCCTCTGCGTCTAAAGAGCCGACAACGAACCTATGCACTTGCGAGGACCAGCACTGAAAGGAACGTACGCATAAGGGTGTCTTCTGCCAACTGCTTCCGGTGCGAAGTGCTCGGGATAGAACTCGTTGGGCTTTTCCCAACAGTCGGGGTCTCTATGGACGTGCAGAATTGACAACGCGAGGGTGACATTACTTGGAATTGTGAGTTTTTCCAACTGGAACTCCTCGGTCGTGTCCCTGAAGATGAAGGGAGCGACCGGATATAGCCTCATGGCTTCCTTGATGCACATATCTAGGTACTTCAGTCTGGACACATCCGTTAGGTCCAGATCGGTTCTGTGGTCCAAGACACTCCGGATTTCTGCAACTACTGTGTCCTACAATGGCATCATTGTTACTGGAGCTTTTAAAAACGAGGTGGTACCGACCTGAATTTGGGGGTACGCCCCCAACATCAGCAAAGTAAAACCAATAGCCGAGCTCTGAGTGTCTTGACTCTACAACAACGATTTAGTCGAAAAATAAAATAGGGACGTTAGTACCGTTGCCATAAAGGTCATGAAGTGGTCGGTGCACTCCTGCTCGGTTAGGCAGTCGGGGTCGTCTTGGATCATCTGGGTCATCAGCTCTAACATCGACGGAGATCTGGAGGTGTCGGAACACTCGTTGTTTCTGAGTCTTTCACGAACTTCCAACACTCTCGTGTTCGTTATCTGAAAGCTATATTGCACCTAAATGGTGTCATACTCTTGTAACGGTACCTCGTTTATCATGGTGGAGGTCAGTTGCTTCATCTCCATCTGCTGCTTAAAGTAGCCGGACTTCTGGTAAATCCAGTCGAAATGCAGCCAGAAGCACCTGACTCTCGTGAAGACGATATTGTAGAACCTCCTGACGAACTGCGGAATCTCCTTGTAGTCCACAGAGTGCTCGTTTTTGTCTTCTAGGAGCACATCTGCAACACCACCTTACTACTAAACCAATTACTTAAGTCTGTGTACCCATCGCTGCTTCAAACGCTGAATCCTGCAAGTAAAACGAAACATCAAACTCGGGTCCCTCGACATGTTTCCGCATCTTTTCGACCAAGTTCTTCGCGTGCCGTTGGAACAAGTGGCTGTAGCCGTCGACGATCTTTTGGGAAAACAGCGGCTGCATCAGTTTCCGCTGTTGCTTGTGGTAGGGGCCTAAAAATTCAGTTAGTGTTTCGGCGGCAAAGAAAAGACGCGGCTACCGGAAGCTGTAAACAGGCCTTTGCCCAAAAACGGCTCTAAGAACCGGTAGATGAAAGCCTTTGTGGTCACTTTCGAGGACTGCAAAATGATCTGTAAAAAAATAAAGGAGGTATGGTAGCTAGTGGAAATTACTCCTGGTCGAACCTGCATCTGTTGAGGGTCTTTGACAACCAGGACGAGCTTGGGGCCCATCCAGAGGCGGACTGGGGAAGGGTATTTGTCGACTGTGGCCTTAACTACGTCTAGTGTGTCTAAAAATAAATGCAGTGTCAATTATTATTATTGCCGGATAAATTTATTGGCGAATGGAACCTATTGACACCATCTCAAATTATTTGCATTGTCTCGTAAAAATTTCAGGTTACGTAAGTACGAAGTAAAAGGCCTTTCGCTGCAATTCAACATATTGTTTCAGCAATTAATTAAATGGTTGATGCTTAAATTGGTAAACACTGTACGCATTTCCTGACGCCCAATGTTATAAAACTGCAATCTTAATGACAAAAAATCGCATCTAATTGCTAATTTGTGTCGATATGTAAGCTATAATTTGTTTTTATCGGTTGGAAAATAAATGAATGTTTGAATAGTGAATGTATGCACGACTGAATCACTCCAATTTCATTAGAACCGCAGTTACTGCATACAGTCTCTTCTAAAAAATTGCAACAGCAATAAAAACAAAATAGAAAGTACTGGACAAGTGGATTCTATCGAATTTGAGACAAATAAATAAAAGAACTTGATTGACTAAAAAAGAAATAATTCAAAACATCAAAGCAATATTTATGTATGTCTAATAATGCCCAATTTCAAGGCCAGATCAGTATTTTTTGCCAATTTCTGTAATTTAATCTTTTAATTATAAAATTGTAAATAATCGAGTCACCAAATAAAGCATTTCATACGATCTGCATATTCCTTGGGATTTGTTATGTCGAATAACGGCCAATTCAAAGTCAGATTAGTATTTTTGCCAATTTTTGCAATTTAATCTTTGGGATTTTGAAGCCGTGTTCAGTTATAAAATTGTAAACAATGGAGTTTCAAAACGAAGCATTCTGCAAATTCTATAGTATTCATGATGTCGAATAACTGCCAATTCAAAGTCAGATTAGTATTTTTGCCAATTTTTGAAATTTAATCTCTGGGATTTTGAAGCCCAGTTGAGTTATAAAATTATAAATAATCGAGTCACCAAATAAAGCATTTCATACGATCTGCATATTATTTGGGATTCATTATGTCGAATAACAGCCAATTCAAGGTCAGATTAGTATTTTTGCCAATTTTTGAAATTTAATGTTTGGGGTTTTGAAGCCGTGTTCAGTTATAAAATTGTAAACAATCGAATTTCAAAACAAAGCATTCTGCAAATTCTATAGAATTCATGATGTCGAATAACTGCCAATTCAAAGTCAGATTAGTATTTTTGCCAATTTTTGAAATTTAATCTTTGGGATTTTGAAGTCCAATTGAGTTATAAAATTGTAAATAATCGAGTCACCAAATAAAGCATTTCATACGATCTGCATATTATTTGGGATTCATTATGTCGAATAACTGCCAATTCAAAGTCAGATTAGTATTTTTGCCAATTTTTGAAATTTAATGTTTGGGATTTTGAAGCCGTGTTCAGTTATAAAATTGTAAACAATCGAATTTCAAAACGAAGCATTCTGCAAATTCTATAGAATTCATGATGTCGAATAACTGCCAATTCAAAGTCAGATTAGTATTTTTGCCAATTTTTGAAATTTAATCTTTGGGATTTTGAAGCCCAATTGAGTTATAAAATTATAAATAATCGAGTCACCAAATTAAGCATTTCATACGATCTGCATATTATTTGGGGTTCATTATGTCGAATAACTGCCAATTCAAAGTCAGATTAGTATTTTTGCCAATTTGTAAAATTTAATCTTTGGGATTTTGAAGTCCAATTGAGTTATAAAATTGTAAATAATCGAGTCACCAAATAAAGCATTTCATACGACCTGCATATTATTTGGGATTCATTATGTCGAATAACTGCCAATTCAAAGTCAGATTAGTATTTTTGCCAATTTTTAAAATTTAATCTTTGGGATTTTGAAGTCCAATTGAGTTATAAAATTGTAAATAATCGAGTCACCAAATAAAGCATTTCATACGATCTGCATATTATTTGGGATTCATTATGTCGAATAACTGCCAATTCAAAGTCAGATTAGTATTTTTGCCAATTTTTGAAATTTAATCTCTGGGATTTTGAAGCCCAATTGTGTTTATAAAATTATAAATGATCGAGTCACCAAATAAAGCATTTCATACGATCTGCATATTATTTGGTATTCATTATGTCCAATAACAGCCAATTCAAGGTCAGATTAGTATTTTTGCCAATTTTTGAAATTTAATGTTTGGGATTTTGAAGCCGTGTTCAGTTATAAAATTGTAAACAATCGAATTTCAAAACGAAGCATTCTGCAAATTCTATAGAATTCATGATGTCGAATAACTGCCAATTCAAAGTCAGATTAGTATTTTTGCCAATTTTTAAAATTTAATGTTTGGGATTTGAAGTCCAATTGAGTTATAAAATTATAAATAATCGAGTCACCAAATAAAGCATTTCATACGATCTGCATATTATTTGGGATTCATTATGTCGAATAACAGCCAATTCATGGTCAGATTAGTATTTTTGCCAATTTTTGAAATTTAATCTTTGGGATTTTGAAGCCGTGTTTAGTTATAGAATTGTAAATAATCGAGTCACCAACTAAAGCATTTCATACGATCTGCATATTATTTGGGATTCATTATGTCGAATAACTGCCAATTCAAATCAGATTAGTATTTTTGCCAATTTTTGAAATTTAATGTTTGGGATTTTGAAGCCGTGTTCAGTTATAAAATTGTAAACAATCGAATTTCAAAACGAAGCATTCTGCAAATTCTATAGAATTTATGATGTCGAATAACTGCCAATTCAAAGTCAGATTAGTATTTTTGACAATTTTTGAAATTTAATCTTTGGGATTTTGAAGCCCAATTGAGTTATAAAATTATAAATAATCGAGTCACCAAATAAAGCATTTCATACGATCTGCATATTATTTGGGATTCATTATGTCGAATAACAGCCAATTCAAGGTCAGATTAGTATTTTTGCCAATTTTTGAAATTTAATCTTTGGGATTTTGAAGCCGTGTTCAGTTATAAAATTGTAAACAATCGAGTTTCAAAACGAAGCATTCTGCAAATTCTATAGAATTCATGATGTCGAATAACTGCCAATTCAAAGTCAGATTAGGATTTTTGCCAATTTTTGAAATTTAATCTCTGGGATATTGAAGCCCAATTGAGTTATAAAATTATAAATAATCGAGTCACCAAATAAAGCATTTCATACGATCTGCATATTATTTGGGATTCATTATGTCGAATAACAGCCAATTCAAGGTCAGATTAGTATTTTTGCCAATTTTTGAAATTTAATCTTTGGGATTTTGAAGCCGTGTTCAGTTATAAAATTGTAAACAATGGAGTTTCAAAACGAAGCATTCTGCAAATTCTATAGTATTCATGATGTCGAATAACTGCCAATTCAAAGTCGGATTAGTATTTTTGCCAATTTTTGAAATTTAATCTCTGGGATTTTGAAGCCCAGTTGAGTTATAAAATTATAAATGATCGAGTCACCAAATAAAGCATTTCATACGATCTGCATATTATTTGGTATTCATTATGTCCAATAACAGCCAATTCAAGGTCAGATTAGTATTTTTGCCAATTTTTGAAATTTAATGTTTGGGATTTTGAAGCCGTGTTCAGTTATAAAATTGTAAACAATCGAATTTCAAAACGAAGCATTCTGCAAATTCTATAGAATTCATGATGTCGAATAACAGCCAATTCAAGGTCAGATTAGTATTTTTGCCAATTTTTGCAATTTAATCTTTGGGATTTTGAAGCCGTGTTCAGTTATAAAATTGTAAACAATGGAGTTTCAAAACGAAGCATTCTGCAAATTCTATAGTATTCATGATGTCGAATAACTGCCAATTCAAAGTCAGATTAGTATTTTTGCCAATTTTTGAAATTTAATCTCTGGGATTTTGAAGCCCAGTTGAGTTATAAAATTATAAATAATCGAGTCACCAAATAAAGCATTTCATACGATCTGCATATTATTTGGGATTCATTATGTCGAATAACTGCCAATTCAAAGTCAGATTAGTATTTTTGCCAATTTTTGAAATTTAATGTTTGGGATTTTGAAGCCGTGTTCAGTTATAAAATTGTAAACAATCGAATTTCAAAACGAAGCATTCTGCAAATTCTATAGAATTCATGATGTCGAATAACTGCCAATTCAAAGTCAGATTAGTATTTTTGCCAATTTTTGAAATTTAATCTTTGGGATTTTGAAGCCCAATTGAGTTATAAAATTATAAATAATCGAGTCACCAAATTAAGCATTTCATACGATCTGCATATTATTTGGGGTTCATTATGTCGAATAACTGCCAATTCAAAGTCAGATTAGTATTTTTGCCAATTTGTAAAATTTAATCTTTGGGATTTTGAAGTCCAATTGAGTTATAAAATTGTAAATAATCGAGTCACCAAATAAAGCATTTCATACGACCTGCATATTATTTGGGATTCATTATGTCGAATAACTGCCAATTCAAAGTCAGATTAGTATTTTTGCCAATTTTTAAAATTTAATCTTTGGGATTTTGAAGTCCAATTGAGTTATAAAATTGTAAATAATCGAGTCACCAAATAAAGCATTTCATACGATCTGCATATTATTTGGGATTCATTATGTCGAATAACTGCCAATTCAAAGTCAGATTAATATTTTTGCCAATTTTTGAAATTTAATCTCTGGGATTTTGAAGCCCAATTGTGTTTATAAAATTATAAATGATCGAGTCACCAAATAAAGCATTTCATACGATCTGCATATTATTTGGTATTCATTATGTCCAATAACAGCCAATTCAAGGTCAGATTAGTATTTTTGCCAATTTTTGAAATTTAATGTTTGGGATTTTGAAGCCGTGTTCAGTTATAAAATTGTAAACAATCGAATTTCAAAACGAAGCATTCTGCAAATTCTATAGAATTCATGATGTCGAATAACTGCCAATTCAAAGTCAGATTAGTATTTTTGCCAATTTTTAAAATTTAATGTTTGGGATTTGAAGTCCAATTGAGTTATAAAATTATAAATAATCGAGTCACCAAATAAAGCATTTCATACGATCTGCATATTATTTGGGATTCATTATGTCGAATAACAGCCAATTCATGGTCAGATTAGTATTTTTGCCAATTTTTGAAATTTAATCTTTGGGATTTTGAAGCCGTGTTCAGTTATAGAATTGTAAATAATCGAGTCACCAACTAAAGCATTTCATACGATCTGCATATTATTTGGGATTCATTATGTCGAATAACTGCCAATTCAAATCAGATTAGTATTTTTGCCAATTTTTGAAATTTAATGTTTGGGATTTTGAAGCCGTGTTCAGTTATAAAATTGTAAACAATCGAATTTCAAAACGAAGCATTCTGCAAATTCTATAGAATTTATGATGTCGAATAACTGCCAATTCAAAGTCAGATTAGTATTTTTGACAATTTTTGAAATTTAATCTTTGGGATTTTGAAGCCCAATTGAGTTATAAAATTATAAATAATCGAGTCACCAAATAAAGCATTTCATACGATCTGCATATTATTTGGGATTCATTATGTCGAATAACAGCCAATTCAAGGTCAGATTAGTATTTTTGCCAATTTTTGAAATTTAATCTTTGGGATTTTGAAGCCGTGTTCAGTTATAAAATTGTAAACAATCGAGTTTCAAAACGAAGCATTCTGCAAATTCTATAGAATTCATGATGTCGAATAACTGCCAATTCAAAGTCAGATTAGGATTTTTGCCAATTTTTGAAATTTAATCTCTGGGATATTGAAGCCCAATTGAGTTATAAAATTATAAATAATCGAGTCACCAAATAAAGCATTTCATACGATCTGCATATTATTTGGGATTCATTATGTCGAATAACAGCCAATTCAAGGTCAGATTAGTATTTTTGCCAATTTTTGAAATTTAATCTTTGGGATTTTGAAGCCGTGTTCAGTTATAAAATTGTAAACAATGGAGTTTCAAAACGAAGCATTCTGCAAATTCTATAGTATTCATGATGTCGAATAACTGCCAATTCAAAGTCGGATTAGTATTTTTGCCAATTTTTGAAATTTAATCTCTGGGATTTTGAAGCCCAGTTGAGTTATAAAATTATAAATGATCGAGTCACCAAATAAAGCATTTCATACGATCTGCATATTATTTGGTATTCATTATGTCCAATAACAGCCAATTCAAGGTCAGATTAGTATTTTTGCCAATTTTTGAAATTTAATGTTTGGGATTTTGAAGCCGTGTTCAGTTATAAAATTGTAAACAATCGAATTTCAAAACGAAGCATTCTGCAAATTCTATAGAATTCATGATGTCGAATAACAGCCAATTCAAGGTCAGATTAGTATTTTTGCCAATTTTTGCAATTTAATCTTTGGGATTTTGAAGCCGTGTTCAGTTATAAAATTGTAAACAATGGAGTTTCAAAACGAAGCATTCTGCAAATTCTATAGTATTCATGATGTCGAATAACTGCCAATTCAAAGTCAGATTAGTATTTTTGCCAATTTTTGAAATTTAATCTCTGGGATTTTGAAGCCCAGTTGAGTTATAAAATTATAAATAATCGAGTCACCAAATAAAGCATTTCATACGATCTGCATATTATTTGGGATTCATTATGTCGAATAACTGCCAATTCAAAGTCAGATTAGTATTTTTGCCAATTTTTGAAATTTAATGTTTGGGATTTTGAAGCCGTGTTCAGTTATAAAATTGTAAACAATCGAATTTCAAAACGAAGCATTCTGCAAATTCTATAGAATTCATGATGTCGAATAACTGCCAATTCAAAGTCAGATTAGTATTTTTGCCAATTTTTGAAATTTAATCTTTGGGATTTTGAAGCCCAATTGAGTTATAAAATTATAAATAATCGAGTCACCAAATTAAGCATTTCATACGATCTGCATATTATTTGGGGTTCATTATGTCGAATAACTGCCAATTCAAAGTCAGATTAGTATTTTTGCCAATTTGTAAAATTTAATCTTTGGGATTTTGAAGTCCAATTGAGTTATAAAATTGTAAATAATCGAGTCACCAAATAAAGCATTTCATACGACCTGCATATTATTTGGGATTCATTATGTCGAATAACTGCCAATTCAAAGTCAGATTAGTATTTTTGCCAATTTTTAAAATTTAATCTTTGGGATTTTGAAGTCCAATTGAGTTATAAAATTGTAAATAATCGAGTCACCAAATAAAGCATTTCATACGATCTGCATATTATTTGGGATTCATTATGTCGAATAACTGCCAATTCAAAGTCAGATTAATATTTTTGCCAATTTTTGAAATTTAATCTCTGGGATTTTGAAGCCCAATTGTGTTTATAAAATTATAAATGATCGAGTCACCAAATAAAGCATTTCATACGATCTGCATATTATTTGGTATTCATTATGTCCAATAACAGCCAATTCAAGGTCAGATTAGTATTTTTGCCAATTTTTGAAATTTAATGTTTGGGATTTTGAAGCCGTGTTCAGTTATAAAATTGTAAACAATCGAATTTCAAAACGAAGCATTCTGCAAATTCTATAGAATTCATGATGTCGAATAACTGCCAATTCAAAGTCAGATTAGTATTTTTGCCAATTTTTAAAATTTAATGTTTGGGATTTGAAGTCCAATTGAGTTATAAAATTATAAATAATCGAGTCACCAAATAAAGCATTTCATACGATCTGCATATTATTTGGGATTCATTATGTCGAATAACAGCCAATTCATGGTCAGATTAGTATTTTTGCCAATTTTTGAAATTTAATCTTTGGGATTTTGAAGCCGTGTTCAGTTATAGAATTGTAAATAATCGAGTCACCAACTAAAGCATTTCATACGATCTGCATATTATTTGGGATTCATTATGTCGAATAACTGCCAATTCAAATCAGATTAGTATTTTTGCCAATTTTTGAAATTTAATGTTTGGGATTTTGAAGCCGTGTTCAGTTATAAAATTGTAAACAATCGAATTTCAAAACGAAGCATTCTGCAAATTCTATAGAATTTATGATGTCGAATAACTGCCAATTCAAAGTCAGATTAGTATTTTTGACAATTTTTGAAATTTAATCTTTGGGATTTTGAAGCCCAATTGAGTTATAAAATTATAAATAATCGAGTCACCAAATAAAGCATTTCATACGATCTGCATATTATTTGGGATTCATTATGTCGAATAACAGCCAATTCAAGGTCAGATTAGTATTTTTGCCAATTTTTGAAATTTAATCTTTGGGATTTTGAAGCCGTGTTCAGTTATAAAATTGTAAACAATCGAGTTTCAAAACGAAGCATTCTGCAAATTCTATAGAATTCATGATGTCGAATAACTGCCAATTCAAAGTCAGATTAGGATTTTTGCCAATTTTTGAAATTTAATCTCTGGGATATTGAAGCCCAATTGAGTTATAAAATTATAAATAATCGAGTCACCAAATAAAGCATTTCATACGATCTGCATATTATTTGGGATTCATTATGTCGAATAACAGCCAATTCAAGGTCAGATTAGTATTTTTGCCAATTTTTGAAATTTAATCTTTGGGATTTTGAAGCCGTGTTCAGTTATAAAATTGTAAACAATGGAGTTTCAAAACGAAGCATTCTGCAAATTCTATAGTATTCATGATGTCGAATAACTGCCAATTCAAAGTCAGATTAGTATTTTTGCCAATTTTTGAAATTTAATCTCTGGGATTTTGAAGCCCAGTTGAGTTATAAAATTATAAATAATCGAGTCACCAAATAAAGCATTTCATACGATCTGCATATTATTTGGGATTCATTATGTCGAATAACAGCCAATTCAAGGTCAGATTAGTATTTTTGCCAATTTTTGAAATTTAATCTTTGGGATTTTGAAGCCGTGTTCAGTTATAAAATTGTAAACAATGGAGTTTCAAAACGAAGCATTCTGCAAATTCTATAGTATTCATGATGTCGAATAACTGCCAATTCAAAGTCAGATTAGTATTTTTGCCAATTTTTGAAATTTAATCTCTGGGATTTTGAAGCCCAGTTGAGTTATAAAATTATAAATAATCGAGTCACCAAATAAAGCATTTCATACGATCTACATATTATTTGGGATTCATTATGTCGAATAACAGCCAATTCAAGGTCAGATTAGTATTTTTGCCAATTTTTGAAATTTAATGTTTGCGATTTTGAAGCCGTGTTTAGTTATAAAATTGTAAACAATCGAATTTCAAAACGAAGCATTCTGCAAATTCTATAGAATTCATTATGTCGAATAACTGCCAATTCAAACTCAGATTAGTATTTTTGCCAATTTTTAAAATTTAATCTTTGGGATTTTGAAGTCCAATTGAGTTATAAAATTGTAAATAATCGAGTCACCAAATAAAGCATTTCATACGATCTGCATATTATTTGGGATTCATTATGTCGAATAACTGCCAATTCAAAGTCAGATTAGTATTTTTGCCAATTTTTGAAATTTAATGTTTGGGATTTTGAAGTCCAATTGAGTTATAAAATTGTAAATAATCGAGTCACCAAATAAAGCGTTTCATACGATCTGCATATTATTTGGAATGCATTATGTTGAATAATGGCCAATTCAAGGTGAGATTAGTATTTTTGTAAATTTTTGAAACTTGAGTCACCAAATAAAGCATTTCATACTGTCTGCAAATACCTATATTCAGTTTTAATATCACAAGAGCATAGAAATTAATCGATTATACGTCGAATAAGGAGGTTAGTATAATCGAATTATTTTCGTTTGCTCGAGTAGTATTCGTGACGATTATATTATAATAGTCTAAGCAAATTAGACGAAAAAACTACCAATAGAAGAAATAATGTATAAAGTTTTGAAATATTGGTTATGAACTCCCAGCAGGGACCCAAATAAAGCTCCGAATCACCCCCGAGCGTGACCTCATGAAGCTTTTCTGCATTTTCTCGTAAGCGATGACTCCGACGAGAAAATCTTATAGGGCTTATTATGTTCTCCGTTAAATTCTGCATAAAATTGGTATCATGAGGTTTTTGCTTACCTTCCATCAAATGCACATAAATGACGTTGGAATATGAGTATAGTTTTCAAATGCATGAGACAAATTTAATGCAGAATTTAATGGAAAACATAATAAGCCCTATAACGTTTTCTCGTCGGAGTTACCGTTTACTAGAAAATTGTCTAATTTGCTTTTACTATAATAATATCCAAAGCGATCTAAAAAATGCGAAATTTTGGCGGAAATGTTTTTCTGACGTTTATTAACAAACATCAAAAAATTTTCATTGTTGGACCAAGCCGAAAAACTGATTATACCACGTCGTTAAGTGTGTAATCGCTTATCTATCTAATATCACACAGTAACTATGTTGTGAAATCTGTAATTGCTGATTTATTACGTGTTATATAATCTTTGAAATTCATAATGTCGAATAATGGACAATTCAAGATCACATTAGTATTTTTGTCATTTTATGAAATTTAAAAAATTCTTAAAAATCAGACAAAAAAACAGAATCAACTCACCCTTTTCATTGCAAATAAAATCCAGTCCGTTTCCCACCACCGGCCAAGCCCATGGACCCCGAACGCGACTGGCACAAAAATACAATTTCCTCCGACACCAATGGTACCATCCCACGAAACAGACCATCAGCACCAATGCGAACCACCAAACCGCCATTCGATCCATATCTGATAAGGTCTAACGTACAACTAACCGCCGGTAAACCGCCGCGGTTAATTAATAAGTGCTTCGGTATTGTTCCGGCACTTTCTAAGCCTTTTCTCGTTTCAAAACTGACCTTAGTATGATATGGGTCGGCCGTAGTTTAAGCGGTAGATGTAATGGTTTTTGCGCAAGAAAACGTGTGTAATTGCACGGTTTGGGATTGTTAGGGAAACCGCGAAGGTGCTAAATGAGCGATTAGCCAAGGAGGTGAAGGAAAGATGGGAGAAAAACGAGATTTAATTTGTAAATTCTGTATATTATTGTGAGTTAGTAATTAAAAAGTTGCCTCAACCGGTGAATTATTTTTATGAAAACAGCAATTGCGTACTTGGCTGCTCGTTAGGTACTTCTGTAAGTTATAGTACCGGTTTGGAAGAATTTCGTCACAAGTGGTCAACCTACATTTTTATTGTCACCACTTCAGCACAAAGAGATGTACAGTACCCACCGACGATGTTACTTCTGTGGACGGTCTTCCTGTTGGCCCTAGCTCGGTACTGCTGGGGCCGTCGACGTCTCTACCTCGCAGCTTGGAAGCTCGATGGACCCATAACACTACCAATTATTGGATCCACTTTTCCGTTTATTTTCTGCAAAACTGAAGGTAAAAATTGTAATCTTGCGACAACGTAATATCACACACTTTCAGAGTTATTGGAGAAAATTTACGAAATCATCAAAACTCACAAGAATCCGACAAAGTTTTGGCTGGGACCCCGACTGGTAATCATCTTCAAGGAACCCCAACACGTTGAGGTAGCTCACTCGTCTAAAAGGTGGTCAATAATTACTGTTGTTTGTAGAAGATCATGACATCTTCCAAGTTTAGTCACAAGCATGAGATTTACGACCTCATGAAGGACTTTTTGGGGGAGGGTTTGATCACAGCTTCAGGTCTGTCATTGTCTTGATCGAACGAAAGAGTAATTGTTTCCTTTAGGGCCCACGTACAAGTTGCACAAGAAAATTGTACAGCCCTATCTAAGCTTGGATTTTTCAGAGGAGTGCATCAAGGTTTTCGAACGGCACATACAGATTTGCTGCCAGAAATTGGAACAAGAAGTGGGGCGAGACAGCTTCGATATCGGACACAAAATCCATCTTTGCACGGCCGATATTATCGGAGGTAATTATATAAGAATCTGTACAGACTCCTACTAAATTTTTGCAGATGTTATCTTAGGCCACCACTTCGACTCCCAGAACCGACACAATTTAGACTACATCCAAGGCTTCTCAGAGTGAGTGGAAATGACAAAATAACAATGCACTTGTTTATTTCTTTCAGCGTCTATAAAATAGTGTTCGCTCGCCTGGCGAAACCTTGGCTGCACCCAGATGCAATTTTTAACACTAGTCTTCTCGGAAAAGAATACAGGAGGATAAGCGACTTGTCAGGCGAACTGAGAAAAATTGTAGATATTTATTTCGAGCGAATATTCGGTCTAGAGAGTGGTTTTCAGGTCCTGGAAAATTCGCACAAGAGGAGAAAGAGTGGTCAAGAATCGCAGCTGTTAATCACCCCGATAGTCGATCTACTGTCGGAGTACGTCGAGTCGAATTACGGAGTGATTTCACCTGAGGATTTGTGGTCGCACTTGATCTCCCTGTACATGGCCGTGAGCTGCAGCTATTTTCTTCAAGCTGTTTCTGAGTAATTGTTTGCAGAGCGA
This sequence comes from Diaperis boleti, assembly GCA_963583935.1. Classification (NCBI taxonomy): domain Eukaryota; kingdom Metazoa; phylum Arthropoda; class Insecta; order Coleoptera; family Tenebrionidae; genus Diaperis; species Diaperis boleti. Next base: position 51,721,539 of record OY757247.1, on the reverse strand, counting down.
AGACACTATAGCCTTGATAGTCTCAGCAGCGTGTTTTTGTCTGGGACTGTACCCGGAATACCAGGCTAAATTATACCAAGAAATACAAAGCAATCTTGGCAACAACACCGAAAACCTACGTGCTAGCGACCTCTCAACTCTCCCCTACATGGACATGTGCATCAAAGACGTCCTCCGACTTTTCCCCATCGGCCCCTACATCTTTCGCAGGAACGTCGAAGACCAACAAGTGGACACCCACTTCCTGCCCGAGAACTGCGGGATCTGTATTCCCATCTTCAACTTGCACAGGGACCCGAAATTTTGGCAAAACCCGGATCACTTCCATCCGGACCATTTTCTCCCGGAAGCTGAAAGAGGGAGGCATCCGTACTCGTACATACCGTTCAGTGCCGGGCCTCGAGGGTGCGTTGGTAGGTCATCAAGGTCGTACAGAGTGTTCGGTTGCAGTTTGTTATTTCTTGCAGGTAAAGTCTTCGCCAACGTCAGTGTCAAAGTCATGCTAATAAATCTACTTCAACGCTTCGAATTTACAGCCGAAGGTCAATTTCCTGACGTGAAGCTCACGATGGACATTTCGGTCAGATCATTGCACGGCTATCGAGTCAGGATCAAACGGCGCAACTGTTAGATGTTTACGAGAGATAGGAGTAATTTTTAACTAGAGTAGTGAAAGTGGTAACAAAACCTGCAGCAAAGCGAGCAAGGTCACGCGAGAGCGTCATTCATTATAGTTTCTTGCTGATTTGTAGTAGTGAACAATGTACATAAATTTTATTAAAAACATTGACGTTTTGCCTTGTGATAACCCCCGCGACTTTTTGAACATAAACATGAAATGTCAAAACGTCAAAATAATGATATGTAGTTTTAAGTGTTTATTGGCTTTATTTAATAAAAGTTTGCAGCCAATTAATTCTATTTACAATTTGCAATAATTTCATCAGGTTGACAATTCTCTGTGGTATTTACATCAAAGAAATGCAATGAAATTACCCCGTATATAATTACACGTATATTATGTCAGAGACCGATTGACAATATTTACACCTTTTAAATGTGACACTGTTTTTAAAGTTCCACAACAAACTGCAGTTGCACCATGGCAATGGAATAGTGTTTAATAAAATAAATCTATTAGCGTTAATGTTAATTAGTATATTCGTGTTAATTAGTTTATTAGTGTGAAATCACTTCTTAAGGAGCTTATAAATAAAAAAATAAAACTATTTCACAATTTAATAAATTTGCAAGTCTGGTCCACGAAAAAATGGGCTCAAATTTTCCAATTCTGATTGCAAATAATTACAAAAGTTTTGGATACGGCGGAACTGCTTGAGTTTGCAGAGCTCTCTGTGGTGCAGTATCCGGGGTGCAAACTTGAACCACTGGTGGAATAATAAGTGGTGGACTCATTAATGAGTGGAAATCGCTATACCACTTTCATTTTTCAATTGTTTGCCTACTCGATGAAGTTCTATGCTCAATGAACCATTTGAGGTTGAGGGCGCACTTATTTCCTCCAAAATTAGACACCTGGGTCACTTGTAGATGGCAACACTTTCAGTGTCTTATTACATAGCAATAATCTGAAGCATAAACGACGTAATCAAAAGATTGTCAAAATTTTACGTGGGTCAGTGAAAAATCTGCTAAAAAAAATTAAAGAACAAGAAGAAAACTTACCTAACTAAACCTACCTAACATTTTCAGAATGGTCTTTGAACGGGAGCATCCACCATTTTTATTTCTTTTTTCTCAATTTTATAAATGACACTTCTAGGGGCCTTTGTTGACATAAATTTCTTGTTTAACTTCAAAATTATTCAAATTTATTAGAAATGTAATGACGAGTTTCGTCTGAAACATTTAGGAACTTATCTAGAACGAGCGCATCCACCATTTTTTTTCCAATTTTCTAAATGACACTTCTAAGAACAGGGAGCATTCAGAGAATTTAAGGTTTCAATAAAATACATGCTCGATTCTGCTAATAACAATTTCGATTTATGCAGTGCTATTGCACGTTGTTTTATTAAGTCTCAATTTAGGGGACACTTAACTTAAAGTGTATGTCGATGAAAACTGCATATCCGATCAAAATTGCTATTACCCCTCAGAGACCACGAGGAGGTACGAGCGTTCTCTGACAAAAACAAAAGAAAACATCATGTTTTCTATAAAAATTAAATAGCTACTTACTCTTCCAATGTAAAAAATAATTACTTACTCTTAGTAGTACCTTGAACGGACACATCCTTCATTTTTACTCTTTTTTTTTCGCTCTTTGGAACCTACCTTGAGCGGGAACATCCTTTATTTTTACTCTTTCTTTTTTTTTTCAATTTCTTAAAGACATTTATCGACATCATTTTCTTGTTTAAATTCTGAACGATTGAAATGTATTTGAAACGCGATATCAAAACACCTCTGAAGGCCTTTTGAACAATTTACGAAATACGTTTGTCGACATAATTTTCATGTTTAAATTCGAAACGATTGAAATGTATTTGAAACGCGATATCAAGACACCTCTGAAGGTCTTTTCAACAATTTCCGAAAGACATTTGTCGATATAATTTTCTTGTTTAAATTCGGAACGATTGAAATGTATTTAAAACGCGATATCAAGACACTACTTAAGTTCATTAGCACTTACCTTGAACGGCATCCTTCATTTTTACTCTTTTTTTTTTCGCTCTTTGGAACCTACCTTGAGCGGGAACATCCTTCATTTTTACTCTTTCTTTTTTTTTCAATTTCTTAAAGACATTTATCGACATCATTTTCTTGTTTAAATTCTGAACGATTGAAATGTATTTGAAACGCGATATCAAAACACCTCTGAAGGCCTTTTGAACAATTTCCGAAATACGTTTGTCGACATAATTTTCATGTTTAAATTCGAAACGATTGAAATGTATTTGAAACGCGATATCAAGACACTACTTAAGTTCATTAGCACTTACCTTGAACGGCATCCTTCATTTTTACTCTTTTTTTTTTCGCTCTTTGGAACCTACCTTGAGCGGGAACATCCTTCATTTTTACTCTTTCTTTTTTTTTTCAATTTCTTAAAGACATTTATCGACATCATTTTCTTGTTTAAATTCTGAACGATTGAAATGTATTTGAAACGCGATATCAAAACACCTCTGAAGGCCTTTTGAACAATTTCCGAAATACGTTTGTCGACATAATTTTCATGTTTAAATTCGGAACGATTGAAATGTATTTGAAACGCGATATCAAGACACTACTTAAGTTCATTAGCACTTACCTTGAACGGCATCCTTCATTTTTACTCTTTTTTTTTTCGCTCTTTGGAACCTACCTTGAGCGGGAACATCCTTCATTTTTACTCTTTCTTTTTTTTTTCAATTTCTTAAAGACATTTATCGACATCATTTTCTTGTTTAAATTCTGAACGATTGAAATGTATTTGAAACGCGATATCAAAACACCTCTGAAGGCCTTTTGAACAATTTCCGAAATACGTTTGTCGACATAATTTTCATGTTTAAATTCGAAACGATTGAAATGTATTTGAAACGCGATATCAAGACACCTCTGAAGGTCTTTTCAACAATTTCCGAAAGACATTTGTCGATATAATTTTCTTGATTAAATTCGGAACGATTGAAATGTATTTGAAACGCGATATCAAGACACTACTTAAGTTCATTAGCACTTACCTTGAACGGCATCCTTCATTTTTACTCTTTTTTTTTTCGCTCTTTGGAACCTACCTTGAGCGGGAACATCCTTCATTTTTACTCTTTCTTTTTTTTTCAATTTCTTAAAGACATTTATCGACATCATTTTCTTGTTTAAATTCTGAACGATTGAAATGTATTTGAAACGCGATATCAAAACACCTCTGAAGGCCTTTTGAACAATTTCCGAAATACGTTTGTCGACATAATTTTCATGTTTAAATTCGAAACGATTGAAATGTATTTGAAACGCGATATCAAGACACCTCTGAAGGTCTTTTCAACAATTTCCGAAAGACATTTCTCGATATAATTTTCTTGTTTAAATTCGGAACGATTGAAATGTATTTGAAACGCGATATCAAGACACCTCTGAAGGCCTTTTCAACAATTTCCGAAATACGTTTGTCGACATAATTTTCATGTTTAAATTCGAAACGATTAAAATGTATTTGAAACGCGATATCAAGACACTACTTAAGTTCATTAGCACTTACCTTGAACGGCATCCTTCATTTTTACTCTTTCTTTTTTCGCTCTTTAGAACCTACCTTGAGCGGGAACATCCTTCATTTTTACTCTTTCTTTTTTTTTCAATTTCTTAAAGACATTTATCGACATAATTTTCTTGTTTAAATTCTGAACGATTGAAATGTATTTGAAACGCGATATCAAAACACCTCTGAAGGCCTTTCAACAATTTCCGAAATACGTTTGTCGACATAATTTTCATGTTTAAATTCGAAACGATTGAAATGTATTTGAAACGCGATATCAAGACACCTCTGAAGGTCTTTTCAACAATTTCCGAAAGACATTTGTCGACATAATTTTCATGTTTAAATTCGGAACGATTGAAATGTATTTGAAACGCGATATCAAGACACCTCTGAAGGTCTTTTCAACAATTTCCAAAAGACATTTGTCCATATAATTTTCTTGTTTAAATTCGGAACGATTGAAATGTATTTGAAACGCGATATCAAGACACTACTTAAGTTCATTAGCACTTACCTTGAACGGCATCCTTCATTTTTACTCTTTTTTTTTTCGCTCTTTGGAACCTACCTTGAGCGGGAACATCCTTCATTTTTACTCTTTCTTTTTTTTTTCAATTTCTTAAAGACATTTATCGACATCATTTTCTTGTTTAAATTCTGAACGATTGAAATGTATTTGAAACGCGATATCAAAACACCTCTGAAGGCCTTTCAACAATTTCCGAAATACTTTTGTCGACATAATTTTCATGTTTAAATTCGAAACGATTAAAATGTATTTGAAACGCGATATCAAGACACTACTTAAGTTCATTAGCACTTACCTTGAACGGCATCCTTCATTTTTACTCTTTTTTTTTCGCTCTATGGAATCTACCTTGAGCGGGAACATCCTTCATTTTTACTCTTTCTTTTTTTTTCAATTTCTTAAAGACATTTATCGACATCATTTTCTTGTTTAAATTCTGAACGATTGAAATGTATTTGAAACGCGATATCAAAACACCTCTGAAGGCCTTTCAACAATTTCCGAAATACTTTTGTCGACATAATTTTCATGTTTAAATTCGGAACGATTGAAATGTATTTGAAACGCGATATCAAAACACCTCTGAAGGCCTTTTGAACAATTTCCGAAATACGTTTGTCGACATAATTTTCATGTTTAAATTCGAAACGATTGAAATGTATTTGAAACGCGATATCAAGACACCTCTGAAGGTCTTTTCAACAATTTCCGAAAGACATTTGTCGATATAATTTTCTTGTTTAAATTCGGAACGATTGAAATGTATTTGAAACGCGATATCAAGACACTACTTAAGTTCATTAGCACTTACCTTGAACGGCATCCTTCATTTTTACTCTTTTTTTTTCGCTCTTTGGAACCTACCTTGAGCGGGAACATCCTTCATTTTTACTCTTTCTTTTTTTTTTTCAATTTCTTAAAGACATTTATCGACATCATTGTCTTGTTTAAATTCTGAACGATTGAAATGTATTTGAAACGCGATATCAAAACACCTCTGAAGGCCTTTTCAACAATTTCCGAAATACGTTTGTCGACATAATTTTCATGTTTAAATTCGGAACGATTGAAATGTATTTGAAACGCGATATCAAGACACCTCTGAAGGTCTTTTCAACAATTTCCAAAAGACATTTGTCCATATAATTTTCTTGTTTAAATTCGGAACGATTGAAATGTATTTGAAACGCGATATCAAGACACTACTTAAGTTCATTAGCACTTACCTTGAACGGCATCCTTCATTTTTACTCTTTTTTTTTTCGCTCTTTGGAACCTACCTTGAGCGGGAACATCCTTCATTTTTACTCTTTTTTTTTTCGCTCTTTGGAACCTACCTTGAGCGGGAACATCCTTCATTTTTACTCTTTCTTTTTTTTTCAATTTCTTAAAGACATTTATCGACATAATTTTCTTGTTTAAATTCTGAACGATTGAAATGTATTTGAAACGCGATATCAAAACACCTCTGAAGGCCTTTCAACAATTTCCGAAATACGTTTGTCGACATAATTTTCATGTTTAAATTCGAAACGATTGAAATGTATTTGAAACGCGATATCAAGACACCTCTGAAGGTCTTTTCAACAATTTCCGAAAGACATTTGTCGATATAATTTTCATGTTTAAATTCGGAACGATTGAAATGTATTTGAAACGCGATATCAAGACACTACTTAAGTTCATTAGCACTTACCTTGAACGGCATCCTTCATTTTTACTCTTTTTTTTTCGCTCTTTGGAACCTACCTTGAGCGGGAACATCCTTCATTTTTACTCTTTTTTTTTTCGCTCTTTGGAACCTACCTTGAGCGGGAACATCCTTCATTTTTACTCTTTCTTTTTTTTTCAATTTCTTAAAGACATTTATCGACATAATTTTCTTGTTTAAATTCTGAACGATTGAAATGTATTTGAAACGCGATATCAAAACACCTCTGAAGGCCTTTCAACAATTTCCGAAATACGTTTGTCGACATAATTTTCATGTTTAAATTCGAAACGATTGAAATGTATTTGAAACGCGATATCAAGACACCTCTGAAGGTCTTTTCAACAATTTCCGAAAGACATTTGTCGATATAATTTTCATGTTTAAATTCGGAACGATTGAAATGTATTTGAAACGCGATATCAAGACACTACTTAAGTTCATTAGCACTTACCTTGAACGGCATCCTTCATTTTTACTCTTTTTTTTTCGCTCTTTGGAACCTACCTTGAGCGGGAACATCCTTCATTTTTACTCTTTTTTTTTTCGCTCTTTGGAACCTACCTTGAGCGGGAACATCCTTCATTTTTACTCTTTCTTTTTTTTTCAATTTCTTAAAGACATTTATCGACATAATTTTCTTGTTTAAATTCTGAACGATTGAAATGTATTTGAAACGCGATATCAAAACACCTCTGAAGGCCTTTCAACAATTTCCGAAATACGTTTGTCGACATAATTTTCATGTTTAAATTCGAAACGATTGAAATGTATTTGAAACGCGATATCAAGACACTACTTAAGTTCATTAGCACTTACCTTGAACGGCATCCTTCATTTTTACTCTTTTTTTTTCGCTCTTTGGAACCTACCTTGAGCGGGAACATCCTTCATTTTTACTCTTTCTTTTTTTTTCAATTTCTTAAAGACATTTATCGACATCATTTTCTTGTTTAAACTCTGAACGATTGAAATGTCTTTGAAACGCGATATCAAAACACCTCTGAAGGCCTTTCAACAATTTCCGAAATACGTTTGTCGACATAATTTTCATGTTTAAATTCGAAACGATTGAAATGTATTTGAAACGCGATATCAAGACACCTCTGAAGGCCTTTTCAACAATTTCCGAAATACGTTTGTCGACATAATTTTCATGTTTAAATTCGAAACGATTGAAATGTATTTGAAACGCGATATCAAGACACTACTTAAGTTCATTAGCACTTACCTTGAACGGCATCCTTCATTTTTACTCTTTTTTTTTTCGCTCTTTGGAACCTACCTTGAGCGGGAACATCCTTCATTTTTACTCTTTCTTTTTTTTTCAATTTCTTAAAGACATTTATCGACATAATTTTCTTGTTTAAATTCTGAACGATTGAAATGTATTTGAAACGCGATATCAAAACACCTCTGAAGGCCTTTCAACAATTTCCGAAATACGTTTGTCGACATAATTTTCATGTTTAAATTCGAAACGATTGAAATGTATTTGAAACGCGATATCAAGACACCTCTGAAGGCCTTTTCAACAATTTCCGAAATACGTTTGTCGACATAATTTTCATGTTTAAATTCGAAACGATTGAAATGTATTTGAAACGCGATATCAAGACACTACTTAAGTTCATTAGCACTTACCTTGAACGGCATCCTTCATTTTTACTCTTTTTTTTTCGCTCTTTGGAACCTACCTTGAGCGGGAACATCCTTCATTTTTACTCTTTCTTTTTTTTTCAATTTCTTAAAGACATTTATCGACATCATTTTCTTGTTTAAACTCTGAACGATTGAAATGTATTTGAAACGCGATATCAAAACACCTCTGAAGGCCTTTCAACAATTTCCGAAATACGTTTGTCGACATAATTTTCATGTTTAAATTCGAAACGATTGAAATGTATTTGAAACGCGATATCAAGACACCTCTGAAGGTCTTTTCAACAATTTCCGAAAGACATTTGTCGATATAATTTTCTTGTTTAAATTCGGAACGATTGAAATGTATTTGAAACGCGATATCAAGACACTACTTAAGTTCATTAGCACTTACCTTGAACGGCATCCTTCATTTTTACTCTTTTTTTTTCGCTCTTTGGAACCTACCTTGAGCGGGAACATCCTTCATTTTTACTCTTTCTTTTTTTTCAATTTCTTAAAGACATTTATCGACATCATTTTCTTGTTTAAATTCTGAACGATTGAAATGTATTTGAAACGCGATATCAAAACACCTCTGAAGGCCTTTTCAACAATTTCCGAAATACGTTTGTCGACATAATTTTTATGTTTAAATTCGAAACGATTAAAATGTATTTGAAACGCGATATCAAGACACCTCTGAAGGTCTTTTCAACAATTTCCGAAAGACATTTGTCGATATAATTTTCTTGTTTAAATTCGGAACGATTGAAATGTATTTGAAACGCGATATCAAGACACTACTTAAGTTCATTAGCACTTACCTTGAACGGCATCCTTCATTTTTACTCTTTTTTTTTCGCTCTTTGGAACCTACCTTGAGCGGGAACATCCTTCATTTTTACTCTTTCTTTTTTTTTTCAATTTCTTAAAGACATTTATCGACATCATTTTCTTGTTTAAATTCTGAACGATTGAAATGTATTTGAAACGCGATAACAAGACACCTCTGAAGGCCTTTTCAACAATTTCCAAAAGACATTTGTCCATATAATTTTCTTGTTTAAATTCGGAACGATTGAAATGTATTTGAAACGCGATATCAAGACACTACTTAAGTTCATTAGCACTTACCTTGAACGGCATCCTTCATTTTTACTCTTTTTTTTTCGCTCTTTGGAACCTACCTTGAGCGGGAACATCCTTCATTTTTACTCTTTCTTTTTTTTCAATTTCTTAAAGACATTTATCGACATCATTTTCTTGTTTAAATTCTGAACGATTGAAATGTATTTGAAACGCGATAACAAGACACCTCTGAAGGCCTTTTCAACAATTTCCAAAAGACATTTGTCCATATAATTTTCTTGTTTAAATTCGGAACGATTGAAATGTATTTGAAACGCGATATCAAAACACCTCTGAAGGCCTTTTCAACAATTTCCGAAATACGTTTGTCGACATAATTTTCATGTTTAAATTCGAAACGATTGAAATGTATTTGAAACGCGATATCAAGACACCTCTGAAGGTCTTTTCAACAATTTCCGAAAGACATTTGTCGATATAATTTTCTTGTTTAAATTCGGAACGATTGAAATGTATTTGAAACGCGATATCAAAACACCTCTGAAGGCCTTTTCAACAATTTCCGAAATACGTTTGTCGACATAATTTTCATGTTTAAATTCGAAACGATTGAAATGTATTTGAAACGCGATATCAAGACACCTCTGAAGGTCTTTTCAACAATTTCCGAAAGACATTTGTCGATATAATTTTCTTGTTTAAATTCGGAACGATTGAAATGTATTTGAAACGCGATATCAAGACACTACTTAAGTTCATTAGCACTTACCTTGAACGGCATCCTTCATTTTTACTCTTTTTTTTTCGCTCTTTGGAACCTACCTTGAGCGGGAACATCCTTCATTTTTACTCTTTCTTTTTTTTTCAATTTCTTAAAGACATTTATCGACATCATTTTCTTGTTTAAATTCTGAACGATTGAAATGTATTTGAAACGCGATAACAAGACACCTCTGAAGGCCTTTTCAACAATTTCCAAAAGACATTTGTCCATATAATTTTCTTGTTTAAATTCGGAACGATTGAAATGTATTTGAAACGCGATATCAAGACACTACTTAAGTTCATTAGCACTTACCTTGAACGGCATCCTTCATTTTTACTCTTTTTTTTTTCGCTCTTTGGAACCTACCTTGAGCGGGAACATCCTTCATTTTTACTCTTTCTTTTTTTTCAATTTCTTAAAGACATTTATCGACATCATTTTCTTGTTTAAATTCTGAACGATTGAAATGTATTTGAAACGCGATAACAAGACACCTCTGAAGGCCTTTTCAACAATTTCCAAAAGACATTTGTCCATATAATTTTCTTGTTTAAATTCGGAACGATTGAAATGTATTTGAAACGCGATATCAAAACACCTCTGAAGGCCTTTTCAACAATTTCCGAAATACGTTTGTCGACATAATTTTCATGTTTAAATTCGAAACGATTAAAATGTATTTGAAACGCGATATCAAGACACCTCTGAAGGTCTTTTCAACAATTTCCGAAAGACATTTGTCGATATAATTTTCTTGTTTAAATTCGGAACGATTGAAATGTATTTGAAACGCGATATCAAGACACTACTTAAGTTCATTAGCACTTACCTTGAACGGCATCCTTCATTTTTACTCTTTTTTTTTCGCTCTTTGGAACCTACCTTGAGCGGGAACATCCTTCATTTTTACTCTTTCTTTTTTTTTTCAATTTCTTAGACATTTATCGACATCATTTTTTTGTTTAAATTCTGAACGATTGAAATGTATTTGAAACGCGATATCAAAACACCTCTGAAGGCTTTTTGAACAATTTCCGAAATACGTTTGTCGACATAATTTTCATGTTTAAATTCGAAACGATTGAAATGTATTTGAAACGCGATATCAAGACACTACTTAAGTTCATTAGCACTTACCTTGAACGGCATCCTTCATTTTTACTCTTTTTTTTTCGCTCTTTGGAACCTACCTTGAGCGGGAACATCCTTCATTTTTACTCTTTCTTTTTTTTTCAATTTCTTAAAGACATTTATCGACATCATTTTCTTGTTTAAACTCTGAACGATTGAAATGTATTTGAAACGCGATATCAAAACACCTCTGAAGGCCTTTTCAACAATTTCCGAAATACGTTTGTCGACATAATTTTCATGTTTAAATTCGAAACGATTGAAATGTATTTGAAACGCGATATCAAGACACCTCTGAAGGTCTTTTCAACAATTTCCGAAAGACATTTGTCGATATAATTTTCTTGTTTAAATTCGGAACGATTGAAATGTATTTGAAACGCGATATCAAGACACTACTTAAGTTCATTAGCACTTACCTTGAACGGCATCCTTCATTTTTACTCTTTTTTTTTCGCTCTTTGGAACCTACCTTGAGCGGGAACATCCTTCATTTTTACTCTTTCTTTTTTTTCAATTTCTTAAAGACATTTATCGACATCATTTTCTTGTTTAAATTCTGAACGATTGAAATGTATTTGAAACGCGATATCAAAACACCTCTGAAGGCCTTTTCAACAATTTCCGAAATACGTTTGTCGACATAATTTTTATGTTTAAATTCGAAACGATTAAAATGTATTTGAAACGCGATATCAAGACACCTCTGAAGGTCTTTTCAACAATTTCCGAAAGACATTTGTCGATATAATTTTCTTGTTTAAATTCGGAACGATTGAAATGTATTTGAAACGCGATATCAAGACACTACTTAAGTTCATTAGCACTTACCTTGAACGGCATCCTTCATTTTTACTCTTTTTTTTTCGCTCTTTGGAACCTACCTTGAGCGGGAACATCCTTCATTTTTACTCTTTCTTTTTTTTTTCAATTTCTTAAAGACATTTATCGACATCATTTTCTTGTTTAAATTCTGAACGATTGAAATGTATTTGAAACGCGATATCAAAACACCTCTGAAGGCCTTTCAACAATTTCCGAAATACGTTTGTCGACATAATTTTCATGTTTAAATTCGAAACGATTGAAATGTATTTGAAACGCGATATCAAGACACCTCTGAAGGTCTTTTCAACAATTTCCGAAAGACATTTCTCGATATAATTTTCTTGTTTAAATTCGGAACGATTGAAATGTATTTGAAACGCGATAACAAGACACCTCTGAAGGCCTTTTCAACAATTTCCAAAAGACATTTGTCCATATAATTTTCTTGTTTAAATTCGGAACGATTGAAATGTATTTGAAACGCGATATCAAAACACCTCTGAAGGCCTTTCAACAATTTCCGAAATACGTTTGTCGACATAATTTTCATGTTTAAATTCGAAACGATTGAAATGTATTTGAAACGCGATATCAAGACACCTCTGAAGGTCTTTTCAACAATTTCCGAAAGACATTTGTCGATATAATTTTCTTGTTTAAATTCGGAACGATTGAAATGTATTTGAAACGCGATATCAAGACACCTCTGAAGGCCTTTTCAACAATTTCCGAAATAAATTTGTCGACATAATTTTCATGTTTAAATTCGAAACGATTAAAATGTATTTGAAACGCGATATCAAGACACTACTTAAGTTCATTAGCACTTACCTTGAACGGCATCCTTCATTTTTACTCTTTTTTTTTCGCTCTTTGGAACCTACCTTGAGCGGGAACATCCTTCATTTTTACTCTTTCTTTTTTTTTTCAATTTCTTAGACATTTATCGACATCATTTTCTTGTTTAAATTCTGAACGATTGAAATGTATTTGAAACGCGATATCAAAACACCTCTGAAGGCCTTTCAACAATTTCCGAAATACGTTTGTCGACATAATTTTCATGTTTAAATTCGAAACGATTGAAATGTATTTGAAACGCGATATCAAGACACCTCTGAAGGTCTTTTCAACAATTTCCGAAAGACATTTCTCGATATAATTTTCTTGTTTAAATTCGGAACGATTGAAATGTATTTGAAACGCGATAACAAGACACCTCTGAAGGCCTTTTCAACAATTTCCAAAAGACATTTGTCCATATAATTTTCTTGTTTAAATTCGGAACGATTGAAATGTATTTGAAACGCGATATCAAAACACCTCTGAAGGCCTTTCAACAATTTCCGAAATACGTTTGTCGACATAATTTTCATGTTTAAATTCGAAACGATTGAAATGTATTTGAAACGCGATATCAAGACACCTCTGAAGGTCTTTTCAACAATTTCCGAAAGACATTTCTCGATATAATTTTCTTGTTTAAATTCGGAACGATTGAAATGTATTTGAAACGCGATATCAAGACACCTCTGAAGGCCTTTTCAACAATTTCCGAAATACGTTTGTCGACATAATTTTCATGTTTAAATTCGAAACGATTAAAATGTATTTGAAACGCGATATCAAGACACTACTTAAGTTCATTAGCACTTACCTTGAACGGCATCCTTCATTTTTACTCTTTTTTTTTTCGCTCTTTAGAACCTACCTTGAGCGGGAACATCCTTCATTTTTACTCTTTCTTTTTTTTTTCAATTTCTTAAAGACATTTATCGACATAATTTTCCTGTTTAAATTCTGAACGATTGAAATGTATTTGAAACGCGATATCAAAACACCTCTGAAGGCCTTTTCAACAATTTCCGAAATACTTTTGTCGACATAATTTTCATGTTTAAATTCGGAACGATTGAAATGTATTTGAAACGCGATATCAAGACACCTCTGAAGGCCTTTTCAACAATTTCCGAAATACGTTTGTCGACATAATTTTCATGTTTAAATTCGAAACGATTGAAATGTATTTGAAACGCGATATCAAGACACCTCTGAAGGTCTTTTCAACAATTTCCGAAAGACATTTGTCGATATAATTTTCTTGTTTAAATTCGGAACGATTGAAATGTATTTGAAACGCGATATCAAGACACTACTTAAGTTCATTAGCACTTACCTTGAACGGCATCCTTCATTTTTACTCTTTTTTTTTTCGCTCTTTGGAACCTACCTTGAGCGGGAACATCCTTCATTTTTACTCTTTCTTTTTTTTCAATTTCTTAAAGACATTTATCGACATCATTTTCTTGTTTAAATTCTGAACGATTGAAATGTATTTGAAACGCGATAACAAGACACCTCTGAAGGCCTTTTCAACAATTTCCAAAAGACATTTGTCCATATAATTTTCTTGTTTAAATTCGGAACGATTGAAATGTATTTGAAACGCGATATCAAGACACCTCTGAAGGTCTTTTCAACAATTTCCGAAAGACATTTCTCGATATAATTTTCTTGTTTAAATTCGGAACGATTGAAATGTATTTGAAACGCGATATCAAGACACCTCTGAAGGCCTTTTCAACAATTTCCGAAATACGTTTGTCGACATAATTTTCATGTTTAAATTCGAAACGATTAAAATGTATTTGAAACGCGATATCAAGACACTACTTAAGTTCATTAGCACTTACCTTGAACGGCATCCTTCATTTTTACTCTTTCTTTTTTCGCTCTTTAGAACCTACCTTGAGCGGGAACATCCTTCATTTTTACTCTTTCTTTTTTTTTCAATTTCTTAAAGACATTTATCGACATAATTTTCTTGTTTAAATTCTGAACGATTGAAATGTATTTGAAACGCGATATCAAAACACCTCTGAAGGCCTTTCAACAATTTCCGAAATACGTTTGTCGACATAATTTTCATGTTTAAATTCGAAACGATTGAAATGTATTTGAAACGCGATATCAAGACACCTCTGAAGGTCTTTTCAACAATTTCCGAAAGACATTTGTCGACATAATTTTCATGTTTAAATTCGGAACGATTGAAATGTATTTGAAACGCGATATCAAGACACCTCTGAAGGTCTTTTCAACAATTTCCAAAAGACATTTGTCCATATAATTTTCTTGTTTAAATTCGGAACGATTGAAATGTATTTGAAACGCGATATCAAGACACTACTTAAGTTCATTAGCACTTACCTTGAACGGCATCCTTCATTTTTACTCTTTTTTTTTTCGCTCTTTGGAACCTACCTTGAGCGGGAACATCCTTCATTTTTACTCTTTCTTTTTTTTTTCAATTTCTTAAAGACATTTATCGACATCATTTTCTTGTTTAAATTCTGAACGATTGAAATGTATTTGAAACGCGATATCAAAACACCTCTGAAGGCCTTTCAACAATTTCCGAAATACTTTTGTCGACATAATTTTCATGTTTAAATTCGAAACGATTAAAATGTATTTGAAACGCGATATCAAGACACTACTTAAGTTCATTAGCACTTACCTTGAACGGCATCCTTCATTTTTACTCTTTTTTTTTCGCTCTATGGAATCTACCTTGAGCGGGAACATCCTTCATTTTTACTCTTTCTTTTTTTTTCAATTTCTTAAAGACATTTATCGACATCATTTTCTTGTTTAAATTCTGAACGATTGAAATGTATTTGAAACGCGATATCAAAACACCTCTGAAGGCCTTTCAACAATTTCCGAAATACTTTTGTCGACATAATTTTCATGTTTAAATTCGGAACGATTGAAATGTATTTGAAACGCGATATCAAAACACCTCTGAAGGCCTTTTGAACAATTTCCGAAATACGTTTGTCGACATAATTTTCATGTTTAAATTCGAAACGATTGAAATGTATTTGAAACGCGATATCAAGACACCTCTGAAGGTCTTTTCAACAATTTCCGAAAGACATTTGTCGATATAATTTTCTTGTTTAAATTCGGAACGATTGAAATGTATTTGAAACGCGATATCAAGACACTACTTAAGTTCATTAGCACTTACCTTGAACGGCATCCTTCATTTTTACTCTTTTTTTTTTCGCTCTTTGGAACCTACCTTGAGCGGGAACATCCTTCATTTTTACTCTTTCTTTTTTTTTTTCAATTTCTTAAAGACATTTATCGACATCATTGTCTTGTTTAAATTCTGAACGATTGAAATGTATTTGAAACGCGATATCAAAACACCTCTGAAGGCCTTTTCAACAATTTCCGAAATACGTTTGTCGACATAATTTTCATGTTTAAATTCGGAACGATTGAAATGTATTTGAAACGCGATATCAAGACACCTCTGAAGGTCTTTTCAACAATTTCCAAAAGACATTTGTCCATATAATTTTCTTGTTTAAATTCGGAACGATTGAAATGTATTTGAAACGCGATATCAAGACACTACTTAAGTTCATTAGCACTTACCTTGAACGGCATCCTTCATTTTTACTCTTTTTTTTTTCGCTCTTTGGAACCTACCTTGAGCGGGAACATCCTTCATTTTTACTCTTTTTTTTTTCGCTCTTTGGAACCTACCTTGAGCGGGAACATCCTTCATTTTTACTCTTTCTTTTTTTTTCAATTTCTTAAAGACATTTATCGACATAATTTTCTTGTTTAAATTCTGAACGATTGAAATGTATTTGAAACGCGATATCAAAACACCTCTGAAGGCCTTTCAACAATTTCCGAAATACGTTTGTCGACATAATTTTCATGTTTAAATTCGAAACGATTGAAATGTATTTGAAACGCGATATCAAGACACCTCTGAAGGTCTTTTCAACAATTTCCGAAAGACATTTGTCGATATAATTTTCATGTTTAAATTCGGAACGATTGAAATGTATTTGAAACGCGATATCAAGACACTACTTAAGTTCATTAGCACTTACCTTGAACGGCATCCTTCATTTTTACTCTTTTTTTTTCGCTCTTTGGAACCTACCTTGAGCGGGAACATCCTTCATTTTTACTCTTTCTTTTTTCGCTCTTTGGAACCTACCTTGAGCGGGAACATCCTTCATTTTTACTCTTTCTTTTTTTTTCAATTTCTTAAAGACATTTATCGACATAATTTTCTTGTTTAAATTCTGAACGATTGAAATGTATTTGAAACGCGATATCAAAACACCTCTGAAGGCCTTTCAACAATTTCCGAAATACGTTTGTCGACATAATTTTCATGTTTAAATTCGAAACGATTGAAATGTATTTGAAACGCGATATCAAGACACCTCTGAAGGCCTTTTCAACAATTTCCGAAATACGTTTGTCGACATAATTTTCATGTTTAAATTCGAAACGATTGAAATGTATTTGAAACGCGATATCAAGACACTACTTAAGTTCATTAGCACTTACCTTGAACGGCATCCTTCATTTTTACTCTTTTTTTTTCGCTCTTTGGAACCTACCTTGAGCGGGAACATCCTTCATTTTTACTCTTTCTTTTTTTTTCAATTTCTTAAAGACATTTATCGACATCATTTTCTTGTTTAAACTCTGAACGATTGAAATGTATTTGAAACGCGATATCAAAACACCTCTGAAGGCCTTTCAACAATTTCCGAAATACGTTTGTCGACATAATTTTCATGTTTAAATTCGAAACGATTGAAATGTATTTGAAACGCGATATCAAGACACCTCTGAAGGTCTTTTCAACAATTTCCGAAAGACATTTGTCGATATAATTTTCTTGTTTAAATTCGGAACGATTGAAATGTATTTGAAACGCGATATCAAGACACTACTTAAGTTCATTAGCACTTACCTTGAACGGCATCCTTCATTTTTACTCTTTTTTTTTCGCTCTTTGGAACCTACCTTGAGCGGGAACATCCTTCATTTTTACTCTTTCTTTTTTTTCAATTTCTTAAAGACATTTATCGACATCATTTTCTTGTTTAAATTCTGAACGATTGAAATGTATTTGAAACGCGATATCAAAACACCTCTGAAGGCCTTTTCAACAATTTCCGAAATACGTTTGTCGACATAATTTTTATGTTTAAATTCGAAACGATTAAAATGTATTTGAAACGCGATATCAAGACACCTCTGAAGGTCTTTTCAACAATTTCCGAAAGACATTTGTCGATATAATTTTCTTGTTTAAATTCGGAACGATTGAAATGTATTTGAAACGCGATATCAAGACACTACTTAAGTTCATTAGCACTTACCTTGAACGGCATCCTTCATTTTTACTCTTTTTTTTTCGCTCTTTGGAACCTACCTTGAGCGGGAACATCCTTCATTTTTACTCTTTCTTTTTTTTCAATTTCTTAAAGACATTTATCGACATCATTTTCTTGTTTAAATTCTGAACGATTGAAATGTATTTGAAACGCGATATCAAAACACCTCTGAAGGCCTTTTCAACAATTTCCGAAATACGTTTGTCGACATAATTTTTATGTTTAAATTCGAAACGATTAAAATGTATTTGAAACGCGATATCAAGACACCTCTGAAGGTCTTTTCAACAATTTCCGAAAGACATTTGTCGATATAATTTTCTTGTTTAAATTCGGAACGATTGAAATGTATTTGAAACGCGATATCAAGACACTACTTAAGTTCATTAGCACTTACCTTGAACGGCATCCTTCATTTTTACTCTTTTTTTTTCGCTCTTTGGAACCTACCTTGAGCGGGAACATCCTTCATTTTTACTCTTTCTTTTTTTTTTCAATTTCTTAAAGACATTTATCGACATCATTTTCTTGTTTAAATTCTGAACGATTGAAATGTATTTGAAACGCGATAACAAGACACCTCTGAAGGCCTTTTCAACAATTTCCAAAAGACATTTGTCCATATAATTTTCTTGTTTAAATTCGGAACGATTGAAATGTATTTGAAACGCGATATCAAGACACTACTTAAGTTCATTAGCACTTACCTTGAACGGCATCCTTCATTTTTACTCTTTTTTTTTCGCTCTTTGGAACCTACCTTGAGCGGGAACATCCTTCATTTTTACTCTTTCTTTTTTTTCAATTTCTTAAAGACATTTATCGACATCATTTTCTTGTTTAAATTCTGAACGATTGAAATGTATTTGAAACGCGATATCAAAACACCTCTGAAGGCCTTTTCAACAATTTCCGAAATACGTTTGTCGACATAATTTTTATGTTTAAATTCGAAACGATTAAAATGTATTTGAAACGCGATATCAAGACACCTCTGAAGGTCTTTTCAACAATTTCCGAAAGACATTTGTCGATATAATTTTCTTGTTTAAATTCGGAACGATTGAAATGTATTTGAAACGCGATATCAAGACACTACTTAAGTTCATTAGCACTTACCTTGAACGGCATCCTTCATTTTTACTCTTTTTTTTTCGCTCTTTGGAACCTACCTTGAGCGGGAACATCCTTCATTTTTACTCTTTCTTTTTTTTTCAATTTCTTAAAGACATTTATCGACATAATTTTCTTGTTTAAATTCTGAACGATTGAAATGTATTTGAAACGCGATATCAAAACACCTCTGAAGGCCTTTCAACAATTTCCGAAATACGTTTGTCGACATAATTTTCATGTTTAAATTCGAAACGATTGAAATGTATTTGAAACGCGATATCAAGACACCTCTGAAGGCCTTTTCAACAATTTCCGAAATACGTTTGTCGACATAATTTTCATGTTTAAATTCGAAACGATTGAAATGTATTTGAAACGCGATATCAAGACACTACTTAAGTTCATTAGCACTTACCTTGAACGGCATCCTTCATTTTTACTCTTTTTTTTTCGCTCTTTGGAACCTACCTTGAGCGGGAACATCCTTCATTTTTACTCTTTCTTTTTTTTTCAATTTCTTAAAGACATTTATCGACATCATTTTCTTGTTTAAACTCTGAACGATTGAAATGTATTTGAAACGCGATATCAAAACACCTCTGAAGGCCTTTCAACAATTTCCGAAATACGTTTGTCGACATAATTTTCATGTTTAAATTCGAAACGATTGAAATGTATTTGAAACGCGATATCAAGACACCTCTGAAGGTCTTTTCAACAATTTCCGAAAGACATTTGTCGATATAATTTTCTTGTTTAAATTCGGAACGATTGAAATGTATTTGAAACGCGATATCAAGACACTACTTAAGTTCATTAGCACTTACCTTGAACGGCATCCTTCATTTTTACTCTTTTTTTTTCGCTCTTTGGAACCTACCTTGAGCGGGAACATCCTTCATTTTTACTCTTTCTTTTTTTTCAATTTCTTAAAGACATTTATCGACATCATTTTCTTGTTTAAATTCTGAACGATTGAAATGTATTTGAAACGCGATATCAAAACACCTCTGAAGGCCTTTTCAACAATTTCCGAAATACGTTTGTCGACATAATTTTTATGTTTAAATTCGAAACGATTAAAATGTATTTGAAACGCGATATCAAGACACCTCTGAAGGTCTTTTCAACAATTTCCGAAAGACATTTGTCGATATAATTTTCTTGTTTAAATTCGGAACGATTGAAATGTATTTGAAACGCGATATCAAGACACTACTTAAGTTCATTAGCACTTACCTTGAACGGCATCCTTCATTTTTACTCTTTTTTTTTCGCTCTTTGGAACCTACCTTGAGCGGGAACATCCTTCATTTTTACTCTTTCTTTTTTTTCAATTTCTTAAAGACATTTATCGACATCATTTTCTTGTTTAAATTCTGAACGATTGAAATGTATTTGAAACGCGATATCAAAACACCTCTGAAGGCCTTTTCAACAATTTCCGAAATACGTTTGTCGACATAATTTTTATGTTTAAATTCGAAACGATTAAAATGTATTTGAAACGCGATATCAAGACACCTCTGAAGGTCTTTTCAACAATTTCCGAAAGACATTTGTCGATATAATTTTCTTGTTTAAATTCGGAACGATTGAAATGTATTTGAAACGCGATATCAAGACACTACTTAAGTTCATTAGCACTTACCTTGAACGGCATCCTTCATTTTTACTCTTTTTTTTTCGCTCTTTGGAACCTACCTTGAGCGGGAACATCCTTCATTTTTACTCTTTCTTTTTTTTTTCAATTTCTTAAAGACATTTATCGACATCATTTTCTTGTTTAAATTCTGAACGATTGAAATGTATTTGAAACGCGATAACAAGACACCTCTGAAGGCCTTTTCAACAATTTCCAAAAGACATTTGTCCATATAATTTTCTTGTTTAAATTCGGAACGATTGAAATGTATTTGAAACGCGATATCAAGACACTACTTAAGTTCATTAGCACTTACCTTGAACGGCATCCTTCATTTTTACTCTTTTTTTTTCGCTCTTTGGAACCTACCTTGAGCGGGAACATCCTTCATTTTTACTCTTTCTTTTTTTTCAATTTCTTAAAGACATTTATCGACATCATTTTCTTGTTTAAATTCTGAACGATTGAAATGTATTTGAAACGCGATATCAAAACACCTCTGAAGGCCTTTTCAACAATTTCCGAAATACGTTTGTCGACATAATTTTTATGTTTAAATTCGAAACGATTAAAATGTATTTGAAACGCGATATCAAGACACCTCTGAAGGTCTTTTCAACAATTTCCGAAAGACATTTGTCGATATAATTTTCTTGTTTAAATTCGGAACGATTGAAATGTATTTGAAACGCGATATCAAGACACTACTTAAGTTCATTAGCACTTACCTTGAACGGCATCCTTCATTTTTACTCTTTTTTTTTCGCTCTTTGGAACCTACCTTGAGCGGGAACATCCTTCATTTTTACTCTTTCTTTTTTTTTTCAATTTCTTAAAGACATTTATCGACATCATTTTCTTGTTTAAATTCTGAACGATTGAAATGTATTTGAAACGCGATAACAAGACACCTCTGAAGGCCTTTTCAACAATTTCCAAAAGACATTTGTCCATATAATTTTCTTGTTTAAATTCGGAACGATTGAAATGTATTTGAAACGCGATATCAAGACACTACTTAAGTTCATTAGCACTTACCTTGAACGGCATCCTTCATTTTTACTCTTTTTTTTTTCGCTCTTTGGAACCTACCTTGAGCGGGAACATCCTTCATTTTTACTCTTTCTTTTTTTTCAATTTCTTAAAGACATTTATCGACATCATTTTCTTGTTTAAATTCTGAACGATTGAAATGTATTTGAAACGCGATAACAAGACACCTCTGAAGGCCTTTTCAACAATTTCCAAAAGACATTTGTCCATATAATTTTCTTGTTTAAATTCGGAACGATTGAAATGTATTTGAAACGCGATATCAAAACACCTCTGAAGGCCTTTTCAACAATTTCCGAAATACGTTTGTCGACATAATTTTCATGTTTAAATTCGAAACGATTGAAATGTATTTGAAACGCGATATCAAGACACCTCTGAAGGTCTTTTCAACAATTTCCGAAAGACATTTGTCGATATAATTTTCTTGTTTAAATTCGGAACGATTGAAATGTATTTGAAACGCGATATCAAAACACCTCTGAAGGCCTTTTCAACAATTTCCGAAATACGTTTGTCGACATAATTTTCATGTTTAAATTCGAAACGATTGAAATGTATTTGAAACGCGATATCAAGACACCTCTGAAGGTCTTTTCAACAATTTCCGAAAGACATTTGTCGATATAATTTTCTTGTTTAAATTCGGAACGATTGAAATGTATTTGAAACGCGATATCAAGACACTACTTAAGTTCATTAGCACTTACCTTGAACGGCATCCTTCATTTTTACTCTTTTTTTTTCGCTCTTTGGAACCTACCTTGAGCGGGAACATCCTTCATTTTTACTCTTTCTTTTTTTTTTCAATTTCTTAAAGACATTTATCGACATCATTTTCTTGTTTAAATTCTGAACGATTGAAATGTATTTGAAACGCGATAACAAGACACCTCTGAAGGCCTTTTCAACAATTTCCAAAAGACATTTGTCCATATAATTTTCTTGTTTAAATTCGGAACGATTGAAATGTATTTGAAACGCGATATCAAGACACTACTTAAGTTCATTAGCACTTACCTTGAACGGCATCCTTCATTTTTACTCTTTTTTTTTTCGCTCTTTGGAACCTACCTTGAGCGGGAACATCCTTCATTTTTACTCTTTCTTTTTTTTCAATTTCTTAAAGACATTTATCGACATCATTTTCTTGTTTAAATTCTGAACGATTGAAATGTATTTGAAACGCGATAACAAGACACCTCTGAAGGCCTTTTCAACAATTTCCAAAAGACATTTGTCCATATAATTTTCTTGTTTAAATTCGGAACGATTGAAATGTATTTGAAACGCGATATCAAAACACCTCTGAAGGCCTTTTCAACAATTTCCGAAATACGTTTGTCGACATAATTTTCATGTTTAAATTCGAAACGATTAAAATGTATTTGAAACGCGATATCAAGACACCTCTGAAGGTCTTTTCAACAATTTCCGAAAGACATTTGTCGATATAATTTTCTTGTTTAAATTCGGAACGATTGAAATGTATTTGAAACGCGATATCAAGACACTACTTAAGTTCATTAGCACTTACCTTGAACGGCATCCTTCATTTTTACTCTTTTTTTTTCGCTCTTTGGAACCTACCTTGAGCGGGAACATCCTTCATTTTTACTCTTTCTTTTTTTTCAATTTCTTAAAGACATTTATCGACATCATTTTCTTGTTTAAATTCTGAACGATTGAAATGTATTTGAAACGCGATAACAAGACACCTCTGAAGGCCTTTTCAACAATTTCCAAAAGACATTTGTCCATATAATTTTCTTGTTTAAATTCGGAACGATTGAAATGTATTTGAAACGCGATATCAAAACACCTCTGAAGGCCTTTTCAACAATTTCCGAAATACGTTTGTCGACATAATTTTCATGTTTAAATTCGAAACGATTGAAATGTATTTGAAACGCGATATCAAGACACCTCTGAAGGTCTTTTCAACAATTTCCGAAAGACATTTGTCGATATAATTTTCTTGTTTAAATTCGGAACGATTGAAATGTATTTGAAACGCGATATCAAGACACTACTTAAGTTCATTAGCACTTACCTTGAACGGCATCCTTCATTTTTACTCTTTTTTTTTTCGCTCTTTGGAACCTACCTTGAGCGGGAACATCCTTCATTTTTACTCTTTCTTTTTTTTCAATTTCTTAAAGACATTTATCGACATCATTTTCTTGTTTAAATTCTGAACGATTGAAATGTATTTGAAACGCGATAACAAGACACCTCTGAAGGCCTTTTCAACAATTTCCAAAAGACATTTGTCCATATAATTTTCTTGTTTAAATTCGGAACGATTGAAATGTATTTGAAACGCGATATCAAAACACCTCTGAAGGCCTTTTCAACAATTTCCGAAATACGTTTGTCGACATAATTTTCATGTTTAAATTCGAAACGATTAAAATGTATTTGAAACGCGATATCAAGACACCTCTGAAGGTCTTTTCAACAATTTCCGAAAGACATTTGTCGATATAATTTTCTTGTTTAAATTCGGAACGATTGAAATGTATTTGAAACGCGATATCAAGACACTACTTAAGTTCATTAGCACTTACCTTGAACGGCATCCTTCATTTTTACTCTTTTTTTTTCGCTCTTTGGAACCTACCTTGAGCGGGAACATCCTTCATTTTTACTCTTTCTTTTTTTTCAATTTCTTAAAGACATTTATCGACATCATTTTCTTGTTTAAATTCTGAACGATTGAAATGTATTTGAAACGCGATAACAAGACACCTCTGAAGGCCTTTTCAACAATTTCCAAAAGACATTTGTCCATATAATTTTCTTGTTTAAATTCGGAACGATTGAAATGTATTTGAAACGCGATATCAAAACACCTCTGAAGGCCTTTTCAACAATTTCCGAAATACGTTTGTCGACATAATTTTCATGTTTAAATTCGAAACGATTGAAATGTATTTGAAACGCGATATCAAGACACCTCTGAAGGTCTTTTCAACAATTTCCGAAAGACATTTGTCGATATAATTTTCTTGTTTAAATTCGGAACGATTGAAATGTATTTGAAACGCGATATCAAGACACTACTTAAGTTCATTAGCACTTACCTTGAACGGCATCCTTCATTTTTACTCTTTTTTTTTCGCTCTTTGGAACCTACCTTGAGCGGGAACATCCTTCATTTTTACTCTTTCTTTTTTTTCAATTTCTTAAAGACATTTATCGACATCATTTTCTTGTTTAAATTCTGAACGATTGAAATGTATTTGAAACGCGATAACAAGACACCTCTGAAGGCCTTTTCAACAATTTCCAAAAGACATTTGTCCATATAATTTTCTTGTTTAAATTCGGAACGATTGAAATGTATTTGAAACGCGATATCAAAACACCTCTGAAGGCCTTTTCAACAATTTCCGAAATACGTTTGTCGACATAATTTTCATGTTTAAATTCGAAACGATTGAAATGTATTTGAAACGCGATATCAAGACACCTCTGAAGGTCTTTTCAACAATTTCCGAAAGACATTTGTCGATATAATTTTCTTGTTTAAATTCGGAACGATTGAAATGTATTTGAAACGCGATATCAAGACACTACTTAAGTTCATTAGCACTTACCTTGAACGGCATCCTTCATTTTTACTCTTTTTTTTTTCGCTCTTTGGAACCTACCTTGAGCGGGAACATCCTTCATTTTTACTCTTTCTTTTTTTTCAATTTCTTAAAGACATTTATCGACATCATTTTCTTGTTTAAATTCTGAACGATTGAAATGTATTTGAAACGCGATAACAAGACACCTCTGAAGGCCTTTTCAACAATTTCCAAAAGACATTTGTCCATATAATTTTCTTGTTTAAATTCGGAACGATTGAAATGTATTTGAAACGCGATATCAAAACACCTCTGAAGGCCTTTTCAACAATTTCCGAAATACGTTTGTCGACATAATTTTCATGTTTAAATTCGAAACGATTAAAATGTATTTGAAACGCGATATCAAGACACCTCTGAAGGTCTTTTCAACAATTTCCGAAAGACATTTGTCGATATAATTTTCTTGTTTAAATTCGGAACGATTGAAATGTATTTGAAACGCGATATCAAGACACTACTTAAGTTCATTAGCACTTACCTTGAACGGCATCCTTCATTTTTACTCTTTTTTTTTTCGCTCTTTGGAACCTACCTTGAGCGGGAACATCCTTCATTTTTACTCTTTCTTTTTTTTCAATTTCTTAAAGACATTTATCGACATCATTTTCTTGTTTAAATTCTGAACGATTGAAATGTATTTGAAACGCGATAACAAGACACCTCTGAAGGCCTTTTCAACAATTTCCAAAAGACATTTGTCCATATAATTTTCTTGTTTAAATTCGGAACGATTGAAATGTATTTGAAACGCGATATCAAAACACCTCTGAAGGCCTTTTCAACAATTTCCGAAATACGTTTGTCGACATAATTTTCATGTTTAAATTCGAAACGATTGAAATGTATTTGAAACGCGATATCAAGACACCTCTGAAGGTCTTTTCAACAATTTCCGAAAGACATTTGTCGATATAATTTTCTTGTTTAAATTCGGAACGATTGAAATGTATTTGAAACGCGATATCAAGACACTACTTAAGTTCATTAGCACTTACCTTGAACGGCATCCTTCATTTTTACTCTTTTTTTTTCGCTCTTTGGAACCTACCTTGAGCGGGAACATCCTTCATTTTTACTCTTTCTTTTTTTTCAATTTCTTAAAGACATTTATCGACATCATTTTCTTGTTTAAATTCTGAACGATTGAAATGTATTTGAAACGCGATAACAAGACACCTCTGAAGGCCTTTTCAACAATTTCCAAAAGACATTTGTCCATATAATTTTCTTGTTTAAATTCGGAACGATTGAAATGTATTTGAAACGCGATATCAAAACACCTCTGAAGGCCTTTTCAACAATTTCCGAAATACGTTTGTCGACATAATTTTCATGTTTAAATTCGAAACGATTGAAATGTATTTGAAACGCGATATCAAGACACCTCTGAAGGTCTTTTCAACAATTTCCGAAAGACATTTGTCGATATAATTTTCTTGTTTAAATTCGGAACGATTGAAATGTATTTGAAACGCGATATCAAGACACTACTTAAGTTCATTAGCACTTACCTTGAACGGCATCCTTCATTTTTACTCTTTTTTTTTCGCTCTTTGGAACCTACCTTGAGCGGGAACATCCTTCATTTTTACTCTTTCTTTTTTTTTTCAATTTCTTAAAGACATTTATCGACATAATTTTCTTGTTTAAATTCTGAACGATTGAAATGTATTTGAAACGCGATATCAAGACACCTCTGAAGGTCTTTTCAACAATTTCCGAAAGACATTTGTCGATGACACTTCTAACGTCAGGAACGTATTCAGAGAATTTAAGGTTTCAGTAAAACACATGCTCGATTTCGCTAATAACAATTTCGATTTATGCAGTGTTATTGAACGTTGTTTTATTAAGTCTCAATTTAGGCGACATTTAAATTAAAGTGTATGTCGATGAAAACTGCATATCCGATCAAAATTGCTATTACCCGTCAGAGACCACGAGGAGGTACGAGCTTTCTCTGACAAGAAATAATTAAATAAAATAAATAAATTATTCGCATTAACTAAATCCTAAATAAAGATAAGGAAATATCGTCTTCTAAAAATTAAAAACTTACCCTTAGTAGTAGGTCACGTTGGGTCATTATTTTTGTCACATTCAGTATTTATTCAGTGCGCAATTTTTCATCACTGGAATTTCTACTTTCTCCCAAATAAATTATAAATTGATCTCCTTGATTTACAAGATTGTCTTAAATATTCGTCCTCAGTTTTTTGTGTTTTTGAATTTTTTTTATCCAGTCCTCTTCAGTGATGTTTCCTATTTCTTTTTGAATTAGTTTCATGATGGCTATCTAGTAGATAACTAAGAAAAGAAATTACGATGTTAACAGAAGGAGCTAGTTTTTAAGTAAAATATTTGTTACGCCCACAACAGTCTAATTTTGTACATAGTCCGCTAGTTTTATATCATAGTTTTGTAATTACGAAATGAAAATTATTTAGTGCACGTTCACAATAAAAAGTCTACTTGGAATTTTGAATATGGAAAATGGACGTTTCTTTTTTTACCTGTGTGCGCGCGCAACGAGTGGCTACACATTTGCGAATCGACATCGACAACACGCCACAAATAATGTCAGCGAGGTATTGACGATTAGAAGTGAGGTTAGCAAACGTACTGATAAGCCTTAAAAAATGCTGCAGAAATGCGATATTTGATTTGCTTCTCAACACTTAACCTCAAAACGCATTTACAATGTCAGCTATTTGACGAGACGTTAAGTTCAGAAATGTTTCCAACGAGTGCGTATGTGCGAATGAAACTGTCAAACGAAACCTTCAATTATTCACACAATATCGATAGGTTTCTTTTCTTTGCGCTCAACTCCTTAAAATACTCCAAGAAGGTCATATTTTCCTGTACATGAAACTCGAAATTTTGTGTACTACATTTCGGATTATAACGTATAATAAAACACGTAACGTATAAACAAAACAAAACCATAACCTCAACCTAATTTTTGTTTGACAGTTTTACTCGCACATGCGCATTTGTTGGAATACATTTCGGAATTTAACGTCTCGTTTGACAACTGCCGGCAAGCAACCTAAGAATATTAAAATGGGTCATGCTGCCAACAACAACCACCGGTGTCGCGCGCATCTATGTTTTGTTCCTTTTTGTTGCAACAGCTCGTATATATGCCATCTTTTTCTCTTAGCACACATGTGGCAAGCTCGGACAAAAATACAAGTGACAACATTGCTGGTGTTTTTTCTGGCATTATAAACAAAAATTAAGTTATTTACACAAAAATAGTAATAATTTTAGTTACACCAACGATGTCTTCTCGTGATTCTTTTTTGTTTAATTAAAATATTATTACCAGTTGGAAAAATTGAAAATTATTTGTTGGCTTTCTATATTCCGCCATTAATTATCATGATAATAAAAAATATTACCGCTTGTTTAATTTATTTTGTAGATTTCCTAGATAATTCTTCCTGATACTTGCATAGTTGGCTGCATAATATTTAACCCAAATGTGACGTCATGTAGGCTTCACGCATTTTGCTTTGCACCGCATTTATTCGTAAGACATCGTTGTTACACGCTGTCGAGCTGACGTGTCACTGACAGTTGACAACAAATGTCATCCAAGTTATTACCAACACAATTTTTTTTTACACCAATATAGGGTTTTTTGTTTTTAACCAACCTGGAAAAATTAAAAATTGTTTGTTGTTTTTCTATATTTCACTATTAATTATCATGATAATAAAAAATATAATACGGCTTACTTTACTTACTTTGTAGATTTTATAAATAATTCTTCCTCATACTTGCATAGTTGGCTGCATAATATTCAACCCAAATGTGACGTCATGTTGGCTTCACGCAACATCGTTGTTACACGCTTTTGAGCTGACGTGTCACTAACAGTTGACAACAAATGTCATCAAAATTATTACCAACACAATTTTTTTTACACTAACATAGTTTTTTTTGTTTTCAACCAACTTGGAAAAATTAAAAATTGTTTATTGATTTTCTATATTCCGCTATTAATTATCATGATAATAAAAAATATATTACCGCTTATTTTATTTACTTTGTAGATTTCCTAAATAATTCTTCCTCATACTTGCATAGTTGGCTGCATAATATTGAACCCAAATGTGACGTCATGTTGGCTTCACGCATTTTGCTTTGCACCGCATCTACTCGTAAGACATCGTTGTTACACACTTTTGAGCTGACGTGTCACTGACAGTTGACAACAAATGTCATTCAAGTTATTACCAACACATTTTTTTTTACACCAATATAGGGTTTTTTGATTTTAACCAACCTGGAAAAATTAAAAATTGTTTGTTGTTTTTCTATATTCCGCTATTAATTATCATGATAATAAAAAATATATTACCGCTTATTTTATTTACTTTGTAGATTTCCTAAATAATTCTTCCTCATTTTTTTAGCAACATTTCTTGTTTACATTAATATAGGGTTTTTTGTTTTAACAAACATAATGTAATATGTGGTGGACAAATAATAAAAAAATGGCCTTATCGCTTTTCGCGACTTTTCTTTTTGTTTAATTATAATATTATTACCAGTTATAAAAATTGTTTGTTGTTTTTCTATATTCTGCTATTAATTATTATTAAAATTTAAATATATCTAAGTCGAACTCCACAAACTTTAATAACTGTAAAATTACTAATGGTACATGTTTCGGCAGAACACTTCTGCCATCATCAGCCCTTAAAGAATATAAAAAATTATAATAATAGATAATTTTTTATATTTTTTAAGGGCTGATGATGGCAGAAGTGTTCTGCCGAAACATGTACCATTAGTAATTTTACAGTTATTAAAGTTTGTGGAGTTCGACTTAGATATATTTAAATTTTAATTTAAATTTACTCCACTTGGATTTAAGAACATTCTTCTTGTTTATTAATTATCATGTTAATAAAAAAATATATTACTGTTTATTTTATTTATTTTGTAGATTTATACTTGCATGGTTGGCTGCATAATATTGAACCCAAATGTGACGTCATGTTGGCGTCACGTATTTTGCTTTGCACCGCATATACTCGTAAGACATCGTTGTTACACGCTGTCGAGCTGACGTGGCACTGACAGTTGACAACAAACGTCATCCAAGTTATTACCAACACAATTTTTTTAACATTAATATAGGGTTTTTTGTTTTAACCAACTTGGAAAAATTAGAAATTGTTTGTTGTTTTTCTATATTCCGCTATTAATTATCGTGATAATAAAAAATATATTACCGCTTATTTTATTTACTTTGTAGATTTCCTAAATAATTCTTCCTTACACTTGCATAGTTGGCTGCATAATATTGAACCCAAATGTGACGTCATGTTGCCGTCACGTATTTTGCTTTGCACCGCATCTACTCGTAAGACATCGTTGTTACACACTTTTGAGCTGACGTGTCACTGACAGTTGACAACAAATGTCATTCAAGTTATTACCAACACATTTTTTTTACACCAATATAGGGTTTTTTGTTTTTAACCAACCTGAAAAAATTAAAAATTGTTTTTTGTTTTTTTTATATTCCGCTATTAATTATCATGATAATAAAAAATATAATACCGCTTACTTTATTTACTTTGTAGATTTCCTAAATAATTCTTCCTCATACTTGCATAGTTGGCTGCATAATATTCTACCTAAATGAGACGTCATGTTGGCTTCACGCATTTTGCTTTGCACCCCATCTACTCGTAAGGCATTGTTGTTACACGCTGTCAAGCTGACGTGTCACTGACAGTTGACAACAAATGTCATCCAAGTTATTACCAACACAATTTTTTACATTAATATAGGGTTTTTTGTTTTAACCAACTTGGAAAAATTAAAAATTGTTCGTTGTTTTTCTATATTCCGCTATTAATTATCATGATAATAAAAATATATTACCGCTTATTTTATTTACATTGTAGATTTCCTAAATAATTCTTCCTCATACTTGCATAGTTGGCTGCATAATATTGAACCCAAATGTGACGTCATGTTGGCATCTCGCATTTTGCTTTGCACCGCATATACTCGTAAGACATCGTTGTTACACGCTGTCGAACTGACGTGGCACTGACAGTTGACAACAAATGTCATCCACGTTATTACCAACACTTTTTTTTTACATTAATATAGGGTTTTTTGTTTTAACCAACTTGGAAAAATTAAAAATTGTTTGTTGTTTTTCTATATTCCGCTATTAATTATCGTGATAATAAAAAATATATTACCGCTTATTTTATTTACTTGTAGATTTCCTAAATAATTCTTCCTCATACTTGCATAGTTGGCTGCATAATATTCAACCTAAATGTGACGTCATGTTGGCTTCACGCATTTTGCTTTGCACCCCATCTACTCGTAAGAAATTGTTGTTACACGCTGTCGAGCTGACGTGTCACTGACAGTTGACAACAAATGTCATCCAAGTTATTACCAACACAATTTTTTAGTAACATTAATATAGGGTTTTTTGTTTTAACCAACATAATGCAACAGGTGGTGGACAAATAATTAAAAAATAGCCTATATTCGTGTCTTTAATAAATTAAAGTTGTTCACATTTTTGATGTTCCTCATATTCTTATAATTTTTAGATCTTGGAGTTTTTTAGGTATTTTAGATCTTCAGATTATTATCGAAAATACAAGTGACAACATGGCTGGTGTTTTTTCTGTCATTCTAAACAAAAATTAAGTTAGGTACACAAAAATAGTAATAATAAGTTACACCAACGACGTCTTACCGCTTCTCGTGATTTTTTCTGTTTAGTTATGATATTATTATCGGTTAGAAAAATTAAAAAAAATTTTTGTTTTTTTTATACTCCGCTATTAATTATCATGATAATAAAAAATATTACCGTTTATTTTATTTATTTTGTATATTTTCTAAATAATAATTGTTCTTTATACTTGCATAGTTGGCTGCATAATGTTGAACCCAAATGAGACGTCATGTTGACTTCACGCGTTTTGCTTTGCACCGCATCTATTCGTAAGACATCGTTGTTACACGCTGTCGAGGTGACGTGTCACTGACAGTTCACAATAAACGTCATCCAAGTTATTACCAACACAATTTTTGTTTACATTAATATAGGGTTTTTTGTATTAACAAACATAATGTAATATGTGGTGGACAAATAATAAAAAATGGCCTTATCGCTTCTCGCGACTTTTTTTTTGTTTAATTATAATATTATTACCAGTTATAAAAATTGTTTGTTGTTTTTGTATATTCCGCTCTTAATTATCATGATAATAAAAAAATATATTACCGTTTATTGTATTTATTTTGTACATTTTTACTTACATGGTTGGCTGCTTAATATTGAACCCAAATGTGACGTCATGTTGGCGTCACGCATTTTTCTTTGCACCGCATATACTCGTAAGACATCGTTGTTACATGCTGTCGAGCTGACGTGGCACTGACAGTTGACAACAAATGTCATCCAAGTTATTACCAACACAATCTTTTTTACATTAATATAGGGTTTTTTGTTTTAACCAACTTGGAAAAATTAAAAATTGTTTGTTGTTTTTCTATATTCCGCTATTAATTATCGTGATAATAAAAAATATATTACCGCTTATTTTATTTACTTGTAGATTTCCTAAATAATTCTTCCTCATACTTGCATAGTTGGCTGCATAATATTCAACCTAAATGTGACGTCATGTTGGCTTCACGCATTTTGCTTTGCACCCCATCTACTCGTAAGACATTGTTGTTACACGCTGTCGAGCTGACGTGTCACTGACAGTTGACAACAAATGTCATCCAAGTTATTACCAACACAATTTTTTAGTAACATTAATATAGGGTTTTTTGTTTTAACCAACATAATGCAACAGGTGGTGGACAAATAATTAAAAAATAGCTTATATTCGTGTCTTTAATAAATTAAAGTTGTTCACATTTTTGATGTTCCTCATATTCTTATAATTTTTAGATCTTGGAGTTTTTTAGGTATTTTAGATCTTCAGATTATTATCGAAAATACAAGTGACAACATGGCTGGTGTTTTTTCTGTCATTGTAAACAAAAATTAAGTTAGGTACACAAAAATAGTAATAATAAGTTACACCAACGACGTCTTACCGCTTCTCGCGATTTTTTCTGTTTAATTATGATATTATTACCGGTTAGAAAAATTAAAAAAATTTTGTTGTTTTTTTTATACTCCGCTATTAATTATCATGATAATAAAAAATATTACCGTTTATTTTGTAGATTTCCTAAATAATAATTGTTCTTTATACTTGCATAGTTGGCTGCATAATATTGAACCCAAATGTGACGTCATGTTGGCGTCACGCATTTTGCTTTGCACCGCATATACTCGTAAGACATCGTTGTTACACGCTGTCGAGCTGACGTGGCACTGACAGTTGACAACAAACGTCATCCAAGTTATTACCAACACATTTTTTTTAACATTAATAAAGGGTTTTTTGTTTTAACCAACTTGGAAAAATTAAAAATTGTTTGTTGTTTTTCTATATCCCGCTATTAATTATCGTGATAATAAAAAATATATTACCGCTTATTTTATTTACTTTGTAGATTTCCTAAATAATTCTTCCTCATACTTGCATAGTTGGCTGCATAATATTCAACCTAAATGTGACGTCATGTTGGCTTCACGCATTTTGCTTTGCACCCCATCTACTCGTAAGACATTGTTGTTACACGCTGTCGAGCTGACGTGTCACTGACAGTTGACAACAAATGTCATCCAAGTTATTACCAACACATTTTTTTAGTAACATTAATATAGGGTTTTTTGTTTTAACCAACATAATGCAACAGGTGGTGGACAAATAATTAAAAAATAGCCTATATTCGTGTCTTTAATAAATTAAAGTTGTTCACATTTTTGATGTTCCTCATATTCTTATAATTTTTAGATCTTGGAGTTTTTTAGGTATTTTAGATCTTCAGATTATTATCGAAAATACAAGTGACAACATGGCTGGTGTTTTTTCTGTCATTCTAAACAAAAATTAAGTTAGGTACACAAAAATAGTAATAATAAGTTACACCAACGACGTCTTACCGCTTCTCGTGATTTTTTCTGTTTAGTTATGATATTATTATCGGTTAGAAAAATTAAAAAAATTTTTTGTTTTTTTTATACTCCGCTATTAATTATCATGATAATAAAAAATATTACCGTTTATTTTATTTATTTTGTATATTTTCTAAATAATAATTGTTCTTTATACTTGCATAGTTGGCTGCATAATATTGAACCCAAATGAGACGTCATGTTGACTTCACGCGTTTTGCTTTGCACCGCATCTATTCGTAAGACATCGTTGTTACACGCTGTCGAGGTGACGTGTCACTGACAGTTCACAATAAACGTCATCCAAGTTATTACCAACACAATTTTTGTTTACATTAATATAGGGTTTTTTGTATTAACAAACATAATGTAATATGTGGTGGACAAATAATAAAAAATGGCCTTATCGCTTCTCGCGACTTTTTTTTTGTTTAATTATAATATTATTACCAGTTATAAAAATTGTTTGTTGTTTTTGTATATTCCGCTCTTAATTATCATGATAATAAAAAAATATATTACCGTTTATTGTATTTATTTTGTACATTTTTACTTACATGGTTGGCTGCTTAATATTGAACCCAAATGTGACGTCATGTTGGCGTCACGCATTTTTCTTTGCACCGCATATACTCGTAAGACATCGTTGTTACACGCTGTCGAACTGACGTGGCACTGACAGTTGACAACAAATGTCATCCACGTTATTACCAACACATTTTTTTTTTTACATTAATATAGGGTTTTTTGTTTTAACCAACTTGGAAAAATTAAAAATTGTTTGTTGTTTTTCTATATTCCGCTATTAATTATCATGATAATAAAAAATATATTACCGCTTATTTTATTTACTTTGTAGATTTCCTAAATAATTCTTCCTCATACTTGCATAGTTGGCTGCATAATATTGAACCCAAATGTGACGTCATATTGGCGTCACGCATTTTGCTTTGCACCGCATATACTCGTAAGACATCGTTGTTACACGCTGTCGAACTGACGTGGCACTGACAGTTGACAACAAATGTCATCCAAGTTATTACCAACACAATTTTTTACATTAATATAGCGTTTTTTGTTTTAACCAACTTGGAAAAATTAAAAATTGTTTGTTGTTTTTCTATATTCCGCTATTAATTATCATGATAATAAAAAATATATTACCGCTTATTTTATTTACTTTGTAGATTTCCTAAATAATTCTTCCTCATACTTGCATAGTTGGCTGCATAATATTGAACCCAAATGTGACCTCATAT
This sequence comes from Diaperis boleti, assembly GCA_963583935.1. NCBI lineage: Eukaryota > Metazoa > Arthropoda > Insecta > Coleoptera > Tenebrionidae > Diaperis > Diaperis boleti. The sequence goes on along the minus strand of OY757247.1, from coordinate 51,685,596 downwards.
TGGCGTCACGCATTTTGCTTTGCACCGCATATACTCGTAAGACATCGTTGTTACACGCTGTCGAACTGACGTGGCACTGACAGTTGACAACAAACGTCATCCAAGTTATTACCAACACAATTTTTTTACAAATAAATAACAAAAAATAGCCTATATTCGTGTCTTTAATAAATTAAAGTTGTTCACGTTTTTGAGGTTCTTCATATTCTTATAATTCTTTAGATCTTTAGGTTATTTAGGTGTCTTGAGTCTTTAGATATTTAAGTTCTTTGGGATGTTTAGATTTTTCAGATTCTGATTTCAAGGTTTTTTAGATTCTTGGAAATTTTTAGGTTTCTAGATTTTGTGAACTCTTATTGTACCCATGAATTATGGAATTGTATTAATCCATGTTATTCTATAGAGAACTAAATTGTCAACCTGATGGAATTATTGCAAATTGTAAATGGAATTTTTTGGCCGCAAATTGTTATTTATTTGTCAAACCGTTGCCAACTAAACAACAAAGTCACTAGAACTTAATGCCAATAAATATTTAAACACATTTTTTTTTGTTATCCATTTACACTTTGCCTCCTGATATCCAAACAACTTGGGGTTTGCCTTTGTCTTCACCAACTTTTTAATTTCGCGGTATGTCTCAAATTTTCTAATTTGACGTTTGTTAACGTCATTGACATTACATCTCATGCTCATGTTCAAAAAGCGGTGGGAACGTATGGGGGGTGTTATCACAACACTCAACTTCAAACAAAATGAAAAATTGGTGGGAGATTAAAAACAGATTTTTCAAATTTTAATAATAGTTGGATGTCTTTACATTATTATTATATTTTGTACATTGTGTGATATTTTACACTTATATTATATTTATATTTGTCTTTTTGCTATTTTTTGAATTTTAAATGCTCATTGACATTAATGTCACAACAGCATTTTTCGAAATGTCTGCCCTTTGGCGTTGATTTTTGAAAATTAATAATGTTTTTGAGTATATTAAAATAATAAAAATATCTGGTTTCTCTTTCCCCACATCCGTAAGCGGCGCTGTTTTCAGTTCCATTACCGACCGTTACAGTTTCCAATCTAAAGTGTTGAATGAAACCTGCTTTATGGGCTGGGGCGACTAGTCGCTTGGCGAAGAAAAGTGACCTGTGTTGTCGGCCCGTAGCGAAGAGGAACGAAGTAATCGGTTGCAAATATCGCTCCCTGATGAAGAAATCCTACGGCTTAGGAGGGACATGGAGGAGAATCTATATGAGAGGATATCGGGGCAGTCCCAGAATACAGAAAGAGACAGTTTTCTTGTCGACAGTGAGAACTACAGTGTCCCTTTGAGGAAGTCTGCGAGTGCTGTGGAAGGGGACAGAAAGAGGGTGGTGCAAACACAAACCAAAAGGCTGTTAACGTAGATAACATTGATCGCTTGATCCGTTTTTAGGAATTTATATATGGCAGTACTAGAGCGCGCTGGTCTCAGTATGAAAAACTGTTTTATTTCAGTTGTTGTGGAACTTTAATGACTTTGTCACACTTAAAATTCAGTATCCAAACAACAAAGTCACTAGAATTTAAAGCCAATATGTATTTAAAAACATAATTTTCTGTTGTCCCTTTACACTCGGCGTCCTGATTATATCACAATACTCAAGATCAAACAAATGAAAAATTCGTGGTGCGAATAAACTCAGATTTTTCAAATTTTAAGAAAATGATACGAAGTTTGCTGCGGAGGGTTGTGGGTGGTTGAACGGTCAGAAAGTACCTAAAACGGCAGAGGCTCTTTTCCTTCCGCAACATATCCACCACCTCTGGAGAAGTAACATCAAGTATTTTAAAGTTCTTGTGACATTTTCTTTAAACTCTTTAAGATTCATAAGACTCAAGACATCATTCAGAAGAATGAAAACAGAATTATTGATCTGCTGAGTTATATGTAGCCCCCTATACCAGATCGTGTCATATGTGTTGCCTATCTTTAAACTTCGGAGACTCACTTTTTAACGATTACCCTTTTGCATTTATTGATAACTGTGTTTTACATTGCTATAAAGCGTGTTGATAAAGTTCCGCACACAATTCATAATTCCGTTGATTGACATTTGAAAAATCTGTTTAGATTAGCAACGCCCATGTATTTTTTAATTATTTTGTTCAGTCTATTAATTGCAATATGGAGTCGAAAAAAATCTTCCAACTCAATTTGAAGATGGTGTTTGCTTTTGACCAAGGTTATCGGCTTAGAGGTTTTTTTCATCGGTTGAGTGCTCACACACACCGTCGCTAGAGGGAGCTACCTTCGATAGTCTTGGCGGACTTTTTGAAACTGTCACTTTTACATTTTCGATTTTGTTTGTAATTTTAAACACGTGTTCGGAAAATACAATTTGACGTAGCCCGTGAAACTATTCTTACAGTAAATATTTAAACAATTTAGGAAAGCTATTTGTAGTAATCTTCTCTCAACTGACAAAATTTGACGTTTACCGATTCCAAATAAACGTGACGTTGAACGAGGTGAAGCTGATGTAATGAGTCATATCTAATATCACCGTCACTTAACTTTCTTTGTCAAATTTCTCACATTTTTGAGCTCCGCAGCAAATATCGAATTCGTCTCGTAACAAATGGGCGCCCAAGCGCTAGAGCCACCTGCAGGAAAACAATGAGAATTCCTCCCGAGATATATCCTCCTTTTATTGCACGGTAAATAATGGGCTTATTGGCTTTGATAAAAATTTATGCACGGAAATTTCCATTTCGGAGACCGGCATCTTGTCGTTTACGTCATATCGTGGCCCGGAATCCACAAATGAATGGGACGGACAAGCCTCGCAAATAATAATAATGCGAATGCTAAATGTTTATTCGAAGGGTCGCGGGATCGCTGCTTTTATGTGATCCAAATTTAATGAAGTGCTTCGACGGAGTGGAATTATTTTGCATCACAATGAGAAATAGAAATTAAATCTGTTTTAAAGCCGGGGTTTCGGAGGGATTTTTTAACAATTTCTTCTCCGCTGCAATTAAGGGGGATGGAATGTACAGGGTGTGCCACCTAAAATTATACAGTAATATCGCTGTGAGGTTAGGCTAGGTTGGTGCGCTTACAGTGATGAAAAACAAAACGACAATAAGAAAAAAGCGTAAACATAGAGTTAAAATATATTTGATGACCACATGGTCATTATCGCAGAATCAGACGAGAAGAAAGTCTTAAGTAATAAATACAAAGCTAACATTTGTTTTATTTAAAAGAATTATCACTGCAAAACTGGCTGACGATCCCATTTATGCAACTCAATGCATATTGACCAGCCATATACTATATATTTTGTCGAAAACTGTACACTTAGTAGGAGTTTTTTTTATCTAACTAACCTGACGACGCCCTGGATGAATCCGCGTTTGGTGTCTCTTCAGACCACTTTTTTTTTTAGATCTAAATTCGCAATATTCACAATAATACCACTCGACTTCATGCCGTTCTAAATGGTGAGATCTTATGTGTTTGTTTAAATAGCTTTTCTCTTTGGATTTATATTCACATTGATCACACTTATACATCTGAACTTCGTCTTCACTTGCATGTTTACGTAATTCGTGTTGGGACAGATTGCCTTTTTGTTTGAATTTAGAGTTGCAATGATCACATCTATGCCAAATGATTTGATCATCTGCTAGATGTTTATTTATTTTGTGCTGCCTCACCGTTCTTGCTTTCGGAGCACTATACTCACATTGATCGCACTTGTGCCACTTAGATTTATCTTCGTGTTTAAATCTTTTGTGTTCGTTTAAGACGCATTGTTCTTTAGCTCTATAATCACATTGTTCGCAATTGTACCACTTAATTTTATCCTCCGGTAAATGTTTATTTATTTCGTGTTGTTTTAATTTGCTTGGAGTTTTGGTTCTATATTCACATTTATCACAATACTTCCAATCTATTTCATGGTCTGGTAAATGTTTAAATACGTTGTGTTTCTTTAAATAGCTTCTTCCTTTAGATTTAAATTTACACTTGTCACAGTAATTCCACTTAGTGTCATCATCTCGTGCATGTTCATTTTTTTTGTGCTGTGTTAATTCTTTTTTGTTGTTAGTTCTATATTCACATTTATTACAGATAAACAAGTAGATTTCATGTTTCACTCTTCTGTGTCGTCGAAATTTCTTTTCAACCTTAGTTCTGTATTCACATTTATCACAAGTATACCAAAGTATATTATGATCTTGTAAATTCTGCTCTGGTGTGGTTAGCTCCTGGGTTACTGCAACTTCACTGGGTGTCTGGGTTTCGGACATGCTCTGAGCAACGTATTGCTGCAGCATACGTTTCTTGAAAGCCATTGCCCTCGCAGTCCTGCACTAGAGCCCCAATTCCTGCCTCTAGAGGACTCTTGAATAATTTGCAAAAATTACACTGACGAAATTTCCAATTTCTTGTGTTCGAATCGGCAATTTCTTCTGTGAATTCCAACAATAATATTTTGTACCTGTTAGGACTACAGAATTGGTAACGGGGCTTAAAAGTGCCATTTAAAACTCACCTGCGATTCTAACCTCAGATTGGACCCACTTCAAATGCAGCACACCATCGTACAATTAACATATATTTCGTGTATGAATATTATATAATAGTATATAATATTGATATAAAGGACTTGGATTATCGAAAGGACAAGCACACGGACAAAAACATTTAGACATTCACGTGATGTCGGTTACCCACAAAACTGTAACCTGTAGCGATGGTTGCATTCCATCGTTTTGGAATTCCAAATTTTTGGAATCGGAACTGGAAAAACATTTATGAAAAAGCAACTACTAGTCGACTAACCAAAATAAAGAACCAAAACTTGAATTAAGAAACAGTTTTGTGATATGGGTAAAAAATTGTCTAATAGAAACCAACAAAATGGGCAAGAGTGAAAAACAGACTTTTTTCACTACTAGCTTCAGAAAACATCATTATATATATATCGTGTTTGATGCTTCAAAAATTGATTTTCTGTACCATATCTAATAATGGATTTTTCTCTTCTACTAGTAGATAAAAAAAACAATATTGATAATGTTGCCATGGTTACTGTCGTACTTGATGTTTTGACTTGACATTTGCTGTCAATATTAATGATAACTGACAAATTATTATGATTATGGGGGTAAATTTTGAAAATTCCAAATTTTGTTGTTGTCTCAAAAAGCTTTTAAACTAACACTATCTGATGTAAATTGACAGGAGAAAGCATTTTCGCCCATATCTCGTAAACTATTGCTCAATGAAATGATTTTTTGGTATTAGCATATTCGTCTTAAAATTCTCTTTAAAATGAGTAAGTAAAATGTGTTTTAGCGCGTCATTTGAGGAAGCCATGACCCATAAACTGAAAATTTTGGGTAAGTTTTTGGCATTTTTCGGATTTTTTTTTACAAACGAACGGTGCAAGATAGGACGTTTTTGAGGGCACCAATCGAAAGAGGAGGACAAAATCTGTTTATGTTCGGGACCACGTCGCAATATGTCTAATAGTTTAGAAGTAAGAGAGGAATAACGAAAAATTGAAAGTTTTTCAACATCAAGGGGGTAAATTTTGAAAATTAAAGAATTTTTTTTTTGTCTTAGAAGGCTTTTAAACTAACACTATCTGATGTAAATCGACACGAGAAAGCCGCCTGTACCATCAGTTTCGCCCTAAATATAGCCGTTTTCGAGTTGTAGACGTTTTTTGAAATTTCTTTCAAACGCCTTAAAGGTCAATTTTTCTGATAGAACTTGACCTCCTGAATCCAACGGTGCAACTCCCAACTCAATATCTCTAGCCGTTTCGGAGATATGGCGCTTTAAAGTTTTGGCACTTGCACAAAATTCGTGAAGTTCGTGAAGTCCCGAAAACATTTTCGCACATATCTCGTAAAATAGCTCCATGAAATGATTTTTTGGTATCCGCATATTCGTCTTAAAATTCTCTTTAAAATGAGTATGTTAAATGTGTTTTAGCGCGTCATTTGAGGAAGCCATGACCCATAAACCGAAAATTTTGGGTAACTTTTTGGCATTTTTCGGAATTTTTTTACAAACGAACCGTGCAAGATAGGACGTTTTTGAGGGCACCAATCGAAAGAGGACGACAAAATCTGTTTATGTTCGGGACCACGTCGCAATATGTCTAATAGTTTAGGAGTAAGAGAGGAATAACGAAAAATTGAAAACTTTTGAACCTCAAGAGGGTAAATTTTGGAAATTAAAAAAAAATTGTGTTAAAAGGCTTTTAAACTAACACTATCTGATGTAAATTGACACGAGAAAGCCGCCTGTACCATCAGTTTCGCCCTAAATATAGCCGTTTTCGAGTTATAGACGTTTTTGAAATTTGTTTCAAGCGCCTTAAAGGTCATTTTTTCTGATAGAACTTGACCTCCTGAATGCAACGGTGCAACTCCCAACTCGAGGTCTCTAACCGTTTCGGAGATATGGCGTTTAAAAGTTTTGGCACTTGCACAAAATTCGTGAAGTCCCGAAAATATTTTCGCCCATATCTCGTAAACTATAGCTCAATGAAATGAATTTTTGGTATCAGCATATTCGTCTTAAAATTCTCTTTAAAATGAGTAAGTAAAATGTGTTTTAGCGCGCCATTTGAGGAAGCCATGACCCATAAACCGAAAATTTTGGGTAACTTTTTGGCATTTTTCGGATTTTTTTTACAAACGAACCGTGCAAGATAGGACGTTTTTGAGGGCACCAATCGAAAGAGGACGACAAAATCTGTTTATGTTCGGGACCACGTCGCAATATGTCTAATAGTTTAGGAGTAAGAGAGGAATAACGAAAAATTGAAAATTTTTGAACCTCAAGGGGGTAAATTTTGAAAATTAAATATTTTTTTTTGTCTTAAAAGGCTTTTAAACGAACATTATCTGATGTAAATTGACATGAGAAAGCCGACTGTACCATCAGTTTCGCCCTAAATATAGCCGTTTTCGAGTTATAGACGTTTTTGAAATTTGTTTCAAACGCCTTAAAGGTCATTTTTTCTGATAGAACTTGACCTCCTGAATGCAACGGTGCAACTCCCAACTCGAGATCTCTAACCGTTTCGGAGATATGGCGTTTTAAAGTTTTGGCACTTGCACAAAATTCGTGAAGTTCGTGAAGTCCCGAAAACAATTTCGCCCATATCTCATAAACTATAGCTCAATGAAATGATTTTTTGGTATCAGCATATTTGTCTTAAAATTCTCTTTAAAATGAGTAAGTAAAATGTGTTTTAGCGCGTCATTTGAGGAAGCCATGACCCATAAACCGAAAATTTTGGGTACCTTTTTGGCATTTTTCGGATTTTTTTTACAAAGGAACCGTGCAAGATAGGACGTTCTTGAGGGCACCAATCGAAAGAGGACGACAAAATCTGTTTATGTTCGGGACCACGTCGCAATCTATCTAATAGTTTAGGAGTAAGAGAGGAATAACGAAAAATTGAAAATTTTTGAACCTCAAGGGGGTAAATTTTGGAAAAAAAAATTGTCTTAAAAGGCTTTTAAACTAACACTATCTGATGTAAATTGACACGAGAAAGCCGCCTGTACCATCAGTTTCGCCCTAAATATAGCCGCTTTCGAGTTATAGACGTTTTTGAAATTTCTTTCAAACGCCTTAAAGGTCCTTTTTTCTGATAGAACTTGACCTCCTTAATGCAACGGTGCAACTCCCAACTCGATATCTCTAACCGTTTCGGAGATATGGCGTTTTAAAGTTTTGGCACTTGCACAAAATTCGTGAAGTTCGTGAAGTCCCGAAAACATTTTCTCACATATCTCGTAAACTATAGCTCAATGAAATGAATTTTTGGTATCAGCATATTCGTCTTAAAATTCTCTTTAAAATGAGTAAGTAAAATGTGTTTTAGCGCGTCATTTGAGGAAGCCATGACCCATAAACCGAAAATTTTGGGTAACTTTTTGGCATTTTTCGGAATTTTTTTACAAACGAACCGTGCAAGATAGGACGTTTTTGAGGGCACCAATCGAAAGAGGACGACAAAATCTGTTTATGTTCGGGACCACGTCGCAATCTGTCTAATAGTTTAGGAGTAAGAGAGGAATAACGAAAAATTGAAAACTTTTGAACCTCAAAAGGGTAAATTTTGGAAATTAAAAAAAAATTGTCTTAAAAGGCTTTTAAACTAACACTATCTGATGTAAATTGGCACGAGAAAGCCGCCGGTACCATCAGTTTCGCCCTAAATATAGCCGTTTTCGAGTTATAGACGTTTTTTAAATTTGTTTCAAACGCCTTAAAGGTCATTTTTTCTGATAGAACTTGACTTCCTGAATGCAACGGTGTAACTCCCAACTCGAGATCTCTAACCGTTTCGGAGATATGGCGTTTAAAAGTTTTGGCACTTGCACAAAATTCGTGAAGTCCCGAAAATATTTTCGCCCATATCTCGTAAACTATAGCTCAATGAAATGATTTTTTGGTATCCGCATATTCGTCTTAAAATTATCTTTAAAATGAGTATGTAAAATGTGTTTTAGCGCGTCATTTGAGGAAGCCATGACCCATAAACCGAAAATTTTGGGTACCTTTTTGGCATTTTTCGGAATTTTTTTACAAAGGAACCGTGCAAGATAGGACGTTCTTGAGGGCACCAATCGAAAGAGGACGACAAAATCTGTTTATGTTCGGGACCACGCCGCAATATGTCTAATAGTTTAGAAGTAAGAGAGGAATAACGAAAAATTGAAAATTTTTGAACCTCAAGGGGGTAAATTTTGGAAATTAAAAAAAAAATGTCTTAAAAGGCTTTTAAACTAACACTATCTGATGTAAATTGACATGAGAAAGCCGACTGTACCATCAGTTTCGCCCTAAATATAGCCGTTTTCGAGTTATAGACGTTTTTTGAAATTTCTTTCAAACGCCTTAAAGGTCCTTTTTCTTATAGAACTTGACCTTCTGGATCCAACAGTGCAACTCCCAACTCGATATCTCTAACCGTTTCGGAGATATGGTGTTTAAAAGTTTTGGCACTTGCACAAAATTCGTGAAGTCCCGAAAATATTTTCGCCCATATCTCGTAAACTCTATAGCTCAATGAAATGAATTTTTGGTATCAGCATATTCGTCTTAAAATTCTCTTTAAAATGAGTATGTAAAATGTGTTTTAGTGCGTCATTTGAGGAAGCCATGACCCATAAACCGAAAATTTTGGGTAACTTTTTGGCATTTTTCGGAATTTTTTTACAAACGAACCGTGCAAGATAGGACGTTTTTGAGGGCACCAATCGAAAGAGGACGACAAAATCTGTTTATGTTCGGGACCACGTCGCAATATGTCTAATAGTTTAGGAGTAAGAGAGGAATAACGAAAAATTGAAAATTTTTGAACCTCAAGGGGGTAAATTTTGAAAATTAAAATTTTTTTTGTCTTAAAAGGCTTTTAAACCAACATTATCTGATGTAAATTGGCACGAGAAAGCCGCCGGTACCATCAGTTTCGCCCTAAATATAGCCGTTTTCGAGTTATAGACGTTTTTTGAAATTTGTTTCAAACGCCTTAAAGGTCCTTTTTTCTGATAGAACTTGACCTCCTTAATGCAACGGTGCAACTCCCAACTCGATATCTCTAACCGTTTCGGAGATATGGCGTTTTAAAGTTTTGGCACTTGCACAAAATTCGTGAAGTTCGTGAAGTCCCGAAAACATTTTCGCACATATCTCGTAAACTATAGCTCCATGAAATGATTTTTTGGTATCCGTATATTCGTCTTAAAATTCTCTTTAAAATGAGTATGTAAAATGTGTTTTAGCGCGTCATTTGAGGAAGCCATGACCCATAAACCGAAAATTTTGGGTAACTTTTTGGCATTTTTCGGATTTTTTTTACAAACGAACCGTGCAAGATAGGACGTTTTTGAGGGCACCAATCGAAAGAGGACGACAAAATCTGTTTATGTTCGGGACCACGTCGCAATATGTCTAATAGTTTAGGAGTAAGAGAGGAATAACGAAAAATTGAAAACTTTTGAACCTCAAGAGGGTAAATTTTGGAAATTAAAAAAAAATTGTCTTAAAAGGCTTTTAAACTAACACTATCTGATGTAAATTGACACGAGAAAGCCGCCTGTACCATCAGTTTCGCCCTAAATATAGCCGTTTTCGAGTTATAGACGTTTTTGAAATTTGTTTCAAGCGCCTTAAAGGTCATTTTTTCTGATAGAACTTGACCTCCTGAATGCAACGGTGCAACTCCCAACTCGAGGTCTCTAACCGTTTCGGAGATATGGCGTTTAAAAGTTTTGGCACTTGCACAAAATTCGTGAAGTCCCGAAAATATTTTCGCCCATATCTCGTAAACTATAGCTCAATGAAATGAATTTTTGGTATCAGCATATTCGTCTTAAAATTCTCTTTAAAATGAGTAAGTAAAATGTGTTTTAGTGCGCCATTTGAGGAAGCCATGACCCATAAACCGAAAATTTTGGGTAACTTTTTGGCATTTTTCGGAATTTTTTTACAAACGAACCGTGCAAGATAGGACGTTTTTGAGGGCACCAATCGAAAGAGGACGACAAAATCTGTTTATGTTCGGGACCACGTCGCAATATGTCTAATAGTTTAGGAGTAAGAGAGGAATAACGAAAAATTGAAAATTTTTGAACCTCAAGGGGGTAAATTTTGGAAATTAAAAAAAAAATTGTCTTAAAAGGCTTTTAAACTAACACTATCTGATGTAAATTGACACGAGAAAGCCGCCTGTACCATCAGTTTCGCCCTAAATATAGCCGTTTTCGAGTTATAGACGTTTTTGAAATTTGTTTCAAACGCCTTAAAGGTAATTTTTTCCGATAGAACTTGACCTCCTGAATGCAACGGTGCAACTCCCAACTCGAGGTCTCTAACCGTTTCGGAGATATGGCGTTTAAAAGTTTTGGCACTTGCACAAAATTCGTGAAGTCCCGAAAATATTTTCGCCCATATCTCGTAAACTCTATAGCTCAATGAAATGAATTTTTGGTATCAGCATATTCGTCTTAAAATTCTCTTTAAAATGAGTAAGTAAAATGTGTTTTAGTGCGCCATTTGAGGAAGCCATGACCCATAAACCGAAAATTTTGGGTAACTTTTTGGAATTTTTCGGATTTTTTTTACAAACGAACCGTGCAAGATAGGACGTTTTTGAGGGCACCAATCGGAAGAGGACGACAAAATCTGTTTATGTTCGGGACCACGTCGCAATATGTCTAATAGTTTAGGAGTAAGAGAGGAATAACGAAAAATTTAAAATTTTTGAATCTCAAGGGGGTAAATTTTGAAAATTAAAAAAATTTTTTTGTCTTAAAAGGCTTTTAAACCAACATTATCTGATGTAAATTGACATGAGAAAGCCGACTGTACCATCAGTTTCGCCCTAAATATAGCCGTTTTCGAGTTATAGACGTTTTTTGAAATTTCTTTCAAACGCCTTAAAGATTCTTTTTTCTGATAGAACTTGACCTCCTGGATCCAACGGTGCAACTCCCAACTCGATATCTCTAACCATTTCGGAGATATGGCGTTTTAAAGTTTTGGCACTTGCACAAAATTCGTGAAGTTCGTGAAGTCCCGAAAACAATTTCGCCCATATCTCATAAACTATAGCTCAATGAAATGATTTTTTGGTATCAGCATATTTGTCTTAAAATTCTCTTTAAAATGAGTAAGTAAAATGTGTTTTAGCGCGTCATTTGAGGAAGCCATGACCCATAAACCGAAAATTTTGGGTACCTTTTTGGCATTTTTCGGATTTTTTTTACAAAGGAACCGTGCAAGATAGGACGTTCTTGAGGGCACCAATCGAAAGAGGACGACAAAATCTGTTTATGTTCGGGACCACGTCGCAATCTGTCTAATAGTTTAGGAGTAAGAGAGGAATAAAGAAAAATTGAAAATTTTTGAACCTCAAGGGGGTAAATTTTGGAAAAAAAAAATTGTCTTAAAAGGCTTTTAAACTAACACTATCTAATGTAAATTGGCACGAGAAAGCCGCCGGTACCATCAGTTTCGCCCTAAATATAGCCGTTTTCGAGTTATAGACGTTTTTTGAAATTTCTTTCAAACGCCTTAAAGGTCCTTTTTTCTGATAGAACTTGACCTCCTTAATGCAACGGTGCAACTCCCAACTCGATATCTCTAACCGTTTCGGAGATATGGCGTTTTAAAGTTTTGGCACTTGCACAAAATTCGTGAAGTTCGTGAAGTCCCGAAAACATTTTCGCACATATCTCGTAAACTATAGCTCCATGAAATGATTTTTTGGTATCCGTATATTCGTCTTAAAATTCTCTTTAAAATGAGTATGTAAAATGTGTTTTAGCGCGTCATTTGAGGAAGCCATGACCCATAAACCGAAAATTTTGGGTAACTTTTTGGCATTTTTCGGATTTTTTTTACAAACGAACCGTGCAAGATAGGACGTTCTTGAGGGCACCAATCGAAAGAGGACGACAAAATCTGTTTATGTTCGGGACCACGTCGCAATCTATCTAATAGTTTAGGAGTAAGAGAGGAATAACGAAAAATTGAAAACTTTTGAACCTCAAGAGGGTAAATTTTGGAAATTAAAAAAAAATTGTCTTAAAAGGCTTTTAAACTAACACTATCTGATGTAAATTGACACGAGAAAGCCGCCTGTACCATCAGTTTCGCCCTAAATATAGCCGTTTTCGAGTTATAGACGTTTTTGAAATTTGTTTCAAGCGCCTTAAAGGTCATTTTTTCTGATAGAACTTGACCTCCTGAATGCAACGGTGCAACTCCCAACTCGAGGTCTCTAACCGTTTCGGAGATATGGCGTTTAAAAGTTTTGGCACTTGCACAAAATTCGTGAAGTCCCGAAAATATTTTCGCCCATATCTCGTAAACTATAGCTCAATGAAATGAATTTTTGGTATCAGCATATTCGTCTTAAAATTCTCTTTAAAATGAGTATGTAAAATGTGTTTTAGTGCGTCATTTGAGGAAGCCATGACCCATAAACCTAAAATTTTGGGTAACTTTTTGGCATTTTTCGGAATTTTTTTACAAACGAACCGTGCAAGATAGGACGTTCTTGAGGGCACCAATCGAAAGAGGACGACAAAATCTGTTTATGTTCGGGACCACGTCGCAATATGTCTAATAGTTTAGGAGTAAGAGAGGAATAACGAAAAATTGAAAATTTTTGAACCTCAAGGGGGTAAATTTTGAAAATAAAAAAATTTTTTTTTTCTTAAAAGGTTTTTAAACCAACATTATCTGATGTAAATTGACTTGAGAAAGCCGACTGTACCATCAGTTTCGCCCTAAATATAGCCGTTTTCGAGTTATAGACGGTTTTTGAAATTTTTTTTAAACGCCTTAAAGGTCCTTTTTTCTGATAGAACTTGACCTCCTGAATGCAACGGTGCAACTCCCAACTCGAGATCTCTAACCGTTTCGGAGATATGGCGTTTTAAAGTTTTGGCACTTGCACAAAATTCGTGAAGTTTGTGAAGTCCCGAAAATATTTTCGCCCATATCTCGTAAACTATAGCTCATTGAAATGATTCTTTGGTATCAGCATATTCGTCTTAAAATTCTCTTTAATATGAGTAAGTAAAATGTGTTTTAGTGCGTCATTTGAGAAAGCCATGACCCATAAACCTAAAATTTTGGGTAACTTTTTGGCATTTTTCGGAATTTTTTTACAAACGAACCGTGCAAGATATGACGTTTTTGAGGGCACCAATCGAAAGAGGACGACAAAATCTGTTTATGTTCGGGACCACGTCGTAATCTGTCTAATAGTTTAGGAGTAAGAGAGGAATAACGAAAAATTGAAAATTTTTGAAGCTCAAGGGGCTAAATTTTGAAAACTAAAAATTTTTTTTTTTCTTAAAAGGTTTTTAAACCAACATTATCTGATGTAAATTGACATGAGAAAGCCGACTGTACCATCAGTTTCGCCCTAAATATAGCCGTTTTCGAGTTATAGACGGTTTTTGAAATTTCTTTTAAACGCCTTAAAGGTCCTTTTTTCTGATAGAACTTGACCTCCTGAATGCAACGGTGCAACTCCCAACTCGAGATCTCTAACCGTTTCGGAGATATGGCGTTTTAAAGTTTTGGCACTTGCACAAAATTCGTGAAGTTCGTGAAGTCCCGAAAACATTTTCGCCCATATCTCGTAAACTATAGCTCAATGAAATGAATTTTTGGTATCAGCATATTCGTTTTAAAATTCTCTTTAAAATGCGTATGTAAAATGTGTTTTAGTGCGTCATTTGAGGAAGCCATGACCCATAAACCGAAAATTTTGGGTACCTTTTTGGCATTTTTCGGATTTTTTTTACAAAGGAACCGTGCAAGATAGGACGTTCTTGAGGGCACCAATCGAAAGAGGACGACAAAATCTGTTTATGTTCGGGACCACGTCGCAATATGTCTAATAGTTTAGGAGTAAGAGAGGAATAACGAAAAATTGAAAATTTTTGAACCTCAAGGGGGTAAATTTTGAAAATTAAAAAAAATTTTTTGTCTTAAAAGGCTTTTAAACCAACATTATCTGATGTACATTGACACGAGAAAGCCGCCTGTACCATCAGTTTCGCCCTAAATATAGCCGCTTTCGAGTTATAGACGTTTTTTGAAATTTCTTTCAAACGCCTTAAAGGTCCTTTTTTCTGATAGAACTTGACCTCCTTAATGCAACGGTGCAACTCCCAACTCGATATCTCTAACGGTTTCGGAGATATGGCGTTTTAAAATTTTGGCACTTGCAAAAAATTCGTGAAGTTCGTGAAGTCCCGAAAATATTTTCGCCCATATCTCGTAATCTATAGCTCAATGAAATGAATTTTTGGTATCAGCATATTCGTCTTAAAATTCTCTTTAAAATGAGTAAGTAAAATGTGTTTTAGGGCGTCATTTGAGGAAGCCATGACCCATAAACCGAAAATTTTGGGTAACTTTTTGGCATTTTTCGGAATTTTTTTACAAACGAACCGTGCAAGATAGGACGTTCTTGAGGGCACCAATCGAAAGAGGACGACAAAATCTGTTTATGTTCGGGACCACGTCGCAATATGTCTAATAGTTTAGGAGTAAGAGAGGAATAACGAAAAATTGAAAATTTTTGAACCTCAAGGGGGTAAATTTTGAAAATTAAAAAAATTTTTTTGTCTTAAAAGGCTTTTAAACCAACATTATCTGATGTACATTGACACGAGAAAGCCGCCTGTACCATCAGTTTCGCCCTAAATATAGCCGCTTTCGAGTTATAGACGTTTTTTGAAATTTCTTTCAAACGCCTTAAAGGTCATTTTTTCTGATAGAACTTTACCTCCTGAATGCAACGGTGCAACTCCCAACTCGAGGTCTCTAACCGTTTCGGAGATATGGCGTTTAAAAGTTTTGGCACTTGCACAAAATTCGTGAAGTCCCGAAAATATTTTCGCCCATATCTCGTAAACTATAGCTCATTGAAATGATTCTTTGGTATCAGCATATTCGTCTTAAAATTCTCTTTAATATGAGTAAGTAAAATGTGTTTTAGTGCGTCATTTGAGAAAGCCATGACCCATAAACCTAAAATTTTGGGTAACTTTTTGGCATTTTTCGGAATTTTTTTACAAACGAACCGTGCAAGATATGACGTTTTTGAGGGCACCAATCGAAAGAGGACGACAAAATCTGTTTATGTTCGGGACCACGTCGCAATATGTCTAATAGTTTAGAAGTAAGAGAGGAATAACGAAAAATTTTTGAACCTCGGGGGTAAATTTTGGAAATTAAAAAAAAAATTGTCTTAAAAGGCTTTTAAACTAACACTATCTAATGTAAATTGACACGAGAAAGCCGCCTGTATCATCAGTTATGCCCTAAATGTAGCCGTTTTCAAGTTATAGACGTTTTTTGAAATTTCTTTCAAACGCCTTAAAGGTCGTTTTTTTCTGATAAAAATTTTTTTGAAAGTTTTGGCACTTGCACAAAATTCGTGAAGTTTGTGAACTCCCGAAAACATTTTCGCTCATATCTCGCAAGCTATAGCTCAATGAAATGATTTATTGGTATCAGTGTATTCGTATAGTAATAAGGCAAATATTACTTCATGTTTATTAAACATTTTTTGTCGCTAGTTTTATTTATTTATTTTTGCTGTTATCTGATGGACGGGAATCTAAAAGGAAAAGAAGGAATATAGAACACTGGTTTTATTAAATTTTATCAAAGAGCCGTTAATTTGATTTACGTTATTTTGACAGTTTTGACACCGGTTGACAGTTATTCGAGTTTCATGCCTCCTCATTGCAGTTTCCATTAGGTCGCGATCCAAGTCCCTCTGGTGGCCATTTTACCTCTATTGGTACGACTTTGTATTACTGTCAACATGAAGAAGATTCCATTAATATACACTTTATAGTCTACACCGTTATCCAACAAAAAAACTTAAGCATAATATTTAACCGACTCCATTCCTCAATAAAAGAGGTCACCCTGTATGTTTACATTTTACTGGCATTCATTTCGAGTCGCATTTTTCGCGCAATAAAAATACAGAGACCGTTGAATAAATGTCTGCAGGAGCGCCGCTAAAAAATACAATAAACGGGCATTAAGCTTTTTATTGTAGCACTCGAACGGTCCGCCTCTCGCCCCAATTCCCCCCGAAATTAATTCATAAAGTAGTGTCGATTCAGCGAGGTCGGAAATAAGAGAAGTAGAAATGTGACGTATCAGCAGCAACTGGTCTCGCTCATATTGAGCCATAAAGCTCCGGCTTTTTCGGTTCATCTTTCGCACGAAGACGATGGCACGTCTTTGAGATATTATCCAATCACATATGATTTCAGTTTCAATTCGGGAGGAAAATCACACATACGAGCCGTGACAGCGCGAATCTGCCAAGAAAAATATTGGGAGTTCGCCGTAAACAAGGAGAAGAGCTCGACGTATTGATTCGTCATGATTTACTAAACGGTTTAATGAAACAAGACAAGGGCGTCGGTGTCAGCATTGAAGAATTTTTGTTATTAAAAACGTCTTTATTGTCGTGCCGTCGTAAAGGCCTTCATTTTTCATTCGTTTCATGTTTAAATTACGAACTAGTAAGAATTAAATGTCTGCGAAACGACACTGTGAGCAGAAATAAAACGGGAAAGTGTTACGGAGACGTCTCTCAGGAGCCATCATTTCGAACCGAGACAAGAGCTTGTCACATGGTCGTAGAATGTAAAATTTACAACTCCTTCTTTCATTTACTTATAAGTAGACAACCAAACATACCTGCAGCACATTTTTGACATTTTTCGTCTGTCATGGACGATGCTAACGTTCTTTGTAAAATGTCCTCCGTTCTCCCCTCAGTCGCATCTCCACTATAACTACTTTGTTCCAGGTTCAACTTCGGGGTGCCCCTCGAGGACATCTTCCCACCAAGAAACATCCATCCCAAGCTTCAAGTAAGCAGCAAATTTGAAACTCTTCTAATTGCTTTCAGAATTTGTTCGTTCAAGCCCTCACCGGTTACACTGACTGCCAGCTGTCTATAGACGACGTCCTTAAGTATTCGCGTGTTGTAATTCACCATAACCGTGGTGTGATTCCAGTGGTCGTCAAAACTCTTTGAGTGAAGGTCTAGACCTCAAAACTGCCATCGTCACCAAGAAACAGAAGCCATGTGAGGACGTGGCGCCCCCGGGGACCTACTTCTGGTTGTTGAGACACTTCTTCGGGCTCCTGCCGCTACCGCTTTTCCCCGGATTCACCAAGGGGCAGTGTTACAACTGGGAGTACCTGTCGGCGCGATGCAAGGTCGACTACATGAGGTCAAACTGGCAGCTAGAGTCTGAACTTTCTTGGTGGATCCACAAGCTTCCCAGGGCCAACGTCCTGTTGATCTACACTCTAGTCAGTTTCTTGAGGAAAGTGTGCCGCAAACGACCCTCCTCGAAGAGCTTGGATTGGGGCAGTGTTAAGACAGTCAGCGCTTACTTCACTCCATCCTTGTTTGTTCGTCCCTATAGACCAGGATTCACTTCAAAGGTTACCTCAAAGCCGTGGAATCACAATAGTGGCTTCTTCTTTTAGGTGGAGAATTTGTACTATGATTTACTACGCTATTTGATAGTTAAGTGGTCAAGAATCAAGAGGAACCGCATCGATGAAGTTCGATATGTGGACCATCAGTTGTCGTTGTGTGACGTTGAGGAAGTTGCTAAAGAAGTTGAAGACTCTGCTTGCCAAACCAGCTCTCGGTTGCTCGATGATCAAGGCGACTCAGAAACCAGCCTGAAGGCTGTGGAATCTGTTGTCAAGGCTGAAAAGCCAGAATCGACAATTTCTGGTAGCTACTGCAATGTCAATTTCGACGAAGCCCTTTCCAGCACTCTAGCTCAAGTGGTCTCTGCAGACGAAATCACCAAGAGAACCGACAGCCAAACAACAATCTATAAAAGCAGCGAGATGAAATTTGCGACTCCGAAAGCCTTCATAAAGTATAAAGTGCTCAAAGCCAACAGATCTCTGGGGAGCGTCCTGTCAAAAGTTGGCGACAGTTTGAAGATGAAACAAGAGATGTTTAAGGAAAAAAGTCGTAGCAAGCTGGAGCAGTACAGATATGACGTCTTGAAGGATTCTTCTGTTAATAAGACTCAGTCCTTGCATGCCAATCATGGTGTTACTGAGTCTCCAAATATCAAATACAAGAAGTTGTTGACGCTTTGAAAACAGAATAAATTTGTCCATTTGAAACTTTGAAAATCCTACCGACTGCGCCAGTTAAGTCTAAGTTATTAGTTTCTAATTGTGTAATTAGAGCAGCATAAATGTTTTTTTCTGTTTGAGTCATTGTTGCCCTTTTAGCTCTCTCTGGAATCTCGGCGGTCGTGCCGCCTCCTAACTATTGATCTCGCTGTTCTCAATAGACTACTAATTACGTTCTAAACCTCCGTGCACAGAATCCTAATAGAATTCTACAGTTTGTCGAATCGGGTTTAGCTGTTGTTGGACACGTCCTGATTCGTAGCAAAATTAGTTATCGATACAGATCAGTGATGTGAGCTGCGGTCTGGATATCTGATCCGAGATCGCTGACACACGTTTGCATGTTCGATGCATTTGGGTGCCAGGAAGTCACTCTGAATAATTGCTTTTCTGATTAAAACAAGACTTTTGCTGTCTGCTTTTGTAAACTTTAATGAAACAGCTTTGTCCGTTGTTTTTTTTTTTTGTTAGACCGAGCTTCACAAAAAAGTACTGAATATGATTCAGAAATGCAGTGTACGCAGTAAATTATACGTTAGTCGGATTCCTGTATTACCGACTGATGCAGCAACACGTGGTGCAAGGAGAATGAGAAGAGATACCATCGAAAAACAGATGATTTTTCTGAACCCTAAATTTTAAATTTTTCAAAAACCAAAATTTGCAGAATATAACAACGATTATGTATGTTGATTATTTTAAGATGTCTTGCATTCGATCCAAAAAGCCGATGTCAAAAATGATTTTTCTAAACTCAAAATTTTGAATTTTTCAAGAGTGGCTTGTAGATTCCGAAACAATTGAAAAATATAAGAAAGATTAGGTATATTGATAGCTTTTAAGGTGTTTTGGTTGCATTATACCCAAAAACGTGATATGTGTAAAAAATGATTTTTCTCAACTCCAAATTTTGAATGTTTTTAAATTCGCCTGTTGATTCCAAAGTAACTGCAAAATATAAAAACCATGATGTATTTTGATAATTGTTAGGCGTCTTGAGTACATTATAGCCAAAAACTTGATATGTCAAAAATAATTTTTCTGAACTCAAAATTTTAAATTTTTAAAAAATCGTGTGTTAATTCCGAAGTAATTGCAAAATATTAAAAGGATTTTATATCTTGATTATTTTTAGGCGTCTTGAGTGCATGATAGCCAAAAACTTGATATGTCAAAAACGATATTTCTGAACTCAAAATTTTGAAGTTTTCAAAAATCGCGTGTAGATTTTGAAACAATTGAAAAATATAAGAAAGATTAAGTATATTGATAGCTTTTAAGGTCTCTTGATTGCTTTGTGTCCAAAAACGCGATATGTGCAAAAAATGATTTTTCTGAACTCCAAATTTTGAATTTTTTAAAAATCGCCTGTTGATTCCAAAGTAACTGCAAAATATAAGAACCATTATGTATTTTGATAACTTTTAGGCGTCTTGATTGCATTATAGCCAAAAACTTGATAATATGTGAAAAATAATTTTTCTGAACTCAAAATTTTAAATTTTTCAAAAATCGTGTGTTGATTCCGAAGTAATTGCGAAATATTAAAAGGATTTTATATTTTGATTACTTTTAGGTGTCTTGAATTCATTATAGCTAAAAACCTGATATGTCAAAAACAATATTTCTGAACTCAAAATTTTGAATTTTTTAAAAATCGCGTCTAGATTCCGAAACAATTGAAAAATATAAGAAAGATTAGTTATATTAATAGCTTTTAAGGTGTCTTGATTGCTTTATGTCCAAAAACGCGATATATGTAAAAAATGATTTTTCTGAACTCCAAACTTTGAATTTTTTAAAAATCGCCTGTTGATTCCAAAGTAACTGCAAAATATAAGAACCATTATGTATTTTGATAACTTTTAGGCGTCTTTATTGCATTATCGCCAAAAACCTGATATGTCAAAAACAATATTTCTGAACTCAAAATTTTGAATTTTTTAAAAATCGCGTGTAAATTCCGAGACAATTGAAAAATATAAGAAAGATTAGGTATATTGATAGCTTTTAAGGTGTCTTGATTGCATTATGTCCAAAAACGCGATATGTGCAAAAAATGATTTTTCAGAACTCCAAATTTTGAATTTTTTAAAAATCGCCTGTTGCTTCCAAAGTAACTGCAAAATATAAGAACCATTATGTATTTTGATAACTTTTAGGCGTCTTCATTGCATTATCGCCAAAAACTTGATATGTCAAAAATAATTTTTCTGAACTCAAAATTTTAAATTTTTCAAAAAACGTGTGTTGATTCCGAAGTAATTGCAAAATATTAAAAGGATTTTATATTTTGATTACTTTTAGGTGTATTGAATTCATTATAGGTAAAAACCTGATATGTCAAAAACAATATTTCTGAACTCAAAATTTTGAATTTTTTAAAAATCGCGTGTAGATTCCGAAGCAATTGAAAAATATAAGAAAGATTAGGTATATTGATAGCTTTTAAGGTGTCTTGATTCCTTTATGTCCAAAAACGCGATATATGTAAAAAATGATTTTTCTGAACTCCAAATTTTGATTTTTTTAAAAATCGCCTGTTGATTCCAAAGTAACTGCAAAATATAAAAACCATGATGTATTTTGATAATTATTAGGCGTCTTGAGTACATTATATCCAAAAACTTGATATGTCAAAAATAATTTTTCTAAACTCAAAATTTTAAATTTTTAAAAAATCGTGTGTTAATTCCGAAGTAATTGCAAAATATTAAAAAGATTTTATATCTTGATTATTTTTAGGCGTCTTGAGTGCATTATAGCCAAAAACTTGATATGTCAAAAACAATATTTCTGAACTCAAAAGTTTTCAAAAATCGCGTGTAGATTTCGAAACAATTGAAAAATATAAGAAAGAATAGGTATATTGATAGCTTTTAAGGTGTATTTTTTGCATTATATCCAAAAACGCGATATGTGTAAAAAATGATTTTTCTCAACAAATCGTGTTGATCCGAAGTAATTTCAAAATATAAAAACTATGATAAATTTTGATAATTTTTAAGGCGTCTTGATTGCACTATAATTATGTCCAAAAACGCGATATATGAAAAATTATTTTTTTGAACTCTAAATTTTGAATTTTGTGTCAAAAAATATTTATCGGAACAGAATTTTTTTTAATTTTTGCAAAAATCGCCTGTTAATTTTGAAGTAATTGCAAAATATGACAACAGTGATGTATTTTGTTAACTTTTAGGCGTCTTGATAGCATTATATCCAAAAACTCGATGTAGAAAATGATTTTTCCGAACTCAAAATTTTTCTCACAAATATCCTATTGCTTTCGAAGTAATAGTAAAACATAAAAAGGATTTTGTATCTTGATAACTTTTAGGCGTCTTGAATGCATTACATATAGCCAAAAACTTCATATGTAAAAAATATTTTTTCTGAACTCAAAATATTAAATTTTTCAAAAATCGTGTGTTGAGTCCAAAGTAATTGCAAAATATAACAACGATTATGTATGTTAAGAATTTCAAGGAGTCTTAATTGCAATATATTCAAAAATCAAAATTTGCAAAATATAACAACGATGATGTATTTTGATCATTTTAAGGTGTCTTGCATTCGATCCAAAAATCCGATGTCAAAAATGATTTTTCTAAACTCAAAATTTTGAATTTTTCAAGAGTGGCTTGTAGATTCCGAAGCAATTGAAAAATATAAGAAAGATTAGGTATATTGATAACTTTTATGGTGTCTTGATTGCATTATATCCAAAATCTCCTATTGTTTTCGAAGTAATAGCAAAATATAAAAATAATTTTGTATCTTGATAACTTTTAGGCGTCTTGATTGCATTACATATAGCCAAAAACTTGATATAATTATTAATTTTATTTAAATATTAATTTTTTGAAAAATCCTGTGTTGAGTCCAAAGTAATTGCAAAATATAACAATGATTATGTATGTTAAGAATTTCGAGTCTTAGATGCAATATATTCAAAAATCAAAATTTGCAAAATATATCAACGATGATGTATTTTGATAATTTTAAGGTGTCTTGCATCCGATGCAATAGCTGTTGTCAAAAATGATTTTTCTAAACTGAAAATTTTTAATTTAAAAAAAATCGCCTGCAGATTCCGAAACAGTTGAAAAATATAAAAAAGATTATATATATTGATAGCTTTTAAGGTGTCTTGATTGCATTATATCCAAAAACGCAATTTGTAAAAAATGATTTTTCTGAACTCCAAATTTTGAATTTTTCAAAAATCGCCTGTTGATTTCGAAGGAACTGCAAAATATAAAAACGATTATGTATTTTGATAACTTTTATGATGTCTTGATTGCAATATATCCAAAAGTTCGATGTCAATAATTTTTTAAATAACTAAATAAATTTTGAATTATATGCTAAAAATGATTTTACCGAATTCAAAATTTTGAATTTTTCAAAAATCGCCTGTTGAATTCGAAGTAATTGAAAAGTATGAAAACGATTATGTGTTTTGATAACTTTTAGGCTTTTTGATAGCATTATATCCAAAAACTCGATATAGAAAATGATTTTTCCGCACTCAATTTTTTTTCAAAAATCTCCTATTGCTTTCAAACTAATAGTAAAATATAAAAAAAAAATATCTTGATAACTTTTAAGCATCTTGATTGCATTATAACCAAAAACCTGATGTATGTCAAAAACAATTTTTCTGAAGTCCAAATTTTTAATTTTTCAAAAATCGCCTGTTGATTCCAAAGTAATTGCAAAATATAAAAACGATTATGTATTTTGATAATTTTTATGATGTCTTGATTGCATTATATCCAAAAACTCGATGTCAATAATTTTTTTAAACTAAAATTTTGAATCTTTCAAAAATCTCCTGTTGATTTCGAAGTATGTAATTTCGAAATATAACAACGAAAATGTATGTTGATAATTTTAAGGTGTCTTGCATTCGATCCAAAAAGCCGATGTCAAAAATAATTTTTCTAAACTCAAAATTTTGAATTTTTAAAAAATCGAAGTAGATTCCGAAACAATTGAAAAATATAAGAAAGATTAGGTATATTGATAGTTTTAAGGTGTTTTGATTGCATTATATGCAAAAACGCAATTTGTAAAAAATGATTTTTCTGAACTAAAATTTTGAATTATATGACAAAAATAATTTTTCCGAACTCAAAATGTTGAATTTTTTATAAATTGCCTATTCCTTTCCAAGTATGTAATAGCAAAATATAAAAAGGAAGTAATAATGAACTTTCAGGCGTCTTGATTGCATTATAAAAAAAAACTTTATATGTCAAAAATAATGACTTTTCTGAACTCAAAATTTTGAATTTTAAAAAAATCGTGTGTTGATCCGAAGTAATTTCAAAATATAAAAACGATGAAGAATTTTGTTAGTTTTTAAGGCGTCTTGATTGCATTATAATTATATCCAAAAACGCGATATATGAAAAATTATTTTTCTGAACTCTAAATTTTGCAAAAATCCCATGTTAATTTTAAAGTGATTGCAAAATATCGAAACAATGATGTGTTTTGTTAACTTTTAGGCGTCTTGATAGCATTATATCCAAAAACTCGATGTAGAAAATAATTTTTCCGAACTTATAACGTAAATTACTATTTCTGAACTCTAAATTTTGAATTTCGTGTAAAAATGATTTATCGGAACTGAAAAATTTGGAATTTTCGAAAAATCGCCAGTTGATTTCGAAGTACATAATTGCAAAATATGAAAACGATGTATTTTGATAACTTTTCAACGTCTTGATAGCATTACATCCTCAAAAATAATTTTTCCGAACTCCGAATTTTTATTTTTTCCAAAATTGCCTATTGCTTTCGAAGTAATAGTAAAATATAAAAAGAAATTTGTAGCTTGATAATTTTCAGGCGTTTTGATTGCATGATAACCAAAAACGTGATATTTTCTGAACTCAAAATTTTGAAAATTTAAAAAAAATTGCCTGTGGATTGTAATTGCGAAATATAACAACGATTACGTTTTATGTATTTAAAAATACCTATTTATATAACACAAATCGACCACAGCATCCGAAACCGTCAATTTTGAATGCATTTTAAATATACAAACTCCATAATTTTAATGCACAACCAGTTAATGGAATCGCCGCCATTACTGTCATTTTTATTCAATTTTCACCCGAAATTACACTGATCGGCTTTCAGTCCATTACCAATCATTAATCATTCCAAACTATCAATACGCGACCACCGGTCCAAAATCACAGCAAAGATGTTAATCGCGCTGGCCGTCCTGAAACTGCTGTCACTGCAAAGCAACGATTTGGAAGATTTTATTGAGAGACACTTTTCGACGAGACCTGTGGTTGTGATGTCGTCGAACTTACCACAGCTGGCTGAA
Source organism: Diaperis boleti (assembly GCA_963583935.1). NCBI lineage: Eukaryota > Metazoa > Arthropoda > Insecta > Coleoptera > Tenebrionidae > Diaperis > Diaperis boleti. Next base: position 51,660,469 of record OY757247.1, on the reverse strand, counting down.
AAATTTCCGGTTCTTTTCGTGTCGGGTGGACCCAGAGTGGTGGCCGATTTGAGAGACTTACCGATCGTGGGGACGTTCAAGAACTTTGTGGTGAGTCTGGACAATGCGACATCGATGGAGTCTGCACGGTTTAAAGTCAACACCAGGGGGCGATTTCTCGTTATTCTTAACGAGGACTGTACTGAAGATGATCTGAGATTCACGTTCGAAACGTTATACGGCTTCTACATCTACAACGTTGTGGTTTACAGTAATCACACGTTCTTCACGTGGTACCCCTACCGGAAGCATTGTGGCGTCCCCGTTAATTTAGTGACGAATTTGACACTTCCGTACACCGACAAAGTTCCCCAAAGTCTAAATGGGTGTTCATTTACGGCAACGTATGACGACTTGGACATTGCCATCAAGGATCCGACGGACAAATCAGATCCAGGATACTTTGTCCGTATTTTAGATGCCATCTCCGGGATCATAAATGCGACTCCTGTTTATACCACCGTCGGGATTAAGTACTTAGCCCTGGGCCGCAGCACTGGTCACTACCAGGACCTCAAAAGAGAGATGCTCAAACAAAGAGTCGACTTAGCCTTTGCTATCAGAGGTTCCGACCAAAACATTGATCTTGGTTCTGAACTCGAAATAAGTTACACCTTTTTACAACTGCACTCTTATTTCGTCCTTCCATTCAGGCAGAAAATCACAAGTAGTACTACCACGTTGGTCGTATTCTCTAAACTCGTTTGGACAATAATATTTGTGGGTTTCCTCTTGATGGTAATAACATGGAAAGCACAGACCCAGAGGCTTTTTGAAAGGTGTTTGTTTGACATGTTCGAGTTGCTGCTACGAGGTGGTACTACCTACGAAGCTGTGGGCACTCTTCCGAGAATAATCTTTGCTCTGTTCATTGTGTACAGTATGATCTTGAACTGCATGTACGTCAGTCAGTTGAGCGGAGTTCTAAGCCAGCCTAGTTACGAACCTAAGATCACGACAATAAATCAGTTAGCGCACAGCGACAAGAAGCTGGTGTACCATCCTATTTACAACAGATTTTTTGTGGGTAGAGACTACTATCAAGAACTTGCGAAGAGAAGAGTGCAACACAACTCCACGTCTGCCATTCGAGCCTACTTGAACAACTTTGTTGAAAATCTCGACCACGGAATTATTCTTTTTAGTACCCATAAGTACAAATTTCGAAATTTTGGGGAGCTACAAGTACTAACCGACGACAAAGTAGGAAATTGCTAACGTTAAAACGGTATGTTAAAACGGTGTTTCAGGTGTCGACATTTTTCTGCTACTTTATAGTTAGAAGAGGATTTCCGTTTTTGGAGAGGATAAATGCGGCTGCTTTACGCGTGGTGGAGAGCGGGTTAATTTCGAAATGGAAATATGAAGCGCAGATCAGTATTGGGAAAGTTACAATCCGGCACGAAGGACCTGAAAATGCTTCTCTTGATATTTATAGGGCTTTTGGTACCTTGGTGGTTTTATTGGTGGGATTCGTAGTTGCCATTGTTGTTTTTGTTTTCGAGGTGTGTTGTCATATGAAGTAAAAAATTAAAATAAAAACTCCAATTTACAACGTCCTGACCATCCACTAATTCCAGTCCATTATCTCCACCTTCATGAGCTGCCAGTAACAGTTAGAGAAAGCGAGTAAGTTAAGTCGACAATACGGTGGTAATATAACTTCCGGCGCGAGTTGGGGCGGCTTCATGCACATTATGATGATCGTCGACATTAAGGATAACGACCAGAAGGAAGCAGTCATGCAAGAAAAATTGATGAATTACCGTGGAAGGCACATCCAGACAAGGCTGTCATTTGAGGGAAATTGTTGTGTAATTTCGGCTCGGAATAGCTGGAAATGGCGTCAGATAAGACGGAATTACCCAAATGGGATTTGTTTTAGCCCCAGAGTAATAACAGCCAGTAAATGTGTGTACGTATTTATTCAGTCAATTTTAAAATCAATCCTTGACACTTTCGTTGAACCTCCCCAGCAGAGTTGCGATAGAAAACGCGATCCGAAACAGCTGAAATTCCAAGTTTACGACCAACCCAATTCAGCCACTTTTACATACCGCAACGTACTCGCTCCTATTGATGTACACCATCCCACCCCCGGTCATACGTAGGGGTTGTTGCGCCCTCATCATCATGAACGACAAATGTTTGGGGATTCTTCCGTCGTCCGACGACTCCCATTCCGCGTTGTAGATCTCTTTCGCAACATTTTCGGCCTGAAACAGTTTCTCCTTAAGTAAATAAGCAAACTCCTGCTAAGCCCGAACCCTAATTAAGATTTAATATGACCCTTAAAGTTGAAAGGGTCGCTGCTCGAGCGGCGATAGGAGTGTAGTGAAAGGAGCAACCGGGGCGATACCGATCCGTTTAAGATGTTTCTGACACAAAGACGCATGGAAATGTGGGGGGATGCCGGGAGAATTATGGGAAGAAAAGGGTATGAAATTTCCGCGGTATTTATTTCCTCCTCCAAAGTTTTTCACGGTCAGCAGTCGATACTTTTTCAGTATCTGTTTACTAATTTTGTCATTTCTATTGTTTATATTTTTTATTTTAAATCGAATTATATTGTATTTTACCTCATAATTCATGTTTCATATTTTATTGTTATTTCATTCGGCATTTCACGAATTGTTTAAATTTTTATATTGCATTTCATGTTTTGTATTTCATTTCAAGATATCAAAGGATTTATTTGTAACGAAGTTACCGATTTTTTTTCCCGACACCGTGGTGACGCATACACCGAAATAAAATACTTCCCGGCACAGTATCGAAACCGTTCTTTCTCCCAGTCACTGAGTGAAATAGGGCGCTCCTGATCCCGACGTCCAGAATTCTCCATGTTGTCCCTAGCCGCCGACGCCCCGTAGCTCTCTTCCACTACATGGTCTATAAGCCCACCTGGAAAGAGGCCGAAGACGGACCGTGTAACTAATAAAAGCAACGTATATATTAAAGGCTAAACGTAGAGAGAGAGAGACACTGTGTGCAAATAATAAAAACGGTAGTTCCGACCAAGTGTTTTGCTTGCCTCTCGGTAATTCGACCGCTGAGCTCCGGCTTACCAGACAACGATTAAGCTATCCGTGGTCAAGTGGATTTAATACGTTAATAAAATGGCATTCCGACCGGACCAAGCGTAACATATTTATTTATGTTTACATTCTATTTAAAATTTTACGATTGATTGTAATTTTAAATGTCATACGTATTCCATTGGCATTTTCGTTTAATTTTGGCATTTTGCTTTCGTTTAGTTTTAAGTGACATGTACAAAATTTCATTCCATTTCATAATTTTAATTTTATTTATGTATCGTATATTTATTTTCTTAGTTCATGTTTGTCATGTTTGAAATTTCATATTTCATATCGGTTACTGTTTTACATTAACGTCACGATATTTTTTGTTAATAAAAGGTTGTCTTCACTCATGTCCATTTTAAGACTTTGAAACTTTTTACTGCCTCTTCAATTTCAACTTTTTGCTTCCCCTTTTTTCTTTTCGTCGTTTCTTTGATAAAATCCAGTCGACGACTTCATTATTGCATCTGCCATGTTTACTATATCAAATTTCTAATTCTTCTGGATCATCATTCTATTTTTATTTTTAATATTGTTCTTAGATTTGAGAGACAAAAGGGGTCAAAAAAAGAAACCAATGAGACCAAAGTTACTACAGACACTAACCGGACAGAAAGAGACAAAAGAAACTTTTCACTATTGCAAAATCGTCATTCTGATCTTCCTTTTGAATATTATTCTTAGATTTAAAAGACCAGAGGGACCAAAGAGAATAAATATATCTAAAAAAAACAATGAAACTAAAGTTACTACAGGCGCTAACCAAAAAAAGTAGAAGTACCAAAAAACTAAAGATACTTAAGAGACAAAGATACTAAGAAAGTAAAGAGACTAGAAAGATTAGAGATACTAGAGAGATTAAAAGACTAAAATACTATAGAGAAAAACAGACTAAAGAGACCGAGGAGACCCAAAAGAGCGATTATTTTACTAAACGGACTAAAGGCACCAAACGGACTAAAGGGACTAAAGGGACTAAAAGGACTAAAGGGACTAAAGGGACTAAAGGGACTAAAGGGACTAAAGGGACTAAAGGGACTAAAGGGACTAAAGGGACTAAAAGGACTAAAGGGACTAAAGGGACTAAAGGGACTAAAAAGACTAAAGGAACTAAAGGGATTTAATGGACAAAAGAGACTAAAAAGACCAAATGGATTAAAAAGACCAAAGACACCAAAGAGACCAAAGAGACCAAAGAAACCAAAGAAACCAAAAAGAATAAAGAGACCTAAGAGAGCAAAGAGACCAAAGAAAACAAAGAGGCCAAAGAAAAAAAAGACCAAAGAGACCAAAGAAAACAAAGAGACTAAAGAGATCACAGAGACCAAAGAGACCAAAGCGACCAAAGCGACCAAAGAGACCAAAGAGACCAAAAAGACCAAAGATACCAAAGAAACCAAAAAGACCAAGGAGACCAAAAAGAACAGTGACACCAAAAAGACCAAAGAGACCAAAGTTACAAAGGGAACCAAAGGGACGAAAGGGACGAAAGAGACCAAAGGGACCAAAAGTACCAAATGGAATAAAGGGACTAAAGGGACTAAAGTGCTTATAGAGACTAAAGAGTCCGATTTCTTGTCGCTATTTTCTTCTTCTTCTTCTTTTCGTTCATTATCTTTGACTAAATCCAGTCGACAACTTTATCTTCACTATTGCAAAATCGTCATTCTGATCTTCCTTTTGAATATTATTCTTAGATTTAGAGAATAAATATATCTAAAAAAACCAATGAAACTAAAGATACTACAGGCACTAACTGACCAGAAAGAAACCAAAAAAGACAGAAGTACCAAAAAACTAAAGAGACTAAGACGCTAAGAAACTAAACAGACTAGAAAGATTAGAGATATTAAAAGACTAAGAGGCTATAGAGAAAAACAGACTAAAGAGACCGAGGAGACCCAAAAGAGCGATTATTTTACTAAAGGGACTAAAGGAACTAAAGGGATTTAATGGACAAAAGAGACTAAAGAGACCAAAGAGATCAAAAAGACCAAAGAGAGCAAAGAGCCCAAAGAAACCAAAGAGACCAAAAAGAATAAAGAGACAAAGAGACCCAAGAGACGAAAGAAAACAAAGAGACCAAAGAGACCAAAGAAAAAAAAAAGACCAAAGAAAACAAAAAGACTAAAGAGACTAAAGAGATCAAAGAGACCAAAGAGACTAAAGCGACCAAAGCGACCAAAGAGATCAAAAAGACCAAAGAGACACCAAAGAGACCAAGAAGACCAAAGAGACCAATGGGACCAAAAAGACCAAAGAGACCAAAGGGACCAAAGGGGCCAAAGGTACCAAATGGAATAAAGGGACTAAAGTGGTTTTAGAGACTAAAGAGTCCGATTTCTTGTCGCTATTTTCTTCTTCTTCTTCTTTTCGTTAATTATCTTTGACTAAATCCAGTCGACAACTTCATCCGTTTCTGCAATCTTCACTATTGCAAAATCGTCATTCTGATCTTTCTTTTAAATATTATTCTTAGATTTAGAGAATAAATATATCTAAAAAAACCAATGAAACTAAAGTTACTACAGGCACTAACTGACCAAAAAGAAACCAAAAAAGACAGAAGTACCAAAAAACTAATGATACTAAAGAGACTAACAGCCCGATTTCATGTTGACTTGCGACTGGTCGCAAGTGCTGGTTGCTATGGAAACATCGTAACTGACTGGTATCAGTAAGGATCACTTTCAAGTGAAATGAAACATGAAATTGAGCCTTACTGCCTAATCCATGGCACCTAATCGCAAATTACGACCCAGAACATGAAATCGGGCTGTAAGACACTAAGAAACTAAAGAGACTCGAAAGATTAGAGATACTAGAGAGATTAAAAGACTAAGAGACTATGGAGAAAACAGACTAAAGAGACCGAGGAGACCCAAAAGAGCGATTATTTTAGAAGAGTAACAATAAAAAAATATATTCCGAAATACTAGAAAATAGACAGAGGAGCAAACTAGAGAGGACATTGGAAGCAATCTAATATACATTCTAAGACAAAATAAAAAAAGATTTAGGAGACAAAAGGGACCAAAGAGACTAAAGAAATCATAGAAACCAATGAGACTAAAGTTACTACAAATGCTAACCGGACATAAAGAAATCAAAAAAAGACACAAAAGTACCAAAGGACTAAAGAGACTAAAGAGACTAAAGAGACTAAAGAGACTAAAGAGACTAAAGAGACTAAAGAGACTAAAAAGACTAAAGAGACTAAAGAGACTAAAGAGACTAAAGAGACTAAAGAGACTAAAAAGACTAAAGAGACTAAAGAGACTAAAGAGACTAAAGAGACTAAAGAGACTAAAGAGACTAAGAGACTAAAGAGACTAAAGAGACTAAAGAGACTAAAGAGACTAAAGAGACTAAAGAGACTAAAGAGACTAAAGAGACTAAAGAGACTAAAGAGACTAAAGAGACTAAAGAGACTAAAGAGACTAAAGAGACTAAAGAGACTAAAGAGACTAAAGAGACTAAAGAGACTAAAGAGACTAAAGAGACTAAAGAGACTAAAGAGACTAAAGAGACTAAAGAGACTAAAGAGACTAAAGAGACTAAGAGACTAAAGAGACTAAAGAGACTAAAGAGACTAAAGAGACTAAAGAGACTAAAGAGACTAAAGAGACTAAAGAGACTAAAGAGACTAAAGAGACTAAAGAGACTAAAGAGACTAAAGAGACTAAAGAGACTAAAGAGACTAAAAAGACTAAAGAGACTAAAGAGACTAAAGAGACTAAAGAGACTAAAGAGACTAAAGAGACTAAAGAGACTAAAGAGACTAAAGAGACTAAAGAGACTAAAGAGACTAAAGAGACTAAAGAGACTAAAAAGACTAAAGAGACTAAAGAGCCTAAAGAGACTAAAGAGACTAAAGAGACTAAAGAGACTAAAAAGACTAAATAGACTAAAGAGACTAAAGAGACTAAAGCGACAAAAAAAACTAAAGGGACTAAAGAGACTAAGGAGACCAAGGAGACTAAGGCGACTAAGAAGACTAAGGAGACTAAGAAGACTAAGGAGACTAAGGAGAGGAGACTAAGGAGACTAAAGAGACTAAATGGACTAAAGAGACTAAAGAGAACGAGGAAACCCCAGAGACTAAAGTGACTGCAGATAAAAAAACAGACCAAAAACAAGAAAATATGACAAACCAAAGACGAGACAAACGAAAGAGACAAAAGACTCCAAAGTGACAAAAAAATATAACAATGCGAACAATGAAACAACACAGTATTATTAAACATACAACGAAGGAATCTGTAGAAAATGTGATGTGAAACTAAAGTACAAATTTGAAACGATCTAATAAATATACAGAATAATAGCAGAAGAGTAGAAATAGTAGAACGACCGAATTAAAGTAAAGAAAAGTAGACGGACGGACGAAAGAAGAATTGAACACGATAACTTGTAAATCAATTTGGGCCAGAAAATTTGGGATAAACCTGAAGTAAAACCTAGGGGAATCTGAATCAGCGAACGAGAACCAGTGATAAATATGAATCAACCTAGAACACGAAAACTTGGGATAAACCTGAATCAACCTAGAACAGGAAAACATGGGGTAAACCTGAATAAATGAACGAAAAACTGGGATTAACCTGAATAAAGCCATAACTCGACAACATGGGATAAACTTGAATCAACCTAGAATCTGAAAACTTGGAATAAATCTGAATCAACCTAGAACAGGAAAACATGGGATAAACATAAATCAATGAATAAAAACCTGGGATAAACGTGAATCAATTTAAAGCCCAATTATTTTAGAAAAAAAATTCAAAATACAGGAAATACTAGAAACTAGAGGAGCGAACTAAAGAACAAACTTGAAGCAATCTAATATACACAATAATAGCAGAAAAGCGGAAAAAGTAGAAAAACAGATGCATGTGTCAAACATATGAAGACAGAATAAGAAAAAAAGATTTAAAAAATATTGAGAATATTGGACGAGAGAAGATTTGAACATGAAAGCTTGCAATTTGGGATAAACCTGAATCAACCAAGAACTTTGAAATAAACCTAAATCAACCTTGAACACGATAAACCAGAAAAAAAACCTAGGAGAACCCGAATCAACGAACGAGAACCAGTGATAAACATGAATCAACTTAGAACCCGAAAACTAGGTATAAATCTGAATCAACCTAGAACAGGAAACATGAGTTAAACCTGAATCAATGAACGAAAACCTGGGATCAACCTGAATGAACCCGCAACCCGACAACATGCATGGGATAAACCTGAAGCAACCTAGAGCCCTAAAACTGGGAATAAACCTGAATCTTGGGGTTCACATGAATCAATAAATGAAAATCTGGGGTAAACCTGGGTCAACCTAGAACCCGAAAACTTGGGATAAAACTGAATAAACGTTGAGTATGATAATATGGGATATCATTATTCCTAAATTCAGGGGTTTGAAATTACATAGATTCAAGTTCTACAATTTCAAAATTTAAAATTGCAGCTATTTAAATCAGGATTTCCACGATTCAAAATTTGCCTTATCCAAATTTTTTATCGATTTAAAATTTACCTTTTTAAAGAACCAATATTAAGATTTCAAAAAGTTAAAATTCCCACTTTCACGAATCAAAATTCTTCAGTCAATTTTGCAAATGCACATTCAGGAAAAGATGGGATCAACCTCAATCAATGAACAAGAAACTAAGATAAACATGAATCAACCTAGAACCCGAATCAACCTAGAACAGGAAAACATGGGATAAACCTAAATCAATTAACTAAAACCTGGGATAAACGTGAATCAATTTAAAGTCCGATTATTTTAGAAGAAAAACAAAAAAATTCGAAATACTGGAAATACTAAAGAACAAATTTGAAGCAATCTAATATACAGAATAATAGCAAAAAAGCAAAAAAATTAGAACGGCAGATACATGTCTGAAAGATATGAAGACAGAATAAGAAAAGAAGATGTTTAAATAATATAGGAAGAAAAAAGAATTGAATACTATAACTTCCAATAAACCTCAATCAATTTGGGATAAACCTGAATCAACCAAAAACCTGAAAACTTGGGAAAACCTAAATCAATCTTAAACACGATAATTTGCATAAACCAGAAAAAAAAACCTGGGGGATGCTGAATCAACGAACGAGAACCAGTGATAAACATGAATCAACCTATAACCTGAAAACTTGGGATAAACCTGAATCAACCTAGAACATGAAAACATGAGCTAAGCCTGAATGAATGAACGAAAAACTGGGATCAACCTGAATAAACCCATAACCCGACAACAACCTAGAGTCCTAAAACTGGGGATAAACCTGAATATTGGGGTACACATGAATCAATAAATGAGAACGTTGAACACAATAATTTGGGATAACACTATTACTAAATTCAGTTTTTTTTATAGATTCAAAATTTCCCTATTTAAAGGACCAATAGTAAGATTTCAAAAATTTAAAATTCCCAATTTCATGAATCAAAAATTTCACACTCAGGAAAAGATAGAATCAACCTCAATCAATGAACAAGAAACTGGGATAAAACTGAATCAACCTAGAACCCGAAGACTTTGAATAAATTTGAATCAACCTAGAAGAATTATTATTATTATGAATCAATTTATGAGGAACAAACTAGAGAGCACATTTGAAGCAATTTAATTTAGAGACACATGCATGTCTGACAGATATGAAAACCGAATAAAACAAGAAGATGTTTGGAGAATATTGGACGAAAGAAGAATCTAAAAAGAACTAATCAGAACACGTAGAATATGAAACGAAAAAAACTAGAATATGAAACTATCACCAAATCTAAATTTATGGTCTTTTCCATTGATATCTGCACTTGAGCCACTTATAATCCTGTTAGAAAAAAATTATACCGGACGCTCATGCATTCAAGACGAATGCACTTTATAATTTTAAAGATTCATTTCTCCTCCTCACTCACCTCCGATTCAACGTCGCTCGCAGGCATGAAAAACATCCCGACTTGAAACAACAACGCCGATAAGAAAAACACACATTTCAGCATATTCTCGAGTGCTGTACTCCTGGAAAAGATCGTGCAGTTTTTCTTCTGGCATATTAAAATGCATATTTACATGTACATCAAGATGTAGAGTTGGACCGAAGCCGAGACCACTGTGAGGCCGTACTGAACCAGAAAATAAACGGAATAAATCCTGTTGAGGTTCTTGTGTGTCCTGCAAACATATCGCTTACAATGGATGCACTAAGCCCTCGCCTACTCACCCCAGTAGCAGGTCGTGGTGTTGCGTGCAGAGCGCCAGCTCCTTTAAAACTCCTTGTGCAGTTTTTTGTCTCGACCGGACGGAAAATATCCTTCGTTGCAACAGTAGAAATTGAATTTTTATTTCCACGCAGATGAAGACGTAGAAAGCGTCGAAAGCTCCTATCAAGTACATGATTTCGAACAGGGATAGGACTTGCATGAGGTGGAGGGCCCAACGAAAGAGACGGTTTGGGGGAGACCAGCTTTCTAAGGGGAGGTTTTTCTCGGGGTTGACTATTGGGGCAATCCCGACGATGGTGCAGAGGATGACGCACAGAACGGCCATGGTTTTCAGAACTTGCAGGGTTAGGACCATTTTGTGGTCTAGATAGTCGGCGAAGGATTTGTCGAACATGTTCAAGTCCCAGAAGCGTTTGCGCTGGTTTAGGACTTCCCCGATTAGGTCCTGGTGGACGACCAACAAGAATTTCCGAACGAGCAGCTGGATCCAAAGAAAGTTAAACTGAAAATGAATAAAAAACACTCACCTGCCCAAACGCAGACAACGACTCCATCACCTCCGTGATCTTCAGCAAATCATCCCCAACAAACCAGTAGTCGTAAACCACACAAAAATCCACAACCAAAGCCATCGGCAGCAACAAGAAATAAGACACGAATTTCCTAACCTTCGGACTGTCCCTCTGCAAGCCGCTCCCGTGCAGAAACCTCAAACTGAACTCCAGGTAATCCATCTCGTGTGCACGATTGTGACTTTTTAATGAAGATCGGCTTTATATAAGTCACCGCGGGACTCATAATAACGGTGGATGGTGTCTGATTAAATAATTCCTTTGTTGAAATTTTTATGGGGGCCAGGGTCGGAGTGGAGCTGCTTTTGGTTTTTGTTGGCACCGAGGCGCAGCTCGGGTTGTTTGCAGTCCGGCTCTGGCGCAGGAAGGAGGATGCATAATTCAGGGGGATAATTACTTGATTTGCTCCAGAAATGTAATTCTTAAGAGCGAGATCAATAGGGATGAAAAATGAATTAGGATGCAGTTTTCAATTTACAGCTGGCGTAAAGGTGGAAGGTTAATTATTCAATATGGCAGGGGGGTGGTTTTAGTTTTTTTTGTATTATAAATTCTATTTCAAGTTCTTTTAACTTTATGGTTCCACTGACAGAATAAAACTTAGATGGAAAATTTAATTGAACATATGAATTTTTAATTTGAGTGTAATTTATAGTTGTTCCATGATGGGGTGTAGCTTTAAAATTAATTTTAAAGTATTTCTTTTGTTTTCGGATTTTTGTCATTTTTGTTCCATTCTTCTATCGGTTTATTTAGTTTTATTTATTCAAAACTTGTTGATCATAATTACATCCTAAAGCATATGTGACATTTCACTGCTTTCCATCGACTTTCAGCTTGCTACTTCGTTTAAATTTGGGGACTACGAATTTATGAAGAAAACATTGTTGGTTTAACTGTTTCACAATAATTTCATTGTTTTAATGGTCGTATCTCGTAAACGGAAAAAGATATAGAAAAATAGACAATGCAGATCAATTCCTGAGGTTCGGAAATGAATAGAACGGGTCCAAAAACGACTCTTCAAACATGTTTTTTTCGGGGTCTAACATTTTGGAAATTTTCAAAAATATCTCACAGCCTGCTAATTAATTATTATTGGTTCCACTGTTTTATTGTTTTCAAAGTCATATCTCGTAAACAGAAAAATATACAAAAGTATAGAGAACGTGGATGGATTTCTGATGCTTGGAAATGTATAAAACGAATCCCAACTCAATTTTTCAAAACTATTTTTTCGGGGTCCAAAATTTTGACACATTTTCAAAAATAGCTCACAGGCTGCTGAGTGGTCGTTTGAAACTGATGAACTACTGCATTGTTTGTTTATATATAGTTGTTTAGATTTTAGACTTCATGTGTATCTGCTCTGCTTTAAATTTTTTATCTTTAATTTTTTAAAAATTTTGTTCTTAGATTAAAAGAGAAATGGGACCTAAAAAGACAATAAACAAAGCGAATATAAAACAAAAGAGACAAAACAGAAAATAAACTACAGAGGCTAAAAAGAACAAAGAGATTAGAAGAAATAGGCGGGTGAAAAAATTCATAGGCACTGAAAACTACACAGACTACAAAAACCATCGAAACTATAGAGAATAAATATACCAAAGAAGCAAAAAGAAAATACTAAAAACGACTAAGTGGGCTACGTCTATAAGACACTAAAGAGACAAAAGGGATAGAAAAGATAACAGATATAAGAGGGACCAGAGATTTCAAAGAAACTCAAGAGGGTAAGGAAACAAAGCAAACCAAAAGTAATAAGACATCAAAGAAAAATAAAAGACTATAGTGACTAATGGGACAAATAGGCGAGAGAGAAATGGTAAATCTTTTTTTCGTAATTTTCAACTTTTTTTTTCATTTCCGTTAATTATATTATCTTTTAGTGAATTCAGTCGACAACTTAAATATTTAAAATTTTTAAATCTTGTGGATCATCCTTTTCTTCCTCTTGTATATGGTTGTTAGATTGAAGAAAAAAATAGACAAATTAGAAAACAGAGAGTAAAGAGACAAAGGCGTAAGAAAAGAAAGAAGTTACAATAAACTACAGACAAAATAGACTAAAAAGACCAAAGAGACCAAAGAGACCAAAGAGACCAAAGACACCATAGAGACCAAAGGGACCAAAGAGACCAAAGAGACCAAAGAAACCAAAAAGACCAAAGAGACCAAAGAGACCAAAGAGACCAAAGAGACCAAAAAGACCAAAGAGATCAAAGAGACCAAAAAGACCAAAGAGACCAAAGAGACCAAAGAGACCAAAGAGACCAAAGAGACCAAAGAGACCAAAGAGACCAAAGAGACCAAAGAGACCAAAGAGACCAAAGAGACAAAAGAGACTAAAGAGACCAAAGAGACTAAAGAGACCAAAGAGAGTAAAGACACTAAAGAGACCAAAAAGACCAAAGAGACCAAAGAGACTAAAGAGACCAAAGAGAGTAAAGACACTAAAGAGACCAAAGAGACCAAAGAAACTAAAGAGACTAAAGAGACTAAAGAGACTAAAGAGACTAAAGAGACCAAAGAGACTAATGAGACCAAAGAGACCAAAGAGACCAAAGAGACTAAAGAGACCAAAGAGACCAAAGAGAGTAAAGAGACCAAAGACACTAAAGAGAACAAAGAGACCAAAGAGACTAAAGAGACCAAAGAGACCAAAGGGACCAAAGAGACTAAAGAGACTAAAGAGACTAAAGAGACTAAAGAGACTAAAGAGACCAAAGAGACTATAGAGACCAAAGAGACCAAAGAGACCAAAGAGACCAAAGAGACCAAAGAGACCAAAGAGACCAAAGAGACCAAAGAGACCAAAGAGACCAAAGAGACCAAAGAGACCAAAGAGACCAAAGAGACCAAAGAGACCAAAAAGACCAAAGAGACCAAAGAGACCAAAGAGACCAAAGAGACCAAAGAGACCAAAGAGACCAAAGAGACCAAAGAGACAAAAGAGACTAAAGAGACCAAAGAGACTAAAGAGACCAAAGAGAGTAAAGACACTAAAGAGACCAAAGAGACCAAAGAGACCAAAGAGACCAAAGAGACCACAAAGACCAAAGAGACCAAAGAGACAAAAGGGACCAAAGAGACTAAAGAGACTAAAGAGACTAAAGAGACTAAAGAGATCAAAGAGACCATAGAGACCAAAGAGACCAAAGAGACCAAAGAGACCAAAGAGACCAAAGAGACCAAAGAGACCAAAGAGACCAAAGAGACCAAAGAGACCAAAGAGACCAAAGAGACCAAAGAGGCCAAAGAGACCAAAGAGACCAAAGAGACCAAAGAGACCAAAGAGACCACAGAGACCAAAGAGACCACAAAGACCAAAGAGACTAAAGAGACTAAAGAGACTAAAGAGATCAAAGAGACCATAGAGACCAAAGAGACCAAAGAGACCAAAGAGACCAAAGAGACCACAGAGACCAAAGAGACCACAAAGACCAAAGAGACCAAAGAGACCAAAGAGACCAAAGAGACCAAAGAGACAAAAGAGACTAAAGAGACTAAAGAGACTAAAAGGACTAAAGAGACTAAAGAGACTAAAGAGACCAAAAGACTAAAGGGACTAAAGATACTAAAGAATCTGAAGAAACTAAAGAAATTAAAAAGACTAAATAGACTAAAGAGACCAAAGACACTAAAAAAACCAAAGAGACCAAAGAGAGTAAAGAGACCAAAGACACTAAAGAGACCAAAGAGACCAAAGAGACCAAAGAGACCAAAGAGACCAAAGAGACCAAAGGGACCAAAGAGACTAAAGAGACTAAAGAGACTAAAAAGACCAAAGAGACTAAAGAGACTAAAAAGAATAAATAGTCTAAAGGGACTGAAGGTACTTAAGAGGCTAATGAGACTAAGGAAAGTAAAGTTACAATAAAGTACAGAAACTATCAAGACTGAAGATCCCAAAGAAATAAAAAAAACTGAAGAGACTAAACAGACAAAAAAAAAAACAAAGAGACTAAAGAGACTAAAGAGACTAAAGAGACTAAAGAGACTAAAGAGACTAAAGAGACTAAAGAGACTAAAGAGACTAAAGAGACTAAAGAGACTAAAGAGACTAAAGAGACTAAAGAGACTAAAGAGACTAAAGAGACTAAAGAGACTAAAGAGACTAAAGAGACTAAAGAGACTAAAGAGACTAAAGAGACTAAAGAGACTAAAGAGACTAAAGAGACTAAAGAGACTAAAGAGACTAAAGAGACTAAAGAGACTAAAGAGACTAAAGAGACTAAAGAGACTAAAGAGACTAAAGAGACTAAAGAGACTAAAGAGACTAAAGAGACCAAAGACACTAAAAAAACCAAAGAGACCAAAGATAGTCTAAAGAGACTGAAGCGACTGAAGAAACTGAGGAGACTGAAGAAACAGAAGAAACTGAAGAGACTGAAGAGACTGAAGAGACTGAAAAGACTGAATAGACTGAAGAGACTGAAGAAACTGGAGAGACTAAATTGACTAAAAGAGTAAAAAGAATAAATAGGCTGAAAAGACTAAAGAGACGAAAGAGTCTATAACAGACTAAACGAACTAAACGGATTAAACCGACTAAACGGACTAAACGGACTAAACTGTCTAACCTAAAAGGACTGAATGGTCGAAAGAGACTAAAAAGACTAAAGGGACTAAAGGGACTAAGGAAAGTAAAGTTACAATAAAGCACAGACACTATCAAGATTGAAGATACCAAAGAGACTGAAGAGACTGAAGAGACTGAAGAGACTGAAGAGACTGAAGAGACTGAAGAGACTGAAGAGACTGAAGAGACTGAAGAGACTGAAGAGACTGAAGAGACTGAAGAGACTGAAGAGACTGAAGAGACTGAAGAGACTGAAGAGACTGAAGAGACTGAAGAGACTGAAGAGACTGAAGAGACTGAAGACACTAAAAAAACCAAAGAGACCAAAGATACTGAAGAGACCAAAGTAACCAAAGACACTAAAGAGAGTAAAGAGACTAAATAGACTTTGGGGCCTATTCTGTAGTTTTTAA
Source organism: Diaperis boleti (assembly GCA_963583935.1). NCBI lineage: Eukaryota > Metazoa > Arthropoda > Insecta > Coleoptera > Tenebrionidae > Diaperis > Diaperis boleti. The sequence goes on along the minus strand of OY757247.1, from coordinate 51,644,528 downwards.
AGGAACGTTAAAATTTTAGCTTCCTTTAAAATTTAAAATTTCGAGCCCTGATTGGTCATTGCCATGACAACTTTATTTAACGGCCTTTGAAATTTGGAGGAGCAGTTACAGAATACGCCTCTAAAGAGACTAAAAACTAAAGGGACTAAAGGGACTGAAGGGACTGAAGAGACTGAAGAGACTGAAGAGACTGAAGAGACTGAAGAGACTGAAGAGACTGAAGAGACTAAAGAAGCTAAAAAGAATAAATATTCTAATGAGACTAGAACAGACTAAACGAACTAAACAGAGTAAACAGACTAAACGGACTGAAGAGACTAAGGAGACTAAAGAAACTAAAAAGAATAAATAGGCTAAAGAGACTATAGAGACCAAAAAGTCTATAACAGACTAAACGAGCTAAACAAAGTAACCAGAGTAAACGGACTAAACGGACTAAAGAGGCTAATGAGATTAATGAAAGTAAAGTTGCAACAAAGTACAGACACTATCAAGACTGAAAATACTAAAAAGCCTAAAGAGATTAAAAAGATTAAAAAAATTAAAGAGACGAAAGAGATTAAAGAGACTAAAGAGATTAATGAGACCAAAAAGTCTATAACACACTAAACGTACTAAACAAAGTAAACAGACTAAATGGACTAAACGGACTAAACAGCCTAAAGAGACTGAAAGGACTAAAGAGACTAAAGAGACTGAAGAGACCGAAAAGACTAAAGAGACCGAAGAGACTAAAGAAACTAAAAAGAATAAATAGGCTAACGAGATTAAAGGGACCAAAGAGTCTATAACAGACTAAACGAACTAAACAGAGTAAACAGACAAAACTGACTAAACGGACTAAACAGTCTAAAGAGACTGAAGCGACTGAAGAGACTGAAGAGACTGAAGAGACTGAAGAGACTGAAGAGACTGAAGAGACTGAAGAGACTGAAAAGACTGAAGAGACTGAAGAGACTGAAGAGACTGAAGAGACTGAAGAGACTGAAGAGACTGAAGAGACTGAAGAGACTGAAGAGACTGAAGAGACTGAAGAGACTGAAGATACTGAAGAGACTGAAAAGACTAAATTGACTAAAGAAAGTAAAAAGAATAAATAGGCTAAAGAGACTAAAGAGACCAAAGAGTCTATAGCAAACTTAACGGACTAAACGGACCAAACTGTCTAACCTAAAAGGACTGAATGGACTAAAGAGACTAAAGAGACTAAGGAAAGTAAAGTTACATTAACGTACAGACACTATCAAGACTGAAGATACCAAAGAGACCAAAAAGACCAAAGAGATCAAAGAGACCAAAAAGACCAAAAAGACCAAAGAGACCAAAGAGACCAAAGAGACCAAAGAGACCAAAGAGACCAAAGAGACCAAAGAGACCAAAGAGACCAAAGAGACAAAAGAGACTAAAGAGACCAAAGAGACTAAAGAGACCAAAGAGAGTAAAGACACTAAAGAGACCAAAGAGACCAAAGAGACCAAAGAGACTAAAGAGACCAAAGAAAGTAAAGACACTAAAGAGACCAAAGAGACCAAAGAAACTAAAGAGACTAAAGAGACTAAAGAGACTAAAAAGACCAAAGAGACTAATGAGACCAAAGAGACCAAAGAGACCAAAGAGACTAAAGAGACCAAAGAGACCAAAGAGAGTAAAGAGACCAAAGACACTAAAGAGAACAAAGAGACCAAAGAGACTAAAGAGACCAAAGAGACCAAAGGGACCAAAGAGACTAAAGAGACTAAAGAGACTAAAGAGACTAAAGAGACCAAAGAGACCATAGAGACCAAAGAGACCAAAGAGACCAAAGAGACCAAAGAGACCAAAGAGACCAAAGAGACCAAAGAGACCAAAGAGACCAAAGAGACCAAAGAGACCAAAGAGACCAAAGAGACCAAAGAGATCAAAGAGACGAAAGAGAGTAAAGACACTAAAGAGACCAAAGAGACCAAAAAGACCAAAGAGACCAAAGAGACCAAAGAGACCAAAGAGACCAAAGAGACCAAAGAGACCAAAGAGACCAAAGAGACAAAAGAGACTAAAGAGACCAAAGAGACTAAAGAGACCAAAGAGAGTAAAGACACTAAAGAGACCAAAGAGACCAAAGAGACCAAAGAGACCAAAGAGACCACAAAGACCAAAGAGACCAAAGAGACCAAAGGGACCAAAGAGACTAAAGAGACTAAAGAGACTAAAGAGACTAAAGAGATCAAAGAGACCATAGAGACCAAAGAGACCAAAGAGACCAAAGAGACCAAAGAGACCAAAGAGACCAAAGAGACCAAAGAGACCAAAGAGACCAAAGAGACCAAAGAGACCAAAGAGACCAAAGAGACCAAAGAGACCAAAGAGACCAAAGAGACCAAAGAGACCAAAGAGACCAAAGAGACCACAGAGACCAAAGAGACCACAAAGACCAAAGAGACCAAAGAGACCAAAGAGACAAAAGAGACTAAAGAGACCAAAGAGACTAAAGAGACCAAAGAGAGTAAAGACACTAAAGAGACCAAAGAGACCAAAGAGACCACAGAGACCAAAGAGACCACAAAGACCAAAGAGACCAAAGAGACCAAAGAGACCAAAGAGACCAAAGAGACAAAAGAGACTAAAGAGACTAAAGAGACTAAAGAGACTAAAGAGACTAAAGAGACTAAAAGGACTAAAGAGACTAAAGAGACTAAAGAGACCAAAAGACTAAAGGGACTAAAGATACTAAAGAATCTGAAGAAACTAAAGAAATTAAAAAGACTAAATAGACTAAAGAGACCAAAGACACTAAAAAAACCAAAGAGACCAAAGAGAGTAAAGAGACCAAAGACACTAAAGAGACCAAAGAGACCAAAGAGACCAAAGAGACCAAAGAGACCAAAGAGACCAAAGAGACCAAAGGGACCAAAGAGACTAAAGAGACTAAAGAGACTAAAAAGACCAAAGAGACTAAAGAGACTAAAAAGAATAAATAGTCTAAAGGGACTGAAGGTACTTAAGAGGCTAATGAGACTAAGGAAAGTAAAGTTACAATAAAGTACAGAAACTATCAAGACTGAAGATCCCAAAGAAATAAAAAAAACTGAAGAGACTAAACAGACAAAAAAAACAAAGAGACTAAAGAGACTAAAGAGACTAAAGAGACTAAAGAGACTAAAGAGACTAAAGAGACTAAAGAGACTAAAGAGACTAAAGAGACTAAAGAGACTAAAGAGACTAAAGAGACTAAAGAGACTAAAGAGACTAAAGAGACTAAAGAGACTAAAGAGACTAAAGAGACTAAAGAGACTAAAGAGACTAAAGAGACTAAAGAGACTAAAGAGACTAAAGAGACTAAAGAGACTAAAGAGACTAAAGAGACTAAAGAGACTAAAGAGACTAAAGAGACTAAAGAGACCAAAGACACTAAAAAAACCAAAGAGACCAAAGATAGTCTAAAGAGACTGAAGCGACTGAAGAAACTGAGGAGACTGAAGAAACTGAAGAAACTGAAGAGACTGAAGAGACTGAAGAGACTGAAAAGACTGAATAGACTGAAGAGACTGAAGAGACTGGAGAGACTAAATTGACTAAAAGAGTAAAAAGAATAAATAGGCTGAAGAGACTAAAGAGACGAAAGAGTCTATAACAGACTAAACGAACTAAACGGATTAAACCGACTAAACGGACTAAACGGACTAAACTGTCTAACCTAAAAGGACTGAATGGTCGAAAGAGACTAAAAAGACTAAAGGGACTAAAGGGACTAAGGAAAGTAAAGTTACAATAAAGCACAGACACTATCAAGATTGAAGATACCAAAGAGACTGAAGAGACTGAAGAGACCCAAGAGACTGAAGAGACTGAAGAGACTGAAGAGACTGAAGAGACTGAAGACACTAAAAAAACCAAAGAGACCAAAGATACTGAAGAGACCAAAGTAACCAAAGACACTAAAGAGAGTAAAGAGACTAAATAGACTTTGGGGCCTATTCTGTAGTTTTTAAAGAAACGTTAAAATTTTAGCTTCCTTTAAAATTTAAAATTTCGAGCCCTGATTGGTCATTGCCATGACAACTTTATTTAACGGCCTTTGAAATTTGGAGGAGCAGTTACAGAATACGCCTCTAAAGAGACTAAAAACTAAAGGGACTAAAGGGACTGAAGGGACTGAAGAGACTGAAGAGACTGAAGAGACTGAAGAGACTGAAGAGACTGAAGAGACTGAAGAGACTAAAGAAGCTAAAAAGAATAAATATTCTAATGAGACTAGAACAGACTAAACAAAATAAACAGAGTAAACAGACTAAACGGACTGAAGAGACTAAGGAGACTAAAGAAACTAAAAAGAATAAATATGCTAAAGAGACTATAGAGACCAAAAAGTCTATAACAGACTAAACGAACTAAACAAAGTAACCAGAGTAAACGGACTAAACGGACTAAAGAGGCTAATGAGATTAATGAAAGTAAAGTTGCAACAAAGTACAGACACTATCAAGACTGAAAATACTAAAAAGCCTAAAGAGATTAAAAAGATTAAAAAAATTAAAGAGACGAAAGAGATTAAAGAGACTAAAGAGATTAATGAGACCAAAAAGTCTATAACACACTAAACGTACTAAACAAAGTAAACAGACTAAATGGACTAAACGGACTAAACAGCCTAAAGAGACTGAAAGGACTAAAGAGACTAAAGAGACTGAAGAGACCGAAAAGACTAAAGAGACCGAAGAGACTAAAGAAACTAAAAAGAATAAATAGGCTAACGAGATTAAAGGGACCAAAGAGTCTATAACAGACTAAACGAACTAAACAGAGTAAACAGACAAAACTGACTAAACGGACTAAACAGTCTAAAGAGACTGAAGCGACTGAAGAGACTGAAGAGACTGAAGAGACTGAAGAGACTGAAGAGACTGAAGAGACTGAAAAGACTGAAGAGACTGAAGAGACTGAAGAGACTGAAGAGACTGAAGAGACTGAAGAGACTGAAGAGACTGAAGAGACTGAAGAGACTGAAGAGACTGAAGAGACTGTAGAGACTGAAGAGACTGAAGAGACTGAAGATACTGAAGAGACTGAAAAGACTAAATTGACTAAAGAAAGTAAAAAGAATAAATAGGCTAAAGAGACTAAAGAGACCAAAGAGTCTATAGCAAACTTAACGGACTAAACGGACCAAACTGTCTAACCTAAAAGGACTGAATGGACTAAAGAGACTAAAGAGACTAAGGAAAGTAAAGTTACATTAACGTACAGACACTATCAAGACTGAAGATACCAAAGAGACTAAATGATTAAAGAGACTAAAGAGACTATACAAGGCCAAAGAGACTAAACGAACTAAACAGACCAAACAGACTAAACGGACTAAAAAAAACATAAGAAACTAAGGAAAGGAAGGAGACCAACGAGACCAAAGATACTAACGAGACCAAAAAGTCCAAAGGTACTAAAGAGACTAAAATAACACTTAAAAACAAAGAGACCAAAGAGACTAAAGAAGATAAAGAGATTAAGGAGACTATAGAGAGTAAAAAGACCAAAAATATCAAGAAGACTGAGAAATTCCCCACAGGCAAGAACACTAAAAAGAGTAAAGAAGACAAAGATACTAAAGACACACAGAAGTAAAAAAAAACACAACCAAAATTTTGAAAATTTTCAGAAATAGCTCACAGTCTGCTAATTGGTGATATAAAACTGATAAATTTGGCCACGATGTTGCAGTTGCAGATTTTCTATGAAATTATTAAGAACACATTGTAAGTTTAATTATTTCATGACAATTTCAGTGGTTTCAAGATCGTATCTTGTAAACGGAAAAAGATACGGATAAGTAGACAACGCATACCAATTTCTAAAGTTCGGAAATGTATCAAACGACCGCAAACTCAATTATTAAAAAATATTTTTTCGGTGGCTTTAAAAAATAGCTTAAGACTCGTTCATAAACAACTTACTTTTTTTAGTTTTTTTTTTAACTCTCCCCTATCCATTATTTTAAAGCTTACTCAATTCTTTTTCCAGGCGTACTTTTGTCAATTTGTTTCTTCGAAAAAAGGATGAATTTGTTATTTTCCAAATCTACATAAAATACTATTAACTGTTATCTTGTGAAGCTCACATTTATTTGCAGCCTTTAGACAACTTTGTCGACCGTTTAATTACAGAAGCAATTGAAGGCGACTAAAGTTTTCAAGAAAACCAAATTTTTCCAACAGGATGGAGCTCCTCCTAATTTGGCGCCAAGGTGGCCAAGTCACAGGATTTAACGCCATTGTGTTTTTTGTGGAACCATTTGAAATCCAAGGTGTATGAAACCAAACCTGCGTCGTTAAGACCTGCACCCAAGAATCGTTGCAGAGTGTCGTTGATGTTGCGCAACGTGCGGGAAACATTTGAACAGGCCTTGTATTGTTGTATGGAGGTGAAGGGTGGGTATTTTAAGCAATACGTTCGGTAAAATGTTTTGATTAATTTTCACATTTATTCCCATTAAACCTTCTTAATTATCGAAATGTTATTTAAATGAAAAATTAAGTGTATTTTATGTAGATTTGGAAAATAACAAATTCATCCTTTTTGGAGTTTACTCCTTAAGAATGGATTTTTAAAGCCCGATACGACAAATTTATGGGTAGTAAAATAGAGCCGTTTCTCACTCATTATTTCGGAAACTAGGTTTTAATAAAAAGAAATCTGTCTTGAAAAACTATTGACTGATGTCTTGTGATGCCTGCGATGCAAATTTTATTTTTTTCACAGAAAGCAAGCCTCTATAATCATAAATACAAAGTAGTGTGACCTCATCGTCTGGAGTACCTATGAAGAGATTGTCTCGATGATGTCATCAATGGAATTATTTGGAGGCGCCTAGAAATGCAGCCCATATATTTATTGGGCCAACCGTCAGTCAGCCAACAAGTTGGACAGCCTTTAACTATCCGAATTGCGGCCCGATGTGTAAATAAATAATCCGAGAGGTGCCGGTAAAGTAGTAATTTGTGAATAGTGTGAATAATGTAAATTTTGATATAAGAAGTGTAAATAAATTGTAAACAGTGTTTAAAAAAATAATCCAACCCAGAAACGCAACAATATTTTTCTCCAAACACAATATTATAATACCTATATCGTATAAGTATTTATAAATAAATATGAATAAAAGTATATGGCATATTCAAAGACAATCGCACTTAAAGAGTAAACTCCAGTCGCGCGTCGGAGCTGACACACACAATTACTTTTTTTGTAGGAACAAATTGATAAAAGTAGGTGTGAATAGAGAACTCAATAAGCTTTAAAATGATGTATCACACAACCACCTAGGGAACCTAAGTTACATACCGTACTCTTTCTACAACGAAACACAAAAAGATCCAGTTTTGGGTTATTATTTTTCTCATTAATAATCTAGAAGTAACAGTGCAATTTTCAACAGTAATTCTCACGTGCTAATCAAAAAAATCCATTAACGAACCAAACAATTGGTCAGTTTCTTCCAGTTTCATTGAACCCCCCCAGCAGTGTCGCAATGGAAAAAGCAATCCGAAACAACTGCAACACCAAGTTGACAAACAACCCCATTTACATCGGTTTTACGTACCACAACATACTCGCTTCTGGTGATGTATACCATCCCGCCACCGCTCATACGCAGGGGTTGCTGCGCCCTCATCATCATGAACACCAAATGTTTGCGAATTTTGGCGTCGCTGATGGACTCCCATTGCACGTTGTAGATCTCTGATGCAACATTTTCAGCCTAAAAAAAATTAAGAAATATTTGTATTTCGAAATTTACTATTTACCTCTAATTCAACATCACTCGCGGGCATGAAAAACATTCCGACTTGACACAACAACGTCGATATAAACGATACACACTTGACTGTGTTCTCAAGTGTGGTGGTCCTAAAAAGGATTATGCCTCTTCACTTCAACATTAATTAGATAATTACATATACATCAAAATGTAGAATTGAGCCGAAGCAGCGAGCACCGTAAGTCCATACTGTGCCAGGAAATACAGGGAATAAATCCTGTTGAGGTTCTTGTGGGTCCTGTAACAACTACCTGTAGCAGACACACCAAATTTTGGAGGTTTACTTCAACAACAAACCGTGATGTTTCGTACAGAACACCAGTTCCTGTAATGTTTTTCGCCGCAGTCGGGTGGAATATATTCTTTTTCGTAACAGCAGAAATTGGATTTTCAGTTCTACACAGATGAGGACGTAGAATGCATCGAAAGCTCCGATCAAGTACATGATTTCAAAAAGAGCTAGAATTTGCATGGCGTAGAGGGCCCGATGGAGCAGCTTGTCTTCTGGGGACCAACTTTCTAACGGCAGGTCTTTGTGGGGGTCTATAGCCGGAGCAGCGGCCACCATGGTGCAGAGGACGACGCATAAAACGGCCATGGTTTTCAAGACTTGCATGGTTAGAACCATCTTCCGATGTAGATAATTGGCGAAGGCTTTGCCGAACATGTTCAAGTTCCAGAAGTGTTTGCGCTGGTTTAGAATTTCGTCGATGAGGTCCTGGTGGATGATTAGCAGAAATTTTCGGATGAGTAGTTGTCCAAATGCAGACAACGATTCCATCAGCTCGGCGATCTTCAGCACATCATTCTGAACAAACCGGTAGTCGTACAGGACACAAAAATCCAACACGAAAGCCATCGGTAACAACAAGCAGTAAGAGATAAACTTCCTAACTCTCGGACTGTCTCTGTGCAGACCACTTCCGCGCTGGAATCCGAGACTAAACCGCAGGTAGTCCATCTCGTGGACACGACTGAGTTTTTAATGAAGATCGGCCTTATATAATGACGGCCATTGTTTGATTAAATTATTTCCCCGTTGAAATTTTTATGGGCACCAGGTCGGGAACGGAGCTTTCTTCGATTTTTGCACGGATCAAGGCTTCACCGGTGCCGAGCCAGGTCCGTCCCTGTTCTAAGAAGGACGATGCATAATTCAGAATGATAATTGCTCCAGAAATGTACGTCTTAAAAATGGCGGGATCAATATGGATGAAAAATGGATTAGGATGCAGTTTTCAATTTGCTGGTGACCTAAATGTTGAAAGTTAATTATTAAAGTGGATGGTATTAAATTCTATTTAAAATTGTCATAAAAATTTAATCGAAGCACCAGTCAGACGCATATGCGTTAACATTTCGGTTAGTTCCCCGGCATAAATAAGTCGAAAACTGAGCCGTCCTGGCAGCAAGTTTAAATCTCTTAATGCTGCCGTTTGCGAGCGGCATTTGAGAAACTTCCCCGAATCCTACAATATTACAAATTTATAATTCATCGAAGCTGAACAAAACGCAGTCACTCCTTCGCGACAAGAAACTCTGCGAAGGTGCTCGGAGACTGTACAAAATTACAATACTGCTTCATTAGCCGAGTAAACGAAGTTTTATAAGATTTCGGAGAGGCTTATTGTTCGCGAATTTAATTACCGGAGTTGATTATGTGTGGGTGATGGAGTTTTGAAAGGGAATCAATCGAGTTAGCTTAACAAACGTCTGCAGAACTATTTGAGCTTAATGATGCCGGAATTGCATTATTTAGTAAGTTGGTACACGCATGGTGAATAATTGATAAGAGGTCTCTGACGGCTGACCAACGTGTTGGGCTGGTTATAGTGAATAAAAGTTACAAGATTACCTCAAAAAGTCTCTCTAGCACTCTGCTCGTACCGGTGCTTTCCTCTTCCTCAGTTTCTTCATTTGCCTCTCCAGCTCTTCCAGCGTGATTACTTCTCCTTCTGGTAGGCTTTTTTTCCCTTCCTTTAGCTTCATGAAGTATTCCCCCACCCGTTAATTGTTATCTTCTCACTCATCGTTTATTTTTTTCACTTTTATTGTTCTTCACCACTTTCTCTGTTGTTATAGCTTTTATTTCTCCCTCCTATTTCTACTTATTGTGCCTCTTCTTCTCTCTGCATGTTCCTCTATATTTTGTCTTCGCTTTTAGAAAGGCACTTGTGTTTGCTTTAGCCTTTTTCCATTCTCCTAGGTCTTTATTGGTTCCTTTTTTCTTTGTTCACATTGTTTGTCACACCTTTCATTTTTATTTCTTGCTCTTCTACGTCTTATTGTTATTTCCCGTTTTGTCTCTGGTTCTTCTAATATTTCTTTATATTCTTTCTCCATCTTTTCTACTTCTGGTTCTTCAAATATTGCCTTTGCTAATAATCTCTTGTACTCTTCCACTCCATGTTCGTCCCTTCTTCTGCGCCTCCGCTGTTCTTTCTTCTCCTCTTTTGTGTTGTCTCCCTCTTCCTATACTTATTTCTACAAGCAGATGGCTTGATTCTATTTTTCCCTTCTATCTTCGTTTAGCAGTACGTAGTCTATCACCATTTCTCCTTTGTCGTCTATGTAGGTCCATTACCGTCATCGCCCCCCTGTGTATTTTAACACCTACCACCTCTTTTCCTCTTTTCATACCTTCAGCTTCTTCTCTAAAGAATTTTCTACCTTCTCTTTACATCTTATTTTTCTAACCCTTCTTTCTTCTGACCTGACCTGACTCCCCTTTCTCCGATTCTCCTGTTGAAATCTCCCCCAGAAGTATACATTCTTCTTTGTTGTCTTCTAATTATTATTTTTTATGTTTTCATCACTTTGCTATATACTGTAATTATTTTCCACCATCTATTGCGTATATGTACGTTTCTCAGCATTCCTTCTCTTCCTTTCTTCTTTTCTTTTTTCTCCCCTTAGCATTTCCACTCGAAATCTTTTGATAGCAGTTTTCCTATGATTTTTTCACCTTTGTTCTTCTATCCATGTTTCTGCTAAACCCAATATCCCGAAATGCATCACAGTCCCAGAAACGTTCTTCTTTTTTTCTAAGTCCCTTTACATTTCAGAATAGTGCCCCGCTTTTGTTTTTTCGATGCCTTTTTGCTTTTGCCGCCCCTTTTCTTGCCCTGTCTCATAATTCCCCCCTTGTTCTTCTTCTCCCGTTTCTTTGTAATTTTTGTTTTGTCGTTATCTCTATTTTCTCCCTCACATATTTTTCCTCTTCTTACTGGAAAGTTTCTCTCACTCTCCCGTTTTATTCCATCTCCATTGTAGTCCGTCTATTGTTCATTTCCTATATCGCACTCTTACATCTTAGCCTTCTCCCCGTAAATCTTAATTTCTTCTTTAACTTTCTTTCCTGCTTTGAGCGGTCATTATCTAAAAAATATTATTTCTGCTTCTTTATTTGTCTTTAGTGTTGTTCTTTTTGCTTCATCACTTTTTTCCTATCCCTCCCAATCTTCCATTTCTAATAGTACTTGATTTCTATTTATTCTGTATCAGTGCTTAATTTTGACCTCTCCAATTTTTTTTTTTCAGAAAATCTTATATCACCTCTTTGGCCTGGAAATTGAAAAAAATGAAAACTCAGAAAACTTAATTTCTTAAAAAACCTGAGAACTAAAGAAACAAGAGAACTTGGATAATTTAAGATTTGGGAAATCTGAGCCCTTGAGAGATTAAACTCAAGAAGTGAACGAACCTGAGATTTTAAATAATCATAGAAGATTACAACTTGAGACAATAAACTTGAAAGCTGGAAGAACTTGAGATTTTGGAAATCTTGAGACCTAAGTCAAGACTAGACCTTGAGGACTCAAATAACGTGGCAGCTTGAGAATCTAAACAGTGGAGAACTGTAAGATCTAGGACTAGAACACAGAAGTGAAATGACCTGAGATTTTCTAAAATTTTAGGAAACTTGAGACTTTGGGTAACTTAAGAACTTGACAAATTGAGGAACCAATCTTGAGAACTAGAGGAACTTTAGATTTTGCAAAATGTAAGAACTCTGATCTTGGGATCTTAAGAGACCTTGAAATTTGAGGAACCTAAAATTTCGAAAAAAATTAAATCTCGAAAAGAATGAGATCTTAGAGAACCTGAGAACCTAGTGAACTTGAAAATTTGAACAATCTGAGATCTTGGGAAATCTGACATTTGAAGGAACCTGGGACCTTGAAAACCTAAAATGGAAATGTAAAGGAACTGAGACTTTGGAAAACTTGATTGAGAAACTTGGAAAACTTGAGATTTAAAAAAACTAGGAACTTGAGTAACTTAAGAAACTTTGAGATACCAATTTTGAGAGCTGGAAGAACATGCGAAACCTGAAAGAGAAGGGAGGATTTCTCAAAGTGCAAAGTTCTTAAGCTACTAAAGTCTTAAACTTCTTAAAATCTTAAGTTTTCCAAAGTCTCGATACCTCCATTTTTCAATTTTGGTTTTTCAAGGTTAGGTTTTCATGCATTCATTCATTAGGTTTTCAGGTTCTGTAAAATCTCAGGTTCTCCAAGGTTTCAGTTGTTTAGAAATTTCAGGTTTCCCGCGATTTCAGGTTCTTTAAATTCTCAGGTTCTTCAAGTTCTGAGTTTCTCAAGGATATCGGGTTTTCAGAGGTGTCAAAGAGGTTCTTTGAACTCTCAAGATTGGTATCTCAAAGTCAAAGTTCTTAATCTACTCAAGGTTCTAAATTTCTTAAAATTTCAAGTTTTCCAAGTTCTCGATTCCTTCACTTTAATTTTTTGCTTTTCCAAATTCTCAAGTTCCTTCAAATGACAGATTTCCCGAGATCTCAGATTGTTCAAATTTTTAAGTTCATTAGGTTCTCAAATTTCAGGTTTCCCGCGATTTCGGGTTTCTCAAGTTCTGAGTTTCTCTAAGATTATGATATCAGGTATTCAGAGATCTCAAATTCTCCAAAATCTGAGGTTTACAAGTTGGGTAAGAGCTCAGGTTTGCAGCACTGAGTGTTGGTATCTCAAAATGTAAGGTTCTTAACCTACGCAAGGTCTTGATTTTCTTATAATCTCAATTTTTCCAAGGTCTCGATTCCTCCACTTTTGAATTTTGGTTTTTCAAGTTCTCAAGTTCCTTCAGATGTCAGATTTTCCAAGATCTCAGATTGTTCAAATTTTCAGGTGCATTAGGTTCTCAGGTTCTCTAAGATCTCAGGTTTTCCAAGGCTACAAGTTCTTCGAAATTTCAGGGTTCCCGCGGTTTAGGGTTCTTTGAATTCTCAGTTTCTTCAACTGCTCAGGTTCGTTAACATATCAGGTTTTCAGAGGTCTCAAAATTTCCAAAGACCAGAAAATTTTAACAATCTGATATTATATTTGAAGGAACTTGAGACCTTAAAAAACCAAACATTTTAAGTAAAAAATCGAAACTGGAATTTTGAGATTTTAAGAAATTTAAATCCTTGAGTAGTTGAAGAACCTTACATTTTGAGATACCAATCTTGAGCGCTGGAAGAACTTGCGATTTCGGAAAACCTGAAATAGCCGCAAACCTGACAGCATGGAGAACCTAACAACCTGAAAACTTGAGAAAGACAAATTGAGATCTGGAGAAACCTGAAATGTGTGCAAACCTGACCTCTTACCCAACCTGAGAACCTCAGATTTTGGAGAATTTGAAACCTCTGAAAATCTGATATGTTAACGAACCTGAGAAATTGAGGAAACTGAAATAGCAGGAAACTTGAAACTTCTAAGAACCTGAAACTTCGGAGAATCTTAGATCTTAGAGAACCTAATGAACCTGAAAATTTCGACAAACTGAGATGTTGGGATGTCTGTAATTTGAAGAAAATTGAGACCTTAAGAAACCAATATTGAAAAGTGGAGTGATCAAGAATTTAAGAAATTTAGGACCTTGAGTAGCTTCAGAACCTTACATTTTGAGATAGCAATCTTGAGAACTGCTTGCGATTTCGGAAAACCTGACAGCTTGGAAAACCTAATAACCTAACTACCTGAGAACTTGAGAAATACAAATTGCAAACCTGGGATTTTACCCAACCTGAGAACCTCACATTTTAGAGAATTTGAGACCTCTGAAAATATGATATCTTAGAGAAACTCAAAACTTGAGGAGCCTGAGAATTTAAAGAATCCGAAATCACGGGAAATATGAAATATCTAGGAACCTGAAACCTCGGAGCACCTGAGATTTTAGAGAATCTGAGAACCTAATGACATTTGTACATTTCTTTCGAAATGGAGACTTTGGAAAACTTGAGATTTTAAGATATGTAGGGCCTTGAGTGGCTTAATAACCTTACATTTTGAGATACAAATCTTGAGAACTGGAAGAACTTGCGATTTCGGAAAACCTGAAAATGAAGCGAAAATGACAGCTTGGGAAAACTAACAGCCTAAAGACCTGAGAACTTTCTGTGCAAACCTGAGATTTTTCCCAACCTGAGAACCTCTGATTTTGGAGAAATCGAAACCTCTGAAAACCTGATATACTCGAGAAACTCAGAACTTGAAGAACCTGGGAATTTAAAGTAACCGAAATAGCGGGATACTCGAAATTTCAATAAACCTGAAACCTCGGAGAACCTAAGATCTCATAAAACTTGATATCATAATGCACCAAAAAATTTGAACAATCTGATATCTTGGGAAATCTGACATTTGAAGGAACTTGAGAACTTGGAAAACCAAAAAATTAAAGTAAAGAAATCGAGACTGGAATCTTGAGATTTTAAGAAATTTAGGTCCTTGAGTAGTTTAAGAACCTTACATTTTGAGATACCAATCTTAAGAGCTGGACGAACTTTTCGGAGAACCTGAAATAGAAGCAAACCTGACAGCATGGAGAACCTAACAACACAATGACCTGAGAACTTGAGAAACATAAATTGGAACCTGGAGGAACCTGAAAGCTGTGCAAACCTGAGACTTTACCCAACCTGAGAACCACAGATTTCGGAGAATTTGAGACATTTGGAAACCTGATATCGTAGAAAATTCAGAAATTGAGGAACCCGAGAATCTAAAAGAACCGAAATCGAGACCTTTAGGAACCTGCTATCTTAGACAAACTCAGAAATTGAGAAACCTGAGAATTTAAAGGACCCGAAATCCTGAGACACCCGAAATCTCTAAGAACTTGAAACTTCAGAAAACCTGAGATCTTAGGGAACCTGAGAACCTAATGAACTCGAAAATTTGAACAATCTGAGATCTTGAGAAATCTGACACTTGAAGAAACTTGAGACCTTGAAAAACTAAAATGGAAATGTGGAGGAACCGAAAATTTGTAAAACTTGAGATTTTAAGAAATTTTGGAGCTTGAGTATATTAAGAACCTTACACTTTGAGATACCAATCTTGAGAGTTCAAAGAACTTCCGATTTCGTAAAACCTGAAAAAGAAGCTAACCTCTCAGCTTGGAGAACCTAATAAACTAACGACCTGAAAACTTGAGAAACACATATTGAGACCTAAAATAACCTGAAATATGTGCAAACCTGAGATCTTACCCAAACTGAGAACCTCAAATTTTGGAGAATTTGAGACTTCTGAAAACCTGATATGTTAAAGAACCTTAGAAGTTCAGGAACCAGGGGATTTAAAGAACCCTAAATAGCGAAAAACCGGAAATTTGGAAGAACCTGAAACCTCGGAGAACTTGAGATCTTAGAGAACCTAAAAATTTGAACAAACTGAGATGTTGGGAAATCTGACATTTGAAGGAACTTGAGAACTTAAAAAACCAAAAAATTAAAGTGGAGGAATCGAGAATTTGGAAAACTTGAGATATTAAGAAATTTAGGACTTTGTGTAGCTTAAGAACCTTACACTTTGAGATACCAATCTGAAAACCTGATATTCTCGAGAAACTCAAAACTTGAAAAACCTGGGAATTTAAAGAAACCGAAATCGCGGGATACTCGAAATTTCCAAGAACCTGAGATCTTCTAAAACTTGATATCCTAATGCACAAAAATGACCCTGAAATCACAAAAATTTAAAGTAAAGAAATCGAGACTGAAATCTTCAAATTTTAAGAAATGTAGGTCCTTGAGTAGCTTAAGAACCTTACATTTTGAGATACCAATCTTGAGAGCTGGAAGAACTTGCAATTTTGGAAAACCTGAAATAGAAGCGAACCTGACAGTTTGGAGAACCTAACAAGCTAACGACCTGAGAACTTGAGAAACACAAATTGAAATCTGGAGGTACCTGAAATCTGTGCAAACCTGAAAACTTACCCAACCGGAGAACCACAAATTTTGGAGATTTTGAGACATCTGGAAACCTAATATCTTAGAGAACCTGATAACCTAATTAACTTGAAGATTTGAACAATCTGAGATCATTTCAAAGAACTTGAGACCTTGAAAAAAAACTTAAGTAAAACCTGAAAAAAAATTAAATCTTACAGTTTGGAGAACCTAACATCATAACCTGAGAACTTGAGAAATACAAATTGAGACCTGGAGGAACCTAAAATGTGTGTAAATCTGATCTTACCCAAACTGAGATTGTCAGATTTTGGAGAATTTGAGAACTTAGAAAACCTGAAATATTAGAGAAGTTGAAGAGCCTGAGAATTTAAAGAACTCGAAACCGCGAGAAACATGAGATTTCTAAGCAACTGAAACCTCGGAGGACCTGAGTTATTAGAGAACCTGAGAACCTAATGAACCTAAAGATTTGAACAATCTGAGATCTTGGGAAATCTGACATTTGAAGGAACTTGAGATTCGAAGTAGAGGGATCGAGACTTTGGGAAACTTGAGATTGTAAGAAATTTAGGACCCTGAGTAGCTTAAGAACCTTACATTTTGAGATATCAATCTTGAGAGCTAGCTGAACTTGCGATTATGGAATACCTGAAAAAAAGCAAAACTGACAGCTTGTAGAACCTAAGAACCTAGCAACCTGAGAACTTGAGAAACACAAATTGAGACCTGGAGCTACCTGAGATCTTACCCAATCTGAAAACCTTAGATTTTGGAAAATTTATTTTAATTTCTTAGAGAAACTCAGAACCTGAACAGCAACCTGAAAATTCTAAGCAACTGAAACCTCGCAGAACCCGGGAACCTGAAAATTTGGAGAAACCGAGATGTTGGGAAATCCGACATTTGAAGGAACTTGAGACCTTGAGAAACCAAAATTGTGGAAAAGTGGAGAAATGGAGACTTTGTGAAACTTAAGATTTAAAGAAATTTAGGAACTTGAGTAACTTCAGAAAGTTACATTTTGAGATACCAATCTTGAGAGCTGAAAGAACTTGCGATTTCGTAAAACCTGAAAAGGAAGCTAACCTGACAGCTTGGAAAACCTAACAACCTAACGACCTTGAGAAACACAAATTGAGCCCTGGAGGAATCTGAAATCTGTGGAAACCTGGTATTTTACCCAACCTGAGAACTTCAGATTTTAGAGAATTTGAGACCTCTGAAAACCTGATATCTTAGAGAAACTTAAAACTTGAGCAGCGTGAGAATTTAAAGAACCCGACATCACGGGAAACCTGAAATATCTAGGAACCTTAACCCTTGGAGAACCTAAAATTTTAGAAAATCTGAGAACCTAATGACAGTTGCATATTTGTTTACAAATCGAGACTTTGAAAAACTTGAGATTTTAAGATATTTAGGACCTCGAGAAGCTTAAAAACCTTACATTTTGAGATACCAATTTTGAGAGCTGGAAGAACTTGCGATTTCGGAAAACCTGAAATAAAAAAGAACCTGACAGCTTGGAGACTGTCCAACCACCTGAGAACTTGAGAAACACAAATTGACATTTGGAGGAACCTGAAATGTGTGCAAACCTGAACTTTTACCCGACCTGAAAACCTCAGATTTAGGAGAAATTGAGACCTCTGAAAACCTGATATGTTAAAGAACCTTAGAAGATGAGGCACCTGAGGATTTAGAGAACCCTAAATAACGGAAAACCGGAAATTTTGAAGAACCTGAAACCTCGGAGAACCTCAAATCTTAGATAACCTGAGAACTGAGAAATGAACTGGAAAATTTGACCAATTTGAGATCTAGATAAATTTTACATTTGAAGGAACTTGAGATCTTGAAAAACCAAAAAATTAAAGTGCAGGAATCGAGACTTTGGAAAATTTGAAATTTTAACAAATTTAGGACCTTGAGCTTAAGAAATTTTAATTTTGAGATAGCAATTTTGATAGCTGGAAGAAGTTGCAATTTCGAAAAACCTGAAAAAAAGCGAACCTGACAGCTTGGAAAACCTAACGACCTAATAAACTGGGGAAACACAACTTGAAATCTGGAGCAACTTGAGAACCTGAGAGCTTACCCAACCAGAGAACCACAGATTTTTGAGACCTCTAGAAAAATGATATCTTAGAGAAACTCGAAACTTGAGGAGCCTGAGAATTTAAAGAAAACGAAATCGCGGGAAACCTGAAATATCTAAGAACCTTAAACCTCGGAGAACCTGAGATATTCGGAAACCTGAAAAATTGGAGAAACCGAGATGTTGGGAAATCTGACATTTGAAGGAACTTGAAACTTTGAGAAACCAAAATTGAAATGTGGAGGAATGGAGACTTTGGGAAACTTGAGATTTTAAGATATTTAGAACCTTGAGTAGCTTAAGAACCTTATATTTTGAGAGCTGGAAGAACCTGCGATTATGGAATACCTGAAAAAAGCGAAAATGACAGCTTGGAGAACCTAAGAGCCAGGCAACCTGAGAACTTGAGAAACACAAATTGAGACCTGGAGCTACCTGAGATCTTACCCAACCTGAAAACCTCAGATTTTGGAGAAATTGAGACTTTTGAAAACCTGATATCTTAAAGGAACTCAGATCTTGAGAAACTTGAGAATTTAAAGAACCCGAAGTCGGGAGAAACCTGAAAATTCTATGCAACTGAAACCTCGTAGAACCTGAGATCTAAGAGAACCTGAAACCTAAACAAGAAGAGAGCCTGACAGTTTGGAGAACCTAACGACCTGCAGGAACGTGAAATCTGTGCAAGCCTGAGTACTAGAGAAACCTGAGAGCTCTTAGTCTCTATTTTTTTTTTGCTCGCGTACCCAATCCTCTGGTAATATTTCTCCCTCACGTTCTCCCCTGCGTTCTTCTTCTTTTCTCTCCAGCATTCTCCCCTTCCTTCCATCATGTTCTCCTGCTTTCACTCTCAAAATATTCCTTTTGCATTCTCCTCTCACTATGTACCCTCTCCTAGTACACAGATACTTGTCTTGCACTCTCTCTATCTCGTCTTCTTTTTTCCATCTCCAAACCTCATTACCTCAAAAAGTCTCTCTAGCACTCTGCTCGCACCGGTGCTTTCTTCTTCCTCAGTTTCTTCAGTTGCTTCTCCAGCTCTTCCAGTGTGATTACTTCTCCTTCTTCCAGCAGCCTCATGAAGTATTCCCCCCACTCGTTCATCGTTATCTCCTCACTCACTGTTTCTTTTTTCTCTCTTACTAATATAGTTCCTCACCACCTGAAATCTCGAAAAACCTGATATCTTAGAGAACCTGAGAACCTAATGAACTTGAGGAACCGAGACTTTGGAAAACTTTAGATTTATGAAAAACTAGGAACTTGAGTAACTTAAGAAACTTTGAGAGCTGGAAGAAGCGAGAGTTTCCCGCGATTTCCGGTTCTTTAAATTTAAATTTAAATCTTTAGGTTTCAAGTTGTTTTTCTCAAGTTCTGAAGTTTTCCGAGCTGTCAGGTTTGCTTCTTTTTCCGGTTTTCCGAAATCGCAAGTTCCCAGCTCTCAAGATTGGTACCTCAAAGTGCAAA
Organism: Diaperis boleti; assembly: GCA_963583935.1. NCBI lineage: Eukaryota > Metazoa > Arthropoda > Insecta > Coleoptera > Tenebrionidae > Diaperis > Diaperis boleti. The sequence goes on along the minus strand of OY757247.1, from coordinate 51,624,968 downwards.
GTTCTTAAGCTACTGAAGGTCTTAAATTTCTTAAAATCTTAAGTTTTCCAAAGTCTCGATACCTCCATTTTTCAATTTTTGTTTTTTTTCAAGTTTATTAAGTTTATTAGGTTCTCAGGTTCTGTACAATCTCAGGTTCTCCAAGATATCAGTTTTTCAGAGGTCTCAAATTCTCTAAAATCTGGGGTTCTCAGGTTGGGTAAGATCTCTGGTTTGCACAGATTTCAGGTTCCTCCTGGTCTCAATTTGTGTTTCTCAAGTTCTCAGGTTAGATTCTCCAAGCTGTTAGGTTCGCTTTTTTTCTGAAAATTGCTATCTCAAAGTGTAAGGTTCTTAAGCTACGCAATCTCCTAAATTTCTTAAAATCTCAATTTTTCCAGTCTCCATTCCTCCACTTTTGAATTAATTTTTTTTTCTTAGATTCCTCAATTTCTCAGGTTCGTTAACATATCAGATTTTCAGAGGTCTCAAATTCTCCAAAGACCAGAAAATTTGAACAATCTGATATCTTGGGAAATCTGACATTTGAAGGAAATTGAGACCTTGAAAAACCAAAAATTTAAAGTAAAGAAATCGAGACACTAATCTTGAGATTTTAAGAAATTTAGGTCCTTGAGTAGCTTAAGAACCTTACATTTTGAGATACCAATCTTGAGAGCTGGAAGAACTTGCGATTTCGAAAAACCTGAAAAAGAAGCGAACCTGACAGCTTGGAGAACCTAACAGCCTAACCCTGAGAACTTGAGAAACACAAATTGACATTTGGAGTAACCTGAAATGTGTGCAAAGCTGAGGTCTTACTCAACCTGAGAACCTCAGATTTTGGAGAAATTGAAACCTCTGAAAACCTGATATGTTAAAGAACCTTAGAAGTTGAGGAACCTGAGGATTTAGAGAACCCTAAATAGCGGAAAACCGGAAAATTTGAAGAACCTGAAACCTCGGAGAACCTCAGATCTTGGAGAACCTGAGATCCTAATGAACTTGAAAATTTGACCAATTTGAGATCTAATCTAATCTAAAATTAAAGTGGAGGAATCGAGACTTTGGAAAACTTGAGATTTTAAGAAATTTAGGAAATTGAGAAGCTTAAGAAACTTTTATTTGAGATAACAATCTTGAGAGCTGAAAGAAGTTGCAATTTCGAAAAACCTGAAAAAAAACCGAACCTGACAGCTTGGAAAACCTAACGACCTCAGAACTTGAGATACACAAATTGAAACCTGGAGCAACCTGAAATCTGTGCAAACCTGAGATCTTACCCAACCTGAGAACCACAGATTTTGGAGAATTTGAAACCTCTGAAAATCTGATATGTTAAAGAACCTTAGAAGTTGAGGAACCTGAGGATTTAAAGAACGCTAAATAGCGGAACACCAGAAATGTTGAAGAACCTGAAACCTCGGAGAACCTGACTGAGATCTTAGAGAATCTAAAAATTTGGACAATCTGAGATATTGGGAAATCTGACATTTGAAGGAACTTTGAAAAACCAAAATTTAAAGTGGAAGAATGGAGACTTTGGAAAACTTTAGGAACTTGCGTAGCTTCAAAACCTTATATTTTGAGATACCAATCTTGAGAGCTGGAAGAACTTGCGATTTCGGAAAACTTGAAAAAGAAGAGAACCTGACAGTTTGGAGAAGCTAACAGCCTAACGACCTGAGATCTTGAGAAACACATATTGAGACCTGCAGGAACGTGAAGTCTGTGCAAACCTGAGATCTTACCCAAAATGAGAACCACAGATTTCGGAGAATTTGATACCTTCGGGAAACTCAGAACTTGAGGAACCTGAGAATTTAATGAACCCAAAATCGCGGGAAACCTGAATTTTTAAGAACGTGAAACCTCGGAGAACCTGAGATCTTACAGAACCCGAAAACCTAATGAAACTGAAAATTTTAACAAACTGAAATCTTGGGAAATCTGACATTTGAAGGATCTTGAGACTTTAAAAAATCAAAATTCAAAAGTGGAGGAATCGAGATTTTGGTAAAATTGAGATTTTAAGAAATTTAGGACCTTGCGTAGCTTTACAACTTTACACTTTGAGATACCAATCTTGAGAGCTGGAGAACCTGAAAGGAAGCGAACCTGACATCTTGGAGAACCTATCAAACTAACGACCTGAGAACTTGAGAAACACAAATTGACACCTGGAATGTGTGAAAATCTGAGATTTTCGGGAATCTCATGATTGAAGAATTTGAGATCTCTGAAAACCTGATATCTTAAAGAACTTCAGAAGTTGAGGAGACTGATAAATAATTTAAAGAACTAGAAATCGCGGGAAACCTGAAATCTTAGAGAACCTGAGAGCTCAAAAACTTAAAAATGGTGTCTACTTTCTTTGTTCATCGGCTTGCTCTAATGCCTCATAGATGTCGCTGCTAATGAATTGATATTGAAATAATATTCAGTAGGTTAAGAACCTTACAGTTTGAGATACCAGTTTTGAGAGTTGGAAAAAATTGCGATTTCGGAAAACCTGAAAAAGAAGCGAATCTGACAGCTTGGAGAACCTAACAGCCTAAAAACCTGAGAACTTGAGAAACACAAATTGAGACCTGAAAGAACCTGAAATTTGTGCAGACCTGAGATCTTATCCAAACTGAGAACCTCAGATTTTGGAGAATTTGAGCCTCTGAAAACCTGATATGTTAAAGAACCTTAGAAGTTGAGGAACCTGAGGATGTAAAGAACTCTAAATAGCGGAACACCAGAAATGTTGAAGGACCTGAAACCTCGGAGAACCTGAGATCTTAGAGAACCTAAAAATTTGGACAATCTGAGATGTTGGGAAATCTGACATTTGAAGGAACTTGAGAACTTGGTAAACCAAAAAAGTAAAGTGGAGGAATCGAGAATTTATAGAAATTGAGATTATAAGAAAATTAGGACCTTGAGTAGCTTAAGAACCTTACACTTTGAGATACCAATCTTGAGAGTTCAAAGAAATTGCGATTTCGGAAAACCTGAAAAAGAAGCTAACCTGACAGCTTGAAGAACCTAAGGACCTAACGACCTGAGACTTGAGAAACACAAATTGAGATCTTTAGGAACCTGAAATGTGTGCAAACCTAAGCTCTTACCCAACCTGAGAACCTCAAATTTTGGAGAAATTGAAACTTTTGAAAACCTGATATGTTAATCTTCAAGAAACTCAGAACTTGTGAAACCCGAAATCGTGGAAAACTTGAAATTTCTAAGAACCTAAAACCTCGGAGAATCTGAGATCTTAGAGAACCTGACAACCTAATGAATGTGAAAATTTAGACAATCTGAGACGTTGGGAAATCTGAAATTTGAGAGAATTTGAGACCTCTGAAAACCTGATATCTTGGAAAAACTCAGAACTTGAGGAACCTGAGAATTTAAAGAACCCGAAATCACGGGAAATATCTAGGAACCTGAAACCCCGGAGAACCTGAGATTTTAGAGAATCTTAGAACCTAATGACACTTACATTTTACTTACATTTTGAGATACCAATCTTGAGAGCTGGAAGAACTTGCGATTTCGGAAAACCTGAAATAGTATCAAACCTGGCAGCATGGAGAACCTAACAACCCAACGACCTAAGAAATTGAGAAACACAAATTGAGACCTGGAGGAACCTGAAAGTTGTCCAAACCTGAGACCTTACCCAACCTGGGATCCACAGATTTTGCAGAATTTGAGACATCTGGAAACCTGATATTTTAGAAACTTGAGGAACCCGAAAATCTAAACTACCCGAAATCGAGACCTGGAGGCACCTGACAACTTAGATAAACTCAGAGCTTGAGAAACCTGACAATTTACAGAAGCTGAAATCGCAGGAAACCTGAAATGCTGGAAACCTGAATCCTGAGAGCTTAGAGAACCTGAGAACCTAATGGACCTGAAAATTTGAATAATTTGAGATATTCACATTTGAAGGAATTTGATTTTAAGAAATTAAAACCTTGAGTAGCTTAAGAACCTTACACTTTGAGATCCCAATTTTGAGAGCTGGAAAAACTTGCGATTTCGTAAAACCTGAAAAAGAAGCAAACCTGAGAGGCTGGAAAACCTAACAACCTAACGACCTGACAACTTGAGAAATTCAAATTGAGACCTGGAGGAACGTGAAATATGTGCAAACCTGAGATCTTACTCAAAATGAGAACCATACAATTTGGAGAATTTGAGACCTTTGAAAACCTGATATGACAGAACCTGAGAAGTTGAGGAACCTTCATGGGAATTTAAAGAACCCAAAATCTGAAATTACTAAGAAATTGAAACCTCGGAGAACCTCAGATTTTAGACAACCTGAGAACCTAATGAACCTGAAAAATTGACCAATGGGAAATTTTACATTTGAAGGAACTTGAGACCTCGAAAAAACAAAAAATTAAAGTGGAGGAATCGAGACTTTGGAAAACTTGAGATTTTAAGAAATTTAATACCTTGAGTAGCTTAAGAAACTTTAATTTTGAGATATCAATCTTGAGAGCTAGAAGAAGTTGCAATTTCGAAAAACCTGAAAAAGAAGCGAACCTGACAGCTTGGAAAACCTAACAACCTCAGAACTTGAGAAACACAAATTGAGACCTGGAGCTACCTGAGATCTAACCCAACCTGAGAACCTCAGATTTTGGAGAAAATCCTGAAAATTCTAAGCAACTGAAACCTCCCAGAACTTGAGATCTTAGAGAACCCGAAAACCTAATGAAACTGAAACTGAAAGAACCTGACAGTTTGGAGAATCTAACGACCTGCAGGAACGTGAAATCTGTGCAAGCCTGGGTACCAGAGAAACTCTGAATTTGAGGAACCTGAGAATTTAATGAACCCAAAATCGCGGGAGACCTGAAATCTCTAAGAACCTCGGAGAACCTGACATCTTAGAGAACCCGAAAACCTAATGAAACTGAAAATTTCAACAAACTGAGATCTTGGGAAATCTGACATTTGAAGGATCTTGAGACTTTGGAAAACCAAAATTCAAAAGTGGAGAGATCGAGATTTTGGTAAAATTGAAATTTTAAGAAATTTAGGTTGCGTAGTCTTAGAACTTTACATTTTGAGATAATAATCTTGAGAGCTGGGGAACCTAACAACCTAACGACCTGAGTATTTGAGAAACACAAATTGGCACCTGGAATGTTTGAAAATCGTGGATGTCTGAAAACCTGATATCTTAAAGAACCTCAGAAGTTGAGGAACCTGGGAATTTAAAAAACCCGAAATCGCGGAAAACCTGAAATGTTAGAGAACCTGAGGGTTCAAGAACTTAAAGAACTTAAGAATGGTGTATACTTTCTTTGTTCATCGGCTTGTTCTAATGCCTCATAGATGTCGCTGCTATTCCAATATTGCAAAAATATTGACTCCTCTTCTTCCCCAGGATTCTGTCTTTCTCTCTTCAAATCATTTAATCCTCTTCCTACCTTCCGTTGGTGTCTCCCTTCTCTTTCTCTGCTTTTTTCTTTAATTGTCTCTGCCCTTTCCTCTCTATTTACTTAAGTTTTACCTGCAGCAGTTGTTGTTGCATTCATCGGTAATACAGGAATCCCCCGAACGTCGAGGTCCACTTTCGAGATGTCGTGCTGAGTGTTGAATCGTTGAGGCAATTGGAGACTGTTTCATATCTAGAAAACGGCTTTATTTAGGAGAGGTCTTTTTACCATTTTACCGAAACATTATCCCCCAAACCGAGCCCCAATGATCTGCGCTGCACTTTCACTCCTCACCCCTATTTACGATTCCGAACCCGTCTTTACCATTCGAACATCTTCCTGAAGCTTCCTTTTCCTTTTTCCGCCCGCTCCACCGCCTGACAGCGGGGAAACTTTTATAGTCATCCGCGGCTTTTATCAACCATCCTCGCCGCTTCTTTTACCCTTTTTGGTTTTAGCAACGCCTATGTGGGCTCTTTCAGCGCGCCTCGACGGATTATCCGGAATTATTCCCCGCGAGCTCATTATTAACGGCGAGGCTAAAGAAAGAAATATTAACGTATTGTTGACCGGCCGGGACGGTCACATATATAAAATACGCAGCACTGTCATCGAGGAGTCTAACAAGAAGTTATGAAAGCCGAAATCCGAGCTGGCTCATTATTAATGGCGGCGGTAAAGCGGGAAAGATTAACAAGTTCATATTGTTTGCGGCGTGGGGCGGTCACATATTGCATGTCGGAACAAAAATGAGTAATTTGGTGCACGGAAAACCGCAGGTTTCAATTAACTTCATCGCTAACATGACTGTTGAGGTTGCTGCGGATAGACATGAAGTGAGAAAAATGGTGGATGCGCCGGGATAATTTCAAACAAACCACATTAAAGTTTGTCTTTTTAAAATTCATTTTCCTTCCATTTGCAGTCATTTCCGTTTTTCCTCCATTCCATCTTCTAGGTGTTTAAATCCACGACCTCCACTCAGAATCTGGAAAATCCGGCAACACTCAATTGACATCGAAATAAAACGAGAACCACTTTTTACTCGTTCGCTTTTATTGGACGTCATCAAGCCGAGTCTTTACGGTCGAGAGCTGCCGTAGCGTCTGAAAAAACAATTATTTACATCTCCGAGCAGTTTTCGATTTAAATTTAACTGCGCATCAAGAAAGGTAGATAGATCATTTACGGTTCAGTGTAAAGGAATTTACTCTGATTCGATTTATTTTACAGGCTGGCGTTTTCGCAACGATTTTTCTCATTCGTTTTCGGTTTCACTCGGCTGCTTCTACTCGGAGCTGATAGTTTTAAAATTGGGGGCGAGCGGATTGTAGCTGGAACACCGACTTTTTGTGGGCGCGAGTAAGTTCAAGGAACTCCACTTGACACCTAAATGAATTTTTAGACAATAGCGAAGACTTCCGAAAATAATTAACTCCAGGAGATTAATTAAAATAATTCAGTTCGAGTCGCATTGTTTGCATAAACAAAAAGACGGGCAAAACTTGCCTCGTAACAAACAGCAGTATTCCGGAGAAAAGTGTCCATCTTCGGAGCAACGAGTGGGCCCGCTGCTGCCGTTTCGGAGTGTAAAGTTTTGACAAGCTTCGTGATTAAGCTGAAGCGTTAATTAAACTCCGGAGCGGCGGGCGGCGAAGAATACTCCCGCCGGAATTTCCGGCAGTCCGTGCACTTATCGATTTTAACGGGAGGAATCGAAAATGCACCGGCGGAAGAGGTGAGACTGACAACTGGTAGAACCTTAAAAGCTGGATGGTGATTACAGTCCCACTCCCGTGAATTCCCCGAAATTATTCCCACTTTATACAAACAGCCCATTTGTCAGCGCGCAAATCCCCCCCATTTAACTTTTAAAACGTATCCTTGCACATTTAGACGAAGTTTAGTCACCAATCGAACCCGTTGCCCTCAAATCCGTAACTCTCGCCCCGACACGAAAAATAAACGAAACCCACTTTCTGGAAAGTCTCCGTAACGGGCCGAAGCTCTCGAACTGGATGATGGGATAGGATTGGATTTCCTCGTGTCCTGCGGATCGTCGTCCCCGAATGTTCCTCCTGCAGTAGTCGTAACCTCAAGCGAGCCACGCTCCGCTCCTAATTCCCTTCCGTAATTCAATTTGCCTTTTGGTGATTCTCGCTGCGGATAAATGCTCCTCCCGCCGTCATGCAGAATTGATCCGGGATTTTGGGTGGTTTTTATTAAAAATAGTGTAAATTTTATTATTGCATGACAGAGAGTGTTTACGCTAGCGAAAATTATAAAATACTTTCTTGCACAGCTGGGTGTAAAAGTTGAACAAATAGCATAGTTTTAAGAGCGTAATGACATTCTTTTTTGCCCTAGGGCCAAAAAGTTGTCGTTTTGCTGCTTGCTTTACTTCGTACCATTTATTGATAAATTCATTATAAGCCTTTTCATACAATAACCGTGATTTCTCTGCAAACTTCGAGCTGCATTTCATTTTTTTCTGGGAGCGTATTTTCATCACAATTCTAATTCATTTTAATATTTTTTTATTTGTAACACCGCTTTTTTAGCTTTGTTTGCTGTGCGCTTGTTATATCCGTGACAACGTATAGCAAATCGACGACTGATATTTTTTAACTTCTTTTTACTTTTCATTACGGTGCTACAGTTACTCCGGTTATGCAAAAAACATTGTATGTATTTCGAGCGAAATATGTTTTGGTCCTTGGCGGATTGTTGCCCTCCACTGACGCGTCGGGCTTCAACTTTTCACCGCGGGCCAAAAACTATATTATTTCGCCCTTACTACATAAATAGCAATTATAGTTCGACACTGTCAGAATTATGAGGTATATAAGACACTAGTGACTTATGAACCCATAATACAACGGTTTTCTAATTTGTCATAACAACCAGTTCATAAGCCAACAGTTTTAAACGTCAATTTTTTTTTTGGGTTTTGATGAATGTTTAAGAACTGTTACAGAAGGATATGTTGGATAAAACTATGTATTACACACGTGTCTTAACAGCAAATAAGTCACTCAAGAAAAATTTGCTAAACTAAACACTAAACTAAGCACTAAAGTAAACACTAAACTAAACACTAAACTAAACACTAAATTAAACACTAGACTAAACACTAAACGTAACACTAATCTAAGCACTAAACTAAACACTAAACTAAACACTAAATTAAACACTAGACTAAACACTAAACGTAACACTAATCTAAGCACTAAACTAAACACTAAACTAAACACTAAATTAAACACTAATCTAAGCACTAAATTAAACACTAAACTAAACAATAAACTAAACACTAAATTAAACACTAATCTAAGCACTAAATTAAACACTAAACTAAACACTAAACTAAACACTAAACTAAACACTAAACTAAACACTAAACTAAACACTAAACTAAACACTAAACTAAACACTAAACTAAACACTAAACTAAACACTAAACTAAACACTAAACTAAACACTAAACTATACACTAAACTAAACACTAAACTAAACACTAAACTAAACACTAAACTAAACACTAAACTAAACACTAAACTAAACACTAAACTAAACACTAAACTAAACACTAAACTAAACACTAAACTAAACACTAAACTAAACACTAAACTAAACACTAAACTAAACACTAAACTAAACACTAAACTAAACACTAAACTAAACACTAAACTAAACACTAAACTAAACACTAAACTAAACACTAAACTAAACACTAAACTAAACACTAAACTAAACACTAAACTAAACCCTAAACATTTCTTTCGTGACTTATTTGTCTTATAAGCCACTTGTATAATAAACAGCTATTTTACCATACATTATAATTATGCATTTTTTAACCGACTTCAAAAAAAGGAGGAGCTTCTCCGTTCGATTGTATATTTTTTTTAAATTTTTTTATGTATGTTCGGGCATAACTTTGTTTATGAACCAATTCTTTTTCGCGTTGGGTGCAGTATAGCTCCAAGGTGGTCTCATTTTAATTTAATTGTTATTTTAATCATTTCTGGTTCTATTTTTTTCTTCGGTTTCGGTCTTTTATCTTTCTTTTAAACCAGTTGTCGTTAAATAACTAACTTAAAAAAATAAAGGAACCGACTTCAAAAAAACACCATAGTAACATAAGTTAATTAAAAAGTGAAAAATAATTTTTTTCAATTTCATACTTATTTGTTCTTCCGCTTATTATTAAATTATTTTAGTGATGTACCACATGACCCCCCATGCCATTTAAATTTTTTAAGGGGGTGGCTCCCCTGGCTAAAGGGGCGAGATCTAAGACTTGAAAGTTTTGTACAATTTGGCCTCCTTGATAACAAAATTGACCTGTTCAAGTGTTTTCTTCTAAGTGTTTCGAAATTAAAATGGTTGGGGGCTACAAATTTTAGTTGAGTATTTTATGTAGATTTGGAAAATATTGATTTCATTTTGTTTTTGCAGAAAAAAAAATCGATAAATGTAAGTCTGGATAGATAATTGAATAAGCTTTAAAATGATGTATCACACGACCCCCCATGCCATTTAAATTTTTTAAAGGGGTGGCTCCCCTGGCTAAAGGGGTGAGATCTAAGACATAAAAGTTTGGTATAATTTAGTCCCCCTTGATAACAAAATTGACCTGTTCGAGCGTTTTCTTCTGAGTCTTTCGAAATTTGAATTGTTGGGGGGTACAAATTTTAGTTGGGACACCCTGTATATATAAAAATGAATCGCCGTTCGTATGTCACGCTAAAACTCAAAAACGGCTTTACCGATTTGAATATATTTTTTTTACTTCGACATAATCCAGGGATGGTTTAAAACTATTTTTCACATGGACATGGGGGCCTAGGGGGGCCCCTTGGGCTGGTCCGATTTTTTGGCTCGATAGATTTTTATGATTTTTTTTTGTATATTTGTAGGTGTGAGAATAAGTGGTAAGCTATTTTTTACAAGGGCATGGGGGCCCAGGGGGCACCTTGCGCTGGACCGGTTTTTCGGGTCGACCGATTCTTATGACATTTTTTTTTATATTTGGTAGGTATGAGAATAGGTGGTAAACTATTTTTCACATAGACATGGGAACCCAGGGGGTCCCCTTGGGCAGGGACGATAGTTCGGGTCGACCGATTCTTATGATTTTTTTAGTACATTTGACAGGTATGGGAATAGGTCGTAAAGTATTTTTCACATGACATGGGGACCTAGTTGGCCCCCTTGGGCTGGACCGATTTTTCGGGTCGACTGATTTTTTTATTTTTATTTTTTTTTTTGGTATGTTTGGTAGGTATGAGAATAGGTGGTAAACTGTTTTTCACATAGACATGGGGGCCCAGGGGCCCTTTTTGGGCTGGACCGATATTTCGGGTCGACCGATTCTTACGAATTTTTTTTTGTATATTTGATAGGTATATGAATAGGTCGTAAAGTATTTTTCACATGGACATGGGGGCCTAGGGGTGCCCGATTTTTTGGCTCGATAGATTCTAATGATTTTTTTTTTGTATATTTGTAGGTGTGAGAATAAGTGGTAAGCTATTTTTTACAAGGGCATGGGGGCCCAATGGGCACCTTGCGCTGGACCGGTTTTTCGGGTCGACCGATTCTTATGAATTTTTTTTTAATATTTGGTAGGTATGAGAATAGGTGGTAAACTATTTTTCACATAGACATGGAAACCCAGGGGGCCCCCTTGAGCAGGGACGATATTTCGGGTCGACCGATTCTTATGATTTTTTTTTGTATATTTGACAGGTATGGGAATAGGTCGTAAAATATTTTTCACATGGACATGGGGACCTAGTTGGCCCCCTTGGGCTGGACCGATTTTTCGGGTCGACTGATTTTTTTTATTTTATTTTTTTTTTTTGGTATATTTGGTAGGTATGAGAATAGGTGGTAAACTGTTTTTCACATAGACATGGGGGCCCAGGGGCCCTTCTTGGACTGAACCGATTTTTCGGCTCCACCGATTTTTATGAAGTATTTTTTTTATATTTGGTAGGTATGGGAATAAGTCGTAAAGTATTTTTCACATTGGACATGGAGCCCAGGGGGCCCCCTTGGGCAGGACCGATTTTTATAATCTTTGATTTGTTGGATTGGTCTCCGCACCGAATAGCAGAATTACTACTAAACATCGGAAAAATTACAGGTGACGGGAAGCTAAGTACAGGGCAACGACAATAACAAAGCCCCCCTGGTACAGGGCAACAATAACAAATAACGCCGGCCACTGGGGTTTAAAAATGAAAATGGTTTTTTAAGGAGTAAACTCCAAACTTTCACTTCTGTTGCGCGTGGACTTTTTTTTATGATATTTCGAGAATGGATTGACTGACTTTTTTCGAGGGCGAATAACCATTAAAACATCAGAAAAATGAAAGAAAAAAATTTTCTCAAACATTTTGTATGGAATCCGTATATAACGCCATCTCTGATACATGACAGAAACAAAAATGAACATGGCGTTGTGTGCATTATCCTTTTATAAAAAAAATGAATTTAATTCAGCTAATAAATTGCCACAAGATTTATTGATTCTGAGGCGGTACAAAGTTCGCCGGGTCAGCTAGTCTAACAATAATTCGAAAGAGGAAAGAGAGGAAAGTCATGGAAAATAAAAGCATACATAGAAGACGATCTGACAAAGAAGGAAAGAGATTTACAGAAGGAATTAAGAGCGATAGCCAAAGAAGAGCGACAAAAAGGACAGCGGGTGATATAAAAAGATATGGATAGAGGGAAAAGAGATTAGGTGGGAATTTTTAAATAAGAGCACAAGAAAAAGACGACAGGGCAGAAAATGGAAAACGAATACGGAGAAGAATAAGGGAGAAGAGGAGCAAATGAGAATAGTATTCTGGAACGTAGAATGTGGGTGGAAGAAAAGGGGTGGGAAAAATTGGAATAGAGAATGCCGAAAGAGTTTAAGTGGAAGTGTCAATATGCAGAGAGGGAAAGCAAGAAAGGGAGAGCTAAAGGTGGGATAATAATGGGGGTGAAAGAGGGACTCGAAGAAGAAAATGGAACTGAAGCAAAAGAAGAGAGAGGAATTATGGAAAGAACGGTGAAAAGTAAACAGAGACAATGAATAATTGTAACAGCGTACAGCAGAAGTATGAAGGAAGCGATGAGAATAATAGAAGAGCAAGAAGAAGGAACTTTGGTGATTGGGAGGGATTTTAATGCAATAATTGGGGGAAAATTAAGACGGATAGAAGAGGAACAAGCAACAATAGAAGGAAGATCAACAAAAGATGGAACAGAAAACGCAGAAGGGAGAGCACTGTTTGATGGGGACATGCTTAATGGGAACTGCACAGGAGATGAGAAAGGGGAGTACACGTATAGTGGACCAAGAGGGGAGATAATTATTGATTATGTTATGGTGAACGAAGAAGCATGGGATGAAATAGAGAAATTCAAGATGGGAGAAAGAATGGAGTCGGACCATATGCCTTTAGAAGTGAAGACAAGAGGAAGAGAGAAAGATAGAGGAAGTGTGAATGATAGAAGAAAAATTGTGAAGAATATTTGGACGGAAGAAGGAAAAGAAAATTATAAAGCAAGGGAGGCAAAATACGAACAAGCAGAGATATCCGAAAAGGTGAGGGAACTGAGCGATAACCTAAGAAACGCAACAGAAAAAAAAGATAGAGATAAGAGAGAAGATGGGGCTGTGAAAGAACGAATGGTGGTATAAAGAATGCAGGGAGGGAAGCAGGAATCAAGTAGGAAACCAATAAATCCGAAAAAAGAAAAAGCAACTAAGGAAGAGTACAAGAGAGCACGCAAGAAGTACAATTTAGTATGCAAAGAGAAGAAGCAAAAGAAACGGATAGAAGAAAAACTAAAGATGAAGGATACATAAATTGGGAAAGAAAGAAAAAGGAAAAGAGAGTGGGAAGTACTATTTAGGAATGAAGAGAGTACTTCAGGGAGCTGCTGTGGGTGTTGAAAACAGACAAGAAAAGGAAAAGAGACAACAAAATGTGGAAGAAATAGAAGCAATAACAAGAGACGAATTAGAGCCACAACTAAGAAAACTGAAAAGGGCAAAGGCACACTGTCTACTATACTCACCGACTAACTAAAAAGATGAGCATTTATGAATTATTTTTTTGTGTTTGTGACTCTCGTGTGACTCTCGTCCAATTTCAAAATTTTAAGTCAAAAAATTGTTGTCTTTCCAATACCATTAGTCAATGAGTCAGTTGCGGATGTGGCGGACCACCGGCCCACCGCATTCACATGTGTTGCCATGAACCATATGGTTTTTAGTCACAAAGAAGAACTGTGCAATACAAGAAACGGAATGTAGATGCAATAGGAAAATGATTGTTATTCCGAACCAGTTTGTCAACCATTCAGTCCAAATGTAAATTTGAGTATATGTTTTGCTGTAAATCTCAAATTGGATTGATTTTCTTTGCTGGGGTAAGGTCTCTTTGGGACTGAAAATCGTATGGTTCTGGCACTGTCTGTGAGAGTGGTGGGTGGGTGGGCCGCCCTGCCCGCTATACTCATCGACTGAGCAAGTGGTTGAGAAATGACAACCATTTATTGACAATTTTTTTCATTTTAATTAGAATCGTAGAGACGATAAGTAGAGTGAGAGTTGATTGAGGGGTGAGTGAATGTTTCACGACTTTTAAGGAAGTAAGACAAGGTTGCCCAGTAATCCCCAGCCTGTTTGCAGCTTTCATTGGAGATATAGAGGAGATGTTCAGGAAGGGGCAGACAGGGCGGGTTGTGGTGGGCAAGAAAAAAGTGTGGTCTTTAGCATATGCGGATGATTTGGTGGTTCTAGCGAGAGAGGAGAAAGGTATGAAAAAAATGATAGGAAACATGGAGAAAAATATGAGGAGGAAAAAGTTGATGGTAAATGTAGAGAAATCTAAGATGATGGTGGTAGGAGAAAAGTAAATGAGTGGAGTTGGGAGAAAAAAAAATGAAGAAGTGAAAGAATTTAAGTATTTAGGTTATGTGATGAATGAAAGAAACACAACAACAGCACATGTGAGAGAGTTAGTGAAAAAAGCAAATAAGATAATAGGAACGGTATGGGGAACAGGAGAGAGAAAATTTAAACATGATTTTAGAAGGATAGTAATGATGTTTAATAGTCTTGTGAAAACGGTGATGAAGTATGGAGTGAAAATATGGGGATGGAGAGAGCAAAAAAGGTTGGAAGGGGTGCAAGGAAAATATTTGAAATTGGTACTAGAGGAAAATATTTGAAATGGGTGCTAAAAGTAGAGAGAGATACACCGGAGTATATAGTGATGGAGGAAACAAAGAGAGGTGGGATAAGAATAGAAGCAGGAAAGAGCGCAATAAGATTTGAGGAGAGAGTGATAGAGGAGAGTACAATGTAATAATAAATATATTTTTTACTTTTTAGATAACTTATGTTACTTTTGTGGTTTTTGAAGTATAGGTTTCTGTTTTTTAAATTTAATTATTTAATGTGCTTTTTTGAGTTTTATACTGTAACTTCAGATTGTCATCATCATCCTAATTTTCCTTTGACAAATGTAATAAATATTTCTAAGGAAAACTCCCCGGGATCGATGGGAAAATTATGCTCCCGGGATCTCACTTGAATAAATAACTGTTTTCAATAAAAAAAAAAAACAAATCGGGACAATTATTTTAAACTGACACTTCACTTGACAGTATTTAGATTTATTGATATAATTTCTAGTAAGCCACTAGTACCAAATGAAGCATGTTAGTTATCTGATAAGAAATTGTTTATAAACCAACAGGACAACAATCGTCTTTATTAATAATGCTACAGTAAATTTACAACAATACGACCTCCCACTCTTTATTTCTCAAAAGTACATACTACGACCCAATCTACTGATAGTTCCTCAAAACGGCCAACAACGAATACGACTTCTTCAATATCTGCAAGAACACCACTCAGCGAATCAGAATTTCCAAACCAAATGTCCTTACCTCCGTGAAAGTGCCAAGATTCATATCGAACACTTTCCCCACTGTAACACTCATAGGTATCTTCGCACGCTCCATAAAGACCACCAGGGCTTTCTGTGATTTCAAATCGTAATTATACCAGGGACCCATATATGCAGCCGTGACTAGACCCTTGCTCTAAAAAATTTTATTGAGATATGGAAGATTTTCTACACCTACCTACTTCTTCGAAAAGCGTCGTTCCGTAGTAGCAGTAGAAGTAAATTTGAAGAGTCAGAGACGAGGCGTAGGTTGCCATTAATAGTGCATTGACGCTTAGTAGCTCCAGCTAGAATTAATATATTGGCAGGAAAGAACTAATTGTGGCTAGATTCGTTACCTTGCTCAGTTCCAGGCAAGAAAAACAGATGAGGGCCGTGCTCGCCATGAATTGGGACAGGATGGACCAGGAGAAGCAGCTTTCGATTTTTTTGACAAACCTGCAATGTGTTTTCTAGTCGTAAAGGTTGTTTACAAGCTGTAGTTTTACCTGATGATGGCGTGGTGATGTTGAATGCATTGTTGAATTCTTTCGTAAATCAACTCTGATGGTTGATCATCTTCATAAAGAAATTGCAATTTATCTTTTAGCACTTTTATCTGGCCAGTTGCAAGATAAGCCATTCCTACAATTAAAGGGTCCATTACAGCAGAGACCATTCCATGGTACGTAGCTCCTGTAAACAACACTTAAGTTATTGTCTTCCCAACAGTTGTATTATTACCCATTACCACGAAGACATAGATGCTGCAAAACCGCAACGCATTTGATGTTGAATCAAATGGCAACCACACATCCAACGGAAACTTCTTCTGGGACAGCAAAAGAGGTCTCAAACTCCAAGAAATGTCGTCCAATATAACGCACACAAAAAACAAAATCGAATTTCTTTTGCACACCCACACACTCTCCGCAACTATGATCTTCTGTCTTTCATTAAGACGTACATTTAAAGTCTCCAAGTAATAAAGACACTCTCTGATGCTCTCGTGGTCTAAAATGAGTGGTAACGACTTGGGAATGTAACACAACATACCCATTAAAATGAAGTTGTTGAATCCACCATCCATTATACTCAGTTCTTCGTGCTTCAGATAGTACAGCAGACCTAACACTGGGTCCGGCAGCATGCAGAAAAGCAACAACACGTACCCGTACACCAGGTACAACACTGATGGCCGTTTTCGAGGGTACAACCCCAGTAGTCGCAAAACCGTCAAATTCAAACTGAAACTTCGTCGGGTGATGTTCTCCATAGCGCAGACTTTCGACAAATGAGTCGTCACAATGGGGTAGAGTGACTTTTACCCCGTCGTGGCCACTGCCCTCTAATTACAAACTCTTTGATGTTGCATCAAAGCGGAATATTGAGATTCGTCCCACTTTATAAATAATGCAGGTGTTTTGTAGTAGTTTTTTCCAACGTCGATATCGGCTGCAACAATTATTCCATGCAATCAGTATTTCCTTACGTAGAAAATAAAATATTTAAAAAATGGGAAATTAAGACGCTATTAAAAGTCTTCTGGATCTAACACTGACAGCCGGCCACCACCTGGTCTTCTATTCATATTTGCAGTCTCTTGCCCTATCGAAATATAAAATTGAATGGCCGGGCATCCGACAAGTGCAGACACCTTTTTTGGTTGCTTTCTGCAATTTAATAGTCTCCCAAATTTCTTCAGAACTCTGCCACTCGTCAGTACTCCAGGTTAAAATGTTGTGGCCTCGCGCTCAGGCTGTTAGGTGTACCTGGTTCTCTGTAAAACTGTACACACGTCTGTGGTACACCTGACACCACATAAATAAAATACCGCTCCAAGGAAGCTCATCAAACTGATGGACGTCGCCGGATCCCAATAATTTCAGCACGCCCGGAAAACATGCTTCGATGCAGCCAGTTCATTAAATTAATTACCTTTAGACATCCAGAGACACTCGTTACCATACCATTTTTCATCCTCAAAGCTTCGGCCCGTCACGGCGGAATTACTCAAAATAAATTGAACTGCAGTGCATTAAGCCGCCGAAAGAAAGACGATTTTCGTTTCGCATACACCGACTAACACAAGACCGTTTCATTAATTCTGGCGGGTCGCAAAAATCCCCCTTCACGCAAATTGCCTCTGTTATCCTTCCAAGCTGACCCGAGCGCAAATCGGATAGTTGTCGGCAGCGGCGGCTCGTCAAACGACACACAATGTACCTAAATACCTAAGTTGTTATCGATCACTATCTTTGCCAAGAAAAATACAAATATGCGAGTGAATCCCAAAACGAGAACAACGGGGAGAGCTGACGGGCCGCCCCTGGTAATCGTTTCCCTACAAGGAGCTTTGTGCAAGACGACAACCCAGTCGATCGCACCCTCGAGGACCGAAGGCATTCAATTCCAGATATTCGGGTTCGCCACTGTGTATATATGTTGATGTTGCTTCGGAGAGCTGCAAATTATTCCAGATAAGGGACGAGGAACATCTTCGAGTTAACACGCGTGAATTGCCCGCGATCCGATTATTCTTCCTGTTCCTATGCGCGTTGCAACTTTTATAGCAGAAGGAGCCGGAGGCGTCGATTATTGTCTGGATCACTTCAAGAGAATGCATGTATTGTTAAAAAACAACAACGCTAATTTTTATTGTCCACATTTTCATCACGTACACTTAAGCTTTCAATTTCAATCACACTTTATTTTCCATTTCGTCCATAAACCTGCACTCGAAAAAATCACACCTCGTAAACCCACGTTGGTATTTTCTTTTAATTAAATATTCCGCGCCCATTCCACGTCACGTCATAACGCCGAAGATAATATCCATAAAATTTACGAGTGGTAATATCTAATCTCCGTTCGCACCTATATCACCCACCTGAAAAATTTGCATTCGGGTTTGAGATAAAAGTTTTACTTGGAAGTAATCACTTTTCTCGCAAATGTAAAATATGGATGGAAAGAAGATTTAAAGACTGTTCATTATTAGAAAACATTCCATCAGTTTGTGATATGTAAATCGTGTGCGCATTTGGCTGCCTAACATTTTTAATACTGTCTACCATGATTTAAAAGATAGATTGTGCATTTATCACGGTGGTCGTAATGCCCATCGATGACTCCTCTAGCGACTTCCTCTTAAAATGACATTGTAATGATAAAAATTAAGTTACACACTGCAAGGCGGACTGATATTTTTTACAGTTTTTCTTCAAGTGGCGCATCTACCATTTTTCGCCATTCTTTCAATCTTCCCTTACAGACTTCCTGGTGTCTTTATCTGTGCAAAAGTGACATTGTAATTATGAAAATAGCTTCGAAATTACACAAAGAACACCCTTAAAGGTCGACTGAAATTTTTACAGTTTTTCTTCAAGTGGCGGGTCCACCATTTTTTGCGATTTCTTCAATCTTCCTTCATAGACTTCCTGGTGTCTTTATCTGTTCAAATATGACATTGTGATGTTAAAAATAGCTCCCAAACTGCACAAATAACACCCTTAAAGGCCGACTGAAATTTTTACAGTTTTTCTTCAAGGGGCGGATCCACCATTTTTTGCCATTTCTTTAATCTTCCCTTATAGACTTCCCGGTGTCTTTATCTGTGCAGAAGTGACATTGTAATTATGAAAATAGCTCCAAAATTACAAAAATTACACCGTTAAAGCTCGACTGAAATTTGTATAGTTTTTCTTCAAGTTTTGCGCCCACCATTTTTTGCCATTTCTTCAATCTTCCCATATAGACTTCCTGGTGTCTTTATCTGTTCAAATATGACATTATAATGTTAAAAATAGCTCCCAAACTGCACAAATAACACCCTTAAAGGCCGACTGAATTTTTTACAGTTTTTCTTCAAGTGGCGCATCCACCATTTTTCGCTATTTCTTCAATCTTCCCTTACAGACTTCCTGGTGTCTTTATCTGTTCAAAATTACATTGTGATGTTAAAAATAGCTCCCAAATTACACAAAGAACACCCTTAAAAGCCGACTAAATTTTTTACAGTTTTTCTTCAAGTGGTGCATCCACCATTTTTTGCCATTTTTTTAATCTTCCCTTATAGACTTAATGGTGTCTTTATTAGTGCAGAAGTGAAATTATAATTATGAAAATAGCTTCGCAATTACAAAAATTACAGCGTCAAAGGTCAACTGAAATTTTTACAGTTTTTCTTCAAGTGGCGTGTTCACCATTTTCGCCGTTTCTTCAATCCTCCTTTACAGACTTAATGGTGATTTTATCTGTTCCAATATGACATTGTGATGTTAAAAATAGCTCCCAAATTACACAAATAACACCCTTTAAGGCCGACTGAATTTTTTACAGTCTTTCTTCAAGTGGCGCATTCACCATTTTTCGCCATTTCTTCAATCTTGCCTTACAAACTTCCTGGTGTCTTTATCTGTTCAAAATTGTGATAAAACTAAAGGTGTCTGTGTCTTCTGCAATAAATACTGTTGTTCGTCTCTCCCCCACTTAGAAGAATGTATTAATCCACTTGTGTTACATAGGTTTAAGATCAACAATGATGATATCTTAAAGGCTGTGAAAAAAATAAAATCTAATTGTGTGTCTGGACCCGATAATTTACCAGCATTTCTAGTTGTTGACAGCATTAACTGCTTGGCATCACCATTATGTCATATTTTTAATTTAATTTTAAATAACTGTATGTATCCAAAAGCTTGGAAAACGTCCCGCATATGCCCTGTCTTCAAATCTGGCGATAAAATAGATATTAAAAATTATAGACCGATTGCTTTACTATCAAACTTTGCAAAACTTTTTGAATGCATATTGTCAAGCGTACTCTATTCTCATGTTGTTAACTACATCGTACCAGAACAACATGGATTTGTGAAAGGAAGATCAACCACCACCAACTTATGTGAATTTTCTCAATTTGTTTCGCAAGCAATGGATGATCGATTCCAAGTGGATGTTGTATACACTGATTTAACAAAAGCGTTTGATAAAGTGAATCATTGTATCCTGCTATCCAAGTTAAAAAATTATGGTCTATGTAATTATTTAGTTTTATTGTTCAAATCTCTGATGAGTGATAGAAAGCAATATGTCGAATATGGTGGATACAGATCGCCTACATTTCAGGTGAGGACCGGAGTAATACAAGGATCAAATTTAGGTCCGCTTCTCTTTATTATATTTTTTAATGATGTAGTAAAATATATGAATTGTAAATGTAACATCTATGCAGATGACCTTAAAATTGTCAGTATTATTAAGTCTCTGGAGGACAGTATTCAGTTGCAGCATCACATCGATAGTTTTGTGTCTTACTGTGTAAGTAATGAATTGGAAGTAAATGTGTCTAAGTGTAAAATATTGTCGTTCTCAAGGAAGTCTAATGTTAGAAATTTTTATTATAATGTAAATGGAGCTGTCTTAGAGCGGTTTGATGCTTATTCAGATCTTGGTGTTATTATGGATAGTGCACTCTCGTTTATTCCTCATATAGAACACATTACCAAGAGCGCAATGAAAACATTAGGTTTTATTATAAGAAATACAGCTAATTTTACCAATGTCTCTTGTATAAGGTTACTATTCTACAGTTTAGTGAGAAGTAAACTAGAATACTGCAGTGTTGTTTGGTCACCATATCAACAAACTTATGTTTCACTTCTGGAAAATGTACTGCGGAAATTTTGTAAATATCTGTACTTTAAGATGTTTCGAAGTTACCCCATAAGCCATATAGATCAGTTTGTACTCCTTAATATAGTCAATGAAGATCCGCTAAGAGCTAGAAGGAATGTGGCATGTTTAGTTTTCTTGCAGAAATTACTTACCGCTCGAATATCATCGATTGAGTTGTTTAACAAAATAAGGATTTGCATTCCTAGAGTTAATAGCCGGTCTCCAATTACATTTTATTATGAGATACCTAACACCTATCACCATTTTAATAGTTCGTTAATAAATTGTTTTAAATTATACAATGGCGTACAGTCTGATAGTGTTGATATTTATCATCACAGATTTGATAGTAGCAGTTACAAAAAACACCTTATATCTATATACAGTTAGTTCCTAGTTTCTCTATTTGATGTGTATTATGCAGTAATTAGGTTAGTTTTTAAGTATATTGCCTTGTATATTTTGTTTTCGTTTCGTGTTTCCAGTATGGACAGTTTTGTCTGTTGGGATAATAAACCTTATTTTTTTTTTTTTTTTTTTGCGTATTGACCAGAAGGAGCTCCCCGTGATTCCGACCTTCACGGGGTTCCTTGCTGGTCAGGTCCTATTCGTACATCATAGCCACTCCTCAAAACCATGAGGTAAGTAGCTATGAATCCCGTGAATCATGTGCCCTGAGCAGACGCAACGACCCCAAGATGACCGCTTTCTGCATTCCAGCCGCAAGGGTCTCTGCCGGTTTACGGCAGGCAGGAATGATTTTCAGATTGGAGACGAGCGAGTCCTTGATGCCTCCCATGCACCCAATTACCAAAACGACGAGCTTCACTGAGTAACTTGAGTACAGCCTCCTAAGTTCAAAGAGCAGGTCTTGATATTTTGTCCGCTTTTCCTCCTCCTTGACGCAGATGTTATTTTCAGCAGGAGCCGAAAATTCAATAACAAACATCTGCTTGGAGGAGTGGTCCAATAGAACCACGTCAGGCTTGTTCGCTGTTATCTGCCTGACGGTGGAGAACGAGAAGTTCCAATAGATTCGGCACCTTTCGTTCTCCACAACGGACTCAATATCGTTCGGGACATAGGGCAGCACTGGTGTCTGGTCTATCGCATAATGGTGTCTTAAATGAAAGTATAACACTCTCAACGCCGCATTGTGGCGATGGATATAGGCCGAAGCTGCATACACCGGGCATGCCGCCAATATATGCATTGCTGTTTCAGGGGCCCTGTGGCAGGCCCTACAGCTCACATTCGGCACCTCTATACCCATCACGCGGCTGCGATAGACCAATGTGTTAATTACACCATCTTGCGTAGCGCAAATGAATCCCTCAGTCTCAGACTTCAGTCCACTTGATCTCAGAAAGGCAAATGTATGCCTTTTGGATAAGCCAAGGTTTTCAATGTTCTTGAAGAAAACACTATGCATTGACTTATCCATATGCCTTCTCATGAGCATATCTTGCTCAGAGATTCTGACGTGGGCTGTAAGACGGAGCAAATTGAGCTCGGTAATAGAATGTGGCCGAGCTCGCTCAACGTCAAAGTCAAGACCGAGTTCATCTGCTGCTCTTTGTGCCGCCCTAAACAAAAATGCCCCGACTCCCCGCCTCTCGTGATCCCTGACAAGAAGCAACAAGGGATCCGAACTTTGGATGATCTTACAGGCCATACCCAAGATTACCCTGTTATGAAGACACTCCAAACTCAAAAGTCCTCGGCCTCCCTGGTTTCGTGGAAGATATAACCTCGGAACGGACGATTTTGGATGCAAACTGCGCTGTAGATGCATCATTTTTCGAGTATCCCGATCAATCTGCTTCAACTCATCCACTAACCATTTAACTGCTCCAAATGAATAGAGCAGGATCGGAACGGCAAGCATATTTGTGGCAAAAATCTTGTTCTTCCCCGAAAGCTCTGACGACCAGATTCGTCGGAGTAGATTTTTGTACTTGCCGCAGAGAGACTTTTTTACCTGGTGTGACGCTTGGATGTGGCACTGCTCCACACCCAAGTACTTGTAAGTCTCTCCGGCGTTCAGATGTCTCAGAACGCTTCCGTCAATGAGTTGAGCATCTTCATCGAAATACTCGCATCGTCCTCTTTTGAGATGAACCTGAGCACATTTGTCCCAACCGAACTCCATGCCAATAGCATCTGTGTACTCCTGCACTATGCGCAATGACTGCGTCAGTTCTTGCTTTCCGGAAGCATATATTTTTAAATCATCCATGTAAAACAAGTGCGTGATCTTATGCTTCCGGTTACCGGGTGTACCACAGCTATAACCCTTTGCACCGCGCAAGGCTACGGACAGCGGCAACAGTGAGATGCAAAACAGAAGAGGACTCAAGGAATCTCCCTGGAATACTCCTCTTCTGAATGATATCAACTCTGTCTGAACTCGGTCCCGTCGGGATGTTATCGAGAACCGAGTCTTCCAGAGTGACATCAGTTGTTTGATGCATCTCACCAGTGTATCGGGTATCGCAAGACATTCGAGCAAGTGAATAATCAGCTCGTGAGATGTTGTGTCGAATGCCTTACGATAATCGATCCAAGCCATAGATAGGTTGCGCTTATATTGGACGGCATCCTGCGTGACGCACCTATCGATCAGCAGGTTTTCCTTGCAGCCGTCCACGCCCCTTTTACAGCCTCGCTGTTCGAAAATTTTCGAATACACCGGGTTAATGGCGTGGAATATTCGGTAGTACAGGAGTCTGGTGAAAATCTTGTAGCACGCATTTAGGCAAGTTATTGGCCGGTAGTTCTGAGGCTGAGACAAATCACCCGTTTTAGGTAGTAAAACGGTTCGCCCCTCGACAACCCACTCCGGAATGGGCCGCTCACCATTAAGCCAGGAATTAAATACCTTGGCCAGACGCTTATGCGTGCTTCGGAATTTTTTCCACCAAAAGGTATTAATTCCGTCCGGGCCTGGTGCGGCAAAATTTTTGATTCCCTTAAGGGTCTCGCCAATTTCTTCCGGGGTTATCGGATTGCACACCACTGGTCTTAATTGAGATCTTCTTACGAAGTTCTCAAATTGTGCAAGGGCTGGTGTGTCTTCACGCAACGGTTTCGATCCCTCGTATATTTCCCTCCAGAAGACTTCGACCTCCTGCACCGCCGGCAATTTCTCTGGGATAGAGTTTGCCCGCTGGAAGAGCCTCGAAGGATTTGTCTTGAACTTGTTGTTCTCGACCAACCTTCGCCTACTCCTTACCAGGGACTTTCTTGCAGCCACAAGACTGCGAACTCTATCCATGCAGTGCTGCTTCTCAACAGCAAGCACCGCTGCATTCAGTGTATGATGGGTCCGGCGAAAAAGACGCGCGATGCGCCGGATTTTTGGTGTGAAGGGTTTCATCTTTTTGATGAATTCCATCACACACTGAATTCGAGAAATATCCTGCCTAGCGGTTTCTATCTTCTTGTCTATCGCTTCAAGGCGACATTCGAATTTCCTCTCAGCCTCAGTGCTCTCACCACGTGGGGCCGAAGAAGAAAGCCTCGTCGCCTCTCGATAGACCATTTCGTTCAGGAGCAGGATGTCTGGATCCTGAGGGAGGTTCCTATCGAGTGATTCGTCCGCTGCAACTACATCGCTGGCTTTGGGTGGTGGAATTTTGTGGAGAGACTTTCTGTTCGGAGGCATCTCCAAAATTACCGGAACAGCGTGGCGGATCTCCGGCTCGTCCGGCTGTACCTCCACCAACTGCTCCGGTGCTCTCTCGTATTGAATGCGACGAAGATAGGCCACATAGTCGCTGAGTTTTTGTGGCGCGAAAAAGTGATGCTCCGGGTGTTTCTCACCCCACAGTGCATGCATCCTTGCCATGTAACCCCTTCGCCGCGGCTCGCTCGTCTCGTAGCAGTCGAGCAGGTCATTCCTTAGAGTGTTGGTCCACTCAAAGCGTCCATGGGCATTGCCAGAGTCGTCAACGGGTGATTCGTTTTCCGAGACCCCACCACCTTCACCTTGGTCCCTATCCGACTGGGACCGGTCGTGGGGGTCTTTCCCTGTTGGGGTAGTAACAACAGTTTAGGGT
Organism: Diaperis boleti; assembly: GCA_963583935.1. NCBI lineage: Eukaryota > Metazoa > Arthropoda > Insecta > Coleoptera > Tenebrionidae > Diaperis > Diaperis boleti. The sequence continues at coordinate 51,599,834 of OY757247.1, read as the reverse complement.
TCCAATTGGTTGTTAGCCAAAAGGAACCCCGGCCGGTACTGGGGTCAAGATGGCTTGACCTCCCAGGTGCGCCAAGAGCTACCGGTCCGATTTGCACCTTCAGCTCGGCAAGGTGGTGGCGCTACTCACCAAGACCAAAGATGTTATGTGGCCTGCCTGCCTATTATTATAAAATAAACCTTATTATTATTCCGACATCGGGTATAGCGCAGAATTCGTTATAATCATCGGGTTTAAGCAAGCACGGCGATGCTCGCCTAAACCATGAAATGCTCGGCTAAAATCCCGATTATTACTCAAAATTTCGAACTATTATTTCGACATCGGGTTTAGGCGAGCGCACTCAAGAGATGGCGCTACAAGTGAATTTCAAGAAAATTTAAGCTTCATTGAAATTCTGCAGAACAAATGAAGCAGCACCGGCGCAGTGGTTGTAAACAACGGGTATAGGCGAGCACCCAATTAAACTTGCGGTTTTAGGCTATACGGGAGCAAAGCACTAAATGTGATTGGGATCATGGACCAGATGTTTTTTTTTTTTGAAGTAAAACTTCTTTACGGACACTTGTATTGGGGAGTAATCTGGTGAATGCGTGACGAGAGCGTTACGAAAAGTGTGATCGGGCGAAGCGAACGCTTTTACAATAATTAATTCATAGAATTTTTTTTTGCTTTAACGGGATTCGAACCCGCGGTTTTCTGGTTGTGGATCCGCCCTGCTCACAACAGAGCTATTGGCCTGTGTCAATTTTGCCTTCAATTGCGCTCCCTATCTTAGTCGCGACACATGATTGCCGACTTTTCGCTGACTACAAACTGAAACATGCATTATCCAATACTACAGACGGTATTAATTCAGGATTATCTAGTTCCATTTATAAACCTACATAAATTAAGAGCACTTTTACAATGGTGCACAGAAGTTTTACTTCAGTCGTGTGGTCTAAAGCAAACTCGTATTTTTAATTTTTTTTTAATTTTAAATCTTTACTGCCGCTTTTAACACGGCTTGAAACATCAAGACATATAAAACAAAACAAACTTAGAGTATAGGAAGAAAAAATGTATATAGTTTCTTAAAAATTTAATTCATTAGCAACATAATGAAAATGACATAAATTATGTCACAACGTATATACTTAACAAATAATATCGTGCAGACTTTTTTTTTAGATAATATGTCAAAGGCATTTTCTAGGTGTAAATTTAAGCCCACAGTTTAACCCTAAGAATACGACATAACCTTTTGATTCAACAGAGCACCAATCTAAAAGCAATAAATATTTAAATTGAAACCAGTTCAGAGTTCAGGTTACATTTTCTAAGTGTAAATTTAGGGGCACAGTTTATATACTTAAGATATAAACTTGTGTCAACTATTTTTTTGTGAATTTGTCAAATGCTTGCGTAAACCCTAAGAATACGACATGAACTTTTGTTTTGAAAGAGCAACAATCTAAAAGCAATAATTATTTAAATTGGAGCCAGTTCAGAGTTCAGGTTACTTTTTCCAGGTTTAAATTAAGGGCACAGTTTATATACTTAAGGTATAAACTTGTGTCAACTATTTTTTTGTAAATTTGTCAAATGCTTGCGTAAACCCTAAGAATACGACATAAACTTTTGTTTTGAAAGAGCACCAATCTAAAGGCAATAAGTATTTAAATTGGAGCCAGTTTAGAGTTCAAATTACATTTTCTAGGTTTAAATTAAGGGCACGGATTGTCTACTTAAGATATAAACTTGTGGCAACTATTTTTTTGTGAATTTCTCAAATGCTTGCGTAAACCCTAAGAATACGACATAAACTTTTCTTTTGAAAGAGCACCAATCTAAAAGCAATAATTATTTAAATTGGAACCAGTTCAGAGTTCAGGTTACATTTTCTAAGTATAATTTAAGGACACAGTTTATCTACTTAAGGTATAAACTTGTGTCAACTATTTTTTTTGTGAATTTGTCAAATGCTTGCGCAAACCCTAAGAATACGACATGAACTTTTGTTTTGAAAGAGCACCAATCTAAAGGCAATAAGTATTTAATTTGGAGCCAGTTTAGAGTTCAAATTACATTTTCTATGTTTAAATTAAGGGCACAGATTATCTACTTAAGGTATAAACTTGATGTGTCAACTATTTTTTTGTGAATTTGTCAAATGCTTGCGTAAACCCTAAGAATACGACATAAACTTTTGTTTTAAAAGCGCATTTAAATTGGAGCCAGTTCAGAGTTCAGATTACTATTTCTAGGTTTAAATTAAGGGCACAGTTTATCTACTTAAGATATAAACTTGTGTCAACTATTTTTTTGTGAATTTGTCAAATGCTTGCGTAAACCCTAAGAATACGACATGAACTTTTGTTTTGAAAGAGCAACAATCTAAAAGCAATAATTATTTAAATTGGAGCCAGTTCAGAGTTCAGGTTACTTTTTCCAGGTTTAAATTAAGGGCACAGTTTATATACTTAAGATATAAACTTGTGTCAACTATTTTTTTGTGAATTTGTCAAATGCTTGCGTAAACCCTAAGAATACGACATAAACTTTTGTTTTGAAAGAGCACCAATCTAAAAGCAATAAATATTTAAATTGGAACCAGTTCAGAGTTCAGGTTACATTTCCTAAGTGTGAATTTAAGGGCACAGTTTATCTACTCAAGATATAAACTTGTGGCAACGACTTTTTTGTGAATTTCTCAAATGCTTGCGTAAACCCTAAGAATACGACATAACCTTTTGATTTAACAGAAGACCAATCTAAAAGCAATAAATATTTAAATTGGAACCAGTTCAGAGTTCAGGTTACATTTTCTAAGTATAATTTAAGGACACAGTTTATCTACTTAAGGTATAAACTTGTGTCAACTATTTTTTTGTGAATTTGTCAAATGCTTGCGTAAACCCTAAGAATACGACATGAACTTTTGTTTTGACAGAGCAACAATCTAAAAGCAATAATTATTTAAATTGGAGCCAGTTCAGAGTTCAGGTTATTTTTTCTAGGTTTAAATTAAGGGCACAGTTTATATACTTAAAGTATAAACTTGTGTCAACTATTTTTTTGTGAATTTGTCAAATGCTTGCGTAAACCCTAAGAATACGACATAAACTTTTGTTTTGAAAGAGCACCAATCTAAAAGCAATAATTATTTAAATTGGAACCAGTTCAGAGTTCAGGTTACATTTTCTAAGTATAATTTAAGGACACAGTTTATCTACTTAAGGTATAAACTTGTGTCAACTATTTTTTTTGTGAATTTGTCAAATGCTTGCGCAAACCCTAAGAATACGACATGAACTTTTGTTTTGAAAGAGCACCAATCTAAAGGCAATAAGTATTTAATTTGGAGCCAGTTTAGAGTTCAAATTACATTTTCTATGTTTAAATTAAGGGCACAGATTATCTACTTAAGGTATAAACTTGATGTGTCAACTATTTTTTTGTGAATTTGTCAAATGCTTGCGTAAACCCTAAGAATACGACATAAACTTTTGTTTTAAAAGCGCATTTAAATTGGAGCCAGTTCAGAGTTCAGATTACTATTTCTAGGTTTAAATTAAGGGCACAGTTTATCTACTTAAGATATAAACTTGTGTCAACTATTTTTTTGTGAATTTGTCAAATGCTTGCGTAAACCCTAAGAATACGACATGAACTTTTGTTTTGAAAGAGCAACAATCTAAAAGCAATAATTATTTAAATTGGAGCCAGTTCAGAGTTCAGGTTACTTTTTCCAGGTTTAAATTAAGGGCACAGTTTATATACTTAAGATATAAACTTGTGTCAACTATTTTTTTGTGAATTTGTCAAATGCTTGCGTAAACCCTAAGAATACGACATAAACTTTTGTTTTGAAAGAGCACCAATCTAAAAGCAATAAATATTTAAATTGGAACCAGTTCAGAGTTCAGGTTACATTTCCTAAGTGTGAATTTAAGGGCACAGTTTATCTACTCAAGATATAAACTTGTGGCAACGACTTTTTTGTGAATTTCTCAAATGCTTGCGTAAACCCTAAGAATACGACATAACCTTTTGATTTAACAGAAGACCAATCTAAAAGCAATAAATATTTAAATTGGAACCAGTTCAGAGTTCAGGTTACATTTTCTAAGTATAATTTAAGGACACAGTTTATCTACTTAAGGTATAAACTTGTGTCAACTATTTTTTTGTGAATTTGTCAAATGCTTGCGTAAACCCTAAGAATACGACATGAACTTTTGTTTTGACAGAGCAACAATCTAAAAGCAATAATTATTTAAATTGGAGCCAGTTCAGAGTTCAGGTTATTTTTTCTAGGTTTAAATTAAGGGCACAGTTTATATACTTAAAGTATAAACTTGTGTCAACTATTTTTTTGTGAATTTGTCAAATGCTTGCGTAAACCCTAAGAATACGACATAAACTTTTGTTTTGAAAGAGCACCAATCTAAAAGCAATAATTATTTAAATTGGAACCAGTTCAGAGTTCAGGTTACATTTTCTAGGTATAATTTAAGGGCACAGTTTATCTACTTAAGGTATAAACTTGTGGCAACTATTTTTTTGTGAATTTGTCAAATGCTAGCATAAACCCTAAGAATACGACATCACCTTTTGATTTAAAAGAGCACCAATCTAAAAGCAATAAGTATATATTTAAATTGGGACCAGTTCAGAGTTCAGGTTACATTTTCTAAGTATAATTTAAGGGCACAGTTTATCTACTTAAGATATAAACTTGTGGTAACTATTTTTTTGTGAATTTCTCAAGTGCTTGCGTAAACCCCTAGAATACGACATAACCTTTTGATTTAAAAGAGCACCAATCTAAAAGCAATAAGTATATAAATTCAGGCCAGTTCATGGCTCCGGTTACATTTTCTAATTGTAAGTGTAAATTTAAGGGCACAGTTTATCTACTTAAGATATAAACTTGTAGCAACTTTTTTTTGTGAATTTGTCAAATGCTTGCGTAGACCCTAAGAATACGACATAACCTTTTGTTTTGAAAGAGCACCAATCTAAAAGCAATAATTATTTAAATTGGAGCCAGTTGAGAGTTCAGGTTACATTTTCTAGGTGTAAATTTAAGCCCACAGTTTATCTACTTATGACATAAACTTGTGTCAACAATTTTTTTTGTGAATTTGTCAAATGCTCAAGTGCTTGCGTAAACCCTAAGAATACGACATAACCTTTTGATTTAAAAGTTTACTAATCTAAAAGCAATAAATATTTAAATCCAGGTCAGAGTTCAGGTTACATTTTCTAAGTGTAAATTTAAGGGCACAGTTTATCTACTTAAGATATACCTAAACTTGTGGCAACTATTTCTTTGTGGATTTGTCAAATGCTTTCGTAAACCCTAAGAATACGACATAACCTTTTGATTTAAAAGAAGACCAATCTAAAAGCAATAAATATTTAAATTGGAACCAGTTCAGAGTTCAGGTTACATTTTCTAGGTATAATTTAAAGGCACAGTTTATCTACTTAAGCCTTCTGATTTTAAAGAGCACCAATCTAAAAAAAAAATAGTATCTAAAATGTAAGTCAATTCAGATTTCACGACACATTGCTTAAGTGTGATCTTAAATAAAAAGTGTACCTACTTCCCAATTAATGTTGCACCAATTTTTTAAAATCAATATATTAAAGAAGTCACTGAGGGGACTCATTGCTACGGCGTGTTCGCGATAGTCAGTGTAACATCATCGTCTGGAGTATTCGACCTGTATCGCAATGACCAGATGAGGTCATCAATGGAAATATCTAGAGGGGCCTAGAAGGATTTAGCCACCGGTATAGTTTTTGGGGGACGTTCCAAGGTCCGATCCCAAGGGCCCACCTGTCCAACGGGTGTCCCAGGGGGGGGAGGGCTGCCCCCATTATTATTTCTTTCTAAAGTGTACTGTGTTCTACTTGTCAAGCCCTTTTCTTTGATACCCATATTGAGGCGATTGAAGACTAAAAAAGGTAATCCGCCATTTTGTGGTGGCGGTCATCTTGGATTTTTTTTTATGGTGTACTGTATTCTACTAGTTAAGCCCTTTCATTTGGTACCCATATTAAGGCGATTGAAAACTAAAAAAAGGAATCCGCCATTGTGTGGTGACGTCCATATTGTATTTAGATTTTTTATGGTGTACTGCATTCTACTAGTTAAGCCCTTTCATTTGATACCCATATTGAGGGATTTGAAAAAGATAAGTAATGCGCCATTTTGTGGTGGCGGCCATCTTGGATTTACAATGATACTGAATATACATAATTGTATTGTCATCAGAACTAAAGGTGTGTACCAAATTTCATTTCAGATGAATCGGTCACCAGGATCAACAATTCATTGATATACTACATAATTTAACATACCGGGTGTCCCAACTAAAATTTGTACTCCCCAACAATTTCAAATTCGAAAGATTCAGAAAAAAACGTTCAAACAGGTCAGTTTTGTTATCAAGGGGGGTCAAATTGTACCCAACTTTCAAGTCTCTGATCTTACCCCTTTAGCCAGGGGGGCCATCTTCTTAAAAAAATTAAATAACATGGGGAGTCGTGTGATACCTCATTTTAAAGCTTATTCAATTCTCTATCCAGATCTACATTTATCGATTCCTTTCTACAAAAAAGCATGAATTTGGTATTTTCTAAATCTACATAAAATACTCAACTAAAATTTGTACCCCACAACAATTTCAATTTCGAAAGGCTCAGAAGAAAACGCTCAAACAATTCAATTTTGTTATCATGGGGGGCCAAATTGTACTAAACTTTCAAGTCTTAAATCTCACCCCTTTAGCCAAGAGGGTCACCCCCTTAAAACATTTAAATGGCATGGGGGGTTGATTGATATTTTCCAAATCTACATAAAATATTCTTGATTTGGAAAATAACAAATTCATGCTTTTTTTTGTAGAAGCGAATCGATAAAAGTACGTCTATATATAGAGAATTGAATATTATTTAATTTTAAGAAGAATTTTTTTTTAAGGGGTTGGCCTTGCTGACTAGAGGGGTGAGATCTAAGACTTAAAAGTTTTGTACAATTTGGACCCCCTTGATAACAAAATTGGCCCGTTCGAGCGTTTTCTTCTGAGTCTTTAGAAATTGGAATTGTTGTGGGGTACAAATTTTAGTTGGGACACCCGGTACAATGCTATGTTATTCAATGATATGTTGTACATTTCACTGAAGCGGTAAATGGTCGTTAAAAATACGTTAACATATTTTCCAAAGCCAACTTAAAAATCATTTATAATTATAAACATACTGTACTTCAAACCACAATCACTCTAGATACATATATTATGTATTGCCAAATAGAAAATGCAACCGGTGTAAGCAGTGTTCTTCACTTCCAATCACTTCAAAAACTTGACATTAATATCCTCCTTTCGTATCTTCATGACGTCTGTTAGTTTAAACCCACACCACTGTCAATAGATTAATTAATTTGATTAAATTATTTCGAGTTACTTTTGCCAAAGAAGGCGTATTTCAGCCGTGTGGTCTTAAGGACACCTATAATTTTTTTTATCCGGAACATTTCTTTGCCAAATTCAAACGTGTTATATGCAATTATATTTTTAATTTTTCATTGACACTCGTTGTGTAATAGCCATTTTCGTTAGTTTAGAAGAAAATACGCTTTTAAAGTAGGTACATACATTATAAAACTGCATGGACTAGGGACTATTCTACTATGCCATTTAGTTTTTATTTCGTTTATCGTATCGTCAACTATTATGTCTTTGCATTTGGTGATGATTATGGGCATCATAAAATTCAATTCCATAATATATGTTAGTTACTCATAATAAATTAGTTACTAACTCATAATATGTTAGTTACGAAGTGAAGATGCAAATCTTGACGTTCGGCTTTTCATTCATAAAGCTTTGAATATACCTAACTCGATATTAACGTTTTAACCGTCTCGGACATTGAAAGAGACTCGGCTATCCTCTCGTCACTTGGCAACGTGCTCCACTATGAATATTTTCGTTATATTAATAACTATAGAATTATACAATAAATAAAAAAGATGCAGCTCTATTCGTCTTTTTTTAAAGACATTGTATGTACATAAGACGTGAACCAATCAGAATTTGTAGGTGTTTATAATAATTAACTTCATGCTTTGATACCTCAAGTATTTCTGACCTCGGATAAGATTACAAGTTGTGTGGACGTCAAAACAAGTCGGCAATTATTGTTGGCGTTGCATTTCCCTGAATGAAGAACGATCCATTTAAACTTTAAATCTCTGTATTAGCAGAGAATTTTACCTGGAAAGTTTCGCGGGTTTTTAATTTTTGGCATGTCTAGATTTTGAGGTGCTGTTATCAAATTGTCACTGTCACTTCGTATTTTTAGCGCTAGTTATTGACAAAAATCCGTTCAGCGGTAACAACTCCTTTCATCTTTACTTCACGCAAAAAATTGTAAAATACAAAATTAAAGTAGTGGACATTTTCTATCTGCTTCCTTTTTCGGCTGAATTCAACCGCGTTTGAAATATAGCGCCACGAAATTCCTGAAATGGCATGAGGGGATGAAGGAATAGCATCCCCTCAAGAACAGCAGTTACAAAAGTTGTAAATAATGTAAAAAGCACAAAATTAAGTATTTCTGAACATTTTCGGAAAAAATTCAAGATTTTAATTTCGAAAATATGTAAGAAATACGTACATCTGGCTCATTTGTAATAAAAAATTTGGCCACAAATTTGCAAAGGACACTTTAAGCTACCGCAAATATCCCAGTTTAACTAGAAATAATATTTACATAAATACGTGTTTTTTAAAATAAACGCTTCAGTTCTGATGTTTTTTTTACTGTTTTGGCGGTTGAGGTTTTATCAACAATATTTTACTGAAAAAGTAGTTTAAGTTACAGTAAATAGTTTATAAAACTCTTGTTTGAATTGTTTTTTTGTATGAACGAAAGCTTGACTTGATTTCAACAGAAATAAGCGGAGGAGAATTATTAAATTCATGTTCCATTATTTTTAGACTTTTGAGTATTCCTGGAAACATTAAAAACGACCTTGACTTTTAATTGAGCAGTAACTTGTAAAAAATGTCTTTTAACACAATTTGGCTGTAAATAGGCGTTAGAAAACCTTGATATATTAAAATCTTCAACCGAAACGCCTCATTTCCGAATTTTTAACAAATTTGTTTTTAAGACTTTGTTTACATATGAGCAGTACCTGAGTGGCTTAAAATGTAGTTAAGTAGTCTTTAGCATAAATTGGATACAGAATTTGACCATCTCGAAATTAAATCACAATCACAAAATTATTCCTCTTAACTGAAGCGTTTATTGAAGCTTCATTTTACCCTGAACTATCGTAATTATTTTCGGGATGTCAAATTAATATGTATTAAACCCACCCGTGGGACGCCGGGTTAATGAAGACCCTGTATTAAGAATAACCCACTGCGCACAGGGGTTATTAAAAGATCCAAGTTTGACAAATACTGTGAGCAATATTCACATTCTGGAAGAACGCTACGAAGGACGCTGGGTTGTTCATACATATTTTGATATCCGACTATTTAAGACTATACGTGCTTTATAAAAGGCTAAAATATTTTTTTATTAAAGAATAATTTTTATCTTAGAAATGATTTAGTACTGTATTCAATGGGCAAAGTATAGGTAGTCAAGGTCCGTATTAAAACAAGAACTATTGCAAAATAGTATCTAGTTTTTGTATTAGTTTTATGAAATACATTAATGCAGAAAGTGGGATATAATTAAATATATAAGTATTCTCGTTTATATATTTATTTTAACAGCTGTCAATCGTAACCTCAACATTTGATGTTAATTCGTGCTTTTTCTTATTTTGAAGGCTCAATGCAATACTCGTTTATCACCTCGTATTGCAAACATTCGCCCTCGCCTCTGAAAACCGATTATCTTTACAGGAGAGCCTACAAGAAAATTTTGAGTCCGGTATTAAAAAGAATATATGTACATAGTACCAAAGGACATTTTTGTAACCACAAATATCTAAAAGTAAAAAAATAAATGAAGAACAGGCTTACAGTATGAAATATAATGCATTACAATACACGTCCGGTAGTTACTTGAAACTCGTTTAGAAGACTCATTACAAGTAACCTACCGGCCTAACGCTAAATTAATACATACTAGTAACTGCTAGGTAGGTACATGCTGATGTTGTTGAGAGTGATTCCACCTAGTTTCAGATAATCGACTTTCTGATTAATCGAAATGCTGACAAATCCACCCAAAAAAAAGATTTAGTAGATAAAAAGGTACAGTTTTTCATTTGTAACTTTTTAACAGCGGTAACAGTCTTTAAATTTTTTGTTTATTCCATGACTGTGACATTGCTTTAATATTAGAAGATTGCGTTAGAAAACCTTAATTAATTACCTCAATAGCTTACAACTTGAACACAAGTTAATTATCAAGAAACCTAGTTGTAATTATTACTATTCATTATCAAACTACATAAAGTCGAGACAGAAGATAGTGATAAAGATAAAATGAGGTGACATTTAAAAATCGAATATTCAAAGTTGTCCCACTCTCCCCTACATCAGTTTAATATTATTAAAGAATGAAAAGTAAGTGTATTTGGACCGACGTGACAGACAAATACCTTCCCAGAAAAATGTATTATATACAAATCTTGTTGATTTCAGGTGTTAAAAGATTTCTTAACACTTGAAAAAAAAACAAAATTTGCATTCTATTACATTTTTGTCATATAATTTTTATATAATCATTATGCAACAATAGAAATTCCATAATTTTGAAAATGTAATCTTTATGTAATTTGTTTCCCCTATCTAAATAAACAAACGTCTAAAACGTATTCGCTCATTTCAGCGTTCCGAAAACTGCAGACGTTGCAGAAAGTGTTTGGTAAATAATTTATAAATTTGCTTACTATAACAAAGAAACAATGTTTTTCCTTATACATAATTTTGTACAAATTTCAAATAGATTTAATTAGATTAGATTCAAATACATAGTTTTTGGACTAAATATTTTGTTGATTTATTTGGTCGGTTTGAAGTTTTACTTTTATTTGTGTACTTGTGTATTTGTGTCCTTTGGTACTAATAGATCTCACACTATGTGAATATACTTTTTTATATCGTATACTCAAAATTTTCGTGTAGGCTCTCGTGTAAAGATCATTTTAAAATAAGATAAAAATTAAATTTTTGTCTCAATCGAAAAATTTTATTGTGGATACATCAATACAGAATTTACAGATGTACAAGTATATACGTTTTCAACTAATAAGTTTTTGCTTTTCAAATGATTAACGTTCATTGTAAAAACTTATGGAAAGGTGTTTTATAAGTACATATTACGTAAAGCTAAAAGCCAGAAAAATATGTTAAAAACAACAAAAAACATTCGTTGTTTTTTTAGAAACGCAGAATTCATTTTTGTTTCATGCTGAAGCATACATTATTAATTTACTCTGCTTCAAAACACCTCAAATAGAAAATTACGAAATTTATGGTTTCTACATTTTTATATAGAAAAATAAATACTTGCTTATAAAACTTGCAGTTTGTATTTCTTTAAACATAAACATGAGTTGAATAATCTCTAAACTGTGGCGTTTATACTGCAAACTTAATTAACATTGATCTATAAATTAATATACTATTACTTAAAGCTAAAGTTATTATTGAAAACATGTTATTTCTTTTAAAAATTAAAAACAAAAAGAAGCAGAATTCTAAAATTGGTTTCTGTTGAAATATACGTTTTTGACTAACTTGTTCTGATTCAAAACACCTCAATAAAAAAGCGAACATTTAATTTACAATAATTCTTCTCGTGAGAACGCATCTTTAAGACTATAAAAATACAAAGTGTAAAAGAATGTATGCATTTTTTCGGAAACTATTGGACATGCACCTTAATGCATCGTGACGTATCCCAACTAAAAAGTTTGTTTATCCATATAGACCGATAGTTCGAGCAAGCCTACTTCAAATTGTTTATGTTACAATTAAAACCGTAGTGTTTTAGTGCTCTGTTGGCATTATAGCTCGGACTTTCATAGTTGGATATGTTTTACGTCGTGTATGTGCACCCGTGTTTCAGTGTCTCTTCCAGAAGTTTGAAGTGTTTAGGTCATCATATTTTAAATTAAGGTAAGTCTGGTAATATTTCGTTGGTTTCTCTTTACGGAAATTTAATTTTTTAACCTATTCATGTAACCCTTAACAGGTGATAAGAAATTTTTAGATATCAATTTCCAGTTATTTTGTGCCATAATTGAATTGGTGCAGTTCATTTTCATAATATATAAAAAAATTGACCAAAAACACAATTAAACATTTCTTGTTTAAAAATGATTTTTTAATTTCTTTGGGGTTATTTTACACTTTTAAGTGTAGCTCCGGTTAAAATCGGATCATTGGTTAAGCTACAATCGATGGATTGTGGAAAAAAAGGCACTGAGTAGGTATCGTAAATTCACCTGAACACTACAAAAAAATTAAATCTAAAATATTTTGCGTAAAAATTACATGTTTGCAAAGAAAACAAGTCACCAAATACCAAAATCTATACAATTGTTTAATTTGTGAAGGATACTTGTTAGAATAAAATTAAAAACTAAATTTTAGGATGACGATCTTGACACACAAAGCCAGTCGTTTTTGCATCTCTGATTTTTTTTTCATAATTTTTTTGTTGTTGTAGTATCGGTTGAGAGGCCTACCTAATTTTTTTCAATTTTTTTTTGGCTAGCCGTTTCCGAGATATCGATTTAAAAAAATATATATCTTTTTTCAATTCCCATAACTTTTCAAAAAATGGGGCGATTGGGACTTTTTTAATTTTTCTTTTTAAATACACCCAAAAAAACACAAACAGTATGATTATTGTATTCATTCTTATTTGATTTTTTTAAATTGATATCTAAAGGACAAAATTTTGAAAGAATTTCAACCCTTGACTACAGTCCGTAATGAAAATTACGTTGGATTATTTGAACTTATTATGTTGTAATATATTTAACTAAAAATTAACGGTCATTATCCATAAAATTATTAAGATATATCTATTTAATTTCACATAACTGGTGGGTCTAAAAAAGTTATTATGTATTTAGTTTCAGTACTAATAACTAAAACATGAAAATTGAAAAATTCGAAAAAAAAAGTGTTTTTGAGAAAAAATAAAACAAGAAAATTGATCAGTACGTGTTTTTCGAAAACAACATTTTATATTAAAAATTTTGAAAATATTATAAAAAAAACGGTTTTGAAAAACAAAAACAATAAAAAAATGTTCCAATCGGAGCATTTTTCGCACTGTTATGGGCATTTAAATGAATAACGTTTTATTTTAAATCTATATCTCGGAAACGAGTTTTTTTATTCCAAATACGCACAGTTGCAGATTTTGTCTAAAATGACAGAGAAATCATATGAGCGGCACAATTCACAATTTTTATGCCACAAAATGGCGAATGCGCTGGGATCAGCCCGGCACCAACCTGCTAACCGAGTAGGTTTATATATATTTTTTATTCATTCTTATAGAGAATATTTTTTTATAAATCAAAGCATCAGAAGACAAAAAAAAAGAAAAAAAAATTATATAAAAAAATATAAAAACAAGTAACCTAAGAAAAAATACCATGAAATTTAAGGTTTCGTCTAAAACATCCTGCATAATATTTAAATGCATAAAAATTTTGTAGCAGCATGATAAAAATGTTCATTCTATATTTTTTTTCATGGGGCATTTGAGATCTCTCGCTTTTTATCCATCGTTGGAGATGAAAATCTTTCGCTCATAAGGGAAAAACATTTGACCAACTTGAACTTCTCGTCCATGAAGGAAGCGCGGACGAAATGGGATGAGGACACCAACAACTTTCCCAATATCGGTTGAACCTGTTTCATTGATCAGAATTAAGGAAGTTATCTGCGACTACACAAGGTAATTAAGAAAAATTATCACGTTTTGCAGCGAGCGTAGGACTGACTTTTGGAAACCCCAATAACAACTTTAAGCTGGGTGCGTTTAGGCAGTCATTTTAGTATTTACGATTTGTTCATTCTAAACAAATTTTTAAGTACTTACCTACACACCTTCAGTGATTTTCCAGGACATCATCCTATGTACATGATGCGTTGCTGTTGTTTTTTTTTTTTAATTTTAGAATTTATTTCAATTTTACAATGGGGTCGTCCCTCTCAACTGAATTTGACGAATTTAACTATAGCATTGATTAATAAAGTTGTTTTGTGAGATAACAGAGCGTCTCAAAAATTATAATTTCGGCTAGGATTTTCAAACGCTCTGCATTTACCGCCTCTTGTGACGTCATTTCGGTGGAGCATTCTCATTGATTCATGCGTTTCTCATTTTTCCGAGCGTCTGGTAACTTTGAATTTTGTCCCGTGTTGACGTCACAGAAAGGTGCGCATTTCAAATAACACAAATGTTTCGGTTTTTTTACCTAGTAAACGCGTAATTTCGAATAAACAAAAAAATTGTGGTATAATACTTTTCCCTCTAGTTTCTAGAAAAGCTGTTTTTTTTTTTAATTGTGGGACAACCCCATTAAAAAGGGTATATGTAAATAGTTTGTTATAAAGTTCTCCTAATAGAAAGGTCCATTGCGCTAATTAAGGGCGCGTTTCTCAAGTTGTGAATTTTGCACTTTTGTAGTTTTGATGCTTTTTCAAAGTTGCGAATATTCCACCTATGAAAACTGAACATAATGAAACTGACCGATTATTAAGAGCTAATTTAACATTTAATTTTGACTAACAAATCGATCGTTAATGTACCTCATTCATGCACGATTTTACATTAATGCATGATTTTTTCATTAATGCACGATTTTGCAATAATTAATTCGTAGAATTTTTTGTTACCTTAACGGGATTTAAACCCGCGTCCTATGGGTTGTGAATCCGCGCTGCTTACCATACACCATACATACATTTGCGTGTGTCAGTTTTGAATGCAATTACGCTACTTATCTTAGTCGCTATACCTGATTGCCGACTTTTATCTAACAAAAAACTGAAACATGCATTATCCAATACTGCAGATGGTAGTAATTTAATTAAACAGCACTTTCACAATGGCGAACTCTTCTTTATATGGCGACATCATTTGTTTATGGGATAAATAAACAAGTGTGTTAATGAAGGCGATTACTAATCGAGCCCGCTTAAAGCCTTTAATTGTCGAGATTATTAATCACATTAGCAAACGAGTTGATTACAATATTTTTTCGTTGGCCGAAAGCCTTTTAATCTGGGGATAAAAATCCGTTTCTGAAATTTCAATTCATGAAGTAATTGTCACTCATGCCATAAACATAGTTGTCTCTGAAAACAAATGAAGTCGCCAATATAAAGAACAGTTCGCCATTGTCAAAATGCTGTTAATTTGTGTAAGTTCATAAATGGAGCTAGAAAATTCTGAATTACTACCGTTCCCAGTATTGGATAATGCATGTTTCAATTTGTTGTCAGCGAAAAGTCGGCAATCATGTGTACCACCTAAGATGAGTAGCGCAACATACACAACTAACATACGCAAATGGCTGTATTTAAAGAAGCGCGAATTTACAACCTAAAAGACGCGGGTTTGAATCCCGTTAAGGCAAAAAAAAAATTATATGATTTAATTATTCCGAAATTAATGTAAAATCGTGCAATAATGAATTACATTAACGATCGATTTGTGAGTCAAAATCAAACGTTAAATTGGCTCTTAATAATCGGTCAACGAAAATGGTTTATTAACGCACTCAAAATGAATGCGTTAATAGCATTGTTACAACAGCAAATTAGAAAAATAACTAATAAATATACAATGTAATTAATGTAATTCCTGATGTCTGGCGTTTTTCAGAAATTTGACCATTCGAAAGAACCGCGCCCAAAAATATTCGTTGGAAGAAATTGAACACAAAGCATTGTTCCATCGAATTGAACGTCTTCCACTACTACCAAAATGCTTCTATTCCTGTTGACGAAAATATCACCGAAGAAACAGTAAAGAGGAAGCATGGAGACGAAAAGCAAACTACCAAACGCAAGACAGAACCGTCAAGCTGCCAAGGAGGAAAGGATCTAATAGAATAACTTTTCTGTTACTGGACCTATTCCTCATAGTATGCTTGGTTTAAACTATAGAAAAATAACTCACTGAAGGCATAGTAATTTATGTATACTTTTTGAACCGCTTTTTAACGTTTACGGTTTGATTTTATAATGTTTTTTTTAGTTTATAGTTTGAATTATTTACTGTATTTTTGTCCATAATTAAATCGTTCTTCTTTAAAAGATCTATAAACTTTGTATTGCTCCATACCTCTAGTCGAAACTGTAGAATTATCTAATAAATGAATTTCTCGATTATGTAATTTTTAGCAGTTAAACAGTGGAATGGATATTCCAGACCTTAAAATTCTGGGAATAGGTACCAATTTTTTATTTTCTTCTTTGTGTTTAAAAATCAAATCTATCACAAATCCATTGTAGAAACAACTATGGAATCGATTTTTAGATGTTGTAGTGGCAACTAATGATACTACGACAAAAGAACCATTTTTCAGTCATAAAACGAAAATATAAAAATTAAACATTGTTATAAGATTTGTTGTTTTAAGATCTTTTTATTTTTTTCAATTTAAATTTCACCGAGTCAATATTTCCATCTGAAGGTAACCAATTTGATTTTCTAAACCATGAATTTAATGACCATTAGAATAACCAAAAAAGATTTAAATTCTTTATAAACGATTGCAATCTAGGAAAAAAAATTGAGAGAAATCATGATAAGATAAGGGTTGTCCATAATCCACGTAATGCTCTTGAGGTAGTGGGAATAGTAACGAGTGAGCAACAAAATTCGTGATCGTAGGAGCCTCTGAATCCAAAATTTTTAGTCGATTCTTGATCGATACGATTGTGTAAAAAGTCATCGAGTAATGTGAATTGACGATTAATGTAAACAGTAAAGTAAAAGAACCGATATACGTTTAGCCAACTGCGATCATGAATTTTGTTGCTCACTTGTTACCATTAATTAAGAGTGTTACAACGCGGGGTAACGTTACAACGTAGGTAAAAAAAACAGCGGCAAAGAAAAGATTAAGCCGTCACGGGACACCTGGCAGATGTGAAACATCGAAATTGAGGGTTCTTGCGCACAGCGGTAGTCGCAGACGGCGTAAGTCAAAACCAAGCCTGTCCTGAATTTTGTGTCTCCTGAATTCACTCACTATGTCGCTTACTGACTTGCTCACTGAATTGCTCACTCGCTCACTGACTCGCTTACTAACTCGCTGACTAGCTCACTCGCTCACTGACTCGCTCACTCGCTCACTGATTCGCTCACTCACTCACTCGCTCGCTCACTCATTCACTCACTGTCTCACTCACTCACTCGCTCACTGACTCGCTCACTCACTCGCTCACTCACTGACTCGCTCACGCACTCACTCCCTCACTCACTCACTCACTCACTCACTAACTCGCTCATTGCTCACTCGCTCACTCACTGACTCGCTTACTGACTCTCCCACTCACTCACTCGCTCGCTCACTCGCTCAGTTGACTCGCTCACTGAATTCAATGAGATACACAAGTACAAGAGACATTAAATGTCCATGTATTTATTTTTTAGTTTGTAAACTAGTGCATAATTAAGCGTGGTGCATGTGACAACAGTGGCTCCATCTTCGAGCCAACGAGAAAACCCTCGGTTGTATAACTGACAGATAGCCTTATTAGATGGATTTTACGTATTAAACATTTTTGACTGTTAACCTGGTTTTCATTTCAACTCTTGAATTAGTGTATAATTTTTAAGGTCTATTAATCATGTCATTTGTTACGGTAAAAAGGCATTTAAAAAATCGATATAAATTTTCAATAGTCGAGATGCAAACATATTGTAAAGTAGAAATTTTTTCTGTAGCACCATCTAGTGGCCAACTATTCGCCGGAAACCTGAAAAGCACTGCTCGGCTAAACCTCTGCTCGCCTAAAATCCACTGCTCGGCTAAACCCGATACCGGTATTAATATTATTATTATTATTATTATTATTATTATTAAAAATGACATTGTGATGTTAAAAATAGCTCCCAAATTACACAAAGAACACCCTTAAAGGCCGACTAAATTTTTTACAGTTTTTCTAACAGTGGTGCATCCATCATTTTTTGCCATTTTTTTAATCTTCCCTTATAGACTTAATGGTGTCTTTATCTGTGCAGAAGTGACATTATAATTATGAAAATAGCTTCGCAATTACAAAAATTACACCGTCAAAGGTTGACTAAAATTTTTACAGTTTTTCTTCAAGTGGCACGTCCACCATTTTTCGCCTTTTCTTCAATCTTCCCTTATAGACTTCCTGGTGTCTTTATGTGTTCAAATATGACATTGTGAGGTTAAAAATAGCTCTCAAATTACACAAAGAACACCCTTAAAGGCCGACTGAATTTCTTACAGTTTTTCTTCAAGTGGCGCATCCACCATTTTTTGCCGTTCTTTTAATCTTCTCTTATAGACTTCCTGGTGTCTTTATCTGTTCAAATATGACATTGTAATGATAAAAATCGCTTCCAAATTACACAAATAACAGCCTTAAAAGCCGACTGAATTTTTTGCAGTTTTTCTTCAAGTGGCGCATCCACCATTTTTTGTCATTCTTTTAATCTTCCCTTATAGACTTCCGGGTGTCTTTATCTGTGCAAAAGTGACATTGTAATTGTGAAAATAGTTTCAAAATTACAAAAATTACACCGTCAAAGGTCGACTGAAATTTTTAATGTTTTTCTTCAAGTGGCGCATCCACCATTTCTCGCCATTTCTTCAATCCTCCTTTACAGACTTAATGGTGATTTTATCTGTTCCAATATGACATTGTGATGTTAAAAATAGCTCCCAAATTAAACAAAGAACACCCTTAAGGGCCGACTGAATTTTTTACAGTTTTTATTCAAGTGGCGCATCCACCATTTTTTGCCATTTCTTCAATCTTCCCTTCGAGACTTCCTGGTGTCTTTATCTGTTCAAAATGACATTGTGATGTTAAAAATAGCTCCCAAATTACACAAAGAACACCCTTAAGGGCCGACTGAATTTTTTACAGTTTTTATTCAAGTGGCGCATCCACCATTTTTTGCCAATTCTTCAATCTTCCCTTACAGACTTCCTGGTGTCTTTATCTGTTCAAAATGACATTGTGATGTTAAAAATAGCTCCCAAATTACACAAAGAACACCCTTAAAGGCCGACTAAATTTTTTACAGTTTTTCTTCAAGTGGTGCATCCACCATTTTTTGCCATTTTTTTAATCTTCCTTTATAGACTTAATGGTGTCTTTATTTGTGCAGAAGTGACATTATAATTATGAAAATAGCTTCGCAATTACAAAAATTACAGCGTCAAAGGTCAACTGAAATTTTTACAGTTTTTTTTTCAAGTGGCGTGTTCACCATTTTCGCCGTTTCTTCAATCCTCCTTTACAGACTTAATGGTGATTTTATCTGTTCCAATATGACATTGTGATGTTAAAAATAGCTCCCAAATTACACAAATAACACCCTTTAAGGCCGACTGAATTTTTTACAGTCTTTCTTCAAGTGGCGCATTCACCATTTTTCGCCATTTCTTCAATCTTGCCTTACAAACTTCTTGGTGTCTTTATCTGTGCAAAAGTGACATTGTAATTATGAAAATAGCTTCGAAATTACACAAAGAACACCCTTAAAGGTCGACTGAAATTTTTACAGTTTTTCTTCAAGTGGCGTGTCCACCATTTTTTGCGATTTCTTCAATCTTCCTTCATAGACTTCCTGGTGTCTTTATCTGTTCAAATATGACATTGTGATGTTAAAAATAGCTCCCAAACTGCACAAATAACACCCTTAAAGGCCGACTGAAATTTTTACAGTTTTTCTTCAAGGGGCGGATCCACCATTTTTTGCCATTTCTTTAATCTTCCCTTATAGACTTCCCGGTGTCTTTATCTGTGCAGAAGTGACATTGTAATTATGAAAATAGCTCCGAAATTACAAAAATTACACCGTTAAAGCTCGACTGAAATTTGTATAGTTTTTCTTCAAGTTTTGCGCCCACCATTTTTTGCCATTTCTTCAATCTTCCCATATAGACTTCCTGGTGTCTTTATCTGTTCAAATATGACATTATAATGTTAAAAATAGCTCCCAAACTGCACAAATAACACCCTTAAAGGCCGACTAAATTTTTTACAGTTTTTCTTCAAGTGGTGCATCCACCATTTTTTGCCATTTTTTTAATCTTTCCTTATAGACTTAATGGTGTCTTTATCTGTGCAGAAGTGAAATTATAATTATGAAAATAGCTTCGCAATTACAAAAATTACACCGTCAAAGGTCGACTGAAATTTTTACAGTTTTTCTTCAAGCGGCGTGTTCACCATTTTCGCCATTTCTTCAATCCTCCTTTACAGACTTAATGGTGATTTTATCTGATCCAATATGACATTATGATGTTTAAAATAGCTCCCAAATTACACAAAGAACACCCTTAAGGGCCGACTGAATTTTTTACAGTTTTTATTCAAGTGGCGCTTCCACCATTTTTTGCCATTTCTTCAATCTTCCCTTACAGACTTCCTGGTGTCTTTATCTGTTCAAAATGACATTGTGATGTTAAAAATAGCTCCCAAATTACACAAAGAACACCCTTAAAGGCCGACTGAATTTTTTACAGTTTTTATTCAAGTGGCGCATCCACCATTTTTTGCCATTTCTTCAATCTTCCCTTACAGACTTCCTGGTGTCTTTATCTGTGCAAAAGTGACATTGTAACTATGAAAATAGCTCCGAAATTACAAAAATTACACCGTTAAAGCTCGACTGAAATTTGTATAGTTTTTCTTCAAGTTTTGCGCCCACCATTTTTTGCCATTTCTTCAATCTTCCCATATAGACTTCCTGGTGTCTTTATCTGTTCAAATATGACATTATAATGTTAAAAATAGCTCCCAAACTGCACAAATAACACCCTTAAAGGCCGACAGAATTTTTTACAGTTTTTCTTCAAGTGGCGCATCCACCATTTTTCGCCATTTCTTCAATCTTGCCTTACAAACTTCCTGGTGTCTTTATCTGTTCAAAAGTGACATTGTAATTATGAAAATAGCTTCGCAATTACAAAAATTACACCGTCAAAGGTCGACTGAAATTTTTACAGTTTTTCTTCAAGTGGCGTGTCCACCATTTTTTGCGATTTCTTCAATCTTCCCTTATAGACTTCCTGGTGTCTTTATCTGTCCAAATATGACATTGTGATGTTAAAAATAGCTCCCAAACTGCACAAATCACACCCTTAAAGGCCGACTGAAATTTTTATAGTTTTTCTACAAGTGGCGCGTCCACCATTTTTTGCAATTCCTTCAATGTTCCCTTATAGACTTCTTGGTGTTTTTATCTGTTCAAATATGACATTGTAATGATAAAGATCGCTTCCAAATTACACAAATAACACCCTTAAAGGCCTACTGAATTTTTTGCAGTTTTTCTTCAAGTGGCGCATCCACCATTTTTTGCCATTCTTTTAATCTTCCCATATAGACTTCCTGGTGTCTTTATCTGTGCGAAAGTGACATTGTAATTGTGAAATTAGTTTCAAAATTACAAAAATTACACCTTCAAAGCTCGACTGAAATTTTTACTGTTTTTCTTCAAGTGGCGCGTCCACCATTTTTCGCAATTCTTTCTATCTTCCCTTCTAGACTTCCTGGTGTCTCTATCTGTGCAAAAGTGACATTGTAATTGTGAAAATTGTTCCAAAATTACAAAAATGACACCGTCAAAGGTCGAATGAAATTTTTACAGTTTTTCTTCAAGTGGCGCGTCCACCATTTTTCGCCGTTTCTTCAATATTCCCTTATAGACTTTCGGGTGTCTTTATCTGTCTAAATGTGACATTGTTTTTATGAAAATAACTCCGAAATTACAAAATTTATACCGTCAAAGGCCGACTGAATATTTTACAGTTTTTCTTCAAGTGGCGCACCCACCATTTTTTGCCATTCCTTTAGTCTTCCCTTATAGACTTCCTGGTGTCTTTATCTGCTCAAAAGTGACATTGTAATTATTAAAATAGCTCCGAAATTACAAAATTTACACCGTGAAAGGCCGACTGAAATTTTTACAGTTTTTTCGTCAAGTAGCGCATTCACCATTTTTTGCCATTCCTTTAATCTTTCCTTATAGACTTCCTGGTGTCTTTATCTGTTTAAAATTGACATTGTAATTATCAAAATAGCTACAAAATTTCAAAATTTACACCGTCAAAGGCCGACTGAAATTTTTACAGTTTTTCTCCAAGTGGCGCGTCCACCATTTTTTCCCATTCCTTTAATCCTCCCTTATAGACTTCCTGGTGTCTTTATCTGTTCAAATATGATATTGTGATGTTAAAAATAGGTCACAAATTACACAAATAACACCCTTAAAGGCCGACTGAAATTTTTACAGCTTTTCTTCAAGTGGCGGCTCCACCTTTTTTTGCCATTCTTTTAATCTTCCCTTATAGACTTTCTGGTGTCTCTATCTGTGCAAAAGTGACATTGTAATTGTGAAAATAGTTCCAAAATTACAAAAATGACACCGTCAAAGGTCGACTGAAATTTTTACAGTTTTTTATTTCAAGTGGCGCGTCCACCATTTTTCGCCATTTTTTCACTCTTTCCTTCTAGACTTCCTGGTGTCTCTATCTGTGCAAAAGTGACATTGTAATTGTGAAAATAGTTCCAAAATTACAAAAATGACACCGTCAAAGTTCGAATAAAATTTTTACAGTTTTTCTTCAAGTGGCGCATCCACCATTTTTTGCCATTCCTTGAATACTCCCTTATAGACTTCCTGGTGTTTTTATCTGTTCAAATATGACATTGTCATGTTAAAAATAGCTCCCAATTTACACAAATTACACCCTCAAAAGCCGACTGAAATTTTTACAGTTTTTCTTCCAGTTTTGCGTCCACCATTTTTTGCCATTTCTTCAATCTTCCCATATAGACTTCCTGGTGTCTTTATCTGTTCAAATATGACATTGTAATGTTAAAAATAGCTCCCAAACTGCACAAATAACACCCTTAAAGGCCGACTGAATTTTTTACAGTTTTTCTTCAAGTGGCGCATCCACCATTTTTCGCCATTTCTTCAATCTTGCCTTACAAACTTCCTGGTGTCTTTATCTGTTCAAAATGACATTGTGATGTTAAAAATAGCTCCCAAATTAGACAAAGAACACCCTTAAAGGCCGACTAAATTTTTTACAGTTTTTCTTCAAGTAGTGCATCCACCATTTTTTGCCATTTCTTCAATCTTCCCTTACAGACTTCCTGGTGTCTTTATCTGTGCAAAAGTGACATTGTAATTATGAAAATAGCTTCGAAATTACACAAAGAACACCCTTAAAGGTCGACTGAAATTTTTACAGTTTTTATTCAAATGGCGCATCCACCATTTTTTGCCATTTCTTCAATCTTCCCTTATAGACTTCCTGGTGTCTTTATCTGTGCAAAAGTGACATTGTAATTATGAAAATAGCTCCGAAATTACAAAAATTACACCGTTAAAGCTCGACTGAAATTTGTATAGTTTTTCTTCAAGTTTTGCGCCCACCATTTTTTGCCATTTCTTCAATCTTCCCTTCTAGACTTCCTGGTGTTTTTATCTGTTCAAATATCACATTGTAATGATAAAAATCGTTTCCAAATTACATAAATATCACCCTTAAAGGCCGACTGAATTTTTTACAGTTTTTCTTCAAGTGGCGCATCCACCATTTTTTGCCATTCTTTTAATCTTCCCTTATAGACTTTCTGGTGTCTCTATCTGTGCAAAAGTGACATTGTAATTGTGAAAATAGTTCCAAAATTACAGAAATGACACCGTCAAAGGTCGACTGAAATTTTTACAGTTTTTTTTTTCAAGTGGCGCGTCCACCATTTTTTGCCATTTTTTCAATCTTTCCTTCCAGACTTCTTGGTGTCTCTATCTGTGCAAAAGTGACATTGTAATTGTGAAAATAGTTCCAAAATTACAAAAATGACACCGTCAAAGGTCGAATGAAATTTTTACAGTTTTTCTTCAAGTGGCGCGTCCACCATTTTTCGCCGTTTCTTCAATATTCCCTTATAGACTTTCGGGTGTCTTTATCTGTCTAAATGTGACATTGTTTTTATGAAAATAACTCCGAAATTACAAAATTTATACCGTCAAAGGCCGACTGAATATTTTACAGTTTTTCTTCAAGTGGCGCACCCACCATTTTTTGCCATTCCTTTAGTCTTCCCTTATAGACTTCCTGGTGTCTTTATCTGCTCAAAAGTGACATTGTAATTATTAAAATAGCTCCGAAATTACAAAATTTACACCGTGAAAGGCCGATTGAAATTTTTACAGTTTTTTCGTCAAGTAGCGCATTCACCATTTTTTGCCATTCCTTTAATCTTTCCTTATGGACTTCCTGGTGTCTTTATCTGTTTAAAATTGACATTGTAATTATCAAAATAGCTACAAAATTTCAAAATTTACACCGTCAAAGGCCGACTGAAATTTTTACAGTTTTTCTCCAAGAGGCGCGTCCACCATTTTTTCCCATTCCTTTAATCCTCCCTTATAGACTTCCTGGTGTCTTTATCTGTTCAAATATGATATTGTGATGTTAAAAATAGGTCACAAATTACACAAATAACACCCTTAAAGGCCGACTGAACTTTTTACAGCTTTTCTTCAAGTGGCGGCTCCACCTTTTTTTGCCATTCTTTTAATCTACCCTTATAGACTTTCTGGTGTCTCTATCTGTGCAAAAGTGACATTGTAATCGTGAAAATAGTTCCAAAATTACAAAAATGACACCGTCAAAGGTCGAATGAAATTTTTACAGTTTTTCTTCAAATGGCGCATCCACCATTTTTTGCCATTTCTTCAATCTTCCCTTACAGACTTCCTGGTGTCTTTATCTGTGCAAAAGTGACATTGTAATTATGAAAATAGCTTCGAAATTACACAAAGAACACCCTTAAAGGTCGACTGAAATTTTTACAGTTTTTCTTCAAGTGGCGTGTCCACCATTT
Organism: Diaperis boleti; assembly: GCA_963583935.1. NCBI lineage: Eukaryota > Metazoa > Arthropoda > Insecta > Coleoptera > Tenebrionidae > Diaperis > Diaperis boleti. The sequence goes on along the minus strand of OY757247.1, from coordinate 51,574,704 downwards.
TTTGCGATTTCTTCAATCTTCCCTTATAGACTTCCTGGTGTTTTTATCTCTTCAAATACGACATTTTGATATTAAAAATAGCTCCAAATTACACAAATAACACCCTTAAAGGCCGACTGAATTTTTTGCAGTTTTTCTTTAAGTGGCGCATCCACCATTTTTTGCCATTCTTTTAATCTTCCCTTATAGACTTCCTGGTGTCTTTATCTGTGCAAAAGTGACATTGTAATTGTGAAAATAGTTTCAAAATTACAAAAATTACACCGTCAAAGGTCGACTGAAATTTTTAATGTTTTTCTTCAAGTGGCGCATCCACCATTTTTCGCCATTTCTTCAATCCTCCTTTACAGACTTAATGGTGATTTTATCTGTTCCAATATGACATTGTGATGTTAAAAATAGCTCCCAAATTACACAAAGAACACCCTTAAGGGCCGACTGAATTTTTTACAGGTTTTATTCAAGTGGCGCATCCACCATTTTTTGCCAATTCTTCAATCTTCCCTTACAGACTTCCTGGTGTCTTTATCTGTCCAAAATGACATTGTGATGTTAAAAATAGCTCCCAAATTACACAAAGAACACCCTTAAAGGCCGACTAAATTTTTTACAGTTTTTCTTCAAGTGGTGCATCCACAATTTTTTGCCATTTTTTTAATCTTCCCTTATAGACTTAATGGTGTCTTTATTTGTGCAGAAGTGACATTATAATTATGAAAATAGCTCGCAATTACAAAAATTACACCGTCAAAGGTTGACTGAAATTTTTACAGTTTTTCTTCAAGTGGCGTGTTCACCATTTTTGCCATTTCTTCAATCCTCCTTTACAGACTTAATGGTGATTTTATCTGTTCCAATATGACATTGTGATGTTAAAAATAGCTCCCAAATTACACAAAGTACACCCTTAAGGGCCGACTGAATTTTTTACAGTTTTTATTCAAGTGGCGCATCCACCATTTTTTGCCATTTCTTCAATCTTCCCTTACAGACTTCCTGGTGTCTTTATCTGTTCAAAATGACGTTGTGATGTTAAAAATAGCTCCCAAATTACACAAAGAACACCCTTAAAGGCCGACTGAATTTTTTACAGTTTTTATTCAAATGGCGCATCCACAATTTTTTGCCATTTCTTCAATCTTCCCTTACAGACTTCCTGGTGTCTTTATCTGTGCAAAAGTGACATTGTAATTATGAAAATAGCTTCGAAATTACACAAAGAACACCCTTAAAGGTCGACTGAAATTTTTACAGTTTTTCTTCAAGTGGCGTGTCCACCATTTTTTGCGATTTCTTCAATCTTCCCTTATAGACTTCCTGGTGTCTTTATCTGTCCAAATATGACATTGTGATATTAAAAATAGCTCCCAAACTGCATAAATCACACCCTTAAAGGCCGACTGAAATTTTTATAGTTTTTCTACAAGTGGCGCGTCCACCATTTTTCGCAATTTCTTCAATCTTCCCTTACAGACTTCCTGGTGTCTTTATCTGTGCAAAAGTGACATTGTAATTATGAAAATAGCTTCGAAATTACACAAAGAACACCCTTAAAGGCCGACTGAATTTTTTACAGTTTTTATTCAAATGGCGCATCCACCATTTTTTGCCATTTCTTCAATCTTCCCTTACAGACTTCCTGGTGTCTTTATCTGTGCAAAAGTGACATTGTAATTATGAAAATAGCTTCGAAATTACACAAAGAACACCCTTAAAGGTCGACTGAAATTTTTACAGTTTTTCTTCAAGTGGCGTGTCCACCATTTTTTGCGATTTCTTCAATCTTCCCTTATAGACTTCTTGGTGTTTTTATCTGTTCAAATATGACATTGTAATGATAAAAATCGCTTCCAAATTACACAAATAACACCCTTAAAGGCCGACTGAATTTTTTGCAGTTTTTCTTCAAGTGGCGCATCCACCATTTTTTGCCATTCTTTTTATCTTCCCTTATAGACTTCCTGGTGTCTCTATCTGTGCAAAAGTGACATTGTAATTGTGAAAATAGTTCCAAAATTACAAAAATGACACCGTCAAAGGTCGACTGAAATTTTTACAGTTTTTCTTTAAGTGGCGCATCCACCATTTTTTGCCATTCCTTGAATATTCTCTTATAGACTTCCTGGTGTTTTTATCTGTTCAAATATGACATTGTGATGTTAAAAATAGCTCCCAATTTACACAAATTACACCCTCAAAGGCCGACTGAAATTTTTACAGTTTTTCTTCAAGTGGCGCGTCCACCATTTTTCGCCGTTTCTTCAATATTCCCTTATAGACTTTCGGGTGTCTTTATCTGTCTAAATGTGACATTGTTTTTATGGAAATAACTCCGAAATTACAAAATTTATACCGTCAAAGGCCGACTGAATATTTTACAGTTTTTCTTCAAGTGGCGCACCCACCATTTTTTGCCATTCTTTTAATCTTCCCTTATAGACTTTCTGGTGTCTCTATCTGTGCAAAAGTGACATTGTAATTGTCAAAATAGTTCCAAAATTACAAAAATGACACCGTGAAAGGTCGACTGAAATTTTACAGTTTTTTATTTCAAGTGGCGCGTCCACCATTTTTTGCCATTTTTTCACTCTTTCCTTCTAGACTTCCTGGTGTCTCTATCTGTGCAAAAGTGACATTGTAATTGTGAAAATAGTTCCAAAATTACAAAAATGACACCGTCAAAGGTCGAATAAAATTTTTACAGTTTTTCTTCAAGTGGCGCATCCACCATTTTTTGCCATTCCTTGAATACTCCCTTATAGACTTCCTGGTGTTTTTATCTGTTCAAATATGACATTGTTATGTTAAAAATAGCTCCCAATTTACACAAATTACACCCTCAAAGGCCGACTGAAATTTTTACAGTTTTTCTTCAAGTGGCGCGTCCACCATTTTTCGCCGATTCTTCAATATTCCCTTATAGTCTTTCGGGTGTCTTTATCTGTCTAAATGTGACATTGTTTTTATGAAAATAACTCCGAAATTACAAAATTTATACCGTCAAAGGCCGACTGAATATTTTACAGTTTTTCTTCAAGTGGCGCACCCACCATTTTTTGCCATTCCTTTAGTCTTCCCTTATAGACTTCCTGGTGTCTTTATCTGCTCAAAAGTGACATTGTAATTATTAAAATAGCTCCGAAATTACAAAATTTACACCGTGAAAGGCCGATTGAAATTTTTACAGTTTTTTCGTCAAGTAGCGCATTCACCATTTTTTGCCATTCCTTTAATCTTTCCTTATGGACTTCCTGGTGTCTTTATCTGTTTAAAATTGACATTGTAATTATCAAAATAGCTACAAAATTTACACCGTCAAAGGCCGACTGAAATTTTTACAGTTTTTCTCCAAGTGGCGGGTCCACCATTTTTTCCCATTCCTTTAATCCTCCCTTATAGACTTCCTGGTGTCTTTATCTGTTCAAATATGATATTGTGATGTTAAAAATAGGTCATAAATTACACAAATAACACCCTTAAAGGCCGACTGAAATTTTTACAGCTTTTCTTCAAGTGGCGGCTCCACCTTTTTTTGCCATTCTTTTAATCTTCCCTTATAGACTTTCTGGTGTCACTATCTGTGCAAAAGTGACATTGTAATTGTAAAAATAGTTCCAAAATTACAAAAATGACACCGTCAAAGGTCGACTGAAATTTTTACAGTTTTTCTTCAAGTGGCGCATCCACCATTTTTTGCCATTCCTTGAATACTCCCTTATAGACTTCCTGGTGTCTTTATCTGTTCAAATATGACATTGTAATGTTAAAAATAGCTCCCAAACTGCACAAATAACACCCTTAAAGGCCGACTGAATTTTTTACAGTTTTTCTTCAAGTGGCGCATCCACCATTTTTCGCCATTTCTTCAATCTTGCCTTACAAACTTCCTGGTGTCTTTATCTGTTCAAAATGACATTGTGATGTTAAAAATAGCTCCCAAATTAGACAAAGAACACCCTTAAAGGCCGACTAAATTTTTTACAGTTTTTCTTCAAGTGGTGCATCCCCCATTTTTCTCCATTCCTTCAATCTTCCCTTATAGACTTCCTCGTGTCTTTATCTGTTCAAATATGACATTGTGATGTTAAAAATAGCTCCCATATTACACAAAGAACACCCTTAAAAGCCGACTGAAATTTTTACAGTTTTTCTTCAAGTGGCGCATCCACCATTTTTTGCCGTTCTTTTAATCTTCTCTTATAGACTTCCTGGTGTCTTTATCTGTGCAAAAGTAACATTGTAATTATGAAAATAGCTTCGAAATTACAAAAATTACACCGTCAAAGGTCGACTGAAATTTTTACAGTTTTTCTTCAAGTGGCGGATCCACCATTTTTCGCCATTCTTTCAGTCTTCCCTTATAGACTTCTTAGTGTCTTAATCTGTTCAAATATGATATTGTGATGTTAAAAATAGCTCCCAAATTACACAAATAACACCCTTAAAGGCCGACTGAAATGTTTACAGTTTTTCTTCAAGTGGCGCATCCAGAAATTTTTGGCATTATTTTAATCTTTACTTATAGACTTCCTGGTGTCTATCTGTGCAAAAGTCTCTCAAAACTCTCTCAAAAGTCGACTGAAATTTTCACAGTGGTTCTTTAAGTGGCGAATGCACCACTTTTTACTTATGGTTGACTTCTTGATGTCTTTATCTGTTCTAATGTTTATAATGGCTTCCAAATTACACCCTCAAAAGCCGACAGAAATGTTTACAGTCCATCGCTATTATGCCCTTCGCTGACTCCTCTAACGGCTACATTTCTTTCTCTATTATGTCCACAGCTGATGACTTATTCTTTAGGGACTGTCTCTCTCTCTCTGTCTATAATGCCCATCGCTGACTCCTCTAAGGACTTTCTTATTCTATCTATTATGACCACCATCGATTCCTCTAGGGACTATCTTTCTCTATCTATTATGCCCATCGTGTCTCTTTATTGATTATCTCTACCGGTGACCCCTCTATTTCTATTATGCCCACCATTATGCTTAGCTTACGAGAAATGGTCAAGCACTGAGGCTGTTGGATGTACTCTGGATCCTTCTGATCGATTCTGATGGTCTAGTATGCAGAAATCTCTTCTGATACCGCCCGAAGTTGGGAACTATATTAATTTCGAAGCAAATAAAATACCGTCTACACGTAAGATCACCAAAAAGTTGACGGACAATAAACAGCCTCGTCTGTTGTATAGTGAGACTCAAAATATTTTGTTGCTCCTCTCTCTTACCCCTAAACCCCCCGCCTACCACCCCGCCCCACCCCTTGATAAAAGCATTCCTAATTATGACAACACCGGCAATAACTTCATTAGCGCCAATTAAAACGCGACTTCCAGAAAAAACTTTGCCCGATGCTAATTCAATATACGACCTCGTCGCCGCTACCTGGACGATATTTCAGAAAGTTTTCATTACGAGCCCCGGCTATTAACGTAACAAACAATCCTCGCAAAAACCGCGATAACGCCGTATCATAATTTCCCGTCGCCCTTTATTTGAAATTATATGTGACGGTGTAGCAAGTTAAATGTTCTAACTAACGTTGATACATGGTCTTGCACTTAGTTCACCGCAGGACATAACACTGTACCATTACGTTTTGGTTCTCACACATATGTTGCATACGTGTGGAGCGTAATTTCCTCTTGTTGGAAGGCGGGTTGAGTGTGTTTAAGCATTCCGCACAAATATTAACGAGTTAACACGGCTTTGGCGACGGGGATGACGGGTTTGCAGGGAATAACTGCATTTGGGGGAATTTGCACCGGTGGAATGTACATATCTCTGTATCTCGTGTGATACTTACTTTGTTTGTATTGTTGAGCGCACATTATACATTACAGTTGTTTACAACATTTTTTTAAGATAATTGACAAGTTTTCAGTTTATAAATCAGCACTCCGCAGCGCGTGTTTCCAGTCTCGCGCAGAAGCTCATATTTCAACATTAAGTCTTCGTGTTTACATTTACACATCAACCGAGATCAATCAGAGCGACTGTGCGTGCATAGATAGCGAGGGCATCGGAGCAGATTTAAGCGAGCCCCAAACCGGATTTGATCGGTGTCTGCCGCAGGAGTGCATTCCACGAGGGAAATCATCCCGGACTGCTGCCGAACAGGTTCCCGAGGAACTGCAGGGAAGGACGCTCATTGTCTCTCGTGTGGACTAATGATGTTTAATTTTGGAAGGTCCGATGCACACGTCGGCTGCAGGTATCATGCGGAAGAGAGATTGTGGTGATTGATGAGGAGGGATGATTATCTGATGTCCGGTAATAACATTGACGATTCAGAATTTCTTTTATCTTAGAAGGACATATAAGTATATAATTATCTAAACTCTTTTCCCCTTTTGAAAAAAAGACCATGGTATTGGTCCGTTAATATCATATCAATATTGTAACTTGGTGTCACATTTTTACAAGTCTAATAAAATCACAGGAGTTTTGATTTTTTGATGTTAGAATATGAGCATACTCAGTGAAGTGATCAACCAGAAGATGAAGGTGTTTTTTTTGTTGACCGTGATCCTCCGAAGCCTCAATGGTATCAATGGATGTAATTTCAAACGGGCGTCTTGCTGGACCTAAATGTGACATTAAGCCATATTTTGACCTTTTCCTTGATTTGTTTTTTATACAAATTTCACACTCATCACAAATTTGTTTAATGTCTGCTGTGTAAAATGGTGTTATTTTATTATTTGTCAAAATTTAAGATGTGTAGAATATGCTCTAGAAGCAGCTGAAAATGATTTTAAAGGTATAAAATTTAAAAACCCCATGAGACCAATAAATTATGATATTACAAAATATGAAGAATTAAATTTATCATATCCAGTACTTATAGCTAATGAAATTAGAGAAAAATATATAAATAAATAATAAAATAATAATAAATAAATAAATAGGCAGGCAGGCCACATAACATATTTGGTCCTGGTGAGTAGCGCCACCACCTTGCCGAGCTAAAGGTGCAAATCGGACCGGTAGCTCTTGGCGCACCTGGGAGGTCAAGCCACCTTGACCTCAATACCGGCCGGGGTTCCTTTTGGCCAACAACCAATTGGAACCCTAAACTGTTGTTCCTAACTCAGCAGGGAAAGACCCCCACGACCGGTCCCAGTCGGATAGGGATCAAGGTGAAGGTGGTGGGGTCTCGGAGAACGATTCACCCGTTGACGACTCTGGCAATGCCCATGGACGCTTTGAGTGGACCAACACTCAAAGAAATGGCTTGCTCGACTGCTGCGAGACGAGCGAGCCGCGGCGAAGGGGTTACATGGCAAGGATGCATGCTCTGTGGCGTGAGAAACACCCAGAGCATCACTTTTTCGCGCCACAAAAACTCCGCGACTATGTGGCCTATCTTCGTCGCATTCAATACGAGAGAGCACCGGAGCAGTTGGTGGAGGTACAGCCGGACGAGCCGGAGATCCGCCACGCTGTTCCGGTAATTTTGGAGATGCCTCCGAACAGAAAGTCTCTCCACAAAATTCCACCACCCAAAGCTAACGACGTAGTTGCAGCGGACGAATCACTCGATAGGAACCTCCCTGAGGATCCAGACATCCTGCTCCTGAATGAAATGGTCTATTGAGAGGTGACGAGGCTTTCTTCTTCGGCCCCACGTGGTGAGAGCACTGAGGCTGAGAGGAAATTCGAATGTCGCCTTGAAAAGATAGACAAGAAGATAGAAACCGCTAGGCAGGATATTTCTCGAATTCAGTGTGTGATGGAATTCATCAAAGAGATGAAACCTTTCACACCAAAAATCCGGCGCATCGCGCGTCTTTTTCGCCGGACCCATCATACACTGAATGCAGCGGTGCTTGTTGTTGAGAAGCAGCACTGCATGGATAGAATTCGCAGTCTTGTGGCTGCAAGAAAGTCACTGGTAAGGAGTAGGCGAAGGTTGGTTGAGAAGAACAAGTTTAAGACAAATCCTTCGAGGCTCTTCCAGCGGGCAAACTCTATCCCAGAGAAATTGCCGGCGGTGCAGGATGTCGAAGTCTTCTGGAGGGAAATATACGAGGGATCGAAACCGTTTCGTGAAGACACTCCAGCCCTTGCACAATTTGAGAACTTCGTAAGAAGATCTCAATTAAGACCAGTGGTGTGCAATCCGATAACCCCGGAAGAAATTGGCGAGACTCTTAAGGGAATCAAAAATTTTGCCGCACCAGGCCCGGACGGAATTAATACCTTTTGGTGGAAGAAATTCCGAAGCACGCACAAGCGTCTGGCCAGGGTATTTAATTCCTGGCTTAATGGTGAGCGGCCCATTCCGGAGTGGGTTGTCGAGGGGCGAACCGTTTTACTACCTAAAACGGGTGATTTGTCTCAGCCTCAGAACTACCGGCCAATAACTTGCCTAAATGCGTGCTACAAGATTTTCACCAGACTCCTGTACTACCGAATATTCCACGCCATTAACCCGGCGTATTCGAAAATTTTCGAACAGCGAGGCTGTAAAAGGGGCGTGGACGGCTGCAAGGAAAACCTGCTGATCGATAGGTGCGTCACGCAGGATGCCGTCCAATATAAGCGCAACCTATCTATGGCTTGGATCGATTATCGTAAGGCATTCGACACAACATCTCACGAGCTGATTATTCACTTGCTCGAATGTCCTGCGATACCCGATACACTAGTGAGATGCATCAAACAACTGATGTCACTCTGGAAGACTCGGTTCTCGATAACATCCCGACGGGACCGAGTTCAGACAGAGTTGATATCATTCAGAAGAGGAGTATTCCAGGGAGAGTCCTTTTCTGTTTTGCATCTCACTGTTGCCGCTGTCCGTAGCCTTGCGCGGTGCAAAGGGTTATAGCTGTGGTACACCCGGTAACCGGAAGCATAAGATCACGCACTTGTTTTACACAGATGTGAGATGTCATCTCAAAAGAGGACGATGCGAGTATTTCTATGAAGATGCTCAACTCATTGACGGAAGCGTTCTGAGACATCTGAACGCCGGAGAGACTTACAAGTACTTGGGTGTGGAGCAGTGCCACATCCAAGCGTCACACCAGGTAAAAAAGTCTCTCTGCGGCAAGTACAAAAATCTACTCCGACGAATCTGGTCGTCAGAGCTTTCGGGGAAGAACAAGATTTTTGCCACAAATATGCTTGCCGTTCCGATCCTGCTCTATTCATTTGGAGCAGTTAAATGGTTATTGGATGAGTTGAAGCAGATTGATCGGGATACTCGAAAAATGATGCATCTACAGCGCAGTTTGCATCCAAAATCGTCCGTTCCGAGGCTATATCTTCCACGAAACCAGGGAGGCCGAGGACTTTTGAGTTTGGAGTGTCTTCATAACAGGGTAATCTTGGGTATAGCCTGTAAGATCATCCAAAGTTCGGATCCCTTGTTGCTTCTTGTCAGGGATCACGAGAGGCGGGGAGTCGGGGCATTTTTGTTTAGGGCGGCACAAAGAGCAGCAGATGAACTCGGTCTTGACTTTGACGTTGAGAGAGCTCGGCCACATTCTATTACCGAGCTCAATTTGCTCCGTCTTACAGCCCACGTCAGAATCTCTGAGCAAGATATGCTCATGAGAAGGCATATGGATAAGTCAATGCATAGTGTTTTCCTCAAGAACATTGAAAACCTTGGCTTATCCAAAAGGCATACATTTGCCTTTCTGAGATCAAGTGAACTGAAGTCTGAGACTGAGGGATTCATTTGCGCTAGGCAAGATGGTGTAATTAACACCTTGGTCTATCGCAGCCGCGTGATGGGTATAGAGGTGCCGAATGTGAGCTGTAGGGCTTGCCACAGGGCCCCTGAAACAGCAATGCATATATTCGATAGACCAGACACCCGTGCTGCCCTATGTCCCGAACGATATTGATTCCGTTGTGGAGAACGAAAGGTGCCGAATCTGTTGGAACTTCTCGTTCTCCAACGTCAGGCAGATAACAGCGAACAAGCCTGACGTGGTTCTATTGGACCACTCCTCCAAGCAGATGTTTGTTATTGAATTTTCGGCTCCTGCTGAAAATAACATATGCGTCAAGGAGGAGGAAAAGCGGACAATATATCAAGACCTGCTCTTTAAACTTAGGAGGCTGTACTCTAGTTACTCAGTGAAGCTCGTCGTTTTGGTAATTGGGTGCATGGGAGGCATCAAGGACTCGCTCGTCTCCAATCTGAAAATCATTCCTGCCTGCCGTAAACCGGCAGAGAACCTTGCGGCTGGAATGCAGAAGGCGGTCATCTTGGGGTCGTTGCGTCTGCTCAGGGCACATGATTTACGGGATTTATAGCTACTGACCTCATGGTTTTGAGGAGTGGCTATGATGTACGAACAGGACCTGACCAGCAAGGAACCTCGTGAAGGTCGGAATCACGGGGAACTCCTTCTGGTCAATACGCAAAAAAAAATAATAATAAATAAATAAGAAGAAGAATAAATCGGCGAAGCCGGAAGATAACGACATATAGGAGGCGCCACAGGAAGCGGATGAACAAAGACGATAGAAACCGCTCGCTCAGTCAGGGAAGCCTGGACTCTTACCTGGAGGAAAGGAAAAGAAAGAGAAAAGGGGAGGGTAGAACAGAAAAACAAGAAGAGGAGGAAGAGAATTTTTTTCAAAAAAGTAAAAAGACGGCGAGGTCTCCTGGAGTAAAGAAAACACAGAAGACATCAGAGAAAGAGAAGGAAACGGACACAGAGATGGAGAAAAAAATATTGGAGATGTTGCAAGAGTTGAAGGAGGAGATGAAAGAAATAAGACGAGAAAACAAGGAACTCAAGAGAGAGATAGAGAGGCAGAGAGAAGAATTTAAAGAGAAGGACAAGAGATGGGAAGGAGAGAGAGACTGGTGGAAGGAGAGAGTGGAAAAGCTGGAAGAGAGAATGGAAATCGAAGAGAGAAGAAAGGGGAAGAACAACATCGTGATAACAGGATGGGACGGGGAAAGAAAAAGTCATGTAAAAAAAGAGGATGTAGAGAAGTTTTGAAGGAAAATGTAGAGGATAGTAAAGTAAAAGATTGTTACAGGATTAACAAGGATCAAGTATTGGTGGAGATGGAGGGATGGGGTGAGAAGAAAAGAATAATGAAGCACAAAGGAAAATTGAGGGAGAAGAGGGAAACAAGGGGATATACATAGACAACGACCTCACAAAGAAAGAAAGAGATTTACAGAAGAAACTAAGAAGTATGGCGAAGGAAAAAAGGGAAGAAGGGAAAGAAGTAAGAGTGGGATACAGGAAATTAGGAGTTCGATGTTGTTGGGTTAACAGAAACATGGTTAGAAAGCTGGGAAAAAATAGAAAAACTGTTACCAAAGGAGTTCAAGTGGGAATGGCAAGGGGCGAGAAAGGGAAAGAAAAAAGGAAGAGCAGCAGGGGGAATAATAACAGGGGTAAAAAAGGAATGAAAGAGAATACTAAAAAGAAGGGAGAAAAGTAAGGTCACATGGTGAGAAACGTTAAAATAGACAGTAAATCGTGGAAAATAGTGACAGTGTACAGCAAAGAGATGAAAGAAACAATAAGCAAGGTAGAAGAAACATTAAAAGACAACAGGGAAGAATGTCTGCTTCTGGGAGGGGATTTTAACGGGAGAATTGGGGAAAGAGGAGCCGGGGATTGGGAAGAAGAGAGAGGAGAGGGAAAAAGAAAATCCAAAGACGAGAAAGAAAACGCGGAAGGGAAGAAGTTGATGGAATGGATAGAAGAAAAAGGATGGGAAGTGCTGAATGAAAATAAACAAGGGGACGAAGAAGGAGAATGGACCTACATAGGCGGTAGAGGAGAGACGGTGATAGACTACGGAATAGTAAACGAAGAAGCATGGGAAAAAGTCGAAGAATTCAGAATAGGGGAAAGAGTAGAGTCAGACCATCTGCCTATAGAGATAAGTATAGGAAGGGGGAGAGAGAAGAGAGGAGGAGAAGCAAAAATAGAGGAAATGCGGAAGGTGATAATTAAAGTATGGGACGAGCAAGGGGTGGAAGAGTATAAGAGAAGACTGGAAAAAGCATGATTTAAAGAACAAGAAGTAGGGAAAATGGAGAAAGAATTGGTAGAAATATTGGAAAAAGCAGCGACAAAAAGAGAAATAACAGTAAGAGGTGGAGGAACAAAAAAGAAAGAATAAATGGTGGGACAAAGAATGTGAACAACGTAAAAAGGAAGCAATAAAAGAACTAAGAAAGTGGATAAAGACTAAAGGGAACAGAAGTGGCTTTTTAGAAGCGAAAAGAAGATACAGAGAGACATGCAGGGAGAAGAAGAGGCAGAAGAAGGAGAGAGAGGAGGAAGAGATAAAAGCAATAAGAACAGAGAAGGAGGTATGGAACTATATTAATAGAGAGAGAAAAAAAAAAGAAAATGGGAGCAAGGAGATAACGATGAATGAGTGGGAGGAGTACTTCATGAGGCTGCTGGAGGGAGAAAAGGAAAAAAAGAAAACGGAAATAGAGACGAAGAGAAACCGAGTAGAACCTGAAGGAGAAGAAATTACAATGTAAGAGGTAGAGAGGCACGTGAAGAAACTGAGGAAAGGGAAGGCACCAGGGAGGGATAGAATACAGAATGAGTCGTGGATGTATGGGACGAGAAGAGTGCTAGTGAGGCTGGTGGAGGTAATGAATGGCGTGTGGAGAGAAGAAGGATTCCCGGTAGGGTAGAGAGAGGGGGTAATTTACCCCATTTACAAAAAAGGGGAGAAAAATAAAGTAGAAAATTACCGAGGAATAACTCTCCGAAACACAGGGTACAAGTTGTATGCATCAATTCTGAATGAAAGGATGAGCAGAGAGATAGAGGAAAAGGGAGCATTACCAGACAGCCAAGCAGGATTTAGAGAGGGGAGGGGAACTATGGATAATGTATACATCCTGGACCATTTGACGAAGAGTGAGTTAAAGAAGAAAGGGGGGAGGGTGTATGCATTATTCGTAGACTTCAAGGCGGCTTTTGACAAGGTGGACAGAGAGAGGATGTTTGAGTGCCTGAGGGAGAAAGGGGTAAATGAATGGCTGGTAAGAAAGGTGGAGGAGATATATGAGAAGCCAAAAAGTAAAGTGAAGGTAGGGGAGAGGGAAAGTGAATGGTTTGTGACAACAAAGGGAGTGAGGCAAGGTTTGCCCGCTCAGCCCCTTGTTGTTCACGATGTATGTGGCAGATATGGACGGAATGTTAGAGAGAGCACAAGCGGGGGGGTGTGTGGTAGGTAGAAAAAAAGTGTGGAGCCTGGCGTTTGCGGATGATGTGGTAATGGTGGCAAAGAGTGAAAGAGAAATGAAGGAAATGATAAAGAGTTTAGGAAAATATGTGAAGAAGAAAAGACTAGAAGTGAATGTAGAGAAAACAAAAATGCTGGTGTTCAATAAGAGAAAGAGGAAGAACAAAGAGAGTGATTGGAGGTGGGAGGGAGAAGTAATAGAACAAGTAAAAGAATTCAAATACTTGGGGTATGTGTTCAATGAAAGAGCCACTGATAAGGCACATATCAGAGAACTGGCAAGAAAAGCGAACAAGGCGATAGGACGTGTATGGGGAATAGGAGAGAGAAGGTGGGGAGGCGATTTTAAGAGGAGAATTATGATGTTTGAAAGTCTTATTGAAAGCGTGTTGTTGTACGGAGCAGAGGTATGGGGATGGAAAGAACAAGAGGAGATAGAGAGGGTGCAAGAGAAATATCTGAGGTGGGTGCTAGGGGTGGAGAGAGAAACGCCAAAGTACATAGTGAGAGAAGAATGCAAGAGGAATAGGTTGAGAGTGAAAGCGGGAAAAAGAGCGGTCAAGTTCGAAGACAGGATGGAAGGGAGGAAAGAATGTAGGATACTAAAGGAGTGCTGGAGAGATAAAAAGAAGAATTCAGAGGAGAATGATAGGGAGAATTACTACAGGAATGGGTATGCAAGCAAAGAAATAGAAAGACTGAGAGAAAGAGGCGTATGGATGGATGTAGAACTAAGTGAAAGAGATAAGGATACGGATAGACAAGAGAGGAGAGAAAGAATTAGAGAATCCAGATACAACGGGAAGTACGGAAGATGCATGATCGAGGAAGTACCGAAATATTTGAGGAGGGAGAGCGAGAAAAGAAAGAAAGATGATGGCGAGGATTAGGTGTGAAAATGAAGAGAGGGAAAATAGGTATTGGGCAGAAGATGGAGGAAGAATGTGTAGAATGTGCTATGAGGAAAGAAAGATGATTGAGCATATGTGGAACGAGTGCAGTGAGATGAAACAAAGAGAGAGGAAAGAAAGAGAGGAAATACTGAATGTAGATGGAAGGGAAATTAAATGGATGAAAGAGGTATGGCAGAGGAGGGAGAAGGGAGAACAGGAAAGGGGAGGGGAGAAGAAATAGAGAATTTTATTTAGTTTTTTTATTATTATAATTGTTAAGTTTACTTGTATAGGAATCAGAAAGCCCGTAGGGCAAATAAAGGAAGGGAATCTTAGACTTTGAGAAACATAACTTGAGAACTGGGGGAATCCGACAACTTCAGGAATCTTAGGTCTTGAAGAACCTGATTTTTAGAGGATCTGAGATCTTCCGGAACCTGAGAACTTGAGAAATATAAATTAAGAATTAGAAACCTGCGATCTTGGGAAACGCAATTTGAGAACTGTATGAATCTGAGATTTTAGACAACCTGAGGTGTTAGGCATCTAAATCCTGAACGGATTTAAGAACCTGAAAGCCTGAGAAACCTAATTTGAAAAAAAATACTTTGAAAAAGAGGAAAAATTAAATGAACATCTAGAAAATTGTGTTAATGGTAAACAAAGTGAAATTAAGCCAGATGAAAAAAACTAACATATAAAAAATATAATTCTAACGGTGCTGAACGGCTTCACCCTCATACAATAACATTAGATTTTGAATGCACGTTGAAGAAAATATTTGAAAAACGAAAAAAATCTGAACTCATTCAAGAACATATCCCAAATAGTTTTTGCTTCCTTACATCAAGTATTTACGGCAATATTGAAACAGATTTAAAACTTTGAAGATAAAGATGAATTAATGAAAGAGTTTAATCAAGCACTTATTGATTATGGAAAGAAATGTTATAGGATCCGACGAAAGAATATTCCAGTTGCAAAAATTAAAGAAGTTGAAGAGAAATTCAATAACGAAACAAAATGTGACATTTCAATGCCCAGAAGATAAAGTATTCGATCACGGTCATGGATGGATCGTATAGAGGCGCAGCAATCTAAATCTGAAATTACTAAATTTTATACCAGTTTTAATTCATAATCTAAAATATGATTCAAAATTATTTTTGAAATGGATTTTAAAACTTAGTGAGAATTACTCTGATATTAATATAATTCCTAATACATCTGAAAATTATGTCTCATTTTCAAAAAAAGTTATTGTTAATCAATATCAACAACGCTATGATCAGTCAAAGTGTAAGAATTCCCATAAGCTAGTGTTGCCAATATTTCACAGCCAATGAGTGGCCATTTGTCCCATTCAGATTCCACTGTATATTTCATTAACATGCACCTATACCAATCCATACTGGAGTATTCCAAAAAAAAAACAATTTTCTTTCTGTCGTCTCGACAACCATACCAAACTCGCCCCAAAAGAATCCAACGACCTTTCCACCAATACAATTATTATGACGGGACGTATCGTATGATTACGAGCGAACTTCAGGTACGTTCGTTTTGATTTAATAAGGGAAGCTAAAATTTAAATAAAGCACCCATAAATCCCGGATCGACTCTGCAAGAACGCGAGACGAGCGTTTATTCGCAGCGAGAATCACCAAAAGGCAAATTGCATTACGGGAGGGAATTAGGAGCGGAGCGTGGGCCGAAGAGAAGGAAAAAGATTATACTATCAGAAGAACTCTAATAATACATTTATAAACTGTTGTTGATAACTATCCCCCACAACGGCACTGACTCCGGCCATAAATAAATTTCCACCCCTAGGGGCGCACCCTTTTTTGCTGTCTTAATCAACGGCTCCTTGTCTGCGGTTTAGGGACGTTTGGCTCGTATCGCCGCGGTCTACCTCACCTCCGAGCAAGCTCATCCCCCGAAAGAACACCGAAATCTGAACACTCCACCATACATCTCTCCGTGGATGTTGCGAAATGCAATCAAGCGCCCTCTTTGTTATATCGATATTGAATTAAGGTGATCCAATAAGGAAAATGCAAGGAAGGCATAGAAAAGCTTAGTAGGGGCCCGGCGTGGATGCCGAAGATAACGCGAGCCGGGAGAATATGATAAAAGCTCGGGAATCTAAACTATGAGATAAATGGCTTTTGAAAATAGAGAGGGTGCGTCAAGAAATCCGGACCGAGTATGTGCGCGGCGTTGAATTACAAACACCAGGGGCTCCGGATGTACCGGTTCGGCTAATACTCACAGACGGGGATCCCCGGGGCCGGGACGATTGCGAATCATACGCGTTTCAAATATTTGACCGGAACGTTCGAACTTGTTGACGCAACGGATTAGCTTTGGCGAACTGTAAATTTCCGTTTCGCAAAAACTAGATTATTACGTGAGCTGCAGATGTTGGCCTTTATTTATTTGCTGGGCCCAGTGGGCGGTGGAGCGGTATGTTAGGTCTACAATCAAATTAACACAGTTACTAGAATTTTTTTCACTTCCTGCTTTGACCGGTGCAACGAACAGGTTAACCACGATGGATTATTTGATTGTGTATGGGAAAGAAATCGAAAAAAAAATTTTTCTTCTTCTAAACTTTATTCTTACAAACTGCACCAGACTATAAAATGAGTGAATGTCTCCCGCAAGAGAGCGGCTTCATTACTCTTCCTTCTCTAATTCTTCCATCAAGACTCCGACCTCTTCCGTATTTAATACATTTCACTCTTGTCGAACTTCACGCTCACTTTTACGATCTTCGATTCCGAAGGGTTTTGTTACCAGTTGTTGTCTTTGCGTAACAACGTGTAAACTCTTCCTTCATTTTATCTCCTGCAGTTGTAAAGCCATAAAAGAATTTGCAAAAGAAATTGTAACATAAATTCAAACGCCCTCCGTTTCCAGTAAATAATCTTATCGGAATCGCTCCGAAATCCAGCCGCACAAACCCACGTACAGACACAGCTGTAAATTACAAAGAGTCGATAAAAACAAAACGAAATCTGTATTACCCACACCGGAAAGATGCTTGATGTGACTCCTGATGGCTCCGCAGGCACCGAAAAATGCTATTAAAAATAACAGGATCCCGCATGATGTGACTACGGCACCCGACGGTCCTCCAACGGTTTTTCTTTCGTTGACTATCAGAATGGAGCCACATCCTGTCAAAATAATTCCGAATGTCTGACAAAAATTAAGGCGATGTTCCAGGTCGTACTTACCGTCAGAAAACAATTTAGAGCGAAAAGAAGATGTGACGCTACTGGAGAGATCATTGCTTCGACTGATAACAGATGTGAATGTTTTCTTATCTGCGGAAACAGATTTGATAAGGCTGATATCGGTTTCGAACTGACAGTGATGGGTAAACAAACGCACCCCAGTCACACAAACAATACTGGTTACATTTTCTTACTAATTATTTATTATATAATTTATTGATATTGACGTTACATAAATGGTTCCTTTCTGTTTAAATTATTCTAATTGATTTATCCATTAATTTTAACTGTTTGTAATTAGCGTTTATTGAAACGAAAAAGCACTGCTAGATTTTACATGTTCGTTATTATCGATAATGAATCAATTATTCTTGTCGGGGTCCCCGCGGAGCCAATTTAGTTGAAATGCGACTGGAAATGCTAATTTTATTTACTTTGGAAGTATAGTTGGCTTCACGAGCACTGTTCATCGTTTCAGGAAAAGGTGCTTCGAGAGCGGAACGCCGTCAGGACGTGCCGTGTTAGAACCAGGGGGTCAAAAGAGTGCGGCGAATTATGTAAATATAACGTTTATTGTTTTATTGAATACATATGAGCCTGACAGTAACTAAAATGATATTAGTACAATTATACATACATACAACTTATGTAATACAAAATTATCCTATGTGCCTAGTATGTAGTCATGTTTGGTTTGACGCTGAGCGGCCATCTCTGGCGGAGTGATATTGAGTTATTGACATACGAAATTCATACGGAAACAAAGAGCTCTTTATCGTTACAAATTTTTGATAGAAATTCTCATTGACATTTTGTTCTAACACCTACATCTTTGTACCTATCGTTATATTTACAAGTGCCTAAATAATTCAGCAAGTTACCCTCGAAAATCAGCAAAACGGCCTGTTTATCACACACAAAATCAACATCATGTAAGAATATTATTTTACACAACAATTTCCCAAAAAGAGATATACAAGTCCTACACGTGTATAATCGTAAAAGAATAAGTCAGACTGAAAACAGCAGCATAAGGACGTCTGTCTCGGTTAGCTCCTCGCTCGCCTCGCGGTGGTGCCTCGATCGTTCTTCGTCCGGACGCCAATAAATATCTCGATTGTCTCTTCTTAAAAATACTTATTATCGGTAAAAATAGTCCGGCTCGAGTTCAACGCGTGAACCCTGAGAGTTGATCACAAACATCGAAACGGTCATCGTTCTTGGAAGTTTCTGATCGTAGGCGCGGGCACTGAACACGGGCGTGCTGACTGGAAAGGGCGGCGGCGACGGCGGCGGCACTTCCTAGAACTTGAAGTACTCCTTGTTGCAGGAGCGCGCCGAGCCGCACCACTTCGTCTCGACGAGCGGCGGGCAGAGGCGGCCGCCTCGTCGGGCGTGCTTCAGCACCTCCCGCCGCCGCTGCATCTCGCCGATCCCGCACGACTTGCTGCAGGAGCTCCAGGGGGACCAGTCGCTGACGCGGCAGTCGCGGGGCGGACCTGAAAAGACACATAAGCATTTAAACCAAAACACTAAGTGAACATTGAAACCATAACATTAAGTAGCACTACTCTCGGTAATCACCGCATGGACGACAACCCAGAATCGGCCCATTACTTATTAATTAATTTATGTTAAGAAACGAAGACAGAAGAAGCAAGAACCGGGAACGTGAAGAAAAGAACAAGATCAGCGTCATCAGAAAGTTCTTGAAATTGGAAAAGAAATCATTGGTTCATTGGTGCGACTATGAAAAAAAAGGTTGCAAGAGAAATGTCCTTGAAGATTTCACCATGTAGAAGTACCATGGTTTTAAAAGGTTTTGGTGAAAGGGGTTGTCGACCTATAGGATGCTATTGACGATTGGCGAAGTAGATGTTGAAGTAGAGATCCTTATCGTTGCCAACAATTCTCAAAAAGACGACATGATCGTGGGAAAGTATCGATTGTGCATGGATTATAGACTCTATCATGCGGAAAGAAGTATTTTCACTAGACTGATGAGTAAAGTTGTTCAGAAGATTAGTTCAGAAATAATTCTCACATGTACGGACGACATGCTCATTTCGAATAAAACAGTCCAAGAAGGGCTAGAGAATCTGTGCAAGGTTTCGAGTGTGTTGAAAACCTTGGGTTGACGTTAAGACTAGACAAGTGCAAGTTTCTGCATACAGGATTGAACCATTTAAAATTATGAAATCCATTTCATGTTTCTGCAAATAAAAAAATATACTAGCAACTGTAACAGTTAATGAGTACCCGGAATCCAACAAATGAGAATGCATTACATTAATACATGATTTTAATAATAATTACGGCTTTACGGCAACTTTCCAATTACCAGTATATCATTAATGAACTGTTTGTTTACCTTCTATTCATAATAGGTATTGCGATCAAACTACAAATTTAGATGTTAGGATAACAAACAAAATATCATAACTGTATGGTAAAAATGGTGGATGCGCCGGGATAATTTCAGTCTCTTGTTAAATTATTAGTATTATTAAATTTCGGAAATAATTGAAGGGCGTTGACTCTTACGGTATTTCCTGGCGTTCTTCCTCGGTTTACGGTACTTTTTATGATGATGGTCCTTCGAGTGACTGTAATATGAATCCGCGATGCTGTTTATGATGGCATCTTTATCCCCTCGGGGCACCACGGCCGGGATGGAGGGAGACGTGACGGAGTCGTCTTTCTCGTTACTGAAAAAGAACAAATTGAGCTGCAGTGGTGCTTGAAACTTAAGTTAGTAAATTTAGGACACTTGCAATCTTCAACATACAGGAAATATTGTACAACCATTAAGACTTTCACCTTGGAATACTGAATCACTTTAAAACCGACCGAATTGTGTCAATGTTTAGTTTTGACCATCTGTTATAATAAAGCAAGCGGCCGACGTGATTTACGACAACACATGGGAAAACGTTCACGACAAACGACGTTTCCTGCAACCTCCAGACATGCATATCCCGCAATACATGTCGGGGCGTTGACGCTAGAACAACAATCGTGTTTCTCCGTGTTCACAAACACCTGCAAATATTGCACCATTTACATAATGATCGATTTAAATGCGCCAATAGGGCATCATTATTTCCGCCGTGTTTCGTGACCGAACATGTTTCTGTTTACATTTCGAGTCGACATTTTCGAGCCTGAGTTATTTCACAGAGGAGATGAACGAAACACGATTGGAAAACGATGTGTGCGAGTGCTGAATTTTCTTGATGCTAACTGTACAGTGTGTTTCGATAATGTAGTAGCTTCAAGCTTAAATTGTCACGGGGATGGGAGGGAAAATGATGCACGGCCAACTTAAATAAACAAATAAACATTCTACTGTTGATCGACTGGTCGGCTAACGTGTAGAGAAATAGTGACCGTATTCCGAAAATGTAGATTGAGTTGATCACTTGCCTCAGTACGTGTAACAAATTAATATTTTACTATTCATCTAGAATAAGGAGACCCAAGAATTGGACAAGTGCAAGGAGAAAAATAAACCAATTTAAAGATCATCATAGATAAAAAACAAGCTGAAACAAAGAAAATGGACATAAAAAAACATAACGGGAAACGGATATTTTAATTTGCAACATGGAATATTAAACGCATAAATGGTAAAGAAAATTAACTGTTACAAGAATTTGAGAACTTTTACTTAGATATATTAGCGATTACAGAAACTAAAAGGAAATGGAACAAGAGCACAGAACTGGAGGGCGGACACCTACTGATATTGAGCGGAGTAAAGGAGGAAGAAAGAGCTAAAGAGGGAGTGGGCTGCATAATCGAGAAGCAGTGGAGCAAGTATGTAAACGAAGCAAATGAAGTCGAAATAGCGACTAAGAAGGATGAATTCTGGGAAAAAGTAACTGAGATAGTAGACGACATAACAGGAAATATCATTATCCTTGGAGAACTAAATGGAAGAGTGGGCTTGCAAGATGAGAGGTCAAGAGATGTCAGGAGCGTCCATTAATTACGGAGTCGATTTTGTCGATTTTTCGTCTCTTCAATTGCTTTCAAAACTTTTCAAGTCGCCCCAAGTCTCTTCAAAACAATTCATGTCGTTTCAATTCGCTGTAAATATTTTCAGGTCACTTCAAGTCCCTTTAACATATTTCACTTCGCTGCAAGACATTTCAAATCCTCTTAAATCGCTTCAAGTTTCTCTAAGACTTTTCAAAATATTTCATATCGTCCCAAGTCTATTCAAAATAATTCAACTCTTTTCAATTCTCTTCAAGTCTTTCCAGTCGTTTCAAGTTTCTCAGAGTAGCTTCATTTCTCTTCAAGTCGTTTCAAGACTTTTGAAGACTTTTCAATTCCCTTCCACTTCCCTCAAAACTTTTCAAGTCACCTCAAGTCTTTCAAAACGTCCCAAGTCTTTTCAATTCGCTTCACGTCTTTCACGTCGTTTCGAGACATTTCAAATCCTTTCAAGTAGCTTCAAGGTATTTCAAGTGGCTTCCAGTCTTTTCAAGATATAATTTGAAATCTTCCCAGATCGCTCCTATACTCTTCAAGTATTTCTTCAAACATTTCATGTCGCTTCAAGTCCCTTCGAAACATGGGTTAAGTTGAGTAGCATTGTGCTAGACTTCGCCCCTTAATAAAGTCATTATTTATTTATTTATTTCATGTGGTTTCAAGTCGCCTCAAGTTTTTCATGAAGTTTCAAAATATTCCAAGTTCCTTCATTTCTTTTCAAGTTTCCTCAAGTTGCTTCAAGACAATTTAAGTTTTCTTAAGTTGTTTCCAGTCTCTTCAAGATATTTGAAGCCTTCCCAGATTGGTTTAAGTCTTTTCAAGTCGCCTCCAATGCCTCCAATCACCTGAAGATATTTCAAATCTTCCCAGGTCGCTTCAAGACTCTTCAAGATATTTTCAAGTCATTTCAAGTCTTTTCAAATATCCAATTGCTTTCAAAACACTTCTAGTTGCCTCAAGTACCTTTAAAACATTTCATGTCGTTGCAAGACTTTTCAAATCCTTTCAAGTCGCTTCAAGGTATTCCAAGCCTTTTCAAGTGGCTTCCAGTCCTTTCAAGATATTATTTGAAGTGTTCCCAGATCGCTCCAAGACTCTTCAAGTATTTTCAAGTCGTTTCCAATTTCTTTAAGATATATCAAATCTTCCCAGGTCGCTTCAAGTCTCTTCAAGTCTTTTCAAGTCGCTGCCAGTCCCTTCAAAAGATTTGAAGTTTTCCCAGGTCGCTTTAAGATTCTTCCAAGACTTTTCGAGAATCTTCAAGTCTCTTTAATTCCTTTCAAAACTTTTCAAGTCGCCCCAAGTCTCTTCAAAACATTTCATTTCGTTTCAATTCGCTTTAAATCTTTTCAAGTCGCTTCAAGTTTTTCCAGTAGTTTCAAAATATTCCAAGTTCCTTCATTTCATCTCAAGTTTCCTCAAGTTGATTCAGGACATTTTAAGTTCTTTCAAGTCGTTTCAAGTCCTTTCAAGATATTGTTGCTTTAAGTCTTTTCAAGTGGATTCCAATGTTTCCAATCCTTCCAAGCTATTTCAAATCTTCCCAGGTCGCTTCAAGACTCTTCAAGACATTTCAAGTCGCTTCAAAGTCCTTTCAAGTCGTGTCAAGTTTCTTCAAGTCGCTTTATCTCTCTTCAAGTCGCTTTCAGCCCTTTCAAAATATTTTCAAGTCATTACAAGTCTTTTCAAATCTTCAATTGCTTTCAAAACATTTCAAGTTGCCTCAAGTACTTTCAAAACGGCGCTTTTCAAGTCGCTTCCAATCCCTTCAAGATATATCAAATCTTCCCAGGTCGCTTCAAGACTCTTCAAGACATTTCAAGTCTAATCAAATCGGTTCAATTCCATCCACAACATTTCAAATCTTCCCAGGTCGCTTCAGGTCTCTTCAAGTCTTTTCAAGTCGCTTCCGGTCCCTTCTAAATATTTGAAGGTCGCTTTAAGATTCTTCCAAGACTTTTCAAGTCTCTTCAATTCCTTTGAAAACTTTTCAAGTATCCCCAAGTCTCTTCAAAACATTTGAATTCGCTTTAAATATTTTCAGGTCGCTTCAAGTCCTTTCAACATAATTATTTCACGTTGCTTCAAGACATTTCGAGTCCTCTTAAATCGCTTCAAGTTTCTTCAAGTCGCTTCAAAACCTTTCCAAGTCTACCGCCCCAAGTCTATTTAAAATATTTCAAATCTTTTCAATTCGCTTCAGTTCTTCCAGTCGTTTCAAAACATGTCAAGTAATTTTTGTACTCATTGCTTATACATTAGTTATCTACTTCAAAATAAGTTAGATACAATAATTTTTGTAACGAATCAAGCACGAAAAGAAATCAAAAATAAATAAATTTTGCACATTTAAAAGTTCGTTGATTGTAGCAAGACATTTTATGAATTCGGTCTTACTGTCACTTCCTGTATTCGTTGAACTGACCCTATGAAGCAAATGTCTCTCTTAGACGTGGAAAGTAAAAAACAGCCCAGTGCGGGAAATGCTTGTTTCCGCGCATCGGCAAGAAACGGAAAATAGGTATCTGTAAGCAATGAGTACAAAAATCTATTTTCCGTTTATCTCCCTTCGGTCGTGCTTCATGCGGGAAATTTCACTTTCCAAACACGTTAGGTAAATAACTATTCCAGTCGTTTCAAGTTTCTCAAAGTCGCTTCATCTCTCTTCAAGTCGTTTCAAGACTCTTCAAGACTTTTCAAGTCGCCTCAATTTCCTTCAAAACATTTCAAGTCACCTCAAGTCCTTTCAAAACATCTCAAGTCTTTTCAAGACTTCTCAAATCCTTTCAAGTCGCTTCAAGGTATTTCAAGTCTTTTCAAGCGGCTTCCAGTCCCTTCAAGATATTATTTGAAATCTTCCAAGATCGCTCCAAGACTCTTCAAGTATTTCTTCAAACATTTCAAGTCGCATGAAGTCCATTCAAAACATTTCATGTCGTTTCAAGTCGCTTCAAGTCTTTCAAGTAGTTTCAAAATATTCCAAGTTCCTTCATTTCGTTTCAAGTTTCCTCAAGTCGCTTCAGGACATTTTAAGTTTTTTCAAGTCACTTCCAGTCCGTTCAAGATATTTTAAGTCTTCCCAGGTTGCTTCAAGTCTTTTCAAGTCGCTTCCAATCCATTCAAAATATTTCAAGTCTTCTCAGGTCGCTTCAAGACTCTTCAAGACATTTCAAGTCACTTCAAAGTCCTTTCAAGTCGTTTCAAGTTTCTTCAGGTCGCTTTATCTTTCCCCAAGTCGCTTTCAGTCCCTTCACAATTTTTTCAAGTCATTTCAAGTCTTTTCAAATCTTCAATTGCTTTCAAAAGATTTCAAGTTGCCTCAAGTACCTTCAAAACATTTCATGTCGTTTCAATTCGCTTCAAGTCTTTTCAAGTGGCTTCCAGTCCTTTCAAGATATTATTTGAAGTGTTCCCAGATCGCTCCAAGACTCTTCAAGTATTTTCCAGATATTTCAAGTCTCTTCAAGTCGCTTCCAATTCCTTCAAGATATATCAAATCTTCCCAGGTCGCTTCAAGACTCTTCAAGACATTTCAAGTCTTTTCAAAACATCTCAAGTCTTTTCAATTCGCTTCAAGTCTTTCAAGTCGTTTCGAGACATTTCAAATCCTTTCAAGTCGCTTCAAGATATTTCAAGTCTTTTCAAGTGGCTTCCAGTCTCTTCAAGATATAATTTTGAAATCTTCCCAGATCGCTCCAAAACTCTTCAAGTATTTCTTCAAACAATTTCATGTCACCTCAAGTCCCTTCGAAACATTTCATGTCGTTTCAACTCGCTTCAAGTCTTTCAAGTAGTGTCAAAATATTCCAAGTTCCTTCACTTCATCTCAAGTTTCCTCAAGTTGGTTCAGGACATTTTAAGTTCTTTCAAGTCGTTTCAAGTCCCTTCAAGATATTTGAAGTCTTCCCAGGTTGCTTCAAGTCTTTTCAAGTGGCTTCCAATGTTTCCAATCCTTTCAAGCTATTTCAAATCTTCCCAGGTCGCTTCAAGACCCTTCAAGACATTTCAAGTCGCTGCAAAGTCCTTTCAAGTCGTGTCAAGTTTCTTCAAGTCGCTTTATCTCTCTTCAAGTCGCTTTCAGCCCCTTCAAAATATTTTCAAGCCATTACAAGTCTTTTCAAATCTCCAATTGCTTTCAAAACATTTCAAGTTGCCTCAAGTACTTTCAAAACAGCGCTTTTCAAGTCGCTTTCAATCCCTTCAAGATATATCAAATCTTCCCAGGTCGCTTCAAGTCTCTTCCAGACATTTCAAGTCTAATCAAATCGGTTCAATTCCATGCACAACATTTCAAATTTTCCCAGGTCGCTTCAGGTCTCTTCAAGTCTTTTCAAGTCGCTTCCGGTCCCTTCTAAATATTTGAAGGTCGCTTTAAGATTCTTCCAAGACTTTTCAAGTCTCTTCAATTCCTTTAAAAACTTTTCAAGTCGCCCAAAGACTCTTCAAAACATTTCATGTCGCTTCCATTCGCCTTAAATCTTTTCAAGTAGTTTTTTTTAACATATCTCACGTTGCTTCAAATTTCTTCAAGTCGCTTTATCTCTCTCCAAGTCTCTTCCAGTAACTTCAAAATATTTTCAAGTATTTTCAAATCTTCAAGTGCTTTCAAAACATTTCAAGTTGCCTCAAGTACCTTCAAAACATTTCATGTCGTTTCAATTCGCTTCAAGTTGTTTCAAGACTTTTCAAATCCTTTCAAGTCGCTTCTAGGTATTTCAAGCCTTTTCAAGTGGTTTCCAGTCCTTTCAAGATATTATTTGAAGTGTTCCCAGGTCGCTTCAAGACTCTTTAAAACATTTCAAGTCTTTTCAAGTCGGGTCAATTCCATCTAAAGCATATCAAATCTTCCTAGGTTGCTTCAAGTCTCTTCAATTCCTTTCAAAACATTTCAGTCGTTTCAATTCGCTCTAAATGTTCTTTTAACATATTTCACTGCAAGACATTTCAAGTCCCCTTAAATCGCTTCAAAGCCTTTCAAAATATTTCATATCGCCTCAAGTCCCTTCAAAATATTTCAAATCTTTAAAAATTCGCTTCAAGTCTTTCCAGTCGTTTCAAAACATTTCAAGTTCTTTCCATTCGTTTCAAGTTTCTCGAAGTTGCTTCATCTCTCTTCAAGTCGTTTCAAGACTCTTCAAGACATTTCAAGACTTTTCAAGTCACTTCAATTTCCTTCAAAATATTTCAAGTCACCTCAAGTCCTTTCAAAACATTTCATGTCCTTTCAATTCGCTTCAAGTGGTTTCAAGACTTTTCAAATCCTTTCAACTCGCTTCAAGGTAGTTTAAGTCTTTTCAAGTCGCTTCCAATCCCTTCAAGATATATCAAATCTTCCCAGGTCGCTTCAAGACTCTTCAAGAAATTCCAAGTCTTTTCAAGTCAGTTCAATTCCATCTATAACATTTCAAATCTTCCCAGGTCGCTGCAAGACATTTCAAGTCCTCTTAAATCGCTTCAAGTTTCTTCAAGTCGCTTCAAGACCTTTCAAAATATTTCATATCGCCCCAAGTCTATTCAAAATATTTCAAATCTTTTCAATTCGCTTCAAGTCTTTCCAGTCGTTTCAAAACATGTCAAGTCCTTTCCAGTCGTATCAAGTTTCTCAAAGTCGCTTCATCTCTCTTCAAGTCGTTTTAAGACTCTTCAAGACATTTCAGGTCGCTTCAATTTCTTTCAAAACATTTCAAGTCACCTCAAGTCATTTCAAAACATCTCAAGTCTTTTCAATTTGGTTCAAGTCTTTCAAGTCGTTTCGAGACATTTCTAATCTTTTTAAGTGACTTCCAGTCTCTTCAAGATATAATTTGAAATCTTCCCAGATCGCTAAAAGACTCTTCAAGTATTTCTTCAAACATTTCATGTCGATTCAAGTCTTTCAAGTACATAGTTTCAAGATATTCCAAGTTCCTTTATTTCTTTTCAAGTTTCCTCAAGTTGCTTCAGGACAATTTTAGTTTTTTCAAGTTGCTTCCAGTCCTTTCAAAATATTTTCAAGTCATTTCAAATCTTCAATTGCTTTCAAAACATTTCAAGTTGCCTCAAGTACCTTCAAAACATTTCATGTCGTTTCAATTCGCTTTAAATCTTTTCAAGACGTTTCAAGTTCTTTTAACATATTTCCCGTCGTTTCAAGACATTTCAAGTCCTCTTACATCGATTATTTTCTAAGACGTCATACACAATTTCTATGAAATTCTATTTTCTTCAAAATAATGTAAACTTCAGCGCTAAATTCCTAAAGAACCAAATAATTTAAATTTAAAAACATCTAAATTATAAACGCTGCCGATATGACAGGCCTCACGAATTTTTCAAAACACACGATTGGTAAGTTGAGCGGCAGACAAAACATTTTGTCTACGGAGCAAAAGTGGTCAATTGAGCGGCAGACAAAATACTGTGTCTGCCTAGGCAGCAAGTATGGTCAATTGGGCGGCAGACAGAAAGGTGGAGTACTACCGAGGAATAAGTCTGCTGAGCACGACGTCCCAGATCTACGCAATGATACTGGAAGAGAAATTGAAGGAAGAACTAGATGAAAAAGAGTTGTACCAGATGGACAAGCGGGTTTTAGGAGAGGGAGAAGCACCATCGATAACGTGTACATTTTGAAACATCTAATAGATAAAGAACTCGATAAGAAAGAAGGGGAGATGTACGTGCTGTTTGTAGACCTGAAAGCGGCTTTTGATAGTGTAAAGAGAGAGATTGTGGGAGTACCTAAGAGGGAAAGAATCAATGAGCAGCTGGTGAGCAGAATAGAAGAAATTTACTTAGAAACGGGAAACAGAGTAAAAGTAAAAGGGAAAACGAGTAAAACATTCTGGACGACGAAAGGAGTATGGCAAGGATGCCCACTCCTGGAAGAAAAACTGAGACTAGCACAGGCAGGGGGAGTGGTGGTAGGAAACCCGAAAGTGCACTCGTTGGCATACGCCGA
The DNA here is from genome assembly GCA_963583935.1 of Diaperis boleti. Classification (NCBI taxonomy): domain Eukaryota; kingdom Metazoa; phylum Arthropoda; class Insecta; order Coleoptera; family Tenebrionidae; genus Diaperis; species Diaperis boleti. The sequence goes on along the minus strand of OY757247.1, from coordinate 51,546,410 downwards.
TGATATGGTGCTAATAGCGAGGGAGGCCAAAGAAATGAAGGGAATGATAAAATGCCTAGGAAGATACCTGAAAAGAAAGAAGCTAGAATTAAACGTGGAGAAAACAAAAATGATAATTTTTCAGAAAGGAGGCAGAAGAAAGAAAGAGGAATGGAAGTGGGAAAGAAAAGAACTAGAAAAAGTAAAAGAATTTAGATACTTGGGTTACACCTTTAACGAGACTAACAACGAGAAAAGTCATATAAAGGAACTAGAAAGGAAAGCGAACGGAGTGGTGGTTCAAGTATAGAGTGTCATGATGTACGGAGCAGAAGAAATATGGGGATGGAAGGAGCAGGAAAAGCTGGAAGCAATCCAAGCAAAGTACTGGAGATGGGTACTAGGATTGGACAGGGAAACGCCAGCATATATAGTACTGGAAGAAGTGGAAGATAAGAGTGGAAACAGGAAAAAGAGCAACAAGATTTGAAGAGAGAATAAGAGAAAGAACAGAATCTAAGATCTTGCAAGAGTGTTGGAAAGAGATAAAGAATGGGAAGGTGGAAAGAGCAGGAAAAGAGAGAAGAAAATACTACGAGGGAAACGGGTATGCAGCGGAGGAGGTAAGGAGGCGAAGAAACAATGGAGTAAATGTACTAAGAGAGATAGTTGATGTGGACCGAGACGTACAGAAGCAGAAAAGGAGAACGAGGATAAATGAGTTAAGGTATAATGAAAAGTATAAGTCACTAATCACGGAGGAACTGCCGGCATACCTGAGAAGGGAAAGCTAGAAAAACGATAAAAAAGTAATAGCAAGGTTTAGATGTGGGAACGAGAAAAAAGAAAACAAATACTGGAAAGAGAGAGACGAGAGAGTGTGCAGACTGTGCAGAGAAGGAGCAGAAACAATAGAGCACATGATGAAAAAATGTGAGGAGCTGAGAGAGGAGAGAGAAGATTGGAAAGGACTGGGCTGGATGAAAGGAGTATTAGACAGAAGAAAGAATGTAGAGAAAAGGAGGGGAGAGATGGAAGGAAAATAAAATTAATTTAGGTTAGATTATATATAACATAAAATATGCTGGACAAAATAAATAAAAACAAATTGCTCACTTTAGCTAGCAACTTTTCATAGCAGAATATTACATACGACTCTGCAATTCAAGATACGTGCCGGCCAAAAAAAAAAACGGCCTTGCACTCGATTTGCCAGAGTCGACCAGTTGCAACAGGAAAATGAAACCGGTTAGAATCCATATGGTATCGGTTACAACTTACTTGTCCCGCAAAAAATATAACGCATCCCGTGACAATTCAAGCTTGAGGCTGGTGTATGTTGACAGCAATGCTGACAAAAGAAAGAGAAAACTTACATCGCGTTAAGGGCTCTATCCGGATCCGACGAGGCTCTCGAAGTGGTCGTAGTCGTGGAAGTCGACGGGACGAACTGCTTGTAGGGACGGGGTCGAGGTCGGGGCCGCTGATGAATTTCCTGCTCTTCACGTTCCTCCTCGATCGCCGTTTCGATATCGCTGTTTCCGTTCAAGACGTTTATACTGTTCTGGGTCAAGTGCTCCATTTTTAAAACTTCATAACGTTGATCGTCCTCGGAGTGATGGAACACTTCGCTCAGCTCGTATTCTTTGACCTGAAATTGGTGGAAATTGTAATTTATCAAGGGAGGAGAGCCGAAAGAGTCTCTCGGAAAGTAATACGCCGGCTCTGAGGACCGGTCGTCGATCCGAAGTTCAAATAAAGGACAGCAAGGTGTGTTTTATTTGGGAGATATTAAATTGAATAAAGTACTTTGAGATGTAATGAAAAATTACGAGTGAAACGGGCGGTTATATTTTAATGAAATGCATCGTTTTGCTGCCGTGCTCAGCAAAAACGCCGTATCTGAAAATATATTTATTACATTTAACATTTCTTGGGTCATGACCCGTTCGTAATAAAGTTGACCACGGGATGTTTAAATAATTGTGTCATAAAGAAGGGTTTCGGTGTATAATATGACCTCATAAAGCAAGAAATTAAGATAATTTTCAGTGTTGGGAACAGAGAATTTAAGACACTCAATTGTTGCTAGAGGCTTACTCTATAAGGTGTTCTGTGGTGTTATAGAGCCAACTGATAGCGAATTTGAAGTTTTAACAAATGCTGTCTCAGTTTAATTGCAATTTTGCAAAGAGAAAGTCCATCAGTCAAATACCCTCTTCTAGCTAGCGAACTGCTCTAGAAATATTATAGTCAGTCAATAAATTTATATATAGAGTCAATAAATTGTTGCTCCAAAAATATAAATCGTGCTCCATCCGTTTAATTTTCAGTATTTAGGACAGAGAATTTAAGACACTCACTTGTTTCGAGAGGCTTACTATATAAGGTGTTCTGTGGTGTTATAGAGCCAACAAATTAGCGAATTCAAAGTTTGAACAATATTGATTGTGCGGTGTCATTTAAATTGCAATTTTGCAGAAAGAAATTCTATTAGTCGATTATCACACACTCTTGTCGTTAGAAACTTGCTCTAGAAATATTATAGAGTCAAATGTAGCTCCAAAAACATAAATCGTGCTCCATCCGTCTAATTTTCAGAGTTTGGGACAGAGAATTTAAGAAACACACTTGTTGCTAGAGGCTTACTCTATAAAGTGTTCTGTGGTGTTATAGAGCCAACTGATGTGCAAATTTCAAGTTTTAACAATATTGATTGTGCTGTCTCATTTTAATTGCAATTTTGCAAAGAGAAATTCTATTAGTCGATTATCACACCCTCCTGTCGTTAGAGACTTGCTCTAGAAACATTATAGAGTCAAATGTTGCTCCAAAAACGTAAGTCGTTTTCTATCCGTGTAATTTTAAGAGTTTGGGATAGAGAATTTAAGAGACACACTTGTTGCTAGAGGCTTAGTCTACAAGGTGTTCTGTGGAGTTATAGAGCCAACTGAGGAGCGAATTTGAAATTTTAAAAATATTGTTTGTGCTGTCTCACCTTAATTGTAATTTTGCAAAGAGAAAGTCTATCGGTCAATTAGCAGACCCTCTTGTCATTAGAGACTTGCTCTAGAAACATTATAGAGTCAAATGTAGCCCCAAAAACATAAATTGTGCTCCATCCATCTAATTTTCAGTATTTAGGACAAAAATTTTAAGAGACTCACTTTTTGCTAAAGGCTTAGTCTACAAGGTGTTCTGTAGTGTTATAGAGCCAACAAATTAGCGAATTCAAAGTTTGAACAATATTGATTGTGCTGTCCCAATTTAATTGCAATTTTGCAGAAAGAAATTCTATTAGTCAATTATCACACACTCTTCTCGTTAGAAACTTGCTCTAGAAATATTATAGTCAGTTGTTGCTCCAAAAACATAAATCGTTCTCCATCCGTGTAATTTCCAGTATTTGGGACAGAGAATCTAAGACACTCACTTTTTGCTAAAGGCTTAGTCTACAAGGTGTTCTGTGGTGTTATAGAGCCAACTGAGGAGCGAATTTGAAATTTAAAAAATATTGATTGTGCTGTCTCACCTTAATTGCAATTTTGCAAAGAGAAAGTTTATCAGTCAATTAGCAGACCCTCTTGTCGCTATGGACTTGCTCTAGAAACATTATAGAGTCAATAAATTGTTGCTAAAAAATATAAATCGTGGTCCATCCGTTTAATTTTCAGTATTTAGGACAGAGAATTTCAGACACTCACTTGTTTCTAGAGGCTTACCCTATAAGGTGTTCTGTGATGTTATAGAGCCAACAAATTAGCGAATTCAAAGTTTGAACAATATTGATTGTGCTGTCTCATTTTAATTGCAATTTTGCAGAAAGAAATTCTATTAGTCGAATATCACACCCTCCCGTCGTTAGAGACTTGCTCTAGAAACATTATAGAGTCAAATGTTGCTCCAAAAACGTAAGTCGTTTTCTATCCGTGTAATTTTCAGAGTTTGGCACAGAGAATTTAATAGACTCACTTGTTGCTACAGGCTTACTCTATAAGGTGTTCTGTGGTGTTATAGAGCCAACTGATGTGCGAATTTAAAGTTTTAACAATATTCAATGTGATGTCTCATTTTAATTGCAATTTTGCAAAGAGAAATTCTATTAGTCGATTATCACACCCTCCCGTCGCTAGAGACTTGCTCTAGAAACATTATAGAGTCAAATGTGGCTCCAAAAACGTAAGTCGTTTTCTATCCCTGTAATTTTCAGAGTTTGACACAGAGAATTTAATAGACTCACTTGTTGCTACAGGCTTACTCTATAAGGTGTTCTGTGGTGTTATAGAGCCAACTGATGTGCGAATTTGAAGTTTTAACAATATTCATTGTGCTGTCTCATTTTAATTGCAATTTTGCAAAGAGAAATTCTATTAGTCGATTATCACACCCTCCCGTCGTTAGAGACTTGCTCTAGAAACATTATAGAGTCAAATGTTGCTCCAAAAACGTAAGTCGTTTTCTATCCGTGTAATTTTCAGAGTTTGGCACAGAGAATTTAATAGACTCACTTGTTGCTATAGGCTTACTCTATAAGGTGTTCTGTGGTGTTATAGAGCCAACTGATGTGCGAATTTGAAGTTTTAACAATATTGATTGTGCTGTCTCATTTTAATTGCAATTTTGCAAAGAGAAATTCTATTAGTCGATTATCACACCCTCCCGTCGCTAGAGACTTGCTCTAGAAACATTATAGAGTCAAATGTTGCTCCAAAAACGTAAGTCGTTTTCTATCCGTGTAATTTTCAGAGTTTGAGACAGAGAATTTAGGAGACACACTTGTTGCTAGAGGCTTACTCTATAAGGTGTTCTGTGGTGTTATAGAGTCAACTGATGTGCGAATTTGAAGTTTTAACAATATTGATTGTGCTGTCTCATTTTAATTGCAATTTTGCAAAGAGAAATTCTATTAGTCGATTATCACACCCTCCCGTCGTTAGAGACTTGCTCTAGAAACATTATAGAGTCAAATGTTGCTCCAAAAACGTTAGTCGTTTTCTATCCGTGTAATTTTCAGAGTGTGAGACAGAGAATTTAATAGACTCACTTGTTGTTACAGGCTTACTCTATAAGGTGTTCTGTGGTGTTATAGAGCCAACTGATGTGCGAATTTGAAGTTTTAACAATATTCATTGTGCAGTCTCATTTTAATTGCAATTTTGCAAAGAGAAATTCTATTAGTCGATTATCACACCCTCCCGTCGCTAGAGACTTGCTCTAGAAACATTATAGAGTCAAATGTGGCTCCAAAAACGTAAGTCGTTTTCTATCCGTGTAATTTTCAGAGTTTGACACAGAGAATTTAATAGACTCACTTGTTGCTACAGGCTTACTCTATAAGGTGTTCTGTGGTGTTATAGAGCCAACTGAGGAGCGAATTTGAAGTTTTAACAATATTCATTGTGCTGTCTCATTTTAATTGCAATTTTGCAAAGAGAAATTCTATTAGTCGATTATCACACCCTCCCGTCGTTAGAGACTTGCTCTAGAAACATTATAGAGTCAAATGTTGCTCCAAAAAGGTAAGTCGTTTTCTATCCGTGTAATTTTCAGAGTTTGGCACAGAGAATTTAACAGACTCACTTGTTGCTACAGGCTTACTCTATAAGGTGTTCTGTGGTGTTATAGAGCCAACTGATGTGCGAATTTAAAGTTTTAACAATATTCAATCTGATGTCTCATTTTAATTGCAATTTTGCAAAGAGAAATTCTATTAGTCGATTATCACACCCTCCCGTCGCTAGAGACTTGCTCTAGAAACATTATAGAGTCAAATGTTGCTCCAAAAACGTAAGTCGTTTTCTATCCGTGTAATTTTCAGAGTTTGGCACAGGGAATTTAATAGACTCACTTGTTGCTACAGGCTTACTCTATAAGGTGTTCTGCGGTGTTATAGAGCCAACTGATGTGCGAATTTAAAGTTTTAACAATATTGATTGTGCTGTCTCATTTTAATTGCAATTTTGCAAAGAGAAATTCTATTAGTCGATTATCACACCCTCCCGTCGCTAGAGACTTGCTCTAGAAACATTATAGAGTCAAATGTGGCTCCAAAAACGTAAGTCGTTTTCTATCCGTGTAATTTTCAGAGTTTGGCACAGGGAATTTAATAGACTCACTTGTTGCTACAGGCTTACTCTATAAGGTGTTCTGTGGTGTTATAGAGCCAACAGATGTGCGAATTTAAAGTTTTAACAATATTGATTGTGCTGTCTCATTTTAATTGCAATTTTGCAAAGAGAAATTCTATTAGTCGATTATCACACCCTCCCGTCGCTAGAGACTTGCTCTAGAAACATTATAGAGTCAAATTTTGTTCCAAAAACGTAAGTTGTTTTCTATCCGTGTAATTTTCAGAGTTTGGCACAGAGAATTTAATAGACTTACTTGTTGCTAAAGGCTTAGTCTACAAGGTGTTCTGTGGTGTTATAGAGCCAACTGATGTGCGAATTTGAAGTTTTAACAATATTCATTGTGCTGTCTCATTTTAATTGCAATTTTGCAAAGAGAAATTCTATTAGTCGATTATCACACCCTCCCGTCGTTAGAGACTTGCTCTAGAACCATTATAGAGTCAAATGTTGCTCCAAAAACGTAAGTCGTTTTCTATCCGTGTAATTTTCAGAGTTTGGCACAGAGAATTTAATAGACTCACTTGTTGCTACAGGCTTACTCTATAAGGTGTTCTGTGGTGTTATAGAGCCAACTGATGTGCGAATTTGAAGTTTTAACAATATTCAATGTGATGTCTCATTTTAATTGCAATTTTGCAAAGAGAAATTCTATTAGTCGATTATCACACCCTCCCGTCGTTAGAGACTTGCTCTAGAAACATTATAGAGTCAAATATTGCTCCAAAAACGTAAGTCGTTTTCTATCCGTGTAATTTTCAGAGTTTGGCACAGGGAATTTAATAGACTCACTTGTTGCTACAGGCTTACTCTATAAGGTGTTCTGTGGTGTTATAGAGCCAACTGATGTGCGAATTTGAAGTTTTAACAATATTCATTGTGCTGTCTCATTTTAATTGCAATTTTGCAAAGAGAAATTCTATTAGTCGATTATCACACCCTCCCGTCGTTAGAGACTTGCTCTAGAAACATTATAGAGTCAAATGTGGCTCCAAAAACGTAAGTCGTTTTCTATCCGTGTAATTTTCAGAGTTTGACAAGGAGAATTTAATAGACTCACTTGTTGCTACAGGCTTACTCTATAAAGTGTTCTGTGGCGTTATAGAGCCAACTGATGTGCGAATTTAAAGTTTTAACAATATTGATTGTGCTGTTTCATTTTAATTGCAATTTTGCAAAGAGGAATTCTATTAGTCGATTTTCACACCCTCCTGTCGTTAGGGACTTGCTCTGGAAACATTATAGAGTCAAATGTTGCTCCAAAAACGTAAGTCGTTTTCTATCCGTGTAATTTTCAGAGTTTGGGACAGAGAATTTAAGAGACACACTTGTTGCTAGAGGCTTACTATATAAGGTGTTCTGTGGTGTTATAGAGCCAACTGATGTGCGAATTTGAAGTTTTAACAATATTCAATGTGAAGTCTCATTTTAATTGCAATTTTGCAAAGAGAAATTCTATTAGTCGATTATCACACCCTCCCGTCGTTAGAGACTAGCTCTAGAAACATTATAGAGTCAAATGTTGCTCCAAAAACGTAAGTCGTTTTCTATCCGTGTAATTTTCAGAGTTTGGCACAGGGAATTTAATAGACTCACTTGTTGCTACAGGCTTACTCTATAAGGTGTTCTGTGGTGTTATAGAGCCAACTGATGTGCGAATTTGAAGTTTTAACAATATTGATTGTGCTGTCTCATTTTAATTGCAATTTTGCAAAGAGAAATTCTATTAGTCGATTATCACACCCTCCCGTCGCTAGAGACTGGCTCTAGATACATTATAGAGGCAAATGTTGCTCCAAAAACATACATCGTGTCCATCCTTGTAATTTCCAGTGTTGGGGTCAGAGAATTGAAGAAACTCACTTGTTCCTAGAGGCTTACTCTATAAGGTGTTCGTTCTGTGGAGTTATAGAGCCAACTGTAAAGCGAATTTAAAGTTTCAAATATATTAATTGTGTTCTGGCATTTTAATTACAATATTGCAAAGGGAAAGTCAATTAGTCGATTAGAAGACTTTCTTGTCGCTGTAGACTTGCTCTAGAAACATTATAGTCAATAAATTGTTTGAAAAATTGAGAAAAGGGAATTTAAGGGACCCAGTTATTGCTAGAGGTCTATGAGATGTTATGTGGCAAGCCAAGCGCTTTGTGTTTTTTTAATAAAATAATATAGTTGTTTTTTAAGATGACTCCAAAAAATGAATTTAGGGGTCAATGTTTACTAGTAACAATATAAACACGTGGTCAGAAGCATTTAGTTATACAAATAAAAAGCTCTCCTTCTTAAAATTTACCGCTCGAGCAGATAAGATATGGCGTTTTTGTTAAGCACGGCAGTTTTGCTTTTGGACACTAATCGTTCTAAAGTTCCGAAATAATTTAACTTAATCTTACGAAACATTCCGTATAGAGCGACCGCAAACCCCGAACCATAAACTGCAATTTCGCGCACCCCCACACAAGCACTAACCTGCAAACTACATTCAAACAGCCCGAAAAAGTAAAAACTCCAGTATTAGCCCTAAAAGCATCCCCGCATTATCGGCGATCCTCCGAAAAAGATTGATCTCTTTTTCCCCCCGTCGAGCGACGACTCTCTATAAAAGCCGAAACTCCTCGAGGACATTTCCAGTTCATTTATCCGCGACGTAGACATGGGCTGTCCAAGACTCACCTTAATAAATTGGAACGTGCCGATGGGCGGCAGCCGCTTCAGGTAGGGGTAGAAGAAGGATCCGGCAGGGTGAGCGGGGTAATGGGCCGTGATGCGGTAGGCCTCCCCCTGCGGGTCGGTCGGCCAGTTGGGGGCCGTGAAGGTGAAGCCGTTGTCGGTTCCGGCATCAATCGGATCCACCTGGAACGTTGAAGAAAGTTTAAGATACGCCAAATTATGGCGAGGGTTGCGAAATTAATAAAACTTTCTGGAGTTGTCGGAGTTTTTAAAAATCTGTTAGGGACGAAGTTAATCTCGCGAGGAATTAAAAAGATCTAAATGTGTTTAGGGGCTCGGAAGAAATACTTAAGACAGTTTGTTGGCATTTAACAAAAGTATTGTCTGATTGCTAGTGGGTGGGTATTTGAGATCGTTGACGATACTTATCATGGGTGTGGGCAATTAACTTGTTGAGAGAATGTCACGAGTATTGTGCAATCAAAAAAAAAAAAATAAGAATACATTGTTGCGATTAATAAATTATGCTACCATACATTACGTTCGATAAACATGTTGAATTTATAACAAACCATAATAGTCTTTGACAAATTTTTTTAATCGCACGATACCTCACGTCTGTCAAAGATAAGTAATCATCCATTACTTAAGCGAATTCCGTATTTAAAGCAGCAGATGTGTGTCTAATGGAAACAAAGTACTCTGAAATTATACATGCATGACGCAATAATTCATTGGGAGCTACTCACCTCGATTGTGATGCTGTCCAACCAATTGCCGTTCACACACAGGTCAAAGCTGTCGATTCCGATGAACCAGTCGGGTGAAGGGATAATTCGAGACATGAGTGATACCTGAAACAGAGGAGGTCAATTTTAGAAGACATTTTTAATCCGAAGAAGTACGTAAGCCCCAACAATTATTCAGCAGACGTCCAGCACTAGACGGTAACTCTCGTCCAGCTCTGTCATCGTTTTTCCTTCCCATTAGGTGGAAAAAATTCCTCGGCCATTTCCCTAGAATCGTCATCAACGTCCACCTAATGAACGTAAATCTTCCTCGACTTCCATTTAAGCCCGATCTCATCGCCAGCTCTTTGCATGACCAGAAAGGGCAACGTCGAGAATGCGGTCGTCACGAGGAAACGACTGGATCTAATAAACAATCAATGAAACCGAAGAGAAAAGAGCACTGTCCTGTAATGAGACACACGCGTGGTCACGATCGACATTCGCAATCCACACACGCGCGTGTCCGTCACTCCACTTAGACGCGCTCTTTTTATTGTCTTCAGCTGTGACCACAACAGACGTACGTACGTTCGAGCTCTGAAAGTTTAATCGGGAAAAAACGACACTATAAAATTTACCCTTGAATGGTTTCCATCGACGAAGAATTCCGCTTCGGTTCGGCCGACGCCCGTCGTTATGGGAGGAGCGTTGAATTCGTCGTAAATTCCACCCTCGCCTTGGCTCTGCTCCTCCAGGACGTCGGAACGACCGGTCTCGGCGAAAGCTTTCACTCCCAGCGACGATTTCTGGCCCAACCGGAAGAGACTGAATGATTTGTTGTGACTTCGACCTGTAACAATATCCGAACGTCAGGAGAGGTGTCAAGTTGAAAGGGTCGTAAAAGTTTCGCTTGAAAGGAAAGTTTCGTTGGTGGTCGGACTGTCCATCAACAGTGATAACCGATTCTGCACTGATGTATAATAAGGATTTACATTCAGTGGTAGCGTTAATTTTACTTCAATCTTTACACTGGCGGTTCGAGCTATAGCCACATTTTTAAAAAATATTTTTCCTTTAAATTTAAAATCTCAATAGATACAATAGCCGCCTGCCACTATTTATTTTCCTGATTCGATCCTTTTTTGACGTTAATCAATGAAATTCAATTCCATAGACTCGTAATAGTGTTCTTCCTATATTTCAAAATATCATCAAAAATAGTGGAGGCGCTGAGCGATTCTACATTCCCAATAATTTCAAAAGCAATCTGGAACCGTTTGCTTCCCTTATACGAATAATTTTTAACATTATTTAATTAAATTCTATTCCATAGGGACTCCTAAAAGTGTGTTTCTCTCATGTCAAAATTTCAAAAAAATGGCGGAGGCGGTGAGCGATTTAACATTCTCAATAATGTCCAAAGGCATCTGGAACATTTGCTTCCCTTATACGAGTGATTTTTGACATTATTTGATTAAATTCTATTCCATAGGGACTCCTAAGTGTGTGTTTCTGTCACGTCAAAATTTCACCAAAAATAGTGGAGGCGCTGAGCGATTTTACATTCTCAATAATTTTCAAAGGCATCTGGAACATTTGCTTCCCTTATACGAGTGATTTTTGACATTATTTAATTAATTTATATTCCATAGGGACTCCTAAGTGTATGTTTCTGTTATGTCAAAATTGCACCAAAAATGGTAGAGGCGCTGAGCGACTTTACATTCTCAATAATTTCAAAAGGCATCTGAAACATTTGCGTCTCTTACACGAATAATTTTTGACGTTATTTAATTAAATTCTAATCCATAGAGACTCCTAAGTGTGTGTTTCTGTTATGTCAAAATTTCGCCCAAAAATGGCGGAGGCGCTGAGCAATTTTAAAGTCCCAATACATTCAAAAGCCACCTGAGACTATTCTCTTTCTTTATTAGGACAGTTCTGGACATTATTCAATGAGACTCAACTGCATAGACTGCTAACAGTGTCCTTACTAGATTTTAAAATTTCATCAAAAATGGTGGAGGCGCTGAGCGACTTTACATTCTGAATAATTTCAAAAGACATCAGGAACATTTGCGTCCTTTATACGAATAATTTTTGACGTTATTTAATTAAATTCTAATCCATAGAGACTCCTAAGTGTGTGTTTCTGTTATGTCAAAATTTCGCCCAAAAACTGCGGAGGCGCTGAGCAATTTTAAAGTCCCAATACATTCAAAAGCCACCTGAGACTATTCTCTTTCTTTATTAGGACAGTTCTGGACATTATTCAATGAGACTCAACTGCATAGACTGCTAACAGTGTCCTTACTAGATTTCAAAATTTCATCAAAAATGGTGGAGGCGCTGAGCGACTTTACATTCTGAATAATTTCAAAAGACATCTGGAACATTTGCGTCCTTTATACGAATAATTTTTGACGTTATTTAATTAAATTCTAATCCATAGAGACTCCTAAGTGTGTATTTCTGTTATGTCAAAATTTCGCCCAAAAATGGCAGAGGCGCTGAGCAATTTTAAGGTCCCAATTCATTCAAAAGCCACCTGAGACTATTTCCTTTCTTTATTAGGACAGTCCTGGACATTATTCAATGAGATTCAACTGCATAGACTGCTAACAGTGTCCTTACTAGATTTCAAAAATTTCATCAAAAATGGTGGAGGCGCTGAGCGACTTTACATTCTGAATAATTTCAAAAGGCATCTGGAAAATTTGCGTCCCTTATACGAATAATTTTTGACGTTATTTAATTAAATTCTAATCCATAGAGACTCCTAAGTGTGTGTTTCTGTTATGTCAAAATTTCGACCAAAAATGGCGGAGGCGCTGAGCAATTTTAAAGTCCCAATTCATTCAAAAGCCACCTGAGACTATTTCCTTTCTTTATTAGGACAGTTCTGGACATTATTCAATGAGATTCAACTGCATAGACTGCTAACAGTGTCCTTACTAGATTTCAAAAGTTCATCAAAAATGGTGGAGGCGCTGAGCGACTTTACAATCTCAATAATTTCAAAAGGCATCTGGAACATTTGCGTCTTTTACACGAATGATTTTTGACGTTATTTAATTAAATTCTAATCCATAGAGACTCCTAAGTGTGTATTTCTGTTATGTCAAAATTTCGCCCAAAAATGGCAGAGGCGCTGAGCAATTTTAAGGTCCCAATACATTCAAAAGCCACCTGAGACTATTTCCTTTCTTTATTAGAATAGTTCTGGACATTATTCAATGAGATTCAACTGCATAGACTGCTGACACTGTCCTTACTAGATTTCAAAAGTTCATCAAAAATGGTGGAGGCGCTGAGCGACTTTACATTCTCAATAATTTCAAAAGGCATCTGGAACATTTGCGTCTCTTACACGAATGATTTTTGACGTTATCTAATTAAATTCTAAACCATTGGGACTCCTAAGCGAGTGTTTCTGTGTGGTCAAAATTTCGCCCAAAAATTGCGGAGGCGCTGAGCAATTTTAAAGTCCCAATACATTCAAAAGCCACCTGAGACTATTTCCTTCCTTTATTAGGACAGTTCTGGACATTATTCAATGAGATTCAACTGCATAGACTGCTAACAGTGTCCTTACTAGATTTCAAAATTTCATCAAAAATGGTGGAGGCGCTGAGCGACTTTACATTCTCAATAATTTCAAAAGGCATCTGGAACATTTGCGTCTCTTACACGAATAATTTTTGACGTTATTTAATTAAATTCTAATCCATAGAGACTCCTAAGTGTGTATTTCTGTTATGTCAAAATTTCGACCAAAAATGGTGGAGGCGCTGAGCAATTTTAAAGTCCCAATACATTCAAAAGCCACCTGAGACTATTTCCTTTCTTTATTAGAATAGTTCTGGACATTATTCAATGAGATTCAACTGCATAGACTGCTGACACTGTCCTTACTAGATTTCAAAAGTTCATCAAAAATGGTGGAGGCGCTGAGCGACTTTACATTCTCAATAATTTCAAAAGGCATCTGGAACATTTGCGTCTCTTACACGAATGATTTTTGACGTTATCTAATTAAATTCTAAACCATTGGGACTCCTAAGCGAGTGTTTCTGTGTGGTCAAAATTTCGCCCAAAAATTGCGGAGGCGCTGAGCAATTTTAAAGTCCCAATACATTCAAAAGCCACCTGAGACTATTTCCTTCCTTTATTAGGACAGTTCTGGACATTATTCAATGAGATTCAACTGCATAGACTGCTAACACTGTCCTTACTAGATTTCAAAATTTAATCAAAAATGGTGGAGGCGCTGAGCGACTTTACATTCTGAATAATTTCAAAAGGCATCTGGAACATTTGCGTCTCTTACACGAATAATTTTTGACGTTATTTAATTAAATTCTAATCCATAGAGACTCCTAAGTGTGTATTTCTGTTATGTCAAAATTTCGCCCAAAAATGGCAGAGGCGCTGAGCAATTTTAAGGTCCCAATACATTCAAAAGCCACCTGAGACTATTTCCTTTCTTTATTAGGACAGTTCTGGACATTATTCAATGAGGTTCAACTGCATAGACTGCTAACAGTGTCCTTACTAGATTTCAAAAGTTCATCAAAAATGGTGGAGGCGCTGAGCGACTTTACATTCTCAATAATTTCAAAAGGCATCTGGAACATTTGCGTCTTTTATACGAATAATTTTTGACGTTATTTAATTAAATTCTAATCCATAGAGACTCCTAAGTGTGTATTTCTGTTATGTCAAAATTTCGCCCAAAAATGGCAGAGGCGCTGAGCAATTTTAAGGTCCCAATTCATTCAAAAGCCACCTGAGACTATTTCCTTTCTTTATTGGGACAGTTCTGGACATTATTCAATGAGATTCAACTGCATAGACTGCTAACAGTGTCCTTACTAGATTTCAAAAATTTCATCAAAAATGGTGGAGGCGCTGAGCGACTTTACATTCTGAATAATTTCAAAAGGCATCTGGAAAATTTGCGTCCCTTATACGAATAATTTTTGACGTTATTTAATTAAATTCTAATCCATAGAGACTCCTAAGTGTGTGTTTCTGTTATGTCAAAATTTCGACCAAAAATGGCGGAGGCGCTGAGCAATTTTAAAGTCCCAATTCATTCAAAAGCCACCTGAGACTATTTCCTTTCTTTATTAGGACAGTTCTGGACATTATTCAATGAGATTCAACTGCATAGACTGCTAACAGTGTCCTTACTAGATTTCAAAAGTTCATCAAAAATGGTGGAGGCGCTGAGCGACTTTACAATCTCAATAATTTCAAAAGGCATCTGGAACATTTGCGTCTTTTACACGAATGATTTTTGACGTTATTTAATTAAATTCTAATCCATAGAGACTCCTAAGTGTGTATTTCTGTTATGTCAAAATTTCGCCCAAAAATGGCAGAGGCGCTGAGCAATTTTAAGGTCCCAATACATTCAAAAGCCACCTGAGACTATTTCCTTTCTTTATTAGAATAGTTCTGGACATTATTCAATGAGATTCAACTGCATAGACTGCTGACACTGTCCTTACTAGATTTCAAAAGTTCATCAAAAATGGTGGAGGCGCTGAGCGACTTTACATTCTCAATAATTTCAAAAGGCATCTGGAACATTTGCGTCTCTTACACGAATGATTTTTGACGTTATCTAATTAAATTCTAAACCATTGGGACTCCTAAGCGAGTGTTTCTGTGTGGTCAAAATTTCGCCCAAAAATTGCGGAGGCGCTGAGCAATTTTAAAGTCCCAATACATTCAAAAGCCACCTGAGACTATTTCCTTCCTTTATTAGGACAGTTCTGGACATTATTCAATGAGATTCAACTGCATAGACTGCTAACAGTGTCCTTACTAGATTTCAAAATTTCATCAAAAATGGTGGAGGCGCTGAGCGACTTTACATTCTCAATAATTTCAAAAGGCATCTGGAACATTTGCGTCTCTTACACGAATAATTTTTGACGTTATTTAATTAAATTCTAATCCATAGAAACTCCTAAGTGTGTATTTCTGTTATGTCAAAATTTCGACCAAAAATGGTGGAGGCGCTGAGCAATTTTAAAGTCCCAATACATTCAAAAGCCACCTGAGACTATTTCCTTTCTTTATTAGAATAGTTCTGGACATTATTCAATGAGATTCAACTGCATAGACTGCTGACACTGTCCTTACTAGATTTCAAAAGTTCATCAAAAATGGTGGAGGCGCTGAGCGACTTTACATTCTCAATAATTTCAAAAGGCATCTGGAACATTTGCGTCTCTTACACGAATGATTTTTGACGTTATCTAATTAAATTCTAAACCATTGGGACTCCTAAGCGAGTGTTTCTGTGTGGTCAAAATTTCGCCCAAAAATTGCGGAGGCGCTGAGCAATTTTAAAGTCCCAATACATTCAAAAGCCACCTGAGACTATTTCCTTCCTTTATTAGGACAGTTCTGGACATTATTCAATGAGATTCAACTGCATAGACTGCTAACACTGTCCTTACTAGATTTCAAAATTTAATCAAAAATGGTGGAGGCGCTGAGCGACTTTACATTCTGAATAATTTCAAAAGGCATCTGGAACATTTGCGTCTCTTACACGAATAATTTTTGACGTTATTTAATTAAATTCTAATCCATAGAGACTCCTAAGTGTGTATTTCTGTTATGTCAAAATTTCGCCCAAAAATGGCAGAGGCGCTGAGCAATTTTAAGGTCCCAATACATTCAAAAGCCACCTGAGACTATTTCCTTTCTTTATTAGGACAGTTCTGGACATTATTCAATGAGGTTCAACTGCATAGACTGCTAACAGTGTCCTTACTAGATTTCAAAAGTTCATCAAAAATGGTGGAGGCGCTGAGCGACTTTACATTCTCAATAATTTCAAAAGGCATCTGGAACATTTGCGTCTTTTACACGAATGATTTTTGACGTTATCTAATTAAATTCTAAACCATTGGGACTCCTAAGCGTGTGTTTCTGTTATGTCAAAATTTCGTCCAAAAATTGCGGAGGCGCTGAGCAATTTTAAAGTCCCATTACATTCAAAAGTCACCTGAGACTATTCTCTTTCTTTATTAGGACAGTTCTGGACATTATTCAATGAGACTCAACTGCATAGACTGCTAACAGTGTCCTTACTAGATTTCAAAATTTCATCAAAAATGGTGGAGGCGCCGAGCGATTTTACATTCTCAATAATTTCAAAAGGCATCTGGAACATTTGCGTTTTTTACACGAATAATTTTTGACGTTATTTAATCAAATTCTAATCCATAGAGACTCCTAAGTGTGTATTTCTGTTATGTCAAAATTTCGCCCAAAAATGGCAGAGGCGCTGAGCAATTTTAAGGTCCCAATACATTCAAAAGCCACCTGAGACTATTTCCTTTCTTTATTAGGACAGTCCTGGACATTATTCAATGAGATTCAACTGCATAGACTGCTAACAGTGTCCTTACTAGATTTCAAAATTTCATCAAAAATGGTGGAGGCGCTGAGCGACTTTACATTCTCAATAATTTCAAAAGGCATCTGGAACATTTGCGTCTCTTACACGAATGATTTTTGACGTTATCTAATTAAATTCTAAACCATTGGGACTCCTAAGCGAGTGTTTCTGTGTGGTCAAAATTTCGCCCAAAAATTGCGGAGGCGCTGAGCAATTTTAAAGTCCCAATACATTCAAAAGCCACCTGAGACTATTTCCTTCCTTTATTAGGACAGTTCTGGACATTATTCAATGAGATTCAACTGCATAGACTGCTAACACTGTCCTTACTAGATTTCAAAAGTTCATCAAAAATGGTGGAGGCGCTCAGAGATTTTACATTCTCAATAATTTCAAAAGGCAGCTGGAACATTTGCGTCCCTTATACGAATAATTCTTGACGTTATTTAATTAAATTCTACTACATAGAGACTCCTAAGCGTGTGTTTCTGTTATGTCAAAATCTCGCCAAAAAGTGGCGGAGGCGCTGAGCAATTTTAAAGTCCCAATACATTCAAAAGCCACCTGAGACTATTTCCATTCTTTATTAGAATAGTTCTTGACATTATTTAATGAGATTCAACTGCATAGACTGCTTACAGTGTCCTTACTAGATCTCAAAATTTCATCAAAAATGGTGGAGCCGCTGAGCGACTTTACATTCTCAATAATTTCAAAACGCATCTGGAACATTTGCGTCTCTTACACGAATGATTTTTGACGTTATCTAATTAAATTTTAAACCATTGGGACTCCTAAGCGTGTGTTTCTGTTATGTCAAAATTTTGCCCAAAAATGGCGGAGGCGCTGAGCAATTTTAAAGTCCCAATACATTCAAAAGCCACCTGAGACTATTTCCTTTCTTTATTAGGACAGTTCTGGACATTATTCAATGAGATTCAACTGCATACACTGTCAACAGTGTCCTTACACTAGATTTCAAAATTTCATCAAAAATGGTGGAGGCGCTGAGCGATTTTACATTCTCAATAGTTTCAAAAGGCATCTGGAACATTTACTAGACTTCAGATAGCATTTGTGAAATTCCGATGTTTAAAAAGTGCCACATAAAAAAGAAAGTGCCACATAAAAAAGACACACAAACTGGTTGACATTCCAATACCATTAGTCAATCGGTTAGTTGTAGATGCGACGGCCCACCCGCCCATCGCATTCACATGTCGTGCCATGAACGAAACGGTTTTTAGTCACAAGGAACAATTGTGAAATACAAGAAACGAAATGTGGATGCAATAGGAAAATGGTTGTCATTCAGAACCAGTTTGTCAACCATTCAGTCAAAAATGTAAATTTGAGTATATATTTTGGTGTAAATCTTAAATTGGATTGATTCTCCTCATTAATGGTATAAGGTTTGTTTGTGACTAAAACGCGTATGGTTCTGGCGGTTCGTTGATGAGTGCGGGGGGCGGGTGGGCCGCCCTGTCCACTATACTCATCGACTGACTAAATGGATGAGAAATAACAACCATTTATTGATTATTTTTTTCCTTTAAAAACTAGAACTCACTCTCGTGTTCAATCCAAATTCAAAAATCTTAAGTAAAAAAATGGTTGTCATTCCAATACCATTAGTCAATCGGTCAGTAAGTTGTAGATGCGACGGTTTTTGATATTATTTAATTAAATTCTAATCCGTAGGGATCCCTAATTGCGTGTTCCTGTTATTTCAAAATTTGATCAAAAATGGTGGAGGCGATAACCAATTTCAAATTCCCGATGTATTCACCTGGGACTGTTTCCTTTCTTTATTAGAATAGTTCTTGAAATTATTTCCTATTCTAAAATTTCTTATAAAGTAAACTTGTAATTCTGGTTGGTGCATTTCTCAAGGTTGATCTTTACATCTCCGCGACAAATAGAGTCGCGACTTGCAGTTGCTTCTTCTCGGAAATAGCGTCACTCTATTACAGACTGAAAAATCGCTCCTCATCCTCGCAAAGATCGCAGCACCGGTAAATTTATGATTGCAGCCGCTCGGACCCGAATTCAATAAAGTTTCCAACACAATTAATTAGGGATGAGGCCCACGTAGAGATCCCGTCCACTCATCTTCGAGCTCCATCTTCCCTTTGAAGTCAAAAGTGTAGTAAAAGTTCAAACGCGGCCATAAAAGCATTACCGACTACTTCATAAAAGTAATTTCCTCGTCGCAAATGCACTTTGTAAATTCGGCAAACTAGAGCAATTTCGGAGGAAATTAATTAAATCGAAAAATAATAGTAGCCTAATGAAGACGCATCGAACAAACAACAAAGTTTTAATAACATCCGCCGGAGATGCACAAAGCTTTTTGTCATCGATTCCCTTTTAATATGTGTGGGACGTTATTAAATTCCGAATTTCATTACTTCTGCAACCTTAGGGCGAGTATCAAAAACACATTTAAGGAATGCCGTTTATGAAGAACACGCTTTAATAAAAGTAAGCCATGTATTACGAGAGATTAAATTTTTGCTGCTTTCGAAAGCAAATTCTTCGCAAACAAATAAAACGAGGTGCAGTAATTAAAAGCAAACACGTTTCATCGGCTAATTTCGGTTAATGCAGGATCATCGTTCGCTGAAATTTAATAAATTGGACAGTGATGGATGCAGCGGCAGTTATTGCATTTGTAATTGTCGGATCTGTCTTCCGTGAATTTTTGAAGCGATTTATTAAATTGCGGGAGTTATCGGATATTGAATTTTCGATTGTTAATCAATTGCATGTTAAAATACGAATGGAATTTTTTTGTAACAGTTCTGATTCGATGAGCATCATTATATTAACCCCCAAGAGTCTCTTAATCTCCCATCACCGTGATAGTCGTCAAATCTATCACCATCTGTCGATTCCCAATTCCCTTTCGTCCGACCGATCCTTCATTATCCCGCATTCCCCCCCAAATCTTATCAGTATCGCTCCTCCTGATTGTGTATTCTATTAATTCCAAGCTGACGCCGAGAAATATCTTTCCTCCGTCCGAACAAATTCCTCTTCGTCGAACGCAACAAAAACCGATCCATAAAAATCTCTTAAGAGCAAGCCGGAGCGCAAAACTAAAGCCGATTATAATTAAGAGTTCTCCAACGTTAATTGCCTTTAATTGCATCAGCGATCAAGTCCAATTAACCGGCTAGCAGTCTGTAATTGCGCGAGGAGGAAAAAATCGCGCGGATCGTCTGCAGCTGGCGGCGGAGGAGCATCTGGAATTTGATGGAGTTTGATGGGAACAGGGGCGGCGAAGCTGCGAATCTGGAAAGATGAAAAGCGGCTTGGTCTGCATCTCTAACTTATAAACAAACCAGCACTCATTGCTATTAAATCGTCAATCTAATAACAACAATTCATGTTTTCCTCTAGAAATAGTAAGTGAAGAATATGGGTCTAGTAAAATAATGTAACGTTGGTTCGTAGATTTAAAGCATGCATGCACTGCTGCAATCGAGAGGGCGATGATGTCATCAATGGAACTATCTGGAGGCGCCTAGAAGGATTTATCAAAGACATCGCCAAATATGTTGAGATGTTTACTTGGGTTTCTAATTAACAAGATTACATTGCAACAACTAATTATTGTTAAGTCCAAAACCGAACCGGGGTGCCATAACCCCCGTTAACATTTAATTGGCGCCCACAGTCACCGTAATTAAACTAAATGCCATGTAATCTCCTTTTTTGTCGTCTCATATTTCTGTCGAAATTGCGCTTCATTATCATGTGGCCGCAGCATTTGTGTCGCCGGCAGACTTTAATTAGCCCCTTCCCGCATTTTTGACCCCCTCGCACTTTTTCCGGTTGGGTGTAACAAAACCCAGCAGCGGCTTATCCGTCCGTCCTAACTAGCCGCATTGAAGAAACCAACTCAATTAATTGAACCATCGGCTCGTCCATGTATGGTCAAAACATGAATTATTGTTTTTATTGTGCGTGCGTGTGTCTGCGACGGACAGGTTGCAATCGGAATTAATAAGCGCTTTTTGTGCAGACTTGGTGCGTTTACCGTTACACCCCAGCGCATTCATCATGAATGAAAAGAAGAGGAGGAACGGGGGTGAGCTTTGGTGCCGGGATCGAACTAATTTTTCAAGATGAAAGGGATACTCGGAGCGAAGGGCGATGAAAGGGAGTGATAACGACATTGTTTTTTGAAATTGGGTAATCGGGGGGATTACGAGCGAGATTACGGCCGGGGGCGGGCGGTTGTGTGGGATTCTCAACATTCGGTTATTTGGGAACACCATGCTATCTGTAGAATAATATTTTAACAACCAGTAGATTTTTCGCCGCATCTACAACTGATTTACTAATGGTATTGGAAAGACAACCATTCTTTGGCTTTAAATTTCTGAAAGCAGATAAAAAATGAGAATGGGTTCTAATTAAAAAACAAAAAAATAATAATCAATAAATGGTTAATTATTAATAATTCCAAATACAAATTTACATCAAAACATATACTCAGATTTACATTTTTGACTGAATGGTTGACAAACCGCTTCGGAATGACCACCATTTTCCTAGTGTATCCACATACAGTTTCCTGTACTGCACAGAAGCGTTTTGTGACTGAATACCATGTGGTTCATGGCACCACATGTGAATGCGGTGGGCGGGTGGGCCACCGCATCTACAACTGACTGACTGACTAATGGTATTGGAAAGACAACCATTCTTTGGGTTTAAATTTCTGAAAGCCGATAAAAATTAGAATAGGTTCTAATTAAGATGAAAAAAATTATCAACAAATGGTTGTCTTTTCTTAACCACTTAGTCAGTCGATGAGTATAGTGGACAGGGCGGCCCACCCGCCCACCGCACTCACTGACACTGCCAGAACCATACGATTTTTAGTCACAAAGACACCTTATCCCGGCAAAGAGCATCATGCCAACTTCAAATTTACACCGAAACATATACTCAGATTTACATTTTTGACTGAATGGTTGACAAACCGCTTCGGAATGACCACCATTTTCCTAGTGTATCCACATACAGTTTCCTGTACTGCACAGAAGTGTTTTGTGACTGAATACCATGTGGTTCATGGCACCACATGTGAATGCGGTGGGCGGGTGGGCCACCGCATCTACAACTGACTGACTGACTAATGGTATTGGAAAGACAACCATTCTTTGGGTTTAAATTTCTGAAAGCCGATAAAAATTAGAATAGGTTCTAATTAAGATGAAAAAAATTATCAACAAATGGTTGTCTTTTCTTAACCACTTAGTCAGTCGATGAGTATATAGAGAAGGGGAAAGAAAAAAAGAAGAGCAGCAGGGGGAATAATAACAGGGGTAAAAAAAAGAATAAAAGAGAATACTAAAAAGAAGGGAGAAGAGGAAGGTCACATGGTGAGAAACGTTAAAATAGACAGTAAATGGTGGAAAATAGTGACAGTGTACAGCAAAGAGATGAAAGAAACAATAAGCAAGACAAAAGAAACATTAAAAGACAACAGGGAAGAATGTCTGCTTCTGGGAGGGGATTTTAACGGGAGAATTGGGGAAAGAGGAGCCAGGGATTGGGAAGAAGAGAGAGGAGAGGGAAAAAGAAAATCCAAAGACAAGAAAAAAAAACGCGGAAGGGAAGAAGTTGATGGAATGGATAGAAGAAAAAGGATGGGAAGTGCTGAATGGAAATAAACAAGGGGACGAAGAAGGAAAATGGACCTACATAGGCGGTAGAGGAGAGACGGTGATAGACTACGGAATAGTAAACGAAGAAGCATGGGAAGAAGTCGAAGAATCCAGAATAGGGGAAAGAGTAGTCAGACCATCTGCCTATAGAGATAAGTATAGGAAGAGGGAGAGAGAAGCGAGGTGGAGAAGAAAAAATAGAGGAAATGCGGAAGGTGATAATTAAAGTATCGGACGAGCATGGGGTGGAAGAGTATAAGAGAAGACTGGAAAAAGCAAGATTTAAAGAACAAGAAGTAGGGAAAAAGGAGAAAGAATTGGTAGAAATATTGGAAAAAGCAGCGACAAAAAGAGAAATAACAGTAAGAGGTGGAGGAACAAAAAGAAAGAATAAATTGTGGGACAAAGAATGTGAGCAACGTAAAAAGGAAGCAATAAAAGAACTAAGAAAGTGGAGAAAGACTAAAGGGAACAGAAGTGGCTTTTTAGAAGCGAAAAGAAGATACAGAGAGACATGCAGGGAGAAGAAGAGGCAGAAGAAGGAGAGAGAGGAGGAAGAGATAAAAGCAATAAGAACAGAGAAGGAGGTATGGAACTATATTAATAGAGAGAGAGAGAAAAAAAAAAGAAAATGGGGGCGAGGAGATAACGATGAATGAGTGGGAGGAGTACTTCATGAGGCTGCTGGAGGGAGAAAAAGAAAAAAAGAAAACGGAAATAGAGACGAAGAGAAACCGAGTAGAACCTGAAGGAGAAGAAATTACAATGGAAGAGGCATGTGAAGAAACTGAGGAAAAGGAAGGCACCAGGGAGGGATAGAATACAGAATGAGTCGTGGATGTATGGGACGAGAAGAGTGCCAGAGAGGCTGGTGGAGCTAATGAATGGGGTGTGGAGAGGAGAAGGATTCCCGGTAGGGTGGAGAGAGGAGGTAATTTACCCCATTTACAAAAAAGGGGAAAAAAATAAAGTAGAAAATTACCGAGGGATAACTCTCCTAAACACAGGGTACAAGTTGTATGCATCAATTCTGAATGAAAGGATGAGCAGAGAGATAGAGGAAAAGGGAGCATTACCAGACAGCCAAACAGGATTTAGAGAGGGGAGGGGAACTATGGATAATGTATACATCCTGGACCATTTGACGAAGAGCGAGTTAAAGAAGAAAGGGGGGAGGGTGTATGCATTATTCGTAGACTTCAAGGCGGCTTTTGACAAGGTGGACAGAGAGAGGATGTTTGAGTGCCTGAGGGAGAAAGGGGTAAATGAATAGCTGGTAAGAAAGGTGGAGGAGATATATGAGAAGACAAAAAGTAAAGTGAAGGTAGGGGAGAGGGAAAGTGAATGGTTTGTGACAACAAAGGGAGTGAGGCAAGGTTGCCCGCTCAGCCTCTTGTTGTTCACGATGTATGTGGCAGATATGGACGGAATGTTAGAGAGAGCACAAGCGGGGGGGTGTGTGGTAGGTAGAAAAAAAGTGTGGAGCCTGGCGTTTGCGGATGATGTGGTAATGGTGGCAAAGAGTGAAAGAGAAATGAAGGAAATGATAAAGAGTTTAGGAAAATATGTGAAGAAGAAAAGACTAGAAGTGAATGTAGAGAAAACAAAAATGCTGGTGTTCAATAAGAGAAAGAGGAAGAACGAAGAGAGTGATTGGAGGTGGGAGGGAGAAGTAACAGAACAAGTAAAAGATTTCAAATACTTGGGGTATGTGTTCAATGAAAGAGCCACAGATAAGGCACATATTAGAGAACTGGCAAGAAAAGCGAACAAGGTGATAGGGTGTGTATGGGGAATAGGAGAGAGAAGGTGGGGAGGCGATTTTAAGAGGAGAATGATGATGTTTGAAAGTCTTATTGAAAGCGTGTTGTTGTACGGAGCAGAGGTATGGGGATGGAAAGAACAAGAGGAGATAGAGAGGGTGCAAGAGAAATATCTGAGGTGGATGCTAGGGGTGGAGAGAGAAACGCCAGGGTGCATAGTGAGAGAAGAATGCAAGAGGAATAGGTTGAGAGTGAGAGCGCGAAAATCGAAGACAGGATGGAAGGGAGGAAAGAATGTAGGATACTAAAGGAGTGCTGGAGAGAAAAAAAGAAGAATTCAGAGGAGAATTACTACAGGAGGAATGGGTATGCAAGCAAAGAAATAGAGAGACTGAGAGAAAGAGGCGTGTGGTTGAATGTAGAACTAAGTGAAAGAGATAAGAATACGGATAGACAAGAGAGGAGAGAAAGAATTAGAGAATCCAGATACAACGGGAAGTACGGAAGATGCATGATCGAGGACGTACCGAAGTATTTGAGGAGGGAGAGCGAGAAAGAAAGAAAGATGATGGCGAGGTTTAGGTGCGGAAATGAGGAGAGGGAAAATAGGTATTGGGCAGAAGATGGAGGAAGAATGTGTAGAATGTGCTATGAGGAAAGAGAGACGATTGAGCATATGTGGAACGAGTGCAGTGAGATGAAACAAAGAGAGACGAAGTACTGAATGTAGATGGAAGGGAAATTAAATGGATGAAAGAGGTATGGAAGAGGAGGGAGAAGGGAGAAGAAATAGAGAATTTTATTTAGTTTTTTTATTATTATAATTGTTAAGTTTACTTGTATATGTATAGGAATCAGAAAGCCCGTAGGGCAAATAAAGATTTATATGGTTGTCATTTCTCAACCACTTAGTCAGTCGATGAGTTTAGTGGACAGGGAGATATCCGTAATTTGAAATAAGATCCTTAAAGAGCTAGAAATTGATTTTTCACTTCTTTATTAACAATCAAAGGCTTAACAAAATTAGAAACACAAATAAAACAAGGAAAGATTTTTTTTTCGAATTTCGGAAGAAGGGACTCCCCATCTCGTACACTGCAGCTCTCCATATTTTACATTTACAATTCCCTCTTAGACACAACTTCTGTGGCCCGCCCCCACCCCTCCCGGTTTCTGTTTACATCAAAACTTTCCGGGCAAACTTTCCACAAAATAAAGAACGCTCAGTACAAGAAACCGGCCATCGGTTCAGTATTCCGCGGTCGTTCCTTCCATTTTCCAACTCTTCAAGCTGTTAAACTTCCGCTCTCCTCGCGATACTTTTTGAAATTTTCGAAGGAGATTTACGACGGCGTGGCCATCGGAGACCTGCTTTATCTCCACGATCCGGATCGAATTTCATATCGCAAAGTTCGGTGCCGGCGTGTAAACAGACGAACTAATGGTGGTGGGTAGCAGACAAAGGTTTTTCTGTCAGAAAGTAAATTAATTTACGACGAGCGGTGTCACGTAATTGCAGTTTTGGATGCGACAGGACAATGTCGCGTTACGCCCTCTGCCACAGCGGCGAAAAGAACTGCAGTCATTTGTACAGCATTTTTGTTATATCCGATGTGGAATTACGAGCTCGTGCGAGATATTTTGCAGTGTTACCGCTGCTGTTCTAGAAACACGTGTTGGGTGGAAATTCGCCGGAAACCGGACTCTGGTATATTGTATTTTCTGTTTTATTAATAAGGTGGAGTTATTATGGTGACGAACACACGTTTCGGTGTCGACGCTGCTGAAATTGACTGATACAAAGACACATTGTGACGACCAAATCTATACGCCCTCAAGGAGAATTTTAAGAAAAATATCTGCACAATTTCCTCTACTTTATAAATAACATTCCGAACTGGCTTCCACTAGTTTAATTTTAAGCCAGGCCGGTGGATGGAAGCTGGAAACAACAGGAAACGCCCGATTTGCTTTATTTTCAAAATGCTGCCCGTTAAGAGGATCAGGTAGAAGCAGCAGTTAACTCAAAACATTCCCGGCTTTGAGTAGTTTCCCGCAGACATCGATCTATTTCTGGCATCTCCGATGCTGGGGACTTAAAGGCTTTGGCTGGAACTGTAGTATTCATTTCTCTGTGTGGAATTATTTCAACGACAATATTGGTCTCCCCAAATTTGACGTAATAACAAATAATTGTGCTTTATTCTCAAAACGGTAAATTTTGGAAGCTTCCAATGACTAAAGTAGGTAGTAGAAGAAAAAAATTATCGCAGTAGCAACAGGCGAAAGCAGGCCCCGCGATATCGTTTCCTTCTTTCAGTTATTAAGACGACGAATCCAAAATAAAAGCACAGTTAAGGCGAACCGGAAATTATACGTTTCCTATCGCTGCTTTCGAGGAAGTGCTCCTCGTCTATTCTTCAAAAATCACCCCCAGCTCACGGCTCATATTTACACCCCACTTGCCCCAGTCCCCCAGTGCGCTCAAACAAGTTTCTTGTAATTTAAAATGCATGCAACTTCTGAGTATTGTGTTTGCATAATTTCCCAAGGGCTGGCGATGCCACAGTTCTGCATAGTTCCTAAAACTTCCGACTTCGGTTTGACCACTCCGCCATCTATTGACCCACGCGCGATGGGAGGAGATGCAAATCGGGTAAAATGACAATGTGTACAAAGCCTATTTACTTTTTCCTCACAAATCAAAAATCCGCACCCCATAAATCGGGCGATTTTTAAAAACCGGGATCAGATACGCGGCCCGAATAAAGTGGTCTCGAAAAGAACTTTACTTACAGATAGTGGTCGAGGTTGGTAGAAGTGTCATAAATATTACGTAAATGTTTCCACCGTACATGTTCAGCAATTTTAAAACAACTTTTACGGCAAAACATGATTTACGACGCGCGTTCCGACCGGGTACGTCGGCAAAAAAATGTCAACAATAAAATGGCCCCATAAACTCTCATAATGGCCGCCGTAACTGAATTTCGAAGCCGTCAAAACAGCGCGGACCGATTTTATTAATTTCGAGGGGTGCGGGAGGGGGAGGAGATGATCGAATCGTACATTGTCCGAAATGGCGATTGAGTGGAACAAATGTGGGTGTTCAATCGGTTTTGAGCACTCGGTGGGCGGTGGTAGAACACACTAATTATTATCGATTGGACTACAGCCCTCAGTCAGTTTGAAACGGAATTAAAACAAATTAATGTTTCGTTTCCAGAAAATAAAACTTTCTCATCAATCAAACCGTTCCTCTGGCGGAAAATCACCTCCGCAGCAAAATTAATAAAAAGAAAAAAGGGATAAATGATCCGATATGGGAATGAGAACAAAGTGAGGGTGGCGTTTATGCTTTTCTTTATTTTCCTTTGTCCGATTTATTGTTTTAATTAAATTCCATGTTGCGGCGGCTCGAATAACATCAACACTTAACCGTTTTCACTAATTATGCCCAAACGGCCGCAGTTGTTGAAAAAAAGCGGCGACTTTCATTTCGCAACTGTTGCCACAAAGCGCTGTTATTTTAAGAGTTTTAATCTGAATTGTTGTTGATTACGTTTGAGGGGCAGTAGTGGAGGGCAAACAATGGCAGGTGCTTGCTTTTAATTAAAGTTTTTACGGGAGATAAGCACTTCATAGCGTTAATTGCCACTATTACGACGCTGCGAGCTTAAAGAACTTCTTTACAAATTACATTGTTGGGTAAATAACATGAAAAATTAAAGTGACAAAGTAAGGAAAGTTTAATTGTCATGCCGGCTTTGATCAGCTAAATTAGTAAATGTGGTGCTCGGTTGCGCAGCCAAGCAAACACATGATAACTACTTGCAGTACATAAATTTTTAACTAACGGACCTCCGGGATCCCCTTCATCACAACAATTCGGTCGCAGAAAAAAAAACTTCTTAAAACTACTTCGTTACGAGACAACAGCAATACCGGATCCTCTTTAAAACTTAAACCGTCTCTTAAAATTTTTCTAAAATTCCTACAATCCTCCATGATTACATCCTCATATTAGCGAAACCAATAACAAAGAATAGTTTTCTATTGGTGTGTCAAATTTGGGGTTCCAGCTTTGACAATTATCGAAATACAAAATTGAATTAAAATTTTAGAATGGAAGAAAAAGGTGCAAAATTCGTAAAAGATGAACTGCTCAAGAGTGGCTATTAATATTAACGACAGTAATAACGAAGAACTCCCTTTGTAGGTGTGTCAAATTTTAAGAGAAAATCTTTGACAATTATTCCAATACGCAATAATTGACAAGAAATGCTTGAAAGGAATAAAAACAGAACATTTTTCTAAAATTCGTAAAAAATATACCGTCTATGATTACCTCCTGATATTAACGAAAACAATAACAAAGCATTGTTTTCAATTGGTGTGTCAAATTTTATGACTTCAGCTTTGACAATTATCGAAATACAAAATTGAATTAAAATTTTGGAATAGAAGAAAGATCTAAACGTTTCCAAAATTCGTAAAAGATGAACTGCTCAAGAGTGGCTCCTAATAGTAACGACAGTAATAACGAAGAACTTCCTTTGTAGGTGTGTCAAATTTCAGGAGAAAATCTTTGACAATTATTCCAATACGCAATTGACAAAAAATGCTTGAAAGGAATAAAAACAGAACATTCTTCTAAAATTCGTAAAAAATATACCGTCCATGATTACCTCTTGATATTAACGAAAAAAATAACAAAGCATTGTTTTCGATTGGTGTGTCAAAATTTATGACTTCAGCTTTGAGAATTATCGAAATACAAAATTGAATTAAAATTTTGAAATAGAAGAAAAATGTAAACGTTTCCAAAATTCGTCAAAGATGAACTGTTCAAGAGTGGCTCCTAATAGTAACGGTAGTAATAACGAAGAACTTCCTTTGTAACTGTGTCAAATTTTGGGAGAAAATCTTTGACAATTATTCCAATACGCAATTGACAAGAAATGCTTGAAAAGAATAAAAACAGAACATTTTTATAAAATTCATAAAAAATAAACCGTCAATGATTACCTCCTGATTTTAACGAAAACAATAACAAAGCACTGTTTTCTATTGGTGTGTCAAATTTGAAGATTTCAGCTTTGACAATTATCGAAATACAGAATTGAATTAAAATTTTGGAATAGAAGAAAAATGTGAACGTTTCCAAAATTCGTAAAAGATGAACTGCTCAAGAGTGGCTCCTAATATTAACGACAGTAATAACGAAGAACTTCCTTTTTAGGTGTGTCAAATTGCAGGAGAAAATCTTTGACAATTATTCCAATACGCAATAATTGACAAGAAATGCTTGAACGGAATAAAAACAGAAAATGTTTCTAAAATTCATAAAAAATAAAACGTCCAAGATTACCTCCTGATATTAACGAAAACAATAACAAAGCATTGTTTTCTATTGGTGTGTCAGATTTGAGGATTTCAGCTTTGACAATAATTATCGAAATACAAAATTGAATTAAAATTTTGGAATAGAAGAAAAATGTGAACGTTTCCAAAATTCGTAAAAGATGAACTGCTCAAGAGTGGCTCCTAATAGTAACGACAGTAATAACGAAGAACTTCCTTTGTAGGTGTGTCAAATTTCAGGAGAAAATCTTTTGACAATTATTCCAAAGCGCAATTGACAAGAAATGCTTGAAAGGAATCAAAATAGAACATTCTTCTAAAATTCGTAAAAAATATACCGTCCATGATTACCTCCTGATATTAACGAAAACAATAGTAAAGCATTGTTTTCGAGTGGTGTGTCAAATTTGAGGATTTCAGCTTTGACAATTATCGAAATACAAAATTGAATTAAAATTTTGGAATAGAAGAAAAATGTAAACGTTTCCAAAATTCGTAAAAGATGAACTGCTCAAGAGTGGCTCCTAATATTAACGACAGTAATAACGAAGAACTTCCTTTGTCGGTGTGTCAAATTTGAGGAGAGAATCTTTGACAATTATTCCAATACGCAATAATTGACAAGAAATGCTTGAAAGGAATAAAAACAGAAAATTTTTCTAAAATTCATAGAAAATAAACCGTCCATGATTACCTCCTAATATTAACGAAAACAATAACAAAGCATTGTTTTCTATTGGTGTGTCAAATTTGAGGATTTCAGCTTTGACAATCATCGAAATACAAAATTGAATTAAAATTTTGGAATAGAAGAAAAATGTGAACGTTTCCAAAATTCGTAAAAGATGAACTGCTCAAGAGTGGCTCCTAATAGTAACGACAGTAATAACGAAGAACTTCCTTTGTAGGTGTGTCAAATTTCAGGAGAAAATCTTTTGACAATTATTCCAAAGCGCAATTGACAAGAAATGCTTGAAAGGAATCAAAATAGAACATTCTTCTAAAATTCGTAAAAAATATACCGTCCATGATTACCTCCTGATATTAACGAAAACAATAGTAAAGCATTGTTTTCGAGTGGTGTGTCAAATTTGAGGATTTCAGCTTTGACAATTATCGAAATACAAAATTGAATTAAAATTTTGGAATAGAAGAAAAATGTAAACGTTTCCAAAATTCGTAAAAGATGAACTGCTCAAGAGTGGCTCCTAATATTAACGACAGTAATAACGAAGAACTTCCTTTGTCGGTGTGTCAAATTTGAGGAGAGAATCTTTGACAATTATTCCAATACGCAATAATTGACAAGAAATGCTTGAAAGGAATAAAAACAGAAAATTTTTCTAAAATTCATAGAAAATAAACCGTCCATGATTACCTCCTAATATTAACGAAAACAATAACAAAGCATTGTTTTCTATTGGTGTGTCAAATTTGAGGATTTCAGCTTTGACAATCATCGAAATACAAAATTGAATTAAAATTTTGGAATAGAAGAAAAATGTGAACGTTTCCAAAATTCGTAAAAGATGAACTGCTCAAGAGTGGCTCCTAATAGTAACGACAGTAATAACGAAGAACTTCCTTTGTAGGTGTGTCAAATTTCAGGAGAAAATCTTTTGACAATTATTCCAAAGCGCAATTGACAAGAAATGCTTGAAAGGAATCAAAATAGAACATTCTTCTAAAATTCGTAAAAAATATACCGTCCATGATTACCTCCTGATATTAACGAAAACAATAGTAAAGCATTGTTTTCGAGTGGTGTGTCAAATTTGAGGATTTCAGCTTTGACAATTATCGAAATACAAAATTGAATTAAAATTTTGGAATAGAAGAAAAATGTAAACGTTTCCAAAATTCGTAAAAGATGAACTGCTCAAGAGTGGCTCCTAATATTAACGACAGTAATAACGAAGAACTTCCTTTGTCGGTGTGTCAAATTTGAGGAGAGAATCTTTGACAATTATTCCAATACGCAATAATTGACAAGAAATGCTTGAAAGGAATAAAAACAGAAAATTTTTCTAAAATTCATAGAAAATAAACCGTCCATGATTACCTCCTAATATTAACGAAAACAATAACAAAGCATTGTTTTCTATTGGTGTGTCAAATTTGAGGATTTCAGCTTTGACAATCATCGAAATACAAAATTGAATTAAAATTTTGGAATAGAAGAAAAATGTGAACGTTTCCAAAATTCGTAAAAGATGAACTGCTCAAGAGTGGCTCCTAATAGTAACGACAGTAATAACGAAGAACTTCCTTTGTAGGTGTGTCAAATTTCAGGAGAAAATCTTTTGACAATTATTCCAAAGCGCAATTGACAAGAAATGCTTGAAAGGAATCAAAATAGAACATTCTTCTAAAATTCGTAAAAAATATACCGTCCATGATTACCTCCTGATATTAACGAAAACAATAGTAAAGCATTGTTTTCGAGTGGTGTGTCAAATTTGAGGATTTCAGCTTTGACAATTATCGAAATACAAAATTGAATTAAAATTTTGGAATAGAAGAAAAATGTAAACGTTTCCAAAATTCGTAAAAGATGAACTGCTCAAGAGTGGCTCCTAATATTAACGACAGTAATAACGAAGAACTTCCTTTGTCGGTGTGTCAAATTTGAGGAGAGAATCTTTGACAATTATTCCAATACGCAATAATTGACAAGAAATGCTTGAAAGGAATAAAAACAGAAAATTTTTCTAAAATTCATAGAAAATAAACCGTCCATGATTACCTCCTAATATTAACGAAAACAATAACAAAGCATTGTTTTCTATTGGTGTGTCAAATTTGAGGATTTCAGCTTTGACAATCATCGAAATACAAAATTGAATTAAAATTTTGGAATAGAAGAAAAATGTGAACGTTTCCAAAATTCGTAAAAGATGAACTGCTCAAGAGTGGCTCCTAATAGTAACGACAGTAATAACGAAGAACTTCCTTTGTAGGTGTGTCAAATTTCAGGAGAAAATCTTTTGACAATTATTCCAAAGCGCAATTGACAAGAAATGCTTGAAAGGAATCAAAATAGAACATTCTTCTAAAATTCGTAAAAAATATACCGTCCATGATTACCTCCTGATATTAACGAAAACAATAGTAAAGCATTGTTTTCGAGTGGTGTGTCAAATTTGAGGATTTCAGCTTTGACAATTATCGAAATACAAAATTGAATTAAAATTTTGGAATAGAAGAAAAATGTAAACGTTTCCAAAATTCGTAAAAGATGAACTGCTCAAGAGTGGCTCCTAATATTAACGACAGTAATAACGAAGAACTTCCTTTGTCGGTGTGTCAAATTTGAGGAGAGAATCTTTGACAATTATTCCAATACGCAATAATTGACAAGAAATGCTTGAAAGGAATAAAAACAGAAAATTTTTCTAAAATTCATAGAAAATAAACCGTCCATGATTACCTCCTAATATTAACGAAAACAATAACAAAGCATTGTTTTCTATTGGTGTGTCAAATTTGAGGATTTCAGCTTTGACAATCATCGAAATACAAAATTGAATTAAAATTTTGGAATAGAAGAAAAATGTGAACGTTTCCAAAATTCGTAAAAGATGAACTGCTCAAGAGTGGCTCCTAATATTAACGACAGTAATAACGAAGAACTTCCTTTGTCGGTGTGTCAAATTTGAGGAGAGAATCTTTGACAATTATTCCAATACGCAATTGAGAAGAAATGCTCGAATGGAAAGAAAAACAGTATAAAATATTTTCCTAGAATTCATAGAAAATAGACTGTCCATGATTACTCCCTGATAGTAGGGAAGTCAATAACAAAGAAGAGTTTTCTATTGGTGTGTCAAATTTGGGGTTCCAGCTTTGACAATTATCGAAACACAAAATTGAATTACAATTTTGGAATGGAAGAAAAAGTTGAACGTTTCCAAAATTCGTAAAAGATGAACTGTGTTCAAGAGTGGCTACTAGTATTAACGACAGTAATAACGAAAAATTTTCTTCATAGGTGTGTCAAATTTGAGGAGAAAATATTTGACAATTATTCCAATACGCAATTGAGAAGAAATGCTCGAATGGAAGAAAAACAGTACAAAACATTTTTCTAAAGTCATAGAAAATAAACTGTCCATGATTACTCCCTTATATTAGCGAAGCCAATAACAAAGAAGAGTTTTCTATTGGTCTGTCAAATTTGAGTTTCCAGCTTTGACAACCCTGGAAATGCAAAATTGAATTAAAATTTTGGAAAGGAAGAAAAAGGTGAACGTTTCCAAAATTCGTAAAAGATGAACTGTTCAAGAGTGGCTCCTAGTATTAACGACAGTAATAACGAAGAACTTTCTTCATAGGTGTGTCAAATTTGAGGAGAAATAATTGGACAATTATTTCAATACGCAATTGACAAGAAATGCTTGAAAGGAATAAAAACAGAACATTTTTCTAAAATTCGTAAAAAATATACCGTCCATGATTACCTCCTGATATTAACGAAAACAATAACAAAGCATTGTTTTCTATTGGTGTGTCAAATATGAGGATTTCAGCTTTGACAATTATCGAAATACAAAATTGAATTAAAATTTTGGAATGGAAGAAAAAGGTGAACGTTTCCAAAATTCGTAAAAGATGAACTGTTCAATAGTGGCTCCTAATATTAACGACAGTAATAACGAAGAAACTTCTTCATAGGTGTGTCAAATTTGAGGAGAAAATCTTTGACAATTATTCCAATACGCAGTTGAGAAGAAATGCTCGAATGGAAGAAAAACAATATAAAACATTTTTCTAAAATTCATAGAAAATAAACTGTCCATGATTACTCCCTGATATTAGGGAAGTCAATAACAAAGAAGAGTGTTCTATTGGTGTGTCAAATTTTGGGTTCCAGCTTTGACAATTATCGAAACACAAAATTGAATTACAATTTTGGAATGGAAGAAAAAGTTGAACGTTTCCAAAATTCGTAAAAGATGAACTGTGTTCAAGAGTGGCTACTAGTATTAACGACAGTAATAACGAAAAATTTTCTTCATAGGTGTGTCAAATTTGAGGAGAAAATATTTTACAATTATTCCAATACGCAATTGAGAAGAAATGCTCAATAACAATAACAAATAATTGTTTTCTATTAGCGTGTCAAATTTGTGGATTTGGATAGAAATCCAAATATCTATGCTACAGAAATAGAAAATCTTTGACAATTATTCCAATATGCAATTGAGAAGGGATGCTCGAATGCAAGAAATATTGGTGAAAATTTTATTTTGTCAAGGCTTTGGTTCTTTAGTTTCAAATTTTGCAAGTGGGGTGTTTTGTATTTCGATTTTTACTTGAATTTCTTTAGATTTATTTATCAGCTAGATGAAATTATTTTACAAACTCAACGTTAAAACTTGGTCTCGTTTATTTTCCTATATAATTTGAAACGTGGTCCCCGAAGATGGTTGCGAGCAATGCTGTAAAGTAGTCCTTCGGCTAAAAGCGCTTTCACACCACCACACAGACACAATTTTTTTCATGACTGTGGGTTTTACATCTCCACGGTCGTAAATCCCGAGCACCCATCACAACGTTGTTCCCATCCCCATAAAACACAATTATGAAGCATCTTCGAAGCTAATTCACGATCGACGCATCGAGTGCCTTTTACAACCAATCAACCGCATCCATCCATCCCGTGGTGTGAGTATTGTATGGTGTGCTATTGCGCATCGTGTGACCTCAGGTTGGGAGCACTTGCCTGGGAAATTACACGGCTACTCGGTTAGTAGTTGTGTTTTTAAACAATACAACTATTTTTTTTTACCTTTCGGTTATTTTAGAAATTGGTGGGAACTTGATTATGCTTTCAACGACAAGAAACTTAACAAATAATACAGAAAATACTATAGAAATATGTATTATTGGATAAATATGGAGATATTGTATTAATTTATTATAATACATATTTTTTCTATAAGAAAATAAAAAATAACAAAAAATAAAAGAATTATCTACCTATAGTTGAAGAATATATGCGTACATAATATATTGGTATTAATTTATTAAAATGAATTATGTACTACAACACTTTCTGATAAAGTTAAAAAAATAAAGTGGCATTTTAGCAGCCACTGCCATTCTGTAAACTCAATTATGCTGAAATATAATAACGGATTGTTAAAAAATAATCTACAATTCAAATTTAAAAATTTAAGGCATTTCAGTAAAAATTATGAAAACAAGCTCTTAAATTTAAACAATTTAATTTAATTAAAATACGAAACAAAATACAACATTCAAATAAGAGAAAGAAAAACCGGAACACTAAAACAACACGAAACAACATAATATGTATAATTGATAATTATAATTAGTTGTACATAACTTAACATTTACATATTGCAACTCTGAAAGAGAGAATGCAATGTAAAAAACATTACAACAAAATAAAACAACAAATAAAAATTTCATAGTTCGAAACCGTTAGTTTACCGAATAATTTTTTTTTTAATTCGGAAAATTACTATTTGTTAAAATAGATTCTGGAGTCGCAAAAGAAAAAAGGTAGTAGGTAATTGTTCGTTCATTCCCATAGGTCGCTCCCGTTCTCCTCAGTTCCGTTATTCAGGAGCCGGGAACCATTATTCCCATTACTAGCAGTAACAATTTTTACTACGTTGCTCCCAACGTGACGACATGCGTGCATGCGACGAAAACGCGTCAGAGCTTCGGCACACCATACAATACTCACACCACGATCCATCCGAAGCGAACGTCCATTTCCACCGATATAAAACAAACGGAATGACGCGGTGCTCTCTCGATATTTGCAGCTCGCTGGAGTTTTACGGCTTCGCACGACATGTTCGATTTGGTTGACTCGATAGTTGGAACAAATTACCGGAAAATCCTCGGACGTGAGTTATATAGCGGCCGACCGGCAGTCACAGTTGTTGATATACAACGTTGCTCTCCTAAATTTAAATTGTCGCTGCTGAAACGCACGGACAAGCGAAGAAGTTGCGGCGGGGTGGTCGAACCGGAGCTTCGCATCCACCATTTATGAATTACAATTAAAGCGAGGTCTTCAGACCGGCGCCTCCACCATTTTAAAATCCGTCTCTTTTAATCCGCCTCTGCTTTATCGGCAAACCCAAAAACAAAGCCGGATCGACTATTGGAACCAATATTTGCATATTGATATTTAGACAAGGGGGAAGCTCCTTAAACTGTTTACGTTTCGACTTTTCCAGGCGATCGCCCCCCGACGGACCAGACCGGCGTGTGTGCATAAAGTTTATCTATTCCGGACGAATATCAGCGATATGAGCGTCGAACAGATGTTCGGGATGTCGAGCATGGGCCACCGGCAAGGTCATTGTCTGTTGTGTTTCCTCGGCAGTGGGCGTCTTTGCGACGGCAATCTTGCGCGAATCCTGTGATAAGTGATGCGAATGACTCAGGCTTTGCCGACTGTCGCGAGATATGCGGGTGTTGCAGCTCCAGACGTAACTTGGGCAGTGGCGGCGGCGAAAATGGGTTTCAGCTTTAAGGGCGCCGCCGTACCTATACCAAATGCACGGGAAAAATGCTACCTTTTTATTGACAAAGTTGCTTCATTTTTAGGAGTATAAATAAATGGCTTTGCATTTTTTGTCTGAAAAACAACGCACAATTAGCAACAATTAAACTTACATTGTTGTTCGTAAATAAAATTCAATAATGTTTGTCGGAAAAATTATTTCTGAAGTAGGCTTAAAATATACAGAAAGCTCTATAATTTGGTAGAAACTTGGGTAGAAAATTTAGAATTTTAGATGTCGTATTTTACAGTGGGCCATCGACCTGAAGTCAGGTAGGAGCGGTTCTAGATGCTCTCTACAAAGCCCATCAGAAAATGATAAAATCGGACCAACAGCAGGTTTTCTTATGATGCTTTTCACCTTCCGAAATACCGAAATTCGGAAACGGAAAATACGGACTGACCAAGACCAGTTATAAGTAAAAATACTATGCAGTATTTATCAAAAAAATTTGCTTGTCTCTATACAAACGATCAAGCGAATACAAATAAACATGATCATCATATATATGTACAAGTAAATTAAAATTAATACCTTAATTATATTGTAAACTAATTATGTAAATTTTCAGATTCAAGGACATTTAACAATTTTTCGAAAAAACGTTTGTGTTTTCGTTGTACATTCCAGCGATCAAAATTATTTATTAATTGAAAAAAAAATTATATGAATGAAATTCTTTTTGAAAATTGCATAGCTGGTGGTCTACAAAAAATAAATTTTACTTGTCCGAGCGATTTGCTTAAAAACTTTACCATCACACTGTATGTATTAGGGAGGAAAGCAATTTTATCGAGCCAATGTATTTTATAATCACGTATTATCAGAATAATATATTTTTGTAATTCATAATATTAATTTCTTTAGTTCACCATAAATATTGTTATTTTATATTTATTATAATTTCTTTCATTCAATAAATACTGATGATCACAAAAAAAATTCAAAAATTTGACCACGTTTTTTAAGAGATGATTACCAAAAAGGTGTTTCTATGGCCTCTTTTTTGGAGCCGTAAAGTTTTGCTTTTTTGTCCACATCTGTTGAATTCTGACAAATCAGTCCCAACACAGTAGAGTTTGGCAGATAATGTGTACACCTTTTCCGTAATCATCGCCTAAAAAATAATTGAGGTGTTAACCAAAAAAGACATTTACTGCAATGACTTGTCTCCACACACAGGGAATCATCCCCGCGCGGTTTTAATTGCACTCGCCAAAAATCAGGACAATTTTTATTCCAGCGGACTTAATAAATTGTGCATTTCACAGTCTTCACCAGACGAGAAGTTTTAATTAACAGAGTCAGTAATGGAAGAACGACGCAGCAAAAGGAATTTTTTAAAAGACTGACTAAAGGGGGATCAGAGAGTGGAGAGTTACTGAAAAAGGACGGGACAGGGAAAGAAAATATTATTAACAGGGTCAGAGAATAAGTATCTGAGGAAAAGTTATTAAAGGAAGAAGGGGCAAGGGAAAGGAATAGTCAAGAGAGTTACTAAGATCAGCACAGGCAGCGGAGGGTAATAGTTAAAACAGTTACTAAAGGGAGAAGAAGCAAGGGAGGAAAAGAGTCAGTAATAATAAATCACTATAATAATGGTAGAAGAGACAGTAGAAGAAAATAGTTAAGAGAGTCACTAAAGAAGGAACAAGCAGCAGGAAGATATAGTCTAGAGAGTTACTGTAAAAGGAAAAGAAGCAGAGAAAAGAAATAGTTAAGAGACTCGCTAAAGGGAGAAGAGGCAGCAGAAGGAAATAGTTAAAAGACTGGCTAACTGCGAACAATAGTTGTGAGAGCTACTAAAGGGAGAACGAACAGCGGAAAGAACTAGTGAAGAGAGTAACTAAAGGGGGAACAGGCAGGGGAGGGAAATAGTTAAAATAGTTACTAAAGAGAGAATAAGCTAGTGAGGAAAAGAGTCAGTAATAATAAATTACTATAATAATGGAAGAACAGACAGTAGAAGGAAATAGTTAAGAGAGTCACTAAACAAGGAACAAGCAGCAGAAAGATATAGTCTAGAGAGTTACTGTAAAAGGAAAAGAGGCAGAGAAAAGAAATAGTTAAGAGACTCGCTAAAGGGAGAAGAGGCAGCAGAAGGAAATAGTTAAAAGACTGGCTAACTGCGAACAATAGTTGTGAGAGCTACTAAAGGGAGAACAAACAGCGGAAAGAACTAGTGAAGAGAGTAACTAAAGGGGGAACAGGCAGGGGAGGGAAATAGTTAAAATAGTTACTAAAGAGAGAATAAGCTAGTGAGGTAAAGAGTCAGTAATAATAAATCACTATAATAATGGGAGAAGAGACAGTAGAAGGAAATAGTTAAGAGAGTCACTAAAGAAGGAACAAGCAGCAGGAAGATATAGTCTAGAGAGTTACTGTAAAAGGAAAAGAGGCAAAGAAAAGAAATAGTTAAGAGACTCGCTAATGGGAGAAGAGGCAGCAGAAGGAAATAGTTAAAAGACTGGCTAACTGAGAGCAATAGTTGTGAAAGTCGCTAAAGGGAGAACAAGCAGCGGAAGAAACTAGTGAAGAGAGTAACTAAAGGGGGAACAGGCAAGGGAGGGAAATAGTTAAAATAGTTACTAAAGAGAGAATAAGCTAATGAGGAAAAGAGTCAGTAATAATAAATTACTATAATAATGGGAGAAGAGACAGTAGAAGGAAATAGTTAAGAGAGTCACTAAAGAAGGAACAAGCAGCAGGAAGATATAGTCTAGAGAGTTACTGTAAAAGGAAAAGAGGCAAAGAAAAGAAATAGTTAAGAGACTCGCTAAAGGGAAAAGAGGCAGCAGAAGGAAATGGTTGAAAGACTGGCTAACTGGGAACAATAGTTGTGAGAGTCACTAAAGGGAGAACAAGCAGCGGAAGAAAGTAGTAAAGAGAGTAACTAAAGAGGGAACAGGCGGCGGAGGGAAATAGTTAAAATAGTTACTAAAGAGAGAATAAGCTAGTGAGGAAGAGAGTCAGTAATAATAAATCACTATAATAATGGGAGAAGAGACAGTAGAAGGAAATAGTTAAGAGAGTCACTAAAGAAGGAACAAGCAGCAGGAAGATATAGTCTAGAGAGTTACTGTAAAAGGAAAAGAGGCAAAGAAAAGAAATAGTTAAGAGACTCGCTAATGGGAGAAGAGGCAGCAGAAGGAAATAGTTGCAAGATTGGCTAACCGGGAACAATAGTTGTGAGAGTCACTAAATGGAGAACAAACAGCGGAAGGAACTAGTGAAGAGAGTAACTAAAGGGGGAACAGGCGGCGGAGGGAAATAGTTAAAATAGTTGCTAAAGGGAGAATAAGCTAGTGAGGAAAAGAGTTAGTAATAATAAATCACTATAATAATGGGAGAAGAGACAGTAGAAGGAAATAGTTAAGAGAGTCACTAAAGAAAGAATAAGCAGCAGGAAGATATATCAAGAGAGTTACTATAAAGGGAAAAGAGGCAGAAAAAGGAAATAGTTAAGAAACTCTCTAAAGGGAAAAGAGGCAGCAGAAGGAAATAGGTGAAAGACTGGCTAACTGGGAACCATAGTTGTGAGAGTCACTAAAGGGAGAACAAGCAGCGGAAGAAAGTAGTAAAGAGAGTAACTAAAGAGGGAACAGGCGGCGGAGGAAAATAGTTAAAATAGTTACTAAAGAGAGAATAAGCTAGTGAGGAAAAGAGTCAGTAATAATAAATCACTATAATAATGGGAGAAGAGACAGTAGAAGGAAATAGTTAAGAGAGTCACTAAAGAAAGAACAAGCAGCAGGAAGATATATCAAGGGAGTTACTATAAAAGGAAAAGAGGCAGAGAAAGGAAATAGTTAAGAGACTCGCTAAAGGGAAAAGAGGCAGCAGAAGGAAATAGTTGAAAGACTGGCTAACTGGGAACAATAGTTGTGAGTCACTAAAGGGAGAACAAACAGCGGAAGGAACTAGTGAAGAGAGTAACTAAAGGGGGAACAGGCAAGGAAGGGAAATAGTTAAAATAGTTACTAAAGAGAGAATAAGCTAATGAGGAAAAGAGTCAGTAATAATAAATTACTATAATAATGGGAGAAGAGACAGTAGAAGGAAATAGTTAAGAGAGTCACTAAAGAAGGAACAAGCAGCAGGAAGATATAGTCTAGAGAGTTACTGTAAAAGGAAAAGAGGCAAAGAAAAGAAATAGTTAAGAGACTCGCTAATGGGAGAAGAGGCAGCAGAAGGAAATAGTTGCAAGATTGGCTAACTGGGAACAATAGTTGTGAGAGTCACTAAAGGGAGAACAAACAGCGGAAGGAACTAGTGAAGAGAGTAAGTAAAGGGGGAACAGGCGGCAGAAGGAAATAGTTAAAATAGTTACTAAAGGGAGAATAAGCTAGTGAGGAAAAGAGTCAGTAATAATAAATCACCATAATAATGGGGGAAGAGACAGTAGAAGGAAATAGTTAAGAGAGTCACTAAAGAAAGAACAAGCAGCAGGAAGATATATCAAGAGAGTTACTATAAAGGGAAAAGAGGCAGAAAAAGGAAATAGTTAAGAAACTCGCTAAAGGGAAAAGAGGCAGCAGAAGGAAATAGTTAAAAGACTGGCTAACTGGGAACAATAGTTGTGAGAGTCACTAAAGGGAGAACAAACAGCGGAAGGAACTAGTGAAGAGAGTAACTAAAGGGGGAACAGGCGGCGGAGGGAAATAGTTAAAATAGCTACTAAAGGGAGAATAAGCTAGTGAGGAAAAGAGTCAGTAACAATAAATCATTATAATAATGGGAGAAGAGACAGCGGAAGGAAATAGTTAAGAGAGTCACTAAAGAAAGAACAAGCAGCAGGAAGATCTAGCCAAGAGAGTTACTATAAAGGTAAAAGAGGCAGAAAAAGGAAATAGTTAAGAAACTCGCTAAAGGGAAAAGAGGCAGCAGAAGGAAATAGTTGAAAGACTGGCTAACTGGGAACAATAGTTGTGAGAGTCACTAAAGGGAGAACAAACAGCGGAAGGAACTAGTGAAGAGAGTAACTAAAGGGGGAACACGCGGCGGAGGGAAATAGTTAAAATAGCTACTAAAGGGAGAATAAGCTAGTGAGGAAAAGAGTCAGTAACAATAAATCATTATAATAATGGGAGAAGAGACAGCGGAAGGAAATAGTTAAGAGAGTCACTAAAGAAAGAACAAGCAGCAGGAAGATCTAGCCAAGAGAGTTACTATAAAGGTAAAAGAGGCAGAAAAAGGAAATAGTTAAGAAACTCGCTAAAGGGAAAAGAGGCAGCAGAAGGAAATAGTTGAAAGACTGGCTAACTGGGAACAATAGTTGTGAGAGTCACTAAAGGGAGAACAAACAGCGGAAGAAACTAGTGAAGAGAGTAACTAAAGGGGGAACAGGCGGCGGAGGGAAATAGTTAAAATAGTTACTAAAGGGAGAATAAGCTAGTGAGGAAAAGAGTCAGTAATAATAAATCACTATAATAATGAGAGAAGAGACAGTAGAAGGAAATAGTTAAGAGAGTCACTAAACAAAGAACAAGCAGCAGGAAGATATATCAAGAGAGTTACTATAAAGAGAAAAGAGGCAGAGAAAGGAAATAGTTAAGAGATTCGCTAGAGGGAAAAGAGGCAGCAGAAGGAAATAGTTGAAAGACTGGCTAACTGGGAACAATAGTTGTGAGAGTCACTAAAGGGAGAACAAACGGCGGAAGGAACTAGTGAAGAGAGTAACTAAAGGGGGAACAGGCGGCAGAGGGAAATAGTTAAGAGATCCACTAAAAGGCGAAATAGGCAGCCGATGAAAGTAGTTAAGAGAGCTACTAAAACGACCATAGGCAGCAGAAGGAAATAATTAAAAGACTTACCAAAGAGGGAACAAGCAGCGGAGGGAAATAACTAAGACAGTTACTAAAAAGAGAAGAGGTAGGGGAAGGGGATAGTTAAGAAAGTCACTACAGAGAGAACAGGTAGCGGAATGAAATGGTTAACTGTACCTCGTTCTCCGTTAATTCATGGCTTTAGAAATTTCAAAAAAACGTTTTCTAGCTGCAAAGATATATCTTTTATGAACAAACTCTCAAAATTTCAGGCGATAATCTTCAAAAACAAAAAAGTTATCTTCAACGCCCAGCAGCAATGTACATGCCGCAAAAGAACCCTCTGTCGGAGACCTGTGAGTGGACCCCTTTATTACGGGTACTTTATTACGGCGAAAGTCCCTATTGTAAAGAGATATGGTGACCCAGGCCATCAATATTCAGTTTGAACGTTCCGAATAACATGGATTGTTCCTTTGTCCCCAAAAGCAAAAGGACACTGTAATACCACAAACCAAACTTTTTAGTTCTTTTATTCTGCACGAGGTTGCACCATCTCGCAGCCAACATCCAAGATGTTATCTCACTTCAACACCGGAAGAAATTTGTCTCTCAGTAAATGATAGCTTTAAGAAGTCTATTCATTACATTTCAAGTTTTTCAATTCAACCCCTGTGCCTACAATTATATCGCACTTAACCGAACAGTGAATGACAAACACAAGCAAATCGACTTGTAATTACCCCAGAGGCTGTTATATTTGTATTTA
Source organism: Diaperis boleti (assembly GCA_963583935.1). Taxonomy (NCBI): domain Eukaryota; kingdom Metazoa; phylum Arthropoda; class Insecta; order Coleoptera; family Tenebrionidae; genus Diaperis; species Diaperis boleti. Next base: position 51,502,581 of record OY757247.1, on the reverse strand, counting down.
ATGACCCCCCATATTGTAACCAGCAGTTACTAATGCCAAGAGTGCCCAAGTGCAATTAGACGCAGGATGCACTTGAGGTATTATGTACATCATTAAGACCGTAAGTGGTGCTGCCAACGAAATCCAGTCTGAGTGCAACGAAAAATCAGCAACCGAACGGCACTATACCAGGATTACCTGTGGACATAGCTACTAGTTTGCGGCGTGAAACACATAAAATACAATTTGTGGGATTAAAAGTCGAAAAGCTGCAATACATTTGGACGTCGATGCTCTGATTTGGCGATTTGCGGGATTATACCAGCCGGGAAATTGTTAAATAGTGTTTTTTTTTAATAATGCAGTAGCATTAACAATACACCAGTTGAAAATAAACGGACTGATGCAAGAGTAACGCAAGCAAATAACCGACTTGCAAATAAATTAGCCACAACCCACACGAAGCTCTCTCCATGATCCATAATTCATCCAGAATTCGTGAAATATATGTCATACGTCTCCCGGCTGTCTATCTGTACGTACGAGAAAACAACTTTATCCGAAAGAAAACAAAATGTAAGCCGATCCAGACCTCGTACCGGATTTGTCTTTCCTTGAAACTTTAAATCCCAAATCAATCGAACATCGTCAGCGAACAAGTTACAACGGCACAAAGGACTCGAAATAAATAAATTAAGTTCGAAGGACGTCAAAGCTAAGTGCATTTTTGGGAAGAACTCCTTCAAACAATTAATTAAAAGTAACTTGGAGGAAAATAAAGAAGCGGACGTGTTTGTTCTTGAGGGAACTGATATTCCAACAAAGGATCCGGAGCGCGCGGAGGATTCTTTAGATGGAAGATAAAAATTGCCGACTGATTCGTAATGGATTGGGGAAGTTTTGAGGGGTCATACAGGAGATTTACTTCAGGGGGAGAGATTTTGTAAAGGAACTTATAATTTAGTATCCAAACAAAAAAGTCTGGACTAAGCTGTTTTCTTTCAATTTCGCTGCAAAGCTCTGAAAAAAATCATGAACATTAATCCAGTTTGAACTATGAATGCCAGGAGTGCCTCAAAAACTAACTCCTGGGTAATTTCGGAAAATCCTGTATGCGATTGCTTTGAAAACACGTTTAAAAAACAGCATACATTTTTTGAGCCTCTTCCTAGAGCTAGTGGTTTCTTTCAAAAGGCGGACGAAATTTTTGATTTCGGCTTCTTCGCCAATCGCCAAAACCTCGCGAATGTCCTCAACCCCCCTCCGCGCTAGACCGCGGAACAAAAACCCAGACAATGGTCAATAAAAATGAACCCGGAGCGACCGGTCGCGTAGGAAAGAAAGCTAACGGTGAACGTATTGTTTATGTGTTTAGCCGATCTGATTCTTGTACGGTATCTGAGTGGTCGATCGGTCTAGTCTGGCAGGTGTGCGCAAGGTGCAGGTTCTCCTGCAGCCTGCAACTAATCTCGCGGAATGCGCACCGGATCTTTGCCCGGTTTTTTACCTTGCAGATTTGCGACTCACTCGAACTGGTTCAGGTGCGTTCGGGATTTCATTAAAATTATTTATCCGCTCGAATGGAGGAGAATTTTCGACGAGTCGTTAAGGAGGAAGACCGCGTGGAGAGAAAAAAGTCGAAACGGGTCTTGACTTGGTCGGTTTAATGCCGCGAAGGTGCAAAAACATTTTAGAAAGTATAACTATTATTTGTCCTTGAAGTTCTTCAAATTGTACTATATACATGGGCGGTTGCTTTATTTACAGATCTTCTTCTATGAAACATCATCTGCCTGTGTTTTGGGCTTCATTTCCATATTCGATGTGGCAGAATGACAGTCCTATCTGAGTTGTTTACTTTAGATTCTTTTGGTGCCCATTATTGAACTTGAAATCTTTCTTTTGATACCCTCACCCTGTCCATTATTGTTGTTATACCAGTCCTCTTCAAGACATCATCATCCGTGCAGTTTAAATATAACATTCCGCTGCCTGGTCCCCTTTTAGCCAGACTATTAATTACAACCTCCTGCTGCCTGTTCTCCCTTTGATGATTTTCTTAACTATTTCCTTCTGGTACCTGTTTCCCTTTAACCAGTCTTTCTATTATTTCCTTCTGCTGCCTGTTCTTCCTTTAGTAACTCGTTTGACTATATCTTTCTGCAGTTTGTTTTTTCATTGTGACTCCTTTAACTCTTTCCTTCAAATGTCTCTTCTCCTATTAGTGACTCTTTTCCTCCTTCGCTTATTTTTCACTTTAGTAACTATTTTAACCATTTCCCTCCGCTGCCTGTTCTACCCTTAGTGCCTCTCTCAACTATTTCCCTCTGCTGCTTGTTCCTCATTTAGTGACCCTGTTAATAACTATTTTCTTTCCCGGCCTCTTCCTCTTTCAGTAACTCTCTTAACTATTTCCCTACACTATCTGTTCCTCCATTAGTCAGTCTTTCAATTATTTCCTTCCGCTGCCTGTGCTCCATTTAGCGAGTCTGTTAATTATTTTTTTCCGCTGCTTGTTTCCTTTTAAGTGACTCTCTTAATTATTTCCTTTCGCTGCCTCTTCTCCCTTTAATGAATTTATTTACTTTTCCTTCAACGGCCTCGTTCTTCCATTAGTGAAATTAACCATTTCATTCCACTACCTGTTCTCGCCCTAGTGACTCTCTTAACCATTTCCTTCCGCTGTTTGATCTCCCATTAGTAACTGTCTTAGCTATTTCCCTCCGCTGCCTGTTCCCATTTAGCCAGTCTTTCAATTATTTTCTTCTGCTGCCCGTTCGCCCTTTAGTGAGTATCTTAACTATTTCCTTCCCCTGCCTCTTCTCCCTTGAGTAACTCTATTGACTATATCTCCCTGCTACATTTTATTTCTTCAGTGACTCTTAAGTATTTCCGTCCACTGCTTCTTCTCCCATTAGAGACTCTCCTAACTATTTTCCCCTGCCTATTCTCCCTTTAGTAACTCTCCCAACTATTTCTTAGTGACCTTGTTAATAACTATTTCTTTCCCCTGCCTCTTCTCCTTTCAGTAACTCTCATAACTATTTCCCTTCACTCTCTGTTCCCCTTAAGTCAGTCTTTTAATTATTTCCTTTTGTTGCCTGTTCTCCATTTAGCGAGTCTCTTAATTATTTTTTTCCGCTGCTTATCCTCTTTTTGCGACTCACTTAACTATTTTATTTCGCTGCTTCTTCTCCCATTAATGACTCAATCTACTATTTCCTTCCTCTGCCTATTCCCACTTTAGTAACTATTTTAACTATTTTCTTCCCCTGCGTCTTCCGCTTTCAGTAATTCTTTTAACTATTTCCCTCCACTCTCTGTTCCCCCTTTAGTCAGTCTTTTAATTATTTCCTTCTGCTGCCTGTTCTCCATTTAGCAACTTTTTAAATTATTTTTTCCCTGCGTGTACTTTTTTATGACTGTTAACTATTTCCTTTCGCTGCCTCTTCTACCTTTAGTAACTGTCTTAACTATTTCCCTCCGCTGCCTGTTTCCCCTTTAGTTACTCTCTTCACTAGTTCTTTCCGCTGCTTGTTCTCCCTTTAGTGACTCTCTTAACTATTCCCTTCTACTACCTGTTCTGCCTTCAGTGACTGCCCTAACGAATTCGTTCCGCCACCTGTTCTCATTTAGCCAGTTATTCAATTATTTTCATCAGCTGCCTGTTTTCCCTTTAGCGAGTATCTTAACTATTTCCTTCCCCTGCCGCTTTTCCCTTGAGTAACTCTCTTGACTATATCTCCCTGCTGCATTTTATTTCTTCAGTGACTTAACTATTTCCGTCCACTGACTGCCTCTTCTCCGAGTGGAGACTCTCCTAACTGTTTTTCCTCTGCCTATTCTCCCTCTAGTAACTCTCCCAACTATTTCCCTTCGCTGTTTGTTCTCCATTTAGTGACCTTGTTCATAACTAATTCCTTCTCCTGCCTCTTCTGCTTTCAGTAACTCTTTTAACTATTTCCCTCCACTCTTTGTTACCCCTTAAGTTAGTATTTTAATTGTTTCCTTTGTGACTCTCTTAACTATTTCCTTTCGCTGCTTCTTCTCCCTTTAATGACTCAATTTACGATTTTCTTCCTCTGCCTATTCCCCCTTTAGTAACTATTTTAACTATTTTCTTCCCCTGCCTCTTCCGCTTTCAGTAACTCTCTTAACTATTTCCCTTCACTTTCTGTTCCCCCTTTAGTCAGTCTTTTAATTATTTCCTTCTGCTCTCTGTGCTCCATTTAGCAATTGTTTAAATTATTTTTTCCCCTGCTTGTACTTTTTTTTAAGATTGTTAACAATTTCCTTTCGCTGCCTCTTCTCTATTTAATAACTTTATTTACTATTTCATTCCCCTGCCTCTTCTACCTGTAGTAACTGTCTTAACTATTTCCCTCCGCTGCCTGTTTCCCCTTTAATAACTCTCTTAACTATTCCCTTCTGCTACCTGTTCTGCCTTCAGTGACTGCTTAACGAATTCGTTCCGCCATCTGTTCCCATTTGGCCAGTCTTTCAATTATTTTCTCCTGCTGCCTGTTCTCCCTTTAGCGAGTCTCTTAACTATTTCCTTCCCCTGCCTCTTCTACATTGAGAAACTCTCTTAACTATATATTCATGGTGCAAGTTCTTTCTTTAGTGACTCTTAACTATTTCCGTCCACTGTCTCTTCTCCCATTAGAGACTCTAATAACTATTTTTCCCCTGCCTCTCCTCCCTTTCGTAACTCTCCCAACTATTTCCCTTGGCTGTTTGTTCTCCATTTAGTGACCTTGTTAATAACTATTTCATTCTCCTGCCTCTTCTCCTTTCAGTAACTCTCTTAACTATTTCCCTCCACTCTCTGTTCCCCCTTAAGTCAGTCTTTTAATTATTTCCTTTTGTTGCCTGTTCTCCATTTAGCGAGTCTCTTAATTATTTTTTTCCGCTGCTTGTCCTCTTTTTGTGACTCTCTTAACTATTTCCTTTCGCTGCTTCTTCTCCCTTTAATGACTCAATTTACTATTTCCTTCCTCTGCCTATTTCCCTTTAGTAACTATTTTAACTATTTTCTTCCCCTGCGTCTTCGGCTTTCAGTAACTCTTTTCACTATTTCCCTCCACTCCCTGTTCCCCCTTTAGTCAGTCTTTTAATTATTTGCTTCTGCTGTCTGTGCTCCATTTAGCAACTTTTTCAATTATTTTTTCCCCTGCTTGTACTTTTTTTTATGAGTGTTAACTATTTCCTTTCGGTGCCTTTTCTCCCTTTACTGACTTTATTTACTATTTCATTCCCCTGCCTCTTCTACCTTTAGTAACTGTCTTAACTATTTCCCTCCGCTGCCTGTTTCCCCTTTAGTTACTCTTTTCACTAGTTCCTTCCGCTGCTTGTTCTACCCTTAGTGACTCTCTTAACTATTCCCTTCTGCTGCCTGTTCTCCCTTTAGCGAGTCTCTTAACTATTTCCTTCCCCTGCCTCTTCTACAATGAGAAACGCTCTTAACTATATCTTCATACTGCATGTTCTTTCTTTAGTGACTCTTAACTATTTCCGTCCACTGTCTCTTCTCCCATTAGAGACTCTCCTAACTATTTTTCCCCTGCCTCTTCTCCCTTTAGTAACTCTCCCAACTATTTCCCTCCGATGTTTGTTCTCCATTAGTGACCTTGTTAATAACGATTTCCTTCCCTTGCCTCTTCTCCTTTCAGTAACTCTCTTCGATATTTCCCTCCGCTGCCTATTCCCCCTTTAGTAACTATTTCCTTCCACTACCTATTATCCCATTAGTAACTTTCTTAGCTATTTCCATCCTTTGCTTGTTCCTCATTTAGTAGCCCTGTTAATAACACTATTTCCTTCCCCTGCCTCTTCGCCTTATAGTGATTCTCTTAACTATTTTCCTCCACTGCCTGTTCTCCCTTTAGCGAGCGTTTTAATTATTTCTTTCCAGTACTTGTTCTTTGTTTTACTGACTCTCTTCACTATACTTCCTTCCTACATCTTGTTTTCTCTTTAGTGCCACTTTTAACCAGTTCTTTCTGCTGCCTGTTCTCCCTTTAATGACTCTCTTAACTATGTCGTTCCACTGCCTCTTCTTCCAACACTTCGCGACCCGTTCACCTTTAGCCAGTCTTTCAATTTATTCTTTCTGCTGCCAGACAGACCGACAAGAAGGTTTATTGCCGACAGTTGACAATCACATGGTGGTATTTAGATTGACTCTAGATAATTAAATATGTTGCTAGAATTACAATACGCTGTTATAGACTGCTGCCTCTTCAGCGGAGGAGTCCAGGATCTGCTTGCGTTCCCACACACGGCTGCGGCCTTGAACATGATCCCCACATTCGTGTTACAGCACTGGGAAACCGCAGAAAACCAGTGCTAGGACCGTCTGTTAATAATTCTTCCGCCCTCCAAATCATTTTTTTTTTCGTCTTCATGAAACTTCATAATCCAACATGACAGGTAAAGTTTGCGCTTACGTTTATAATTACAGTTACGTTTACGTATATGTGTACGATTACGGTTACGTTTATGCTTATCTAACGTGGAATAATAAATAAATTCGTTAATTTTTTTCGAATTGACAATTTCACTACTCTTTCAACTTCCACACTTAAAGATGATGATAAGATTCTTCAGGAATAATCCGCCCTCCAAATCCCCCGTTCCCCCCAAACCCCACCAAACCGAAAAGTCGAAGATGTAAAATCCCGAATTAGCATGCATAAAAACCACCACATTATTTATAAAATGTCGGCGTGTTTGTTCGAAATCCGGGATAATCGCGGGCCTACCCTCCAACAGCACGACCCCCTCGAGGACTGCGGCGATGCATAATTACGCTACATCCGAATAAATTCGCCGATCGAGATTTTTCCCGTAATCTCGTCGAAATATGAGCAAATTTCCGAATCTATTTGTTCGAGAGGGAAATCGCGCAGCGACGAGGACGAGATTTGCGTAAATTATTCCGCGAACCCTTTCTAATAGAGAATCGGGGCATTGTTTTGTCGGCTTTGCGCCGGAAAGAGCCCAAACTGCGCCCTCAAAAGAACGGATAATGCTCTTTGTTCAATAATGGATATTGTTATTGGGTCGGGGTATTAAGTTGTGAGAGGATTGTGACAATCCCGCCTATTGTAGACGTAGTTGTTCCGAAAATTATGTCAGTAAATTAAATTCTTCTTTACGTGATACTCCAGGCGGCTGCTGAAGCAGACACTAACAAATCCAGTCCCAGATCTTCACGGACCTTATCGTGTGCCCCTCAAAACAACACCGGCGGCTGCAAGAAGTCGGCTAAAAAACAAATTGGGCGTGTTCTTTCTCGGCATCATTTTAATTAACAAAGATCCGAGCCATCAAATATTCATGTCCGCTTAATTAGGACGCTCTCATTACGTTGGAAATTAACGAGATCAGCAAAGCTCCAACTTTCGCATGTCGGTGATGAAGCGACTTTAATTGACTGCGCTGCTGCTGTCTCCTTTTATTGGCACTGGATGCAATCGCAATTTTGCTGTAATTGCTGCAATTAAGGCGTTTTGCGAAGTGTTATCGATAAGATAAGCAAGGGGTGTAACAACTTTCGATATCGATAAAAATTCTGTCGCACTTCCACCCCAACTTTAATTAGCAGTTGCCCCAACGTCAACAAAAGTTAACAAACGCGGCCATTGTACCACAACAATGCACTCGCAGTCAAATTTCGATAAATAATGCATCCTATGTAAAACCAATATCCATCATTAAGCGCAAAACGTCGAAACACATTAACCAATAAAGCTTTCATAAACCATTAACTCGTCGCATTGAGAAAAACATTTATTACCTCTCGCACGGACATGCATGTAAAATCGATACTCGAGCCTATTGTTGCTTCCAGTCTGAGGAACGAGAGGTTGGCCGTTTTTAGAATTGACAGGTATTGTGCGTAGGACAAGTGACGCTGTTATTACAGCTGCGCACTTGACGATTAGGTCTTCTGGAAAATTCTGTAACGAAAGAGCTGGCCGCCAGCCAACATCTTTACATCACTCGGGGTGTTGCAACAAGTTTAAAGAAGGCATGGGCGTATCGGTTTCGCGTGAAGATGTTTACGTTTTATAGTGATATTATTATTCTAATAGTGCTGTTGTTGACAAGATTGGAAAGTTAATTTATTTGAAACTTACAGACTATGTACTAGAATACGGTAAAACGGTTTCCGTATTACCATTTTGACAATGAAAGTTATAAAAAATCAGTTTCAAAAGCAAAAACCCAAAAACTTTGAACAACCAGAAATATAAATAATTTTCATACTATTTTTAATACATTTAGTATCTTTAGTCTATTCTCAAACTTTTCAGCTCAACCGGGCATTCTTACAATTCATTTCAACTTTTATATTATACATTTCCATATTCTTCAAATCTAAGACTTTTAAACTGTTGAACCCCCAAATATTTAAAGTACTCATCTGTCGACCTGCTAACCTGTTACACTCTGCAAATACTTAGTCCTCAAATTGCCGACATTTCAGATTCTTAATCTCTTCTTCTCAAACTGTTAGACTGACCACTTGTCAAACTGTGCAACTTTCCCTTCCCTCAGCCCCGTTACTCTGTCAAACGCCCAAACTTTTAAAGTAACTCTGCCCACTTGCCAAACTGTCAAATTCTAAAACTAGTTAATTCTTCCACTCGAAAACTGTCAAGCTATGGAACTATCAAAGAGTCAAACTCGAAGCTCAAACTCTTCAAATATCCCACATTTCAAATCACATAATCTCAAATTCCTCAGCTTATACTCTCCAAACTTCTAGAACTCTTCAATTCACAAACTATTAAACTGTCAACCTATCAAACTCTCAAACTATCCAAGTTTCCCACTCTTCAGCTCTTCCATTCTTAAACTCTGAAATTGTCACACTGTCGAATTATTAAACTGTCAAACTCTCAAACTTTCTGAGACTGTCAACTCTAAAAGTTTTAAACTGCCAAACTGTCAATCTGTCAAACTTACAAATTTTTAAAGTTACCAAGCTTTACGAACTGTCAAACTCAAAGCGTTAAACTGTCAAACTGCAAATTTGTCAACCGGACATTCTTATAATACGTCACCTTTCAAACTATATTCTCATACATTTCCATATTCCCCAAATCAAACACTCTTTAATTGTTCAACTCCCAAATATTTAAAGTATTCATCTGTCAACCTCTCCAACTACTTATTTCCCAAATTGCCGAAATTTCAGATTCTCAATCTCTTCAGATCTCAAACCCTCAAACTGTTAAACTGACAACTTGTCAAACTGTCTAACTTTCCTTTCCCTCAGATCTGTTACTCTGTCAAATACCCAAATTTTAAAGTGACACTCTGTCCACTTGTCAAATTGTCAAATTCTCCAACTAGTCAATTCTTCTACTCGAAAACTGTCAAGCTATGGAACTTAAACAATCAAACTCGAAGTTCAAAATTTCGAACTCCTCAAATAACTCTGATTTCAACTCCCGTAATCTCAAACTCCTCAGCTTTATACTCTAAAAACTTTGAACAAAATTCTCCAACTCTCAAATTATTAAACTGTCAACCTATAAAACCCTCAAACTGTCCAAGTTTCCCACGCCTCAGCTCTTCCATTCTTAAACTCTGAAATTGTCACACTGTCGAATTATTAAACTGTTAAACTCTCAAACTTTTCTCAAACTGGAAAACTGTCAATGAGTCGAACTACCAAATTTTTTAAGTTACCAAGCTTTACGAACTGTCAAACTCAAAGCGCTAAACTGTCAAATTGCCAAACTCTCAACCGGACATTCTTACAATTCGTCACCTTTCAAATTATATTCTCAGACGTTTCCATATTTTCCATATCTAACCCTCTTTAACTGCTGAACTCCCAAATATTGTCAAACTCTCCAACTGTTTAGTTCTCAAACCTTGAAACTTTCAAACTGTCGGACAGCTTTATAATCTCCAAATTTTGAATAAAATTCTCCAACTCTCAAACTATTAACCTGTCAACCTATCAAACATTCAAACTTGCCAAGTTTCCCACGCCTCAGCTCTTTCATTCTTAAACTCAGAAATTGTAAAACTGTCGAATTATTAAACAGTCAAACTCTCAAACTTTCTGAGACAGTCAACTCTGAAAGTCTCAAACTGGTAAACTGTCAATGAGTCGAATTACCAAATTTTTAAAGTTACCAAGCTTTACGAACCGTGAAGCTCAAAGCTTTAAACTGTCAAACTGCCAAACTGTCAACCGGACATTCTCACAATTTCTCACCTTTCAAATTATATTCTCATACGTTTCCATATTTTCCGAATCTAACACTCTTTAACTACTAAACTCCCAAATATTTAAAGTATTCATATGTCAACCTGCAAAACTGTCAAACTCTTAAACTACTTAGTTCTCAAACTCTGAAACTTTCAAAATGTCGAACAGCTTTATAATCTCCAAATCTTGAATAAAATTCTCCAACTCTCAAACTATTAACCTGTCAACCTATCAAACCCTCAAACTTGCCAAGTTTCCCACGCCTCGGCTCTTCCATTCTTGAACTCAGAAATTGTCAAATTGCCGAATTATTAAACAGTCAAACTCTCAAACTTTCTGAGACTGTCAACTCTAAAAGTCTCAAACTGGCAAACTGTCAATGAGTCGAACTACCAAATTTTTTAAGTTACCAAGCTTTACGAACTGTCAAACTCAAAGCGTTAAACTGTCAAACTACCAAACTGTCAACCGGACATTCTTACAATTCGTCACCTTTCAAATTATATTCTCATACGTTTCCATATTTTCCAAGTCTAACACTCTTTAACTGCTGAACTCCCAAATATTTAAAGTATTCATATGTCAACCTGCTAAACTGTCAAACTCTCCAACTATTTAGTTCTCAAACTCTGAAACTTTCAAACTGTCGAACAGCTTTAAAATCTCAAAATTTTGAATAAAATTCTCCAACTCTCAAACTATTAACCTGTCAACCTATCAAACTCTCAAACTTGCCAAGTTTCCCACGCCTCGGCTCTTCCATTCTTAAACTCAGAAATTGTCAAACTGCCGAATTATTAAACAGTCAAACCCTCAAATTTTCTGACACTGTCAACTCTAAAAGTCTCAAACTGGCAAACTGTCAATGAGTCAAAATCCCAAATTTTTAAAGTTACCTAGCTTAACGAACTGTCAAACTCAAAGTGTTAAACTGTCAAACTGCCAAACTGTCAACCGGACATTCTTACAATTTGTCACCTTTCAAATTATATTCTCATACGTTTCCATATTTTCCAAATCTACCACTCTCTAACTGGTGAACTCCCAAATATTTAAAATATTCATATGTCAACCTGCTAAACTGTCAAACTCGCCAACTGTTTAGTTCTCAAACTCTGAAACTTTCAAACTGTCGAACAGCTTTATAATCTCCAAATTTTGAATAAAATTCTTCAACTCTCAAACTATTAAACTGTCAACCTATCAAATCCTCAAACTTGGCAAGTTTCCCACGCCTCCGCTCTTCCATTCTTAAACTCAGAAATTGTTAAACTGCCGAATTATTAAACAGTCAAACTCTCAAACTTTCTGAGACTGTCAAGTCTAAAAGTCTCAAACTGACAAACTGTAAATGAGTCGAACTACCAAATTTTTAAACTTACCTAGCTTTACGAACTGTCAAACTCAAAGCGTTAAACTGTCAAACTGCCAAACTGTCAACCGGACATTCTTACAGTTCGTCACCTTTCAAATTATATTCTCATACGTTTCCATATTTTCCAAATCTGACACTCATTAACTGCTGAACTCCCAAATATTTAAAGTATTCATGTGTCAACCTGCGAAACTGTCAAACTCTCCAACTATTTAGTTCTCAAACTCTGAAACTTTCAAACTGTCGAACAGCTTTATAATCTCCAAATTTTGAATAAAATTCTCCAACTCTCAAACTATTAACCTGTCAACCTATCAAACCCTCAAACTTGCCAAGATTCCCACGCCTCAGCTCTTCCATTCTTAAACTCAGACATTGTCAAACTGTCGAATTATTAAACAGTCAAACTCTCAAATTTTCTGACACTGTCAACTCTAAAAGTCTCAAACTGGCAAACTGTCAATGAGTCGAATTCCCAAATTTTTAAAGTTACCTAGCTTAACGAACTGTCAAACTAAAAGCGTTAAACTGTCAAATTGCCAAACTGTCAACCGGACATTCTTACAATTCGTCACCTTTCAAATTATATTCTCATACGTTTCCATATTTTCCAAATCTAATACTCTTTAACTGCTGAACTACCAAATATTTAAAGTATTCATGTGTCAACCTGCGAAACTGTCAAACTCTCCAACTATTCAGTTCTCAAACTCTGAAACTTTCAAACTGTCGAACAGCTTTAAAATCTCAAAATTTTGAATAAAATTCTCCAACTCTCAAACTATTAACCTGTCAACCTATCAAACCCTCAAACTTGCCAAGTTTCCCACGCCTCGGCTCTTCCATTCTTAAACTCAGAAATTGTCAAACTGCCGAATTATTAAACAGTCAAACTCTCAAACTTTCTGAGACTGTCAACTCTAAAAGTCTCAAACTGGCAAACTGTCAATGAGTCAAACTCCCAAATTTTTAAAGTTACCTAACTTAACGAACTGTCAAACTCAAAGCGTTAAACTGTCAAACTGCCAAACTGTCAACCGGACATTCTCACAATTCGTCACCCTTCAAATTATATTCTCATACGTTTCCATATTTTCCAAATCTAACACTCTTTAACTGCTGAACTACCAAATATTTAAAGTATTCATCTGTCAACCTGCTAAACTGTCAAACTCTCCAACTATTCAGTTCTCAAACTCTGAAACTTTCAAACTGTCGAACAGCTTTAAAATCTCAAAATTTTGAATAAAATTCTCCAACTCTCAAACTATTAACCTGTCAACCTATCAAACCCTCAAACTTGCCAAGTTTCCCACGCCTCGGCTCTTCCATTCTTAAACTCAGAAATTGTCAAACTGCCGAATTATTAAACAGTCAAACTCTCAAACTTTCTGAGACTGTCAACTCTGAAAGTCTCAAACTGGCAAACTGTCAATGAGTCAAACTCCCAAATTTTTTAAAGTTACCTAGCTTTACGAACTGTCAAACTCAAAGCGTTAAACTGTCAAACTGCCAAACTGTCAACCGGACATTCTTACAGTTCGTCACCTTTCAAATTATATTCTCATACGTTTCCATATTTTCCAAATCTGACACTCATTAACTGCTGAACTCCCAAATATTTAAATTATTCATGTGTCAACCTGCGAAACTGTCAAACTCTCCAACTATTCAGTTCTCAAACTCTGAAACTTTCAAACTGTCGAACAGCTTTAAAATCTCAAAATTTTGAATAAAATTCTCCAACTCTCAAACTATTAACCTGTCAACCTATCAAACCCTCAAACTTGCCAAGTTTCCCACGCCTCGGCTCTTCCATTCTTAAACTCAGAAATTGTCAAACTGCCGAATTATTAAACAGTCAAACTCTCAAACTTTCTGAGACTGTCAACTCTAAAAGTCTCAAACTGGCAAACTGTCAATGAGTCAAACTCCCAAATTTTTAAAGTTACCTAACTTAACGAACTGTCAAACTCAAAGCGTTAAACTGTCAAACTGCCAAACTGTCAACCGGACATTCTCACAATTCGTCACCCTTCAAATTATATTCTCATACGTTTCCATATTTTCCAAATCTAACACTCTTTAACTGCTGAACTACCAAATATTTAAAGTATTCATGTGTCAACCTGCGAAACTGTCAAACTCTCCAACTATTCAGTTCTCAAACTCTGAAACTTTCAAACTGTCGAACAGCTTTAAAATCTCAAAATTTTGAATAAAATTCTCCAACTCTCAAACTATTAACCTGTCAACCTATCAAACCCTCAAACTTGCCAAGTTTCCCACGCCTCGGCTCTTCCATTCTTAAACTCAGAAATTGTCAAACTGCCGAATTATTAAACAGTCAAACTCTCAAACTTTCTGAGACTGTCAACTCTGAAAGTCTCAAACTGGCAAACTGTCAATGAGTCAAACTCCCAAATTTTTTAAAGTTACCTAGCTTTACGAACTGTCAAACTCAAAGCGTTAAACTGTCAAACTGCCAAACTGTCAACCGGACATTCTTACAGTTCGTCACCTTTCAAATTATATTCTCATACGTTTCCATATTTTCCAAATCTGACACTCATTAACTGCTGAACTCCCAAATATTTAAATTATTCATGTGTCAACCTGCGAAACTGTCAAACTCTCCAACTATTCAGTTCTCAAACTCTGAAACTTTCAAACTGTCGAACAGCTTTATAATCTCCAAATTTGGAATGAAATTCTCCAACTCTCAAACTATTAACCTGTCAACCTATCAAACTCTCAAACTTGCCAAGTTTCCCACGCCTCGGCTCTTCCATTCTTAAACTCAGAAATTGTCAAACTGCCGAATTATTAAACAGTCAAACCCTCAAATTTTCTGACACTGTCAACTCTAAAAGTCTCAAACTGGCAAACTGTCAATGAGTCAAACTCCCAAATTTTTAAAGTTACCTAGCTTAACGAACTGTCAAACTCAAAGCGTTAAACTGTCAAACTGCCAAACTGTCAACCGGACATTCTTACAATTCGTCAACTTTCAAGTTATATTCTCATACGTTTCCATATTTTCCAAATCTAACACTCATTAACTGCTGAACTCCCAAATATTTAAAGTATTCATATGTCAACCTGCTAAACTGTCAAACTCTCAAACTATTTAGTTCTCAAACTCTGAAACTTTCAAACTGTCGAACAGCTTTATAATCTCCAAAATTTCGAATAAAATTCTCCAACTCTCAAACTATTAACCTGTCAACCTATCAAACCCTCAAACTTGCCAAGTTTCCCACGCCTCGGCTCTTCCATTCTTAAACTCTAAAATTGTCAAACTGTCGAATTATTAAACAGTCAAACTCTCAAACTTTCTGAGACTGTCAACTCTAAAAGTCTCCAACTGGCAAACTGTCAATGAGTCGAACTACCAAATTTTTAAATTTACCTAGCTTAACGAACTGTCAAACTCAAAGCGTTAAACTGTCAAATTGCCAAACTGTCAACCGGACATTCTTACAATTCGTCACCTTTCAAATTATATTCTCATACGTTTCCATATTTTCCAAATCTCACACTCTTTAACTGCTGAACTCCCAAATATTTAAAGTATTCATATGTCAACCTGCTAAACTGTCAAACTCTCCAACTATTTAGTTCTCAAACTCTGAAACTTTCAAACTGTCGAACAGCTTTTAAAATCTTCAAATTTTGAAAAAAATTCTCCAACTCTCAAACTATTAACCTGTCAACCTATCAAACCCTCAAACTTGCCAATTTTCCCACGCCTCGGCTCTTCCATTCTTAAACTCTGAAATTGTCAAACTGTCGAATTATTAAACAGTCAAACTCTCAAACTTTCTGAGATTGTCAACTCTAAAACTCTCAAACTGGCAAACTGTCAATGAGTCGAACTACCAACTTTTTAAAGTTACGTTGCTTTACGAACTGTCAAAATCAAAGCGTTAAACTGTCAAACTGCCAAACTGTCAACCGGACATTCTTACAATTCGTCACCTTTCAAATTATATTCTCATATGTTTCCATATTTTCCAAATCTGACACTCTTTAACTGCTGAAGTCCCAAATATTTAAAGTATTCATATGTCAACCTGCTAAACTGTCAAACTTTCCAACTGTTTAGTTCTCAAACTCTGAAACTTTCAAACTGTCGAACAACTTTATAATCTCCAAATTTTGAATAAAATTGTCCAACTCTCAAACTGTTAACCTGTCAACCTATCAAACCCTCAATCTTGCCAAGTTTCCCACGCCTCGGCTCTTCCATTCTTAAACTCTGAAATTGTCAAACTGTCGAGTTTTTAAACAGTCAAACTCTCGAACTTTCTGAGATTGTCAACTCTAAAAGTCTCAAACTGGCAAACGGTCAATGAGTCGAACTACCAATTCTTTTAAGTTACCAGGCTTTATGATCTGTCAAACTCAAAGCGTTAAACTGTCAAACTGTCAACCGGACATTCTTACAATTCGTCACCCTCCAAATTATATACTCATACGTTTCCATATTTTCCAAATCTAACACTCTTTAACTGCTGAACTCCCAAATATTTAAAGTATTCATGTGTCAACCTGCTAAACTGTCAAACTCTTAAACTACTTAGTTCTCAAACTCTGAAACTTTCAAACTGTCGAACTCTAAAACTCTCAATCTCTTCAGAGCTCCAACGCTCAAAACCTCAAATTGCCGGAATTTCAGACTCTCAATCTCTCATGCTCAAACCTTCACACTGTTAATCTGACAACTTGTCAAATTGTCCAACTTTCCTTTCCCTCAGGTCTGTTACTCTCTCAAACACCCAAACTTTTAAAGTGACACTCTGTCCACTTGCCAAAATGTCAAATTCTCCAACTAGTCAATTCTCCTACTCGAAAATTGTAAAGCTATGCAACTCTGAAAGAGTCAAACTCGAAGCTCAAACTCTCAAATATCCCACATGTCAACTCCCATAATCTCAAACTCTTCAGCTTTATACTCTCTAAACTTTGAATCAAATTCTCCAAATCTCAAACTATTAAACTGTCAACCTATCAAACTGTCAAACTGTCCAAGCTTCCCACGCCTCAGGTTTTCCATTCTTAAACTCTGAAATTGTCACACTGTCAAATTATTAAACTGTCAAACTTTCAAACTTTCTGAGACTGTCGACTATAAAAGTTTCAAACTGGCAAACTGTCGGTCTGTCGAACTCCCAAATTTTTAAAGCACAAATCTGTCAACCTTTACGAACTGTCAAATTCTTCAGCTCGTCAGTTCAATCTTTTCATGTCTTCAAGGCCCTAACTCTCCTACTTCTAACTCACAAACTATCAACATTCCTACTCCTTCAACCTTTAGATCGTTCAATTTTCCAAGCTGTCAAACTGTCAACCTATAAACTCCCAAACTATCAAACTATTCAGTTATTTAATTAATTCTCAAACTGTAAAAGTTTTACACTGTCAAATTGTCTAGCGCTCAAACTGCCCAAATCTTGGGTCCTCCTTCTTTCAAATTTTCAAAATCTTCAGCTATCCAATTTTGAAACTTTCCAAACTCCAAATCCTCTGACTTTTAAATCTCATACTATTAAACCTCAACTCTTAAATTTTGAAGCTCTGCAACTTTAAAACTGTCAAACTATCTAGCTCTCCAACTCATCGGCTCTTTAGCTTTCAAACTAACTAACTGTCAAAACTATACAAATTTTTAGCTCTTAAAATTTCAAACCGTTCTACTGTCAAACTGCGATAACCCTTTTCAAGTCTCTGTAGTTTGTGTCCTCTCTTTAGTTTCTTAAGTGTATTTAATTTCTTGGATCTCTTTAGTTAACCTTAATTTCTGTTATCCCTTTCAGTTCTTAGACCTTTGAATTTTTAACCTTTCCAGTCTCTTTAGTCTGTCTATTCTTACGTCTGTATTTATAGTATGAGTAAGATCTCTAAGGGGCGGGGCGCCTGAGGGTATAATGTCTTGTTTTCATTTTTAAAGACCGCAAAAAACTTGTGGCACGTTTTCAACAAAGTAGACCAGTTCATTTGTTATGGCCTCAGAATCCGAAACTGGTTTTGCGTCGCAAAAAACCTGTCCGTCTTCATCGATGCAGGTGCATCTGCTTGTGATACAGGGACGAAATAAATTAATTTTCAAGCGGGCCGAACAAGTGGATACATTGTTTTTTAAAGTTTTATTCTTTTCAGTGCGCCTTAGTGCTTGCAGTTTTTTTTCATTTTGTCTTAGTGTTTTTCTTGCGTGTTAAGTGTCCACACTCGAGTATTTATTGACGTGATAATGATATTTATATTTTTATATTATATAAAAGTTTAAATAAATGATATATGTTAAAATAATACCAAAATAATAATAATAATAAATCCGCCCCTGCTTGCCGACACGCGCGAAAAATCACTCAGTGATTTAATTACCTTGGCAAACTGGTTTAAAGCATAGAAACAAAGCTTACGACTTCGCTGGTCGCCTAGATAGCTTCAGTGCACAATACCGCTTGGGGCAGCTATACCCTCATGATCTTTCTAATCTTTTTAGTCTCTTGACTACCTTTAGTATTTTCAGTCTCTTCAGCTTCTTTGGTCTTTTTATTATCGTTAGTATTTTGCGCTCTTTGATCTTTATGGTCTCCTGTGTTTCTTGAGTCTCTTGAAATTTTTTGGTCAGTTTGGTCTATTTGGGCTCTCGTCTCTTTAGTTAAAATACGTTAAGTTGCGCTTTTTGTTAACGCTGGATTTTACTACCCATCAATTTGTCGTTACGGACTCGATTCTTAAGGAGTAAACTCCAACAGAAGGATATCGAAAGAAGAATGAAAGCGATGTCAACAAAGAAAACAGAAGTCGAAGTAGGAGAAGGCCACGGTATGGTCCTTTGAGCCGGATTCGACAACACAATAATTTCGGGAATTAATGGGTAATTACACCGCCCAAAAATCTATTACAACCGATCTTCTTTATCATTTTCATTACAAATTTCACACATCACAAAGTTATTAAAGAAATAACGGCCCATCTGTTTAAATTTCATCTGTTTAATAGATTTCCTCTTTCATTCCAGAATAACCCTCCAGATCCGCGAATACTCTAGACTAACCACAAGTCCCTAAACAGACAAAATTTAATAATATTGAATAATGGGCGCCTGGGGCCAAAGTCAACAACGAGTTAATTAAACACAGAAATCCAAAGTTAACTCGGAGATTAACTATGAAACAAGTAAACTCCAGACGGCCCAGCGCCAAAAAACGAACGAATCGATACCGCTCCGTCGTAAATTCCAGAAATCGTGAAATTCCTCGGCGGCCTTTTTGCCCGACTCCGAATTAATAAAAATGTTATAGACCCAAATATTTACTAGCACCGAGGGGCGAATTTTATATTACGAAAGTTTTTACAATACTTTCCTGTTTTATATTTGCAAATGCGAAAAGTTTCCGACGTGGAGAGTCGTGACTTGAAAGGTTATCGAAATTTTTCCCGAACTGACACATATTTCTCGTTCGAACAAAACCGCGAAGAAGTTTATGCGAAATGGAAGTTTTAATTGCGGGGATATCGATTCGGGGCCGGGTCCTGGAAATGTCACGGCTGCGACGGACAGGGTAAACATCCTGCAGGATTCCGAGATTAATGGACGGGGCATTTCGGCGCCGAAGTGACATGGCGGGTGGAAATTCGCAAGTGTCGCGGAGGGAAATACAGCTTGTCACCGTTGGAAATGTGATGATCTAAATTATGTCAACGAGTTTTCAGGAATTTGGTATGAACGCCCTGGAGTGAAATTACACCGATCGGAGCGGGGAATTCCAGATGTTGAAACCCAATCACCGCCCTGTCGGAGGTTGCGGCGTCTCTCATTTTCTTTGTGGAAGCTCACCTGGAACAAAAGGAAAATATGAATACAAATCCGTTCGCTCCAGAAAAATCTTTTGGTCTTGTTTCGCTTATAAATATTCAGGCGATATTAAAAACAACACAGTCTTTGTCTGAGCTCAGCCGCGGCCAAGACGTGCATTCGCGCTTTGTACCTGCTAGCTTTGAGCTCGAAAGCTCGAGTTTTGTAAATAGCGGCATCCTGTCGATTGTGCCAACTTGGGTTTCGCCGAATTGCAATTTCTCGCGAGTAGTTGGGATGCTTTGGTGAAACTTGTGGTGAAATTGTAAAGGAGAATTTGGTGGTAGGTGTTTCTTGCAGCAGCTGAACGAAAAGCACTTAAATTACACAGCAGGAAGTTTTTTATTCCAACTACATCTAAAAAAATTTAACACCAAATTAAAGACTTGGCAATTCGAAACCCCGGCCACGAACTTGAGCCCACCCCTCGAAACACTTTCTTTGCTGCTCATTTAAGCGGAACAACATCACAGAACAATCCCGCAAAACAACGTATCTCATCCAAAAATACTCCTCTGTGAGCCACAACTCCGCTTTAAAATATTTCCGAGCCGACCTGAAACAAACATGTTTGTACACATTTCGGTTTGTTCTCCCCGGAGTCCCAGTTTTTGCGCCTTATCACCGGCGAGGCGATAAGAAGCCTCTACCTTTATATTTGGCGGCGGGCGTCCCGCCAATTGGCCCGCTGCCATTCCGACCATTAATCGACGCTCTGGCATCCTCTTGTTCCTTCGCGCCGATGACTAATTCTCTAACAGGAATTGGTGTCCGAATTAAGAGCTCCTCTTTAGGCGATGGTTTCTTCTCGATGGAAGAGTGTTTACGACCGACCGTTTAAATAAAGGGGCGCTGAAGGCGGATAATTAAAAAAATTCCGTGACTTTTCCGAGTGGGATTCATAATTTATTAAAATTAAATCTGGGACAAACATCCGGGACTTCATTGCGGAACTTTGGCAAAGTAAAGAAGTCGGAACCGCATGCTGGTCCAAGTTTTGACATTTGGCAGCTCTACAAATAAAATTATTTCCGCGCATGCCATTAGAAATTTCAGTCAAAAGCATCACTCTAAAAAATGAATTTCAAAAATGCCCCTCGCAGACATGGTTCCGCTAAAAATCCCGGAAATCCGGAATTAGGCACCCTCGCGTCCACATTGTGTAATCGCACATTTTCACCGTGCACTGACCAGCGCCATTGTTCCGGACGACCGGAAGAGCGTTCTCCCGGAGCTCGGCCGCTCTCATACCTGACCGACTCCGGTCCTGAGCTAGAGCTAGATGCGCCTCCGGAGCGATAATAATCGATTCGACATATTATCTCCATGTATACGTTACGCGCTCATATATCATTCAACAGACGCGATACTGCCACTATACAGCTTGCTAATTGCTCGTCTGAAACTGACGAATTTCGACACTATGGTACATTCACAGATGTTATGAGAGACAACATTGTTTCATGAGAGTTGCATTGTTTTGAAGGTCGTATCTCGCAAACGAGAAAAGTGGACAACGCATTTATGATAATTTCAGTTTCATAAGGTCATATTTCGTCATTTGGAAGAATGAGCAACGCGGATCAATTTATGAGGTTCAAGGCATAAAACGAGTCTAAACTAGATGATTCAAAAATATTTTTCCGGGGGCTCAAAATTTTTAAAATTTCCCATAATCTACTACAACTTGCCATTTGTTCGTTTGAAAACTATCGAATTTGGGTAAATTGGTACACTCGCAGGTTTTCTGAGAACTCCTGAAAAAAGCAGAGACTTTTATAATAATTCAATTGTTCTCAAGGTCGTCTTTCGGAAACCGGAAAAGATACAAAAAATAGGCACGACAGATCAATTTCTGAGATTCGCGAATGTATAAAACCAGACCAAACTCACCAAACTCGTTGATACATTTTTTTTATCCAAAATTTTTAATTTTTCAAAAACGGCTCCCAGCTTGGTAAGTGGTCACTTTATACTGACGAATTGGGTACTAGAGTATTCTGCGTTCAACAAAAAACGACGTCAAGTGGGCCATGGATTGCATCTCGTCTCTGTCGGTCAGGTGCGTGGTCCTGACTGACCGACAGACATGAAATGCAATCCATGACCCACTTGACATCGTTTTTTGTCGAACGCACGATAGATTTACACGCATTTTGAAAAGTTATGAAGAACGTATTGTTAGTTTATTGGGTTTCATAGTAATCTTATTGTTTTCAAGGTCATATATTGTAAACAAAAAAGGAGTCAGGAAAATAGGCACCGCAGATTCATTTCTGAAGTTCTAAAATGTATAAAACGAGTCCAAGTTCGATGATTAAAAAATATTTTTTCCGGGGTGCCAAATTTTTAAATTTTCAAATAATATAAAATGTAATTTTCCATTTGTTTATAATTATTTTCAAGGTCGTATTTCGTAAATTGGGAAAGATACAAAAAAATAGACAACGCGGATCAAGTTCTGAGGTTCGGAAATGTATAAAACGAGTGCAAACTCGATGATTGAAAAAAAAATTCTGTGGGTCCAAAATTTTGAAATTTCCAAAAATCGACTAGAACGTGGCATCTTTACGTTTGAAACTAGAGAAATTGGGTAATTAGGTACACTTACAGGTGCTCTGAAACTCGATGATTCAAAAATATTTTTCCGTGGCCCCAAAATTTTGAAACTTTCGATAATCTACTACAACTTGCCATCCGTTCGGTTGAAACTATAAAATTTTGGTAAATTGGTACACTCGCAGGTATTCTGAGAACTCCTGAAAAAGCATAGTTTGTTTACGTCTTTTGTAATAATTGAATTGTTTTCAAGGTCATAATTCCTAAATTGGAAAACATACGGAAAAATAGACGTGGGTTCGGTAATGTTTATGACGAGTTTGTCACACTCGTTGATAAAACATATTCTTTCTAGGGTCCAAATGTTTAAATTTTCAAAAATAGCTTCCACCTTGCTAATTGGTCGTTTTACTCTGACGAATTGAGTACAATAGTAGATGTACAGGAATTTTGGAAAGTTATGAATAACACATTGTTAGTTTAACTATTTCATGATGATTTTATTGTTTTCAAGGTGGTATCTTGTGAACAGAAAAGAAGACCGACAAATAAGCAACCCCGGTCAGTTTATGAGGTTCGGAAATGAATAAAACGAGTCCAAACTCGATGATTGGAAAAAAAATTATGTGGGTCCAAAATTTTGAAATTTCCAAAAATCGACTAGAACGTGGCATCTTTACGTTTGAAACTAGAGAAATTGGGTAATTAGGTACACTTACAGGTGCTCTGAAACTCGATGATTCAAAAATATTTTTCCGTGGCCCCAAAATTTTGAAACTTTCGATAATCTACTACAACTTGCCATCCGTTCGTTTAAAACTATCACATTTTGGTAAATTGGTACACTCACAGGTATTCTGCGAACTCCTGAAAAAGCATAGTTTGTTTACGTCTTTTGTAATAATTGAATTGTTTTCAAGGTCATAATTCCTAAATTAGAAAACATACGGAAAAATAGACGTAAGTTCGGTAATGTTTATGACGAGTTTGTCACACTCGTTGATAAAACATTCTTTCTAGGGTCCAAAATGTTTAAATTTTCAAAAATGGCTTCCACCTTGCTAATTGGTCGTTTTACTCTGACGAATTGAGTACAATAGTAGTTGTACAGGAATTTTGGAAAGTTATGAATAACACATTGTTAGTTTAACTATTTCATGATGATTTTATTGTTTTCAAGGTGGTATCTTGTGAACAGAAAAGAAGACAGACAAATAAGCAAACCAGGTCAGTTTATGCGGTTCCGAAATGAATAAAACGAGTCCAAACTCGATGATTGAAAAAAAAATCTGGGGGTCCAAAATTTTGAAATTTCCAAAAATCGACTATAACGTGCCATTTTTACGTTTGAAACTAGAGAAATTGGGTAATTTGGTACACTTACAGGTGGTCTGAAACTCGATGATTCAAAAATATTTTTCCACGGGCCAAAAATTTTGAAATTAACGATAATCTACTACAACTTGCCATCCGTTCGGTTGAAACTATAAAATTTTGGTAAATTGGTACACTCGCAGGTATTCTGAGAACTCCTGAAAAAGCATAGTTTGTGTACGTCTTTTGTAATTATTGAATTGTTTTCAAGGTCATAATTCCTAAATTGGAAAACATACGGAAAAATAGACGTGGGTTCGGTAATGTTTATGACGAGTTTGTCACACTCGTTGATAAAACATATTCTTTCTAGAGTCCAAAATGTTTAAATTTTCAAAAATAGCTTCCACCTTGCTAATTGGTCGTTTTACTCTGACGAATTGAGTACAATAGTAGTTGTACAGGAAACTTGGAAAGTTATGAATAACACATTGTTAGTTTAACTATTTCATGATGATTTTATTGTTTTCAAGGTGGTATCTTGTGAACAGAAAAGAAGACCGACAAATAAGCAACCCCGGTCAGTTTATGAGGTTCGGAAATGAATAAAACGAGTCCAAACTCGATGATTGGAAAAAAAATTCTGTGGGTCCAAAATTTTGAAATTTCCAAAAATCGACTAGAACGTGGCATCTTTACGTTTGAAACTAGAGAAATTGGGTAATTAGGTACACTTACAGGTGCTCTGAAACTCGATGATTCAAAAATATTTTTCCGTGGCCCCAAAATTTTGAAACTTTCGATAATCTACTACAACTTGCCATCCGTTCGTTTAAAACTATCACATTTTGGTAAATTGGTACACTCACAGGTATTCTGAGAACTCCTGAAAAAGCATAGTTTGTTTACGTCTTTTGTAATAATTGAATTGTTTTCAAGGTTATAATTCCTAAATTAGAAAACATACGGAAAAATAGACGTGGGTTCGGTAATGTTTATGACGAGTTTGTCACACTCGTTGATAAAACATTCTTTCTAGGGTCCAAAATGTTTAAATTTTCAAAAATGGCTTCCACCTTGCTAATTGGTCGTTTTACTCTGACGAATTGAGTACACTAGTAGCTGTACAGGAATTTTGGAAAGTTATGAATAACACAGTGTTAGTTTAACTATTTCATAATGATTTTATTGTTCTGAAGGTGGTATCTTGTGAACAGAAAAGAAGACAGACAAATAAGCAAACGAGGTCAGTTTATGCGGTTCCGAAATGAATAAAACGAGTCCAAACTCGATGATTGAAAAAAAAAATCTGGGGGTCCAAAATTTTGAAATTTCCAAAAATCGATTATAACGTGCCATCTTTACGTTTGAAACTAGAGAAATTGGATAATTTGGTACACTTACAGGTGGTCTGAAACTCGATGATTCAAAAATATTTTTCCGCGGGCCAAAAATTTTGAAATTAACGATAATCTACTACAACTTGCCATCCGTTCGGTTGAAACTATAAAATTTTGGTAAATTGGTACACTCGCAGGTATTCTGAGAACTCCTGAAAAAGCATAGTTTGTGTACGTCTTTTGTAATTATTGAATTGTTTTCAAGGTCATAATTCCTAAATTGGAAAACATACGGAAAAATAGACGTGGGTTCGGTAATGTTTATGACGAGTTTGTCACACTCGTTGATAAAACATATTCTTTCTAGAGTCCAAAATGTTTAAATTTTCAAAAATAGCTTCCACCTTGCTAATTGGTCGTTTTACTCTGACGAATTGAGTGCAATAGTAGTTGTACAGGAAATTTGGAAAGTTATGAATAACACATTGTTAGTTTAACTATTTCATGATGATTTTATTGTTTTCAAGGTGGGATCTTGTGAACAGAAAAGAAGACCGACAAATAAGCAACCCAGGTCAGTTTATGAGGTTCGGAAATGAATAAAACGAGTCCAAACTCGATGATTGGAAAAAAAATTCTGTGGGTCCAAAATTTTGAAATTTCCAGAAATCGACTAGAACGTGGCATCTTTACGTTTGAAACTAGAGAAATTGGGTAATTTGGTACACTTACAGGTGCTCTGAAACTCGATGATTCAAGAATATTTTTCCGTGGCCCCAAAATTTTGAAATTTTCGATAATCTACTACAACTTGCCATCCGTTCGTTTAAAACTATAAAATTTTGGTAAATTGGTACACTCGCAGGTATTCTGAGAACTCCTGAAAAAGCATAGTTTGTGTACGTCTTTTGTAATTATTGAATTGTTTTCAAGGTCATAATTCCTAAATTGGAAAACATACGGAAAAATAGACGTGGGTTCGGTAATGTTTATGACGAGTTTGTCACACTCGTTGATAAAACATATTCTTTCCAGGGTCTAAAATGTTTAAATTTTCAGAAATAGCTTCCACCTTGCTAATTGGTCGTTTTACTCTGACGAATTGAGTACAATAGTAGATGTACAGGAATTTTGGAAAGTTATGAATAACACATTGTTAGTTTAACTATTTCATGATAATTTATTGTCTTCAAGGTAGTATCTCGTGAACAGAACAAGAGACAGAGAAATAGATAACCCATCTTAGTTTATGAGATTCGGAAATGTATAAAAGGAGTCCAAACTCGATGATTGAAAAATATTTTTTCTGCGATCCCAAATTTGTAAATTTTCAAATAATATAAAATATAATTTTACATTTGTTCGTTTTAAACTCTGAAACACTTTTAAACACTTGCAGGTGTTCTGAAACTCGATGGTTCAAAAATATTTTTCCGCGGGCCCAAAATTTTGAAATTTTCGATAATCTACTACAAGTTGCTATCCGTTCGTTTGAAACTATCAAATTTTGGTAAATTGGTACACTCGCAGGTATTCTGAGAACTCCTGAAAAAAAGCATAGTTTGTTTACGTTTTTTATAATAATTCAATTGTTTTCAAGGTCATAATTCTTAAATTGTAAAAGATACGGAAAAATAGGCACCACAGATCAATTTCTGAGGTTCGGAAATGTAAAAAACGAGTTGAAACTCGTTGAAAAAAAAAATATTTTTTTGGATCCAAAATTTTGAAGTTTATAAAAATTACTTCCAGCTTGCTAATTAGTCGTTTTAAACTGACATATTGAAAGAACATATTGTTAGTTTAATAATTGAGGGGCTTATTGCTATACAATGACAAGCCACTTTTTTTGTTATTTTTTTTAACGTTTAAAGTTTTAACTTCTTTTTTCCTGTATATTCCTCTGCATACTCATATATTCCAACAAACTGGAATGGGTAAATTACGATTCAATGCTTTCAGGGATTTAGGCTTCTTTTGCTTTTTTTTGAAATAATATTCAAATTTGCTCTTTCGTGGCTTATCATTATTTAACAATAAGTCCTTCAATTGTTTCATGATAATTTTATAGTATTCAAGGTCGTATTTCGTAAACAGAAAAGGAGACAGGAAAATAGGCACCGCAGATTAATTTCTGAGTTTCCGGAATGTATAACACAAAACCAAACCTGTTGATAACAGATATTTTTTTATATATTTTTTTGGGGTACAAAATTTTGAAATTTTCAAAAATGTCTTCCAACTTGCTAATTGGTCGTTTTGAACCGACGAATTTAAAATTATGAAAAACACATTGTTAGGTTAATTATTTCATTAATTTCAAGCCCGTATCTTGTAAACGGCGAAAGTAGACAAGGCAGATAAAATTCTGAGTTTCGGTAATGTATGAATCGAGTCAAGGCTCGATGATTCAAAAATATCTTTCCAGGTGGCCAAAATTTTGAAATTTTCCGTAATCGACTACGACTTGCCATTTGTTCGTTTGAAAACTATCGAATTTTGGTAAATTGGTACACAGGTATTCTGAGAACTCTTGAAAAAAGCATAGTTTGTTTACGTCTTTTATAATAATTCAATTGTTTTCAAGGTCGTATTTCAGAAATTGGAAAATATCATAAATATCAAGATCAATTTCTGAGACCTAACTCGTTGATAAAAGATATTTTGTCGACTGAGTTTAATGAATGCAGCATGTACTTTAAGCATTAAAGCCTCCGTTCTGCCGTTTATCTATGACGCGGCCAGAATTGGAATAAATGCTCCTTTTAGCTCTATGTGTATAGTTTATGACACATAGAAAATTTACAAAGACACCGAAAACTGTTTCCGGATACACATGCATTCCTGATGGGTTTTTTGGGTCAGAGTTGAGCATCCTCTTGAATAACGCATGCTGAAGACCTATCAATACTCCTTCGGTGTCGATGGCGAAGGTCAATCAGGAATTTTTCGCTTGACCCTTCATAATCGAATTAGGCGTGCAGATCGCGAGGTAGGGAATTTAATTATTTATAGCTGCAGCGCTGGCACACGTTTATTTTTCCGGATGGCGGAAAAGTGGAGTGAAATATAGGAAGTTTTAAAAATTGATCCGGGCTTCAATGTTTTGTCGCACATTATTCGAGCAGAATTGCAGGAAAATCATTTTGTAGCGAAGGGAAATATTTAGGTCTTGATGCATAGTTTAGCAGCTGACAGCTTAGTTTAGAGTATTTACTTTGTAGACAAATACCTGATCCAAAATCTTATAAGAAGGTACTTTGAGCGGAAAAATTCTTTCGAGCAGGTGCGTAACGGGCAATATAATAACCCATAACCGTACGAACTGAAATAATAAAAATTTTGCTTGCCAGGGCCGTAACCTCGCATTACGATCGAACTGATCCCGGATTAAAGCTGCAATGACTATATGTTAGGAATAAAATTGGCGATAACTTTTTCCGCGTATTAACCGCGGTGTCGTAAAACCAGGTGCTTCAACAACGTAATGGGCTTTCATGTGAGCTTTTAAAATATTTCGGTATTTACGTCGCGAACGTTATGGAGTGTAATTTTCTCCGCGGCCACATCTAACGATTGCGTAAAAAAACTTTTTGGAGTATGTTCAAGGTCGCGTTTACAACCGGGAGCACTTGCCAAGGATAAAGGTGAGGCGCGCGAAAAATGTTATCGTTTCGGTTTATAATTGTCGTATTGCCGGGCATAAATAGAAAGTGATTTCAGAGGGGTATTTTTAGTTGCTATTTCTATCCGCCTAATTAGACCGTGAAGGATTTTCGAAGCAGGAAGCTCGAAATTTCTCCAAGTTAGCTCCTCATTGTAGTCGGCTCCCAGCAGCGTTCCAAATTACACCGCTTTTATTGTACTTCACCGAATCGTCGAAGCGTACTTTGAAGTGTCCCCATATTGAACGGCAAGTGAATTTGCACGCATATTTGCGGGCAACTTCGGCTAATAGGGCCCTCGCCAACCGGAACAATAAGTGCGCTAATTATGGAACAACCTTAAGCTTCGTTTGAATATTCAGCACAATAGTTCCCCGACAACAATGCGCCGATAACAGTCATCTGGCTAAGCCTGTCGGTCGGAGGGATGCCATTTCCATTACAGGAGAAAAACTGGGATTTACGTCCTAATTCCGGGTGTTTAGTCCGGATTTTCAGGAGCATCGATTCGCATGGGAAGTGCACATGCAGATTTGATCGTTAATGCTGCAGTCGTATCGGTTATCTGGTCTTTGAGACGGGTTTTTCCTGCATTTGGGATTCAATTTTGCAAGACGGGAACGGCAGGCAGGTGGAGGAGAAATGTAATGATAAGAGGGTTTGAGAGTTTATCGGGAATAAATGACGAAAGGAAATGAAATCCTTTCAGGAGATCGACGAGAAACGTGGAAAATTAAGTATTCTTCGGGTTGATAGGTTCTTCGATTTCGTTTTCGAGATTACAGATTTCCATTATTAGAAAATATTTGTTACTGTAATGTCTCCAGACTGCGCGGACAATCGGAAAGAATAAACGGCACGAACTTTGCGCACAATTTCTAAACGGCATAACTCTGAAATGGTAGAGATATCGTAGTGGCAGTTGGACAGTTGGATTCATCATTGCAATGTCACACTTGAACACATCAAGACGCCCGGAAGCTCATATGGGAAAATATATGGGAAAAAAATAAAATAATTCCAGGCACCGTATCGGGACGGTTCTTGTACTCGGACAACCAGTGAGTTAGCGCACTTCCAATGCCGACGTCCCGAGTTCTCTCCGCCGCCCAGAACCGCCGCTATCCAGCGGGGAAAACACCGCACCGATAAGCGATGGTCCACGTCACACAACGCAGCTCGGATGATCTATAAAAGGCTGACCAATAGATGCGCCACTTGGAAAAGAACTATAAAAATTTCGTCGGCCATTGAGGGTGTAAGGTGTCGAATTTTGGAGCTGCTTTCATGATCACAATTTCACATTTGAACAGATTAAGACACACGAAAGTTTATAGTATAAAATTGAAGCAGGGGTGAAAAAGTGTAAAAAAAATCTGCCGGCCTTTGAGCGTGTAATTTGTAGAATTTCGGAGCAGTTTTTCATGATTGCCTTGTCACATTTGAAAAGAACATATCGGAAAACTGAGGAGAGGGTGGAGATTGGTGGATGCACCACCTGAAGAAAAACCGTAAAAATAAAATAAATCCAGGCACCGTATCGAGACCGTTCTTGTAGCCAAACGACCAGTGAGTTAGCGCGCTTCCAATGTCGACGTCCCGAGTTCTCTCCGCCGCCCAGAACCGCCGCTATCCATCGGGGAAAACACCATACCGATAAGCGATGATCTATAAAAGGCTGACCAATAGATGCGCCACTTGGAAAAAAACTATAAAAATTTCGTCGGCCATTGAGGGTGTAAGATGTCGAATTTTGGAGCTGCTTTCATGATCACAATTTCACATTTGAACAGATTAAGACACACGAAAGTTTATAGTATAAAATTGAAGCAGGGGTGAAAAACTGTAAAAAAAAATCTGGCGGCCTTTGAGCGTGTAATTTGTAGAATTTCGGAGCTGTTATTCATAATTGCAATGTCACATTTGAGAAGAACATATCGGAAAACTGAGGAGAGGGTGGAGAATGGTGGATGCACCACCTGAAGAAAAACCGTAAAAATAAAATAATACCAGCCACTGTATCGAGACCGTTCTTGTAGCCAAACGACCAGTGAGTTAGCGCGCTTCCAATGTCGACGTCCCGAGTTCTCTCCGCCGCCCAGAACCGCCGCTATCCAGCGGGGAAAACACCGCACCGATAAGCGATGGTCCACGTCACACAACGCAGCTCGGATGATCTATAAAAGGCTGAACAATAGATGCGCCACTTGGAGAAAAACTATAAAAATTTCGTCGGCCATTGAGGGTGTAAGGTGTCAAATTTTGGAGCTGCTTTCATGATCACAATTTCACATTTGAACAGATTAAGACACACGAAAGTTTATAGTATAAAATTGAAGCAGGGGTGAAAAACTGTAAAAAAAAACTGGCGGCCTTTGAGCGTGTAATTTGTAGAATTTCGGAGCTGTTTTTCATAACTGCAATCTCACATTTGAAAAGAACATATCGGAAAACTGAGGAGAGGGTGGAGAATGGTGGATGCACCACCTGAAGAAAAACCGTAAAAATAAAATAAATCCAGGCACCGTATCGAGACCGTTCTTGTAGCCAAACGACCAGTGAGTTAGCGCGCTTCCAATGTCGACGTCCCGAGTTCTCTCCGCCGCCCAGAACCGCCGCTATCCATCGGGGAAAACACCATACCGATAAGCGATGATCTATAAAAGGCTGACCAATAGATGCGCCACTTGGAGAAAAACTATAAAAATTTCGTCGGCCATTGAGGGTGTAAGGTGTGGAATTGTGGAGCTGCTTTCATGATCACAATTTCACATTTGAACAGATTAAGACACACGAAAATTTATAGTATAGAATTGAAGCAGGGGTGAAAAACTGTAAAAAAAAAAATGGCGGCCTTTGAGCGTGAAATTTGTAGAATTTCGGAGCTGTTTTTCATAATTGCAATATCACATTTGAAAAGAACATATCGGAAAACTGAGGAGAGGGTGGAGAATGGTGGATGCACCACCTGAAGAAAAACCGTAAAAATAAAATAATTCCAGGCACCGTATCGAGACCGTTCTTGTAGCCAAACGACCAGTGAGTTAGCGCGCTTCCAATGTCGACGTCCCGAGTTCTCTTCGCCGCCCAGAACCGCCGCTATCCAGCGGGGAAAACACCGCACCGATAAGCGATGGTCCACGTCACACAACGCAACTCGGATGATCTATAAAAGGCTGACCAATAGATGCGCCACTTGGAGAAAAACTATAAAAATTTCGTCGGCCATTGAGGGTGTAAGGTGTCGAATTTTGGAGCTGCTTTCATGATCACAATTTCACATTTGAACAGATTAAGACACACGAAAGTTTATAGTATAAAATTGAAGCAGGGGTGAAAAACTGTAAAAAAAAATCTGGCGGCCTTTGAGCGTGAAATTTGTAGAATTTCGGAGCTGTTTTTCATAATTGCAATATCACATTTGAAAACAACATATCGGAAAACTGAGGAGAGGGTGGAGAATGGTGGATGCACCACCTGAAGATAAACCGTAAAAATAAAATAATTCCAGGCACAGTATCGAGACCGTTCTTGTAGCCAAACGACCAGTGAGTTAGCGCGCTTCCAATGTCGACGTCCCGAGTTCTCTCCGCCGCCCAGAACCGCCGCTATCCAGCGGGGAAAACACCGCACCGATAAGCGATGGTCCACGTCACACAGCGCAGCTCGGATGATCTATAAAAGGCTGACCAATAGATGCGCCACTTGGAGAAAAACTATAAAAATTTCGTCGGCCATTGAGGGTGTAAGGTGTCGAATTTTGGAGCTGCTTTCATGATCACAATTTCACATTTGAACAGATTAAGACACACGAAAGTTTAGAGTATAAAATTGAAGCAGGGGTGAAAAACTGTAAAAAAAAATCTGGCAGTCTTTGAGCGTGTAATTTGTCGAATTTGGGAGCTTTTTTCATAATCACAATGTCATATTTGAACAGATCAAAACACCCAGAAATCTACACGGTCAAATTGAAGAGCGAGTGAGAAATGGTGGATGCACCACTTGAAGAAAAATTATTAAGGATTCAGCCTGTCTTTGAGGGTGTAATTTGTGGGATT
This sequence comes from Diaperis boleti, assembly GCA_963583935.1. Taxonomy (NCBI): domain Eukaryota; kingdom Metazoa; phylum Arthropoda; class Insecta; order Coleoptera; family Tenebrionidae; genus Diaperis; species Diaperis boleti. The sequence goes on along the minus strand of OY757247.1, from coordinate 51,470,187 downwards.
TGGGCGTGGTTCTGGCCATTATAATATCACATTTGAACGGATAAAGACACCCGGAAGTCTATTATGCAAGATTGAAAAAAGTGTGAAAAATGGTGGATGCGCCATTTGAAGAAAAACTGTAAAAAAAATTTGTCGCCCGTTGAGGGTGTAATTTGTCGAATTTTGGAGCTGTTTTCATAATCACGATGTGATATTTGAACAGATCAAAACACCCGGAAATCTACCGAGTCAAATAAAAAGATAGTAAAAAATGGTGGACGCGCCACTTGAAGAAAAATTATTAAGGATTCAACCTGTCTTTAAGGGTGTAATTTGAGGGATTTGGGCGTGGTTCTGGCCACTATAATATGACATTTGAACGGATAAAGACACCCGGAAATCTATTACGCAAGATTGAAAAAAGTGGGAAAAATGGTGGATGCGCCATTTGAAGAAAAACTGTAAAAAAAATTTGTCGCCCGTTGAGGGTGTAATTTGTCGAATTTTGGAGCTGTTTTCATAATCACGATGTTATATTTGAACATATCAAAACACCCGGAAATCTACAGAGTCAAACAAAGAGATAGTAAAAAATGGTGGACGCGCCACTTGAAGAAAAATTATTAAGGATTCAGCCTGTCTTTGAGGGTGTAATTTGAGGGATTTGGGCGTGGTTCTGGCCACTATAATATGACATTTGAACGGATAAAGACACCCGGAAATCTATTACGCAAGATTGAAAAAAGTGGGAAAAATGGTGGATGCGCCATTTGAAGAAAAACTGTAAAAAAATTTGTCGCCCTTTGAGGGTGTAATTTGTCGAATTTTGGAGCTGTTTTCATAATCACGATGTTATATTTGAACATATCAAAACACCCGGAAATCTACAGAGTCAAATAAAGAGAGAGTGAAAAATGGTGGACGCGCCACTTGAAGAAAAATTATTAAGGATTCAGCCTGTCTTTGAGGGTGTAATTTGTGGGATTTGGGCGCGGTTCTGGCCATTATAATATCACATTTGAACGGATAAAGACACCCGGAAGTCTATTACGCAAGATTGAAAAAAGTGTGAAAAATGGTGGATGCGCCATTTGAAGAAAAACTGTAAAAAAATTTGTCGCCCTTTGAGGGTGTAATTTGTCGAATTTGGGAGCTGTTTTCATGATCACGATGTTATATTTGAACATATCAAAACACCCGGAAATCTACAGAGTCAAATAAAGAGAGAGTGAAAAATGGTGGACGCGCCACTTGAAGAAAAATTATTACGGATTTGAGGGTGTAATTTGTGGGATTTGGGCGCGGTTCTGGCCACTATAATATCACATTTGAACAGATAAAGACACCCGGAAGTCTATGATGCAAGATTGAAAAAAGTGTGAAAATGGTGGATGCGCCATTTGAAGAAAAACTGTAAAAAAATTTGTACCCCTTTGAGGGTGTAATTTTTCGAATTTTGGAGCTGTTTTCATAATCACGATGTTATATTTGAACAGATCAAAACACCCGGAAATCTACAGAGTCAAATAAAGAGAGAGTGAAAAATGGTGGACGCACCACTTGAAGAAAAATTATTAAGGATTCAGCCCGTCTTTGAGGGTGTAATTTGTGGGATTTGGGCGCGGTTCTGGCCACTATAATATCACATTTGAACAGATAAGGACACCCGGAAGTCTATGATGCAAGATTGAAAAAAGTGTGAAAATGGTGGATGCGCCATTTGAAGAAAAACTGTAAAAAAACTTTTACCCCTTTGAGGGTGTAATTTTTCGAATTTTGGAGCTGTTTTCATAATCACGATGTTATATTTGAACAGATCAAAACACCCGGAAATCTACCGAGTCAAATAAAGAGATAGTAAAAAATGGTGGACGCGCCACTTGAAGAAAAATTATTAAGGATTCAACCTGTCTTTGAGGGTGTAATTTGAGGGATTTGGGCGTGGTTCTGGCCACTATAATATGACATTTGAACGGATAAAGACACCCGGAAATCTATTACGCAAGATTAAAAAAAGTGGGAAAAATGGTGGATGCGCCATTTGAAGAAAAACTGTAAAAAAAATTTGTCGCTCGTTGAGGGTGTAATTTGTCGAATTTTGGAGCTGTTTTCATAATCACGATGTTATATTTGAACAGATCAAAACACCCAGAAATCTACAGGGTCAAATTGAAGAACGAGTGAGAAATGGTGGACTCGCCACTTGAAGCAAAATTATAAAGGATTCAGCTTGTCATTGAGGGTGTAATTTGAGGGATTTGGGCGTGGTTCTGGCCACTATAATATGACATTTGAACGGATAAAGACACCCGGAAGTCTATTATGCAAGATTGAAAAAAGTGTGAAAAATGGTGGATGCGCCACTTGAAGAAAAACTGAAAAATATTCAGGCGGACCTTGAGGTTGTGATTTGTCAAATTTGGGAACTGTGTTCATTGCATAATGTCACATTTAAACAGGTAAAGAGAATTGAGAGAATTTCAAGACGAACACCGTGGTGTCAGTAAATTTGTTAAAACTTCCACATGCCATATTTCCTAAACTGTTAGAGATATCGCACCTTTGTATTTGGGGGGTGAGCAAATTGGGATTGGCACCCCCAGAAACATCCTATCTAGCACGGTTCGTCCCACCTACTCCCGAAAAGCGCAAAACTTCTTCTCTTTTTAATCACACGCCCCGTCGTGTTTGCACTAAAACGCCACAAACACTCCGACAGCATGTTCACCAGTACTCCTCTGTTACGCTAATGGCGGTGTCATGTCCCTTGTCCCAGTTCATATTCATTACACGCGACCCATTTCCCGATTTTTTTTAGACTTCCACTATTGTTACATAAACCCCGTCGACCCGAAGACGTGCCAGTTCTCCACCGGAAGCTCTTAATTACCTGGAATAATCTGGATTCGTTCCAAAACAACTCCGGGAGCGAGTTCAACGGACAGATGTTATAAAACCTCCTCATCAAATCCGCTTAATCAACTTAATCGCGGCATTATTTCGCTTAGTATTGCATTACACCTAATTCTGTCAGGGCTATTAATAAGGGTGCTGGTATTTAAGACTCTAACGTGACATTCTAAACGGGCTGTAATGGCAACACGACACGTGTTTCCCGCCGAACGAATTAATTTATAAGTTTCGTTTATTTATAGAGCCTTGCGTTGATGATACAATTTACCGACTCACGGTGTGGAGAAGAATTTTCATCTCAGGTTTCCGGCTGCGATGGTTCCATTTACCCTAATGGTAATGTTTGCATTAAGCCGGTCTTACGCGGAACTCTAATCTCTCAAATGGCGCGGCCGGTGACAATTCTCGGAAGGGTGGATCCGTCAAAGCGTAATTAAGAGAACAGGAGAAAGTCATGGCTGACATAAAAGTGACGCAGCGCCAAATTTTCGTCTCGCGTAATTTGGAAAAATAGCAGGTTTTAATAAACGTAGAATTCGAAAAAAACTCAATTTAACCGCTATAGGGATGATAAAGTTGACGTGAATTCCGTCGGAAATATGAAAATGAAAATTGTTGCGACAACGTTGCTCTGAAAACAAATCGACTCCATTAGCGCCGACTATACGAAATTGTTTTCAGGAATAACTATTTCCATTAGTTAATTTGATGGACTTTTAACGAAACAAAAACACCGAGTTTGTTTTTACAACTTTTAGCGCTCAGCGCTTCGGAGTGTCACCTATCCACTTTTTTGCAACGAAATACTTGCTTCAAATCCCTTAAATTCTACAATTCAATTAATTATCAATAATTTATTATTAAATTCAAATTTAAGGCCCGACACCGGTGGAGAGATTTTCTTTACCTTATCACCACACTGTATAGAAAAAAAACACGTTTATTTCCGTTTCACTTTGTTGATCTGAGTTAGCAGTAATCGCTGACCCCACCAAACTAAAATACCAAACTGTCTTTGTTTCGCAAATAAAAATGTAATAAATAAGCTCCCCGGTATTCCACAGCCAGTGGAGCATGAACCGTCAATACGCTAGGTTTAATAAAACATGCAAATATGTCCCAGACATTTTGTCTACATTTCACTTTGTGCACTCCACCGTTCGAATAGCTAAAACTTGAAGAGCTGCAACGACTTCCATACTATCCGCATTGTAACTCGAGCGCCGGAACGGAACCATCAACTTTAAGCAGCTTGTAGACGCTCATTTTATTACCCCATAACATAATTACGCCCCAACTGATTATCTCTAAACTATACAAACTCCAGATATAAAATTTCACGTAAACTGAACTATTCCCCGGATTTATCACAACCCGGTTTTATGGAAGAAAAGCGTCTGGCGCAAAAAGTCCCCCCATAAAATACCGAACGGAGAGCACTGCAGGATTTATTAAAAAGCCCGCGCAGGTTCATAAAAAGCTCGCCTCCCATAACGAAGCACCTGCCCTGTGGTTATTAAAAATTTATTTTGCAATTTGGGCGTAAATCGATCTGGTCGGGCCGAGTGACCCCGGCGAGGTCAGCTCTAAAGACAGGACAAAAAGATGCGCCGGGGTTGAGGGAATCACGTCTGGACGAGGATTTACTGTTTTGTAAAGCTACCTGATAACATACGGGGTTGGATGCAATTCTTCCGAGGAGATAAATTTTCCTGCTGTATTACTTGTCTCGACGGAATAGAAATATATAGTGTGGGGCCATTCCGAATCGGACAGCTTGCATATTGCGCCGTGATTCTGAAAGTATCGAGGGGTGTAACGATATCTGTGCAGAATTAGGACGTTTGTTGAGACTAAACAAATGTCATGTCAGTTCTTGGATTAGATTTTAATAAAGACGGTAAAAAATCAAGTAAATAAAATTAACGTCAAACTGAAGGTTTTAATATCTATAGTCGAGTGCTGCAACTCAGCCGAAACCCCATAACAGCGCTGATAAAGTAAGAAGCTTGGGTTTTCGTTATAAAACAACCAAAAGCGTGATTACTAATAACAAAAAAATTTAACAAATATTTTAGGATTTTTCCTTTAGTATCCTATATAGCAATTTTTTGCGATGAAAATGTGAAAGCTCCAAAATTATAGATACATTTTTAACGATCTTAAAAGCACAAAGAGTGTCTTAAAAAGAAGAAGCGAAATTTGAATGGAACTGGGTGCTCATAGTCCAAGGGAAGACAGTCCTAGTGCTTTCATTGGCTTCGCGAAAATGTAACATACAAACAGTGACAGCTGAAACAAACCAAAGGCGATGGGAGGAAAAAACAAACAGTCCAAATCTTTTAATTGGCTTCACGAATTTATTACGTTTAAAAAGTAACATCCGAATGGAATTGGGAGCTTGTAAGCCAAGAGAAAACAGTCCTAGTGCTTCCATTGGCTTCGCAAAATTACAACATAAAAACAGTGACAGCTGAAACAAGCCAGAAGCCAAAACAAACAGTCCAAATCTTCTAATTGGGTTCACGAATTTATTACGTTTAAAAAGTGACATCCGAATGGAATTGGGAGCTTGTAAGCGAAGAGAAGACATTCCTAGTGCTTCCATTGGCTTCGCAAAATTACAACATAAAAACAGTGACAGCTGAAACAAGCCAGAGGCCAAAACAAACAGTCCAATTTTTTTAATTGGCTTCGCGAATTTATTACGTTTACGAAGCGACATTTGAATGGAACTGGGTGCTCATATGCCAAGGGAAGACAGTCCTAGTGCTCTCATTGGCTTCGCGAAATTGTAACATACAAACAGTGACAGCTGAAACAAGCCAAAGGCGATGGGAGGCCAAAACAAACAGACCAAATCTTTTAATTGGCTTCACGAATTTATTACGTTTAAAAAGTGACATCCGAATGGAATTGGGAGCTTGTAAGGCAAGAGAAGACAGTCCTAGTGCTTCCATTGGCTTCGCAAAATTACAACATAAAAACAGTGACAGCTGAAACAAGCCAGAGGCCAAAACAAACAGTCCAATTTTTTTAATTGGCTTCGCGAATTTATTACGTTTACGAAGCCACATTTAAATGGAACTGGGTGCTCATATGCTAAGGGAAGACAGTCCTAGTGCTTTCATTCGCTTCGCGAAATTGTAACATACAAACAGTGACAGCTGAAACAAGCCAAAGGCGATGGGAGGCCAAAACAAACAGTCCAAATCTTTTAATTGGCTTCACGATTTTATTACGTTTAAAAAGTGACATCCCAATGGAATTGGGAGCTTGTAAGCCAAGAGAAGACAGTCCTAGTGCTTCCATTGGCTTCGCAAAATTACAACATAAAAACAGTGACAGCTGAAACAAGCCAGAGGCCAAAACAAACAGTCCAATTTTTTTAATTGGCTTCGCGAATTTATTACGTTTACGAAGCGACATTTGAATGGAACTGGGTGCTCATATGCCAAGGGAAGACAGTCCTAGTGCTCTCATTGGCTTCGCGAAATTGTAACATACAAACAGTGACAGCTGAAACAAGCCAAAGGCGATGGGAGGCCAAAACAAACAGCCCAAATCTTTTAATTGGCTTCAAGAATTTATTACGTTTAAAAAGTGACATCCGAATGGAATTGGGAGCTTGTAAGCCAAGAGAAGACAGTCCTAGTGCTTCCATTGGCTTCGCAAAATTACAACATAAAAACAGTGACAGCTGAAACAAGCCAGAGGCCAAAACAAACAGTCCAATTTTTTTAATTGGCTTCGCGAATTTATTACGTTTACGAAGCGACATTTGAATGGAACTGGGTGCTCATATGCCAAGGGAAGACAGTCCTAGTGCTCTCATTGGCTTCGCGAAATTGTAACATACAAACAGTGACAGCTGAAACAAGCCAAAGGCGATGGGAGGCCAAAACAAACAGACCAAATCTTTTAATTGGGTTCACGAATTTATTACGTTTAAAAAGTGACATCCCAATGGAATTGGGAGCTTGTAAGCCAAGAGAAGACAGTCCTAGTGCTTCCATTGGCTTCGCAAAATTACAACATAAAAACAGTGACAGCTGAAACAAGCCAGAGGCCAAAACAAACAGTCCAATTTTTTTAATTGGCTTCGCGAATTTATTACGTTTACGAAGCCACATTTAAATGGAACTGGGTGCTCATATGCTAAGGGAAGACAGTCCTAGTGCTTTCATTCGCTTCGCGAAATTGTAACATACAAACAGTGACAGCTGAAACAAGCCAAAGGCGATGGGAGGCCAAAACAAACAGTCCAAATCTTTTAATTGGCTTCACGATTTTATTACGTTTAAAAAGTGACATCCCAATGGAATTGGGAGCTTGTAAGCCAAGAGAAGACAGTCCTAGTGCTTCCATTGGCTTCGCAAAATTACAACATAAAAACAGTGACAGCTGAAACAAGCCAGAGGCCAAAACAAACAGTCCAATTTTTTTAATTGGCTTCGCGAATTTATTACGTTTACGAAGCGACATTTGAATGGAACTGGGTGCTCATATGCCAAGGGAAGACAGTCCTAGTGCTCTCATTGGCTTCGCGAAATTGTAACATACAAACAGTGACAGCTGAAACAAGCCAAAGGCGATGGGAGGCCAAAACAAACAGCCCAAATCTTTTAATTGGCTTCAAGAATTTATTACGTTTAAAAAGTGACATCCGAATGGAATTGGGAGCTTGTAAGCCAAGAGAAGACAGTCCTAGTGCTTCCATTGGCTTCGCAAAATTACAACATAAAAACAGTGACAGCTGAAACAAGCCAGAGGCCAAAACAAACAGTCCAATTTTTTTAATTGGCTTCGCGAATTTATTACGTTTACGAAGCGACATTTGAATGGAACTGGGTGCTCATATGCCAAGGGAAGACAGTCCTAGTGCTCTCATTGGCTTCGCGAAATTGTAACATACAAACAGTGACAGCTGAAACAAGCCAAAGGCGATGGGAGGCCAAAACAAACAGACCAAATCTTTTAATTGGGTTCACGAATTTATTACGTTTAAAAAGTGACATCCCAATGGAATTGGGAGCTTGTAAGCCAAGAGAAGACAGTCCTAGTGCTTCCATTGGCTTCGCAAAATTACAACATAAAAACAGTGACAGCTGAAACAAGCCAGAGGCCAAAACAAACAGTCCAATTTTTTTAATTGGCTTCGCGAATTTATTACGTTTACGAAGCGACATTTGAATGGAACTGGGTGCTCATATGCCAAGGGAAGACAGTCCTAGTGCTCTCATTGGCTTCGCGAAATTGTAACATACAAACAGTGACAGCTGAAACAAGCCAAAGGCGATGGGAGGCCAAAACAAACAGACCAAATCTTTTAATTGGGTTCACGAATTTATTACGTTTAAAAAGTGACATCCCAATGGAATTGGGAGCTTGTAAGCCAAGAGAAGACAGTCCTAGTGCTTCCATTGGCTTCGCAAAATTACAACATAAAAACAGTGACAGCTGAAACAAGCCAGAGGCCAAAACAAACAGTCCAATTTTTTTAATTGGCTTCGCGAATTTATTACGTTTACGAAGCGACATTTAAATGGAACTGGGTGCTCATATGCTAAGGGAAGACAGTCCTAGTGCTTTCATTGGCTTCGCGAAATTGTAACATACAAACAGTGACAGCTGAAACAAGCCAAAGGCGATGGGAGGCCAAAACAAACAGTCCAAATCTTTTAATTGGCTTCACGATTTTATTACGTTTAAAAAGTGACATCCCAATGGAATTGGGAGCTTGTAAGCCAAGAGAAGACAGTCCTAGTGCTTCCATTGGCTTCGCAAAATTACAACATAAAAACAGTGACAGCTGAAACAAGCCAGAGGCCAAAACAAACAGTCCAATTTTTTTAATTGGCTTCGCGAATTTATTACGTTTACGAAGCGACATTTGAATGGAACTGGGTGCTCATGTGCCAAGGGAAGACAGTCCTAGTGCTTTCATTGGCTTCGCGAAATTGTAACATACAAACAGTGACAGCTGAAACAAGCCAAAGGCGATGGGAGGCCAAAACAAACAGTCCAAATCTTTTAATTGGCTTCACGATTTTATTACGTTTAAAAAGTGACATCCCAATGGAATTGGGAGCTTGTAAGCCAAGAGAAGACAGTCCTAGTGCTTCCATTGGCTTCGCAAAATTACAACATAAAAACAGTGACAGCTGAAACAAGCCAGAGGCCAAAACAAACAGTCCAATTTTTTTAATTGGCTTCGCGAATTTATTACGTTTACGAAGCGACATTTAAATGGAACTGGGTGCTCATATGCTAAGGGAAGACAGTCCTAGTGCTTTCATTCGCTTCGCGAAATTGTAACATACAAACAGTGACAGCTGAAACAAGCCAAAGGCGATGGGAGGCCAAAACAAACAGCCCAAATCTTTTAATTGGCTTCACGAATTTATTACGTTTAAAAAGTGACATCCGAATGGAATTGGGAGCTTGTAAGCCAAGAGAAGACAGTCCTAGTGCTTCCATTGGCTTCGCAAAATTACAACATAAAAACAGTGACAGCTGAAACAAGCCAGAGGCCAAAACAAACAGTCCAATTTTTTTAATTGGCTTCGCGAATTTATTACGTTTACGAAGCGACATTTGAATGGAACTGGGTGCTCATATGCCAAGGGAAGACAGTCCTAGTGCTCTCATTGGCTTCGCGAAATTGTAACATACAAACAGTGACAGCTGAAACAAGCCAAAGGCGATGGGAGGCCAAAACAAACAGACCAAATCTTTTAATTGGGTTCACGAATTTATTACGTTTAAAAAGTGACCTCCGATTGGAATTTGGAGCTTGTAAGCCAAGAGAAGACAGTCCTAGTACTTCCATAGGCTTCGCAAAATTACAACATAAAAACAGTGACAGCTGAAACAAGCCTGAGGCCAAAACAAACAGTTAAATTTTTTTAATTGGCTTCGCGAATTTATTACGTTTACGAAGCGACATTTAAATGGAACTGGGTGCTCATATGCTAAGGGAAGACAGTCCTAGTGCTTTCATTGGCTTCGCGAAATTGTAACATACAAACAGTGACAGCTGAAACAAGCCAAAGGCGATGGGAGGCCAAAACAAACAGTCCAAATCTTTTAATTGGCTTCACGATTTTATTACGTTTAAAAAGTGACATCCCAATGGAATTGGGAGCTTGTAAGCCAAGAGAAGACAGTCCTAGTGCTTCCATTGGCTTCGCAAAATTACAACATAAAAACAGTGACAGCTGAAACAAGCCAGAGGCCAAAACAAACAGTCCAATCTTTTTAATTGGCTTCGCGAATTTATTACGTTTACGAAGCGAAATTTGAATGGAACTGGGTGCTCATAGGCCAAGGGAAGACAGTCCTAGTGCTTTCATTGGCTTCGTGAAATTGTAACGTACAAACAGTGACAGCTGAAACCAGCCAAACGCGATGGGAGGCCAAAACAAACAGTCCAAATCTTTTAATTGCCTTCACGAATTTATTACGTTTAAAAAGTGACATCCGAATGGAATTGGGAGCTTGTAAGCCAAGAGAAGACAGTCCTAGTGCTTCCATTGGCTTCTCAAAATTACAACATAAAAACAGTGACAGCTGAAACAAGCCAGAGGCCAAAACAAACAGTCCAATTTTTTTAATTGGCTTCGCGAATTTATTACGTTTACGAAGCGACATTTGAATGGAACTGGGTGCTCATATGCCAAGGGAAGACAGTCCTAGTGCTCTCATTGGCTTCGCAAAATTGTAACATACAAACAGTGACAGCTGAAACAAGCCAAAGGCGATGGGAGGCCAAAACAAACAGACCAAATCTATTAATTGGCTTCACGAATTTATTACGTTTAAAAAGTGAGATCCGAATGGAATTGGGAGCTTGTAAGCCAAGAGAAGACAGTCCTAGTGCTTCCATTGGCTTCGCAAAATTACAACATAAAAACAGTGACAGCTGAAACAAGCCAGAGGCCAAAACAAGCAGTCCAATTTTTTTAATTGGCTTCGCGAATTTATACCGTTTACGAAGCGACATTTGAATGGAACTGGGTGCTCATGTGCCAAGGGAAGACAGTCCTAGTGCTCTCATTGGCTTCGCAAAATTGTAACATACAAACAGTGACAGCTGAAACAAGCCAAAGGCGATGGGAGGCCAAAACAAACAGACCAAATCTATTAATTGGCTTCACGAATTTATTACGTTTAAAAAGTGAGATCCGAATGGAATTGCGAGCTTGTAAGCCAAGAGAAGACAGTCCTAGTGCTTCCATTGGCTTCGCAAAATTACAACATAAAAACAGTGACAGCTGAAACAAGCCAGAGGCCAAAACAAGCAGTCCAATTTTTTTAATTGGCTTCGCGAATTTATACCGTTTACGAAGCGACATTTGAATGGAACTGGGTGCTCATGTGCCAAGGGAAGACAGTCCTAGTGCTCTCATTGGCTTCGCAAAATTGTAACATACAAACAGTGACAGCTGAAACAAGCCAAAGGCGATGGGAGGCCAAAACAAACAGCCCAAATCTTTTAATTGGGTTCACGAATTTATTACGTTTAAAAAGTGACCTCCGATTGGAATTGAGAGCTTGTAAGCCAAGAGAAGACAGTCCTAGTACTTCCATAGGCTTCGCAAAATTACAACATAAAAACAGTGACAGCTGAAACAAGCCAGAGGCCAAAACAAACAGTCCAATTTTTTTAATGGCTTCGCGAATTTATTACGTTCACGAAGCGACATTTGAATGAAATTGGGTGCTCATAGGCGAAGGAAAGACAGTCCTAGTGCTTTCATTGGCTTCGCGAAATTGTAACATACAAACAGTGACAGCTGAAACAAGCCAAAGGCGATGGGAGGCCAAAACAAACAGACCAAATCTTTTAATTGGGTTCACGAATTTATTACGTTTAAAAAGTGACCTCCGATTGGAATTGGGAGCTTGTAAGCCAAGAGAAGACAGTCCTAGTACTTCCATAGGCTTCGCAAAATTACAACATAAAAACAGTGACAGCTGAAACAGGCCAGAGGCCAAAACAAACAGTTCAATTTTTTTAATGGCTTCGCGAATTTATTACGTTCACGAAGCGAAATTTGAATGGAACTGGGTGCTCATAGGCCAAGGGAAGACAGTCATAGTGCTTTCATTGGCTTCGCGAAATTGTAACATACAAACAGTGACAGCTGAAACAAGCCAAAGGCGATGGGAGGCCAAAACAAACAGTCCAAATCTTTTCATTGGCTTCGCAAATTTATTACGTTTAGAAAGTGACATCTCAATGGTGCCGCCGGGGCCCCAAAAGAGGGCTGTCGACCGAGGATTTGCGACGCCGGGTGATGCGCACTACTGGGTCTTCGGAGAGGACCTTCGGGCCTAAATGGACGTTCCATCGCTGTGGTGGAGAAGGGTGCTCTCGTGGAGACTTATATAACTATTTACATATTTGTCACTAGATACTTGAGACGGCCCGAGTCGGTAGTGACAAATGTTCCTTTTACAATTAAAATTGCCCAGACAAATTAAACCACAGGCTCGAGAGGCGTATTAGCGCCAGACTGGCGACCTGACCAGTACCGACGTCGCACGCTCCCTGTGTTAATTAATTCCTGTTTTTTTTTAAAAAAAAAACGAAAACTACAAATTTGCGCGGAATGGGATCATGCTACGGGAAACAATGGAACAAGGGACCAAACATCATGTTAGTTCTTTGAAATAGGTAAACAAAATAATGGGAAACCTAATTCCTTTTGTAATAATCTTAAACACAACAAGGATCTCCCCGTAGTATTATTCAATGCTCCTTTCGGTTCAAATTCCTGCCGCTTATGCACTTCGTAGAGACGTGGGCGAAGCCGTAACGTCAAATTCCGGCAGAATTACCTGTAGTGTTTCAGGTTTTTGCTCCCGTTTACGCTTGCAGTTGGCTGTGATGGTATATTTAGCCGGGCGCCGTTCAGCTGTTTGCAGTTCTATTAGCGTCGATCGGGGACACCGGCGCCGTCAGGACCGCACTAAGGCCCGAGAGCAGTACGGCTAATTGAAGTTTGTATCCAAAAGGTTGTTACATCATGAGTGTGTGTCTCTGATGCGTCCGTGATGCACGAGCCAACTAGATAAATAAATCGATTGATTCAAAGGTTCCCGTTCTTCTTGTCTGTTCATCACAGTCAGCAAAAGAGGTAAACGTGCACACTTCCATACAGGAGTTGAACTTGGTAAATTAATGCAAATAATTAATATGAATTCAGATTAGGTGGATGTTCCTTGCGACATTCTTCTCCTCAGGAGACCCCACGGGTTATACATCTTAAACTACACACTCGGAAAGTTCGGGGAAGCTCCAAATTGTCTCCTTACGTGGAAGAAGCCTGACAAAAGACACTCGAAATTTCCCTTTCTGGGTCACCGTTAATCAGCTTTTCCCTCGCATCTGCAACATAGTTCGCACTTTCCCCTTCTCGGCCGCACAAAAAGACCATCTTCCTGAAGGCGGCCGCAGCAAGAAATGGCGCGTCTCCACGCCGAAATAGACACATCAAAAGCCGACCGCCCCGTCCTCATTAATTACCCAACTACGAGAGCTGTTCCGTCTAATTGGCCGTTATATAATTTATGTAACACGAGGACTTTGCCTCGACTGTATTAAATTATCGAAAAAACAAATCCCGGATTTAATTTCCTTCCAGCGCATATTTATTCGAATAAAAGGCGTCTTAAACACTTTGTTGTTCTTGTTATCGTGCTAAATGTGTTTTTCTTTGAGAATGCGGGGGATCCTTAACTGCTTTCGCGCTATTGCGAATTTCATTTCGGCCCGTGTAGGGTTTATGCTTCCTTCGGCAGACACGGACGGAATAAGAAGAGACGGCGGTTCTGTCGAGCCGAACGAAACGGATTAACACTTTACATAATAAGTAGTTGTACATGCACAGGTTTTGAATTTTAATCGGCGAGGAAAAGATCCGCGGCTGTAATTCAGGAAGCAAAGATCGTTTCGGGATTCTTGTGGATGCTGCGCGATTTTGACCTTTTCACCTCAAGAATGGATCAAGTTTTTCAACAGCCACTGCGGTAACACGAAGATTGAATAAATCCTTAATTATAGTTAGTTCAGTTGTATCGTACAAGAGGTGAAGAGCGAGAGTTGAAAAGCACAGACAGGTCCGTCTTTGATTTATTGTTTTATTATAATTTTGATCGGATATGCAGTTTTACATACACACCAACTGCCGGCACGCGAATAAACCCTTTGATCAACTTTTTTGCGTACCTCGAAAGTACACATTCATACGATATATCTCTTGAGTTAACAATACGTACAACTTGCGAGTTCTGAACATTTGTATTTCATGTGATCACTTGTTAAAATTGAGTCGAATAAAACCTGACCTGAAATGTTCAGAGTGACTTTAACACTATAGAAAAGATAATTTTCAAGTTCCTTAAAGGCCCCCAGCTCACAAATTATATATTTTTCTGCATCCCAAAGTCGGTCTTCCCGGCCGCCTAGCGCTCCGGAAACAGCCGTTTTTGTAAAAACCAGTAAAAACCTCGCAATTTGCGCCTTGGAATGAAGAAAAATAGTATACGAGACGCGGCCAGAACGCCGGATGGCCTGCCGTGCGTGAAATAAACACCGAGGCTAAGCCGAAGCCTGGCCCTGAGTCGTAATTTACTATCACAAGTTTTCAAGCTCTTTAGACTCCTCCAGTTCTCGGCTTTCTCAGATTTTCAGGTTCCACATACTCGTAAGTTTCTGACGTCCAGATTTGCCCAAGTTTCTAAGCTTCTAGCAAATCCTAGGTTACTCAGATTTGCAGATTTTAAATTCAAATTTCAGGGCTTCACAATTCCTCAGGTTCCACAAGATCTCAAGTTCCAGTTCACGAGTTCTGTTTCTCAAGTTCTAGGGTTCTGAAAGTATTCAGGAATATTAAAGTCTTAGATCAGGCCAGGTTTCTAAAGTTAAGATTACTCTAGTGCTCAAATTAAGATTTTTAGATTCTTCGGATTATTAAAACCTCAGGTTCTCCAAGCTCTTAAGTTCCACCACATATTTAGGTTTCTCAAGTACTAAGATTCCTTAATTTTCAGGTATGTCAAAATCTCAGTCAGTCAGGTTAGTTCCTCGAGTTCCGTAAGTTCAAATTACTCTAGTTCTCAAATTCGAGTTTCAGGTTGTTAGAATTCTTAAGATCTCAGGTTCCTCAAGCGGTCAAATTTCCGTTCAAAGTTATAAGGCTCCGTTCTAAGGTTCCGTAAATTTTCAGGTTTTTCAAAATCCAGGTCGGTTCCTCGGATTGCTTACGTTCAGATTACTTTAGTTCTCAAATTAAGTTTTTCAGGTTCATATAATTCTTAAGATCTCAGGTTCCTCAATCTGTAAATTTCCTGTTCAAAATTATGTTCTAAGGTTCCCTATCTTTTCAGGTTTGTCAAAATCTCAGGTCAGGTCAGTTCCTCAGGTTCCCTGTTCAGATTAAGTTCACCACTCAAGGTTTTTAGGTTCATAGAATTCTTAAGATCTCGAGTTCCTCAAGCTGTCAAATTCCAGTCCAAAGTTATGATTCTCCCGTTCTAAGGTTCCGTAAATTTTCAGGTTTCTCAAAATATCAGGTCCGGTCAACTCCTCAAGTTCTTTAAGTTCAGAGTACTCTAGTCCTCGAATTAAGTTTTTTAGATTCTTAGGATTATTAAAATGTCAGGTTCCCCAGACTCTTAAGTTCCAACCCAAATTTAAGTTTCTCAAGTTTCCTTAATTTTCAGGTATGTCAAAATCTCAGGTCAGTCAGGTCAGATCCTCGAGTTCCTAAGTTCAGATTACTCTAGTTCTCAAATTAGTTTTTCAGGTTGTTAGAATTCTTAAGATCTCAGGTCCCTCAAGCTGTAAATTTCCAGTTCAAAGTTATGTTTTAAGGTTCCCTATCTTTTCAGGTTTGTCAAAATCTCAGGTCAGTTCAGTTCCTCAGGTTCTTTGTTTAGACTAAGTTTTCCAATCAAGGTTTTCAGGTTCTTAGAATTCTTAAGATCTCGGGTTCCTCAAGTTGTCAAATTCCAGTTGAAAATTTCTCAAGTTCTAAGGTTTCAGGTTTCTCAAAATATCAGGTCCGGTCAGCTCCTCAAGCTCTTTAAGTTCAGATTACTCTAGTCCTCGAATTAAGTTTTTGAGATTCTTAGGATTATTAGAATCTCAGGTTCCCCAGGCTCTTAAGTTCCAGCCCAAATTTAGGTTTCTCAAGTTTCCTTAATTTTCAGGTATGCCAAAATCTCAGGTCAGTCAGGTCAGTTCCTCGAGTTCCTAAGATCAGATTACTCTAGTTCTCAAATTAGTTTTTCAGGTCGTTAGAATTCTTAAGATCTCAGGTTCCTCAAGCTGTAAATTTCCAGTTCAAAGTTATGTTCTAAGGTTCCCTATCTTTTCAGGTTTGTCAAAATCTCAGGTCAGTTCAGTCCCTCAGATTCTTTGTTTAGACTAAGTTTTCCAATCAAGGTTTTCAGGCTCTTAGAATTCTTAAGATCTCGGGTTCCTCAAGTTGTCAAATTCCAGTTGAAAATTTCTCAAGTTCTAAGGTTTCAGGTTTCTCAAAATATCAGGTCCGGTCAGCTCCTCAAGTTCTTTAAGTTCAGATTACTCTAGTCCTCGAATTAAGTTTTTTAGATTCTTAGGATTATTAGAATGTCAGGTTCCCCAAGCTCTTAAGTTTCAACCCAAATTTAGGTTTCTCAAGTTTCCTTAATTTTCAGGTATGTCAAAATCTCAGGTCAGTCAGGTCAGTTCCTCGAGTTCCTAATTTCAGATTACTATAGTTCTCAAATTAGTTTTTCAGGTTGTAAGAATTCTTAAGATCTCAGGTTTCTCAAGCTGTAAATTTCCAGTTCAAAGTTATGTTCTAAGGTTCCCTATCTTTTCAGGTTTGTCAAAATGTCAGGTCAGTTCAGTTCCTTAGGTTCTTTGTTCAGACTAAGTTTTCCAATCAAGGTTTTTAGGTTCTTAGAATTCTTAAGATCTCGGGTTCCTCAAGTTGTCAAATTCCAGTTGAAAATTTCTCAAGTTCTAAGGTTTCAGGTTTCTCAAAATATCAGGTCCGGTCAGCTCCTCAAGTTATTAAAGTTCAGATTACTCTAGTCCTCGAATTAAGTTTTTGAGATTCTTAGGATTATTAGAATCTCAGGTTCCCCAGGCTCTTAAGTTCCAGCCCAAATTTAGGTTTCTCAAGTTTCCTTAATTTTCAGGTATGCCAAAATCTCAGGTCAGTCAGGTCAGTTCCTCGAGTTCCTAAGATCAGATTACTCTAGTTCTCAAATTAGTTTTTCAGGTCGTTAGAATTCTTAAGATCTCAGGTTCCTCAAGCTGTAAATTTCCAGTTCAAAGTTATGTTCTAAGGTTCCCTATCTTTTCAGGTTTGTCAAAATCTCAGGTCAGTTCAGTCCCTCAGGTTCTTTGTTCAGACTAAGTTTTCCAATCAAGGTTTTTAGGTTCTCAGAATTCTTAAGATCTCGGGTTCCTCAAGTTGTCAAATTCCAGTTGAAAATTTCTCAAGTTCTAAGGTTTCAGGTTTCTCAAAATATCAGGTCTGGCCAGCTCCTCAGGTTCCTTAAGTTCAGATTACTCTAGTCCTCGAATTAAGTTTTTAGATTCTTAGGATTATTAGAATCTCAGGTTCCCCAAGCTCTTAAGTTTCAGCCCAAATTTAGATTTCCCAAATTTCCTTAATTTTCAGGTATGTCAAAATCTCAGGTCAGTAAGGTCAGTTCCTCGAGTTCCTAAGTTCAGATTACTCTAGTTCTCAAATTAAGTTTTTCAGGTTCATATAATTCTTAAGATCTCAGGTTCCTCAAGCTGTAAATTTCCTGTTCAAAGTTATGTTCTAAGGTTCCCTATCTTTTCAGATTTGTCAAAATCTCAAGTAAGGTCAGTTCCTCAGGTTCTTTGTTCAGACTAAGTTTTCCAATAAAGGTTTTTAGGTTCTTAGAATACTTAAGATCTCGGGTTCCTCAAGCTGTCAAACTCCAGTTGAAAATTTCTCAAGTTCTAAGGTTTCAGGGTTCCCAAAATATCAGATCCGGTCAGCTCCTCAAGTTCTTTAAGTTCAGATTACTCTAGTCCTCGAATTAAGTTTTTTAGATTGTTAGGATTATTAGAATCTCAAGTTCCCCAAGCTCCTCTTAAGTTTCAGCCCAAATTTAGGTTCCCCAAGTTTCCTTAATTTTCAGGTATTCCTAAATCTCAGGTCAATCAGGTGAGTTCCTCGAGTTCCTTCTAGTTCTTCTAGTTCTCAAATTAGTTTTTCAGGTTGTTAGAATTCTTAAGATCTCAGGTCCCTCAAGCTGTAAATTTCCAGTTCAAAGTTATGTTTTAAGGTTCCCTATCTTTTCAAGTTTGTCAAAATCTCAGGTCAGTTCAGTTCCTCAGGTTCTTTGTTTAGACTAAGTTTTCCAATCAAGGTTTTCAGGTTCTTAGAATTCTTAAGATCTCGGGTTCCTCAAGTTGTCAAATTCCAGTTGAAAATTTCTCAAGTTCTAAGGTTTCAGGCTTCTCAAAATATCAGGTCCGGTCAGCTCCTCAAATTCCTTAAGTTCAGATTACTCTAGTCCTCGAATTAAGTTTTTTAGATTCTTAGGATTATTACAATCTCAAGTTCCCCAAGCTTTTAAGTTCCAGCCCAAATTTAGGTTTCTCAAGTTTCCTTAATTTTCAGGTATGTCAAAATCTCAGGTCAGTCAGGTCAGATCCTCGAGTTCCTAAGTTCAGATTACTCTAGTTCTCAAATTAGTTTTTCAGGTTGTTAGAATTCTTAAGATCTCAGGTTCCTCAAGCTGTAAATTTCCAGCTCAAAATTACGTTCTAAGGTTCCCTATCTTTTCAGGTTTGTCAAAATCTCAGGTCAGTTCAGTTCCTCAGGTTCTTTGTTCAGACTAAGTTTTCCAATCAAGGTTTTTAGGTTCTTAGAATTCTTAAGATCTCGGGTCCCTAAAGTTGTCAAATTCCAGTTGAAAATATCTCAAGTTCTAAGGTTTCAGGTTTCACAAAATATCAGGTCCGGTCATTTCCTCAGGTTCCTTAAGTTCAAATTACTCTAGTCCTCAAATTAGGTTTTTCAGGTTCTTATAAATCTTAAGATCTCAGGTTCCTCAATCTGTCAAGTTCCAGTTCAAAGTTATGTTTCTCAAGTTCTAAGGTTTCAGGTTTCCCAAAACATCAGGTCCGGTTAGTTCGTAAGGTTCCTTAAGTTCAGATTACTCTAGTTCTCAAATTAGTTTTGCAAGTTACTAGAATTCTTAAGATCCTCAAGCTGCCAATTTCCAGTTCAAAGTTATGTTCTAAGATTCGCTATCTTTTAATGTTTGTCAAAATCTTAGTTCAGGTCAGTTCCTCAGGTTCCTAGTTCAGATTACTCTAGTTCTCAAATTAGTTTTGCAAGTTACTAGAATTCTTAAGATCCTCAAGCTGCCAATTTCCAGTTCAAAGTTATGTTCTAAGATTCGCTATCTTTTAATGTTTGTCAAAATCTTAGTTCAGGTCAGTTCCTCAGGTTCCTTGTTCAGATGAAGTTCTCAAATCAAGGTTTTTAGATTCTTAGAATTCTTAAGATCTCGGGTTCCTCAAGCTGTCAAATTCGAGTTCAAAGTTATGTTTCTTAAGTTCTTAGGTTTCTTAAAAGATCTTATGGCTTTAATGTGGCAAGAGTACCAGCCGAGGGTACGGACTGGTGCTGGAATGAGTTTGCAAGTAATCGAGAGTAGTACCGTTGATGGTTAGTACCACGGGAGACGCCCACATATCTGGGTGTGAGCGTCTTGTGGTATAATACTCGATCGCGATCGGGCGACCAGTGGCGCAAGATGTGTCCGGGAATAGTTTGGTAGTACGGGTGGTGACAGCTGTTAACTCTTGCATCCAAATATCAAAAAACTTTAGACCACACGACTGAAGTAAAACTTCAGTTCGCCATTGTGAAAGTGCTCTGAATTTATGTAAGTTTATAAATAGAGCTAGAATCCTGAATTAATACCGTCTGCAGTATTGGATAATGCATGTTTCAGTTTGTCGTCATTAGAGGTAAAGGATTAATTAAACACTTATTTGATATTTTAGAACAATAACTTTTATTGTCAGCTATTAACATCTGATTACTGCTAGTGCGAGATGCAGACTAACTCACTTTTAAGAAACTGGGAATTTGGTTACAATAACAAGTATTACGACCTTTCAACAGCACACCAATAATGTGTCACGTCTCGGTCGTTTCCAAAACAAATACAGTACATTAAAAGAATAATATATGGTCAATAAATCACATAAGTGTATCAATTACTAAATTTTGTTTACTCATCAAGTGTGAGAAAACCAACGGTCGTCAGCGAAAAGTCGGCAATCATGTGTAGCGATTAAGATACGTAGCGCAATTGCATAGAAGACTGACACACGCAAAAGGGTGTAAGGAGAAAAGCGAGAATTTACAACCTAGAAGACGCGGGTTCACATCCCGTTAAGGCAAACATTTTTTCTTTTCGTAACGCTCTCGTCACACATTCACCAGCTTACTCCCAAGTCAAGTGTCCGTAAAGAACTTTTACTTCAAAAACCCTTAATGATTGGGGTGGCAGCAATTTTATTATTTTTTTGGCTTTGGGATCGAACGGGTTGTTTCCAAGTGCTTGAAATCTAACTCTGTGTACCGAACACGCCAATGATCTGAACTTGAAGCCTCTTCGGTCAAGGCAGACATCTCCACTCATTTAGGCCTCGAGAAAGATAGCTTGGGAAGTAGAGGAACCTGAAAAATTGATGAACCTGAAATCTTGGGAAATCTGAGATCTTAGAGAATTTGTGAACTTGAAGTATCCTGCGGATAACTTTTACATAATCTGAGAGCATAAAGCGGTAGAACCTTCACAAACTTGGAGACCCAACAAATCTCAAATGTTGAGAAACCTATTTTAAGAATTTACGTTTGAGGCCGAAAAAATTTTGTGAGTGAGAATTTTATTAACTTTAAAGCCTGCAAAGTAATTTGTGAACTGGAAGAATTTGTGAATTTCAGAAATTTGAATAATAGGAAAACATTGGAGATTTCGAGGCAAAGCTGTTCTATTCCTTTTTCACGAAATTACAAAACCAACCCGAAACTCCCTCCTCTGCATGCAGAAAATCTTTAAACCATAAAAACCGCCGAATCTGCATATCGTCCAGACATTATCGGCAACTCATTACTCGGTAGATCGGATGCGTCGTTCCGGTCCATTAGCATTCGATTGGTTAGCTAAGAATTAGATCGATGATGGAAACCAAATTGGAAGAGGAATTCCCCCGGAATACAAACTGCAAATTAAACTTCCCCAGATTGATGGGAAGCGCGAAGTGCTCGACGACGTCGCCATGTTGTTGTCGACGTTTCACCTATTATATCGCAAACACCATTACCGGCGACAAAGAAAGTGCCCTTGATATTCGCATTAAGTCACAACTTCGCAGGGACGTCGCATTTGCATACCAATGGCTTATTTAAGCGGCTCTCGTCTCTTTTACGCCTCTTTTATCAATTATTATGACGGGACGGGGTGGGTCCGGAGGACCGTTAAACGTTTCACGGACTTAATCCCAATTTGCTGCAAGGGGATGAATATTCAGTGGTGGTGGAGGCATTAAACAAGATTTTTAAATTTGTAGTTCTCATATTCGGGGGATCCTCAAGAGCAATATTGATCCATGTACACAACTTGTTGACTCCGGTCGGAGCCGCCTTTTGCAACGAAATTCAAAAATATTTATCCACACCACCCACCGAGCGTTCCCAACTTGAGAGGATGGCATATTTCTCTGAGCGTTGACTCTATTTTTATTGTGACGTCTGTGACTCACGCCACGTTCGTGACCGTACGTCTCCACTATTTTTGCCTTTTATCCGATACACCACCGCAAGGTTATTATTACGGCGAGATCGTTCGGCTTAAACGTTCCGTGATTAACGCAAATCGTAAACATTTCCTTAACGCGCGATGTAATAATGTGTATCAGCCCACTTCACAAACGGCGATTATGTCCCGGCAACATAACGCTGTAATAAACTGCAGCGTTGGTATATTGGAGGGTAAATTCGGGTTCGGGAGCTTTTTATGTTGTTTACAGAACAATTGTGTTGTCGGTATAGAGTTTGCATAGTTGAATTGTGTCAGGCTTTTCCCAGAAGGTTTTTCATTGCAGATTTCTGTAATTTTGATATCAAAATCTAGGTCGGTTCCTCAGATTACTTTAGTTCTCAAATTAAGTTTTTCAGGTTGTTCTAACGTTCCGTAAATTTTCGGGTTTGTCAAAATTTCAGGTTAGGTCAGTTCCTCAGGTTGCTTAAGTTCAGATTACTCTAGTTCTTAAATTAGGTTTTTCAGGTTCTTAGAAATCTTAAGATTTCAGATCCCTCAAACCGTCAAATTCCAGTTCAATGTTATGTTTCTCAAGTTCTTAGATTTCAGGTTTCTCAAAATATCAGGTCCAGTCTTAAGTTCAGATTACTCTAGTCCTCAAATTAAATTTTTTAGGTTGTTAGGACTATCAAAATCTCAGGTTTCCCAAGCTCTTAAGTTCCAGTCCAAATTTAGGTGTCTCAACTACTTACAATTAAGGTTCCTTAATTTTCAGGTATGTCGAAATCTCAGGTCCGGTCAGTACTTCAGGTTCCTTGTTCATATTAAGGTCTCAAATCAAAGTTTGTGGGTTCTTAGAATTCTTAAGATCTCGGGTTCCTCAAGCTGACAAGTTCCAGTTCAAAGTTATGATTCTCCAGTTTTAAGCTTCCCTAAATTTTCAGGTTTGTCAAAATCTCAGGTCAGGTCAGTTCCTCAGGTTGCTTAAATTCAGATTACTCTAGTTCTTAAATTAGGTTTTTCAGGTTCTTAGAAATCTTAAGATTTCAGATCCCTCAAACCGTCAAATTCCAGTTCAATGTTATGTTTCTCAAGTTCTTAGATTTCAGGTTTCTCAAAATATCAGGTCCGGTCAGTTCCTCAGGTTCCTTAAGTTCAGATTATTCTAGTCCTCAAATTAAATTTTTTAGGTTGTTAGGACTATCAAAATCTCAGGTTCCCCAAGCTCTTAAGTTCCAGTCCAAATTTAGGTGTCTCAACTACTTACAATTAAGGTTCCTTAATTTTCAGGTATGTCTAAATCTCAGGTCCGGTCAGTTCTTCAGGTTCCTTGTTCATATTAATTACTCAAATCGAGGTTTGTAGGTTCTTAGAATTCTTAAGATCTCGGGTTCCTCAAGCTGACAAGTTCCAGTTCAAAGTTATGATTCTCCAGTTTTAAGCTTCCGTAAATTTTCAGGTTTGTCAAAATCTTAGGTTAGGTCAGTTCCTCAGGTTGCTGAAATTCAGATTACTCTAGTTCTTAAATTAGGTTTTTCAGGTTCTTAGAAACCTTAAGATTTCAGATCCCTCAAACCGTCAAATTCCAGTTCAGAGTTATGTTTCTCAAGTTCTAAGATTTCAAGTTTCTCAAGATATCAGGTCCGGTCAGTTCCACAGGTTCCTTAAGTTCAGATTACTCTAGTCGTCAAATTAAGTTTTTTAGATTGTTAGGATTATCAAAATCTCAGGTTCGCCAAGCTCTTAAGTTCCAGTCCAAATTTAGGTGTCTCAACTACTTACAATTAAGGTTCCTTAATTTTCAGGTATGTCGAAATCTCAGGTCAAGTCAGTTCTTCAAGTTCCTTGTTCATATTAAGGTCACAAATCAAAGTTTGTGGGTTCTTAGAATTCTTAAGATCTCGGGTTCCTCAAGCTGACAAGTTCCAGTTCAAAGTTATGATTCTCCAGTTTTAAGCTTCCCTAAATTTTCAGGTTTGTCAAAATCTCAGGTTAGGTCAGTTCCTCAGGTTGCTTAAATTCAGATTACTCTAGTTCTTAAATTAGGTTTTTCAGGTTCTTAGAAATCTTAAGATTTCAGATCCCTCAAACCGTCAAATTCCAGTTCAATGTTATGTTTCTCAAGTTCTTAGATTTCAGGTTTCTCAAAATATCAGGTCCGGTCAGTTCCTCAGGTTCCTTAAGTTCAGATTATTCTAGTCCTCAAATTAAATTTTTTAGGTTGTTAGGACTATCAAAATCTCAGGTTCCCCAAGCTCTTAAGTTCCAGTCCAAATTTAGGTGTCTCAACTACTTACAATTAAGGTTCCTTAATTTTCAGGTATGTCTAAATCTCAGGTCCGGTCAGTTCTTCAGGTTCCTTGTTCATATTAATTACTCAAATCGAGGTTTGTAGGTTCTTAGAATTCTTAAGATCTCGGGTTCCTCAAGCTGACAAGTTCCAGTTCAAAGTTATGATTCTCCAGTTTTAAGCTTCCGTAAATTTTCAGGTTTGTCAAAATCTTAGGTTAGGTCAGTTCCTCAGGTTGCTGAAATTCAGATTACTCTAGTTCTTAAATTAGGTTTTTCAGGTTCTTAGAAACCTTAAGATTTCAGATCCCTCAAACCGTCAAATTCCAGTTCAGAGTTATGTTTCTCACGTTCTAAGATTTCAAGTTTCTCAAGATATCAGGTCCGGTCAGTTCCACAGGTTCCTTAAGTTCAGATTACTCTAGTCCTCAAATTAAGTTTTTTAGATTGTTAGGATTATCAAAATCTCAAGTTCGCCAAGCTCTTAAGTTCCAGTCCAAATTTAGGTGTCTCAACTACTTACAATTAAGGTTCCTTAATTTTATCTCAGGTCAGGTCAGTTCTTCAGGTTCCTTGTTCATATTAAGGTCTCAAATCAAAGTTTGTGGGTTCTTAGAATTCTTAAGATCTCGGGTTCCTCAAGCTGTCAAGTTCCAGTTCAAAGTTATGATTCTCCAGTTTTAAGCTTCCGTAAATTTTCAGGTTTGTCAAAATTTCAGGTCAGGTCAGTTCCTCATTTTGCTTAAGGTCTCAAGTTCTCAAGAATTCTTTCGGGCTCGGGAGCTTTTTATGTTTGCTTACAGAACAATTATGTTGTCGGTATAGAGTTTCTGTAGTTGATTTTTTTTTACAGGTAACGCATCCACCATTTTTCGCCCTTTCTTCAATCTTCCTCTATGGACTTCCGAGTGTCTTTATCTGTTCACGGCAGCCTGAACATTTTTTTTTCCAATTGGCGTGTCCACCTTATTTCACCCTTTCTTCAATCTTCCTCTATAGATTCCCGGGAACCCTTTGACTGATCGCAACGCTGCGCTAAAGATGAGTAAATATGGAGGTTCTCTTTCGATTGGCACCCTGAGAAACCTCCTATGTAGCACAGTTTGTTCGTAAAAAAATGTCAAAATATTTAAAAATATATATATATTTTCAGTCTGTCAATCTTCTTTCTTAAATTACGCATTACAGCACACATTACACACTCAAATTAAAGATCAACACGTAGGTAATAGAGCGTTTTGAGACAAAAAGTTTTTTTTTTAATTTTTAAAATTTACCCACTTCAAATTCAAAATTTTTTAATTTATTTTCATCTTTTTGAGGCATAGATAGCCGCGAACATAAACAGATTTTTTGGGCGATAATTACGAAGAAGGTACTTTTTAAACAAATCTGTCAAATTCTACTTTTTTGTGACTTAACTGTCAGGATTTGACAGATGTGCACAAAAGAGTAAAAAAAAGAAGCCCTAAAATCACCTTTTTGGTTATCATCGTCTAAAAGAAAAATATCACAAAAACATTTTTGAATTATTTTGTGATCAGCGACTGAAAAACGTTGTGTGCACCTCGGCCAAAAAAGATCACTTCTACGGCCTCGATACACAATTTTTTTACGTTACATATTTGTTTATAAACAAATTGATTACTTTAATATTAAAAAGAAATCCCATTTTGTTGTCCCAAGGAAATAATGATTTAAGAAAAATCTTAAAAACAATTTTTTCTTCTTTATAATCGTTTTCCTTTTATATTCTAATGTTTAAATAATTAGTTGAGCAATCTTGTGTTTTTTTAAAACATTACTTGCATTTCTTAATGAAATATGTAAAAAAAAACTAAAAATTGATTTGTTTATTAAAAATGAAATTTGTTATAAACAAATTCAAAAGTTTGTAATATGTTTTTTTCTGAAACTTTCAAAAAGTACAAAAACAACCATATATAACAAACTGGAAAAAAAAAATTATTTATAAGATATGAACAAGTAGAATTTTTTTCCAG
The DNA here is from genome assembly GCA_963583935.1 of Diaperis boleti. NCBI lineage: Eukaryota > Metazoa > Arthropoda > Insecta > Coleoptera > Tenebrionidae > Diaperis > Diaperis boleti. The sequence continues at coordinate 51,444,175 of OY757247.1, read as the reverse complement.
ACTGTTATATATAGTTGTTTTTGGACTTTTTAGAAGTTTCAGACAAAACATATTACAAATTTTTGAATTTCTTTATAACAAATTGCATTGTTACTAAACAATTGATTTTTTGATAATTTTTATTGTTTGGTATTTCATAAAGAAATAAAAATAATGATTTTTAAAAAACAAAAGACTTCTCAACTAATTATTTAAACATTAGAAATATAAAAAAAGCGATTAGAAACAATGAAAAATTGTTTTTAAGGATTTTTTTTAAATCATTATGTCCTCCGGACAACAAATTGTGATTTTTTTTTTAATATTAGATTAGTCAATTTGTTTATAAACAAATAACGTAAAAATGAGATCATCCTCTTTGTACGAGCGTCATATAGTATGAGAGCACCGCGATAGAATCTTCTAGGCTCATGAGAGCATCTTATGTGAACAATCATTCCCAGACGTTCTCATGGTCTGTGGGCTGTTCTAGATCAATGCCGTTACCATATGTGGTGACATCATCATGACATCATCCGAAACTTCATGAAAAAAATCTCTTTCTTAGAATTTGGCAGAATATTCCTGAAATAGTTTATGTAATTATAAATTCAAGAATGGATAAAAAAATATTATTTATAGGATTTAAGCTGCTAGTGCTGCTGCTTCGCATCTCGGGAATTAATACTGCTCAGCTGAGAAAAACAACTTCTCTACCTTGGTATATAATATACTATTATGTGACGTACTCTTTCCGAGGCCTATCGCGTTACGGCTACGCGGTGCCCTATTTTCAGCGTTAAATTAAAATTATTAATAATGGAGGTAAACTCCGGAAATTGGGAGTTTTTCATCAGGAATTTCCTCCTCTTTTTTCCGATTTTCGTTATCACTTATAGTTTTTCTGTTATTGCCAAAAAACTAAACCCTTTTTTTTCACTACTAGCTGTAAAATGTACCGTATGTGTGAAATTGTTTTTCTGTCCTAGTAGTCAATACTCAATTCATTATTGACTAGTAGTGAACAATGAAGAGATAGTAGTTAATAGTCATTTCATTATTGACTAGTAGTTAATAATGAAGAGACCGGATTTCATGCAAAATGCATATCTAATAAATACCTCTTTATTAGAATTCGGCAGAATATTCGTGAAATTGTTTATGTAATTTTAATACAAGAATGGACGAAAAAAATATGATTTATAGGACTTAAGCTGCTAGTAGTGCAAAAACTAATATACAGGGTGTTATGGAAGTCCTAGCAGAAAATGTAACCACAAGTAGAACTCGTCAAAATAAACATTTTTTTATCTATCTTTTTTTTTGCAAACGCTACCTTACGGAGTTAAAATTAAGAATAGTTTGACCCCTAAAACCAATACCCGCCTATGGATCGACGTTCATTGACTGTCAGGAAGGCACAAAAAATTTAGCCGATGAACGAATCGAAATAAAAACTGTTCGAATACACTTCGAAGCGCATCTTCGAATACTTAAAAATTTCAGGTTCAATTTCCAAAACGCGATTACATCTGGAACGTCCGAAAATCATAATAAAATAATCAGCGAGCACAAGAATCGAGCACACATAACAATACATAGCGGCCCGACACTCATCTGATGACTAAAAGTTACTATTTGTCCCAAAGAACTTAGAAGGTGTTTACCTCGTTCGGCAAAAACCTTCTGACGCGTTCAAGTTCAAGTCGGCATAGTCGGAGGGTAAAATAAGTGGTCAGAAAAATGTTCATGCGGATTTCAAAAAAGTGGTAAATAAAAAATATATATTTTGACTAGTTCTACTTGTGGTTAAATTTTCTGCTAGAACCACGATGGCGAAAAACGACTTCTCTACCTTAGTATATGATATACTATTTTAGTTTCTTGTTAATAACAATCGTATTTTTCTTGCGGAAATTTTTTCAGAATAAAATCCCGAATCGCTATAGTTAATATTTTTCGGATCGTTGTAACTATTTTTCGCAGGTTTTCTACATCTGGACTAGAATAAAAAGAGGTATCACTTATGATATAATTTAAAATTTCAGAGTTGGGGGCGGCGGCTAGATGCTACTGTACCAAATTGATAGTTCCCCCTGGCGGCCCCGCAATTCAGATTTTATGGGACCTTGATATTATTTTTGGTAAAAAACTTCGGCGATATGTTTGTTTCCACCAAAATTAATTACCTGCCGATGTCGTGGTATAACAATTTTTTGTTAGAGTTTTTGTGACTTCCCAGTCCGGCTTATCAGTCGCATCGGGGCCGTTGTCGCTCTCACATCATTAAAATGTATGTACGGTGTGGATTTTGTTTAAACTTTTGTCAGTGATAAATAACAGTATTTCGTAAACGTTTAAATTAAAAGTGACTGCGGGTGTAGTGCGCCGAGAACAGCTTCAAGGGCGATACGGCAAGGGTTAGTTAAAATTTATTTCGGCTCCATGTAAGACGTTATAAATTTACGAAGAGTTCTTCGTTTGTAATTTGGAATCACGCAATTTATAGTTAAATGCGAGCAAACACCTTTTACACCTGGATTCGTTTATATTGAAGGGTTGTGCAATATATTGCAGAAAATAGCATCCACCCATGCTCAACTTTATCGCACAACCCAGATTATTGTGCCATATCATTGTACGTTTATGTGCCACCTCAATTCTTTGTGCAATCCCTTTGCACAATAATATTGTAGGTACGAGTATAATCCGATATTGCGCAATAATATTGTATGTGTACGGGCTTTGTAGTGCTTCACTCCGTCACCGATAAGACAGAAAAGCCGGTGGACATCCCCGATATCATAACAGATCTTTACATTAATCAATAAGAAAAAACAAAATAAAATGTTGGTGATTCATTCAGGAGTTTTTTACTTTGACAAAGAAAAACATTATTTTCAAACTAATAGCAACTAAAATTATTATAATTCGACAAATCAAAAAGTGTTTTGGATCTGTGCAAGTGCGATCACATGCATAGATTTAATAAAATTATTGAAGTTTGAGCTGATTAAAATTACTTTTTATTACAGTTGGTTCGAATCTTTGAAGAAGCAATGACGTTACATCCGATGGTGTGGATCGGTCTGGACTAAAGGGTAACTAATCTTATTTATAAATCTTTAGTATTTTTTACTTATTTCGCTTTTTTACTACAGTAAGTTCGTATAAGAAGATGATGGCAACGTTGGAACTGCATGGGTGAGTGTGTGGGCACAATTTTCAAGACACTTTATTTCTAAAAATATTCAATTTTATTTTGTGGATTTCGTTAGATTTTAAAGACTATACACGTGGTCCGTTACAATTATGGACTTCATTTATTTACGTGCGAAGTGTGCGTGTAGGGTTCCGTTTTGTGTTTTGAAATTTTAAATTAATATTTCCGTCTTGTGATGGCATCGCATTGAAGTCGCAGATTTGGATTAGAAGGTAATTATAATATTATTTACAAATCTTTAGTATTTTTTACGTACTTCGCATTTTTATTAAAGTTGGTTCGTATAAGAGCTGATCAAAATTATTTTTTATTACAGTTGGTTCGAACCTTTGAAGAAGATGGCATCGCGGAAGCCATGAAATTAAAGCCACAGATCTGGATTAAAACGTAATTGTAAGCTTATTCATTAATCTTTAGTAATTTTTACGCATTTTGCATTTTTAACACTTAGCTCGTATAAGAACTGTTTATAATTATTTTTTACTACAGTCGGTTCGAATCTTTGAAGAAGATGGCATCGCAGAAGCAATGACGTTACATCCGATGGTGTGGATCGGTCTGGATTAAAGGGTAACTAATCTTATTTATAAATCTTTAGTATTTTTTACTTATTTCGCTTTTTTATTACAGTAAGTTCGTATAAGAAGATGATGGCAACGTTGGAACTGCATGGGTGAGTGTGTGGGCTCAATTTTCAAGACACTTTGTTTCTAAAAATATTCAATTTTATTTTGTGGATTTCGTTAGATTTTAAAGACTATACACGTGGTCCGTTACAATTATGGACTTCATTTATTTACGTGCGAAGTGTGCGTGTAGGGTTCTGTTTTGTGTTTTCAAATTTTAAATTAATATTTCTTTTTTGTGATGGCATCGCATTGAAGTCGCAGATTTGGATTAGAAGGTAATTATAATCTTATTTACAAATCTTTAGTATTTTTTACGTACTTCGCATTTTTATTAAAGTTGGTTCGTATAAGAACTGATCAAAATTATTTTTTATTACAGTTGGTTCAAACCTTTGAAGAAGATGGCATCGCGGAAGCCATGAAACTAAAGTCACAGATCTGGATTAAAACGTAATTATAAGTTTATTCATTAATCTTTAGTATTTTTTACTTATTTCGCTTTTTTATTACAGTAAGTTCGTATAAGAAGATGATGGCAACGTTGGAACTGCATGGGTGAGTGTGAGCTCAATTTTCAAGACACCTTTTTCCTAAATATTTTCAATTTTATTTTGTGGTTTTCGTAAAGTTTCAAAGACTATACATTGTGCCACTTCATTCATTTACGTGCGAAGTGTCTGTGTTGTGTTTTGAAATTCTAAATTCATGTTTCTGTGTTGTTTTGTGCAAACTTGTTGGTTATATTTTGTATTGCAGATATATAGATTTCACGCTTCAGATATTAGATCGTAGACTTCACATTCCACATTCCACATTCCAGACTTCACATTCCAGATTATAAATTTCCAAATTCAAGTTTTAAATTTAAAAAATGCAGATTTCAAGTTTCAGACTCAAAATTGCGGGTTGTCGACACCACATTCCAGATTTCCGATTTCTAATTCAGAATTGAGATTTCAAGTTTCAAGTACGAAATTGTGAGTTGTAGATGTCACATTCCAGATTTCACAACACAGACTTCAGATTTCACATGTTAAATTTTACGCTCCAGATTCCACATTCCAGATTTCCAATTTCATGTTTTAGATTACAAATATTTTAGACTATGAAATGTAGTTTTTAGATTCCTTATTTGACACTTTATACTTTAGACTTCAAATAATAGATTCTAGATTGCAGATTTCCAATTTGAGATTCCGATTGAAGGTTGTGAATACCACATTCTAGATTGTCCATTCTTCATATCAAATCTATATTTCAGAATGACTGCATATTCTAGAGTTCACGAATTAGGGTTCACACAGTAGATTCTAGATTTCACATTCCAGATTGCATTGCCAGATATCACATTTCAATTTTAAGTTTTAGATTTCAGATTTCGAAATTGTGGGCTGTAGATATTTTAGATTTCAGAATGTTGATTTTACATTCCATATTCTAGATTTCACGCTATATGCTTCAAATACTGGATTCTAGATTTTACATTCCCGATTCCACATTACAGATTGCAAATTTCAAGTTTTACATTTCATATTCAGAATACAGATTTCCATTAGTTTCAGATTCAATTCAATACAGATTTCGTTGCATATTTTGCTTCAGATATTCAACTCCAAATTTGAAATTCCTCATTAGAGAATATTGCATATTCTAGTGTTCACATTCCAGATTCCACATTCCACATTGCAAGTTTCCAACTTTGAGTTTTAGACTTCAGATTTCGAATGCTGATTTCAAGTTTCAAGTTTGAAAGTGTGAGTTGTAGATGTCACATTCCAGATGCCACAACACAGATTTCAGATTTCGCATGCTAAATTTCACGTTCCAGAGTCCACATTCCAGATTAAAGATTTCCAATTTCATGTTTTAGATTTCAGATCCAGAATACGTATTTTCAAATTACGGGTTGAGAATCCACATTCTAAATGTCACATTTAGAATTTCTAGATTTCGCATTCCAGATTTCAGATTCTAGAGTGCCGATTTCCAATTTGAGGTTCTAGATTTCAGGTTTTTCGATTGCGGGTTGTGGATACCACATTCTAGATTGTGGATTTGTCATTTCAAATGTATGTTTCAGAATGTTTGCATATTGTAGATTTCACGATTTAGGGTTCACATAATAGATTCTAAATTTCACATTCCAGATTGCGAGACATCACATTACAATTTTCCACTTGCAGGATTTATGTTTTCGGGTTGTGGATGTCACATTCTAGATTTTGGAATTCATATTTTAGATTTCAGAATGTTGACTTCAGATTGTATATTCTAGATTTCATGCTTTATGCTCCAAATATTGAATTCTAGATTTTACATTCCAGATTTCACATTCCATATTGCAAATTTCAGGTTTTAGATCTCAGGTTCAGAATGAAGATTTCCATCACTTTCAGGTGTCACCCTGTGGACCTTTCAATTCACAAAGCTAGAATTTTCGGGAATTAAAGTAATCTCCTAAATACATTAAATCCGAGTTCGTCAAAAAATAGTCCTGTACAAAAAAAGAATTATTAACAATTTTCGTGTTTTCGAATGAATTGGCACATTGTTTGACTTTTCTGATATTTTTTCAAAACATGCAATGACACAGACGATAAGAAATTTTCCGCAAAAAGAACTTGTACATATATGAAACTCGGCTCTAATGGGAAATTATTGACTCGTCTTGTTTATGAAAGGGAGCTCGCTTCGCTCGCACTTATATTATAAAACTGTTACAAACGAAAAGGACTAATAAATAAACGTCAAATGTTGTGTCCTCTTTAATTTTGGAACAATTGAAAATGCAAAAATATTCGAATTAGAGTACGAGTTGTGAGTTGTGAATGTCACGTTCCAAATTTATGACTTTAGAATACAGATTTCGTTGCATATTCTAGATTTTACAATTTAGGCGTGAGATATTAGATTCTATATTTCAAATCCCAGACTGCAGATTTCCAATTTTAGTTTTGAGATTTCAAGTTTTAAATTCCAAATTGCGTGTGTGAGTTTACACGTTTCAGATTTCACATTTTCATGTTTTAGATTTGAGAATATAGATTTTAAATTTTAGACTTCGAATATTTGACTCCAAATTTTTCCACATGGCACTGTTTCCAACTTCTGGTTTTATTTTAGGTCAGAGAATATTGCATTTTCTAGTGTTCACATTCCACATTCCAAGTTTCGAAATTTGAATTTTGGACTTCAGATTTCGAATGCTGATTTCAAGTTTCATATTCGAGACTGCGGGTTGCAGATGACACATTCCATATTCCAGGTTTCAAAATTTAGATTTCAGAATGTTTGCATATTCTAGATTTCACGATTTAGGCTTCACATAGTGATTCTAGATTTCACATTCCAGATTGCCAGATATCACATTACAATTTTACAATTTTAAGTTTTAGATTTCAGATTCAAATAGCGGATTTCAGGTCTCCGATTCGAAATTACGGGTTGTGGATGTCACATTCTAGATTTCAGAATGTTGATTTTACATTGCATATTCTAGATTTCAAACTTTATGCTTCAAATATTGGATTCTAGATTTTACATTCTAGACTGCAGACCTGAGACCAATTTGAGGTTCTAGATTTTATTTTCCGAATGCAGATTTCAGGTTTCCGAAAAGATTTCAAATAATACCTTGAAAAGACTTGAGATGTTTTGAAAGGACTTGAGGTGACTTGAAAGGTTTTGAGGGAAATTGAAGTGACTTGAAAAGTTTTGAAATGTCTTGAAGAGCCTTGACACGACTGGAACGGACTTGAAATGTTTTGGAACGACTTGAAAGATTTGAAGCAAATAGAAACAACTAACAAAAAAATTTAAGAGACTTGAAGCGATATGAAGTATTTTGAAGAGATCTGTGGCAACTTGAAAAGTTTTGAAAGGAATGAAAAGACTTGAAATGTCTTGAAGAATCTTAAAGCGACCTGGGAAGCCTTTAAATATTTTGAAAGGACTGGAAGCGACTTGAAAAGACTTGAAGAGTCTTAAACCGACCTGGGAAGACTTGAAATGTTTTGGATGAAATTGAAACGACTTTAAAAGACTTCAAATGTCTTGAAGAGTCTTGAATCGACCTGGGAAGATTTGCTATATCTTGAAGGGATTGGAAGCGAATTGAAAAGACTTGAAATGCCTGGAAAATACTTGAAGAGTCTTCGAGCGATCTGGTAGGACTTCAAATAATATCTTGAAAGGACTGAAAGCCACTTGAAAAAACTTGAAATACCTTGAAGCGACTTGAAAGGATTTGAAAAGTCTTAAAACGACTTGGAATACTTGAAGCGAATTGAAAAAACTTGAGGTGACTTGAAATGTTTTGAAGGAAATTGAAGCGACTTGAAAAGTCTTGAAATGTGTTGAAGAGTCTTGAAACGACTTGAAGAGAGATGAAGCGACTTTGAGAAACTTGAAACGACTGGAAATGAGTTGAAATGTTTTGAAACGACTTGAAAGACTTGAAGCGAATTGAAAAAACTTGAAATATTTTGAAGGGATTGAGGCGATGTAAAATATTTTGAATGACTTGAAGCGAATTAAAAAGACTTGGGACTCGAGGTGACCTGAAATCTTTTGGAGGAAATTGAAGTGACTTGAAAAGTCTTGAAATGTGTTGACTTGAAGAGAGATGAAGCGACTTTTGAAACGACTGCAAAGAACTTGAAATGTTTTGAAACGACTTGAAAGACTTGAAGCGAATTGAAAAAACTTGAAATATTTTGAAGGGATTGAGGCGATGTGAAATATTTTGAAAAACTTGAAGCGAATTAAAAAGACTTGAGATGTTTTGAAAGTACTTGAGGTGACTTGAAATGTTTTGGAGGAAATTGAAGTGACTTGAAAAGTCTTGAAATGTGTTGACTTGAAGAGAGATGAAGCGACTTTTGAAACGACTGCAAAGAACTTGAAATGTTTTGAAACGACTTGAAAGACTTGAAGCGAATTGAAAAAACTTGAAATATTTTGAAGGGATTGAGGCGATGTGAAATATTTTGAAAGACTTGAAGCGAATTAAAAAGACTTGGGACTCGAGGTGACCTGAAATGTTTTGGAGGAAATTGAAGTGACTTGAAAAGTCTTGAAATGTGTTGACTTGTAGAGAGATGAAGCGACTTTTGAAACGACTGCAAAGAACTTGAAATGTTTTGAAACGACTTGAAAGACTTGAAGCGAATTGAAAAAACTTGAAATATTTTGAAGGGATTGAGGCGATGTGATTTTGAAAAACTTGAAGCGAATTAAAAAGACTTGAGATGTTTTGAAAGGACTCGAGGTGACCTGAAATGTTTTGGAGGAAATTGAAGTGACTTGAAAAGTCTTGAAATGTGTTGACTTGAAGAGAGATGAAGCGACTTTTGAAACGACTGCAAAGAACTTGAAATTTTTTGAAACGACTTGAAAGACTTGAAGCGAATTGAAAAAACTTGAAATATTTTGAAGGGATTGAGGCGATGTGAAATATTTTGAAAAACTTGAAGCGAATTAAAAAGACTTGAGATGTTTTGAAAGGACTTGAGGTGACTTGAAATGTTTTGGAGAAAATTGAAGTGACTTGAAAAGTCTTGAAATGTGTTGACTTGAAGAGAGATGAAGCGACTTTTGAAACGACTGCAAAGAACTTGAAATGTTTTGAAACGACTTGAAAGACTTGAAGCGAATTGAAAAAACTTGAAATATTTTGAAGGGATTGAGGCGATGTGAAATATTTTGAAAGACTTGAAGCGAATTAAAAAGACTTGGGACTCGAGGTGACCTGAAATGTTTTGGAGGAAATTGAAGTGACTTGAAAAGTCTTGAAATGTGTTGACTTGAAGAGAGATGAAGCGACTTTTGAAACGACTGCAAAGAACTTGAAATGTTTTGAAACGACTTGAAAGACTTGAAGCGAATTGAAAAAACTTGAAATATTTTGAAGGGATTGAGGCGATGTGATTTTGAAAAACTTGAAGCGAATTAAAAAGACTTGAGATGTTTTGAAAGGACTCGAGGTGACCTGAAATGTTTTGGAGGAAATTGAAGTGACTTGAAAAGTCTTGAAATGTGTTGACTTGAAGAGAGATGAAGCGACTTTTGAAACGACTGCAAAGAACTTGAAATGTTTTGAAACGACTTGAAAGACTTGAAGCGAATTGAAAAAACTTGAAATATTTTGAAGGGATTGAGGCGATGTGATTTTGAAAAACTTGAAGCGAATTAAAAAGACTTGAGATGTTTTGAAAGGACTCGAGGTGACCTGAAATGTTTTGGAGGAAATTGAAGTGACTTGAAAAGTCTTGAAATGTGTTGACTTAAAGAGAGATGAAGCGACTTTTGAAACGACTGCAAAGAACTTGAAATGTTTTGAAACGACTTGAAAGACTTGAAGCGAATTGAAAAAACTTGAAATATTTTGAAGGGATTGAGGCGATGTGAAATATTTTGAAAGACTTGAAGCGAATTAAAAATACTTGAGATGTTTTGAAAGGACTCGAGGTGACTTGAAATGTTTTGGAGAAAAGTGAAGTGACTTGAAAAGTCTTGAAATGTGTTGACTTAAAAGGAGATGAAGCGACTTTTGAAACAACTGCAAAGAACTTGAAATGTTTTGAAACGACTTGAAAGACTTAAAGCGAATTGAAAAAACTTGAAATATTTTGAAAGGTCTTGAAGCGACTTGAAAAGATTTAGAGCGAATTGAAACGACATGCAATGTTTTGAAGAGACTTGTGGCGACTTAAAAAGTTTTGAAAGGAATTGAAGAGACTTGAAAAGACTTGAAATGTCTCGAAAATAGGACTGAAAGCCACTTGAAAAGACTTGAAATACCTTGAAGCGACCTGAAAGGATTTGAAAGTCTTGAAAGACTTGAAGCGAATTCAAAAAAACTTGAGATGTTTTGAAAGGACTTGAAGTGACTGGAAAAGACTTGAAATATGTTGAAGGGTCTTGAAACGACTTGAAGAGAGATGAAGCGACTTTGAGAAACTTGAAACGATTGGAAAGGACTTGAAATGTTTTGAAACGACTTAAAAGACTTGAAATGTATTGAATCGTCCTCGGAAGATTTGATAAATCTTGAAGGGGTTAGAAGCGACTTGAAAAAACTTGAATTGTCTGGAAAATAGAAAATACTTGAAGCGTTTTGGAGAGATCTGCGAACATTTCAAATAATATCTTGAACGGATTGAAAGCCACTTGAAAAGACTTGAAATACCATGAAGCGACTTGAAAGGATTTGAAAAGTCTTGAAACGACTTGAAAGACTTGAAGCGAATTAAAAAACTTGAGATATTTTGAAAGGGCTTGAGGTGACTTGAAATGTTTTAAAGGAAATTGAAGCGACTGGAAAAGTCTTGAAATATGTTGAAGAGTCTTGAAACGACTTGAAGAGAGATAAAGCGACTTTGAGAAACTTGAAACGAGTGGAAATTAGTTGAAATGTTTTGAAACGACTTGAAAGACTTAAAGCGAATTGAAAAAACTTGAAATATTTTGAAGGACTTGAGCGATAGGAAACATTTTGAAAGGTCTTGAAGCAACTTGAAGAAACTTGAAGCAGTTTAAAAGGACTTGGAATGTCTTGAAGCGACGTGAAATATCTTAAAAGGACTTGAAGCGACTTAAAAAGACTTGATATGTCTGGAAAATACTTAAAGAGTCTTGAACCTGAAGCGATCTGGGAACACTTCAAATAATATCTTGAAAGGACTGAAAGCCACTTGAAAAGACCTGAAATACCTTGAAGCGACTTGAAAGGATTTAAAAAGTCTTGAAACGACTTGAAAGACTTGAAGCGAATTGAAAAGATGAGATATTTTGAAAGGACTTGAGGTGACTTGAAATGTTTTGAAGAAAATGGAAGCGAATTGAAAAGTTTTGAAATGTGTTGAAGAGTCTTGAAAGACTTGAATGGAGATGAAGCGACATTGAGAAACTTGAAACGACTGGAAAGGACTTGAAATGTTTTGAAACGACTTGAAAGACTTGAAGCGAATTGAAAAAACTTGAAATATTTTGAAGGGACTTGAGGCCATATGAAATATTTTCAAAGGTCTTGAAGCGACTTGAAACAACTTGAAGCGATTTAAAGAGTTTTGAAATATCTTAAAGCGACGTGAAATATGTTACAAGGACTGGAAGCGACTTGAAAAGATTTAGAGCGAATTGAAACGACATGAAATGTTTTGAAGAGACTTGTGGCGACTTGAAAAGTTTTGAAAGGAATTGAAGAGACTTGAAAAGACTTGAAATACCTTGAAGCGATTTAAAAGGATTTGAAAAGCCTTGAAACGACTTGAAATACTTGAAGCGAATTGAAAAGACTTGAGATGTTTTGAAAGGACTAGAGGTGACTTGAAATGTTTTGAAGGAAATTGAAGCGACATGAAAAGTCTTCAAATGTCTTGAAGAGTCTTGCAACGACTGGAAGAGAGATGAAGTGACTTTGAGAAACTTGAAACGACTGGAAAGGACTAGAAGAGTCTTGTAGCGACCTGGGAAGGTTTGAAACGTTTTGGATGGAATTGAAACGACTTTAAAAGACTTGAAATGTCTTGAAGAGTCTTGAGTGGACCTGAGAAGATTTGATATAATATCTTGAAGGGATTGGAACCGACTTGAAAAACTTGAAATGTCTGGAAAATACTTGAAGAGTCTTGGAGCGATCTGGGAACACTTCAAATAATATCTTGAAAGGACTGAAAGCCACTTAAAAAGACTTGAAATACTTTGAAGCGACTTGAAGGGATTTGAAAAATCTTGAAACGACTTGAAAGACTTGAAGCGAATTAGAAAACTTGAGATATTTTGAAAGGGCTTGAGGTGACTTGAAATGTTTTGAAGGAAATTGAAGCGACTTGAAAAGTCTTGAAGAGTCTTGAAACGACTTGAAGAGAGATGAAACGATTTTGAGAAACTTGAAACGACTGGAAAGAGCTTGAAATGTTTTGAAACGACTTGAAAGACTTAAATCGAATTGAAAGGAATTGAAATATTTTGAACGGACTTGAGGCAACTTGAAATATTTTGAAAGGACTTGAAGCGACTTGAAGAAACTTGAAGCGATTTGAAATGACTCGCATTTTAAGTCCCATTATAAACCTGCACTTGGCCAACACCGCAACCATTTAGTCGTAAACAATATAAAAACCCCGAGAGCCCAAAATTTGTGGAAAGCATAAACTCCCACGAATCTGTAAATCAAAACAACTTTACTACATTTCGCGGTGCACACAATTAGGATATTTTTCTCCTAGAGAAAAATTTCACCTTATCTAGTAAGATCTCCAGGTTTGAATTGTGAAGAGAGGAGTGAACTTGTAAAGCGTCAAGGAAACAAACAGCCGCTAATTGCCCCAAAACCTCTCAAAAACCATCAAGCCGCATCTAATCCGTTTAATCCGGCGCAATCATCATCTGTCACTCTTAATCTCCAGGCAGAGACCAGAATTCAAATTAACCCGAATCAACGAAATGTTTTATCCCCGAGGAACCCGCGCTCCCGGAATTACCCACACATCGCGCAGCCTCCCCGGAATATTAAATAAAGTCACGGACACGTCACGAGGAATTTTTAAATGACTTAAATTTAACGCGTGTCATTTTACATGACAATAATGGTATCAATATTGTGTTAGGGCTGCGAATTGATGGTTCGGTCCAAATAAAACTATGTCGGGGAGGCTGTCCTCCTTGTGGGATTCCGCTCCAGACAGAGCACACCCGAACGTAATTACGTCGTTAAACAAGGGGCCGAGTTTGAATTTTGATTAGGATAATAACTGGTTTCCGCGAACGGAAAAAATTTCTGCGAGAAATGACGTGGCGACAAAAAGTTTGTCGTAATTAGCGATTGTTGTAGGGTTTCGGAAATTATTTCTGTGGAGTTTTGTAAATGAAAAATGTTTGCCATTGTTCGATTCGTGTTTTTCAAAGTCGCCCTGTATATATTGTAATCCAGACACGCCCAGGGTCGTCGATGTCCTCACATCGCGAATTAGTTTTTTAATCTCGCGCCCGCCCCGATATAAAAACTTGTAATTACGAGGACGGCGAAAAACATAAAGCATAGCAGGACCGGCTGTTCCTCCTGCCGCACTGCAGGAATAGTTCATTACAGCTCGCCGGGAGTCGACCTAATTTTGTAACGGACGCTCGGTTTTCGCTTTTCCATTTTGTCTTTCACCTGGCCGGGGCTTATTGTGTTTTTCTTCCCCAAATAAAAGGGGTGATGGATGGTCGCGGCGGTACATATTTTGATGGTGGCTAATAGACACTCATCGCTTCATTAGTTGCCAAGAACAAGACGATATTTCCTTGCCTGCTTTGAAATATGGTCTCGGCCGCCAGGAAAGTCTTTATTATTTCTCGAGAATTTAATTTTAGATTAAGCGCAACGTACAGTACTGTAGCTTTCGGGGCCGCGATGAATGTTTTTTTAGCTCGGACGGTTTTCCGAAAACCACAATACCGCGTATTTTTTTAACGGAGGCTTGTCGACAGTTACTCACAATGAGATCACCCGAGTGTAAAACTGGATGCAACTCTTGGCCGTTGATCAAATTGTTTCAACTTGTAGAAGCAATTTAAGCGCGCGTTTAATTTTGTCTGGAGCGAAAAATTGCGTTTTTTGTATCGCCGCTAAGGACGTTTAACTTGCCGTGTTTGCAGCAAATAAAGGGAATGAGACAAACAAGTGGCTGCTTTTACGTAAGATAACACAGTCGCATAAATAAAACGCGCAAGACAAACAATTTTTTATGTTTCTCGCTCTAGTTGATTTGGGCTGAAAAATTGGGGGCGGCGAAGTGGCGGAAAATGACTAAGAAAATGCAGCAGTTTGGAGGTGTTTATTGCGACAAATTTCCCTACGTGTTAAGATACAAAGTCAGTGTTGGTGTTTGTTTATTTTAACAGGTTAAATTCCATGGGCATAAAACATCGATTGGCAGCAATTACAGCTGTTTACTTGGTCGGAAGGAGTTCTGGCTACATTACACATCTGATGAGTGTTTGTTTCTATTAAAAGTGCTTCAGCTAGAGTTGTGTAATTTGTATTGAAATATCCACCTTGAATATTTGAACATTATATATCGCATTACGCGAGGTTTCGTAACCTGTGCTGTGACCGGATTTTAACAGTTCTCACAACTCGTATCCAGTAAATATATCGTCCGCACCCACACATCTCGGACTATCGAAAAACAACCCTCCGCTCACCACAAATCACACTTATTTTATCATCGACATTGCAGAACCTTTTCCGGCCGCATCCACCCATAATTCACCTCCCGCGCTATTTACGGCCATCGATTGTATTTATTATGTTTTAACAGCGCTCCGAGCGCCCTAATTTGTTTATGGACACGTGAAATTAATGAGATTGTTGTACACACGGCATTATATTAACGATCCAAGTTCGCAGTATGGAAATTCGGAATCGCATCCAGCGCTAACTCCAGTGTTGCCAAGTGATAACGGGTCTCCGGAGACGCTTGCAAGATGTGGAGGTAATGCACTTTTAATGCATGTTAGCGACGACAGAAATTTTGATAAATGCTGTTTTCTGTTTTCATATTTTCAAAGTTTTCTCGTTAGCGTTAGAGGGGTTTTTCTGTTTTTGCCCGGGGACAATCTGGATTACGCCGTGCAGTTTTAATGCACGGTTGAAGGAGTGAGGCGGGTTGGGTAATTGCTCGGGTTTGGACCGTGCCAGAAACTATCGATTTATTCCATAAGACACTAACAGCAATAATAAAATTTAACATAATAGGCTGGACAATAATTGCCACCATGTTGATGGAGTCGACCCCAAATCGGACAACGGAAAATTGACGCGGTTACCGAGGAAATGACTTCCGGATAGTCGAGCCGGAAGGGTTAAATTCACCTAAGATATCTCCGTCGGAAACTTACCCTCCTCCGACCGTGGAAATTTGAACGCGCGCTTCCGTGGAAACTCACCTACAACAAAAAACATCCGGGATTAATACCATTTCGTTTTCCACAAATCTAATTATCCCCAAAAAGGGTCAGTCGTCCCCCTAATTACACCCTCAAAGCTCGACGCGTCCTCTCGCATTAGGGCTACACAGGCGTATCGTTTAAGTTTTTCGCCGAAATTAACAAATTTAAATTTTCATAACGCGGGGGCGCGATTTAATTTGCCCAAACCGTGCGGAACAAGAGTAATTAAAGGAAGACCGGCGATGGTCCAGTTGTGGGATTGCATTAGCCGACCGACGAGCGGTAATAAATACGCCGGGAGATCTCGTACATTCGATTTAATTACCTCTTGTTGCGGCCTGAGCTGGTCGTCTTGAGGTAATTAAATCAACGTGAATCACGGGAATGGTAGGGAGGGGTGAGGCGGGAGAGGGATAGAATCGTTTTGTTGTTAGTAAGCGAGTTTTGTTTTAAGCTTAACAAAATTAGCAGGTAGCGACAACGCAGGTTGAGAAACATTAGATAATTAACTTCTTAACATGTCAGAGGCCTCAAAAATTTTCCAATGAACTCATGATTCCCAAATTATATGAACTGTAGTATAAGTACGTCACGCGCTTTGCTTGCCGATCCGAAATGGGCCATAAAATTGGTGCCCGTTGAGACGAATCTCTAAAGGCGCGATCTTACGGGAATCTACGCGCCCTCGAGAGCCGTACGTCATTAATCTTAAGGCAGAAATTCGATTATATAAATCGGTTTAGTGATATTTTGGTTTTTTGATCCGAAAACACTGCCATATAACCGCAGTTATAACTAGCTGCTTAAAATTGTGCTCTATATACCAGAGATTATTTTTGAGACAGACATAATCAAGAATCAGCGCGATTAAAAATTCGTAAAATATTCGCGTTTCCAAATTCAGGCTTGGAGAAGCAATTTTTTTATTGTATTGATACTAGAAAACTCAAAAATTGTGACAGTATGCCTCTATATAATAGAGATAATGTTTGACAATTTTTGGGACAGACACTCGTAAAATGCAAGAATCGACGCGATTAAAAATTCGTAAAATATTCGCGTTTCCAAATTCACGCTTGGAGGAGCAATTTTTCTATTGTAGTAATACTAGGAATCTCAAAAATTGCAACAGTAAGTCTCTACATACCAGAGATCATATTTAACAATTTTTGAAAAAGATGCTTGACATAAATAAAAAACAAGGCGATAAAAAATTTGTAAAATATTGCCATTTCCAAATTCAGGCGTGGGGGGGGCAACTTATCCATTGTAGTGCTACCAGGGAACATAACAATTGTGACCGTAGGCCTCTATATATCAGAGATTATGTTTGATAATATTCGAAACAGTAACTTCTCATAATCAAGAATCAACTCGCTTCAAATTCGTAAAATATTCGTGTTTCCAAATTCAGGCATGGAGGAGCAATTTTTCTATTGTGGTAATACTAGAAATCCTAAAAATTGCAACAGTAAGTCTCTACATACCAGAGATAATATTTGAAAATTTTTGAAAAAGATCCTTGACATAAATAAGAAACAAGGCGATAACAAATTCGTAAAATATTGGCGTTTCCAAATTCAGGCTTGGAGGAGCAATTTTTTCATTGTAGTAATACTAGGAAACTTAAACATTGTGACAGTAGCGTCTAAATACCAGAGATTATGTTTGACAATTTTTGAAGCAGAAACTTGACATAATTAAGAAAGAAGACGATTAAAATATTCGTAAAATATTCGCGTTTCCAAATTCAGGCTTCGAGAAACATTTTTTTTATTGTATTGATACTAGAAAACTTAAAAATTGTGACAGTAAGCCTCTATATACCAGAGATTATGTTTGACAATTTTTGAAGCAGAAACTTGACATAACTAAGAAACAAGGCGATTAAAAATTCGTAAAATATTCGCGTTTCCAAATTCGGGCTTGGAGAAGCATTTCTTTTATTGTATTGATACTAGAAAACTTAAAAATTGTGACAGCAAGCCTCTATATACCAGAGATTATGTTTGACAGTTTTTGAAGCAGAAACTTGACATAATTAAGAAACAAGGCGATTAAAAAATTCGTAGAATATTCGCGTTTCCAAATTCAGGCTTCGAGAAGCATTTTTTTTTATTGTATTGATACTAGAAAACTTAAAAGTTGTGACAGTAAGCCTCTATATACCAGAGATTATGTTTGACAATTTTTGAAGCAGAAACTTGACATAACTAAGAAACAAGGCGATTAAAAATTCGTAAAATATTCGCGTTTCCAAATTCGGGCTTGGAGTAGCATTTCTTTTATTGTATTGATACTAGAAAACTTAAAAATTGTGACAGCAAGCCTCTATATACCAGATATTATGTTTGACAATTTTTGAAGCAGAAACTTGACATAATTAAGAAACAAGGCGATTAAAAAATTCGTAAAATATTCGCGTTTCCAAATTCAGGCTTGGAGAAGCATCTTTTTTATTGTATTGATACTAGAAAACTCAAAAATTGTGACAGTAAGCCTCTACGTACCAGGGATAATGTTTGACAATTTTTGGGACAGACACTTGTAAAATGCAAGAATCGACGAGATCAAAAATTCGTAAAATATTAGCGTTTCCAAATGCACGCTTTTGATTGCAATTATTTTATTGTATTGACGCTAGGAAATTTAAAAATTGTGACAGCAAGCCTCTACATACCAGATATCATATT
Source organism: Diaperis boleti (assembly GCA_963583935.1). Lineage (NCBI taxonomy): Eukaryota > Metazoa > Arthropoda > Insecta > Coleoptera > Tenebrionidae > Diaperis > Diaperis boleti. The sequence continues at coordinate 51,425,711 of OY757247.1, read as the reverse complement.
TGACAATTTTTGAAGCGAAAAGTTGACATAATTAAGAAACAAGGCGATTAAAAATTCGTAAAGTATTCGCGTTTCAAAATTCAGGCTTGGAGAAGCAACTTTTTTATTGTAATGATACTAGAAAACTTAAAAATTGTGACAGTAAGCCTCTATATACCAGAGATTATGGTTGACAATTTTTGAAGCAGAAACTTGACATAATTAAGAAACAAGGCGATTAAAAAATTCGTAAAATATTCGCGTTTCCAAATTCAGGTTTGGAGAAGCATTTTTTTATTGTATTGATACTAGAAAACTCAAAAATTGTGACAGTAAGCCTCTATATAATAGAGATAATGTTTGACAATTTTTAGGACAGACACTTGTAAAATGCAAAAATCGACGCGATTAAAAATTCGTAAAATATTCGCGTTTCCAAATTCAGCCTTGGAAGAGCAATTCTTCCACAATAGTGATACTAGGAAACTTAAAAATTGTGACAGCAAGCCTCTATATACCAGAGATAATGTTTGAGAATTTTTAGGACAGACACTTGTAAAATGCAAAAATCGACGCGATTAAAAATTCGTAAAATATTCGCGTTTCCGAATTCAGGCTTGGAGGAGCAATTTTTCCATTATAGTAGTACTAGAAAACTTAAAAATTGTGACAGCAAGCCTCTATATACCAGAGATAATGTTTAACAATTTTTGGGACAGACACTTGTAAAATGCAAAAATCCACGCGATTAAAAATTCGTAAAATATTCGCGTTTCCAAATTCAGGCTTGGAGGAGCAATTTTTTCATTGTAGTAATACTAGGAAACTTAAACATTGTGACAGTAGCGTCTAAATACCAGAGATTATGTTTGACAATTTTTGAAGCAGAAACTTGACATAATTAAGAAACAAGGCGATTAAAAATTCGTAAAATATTAGCGTTTCCAAATGCAGGCTTGTAGGAGCAATTATTTTATTGTATTGACGCTAGGAAATTTAAAAATTGTGACAGCAAGCCTCTACATACCAGATATCATATTTGACAATTTTTGAAGCGAAAAGTTGACATAATTAAGAAACAAGGCGATTAAAAATTCGTAAAGTATTCGCGTTTCAAAATTCAGGCTTGGAGAAGCAATTTTTTTATTGTAATGATACTAGAAAACTCAAAAATTGTGACAGTAAGCCTCTATATAATAGAGATAATGTTTGACAATCTTTAGGACAGACACTTGTAAAATGCAAAAATCGACGCGATTAAAAATTCGTAAAATATTCGCGTTTCAAAATTCAGCCTTAAAAGAGCAATTCTTCCACAATAGTGATACTAGGAAACTTAAAAATTGTGACAGCAAGCCTCTATATACCAGAGATAATGTTTGAGAATTTTTGGGACAGACACTTGTAAAATGCAAAAATCGACGCGATTAAAAATTGGTAAAATATTCGCGTTAATAAAAACCTAAAAATTATAGCAGTATATCTCTATTGGTCTGAAAACATGAGAACCCGAAAATTTGAATGATGGACAAGTTTGAAACCTGAAAATTAACTTGATAATTTTGATATTAGCGAACCCGAGTAATTGAAGCTCAAAATCTGAGAACGTGAACTCGAAAAAAAAACATCCCACCATCCACGTCCAACTTCCTCATCAGCCAAATTGCTCCAGACGAAATTTCGACGAGCGCAGCATAAAACCCATGAATTTATAAGTATCCCGCGGAAAATTGGAAAACTTATAAAATTAATTTTCCGTTAAGTTTCCGATGGAAACGTTCTACATGCAAATGCATCAGCTTATTGATTTCTACTCGGCGCTGTTTACCGACAGATCGCCGAATAAATTCTGAGTGGGACGTCAGATTCGTGCCAGAAATATGAAGCATTTAATGAGGTTTGTCACTTCGGCGGTACAATAAGTGGCGCGAGGGGATGAAGTATGGTCCCATGCTGAGTGACAAGGGCGCTCGATTTGCGCCACCGGTCTTACATAACGAGGTCTTGTTTCAGATAAAATCTGTCAGTGGCAAAAAGGCATCCACTTAGCAGGTGCCTGTACCGGCGGTTCGAAAGAACCAATCATGTTGGGTTTTTGTCGGGGTTGTCTCGTGCAGGCTGAATACGTAATGCAGATCTAAGTGCGGCGTGTCTTCTTTATTTATTTCATTTTGCACTTTGCCGTTTTTGAGTAGCAGGACTGTCATTTATGTTTTTTTTTAATTTTGTTCATGGACTGTGAAACATAGACATACAGAATTTGCAGAACTGCATAAAACGGTGACTTCACTGTTCACCTCGCATGCACACTTCCCGACTCTGTTTTACTGCAGAAACAACAGCAAACAGCCTCCCTTACTGCATCGCCCCTCATTAAATCCGATGACGCAGTAAATTCTATTTGGCCCATGATCGTAATCATAAATCACATCGTTTCAAAATTCGTGTGTTTTATTGTTATTGCTGAAATAAAGGAGGCGCTCTCCTCCCGTCGAACCCCCTAATGAATATTTCACGCTCCACTATACACCATCTTCACTCCACGCTTTTATTAAGACATAAAATATGTATCAACGAGATGAATATTCAGCAGCCGGACGCAAGAAAGACTTGCGGCAGTAATTGCGAGGTCGGACTCGCCGAACTGAGGCCGCGAGGCAAATTACCTCATTAACCACACTTTATTGGCTGCGGGTTTTTATTAAAAGCTTATTAAATTATTTACGGCTGTACGTTCTGCTTCTCTCGGCTACCTGAACGGACGCTTTTCATCTCCATTAGCTCGGGAGTCCCCTATGTTTGCGTTATGTCACTCCCTGCTGCTATATCCCGGTGTCGCAGAGAAGTGGAGAATTAGGCTCACTATACTATTTATAGCTTCATCTCGGTGGATGTCTGGAGACTGCGGGATTGCGGCGGCGTGGGGCGGGGGGCGAAATGTCAAACCGGGTTTAATTATGAGGGAGAGTGCAGAGGTTATGGCCGCGGAGAGGCTTTTGGCAACAAATTGGAACAAAAAACTGAGACACACGTGCGACCTAAGTAATAACACATAAAAATTTTTAGACTTTTCTGTCAATCTGTATCTTCCGGATGAATTCCCAAGCTTTAACGGCCACCTAGACTCCAGGCAGTCCCGGAATTTGCAACGCTACACCAACCGTACGTGATTCATTTGGGATCGAACGAGCGAAAACCAAACGCTTTTTCACGGAAAAAAAAACTAAAGTGGAAATTAATTCTTTAGCCAGTCGTGCGGAAAAATCACATACATATTGGTGCGGGTGGAAATTCGAGTTTCGCGTCAGTCAGTAATTGTGTATTTGCGTTCGATGAAATTTATTCGTCCGATAATTTTTGTTAATACGTGTTTTCGTTTCCAGCCCGTCCTAAACGGCATTTTTTCCACTCCCCGTTTAATATTTCACGAACTTAGCCACAGCGCCACATAAATAACGCCGAGTTGAAAACATAATATAGGTACGAGTCGTAAAAAGCATTTTAACTTTATTAATATTAATGCCCGAACAATAAAAGCGCAATCTGAACCCGGCCGTGCATCATGTGTAAGCCGGGGCCTAATGGCCCGAAAACAATAACGCCGTAACGAACGTATTGTCGCGGAAGGACTCGTTCAAGTTTCCGCGGAAATTTTTCAATTCGCGCCACTCCCGTGAATTATGAGGTTTTCGATAAAGTCGGCGAGACAGTAAAAGGGAGATATTCGCCGATAAACAATAGGAGGAATACGCTAAACATGTGCTGGCACGAAATCGAGGACTGTTTACTCGAAAGGTACGGCAATATTTCGCGTTTTATGAACTTTATTGCGGCATCTGCGGGCGTTCGGTACACTTTCCGAATGTTCGGAAGCCAAATCGCGAGCAGCTGCCGACGACACTAATGCTGTGGAAGCACACCGCAATGTTTTGATGACCCAGGCGCTGTTTTGCGCGATACATTTATTTATTGGGAAATTTACTCTCTGCAGGGGCGATTTTGTCCTCTGATACACGGTTTTGCACAGATGCTCTTTTACACGTGACTTTGCATTTTGATGTCCAGAGGGTGGCCATGTACGGTGTCGATCTCCGCAAAATCAACTAAGTAATTATTTTTTTTCTCATATATAATATCATAAGTGGTAAAATTTTGTCGGCAAAATTTTCTTATTGTTACGAGCGTTTGTTGCATAGCAATTTATCGAGTCACATTTTTATTAAAACCACGAGACGATAGTCGAGTGGTTTTTGATCAATGTCACGAGATAAATTGGCAACAAACTCGAGTAAATCAATCGAAAAATTTTGCCAAGACAAAATTTTATCACGAATGATATTCCGAAGACTATTTCATGAATAAAACAAAAAATAAGTTATTTGTTTATTATATGAAAAGTACAGTTATTGTATTGTTTTCTCTTTTCTATTTTTTTTCTTGCAGTTAGCCTCATTTCCTCTCCAAGCAAGTTCAAATGCACATACGTGGAAACATTTTCTTTGCAAACCGTCGGGCTCTTCCTCATTCCAAACACTTGCCATTGCATTAATCTCTTCTGCTGATAACGCTTGAGAACTCAGTGGTGCATTCGCAAACAGACTATCTGTGAACGGATTAATTCTTACTTGATACTCGGAAAAATATTTTTCTTTCACCAATTCGGAAGTGTTCCAAATGAATTTTACGCACGTCTCTTTATAGTCTTCACCGTTCTTTTTTCTCATATTGTATGCCCAGTCTTCTAACATTTCAGCAATTTCTTGTACACGCGTTGTTTGATAGAAGTTGGTACTTTCTTTCATTCCAGAATTGATTAAACTGTTGCCAAATGGAATTTCTCGTTGTAACAGTATTTTGGGGCACATTCTGGGACACTGCATTTCTAATAATTATGTTCTAAGGATTTGTCGCTAAAACGTTCGCTTCGGTTCATTAATTTTAGACAAATTTTTGACTTTCAAAAATATTGTTTATTTCGTTGTTATGACAAAAATTTTGCCATTTAAAAACTCTCTAGCTTCGCGATTTCATTGGAGCATACGGTCTGGCAAAATTTTCATTAGATTAGTTTTTCCAGTTGAAATTTAGTATTCATTGTTGAGTGACGGAATATGATTGGTTCAAACAACTATGAATGAAATAGTCGATGATAAAGTTTCTAGTTAAACCAATAACACACAGATATTCGGCAAATAAAGTTTATCACAACAAAAAAAGAAACGGGATGCGTCCGATATCAACCTTTCCCCCCAAGCCCCTACCGATCCGGTTACCTCGCTACCCTCTGCGTTTATAAAATCGCGCCCCAATCTCGTCCGATCAGCTGATGGGCGCAAGAGTGCTTCTTAAGGATGGGGTCCTCGTTGAATAAACATAACAGGCGCCTATAGATGGCGCTTAAATCGGACTTAGTCTACTTAAATTTGTCTCCTCGCATGGGTACCTGCTAACCACCAAAATTGTAGAACCCATAAAACCCTCGAACCATGATCGATCACAAAATTGAAGGGACAGGGTGAAGTAATATTAATAATTATTCATTCGTTTTTTTCTCCAAAATCTCATTGTCACGCATGATGTCAAAGTATAATGTATTTCCTAGTCCCTCAACATCATCAAGCAGATACAACATTTTGAAATTATAGAATATATATATATACCATTCAATGTAATTACTTTTTTGTTCTCCCATTATTTTTCATTCTATTCACCATCCTCAATTAAATAGTGCTCCATTAGTGCTAATTTATAATTATCCAAATTCAGAAAAATTAATTAATGAACGTCCACCAACTTAGTTTTTGGAAAACTTAATATTGGACCACAAATTCCGCCTGCAATTTATGAACTAAATTTTAGTATATATTCTTATATTCTTTTATTAGGTACATTGCCTCAACATCCATTCTTAGTCGCGTCAATGAAGGCTTTTTCTCGGAAGTCCTCAGAAACAGCTCCGATTTTGATGTTTTTTTTTTAATTTTTGTTTTTTTTTATATTATTTATAATCAGAAAACTTTTGAAGTGGGGATATAACTATTAATATTATTTTAACAATATGTATGATATTTGTCTAAAAAAAAAATTGTTTTGCGTTTTTTTTTAACAGACTCCAAAAAAGGAGGAAGTTATTAATTCGGTTGTATGTTTTTTTTTTAAATTTAAATATATCTAAGTCGAACTCCACAAACTTTAATGAGCGTTAAATTACAAATGGAACATGTTTCGGCAGAACACTTCTGCTATCATCAGCCCTTAAAGAATTTAAAAAATATATTAAAAAAAAATTATATTCTTTAAGGGCTGATGATGGCAGAAGTGTTCTGCCGAAACATGTTCCATTTGTAATTTTACGCTCATTAAAGTTTGTGGAGTTCGACTTAGATATATTTAAATTTTAATTTAAATTTACTCCACCTGGATTTAAGAACATTCTTCTGTTTTTTTTTTTTAATAAATGTTTGTTACCTCAGAACATTTATATATTTATATTTCCTTTATGTTCACCGATTTCTTCGTCAATTGTGGACCGATTTTCAAAATTCTTCTTTTATTTGAAAGGGTAAACTCTTGAGGTGGTTCCATTGTTAAAAAGTCAGGATCTGAGTGAATCTCATGGAAATCGAGGGAAATCTCAATTGATGAACAATTTTTAAATATTTTATTTATAAATGTCTAAAATAAATAATCCACAATTCATAATGATTTTATAATTTACTTTCGTATATTTGTAGAATAAGTATTGAAAAACTGTTTTTTTTATATAAATATAATAAATAGTGTTTAAACAATATAAATAATTATTTCCCGACTTCAAGAGGTTTCTGATTTTAAATAATATATAAAAACGAAACATTCACAAAAAAAATCATTAAAATCGGAGCTGTTCTTGAGCACTTCCGAAGATTGCCTGTTTTATGTATTTATTGACGCGACTATCTATGGAAATATAAATTTTCAGTATAGAAATTTTGAGAAAGCTGAAAATTCATTCTATCTATATTCTTTTCTCTTTTAAAAAACCGTTTCTGTTTGCTTTCGCTATCTATTCTTCTCTATCTATATTTCTTAGTCCCGCTACATTCCAAATTGGTGCCCTCGACATTGTTGTCAACCCATCAGTTGCATACAAGATTTTGTGTTTATGAATAGTAGCTCGCTTCACTCGCTCATATATTATAAAACCATTACAAATTTTTATTGTAAAAGAATGTAAACTTTTTAATTTCAGAACTCGAAGTTGGCATTAGAAAATGCAAAAATTTAAATTAACGTATCGAAAATAGCGAACTACAGTGTTGCTAAATATGGAACGGAATGAAACATTACGAAAGTCTTCAAAATTCGACTTTAAACAACGCAAAAGGAACATAAACTTTTGTAGGAAACTCGGCTGCAATGAGGAATTATTGACTTGTTTATGATTGGCAGAAAATTATTTCATTCTTCATTCAAAGCTGGTATATGGCTAAATATAAAGCTGGTATATGGCTGTAAAGCTAAATATGGAGCGAAATGAAACATTACGCAAGGAACAGAAAATCTTGTATGAAACTCGGCTATAATGAGAAATTATTGACTCGTCTTTTTTATGCATTGTAGAAAATTATTTCGTTCTTCAGTTTGTTACGAGTTAGAAAATAGGAGCGAGCGAAGCGAGCTGGTAATTATAACCAATGAGAATCGGTAAATTACATAATCAACCCAGTTGCACACAAGATTTTGTGTTTATGAATATAGTAGCTCGCTTCGCTCGCCCATGTATTATAAAATCATTAGAAATTTTTACTGTAAAAGAATGTATCTTTTTTAATTTTAATTGAAACCGAAAGTTCGCATTTGAAAATGAAAAAATATTGACTTAAGGTATCGAAATTGGCCAATTTTGAATATAAAAATTTTGAATTCATAGAATTTTGGAAAAGTCATCGAAATGAGAAGAGAAATAACACCAAACGGTGACTACAGTGTTGCTTAATATGGAGCGAAATGAAACATTACGAAAGGAACATAAAATCTTGTATGAAACTCGGCTGTAATGAGAAATTATTGACTCGTCTTTCTTATGCATTGTAGAAAATAATTTCGTTCTTCAGTTTGTTACGAGTTAGAAAATAGGAGCGAGCGAAGCGAGCTGGTATTCATAAAAAATGAGAATCAGTAAATTAGATAATCAACCCAGTTCCATACAAGATTTTTTGTTTATGAATAGTAGCTCGCTTCGCTCGCCCATATATTATAGAATAATTAGAAATTTTTACTGGAAAAGAATGTATCCTTTCTAATTTCTGAGCTGGTATTCATAAACAATGTGAATCAGTAAATTACATAATCAACCCAGTTGCATACAAGATTTTGTGTTTATGAATATAGTAGCTCGCTTCGCTCGCCCATGTATTATAAAATCATTAGAAATTTTTACTGTAAAAGAATGTATCTTTTTTAATTTTAATTGGAACCGAAAGTTCGCATTTGAAAATGAAAAAATATTGACTTAAGGTATCGAAATTGGCCAATTTTGAATATAAAAATTTTGAATTCATAGAATTTTGGAAAAGTCATCGAAATGAGAAGAGAAATAACACCAAACGGTGACTACAGTGTTGCTAAATATGGAGCGAAATGAAACATTACGAAAGGAACATACAATCTTGTATGAAACTCGGCTGTAATGAGAAATTATTGACTCGTCTTTTTTATGCATTGTAGAAAATAATTTCTTTCTTCAGTTTGTTACGAGTTAGAAAATAGGAGCGAGCGAAGCGAGCTGGTATTCATAAACAATGAGAATCAGTAAGTTACATTATCAACCCAGTTGCATACAAGATTTTGTGTTTATGAATATAGTAGCTCGCTTCGCTCGCCCATGTATTATAAAATCATTCGAAATTTTTACTGTAAAAGAATGTATCTTTTTTAATTTTAATTGGAACTCAAAGTTGGCATTTGAAAATGAAAAAATATTGAATTAAGGTATCGAAATTGGCCAATTTTGAATATAAAAATTTTGAATTCATAGAATTTTGGAAAAGTCATTGAAATGAGAAGAGAAATAACACCAAACGGTGACTACAGTGTTGCTAAATATGGAGCGAAATGAAACATTACGAAAGGAACATAAAATCTTGTATGAAACTCGGCTGTAATGAGAAATTATTGACTCGTCTTTTTTATGCATTGTAGATAATAATTTCGTTCTTCAGTTTGTTACGAGTTAGAAAATAGGAGCGAGCGAAGCGAGCTGGTATTCATAAACAATGAGAATCAGTAAGTTACATTATCAAAAGGAACATAAAATCTTGTATGAAACTCGGCTGTAGTGAGAAATTGACTCGCCTGTTTATGCATTGTAGAAGATTATTTCGTCCTTCAGTTTGTTACGAGTTAGAAAATAGGAGCGAGCGAAGCGAGCTGGTATTCATAAACAACGAGAATCAGTAAATTACATAATCAACCCAGTTGCATACAAGATTTTGTGTTTATGAATAGTAGCTCGCTTCGCTCGCTCATATATTGTAGTCATTACAATTTTTTATTGTAAAAGAATGTACCCTTTTTAATTTTGGAACTCAAAGCAAGAATATTGAATAATTAAGGTATCGATTTTTGAATATAAAATTTTTGAATTCATAGAAATTTGAAAAAAGTGATCGAAGTGAGAACAGAAATAACACGAAACGGTGATTACAGTGTTGGTACATATGGAACGAAATGAAACATTACGAAAGTTCTACTTTAAAGAAAACAAGGAACATAAAATCTTGTATGTAACTCGGTTGTGATGGGCAATTATTGCCTCTCGTCGTGTTTATGAATAGTAGAAAATTATTTTGTTCTTCAGTTTGTAATGAGTTAGAATATAGGAGCGAGCAATAAAGCGAGCTAGTATTCTTAAACAATACGAATCAGTAAATTTACATAATCAACCGAGTTGCATACAAGATTTTGTGGTATTTTTTTAATGAAAGAACGCTTTGCATACATAAACCATTTTTGCAAAATAAAAAATTGTAATAGTACATTATTGTGACATGAGTAGATTTAGGGCACGACTATATACTATTTTTTCACCGTGCTCGAGGACGGCTGGTCATGACCTTGAAGGTTTTCAACATGCCATAAGAGCTTTCCCAGGACGTAAGTATTTTTTTGACTACGACACAATGTCATGTATTTGGAAACGCACTGTATATAAAAACAGGTTCATAATTATTATATGGTGGTAAATATTATTCAAAAACTCACATGCCTTTAACTTTTAAGGATATCTTAAAAGATTATTTCACGTCTTTGTGTTTAAATTCCACTTTCATGTTATGGACTCGTCGATATGCAATCTCTTGGCGTGAAAACGTGCTTTTACTGCTCCTTTATGGCTTACCACATAAAGGAAAAATGTTCCGGCACTGGTTGCTTATAGGATGATAAAACATTGTGAGATATGGCTGCGGTTAGACAAGAAAAACAAATTACAAAAAAAAATACATCTCATATTGACGTTATTCTCTGTCAACGTCTCTCTCTTCGTATGTTGCTTTTCCAAGTTTTGTCTCCTCCACTCTTTCTCTAAATGTATCTCTTTATATCTCACATGTGAATCTCTATTTCGGCCCTCTCATGTTTTCATTCGTCTTTGTCATTTTATTCTTTTTTCGTTATCTCATTGAGCCATTCTATTATTTATTCATTCTATTCCCTCTGCTTATATCTCTTAATGTCTGACAGTATCTCTCATAATCTTAACCATGTTCTATCTCACTTCATTTTTAATTTGTGAGCCTAAAATGCCCATTCTATCTTTCTATATATTTCTCTCCGCCACTCTTTCTCTTTATCTCTCTCTTCACATTCTCTTCATCTTGTTTTGCATTTCAAATTGAAGGCTCTTTAGACTCTCTCTCTCTCCCATTTCCATAATTTTCATTATTCATTTTCCTATCTATCTTAATCTATTTTATCTTGCTTCTAATCCCCATTCTCTCCGATGTTTCTCAGTTTCTCCCATTCTTTCTCTCTAACTTTCCCTTTATGTTTTTTTGTTTTAATGTCCCCCATTGTCTACTTATAAGCCTAGTTATTTATGTACTCTCTCTCTTCGTTTTTCTATCACAAAATCCTTCCCTCTTTCTTGTCTCCGTTTAATTTAAACCTGTTTATTGTTGTCCCGCTTACCGCTCCTTTTCGTGTTCTTTGAGCCTCTTATTTTCTCTCTATTTTCCCATTTTTATCTTTTTATATATCTTTGTAATTTTCTTACTCGTTTCCTCTAATATTTACTTGCCATTTTCCTGCCTGAGAAACATTATAGATGGACAGGCATGAGAGACACAAATATATTAAAAAGAAAATAAAATATAAAAAACGGAGAGCAAAAAATGTGCACACGAGTCTAAACACTAAAACAAGTAGAAAAAAGAGAACATAATGCATTGAATATTCTACAAAACAAAGCCGAGTTAGTTACACCATTTATAACTCGAGAACGGCTGGACCGATTTTTACGATCTTTGATTTGTTGGATCTGTCTCCGTCACGAATAGCGGAATAACTATTAAGACATCGGAAAATTTACAGTGGCCCCCCTTGGGAGAAAATTAATTTTCATTTATTTTTTTACTTTACTCAGAAAAAAATTAAATTTATTCTCAGACAAATTGTTTATTTTTTATTTTGAATAAAAAGGTTACATAAAAATTTCAATTTTTGAATTTTCAATTTAAAGGACTTTAAACGTTGAAAGCAATTTTTTTATACCATTCTTTAATTATTTTATACAGGGTCAATAGTGCGAGGACGGAAGATGATGGCTTTACTAATAAAAGTAAGAAAACTTGATGTCATCATACAGGGTGTTATGAAAGTCCTAGCAGAAAATTTAACCACAAGTGGAACTCGTCAAAATAAACATTTTTTCTGTTTACCACTGCTGAAATTCGAAATTTTTTTGAACATTTTTCTGACCTTTTATTTCACCCTCCGCCTATGACTAAATGAACTTGAACGCATCAGAGAGTTTTTGCCGAACGAGGTAAACACCTTCTAACTTTTTTGGGACAAAACACCACTATGATATAAAAGAGTAGTTTTTAATTTTTTTTATTGGCAACACCATACGATTCTCGGCCATTTTGCCTCTTGCCATAAATTTTATAGGTACACTATACTTTATCCCAAACTACTTATCCCTATTATAGAACCAGAGAATGACGAATATATAGAGATATAACACAGCAAAAAATAATGGCAATAATGGCCAAATCAGGAAAAGACAATAAGACCTGGTTTGGTGGCAAGCACGGAGGCGGCTAGTTTGCCGACGAGTCTTGGTCTCTGGTGGCCAGCGGTAACATCGGGAGCAACGTTTCCAAAAATTCAAAAAGGAAATAGGACGTCATTTCCAGAAAATACTAACCTGAAAAGAAGCAGCCGGCTTGCCAGAAACACCCTATCGTGTGTTCCCAGCTTTAGATCACCAAGCACATTTCAATGCGAACTACCCGAAACTAAGTTGAAATCTGTTTCTTGCCATCTACAGATCCCATTGTTCGAACTTCCCTTAAGGCGAAGCTCCGTCGTCGTGTCACTTTGAACCCGCGATTTCGTCCCGCCTCCCCTCGCGTCACTAGTTTGCATCGCGACCTAATGATCCGTGAACTTTTCCTCGAATGACAGCTCAAATCTAGCGGAAATCGCGTCGAAAAAAATTAGTTTTATAATCCGAGCCGAACTCGGAAGAAGGGGACCGCTGAGATGTTCCAGTTGATTGTTGGGGCTTTTCAATGGAGATGCGAAGTTTGGAGATTGCGGCGATAGGTGTTTATCTTGTGGGGGGATAAATTATAAGTGTTTTTGCAGATTTTAAAATACATTACGGAGGAAAGCAGAATGCACCCTTAACATATTCATAGACCGCATTGTGAGCAGTGACATGCAATTTTGTCCGAGTGAAAAATTACGCCAAGATCGGAGATGTGCTGACCCCGAGTCCGGTTCGAAAAGAGAAAAACTGGAGAGCAGGGAGCACGCACGCCAATGTTGCAGTTTCCAATTTCGTCGCTCGGGGCGGAGGCAATTTTAAGGTCAATACACACGCGGCGTTATTAGTAAAAGAAGGCGTCGACTGTGCGAGGTGAAATGAATTCATAAAATATTGATCCAATCAGGATGTCTTTCGGCTTCAGCGATTTACAATGTATTATTTATTTAAAGTGGTATTTACAATTTAACACAATACAAAAAGGAAAAAACCTCACTAACTCGCTCTAGCGTGAAACTGTTTCACCCCAACCACCCGTTTTTGAGATACTGCCCTTTAAAGTTCCGAAAGCCATAACGCCTGCCCTATCTCTTCCACATGTTGATCGAATTACGAGATAAGACACTTGGAACAATATTTTGTGATACATTGAGTCGAGCGCCGATTAAGATAAGCCAGTGTGTTCGATGCAGGAGGGTTGGCGATAATTGCCAACATGTTGAGGGAGCCGACCCCAAATCGGGCCGGACGCCATAACGATGTAAAATTCACGGGTTCTACGCGGTTACCGAGGAAATCACTTCCGGCTAGCCGGGCAGGAAGGGTTAAATTGGCCAAGATGCCGGGACGCTGTTACCGGCTGAGAAGAGTTTTGGTAGCGGGGAACTTACCTGGAACAAAAAAAAAGTGTTAGTAACGGTGTTGTTTGTGGTGTGTCGTTAGCCTATAGTGCAAAGGACCCCGGGATGACTGCCACTTGTATTATTATTACTTTAGTTTCAACAGTCGAAGTAAAACTGAACGTAATTAATTAGCAGCCGTTCACCGCACTCGTTCCAGCAAAAAAAAAAATGCTTTTTTGTTTTAGCGGTTCTCAATCGTTTTCGCGTAAATTTTAAAACCATATATCTTGGGGCTTTTTTACAGTTAGAATTTTTTATATTTTTCTAGGGACTGTCACAGGTTTAAATAACTACTCTACTTTCGTGAGTATAAAAAAGTTCAGTTGTCTGTCTAAAAAAAATCTCCGGTAAATTATTATCTTGAGTGCATGTTGAGATACGATTAATTCGCCCGCTCCCTCATTCTCAGCACACGTTACAGACAAATATCTTTCAGTTTAATCCGCAAATGCGAATGTGAGCCCCGCTGAAATTCGCTCCACGTAAAACTTTCCACCATAAAACTGAAAACTAATTATCGTCGCTCCTCTCCCATTTTTAAATTAATGAAATGCAACATTCCCCCGGAACGAAATACCGCCCCTAACATAATAACAAACCATAAAATATTTATCTGTCTCAAACTCCGTCTGCTTTGTCCGGGAGGCGTCGAGGGAAATCATATTCGAATTTTTCTTCAGTTTTCCCCACAAGGAATATTACGTTCGGCTTATCTCAATAAAATTTCTTCTTGTTCTAACATCGAGTGCAGCTTGTCGTGCACGTAAAAGTGGAGCTTTATTAAATGTATAGGGCCATTGCGGAGCGATGTAATTCCGATATTTCAGGTGAATGTAATTTGATCTAATGACGAGTTCAAAGCGTTTTCCGGAGGATGACTGTAATAACGAGTGTCTTTCGAGGCTAATGAACACTCGCAGAATGCTAAGTCGCATCCATGATGGCCCTCAAGAAGTAATCTCTTGGCTGCATAAAGGGTCGCGCTCCACGTTGTATCGATTACGGATTAGCAGCTGCTGTTATCTACTGCGACCTGAGAATAAGAATGGGTTCGGTGGACGAGGGGGAAGGAAATGACTCTTTTGTGGGGTTAAGAGGTTGAGACTTTAAAGTGTTATTTCATAATTATTAAAAAAGACGAACAAGAGATAAATTGTAACCAATTCCCAATTCGCAACTTCTGTCCAACAATTATCGCATCCGAACTGATCATTATTCATATCTTGCTGATATATGGCTCATTTGTGAGGATGTTTAGGGCGTCAAGCGCAATATGTTGCCGATAGGGTTGGTATTAATGCTCAACTGTTGATTGATTATTTCGTTGACAGGTTGAGGGTGACTCTCGGTCCGCAAAGGACGTGACATAATAAAACTCTGAATACATTTTATTGCAAGGACCGGCTATACATTTCAGAATGGCACCTTCTGGCCGATCGTCAGGGAATATGATACTTTGCAATAATGGGTTATTATTTGACAAGGGCGTTACGTATTGTGCTATTACAGAGGAATAAAGTTTATAGGTGCAATTTGATTAATGGCTACAGTGTGTTATGGGGTGTTTAGATAGACATTAAGATTCAATTCACCAATTTGTTTGGTTTTTATCTATGATCAAAATTACATCCAAGACTTGATAATTTGTAAAATGGTGGATGCGCCGGGCTATCATTAGAATTTATTCGAAATTAAATATCAGTTATTTCTAGCAATATATAATAATTATATCCTTATCATCAAATTTGTAATTAAAGACACTTGTAGAAACGGCACCATGGTAAGGTATAGAAAATACTACAAAACGGGACTTGCACACAATCAAAAAGAACGAAACGAGGAATCTAAGCATAAACTAAAAAAAAAAGAAATGCTGTATACTAAAAACGACAAGAAAGAACACAAAACGTTATTCCCGTATTTGTTCGGTTGAGGCGTGCGCCCTACTCCCACCTGTGTAGTGGTAGTGGTAAACCTTACAGCTTGAAGACTTCAGTCAAGCATTAATTAATCATTTTTGTATGCGTGAGATTGGCAAACAGTGTGTGATCATAAATATTGAAACCATCATTCAGCTTTGATTTACAGGTATCATTTTGGTCCTTCGAGCCGGATTTCTTGCGTTATAATTATAGTGACGTGATTTTCACCCAACAAGTACAAGAAATCAAGAAATACCAACCGTTGTGAAAATAAATTCTCATCCAGTGTATTTTAGCAATATTACCGACAGCACAACTCAAAGTTTACGATCATTTAGGTAAAAAATACATATTTAGAACTCTTCTGGATAGCGGCTCTCAATTGAATTTCGTATCAGAACGATCAGTTGCTGGCATTACAAATGCGTCAAATGTAAGACTTTAAAATTTACTCAAATTGTGAAGATTATGAAATTTAATATCTTTAAAAACACCTCAAATTTAGCGGATCCTACTTTTCATTTAACGGGAGCAATTTATTAATCGTTGTTAATTTTTTACTTCCGAGCTTTCAAAAACGAAAATTTAATTTTTTCGTTGACCGATTATTAAAGTGATTCCAAGTCGTTTAACATTTAAAGTCGCTTCAAGTAAATTTACGTCACATCAAGTGATTTCAATTCGCTTCAAGTCGCCTCAAGGAATTTCAAGTCGTTTCAAGATGTTTCAAGTTATCTCAAATCGGTTCAAGTCGCATTGCGTTATTTTAAGTCGCTTTAAGTAATTTCAAGTCGCTTCAAGTAATTTCAGGTCGCCTCAAGTAATTTCAAGTCACTTAAGGTCATTTCAAGCCGCTCCAAATTGCTTCAATTCGCTTCAAGTTTGCTGAAGGTCTCTTCCCGGCATTTCAAAGTGATTTGAAGGACTTCAAGTCGTTTAAAGTCATTTCAAATGCCTTCAAGTTGCTTTAAGTAATTTTAATTTCAAATCACTTTAATCCTTTTGAAATCATTTCAACTTATCTCAAGTCGCTTCAAGTAATCTCAAGACCTTTTAAGTCATTTCAAATCGCTTTGTGTCATTTGCAGCTTCTTCAAGTCCCTCATTTCAAAACTTTTCAAGACCTTCCACGTCAGTTCAAATCGCTCACGTCAGTTGCAGCTGATTCAAAACATTTAAAGTAAGTAATTCGGTTCAAGTCGCTTCGCGGCATTTGAAGTTGCTTCGAAAGTCGTTTAAACTTATTTCAAGTCGATCCAAGTTACTTCAAGTCTCTTTAATACGCATCGCTTCAAAACATTTCAACAAGTCTTCATGTTACTTCAAATCGAGTCAAGTAATTTTAAGGTTTTTAAAGTCATTTCGCTCGCTTTAGTTGTTTCAGGTCATTGTAGGTCCCTTTAAGTAATTTCAAGTACATTCAAGTCGTTTAAAGTCATTTCAAGTCGCTTCAAGCTATTTCAATTCGCTTCAAGTCGCTTTGCGTCATTTCAGGCCGGTTCAAATCACTTGAAGTAGTTTAAGGTTACTTCCAGCCGCGCCAAGTTGCTTTAAGTAATTTTAATTCAACTCAAGTAATTTAAAGTCGCTTAAAATTAATTCAAGCAATTTCGATTCCTTCAAAGTTATTTCAAATCGTCACTTCAAAATTCACGTCACTTCAACTCATTTCAAATCGTTTCAAGTCGCATCAAGAAATTTCAAGTCGTTTCAAATCGCTTCGCGTCAGTTTCAGTTTGCTCCAAATGGGTTTAAGTCTTGTCGCATTATTTAAAGTCGCTTTAAGTCGTCTCGACTCGCTTCAAATAGTTTCAAAACATTTCAAGTCGTTTAAAGTCACTTCAAATCGCTTCATTGCTTCACGTAATTTTAAGTCGCTTCAAGTTACTTCGAGTCTTTTCAGGTCGCCGCAGAGGTCATTTCAAATTACTTTAAGTCTTTTCAAATGATTTCAACTCATTTAGAATCGCTTCAAGTGGCTTCAAGTAATTTCAATTCGCTTTCTAGTTGGCTCAATTCGCTTGAATTTGATTTAATTCGCTTAAGTAGCCTCAAGTAATTTCAAGTCACTTAAGGTCATTTCAAGCCACTCCAAATTGCGTCAATTTGCTTCAAGTTTGCTGAAGTCTCTTCCTGGCATTTCAAGTTGCTTCAAGTCGTTCAAAGTCATTTCAAGTGTCTTCAAGTTGATTTAAGTACCTTCAAGTAATTTCAAGTCACTTCAAGTTACTTTGAGTCTCTTCAGGTCGCCTCAGGTCATTTCAAATCACTTTAAGCCTTTTGAAATCATTTCAAATTATCTCAAGTCGCTTCAAGTAATTTCAAGTCTCTTCAAGACCTTCTAAGTAATTTCAAGTCGATTCACGTCATAAAAGTCCCTTCAAATCGTTTCAAGTAATTTCAAGTCATTTTAGCTCGCTTTAGTTGTTTCAAGTCGTTTAAGCAATCTCAAGTCGCTTAAAAAAATTCAAGTTGTTTCAAGTAATTTTAAGTAGCTTCAAGTAATTTTAGGTCGCTCTTCAGGTCGGCTCAACTTATTTCAAATTGCTTCAAGTAATTCGCTTTCTAGTTTTTTCAATTTACTTCAAGTCCGTTTAAGTGCCGTCGCGTCACTTTAAGCAGCTTTAAGTAATTTCAAGTCATTTCAAGTCATTTCGCTTCAAAACATTTCATACTTTTTCAAGTCATTGCAAGTCGCTTCGCGTCTTTTGAAGTCCCTTCAAATCGGTTCAATAATTTTAATTCATTTTAAAGTCATTTTAGCTCGATTATTTAGTTGTTTCAAGACGTTTAAAATAATTTCAAGGCTCTTCAAGTCATTTGAAGTTGCTTCAAACTAATTTTAAGTCACCTTAAATAATTTCAAGTCAGTTAATTAAAAGTTGCATCCAATTGCTTACTTCAAGTCGCTACAAATCTCTACGCTTAAAATTCTTCAAGCAATTTAAAGTTGCCTCAAGTAATTTTTAGTCACTTCAAGTTAATTCACGAAATTTCAAGTCGTTTAAAGTAATTTAAAATCCTTTCAAATTGCTTCACATAATTCAAGTCATTTAAAGTATTTTCAAGTTGCTTAAGTCACATCGCGTTATTCCAAGTCGCTTCAAGTAATTTCAAGTTACTCCAAGTGTTTCCATTTCGTTCAAGTCGGGTTAAGTCGCGTGGCGTTATTTTAAGTCGCTTTAAGTAATTTCAAGTCGCCTCAAGTAATTTCAGGTCGCCTCAAGTAATTTCAAGTCACTTTAGGTCATTTCAAGCCGCTCCAAATTGCTTCAATTTTCTTCAAGTTTGCTGAAGTCTCTTCCCGGCATTTCAAAGTGATTTGAAGGACTTCAAGTCGTTTAAAGTCATTTCAAATGCCTTCAAGTTGCTTTAAGTAATTTTAATTTCAAATCACTTTAATCCTTTTGAAATCATTTCAACTTATCTCAAGTCGCTTCAAGTAATCTCAAGACCTTTTAAGTCATTTCAAATCGCTTTGTGTCATTTGCAGCTTCTTCAAGTCCCTCATTTCAAAACTTTTCAAGACCTTCCACGTCAGTTCAAATCGCTCACGTCATTTGCAGCTGATTCAAAACATTTAAAGTAAGTAATTCGGTTCAAGTCGCTTCGCGGCATTTGAAGTTGCTTCGAAAGTCGTTTAAACTTATTTCAAGTCGATCCAAGTTACTTCAAGTCTCTTTAATACGCATCGCTTCAAAACATTTCAACAAGTCTTCATGTTACTTCAAATCGAGTCAAGTAATTTTAAGGTTTTTAAAGTCATTTCGCTCGCTTTAGTTGTTTCAAGTCATTATAGGTCCCTTTAAGTAATTTCAAGTACATTCAAGTCGTTTAAAGTCATTTCAAGTCGCTTCAAGCTATTTCAATTCGCTTCAAGTCGCTTTGCGTCATTTCAGGCCGGTTCAAATCACTTGAAGTAGTTTAAGGTTACTTCCAGCCGCACCAAGTTGCTTTAAGTAATTTTAATTCAACTCAAGTAATTTAAAGTCGCTTAAAATTAATTCAAGCAATTTCGATTCCTTCAAAGTTATTTAAAATCGTCACTTTAAAATTCACGTCACTTCAACTCATTTCAAATCGTTTCAAGTCGCCTCAAGAAATTTCAAGTCGTTTCAAATCGCTGCGCGTCAGTTTCAGTTTACTCCAAATGGGTTTAAGTCTTGTCGCATTATTTAAAGTCACTTTAAGTCGTCTCGACTCGCTTCAAATAATTTCAAAACATTTCAAGTCGTTTAAAGTCACTTCAAATCGCTTCGTTGCTTCACGTAATTTTAAGTCGCTCCAAGTTACTTCGAGTCTCTTCAGGTCGCCTCAGAGGTCCCTTCAAATTACTTTAAGTCTTTTCAAATGATTTCAACTCATTTAAAATCGCTTCAAGTGGCTTCAAGTAATTTCAAGTCGTTTCAAGACCTTTCAAGTAATTTCAGTTCGCTCTCCAGTTGGTTCAATTCGCTTCGAATCGGTTTAATTCGCTTAAGTCGCTTCAACTAATTTCAAGTCACTTAAGGTCATTTCATGCCGCTCCAAATTGCTTCAATTTGCTTCAAGTTTGCTGAAGTCTCTTCCCGGCATTTCAAGTTGCTTCAAATCACTTCAAGTCGTTTAAAGTCATTTCAGATGCCTTCAATTTGCTTTAAGTAATTTGAAGTAGCTTCAAGTAATTTCAAGTCGCTTCAAGTTACTTTGAGTCTCTTCAGGTCGCCTCAGGTCATTTTAAATCACTTTGAGCCTTTTGAAATCATTTCAACTTATCTCGAGTCGCTTCAAGTAATTTCAAGACCTTTCAAGTCGTTTCAAATGGCTTTGCGTCATTTGCAGCTGCTTCAAAATATTTAAAGTAATTTAAATTCGGTTCAAGTCGCTCCGCGGCATTTGAAGTTGTTTCAAGTCGTTTAAGCTTATTTCAAGTCGGTCCAAGTTACTTCGAGTCTCTTCAAGTCTCTTCGCATAATCTAAAATCGCTTCAAGACATTTCAAGCCTTTTCAAGTCGCTTCGCGTCATTAAAGTCCCTTTAAATCGGGTCAAGTAATTTCAAGTCGCGTCATGTTACTTCAAGTCGATTCAAGTAATTTCAAAGTTTTTAAAGTCATTTCGCTCGCTTTAGTTGTTTCAGGTCATTTTAGGTCGCTTCAAGTCATTTCAAGTACATTCAAGTCTTTAAAAGTCGCTTCATTGCTTCAAGTAATTTTAAAGCGCTTTAAGTAATTTGAAGTCGCTTCAAGTTACTTCGAGTGTCTTCAGGTCGCCTCAGAGTCTTTTAAGTCTTTTCAAATGATTTCAATTCATTTAAAATCGCTTCAAGTGGCTTCAAGTAATTTCAAGTCGTCTCAAGACCTTTCAAGTAATTTCAATTCGCTTTCTAGTTTGTTAAATTCGCTTCGAATCGGTTTAATTCGCTTAAGTCGCTTTAAGTAATTTCAAGTTGCCTCAAATGATTTCAAGAAGCTCCAAGTTACTTCAAGACGCTTCAGTTATTCGAAGTCGCTTCAAATTGGGTCAAGGCTTCTCAAGTTGTTTGCTTAAGTAACTTTATGTGACCCCAAGTAATTTCAAAACTGTTCAAAATAATTCAAGTGGTTTCAGGTGATTTCAAATCGCTTCACGTCATTTAAATTCTCTTCAAGTCGCTTCAAGAATGCAATTTAGTATTTCTGACTCAAACTGTCGTCATAGAAAAGAAAGTCGTGTTAGTTACACTATTTATAACTCAAGAACGGCTGGACCGATTTGGCTGAAAATTGGTTGGGAGGTAGCTTAGAACCAGGAGACGGACATAGGATGGACATGGACATGGGGGCCCCTTGGGTTTATAACTCAACAACGGCTGGACCGATTTTTAAATTGTTTTTGGTATATTTGGTAGGTATGAGAATAGGTCGTAAAGTACTTTTTACATGGACATGAGGGCCCAGGGGGCCCCCTTGAGCTTAACCGATTTTTATGATTTTTTTTTGTATATTTGGTAGGTATGAGAATAGGTGATAAAGTATTATTCACATAGACATGGGGGCCAAGCGGCCCCCTTGGATTTATTACTCAAGAACGGCTGGATCGTTTTTTATGATCTTTGATTTGTTGGATTTGTCTCCGCTCTGAATAGCAGAATAACTATTAAAACATCGGACAAATTATTTGGGGCGGAGAGCTAGGTACAGGACAACAATAACAAATAACGCCGGCCACCAAAATTTGTCGTACCGGGCCTTAAAAATGATAATCGATTGAGGAGTAAACTCCAAAGTTTCACTTCTGTTGCGCGTGGACTCCACACAAAAATGTTTTGATTATATCTGGAAAACTGATTGACTGACTTTTTTATTCTTTGATAAAATAAATTGAATTTGATTCGGCTAATAAGTTAACAAAACATTTATTGATTCTGAGGCGGTACAAAGTTCGCCGGGTCAGCTAGTTATATATAAATTGGACTGACACCGATGTGAACAATCAATGGCAGCAAATGAGATTTACGACTAGGTAACGAACCCGAAAGTGCGACCGTTAATCTTAGTCGTTTCACAAAGTTCATTACATAAATTATGGCAAAAAAGACAGACGATGCAAAAATAAACCAAATCCAGGTTAACGTAAACGAGATCCATCTGTCTGAAGCCTATAAATAGCAGGTCTTAGTGCGTTTCCGAACGTCGCTTCTTTGAGAAAACTTTAAACCGATAAATCTTGCTGCAAGGGAATAATTAAATTCGAAACTTGTATATTACAATGTTGAAAGGGACGCCGTCCTTTTGGAAGTTTTAACTTGCGAATCGCCGTGTTTGTAGCGATATATTAATTTCCACAATGCCCTTTCGACCCGAGTCAGTCCGAAATCGCATCCTTTGTGCCACCCTTTGACCTGCACTTGTGCCCGAAACTCAATCAAACGAAATACAAGTTTTAATTTATACGAAACGCTCTGGCCGCGTTTACCATCCTCTTGGAAGTTTTCCTGTTGAGAATAAATTGAAACGGATTCTCGAGTGCAGAGTCTGCTGCTCGACATTTTTTCGATCGACGGATAATCTCGTTACCTTGTTAATTTTCAATTTAGACAAGACGTATCATCTCGTCGGGACGTCGTTAAAGAACGAGATGTTTCCACTTAGTGCGAGGAGCATAAAATCGAATTAATTATTCCGATGATGGCGCAGGCGGCATTAATTCAAAGTCAGTAAATAAATTGTATCCGATTCCGGAGAGGAAAAGTGAGCTTGGAAGAAGATTTGATTTTGTAATCGTTTTGAACGATTTTTCTATGCAGTAAACATGTCATAAAAACTATTTTGATCCGAAGTGAGAGGCTCCCAGCTTTCACAAAACAATAAATCCCCAGCTGGAGACGTCTAATTGGTCCTCATCCTTTATCCGGGCGAAGAGAAAAAAGAGTTGAATAGAGCTAATAATAAGAGACGAAATCGAATTGTGTTCCGGGCTCTCGAGAGCATTTCTATCATTTTAATGAGCCTTTAAGGGAACCGCTCCGAAAGCTTGTACTAATGAACTTTATTAGAGTTTATAATAAGTGTGCTTAATTTTATTCTGTTTAATTTGAAAGTTTTGATGTCGTTTAAGAAACCGGATCTCGGTTTAGAGAGCTTTATTCTTCCGATGCGACCGGCTGCAGCTTTTTGTTTACAGTTTTAATGCAATTTGGCGGAGTTCTAGTCGAGGATACGGCAAGGATAACCAGATTAAAACAGATTTTGAAAGCGGAAAGTTTAATGGGGTTTTTGCAACTGCACTGGCGCTACGATGACATGAGCGCTAATAGATCAATGGAGATTGTTGGCAAAGAGAGAACTTGCGGATACTTTCCTCTAAGTGTTGATCTTGAGTTCCAGGGAAATTCTAATTGGAGGTAGATATTTCGGGAGCGACACGTGGGCGAGGGAAATTGGATCGATGGCGGAAAAAAGAGTCTAGACTCGAAGGTTGAGAGACTAGATAACGTGAATTTCGTTCGTATGTCTCGGACAGAAGTGGGTGGAAAGAAAACGAAAGTGATGGGATTAAGCCGCACTATCAAATCAGCCAGCGAGCTGCTGCAGACTCTTCCGCCTCTTCAGCGGCTAATGAAAATAACAAACACGTCAAATTGCCCTTGACCTCCACCCCGAACTCCCATCCATGCATAAATAGCACTTATTTAATACGGGCCAATCGAGGCGGTTTAGCATACAACGAATGGACGTTCCGTGTCGTCCGTCGGTCCGAAAAGGTCCCGACTAATCAAATCCATTAGCGCTTCGGAATTCCGACTGCGTTTTCGAAATATCATCACGTAAGTCCCGACAAATCGTCCGATGGAGTTCGCCCTCTCCGAAAGAAACGCAGAAAGAAAGAGAGAAAGAAACCAAGGTGAACATGTGCGTTTGATTTTGATGTATCTTTCTTTCTTTGTACGCCATTGATCTTTTTTGACACGTGACTGCCGCCGACCGCGTCCTGGGGGAACGGGAACGGAAAGCACGAAAAAATTCCGACGAGGAGGAATTCCCGGCTTTTTCTGCGTGCAGATTTCGGGCGCGGGCGGAAGCGGCAGTTTGCGGATACAGTGCGATCTCGTCGGCGTGTACAGTAAAAAATAACAAATTAACAAAATATCAAAATACTGGCCAAGATTATCGCGACGATTCATCTAGATAATTGCTCGCCCCCCACGCAGATTTACAAAACAGAGACGCCGGAATCACCTTTCAGCGAATTGCCCCAAAAAATATTCCGCCCCCATACTGCACGCTCGGAATTTGTGGATCCTTTTAGCGCCCCTCGCGCTAAATAAAGACGTATTAAGCGAAACAAAGAAACATTTAATCAAGCTGATACCGTCATTTGTCAGCGGTCCGGAGCGTCGGTACACGCCGTTCTGGAAAGCAAACATGACCTGCGTGTCGGCGAAAATCGCGACGAAGACATCGATATTAATCACGTTTTTATTTGCTGGGAAACGTCGGCGGCGGCGAGTGGGAGGCAAGGTGCTCGGACGGCGCATTACCGATATTAGTTGAAACGGGGTTAATGCGCGGGGGCGGCGTCGAAAACGGCGGAATTATTCAGGTCGGTGTGATTTTATGAAGCGGGGGCGGGTGTGAATTTTTAGATACTTGTTTCAGTTGAGACTAATTGTAGTGAGAGCTGATGATATTCTGGCATTTTTAAATTAAATAGTATAATAAGGACAGAGAAATAGTTTTATTGCCGACAATTTAACTGCTGGTCCGCTGCTTTAGGGAAACCGCAGAAGACCAGTACCAGGATCATGCTTCATTTCCATCTCGCTTCGTGTCAATTTTAATTATTACTGAACTCATAAAACAAGGTACATGTCTAAAATAATTTTAATAGTTTCAAGAGAATTTAGAAAATTTAGAGAAATTTAAAGAATTCGTGCCATCCATATGAATATTTTACGATTCTGGAAGTCCAAGAGTGTTCCGAAAATATATAATTCAAAAGCGTTCCCCGGGATATCCTCAGTCCAAATTCGTTGCAATCTCAGGTATAAAATTATATTTTTTAAAAGCTGTCGCCGGAATTTTTGTCATTTCTGTACATTTTGTGAGTCCAAATCTGTTGCAGTCTCAGAAATACGAGTGTGTTAATGAAGGCGATTAATAATCGAGGCTATTCAAAGCCTTTAATTGTCGAGATTATTAATCGCTCATTAACATACGAGTTGATTACAATATTTTTTTGTTAACCGATAACTTTTTAATCTGGGGCCAAAAATCCGCTTCTGAAATTCACGAAATAATTGTCAATAAACCTAGGTGTGTCTGAAAACAAATAAAGTTGCCATATAATTGTGAAAGTGCTCTGAATTTATGTAAGTTTAATTTGTGGAGCTAGAAAATCCTGAATTACTACCGTCTGCAGTGTGAATAATGCATGTTTGAGTTTGCTGCCGGCGGAAAGTCGGCAATCAAGTGTAGCGACTAAGATAAGTAGCGCAATTCCATACAATACTTATATACGCAAATGGGTGCGTGGTTAGAGACGCCGATTCAAAATCGGCGGGATGCGAGTTCGAATCCCGTAAATGCAAAAGTTTTCTTCAATAAAAGCGTACATTAACGATCGGTTTGTTAGTCAAAACCAAACGTAAAATGTAAAATGGCTCTTAAAAAAAATTGAAATTATTTGAGGGACTGACATTTACTTGAAACAATTTAAAGCGATTTTGAAGGGACTTTAAAAAATCAGAATATCCAATTTTTTTCTGGCTTAATCACATTTTCCAAGTTTTCAAGAAATAATCCTCATCTGCCGAGACACTTTTAGGAAAATTAAAATAGAAAAAAAAAGTACAGTGTGCTTGATGGATCACGCACCAAAAGGGAAGCTCCTTAAGCGATATACGTTTAAGTATAATATTTTTGCGTTGCCGGAGCTCCATTCCCGTTCAAAGAAATAATTACCCTGTCTTAACAAAACCTCATCTTTGATCTCCCTGCAATTACCACCGTGCCATAAACAGCCTCTTGCAAGACACACCCAAGACTCTAGCAACATCGCCGCAACGTGTCGTGCCAATAACCCGTCGCCAGAGTCCAAACACCAACCCCATTCATGAATGAATTCATGCAACTAGCGCAAACCGAGAAACCACCTCGCTCAAACGATACAGAATCCTCTTATGTAATTTCCTTCGCCCGAATATGGCCTCAATCAAATCGAAATTTCAGCTCGCTTGCGTCATTGTCTCTCAAAAAACCGCCTGCATTGTATTGCGTTTCTTATGTGCAACGCGTGCCAAAAGGACATATCCAGTCGGTTTCTAAATTGGGTGCGGTTGGAAATGCCACAAGACAAGTCCGATTCTCTTCTTGTTTTACTTGTTAGGAGGTTGTACGAGCGATATACTGCGCGAAATGGACGCCGGACCAGAGTCGTGATGGTGGTTGGAGGTATGCGTTTGTGGAAGAGAGGCATCATGTTGCGCCAGCGGTCGGATTTATCGCAACGGCAGAATTGAAAATCTAAGAAACGAGGATGCTTCAACATAATTTCTAACTAATGTGTCCAACACTAATTGCCGCTAGTCGCTATGTGTTAGTGAAAAGTTCCTTTGCATTCGTTTTGCTTCCGCTCCTGCTGTCTCTCATTTATCATCACCATCGACAACTCGAATAAAAACTTCCCAATTTGCTTATACGACTCCACCATAAATTCGCAAAACTATTTCCGCCGCCGCCGAGCTGCGAACGTTTTTCTTCGGGCAGGAATTACTCCGGTTTTATTGACCGCTTAATTATTATATAAAAGCGGTTTATGCACCGGAAGTTACGCCTTTTGTACGTGTGGAAGTTAATTAAATGACTTTGCGAACAGACACCCCTCAAGTGAATGTGTATTAGGGTCTAATCAAACATTTCTAACGTTACATTAGCTCCATATCAACGTGATGTATGCGCTGGTGTATTATTTACCTCCCCGTTCGGGTCGATTCCAATCCGATTCGCGATGTATATTGATGGGTTATACGTGTTGCTTTGCAATTTCAATGTTTCGAATATTGTTCGAGCGGACTAATCTAAACTTGCTCCCGGTCGTAGTCAGGAATTGAAAATTGTGACGGGGATGGTATTGATGGCCCGGAATTTGCATCCATAACGGGGGACAATTACGACTTGACTTTTCGCCGTCGGTGAATGCGGCTCGAAGGACCGAATAAAAAAACTTGCACTATAATTCGACGAAACGCAATAAAGCTAATTCTCATCTTTGCGCTCTTCTCATTCCTGTCTTTATCCCAAGTTTTAATAACGTCCGCCGGAGCGCGTCCGTTTTCTTTTAGAACAATATGCAAAACTTTTCATTATGTAATCCGCGACCGTCTGGCTCGGCAACGTAAACAGACAACATTTTTGAAATAACTGAATCGAAACTAATTCAAATCAAGATGTTGGAGCGCGTCTGGCAGCCGCTCGCGACATCTCCTTGTTTTTCTTTCGATTAGTTAACGGCCGCCGTTATCGCCCAGGAATTTATTATTTGTGTTCTGCACCAAAACAAACAGTGTCTTTAAACTTTGCCGGGTCCGGCAGCTGTTGCGCGATGCGATTAGGAGTTGATGGCGTGGAAATGGCCGAGGGAATGTGGCACCCCCGCGAAAAGAAGACGATGTGCAAATATGGGAAGGGGGGAAGCTACAAGTGGGGAGAGGGTGGTAATTGGGGAAGCACATTTTAATGAGTAGGGGAGCGGGGGTAATCACAATTATAATTATAACAAAATAAATAAATCTACAGGGTGTACCCGAAATAATAACTTTAATTTTAACCAGTAGAACTCGCCGAGAGCAACAACATTTTTATCTACCACTTTTTCGAAATCTCATTTATTTTAGCATCTTTGGAAAACTTCACGAACCAAATTCTGGGTAATTTACTAATCGATCTAAAATTCATTGTTTGAATTCCACTAGTAAATTTTGATTTGCAGATTTGTTTGAAAGTGTAATTCCAAAAAGATTATTTTTTCGTTTAATTAATTTTTTTGTAAGGATGAAACTTTACTTTGGAATTCTTTCTTATTTTGGCTATTCTTTTTCACATTTTTTTAAACACTTATGGCTATTTCGTTGTTTCCAACTCCAAACTTTTCTAAAAGTTCTAAAAATACAAAATATGGTTTTAGAATTTTTTAAGCTTCAGTGACTCAAAAAGAGAAATTTCAAGAAACCTCAAAAAATCTACTTCTTTTTCTAGAAGCTTCTATCAGAGATTTTCGGCATTTCTGTACATTTTATACCCTGCAGAACCCAAATCTGCCGTAATCTCCGACGTACGACTTTCGCTTCAAGAGTTACCAAATCTGCGTTCTCGATCGAGACTTTACAAAACCATTTTTTTAAAGCTCATAATTCAAAAACTAAGTAATATATCGGCATTCCGTTTGGTTCTCTGCCTTTAGCCATCTTTAGTGTACGTTAAACCACATTATAAAAGTTCTAAAAATACAGAAAATGGTTTTAGGATGTTTAAGCTTCAATGTCTCAAAAAGAAAAATCTTCAAGAAACCGCAAAAAATCTACTTCTTTTTCGAGAAGTTTCTTTCAGAGATTTTTGGCATTTCTGTATATTCTATCCCCTCCACAGCGCAAATCTGCCGTAATCTCCGACGTACGATATTCGCTTCAAGAGTTACCAATTCCACGTTCTCGATCGAGACTTTACAAAAGCATTTTTTCTTTGAAAGCTCATAATTCAAAAATTAAGTAATATATCGGCATTCCGTTTGGTACTCTGCTTTTAGCCATCTTTTCTGTAGAGTTGCACCACATTATAAAGTTCTAAAAATACAGAAAATGGTTTTAGGATTTTTTAAGCTTCAGTGACTCAAAAAGAACAATTTCAAGAAAGCTCAAAAAATCTACTTCATTTTCTAGAAGCTTCTTCAGGAGATTTTCGGCTTTCTATATATTTTACCGCCTCCACAGCTCAAATCTGCCGTAATCTCCGACGTACGACACTCGCTTCAAGAGTTACCAATTCCACGTTCTCGATCGAGACTTTACAAAAGCATTTTTTCTTTGAAAACTCATAATTCAATAATTAAGTAATATATCGGCAGTCCGTTTGGTTCTCTGCTTTTAGCCATCTTTTCTGTACAGTTGTACCACATTACAAAGTTCTAAAAATACAGAAAATGGTTTTAGGATTTTTTAAGCTTCAGTGACTCAAAAAGAACAATTTCAAGAAAGCTCAAAAAATCTACTTCATTTTCTAGAAGCTTCTTCAGGAGATTTTCGGCTTTCTATATATTTTACCGCCTCCACAGCTCAAATCTGCCGTAATCTCCGACGTACGACACTCGCTTCAAGAGTTACCAATTCCACGTTCTCGATCGAGACTTTACAAAAGCATTTTTTCTTTGAAAACTCATAATTCAATAATTAAGTAATATATCGGCAGTCCGTTTGGTTCTCTGCTTTTAGCCATCTTTTCTGTACAGTTGTACCACATTACAAAGTTCTAAAAATACAGAAAATGGTTTTAGGATTTTTTAAGCTTCAGTGACTCAAAAAGAACAATTTCAAGAAAGCTCAAAAAATCTACTTCATTTTCTAGAAGCTTCTTCAGGAGATTTTCGGCTTTCTATATATTTTACCGCCTCCACAGCTCAAATCTGCCGTAATCTCCGACGTACGACATTCGCTTCAAGAGTTACCAATTCCACGTTCTCGATCGAGACTTTACAAAAGCATTTTTTCTTTGAAAACTCATAATTCAATAATTAAGTAATATATCGGCAGTCCGTTTGGTTCTCTGCTTTTAGCCATCTTTTCTGTACAGTTGTACCACATTACAAAGTTCTAAAAATACAGAAAATGGTTTTAGGATTTTTTAAGCTTCAGTGACTCAAAAAGAAAAATATTCAAGAAACCTCAAAAAATCTACTTCTTTTTCGAGAAGCTTCTTTCAGAGATTTTCGGCATTTCTATATATTTCACCGCCTCCACAGCTCAAATCTGCCGTAATCTCCGACGTACGACATTCGCTTCAAGAGTTACCAATTCCACGTTCTCGATCGAGACTTTACAAAAGCATTTTTTCTTTGAAAGCTCATAATTCAAAAATTAAGTAATATATCGGCATTCCGTTTGGTACTCTGCTTTTAGCCATCTTTTCTGTAGAGTTGCACCACATTATAAAGTTCTAAAAATACAGAAAATGGTTTTAGGATTTTTTAAGCTTCAGTGACTCAAAAAGAACAATTTCAAGAAAGCTCAAAAAATCTACTTCATTTTCTAGAAGCTTCTTCAGGAGATTTTCGGCTTTCTATATATTTTACCGCCTCCACAGCTCAAATCTGCCGTAATCTCCGACGTACGACATTCGCTTCAAGAGTTACCAATTCCACGTTCTCGATCGAGACTTTACAAAAGCATTTTTTCCTTGAAAGCTCATAATTCAAAAATTAAGTAATATATCGGCATTCCGTTTGGTACTCTGCCTTTAGCCATTTTTTCTGTACAGTTGTACCACATTATAAAGTTCTAAAAATACAGAAAATGGTTTTGTGATTTTTTAAGCTTCAGTAACTCAAAAAGAAAAATATTCAAGAAACCTCAAAAAATCTACTTCTTTTTCGAGAAGCTTCTTTCAGAGATTTTCGGCATTTCCATATATTTGACCGCCCCCACAGCTCAAATCTGCCGTAATCTCCGACGTACGACATTCGCTTCAAGAGTTACCAATTCCACGTTCTCGATCGAGACTTTACAAAAGCATTTTTTCCTTGAAAGCTCATAATTCAAAAATTAAGTAATATATCGGCATTCCGTTTGGTACTCTGCCTTTAGCCATCTTGTCTGTACAGTTGTACCGCATTATAAAGTTCTAAAAATACAGAAAATGGTTTTGGGATTTTTTAAGCTTCAGTGACTCAAAAAGAACAATTTCAAGAAAGCTCAAAAAATCTACTTCTTTTTCGAGAAGCTTCTTTCAGAGATTTTCGGCATTTCCATATATTTGACCGCCCCCACAGCTCAAATCTGCCGTAATCTCCGACGTACGACATTCGCTTCAAGAGTTACCAATTCCACTTTCTCGATGGAGACTTTACAAAAGCATTTTTTCTTTGAAAGCTCATAATTCAAAAATTAAGTAATATATCGGCATTCCGTTTGGTACTCTGCCTTTAGCCATCTTTTCTGTAGAGTTGCACCACAATATAAAGTTCTAAAAATACAGAAAATGGTTTTGGGATTTTTTAAGCTTCAGTAACTCAAAAAGAAAAATATTCAAGAAACCTCAAAAAATCTACTTCTTTTTCGAGAAGCTTCTTTCAGAGATTTTCGGCATTTCTATATATTTCACCGCCTCCACAGCTCAAATCTGCCGTAATCTCCGACGTACGACATTCGCTTCAAGAGTTACCAATTCCACGTTCTCGATCGAGACTTTACAAAAGCATTTTTTCTTTGAAAGCTCATAATTCAAAAATTAAGTAATATATCGGCATTCCGTTTGGTACTCTGCCTTTAGCCATCTTTTCTGTAGAGTTGCACCACAATATAAAGTTCTAAAAATACAGAAAATGGTTTTGGGATTTTTTAAGCTTCAGTAACTCAAAAAGAAAAATATTCAAGAAACCTCAAAAAATCTACTTCTTTTTCGAGAAGCTTCTTTCAGAGATTTTCGGCATTTCTATATATTTCACCGCCTCCACAGCTCAAATCTGCCGTAATCTCCGACGTACGACATTCGCTTCAAGAGTTACCAATTCCACGTTCTCGATCGAGACTTTACAAAAGCATTTTTTCTTTGAAAGCTCATAATTCAAAAATTAAGTAATATATCGGCATTCCGTTTGGTACTCTGCCTTTAGCCATCTTTTCTGAACAGTTGTACCATATTATAAAGTTCTAAAAATACAGAAAATGGTTTTGGGATTTTTTAAGCTTCAGTAACTCAAAAAGAAAAATATTCAAGAAACCTCAAAAAATCTACGTCTTTTTCGAGAAGCTTCTTTCAGAGATTTTCGGCATTTCTATATATTTTACCGCCTCCACAGCTCAAATCTGCCGTAATCTCCGACGTACGACATTCGCTTCAAGAGTTACCAATTCCACGTTCTCGATCGAGACTTTACAAAAGCATTTTTTCTTTGAAAACGCATAATTCAAAAATTAAGTAATATATCGGCATTCCGTTTGGTACTCTTCCCTTAGGCATCTTTTCTGTACAGTTGTACCACATTATACAGTTCTAAAAATACAGAAAATGGTTTTGTGATTTTTTAAGCTTCAGTAACTCAAAAAGAAAAATATTCAAGAAACCTCAAAAAATCTACTTCTTTTTCGAGAAGCTTCTTTCAGAGATTTTCGGCATTTCTATATATTTCACCGCCTCCACAGCTCAAATCTGCCGTAATCTCCGACGTACGACGTTCGCTTCAAGAGTTACCAATTCCACGTACTCGATCGAGACTTTACAAAAGCATTTTTTCTTTGAAAGCTCATAATTCAAAAATTAAGTAATATATCGGCATTCCGTTTGGTACTCTGCCTTTAGCCATTTTTTCTGTACAGTTGTACCACATTATAAAGTTCTAAAAATACAGAAAATGGTTTTGTGATTTTTTAAGCTTCAGTAACTCAAAAAGAAAAATATTCAAGAAACCTCAAAAAATCTACTTCTTTTTCGAGAAGCTTCTTTCAGAGATTTTCGGCATTTCCATATATTTGACCGCCCCCACAGCTCAAATCTGCCGTAATCTCCGACGTACGACATTCGCTTCAAGAGTTACCAATTCCACGTTCTCGATCGAGACTTTACAAAAGCATTTTTTCCTTGAAAGCTCATAATTCAAAAATTAAGTAATATATCGGCATTCCGTTTGGTACTCTGCCTTTAGCCATCTTGTCTGTACAGTTGTACCGCATTATAAAGTTCTAAAAATACAGAAAATGGTTTTGGGATTTTTTAAGCTTCAGTGACTCAAAAAGAACAATTTCAAGAAAGCTCAAAAAATCTACTTCTTTTTCGAGAAGCTTCTTTCAGAGATTTTCGGCATTTCTATATATTTCACCGCCTCCACAGCTCAAATCTGCCGTAATCTCCGACGTACGACATTCGCTTCAAGAGTTACCAATTCCACGTTCTCGATCGAGACTTTACAAAAGCATTTTTTCTTTGAAAACGCATAATTCAAAAATTAAGTAATATATCGGCATTCCGTTTGGTACTCTGCCTTTAGCCATCTTTTCTAGACAGTTGTACCACATTATAAAGTTCTAAAAATACAGAAAATGGTTTTGGGATTTTTTAAGCTTCAGTAACTCAAAAAGAAAAATATTCAAGAAACCTCAAAAAATCTACTTCTTTTTCGAGAAGCTTCTTTCAGAGATTTTCGGCATTTCTATATATTTTACCGCCTCCACAGCTCAAATCTGCCGTAATCTCCGACGTACGACATTCGCTTCAAGAGTTACCAATTCCACGTTCTCGATCGAGACTTTACAAAAGCATTTTTTCTTTGAAAACGCATAATTCAAAAATTAAGTAATATATCGGCATTCCGTTTGGTACTCTGCCTTTAGCCATCTTTTCTGGACAGTTGTAGCACATTATAAAGTTCTAAAAATACAGTAAATGGTTTTAGGATTTTTTAAGCTTCAGTGACTAAAAAAGAGAAATTTCAAAGAACCTCAAAAAATCTACTTCTTTTTCTAGAAGCTTCTATCAGAGATTTTCGGCATTTCTGTATATTTTATACCCTGCAGAACCCAAATCTGCCGTAATCTCCGACGTAAGACTTTCGCTTCAAGAGTTACCAAATCCACGTTCTCGATCGAGACTTTACAAAAGCATTTTTTCTTTGAAAGCTCATAATTCAAAAATTAAGTAATATATCAGCATTCCGTTTGGTACGCTGCCTTTAGCCATCTTTTCTGTACAGCTGTACCACATTCTAAAGTTCTAAAATTACAGAAAATGGTTTTAAGATTTTTTAAGCTTCAGTGACTCAAAAGGAGAAATATTCAAAAAACCTCAAAAAATCAACTTCTTTTTCTAGAAGCTTCTTCAGGAGATTTTCGGCATTTTTGGATATTTTGTACCCTGCAGAACCTAAATTTGCCGTAATCTCCGACGTACGACATTCGCTTCAAGATTTACCAATTCCACGTTCTCGATCGAGACTTTACTAAAGCATTTTTTTTATTATACCTGCATCAGAATCGCCGTTTAAAGCACGCCTGAGCGTGCGAACACAGGGGATTAAAGCACGGCGAGCTTTAAAGGTTGTCAAGGAAATATAGGTATCATTATAACTTTTCATATTCCTTCAGGTATTGGTCTTTTGACTTCGATGGTAGTATTTTGGATTCCGCTTGTTCGGCCAATGCTTCTATATCGGGTGAAATCTCGTTTTAACTCATTTTTCCTCGATCTTTGCTGACACGACTAAATGCAATGACAGACGTGGACCCGAGAAAAACGTAAACAATAATTGTCGTAACTAATGGCAATATTATTACGCCATTTCGATTTATCACGACAAAAAATATTTCTAAGTTTTTAGTGCTTAATTTGCTTCCAGTATTGCTACGCCGTCGTGCTCGAAAACTCGCGCGTGTTTTAAAGACCTTGTTATCCACTCATACTTTAATATACTATTAAAATCAATTCGCGTGTGATTCTGATTTCCGTCCCGACCTCGTCCAAAAATCACTTGCATCTGCATTTACAACCCTAGCTCCCTCGGGGACACCATTCCGCCCCTTCATAATTTCCACTCACTTGTAATTTCTCCAATAACATCTACGCACCAATTAAATCCCGTGACGTTGAAAAATCGCCGAAATTCGGCGATCCCTCGTCGTTTCGGTCGTTTTTCCGCCGCAAACATGCAGCGGAAATTCTGCACAAATTGAATTAGAGATTTAAAACGACTGCCTGAAATTAAGCCCGGGATTATGTTATTAGGATCCGTGAGGTGAGAAATTGGCTCTCTAATGACTCGGCATGTGCACGTTGCAGTTTGCTTCTCCTAGCTTAAGGGCACGGATCCGAAAAGCTAGCGCTGACAAAGTCTTCCTAATTTTTGCGGAGCGAGCGACTTCTTGGTTCTGGTGCACGACGACATACAGTTTCAATTTGGGACCTCCGACATCAAAGCGGATAATCTGAATCCTGCATTTTTACTTTTAATGGTGTTTACCAGAACCCATGTTATTTTTAGCTGTGTAATCTGCTTACATCACGAGGGGAAAGCAAGGAAAATGAAAACTCTCGATATCTCTAGCCGAAGGCGGTGGCAAATAAGGAAACGAGGGGGGAAATGGAGTGAACTTTATACGCACAAGTTCGCGGGATCCGAAAGTTGACATATTTTCCCCCAAAACAGTCATCGCCAGCAGTTAAAACAATTTTTACAAGAGGGTGCGTTTAACGGGAGAGCGGATGTCGTCGCCAAGTTTTTTAATAGAACCGCGGAGGAATTCAATTGTGCAGTTGCAGTTTTAGAGGGATTATCGCGCCATCAGCAGTGAGAGGATCGACAAAAGGATTTGCGTTGATGACAACGTCCTTTGACTGCAGATTTTTATAATGTAAAAGATAATTCAACACCATTGCCACTTTCAAATAGAAGAAACGACCTTGTTTGCACCACCCTCTAATTTCCCCTCCTGTCACCTGTTACCGTTTCGATCTGACCCCATCCTGTCCTATAAATTATTCCGCAGCCATTCGCTGATTGAAACCGAATCGGTAAAAAATGTCGTCCGCGTAGGTGATTTCCTTTTGCATCGGCCGCATGTGAGTGTGTCATTTAGAACGATTTTAGAATTTCGCTCGGTCCGGAAAAATAGAAAGCGGTCGTTTTCGTACCGCCGCCTCCAAACCCGTTTTTTGCGAGTGTTATGAAAGACATGGTTAAAAGAGTAATTAGTTACTCGTTCATTTCATTATCTTTATGAGCTTTGGCAAAAAAGCGGCTTGTCCTTTTGAAGCTTTGTGACGACGGGCGGACGGCAAAGAGACGTAAAAACTTCATTTCGGGTCCGAAAAAAAAATTCAGGGTGGATGTGCAGAGTCAAAGGGAATTGGGGCGCACGTGGGGGGATTAGTGCGTTAACTGGAGTTTATAGATTGTGAGTGGAACATGCGAGTAATCCGAGCAGAATTTCTACATAGGACCATAACGTGGATAAAAAATATTACAGAAGAAGAACTACAGGTCAAGTGAAAGAACTCAAAATGTATTTTTGGGCCTAAACCAGAAAAATTATTTCATTGAAGTCCTATGTTCCACAAGTCACATTTTTTATATTCCGCAAAATCTCTCCTTGGGTTTAGACTCGTGTGTCTCGCTACATTATCAAAATCCCAATATATAGACTGGAAAAGTCGTGACGTCAATGAGAGTGGGGACTTTTCCAAACAAACGCACGTGTGAACAGCTGACTCGAAATAGTAAGGTTACCTGTCATTCGCTGTAATTTTTGTTCTCATGTACTTTACGTTTCGCCCAATTGTTGTTAGCTTTAACCTCCCTAGTTTGACCCACGTTGAACCATGACTTCAAAACGTGTTCTTAAACTCAGAAAATGAACGTCGATTTAAACCACTTTTACATAACCTCAAATGCTCAAAGCATGGAATGGAAAGGATGACTCATTGTTTGGAAAGGTTTTGGCTCCCCCACCAGTGCATTTACGTCACACTATTTGCCTCTATTCAAAAGGCACTTGGGATTTTTAACAATATTTAATGAGTTTCAACTTCAAATGGCTGTTTTTTTTCGCCATTTCAAAATATCACTAAAAATGGTGGAAGCGCTGACCTGTTTTAAATGTCCATGTATTCAGAAGCCACCTGGGACTGTTTGATTTCCTCTTTCGAAACATTTTTGACAGAATTTAATGAGATTCAACTCCATAGAGACTCCTAGGAGTGTCTTTCCGCTACTTCAAAATTTCGTCAAAAATGGTGGAAGCGCTGACCTATTTTAAAATGCCAATGTATTCAGAAGCTACCTGGGACTGTTTCTTCTCCCTTTTCGAACAGTTTTTGGCATTAATTAATGAGACTCAACTTCATAGAGACTCCTAAAAGTGTCTGTCCCTTATTTCAAAATATCGTCAAAAATGGTGGAAGCGCTGACCTGTTTAAAAAAGCCCATGTATTTCAGAAGCGACCTGGGACTGTTTGATGTCCTCTTTGGAGTCATTTTTGACAGAATTTAATGAGATTCAACTCCATAGAGACTCCTAAAAGTGTCTTTCCGCTACTTCAAAATTTCGTCAAAAATGGTGGAGCCGCTGACCTATTTTAAAATACCAATATATTCAGAAGCCACCTGGAACTATTTATTCTCTCTTTTCGAGCAGTTTTTGTCATTAATTAATGATATTCAACTCCATAGAGACTCCTAAAAGTGTCTTTTCCTTATTTCAAAATATCATCAAAATTGGTGGATGCGCTGACCTGTTTTGAAATGCCCATGTAGTCAAAAGTCACCTGGGACTGTTTGATGTCCTCTTTCGAGCCATTTTTGACAGAATTTAATGAGTTTCAACTCCATAGAGACTCCTAAAAGTGTCTTTCCGCTACTTCAAAATTTCGTCAAAAATGGTGGAGGCGCTGGCCTGTTTTAAAATGACAATATATTCAGAAGCCACCTGAGACTGTTTATTCTCCTTTTTCGAGCAGTTTTTGGCATTAATAAATGAGACTCAACTCCATAGAGACTCCTAAACGTATTTTAAAATATCGTCAAAAATGGTGGAAGCCCTGACCTGTTGTAAAATGCCCATGTATTCAGAAGCCACCTGGGACTAT
Source organism: Diaperis boleti (assembly GCA_963583935.1). NCBI lineage: Eukaryota > Metazoa > Arthropoda > Insecta > Coleoptera > Tenebrionidae > Diaperis > Diaperis boleti. The sequence goes on along the minus strand of OY757247.1, from coordinate 51,387,852 downwards.
TTGAGTTCCTCTTTCGAAACATTTTTGACAGAATTTAATAAGATTCAACTTCATAGAGACTCCCAGGAGTGTCTTTCCGCTACTTCAGAATTTTGTTAAAAATGGTGGATGCGCTGACCTATTTTAAAATGACAATATATTCAGAAACCACCTGGGACTGTTTCTTCTCCTTTTTCGAGCAGTTTTTGGCATTAATTAATGGGACTCAACTCCATAGAGACTCCTAAAAGTGTCTTTCCCTTATTTCAAAATTTCGTCAAAAATGGTGGAAGCGCTGACTTGTTTTAAAATGCCCATGTATTCAGAAGCCACCTGGGACTGTTTGATTTCCTCTTTCGAACCATTTTTGACAGAATTTAATGAGATTCAACTCCATATAGACTCCTAGGAATGTCTTTCCGCCACTTCAGAATTTTGTTAAAAATGGTGGATGCGCTGACCTATTTTAAAATGACAATATATTCAGAGACCACCTGGAACTGTTTCTTCTCCTTTTTCGAGCAGTTTTTGGCATTAATTAATGGGACTCAACTCCATAGAGACTCCTAAAAGTGTCTTTCCCTTATTTCAAAATTTCGTCAAAAATGGTGGAGGCGCTGAACTATTTTAAAATTCCAATATATTCAGAAGCCACCTGGGACTGTTTATTCTCCTTTTTCGAACAGTTTTTGACATTAATTAATGAGACTCAACTCCATAGAGACACCTAAAAGTGTCTGTCTCTTATTTAAAAATATCGTCAAAAATGGTGGAAGCGCTGACCTGTTTTAAAATGCCCATGTATTCAGAAGCCACCTGGGACTGTTTGAGTTCCTCTTTCGAGACATTTTTGACTGAATTTAATGAGATTCAACTCCATAGAGACTCCTAAGAGTGTCTTTCCGATACTTTAAAATTTCGTCAAAAATGGTAGAGGCGCTGACCTCTTTTAAAATGCCAATATATTCAGAAGCCACCTGGGACTCTTTAATTTCCTCTTTCGAACCATTTTTGACAGAATTTAATAAGACTCGACTCCATAGAGACTCCTAGGAGTGTCTTTAGGCTACTTCAAAATTTCGTCAAAAATGGTAGAGACGCTGACCTGTTTTAAATTCCCATGTATTCAGAAGACACCTGGGACTGTTGAATTTCCTCTCTCGAACCATTTTTGACAGAATTTAATGAGATTGAAATCCATAGAGACTCCTAGGAGTGTCTTTCCGCTAGTTCAAAATTTCGCCAAAAATGGTGGAGGCGCTGACCTATTTTAAAATGCCAATATATTCAGAAGCCACCTGAGACTGCTTATTCTCCTTTTTCGTGCAATTTTCTGGCATTAATTAATGAGACTCAACTCCATAGAGACTCCTAAAAGTGTCTTTCCCTTATTTCAAAATATCACCAAAAATGGTGGAAGCGGTGACCTGTTTTAAATGCCAATATACTCAGAAGCCACCTGTGACTGTTTTATTGTGAATATTAATTTTAAAGAGCAAAAAAATTTAAGTATTATCTGGACATATCAATAAACAATAATCCGTTGGTAAAAAAAAATTACCTCAATTTTTCTATTAACAATGCATTGTTAATTACTGTAATTTTTCTTGTTAAAAGTTAACATACAAACCCTGATAATAAATTGTTAAACTAAAATCCTGAAATTCTTTTCCCTTCTTGGAGCTGTTCCTTGAAGGCTTTAGAAAAGATCCCGGTAAAAAAAAATTATTCACTTTTTTATTAACAATCAAAGGCTTAACAAAATTAAAAACATAAATAAAACAATGAAAGAATTTTTTTCAATTATCTCTACTGGTATGCTTTGTTATTACTGAAAGCAATATAAAAAAAAATTAGTTCGACACTTAAAATTTTCAAAATTTCGCTTGTGTAAACAGTCCCTGTCATGCAATAATAAAATGCCAGATAAACGTCACACTATTTTTATGGATTTTAAGCAATTTAAAGACTTGCCGGGGTTGTGTCGAACTATAAAAGGTTGTATTACACTCGTTCCTATGTAGATCGGGTGCTTTCGGGCACTCGGCACTTAAAAGCTTAGTGCCCGAAAGCACCCAATTTACACAGGAATAAATAAATAAAAAATTAATTTTAACTCCTATTGTTTAAATAATTAAAAATAAAGATCCATTAGATTACAAATCATCATCAGGTGTATACAAATTAAACTGCTCTTCTTGTGAGTCATTCTACATAGGTCAGACAGGTCGCAAAATATCAGACCGTATTAAAGAACATTTCAGGCACATCTATAACAACACAGATCTTGATCCTCCACCATCAACACCTTCTTCTTTCACCAATCATATATTAATAACGAAACATAGTTTTTCACCATCAAATTCCAAATTGATTCATAAATGCAATAAAGGCCGGAAATTAGATTTTCTTGAGACTTTGGAAATAAGGAAAGCCTTGAAACTGGAAAACGGATCTTGTTTAAATGAACAGAATAACTTCAATAATCCCATTATTAATTCACTATTTTAATTTTTCACCACTCAAACAAACTTACCAGATTCTCTTTGATCCATTTTTGATTTTTACATTTTATAAAATGTTGTTTTTACGAAATCTTTTAAGAATCATGTAACCCTTTGAAAACGTCAAATTTAATTAACGTCAAGGTCATAATTTTTTTATATTCTTTAAGGTAAGAACCCCTCTGTAATTCAATTGTATCATTAATCTCTTGTTAAATTAGGGCTGATGATGGCAGTAGTGTTCTGCCGAAACATGTTCCATTTGTAATTTTATACTTATTAAAGTTTGTGGAGTTCGACTTAGATATATTTAAATTTTAATTTAGTTTAAATAATTGTTATAAACAAATGCATTGTTTATATGTTTTTTTTTTTTAAATCTAATCCTTAAAAAAATCGTTTCTTAAAAAAATTGATAAAAAACGCCGTTGTTAATTAGCAATTTTTTTTTGTTTTGATAAATATTAAAATTAAGAAAGCGTTTTTTTTTAATCATTATTTATACATATTGCTCTTCTATATTATGTATATACTTTGTATTAATTTGGTCATAATTTTTTTTTTATAAACAAATGAATTTTTCGGTTGTTTTTTTCTTAATTGCACATGGTTTGTTATGAAAAAAAAATGTTTTCCATTTTTTATTTAATTTTTTAGATTTTCGTGCACTTTTTTGATCATTGTTCTTAAAATCTATAAAATATATAAAAATAAATCCCTATTTCCCTTGGTCACGCCATAACTTGAGAACGGCTGGACCAATTTCGTATTTTTTTTTTAATATTCCTTGTAGTTCGAGGAAGGGTCTTATGAATGAAGGCAAAAGGGACCTCCTTGGGTTTACAACTCAAGAGCAGCTGGACCGATTTTTATGATCTTTGATTTGTTGGTTTTGCCTCCGCCCCGAATAGCAGAATGACTATTAAAACATTGGAAATATTACTGGGGGTGGGAAGCTTGGTACAGGACAACGACAATAACAAAGCCCTCTGGTACAGGAGGCCCCCTGGGGGCAACGACAATAACAAATAACGCCGGCCACCAAAACTTGTCGTACCGTACTTTAGACTCCAAAGTTTGACTTCTGTTGCGCGTAAACTCTACCCACAAATTTTTTGATGATATCTGGAGAACGGATTGACTAATTTTTTCGGAGGCGCATAACTAAATAGCTTTAATAGTTATATGGACATGGCGTTGTATGCTGGTGACGGTAATGCCAGTAGATGGCGTTGTGTGCATTATCCTTTGATAAAAACTGACTTTAAATCAGCTAATAAGTTAACACAACATTTATTGATTCTGAGGCGGTACAAAGTTTGCCGGGTCAGCTAGTAACTTATAAACTATTGACGATACGACAACACTTAAATCTTTTTTATTCTCCGTTAATCAACGAACAAATTGAGCTTTAAACCGAAGCTCAAACTCTTTTGTTTATTAACTTTTTGCCTACTATTTATGAAACGTATCAATGTGATCGTTTTTGGGAATTTTTATTATTCATTACCTAGTTCTTAAATTATACGAGAAATTTAAATTATTACAGGTTGAGGTTCTGACCTTCATTAAAAACTCATTTTAGTTTATAGAAAAAAAAAATTTCATTACAAACGATGCATGGTTGTTTTCAATATTTTTTAAAGAATTAAGAAAAAAATATAACCGAAAAATTCATTTGTTTATGACATTTTTTTTAATAACCAAATAAAAATTAAAAAAAACTCCCATAATATAGAAGATTATGAAGACGCAGAGAAGACATATACCTTTTCTTTTTCATTTTTTCGACTTTAATCTCTATGGCCTATGGTCAAGGGAGCCCCCTTGGGACAGAGGTAGGACGACGGTAGGAATCGAGTCTATTTTATTATTTTCTGATGCAAATGTTGGGCGACGGTTTCGATAACTGCCCCATCAAAACGACAAATTTTCAATAAGAATTCCTACTCAAAGAGGCTTTTTATAAGTTAAAATAAAATAAAAAAGCGGATGAAGAAGATATTTGAGAAAAAAAATATTTAAATGTTTATAATGCATGATAGCCTGTTGTCAAAATTTGCTTTTCCGTGGATCATTGAAATTGGTGCCACGCGCTATGCGCTCGACCCCTGAAAGAATAGATATTTTCCTGTACCTGTTCAAGATTAAAGTCGAAATTTTGAGATTAAAATCTAAATTTCGAGATTAAAGTCGAAATAACGAAAAAAAAAGTTATATCTCCTCTCTGTGCCTTCGTGCTGCGCCTTCGTAGAAGAGCAATATAAATAATGATTAAAAAAAAACACGGTTTCTTAATTTTATATTTAGCAACAACAAAAATTGTAAAGCCTTCAAGGAACAGCTCCAAAAAGGGAAAAAAATCCAGGATTTTAGTTTAACAATTATCAGGGTTTGTATGTTAACTTTTAACAAGAATAATTACCGTAATTAACAAATGCATTGTTAATAGACAAACTGAGGTAAAAAATTTGTATCGAAGGATTATTGTTTACTGATATGTCCAGAAAATACCAATTTTTTTATTCCTTAATATTAATATTTACTGGGTGAAAATATTTTTTGTTCAGGTGTCAGATTTGGGTGGCGCGGACGGGAGCTGATCCGCGCGTTTTTGCCTTTTTTGACGTCAAATTAAAATTACAAATATTGCGGGGACTTTTTTCGGGAAATTTCCTGTTCTTTAAGGATCTTTTTTCAGCTTTCAGATATCTCAAATAGTTTTTGAAATATTTGCAAAAAACGTAACCACCTTTTTTTGTTTACTTAATTGCTTGTAATTTTTATTTGCGAATATTGATTTCCAACTAAAAAATTCTTGGTGCAATTACGACGCGAATGACACCTCAATCATAATTTTTGGTGCCTTTTAACTAGAATTTCCGGGAGGCGGAAATATTATCGAATACAAAATATGTATTGAACACAATTTTTCGAAAAACAAAATATCGAAAGTACAAAGACTCGAAAATACAAATTATTATTGAAAGTATAAAATATCGAAAAACAAATCATCGAAACTACAAAATATTGTACAATAAAATATCGAAATACATACACAAGACACCAATTTCAATGATTCACGGAAAAACAAAGTTTTTACTCAATCTGCCCTGTCCAGATTTCGAGTTTCACGTACAAGGAAATATGACCTTGTTGGAGTATGTATTTTTCTTTAAGGGGTCGAGCGCGAAGCGCGAGACACCAATTTCAATGATACACCGAAAAACAAATTTTTACTCAATCTGCACTGGCCATATTTTGAGCTCCAGGTACAGGGAAATATAAACTTTTTGGAGTATATTTCTATAAGGGGCCGAGCGCGAAGCGCGAGGTACCAATTTCAATGATCCACGGAAAAACAAATTTTCACAGACGGCAACTTCACAACCTAAAAACTTGAAACTTTTGTGCAGATTTTTAAAACATTTAGAACAAACGGATCGTGTTCATCCGTACCTCAATCTCTTCGCAAGAATGTCTAGAATATTTTGGTATGATGATTTTTATAGAAAATCTTGTAGTTTTTTGGGTAGTTTATCGTTGATTTGTTTCTCGATATTTTGTAATTCGATAACATTTTCGCCTCCCTAAAATTCTCAACGCTTTCAAGGTTCGACAATCTGTCCATAAGTCCATAAAAGGTCCTCAAAAGAAAACAAACGAAAAACAAGTTTGCATACCTCGAACATTTCTTTCAGTGGAAATTTTAGAAGACTGATGTGTCTCCACACCTCGTCCTTTTGTCGTCATTGTGGTAAAATCTGCTAATAGGCTTCTCCGATTAATTTCTCTTGTCGTTCCCGTCCACGATCTCGTCCGATATCAAAAGAAGCAGTCGATTAACCGGATGAAAGGAAGAAGATGGTCGCTTTGAAACGACATGTCTGGGACATGATCACCAGTGCGTAACGAGATTACGCGTCATTGTGTGGACTAACGACCGCAATTATTATTACAGAGAGTAATCATACAGTCTGACAATGCGCCGTCTGCAGCCGCTTCTTGACTCACTCCTCGCGTTATCTCTATGCTAATTCGCATGTCAAAAAAGACGCAACCGAGAGCTTAAACGCTAAAATTTCCACTTTCGCCGCCCCATGAAATATAATATGCAGTCTAATCCCGGCCCTAAATGCACCCTTTGATCCCGACAAAACATTCGTGCGCGAAAACTTGCCGAGGAAATTGAAAAATCTCCCTAAGTAATTGAATAATGGTCCGGGTTAAACTGCAAATTAATCGTATTGAAATATCAGTTTTTGTCGGCTGGAATTTCCATAATTGGAACGGGAAAAGCACGGATATGATAAATCTCGGCGGAGTCGTCGCTTTGCGGGATTACCAGTCTGCACGAGGCGTAACGAGGGTCGCCGTTAACGAGCCCGTTGTCCTTTTGCCGGGACTCTTCGTCCGTGCATGTAAGGCCTTAATCACGAAGATGGAGTTGTCGGTTGCAGGTCGATTCCCTACAGTTTGACGGCAATTTGCTACGGATACTTTAATGGTACCTGGTCGTCACGCCGACGATGTCGCTGCGGTGGATTATCCGCCCTCGCCTCGACTGCCTCACTCTGGGGGGTGTTTCGGCCGAAATTAGCAACTTGAGGACGGTGGGGGCAATAAAATTGGGGCCAATCGCGACAGCGCCCCAAAACCGCAGGTCCGCTCGTGATTAGTTTTTTTAACTTTTACCTCAAAATGTAATCAACCCCACCGCGATATTACACCGCCGGCCCCGCCCCTCATATTTTATTAAAAATTTCATGTTTTCATTAAACCCGAATCAGTATATAAATCGCTTATTGATCACCGTCGTCGAAAACGCGACCTCCCCCAAATCCGTTTTATATGGTTGAACAATTTCGCATCGCAATATATCACACAAGTAAACATAAAGCAAGCTCTGCCGACTTAAGTATAATGGCAAAGAACTACAAATACAGATGAAAGCGTAAGCGGCTTACGGATTGCGATGGCGGTTTCGTTATTTATGGCGAATGTAGATCTGCGAAATGAATCGCGGTAATCGTGTCGAGTCATTAAGGGTAAAGAGTGCCGCTTTATGAGGAAGTGGCGGAGAATTAGCGGGTTAGCGCGGTCAACACTCTTTTAGTTCATCGATTCGTGAACCCGCACAGATGTGGATTTTGGCATGAGCCGGTGCTTCATCACGCGTGCCCACCACTTCGCCGATGACATAACCGACAAAGCCCAGTTATTTTTAGTTGAAATAATTGACGTGAATTAGAATGTTGTCAATCAGCGTGATTGGGGGGGGACCGCACAAGCGAAGAGCTCGATGAAGTGGAGAGGCCCGGGTCAAATACGAGAATTGATATGTGTTGTGCCATGATTCATAATTGCAGTCTGGATGGAGTCTCAGAACCACTACACATTTTATAGGCATATAATTGATAGATCAAGTAACTTACCTGTAAGGAAAGTTGATCGAAATTATATGAGTATTGCCGTTCGAAGAATTACAATGACAACTTGTAGTCGCAAATTTCCTTGCGCTCACCACGAATTGTTTAAAATAAATAAAATCCACTTATCACCACTACCCAATATGCTGACTCCATGTAGCTCCTGCCTCGCACGTATATTCTCATTGCAAATTTGAGGGTAGTTCTAGATCGTTAAGGACCCCACGGGAGGGAGATGTTTGGGGGGGATTGTAATTCTTCGAACGGCAATACTCATATAATTTCGATCAACTTTCCTTACAGGTAGGTCACTTGATCTATCAATTATATTTCGCATTGCCGTTCTCGAATTACAATGACAACTTGTAGACGTTCAAAGTTAACACTCTAGGGGTTGTAACAGGGAAGATGAAACTCCCAAATTTAGTAACGTTTGATTTCCATGGTACATAGAACAGAACATTATAGAGTAGCTTTAGCCTACTATGCCTCTAGCAAAACTGTTTGCAGTTGACGACAAAGGTGACATTTGAAAGTTAGTGATCCAGCCAACCAGTCCTTCGATTTTTTCAATCGGAACTTCGGTTCTTCATGCGGCTAAAGTAGCGGGATGTCTAATACTGTAGCTCGAAAAACAAATAGTATCAACGCCCGCCGAGGAGAGGGCAAATTTAAAGCATTGACTAATTCTTTGGGGAGAGGCTGGAGAAATCAGTTTCCTGTAGGTTAATATTAAGACGTGTATAGTTCTGGGTTCGCAACGAGGGGGTAACCACTGCATGTAATCGTGGAACGGCGCTATTGAAATCACTTTGTGATCATAATGTAATCAAATATAATTTTTGTGAAATCATATGTAATCTTCTTGCAATCATAAATAGAACTTAATGAAATCGTGAAATCTTGTATTCATTATGTAATCATCATGTAATCGTCAAGTAATCATCATGTATTCATCGTGTATTCATCATGTAATCATCATGTAGTCATCATGTAATCATTATGTACTCATCATATATCATGTATTTGTCCATGTAATCATGATATTATCATCGTGTAACTAGATTTGTGTTTTGTTCTTATTACTACTTTTCGCTTGACTAGATCTTCCTCTGCGAATAAAATCGCAGTCATTTACTGTGGTGTGATTCTGTGTGTTCATATGCACCTCGATATGCACTTATACTTGGCATTTCTCATATTCCCGCCTTCAATTCGGCCTGTCTCGTGCGGTGCTCGTGATTACATTCTTTCAACTAATTGTGTCGTTTGCAATTTCTTTTAGCCCCAATGTTAAGTTTTTCCTATCTTTGTGGTGGCCATAGGGGTCATAAGTTTACAGTTTGCAACATATTGTAACCTATTTTTTCCAATTTGGTATCCCTTAATTAAGAATTTTTGACTTTGTGTTATATCCAGTGTATACAGGGTGTTATGAAAGTAGTAGCAGAAACTTTAACCACAAGTAGAACTCGTCAAAATAAAATAATATATCATTTTTCAAACGCTCCCTTACGGAGTTAAAATTAAGAATAGTTTGACCCCTAAAACCAAACCCGCCTATGGACCCACGTTCATTGATTGGCAGGAGTGCACAAAAACTTTACCCGATAAATGAATCGAAATAACTACTGTTTAAATGAAAACATGTACTCACCTACCATAATATGCACAATATTGAAGTAGGTTAGCATGTAATAATAAACTCTCATCAGGGATAATCCTTGTTGCTGTACGTGCGATAAACGATAAATGTTGACACACCGACACTTCGAAGCACATCTTCGAATTAAAAATTTCAGGTTCCATTTCCAAAACACGATTACATCTGGGACGTCCGAAATCTGGAGTTGGAGAAGCACAAGAATCGAACACACACAACAATACATAGCGGCGCGACACTCAACTGACAACTAAAATTTAGTACCAACGACATTTTTTTTGTCCCAAAAAAGTTTGGTGTTTACCTCGTTCGACAAAAACGTTCTGATGCGTTCAAGTTCATATAGGCATAGACGGAGGGTAATAAGGGTAATAAGGGGTCAGAAAAATTTAAAAAAAATTGCGGATTTTAGCAAAGTGGTAAATAGAAAAAATGTTTATTTTGACGAGTTCTACTTATGGTTAAATTTTCTGCTAAGACTTTCATAACACCCTGCATATACTTGTGTCGCCCAAGCGATAGAGTAATAAAACTTAAGGGTGGGACACCACTTGCGTAAAGCGTTGTACGCAACTGTCATATTCATAAGGAAGAAATTCCATCTAAACTCTTTTTATAACTGCAATCTTTATACCTATATGCCGTTTTCGTAACAAATTGATGAAGAGTAGTATTAAAACGCTTGATTTGTAGATATAATCGAAGAACAATGACAAAAAGGGGAGAATAGAGAAAAATACGTGTACCAAAAAGTCGAAGAATTTGCTCAGATAAGCTGTTAATTTAAGTTGGGTGCAGCGGGCTTTTCAAAATGCTGGAGTATTTAAACTCCACCAATAATGGTACATTACTATTTTTATCGGTTTCAGGATATTAAACAGATGTTTACACTAATAAAAGTTGGCCGGTAGGTAAGCCATAAATGTATCCTGTATGTAAAATTGGTAAGGTAATATTACCTTACCGAAATGTCAATTGTCAACATTTGCCAAGAAAGTGAAAACGAATTAATGTGAAAACTAATAAATTAATGTATGTAACGTTATTTATTAAAATAGCATAAGATTACACGAAACTATACCTTATAATTTAAAAATAACAATGAAAATACCGAGAAAAAGATACAACTGCTTTTTGTCCCCATCACAATAAACATTTATGGTGCAATCTTTCAAAAAAGAAATTGTAACGGGATCGTCCCTCTCAATTGAATTGACGACTTCGTCTATAGCATCTCGTAGACTATATAACATGAAGCCCTAAAACGTGTTCTGTTGTTTAATAAAGCTGTTTTGTGAGAATAGCGTATCAAAAATCGCAATTTGGGTTTGCATTTTCAAACGCTGTACGTTTACCGCCTTTTGTGACGTCATTTCGGGGGAGCCTTCTCATTTGTCCGCCCATCTAGTAACTTTAAATTTTATTTGGTGATTTTTTTCCCGTGTTGACGTCACAGAAAGGCGCGCGCTTCAAATAAGACAGATGTTTGGAATTTTATTTTACCTAGTAAAGAATAATAAACAAAAAAATAGGGATACAATTTTTTCGTCTAGTTTCTAGAGAAGCTGTTTTTGAAAATTGTGGGACGACCCCATTCCTGGCAAATTCAAATTCGAAACTGATGAAGACTCCATGTGTGAAGATGTATTTTGTTGCACTATTTCTCTTGTATGGTCATTGTAAATAATTTCAACTGAAAGTACTGAAACCGCCGAACTAGAAGTATCAATAACAACTGAACTAGAACTACCAGAAATCGCTCAATTTGTACAACCAAACATTCTTTTTGCCATCTTAATCTTACGGAAAAAATTGCAAAGAAATTCAGTAAATTCACATAAATGAGAAGATGGTCACCTGAAATCGATAAACTATTCCACAAACCACGAATGTTATGATCCATAACAGCCTTAGATGTCGCTCTACGAGCTCGGATTTCAATGACATCGGCGGCTGTAATAAACGTCATAACATTTCTAGGTATATGTTAATAGCTATTAACACCGCCCGCAAAGGGGCGGCTTTATTACTTTATCTGTTGGGCGACACAAGTATATCCTTATTGCTTTTTCAATTAAAAATAATAATTTGGGATCAGGAGAATAATTTGCTATAGAAAACATGTTTGATCATATTATTTTTTTAATGTAATCATCATATAGTCAAGGTAATCCCGTGTAATCATTGTGAAATCTTTTGTAATCATTTAGTAACCCGAATGTAGATACTTGAAATTGCATGAAATCCTATGAAATCCTTCGTGAAATCATGTAATCACTCATGTAGTCATATGTAATCACATGTAGTCATATGTAATCACATGTAGTCATATGGTAGTCACATGTAATCACATGAAATCATATGAAATCACAAGTATTCACTATGTAATCAAGTGAAATTTGTAATCCGTGGTACACCCTTTTCATCAGTGGTTACCCCCTCGGTTCGCAAGGCCTGAGCCCTAGATATGGATGATTCAATTAATGATACGAAGCATAAATGTGGTTTTTCAGGGAAAAACAAAATAATTAATACTGATTAAGAGTTCTTAACCGAAGAGGTTTTAATTCTATCGGGTATGGTTATCTCTAGGCTTTATCATCACACCTTATGATATTGTGCAGTCTAACCTTGGATAGAGTCTGTGGTCGATGTGCTAATATTAGAGGTAATAAGGTCCTAATTTGATTATGAGATTATAGAGATTGAGACTGCCTCTAGAGGATAATAGAACTCTGATAAATAGGAGAGAACTGATGAGGTATCCCAGATTGTTTGGTATTTGGGTTTTGATGGTCTAAGATTTCGAAACCTTTTAAGAAAATTCTGATGTTCTTCAGGAATTGCAAATGAAGGAAAGTGCTGACTGCGCTGAATTCACAGTTGAATACAATGCGTCAGGTGTAAATTGATTATTGAAAGATATGGAAACAATGTCTATGCAATCTGAATACGAGTTACAGTGTAGATCTTTAGAAAATATTTATCATTTGTGAAGGTATACACTGTATTGGTTCGTTGTCTGTGCGGAGACTGACGATTTTATGGCGGTTTAGCCTGATTTTGCACGTGCCTTTTCAATAATTGAGGTCCTGATAAAATTCTAACCTTTAGGATAATCTTTCTCCATAGGGGGTGACTGTTCCTAAAAGGAATTAAAAGTGGATTCTTAGTAGGTTGAAGAAGGGGTTGCTGTAACCCAAGTCGGTAGGACTATTATGGCCGTCGTCCTTTAATCTATTATATTCCTCAAACAATTTTAAATTAAGGAAAATGGTGGAAAGGCATAAAAAATTTTTTTTTCAAAAGATGCCGTATATAAATGCGTTTGCGATAGTCTGGGTCCGGTTCTCACAAAATACATTAAACGCATTTGGCGCTTAATTTGGTTGCAAACAGTTCAATCGAAGTGGTATCAAAATGTCTACAAATTTGTTGAAACGCAGAATTACATAATTCATGTTTTTTTTTTTAACGGGATTCTTTGTCTGCTTATGTTTCGTATGTACATATATAATACGAAGCAGTAAGGAAAATTTGGCGTTATTCGCACCACTGCCAAAATATATCCCTGACAATCGTGTTGAAACTGGGGAATCTGACACTGCCTATGTGTTGTATGTATGTCGAAACTAAGAAAAATATGACAGTTGGACCTTCCTTTGGCAAAGGACCTTAAGGCATTAAAAGCGGCCATTAATTCGAGAACATTGATAACGGCGCCCCAACCAGATTTTGGAGCGTCTTAATAGATTTCTAGGGTAAAATTATTACATAGGTTCGTTCCCCGACTGTGTGAGAGTGACTCACTCCACCAGTCTAAATCGTGTTTTGCTGATGCGGATATGTTCATTATCGGATAAGTTTTGAAAATATATTCGGTTTGAGCGACTTAAATCGTAAAAGAGGGGCTCCTTGAGTCGATTCGTGTGAAGACACATTGTTTATAAATTGTCTAACCGGAGATCCAGCTTAAACGAGTTACTCAGAAAGTTACTTAAGCGTCCAGCAATTGGTATCGCCTCCCCTCCTCCTTCTTCATCCGAATATTTATTTGGGCCGGAAGCAGAGAGTAGGTAAACAATAGAGGAACCATACAATGATGAAAGTCGTGTCACGAAAATGATTTTCACTCCCAGATGGCGTAACGAATTTTATCCGATTTTGTCGCCTCCTGCCATCTGTTAATCACAATTATAACTGTTTTTTACTCAGCGCCTTCTGGTGGTCGGAAACATAAGCTTAGCGGTTATAATGTTTGTGTTCAGATATATGTAAACACAGGAGTTCCGATAACAAAACGATTGTTACCACAAAAGAACGCATGGCTTTCTAGAATTACGTTGCGCTGCAGGTCCAGATGTAAACAATAACAAAAATTATACGACCACAACTAAGCAACTGAACTTTTAAAACACTTGGAGCTGCATTTTTTAAGGTACTTTTAGACGGTCAGTTCAGTTTTCCGTTCAGTTTCAGCGCACTAGTATCGAAATATATTATGTATTATTGAACATTTACTACTTTTACCGAACGTTTATTTTTTTGTCGAGCGTTTATTCCTTTTTTATTGCTCATGCAGAAAAATAGTATCTTTGCAACCTTTATTCCGGTTGAAAATGTACAAATAAATTGTTAGATTATATTAAAAACAATAAGTATAATTAATAGTACAACGTGACCCGACAAATCAAATATCAATAGAAATGCTCCGTCGGGCGTCAGTGTTGTACTCATCTACGGTCGTACTGCTCCTGCAGCGAAAGGAATCATTAGCAGCGGAACGAGTCAACCCGTGGGCGTACTGCTGACCAAGCTTTCCAGGATCTGGATTGCGTACAAAAAGTAACTGTTTGTCCATTTTATAACATATTCAGATAAACAAACTGCTGAAATTAAATATAGTAGATTGTGCAACTACAATCGACAACGCCGCACGAGTTGCACATACTATTTTTATTGTGAATGCGGAATAAATGCCAGTATAAAATTGGGGTTCAGGAGCGAAGACCCGTCAGGGTCCATGGGCAAATTCACTTTTAATATTTCGATTGTGTTTTTTTTTGTCTAATTTCTTTCAACGTTATTTTTTATTTAATTTCAGCAGTTTGTTTATCTGAATCTGCGTGTGCAAGAAGTAAACTTGTCGCACCCAAACAACCGTTTGGTGTCAAATGGGCAAACAGTTACTTTTCAACCGTAACAAAGGTTGCACAGATACTATTTTTCCGCCTGAGTAATAAAAAACAAATACGTTGTTGAAATTAAACAAAAAACTATCGAAATATTAAAACTGAATTTGCACCTGGACCCTACCGACGCTTCACCCCTGGACCCCATTTTATACTGGGATTTATTCCGCATTCGTAATAAAAAATAGTATGTGCAACTAGTATAATAAATACGTATAAAGAAAAACACCAAAAACAGTTTCACAAAAAGTTTCTTTGTGACACTACTTTTAGTTTCACAAAAACTCAATTATGACACCAAAGTAGAAAACGATACTTTTAAGAAACTGTATTGTCGTCACTCTATTCGGGCCAGGACATTTGTGTCATAATTAGTAATTAATAATGCTTTTATAATTTTAACACGTTAGAAACGTTGGTAACAACAATAAGGGATTGTAAATATGTATATATCTAGTCGCGTCAATGAAGTCTTTTTCTCGGAAGTCCTCAGAAACAGCTCCGATTTTGATGTTTTTTTTTATTATTTATAATCAGAAACCTTTTGGAGCGGGGACATAACTATTAATATTATTTATTTCATACTTGTATCTAAAGTGACATTTTTCGGATTATTTTTGATACCAAAAGTGGAACATTAACGTCCTAGTACTTTAAAGAAACATTTTAAAGTCCTAGTACTTTAAAATTATACGTCAATCATTTTTTACATTGTTCCCGACATTTTTGTGGCATCAAATTGTTCTTCACGTGATCTGCTTCATCTACAATGTTTTGAGGCACCTCAATTTTCTCCATTTTAAACGGAATAATCGAATAAAATATCCAAAACCATTCACCGTGACCCAGTTTTTTCGTTGTCATTTTTGACAAACGTTTGTTACTATGGGAATGTTAGTTTCCGCATATTTAATTAATACGAATAATTTGTGCGAGATAAACACACAACATTTCTGTTTATTTTGACTTAGTTCATTAAACTTGCAGTTTGAAATAAAACGTTGTATTTACCTCGAACTAAGAAGTGTTTTTAAAGGTACTCACAAGTAATTCCTTCCACAACAACTTGCTCGTACTTTAAACTTCACTTCTCGTTCTAGATAAATAATATACTATTAAACAATATGTATGATATTTATCTAAAAAAAAAATAGTTTTGCGTTTTTTTTAACAGACTTCAAAAAGGGAGGAAGTTATCAATTCGGTTGTGTTTTTTTTTAATGCTTGTTACCTCAGAACATTTATATATTTATATTTCATTTATGTTCACCGATTTCTTGGTCAATTGTGGACCGATTTACAAAATTCTTCTTTTATTTGAAAGGGTATACTCTTGAGGTGGTTCCATTGTCAAAAAGTCAGGATCTGATCAGGGACTCCCATGGAAATCGAGGAAAATTCTCAAATTTTTCCTTCCTACAAGTATTGATGAACAATTTTTAATTATTTTATTTATAAATATCTAAAATAAATAATCCACAATTCATAATAATTTTATAATTTACTTTCGTATATTATTTGTAGAATAAGTATTGAAAAACTAATTTTTTTATATAAATATAATAAATAGTGTTTAAACAATATAAATAATTATTTCTCCACTTCAAAAGGTTTCTGATTTTGAATAATATATAAAAACAAACATTCACAAAAAAAAATCATTAAAATCGAAGCTGTTTTTGAGGACTTCCGAAGATTGCCTGTTTTATGTATTTATTGACGGGACTAATCTTGTTCACCTTTAGATCTCAAACTCGAATAAAAGTTTTTACGGTAAATTTAAATATGTACGTCCAAGATCGGTAATTCAAAAAGGAACCAAGTCGAGCGACTTAGATCTTTTTAAAAATAAATGTTACATTCCATCCAACATTATAAAATATTATTGGGGTAGGCATTTAGTTCATTTTATCACCATTTTAGTAGATAGCAATATGTAACTCAAAATGTCAAAAATGTGACTTAGTCCTTTTTAATAATAAGCGATTCAATTGAAAACTCCAAATTCGCCTTCGGTGGTAAAACTCACCCGGTATGTATATTCATAATGTATTAAGTACAAACACTACGATAAAATAGTCATCGAGTAATATTTTGTAACTAGCTGACCCGACAGACGTTGCCCTTTCCAAATTTTAATAAATTTGTTTTTGGGCAGAGCGCAAAACAATACAAAAGTAAACACAAATATGTAATTTTATTTTAATTTAGACTAGAATGCGACTTTCCAGATTTTTCTGCAGATCTTACCTAATTTTTTTCAATGGGGTCGTCCCCCTCAATTAAATTTGACTAATTTAACTATATAGCACCTCATAGACTATGTAACATGAATGAATGTTCTGTTGTTTCATAAAGTTGTTTTGTAAGATAACAGAGCGTATCAAAAATCGCAATTTGGGATAGCAGTTTCAAACGCTGTATACATTTACCGCCTCTTGTGGCGTCATTTAGGGGGGCATTCACATTGGTTCATGCGCTTCTCATTAGTCGGCACGTCTAGTAACTTGATTTTTGTCTGGTGAATTTTGTCTCGTGTTGACGTCACAAAAAGGCGCGCGTTTCAAATAAGACAAATGATTTTTTTTACCTTGTAAATGCGTGATTTCGTAGAAACAAAAAAATGAGCGTATAATATTTTTTCGTCTAGTTCCTAGAAATGCTTTTATTGAAAATTGTGAGACGACCCCATTGAAAACATACCTACATCCATCCCCGGAGCATAACGAACAAGACAAAAAAACAACCAAATATGTATGGCATGTCGTTAATATCGCCAATTATGATCAAGAGTGCATGCAAATATGTATTATGATTTTCGCAGTTTGTCCTAATTTTCCGACTTTCCATGGTAATTGCCTCGAATTTTATTTTTTCTAACTAAGAACTTTTCCAGGACCGTAATGAACAAAACAGAAAACGAGTTACGTATATCCATCGTTCGAATCGTGAGTTTTATGGTCTTAAGCTCATACGAAAAACCCATAGAAGAAAAGCAAAACAATAAATTATTTTTAGAGGAAATAATACCGTCAACTTAACACTTTGAGCCCCGGTATGAGGAACAAAAATTCGTTCCATTTGATATTCAAAAGAGTTTTATAATAACAAAATTAATTAAGATTGTATTTTTCCATTGAATGTATTTGTTTGATCTCCCACTAATGGCCAATGAAAATTTTGCTCGGGCAAATTGTATCATGTGTTCATTTAAAAAAGTCATCAAGTCGTCTATGAATTTGATATAACATTTTAACGTACGTCTGTTGCCAAATTAATAATGTAGTCTGTATTGCTGATTGCAGACTTTCAACTGGTAGATGAAACAATAAATCACATGCGTTTTTCAATTCGTCTTCGTCACTCAAAAAATCACAAGCAACTTGATGACTTTTTTAAATGAACACCTTATACATTTTACTGTAGATTCGTCGTATTTATGTGGAAGTATCAAAAAAGGAAATTCTTTCTTTAAGAACGTCATTTAGTGAGAGACAAATTTCTTCCTACGTTTAAGTGAGATCAAATCTTGAATGTTGGCTGCGAGATGCTGCAGGCTCGTTCAGAATAGAAGAACTAAAATATCTGGGTCGGATTTGGTTTGTGGTATTACAGTGTCCTTTTGCTTTTGGGGACAAACGAACAACCCATGTTATTTGGAAAATTTAAAAATGAATATTGATTAACTGGATGTCCATATTTCTTTACAATAAAGGGGTCCCCCTCGTGATTTACTCATAGGTCTCTGACAGAAGGTTCTCTTGCGGCATGTACATTCCTGTCGGTCTTTTTTGTTTCTGAACATTGTCGCTTGAAATTTTGATAGATCTTGAAATTTGTAAATTTGAAAAAAAGATTGCGGAAAAATGTATTGCATTGACCGCACGGAAAAACTTCTCGTCCACTGGAATCAAAATTGTTCTGATTTTTGACATGTGCAATTAAAACAGCGTGGGGATAATTCACAGTGTGTGGAGACAAGTCGTTGCAGATTTCATTCCGATTCATTAGCGACGTGTTCAATATTAACATTATTAACAACAATAACAACAATGAATTATTAATAATTAACAAATTCATAATTAACAATTATGTCTGATTTGAGGAATATGTCCTGTGAATTTTTAGCAAAATTGATTGAATTGTATTATAGATTATTTCATTCGTCATCGTTTACAACCCATCTGGGACTTTTAAATTTTTGGATTATAGTGATAATTCGATAATCCTCAATGTTCCTTTTTCACATATGTTTTTATTGTTTATTTCATCAAAACTAAACCGGTGAAATTCAATAAAAGTCAAGTCCGCAATCAAAACTAAATTGATTTTTGGCGTGTGCAAGTGAAACCGCGCGGGGATAATTTACTGTGTGTGCAGGCAAGTCGTTGCAGATTTCATTTTGATTCATTAGCGGCGTGTTCAATATTAATAATTAACAAGAATAATTTATTATTAATAATTATAAATTAATGAAATTTATTGAATTATTTTCAGTGCGGATTACAAGGAAGATCAACTTCAACTTTGGTTGCATATTACAAAAGAAATATTTTTTTAAGTGTGCCTCTCCCTACTCCAAAATAGGTTCAAAGTCGAAAAATTCTAACTTTTATCGGTTCTTCGTTTATTACTATAAAACTATGTGTCCTCCGTAAAAAATTAAAGCTGATAAAATTTCCTACAAAAATAACCCCTTAAAAAGGTACTGGGTTGAATCGTTCTCGAGATATGTGCCGATGAGAATCTAGTCCAAGCAAATTAGACTTTTTAGAAGAAATAATTTATAAAGTTTAGAAAATTTGTTTGTGAACTCCCAGTAAGCATCCAAATAAAAATCCGAAGAGTTCCCACTCCAGCGGGGGAGCTTCATCCACTTTTGCCCAAAAAACCGCTCCCGAACGTGAGGCATGAAGCCTTTCTGCCTTTTTCTCGTAAACGGTAACTTCGATTAGAAAATGTTATAGGACTTATGTTCTACATTAAATTCTGCATAAAATTGGTCTCATGAAGTTTTTGCCTATCTCCCACCCACCATCCCACCAAATTTTATTTCTGTCCCACGTTTTGCGATCAAAAACACAAAAACCCCCCATTGCCTGGACTAATATGAAACTGAGTGAAGTAACTTTTTATGTAATTAAATAAAGTGGCGGATAAATTTTCAAGGAACTGTTGTTGAACTCTTGTATCGAACATAAATGCGAAACTGGCGAAACTGAGAGAGCTCAACTAAACACACAAAACAAAATTTATGATTACTTAGCACTCTGCGTTCCGAGAAATGAATGAGCGTCTCAAATTAGGTACGGCCATGCCTATATACGTTTGAACCTTGCTAGTAGAAACGAAACAGATCGAAGATGCCTGCCGAAAAATTAGAGACCCAAAGAAAAAGGAGTACAGGTAGTACATTCAAATAAAAGGGAAGTACATTTGCAGTACATTTCCTCCGGAGTACAGGCCATAAAATACAAGTACAAAACTTCTAAAAGGAGTACGTGTGGTCAGCTTTATTTGTTATTAAAACTGCTGTAAAAATTATCGTACCACGAGCATATTAATGTTAGTCCCCCGGACGGCTACCTTCCGTTCTCCATTGAAATAGCATGAAAGCAATGGCATATAATCGTGTACTCGCCGTCCTACACTGCCCGAAAACCGTGGCATCGCGTTGATGCAACCCGGGGCTCAATGTGTTAACAAAAAAATTTCAACAACGTAATAAAATCAAGATACATTTTGGAATTAAGCAGTAATTGAGAAGTAGGTACACATTTTTCGGCTACACTGACAACATTAAAAGTTATCGAAATGCATATCAGATTACTTTCTTTGCGTAGACCACGTAATCAATTGTATTGTATCTCTGTTTTGTATTACAAATTGCGATAGGTTAGTAATCGGAAAAAAGGATTACAGAACGCTGTACAACTGCTCAATCTAAATCATCGCTTATGTTTCTCACTCACAGAGAGCAGCATGTGCTGAACGACTTTTACATTACACGCTTAAAGGTGGCTGATGGTTCCTCTATTCTATTAAATCCTCTTAGCTGGAAGGTAAAACCCGGTCGGTTGAGTGCAGATGGACCGGGAGTTTGGGACCGGTGTAGCCGAAGTCCTGGCTTGAAAGAAGGTAACGTCCGAAGAGGAATTTCTGAAGAAGCTAGGTGGCTTCTTTGTTTCTTGTGCGGCGTTGAAGTGCTCAGGAAAAGCTTGTCCAAAAAAAGGAAAATGCCCCACTAATTTGTTTCACAGCAGGGTCCAATACTGGGACTGAAATTGAAAACTTCCCCGTTAAAGACCGACGGGACTAAGGCGATGTAGTTGGCTAAAGGTGGGTGACCGGTGATAAGATTGGATGAAGACATGATAGTGTCGTGACTTCTATGGGCACTTCTAGCCCTTTTGACCCAGCTGAATTAGTGCCCAGCAGCGATTCTAGATGGAGAGTTATGAAGTATTCTGGACAACAACAGAGATTGTAAGAATCCAACTCCGGATGGGGCTGGTAGGTATGGATAACAATAGAGATTGTAATAATCCAAGCACGCCCTGAACTAGCCGTCAGAGAATAATCGGAGAATAACTAGGTTCAGGTAATCCAACTCCGGATGGGGCTGTTATGGACAAAAACAGAGATTGTAATATCTAAGCACGCCCTGAACAATAGCCATCAGAGAATATAACTATGTTCATGTAATCCAACCTGTTGACTCCTACGAAGGGTTGACACCGAACCAGAGAGCTTTTTTTTTAAGTATACAAATGAGCTTTGTTGAGCAGCTCAGTCTATACTGAAGATTTAAACTACAAACTTCAAAAAGGTTCTGATGTAAGTCGAGTCCATTTAAGGGAAAGTCGACACAAAATACCCAAGTGCATTTCAGAAAACCGATTGACATGTGAGCAGAGAAAAGTCCAGAAAAAAGTCCAGAAACAGAGGGACAAAGTATAGCACGTCACAACTCCTGAGGGGACTAGTATGGACAACAACAGAGATTGTAAATAATCCAAGCACGCCATGAACTACAGCGATCAGAGAATCGACTTGCTATGTTCATGGAATCCAACTACTGATGGGGCTGTTATGGTTCATGGAATCCAACTCCTGATGGCGCGGCTGTTCTGGACAACAACAGAGATTGTATATGCAAGTACGCCCTGAGTTCTGAACTATAGGACTAAAGAGTACAACTATGTTCATGGAATCCAACTGCTGATGGGGCTGGTATGGTTCATGGAATCCAACTCCTGATGGGGGCGGCTGTTATGGACAACAACAGAGATTGTATATCCAAGCCGCCCTGACTCCTGAACTATAGGACTAAAAGAGTACAACTGGTCCACTGGATTGACTGGTCGACTGGAAGTACTTGGACCCAGCTAACGGTACGAGCCGGGCTATTCGATGCATGGGTTCGAAGCAAAATAGCGACGCTAGGAGAGCCGGACTCTATAATTGTAGACACAACGTTCTTTCTGTTTTGCAATAATTAGGTCGAATCGAAGATAAACCCAAAACCAAGCCTGCGATGGTTGTAAGCACTTTTCTCATATAATCCAAAAGTTTAATGCGTCAATAACCATTTTCGAATGCTTTATAGTGATTTGGACTAATGATTAAAATGTCGTCTAAATAGGCGACTCAGGTGACACCCTGGTTTCTCAAGTGACCGAGAAGTGGTCTGAATCTTTGTAAAAATAAGGACGCGATGCAAAGTCCGAAAGGTAAACAATTATGTTCATGTTCAAGTAACTCACAAGGAGGAATGTCGTCGTACCGCCATTGGGTCGCAGGGCAGTGACGACGGAATAGATAGATTCAGTGGGTATACTTACTTGAGCTTTCCGGGATTTCTTTTAAAAACCGCTTGAATTTTGCTTTTCGGTTGGAAGGGTTAGCCCTGGGAACTTTCACTTTGTCCATGTTCGGAGCACTTAAAATACGTCCGTGGTGAAGCACGAAAAATTTGCAATGAGAATATACGTGCGAGGCAGGAGCTACATGGAGTCAGCATATTGGGTAGTGTGATAAGTGGATTTTATTTATTTTAAACAATTCGTGGTGAGCGCAAGGAAATTTGCGACTACAAGTTGTCATTGTAATTCGAGAACGGCAATACGAAATATAATCAAGGTCGAACTTCACAAGGGTAATCTTGTGATTATAGACATAGGCGAATTGCTCTGACAAAAGTCTTAGTTTTACAAATTTTAAATAGCTTAAAATAAAATTTATTCTCAAATTATTTTTTTAAGATGCAAATGTAATTGCAAAACACCACTGCTTATTTGTACATCAAGGATGCAGCAGAATTTTTCCGATTTCAGGTCAATCAGACAGCTTTACTGTCGTTTAATAATTGGCAGTTATTACCTTGTTATTACATCACGCACAAGAAATATGTAAAACTGACTACAGCAATAAACGGTTTCGAAAATAAAAAATCCCTATCAGACTCATGCTCTTCGACTGTGTACACCGCTGCCCCACCTGTTGTAATTCCTTCATTTCATGATATGCAAAACAAATTTGTAACTACCACTTTATGAGCTGTAGGTACCAATTAACAAGGCAAATTATTACTTACAACAGCAGTTGACTCCTTTATTATAATCGAATTATAAAATCTCGTTTACTGCGGATGACGTACTTTTAATTCAGCGGGTAAGCAACTAAGGCGTGCCGCAGAGCTCTGTTATTGGATAGATTGTTTCATCAAAAATGCATGGCAGCAAAATAGTTCAGTAATTCTCTTTGTTCTTTATTGAGCCATCACCCCTCGGTTGCTTCTTCCATTTGTCGTCTTTTCGAGAACCATAAAATCCGAATATTGAACAGTGCTCCGGAATTCCAGTACACGATAATGTTTCCATTTTATTTATTTTAACAATAGCAAACTGCGCATTCGAAATTCGCAAAATTCCAGCTTGATTATATTTGCATTAGCGAACGTCCGCCCACGCCGCCCCTTTCTCTAATTTCCAATTTTAATTACACCGCCACCGCAATTGATTCCGGCCATCCCTACACGCAGGATATAAATACAAATCCAGCTGAAACAAACCCGCTCCGATATTGGCAAGGTTATGGATTCCCGAGCGAACCGTCGACCTCGTCGTCGTAATTATCCCACCCTAATTAATACAGCCAGTGCTAACGTTTCCACCGACATTGTAGGATATTGTAGACATTGTGGGGACTGCATAATTGATGTAATTCGATTCACTTACATAAAATTGTATTGATTTCTGGTGAATGGTATTTCGAGAGCGGAATTCTCTCAGGATGGCCGTGCTTCATAGTAATGTTTTTTAAATTATTTACAGCACCGATCACGTCACGACGTGCATTAATCACCTCACAAAAACGTTTACGCCTCGAAGAAGCTTCACAGGAGTGACAGCGATATAAAATAAACGTCGCATGGATTAAGTTATCGACAGAGGAGCTGTTTGCGTTCCGAAAGAGGTCCCGGATCCACTCAAAATATCCGAAATCCTGAACAAACATCGCACTTTGAATTCAATATAATTGGAATTAGGAACACGTACACGTGAGCTTGAAGTGGCGATGATTGATGAGGACGGTAATATCCGTGAAGAAGGAAAAGACGCCTCCAAAATAAACAGAAAATTTGAGCGGTTGTGTGAAAGCTTTTCGGCCAAAACTACAAATTGCGGTAGGACTAAACGGGGGTAGCCGTAATTAACATAATCGAAATAACTGCATTTTATAATTAATTCCGCAACACACGAAATTAATTAACATATAAATCAGAGCCTCATCAAATGGTACGCTCCATTTAATTAATTCCGTCTGTAAAGTTTGCAACTGCAATTTTAATACTGTACTGTACTGTTTTTATGGAAACACGAAAGCTTAAATTTGGATCAACGACGATCCGGCAGAAACAGAATTAATTTCAGTCGTCTTAAGTGCCTCACGGATCCCGCGGTTTGCCCTCTGCGTCCTAGTTTCAGTTTTGACGAGCAATCGTTTGACTGGGGACTTAATTAAAATTGTGTTAATACGGAATCTGCATCAGTGAGCGGAATTTGATAGCAAACACTATAAGAGGTTGCCGTCTGAGGACTCGAGTCTGCAATGGAGATGGACGACGAGACAGCCCATCGGATACACCCAATAGCCTGAATGCGGGACCTACGTAATCCAGTGGCACTTATATATTTATTTCTCTCCAGAGTATTATATCTCTTGTGTTTTGGATTTGTTGAAGACACGCACAACTTTTCATTAGCATAATTAAAATTAAACGAAATTCGTGGAACTTTCAGTAAATCCGCCGCAATTGGAACATAAAGCGCTGTCCAACTCGCTCAGATAATCCGCTTTGATTTCACAATTGCATGAAATATGCCCATCATTTTAAATATTCGACGAGACCAAAGCACGCATGTCGTACAACTCCGGTTCCATGTTAATTAGTTAACAAAAGCGACGACTGCAGAAATCAATACCATATCTCCATGCCTTCCAGCACATCTCGTCTCGACACGTCCCCGGACATCAAATCGCTAATTACTAATCAAAATGAAGCGAAATCAAAATTTGCAACCAATTAAAACGGAGACATCCCGTGATTTACGGCGACCCGGAGGATTCGGGTCCAAATTGAATGATCGATACGTCTGGAGCGCAGAGTTCAACGTGTCATAAATATCAATCCGGGACTGTTGATGCCGTCAGCGACGCATCTGGACGTCTAATACCTTCTTTCGGCCGGAAGCGCCGGACTTCCCCGGACCGGATATGAAACGGAAGCCGAAGGGCCATGCAAATTTCGACTCGACCGGTTCGGGTCCGTGCGAATTTATGTCTGCGTTATTGCGAACGCATCGGGATCTCCATAATCCGCGTTTATTCTTTTTTCCGGTTTGACAATCCATTAAACGGCGCTCGGAGGATTCGGGCCAATTTCTCTAATGATTCGCCAGGTTTTTATGTTCGGAGCCATAAAAAGAGTCGCTTTATATTGAGTTACAGCTTGTAATAAAATGATTAGTGTTGTATCCCACGCAGACATTAAAGAGACAATCCTTGGTATATGCCCATGCTTGAGGTAGGTAAGCAGGGGATTTCGTAATCTCCCTCCTCTCAGTTTGTCTTTCTTCGGCCGAAGACTTTAGGTGCGAGATTCGTTCCTAAAGTTTCTTGAGCTTTCAGCTGTCCCAATTCCTCAAGTCACTATCCTAAAGCTTGAGAGGTTCAAAAAAAACATTCGATTTGAATAATGAAATGATTCGATTCTAAAGCTTCAAAAGTTTTGGGACAAAAAAAAATCTCAAAATTCGGAAATTAAAGACAAAGATTAATGATAAATATTGCGTATTATTCTAAAATTCAGAAATCCCAAAATTCCTAGATTTTAGTATTCCAAGACTCCAAAATAGTGATTTTCGTAACTAGTGTATGCCTATCCTGTACTTTATCGTTTGAATTTACTGACTTTCCGCCCTACTGGTTCCACCAGCCCACTTACCGAAAACTTTGGACCACTGCGCCGGGGGCCTCCAGTCGGGGTAGTGCTTGGGGAACTTATCCCTGCTCCAGAAGGTGTGCAGGACCACCTTGTAGACGGTGAGCTTGTCGGGCTGGCAGGGCTCCCCGACGACGACGGCGTCCCTCTGCCCCGGGACCCCCGCCAGCGTCGCCGCCACCGCACACAGCGCCATGCACACACACGTCGTCGCGAAAGACATTCCGGTTTCCGGCCGGCAGCACCACTCGACTCGATCGACGGACGCCCGAACGAGCACTGGGTACGGATCTAAATCTACCAATTCGAAGACGACCTGGTTGCGGCGCGACCGTCGCGCGATTGGCAGCACTGCGCACCGCACGCTGGATCCGCTCTGCACCTTGTTACGCTACGTGTACGTCGCGGATGGTCCTGCGTGACGACCGACGAGACACGCACTCGGGACGACAAGGAAGCGGAGAGGATGCCAAAATCGACGGTTTTTTTGCGGAGGAGGACTGTTTGCGAATTCCCGAGTTGTTGGCGGTCGTAATTTAAGATTGTGTTTTGATGGCGTGTGATGTAGTGGTTGTATTTCGAGCGGGCCGTCCTAAAATCTTTCTAAATATAAATTTATTGATATATTGGATACATCCTTGCTACAACGTGGAAACGCACGTTTTTATGTTCCAGCTTTTTCACATCATGTAATGAAGATTGAAATGTACATCTTACTATAAGCACCATTCATCGTCTCATCGGTCACAATTTGCCAGTTGATAAATATTTTCCTTGGAATCACACTTGGTCTTTTATATATTCTATTTTGATATATTTTTCAAGGAATAAAATACCGCTGTTATATAATTAGTTGAAATAATTATTGTGACTTCTGAAACAAACCAGTGGCGATTATAGGCCAAAACAAACAGTCCAAATATTTTAATGGACATCCAAGTACTCTTAGGCCAATAGGAGACAGTCCTTGTGCTTTAATTTTTTTTCATTGTAATGTAGTGAACGCTAGTGGAACACTATTAAATCTGCAATTGAAGCACAAACTAAATATTTATTCAAATTCGTGTTGACAGTTTTTTTTTAACTTTAAACAAAAATATAAACAAAATAATTAACTTTTAAAAACTTTTAGAACATGAACTTCTTGAGTGCATATTTACATAGAAAGGCCCCAAAAAGTGAATAATTTATAGGTCAATTTTTTAAACATTTTTTGTTGTCTTCAATGAAAACGGAGATCCCAAAAAATTTTGTTAATTAACTATTGCCTAACTTATTGAAAAATGAAGTTAAATCGATTTTTCCAACATGATCTCATTTCACCATAATTTATTCAAATTTTCAAATTAATATTTAATACTATAAAAAAAATATTCTGTGACGTACTCTCTTCACCGTTACGACTACGCAGACCCCTATTTTTAGCATTAAATAGAAGGGGTGTTTATAGTTTTTGTTTTATTGCCAAAGAAATAATTAAACCACTTGATATTTCCAGGTTTTCCATGATGCTTGTCAGAATTTTCCAGGTTCAAAAGTACAGGAAAGTAACATATTATGTATTTTATTGCAGTGAAAACATAAAATAAAGACTATTATATATTTTTGGCGAGTTCAAGTATTTCCCGATCTATTGCTGCAGACTCGTAGGAAGCTTCACTTTGAATTTTCTTTTTTTAGTTTCCAATAAATTAATCTGTGCTTTGGCACGTTTTCTATCTTTATTAGCTGTTTCTTCACTTTCAGTATGTTTCCTCTTATTTTTAAGATTCTTTCTTTATACTGTCGGTGAGCATTTTTAAAATAATATCTTACAGAATTGTTTATCACAAACTCAGAGATACCTCCTAAAGCTAAAATACTATCATAAACTTGATGTTGACAGATTAGACTTTCTTCATGCAAATTTTCTACCAATATTTGTTTATTAATAAAAAACCCTCGGGAAAACCCAGACCCTACAGTGGCATTACCATGAGAGAGAATTAAAATAAGTTTAACAACTTCAGGTTTATTATCAATTTTGTCTTTGAAGAAAATATCTAGTCTTATCTGAACATTCATCAAATTTCTTGCATTAATTTGTAAAATAATGATCAGATATCAGATCTCTGTACTATCATGTCGATTGGAATGACCGTTAATTTTTTATTAATTTTTTTACCTCCGTATTTATACTAAAGATAGTGTGACAGTTTTCACACAATCTTTAGTATAAATACGGAGGTAAAAAATTAACGGTTACTCCAATCGACTTGCCAGTGATCTAAGTCGATTCATCGTTGATTTTGGAAATAAATATCCGAATTGTAACCTTCTTGAAGCTTTTAACCCGAAAATGGAAATTACAAGTTTTAGTCGATACAGAATTCACACTATCTTTAGTATAAATACGGAGGTAAAAAAATTAATAAAAAATTAACGGTTATTCCAATCGACATGACAGTGATCTGCCTCGATTAAGCGTTGATTTTGTAACTAAATATCAGAATTGTAACGCTCTGGAAGACCATAACTCCTAAAGGAAATTGCAAGTTTTAGTCCCTACAGTTTTCACACAATCTTTAGTATAAATACAGAGGTAAAAAATTAACGGTTACTCCAATCGACTTGCCAGTGATCTAAGTGGATTCATCGTTGATTTTGGAAATAAATATCCGAATTGTAACCTTCTTGAAGCTTTTAACCCGAAAATGGAAATTACAAGTTTTAGTCGATACAGAATTCACACTATCTTTAGTATAAATACGGAGGTAAAAAAATTAATAAAAAATTCACGGTTATTCCAATCGACATGACAGTGATCTGCCTCGATTAAGCGTTGATTTTGTAACTAAATATCAGAATTGTAACGCTCTGGAAGACCATAACTCCTAAAGGAAATTGCAAGTTTTAGTCCCTACAGTTTTCACACAATCTTTAGTATAAATACGGAGGTAAAAAATTAACGGTTACTCCAATCGACTTGCCAGTGATCTAAGTCGATTCATCGTTGATTTCGGAAATAAATATCCGAGTTGTAACCTTCTTGAAGCTTTTAACCCGAAAATGGAAATTACAAGTTTTAGTCGATACAGAATTCACACTATCTTTAGTATAAATACGGAGGTAAAAAAATTAATAAAAAATTAACGGTTATTCCAATCGACATGACAGTGATCTGCCTCGATTAAGCGTTGATTTTGTAACTAAATATCAGAATTGTAACGCTCTGGAAGACCATAACTCCTAAAGGAAATTGCAAGTTTTAGTCCCTACAGTTTTCACACAATCTTTAGTATAAATACAGAGGTAAAAAATTAACGGTTACTCCAATCGACTTGCCAGTGATCTAAGTCGATTCATCGTTGATTTTGGAAATAAATATCCGAATTGTAACCTTCTTGAAGCTTTTAACCCGAAAATGGAAATTACAAGTTTTAGTCGATACAGAATTCACACTATCTTTAGTATAAATACGGAGGTAAAAACATTAATAAAAAATTAACGGTTATTCCAATCGACATGACAGTGATTTGCCTCGATTAAGCGTTGATTTTGTAACTAAATATCAGAATTGTAACGCTCTGGAAGACCATAACTCGTAAATGGAAATTGCAAGTTTTAGTCCCTACAGTTTTCACACAATCTTTAGTATAAATACGGAGGTGAAAAATTAACGGTTACTCCAATCGACTTACCAGTGATCTAAGTCGATTCATCCTTGATTTTGGAAATAAATATCCGAATTGTAACCTGCTTGAAGCTTTTAACCCGAAAATGGAAATTACAAGTTTTAATCGATACAGAATTCATACTATCTTTAGTATAAATACGGAGGTAAAAAAATTAATAAAAAATTAACGGTTATTCCAATCGACATGACAGTGATCTGCCTCGATTAAGCGTTGATTTTGTAACTAAATATCAGAATTGTAACGCTCTGGAAGACCATAACTCCTAAAGGAAATTGCAAGTTTTAGTCCCTACAGTTTTCACACAATCTTTAGTATAAATACAGAGGTAAAAAATTAACGGTTACTCCAATCGACTTGCCAGTGATCTAAGTCGATTCATCGTTGATTTTGGAAATAAATATCCGAATTGTAACCTTCTTGAAGCTTTTAACCCGAAAATGAAAATTACAAGTTTTAGTCGATACAGAATTCACACTATCTTTAGTATAAATACGGAGGTAAAAAAATTAATAAAAAATTAACGGTTTTTCCAATCGACATGACAGTAATTTGCCTCGATTAAGCGTTGATTTTGTAACTAAATATCAGAATTGTAACGCTCTGGAAGACCATAACTCGTAAATGGAAATTGCAAGTTTTAGTCCTTACAGTTTTCACACAAACTTTAGTATAAATACGGAGGTAAAAAATTAACGGTTACTCCAATCGACTTGCCAGTGATCTAAGTCGATTCATCGTTGACTTTGGAAATAAATATCCGAATTGTAACCTTTTTGAAGCTTTTAACCCGAAAATGGAAATTACAAGTTTTAGTGGATACAGAATTCACACTATCTTTAGTATAAATACGAAGGTAAAAAAAATAATAAAAAATTAACGGTTATTCCAATCGACATGACAGTGATCTGCCTCGATTAAGCGTTGATTTCGTAACTAAATATCAGAATTGTAACGCTCTGGAAGACCATAACTCGTAAATGGAAATTGCAAGTTTTAGTCGATACAGAATTCACACTATCTTTAGTATAAATACGGAGGTAAAAAATTAACGGTTACTCCAATCGACTTGCCAGTGATCTAAGTCGATTCATCGTTGATTTGGGAAATAAATATCCGAATTGTAACCTTCTTGAAGCTTTTAACCCGAAAATGGAAATTACAAGTTTTAGTCGATACAGAATTCACACTATCTTTAGTATAAATACGGAGGTAAAAACATTAATAAAAAATTAACGGTTATTCCAATCGACATGACAGTGATTTGCCTCGATTAAGCGTTGATTTTGTAACTAAATATCAGAATTGTAACGCTCTGGAAGACCATAACTCGTAAATGGAAATTGCAAGTTTTAGTCCCTACAGTTTTCACACAATCTTTAGTATAAATACGGAGGTGAAAAATTAACGGTTACTCCAATCGACTTACCAGTGATCTAAGTCGATTCATCCTTGATTTTGGAAATAAATATCCGAATTGTAACCTGCTTGAAGCTTTTAACCCGAAAATGGAAATTACAAGTTTTAATCGATACAGAATTCATACTATCTTTAGTATAAATACGGAGGTAAAAAAATTAATAAAAAATTAACGGTTATTCCAATCGACATGACAGTGATCTGCCTCGATTAAGCGTTGATTTTGTAACTAAATATCAGAATTGTAACGCTCTGGAAGACCATAACTCCTAAAGGAAATTGCAAGTTTTAGTCCCTACAGTTTTCACACAATCTTTAGTATAAATACAGAGGTAAAAAATTAACGGTTACTCCAATCGACTTGCCAGTGATCTAAGTCGATTCATCGTTGATTTTGGAAATAAATATCCGAATTGTAACCTTCTTGAAGCTTTTAACCCGAAAATGAAAATTACAAGTTTTAGTCGATACAGAATTCACACTATCTTTAGTATAAATACGGAGGTAAAAAAATTAATAAAAAATTAACGGTTTTTCCAATCGACATGACAGTAATTTGCCTCGATTAAGCGTTGATTTTGTAACTAAATATCAGAATTGTAACGCTCTGGAAGACCATAACTCGTAAATGGAAATTGCAAGTTTTAGTCCTTACAGTTTTCACACAAACTTTAGTATAAATACGGAGGTAAAAAATTAACGGTTACTCCAATCGACTTGCCAGTGATCTAAGTCGATTCATCGTTGACTTTGGAAATAAATATCCGAATTGTAACCTTTTTGAAGCTTTTAACCCGAAAATGGAAATTACAAGTTTTAGTGGATACAGAATTCACACTATCTTTAGTATAAATACGAAGGTAAAAAAAATAATAAAAAATTAACGGTTATTCCAATCGACATGACAGTGATCTGCCTCGATTAAGCGTTGATTTCGTAACTAAATATCAGAATTGTAACGCTCTGGAAGACCATAACTCGTAAATGGAAATTGCAAGTTTTAGTCGATACAGAATTCACACTATCTTTAGTATAAATACGGAGGTAAAAAATTAACGGTTACTCCAATCGACTTGCCAGTGATCTAAGTCGATTCATCGTTGATTTGGGAAATAAATATCCGAATTGTAACCTTCTTGAAGCTTTTAACCCGAAAATGGAAATTACAAGTTTTAGTCGATACAGAATTCACACTATCTTTAGTATAAATACGGAGGTAAAAACATTAATAAAAAATTAACGGTTATTCCAATCGACATGACAGTGATTTGCCTCGATTAAGCGTTGATTTTGTAACTAAATATCAGAATTGTAACGCTCTGGAAGACCATAACTCGTAAATGGAAATTGCAAGTTTTAGTCCCTACAGTTTTCACACAATCTTTAGTATAAATACGGAGGTGAAAAATTAACGGTTACTCCAATCGACTTACCAGTGATCTAAGTCGATTCATCCTTGATTTTGGAAATAAATATCCGAATTGTAACCTGCTTGAAGCTTTTAACCCGAAAATGGAAATTACAAGTTTTAATCGATACAGAATTCATACTATCTTTAGTATAAATACGGAGGTAAAAAAATTAATAAAAAATTAACGGTTATTCCAATCGACATGACAGTGATCTGCCTCGATTAAGCGTTGATTTTGTAACTAAATATCAGAATTGTAACGCTCTGGAAGACCATAACTCCTAAAGGAAATTGCAAGTTTTAGTCCCTACAGTTTTCACACAATCTTTAGTATAAATACAGAGGTAAAAAATTAACGGTTACTCCAATCGACTTGCCAGTGATCTAAGTCGATTCATCGTTGATTTTGGAAATAAATATCCGAATTGTAACCTTCTTGAAGCTTTTAACCCGAAAATGAAAATTACAAGTTTTAGTCGATACAGAATTCACACTATCTTTAGTATAAATACGGAGGTAAAAAAATTAATAAAAAATTAACGGTTTTTCCAATCGACATGACAGTAATTTGCCTCGATTAAGCGTTGATTTTGTAACTAAATATCAGAATTGTAACGCTCTGGAAGACCATAACTCGTAAATGGAAATTGCAAGTTTTAGTCCTTACAGTTTTCACACAAACTTTAGTATAAATACGGAGGTAAAAAATTAACGGTTACTCCAATCGACTTGCCAGTGATCTAAGTCGATTCATCGTTGACTTTGGAAATAAATATCCGAATTGTAACCTTTTTGAAGCTTTTAACCCGAAAATGGAAATTACAAGTTTTAGTGGATACAGAATTCACACTATCTTTAGTATAAATACGAAGGTAAAAAAAATAATAAAAAATTAACGGTTATTCCAATCGACATGACAGTGATCTGCCTCGATTAAGCGTTGATTTCGTAACTAAATATCAGAATTGTAACGCTCTGGAAGACCATAACTCGTAAATGGAAATTGCAAGTTTTAGTCGATACAGAATTCACACTATCTTTAGTATAAATACGGAGGTAAAAAATTAACGGTTACTCCAATCGACTTGCCAGTGATCTAAGTCGATTCATCGTTGATTTGGGAAATAAATATCCGAATTGTAACCTTCTTGAAGCTTTTAACCCGAAAATGGAAATTACAAGTTTTAGTCGATACAGAATTCACACTATCTTTAGTATAAATACGGAGGTAAAAAAATTAATAAAAAATTAACGGTTATTCCAATCGACATGACAGTGATTTGCCTCGATTAAGCGTTGATTTCGTAACTAAATATCAGAATTGTAACGCTCTGGAAGACCATAACTCGTAAATGGAAATTGCAAGTTTTAGTCGATACAGAATTCACACTATCTTTAGTATAAATACGGAGGTAAAAAATTAACGGTTACTCCAATCGACTTGCCAGTGATCTAAGTCGATTCATCGTTGATTTTGGAAATAAATGTCCGAATTGTAACCTTCTTGAAGCTTTTAACCCGAAAATGGAAATTACAAGTTTTAGTCGATACAGAATTCACACTATCTTTAGTTTTAGTATAAATACGGAGATAAAAAAATTAATAAAAAATTAACGGTTATTCCAATCGACATGACAGTGATTTGCCTCGATTAAGCGTTGATTTTGTAACTAAATATCAGAATTGTAACGCTCTGGAAGACCATAACTCGTAAATGGAAATTGCAAGTTTTAGTCCCTACAGTTTTCACACAATCTTTAGTATAAATACAGAGGTAAAAAAATTAACGGTTACTCCAATCGACTTGCCAGTGATCTAAGTCGATTCATCGTTGATTTTGGAAATAAATATCCGAATTGTAACCTTCTTGAAGCTTTTAACCCGAAAATGGAAATTACAAGTTTTAGTCGATACAGAATTCACACTATCTTTAGTATAAATACGGAGGTAAAAAAATTAATAAAAAATTTACGGTTATTCCAATCGACATGACAGTGATCTGCCTCGATTAAGCGTTGATTTTGTAACTAAATATCAGAATTGTAACGCTCTGGAAGACCATAACTCGTAAATGGAAATTGCAAGTTTTAGTCGATACAGAATTCACACTATCTTTAGTATAAATACGGAAGTAAAAAATTAACGGTTACTCCAATCGACTTGCCAGTGATCTAAGTCGATTCATCGTTGACTTTGGAAATAAATATCCGAATTGTAACCTTTTTGAAGCTTTTAACCCGAAAATGGAAATTACAAGTTTTAGTCGATACAGAATTCACACTATCTTTAGTATAAATACGGAGGTAAAAAAATTAATAAAAAATCAACGGTTATTCCAATCGACATGACAGTGATTTGCCTCGATTAAGCGTTGATTTTGTAACTAAATATCAGAATTGTAACGCTCTGGAAGACCATAACTCGTAAATGGAAATTGCAAGTTTTAGTCCCTACAGTTTTCACACAATCTTTAGTATAAATACGGAGGTGAAAAATTAACGGTTACTCCAATCGACTTACCAGTGATCTAAGTCGATTCATCCTTGATTTTGGAAATAAATATCCGAATTGTAACCTGCTTGAAGCTTTTAACCCGAAAATGGAAATTACAAGTTTTAATCGATACAGAATTCATACTATCTTTAGTATAAATACGGAGGTAAAAAAATTAATAAAAAATTAACGGTTATTCCAATCGACATGACAGTGATCTGCCTCGATTAAGCGTTGATTTCGTAACTAAATATCAGAATTGTAACGCTCTGGAAGACCATAACTCGTAAATGGAAATTGCAAGTTTTAGTCGATACAGAATTCACACTATCTTTAGTATAAATACGGAGGTAAAAAATTAACGGTTACTCCAATCGACTTGCCAGTGATCTAAGTCGATTCATCGTTGATTTTGGAAATAAATGTCCGAATTGTAACCTTCTTGAAGCTTTTAACCCGAAAATGGAAATTACAAGTTTTAGTCGATACAGAATTCACACTATCTTTAGTTTTAGTATAAATACGGAGGTAAAAAAATTAATAAAAAATTAACGGTTATTCCAATCGAGATGACAGTGATCTGCCTCGATTAAGCGTTGATTTTGTAACTAAATATCAGAATTGTAACGCTCTGAAAGACCATAACTCGTAAATGGAAATTGCAAGTTTTAGTCGGTACAGAATTCACACTATCTTTAGTTTTAGTATAAATACGGAGATAAAAAAATTAATAAAAAATTAACGGTTATTCCAATCGACATGACAGTGATCTGCCTCGATTAAGCGTTGATTTTGTAACTAAGTATCAGAATTGTAACGCTCTGGAATACCATAACTCGTAAATGGAAATTGCAAGTTTTAGTCCCTACAGTTTTCACACAATCTTTAGTATAAATACGGAGGTAAAAAATTAACGGTTACCCCAATCGACTTGCTAGTGATCTAAGTCGATTCATCGTTGATTTTGGAAATAAATATCCGAATTGTACCCTTCTTGAAGCTTTTAACCCGAAAATGGAAATTACAAGTTTTAGTCGATACACAATTCACACTATCTTTAGTATAAATACGGAGGTAAAAAAATTAATAAAAAATTAACGGTTATTCCAATCGACATGACAGTGATTTGCCTCGATTAAGCGTTGATTTTGTAACTAAATATCAGAATTGTAACGCTCTGGAAGACCATAACTCCTAAAGGAAATTGCAAGTTTTAGTCCCTACAGTTTTCACACAATCTTTAGTATAAATACGGAGGTAAAAAATTAACGGTTACTCCAATCGACTTGCCAGTGATCTAAGTCGATTCATCCTTGATTTTGTAAATAAATATCCGAATTGTAACCTTCTTGAAGCTTTTAATCCGAAAATGGAAATTACAAGTTTTAGTCGATACAGAATTCATACTATCTTTAGTATAAATTCGGAGGTAAAAAAATTAATAAAAAATTAACGGTTATTCCAATCGACATGACAGTGATCTGCCTCGATTAAGCGTTGATTTTGTAACTAAATATCAGAATTGTAACGCTCTGGAAGACCATAACTCGTAAATGGAAATTGCAAGTTTTAGTCCCTACAGTTTTCACACAATCTTTAGTATAAATACAGAGGTAAAAAAATTAACGGTTACTCCAATCGACTTGCCAGTGATCTAAGTCGATTCATCGTTGATTTTGGAAATAAATATCCGAATTGTAACCTTCTTGAAGCTTTTAACCCGAAAATGGAAATTACAAGTTTTAGTCGATACAGAATTCACACTATCTTTAGTATAAATACGGAGGTAAAAAAATTAATAAAAAATTTACGGTTATTCCAATCGACATGACAGTGATCTGCCTCGATTAAGCGTTGATTTTGTAACTAAATATCAGAATTGTAACGCTCTGGAAGACCATAACTCGTAAATAGAAATTGCAAGTTTTAGTCCCTACAGTTTTCACACAATCTTTAGTATAAATACGGAGGTAAAAAATTAACGGTTACTCCAATCGACTTGCCAGTGATCTAAGTCGATTCATCGTTGATTTTGGAAATAAATATCCGAATTGTAACCTTCTTGAAGCTTTTAACCCGAAAATGAAAATTACAAGTTTTAGTCGATACAGAATTCACACTATCTTTAGTATAAATACGGAGGTAAAAAAATTAATAAAAAATTAACGGTTATTCCAATCGACATGACAGTGATCTGCCTCGATTAAGCGTTGATTTTGTAACTAAATATCAGAATTGTAACGCTCTGGAAGACCATAACTCCTAAAGGAAATTGCAAGTTTTAGTCCCTACAGTTTTCACACAATCTTTAGTATAAATACAGAGGTAAAAAATTAACGGTTACTCCAATCGACTTGCCAGTGATCTAAGTCGATTCATCGTTGATTTTGGTAATAAATATCCGAATTGTAACCTTCTTGAAGCTTTTAACCCGAAAATGAAAATTACAAGTTTTAGTCGATACAGAATTCACACTATCTTTAGTATAAATACGGAGGTAAAAAAATTAATAAAAAATTAACGATTATTCCAATCGACATGACAGTGATCTGCCTCGATTAAGCGTTGATTTTGTAACTAAATATCAGAATTGTAACGCTCTGGAAGACCATAACTCCTAAAGGAAATTGCAAGTTTTAGTCCCTACAGTCTTCACACAATCTTTAGTATAAATACGGAGGTAAAAAATTAACGGTTACTCCAATCGACTTGCCAGTGATCTAAGTCGATTCATCCTTGATTTTGTAATAAAATATCCGAATTGTAACCTTCTTGAAGCTTTTAATCCGAAAATGGAAATTACAAGTTTTAGTCGATACAGAATTCATACTATCTTTAGTATAAATTCGGAGGTAAAAAAATTAATAAAAAATTAACGGTTATTCCAATCGACATGACAGTGATCTGCCTCGATTAAGCGTTGATTTTGTAACTAAATATCAGAATTGTAACGCTCTGGAAGACCATAACTCGTAAATGGAAATTGCAAGTTTTAGTCCCTACAGTTTTCAGACAATCTTTAGTATAAATACAGAGGTAAAAAAATTAACGGTTACTCCAATCGACTTGCCAGTGATCTAAGTCGATTCATTGTTGATTTTGGAAATAAATATCCGAATTGTAACCTTCTTGAAGCTTTTAACCCGAAAATGGAAATTACAAGTTTTAGTCGATACACAATTCACACTATCTTTAGTATAAATACGGAGGTAAAAAAATTAATAAAAAATTAACGGTTATTCCAATCGACATGACAGTGATCTGCCTCGATCAAGCGTTATTTTGTAACTAAATATCAGAATTGTAACGCTCTGGAAGACCATAACTCGTAAATGGAAATTGCAAGTTTTAGTCGATACAGAATTCACACTATCTTTAGTATAAATACGGAGGTAAAAAAATTAATAAAAAATTAACGGTCATTCCAATCGACATGACAGTGATCTGCCTCGATTAAGCGTTGATTTTGTAACTAAATATCAGAATTGTAACGCTCTGGAAGACCATAACTCGTAAATGGAAATTGCAAGTTTTAGTCCCTACAGTTTTCACACAATCTTTAGTATAAATACGGAGGTAAAGAATTAACGGTTACTCCAATCGACTTGCCAGTGATCTAAGTCGATTCATCGTTGATTTTGGAAATAGATATCCGAATTGTAATTTATAGGTCAATTTTTTAAAAAAATTTTGTTGTCTTGAATGAAAACGGAGATCCCAAAAAATTTTGTTAATTAACTATTGCCTAACTTATTGAAAAAATGAAGTTAAATCGATTTTTCCAACATGATCTCATTTCACCATGATTTATTCAAATTTTTAAATTAATATTTAATACTATAAAAAAATTATTCTGTGACGTACTCTCTTCACCGTTACGACTACGCGGACCCCTATTTTTAGCATTAAATAGAACGGGTGTTTATAGTTTTTGTTTTATTGTCAAAGAAATAATTAAACCCCTTATTTTTTTTAGTTTTTTGTTAATAACAATTGTAATTTTTATTTGCGGAACAAACAAAAAAAAAACGTCTGTCTCAGAATAAAATCCTGAATCAAATGACCTTTTTTTCTCATCTTTTCAACTTCTTGACTAGACTAGTGATATTTGGACCAAACCAGGAAGTTATTCTAATCTTTTTTCTCGACCGCTGCAGGTCCACTACATTATGAAATAAAACGATAAACAAGCAACGACGTCGCAAAACTAGAGCCCCGAATTACGACGGTCCAAACCGGGCGGGGTCTGGGCTCCGGGCACTGTTTAGCGCATAACCGGAGAGTTCCGGGTGCACGTAACAGTATCAACACGATTAAGATTTTTGAACAGCTCCACGGCGGCGATCGCACTCTGGATGAACAGCTAGAGTAGAATATCCGATCGATAAAATTTAATAAAACTGTCAAGTACGTGTTAACTGCTGCAGAACCATTAGCTTGAGTAAATAGGTTTTGCATAATGCCGGACCAGACCGATCGGTTCGAAATCGTCACGACAAGCATTTCGCATCAAAAATTAATTAAAATAAGCAAGCCGCCCGACAACCAAGTCTTGTTATCATCAGGGAAATTGCGAAGAGGGCCTTCGTAGGCTCTTGATCCTCGGGAGGTGGAAATTAGCCCGGTTAAGTGCGGCTGTAAAAAGAAACGTATAAAAGTTGAGCACCTACACAATACTCGTTTCCAGGTTAATTGCTTTCAGCTGCGATTAGTCCATTTATAGGGGTAAAAAGTGCAAATGTAGAGATTTTCCTTAACCGAGCAATCTCCGAGTTAATTGATCTATTCCGGGCCTACCCTAAACCCTGGAGTGTGTAATTTGTTCCTTATAGCGCCCCAATAACCTACAAATCACCTCAGAGGCTTCCTCTGCTCCTCCAAGTTCAATATAGTTTGCCCCTCAGGCTGCACCGCAATTGGCTTCTTGTCGCCCTTAATATATTAGCGAGGCGACGTAATGACGGAATGGGGGTAGAAACATTGCCGCGAAGAGACGGATTTACTATTATTTATTAACACAAAGAAAACCAAAAGTGTCAAAAACACAAAATAAATTTACACAATTCAAAGAACACGAAACAGACTAAATAGACGATAAAAGAACCTAAAGAAAAGAAAAATCCACAGAATCCAAAGAGTCAACGAATCTAAAGGCTGCAATCAGTATAAAAAAAAACACAAAATACACAAAGCACTAGATATAGAACAATCCAAGACATCCTAAGAATACACAGGATACGCGGAATATAAAAAATATGTACATAAAGACTCCAACGGGGATCTTTTCTAAAGCCTTTAAGGAACACCACCAAGAAGGGAAAAGAATTCCAAAATTTTAGTTTAACAGTTATCAGGGTTTGTCTGTTAACTTTTAACAAGAACAATTACCGTATTTAACAAATGCATTGTGAATTGAAAAATAGAGGTAATTTTTTTTTTTACCGACGGATTATTGTTTATTGATATGTCCAGATGATACCAATTTTTTTTTGTTATTTAATATTAATGTTTACTCGGTTAAAATAATTTTTTTGTTCAGCTGGACAATTCCTGGAGGTAGGATTAAGGATCTTTTTTCAAATTTCGGATATCTCAAATAATTTTTGAAATATTGGTGCAATTACGAATCGAATTATAATTTTTGGTGTCTCTTAACTCGATTTTCTGAAAAAGGGACTTGTGAACCAGACTAAATTGTTGAGATAAATGATATAAATAACATAAAGGACTTTAATATTACACAATATGCCAATTCATTTCTGAAATTGACAAATAAAATAAATGTTTGTTGTTTACTAATGCTTTTATGTCTCCCGAACATTAATTTATGTTTAAAATTATTGACGTCACTGATGTAAAGCCTGTATGTGATAGACTAACTACGCATACAATAATTATGAACCATTTATACCACAATGTGCAAACTATGAATAAATTTATTTCTCGTATTATACTTATAATTGGACTTAAATTAGCTCCATTGCGGCCGACGTCAAACCGCGTTCCATTAGTTTCCACTTTACGTATAGTGTTGGTCTTTCGAAAGCAAAATATTTATTTGACATTCAAATTCCCGGGTCGCGTTGAAGCTGGGACTTTTTGTATCCGGCTCGAGGGACCAAACCGCCCGCCCCGTTTTAATAATTAAATCCCGGCAACTGCATTTATATTCGTATCTCTCCCAATTATTTTTCAGCAACTTCGGCCGGCAATCAATAAAAGATCAAATGTGCAAACTCTGCAAAAATGCCCCGCCGCAGATGAAGCAATTAAAACGCTCTGATCATTAATCATATTTCCCGAAACGCGAAACCCAATACCAATATTCATTCAATCAGTGAAAAGCATCGCACGAAAAACTCAACAGAAGTTCTTTGATCGGCGTGCGGAACTGCAAGTCTGGTTTTCATCATCCGGATCATTAAGAAGAAGGGCTTCTCGGCTCCTTCCCATCCACTTTATTGGCTCGCCGCTGCTTCAGAGGACAACGCTTTGATTTACGTACGAACGAACGAAACGGCCTCCGCTTAATAATACAAAGGATGTTTACTGCACGAGCCATTACCACTCGCTGCAAACGGTAATAGTTTAATTGCTTCAATTATTAATAACCACACACGAGTTGCGACGATAATTACGTTCGGTTTTAATTAAATTACATTGTTTGTCGGTGTGGAACACGATGGACAAATTTGCAAGTTTGTAACATCAATCTGTTGTCATAACAGCGCCCCGAAAACCGTTATTGTGTTTTTGATAAATCGCGTTCAATGCGCGAACGTTAATTAAAAGTATTTCGGCAAACACGTGAGTTTCCGATAGAACTTGTTATTGATGGCAGCGGCGATTTTTCGGACGAGCGCGGCCATTGTCTAAACACAATAAATAAAAATTAATTGATATCGTGATACAGAACCCGCTTCGTGACCCATGCTGGTGACCGGATTTTTCTAGAAGTGTGCCTGCTTTTTTTTAGGCAAGTAATGCACATGATGGATCAATCACACAATTGTACAATGTATAAGAATTCTGGCCTTCCACAGGAAAGCATCTTTGCTTCTTTCTTATTTTTATCATATACAGGGTGTCCCAACTAAAATTTGTACCCCCCAACAATTCCAATTTCGAAAGACTCAGAAGAAAACGCTCGAACAGGTCAAATTTGTTAACAAGAGGGACCAAATTCTACCAAACTTTCAAGTCTTAGATCCCACCCCTTGAGCCAGGGGAGCCACCCCCTTAAAAAATTTAAACGGCATGGGGGGTCGTGTAATACATCATTTTAAAGCTTATTCAATTCTCTATTCAGACCTACATTTATCGATTCCTTTCTACAAAAGAAAAACATGAAATGATATTTTCCAAATCTACATAAAATACTCAACTAAAATTGCTACCCCCCAACCATTTCAATTTCGAAACACTTAGAACAAAACACTCGAACAGGTCAATTAATTGACCTGTTCGAGCGTTTTCTTCTGAGTCTTTCGAAATTGGAATTTTGGGGGGGTACAAATTTTAGTTGGGAGACCCGATATGTACATCCGATTTCTCAAATGCAAATTGCAATAACGTGTATTAGATTACGAAATTCCTGAAAGAACCTTTGCTTCGTTACCTCCAAAACCAACTAAACCTTATACCTGGTTTGACAATGGTTCTAATTACAGATTATTTGTATTTGGTGGGCGATCTTCGGCGTTTGAAAAAAAATAGCATATTCTATATGGAGAAAAAGTGACTTGAAGCAATTTGAAAGCACTTGAAATGTCTTGAAAGGATTTCAAAGACTTGGGGCGACTTGAAAAGACACGAAATGTTTTGAAAACAACTGAAGATTTGAAAAGATTTGGAATGACTTGAAAATATTTTGAAGGGACTGAAAGCGACTTGAAGAAACTGGAAACGACTTGAAATGTTTTTAAAAGTCTTAAAGCGACCTGAGAAGATATGAAATAGCTTGAAGGGATTGCAAGCATTGGAAGCAATTTGAAAAGACTTGAAGCCACTTGGGAAGACTTCGAATATTTTGAAGGGACTGGAAGCGACTTGAAAAAACTTAAAATGTCCTGAAGCAACTTGAGGAAACTTGAAACGAAATCAAGGACCTTGGAATATTTTGAAACAAGCTGAAAGACTTGAAGCGACTTGAAACGACATGAAATGCTTCAAAGGGACTTGAGGCAACTTGAAATGTTTAAAGAGTCTTGGAGCAATCTGGGAAGATTTCAAATAATATCTTGAAGAGACTGGAAGCGACATGAAAAGACTTGAAGAGCCTTGAAGCGACGTGGGAAGATTTGAAATGTTTTGGATGGAATTGAAACGAATTGAAAAGACTTGAGATATTTTGAAGAAACTTGAGCTGCTTGAAATGTTTTGCAAGAAATTGAAGCGACTTGAAAAGTCTTAAAATGGTTTGAAGAGTGTTGAAACGACTTGAAGAGAGATGAAGAGACTTTGAGAAACTTGAAACGACTGGAAAAGAGTTTAAATGTTTTGAAGCGAATTGAAAAGTCTTGAAATATCTTGAAGAGTCTTGAAGCGACCTGCAAAGGTTCGATATATTTTGAAGGGATTGGAAGCGGCTTGAGGCGACTTGAAATGTTTTAAAAGATACTTAAATAGTCTTGGAGCGATCTGAGAAAAGCTCAAATGATATCTTGAAAGGACTGGAAGCCACTTGAAAACACTTGAAATACATACCTTGAAGCGACTTGAAAGGAATTTAAATGTTTTGAAACGACTTAAAGCGAATTGAAAAAACTTGAGATGTTCTGAAGGGACTTGAGGTAACCTGAAATGTTTTGAAGGGGATTGAAGCGACTTAAAAAGTCTTAAAATGTCTTGAAAAGTCTGGGAAGACTTCAAATATTTTGAAGGGACGGGAATGCTACTTGAAAAAACTTGAAATGTCCTTTACGACTTGAAGAGAGATGAAGTGGCTTGAAAAAACTTGAAA
This sequence comes from Diaperis boleti, assembly GCA_963583935.1. Classification (NCBI taxonomy): domain Eukaryota; kingdom Metazoa; phylum Arthropoda; class Insecta; order Coleoptera; family Tenebrionidae; genus Diaperis; species Diaperis boleti. The sequence continues at coordinate 51,343,620 of OY757247.1, read as the reverse complement.
CGACCGTAAAGAACTTGAAATGTTTTGAATCGACTAGAAAGACTTGAAGCGAATTGAAATATTTTGAAGGGACTTGAGGCAACTCCAATTGTTTTGAAAGGACTGAAAGCGACCTGAAGAGAGATAAAGCGACTTGAAGAAAATTGAAAAGATTTTGAAGCGACATGAAATGTATTGAAGAGCCTTAAAGCGAACTGGGAATATATGAAATATCTTGAAGAGACTGAAAGCGACTTGAAAAAACTTAAAATGCCCTGAAGCAACTTGAATCAAAATGAAGGAACTTAAAATATTTTGAAACCACTTGAAATACCTTGAAGCGACTTGAAAGGATTTGAAGCGACCTGGGAATATGAGGCGATATGAAATATTTTGAAAGGTGTTAAAACGTCTTGAAGAAACTTGAAACGATTTAAAAGGACTTGATGAAATGTCTTGAAGCGACGTGATATATGTTACAAGGACTTGAAGCGACTTGAAAATATTTGGAGCGAATTGAAACGACATGAAATATTTTTAAGAGACTTGGGGCGACTTGAAAAGTTTTGAAAGGAATTGAAGAGACTTGATATGACTTGAAGGTTCTTAAAGCGACCTGGGAAGACCTCAAATATTTTGAAGGGTCTCGAAGCGACTTGAATAGACTTGAAATACCTTAAAGAGTTTTGAAGCGACCTGTAAAGATTCGATATATCTTGAAGGGATTGGAAGCGGCTTGAGGTGACTTGAAATGTTTTAAGAGATACTTGAGCAGTCGTGGAGCGGAGCGATCTGAGAAGAGATCAAATAATATCTTGAAAGGACTGGAAGCCACTCGAAAAAACTTGAAATACCTTGAAGCGACTTGAAAGGACTTGAAATGTTTTGACAGGACTTGAAGCAAATTGAAAAAACTTGAGATGTTCTGAAGGGACTTGAGGTGACCTGAAATGTTTTGAAGGGTATTGAAGCGACCTAAAAAGTCTTAAAATGTCTTGAAGAGTCTGGGAAGACTTCAAATATTTTGAAGGGACGGGAATGCTACTCGAAAAAACTTGAAATGTCCTTTACGACTTGAAGAGAGATGAAGTGGCTTGAAAAAACTTGAAACGACTGGAAAGAACTTGAAATGTTTTGAAACGACTGGAAAGACTTGAAGCAAATTGAAATATTTTGAAGGGACTTGAGGCAAATCGAAATGTTTTGAAAGACTTGAAAGGACTTGAAAATATTTTCAAAGGACTGAAAGTGAGTTGAAGAGAGATAAAGCGACTTGAAGAAACTTGAAAAAAATTTGAAGCGACTTGAAATGTATTGAAGAGCCTTAAAGCGACCTGGGAATATATGAAATATCTTGAAGGGACTGGAAGCGACTTGAACAAACTTAAAATGCCCTGAAGCAACTTGAATCAAAATGAAGGAACTTAAAATATTTTGAAACCACTTGAAATACCTTGAAGCGACTTGAAAGGATTTGAAGCGACCTGGGAATATGAGGCGATATGAAATATTTTGAAAGGTGTTGAAACGTCTTGAAGAAACTTGAAACGATTTAAAAGGACTTGATGAAATGTCTTGAAGCGACGTGATATATGTTACAAGGACTTGAAGCGACTTGAAAAGATTTGGAGCGAATTGAAACATGAAATATTTTTAAGAGACTTGGGGCGACTTGAAAAGTTTTGAAAGGAATTGAAGAGACTTGATATGACTTGAAGGTTCTTAAAGCGACCTGGGAAGACCTCAAATATTTTGAAGGGTCTCGAAGCGACTTGAAAAGACTTGAAATACCTTAAAGAGTTTTGAAGCGACCTGTAAAGATTCGATATATCTTGAAGGGATTGGAAGCGGCTTGAGGCGACTTGAAATGTTTTAAGAGATACTTGAGCAGTCTTGGAGCGGAGCGATCTGAGAAGAGATCAAATAATATCTTGAAAGGACTGGAAGCCACTCGAAAAAACTTGAAATACCTTGAAGCGACTTGAAAGGACTTGAAATGTTTTGACAGGACTTGAAGCAAATTGAAAAAACTTGAGATGTTCTGAAGGGACTTGAGGTGACCTTAAATGTTTTGAATGGGATTGAAGCGACTTAAAAAGTCTTAAAATATCTTGAAGAGTCTGGGAAGACTTCAAATATTTTGAAGGGACGGGAATGCTACTCGAAAAAACTTGAAATGTCCTTTACGACTTGAAGAGAGATGAAGTGGCTTGAAAAAACTTGAAACGACTGGAAAGAACTTGAAATGTTTTGAAACGACTGGAAAGACTTGAAGCAAATTGAAATATTTTGAAGGGACTTGAGGCAAATCGAAATGTTTTGAAAGACTTGAAAGGACTTGAAAATATTTTCAAAGGACTGAAAGTGAGTTGAAGAGAGATAAAGCGACTTGAAGAAACTTGAAAAAAATTTGAAGCGACTTGAAATGTATTGAAGAGCCTTAAAGCGACCTGGGAATATATGAAATATCTTGAAGGGACTGGAAGCGACTTGAACAAACTTAAAATGCCCTGAAGCAACTTGAATCAAAATGAAGGAACTTAAAATATTTTGAAACCACTTGAAATACCTTGAAGCGACTTGAAAGGATTTGAAGCGACCTGGGAATATGAGGCGATATGAAATATTTTGAAAGGTGTTGAAACGTCTTGAAGAAACTTGAAACGATTTAAAAGGACTTGATGAAATGTCTTGAAGCGACGTGATATATGTTACAAGGACTTGAAGCGACTTGAAAAGATTTGGAGCGAATTGAAACATGAAATATTTTTAAGAGACTTGGGGCGACTTGAAAAGTTTTGAAAGGAATTGAAGAGACTTGATATGACTTGAAGGTTCTTAAAGCGACCTGGGAAGACCTCAAATATTTTGAAGGGTCTCGAAGCGACTTGAAAAGACTTGAAATACCTTAAAGAGTTTTGAAGCGACCTGTAAAGATTCGATATATCTTGAAGGGATTGGAAGCGGCTTGAGGCGACTTGAAATGTTTTAAGAGATACTTGAGCAGTCTTCGAGCGGAGCGATCTGAGAAGAGATCAAATAATATCTTGAAAGGACTGGAAGCCACTCGAAAAAACTTGAAATACCTTGAAGCGACTTGAAAGGACTTGAAATGTTTTGACAGGACTTGAAGCAAATTGAAAAAACTTGAGATGTTCTGAAGGGACTTGAGGTGACCTGAAATGTATTGAAGGGTATTGAAGCGACCTAAAAAGTCTTAAAATGTCTTGAAGAGTCTGGGAAGACTTCAAATATTTTGAAGGGACGGGAATACTACTTGAAAAGACTTGAAATGTCCTTTACGACTTGAAGAAAGATGAAGTGGCTTGAAAAAACTTGAAACAACTGGAAAGACTTGAAGCAAATTGAAATATTTTGAAGGGACTTGAGGCAACTCGAAATGTTTTGAAAGACTTGAAAGGACTTGAAAATATTTTGAAAGGACTGAAAGCGACCTGAAGAGAGATAAAGCGACTTCAAGAAACTTGAAAAATTTTTGAAGCGACTTGAAATGTATTGAAGAGCCTTAAAGCGACCTGGGAATATATGAAATATCTTGAAGGGACTGGAAGCGACTTGAAAAAACTTAGAATGTCCTGAAGCAACTTGAATCGAAATGAAGGAACTTAAAATATTTTGAAACTACTTGAAATACCTTGAAGCAACTTGAAAGGATTTGAAAAGTCTTGAAACGACTTAGAAGACTTGAAGCGAATTGAAAAGACCTAAAAAGTCTTGAATCGACCTGGAAAAATTTGATATTTCTTGAAGAGTCTTGAAACGACTTGAAAGAGATGAAGCGACTTTAGAAGCTTGAAACGACTGGAAACGACTTGAAATGTTTTGAAACGACTTGAAAGACTTGAAGCAAATTGAAGAAACTTGAAATGTTTTGAAGGGACTTGAGCTAACTTGAAATATTTTGAAAAGACTTGGGGCGACTTGAAAAGTTTTGAAAGGAATTGAAGAAACTTGAATGTCTTGAAGAATCTTAAAACGACCTAGGAAGACTTCAAGTATTTTGAAAGGACTGAAAACGACTTAAAAAGATTTGAAGAGCCTTGAAACGACTCGAAGAGAGATAAAGAGACTTTGAGAAAGCGAATTGAAAAAACTTGAAATATTTTGAAGGGACTTGAGGCGATATGAAGTATTTTGAAAAGTCTTAACGCGACTTGAAGAAACTTGAAGCAATTTAAAAGGACTTGAAATGTGTTGAAGCTACGTGAAGTATGTTAAAAGGACTTGAAGCGACTTGAAAAGATTTAGAACGAATTGAAAAAACATGAAATGTTTTGAAGAGACTTGGGGCGACTTGATACGTTTTGAAAGGAATTGAAGAGACTTGAAAAGACTTGAAATGTCTTGAAGAATCTTAAAGCGACAAGGAAGACTTCAAATATTTTGATGAGAGTGGAAGCGACTTGATTGAAAAGACTTGAATAGTCGTGAAGCGACCTGGGAAGATATGAAATATCTTGAAGGGATTGGAAGCATTGGAAACGATTTGAAAAACTTAAACGTAAACAAGTCTGCCGTATTAACTCCACTACATCTAGGCTAGTGTCTAATCTGCGTGACGTCAAAAGTGGTGTCCCGCAGGGTTCTGTTCTCGGACCCCTCTTATTCTCAATATTTATAGCCGATATCCAGTTTGTTCCAAAAAATTGCAAGTTGCACTTGTTCGCTGATGATATTCAACTTTACTACAGTTTTAGGCCGCATGATAACCTGCGAGCTCAGCAAGTAATTAACGATGATCTTAACAAAATCTTTAAATGGACCCTTAGCAACTCGCTAATAATAAATACCAAAAAAACCAAAAACATCGTGCTTGGCACAGCAAACAATTTGATAAATCTGGATCACTCACTATGTATCAACAATGACGTAATTGTCAGCGAACAGGCAGTTAGGAATCTTGGAGTAACTTTTGATAGCCGTTTAAATTTTTCGACTCATGTATCGAATCTCTGCAGACAAGGTTTTCTTAAACTCAAGCGATTATATCCTTTAAAAACGTTCCTAAATCAAGACATAAAGTTATTGCTGATCAACTCTTTGGTATTGTCAACGTTCAATTATTGTGATCAGGTGTACGGACCCTGTCTATCTAATGAGGATAAACTTAAGTTGCAAAAAATCCAAAACATGTGTATAAGGTTCGTTACATTCATACCTCGATTTGACCACGTAACCCCTTATTTAAGGTCTCTAAACCAACTAAAATTAAATGAACGTCGTTTTGTCCACTATGTTGGATTTGTGAAAAGAATAATCAATAATCAATTTCCTGACTATTTGTTTACTGAGCTAATTAAGCGCTCTGATGCACATCCAAAAATATTGAGACACGTAGATCATCAATTTACGATCCCTCTGCATAAAACAGCTGCATTCCAGTCATCATTTTCATACATTGTTCCTTATATTCTAAATCGTCTCTCGGTCAGTCTGGACCTTTCTAGCACTACAATAAAAAATCAGTTGAAGACTGATATATTGAACAATGTACCCTTCAAAGTCGATATAAACAAATTTTAAATTTTTTACTTGTGTTATGTATTATGTAGGTATCATTGTTTTATTATGTGTACTAATTCTTATTTTTATTCTTATTAGGTTAGAGTTTTTATAAATCAGTTTTCTGTACTTTTAACCTTTTGTATGTGTACTGCACTACAATAAACGCTATTATTATTATTATTATTATTATTAAAATATCCTGAAACAATTTAAGGAAACTTGAAAAGAAATTAAGGAACTTGAAATATTTTGAAACTACCTGAAAGACTTGAGGCGACTTGAAACGACACGAAATGTTTCTAAAGGACTTGAGGCGACTTGAAATTTTTGAACACATACTTGAACAGTCTGGAAGGGACTGGAACCCAGTTGAAAAGACTTGAAATATCTTGAAGCGACTTGAAAAAACTTAAAATACCTTGAATCGATTTGAAAAAATTTGAAAAGTTTTGAAACGACTGAAAGACTTAAAGAGAATTGAAAAAAAAATTAAATATTTTGGAGGGACTTGAAGCGACTTGAAGAAACTTGAAGCTATTTAAAAGGACTTAAAATGTCTTGAACAGACGTGACATATGTTAAAAGGACTTGAAGCGATTTGAGAAAATTTAGAGTGAATTGAAACGACATGAAATGTTTTGAAGAGACTTGGGGCGACTTGAAAAGTTTTGGAAGCAATTGAAGAGACTTGAAATGTCTTGAAGAATCTTAAACCGATCTAGGAAGACTTCAAATATTTTGAAGGGATTTTGAATCGACTTGAAAAGACCTGAAGAGTCTTGAAGCGACCTGGTAAGATTTGAAATATTTTGGATTGAATTGAAGCTACTTGAAAAGACTTGAAATGTCTTTAATCGACCTGGGTAGATTTGATATATCTTGAAGAGTCTTGAAACGACTTTAAAGAGATGAACCGACTTTAGAAGCTTGAAACGACTTGAAATGTTTTGAAATGACTTGGAAGACTTAAAGCAAATTGAAGAAACTTGAGATGTTTTGAAGGGACTTGACCTGACTTGAAATATTTTGAAGGGACTGAAAGCGACTTAAAAAGACTTGAGAAGTCTTGAAGCAACGTTGAAAGATTCGAAATGTTTTGGATGGAATTGAAAGGATTTGAAAATACTTGAAATGTTTTGAATCTACCTAGAAAGCTTTGATATATTTTGAAGGGATTAGAAGCGAGTTGAAAAAACTTGAAATGTATGGAAAATTTTTGGAAGAGTCGTGCAGCGATCTGAGAACATCTAAAATAATATCTTTAAAGGACTGGAAGCCACTGGAAAGAGTTTGAAAGGATTTGAAAATGTCTTGAAACGACTTGAAAGACTTTAAGCGAACTAAAAAAACTTGAAATGTTTTAAAGGGAATTGAAAGCGATTTAAAAAGTCTTTACAATGTCTTGAAGAGTCTGGGAAGATTTCAGATATTTTGAAGGGACGGGAAGCTTCTTGAAAAGACTTGAAATGACTTTTAGAGGCTTGAAGAGAGATGAAGTGGATTGAAAAAACTTGAAACGACTTGAAAGGACTTTAAAGCGATTTGAAATGTTTTGAAGAGTCTTAAAGCGACCTGGGAAGATATGAAATATCTTGAAGGTATTGGAAGCATTGGAAGCTATTTGAAAGGAATTGAAGCAACCTGGGAACACTTCAAATATCTTGAAGGGACTGGAAGCGACTTGAAAAACTTAAAATGTCCTGAAGCAACTTGAGGAAGCTTGAAACGAAATGAAGAAACTTGAAATACTATGTTAAAAGGACTTGAAGCGACTTAAAAAGATTTAGAGCGAATTGAAACGACATGAAATGTTTTCAAGAGGCTTGGGGCGACTTGAAAAGTTTTGAAAAGAATTGAAGAGACTTGAAAATACTTGAAATGTCTTGAAGAATCTTAAAGCGACCTGGGAAGACTTCAAATATTTTGAAGGGGCGGAAAGCTAGTTGAAAAGACTTGAAATGTCCTTTGGCGACTTGAAAAGAGATGATGTGGCTTGAATAAACTTCAAACGACTGGAAAGAACTTGAAATGTTTTGAAACGACTTGAAAGACTTGAAGCGAATTGAAATATTTTGAATCGACTTGAGGAAACTCGAAATGTTTTGAAAGCACTTGAATATTTGAAAAGACTTGAAATGACTTGAATGTTTTAAAGGGACTGAAAGCGACTTGAAGAGAGATAAAGCGACTGGAAGAAACTTGAAAAGATTTTGAACCGAATTGAAATGTATTGAAGAGTGTTAAAGCGACCTGGGAAGACTTCAAATATCTTGAAGGGACTGGAAGCGACTTGCAAAAACTTAAAATGTCTTGAAGCAACTTGAATTGAAATGAAGAAACTTGAAATATTTTGAAACTACTTGAAAGACTTGAAACGAGATGAAATGTTTCGAAAGGACTTGAGCCGACTTGAAGTGTTTGAAGAAATACTTGAAAAGTCTTGGAGCGATCTGAGAAGATTTCAAATATTATCTTGATGGGACTGGAAGCCACTTGAACATCGAATCGAAAAGACTTGAGATGTTTTGAAAGAACTTGAGGTGACCTGAGATGTTTTGCATAAAATTGAAGCGACTTGAAAAGTCTTGAAATGTCTTGAAGTATCTTGAAACGACTTGAAGATGGAGAAGCGATTTGAAGAAACTTGAAACGAAATGAAAAAACTTGAAATATCTTGAAACTACTTGAAAGACTTAAACTTGAAATGTTTGAAGAAATACTTGAAAACTCTTGGAACGATCTGAGATTTCAAATAATATCTTGAAGGGACTGGAAGCCACTCGAAAAGATTTGAAATACCTTGAAGGATTTGAAAAGACTTGAAACGGCTTAAAAGACAACAGAAATGTTTTGAAGAGTTTTGAAACAACTTGAAGAGAGATTAAGGGACTTGAAACTTGAAACGACTGGAAAAAACTTGAAATATTTTTAAACGACTTGAAGGACTTGTAACGAATTAATTGAAAAGAATTGAAATATTTTGAAGGTACTTGAGACGACTTGAAATATTTTGAAAGGACTTGAAGCGACTTGAAACGATTTGAAACGACTTGAAATGTCGTAAAGCGACGTGAAATATTCGCGTTCGCATAACCGCGATAATAGTAGATTGTTTTATTAGGAGTAAAAGTGGGACTTTTCGTGGCTCGTCTGTAGATGCCGGCCTTGCGCGCTCGACCATCAAACCTTCAGACTTGCCATGAAAAGTCCCACTTTTACTCCCAATAAAACAATCTACTATTATCGCGGTTATGCGAACGCCACCAAGAACTTTAGTAGTTACTACTTTAAGTACATATTTTACTGTTCGAGTTTCTCACTGTGACTAGATCCAAATCTCAGGACATCTCACCAAGGGGGGAGGGGAGTCAAAAAATCGCCAAAATCCAATAAATAGAAATCCCCAATAAATTAGAGAAAAACACGTTATTGTGTTTTTGATAAATTATTACCTTCAATACGTATATTAAATTTAGTGAAATACACCAAACACGTGCGGGTCGGATGAAATTTATTATTGATGGCGACGGGGAAGGAAGTGGCGATTTTTCAGACGAGCGCGGCTATTGTTCGGGTCCAGTTTAAACGAATCTCGACGAAACACGTCGCTTTTTGTCGAATAAATATTATTTGAAGGCGGAAACGTGGAGGTTTTAATCCTTAATGCAACGTATTTCTCTTGCTCCAACATAATCACTTTTCGTGATGGAGGAAACGCTTTTATGAGTCACGTGTGGAGGAAGCGCAAAAAGTGGTTGCTGAAAATAGAACCGAAATTTCCGATAGCGCTGCCACCATTTTCGTCTTCACATAAATTTGCACCATCGAGCTTTACATTTTTACATAATCAACCGTTGTAACTCCAATTAAACTTTTCTTAATTCCGACAAAGAATAACAATCATCCTAATCCTAGGCTGACAGAATCACTTCCGAACCGAAGCTTCCGCAGCCGAAACTTATCTCATTTAAAAGAGATTCCTCGCGTTGATAGGCCCGATAAGAACTTTTTTCATTTACTTTCTTATCATGTCATGATATTTCCCGTCGCTTTTTACAAATGACTGCTTTATTATCGCGGTATCGGAAGACAAAAGCGGGAAAATTTTCCTTTATACATTTTTAAGGACATCTGCTTTTTGCATCGATCCCATCGAAGAGATTTTGATGAAACTCGAATTTGTTATTCAAACTCCATTAAAAATTGATTGAATCCGTCTAGTCGTGAAACGTATGCGCATTTGCATATTGATATTTCTGCAGGAGCTGATTCGAAATGATGGCGGAGGCGTTTGAGATTTTTTTGTGTTAGGAATACATATTACACTTCTTATTGGCCAGGTTTAGGTATAAAAACTGATAAATAAAAAATAATTAAAGATCCATCTTGAAGAGTAACTAATACATTTAATTGAACGCGCCCTGGTCTATAGCCAAGCGAGCTTGCAAGCGAGGCTAATTAAAGGGCAAGTCCAATAAAACGCATTATCATGGAGTTTGTTTTCACAGAAGTTCACAGAAAACTCGTAAGTCTACCAAAGTACCAAAATTTATCAGTTTCAATCACCAATTATATCTGTGGTCCATTTTTGAAAAGTGCCAAAATTTTGGACCCCGAATTTTTTTTTTTCGAATCATCGAGTTTGGTCTCGTTTTATACATTTTCGAACCACGTGAATTCATCCCCGTTGTCTGTTTTCCCGTATCTTTTTCCGTTTGAAAATTAGAAAATTACCGGACTGTTGACCCAATCTAAATGAAAAAAGGCCGTCTCCCGCAACTCCCGAACCCCGAGCACGTCTCCGGCTCACCGCGATTTTTCCATTTCAATTTCTAATGCAAATGCAGTTACAAACTCCATTACAGGTGGCCGAAAATTTAATTATCGCCAGTGTTCTACAATCCAACTTCGGGCGAGCCGCACGTAATGAAAAAGTTTCCGGAGCAAGAAGTTTCTAAAATATTATTTGTCATATCCTCGAGTCGAGTGGTGTAAGTTTTAATGGCCTCACGGGTCGGGCGGAAGAGAGTGTGTGTTACAATGCCGGCACGGAGATGTGCATTACGGTGAGTTGACCGGTGCTGATTCGTCCGAAATTAGAACTTTGGACGTAATTGGGGCTTTTCGGCAGGGACTTATGCACTGCTTGCTCATAATCGGGTTATTTCGTTAGTTATGCAGTTGTAATTCCCATGTTGGGGGAGTCGATCGATAGTTGTCCTGGGGGGCTGTGGGAACTTGTGGGGATTACAGAGATGGGTGAATTAACGGCTGGAAATTTACCTTCAACTACGCAGCAATCCAATTTTGGTCTTAAAATCCTCACAAACGGGAAATACTAATGTCATTCTCGGGACGCTTTCAAATGCACCAATAGGACGACTGGAAGATGGCCGCGAAAATTTAAATTCCCACTGCAGGGACTACCTGGAATTGCCAATTAGGGTGTCCAACTGGACTTCTAAGACTACATAGCAAGAGCATCGGCAGTAAAAACTAAAATTGGCGAAAGCAAAACTGAGAAATCAGTCGGTGCACTCGCAGGAAAACCAATAACTGCCGCAGCCGCATCTGGCTGTATCCAGAACGGTCCCGGATCCAATCTAAAGTTGCATTTAAACACTTTTCCGGCTACGTGTGCTGGATGTAAGTATATGAAAAGTCCCGCTCTAATTTTACTCTTTTTTTAAACTTTCCTGCTTATAAACGAACCCTAATAAAACGGCCAATGAAACTTCGGAACGTAGTTGTTTCCCGAAAAACTCATTACCGCGTACACTGCAGTGCTCAAGTGGAACCGGAAATTGGGCCATAACTTCTTGCTGATGTCGGCGTTCGATTCGAAAAGTTACAAAGTCGGTAGGTGGTTGCCTACATGATATTAACTGGTTCTCGGTTTGAGGTGTCGCTTTTCCTGCTGCTTCCTGCTTTCCTGCGCTTGTATGATAATAATAATAAGTGGCAGAACAAAATACTCATAAAACTCGCTAGTGGGTAATGACCCGTTTATTCAACACTAAATTTACACTAATGTACAACTGTATAGAGAAAGATTATTAGGAGAATGTAGCTCCGTCTTATTCGAGTTCTTATTATCTAGTGAGTGTGGAGCGGCTGCAGCCACCCCAATGGTAAAAGTAGGATGAAATTTACGGCATTTACTTTAATTTCCCAAAGTCCACCTAGGTGGGGAGAACGAGGTGGTATATTGTGCCAAGTTATGCCTTTTTCTCGCGAGATCTTCAATTACGTCACCAAACGTGATTTTAAAAACTAACGTATTTCGCAAAGCTCGCGTTGTGCACCGCGGAAATTCGTGGCATTATCTGAGTAGATATACGTGCCCCCGTCTCCAAACCAAACGTTTTAACGCATTCAAAAATGACTCTGTTGCGCTTTATATGCAGCGAGCATCGGGCGCCAGAAGTCTCTACGGTGCCCGGCTTTATTTCGATTTGAGTCGCCCGACGTACGCAGACCAGGATTGTACAGAAGCGGGGACAAGGAACGAGGAGCGGGGAGCGTAACCAGACACTGGACGGAAGCAAACCACAAATGTCCGGGTATCGGGGAGGAACGGGACGATGAACAGGTCAGGGACACGTCTCTACTTTTGGGTTGCGAGTCTTCGTCCTCCACTTCTCGCTTGTCTCCAAGCTGGCAGGAGGTCAAGATCTAAACATTTGAGCGTTCTGTTCGGCCTTTTATAGCTTGCTGGTGACGGACCATTGACGTCAGCATCGTGCGCGTATCGAGAGTGGTGAGTGGGTAACCTAAGATCTAAGGGGTCGTAGATTCTGTGTTGCCAATTCCACGGGGGACGGCGGTCTGGAGTGGCGGCGAGAGCTGGGGATGCTGGCGTCGGAAACGCGCTAATTCACTGATCACTGTGATACCAAAATGGTCCCGGTACGACGCCTAGAAATATTTTATTTCGCCATGTCAACGCGCGTGACCCAAGTCGTAAATCGCTGCGCCCTATTTTTCTGATTACCAGAGCGAAATGATCTTCCCGATCCGATGTTTAGAAGTACTTTTCCGGATAGATTAAAGATACGAATTTGGGCGTAAGGTGTTCGAACCTCGCTGGCTGTACTTGAATCCCGGGAAATTCGGTAACTTCGTTACAATGCACTGAAATAAGCGTTTCGGGGCCGTCCAATTCGATACCTGTGACAACCCACCCTAAATGTGTTTCTTAAAGGACAGTTGGCCCTTTTATGATTTTACCCGAACGCAGTAATTTCCAAAATAAATTTGAGCCGAGAAGGAAGGTCTACCGGAGATGAGGTCGTCGGTTTAACCGGACGTCGGGAACCAGCCGCCTTGTCCAGGTACCCTTCATCCCAGCCTCCCACCTGGCCTGCCACGAATCCAGGAGTGTCCTCCTTGTGTCTGTGGACGTCCGGCCCTTCCTCCGCTGCTTTCTCTCTATTATCAGCAGGTCAGAAGGTAACCGTCCGATACGCGGAGGCAACCCGGTCTTGGATCTTGCAGCTCGCCCCCATGTACGTTTTGGACGACCGCTGCATACAACACCCTGGAGCGCCCGTCCGCCCCCCCAGGTTGGCATCAGCCTGGCCAGTTTTCCGGCCACTACTTTGGCCTTCCGTGCCACCCTCTCCACGTGGAGAAGAAAAGTCATCCTTCTGTCCAGATCGACCCCCAAGTACTTCATAATTAGTTGGACCCGGACAAAAACGCCCCTCCACTCGGAAGCCCTCCAGATCGATCCTTCTACCACCGATTAGCAAAACTGCCTCGGTTTCGGCAGGAGCCACACTTAAGCCATGGTCATTTAGCCAACCCATCACCCTTTCCGCAGCCTCTTCCACCATTGAGTCGAGCAAGGCCCTACAACTCTGCCATTTTATTATTGGCGTCACGGATAAAAATTTGAGCGTTTGGTAAAAGCGCGATTTTTTCTGGGATCTCTCTGTTAGAAATGAGGAAAACCTCAGTATCGATGATTGGCGATTCAGATTCATTGGTTTGAAGTTCTTGATCGGGAAACTTCTGGTAACGTGATGCCCAATCCGGAGGCAATTAACACAAAGTCTTACTTGTCCTACCTTGTAAGCTTTGGCTCCCCGTTAATTTTATTTTAAAAATTCTGCACAAGCATTAATTTTGGGGAAATTACGCTCACACAAGACGCAATTTACCTTTGTTGCCGTTTTGTGGGACCCGGCCCGGTGCGGGATAAGAATACACCGGGGGCGGCTTCGGGCCGGAGGTAAGAGTCCTCCAACTGAGCAGCCGTTAGTCCTCGTCTGGGCTGTAACGACCCCAGGCGAAGCGCGTAAAACCGTTTTCTGCCTGGGTGGTAGTGACACGGGGAGCCGGTGGTACTTGCCTTGGGCGGCTGGGACCTAGACCTCAATAAAAACCTCTCAATCCTAAGGTGTGGACCGGCTGAGGGGAGGATGCTAAGTCGCGACGTGGTCCAAACCTCTGAGCACCTGGCTCAACTGGTTGTATGAATGCCTTCTCCGGGAGATGGGCGTCACCCATTCTCGTGGAAACAAAGAAAACTAAAAAGGGTGATGGGAAAAACGATAACGAAAAAGACACTGAAAAAAGTCATGATAAGGAACATCATAAGAACGGTGGAAAGGAGAGACAAAGGGCAAGGGATTCGGTTCTAGCGGAGGCATCGAAGGTGTCGACTATTATGGGGATGTTTTCTGAATGTAGGAGAATGCTGGAAGGAGAATGAAAGGCTGAAGGGAAGAATAGAGGAACTCAAGAAGAAAGAATAGCGGGATTTAGGGAGGGCGGAGATCGCAGGGGGTGTATGAACAAGGCTTGTAAAAGAAAAGGAAAGAGTGAAGAGTTACCCGATTATGGTAAAGGCAAGTGGTGAAGATGAAGAAGCAATGACAGGGGAGCAAGTAAAGCAAAAAATTTTGAAGGAGGTAGAGTCTGTTCTGAAAGATGTAATGGTGAGAGCAATGAGGAGAGCGAGAGATTGGGTAGTGATTGATGCTGCCAGTGCGGATGAGGCTAGGAGACTAAAGGAATGCCCAAAGATAAGACTGCAAAGGTTGAAGGCGGAGGATGTAAAGGGAATGAGGCCAAGGGTGATAATATTTGACGTACCGAATGAGTGGAAGGGTGAAGAGGTTATGGAGGAGTTGTATGTTAGGAATTGTGGTGGTTTGAAGGTGAAGCAAGGAATGTTTATGGTGGTAACAAGAATAGTGAATAGGATGTCGAAAAGGGGAGAGGCTTGTGGTAAGTTGTGTGTGATTTTGTGGAGATGGACGTGAATGGGATGGTGAACGGAACTGTTAGGAACTCTTGCAGGAGATAGGGCGTTTGGAAGGTTTGGGAGTGTTAAAAAAAAAGATAAGGTGGTGGAATGAAGAGCTGAGGAAAATGAGAGGTGAGTGCAGGAAGGCGAGGAGAGCATTGTGACGCTTTTCTACAGTACGGAATGCCTCGAGCGCCAGTTTTTTATTGTGGTATGCTTCACACGTTTCCACGGGTAGCTTAGTGGAGTACGGTGAACCAGGGGTCAGCTGTCAAGTTTGGCGGAGGGTAAATAAACAGTCACGGGTTTTAACAGGTTTTTAATTTACACGGAATACAGGGGTAGATATTTACAGGGGTTACATATATTCGCGGTTTATATACGAAGGTTTACAATGATACGGTACCGGTTTCCGGGGACCAAACAGTCGTGCCCTACACTACTCGCTGTGTCGTTCGGGGTCGGAGGTGGGGTAGAACAGGGTCGGCGGATGGAAACGCCGCCCAAAAAAATCTGTCCGGATATCTCGGTTTTCGACCAGCAGGTGCACCGAAAACCAGACACTTGGACAGCCTCTCGAAAGAAGCCACCACAAGTGCCCTAACCCCGTTGCACTAGGTCGTCACCAAGGATACCAAGGCTGGCCCCGTCTGGCCGGGTGAGAGGATCCCTACAGGGACACGTCCGGGTATCTCGGTGGTCAACCGGCAGGTGCACCGAAAACCAGACACTTGGACAGCCTCTCGAAAGAAGCGACCACAAATGCCCTAACCCCGTTGAACCAGGACTGACCCCTAGGTCGGTGAGAAGGAAACGACAAGCGGGCAGCAGGAGGGCCCCTACCTTACTATTTCCTACGTTGGTCGGTCCGGTCCTTCTGGTCTGCTGCTGGTGGGCGGGAGCTCAGGAACTCACTCACTGGTCACGTTCACTCACTACGGTCGGATCACCAACTGGAGCGGTCGGATTACCGGTCTTCTGCCGGGTTCTGTTTGCTCTTTTATAGGGGGCTTGTGACGAAACGGTGTCGTTCTTCCCCTGCGTGAACGGCCGCGCGTGGGCTACTCATCAAAGGTCTTCACCGCTGTACTATTCGGCGTCAAATTCTCCCGGAACGATGGTGAATCCGGGCGGCGCACAAACTCCGGAACTACAGGGCCCGGAGCGCGGTGTCGCTCCGATCACGCGAGTGAAGGAATCACCCCGATACGTCAGCGTTAAGCATTTATTCTTCCAATTAAACGGCGTGATGAGAAGGGCGTGCTCCGAGCTTATAAGAGCGAAAACTGGAAGTGGTCGTAGCGACTCCGGAACGGTCTCATTTGAAACGGGAAAATTTTATGATAATCGGACCGAAAGAATTACCCCGTCCGATGACTGGAACTATTTTTTTTGCGAGTTAAGAAATGCAACTTTACGGCGTGCTGCGATCGATATTATTCATGCGGCAAAGACACAAGCGGGTGGGATTAACGAGCGGCGCCCGTTGCGAATGAATGGTTTAAGAGGCGGTATGCATAGTGTTGGAACCGTTATAAAGGGGAGATTAAGAGAACGAAGGATGAGGATTGGAAGGAGTTTGTAA
Organism: Diaperis boleti; assembly: GCA_963583935.1. NCBI lineage: Eukaryota > Metazoa > Arthropoda > Insecta > Coleoptera > Tenebrionidae > Diaperis > Diaperis boleti. The sequence goes on along the minus strand of OY757247.1, from coordinate 51,327,274 downwards.
GAGATAAAGGTAGTTTGGATCCGTGGGGTGAAGTGTCCAAAATATGTAGAGGTAAAAGGGTCAGAGGGTATGTGAGTGAAGTGAGGAAGTGAAGTGGGAGTCTGACGGTGGGCTGGCAGGAGACAATAAATGTAATGTTGAATGAGTTTTTCTCAAGGGATGAGCTGCTGTCAGATGGGCAGTTGGAAGGGGGGGGATGAGATTGAAAAGACGGTTAGATGGGCAGGAAGGCTCCTGGCATGGATGGGTTTAGGGGAGAATGTGTTAAAATGGTGTGGAAGGTGAGTCCGGTGTATTTGAAGTTGTTATATGATGCGTGTTTGTGTGGTGGCGTGTTTGTTTGTTGAAAGGTATGTATAATGATAGGACCAATGCGCGGTCCTATCGTCCGATATATCTGTTGAGTGCGTTTGGGAAAGTGTTGGAAAGGTTGTTGGTTATAAGGTTAATGGGCAGAATGCGGGAGAAAATGAGTGGATGTCAGTTTGGGTTTATTGAGGCAACTCATTGGTGGAGGGATCAGAAAGCAGGTATGTGTTGGGTTTGTTTGTTGATTTTAAGGGTGCGTTTGACAACTTGAGGTGGTTAAGAATTTTGTTGAAAGTGTATATTATAATATATGTGTTGCATAATGTGGCACCCTACACAGCTATTGTTAAAGCGACACCCGACGTATGTATTTCAAGATAAAATTGGACATTTTGGCACCTACACATATACAGCTAACGCGGCACCCATTTGTATAACTATTACATGAAAGGATGTCGAATTGGCACCCGACGACGTTGCCAAATTGAAGGTATCACTTTTAGGTACTTTTCACTGACGGACGTGGCCAATGTTGATAGAGTATGCAAGAATTAAGACGCGGTTTATGTTTTGGGGTTTCTAAACAATAAAAAAAAAAATGAGAAACTGCACGTTTTCCTTTAGGCTGAGGGTGATTTGCTCTGAAGTTCTTTTAAATATACTGATCGTCCAAAAAAGCCGAGCACCCAGAGGAGATGATCGTATGAACTTGAAATAACGGTGACAGGTTGAGATTGGTAAAGGTAATGAATAATAGCAACGCCGTGGCATACTTGAAATTAAATGATTAATTTCTAGTTGAGGTATTTCTTCACACGCTTTTTGAATTTTAACTCGAACTTGAGCCAAAGTGCCTATGTGCTCCGGAAAATCTTCGATTCTTCTGCCGATCGAAATTGACGTTATTGTCATTAAAAGATCTTTGTGACTCTTGTAATATGTGCCCTAGCGTTGTCTTGCTGAAAAACACTGTTGTGATGGCAACATAACTAGCTCCGAACCCTCGTTGATGAATCGGGCCGTATTGAGACTTCCTTGAATAAAGACTAGAGGTGACCGGCTTCCAATATGTATTGCAGAATGGCGTCGGAGTGCGAATTTCAAATTTAACTTGTGTCTACTAGGTGTCGTAACACGCAACCGACCACCAGATTGCCATAGGCAAAACCGAGATTCATCACTGAAGATGATTTCCTGCCATTCATCGTCATTCATTCCTGCTCCCTTTACTTCTCGAGCTTAAATAATCTCGTAAATAAATCAATAACAAGCAGTATTTCCTAAATTCAAACAAGGAAATTCTTAGAAAAGTCGGCTTTAACCTTTTAACAGTAAGGGGTATATTTCGTACCCCCCACTTGTTTTTGTTAATACCTTTTGAAATAATAATAACGATCTAAGGCTCCATGTATTTGCTCAAAACATAACAATGTATCAATAATATTTCAAAAGGACCGACAAAATATTCCAGATTTTTCAAATAATTGAAAATAATATCTAACGTACAATCCCAACTTTACAACATAACCTCACTTTATTGACGTTTCCATTACTGTTACTTTCTGGAGAAAATGGTGCTTTTCAGATAAATTTTTGACACGTGAAGAGTGAGCGAAAATATTAGAAGAAGTAAGCGATAATGAAAATGGACCGTATTATGGCTGCGATACTGATTTGGACGATTTAGATTTTGGCAGAGTTTCTGAGCATAATTCTGATCAACACCAAAGTCATACTGATGATAAATACGTAGAAAGGGATGAAGAAGACCTAACATGAAGAACAATTGCGAGAAAATGGAGAAGATGAATCCGATAGCGAGCAGAGCTCATCAGAAAATATTGATGTTGATAATGACAGGGAACTGGTTGTATATAATTCCAAATCTAGATCCAAAACCAGGACTCACAAATGTAAGCGAAGGTATCTATCCGCTAAGCCTTTGAGCTATTCATACCTCGATCAATGTTAGATAAAATCTGTAAACAGACAAATCGGCATTGCCATAAAAGGTATAGTGACAAAAATATAACTCCAATAAAAGCAGCTGAAATAATTATACGCTTTTCTTTGAATTTTGTTCCCTGTTCCCTGTTGGGAAAAATCATGGAACAAAAATAAAATTGGATGAGTTATGGACTAGTGATACACCTTACAGACAACCGTTTTCTACTGCTGGTATGGCTTGTGACAGGTTTCGCTAAATACTCACAGCAGAGTCAGATTTGATGATAGTCAGACTAGAGCCGAACGCATTGAACAAACTCAGGATAAACTTCAAGCTACAAGGAGAATTTTTGATCAATTTCCAATAAATTTACATAAAAAGAAAACCTGGTCGCTACGGCATCAAGATATGTGTAGTATCTGATTCAGAAACTGCTTCTATACTGGATCTTCAGCTTTGACACTGAAATTATTGAATCAATAAATAATTTTGATTCTGTGACTATAGGTATTGCGAGAAGTCGCATCGAGTCGAAGTCAAGTGTTCACAGCGGATGATGTCATCACTCCTGAACGTTCTCTAGACGACGGTCGTGCCGGAAGTCGTATTGTGTCGGGACAAGTACCTGCCCGAATGTTCAGGTGATGGTAAATGCGAAAAAAGTGAAGGACGACGGGTCGTAACCGATTGAGTGAAGCGGTACTCCGGTTTCTGGAGAGGTCTAACCTGTGACAACTTTTCACTTTGATCCCGTTGGCAACAAAATTGTACGCAAGCAAGATAACAATCAGTCGAGCAAATAAGACGGACATTCCAGAAGCTTTTTTCCCTTCTCCGACAAGAGACGTGCAACCTAGTTTGTTTGCAACCTGCTTTCGACACAATTCAATGATGATGCAATAAAAGAATATGATGTCCATAGAACGACACTGATCACCAGACAAAAGGTGCTGTAGACACTGGTGTGATAAAATGACTCACACCTGTGTCAGAGCTACTGAAGAAAAATCCAGAACATCATACACCGTATTTTTCTGTGGAGTATCTTTCATACCCCCCAAATGTACTTTTTTGCACAGAACTGTCAAGCTCTTTTTTTGGGACTGATCTGTCAGAATCTAAATTCACATTTTTAACCTAAGATCTATTTTAGGTAGAAGAAGAAAAGAATTCATAAATTTGGTCATAATATTTTTTAGGCGATGATTACCAAAAGGTGTTTTTATGGCCTCTTCCTTGGAGCCGTAAAGTTTTACTTTTTTGTACATATCTGTCAAATTCTGACACCATGGAAATTTATCACAACAACATTTCCAGTAGTCATATCATTTCCAAGCCGGTTTTATTGTTAATTATGACAGCGTTACACGTTGCAGGGTCCCATTGCGTGCAAATACGTAGTTTTCATTTTTTTACCATAGAAATTAATTAAGGTAGAGACCGTGTGACGTCAGTACTTCCCTCCACAAAAACATACCTAATTATGATAATTAAAATTACATCAGAATTTGGTAATTTAACTCTTGTAACGCTGATGTTACGATGCGGCCCTAAGGACCAAAAAATGTTATGTTGATTATTCAAAACGTAGTTTCGATCCGGATCGAAGAACCAAAAAATCTGTGATGGCTCGTGAGACCCAAAAATTATGTGTTGATGATTGGAGCGAAACGTGTTGCTCGGCTCGAAGGACCAGAAATCTTAGTTGCTAAAACTGGTACTCAATCTCAAAACTAATCTCCCCGGTATTGGGGATGGGCCCAACCTATCGTGAGAGAAAGTCCCGAAATTTTTGAATCGTAAATTCTTAGAAAGTGAAGATCTCAAGCTCCTCAGATTGTCCAAGGTTCCGAAAGACCTTAGGTTTTCCAGACTCTCAGGTTGTGGTTTCTCTGATTATGTTTCTTTGGTTAGTCAAGTTCCCTAAATTTTCCAGTTTGCCAAGGTTCGATACTGTCCGAATTCTCGGTTTCTCTAAGATTTCAGGCTTTCCGCTATTTCGGGTTCTTCAAATTATCGGGTTTCCGAAGTTCGCAGGTTCTCTAAAGTTTCAGGTTTTCCAAGATCTCAGAATTCTACATTTCGCAATTTGTGTTTCTTAAGTTCTCAGGTTGTTAAATTTCTTAAGGTTTAAGGTTCGCTTAGTTCTCAGGTTTTTCCTAAAATCTCAAGTTCCCTAAAATCTCAGCTTTTCCAAATTTCTGAGGTTCCTCCACTTCTCAACATTGGTTTATCAAGGTATTCAAAGTTCCAAGATCTCAAATTGCCCATATTCTCGAGTTCTTCAGGTTCTTCAAATTATCAGGTTTCTCCAGTTCTCAATTTGTGTTTCTCAAGTTCTTAAGAATACTCAAACTCTAAGGTTCTCTTAGTCCTCAGGTTTTCAACAACAGTTGCAGCTTCCAAAATTTAACCGGAGGTGTCTAAGCTATCACATATTTTAAACGGACTCTTTTGTTTTTAGTTCTCTAAGGTAACTATGCTCAAAACGAAATTAAATTCTCTTGTGGTGATGGCCTAAAAAACGTTTTGTACACTTCGGCCTCATCTGACTTGCAGCATCGGCTGTAAAAGTGATCTTATGATGATTTTAGGCGATCATCACAAAAGACTTTAAGGACCTCGGATAAAACACCTATTCCTCAATTGGGAAGCACACAATGTCTGCAACGACGGTGTTGCCACATCGCGGGTGCCACATTATGCAAAGAACGTACGGGTGCCACTTTTACAATATTTATACAATTTTATATATACGTATATCGAACAGCGCCCTCTGATGAGAAATTGATGAACTAAATATATATATAATTTTTATGGGCATTTGGAAAGGATGAGAGGAAAGATTGCTGCTGTTGTAGGCTGTTTGAGTAGGGTGATTAAGAAGGACTGGGGATTAAGAAAGAGAGCGGTGAAAGTGTTTTATGGAGGGTTACTGATGGTGTGTGCGCTGTATGGGGTGTGTGCGTGGTGGAAGATTTTGAGAAAAGGAATTAGAGTGACTTTGCTGGACAGGTCCGAAAGAGTGGCGTTGTTTGGTTGTTTGAGGGTATGCAGGACAGTGTCGACGAAGGCTATGGAGGTATCGATGGGTGACTTGCCGTGGACTCACCAGGCGTTAATGAGAGTTTCTCTGCTATGGTGGAGCAGGGGCAGGGACATAGGAGAGATAGGAGTGTTGAGCAGGAGAGAGGTGCGTGGGTTGGGAATAGATGCTATAAAGGAAAGGTTGAGAGTGGACTTGGAGGAAAGGTGGCAGCGTGAATGGGAAGAGTGTGGGAAGGGGAGAGAGCTATATAAGTCTGTGAGGGAGGTGTCGGTAGTAAGGAAATGTGAATGGTTTTGGGTGGATGTCAGCACTAATGTAAAACTGCATAGAGATATGCGTCTTATTCGAGATCTTGCTATCCAGTGATCACCAAAATGGTAAAAGTAAGGTGAGGGTGTGTAGAACCCCCTACCCTTAGTGCCTCTGCTATGTTTGTTATTATATCTTCTTTGACTTCTTTTTCTAATTTCTCCAACTTGCGACCAGTTGCTTATCACAATATTGACAGTTACCGTGGCTTATTTTAAATTAAATTAAATCTTCGTTATTTACAATACATTCTCCTTAACAATATGATGCAATCAGTTTGAACAAAATTTAAATAATTCATAATTTGGAATACAAGACATTCAAATCAGTCCGTTAATTCAGGATATAAAAATTATCTTTTCGCTGTGTGGAAACGAATCAAGGTCCCCCTCTCTTGCGCGCCGAAATCGGCCCTAAATCTCTTTTGTATAGTCATTGAAAATTATACCAAAGGATCTGATCACTTGTCTCGTGGTGGTGTTCTGACACCGCTGAACAAGAAAAACAACCTGATTTGATGTATATTGTATTAGCAGCGACTCCTGTTTTTATTGATCTGCCCGTTCACCAATATAAACAGAACCGAAGGAGCAGGGAATTTGATAAACTTCCTTGGAACAATATTCCGGAAGACTGTCTTTGAGACGGAAGAATTTGAATCACCTCTGTCGGAGGTTTAAAAAAAGTTTCGATATTGTGGGTTCTTAAAATACCAGCGATTCCTATCGAGCACGCACCTTTTCGGATTTCTTTTTTGTTTCAATTTTCTTGTTTGTGAATTCAAACAAGTGACACACAAATTAAATCCCCATCGAATGTGACATCTCAATAGCCGCCCGGTATTTATTTTGCCGTCCAATGAGTGCGTTCCAATTTTAGCAAACAGGTCAATCATTCATTGTGATTCGCGCATGCAGAATTCGCCCTGGAATTTCATATTGAACCGCCACGTCAAAACTGTCCGGTTCATGGCCAATAAAAATTCGACGTTATTCGGCCGTCCTTTTCAAACCTAAATAACAGACGTCGTAAAGTTTTACTTATAACTTTATGGAACGTGCATCAGCAGCAATTTTAGTGCGTTTGTTTGTTACCTTGGAGCGTCTGACCGCTACATTGTGCCCCGAAAATGTTTGTCGCCGGGATTTCCGGATCGAGTAAATGCAAATCGTTACTCGCGTGGATCTCCGATCGCCCATCTAATTTTTATCGGGACGGTGGGCGCGATTACACCCTTGTTTCGTGTCGGGATCATTAAAAAGTCATTATGCTTTCGCTCCACTTTGCGATATTTTCTTCGGGCTTCAATTAAAAGTTCGCTGCGACGGCCACATGCCACCTCGGCGAGGAAATATTATTAAGAAAAAATGAGAAATTGCCGTTAACTTTCTAATTAACTGTTTAACTTGGCCGAAAATTTATGAACTGACGGTGCTCCTTAACGAGGACGGTTATTATTTGGTTAGGCAATTAAAAAATCATGACGGAATGTGATTTTCAAATTTGATCTTGACGTTGATTCGCGCATTGCAGAAACCAAATGAGAGATAAGAGACGGCAGAGATTATGCAAAATTTAATAATAATAATTTCATTTGTGCCAGATATAACAAACGGACAACGTTTTTCTGTTCTGCTTCAAATTCAAAAATCACATACATTATTTAGATTTTGGGTTTAAAATTGTTGCCAACTAGTTGGGGTTCGGATTTTGATTTGATTTTTTTTTTTGAACCGTTTGTATTCCAGGCATTTCGTCGTTCGTGTTCCTACTTCCAATCACTGCATTTTTCTTTGGGTATTCAAACCTTCTTCTTTTTGAAGTGACGACAACAGTCCATTCTTGATCAGATTTTGTGTTTGTTTGATTACCCTCTTCATCTACAGTTTCATTTTGTCTTAAAATTTTAGAAAAAGGTTTTTTGATTTTAATATTATTTCCAATTGAGCTGGTTTAACTTACTGATGTACCGGATGGGTTCAAACTTTCCTTTGTTGTTAGATGTAAGTAGTTGATTTTTGAAGATTTCTATGATTGATTTTTCATCAGCCTTGTCTACTCTTGAAGTTTTCAGTTGAATTATTACTTGTTTTAAGTCATTAACTTCTTTGCGCAATAAGGCAATTTTATCGCTTACAATTCTTGATGAACTCACTACTTTTCAGGAAATTAACAATGATGTTATTGTTATCCACTTTCACTTTTTTGTCACAACAATTTACTTTCTCAGAACCAACGATCTACACAACCAGGGCGCAGAATGCGATCACATTTTACACATTTAGGGCCTTTTGCTGCCTTGGCCTTACAATACAGACACAGGGAATCAGCGGATGACATGTCGCCGCCGATCACTGCAAACTACTCTCCTCTAAGTTGACTAAGTTGACAGTATGCTTCCGTTCACAATGCACATCGGGCTCGGCAATCAAGAGGATGGGCGCAATTTGCCTTAATACGACTCCTGAAATCAATCACTGCTTATTCGACACGACGCTAAACACACGCGATAGTCCTGCAGGGATGATTTATGCCCCGCACCAGAACCTCCAGGAGATACCGCGATTTATCGGCGATCCATTCCCGAATAACTACAACAAATGCAATCAATTGGGTTTTCTACGCGAAAGTCTTGGTCAGCGAACTCTGACTAAGTATTATAAATTAGGAGATGCCGAAACACGTAAAGAACGTTCGTCTTTCTCCGTCCGCAGGAGGGTTTACGGCCTGAAATAAAGCCCGACTCCGATCTGCAGGACATCGGGGAACGTGATTGACCAATCAAGTAAAGAGATCTGCCAATAACGCTGACCACAAGATCGCCCTTTTAACGAAGCAGAGTTTTATTATTAAGTCATTTCGGAGGAACGTTGAGGCTTTTTGCCGTTTTACGGCCGCTGGGAAAAAAGTGGGTTGAAAATCGAACAGTTTCCCGCGGAGCGGACTTGGTATGGAAAGCGTTGTACGGCGCTGATTTCATTTAAATAATTTCCTGGAAAATTACAAACGGAGGCTTGTTTTGTGTGTATTTGGTTCGTGGAAATTTATTAGGTTATTCGTGTAGGTTTCAAAGAAAGTCGATACAGGTCGCCTTGTGAAGGAAGATTTATGACTGTGCAATTAATTTTACTTCAAAATTGAACATAAATGTCACAGATTGTAGTACAGAGGTATTCAAGTGGCTTGAGAGTGCATGAACGACTTTGCACTAATGGAAGGGGGTCTCTCAAAGGGTTCTTAACGATTCGATGTCGACCACGTAAATCAATATACAGGCTGGTTAAAGAGTCCGACAGGCAACCCCTAATTTCAAGGCACAGACGACTTCCTCAAAGGGTTTGAGTTTTTTTTTAAATTTACTCCCTTGAGGTTAATATTTTTTAATTTTTCTTTAATCCTCTCCTACTCCTAAACTCTTCAACTTCAACTAAAAACCCAAAAAATTATCCAAATTTGGGTTCTTAAATTAATTAAAGAAAATTTCAACATGAACACGACTCAGCTATGTGAAGTATACTTTACGAGATATGAGCGAAAATGTTTTCGGGTGCTCACGAACTTCACGAACGCAAGTGCCAAAACTCCAATATCTCCAAAAGCTGCACCGTTGGATCCAGAGTTCCATAAGATGTCGAAATTTACCAAATTGGGGTTCAAAATTTTTTAATATACTTTTGATTCCTCCCCTACTTCTAGACTATTCTACTTATTTCGACGCAGACACTAACAGTACTAAATATCGAGGTTCTCTTTCGACTCATTCTATAGTTTACGAGACATGAGCGAAAACATGAATAAACTTATCTGTTGAAATGTGAAATTGTAATGATGAAAACGATGCCCAAATTCGCCAAATTACACACTTAAATGCAGGCTGATTTTTTTGATTTTTTTTTTATGGAGCGCATCCACAATTTTCACCCTTTCTTCAATCTTCCTCTATGGACTTCAGAGTGTCTTTATCTGTTCAAATGTGAATTTGTAATGATGTAAAGTTTGCCGAAATTCGACAAATTGCACCCTCAAACGCACGATGAATTTTTTACATTTCTTTTTCAAATTGCGAATCCACCATTTTTCACCCTGTCTTAATTCTTCCTCCATGAACTTAAAAGTACCTTTATCTGTTAAAATGTAAAATTGTAGTGATAAAACGATGACCAAATTCGACAAATTACAACCTCAAATGCAGGCAGATTTTTTTTTCAAGTGGCGCATTCACCATTCTCACCATTTCTTCAATCTTCCTCTATGGACTTCAGAGTGTCTTTATCTGGTCAAATGTGAAATTGTAATGATGTAAAATTTGCCCAAATTTGACAAATTACACCCTCAAAGGCACGATGAATTTTTTACATTTCTTTTTCAAATTGCGAATCCACCATTTTTCACCCTTTCTTAATTCTTCCTCCATGAACTTTCGAGTACCTTCATCTGTTAACATGTGAAATTTTAGTAATAAACACGATGACCAAATTCGACAAATTACAACCTCAAATGCAGGCAGAGTTTTTTCTTTCAAGTGGCGCATCCACCATTTTCACCCTTTCTTCAATCTTCCTCTATGGACTTCAGAGTGTCTTTATCTGTTCAAATGTGAAATTGTAACGATGTGAAGTTTGCCTAAATTCGACAAATTACACCCGCAAAGGCACGATGAATTTTTTACATTTCTTTTTCAAATTGCGAATCCACCATTTTTCACACTTTCTTTATTCTTCCATGAACTTCCGAGTACCTTTATCTGTTAAAATGTGAAATTGTAGTGATAAAAACGATGACCACTTTCTTCAATCTTCCTCTGTGGACTTATAGTGTCTTTATCTGTTCAAATGTGAAATTGTAATGATGTAAAGTTTGCCCAAATTTGGCAAATTACACACTCAAATTCACGATGAATTTTTTACATTTCTTTTTCAAATTGCGAATCCACCATTTTTCACCCTTTCTGTAATCTTCCTCCGTGAACTTCCGAGTAGCTTTATCTGTTAAAATGTAAAATTGTAGTGATAAAACGATGACCAAATTCGACAAATTACAACCTCAAATGCAGGCAGATTTTTTTTTAAGTGGCGCATCCACCATTTTCACTCTTTCTTTAATCTTCCTCTATGGACTTCCGAGTGTCTTTATCTGTTCAAATGTGAAATGGTAATGATGTAAACTTTGTCTAAATTCGACAAATTCCACTCTCAAAGGCACGATGAATTTTTTACATTTCTTTTTCAAATTGCGAATCCACCATTTTTCACCTTTCTTTAATCTTCCTCCATCAACTTCCGAGTACCTTTATCTATTAAAATGTGAAATTGTAGTGATAAAAACGATGACCAAATTCGACAAATTACAACCTCAAATGCAGGCAGATTTTTTTTTGTGGCGCATCCACCATTTTCACCCTTTCTTCAATCTTCCGCTATGGCCTTCCGAGTGTCTTTATCTGTTCAAATGTGAAATTGTAATGATGTAAAATTTGCCCAAATTTGACAAATTATACCCTCAAAGGCACGGTGAATTTTTTACATTTCTTCTTCAAATTGCGAATCGACCATTTTTCACCCTTTCTTTAATCTTCCTTAATGAACTTCCGAGTACCTTTTTCTGTTAAAATGTGAAATTATAGTGATAAAAACGATGGCCAAATTCGATAAATTACAACCTCAAAGGCAGGCTGATTTTTTTTTGTGGCGCATCTACCATTTTCAACCCTTTCTTCAATTTTCCGCTATGGCCTTCCGAGTGTCTTTATTTGTTCAAATGTGAAATTGTAATGATGTAAAGTTTGCCTAAATTCGAAAAATTACACCCTCAAAGGCACGATGAATTTCTTACATTTTTTTTTCAAATTGCGAATCCACCATTTCTCACCCTATCTTAATTCTTCCTCCATGAACTTTCGAGCACCTTTATCTGTTAAAATGTGAAATTGTAGTGATAAAAACGATGACCAAATTAGACAAATTACAACCTCAAATGCAGGCAGATTTTTTTTCAAGTGGCGCATCCACCATTTTCACCCTTTCTTCAGTCTTCCTCTATGGACTTCAGAGTGTCTTTATCTGTTCAAATGTGAAATTGTAATGATGTAAAGTTTGCCTAAATTCGACAAATTACACCCTCAAAGACACGATGATTTTTTTACATTTCTTTTTCAAATTGCGAATCCACCATTTTTCGCCCTTTCTTTAATCTTTCTCTATGAACTTCCGAGTACATTTATCTGTTAAAATGTGAAATTGTAGTGATAAAAACGATGACCAAATTCGACAAATTACAACCTCAAATGCAGACAGATTTTTTTTAAGTGGCGCATCCACCATTTTTACCCTTTCTTCAATCTTCCTCCATGGACTTTAGAGTGTCTTTATCTGTTCAAATGTGAAATTGTAACGATGTGAAGTTTGCCTAAATTCGACAAATTACACCCGCAAAGGCACGATGAATTTTTTACATTTCTTTTTCAAATTGCGAATCCACCATTTTTCACCCTTTCTTTAATCTTCCTCCATAAACTTTCGAGTATTTTTTGTGTTAAAATGTGAAATTGTACTCATAAAAACGATGGCCATATTCTCCAAATTACACAATCAAAGGCGTGCAAAATTTTTTGTTTCTTTTTTTTGAAGTGGCGCATCCACCATTTTCACCCTTTCTCTATTCTTCCTCCATGAACTTCCGAGTACCTTTATCTGTTAAAATGTGAAATTGTAGTGATAAAACGATGACCAAATTCGACAAATTACAACCTCAAAAGCAGGCAGATTTTTTTTTTTGAAGTGGCGCATCCACCATTTTCACCCTTTCTTCAATCTTCCTTTATGGACTTCAGAGTGTCTTTATCTGTTCAAATGTGAAATTGTAATGATGTAAAGTTTGCCTAAATTCGACAAATTACACCCTCAAAGACACGATGAATTTTTTACATTTCATTTTCAAATTGCAAATCCACCATTTTTCACCCTTACTTTAATCTTCCTTAATGAACTTCCGAGTACCTTTATCTGTTAAAATGTGAAATTGTAGTGATAAAACGATGACCAAATTCGACAAATTACAACCTCAAAAGCAAGCAGATTTTTTTTTAAGTGTTGCATCCACCATTTTCACCCTTTCTTCAATCTTCCTCTATGGACTTCAGAGTGTCCTTATCTGTTCAAATGTGAAATTGTAATGATGGAAAGTTTGCCTAAATTCGACAAATTACACCCTCAAAGGCAGGCTGAATTTCTTACATTTCTTTTTCAAATTGCGAATCCATTATTTTTCAGCCTTTCTTTAAACTTCCTCCATGAACTTCCAAGTATCATTATCTGTTAAAATGTGAAATTGTACTGATAAAAACGATGGCCAAATTCGACAAATTACAACCTCAAATGCAGTCAGATTTTTTTTTAAGTGGCGCATCCACCATTTTTACCCTTTCTTCAATTTTCCGCTATGGCCTTCCGAGTGTCTTTATTTGTTCAAATGTGAAATTGTAATGATGTAAAGTTTGCCTAAATTCGAAAAATTACACCCTCAAAGGCACGATGAATTTCTTACATTTTTTTTTCAAATTGCGAATCCACCATTTTTCACCCTTTCTTAATTCTTCCTCCATGAACTTTCGAGCACCTTTATTTGTTAAAATGTGAAATTGTAGTGATAAAAACGATGACCAAATTCAACAAATTACAACCTCAAAGGCAGGCTGATTTTTTTTTTTGTGGCGCAGCCACCATTTTCACCCTTTCTTCAATCTTCCTCTATGGACTTCAGAGTGTCTTTATCTGTTCAAATGTGATATTGTAATGATGTAAAGTTTGTCTAAATTCGACAAATTACACCCTCAAAGACACGATGAATTTTTTACATTTCTTTTTCAAATTGCGAATCCATCATTTTTCAGCCTTTCTTTAAACTTCCTCCATGAACTTCCAAGTATCCTTATCTGTTAAAATGTGAAATTGTACTGATAAAAACGATGGCCAAATTCGACGAATTACAACCTCAAATGCAGGCAGATTTTTTTTCAAGTGGCGCATCCACCATTTTCACCCTTTCTTCAATCTTCCTCTATGGACTTCAGAGTGTCTTTATCTGTTCAAATGTGAAATTGTAATGATGTAAAGTTTGCCTAAATTCGACCAATTACACCCTCAAAGACACGATGAATTTTTTACATTTCTTTTTCAAATTGCGAATCGACCATTTTTCACCCTTTCTTTAATCTTCCTCCATGAACTTCCGAGTACCTTTATCTGTTAAAATGTGAAATTGTAGTGATAAAAACGATGACCAAATTCGACAAATTACAACCTCAATGGCAGGCTGATTTTTTTTGTGGCGCATCCACCATTTTCACCCTTTCTTCAATCTTCCGCTATGGCCTTCCGAGTGTCTTTATCTGTTCAAATGTAAAATTGTAATGATGTAAACTTTGTCTAAATTCGAGAAATTATACCCTCAAAGACACGATGAATTTTTTACATTTCTTTTTCAAATTGCGAATCCACCATTTTTCACCCTTTCTTAATTCTTCCTCCATGAACTTCAGAGTACCTTCATCTGTTAAAATGTGAAATTGTAGTGATTAAGACGATGACCAAATTCGACAAATTACAACCTCAAATGCAGGCAGATTTTTTTTTAAGTGGCGCATCCACCATTTTCACCCTTTCTTCAATCTTCCTCTATGGACTTCAGAGTGTCTTTATCTGTTCAAATGTGAAATTGTAATGATGTAAAGTTTGTCTAAATTCGACAAATTACACCCTCAAAGACACGATGAATTTTTTACATTTCTTTTTCAAATTGCGAATCCACCATTTTTCACATTTTCTTTATTCTTCCATGAACTTCCGAGTACCTTTATCTGTTAAAATGTGAAATTGTAGTGATAAAAACGATGGCCAAATTCGACAAATTACAACCTCAAATGCAGGCAGAAGTTTTTTTTTTCAAGTGGCGCATCCACCATTTTTAACCTTTCTTCAATCTTCCTCTATGGACTTCTGAGTATCTTTATTTGTTCTAATGTGAAATTGTAATGATGTAGACGTTACCCAAATTCGACAAGTTACACCCTCAAAAGTAGGCTGAGTCTTTTACATTTTTTTTTTCAAATGATAAAAACAATTCATGGAATCGGTACAGTTATTTTGTAAAAATATAAAAAAATCTTTTGCTGATCCACCATTTTATATTTCTTTTAGATTTTGCTTTTTCCTATTGCTTAAAGATTGTATGAGAGTACATCTGAAAATATAAATATAAATAATAATAATATATATATATAAAATATGAAGATAACTAGAATGACTGAAAAACAGCAAATCTAAACATCTTGTAAATTTTTAATATAATTGCAAATTGTGGCGCATCCACCAGTTTTCGTTCTGTTTGGTTACTGTTTCTTCATACTTCCAGTTTAGATATTTAAATAAAATCTTCTTGCGCATACACCATTTTTTACTTGTTTTACAATTTGGTTTGTCTTGTTCCTTGGAATGTCTATAGGAGTAAATTTGACAACAGAATAATGAAATAACTCAAATGACGTAGAAACAACAGTTTCAAACGTCTTGTAAATTCTGCTTGCAAATTATGGCGCATCCACCAATTTTCATTTTCTGTAGTCACTATTTCTTCATATTTTCAGAGATGTAAGTCGTTTTAAATTAGAAAATAGAATGATGAAAGCAACTCCTCGTATCGGGAATTACTACCTCAATTCGTTTTCTAAAACTATTTAAAATTCGTTTTGCGCATCATTTTAAATTTGTCTTACATTTTGATTTCTCTTGTTCTTTCAAGTGTGTATAGAAGTATATTTGAAAATCGAACAATGAAATAACTCGAAGGACGTAAAAACATCACATCTTGTAAAATTTTTAAATTTTTTGGAAATTGTGGCGCATCCATCAGTTTTCATTCTTTTTGGTCACTGCTTATTCATATTTCCAGAAACGTGGGCAGATTTAAATTGACATTAGAATGATGACAGCAACTCAAGGTATCGAGAATTACTACCTCCAGTTGTTTTGTAAAAATATAAAAAAACATTTTGCGCATCCACCATTTTTAATTTCTTTTACATTTTGCTTTTTTCTGTTGCTTAAAGTGTGTCTGGGAGTACATCTGAAAATATTATAATCAAATAGCTCAAATGACTTAAAAACAGCAGTTCTAAACTTCTTGTGAATTTTTTTATTTGCAAATTGAGGCGCATCCACCAGTTTTCATTTTATATACTGATGATTAAATAGAAAAATGTTAGGAAGAATTAACTAAGGTTTGAAGTGTTATTCCGATCTCCCCTACTTATGCGTAGATTTTCGTCAACATTTTAATATTTGAAAATATAACGGTTTTTGTTCTTTCAAGTGTCTCGACTCGGCTACACGAACGCGTAGGTCGCACAAGTGCGCAATTTGCGCAAGAGAAAAATAAAAAATTACGACGCAATTTTCCTCCGCATTGTAGCTCTTTCTAGTGCTGTATGTAAAACGGAAGCCATACAAATATGAAGTGTGTTTTTTAATTTGAATGCGCGAAAAAGAGGTGAAAAAACGCTATACTGGATGAGTTTGTCGGTAAGAGAATTATTTATGATATAGACTCTTTGCCATAGTCCATCTTGTAGTTACAGTTTCATACAATTACACCCGATTTCACAACTTAATTGCGATAGAAGTTTCTTTCCGGCGATGCACTTCAGCCCCGGAAATTAGCGCCAAAACTAAAACTTTATGCAGCGCTGTAAAAAAACCTATTTAGTCAGTAAAATCCGGCGGTGCTCCGGGAGCACTTCCCAGTGGCAAGCATCCAATATCAAGTTGAGCTGATTCAGTTTCGGCTCGCGTGTCGTTGGTGAGAAATTAAATGAGCAGGTCGATACCGAACGTCGGAGATGCCCTCCAGACGTAACGTACACCATCCAGCTACTCTCGTTTCTTCCGTTTCATTTACAAGTGGCCAACTTTTGTCGTAGAAATCCCTACACTCGGGCTTTTAGTGCAGCTTTCTGCCATAATTAAAGCCGCACCGTGAATTGCAGGCTCGAGTGAACTTTAGCTGAGGTTATGGGTTCGATGGGGTTTTTAGCGGGGTTGCGATGATGTTTTAAAGAGGTTGAGTGGAATGGAGCAGGAAGGGCACTTGCATTCGGTGAGTAGAGCTCGTCAATACCGGCGGATTACATTGGAGTAATTTCAACATGAAGCTATAAGATCTTTCCAGCATGATTTGAATTAGTAGGAAAGCGCGAAAAAATTTGCACAAAAACGTGGGGCTCGTCCGGGATTTGAACCCGGGACCTCTCGCACCCTAAGCGAAAATCATACCCCTAGACCAACGAGCCAAGCAGCGGCCCTTCTCGACAGCAGCCAGAGCATCCACCATTCATAAAACGAAATTCAACCCTTGCAAGTTGTCTTGCCAGAGAATAGATTGACAGTCTTCTTGTGAAAACGCACATAAAGATGTTACTCCACGGCTTTGGAGTAATTTGTTCCCTTGCTCCTCGCGGAGTTATAGCTCATACACGAATTTGATTTTTACGACACTGTCTTAATTTTGAAGTTTATGGCTGTTGCTCGGCTCGATCAAATTGGATGGGACTGGGAGCCAAAATCGAAAATGTTACCATTGTCGTTCAACAATTTCCCCAGACTCCACCCCGTTTAACAACACGCTAAATTCAGTCCCGTGCCGTCCACGCGAATGGCTCTGTGTTTAACCGCAGCAGTGTTCATAATAATAGGGAGCAAGTTGTGATGCTGCTCGTTATTTTGGGAGCAGAGTTTTGTAATTAGTCGCGTACGAAGGGAGTTCAATCAATAATTCAGCGGTGCACGATTTACTACAATTGGCTGCATTTCGCAAATAGAGAGTCTGATGGAAATCTGGCTCTCATCCGATGGAGTATTGATGGCGTGTTGTTGGAGCCCTCGGCCGTGGGGTCCGATTAATGGTCACGCTAGAGCGCCTCATCATTGTCTTGTTATCTTGATTTACTTGCTCGATTATTTGTTCCGGATTGAACGCGGGGGCTAATTGCGGTGAAGGTGCGGGCGATGTAGAAGAAAAACTGCTGTATGGTAGACAGTGCCTTTAACGCTTCCAGAGAAAACACCCTCAAGAAACAAAAATTGAATTCAAATCGTAATTTCTTCAACTGTGCGCAAATTAAGTTTTGAAGACTTTCTGACCCCTGACCGTTTAATAATTCCTTTTTTTACTTTTAGCGCTGTTTCATGACTTCTAGGACCGGCTTCCTCTCGACACGGTGTTGTGGAAGTGATAGAATTATTGTGCAATGAAGGTTCTGATTAAATGACACTCGGCGAAGGCGTGAAAAAATATCCATAAATAATCCACAAACACAAATGATGCAAAAGTAAATACACTTTAAAAAACAAAACACAAAGATAATAAACATAATATTGCAAAAATGTATTTCTTGCAAAATATATTTCGTAGTTTACAGAAAAAAAAAACATTAATAGGACACTGGCAAAAAAAGGAAGAATCATGGAAACAAAAAGAATTTAAAAATAACTTTTAATACAATCTAAGACATGGTATGCAGACAAAATGGATCAATCTACACAGAAAGAAAGTGTCAACAAAAAAGAAATAAAGGAAAAAAATGAGAATATTTTTAAAGTAAATTTAAAGGACTTGAAGAGTTGAGAAATGGACAAATTTTGAAATGAAAGAACAGAAATTGAAAAATATGTATATAAATTGACAGGTTCAAAGATTAATTAAGATTCAAAGATTCACAGAGATTCAGACATTGTTAAATTGGGAAATTTCTTGAGGAAGATATTTAGAGATTCAGATATTGAGATATTGAAGCGTTGAGAGATGCACAAATTTAGAAATGAAAGGATATAGGATTGGGTAATCGAGATATTGAGGATTGCAGAAAATGAGACATTGAGAAATTGAAAATCTGAAAGCTTGACAGATTGACAGTTTGAAAAATTGAAAGATTGAGATTCGGAGATCAAGGAATTGAGAAACCAAGAAATGTGGAAATTCAGAGGATTCATAGGTTGAGAAATGAAAACATTGCTAAATTGGTAAATCAAGATATCAACAATTTGAGAAATTAAGAGATTTACAAATTCATATATGCAGAAATTGAGGAGTTCAGAAATGGACAAGTTTAGAAAGAAAGAGATATAAAATTTTGAAAATTGAGATATTGAGGATTTCAGAAATGAAGAAAAAACTGAAAAACTGACAGATTGACAGTTTGAAAAATTGAAAGATTGAACGATTGATAAATTGAAAGATTGTGAAATCAAGCAATCACGAATTTGAGAAATTAAGAAATTCATAAATTAAAATATTGAGAAATGGATAAGTTTAGAAAGGAATAAATTATATGGAATTTTGGTAGATGAGATATTAAGGATTGCAAAA
This sequence comes from Diaperis boleti, assembly GCA_963583935.1. Lineage (NCBI taxonomy): Eukaryota > Metazoa > Arthropoda > Insecta > Coleoptera > Tenebrionidae > Diaperis > Diaperis boleti. Next base: position 51,308,243 of record OY757247.1, on the reverse strand, counting down.
AATGGGAAATTGAGAAATTGAGAAACTGAAAGACTAACAGATTGACAATTCAAAGAAAAAGGGAAATTGAGTAACTGGGATATTGACAGATTAACAGTTTGAAAAATTGAAAGATTGAGAGATTGAGAAATCAATGAATTGAGAAACCAAACAAAATGTGAAACAACAAATCGGAAATTAGTTTGCTGAGTTTGAGAAATCCCAATTCACATTTTGAGAAATAAAGACATTGTTAAACTGGGAAATCAAGCAATCATGAATTTGAGAAATTAGGAGACTTACAATTTCAGATATTGAGAAATTGAAGAGTTGAGAAATGGGCAAGCTTAGAAAGCGAGAAATTTAGAATTGTGGTAATTGAGATATTGAGCATTGCAGAAAATGGGAAAATGAGTAACTAATGGATTGACAGATTGACAGATTAAAATATTGAAAGACTAAAATATCGATAAATTGTAGGATTTAGATTTAGAGAACAAGAAATTGAGAAATAAAAAAAATGTTTAAAAAGAAAGGGATAAATAATTTGAGAAATTCAGATATTGAGGATTTCAGAAATTGAGTAATTGAGAAAATTAAAGACTGACAGATTGACAGTTTGAAAAATTAAAAGATTGAAAGATTGATAAATTGAGAGATTGAGATTTAGAGATCAATGAATTGAGAACCCAACAATTTGGAAACAAGAAATCGGGCAATCAATTTGCTGAGTTTGAGAAATCCTAATTCACTGATTCAAGGGTTGATAAATAAAGACATTGTTAAATTGGGAAATCAAGCAATCACAAATTTGAGAAATTAGGAGACTTAAAATTTCAGATATTGAGAAATTGAGGAGTTGAGAAATGGGCAAGCTTAGAAAGCGAGAAATTTAGAATTGTGGTAATTGAGATATTGAGGATTGCAGAAAATGGGAAAATGAGTAACTGGTGGATTAACAGATTGACAGATTAAAACATTGAAAGACTAAAATATCGATAAATTGAAGCATTTAGATTTAGAGATCAAGAAATTGAGAATTCAAAAAAAAAATTATAAAGAAAGGGATAAATAATTTGAGAAATTGAGATATTGAAGATTTCAGAAATTAAGAAAATGAAAGACTGTCAGACCGACAGTTTGAAAAACTAAAAGATTGAAAGATTGATAAATTGAGAGATTGAGATTAAGAGATCGGCAATTAATTTGCTGAGTTTGAGAAATCGCAATTCAGTAATTCACAGGTTGAGAAATAAAAACGTTAAATTTTGAAATCAAGTAATCACGAATTTGAGAAATTAGGAGACTTAGAATTTCAGATATTGAGAAATTGAGGAGTTGAGAAATGAACAAATTTAGAATTGGGGTAATTGAGATATTGAGGATTGCAGATATCAAGAAATTGATTTACAAATTGAGAAATAAAGACTATTAAATTGAGAAATAAAATATTCACGAATTTGAGAAATTAGGAGATTTGGTGATTCAAACATTGAGATATTGAAGAATTGAGAAATGAAGGGACATAGAATTGGGATAATTGAGATATAGAGGATTGCAAAAAATGAGACATTGAGAAATTGAGAATCTGAAAAATTTACAGATTGACAATTTGAAAAATCGATAGATTGAGAACTAGATATCAAAGAATTGAGAAACTAAAAAGAATTTTGCCATAAGAAATCGGGAAATCAGTTCGCTGAGTTTTAGAAATCCCAATTCAGGGATTCACAGGTTCAGAAATAAAGACATTGTTGAATTAGGAAATCAAGCAATCGCGAATTTGAGAAATTAATAGATTCATAGATTAAGATATTGAGTAATTGAGGAGTTGAGAAATGGGCAAGCTTAAAAAGCAAGAAATTTAAAATTGGGGTAATTGAGATATTGAGGATTGCAGAAAATGGAAAATCGTGAAATTGAAAGATTGAGATTCAGATATCGAGGAATTGAGAAGCAAAAAAAAATGTCGAAACAAGATATCGGGAAATCAATTTGAGGAGTTTGAGAAATCGACATTCTTAGATTTACAAATTGAGAAATAAAGACTATTAAATTGAGAAATAAAATATTCACGAATTTGAGAAATTAGGAGATTTGGTGATTCAAATATTGAGATATGGAAGAATTGAGAAATGGAGAAATTTTGACATGAAGGGACATAGAATTGGGATAATTGAGATATTGAGGATTGCAAAAAGTGAGACATTGAGAAATTGAGAAACTGATAAATTGACAGATTGACAGTTTGAAAAATCCATAGATTGAGATTCAGATATCAAGGAATTGAGAAACTAAAAAGAATGTTGCAACAAAAAATCGGGGAATTAGGTCGCTGAGTTTTAGAAAACCCCATTCAGGGATTCACAGGTTCAGAAATAAAGACATTATTAAATTAGAACATTAAGCAATCGCGAATTTGAGAAATTAATAGATTCATAGATTAAGATATTGAGAAATTGAGGAGTTGAGAAATGGGTAAGCTTAAAAAGCAAGAAATTTAGAATTGGAATAATTGAGATATAGAGGATTGCAAAACATAAGACATTGAGAAATTGAGAAACTGATAAATTGACAGATTGACAGTTTGAAAAATCGATAGATTGAGATTCAGATATCAAGAAATTGAGAAACTAAAAAGAATGTTGCAACAAAAAATCGGAGAATTGGTCGCTGAGTTTTAGAAATCCCCATTCAGGGATTTACAGGTTCACAAATAAAGACATTATTAAATTAGAAAATTAAGCAATCCCGAATTTGAGAAATTAATGGATTCATAGATTAAGATATTGAGAAATTGAAGAGTTGAGAAATGGGCAAGCTTAAAAAGCAAGAAATTTAGAATTGGGGTAATTGAGATATAGAGGATTGCAAAACATAAGACATTGAGAAATTGAGAAACTGATAAATTGACAGATTGACAGTTTGAAAAATCGATAGATTGAGATTCAGATATCAAGAAATTGAACTAAAAAGAATGTTGCAACAAAAAATCGGGGAATTAGGTCGCTGAGTTTTAGAAATCCCCATTCAGGGATTTACAGGTTCAGAAATAAAGACATTATTAAATTAGAACAATAAGCAATCGCAAATTTTAGAAATTAATAGATTCATAGATTAAGATATTGAGAAATTGAGGAGTTGAGAAATGGGTAAGCTTAAAAAGCAAGAAATTTAGAATTGGGATAATTGAGATATAGAGGATTGCAAAACATAAGACATTGAGAAATTGAGAAACTGATAAATTGACAGATTGACAGTTTGAAAAATCGATAGATTGAGATTCAGATATCAAGAAATTGAGAAACTAAAAAGAATGTTGCAACAAAAAATCGGGGAATTAGGTCGCTGAGTTTTAGAAATCCCGATTCAGGGATTTACAGGTTCAGAAATAAAGACATTATTAAATTAGAACATTAAGCAATCGCGAATTTGAGAAATTAATAGATTCATAGATTAAGATATTGAGAAATTGAGGAGTTGAGAAATGGGTAAGCTTAAAAAGCAAGAAATTTAGAATTGGGATAATTGAGATATAGAGGATTGCAAAACGTAAGACATTGAGAAATTGAGAAACTGATAAATTGACAGATTGACAGTTTGAAAAATCGATAGATTGGAGATTCAGATATCAAGAAATTGAGAAACTAAAAAGAATGTTGCAACAATAAATCGAGGATTTCAGAAATTGAGTAATTGAGAAAATGAAAGACTGACAGATGGACAGTTTGAAAAATTGAAAGATTGAAAGATTCAAAAATTGAGAGTTTAAGATTCAGAGATCAATGAATTGTGAAACCAAAAAAATGTAAAACAACAAATCGGGAATCAATTTGCTGAGTTTGAGAAATCCCAATTCACCAATTCACAGGTTGAGAAATAAGGACGTTGTAAAGTTGGGAAATCAAACAATTACGAATTTGAGAAATTAAGAGACTTAGAATTCCAGATATTGAAAAATTGAGGAGTTGAGAAATGGGAAAATTTAGAATTATTGGTGTAGAGATATTTAGGTTTGCAGAAAATGGAAAATTGAGAAATTGAGTCAATGGAAGATTGACAGTTTGGAAAATTGAAAAATTAAAAGATTGATAAATTGAAAGATTGAGATTCAGAGCTCAAGAAATTGAGAAAACAAAAAAATTTCGAAACAAGAACTCTTGCAATCAATTTGATGAAGTTGAGACATCGAGATTCAGAGATTAGGAGGTTAAGAACTAAAGACATTGTTAAATTGGGAAATCATCACAAATTTGAGAATAGAATAGGTTTAAGATATAGAATTTATGAAACTGGGATATTGAGGATTTCAGAAATTGAGAATCTGCCTGAAAAAAAAAGAAAAATTGAAAGATTGAAAGATTGATATTCGGAGATCAATGAATTGAGAAACCACAAAAATGTGAAAACAACAAATCAGGCAATCAATTTGCTGAGTTTGAGAAATTCCAATTCAAGGATTCACAATTTGAGAAATAAAGACGTTGTTAAATTGGGAAATCAAGCAATCACGAATTTGAGAAATTAAGAAATTTATGGATTAAAATATTGAGAAATTAAGAGACTTCAGATTTCAGATATTGAAAAATTGAGTAGTTGAAAAATTAATATTATAATTATTATATTATAATTTAGGAAATGGAGATATTGACGATTGCAGAAAATGGGAAATTGAAAGATTGACAAATCGCAAAATGGATAAATTAAGCGATTGACATTCAGAGATCATATTTTCCACAATCTTTTCCCTCGTCTGCAGCACCCGACGGCCGCCCCATAAAACTAGTTACCGCCGAGACAGCTCTAACGGAACGCCCACCTCCCGGATTTTTCTCATATTACAGCAGGAACGGAAAAATAATTAATTATTATTTACGGTGTTATTGCCGCATTTTTAAACCGGCTGTCGACTGCATAAATCTCCGTGTCCGCATGATAAACAACCGGGAAAAAAATAAATAGAGGGAGTTATGCAGGATTTTATGCGAGTATTAAAAATTCCGTTCGCTCCATTGATTTCATCAGGGCGAGTTTGACGCCGAGATCCTTAATTTTTCCTTCCTCCTTTTTTACGCCTTCGGGCGATGAAGAATTTAGGGCACGTGGATGTTTTACGCGGTGATCGTAAAATAACCCGGGGACTTCGGGGGAAAGAGGCTCGATTTCCCGGCTGGTATGTTTAATTTTCAATAGCAGCTGTTATCGAAAATGTATTTAAATAATAGGTTACCTGATTTTTCACTCCCAGAATGGCAGATTCATGCAAAAATTAATTGTTTTACAAGGACTCGGCATGCAGATACAACAGATTAAAACATTATTTTATTGTTTATTTTATGTATTTGTGTTTGAATTTCGAAAAACAAAACTGTCGAGTGGCAGTTGCATGTATAAAAACTGAAGAGGTGAGGAATAACAGAAACCTAAAATTCAAAAATAAACCTAAGGAATTCAAAAATTCAAAGAAGTGATTATTACTGCTGCACAACCCCCCTACTGGTAATCTTATTGTTATTACAGCAATTCCAGTTGTTGCAATCATTGTTATTATTAGATATTCCGCGACGATAGCACAGCGAATTCAGCATGCAAAACTGGGTCAGGCGGGCCATAACGACGGCAACGTGTGCGGCAAAACTAAGAAGTCCTCCCCAGGAGTGATCAAGCCGGCGGGTCCTCGAAAGCTCGCCATAACTCGGAAGAGCTTATCCTGGTAAGCACACCGGCAAATTGGCCATCCTCCACCCAAACACCTATCCACTTGAGAGCTTAATTATCGCGCTTACCTGAGTTTAAGTGGGAGGCGACGCCGCAACATTAAGTATTCATCTTCATTCGTTTCTTATTCGACGGAGCTCGCTTAATTTCATCGAGTTGTTAAGCTGCAAGTTGTGCTAATTAAAAATTCTGAGCCGGCGCTTATGGTGCATTGTGGCTTTTTGTACGTGTTCGCTTCGAGCGGGATTAAAACGAGAGCTGCAGCTCGGATTAAGTGGACGTCGATGAGACAATTAGCGAGATAATCTGGCTGGAAGACGGCAAAGAAGTGGTGGACTTAATTAACGCGCTGCTCCAATCGGAAAAATTTCCTGTGGAACTTCACCGAAAAAATTCCTCGGCATTGTAAACCAAATATAAAATATAAATTTAACAACATGTTATAGTTGTTCTAAGTTTGGCCTCATAAAAAAGATTGTAAAAGTAAAGACCCCATTTGTACTAAATGTTCAAGTCAACATGAACTGTAATTTGTAGTAATTGTTTAAATTGTAACAAAAACAATTCTTTGTGGCCTACAGATAATAATATGATGGCAAATGACTTAGAATGTATCTTTCGTAAATTAAAACGTGTACAATTGAGATCTACAATTCATTATGGCTTAAATTACTGGTGTTCTCGATTCCTTCTATTCCGGGAATAATGAGATCATCCTTTCGGCGTGATCGAATATTCTTGAAGGATGAGATCATCCTCTTTGTGCGTCGTATAGTATGACATCAGCACGACATCATTACCAGACTTTCTCACGGTCTGTCAGTAGTAAGAGGGGTACTTTTTAAAAGCCTCGGGTACTTTTGCATCGGGTACTTTAGGCTCCGGCACTTTTGTTCCCGGCACTTTTGATTGGAATCTTTTTACATCGACATGTTAAGACTTGATTTTAAATATTTATGAGAAATTATTAATTTAAGCCCCTATTTACATAAAAGCGGATAATTTGGATGTTTGGTTGGTTGCATAACTCCTCTGTAAATTCATAAAGCGTTTTAAAATATCTAAGCAGATTTATTGTAAAATACAAACCATTTAGAAAAATCACTGTGGACACATTACAAAGTTTTAAACGTCTTGACAATAGGTAAAAAAATAGAAAAAGATACAGAAAAATTTGAAACTTTTTTAATTGAGCAAATACGGTAATTGTTACGGTTTTTGTGAATTTCATAAGATAAGGATGTTTGGATGGTTGCATAATTCATTTTTAAATACATTGTTAACAACAATAAATATTAAATAACAATTAAATGTGACGGGTTTTTATAGAGTTTTAAGCTACACAAAATTCAAGAAAAAAATTAAAAATATCAAAGTAAATTTATTGTGAAATTAAAAAGTATTGAGAAATTAGCATAATTCATCTGTCCATTGTCTGCATTTTAAATAATAACAATAAGTGACGGCTTCTCGCAAAGAACTCAATGTAGCCAACTTAAGAACAAAAAAAAACGAACTTCACATGTTTTCTTACAAATTGAGAAAAATATCCGAAAAAAGAAATTACAAAGTTAATAATGATTATTATAATAGATATTTTAATTAATCTAATCATTAAGTTCAGCCCCTATTTACATAAGGCGGATAATTTCTCCATTCAAGTTCTAACCTGCAGGTTAATCAAATTGTAATCTGTTTGGATTATTGGAAGAATTTGTCGGAATCTTTTTACATCGACATGTTAAGACTTGATTTTAAATATTTGATGAGAAATCATTAATTTCGGCCCATATTTACATAAAAGGGGTTGTTTCGTAATAGGGTGTGGCTGTTATTATCCAGGGTGTGAAAAAATGCTCCCCTTAGCAAGTTGTTACCAGATGGATTATAAATCTATCAAAAGTCGTATTGTAAAATATAAACTATTCAGAAAATCACTGTGGACACATTGCAAAGTTCTAAACGTCTTGACAATAGATGAAAAAATAGAAAAAGATACAGAAAAATGTGAAACTTTGTGGTTTTCCGGCGTTTTAGCAGGCCTTTTCGATGTTTCATCGACTCCAGTAATGCCTAATGGACTCCTGGAACGCTGACTGTTGATATATTTTTTTCACTAGCATCGTAGTTAGTTTGCCTTTCCATATAAGTAAAATTTGAATTACCAACTGATTCTTAAAGTATAATAAATGATAATAAATTATTATGCTAATAATAATATCAACTTACTTATCTGTCTAATTCTTGCCAGAAGATGAACATAGCATTTACGGTCGTCGGACGTCATTTCCGCATTTTCGAAATTTGTTTGTTTATGTGAACTACAACTTCATGTAAAACAGCAAGATCAGTAAACATATTCGATCGGAATAAGTGAAAAATGTTAGGCAAAGACAATTTTTTTAAAAAGTCGCTAAATGAAGCCATTGTAATTACTGCAGGTGTATCTACACAAACATTCAGGGTTGTGAACTAATTACTTTCGAAGTGGTCAGGTTAGTTTTATAGGAACGCTTAAATTATAATAATCTATGTTAAGTAAATATGAAAATAAAAATAAATATTATAAAATATTAACATAATTTATGTTTTCTTACAAATAGAAAAATAATAAATAATGAGATTTCTACTTATATGTACATAAATCTAATGCTTAATGCTGAAATCTTATCAAAATTTGGTGCTGCGGATTAAGCACATTAAGAGTTCGCTACCGAATGAAATACGCGATATCTTGCACCTTAAAACTTCAATACCTAATTACTTAATTAAAATATTACTTCCTCAATTAAAAAGTTCAAAATTTTCTGTATCTTACTCTCTTTCACCTATTGTGAAGACGTAAACTTTGTTTAGATTAATTAAAATATCAAATATAATGATTATTATTAACTTTCCTGAATATCTTATTAATGCCGGTGTTTCGGTAATTATCCGTTTCAAGTTCTAAGTTTTCACTTTTTATGTTCTAACTTTTCTCAAAAATTCAATTTCTAATTTTAGAGGTTTAAAGTTTCATAGATTTTTACTTTACTTATTACCGGTGTGTAACTTTTTGTCTCAAGTTCTTAGTTTTCACTTTTAAGTTTTAACTTTTCTCAACACTTCAATTTCTCAATTTACAGATTTAAAGTTTCATAGATTTTTACTTTACTCAGTTCCTGAATATCTTAAGCCAGTGTTTTGGTAATTATTCGTTTCAAGTTCTAAGTTTTCACTTTTTAGGTTCCATCATTTTATTTTCTCATTTTAGAGGTTTAAAGTTTCATAGATTTAGTTTACTCATGTCCTGAAGATCTTTTTACGGTATGTAACTATTCGTCTCAAGTTCTTAGTTTTTAGTTTTTAGGTTCTAAGTTTTCTCAACATTTCAATTTCTCAACTTACAGGTTTAAAGTTTCATAAATTCTTATTTTACTCAAGTCCTGAACATCTTATTACCGGTGTGTAACTTTAGGTATCAATTTCTGAGTTTCATTTTTAGTCAAGTTTTTAGTTTTTAACTTTTATGTTCTGACTTTTATCAACATTTCATTTCTCTCAATTTTACAGATTCTAAGTTTCATAGATTTTAGTTTACTCAGATCCTGATCTCAAATTCTTAGTTTTCACTTTTAAGTTCTAAATTTTTCTCAACACTTCAATTTCTCAATTTACAGGTTTAAAGTTTCATAGATTCTTGTTTTTACTCATGTCCTGAATATCTTAATGCCTGTGTAACTACTCGTCTCAAGTTCTTAGCTTTCACTTTTTAGGTTCAAAGTTTTCTCAACATTTCAATTTCTCAATTTGCAAGTTTAAAGTTTCACATATTCCTGTTTACTCAAGTCCTGAAGATCTTACTACCGCTGTGTAATTTTTCGTCTCAAGTTCTTAGTTTTGACTTTTAAATTATAACTTTTCTCAATACTTCAATTTCCCAAATTATAGGTTTAAAGTTTCATAGATTCTTGTTTAATCATGTCCTGAATATCTTAATACCTGTGTAACTATTCGTCCCAAGTTCTTAGCTTTCACTTTTTAAGTTTTAACTTTTCTCAACACTTCAATTTCTCATTTACTCAAGTCATGAGGATCTTATTAACGGTGTGTAACTTTTCGACTCAACTTCTGACTTTTCTCAACACTTCAATTTCTCAATTTATAGGTTTAAAGTTTTATATAGATTCTTGTTTTACTAAGGTCTTCAATGTCTTAACACTTACGTGTAACTATTCGTCTCAAGTTCTTAGTTTTCATTTTAGGTTCTAGCTTTTCTAAACATTTCAGTTTCTCAATTTACATGTTTAAAGTTTAACAGATTCTTGTTTACTAAGGTAAGGCCGTGCGTCCGTCTTTTTTAATCCACAGTAGCAAATTTTCATTGAAAATATTTATTTTATTTTATTTCCTTTTGATATTACTAAGGCAACTTGAAAAGTAGTTTAAAATTCCTCACAGATAAATATTATTACCAAGTGGTGGTTTATCCAAATATTATATGTTTCGGATTGCTTAAACAAAAGAACTCTAACGGCCCTACCGTCACATCTTTTGGACTATCGCACTTCTCGCTTGCAAAGATTCCGTTTAATTTCGTCTATAGCAATTGTAAAAAACCAACTCGATTGTTTAATTCTCAGTACCTAACAAATGTTCATTGAAATTATTTATTTATTTCATTTCCTTTTTGTGGTTACTAAGCTAAGGCCAAGCTTGAAAAATAGTTTAAAATTCCTCACATATAAATATTACCAAGTCGCGACCAACGAAGCCACCACGCACCCCAGCCGCCATGTGAAATCTTAAGAACTCGAGACGCTAATTGGGGACTTGAAAAATTAAGCTAGTCGGGGCTTCGTGGTTAAAACTTAAAAGTGAAAGACTAAGAACTTGAGATGCTTAGTTACAGTGTTGAGAAAAGTTAAAGCTTAAAATTGAAAACTAAGACCTTAAGACGAAAACTTACAAACCATAATAAGATCTTCAGGACTTGAGTAAAATAAGAATTTATAATACTTTAAACTTGTAATTTGAGAAATTGAAGTGTTGAGAAAAAGTTAAAGCTTAAAAGTGAAAACTAAGAACTTGAGACGAAAAGTTACACACCGTAATAAGATCTTCAGGACTTGAGTAAAATAAGAATTTATAATACTTTAAACTTGTAATTTGAGAAATTGAAGTGTTGAGAAAAAGTTAAAGCTTAAAAGTGAAAACTAAGAACTTGAGACGAAAAGTTACACACTATAATAAGATCTTCAGGACTTGAGTAAACTAAATCTATGCAAACTTTAAACCTTTAGGTTGAGAAATTGAAGTGTTGAGAAAAAGTTAAAGCTTAAAAGTGAAAACTAAGAACTTGAGACGAATAGTTACATACCGTAAAAAGATCTTCAGGACATGAGTAAACTAAATCTATGAAACTTTAAACCTCTAAAATGAGAAAATAAAATGATGAAAAAAGCTGAAACCTAAAAAGTGAAAACTTAGAACTTGAAACGAATAATTACTAAACACTGGCTTAATATATTCAGGACCTAAGTAAAGTAAAAATCTATGAAACTTTAAACCTGTAAATTGAGAAATTGAAGTGTTGAGAAAAGTTAAAACTTAAAAGTGAAAACTAAGAACTTGAGACAAAAAGTTACACACCATAATAAGATCTTCAGGACTTGAGTAAACTAAATCTATGCAAACTTTAAACCTTTAGGTTGAGAAATTGAAGTGTTGAGAAAAAGTTAAAGCTTAAAAGTGAAAACTAAGAACTTGAGACGAATAGTTACATACTGTAAAAAGATCTTCAGGACATGAGTAAACTAAATCTATGAAACTTTGAACCTCTAAAATGAGAAAATAAAATGATGAAAAAAGCTGGAACCTAAAAAGTGAAAACTTAGAACTTGAAATGAATAATTACCAAAACACTGGCTTAAGATATTCAGGACCTGAGTAAAGTAAAAATCTATGAAACTTTAAACCTGTAAATTGAGAAATTGAAGTGTTGAGAAAAGTTAAAACTTAAAAGTGAAAACTAAGAACTTGAGACAAAAAGTTACACACCGTAATAAGATCTTCAGGACTTGAGTAAAATAAGAATTTATAATATTTTAAACCTGTAATTTGAGAAATTGAAATGTTGAGAAAACTTAGAACCTAAAAACTAAGAACTTGAGACAAAAAGTTACACACCGGTAATAAGTAAAGTAAAAATCTATGAAACTTTAATCCTCTAAAATTGAATTGTTGAGAAAAGTTAGAAGATAAAAAAAGTGAAAACTTAGAACTTGAAACGAATAATTACCGAAACACTGGCATTAATAAGATATTCAGGAAAGTTAGCAATGATCATTATCTTTGATATTTTAATTAATCTAAACAAAGTTTACGTCTTCACAATAGGTGAAAGAGAGTAAGATACAGAAAATTTTGAACTTTTTAATTGAGGAAGTAATATTTTAATTAAGTAATTAGGTATTGAAATTTTAAGGTGCAAGATATCGCGTATTTCATTCGGTAGCGAACTCTTAATGTGCTTAATCCGCAGGACCAAATTTTGATCAGATTTCAGCATTAAGCATTAGATTTATGTACATATAAGTAGAAATCTCATTATTTATTATTTTTCTCAATTTGTAAGAAAACATAAATTATGTTAATATTTTATAATATTTATTTTTATTTTTATATTTAGTTAACATAGATTATTATCATTTACCACTTCGAAAGTAATTAGTTCACAACCCTGAGTGTTTGTGTAGATACACCTGCAGTAATTACAATGACTTCGTTTAGCGATTTTTTAAAAAAATTGTCTTTGCCTAACATTTTTCACTTATTCCGATCAAATATGTTTACTGATCTTGCTGTTTTACATGAAGTTGTAGTTCACATAAACAAACAAATTGTTTTCGAAAATGCGGAAATGACGCCCGACGACCGTAAATACTATGTTCATTTTCTGGCAAGAATTAGACAGATGAGTAAGTGGATATTATTATTAGCATAATAATTTATTTTCATTTATTATACGTTAAGAATCAGTTGGTAATTCACATTTTACTTATATGGAAAGGCAAACTAACTACGATGCCAGTCAAAAAAATAAAATATATCAGCAGTCAACGTTCCAGGAGTCCATTAGGAATTACTGGAGTCGATGAAAAATCGAAAAGGCCTGCTAAAACGCCGGATCACCACAAAGTTTCAAATTTTTCTGTATCTTTTTCCATTTTTTCATCTATTGTCAAGACGTTTAAAACTTTGCAATGCGTCCACAGTGATTTTCTGAATAGTTTATATTTTACAATGCGACTTTTGATAGATTTATAATCCATCTGGTAACAACTTGCTAAGAGGAGCATTTTTTCACACCCTTGATAATAACAGCCACACCCTATTACGAAACAACCGCTTTTATGTAAATATGGGCTGAAATTAATGATTTCTCATCAAATATTTAAAATCAAGTCTTAACATGTCGATGTAAAAAGATTCCGACAAATTCTTCCAATAATCCAAACAGATTACAATTTGATTAAAATGCAGGTTAGAACTTGAATGAAGAAATTATCCGCTTTATGTAAATAGAAGCTGAACTTAATGATTAGATTAATTAAAATATCTATTATAATAATCATTATTAACTTTGTAATTTCTTTTTTCGGATATTTTTCTCAATTTGTAAGAAAACATGTGAAGTTCGTTTTTTTTTGTTCTTAAGTTGGCTACATTGAGTTCTTCGCGAGAAGCCGTCACTTATTGTTATTATTTAAAATGCAAACAATGTACTTACAGATGAATTATGCTATTTTCTCAATAATTTTTAATTTCACAATAAATTTACTTTGATATATATATATTTTAATTTTGTGTAGCTTAAAACTCTTTATAAAACCCGTCACATTTAATTGTTACTTAATATTTATTGTTGTTAACAATGTATTTAAAAATGAATTATGCAACCATCCAAACATCCTTATCTTATGAAATTCACAAAAACCGTAACATTTACCGTATTTGCTCAATTAAAAAAGTTTCAAATTTTTCTGTATTTTTCTATTTTTTACCTATTGTCAAGACGTTTAAAACTTTGTAATGTGTCCACAGTGATTTTTCTAAATGGTTTATATTTTACAATAAATCTGTTTAGATATTTTAAAACGCTTTGTGAATTTACAGATGAGTTATGCAACCAACCAAACATCCAAATTATCCGCTTTTATGTAAATAGGGGCTTAAATTAATAATTTCTCATAAATATTTAAAATCAAGTCTTAACATGTCGATGTAAAAATATTCCAATTAAAAGTACCGGGAACAAAAGTGCCGGAGCCTGAAGTACCCGATGCAAAAGTGCCCGCTACAAAAGTACCCGGGACAAAAGTGCCCGACGCAAAAGTACCCGAGGCTTTTAAAAAGTACCCCTCTTACTTCTTCTGTCGACTATTCTGGATCAATGCCGTTACCATATGTGGTCCTTCCAATAATTGTTCCCAGACAGATGACGTAGAGACTCGTACTGGTGAGGGATGCGTAGAGTTAGCTGGGTGGCGCTAACCGAGAGGGTGCTGCGGAGCGTAATGGAACTACGCGAACTTTATTTTTATTATTGTTTACAAAGGAATTCTTATTTCTGCCTGTTTCTGTTTAGATTCTGTTAACTTTATAATTGTTTTATTTCTACTTTGTTTTTGAGTGGTTGAGTAAAGTAGCTCAATAGGTAGACTTCGCCACTCAAGCCTTAACGCTGTTTTCAATATTGGTCCAATACGATCATCCCGAAGAACAAACACCCTTTCCTTAACGACATTAATATCATTAAGCTGAGTTAGCAAAGTTACAGTTTCCATAACGACAAACTTTGTTCGGAAAACTTTGATTTCTTTACGTGCTCGTTCCGGCCATACTTGCATTCAACTTTTCTATTTACTCCCTAAGTTAAAATTGATTCGCCGCGACAATTATTCAATATTGAAATTCCGCCGGCATTAATAACGCGAAATATTGACGTTGGAAATAATTTCTCTACGTGTTATGTACATACAATTTGTGATTAATTTATTATAAACGCGAGCTGACGTTCCAACTTGAAGCTCTTACGGCATGATAAATACGCAATTTGCAGGAGTGGATCGGATGCGACGGGAATGTATTTTTAGAGGATCTTCCATTGCTTTGTTTGTTTTTAAGATATCTAATGCATATTGCACAAGTGCTGAAAACGCACATTCACGCGAGTTTGAAATATACACACATAAAGTGTTCGGTACAACTAATTCTAATTCTCCTACTCCGTAAGTGACCCTGTAACCTTCGCCGGTGTGGGCGGCAGAGATTTTACACGTAGGTCGCAGGAAAAAGTGTTTGATGGCTAATTTGCAACCTCCAACCCGCAGTATCAATCACGGCAGATAATGCTCGATCCCTTCATCGCCCCTCTGAACGCGCCATTTTTCCCCTTCACGTTCGGTCACATTATCGGCAGATACGTCAGGACTACACCGCTCGACAACGACAGCCAAGTTTGATTTATTTGTGTGTGTTCCATCGCCAATAACAGTACAAAGAAATATGTTATCGACTTATCACGAACAATAATACGAAATGTCGGATGAAAGCTGATGGATTTTATACAGTTACGTCGACGGCGGGAGCGAAAGCGCTGGGCCTCGGATTGTCGGAGATGGAAATACATATTGGGAAACTTTTGATTTAATGTTTTTTTCCTCTTATTTTTATTTTACGTGCTTTTTTTCTATTTCTTTGCTGCTTGCTTTTCCATGCACTGTTCTTTCCCCTACGTTTTTAGTCTCGTTTTAGTTCCTTTCTTTTGGTCATTCCTTCTATATGCTTCTGCCTTTCTATCAATTTTCTGTATTTTCTTATGTTTTGTGTGACATTGACACACTTTAATCTTTATTCCTTCCTTTATTTTTTTACTTCTTTTTGCGACATGTGTTATCTTCTTCCTCCTTACTTCTACCTCTTACTTCTTACTCCTTCCTATAGTATTTAGTTCGTACTCCCTACGCTTTTCTTCTTCTTTCTTACTAAATTTTCCATTTAATCTTTACTTTTCACTTCCTTATTATTCTTCTCTCTTATATTTTTTTAGTCATATTTCCACTTTTGTGTTCTGTTTGTGTTTGATTTTTATGTTTTTATTCAACATTCCGTGTTTTCTTACGTGGTTTCTCCCTTTTACATTTTTTTTAACTATTGTCTTCTTTTCACCTTGTGACGCTTGTTTACGGCGGTTGCCTCAAGCCCCAGTTTTGCACCCTGTTTACGGCGGTTCAGAGTCTGCGCGTTTCGGTTTGTGAGTCGTTGATGACAAAAGTTGCGGATCACCCTGTAGACGTCGGTGTACCCGCCCCCTGTATACGATGATTAGGTTAGTATGAGTTTCAGAACCCGAGCGGTCGGTAACAAAAGTTAGGATGCTGATGTTGATATACTCGCCCCCGTACTTGGTGGTTTGATTGTTTTGGTTTAGGCGCCCGAGCGGTTAATGACAAAAGTTAGGATGCTCCCTGTAGACCTCGATGCACCCACCCCTTGAATACGACGGTTCGGCTAGTACGGAACCCGAGCGGTCTGTGACAAAAGTTATGATGCCGTAGACGTCGATGCACCCCCCCTTGAATACGGCGGCTCGGTTGTCTGAAGTTTCAGAACTGGAGCGCTCGATGACGAAACTTAAGACTCACTCGGTAGAGTTCGGCGTGCCCGCTCACTGTATCACAAGTTTCGGAACCCGGGCGGTCGATGACAAAAATTACGGAACACCCTGTAGTATACGTTTATTGGCGTTTCTCGGGATTCGTCTTGCTGATTTGCGAGGCGGGACGGTGAGATCGGGTTTGATCCGGGCTAGCCAGCAGAAAAATAAGTCGGTCTTGTTGTTCCGGAAGCTTAGCCAGCGTTGAACCCTGGGATCCCACCGCGTGAACCCAATCTTCCAGGGACCAGTCAAAAGCGGGATAATACGTTACGTAGGCTAGTTACCGGATAGGACTAGGAAGGAAGTGGGGAGGATGGTTGGAGCCCATCACCTTAGTCAGCTTCCTCTTCCTGGGCGGCTTCCTTCTGGATGGTCTTTTTCGACTCTTCACTGTCGGTGGTGGAGTGATAACGACGTAGGCTGATGCGCACGACTTGTCGCAATGAGGGTCTTATCATCGTGTTATATTCCCTCCGAAGTGAAATCGGTTCCGGGCATCGTATCGGCTCCGGAGCGGCGGAGTCCGGAACGCGCTTCTCCGCTGGTTAAGATGATGTAGATTTCATTCAGGTGCGATAACCGGAATTATTTATTTTCGGGCGTGGTCGAGCGTGACAAGGTCGGGGGTTGGGAGTGGTCGTACCGAATCCGGAGTAAGCTCGTCAGGAGCGCGCTATTTTTCCGGTGTGATGATGATAAAATTATCTGGCTGTCACACTGTAAACTATTTTTCCCGGCGATTTATACGTTTAATATTCAGGTGCACGGTCTTGCTTAAATAACGAATCGACGGTGCGCTCCGCGGTGTGAATGTCGCTTCCCTAGCGGCTCTTAATTTAATAATAATAAATAATTTATTTATTTGCCCAACAGACAATTCCATTTACAGGACAAATTTTACATGATTAAATTAAATCAATCAAAATTTGGTATTTAAATTCGGATTTTTCTGTAACTTCGTTACAACCTTTTTTTTCACAGTTTTCATACGCATTCATTCACAGTGTGTGAGCGGGTTTAGTTCGGTTAGTTCGGGTGTGGTCAATTCCAGTCCGAACATGTACTCCAGGGCGCGTACTTACACTAACTTGTATCGTTTGTAATTTCAATATATTTTAAAAACCACTGCGTTGAGTTCGATTAATTGGCTCTAATATTTTTTTATCTTGTTTCTTCTCATTTTTGTTCCTTTTTTTATGAAAATGGTGGAAAAGTTGCGGGACTCGAAGCAGTTCCTTGAGTTTGAAGAAATGCAGCTTTAATATTTCTCGTCTGAAAAACCACAGACTTGGTTGTATCCTAAAGTGACCTCATTATCTGACTCTGTAGTGTTGTAGCACGGTCTTTCGACGTCGGTGGTGTACTTCGGTCCCGGTACCTCCAAGAGAAGAAGAGGGAGATGGAAGCCAGCACCGACCTGATGCCTCGAACAACAACCACCATCCACATCAGCCAGTAGGGGGCCACCTGCAGCCTAACACCAAGCAGGAAGGCTACAACTCGTGGTTTTCGACGAAGCCACAATGGACTCTGAGATCCTCACACCATTCCGTTTGTACTTCGGGGAGTACCCCGAGGCCTTCATCGACGACTGCGCTGACTACCTGTATTGGGCCAACCCGAAGAACGACGTCACCCTCGCGCTCCGATTTATCGACGACATCCCAAAGAGATTGAGACGGGAAATGGAAGACTACATCGACGTCCAGGACGTCTGGGATGTTTTAATGAGGGCGTACGACGGCGAGTTGGACCAGGAGCTCGGTGTCCAGCCGCTAGAGTCGTCAAATTCGAAGGCCGGGTGCAGCGACAAACACCTGGACTACGATATCAACGACAGAGTAGACTCGCCGACCTTCTACGTCCAACCCCTAGAGTTCGGAGTCTACCCCGAGAATTTTATCAAGGACGTCGATTTCTACATCAGTAACGACCATCCAGACGACGAATCCCAAAGAAGGTGCGTCACCCACGTTCTCCAATTTGTCGAGAACGTGCCAAAAGAGATTAAGCGACACCTGGAGGGCTTGAAGCGCGTCCAAGAAATCTACGAGGTACTCAGAGATGCGTACTGGGGAGATCCACAAAGACAAGGAAGAACGGCGACAAAACTACCGCTGGGACGCTACTGGGAGCGACAGCGTAGATATGGGCTACCTCTACAACGAGGATGGGTCGCCCAACGAAGAGGTCTTTGACCGTGATCTACGCCAAGGCAGCTCCAACCAACCAGCCATGACGGCCGAGCCAGACTTTTTCTGTTAAGAACAAAAAAAAAGTAAAAAATGAGAGACTAGAGAAGACGAACGATCCAATTCCCCTACTCTCCTGTGGACAACATCATCGAGAAGGCATCACCAGGTGCGAGTTCCACTCTCACCAAACCCTCGTCGGTGGTGTACTTCGGTCCCGGTACCTCCAAGGGTAACCGCCGCCCTCGTAACAGTAGGTCAATTTTAACATAATTTCATGTGTCACACTGGTTGTAACATGTTCCAAGTCATTTTTCAATGCTCCAAGTTGTATCTTTCTTTTTTTTGTTTGCTATCTTCAATGCTCTATGTTTAGTGTTCCATCTTCAAAATTCTTGTACAAAGTTCAATGTTCGATTTTATTCAGTTACGTTGTGACGATTGTTACGGGTCTGGTTGTCTCACGCCCCAGTTTTCTTTAACGTGGTATGCTCCACTTGTCCACGGACAGCTTAATCGGACTCCGGTAAGCCGGGAGGAAAGCAAAACAAATGCGGTATCGGAAAAAATAAAATAAAACGTGACAATATTTAATGAAGACCCCTATATACAATGTATTCTACAACACCACTCTCTTCATTGTCCTTGTCGCTTCCTCTTCTCTCAATGGCGGGACGCCCTCCTAACGGCTGTAGCGGCGGTGAAAGGTGTCAAGGGTGGGGAAACTTGTCTGGATACTATTAGCGCGCGACAGTTGGCTGGCTCGCGAGCAGAGTGCTCCCTGTAAGGTGCCGGAATTTCACACCGACAGACGATGACTAGAAATCGGAAGTAATGCCCGGATTACGCGCACGGTTGGCTGGCTCGCGAGCAGAACATACCGGGATGTTACCAGGAACTTGGACGGGAACCGGGAGAATGATCGGCTGGGACTAGAGGTGCCACTCACATCTTCTTTTATGGACACGCTGGAGGGGAGACGATGACGTTATCAGACGCGCGCGGCCTGTTGCAATGTAGTAGGGAGAACGTTTTATCACAGCATTCTCTTCCGGACGGAACCGCAGCAGCTCCGGGCAAGGTAACAGTTCCGGAGCGGTGAGGTCCGGAGCGCGCTTTCTGGCTGTTCAAAATGACGTAAGTACCATTCCAATCCGATAATGGGAAGCGTTTTTCCTAGACACTTTAATGATTCGGTGCGGAGGGCGTGGCCCGCGGTGACAAGGGCGATGGCTTGGGGCGGTGAAAGTTTCATCCCGATCGGAGGTCAAGAAGCATTTTTAATAGGCTGTAAAACATGCCGATTTTGGAGTAGGGAACTTGACCTTGTCGAACAGTGGGACAGCGGCCCGCTAGACTGCGGAGAATATTTGCTTCAGACCGTCGAGCCTCATTTCCGACACTCGTCTCAAGTAACTTCGTTACACTCCGCTTAACTCTTATAGAAACGGTACTTGCTGCCTTTATTAATTACACGGAGTGGAGCAGCGGCGGTCGGCGGCGGAGGAAGGCGCGAGGTGGAAGTGTAGGGAAGCGTAGTCAAAAGTCGGTATGAGCCACAGACCTACTTCTGCAGATATCAGCCGAAGCGATATGAGTCAGACCAGCTAGTCGTCACCGGGATACGCGGGTGCGGGTTGGGGTGTGGAGGGGCAGGTATTCTCCGCGGGGGGTCTCCACCTTCTCTTCGGCTTGCTCTCTTCCCTTTCTACCTCTCTCTTCCTCTTCGGCTTTTTCTCCCAGGTGGGCTGGTGGACTCATCCTAACGTTTACCTGCTAGTGATTGGCCTTTTATAGACTCACGGTTCATCGCTTATCGGCGTGGCCTCCTCTCCACGAGACGGTGGTGGGAGGCGGCATGAAAGATTCTGGACTTCGGCATCAGGAGCGCGCTAATTCACTGAACGGTTTCAATTGTATACCGGGACGTTTATTCCCGGTGTATTTGTCACCACGGTCTCGGAAAACACAGAAAATGTAGTAATTAAGTAAAACAAAAAAAAATAGAAAAAGAACACGAAAACATCAGCGGCTTTCCCAAAATAAAATATGCGCCCAGTGTATCAAACGTTATTTAATCATCCAGCAGCGGAACAGTGTATCACGACCGTCCCAATAAATACAATTATACAAAACCCTTCAACATCAATTCGACCCCTTTAAATTGAGCGTGCAGAAGTTGTGCGATAAAGAGAATATTTTATTCGGATTTATCGCACGCCCGTAATTCTCCCAGCGTCATCGCTCATCCGTCTCGTGCTTTTTAATGCGCTGAACGAAAGTGAGAATTTAATCTTTAATGAGATTTGCGATGAAGGGATGTAATGCAATAAACAACCAGTTAGTTAGATAATTGCGATACATGTGTCAGGGCGTAAACGCTGGGGGGATGCAGACAGTAACTGAATCTGGTGAGCTTTGCAAACTAACTAGATAAGAGCATGCAGCTGCAGTGTCTCTTACAATTAAACATCGGGTGGATGGGAGCCGGGGGACTTTCTTCAATTACCGCAGAAGAATGGTATACATTGACCACGTCACACTACCCCCTCCCTGTTTAAGTAAACGAGTCTTCAATTTTCTCCATGTGAGGCGAGCGCGGTTGTAATCCTTCGAAGCGGAATCGCCCCCACCCTCGAACCTTTGTCTCTCCGGATGACTTCCAACAAACTCGCGGAATTGTCTTTTAAAGACTTCTTTTGTTCGGTCTTCTTGACGTATCTGATCCACTTGACGGGGACTCGCGCCAACAAGCAACCTGCAAATTGCGAGCTTTGTTTGCAAACTTATCCTCCGCACTGACAAAGAGCCGGTTCATCAAAAATTGAAAATTAACTTTTTGTCGTGTTACAATACTAACGTCGCCATTAATGCGGAGGGGACGCTTTGACTCGATTTTAACGAGCTGCTGCCTCGTCGGGTGAGTGCGAAAACGGTTTTTAATGGCATCGGTGTAGTTTAAAAAAGATGGATAACATCTAAGATCTAAGATAGATCCTGTTATTAAAGCCCTAGCGCGGAGGTTTAAAAGTAAGAGTTTTGTTGTGTTTTAAAACTCTCCAAAACAGATAAAAATTTACATCCCTACTTACATTGCCGTTCCGTTTCCAACAGGACTAATCCGCTGATCCGCGTTGTCCCGACCTGATCGCTCCCACGCTCCTTTCAAATCCTTTTCCCTATTAAGAATTTAATTATCCTTTTCCCGTTCCGGTTATTTTTCCGGCAATAAACCCGGAAAACAATTGATTAGAGACTTGTGACCGCCAATTTGAAACGATAAAGATAGGGACGTGAACGTGACGGTCTCCGCTCGAACATAAATGCGAACTTATAGATTTAAATATCGCAATCACCAAATCGGATCGCGACTGAAAAATCCCATCAAGACGTGGTCGATATCCCCGAATTCTGGTCTAATGGTGCGTGTGATTCCGTTTTTCTAAAGGGAGTTTTTCTCTGCTTGTTTAATCGAAACGCTCGTACATCATCCAATTTCGACAGATTGTAATTTATCTTGACGGACTGTGATTTCATTTATTGTTTTAGTGGTTTGCATCTGGGTTCCTCAAGAATAAAAATTGGACATGGAAAGACGACCGGCCTGCCCTGACCTGATAAAATTACCTCGCCTTGTCTTTTGCCAATTTGCTGCTCCGCCCCAGCCGTAATAGAGTTTTCTTCGGTCGACGTTAACATTTTTATTGAATCAATGCTGCTGCAGAATCCTTTTATTTTTATCTCCTCCCTGTCCCGATCGAAACCCTTCAGACTAATTAGGCCTGTTGTGAATACCGGCAACAATCCCCGAACGTTAGTCTTTGACAGCACCCCCGACGAATTAATCCAGGTATGAGAACGCAACATTTAATTCAAAGACCACTAAAAGCTTCCATTAAAAGCTTAGTTCACTCTTTATATCTCGTTACATGGCTGGCGTGTTTAATTTTATATTTCGTAATAGCAGAACTTTATAAATTACTCAACTTTATTAAGTAAGATATCCAGTTTGGCGTCAAACTCGATTTGGGCGCCAATTAGGACGAGCACACCAAACACTCCTGCATTTTTAAAACGATAAACAAGAGCAGGTGCTGAAAATTTTACGGTATCGTCGTGTACTGAAAGCTTTGACTAGTTTGGTTTAAAAATTTATAAAAATTGTGTGCGCCTTTATGCTGCTGCTTTGTTATTCGGAGCTTTCCATTCCGCGTACGCGTCACGACACAAAAGGCTCACTCTTGCTGAAATTTTAAATTGAGTAGATGGTCAATTTGCCGACATCCTAACGTATTGCCAGCGACGATGGGGGATCGGCACTGACGTGCAGCAACACCTCTGTTGTTTTCGGAATAATAAAAACAAAGGCTCGTGTTTCATTTCGTCTGAGACAGGAAGTTTTCCTCAAAAGAAATGGTGATATTAAAAGGTCAATGGTTGAAGAAATTTAAGTACGGTTGTTCTCCTTTTGTGTTTCTCCTTAAGTGGATAACGTTACAAATACAGTAACATAAACAATTAGAATTTTAACTCAGGCTTACACCGAAAACATTTTGTGAAACACTTACAAAATATAATATGGTGCATCTAGTAATCTCGGTTCTCTTATGTTGCATGACGTATCATGGCACCACACCCTTCAAAAGACAAGTGACAGCGCGCCTAAATCCCAATGTTGAAAATCGCAAATTAGTGGTTTTTATTTTTAGTGGGGGCATAGCGTGGCTAACCAGTCAAATGCCCCCCCGGAGCCTCCCCATCATGGCATGTCCGGGCGGGGCTGTTTTTTTCTCCTGACACACCCCCCTCCCCCGGAATCACCTTTCGGCATAACTTCGGGGGGGAGGCTTGCCCTGCCTTTTGGCTTTTCATCACCGATCTTGCGTCAAACACATATATTCTTCCTTCTGCAGCACCGTCCTCTCCATGCCACCGGGTCCCCGGGGTTCAACCCGAACCCCATCGGTTCATGCCTTCCGCGTCACAGGCGCCCTCGATCTCTCTTACCTTTCGGTCCTGCGTAATAACGGTCCACTTCCCGAACCCCACCGGTCCATCGCGGCCACCGGTGTAGCTAGCCTCGGTATCATGGTCGATCTCTTTCTCATCCGTCGTGTGTCCTCCCTCTTCTGGAAGTGCTTGCTTAGTCTCTCTCCTTCGCGCCGATCTGCGGGCCACGGAATCACGGTCCATCCAGATCCGCGTTATTCTCACCGGTTTCCTCCTCCTTTCTGGGACGAGACTTCCTGCTCTGCGGGCCCTTTGCCATTTCTTCTTTTCTGTCGTGTCAGAGGGGCCCTTCCTCGCCTCTTCTCGTGGGTCACACTCATTGTGTTTGACTCTCCGTGCTTGCCGAGGACCCTTTTGGGTCCAATTCCTTTGAGATCGCCCGGGAGCCAAAAAGAACCTCCGGCTTCTTTTCAGCTCCCGGGCGGGCCCACGCGATTGCGTACCGCTTCGTTTCCTTCTTTGGGCGACTTTTTCCAGCCGCCACAATCCCCTTCTGGAGTTGGGCACTTTAAATCTCTAGCTCGATGACCCTCCTCCTTGCACGAAGTGCAGTACCCTTTCCCAATGCCTTGGCAGTCCTTTGCCAGGGGTCCCTTTTAGCCACATTTGAAACACCTTCTTTCCTCCTTACAGTGGCGACCCTTGTGGTAAAAGACCCGCAGTTCAAACATCTGACTATGTTTACCCAGTTTCTTATTCTGCAAGAAATAGGACCCACCTTGACCTTTCCTACCTCCTGCAGCCTGGATCGTCGATATCAACGCTTCCGTCCCCTTGTCGCCCTTCACCGACACAATTGACTTCACCTCTGCGTTTGGTTTCCCTTCGACCAGGACCTTCTTCACCTTTCCTATAAGTTGTGGGAACTCGACATTATCTCCTACCGGAATCGTTGTCGTCTCCGACCCTGGTAGCTTCCTTTTCTTGGAGCTCCTTGCCTGCGACGCTGACGGCGGAGCATCTTTCTTCACCACCGCTGACAGTTGTGGAGGCCAAGGGAAGACACAGCCGGACCCTCACTGTTGTCCTGCCGAACACAATATCAAGGAGCTTCCTGAATATCATTACTTCCACCCTCGGTGGAATCATAACGCTCAACTCCTTTTCTTTCAAATCTTGGACCCGATTCTCCCAGATCCGTCAACAATCGATACCAACTTTCCACAGATTCGTATCTCTTCGTGATACACCCTCATTGGCGGGTCAGGCTCTTTCTCCGTAGTCCAGAAATGCGCATATCTCTGCACTTACCACTCCTGTCCTTTCTATGGAACGCGCAAACACGGGGTACCGTTCCTTGAGCACCTTGTCGTTGGCGGAGGGACTCAGGGGCCTGCTACTCCATATGCAGTTGGTCCTGTGGAGTTCTGCGAAAGACGGCTCAAACCCCCGAAGAGTCATGTCAGCGGTAGTCGTGGTACGAGAACTGGCGATCCCGGGGGGCATCTTAACTACGACCTGCTGAGCGAATACAGGTCGTCGATACCGTAACTGCAACCCGCATATCAGCGACTCTTGGAAGCGCAACAGGGGTACGTAATGCGGGGACTGCGGCCGGGGGACTTGCCTTAACTGACTGGTCCGCGAAGAGTAGACTTCTATAAAACAATCCGTAACCCCAAGGTCGGTTAGAGGTCTGGGTCCGAAGGGGTAGTGGGCGGTCGTATGGATCGCTCCTGGCTGTCACGTGAGAACAGTCTTCAGCGGTGACCTCTCTGTAGGATTTCTAGCGCACCATGCAGTATGTAGCCCTATCGTCAGAATGGGCGTCACCTGGCGATTGACAGAAGTTTTCTCCCATACTCGTGGGAATGTCCATAAAAAACCAAGAGATAGATACCTGGGAAGGCGAAGGGGAGAATGACGGAGGAGCTGCAAAGGGATCTCGAACACACATCTATTGAAGGAAGTGGTGAGAGGTTTGATGAGGCTTTTTGCAAGTTGCAGAAGCAGTTAACTGATCTGAAGGATGTCGCGTATTACACCAAAGTCAGCGAAATGAAGACCTACCTAAAGAATTGGGTATAGTCGGCGGAAGCTGAAATCCGGACGATGGAAGCCAACAGGGTGGAGGCGTTCCAGAAAGAACACCTCCGACAGAGGACCCACAACCCGATGGGAGGGCCGCAAGACAATTCACAGTGGCACTGGATGAGGGACATTCCTTGACCAGAAATAAAATAGAGGTGGTGGTGGGGAATCCGATATCAGACTCTACAACGGAGAACCTGGTGGTGCTTTTTAACTCACATTCATTTCTGTCTTATTATGCACAAATATTCATAACTGTTCTTCCTCATTATCTTATCTTATCTCATTCTTCGCTATTCCTCAATTTTCATTATTCTTATCCTTGACTGACAACTCCTCATTGATCTCCCATTATTTTTCATTCTATTCACCATTCTCAATTAAAATAGTGCTCCATTAGTGCTAATTTATAATTATCCAAATTCCGAAAAATTAATTCATGAACGTCCCCCAACTTAATTTTTTGAAAACGACAAATTCCGCCTGCAATTTATGAAATAAATTTTAGTACTCCTTCAGTTCTTTTACCGGTTTTATTTTAGCACTCAAAACCCGTGTAAAATCAATAACTATGGACTGAAATAGTAGTTTTTGTTGTGCACAACTTTTATCTAAAACGTTTTGCTCTAAAATAATTAGCCAATATTCTTATATTTTTATAGGCTACATTTCCCCAACAACCATTCGACGCCCCTCTATGGAAATATAAATTTTTGGTTTAGAAATTTTGAGAAAGCTGACAATTCGTTCTATCTATATTCTTTTCGCTTTTAGAAAACCGATCCTGTTAGCTTAAGCTTTCTATTCTTCTCTAACTATATTTCTTAGTCCCGCTACATTCCAAATTGGTGCCCTCGACATTGTTGTCAACCCAGTTGCATACAAGATTTTGTGTTTATGAATAGTAATAATTTTTATTGTAAAAGAATGTAACCTTTTTAATTTCACATTAGGAAATGCAGAAATATTAAATTAACGTATCGAAAATACTATAGTGTTGCTAAGTATGGAACGGAATGAAACATTACAAAAGTCTTTAAAAGTCGACTTTAAACAACGCAGAAGGAACAAAATTTTGTAGGAAACTCGGCTGCAATGAGAAATTATTGACTTGTTTATGATTAGCAGAAAATTATTTAATTCTTCAGATTGTTGGAATATAGGAGCGAGCGAAGCGAGCTGGTATTCATAAACAATGCGAATCAGTAAATTACATAATCGACCCAGTTGCATACAAGATTTTGTGTTTATGAATATAGTAGCTCGCTTCGCTCGCCCATATATTATAAAATCATTAGAAATTTTTACTGTAAAAGAATGAATCCTTTTTTATTTTAATTGGAACTCAAAGTTGGCATTTGAAAATGAAAAAAATATTGAATTAAGGTATCAAAATTAGCCAATTTTGAATATAAAAATTATAAAATTTTGAAAAAGTCGTCGAAATGAGAAAAGAAATAACACCAAACGGTGACTACAGTATTGCTAAATATGGAACGGAATGAAACATTATGAAAGGAACATAAAATCTTATATTAAACTCGGCTTTAATGAGAAATTATTGACTCGTCTTTTTATGCATTGTAGAACATTATTTCGTTCTTCAGTTTGTTACGCGTTAGAAAATAGGAGCGAGCGAAGCGAGCTGGTATTAATAAACAATGAGAATCTGTAAATTACACGTCGTATATAAAATGTATGTCCTGTGACACATTTTTTTTATCTGAGTTGTCTTACAAATAAATAAAATTAAAATAACATCCATTATAAAGAAAGAAGAATAAACGAGGCCCCCTAAACGCCACAGCTGTCTTCTTAATCGATTTTTCCTTAATAATAATATTTTATAAGACAGAACAGGTAAAAAAAACTGTGTCATAGGACACACATTTTATATACGACATCGGTTGACTTGGTAGATTAGGTAGATTATTAGGTAGATTAGGCAAATTTTGCTGCGACACATTTTTGAATTGTTATGTAGAAATTTTGCTGCGCCACATTTTTGAATTATTATGTAGATTAAGCAAATTTTGCGGCGACACATTTTTGAATTATTGCGCGGATTACACCATTTTTGCTACGACACATTTTTGAATTATTATGTAGATTAGGCAATTTTTGCCGCGAGACATTTTTAAATTATCTAAATTATTAGGCAGATTAGACAATTTTGCTACGACACATTTTTAATTATCTAAATCACACAATTGCACAATCTCTGCTAGGCCACATTTTTAAATTATTAGGCAGATTAGGCAAATTTTGCTACGACACATTTTTAAATTATCTAAATCACACAATTACATAATCTTTACTACGACACATTTTTAAATTATTAGGCAGATTACACAATTGCACAATCTCTGCTAGGCCACATTTTAAATTATTAGGCAAATTGCACAATTTTTGCTACGACACATTTTTAAATTATTAGGTATATTAAGCAAATTTTGATACGACACATTTTAAATTATTAGGCAGATTAGGCAAATTTTGCTACGACACATTTTTAAATTATCTAAATCACACAATTACATAATCTTTACTACGACACATTTTTAAATTATTAGGCAGATTACACAATTGCACAATCTCTGCTAGGCCACATTTTAAATTATTAGGCAAATTGCATAATTTTTGCTACGACTCATATTTAGATTATCGAGATTATTATGTAGATTATGCATATTTTGCTACGACACATTTTAAATTATTAGGCAGATTACACAACTTTTGCTACGACACATTTTTAAATTATTAGGCAAATTGCACCAATTTTGCTACGACACATTTTTAAATTATTAGGTATATTAGGCAAATTTTGATACGACACATTTTAAATTATTAGGCAGATTAGGCAAATTTTGCTTCAACACATTTTTAAATTATTAGGCAGATTACACAATTTTTGCTACGACACATTTTTAAATTATTAGGCAGATTAGGCAAATTTTGCTACAACACATTTTTAAATTATTAGGCAGATTACAAAATTTTTGCTACGACACATTTTTAAATTATTAGGCAAATTGTATAATGTTTGCTACGACACATTTTTAAATTATTAGGCAGATTACACAATCTTTGCTATGACACGTTTTTAAATCTTAAATGGAATGGCGAACGGGTCTTTGTATTTTTTATTAATTTCCTTGTTTATTACTCGTATACCATTAGTTGTATTTGCATTCGCCGAAAGACAAATTGGTAGTTTTGCTTTAACTCCATGTTTAACTAAACTAAATTTCCCTGTTAAATAACTATTAAAAGAACCACATATATCCTTTTTTATTAATTTGCCTTCGCAATCTGTAGTATCTGTTATTTTAACAACCATAATATTATCGCAGAATGGTTCTCTTATCTTATTAAAATGTGGCCTATTATTCAATCTGTGTGAGAAATAAGGTTATTTTTTCTGCTTTGTTTTCCTAATAATTTAGGTAATTTAAAAATGTGGCGTAGCAAAATTTGTCTAATAATTTAAAAATGTGTCGTAGCAAAGATTGTGCAATCTGCCTAATAATTTAGATAATTTAAAAATGTGTCATAACAAAATTTGCCTAATAATTTAAAAATGTGTCTTAGCAAAATTTGCCTAATCTGCCTAATAATTTAGATAATTTAAAAATGTGTCGTAGAAAAGATTGTGTAATCTGCCTAATAATTTAGATAATTTAAAAATGTGTCGTAGCAAATATTATACAATTTGCCTAATAATTTAAAAATGTGTTGTAGCAAAACTTGCCTAATCTGCGTAATAATTTAAAAATGTGTCGTAGCAAAAATTGTGCAATTTACCTAATAATTTAAAAATGTGTCGTAGCAAAAATAGTGTAATTTGCCTAATAATTTAAAAATGTGTTGTAGCTAAATTTACCTAGTTTAATTACATAATCAACCTAGTTGCACACAAGATTTTGTGTTTATGGATAGGCGTTTGAGAAAAAAAAATATATTTATTTGAGTTCTACTTGTGGTTAAGTTTAATTTAATTTAGTTAATTTAATAAGAAAATTGTTTAAATAATAATAATTAGTAAAGAGGTATTTACAGGATTTCAATCAGGGGTGGCTGAACTCATGGGTGTAAGTCAACCAACTGTGTCGAACGTAGTAAAATATGTCACGGGCAAATTAATAAAAAAGGCACCACTTTAGATACATTTTCCGCAAAATACCAATGAACTGCATGTGTCAAAAGAAAAATGGCAGAATAAATACAATTTTCCAACGGCAATAGGGGCTATTGACTGCACGCATATTCAGATTCAATTACCTTCAATTACTGTTGCATGTTTTACATAATGTCGGCAAATATTTGCAAGATGATGATGTGTTAGACGACTTGAGTTCCATCTATTCGTGCTCTAGGACAAATAATTTATGGATAATAATAAAAGTAAAAAATACAATAATCTCTAATATTCATTATGCGATTATAAAAATAAAAACTATTTTCTATCAGCAAATTAAATTTATATAATTATGCGTTAAGAATCTATAAATTACAAAAGATACACTTGAGTTATTTCATTTTTCCAATTATTCACTTCCCCGAGACTTATTAACGATTTGGAGTTTCATAATGAGCCGGTAATAATTTAAGTTTAATTCAGTGCTCAATGTTGTCGTACTTCTGAACTTCACTCTTCACATCCACCCAACTGACTCTTTCCCCCCCCCCTCCCCCCAAATTGAATATTCAAACGTACGTGCTCCCGACCCGGTTGCTCAGCCGGCTTCCATTCTTCGTCCGAGTTGTAATTGCCTCCGCCACGGCGCGAGATTAACGCAATGAGAGCTCGCCCAGGATGATTATCGCTCTTAGAGTGAAGAAGAGGCCATCCACTCTGTTTTACTGCCGCTTGTATTGTGCTCGAGTCCGTGTTTACTCCCCCGGAATGATTTCCATTTAGCCGATAAAAACTGAATTTTATGTATTTGCACACCGCGCCTTATTTGATCTAGTAAGTGGAGGGTAAATAAAAATTTATTGTGAACGGGTACGAGGCCGCCGCCGCAAACAACGAGCTGTGATGAATAATAAAAGCGGGAGTTGAATGCGAAGCGTCGCGTTAAAATTTCACTTATAGATGCGAATCGACGAATTTTCGGCTTATGGCGGGACGCCGTCGGCGGGGAGTAACACAGGGAAGAGTACTGAGTCCGCAACTGTTGTCGTGAAGTTAAAACGCTAAACCAGGAATAAGTACTTATGTAGGAGGTGCAATATCAAAGAAAAAAAAACGAAATTAATATGGTAACACATGATGTAATGTAATCAATAACCTGTATACATCCGCACTAACACTACACTCGTCACACACAAACTTTCCAGACACTCATACTTCTCTTACTCCTATTATGTCCACGTCCACGTCGTGTTTACTTTTTGATTCGAAAATATTACACAATTCCCGCCCGACAGGGTCAATATTTATCGACACCGTCCTCATATGATCATCCCATCCGCCCATGTAATCCAATAAGTGTTATTCTAGACAGCGAATTAAGTTTATTTAATTTAAATTTATTACAACAGAGTAATTTGAGTTTCCTATTACTGGAACCAAGATAAAAGTCCCTCTCACAGTTTGTGGGATCTGCAAAGATGTAACTCGCGAAGAATTTTATTGCCGCCAAAGAAAAAACGCCATATTGATACAGACGGTCGCTGCACAAAGACGCTCTTCTGCATTCATATTAATTTAATGAAACCACCAAAGCTCAAAGCCGTTACATGAGATTCCGTCTTTATTATTTCTTGGTTTTATCGCGTTTCGGTTTAAATTGCAAATCTTTGGCGGCGTCGAAGTGAAGAGAAACTTTGTAGATAAACTAAATATCTAAACACAACGTTAGAATATGTGCAATCATAATCGAGGATGCTCCCAAGAGTTCCATAAATTTATTTGGTGCGACCCAGGTCTACCGAAAACCCTGTACACGACTCCATTGATTGCTCAAGCAAAATAACAGTATGAAAAGAGAGTTGTTAGTCTCCGAGATACAGCTCACGAGGAAAACTTATACCCGCCACTGTCTGTGACCAACTTTTTGTGTACTAATTTGTTCATACAAAAATGTTACGAGAAATTAGTTGGAGATAGCTTTTTATCTCCAGTTTAATGTTTCGTAATTTCGTTTCGTTTTTCCAACTAACTACTTCTAACTACGTGTGACTTGTGACTACTGTACACACTTGCAGTGTATACTTACGACTGCTCATTGACTCACCGAAAGCGTTTTACGATCTCTATTAACAACGCGCCTAAAACGCTTTTATTGTGTTGATACTATCAAGCAAAAACAAGATTATAAAAGCTTTTCATTTTTATGGTCGCCCATTAACACTTTAAGAGCTTCACGACTGATCGAACCATTTCCTCTAAAATAATTTTCTGTCTTTACAATCGGAGATAAAGAATTTCCCCTTATTGATCCCGCTTCCAGCCTCAAAATAAAAGTACCTTTCCCCGAAAAATAGCCGGCCCATACATCACCAACCCACTCCATAAACTGTCCTCTTCTTGCTCTCCAACCTGCCGGCTTTGTTCTTTTGATAAAATCAATTATGTCTCAGGAGTTATGAGGTCATAAATCCGTCAGATCTTTCGAGATAAACACCGAAGCTATACATCATTCGAGGTCAGGAGTAAAGAGCTGCAAGTGCACCGTTTCGGATAGCGTTCCTGCATTGTCCTGCGACGCCTCCCAGATAAAGTCCGACGGTAATTACTCAAGATCAATGCGAACATTATCAGAGGAAAAACGGTGATCTAGATGCGAGTTAGGACATTTGCACACAATCCACTCGGAAATAACGTATTGCTCTTTATATGAGAGGGTTCCACACTGGGAATGTCTTTTATAAAGGATTGCCTCGGCGGAAAGATGGCAAGGATTGATGCGCGGCCGCTGCGGTCTGGGAGTTCAAGCATTCTTGGGTTAAGGCTTTAGTTCTGCTCAGTCTTAGACGTTGCTGGAGTGTCCTGGTGATAATCAGCCATCAATTAAATCTTGTGGAACGGCTGTTGTCTCAGGAACATGCTGCCTGTGAAGAACTTTTTAAATTACGACATCTCTTGCTCGCAGTCCCCGTCAACTGTCTATTTCGAACACGGCCGGCCTGACAGAATTCCGCCCTCGTAATTATGCGAAGAAGTTCAATTTCGCTTAATGCAACAACATTTAAATAACAAGCTTTTCGTAGAAAGATATTAGAGATATTAGGGAAAAATGAAATAAAAGAACCTGTAACGAAGTTACCGAAAAATCCGAATCTAACTACCGTCAGCGAAGCGACATTCCCACCGCGGAACGGTCCGTGGATCTGCCATTTAAGCAAGACCGTGCACCTGAAAATTAAACATACGACTCGCCGGAAAAAACTGCAGTGTCACAACCGGATATTTTTTTCATTACCGCTATCGGAAAATTAGCGCGCTCCAAACGAGCCTACCTCGGAGTCGCTACGACCACGCACTTTCACCGAACCGGAAACCGCCGAAAATAAATACTTCCGTTATCATCTTGACCAGCGAAGAAGCGCGTTCTGGACGCCGCCATTCCCGATCCGATACGATGCCCGGAACCGATTTCACTCCGGAGGAAAGATAACGCAATGATAGGGAACGGGCACACCGAAGTCTACCGGGTGAATCGTAACTTTTATCACCGACCGCTCGGGTTCCCAAATTCCTGTCAAGCGAACCGCCGTATTCAAGGGTGGGTGCATCACCGTCTACAGGGGACAGTATATCTTTTGTCACCAACCGCTCGGGTTCCGAAACTTCTGTCAACAGAACCGCCGTATTCAAGGGGTGGGTGCATCGACGTCTACAGTTCTCAAGTTCTGTCACCGAATTAGCACCGACCGAACCGGTCCGCTTTGTAAATATATTGTAAATAGTTGTAAATAAGGGGAACATTAATCTGTAACATCGACTTTATTTTTCCCTCCCGTCAAACAAGACAGTTAACCCTTGGAGTTCTGTACTCCGACTTCTAGCTACCCGTGGTCCAGTGCAGCATGAGTATGAACGAAAAGAGGAAAAGAGCAAAGAGTGATGAATAACAAGATAATAAATTATCAATGGAAGAGCTCTAACTTGAGTTAATATAAGGGCACAATACTGAAAAACGAAGACAACATGAAAACTGCAATAACATTAGACACATACGAGGATATGAAGGGGAAAGAGAAAGAGGAATGATACGTGCTCTAACAAGAGCAAATAGAATAGCAAGATACTGGAGGGAAAAGGAAGCAAACAACATAACAACTAGTGCTGTGATAAAAGACAGGAATATAAACAGAAAGCGAACTGATGTTGCAAGCAGAGAGAGCGGCAGTTGTATCGCGCGCCAGTTTTTTACGTGGTATACTCCGCGGGACCTCGGGTAGCTAAAAGTCGGAGCACGGTAAGCCAGGGGTCAGCTGTCTATTTTGGGGAGAATAAAATAGTTTTTATAAATCACCATATATACAGTTATTTACAAGGATCGGCACACGGTAGCTTTATGACAGATCTTATGGTTCGCCCTGTATTCTACTGGTTATAATTCACCCGGTGTACAACTATTTACATGGTCTCCACGGATCGACACCCAATAACTTGTGAGAGATTTTTCGGTTTGCCCTGTACAACTATTTACGTTCTCCCGTCTCGTTGGTTCTCGCGGTGGCGGGGTGGCTAAGATTCGGGGTCGTACGGCTTAGCCAGCTGTAGGACCATGACCCCCGGGACAGCCGGGTGCACCCTTCTCAGAGACCGAGATACTTTATTACGATGGCCGCCGGCGACTAGATACTAGTTCTCGGCTTTTCCTCTACAGCGAGGTCGGTACACTACTTCCTTCTGGACTGATCGGCCCACCACGTCTGCTTCCAGGGCTGGACTTCTACAGAGAGGGCACTACTTGCAACTGCCGTTCTGACCGAGCGGAGCTTCTTTTATAGAGACGCTGGAGCGGCGCCGGCTCCGGACAACGTAGCGGATCCGGGATGGTGGCATCCGGAGCGCGTCTTTTTACTGGTCGACACCGGAAAGCATTTATTCCCGACGGGTACTGGTTCGATCGTAGCAAATAGTTTCATTCACAGCGCTCTATTTTTGTGATAACCGTGGTGAAAGAATCATTCCGCTGCGACACTGGGAAGTATTTTTTCGAGACATTAAAAATGCAAATTAGCGCGCGGGGTGTTCAACCTTGTTAATAAACGAAGTGGCGGCTGATTGGACGGCACGCACGGAGCGAAGCGGTAAACGCCGTTGGCTGTATTTGAATCTCGGAAATTTCGATAACTTCGTAACAATATAAGAAGTATGAGTGCAAGAGAAAAAGTACTAGGGCCGATGTGTTAATAATGAAAGTCGAAGGACTGAAAATGGTCTGAAAGGGGGAGCAAAAGATACACAGGGACTGGAAAGACTGGGAATGTGTGAATTAGTAACGGTTTAAAATGCGTAGCCCGTTCGGGAATTTGAGGACGGATTGTTGAGGTACGATTAGTTTCTTCAAAACTTTGAGCACGACTAATCGCCATTTCGTAGAGTGAGTAGAGTGAGGCAACTGTGTTGGCCCAAAACAAGGCAATCTGGTGACAGATTGTTACCTTAAGAACCACTCATGATTTGAACATAGAAAACAGCAGCACATTAAATAAAATGTCGGGTTACGTCGAGCGCCAGTTTTTTTTACGTGGTGTGCTCCACGGGACCGCTGGTACGGTACGCCAGGGGTCAGCTGTCTAGTTTGGCAGGAGGGCAAAAATAACTTAACACAATGTGACAATCTTTAATAAACACCCTATATACAATGTATTCTACAACACCACTACTTTTACTGTCCTCGTCGCTTTCTCTTCTCTCAATGGTGGGACGCCCTCCCAACGGTTGTAGCGGCGGTGAAAGGTGTCAAGAATAGGGAAGCTGTCGTCCGGGTTTTCGGGGAGAAGACAGGAAACTTGTCTGGATACAACTAGCGCGTGACAGTTGGCTGGCTCGCGAGCGGAGTGCCCCCGCCGTCAGACAACCGGAAGATTCGATGACTAGAAACCGGAACTGAAGACCGGAAGTAATGCCCGGATTAAGCGCGCACGGTTGGCTAGATCACGCGCAGAGTGCCCCCGCCGTCAGACAACCGGAAAATGCCGTAATTAAACACCGGTGGACGATGACTAGATACCGAAAGTGAAGACCGGAAAGAGCGTGGTATTGGAAGGTACCGGGATGTTACCAGGAACTTGGACGGGAACTGGGAGGATCGTCAGCTGGTGCTCACCTTCGTAGGCTGGGACTTCCTCTTCGGTGTGACTCACATTTGTGGCTGAGCGGAGCTGCTTTTATAGACACGCTGGAGGGAAGACGATAACGTTAGCAAACGCGCGCGGCCTGTTGCAATGTAGCAGGGAGAAAGTCTTATCACAGCATTCTTTTTCGGACGGAACGACAGCGGCCCCGGGCAAGGTAGCGATTCCGTAGCGGCGAGGTCCGGAGCGCGCTTCCTTGCTGATTAAAATGATGTAAGTCCCATTCCAATCAGGGCGATGGCTTGGGGTGGTCGTAGCGACATCCGGAAAGTTGCATAAGCTGCGCGCTATTTTTTCTGTTACAACGGTGAAAGTTTCATCCCGATCGGATGTCCAGAAGCTGTTAAAGATGCCGATTTGGACGTATGGAGCTTGACCTTGTCGAACCGTGGAACAGGACTTCAGAGCGTCGGGCCTCCTTTCCGACGCTCGTCTCTTGGAATTTTTAAGTAACTTCGTTACAAAAAAATTTTCTTGATTTTGATTGTATTTCATTATCATAACATCGTTCATCGTCGCTAATTCGTTGTTTTCATTGTAATATGAACCCGCCGTCTGCAGCCCGCGGTATGTAAACTCCAGAAGCCGCAACCTCGTCCGTAATCCCCAACTCTTGGCAAGCTTACCAAATTTCAGGTGTTTGCCGGCTTAGGTCCCCCGTTTTAAATTTCAATGAGAGCCACGGATTTATTATTTAGGGTGAAATTTCGAGAGGAAATTTTTATTGAAAGGAGAGTCGCCTTACCGTGAAGTTAAGCGTTCGCAGCTCCAATTAAGTAATTACTTGTCAAAACAGGCAACTTCATTTAGATCTCGTGTTTCATTGATAATAAATTATAAATTAAATCAAAGTCGCTCTTTATTCTTTATTTTTACTACTGCGAAAGATGGAAACTAAATCCAATATATCGATTCGAAAGACGGCACAAACTCTTTCGTCTTGTTTATAAAGCTCTCTAACACTAAAGATCTGATAATGGCATCATTTTTGCGACAACGCAAATCGGAAAATAGAAAATGGAACACAAGTGGAGGCGCTCACAAAGAATATTCGAGTGGAACCTAATACGTCGATGGCGCGATTCAACTCGGATGGAAATCATGGGAGACGGGGACGTCTTCGGGGAAAACCAATGTTTAGTAGCGTCGTAAAATTTTTACTTCAAAATTTGACCCCTAGATAAATGTGTAAGTACTTGTAAGGGGCGTGGCGGCCACGCTCACAATTAGGTTTTTTCGATGAAGCGGTGGACAGTTTAGCTCATCGCGTCACAGCAACATCCCCATTTTTCTTCCGCAGACGGGTAAATACTTACAAATGTGCATCTGGTCGGGCCCTTGCGAAAATGCATTAATTACGTCGACGCAGTTGTGCCCGACAGACACTTATCAATGCTCACCCGGCTGAATCAACTTGAAACAAATGATAACGCTTTCAGCCCGAAATCTATATATTTCAGCACTACTGTCAAGTGATGGAAACAGCTTCAGCACAAGCTGATGCGCCTCCCGTGCCAAATTTCAATTACGTCCCAATCATCTTGATAAAATGCAACGCGATACTTTGGTTCGGCGCGGAGGAAATGAAGAGGTTTTGTTTGGGAGGGAAGTTATTAACTGCGAGCGGGGGGCAGAATTATTAATGTGCGTCCCGGGCGGCGGTGTTTGCGTTAGTTTTCACTTGCAGATGCTTTGGGAAAAAATGGTTCGGAGCTGGGGCGGTTCAAAGGATTAATGCAACGAGTGAGCATGGAAATTTTATATTAAAGTTTTTGTGTAACTAGTTAGATTGCTTTAGTTGGGATTCTTTGCGTGATGTAGGGAACGATGGAAAAGAAATCCCACTCAAAGGAGCCCATGCATATTTTAGACGTTAAAAACATTAATTTATTTCATTTAGTAACCACTGTACCAGATGAGGAATTAGTAGACCGAGCCGCACTAAGCGTAATAAAGTCACCGAATATCTGAGACGAACATAAAACGCGGACGCCCCCTCCATTAAATTTAATTTCGAAAATGACCGACGTTAATCTCGAAGTTTATCTGTGAAACAAGAGCAAACGGCCGAATTGCGACCGGAGAATTATTCGGCAATTTCGCAGCGATTTATCGAGGACTGCACTCGTGAAGGAAAGTTTGAATTTAGAGCGTAATCTAAGGCACTTCTGGGTGCACTTCTTTATGCAACAAATACAAAGTCGAATGCCATAACTCTCCCGGCGCAAATTGTAAATAATGTGTATTGCTCGTCCATCTACAAATGGCGGCAATTTCCGCTGAAGTTTTTGAGCTCTGCGTAAAAATATTTTACAATTTGAAGGGGCGCATCCACCATTGATAACGTTTTCTACTGAATTTCGGACCTTAATTAATGTTAAAGTAAAGTCATTGAACATCAATACTCTAACAGAATGCTCAACTATACGGGATTTTGACTTTTCGGTAGTTTGTGGATGTCCGTAAGATGGAGTGTCCAGCGAAAAATGAAATGAAACAATTTCCCATCGAAATGCTATTTTGGTATTAGATGGCGCGGCACCTGGAACGAAAATTAAATCGGTTTTCGTCTCAGCTATAGAACGCACTTGATATTTTGGGTGGACAAATTTCAGGATCGGTGTGGTGTAATTTAAGCAATAAATAATCTAAGATCATGATTCCTGTATTACCGAGCTAAAGGTAAACATGTGGTAGAGAGGTTAAGTAGAGAAAAATAGAGAAATAGAAGGTGATATAAAGAAAAAATTAGAGAAGATATTGAGAAAAGCGAGAAGAGGTATTAGAGAAAGGTAGGAAGAAAGAATTGGGTAGGGAAGAGGAGATATAGTCAGGAAAAAGAATAAATCGGCGAAGCCGGAAGATAACGACATCTAGGGGGCGCCACAGGAAGCGGATGTACAAAAACGATAGAAACCACTCGCTCAGTCAGGGAAGCCGGGACTGTTACCTGGAGGAAAGGAAAAGAAAGAGAAAAGGGGAGGGTAGAACCGAAAAACAAGAAGAGGAGGAAAAGAATTTTTTTCAAAAAAGTAAAATGACGGCGAGGTCTCCTGGAGTAAAGAAAACACAGAAGACATCACAGAAAGAGAAGGAAACGGACACAGAGATGGAGAAAAAAATATTGGAGCTGTTGCAAGAGTTGAAGGAGGAGATGAAAGAAATAAGACGAGAAAACAAGGAACTCAAGAGAGAGAAAGAGAGGCAGAGAGAAGAATTTAAAGAGAAGGAGAAGAGATGGGAAGGAGAGAGAGAGACTGGTGGAAGGAGAGAGTGGAAAAGCTGGAAGAGAGAATGGAAATCGAAGAAAGAAGAAAGAGGAAGAACAACATCGTGATAACAGGATGGGACGGGGAAAGAAAAAGTCATGTAAAAAAAGAGGATGTAGAGAAGTTTTTGAAGGAAAATGTAGGGGATAGTAAAGTAAAAGATTGTTACAGGATTAACAAGGATCAAGTATTGGTGGAGATGGAAGGATGGGGTGAGAAGGAAAGAATAATGAAGCACAAAGGAAAATTGAGGGAGAAGAGGGAAATAAGGAGGATATACATAGACAACGACCTCACAAAGAAAGATAGAGATTTACAGAAGAAACTAAGAAGTATGGCGAAGGAAAAAAGGGAAGAAGGGAAACAGGAAATTAATAGTGGACGGGGAGCAATGGAGATGGAATGAAAAGAGAGAGAGCCTAGAGGTTTTCCAATAAGAAGAAGAATGAGAGGAGGGGAAAAGGGAGACAACGGCAAAGTAAAAAGGACAATGAAACGGGAAAAAAGAAACAAAGAAGGAAGTAGGAGGGAAACTAAGGAAGGAAGGGGGAAATCAAAGAAGGTAACGAGAAAAACAGGGGTGAGGGCACTATTTTGGAATGTAGCGGGACTAGGGAAAAAAGAAGAAGATTTTTGGGACTATGTGAAGGAGTTCGATATTGTTGGATTAACAGAAACATGGTCAGAAAGCTGCGAAAAAATAGAAAAACTGTTACCAAAGGAGTTCAAGTGGGAATGGCAAGGGGCGAGAAGGAGAAAGAAAAAAGGAAGAGCAGCAGGGGGAATAATAACAGGGGTAAAAAAAGGAATAAAAGAGAATACTAAAAAGAAGGGAGAAGAGGAAGGTCACATGGTGAGAAAAGTTAAAATAGACAGTAAATGGTGGAAAATAGTGACAGTGTACAGCAAAGAGATGAAAGAAACAATAAGCAAGATAGAAGAAACATTAAAAGACAACAGGGAAGAATGTCTACTTCTGGGAAGAGATTTTAACGGGAGAATTGGGGAAAGAGGAGCCAAGGATTGGGAAGAAGAGAGAGGAGAGGGAAAAAGAAAAACCAAAGACAAGACAGAAAACGCGGAAGGGAAGAAGTTGATGGAATGGATAGAAGAAAAAGGATGGGAAGTGCCGAATGGAAATAAACAAGGGCACCAAGAAGGAGAATGGACCTACATAGGCGGTAGAGGAGAGACGGTGATAGACTACGGAATAGTAAACGAAGAAGCATGGGAAGAAGTCGAAGAATTCAGAAAAGGGGAAAGAGTCAGACCATCTGCCTATAGAGATAAGTATAGGAAGGGGGAGAGAGAAGAGAGGAGAAGAAGAAAAAATAGAGGAAAGGCGGAAGGTTTTAATTAAAGTATGGGACGAGTGGAAGAGTAGAAGAGTAGACTGGAAAAAGCAAGATTTAATGAACAAGAAGTAGGGAAAATGGAGAAAGAATTGGTAGAAATATTGGAAAAAGCAGCATATGACAAGACAAAAAGTAAAGTGAAGGTAGGGGAGAGGGAAAGAGAATGGTTTGTGACAACAAAGGGAGTGAGGCAAGGGTGCCCGCTCAGCCCCTTGTTGTTCACGTTGTATGTGGCAGATATGGACGGAATGTTAGAGAGAGCACAAGCGGGGCGGTGTGTGGCAGGTAGAAAAAAAAAGTGGAGCCTGGCGTTTGCGGATGATGTGGTAACAGTGGCAAAGAGTGAAAGAGAAATGAAGGAAATGATAAAGATTTTTTTTTTTTGATATTTTTCTTGCAGCCGTTTTTCTGTTAGACCTATTACATCGAATGTTTCGATATATTCGATAATTCTTCGTCCTTGTTTTTTACCTCTGCCACATTCCAGAATACCATTCTTATCCCTTCTTTATTTTTCCCGTTTGTTGTTTTCTTTTCTCCTTTTCTCGATTTTCCTGGCTTGTGCTTTGAAATGGGATGTTCGGAAATTAAAAAAATGGGAAATTGAAAAGTTGCTATATTGAGTAAACTGATAAGTTGAGCAATTGAGAAAATGAAAAATTTAAATTTGTATTAAGAATTTAAGACATTGAGAAATTGAGACACTAAGAAATTAGGAAATTGAAAACTATAAAAATTGAGAAATTGAAAAACTAAAGATTTGAAGAAACGAGGCGCTGAAAAATTAAATAATTGAGAAATTGAGAACTAAAGATTTGAGGTAACGAAACGCTGAGAAATTGAGAAACTAGGAACTACATAAATTGAAAAATTGACAAACTGAGAAGTTGATACATTGAGAAATTATTGTCACACGGAGAATTTGAGACATTGAGAAATTGAGAAATTAAAAAGTTGAGAAATTGAGAAACTACAGATTTGAAGAAACAAGGCGCTGAGAAATAAAAAAATTGAGAAATTAAGAAATTGAGAAACTAGGATCTTCATAAATTGAAAAATTGACAAACTGAAAAGCTGAGAGATTCAGAAATTGTGACACGGAGAATTTGAGACATTGGGAAATTGATAAATTGAAAAATTGAAAAATTCAAAAATTGAAAAATTGAGAAATTGAGAAACTAGGATTTTCAGAAATTGAAACATTGACAAACTGGGGAGTTGAGACATCGGGAAATTGAGAAATTGAGAACTAAAGATATGAGGAAACGAGACGCTGAGAAATTGAGAAATTGAAAAACTAGGATTTTCAAAAACAAACTGAGAAGTTGATACATTGAGAAATTGTGACACGAAAAATTTGAGACATTGAGAAATTAAAAAATTGAGAAATTGAGAAACTAAAGATTTGAAGAAACGAGGCGCTGAGAAATCAAAACATTGAGAACTTAAGAAAATTAGAAATTGAGAGATTAGGATTTCCAGAAATTGAAAAATTGACAAACTGAGGAGTTGAGTCAATGAGAAATTGTGACACGGAGAATTTGAGACATTGGGAAATTGATAAATTGAAAAATTGAGAAATTGAGAACTGACGATTTGAGGAAACGAAATTGAGAAATTGGGAAACTAGGATTTTCAAAAATTGAAAAATTGACAAACTGAGGTGTTGAGTCGATGAGAAATTGTGACACGGAGAATTTGAGACATTGGAAAATTGAAAAATTAAAAAATTGAGAACTAAAGATTTGAGGAAACGAGACGCTGAGAAATTGAGAAATTGAAAAACTAGGATGTTCAAAAATTTAAAAATTGACAAACTGAGAAGTTGATACATTGAAAAATTGTGACACGAAAAATTTGAGACATTGAGAAATTAAAAAATTGGGAAATTGAGAAACTAAAGATTTGAAGAAACGAGGCGCTGAGAAATCAAAACATTGAGAACTTAAGAAAATGAGAAATTGAGAGACTAGGATTTCCAGAAATTGAAAAATTGACAAACTGAGGAGTTGAGTCAATGAGAAATTGTGACACGGAGAATTTGAGACATTGGGAAATTGATAAATT
Source organism: Diaperis boleti (assembly GCA_963583935.1). Classification (NCBI taxonomy): domain Eukaryota; kingdom Metazoa; phylum Arthropoda; class Insecta; order Coleoptera; family Tenebrionidae; genus Diaperis; species Diaperis boleti. Next base: position 51,265,600 of record OY757247.1, on the reverse strand, counting down.
GAAAAATTGAGAAATTGAGAACTGACGATTTGAGGAAACGAAATTGAGAAATTGGGAAACTAGGATTTTCAAAAATTGAAAAATTGACAAACTGAGGAGTTGAGTCGATGAGAAATTGTGACACGGAGAATTTGAGACATTGGGAAATTGAGAAATTAAAAAATTGAGAACTAAAGATTTGAGGAAACGAGACGCTGAGAAATTAAAAAATTGAGAAACTAGGATGTTCAAAAATTGAAAAATTGACAAACTGAGAAGTTGATACATTGAGAAAGTGTGAGAAAAGGAAAAAAGAAAACGGAAATAGAGACGAAAAGAAACTGAGGAGAACCTGAAGGAGAAGAGATTACAATGGAAGAGGTGGAGAGGCATGTGAAGAAACTGAGGAAAGGGAAAGCACCAGGGAGGGATAGAACACAGAATGAGTCGTGGATGTATGAGACGAGAAGAGTGCTAGAGAGGCTGGTGAAGGTAATGAATGGGGTGTGGAGAGGAGAAGGATTCCCGGTAGGGTGGAGAGAGGGGGTAATTTACCCCATTTACAAAAAAGGGGAGAAAAATAAAGTAGAAAATTACCGGTATAACTCTCCTAAACACAGGGTACAAGTTGTATGCATCAATTCTGAATGAAAGGATGAGCAGAGAGATAGAGGAAAAGGGAGCATTACCAGACAGCCAAGCAGGATTTAGAGAGGGGAGTGAAGAAGAGTGAGTTAAAGAAGAAAGGGGGGAGGGTGTATGCATTATTCGTAGACTTCAAGGCGGCTTTTGACAAGGTGGACAGAGAAAGGATGTTTGAGTGCCTGAGGGAGAAAGGGGTAAATGAATGGCTGGTAAGAAAGGTGGAGGAGATATATGAGAAGACAAAAAGTAAAGTGAAGGTAGGGGAGAGGAAAAGAGAATGGTTTGTGACAACAAAGGGAGTGAGGCAAGGGTGCCCGCTCAGCCCCTTGTTGTTCACGTTGTATGTGGCAGATATGGACGGAATGTTAGAGAGAGCACAAGCGGGGGGGTGTGTGGCAGGTAGAAAAAAAAGTGTGGAGCCTGGCGTTTGCGGATGATGTGGTAACGGTGGCAAAGAGTGAAAGAGAAATGAAGGAAATGATAAAGAGTTTAGGAAAATATGTGAAGAAGAAAAGACTAGAAGTGAATGTAGAGAAAACAAAAATGCTGGTGTTCAATAAGAGAAAGAGGAAGAACGAAGAGAGTGATTGGAGGTGGGAGGGAGAAGTAATAGAACAAGTAAAAGAATTCAAATACTTGGGGTATGTGTTCAATGAAAGAGCCACAGATAAGGCATATATTAGAGAACTGGCAAGAAAAGCGAACAAGGTGATAGGATGTGTATGGGGAATAGGAGAGAAAAGATGGGGAGGCGATTTTAAGAGGAGAATGATGAAGTTTGAAAGTCTTATTGAAAGCGTGTTGTTGTACGGAGCAGAGATCTGGGGATGGAAAGGACAAGAGGAGATAGAGAGGGTGCAAGAGAAATATATGAGGTGGGTGCTAGAGGTGGAGAGAGAAACGCCAGGGTACATAGTGAAAGAAGAATGCAAGAGGAATAGGTTGAGAGTGAAAGCGGGAAAAAGAGCGGTCAAGTTCGAAGACAGGATGGAAGGGAGGAAAGAAGGTAGGATACTAAAGGAGTGCTGGAGAGAAAAAAAGAATTCAGAGGAGAATGATAGGGAGAATTACTACAGGAGGAATGAGTATGCAAGCAAAGAAATTGGGAGACTGAGAGAAAGAGGCGTGTGGATGAATGTAGAACTAAGTGAAAGAGATAAGGATACGGATAGACAAGAGAGGAGAGAAAGAATTAGAGAATCCAGATACAACGGGAAGTACGGAAGATGCATGATCGAGGAAGTACCGAAGTATTTGGGGAGGGATAGCGAGAAAGAAAGAAAGATGATGGCGAGGTTTAGGTGCGGAAATGAAGAGTGGGAAAATAGGTATTGGACAGAAGATGGAGGAAGAATGTGTAGAATGTGCAATGAGGAAAGAGAGACGATTGAGCATATGTGGAACGAGTGCAGTGAGATGAAACAAAGAGAGAGGAAAGAAAGAGAGGAAATACTGAATGTAGATGGATGGGAAATTAAATGGATGAAAGAGGTATGGAAAGAAGGGAGAAGGGAGAAGAGGAAAGGAGAGGGGAAAAGAAATAGAGAATTTTATTTAGTTTTTTTTTATTATTATTATAATTGTTAAGCTTACTTGTATATGTATAGGAATCAGAAAGCCCGTAGGGCAAATAAAGATTTATCTATCTAATTTAAGATCATAAAATCGACGCATGATTTTACAAAACAGTGCTCTAACAGAAAATGAACATTTATTTACATTCATTATTATTAAACACAAGTAGGTAATTCAAAATCTAAAATAAAAATATATGGGTAAATCGGGGCAATTAAATGTAAAATTAGACTGGATGCTCCGATAAAAATCATGGATTATAATTATAATTTAATTTCAATGTTAATATATCTGCAATTTTTTTTTCATTTTTAGTTCAACAAAATACAAATAAAAAATTTACAGCTCATTTGTTAGTTATTACAACAGTTTTACAAAAACCCGCATCTTAGTACCAAACTTAGGTCAGTTCAGAATTGAACCCAAACTGCACCATCGGCGCTAGGCCCAGCAAAACGGCCTTTGGGAGGTTCAAAATTGAACCAGGCATTGAGCATTCTGTTAGTGTTGATATCCAATGGTAAAGCTAAAGAAAAGTCCCATTCGCATTTTCTATCAACGCTATTATTTAGAAAATGCTTTACTTGGAAACCATTCCTGTAACACATACGAACATACAGCTTCTAAATCCCCACATCAAAGCTCAATTTTTTTTGCGATAGCTTTTTCAAACTAATAGGATCCGCGCTTCTACGACTCGTCCGCCATTCGCAGCACTAGAATGGTAAAAGCCGATCCTCAGTATCCCGTCTGAAATAATAAAAATTTCAGATATGCAAATGGCTTCCTGCGAATTACCATGAAGCATTGCCGGGCCGTAAATGACACCTTTACTTTATGTTCGCGTGCAACAACTCGCCTAGCATAAATTGTAAGCACATTTCCCTTAATTGAATCCATTGCAAATGCTCTAAATTATCGGGGTGCGCAGACGTTATCATAAAGTTGTGAAGTCGGCAGTTTATGGGCGGAGCGGGTTAAAACAATTATCTTAATAAAAATTCTGACGTTTCTTAGACCAAAGAGATTTGTACGGTGTACTTGAGACCGTACTTTCAGCTGTACCTGGACTCTCTAACTCTTTCCCTTCAGATATTGGATACCAATTTAACAAAAATTTGTTAGAAATCCTAACGCAACCCCTTGCCTAATTTCACTTGTATTTAATAATGGTGGAGGCGCCGGGATAATCCAAAATTTGACTGGTGTTTTTTTGACTTCAATCTATTTCATGTGCACTAAATATTGAGAGCCGTGTCATCCACTAAGAAATAAACTCAACTCCTTTCCCATACCCCCCGGCTCTCCCTCACCTCCCCCGCCATACAAAGTTGCCACAACATTAATTTCCCCAGCAGAACACCCTCAAGTCATGAAAGAAGCTTTGACGACGTACTCGACATCCATCCATAACTACCGCGCTGCGGTTTTATATCGCAGTCAATTTCAGCGCTTACGTTAAAACGCGAACAAAATGATGTTAATTAAAGCCGCTGTAATGAATTTATGACAATGGTTCAACAGACTGATTTATTCATTAGTAGTTCCGCGTCACACTAGGCTAAATATCGGGCAGCGAGGCGTGGCGGAACGAACAGTTTTGTATTTTTGAAGCCTGTGTTTTTGGGATTAACAGATGCATTAGCACACGCGTGTTATTTACTGTAAACAGGGCCCGCATCGTTGGGTTCGGGGGGCGACACTTTCGAGCGAAAACGTTAATTTAACGGTGTGGGGAATCGAATTGATGGGTATTTGCTTCAAGCTGTCGAGTAGGAATTAGGAATGTCCTGTCATTGGATCGGTAATTATTTTGACGGGTTAGTTTGTTTTATCATCGAATTTTTTAATACTTTGCAGCACTAGATCCTGCAAAACTCATAATAAGAAAGTTAGCTCAAAAACTATAATAAAATATAGTTCTCAAGTAGTTTTTTTTTTTTTATTATCAAGTCCTCCTATTTCTATACATTTTTGCTTGTATTCTTTCTTTTTCTTTTTATATTCTTCTCTTTCGGTTTTGTTTTCTTTCAATTTCCGGAGTTCCCTCTTCACTTCTTTCTTGAAATCGCGACGTTTCTTATCCCACCAGTCCTTTCTATTCCTATAGTTTCGTCGTGTAATTATTTTCTCTTTTCTTATTACTGCGACTTCTATCGTTCTTTTTAACTCTTCCCATTTTTTTCCTGGCCTCTGTTTCCTTCTTAAGTTCTCTCTATATTCTTCAATGCTTTCTTCGGTCCACCTCTCCCGTACTGCCCTTTTTCTCTTCCATTCTATCTTATCTCTATTGACATGTGATCTAATTCAGTTCTCTGCTGTACTGTCATGTGCTCTATCTTATTTAACACCTTCTCATTGGTTATCACATAATCGATTTCCTTCCTCATCCCCTTCTTTATTTCCATTTGCGATGCTCCAGCCGTTTTCCTCTATCATTTTTAGCAATTCTTTCCCTTCTTAGTTGACAATTCTATCTTTTGTTGTCCTCTTTTTTTTTCATCCTGCCACGTTTTCCTGGCCTCTTTCTCCCACTCTTGCGTTGACACCTCCACATATTCATTTTCTTTACCTTCTACCTTCTTCTCTATATTTTTTCTGGTAGTTTGCATTTTTGTGCTGTATATCGTTAGTACTCTGTATTTTTCTTTGTCTATATCTATCTTTTTTTCTATCAAACTTTATTTTTTTATCCCTCGTTTATCTTGCTCGTTCTCTCCTTGATCTTCTTCGTCTTCTAATCCCTTTCTAACTCCTGTTAGGATTCCTCCTCTTGCTCTTCCTTTTTTGTGTTCTTTTTTTGCGAAACTGTTTTTCCAGACGTATTCTCCGTTTCTTCTTTTCCCATTTTTCCCATTATTTTTTTGCAGCCATGTTTCTGTTACATCAAATGTTTCGATATATTCTCAGAATTCTTTGTCCTTGTTTTTTACCCCCGCCACATTCCAGAATACCATTCTTATCCCTTCTTAATTTTTCCCGTTTGTTGTTTTTTTTCTCCTTTTCTCGATTTTCCTGACTTGTGTTTTTTTCCGTTTTCCAGTGTTTTTTCATTCTCTTTTTCTCTGCTTAGCCTATATTTTTCCAGCCTTCCTTGCACTCTATACTCTAGTTTTTCTTTTCCTCTTTCATTTCTGTTCATTTCTTCCATCTCTTTCTTTTCCCATCTTATTCTTTTTCCTTCTTGTCTGGTATTGTTTTCTGTTTCCTCTGCTATGTTTTTTTGTTTGTTATTTTGTTCCTGTTGTATGCCTCCTATTGTCTCTCTTAAGATTGAAAAATTCAGAAGTTGCGATATTGAGTAAACTGATAAGCTGAGAAATTGGGAAGATGAAAAATTAAAATTTGTATTGACAAACTGAGACACTGAAAAATTGAGAAATTTAAAAATTGGGAAACTAAGGATATGAGGAAACGAGGTGCTGAGAAATTGAGACACTAATGATTTGAAGAAACGAGGCGCTCAGAAATCAAAAAATTTTGAAATTAAGAAATTGAAAAACTAGGATTTTCAGAAATTGAAAAACTGACAAACTGAGGAGTTGAGTCAATGAGAAATTGTGACACGGAGAATTTGAGACATTGGGAAATTGAGAAATTAAAAAATTGAGAAATTGAGAACTAAAGATTTGAGGAAACGAGACGCTGAGAAATTGAGAAACTCAGAAACTAGGATTTTCAGAAATTGAAAAATTGACAAACTGAGAAGTTGATACATTGAGAAATTATTGTGACACGGAGAATTTGAGACATTGAGAAATTGAGATATTAAAAAACTGAGAAATTGAGAAACTATAGATTTGAAGAAACGAGGCGTTGAGAAATCAAAAAATTGAGAAATCAAGAAATTGAGAAATTGAGAAACTAGGATCTTCATAAATTGAAAAATTTACAAACTGAGAAGTTGATACATTGAGAAATTATTGTGACACGGAGAATTTGAGACATTGAGAAATTGAGAAATTAAAAAATTGAGAAATTGAGAAAATATAGATTTGAAGAAACGAGGCGCTGAGAAATCAAAAAATTAAGAAATTAAGAAATAGAGAAATTGAGAAACTAGGATCTTCATAAATTGAAAAATTGACAAACTGAGAAGTTGATACATTGAGAAATTATTGTGACACGGAGAATTTGAGACATTGGGAAATTGAGAAATTAGAAAATTGAGAAATTGAAAACTAAAGATTTGAGGAAATGAGAAATTGATAAATTGAGAAACTAGGATTTTCAGAAATTGAAAAATTGACAAACTGAGGAGTTGAGTCACTGAGAAATTGTGACACGGAGAATTTGAGACATTGGAAAATTGAGAAATTAAAAAATTGAGAAATTGAGAACTAAAGATTTGAGGAAACGAGACGCTGAGAAATTGAGAAATTCAGAAACTAGGATTTTCAGAAATTGAAAGATTGACAAACTGAGAAGTTGATACATTGAGAAATTATTGTGACACGGAGAATTTGAGACATTGAGAAATTGAGATATTAAAAAACTGAGAAATTGAAAAACTATAGATTTGAAGAAACGAGGCGCTGAGAAATCAAAAAATTGAGAAATCAAGAAATTGAGAAATTGAGAAACTAGGATCTTCATAAATTAAAAAATTGACAAACTGAGAAGTTGATACATTGAGAAATTATTGTGACACGGAGAATTTGAGACATTGAGAAATTGAGAAATTAAAAAATTGAGAAATTGAGAAAATATAGATTTGAAGAAACGAGGCGCTGAGAAATCAAAAAATTAAGAAATTAAGAAATTGAGAAATTGAGAAACTAGGATCTTCATAAATTGAAAAATTGACAAATTGAGAAGTTGATACATTGAGAAATTATTGTGACACGGAGAATTTGAGACATTGGGAAATTGAGAAATTAGAAAATTGAGAAATTGAGAACTAAAGATTTGAGGAAATGAGAAATTGATAAATTGAGAAACTAGGATTTTCAGAAATCGAAAAATTGACAAACTGAGGAGTTGAGTCAATGAGAAATTGTGACACGGAGAATTTGAGACATTGGGAAATTGAGAAATTAAAAAATTGAGAAATTGAGAACTAAAGATTTGAGGAAACGAGACGCTGAGAAATTGAGAAATTCAGAAACTAGGATCTTCATAAATTGAAAAATTGACAAACTGAGAAGTTGATACATTGAGAAATTATTGTGACACGGAGAATTTGAGACATTGAGAAATTGAGAAATTAAAAAATTGAGAAATTGAGAAAATATATATTTGAAGAAACGAGGCGCTGAGAAATCAAAAAATTAAGAAATTAAGAAATTGAGAAATTGAGAAACTAGGATCTTCATAAATTGAAACATTGACAAACTGAGAAGTTGATACATTGAGAAATTATTGTGACATGGAGAATTTGAGAAATTGGGAAATTGATAAATTGAAAAATTGAAAAAATGAGAACTGAAGATTTGAGGAAACGAAATTGAGAAATTGAGAAACTAGGATTTTCAGAAATTGAAACATTGACAAACTGAGGAGTTGAGTCAATGAGAAATTCTGACACGGAGAATTTGAGACATTGGGAAATTGAGAAATTGAAAAATTGAGAACTAAGGATTTGAGAAAGAAAGAAAGAAAGAAATTTATTGGTGTTATCAGTTTTTAAACGTACATACAAATAATTTAAAAAACTACATATAAATAAATTTAAAAATTGTTACACAGGTCATAAATTTAAAATAAAAAATAAATAGACAATTTATAGGTTACACATTACACATTACCAACATTACTTTTGACGAGGACCTAAATAGGTCAAAAAATATAAAATAAATGGACAAACCCACACTCAAACTTTTCTGCTAGTGAACAGAATGCGGCCAACCATACAGAGAGAGAAAAAAAATATATCCCCCCAATCGCAACGCCGACTCCACAGTTCCCATGAAGGACCTAATCAGGTAACAAACATAGTTCTTTGACAGAGGTTGATGCCAAATACTCCTTCCAATCATAAAACGCCTGAGATGTTAAGAAAGATTTCATTATAGTCTTGAATTTTAAAATATCCAAATTCGGGATCTGTTCCGGTAACATGTTAAAAAACTTTATTCCTAAATAACCCGTACTATTCTGTGCCCTAGACAACCTTATATAAAATGGTCGTATATCTCTATTACCCCGAGTATGATGATTATGATAGAAGTTGTTTTTTGGGTATCGTGACTCATTCTTTTTTATGTGTATTAAACACTCTAAGATATATAGGCAGGGATAGGTAAGAATTCCCAATTCGATAAAGAAGGGTCTGCAATCTTCCCTATATCCAATACCCGCGAGGATACGTACAGCTCTCCTCTGCAGCCCAAAAAGGTCGTGCCTGATTGCAGAGTGACCTACAACAAGCAGGCCATACACCAAATGGGATTGGATGAGAGCGAAGTACGCTGACCTTAGGACGGGTACCGATACAGAGCCAGACAAACTCCTCAGAAGAAAGATGTTATTGTTTAGTCTACTGGTGACCACCCTACCCTGCTCCCCCCACTGTAATTTTGAGTCTATATGCACTCCCAGGAATTTTGTACTTTCGCTTGTGTTAGCTCCACCTGTGCGAAGAGTAAAAAGCACTTTGGCCGTTTTATTAGCGTTAAGACAAAGCTGATTATTAACAAACCAGGTCTCTGCTTCCAATTGTGCAACATCAGCACGCTCCAGAACGCGCTCCAAGGAAGCCCCACTGTTGGACAATGTGGTATCATCTGCAAACAGTATGGTTTCAGAGTTTTGCACCAATTTTGGAAAATCATTTATGTATATAAGAAACAGGATAGGTCCCAATACTGATCCTTGTGGTACCCCAACATCCAAAGAAAGCTCCCCCGAGCAGGCCCCATTTACACATACTACTTGTTTTCTGTTAGACAGGTATGACGAAATTAATTTACAGCTGTTAGGTAAAAAGTTGTAAAAATAAAGCTTTCTTATTAGTGTAGTATATGATACACAATCAAAGGCCTTAGTAAGGTCCAGAAAGGTGGCCAAAGCATATTCACCCCTTTCAAAACAGTCAAGTGTGTAATCAACAAAATCAAGCATTGCGTGTGTAGTGGAGCGTCCACTGCGAAAGCCATACTGATTTTCAACAAACAACTTTAAATTCTCAAAGTATGCTACTATTTGGTTCTTTAATAGTTTTTCAAAGATTTTTGAAAATACCGGAAGTAATGAGATGGGCCTAAAGTTGTTCAAGTCTTTTCTATCACCTTTCTTATGTACTGGAATGCACATAGCTTTTTTAAGACAATCTGGGAAGATCCCCTCCCGAATGCAGCAATTTATAAGCCTAGTTAGGGCAGGCACCAGCAGATCTTTTGCAGACTTAATAACGTCTGTACATATCCCATAGATATCCCTACTACGACCATTTTTAAGACTGTCCACGGCATCCCGAACCGCAACACAGGATACTTCTGTGAATTCAAAAAATGACGAGTTATATATTGGTAAGTCCTTCATGAATACTATAGGGTCAACATTACCTCCAGTAAGACCCCCTACAATACTGCCAGCCACACCCGCAAAAAAATCACTAAATTCATCAGCAGAAAAGTTTGATTCCACCATAGATTTTTGTGGTTTACGAGATTTTATTATTTTCCACATAGCAGACACTTTGTTACTTGCATTATCAATATAGTTGTCATTAGCAAGTATTTTAGCATTTTTTATAGCAAGACGGTATTTTGCACGGAAGGAGTATTTATATCTTCTGAGTTCTACTGAGTTATTTCTAGTACATGCCTCTGTGATAAGTTGTAGTGTTTCACGCATGCTCCTCAGATCATCTGTAAACCATTGCACAACACTGTTAGTGCCATCCTTCCTAACTAACCTTTTTTTCTCAGGAAATGCCTCATTAAAAATATTATTGAAGATGTAGCAATACTGATTAAATTTGTCATTTGCATCAATATTGATACATTCAATAAATGATAAGTCCAAAGCCTCAAGCATTCCATACAATTGATACTTGCCCTTAAGAGTAATCGGTCTGCAAAGCTTTGTGATAGAAGTATTATCAACAGTTGGTGTTGCGAGGCAAAGCACTATACCGATATGATCAGAAATTACAGCCTCAACTGGTGATACACTTATAACACTACAACCCTCACTTACAAAAACATTATCAAGGCAGTTATCATATCTAGTTTTAAAATCTACTAGCCTGCTTAGGCCAAAGGAGGAAAATAGATTGCTAAGTTCAATACATTGTCTATCCATACGATTATTAAAATGTACATTAAAGTCTCCCCCTATGATAACATTAACCCTACTCACATTAATACTTTGTAACAATTGACTAAGTGTATACATAAATATCTTAAAGTTACCTGAAGAGGATGACCTATAAATAGTTATTATTACTAAGTTCATCATAATTAATCTAATAGCAGAAATCTCACAATGAAGTTCAGAGGAGAGGTTCCTTAGGCCAATTAACTCTTCAGACTTTAGCTCAGGGTTTACTAAGCATAGCACACCTCCATGTTTATGAGTTTTTCGACCAAAGCTAGATGCAACTTGCATATTATTTATTTTAATCATATTTGAATTTTCACACAATAACCAATGTTCACTGACACCAATAACGTCATATTTATTGTTATTTGCACATAAAAAGCTCTCAAATTCACCTAATTTACTTAGTAACGATTGCACATTAATATAGAGAATATACATTACATTGGTATTTAATTGACATGTCTTATTCTTAGAAATTTCTGACCTCTTTATGTTGTTGTTTTTCATGAACTCTGTCCCTGTTGCACATCCTGTGGAAAATTTGCTCTCTCAGCAGCCTTGTCACTCCAACTTAGCCTGTACCTTCTAACAAAGGTATCAGTAGGCCAGAAAACAGGTTGCATTAACTTATCTAGGTCCTTTAGAGGAGCAGTAACTAGAAAAGATTTAGCCTGCCCCTCACTCAAACATCTTGCTGTAATATCAGTAATATCGCTGTTTGCTTTTATGAAAGAAATCATGCTCTCGGCCGTGTGTTTCTTGTTGCATCTACCCACATAGACATAGGCCCTACGGGGCACACCACACAGATTATCTGATGGATTACCAGTTCCAACAATGACATTCCCTCTACGCTTTCTCATCCATTTCTTTTGCACTTCAAATCCTTCCTCATTGACATTTTGCGCAGAAACAATAGCTCGATTTAGCTGCGATAGAGTTATTTCATTTTGTTTATCCATAGTTTTTTTCAAATTCTGCTTGTCAGTTTTATTAACAGCACCCTGACCATGTTTATTGCGATTTGAAGTATCACTAGCTGACACACTAGCATATGAACGGTAGCTAGGCTGAAACGCTGAATTACTCTTCTTTTGAGACCTTTTGAAAAGCTGCGAATTGTTGTTGTCACTTATATTGTAGTTGTTTGCTGGTACTGAAGCTTCTACTGTCTGTGCGTTAGGTAATGATAAAATTCCAGAGCTGGTCATCCCAGAAGCCGAAAACTGAAACATTTTCGCCGAAGTATCGGACTTATAATTTTTTTTCATTGGTAGGTTAGTGACCTCTGTAAACGTTGGATTCCTATTCACCTGAAAACTTGTGATATCTTCTTTAAGTAGTCTTATCTCCTCCCTAAGGTTTTTATTCTCCGCGATTAAAGTTGACATTGACACATTCATGTTTTCGATTAATGTTGTTAACTTGAAAATGTGTGACATAACATCATCATTGCTGTAATTTTCTGATGTCGATTCTCTCTCCCAACGGGCCCTTTTAACTGAGTAGTCGGCTTTTGAGTTTGATAAAGCATTTGCAGAAGTATTACAGTTCTTGCATTTCCAAGAGGCTTTTTTCATATGAAAGCCCCTCAGGTCTATGTTGACACACTTATGATGGAAGGTATCACTACAAGACGTACATTGCACAATCGTTTTTGCATCTTCAATTGACACTGAGCACAGAGCACACAGATAAACGTCTTGACCCATCGCTAGATGAGTGAGAACTGAAGAAACGAGGCGCTGAGAAATGAAATAATTGAGAAATTGAGAAATTGAGAAATTGAGAAATTGAGAAATTGAGGAATTGAGAAATTGAGAAATTGAGAAATTGAGAAATTGAGAAATTGAGAAATTGAGAAATTGAGAAATTTAGAAATTGAGAAATTGAGGAATTGAGGAATTGAGGAATTGAGGAATTGAGGAATTGAGGAATTGAGGAATTGAGAAATTGAGAAATTGAGAAATTGAGAAATTGAGAAATTGAGAAATTGAGAAATTGAGAAATTGAGAAATTGAGAAATTGAGAAATTGAGAAATTGAGAAATTGAGAAATTGAGAAATTGAGAAATTGAGAAATTGAGAAATTGAGAAATTGAGAAATTGAGAAATTGAGAAATTGAGAAATTGAGAAATTGAGAAATTGAGAAATTGAGAAATTGAGAAATTGAGAAATTGAGAAATTGAGAAATTGAGAAATTGAGAAATTGAGAAATTGAGAAATTGAGAAATTGAGAAATTGAGAAATTGAGAAATTGAGAAATTGAGAAATTGAGAAATTGAGAAATTGAGAAACTAAAGATTTGAAGAAACGAGGCCGCTGAGAAATGAAATAATTGAAAAATTGAAAAATTGGTAAATTGAGAAATTAATAAATTGAAAAATTGAGAAATTGAGAACTAAAGATTTGAAGAAACTAGATTGAGAAATTAAGAAATTAAGAGATTGAGAAGTTAAGAAATTGAGAAACTAGTATGTGCAGAAATTGAAAATTTAATAATTGAGAAACTGGGAAACTAAGGATATGAGGAAACGAAGCGCTGAGAAATTGAGAAACTAAAGATTTGAAGAAACGAGGCGCTGAGAAATTAAATAATTGAAAAATGTAGAAATTGAGAAATCGAGAAATGTAGAAATTGAGAAATTGAGAAATTGAGAAATTGAGAAATTGAGAAATTGAGAAATTGAGAAACTGAGAAACTGAGAAACTGAGAAACTGAGAAATTGAGAAACTAAAGATTTGAAGAAACGAGGCGCTGAGAAATGAAATAATTGAGAAATTGAAAAATTGGGAAATTGAGAAATTGAGAAATTGAGAAATTGAGAAATTGAGGAATTGAGGAATTGAGAAATTGAGAAATTGAGAAATTGAGAAATTGAGAAATTGAGAAATTGAGAAATTGAGAAATTGAGAAATTGAGAAATTGAGAAATTGAGAAATTGAGAAATTGAGAAATTGAGAAATTGAGAAATTGAGAAATTGAGAAATTGAGAAATTGAGAAATTGAGAAATTGAGAAATTGAGAAATTGAGAAATTGAGAAATTGAGAAATTGAGAAATTGAGAAATTGAGAAATTGAGAAATTGAGAAATTGAGAAATTGAGAAACTAAAATGTCCAAAAATTGAAAAATTGAGAAATTGAGAAGTTGAGACATTCTCCTTTTACCGTTCTTTTCCCTTTCTTCTTTTCCTCTATCTTCTTTGTTTCCTCTTATTTCCCCTACTGTTGCTGTTCCATTTCGTCCCCTTTTTCGATTATCTTTGTCCGTATAAGTTTAAGTGGAAGTGTTAATATGCAGAGAGGGACAGCAAGAAAGGAAGAGAAAAGAAAAAAGACGATAGAGCATTTGCTGAAGAAATGCGTAGATAATGAGAGTAGAAATTTTGAATGAGGACGGAAGAGGGATCGAATGGAGAGGGATAAAAAGCTGCTAGTTATTGTGTTGAATTATTGATTTATTTAGTTTTATTTATTATATTATATTTTACTTTATTAAGTTACGGGAAATGTATTAACAGGATACTTTATAAACCTGTGAAAGTAACTACTATTAAAAAATTCACTTGATCACATGGAATATTCAAACCTGTTTAACTCCGCACCGTTCAGACCTTTTCCTCGCCGCTCTCGATATTTACGCCCCGGCGGCAGTGCCGTTTATTCTCCGGCGACGAGCAAAAAAGAGGAGAAATGTGGTCAAACGGAGCTTGTTCTTCGCCGCCGCCTGCGACGCGATGCGAGCAAAGAACGGGGCCGAGCCTATAAATCTCCCGGAATTATCTCCAAACTAACCTATTCAAATTTATGGCGAGTCCGACATCATAACCACTTGGTCCGATAGCTGGGAGTGGCGCGGCGATGCAAGATATGCAGCGACGGTGGTGAAAGTACCAGCGGACCACCATAAATCACCGGGTAAATAGCTGGATGGAAAATTGAAAATAGGACGGTTAAGCTTTGATAACGGCTCCCTAAATTACCGGCTGTTTGGCGTTAGGGTGTGTACAGACGTGCGAAAAGAACGTAAAAATATATTATGTACTTCGTATATGAAGGCGAACGATGACCCCACTGTCTCCTGGTTTTAGGAGATTAATCCGCAGGATTCCTTGTTAAGTGTCCTGGCACCGAGGACACAGGGTGTCGATCAATCAAACGCAGCAATCCTTCCAGCGTATGCTAACGGTGATGGGGTCAATATTGAAACTATCAAATCCGTCAAGCTTGATATTAATAATTTGTCGATCGAATGCAGCGGTGGAGTTTTGTTTGACATCGGGAAGAGCAGGGGCGTGTTGTGTTAAACCGGCGATAATAATCTCGAAACGAAACTTATCACGGATAGTCCAATGCAATAAATAAGTGTTTTATAAGTAGACAAAGCCTTAACTTTATCGCGCAACAAGATTGAAAGAAAATCAGTCGCGGCGGCACAATGAGTCTGCAAGTGGGCGCAAAGCTGTAGAAGAACTCCACTCGTCTTCTTTTATTTCTGCAGCCATTTGTGTCCGGGTGATGCTTTTTACGGCGACGGGTTGCCTCTAGCGCCAGTTTTTACGTGGTATGCTCCACGGGACCGCGGGTTGCTAAACCGGAGCACGGTAAGCCAGAGGTCAGCTGCCTAGTTTGGCAGAAGGGAGTAAAAGACAAACGACTGTGATGGAACTATAGGTTTCTTATATACAGTGTATACAAGGATTTAATTACACGACTCTCTCCCCTGACTTTTTGATACAGTTCGCTACCCGGTTTTATTTACACCCTCTTAATGCGTACACGATCGCGGGGAACAAGGAGCGGGGGCGGGAATAAGGACGTCTCTCTTTATTAACCCTGTGTCTCTCCTTTCGGATTTGCGAAGTACGCTGCCTTTATTATTATTAAATAAACTCTTTGTCTCACGCCCGAGTGCTCGATGTTCCACCGTCCTATTCGGCCTATTATAGAGAAGTTGGAGGGGAAACGATGCGATGAACTGGCGCTTCAAGGCCTGATATCAAAATAACGCGGCGGCTTTTTTCATTAAACGGCTTCGGTTCCGGTCACCGCAGAAAGTCCGGGAAAACGACATCGGAAGCGCTGTAATTTACTGATCACTCTGATACCAAACTGGTCCGGAGACGACGCCAGGAAGTATCTTAATTCGTCGTATAAGTGGCGCGATGAGAAAAGCGTGGTCCGAGATGTCAAGGGGTCGTAGCGGCTCCGTGATAGGCGCGCTATTTTTCTTATTACCGGAGTGAAAGAGTCGTCCCGATACGACACTCGGGGGTATTTTTTTCGATACTTTAAAGGTGCCAATTAGAGCGAGAATGGACGCCCCACAGCGGCGAACCTCGCTGGCTGTACTATAACGAAGTTACCGAAATTTACATCCGTCAGCGAGGTTCAACAGTCTCAAGCGACATTCTCCGCGGAATAACTCTTTTACCCCCGTAACCAGACAAATAGGTCACTGCGAATGATAGTATCCCGGAGTTGTTACGACCACCCCCAGGTTTTCCAAGATATCAAAGTCTCCAATTTCTTAATTTGCTCAAATTCTCAAGTTTATCCAGTTCTCAGACTACGTTTCTCAAGAGTTAAGGTGTCTTAAGCTACCAGGTTTTTACAGTTCTCAAATTAGGTTTCTTCAGTTCTCACGTCCTTAGGTTCCTTATGTTCTCAGATTCACAAGGATCTCAGGTTTTTCCAATCCTCAGGTCAATATTTCTCAAGTTCATACTTTCTTAGGTTTCTCAAGTTCTCATATTCTTAGATTCTTCAAGTTCTTAAGTACACAAAGACTTCATGCTCTTCAGATTCTCATCTTGCTCAAGTTCTCATATCCTTAAGCTCCTCACGATCTCAGATTTCTTTAATTCTCAGGGGTCTTCAAATTCTCAGATCACTCAAGTTAATATTTCTCAAGTTCTTGCTTTCTTTAGTTCGTCGAGTTCTCAGGTTCCCTAATATGTCAAGTTTCTTAAGATCCCAGGTCTTTCAAGATTTCAAGGTCTCCAATTTTTAAAATTGCTCAAATTCTCAAGTTTGCCCAGTTCTCAGATTATGTTTCTCAAGAGTTAAGGTTTCTTAAGCTACTAGGTTTTCCAACATGTCAGGTTTTTACAGTTCTCAAATTAGGTTTCTCAAGTTCTCACGTCCTTAGGTTCCTTATGTTCTCAGATTCACAAGGATCTCAGGTTTTTCCAATCCTCAGGTCAATATTTCTCAAGTTCATACTTTCTTAAGTTTCTCAAGTTTTCATGTTTTTAGGTTCCTTAAGTTCTCACATTCACAAAGATCTCAGGTTTCTCAAATTCTCATTTTGCTCAAGTTCTCAGGTTAATATTTCTCCCGTTCTTACTTCTTAAGTTTTTCAAGTTCTCAGGTTCTCCAATAGCCCAAGTTTCTTAAGATCTCAGGTTCGTCCAGTTCTCAGGTTATGTTTTTTAAGAGCTGAGGTTTCTTAAGCTATCAGGTTTTTGAAAATCTCAGTTTCCTACAGTTCGCAAATTCACAAGGATCTAATATTTTTCAAATTCTCATTTTGCTCAAGTTCTCAGGTTAATATTTCTCCCGTTCTTACTTCTTAAGTTTTTCAAGTTCTCAGGTTTTCCAATATCCCAAGTTTTTTAAGATCTCAGGTCTCCAATTTTTTACGTTGCTCAAATTCTCAGGTTCGTCCAGTTCTCAGGTTATGTTTCTCAAGAGCTGAGGTTTCTTAAGCTATCAGGTTTTTCAAAATCTCAGGTCCCACAGTTCTCAAATTCACAAGGATATCAGGTTTTTCAAATTCTCAGTTTGCTCAAGTTCTCAGGTTAGTATTTCTCAAATTTTACTTTTTTAAGTTTTTCAAGCTGCCAAGTTTCTTAAGATCTAAGATCATCCAAGATTTCAGGGTCTCCAATTTCTTAAGTTCCTCAGGTCCGACCAGTTCTCAGGTTATGTTTCTCAAGAGTTAAGGTTTCTTAAGCTACCAGGTTTTCCACAATGTCAGGTTTTTACAGTTCTCAAATTAGGTTTCTCATGTTCTCACGTCCTTAGGTTCCTTTTGTTCTCAGATTCACAAGGATTTCACGTTTTTCCAATCCTCAGGTTAATATTTCTCAAGTTCATACTTTCTTAGGTTCCTCAAAAGTTCTCATGTTCTTAGGTTCCTTAAGTTCTCACATTCACAAAGATCTCAGGTTTTTCAAATTCTCATTTTGCTCAAGTTCTCAGGTTAATATTTCTCCAGTTCTTACTTCTTAAGTTTCTCAAGTTCTCAGGTTTTCCAATATCACAAGTTTCTTAAGATCTTAGGTCTAAAATTTCTTACGTTGTTGAAATTCTCAGGTTCGTCCAGTTCTCAGGTTATGTTTCTCAAAAGCTGAAGTTTCTTAAACAATCAGGTTTTTCAAAATCTCAGAGTCCTACAGTTCTCAAATTAACAAGGTTTCAGGTTTTTCAAATTCTCAGTTTGCTCAAGTTCTCAGGTTAAGTTTCTCAAGAGCTGAGGTTTCTTAAGCTATCAAGTTTTTCAAAATCTCAGGTTCCCACAGTTTTCAAATTCACAAGGATCTCAGGTTTTTCAAATTCTCATTTTTCTCAAGTTCTCAGGTTAATATTTCTCCCGTTCTTACTTCTTAAGTTTCTCAAGTTCTCAGGTTCTCCAGTATAGCAAGTTTCTTAAGATCTCAGGTCTCCAATTTCTTACGTTGCTCAAATTCTAAGGTTCGTCCAGTTTTCAGGTTATGTTTCTCAAGAGCTGAGGTTTCTTAAGCTATCAGGTTTTTCAATATCTCAGGTTCTCACAGCTCTCAAATTCACAAGGATATCAGGTTTTTTTAAATTCTCATTTTGCTCAAGTTCTCAGGTTAATTTTTCTCCCGTTCTTACTTCTTAAGTTTCTCAAGTTCTCAGGTTCTCCACTATCCCAAATTTTTTAAGATCTCAGGTCTCCAATTTCTTACGTTGCTTAAATTCTCAGGTTCGTCCAGTTCTCAGGTTGTTTCTCAAGAGCTGAGGTTTCTTAAGCTATCAGGTTTTTCAATATCTCAGGTTCTCACAGTTCTCAAATTCACAAGGATATCAGGTTTTTTTAAATTCTCATTTTGCTCAAGTTCTCAGGTTAATTTTTCTCCCGTTCTTACTTCTTAAGTTTCTCAAGTTCTCAGGTTCTCCAATATCCCAAGTTTCTTCAGATCTCAGGTCTCCAATTTCTTACGTTGCTCAAATTCTGAGGTTCGTCCAGTTCTCAGGTTATGTTTCTCAAGAGCTGAGGTTTCTTAAGCTATCAGGTTTTTCAATATCTCAGGTTCTCACAGTTCTCAAATTCACAAGGATATCAGGTTTTTTTAAATTCTCATTTTGCTCAAGTTCTCAGGTTAATTTTTCTCCCGTTCTTACTTCTTAAGTTTCTCAAGTTCTCAGGTTCTCCAATATCCCAAGTTTCTTAAGATCTCAGGTCTCCAATTTCTTACGTTGCTCAAATTCTAAGGTTCGTCCAGTTTTCAGGTTATGTTTCTCAAGAGCTGAGGTTTCTTAAGCTATCAGGTTTTTCAATATCTCAGGTTCTCACAGCTCTCAAATTCACAAGGATATCAGGTTTTTTAAATTCTCATTTTGCTCAAGTTCTCAGGTTAATTTTTCTCCCGTTCTTACTTCTTAAGTTTCTCAAGTTCTCAGGTTCTCCACTATCCCAAATTTTTTAAGATCTCAGGTCTCCAATTTCTTACGTTGCTCAAATTCTGAGGTTCGTCCAGTTCTCAGGTGATGTTTCTCAAGAGCTACGGTTTCTTAAGCTATCAGGTTTTTCAAAATCTCAGGTTCCCACAGTTCTCAAATTCACAAGGATCTCAGGTTTCTCAAATTCTCAGTTTGCTCAAGTTAGTATTCCTCAAGTTCTACATTTTTAAGTTTTTCAAGCTCCCAAGTTTCTTAGGATCTAAGATCATCCAAGATTTCAGGGTCTCCAATTTCTTAAGTTCCTCAGGTCCGTCCAGTTCTCAGGTTATGTTTCTCAAGACCTAACGTTTCTTAAGCTATTAGATTTTCTAAAATGTCAGATTTTTATAGTTGTTAAATTAGGTTTCCCAAGTTCTCATATTCTTAAATTCTTCAAGTTCTTAAGTTCACAAAGATTTCATGCTCTTCAGATTCTCATCTTGCTCAAGTTCTCAGATCCTTAAACTCTTCACGATCTCAGATTTCTTCAATTCTCAGGGGTCTTCAAATTCTCAGATCACTCAAGTTAATATTTCCCAAGTTCTTGCTTTCTTTGGTTCGTCGAGTTCTCAGGTTCCCTAATATCTCAAGTTTCTTAAGATCTCAGGTCTTCCAAAATTTCAAAGTCTCCAATTTCTTAAATTGCTCAAATTCTCAAGTTTGTCCAGTTCTCAGATTATGTTTCTCAAGAGTTAAGGTATCTTAAGCTACCAGATTTTCCACAATGTCGCGTTTTTACAGTTCTCAAATTAGGTTTCTCAAGTTCTCACGTCCTTAGGTCCCTTATGTTCTCAGATTCACAAGGATCTCAGGTTTTTCCAATCCTCAGGTCAATATTTTTCAAGTTCATACTTTCTTAAGTTTCTCAAGTTTTCATGTTCTTAGGTTCCTTAAGTTCTCACATTCACAAAGATCTCAGGTTTCTCAAATTCTCATATTGCTCAAGTTCTCAGGTTAATATTTCTCCCGTTCTTACTTCTTAAGTTTTTCAAGTTCTCAGGTTCTCCAATAGCCCCAGTTTCTTAAGATCTCAGGTTCGCCCAGTTCTCAGACTGTTTCTCAAGAGCTAAGGTTTCTTAAGCTATCAGGTTTTTCAAAATCTCAGGTTCCTACAGTTCTCAAATTCACAAGGATCTCAGGTTTTTCAAATTCTCAGTTTGCTCAAGTTCTCAGGTTATGTTTCTCAAGACCTAACGTTTCTTAAGCTATTAGATTTTCTAAAATGTCAGATTTTTATAGTTGTTAAATTAGGTTTCCCAAGTTCTCGTATTCTTAAATTCTTCAAGTTCTTAAGTTCACAAAGATTTCATGCTCTTCAGATTCTCATCTTGCTCAAGTTCTCAGATCTTTAAGCTCCTCACGATCTCAGATTTCTTCAATTCTCAGGGGTCTTCAAATTCTCAGATCACTCAAGTTAATATTTCCCAAGTTCTTGCTTTCTTTGGTTCGTCGAGTTTTCAGGTTCCCTAATATCTCAAGCTTCTTAAGATCTCAGGTCTTCCAAAATTTCAAGGTCTCCAATTTCTTAAATTGCTCAAATTCTCAAGTTTGATTAGTTCTCAGATTATGTTTCTCAACAGTTAAGGTTTCTTTTCAGTTAAGCTACCAGGTTTTTACAGTTCTCAAATTAGGTTTCTAAAGTCCTCACGTCCTTAGGTTCCTTATGTTCTCAGATTCACAAGGATCTCAGGTTTTTCCAATCCTCAGGTTAATATTTCTCAAGTTCATGCTTTCTTAGGTTTCTCAAGTTCTCATGTTCTTAGGTTCCTTAAATTCTCACATTCACAAAGATCTCAGGTTTTTCAAATTCTCATTTTGCTCAAGTTTTCAGGTTAATATTTCTCCCGTTCTTACTTCTTAAGTTTCTCAAGTTCTCAGGTTCTCCAATATCCCAAGATTCTTAAGATCTCAGGTCTCCAATTTCTTACGTTGCTCAAATTCTCAGGTTCGTCCAGTTCTCAGGTTGTTTCTCAAGAGCTGAGGTTTCTTAAGCTATCAGGTTTTTCAAAATCTCAGGTTCCTACAGTTCTCAAATTCACAAGGATCTCAGGATTTCTCAAGTTTCTTAAGATCTCAGATTATTAAGATATTACTGGGGTCCTAGTGGCACACCGGTTGACAATCGACGTCCGACACCGACACCGGGTTAGATATATATTGTAAATAAAGTTTGAACACCGTCACAGTATTTGATTTATTCCCCTACCGCCAAACTAGACAGCTGACCACTGATACACCGTACTCCGATTTAGTTACCCGTGGTCCCGTGGAGCATACCACAAAGAATAACTGGCGCTAGCGGCAACCCGACCCTAGAAAGCGTCACAATACTTGAATTTAGGGAAATTCGGTAACTTCGTTACGTTACTTTTATTATTTCTTTGTTTGTTCTAATTCTGCATCCTTCTTCTTTAAGTTTGATTTTAAACAAATCACGTCCGTCTCGCTAGCACAGAGTGTAGGTGGGACAAAGCAAAACAAAGTTTGTTGAGAAGCGAAAAGACAATAACGAAAAACTAGTAATCAAGTACAAAACATCGGCAAACGGAAGAAAAGCAGAGACTTTCGGACCGATTCTCAGCAATGAAATTTAGACCAAAGTTAGAGCACAGATTGACGACGCAGGTACTCCTTGTATTTTAATGTAACACAAACGTGTCTGCAGATCCCGGCTCGAGCAAAACAAGAAAACTTACTTAACAAAAACGATAACTCTCTGCTTGGAGTGTAGCGTAACAATGAGCGACTAGACTGATCTTTGTTTTAGTTAATTTTCCGTCGCGCCCGTAAGTCAAAGTGGGATTAAATCAAGTTTCTCTTTAAAATGTGTAGCAGCCCGTAATACAAAACGCTCGAGTTCTAGTTAAAGAACTTGATTAAAACTAGAGGCGTGCAATTGCTTCGGTTCTGCGACTGGGAAACGAAAATGTGCGGTAGTGGAAAGGCTTCAATAGTCAAATTTGTAAATGGTGTGGCGCCCGACGTGGGGATCCTTAAATCCTGTGGTTTTTATTTTGTCAAATTAATACATTAAGCTGCATGTATGCCAAAGGCACCACATGAGTCTTCAACTTCCTGGAAATTCCACCTGAATTCGACAACAGTTATCGCCAACTCCACAATCTGATCAAAGCGAATTTGCTTACCGATAAATTAGTTCCATGCTAGGTTTCGCCTTTTATTGATAAGCTAATTAGATTAGATCCCCGGCGTAATATTTGGAATTAAACGTAGAGTTTAGCACAAAGCTTACCTCCTTTCGAGATCAAATAGATTAACCAACATGTTAATACCGCCGACTGCAACGATCGAGATTAAGTCGTAAGGTTATTTCGAATCAATCAGACGAAGCCATAAATGTATTTTGAAAACGGTTTCTTTAAACATTTACACGGAGGATGGAAACCAATGAACGTGACCAGGAGCAATAATTATTTATTTACAGGACCATTCTTTTTCTGCAAGCAAAAATCCATTAAAAGGTGCCGGATGTGTACTGTCCTGGGGGTATTTCCAGCAATTGTCTCAGTTTTTCAAAATAATTGAGAAGAAAAAAAAAAATGAGAACAATCCCTTATTGTCCTATAATGCTTTATGCTACAACTAATCATGGATGAAATATCGTGTTTGACTCGCTGATAAATGTTATTATCACACTCGGATGCTCACGGCGCCATTGTTGACGATCTTTGTGTAATGACACCATGCATTATCCGCTCGTTAAACAGGATATTATTACCGGCAAAGTAAAGCGAAATTATAGTTACCGGGAATTACTTAAGTAAGTACTTTGTTGTCGTTATCTGATTTATCCGTTTCATAAAAGAGAAAAACCGTCACAGTCTTGACCCACCTCTTTGTTTGTCTCGAAATCCGGAAGCAACAATCGATCCGGGAATTAGCTGTGTCAATTTACCGAACGAAAACCGATAGGGTAGGGGGTGAGAAACAACAACCCTCTCTAATGAGGCTCACGCGAAGTGCTCTTCTTTCTCCCGGATTGGTGCTATTAGCGACTAAATCCGAGTTCACTTACTCATTTGCTATTGGCATTTCAGCGGGATCCGGAGACTTATTGTGTAGCAAATCCAATAACTCTAAAGTTCCATTTAAAAGTCCCTCGGTAGTGGCGCCCCCCTTTCGGTGAAAAGAAATGAATTGTATGGGAATTCCCCGAATAGACCGGTGGCAGTCCGGGCAAAATGCACTCCTCAACCCTTTCGAGCCCGTTGCGTCGTCGAGGTATACTGAGGCAAATTAGTAGGGTGAATTAGGGGTTACTTAATAAGGCACCCGAGGGCGAAGGTTCAGGCTGTAGATTTTCGAATTCGTTCCTTTTGAGCATATTCCAAAGTATCACAAGTTCACTTCTGGGGGGCACGCCGGCCACGCACGCATTGATTTTAATTAAGTTTAGATATTGCAGAAAACTGTAAAATTAACAATGCCACATCTTGAAAACCAGCAAACATCTCGCCCCATCCAATTCCACTCCTCTCGGTGTTTCCAATCTCGCCTGTCCATTAAATAAGCAAGCAGAAGGCTCTCGCAACATTAAAGCTGAGTGGCAAACTGGTTGACGGGAAATGTAGATGTAGCCGCAACACATTCTCTGCCATATGCCCTCGCATTTCGTCCGCTACATTTAAGCCGCACATGTAAATTTATGCAGTCTGAGGAGCGACTGCACGAATTCGTGTCTACTGTGTACATCGCAGGCAGGATTCACTCCGAATTACGAATGGCGCGTTCCCCGTCCGGGCTATTTCGCCCGTGTCATAAGTGTTGTATTACGTTGCAATTTGCGCTGAGTAATTGCCGCTCCGGCGATATTAATGCGGAGCCTCTCGTGCCGGTTCAAAGACAATAGCGAAATGCAATAAAGACGAGGTGCAAATTTGCGAGGAGCATTGTCGTATGAGACATTTAAAATTCGAGTGGCGCAGTCGGTAGGATACCACCCCCTCCACCTTTTCTCCCAATTACTCAATTAAGTAAGTGCCGCATTTCCATAATGAAAGCCTGAGTCCCCAAACTGCAAGTTGCGGTCCCACCCTTGTTTACACTAAACATAAAATTTCGCTCCCACTTAAAGTGCGATTAAATCAACGAGCAAACAAATCGCGGCGCGCAACAACTTATTCCGTGTTCGTCGTCGCGGAAATGGAAACGGATCGCTGCGGTGATAAGGAGTTGAAGGGTTGAGCGTTCGTCGAGTAAATTTGACGAGCACGTGTTAAATCGTGTAAGCATTTTTCACTAATGCTCACAATGGAGCGCGACAGCGCAGTTGGCAATATTAAAAGCTCGATGCCTGTCGCGACGCGGCGATATCAAATCCGCTTTCATAAAGCGAGAACCACATCCATTCCATAAATTACTCCGCAAATAATAAAGAGGCTTTCCGTGTTGCAGTCGTGTCTCATTTCACTCACATTTCATCGATGGAACGGCTGCAGGTACGGTTGGCGAATTGATTGGATGTACTGCAGTTGCTGATGCTCGTCGCTTTGTTTGGGTACGTTGATTGATGTTGACGAGTGAAAAGCGTTTGTGTTGTGTCAGTCGGATAGTAGGGGGCAATGTGAAGAAAGGGACATTTTTACTCAAGTTACAATAGCTGTTCCAAACGTGTTCTGGTACGCAAATCGTCCCATAACTACATAGGAGCCGAAACCCAACCTCATGTATTGCGTCCCTCGACTTCACCACCACAATCATGCCACAAAAAAAAAATCTTTATATACCCAGTCAACGGGCCATAAAATTGGCACCAGTCCTGGCGACACAATTTCGCAGTATTTTACGCGTTCGAGGCCGTGGCACCGCGCATATTTAGTTTTAAAATTAAAATTTCACTCCGTGCCTCCACCCAATTTTTATGTTTTGAAATAGTAAAAATACACAATTAGGCGTCTCTGTGCAGTTGACTCACATTACATGATGTCAGAAACTGCTCAAATGAGGAAAAAAAAATAGTGCCAGCTGGCTTTTGAATCTGTTGCGATTTTAAATTCGCTCAGCGCCTTCCCCATTTTTGATGATATTTTGAGATAGGGGAAAGATATTCTTATAAGTCTCAATGAGATTAAATCTCGCTAAATAATGTCAGAAACGTCTCGAATGAGGAAAAAATACAGCCTCAAGTCGTTTTTAGAACTATTGGGATTTTAAATTCGCTAAGCGCCTCCACCATTTTTTATGATATTTTGAAATAGGAGAAAGATGTTCTTAGAAGTCTCTAAGGAGTTAAATCTCGTAAAATAAATATCAGATAAGTCTCAAATGAAGAAAAGAAGACGTCCCAGGTGGCTTTTGGATCTATTGAGATTTTAAATTTGCTTAGCGCCTCCTCCATTTTTGATGATATTTTGAGATGGGGGAAGTATATTCTTAGAAGTCTCTATAAGGTTAAAGGTTGCTAAATAATGTCAGAAACGTCTCGAATGAGGAAAAAGTACAGCCTCAAGTCGCTTTTGGAACTATTGGGATTTTAAATTCGCTAAGCGCCTCCACCATTTTTTATGATATTTTGAAATAGGAGAAAGATGTTCTTAGGAGTCTCTAAGGAGTTAAATCTCGTAAAATAAATATCACATAAGTCTTAAATGAAGAAAAGAAAACGTCCCAGGTGGCTTTTGGATCTACTGAGATTTTAAATTCGCTCAGCGCCTCCTCCATTTTTGATGATATTTCGAGATGGGGGAAAGATATTCTTAGAAGTCTCTATGCAGTTAAATCTCGGAAAATAATGTCAGAAAAGTCTCAAATGAGGGAAAGAAACAGACTGACGTGGCTTTTGGATCTATTGGGATTTTAAATTTACTCAGCGCCTCCACCATTTTATATGATATTTTGAAATAGGGGAAGATGTTCTAGGAGTCTCTATAAAGTTAAATCTCGTAAAATAAAATCAGAGAAGTCTCAAATGAAGAAAAGCAAACGTCCCAGGTGGCTTTTGGATCTACTGAGATTTTAAATTCGCTCAGCTCCTCCTCCATTTTTGATGATATTTTGAGATGGGGGAAAGATCTTCTTAGAAGTCTCTATGCAGTTAAATCTCGGAAAATAATGTCAGAAAAGTCTCAAATGAGGGAAAGAAACAGACTGACGTGGCTTTTGGATCTATTGGGATTTTAAATTTACTCAGCGCCTCCACCATTTTATATGATATTTTAAAATAGGGGAAGATGTTCTAGGAGTCTCTATAAAGTTAAATCTCGTAAAATAAAATCAGAGAAGTCTCAAATGAAGAAAAGCAAACGTCCCAGGTGGCTTTTGGATCTACTGAGATTTTAAATTCGCTCAGCGCTTCCTCCATTTTTGATGATATTTCGAGATGGGGGAAAGATCTTCTTAGAAGTCTCTATGCAGTTAAATCTCGGAAAATAATGTCAGAAAAGTCTCAAATGAGGGAAAGAAACAGACTGACGTGGCTTTTGGATCTATTGGGATTTTAAATTTACTCAGCGCCTCCACCATTTTATATGATATTTTGAAATAGGGGAAGATGTTCTAGGAGTCTCTATAAAGTTAAATCTCGTAAAATAAAATCAGAGAAGTCTCAAACGAAGAAAAGCAAACGTCCCAGGTGGCTTTTGGATCTACTGAGATTTTAAATTCGCTCAGCGCCTCCTCCATTTTTGATGATATTTCGAGATGGGGGAAAGATATTCTTAGAAGTCTCTATGCAGTTAAATCTCGGAAAATAATGTCAGAAAAGTCTCAAATGAGGGAAAGAAACAGACTGACGTGGCTTTTGGATCTATTGGGATTTTAAATTTACTCAGCGCCTCCACCATTTTATATGATATTTTGAAATAGGGGAAGATGTTCTAGGAGTCTCTATAAAGTTAAATCTCGTAAAATAAAATCAGAGAAGTCTCAAACGAAGAAAAGCAAACGTCCCAGGTGGCTTTTGGATCTACTGAGATTTTAAATTAGCTCAGCGCCTCCTCCATTTTTGATGATATTTCGAGATGGGGGAAAGATCTTCTTAGAAGTCTCTGTGCAGTTAAATCTCGGAAAATAATGTCAGAAAAGTCTCAAATGAGGGAAAGAAACAGACTGACGTGGCTTTTGGATCTATTGGGATTTTAAATTTACTCAGCGCCTCCACCATTTTATATGATATTTTGAAATAGGGGAAGATGTTCTAGGAGTCTCTATAAAGTTAAATCTCGTAAAATAAAATCAGAGAAGTCTCAAACGAAGAAAATCAAACGTCCCAGGTGGCTTTTGGATCTACTGAGATTTTAAATTCGCTCAGCGCCTCCTCCATTTTTGATGATATTTCGAGATGGGGGAAAGATCTTCTTAGAAGTCTCTATGCAGTTAAATCTCGGAAAATAATGTCAGAAAAGTCTCAAATGAGGGAAAGAAACAGACTGACGTGGCTTTTGGATCTATTGGGATTTTAAATTTACTCAGCGCCTCCACCATTTTATATGATATTTTGAAATAGGGGAAGATGTTCTAGGAGTCTCTATAAAGTTAAATCTCGTAAAATAAAATCAGAGAAGTCTCAAATGAAGAAAGGCAAACGTCCCAGGTGGCTTTTGGATCTACTGAGATTTTAAATTCGCTCAGCTCCTCCTCCATTTTTGATGATATTTTGAGATGGGGGAAAGATCTTCTTAGAAGTCTCTATGCAGTTAAATCTCGGAAAATAATGTCAGAAAAGTCTCAAATGAGGGAAAGAAACAGACTGACGTGGCTTTTGGATCTATTGGGATTTTAAATTTACTCAGCGCCTCCACCATTTTATATGATATTTTGAAATAGGGGAAGATGTTCTAGGAGTCTCTATAAAGTTAAATCTCGTAAAATAAAATCAGAGAAGTCTCAAATGAAGAAAAGCAAACGTCCCAGGTGGCTTTTGGATCTACTGAGATTTTAAATTCGCTCAGCGCCTCCTCCATTTTTGATGATATTTCGAGATGGGGGAAAGATCTTCTTAGAAGTCTCTGTGCAGTTAAATCTCGGAAAATAATGTCAGAAAAGTCTCAAATGAGGGAAAGAAACAGACTGACGTGGCTTTTGGATCTATTGGGATTTTAAATTTACTCAGCGCCTCCACCATTTTATATGATATTTTGAAATAGGGGAAGATGTTCTAGGAGTCTCTATAAAGTTAAATCTCGTAAAATAAAATCAGAGAAGTCTCAAACGAAGAAAAGCAAACGTCCCAGGTGGCTTTTGGATCTACTGAGATTTTAAATTCGCTCAGCGCCTCCTCCATTTTTGATGATATTTCGAGATGGGGGAAAGATCTTCTTAGAAGTCTCTGTGCAGTTAAATCTCGGAAAATAATGTCAGAAAAGTCTCAAATGAGGGAAAGAAACAGACTGACGTGGCTTTTGGATCTATTGGGATTTTAAATTTACTCAGCGCCTCCACCATTTTATATGATATTTTGAAATAGGGGAAGATGTTCTAGGAGTCTCTATAAAGTTAAATCTCGTAAAATAAAATCAGAGAAGTCTCAAATGAAGAAAGGCAAACGTCCCAGGTGGCTTTTGGATCTACTGAGATTTTAAATTCGCTCAGCTCCTCCTCCATTTTTGATGATATTTTGAGATGGGGGAAAGATCTTCTTAGAAGTCTCTATGCAGTTAAATCTCGGAAAATAATGTCAGAAAAGTCTCAAATGAGGGAAAGAAACAGACTGACGTGGCTTTTGGATCTATTGGGATTTTAAATTTACTCAGCGCCTCCACCATTTTATATGATATTTTGAAATAGGGGAAGATGTTCTAGGAGTCTCTATAAAGTTAAATCTCGTAAAATAAAATCAGAGAAGTCTCAAATGAAGAAAAGCAAACGTCCCAGGTGGCTTTTGGATCTACTGAGATTTTAAATTCGCTCAGCTCCTCCTCCATTTTTGATGATATTTTGAGATGGGGGAAAGATCTTCTTAGAAGTCTCTATGCAGTTAAATCTCGGAAAATAATGTCAGAAAAGTCTCAAATGAGGGAAAGAAACAGACTGACGTGGCTTTTGGATCTATTGGGATTTTAAATTTACTCAGCGCCTCCACCATTTTATATGATATTTTGAAATAGGGGAAGATGTTCTAGGAGTCTCTATAAAGTTAAATCTCGTAAAATAAAATCAGAGAAGTCTCAAATGAAGAAAAGCAAACGTCCCAGGTGGCTTTTGGATCTACTGAGATTTTAAATTCGCTCAGCGCCTCCTCCATTTTTGATGATATTTCGAGATGGGGGAAAGATATTCTTAGAAGTCTCTATGCAGTTAAATCTCGGAAAATAATGTCAGAAAAGTCTCAAATGAGGGAAAGAAACAGACTGACGTGGCTTTTGGATCTATTGGGATTTTAAATTTACTCAGCGCCTCCACCATTTTATATGATATTTTGAAATAGGGGAAGATGTTCTAGGAGTCTCTATAAAGTTAAATCTCGTAAAATAAAATCAGAGAAGTCTCAAACGAAGAAAAGCAAACGTCCCAGGTGGCTTTTGGATCTACTGAGATTTTAAATTAGCTCAGCGCCTCCTCCATTTTTGATGATATTTCGAGATGGGGGAAAGATCTTCTTAGAAGTCTCTGTGCAGTTAAATCTCGGAAAATAATGTCAGAAAAGTCTCAAATGAGGGAAAGAAACAGACTGACGTGGCTTTTGGATCTATTGGGATTTTAAATTTACTCAGCGCCTCCACCATTTTATATGATATTTTGAAATAGGGGAAGATGTTCTAGGAGTCTCTATAAAGTTAAATCTCGTAAAATAAAATCAGAGAAGTCTCAAACGAAGAAAAGCAAACGTCCCAGGTGGCTTTTGGATCTACTGAGATTTTAAATTCGCTCAGCGCCTCCTCCATTTTTGATGATATTTCGAGATGGGGGAAAGATCTTCTTAGAAGTCTCTATGCAGTTAAATCTCGGAAAATAATGTCAGAAAAGTCTCAAATGAGGGAAAGAAACAGACTGACGTGGCTTTTGGATCTATTGGGATTTTAAATTTACTCAGCGCCTCCACCATTTTATATGATATTTTGAAATAGGGGAAGATGTTCTAGGAGTCTCTATAAAGTTAAATCTCGTAAAATAAAATCAGAGAAGTCTCAAATGAAGAAAGGCAAACGTCCCAGGTGGCTTTTGGATCTACTGAGATTTTAAATTCGCTCAGCTCCTCCTCCATTTTTGATGATATTTTGAGATGGGGGAAAGATCTTCTTAGAAGTCTCTATGCAGTTAAATCTCGGAAAATAATGTCAGAAAAGTCTCAAATGAGGGAAAGAAACAGACTGACGTGGCTTTTGGATCTATTGGGATTTTAAATTTACTCAGCGCCTCCACCATTTTATATGATATTTTGAAATAGGGGAAGATGTTCTAGGAGTCTCTATAAAGTTAAATCTCGTAAAATAAAATCAGAGAAGTCTCAAATGAAGAAAAGCAAACGTCCCAGGTGGCTTTTGGATCTACTGAGATTTTAAATTCGCTCAGCTCCTCCTCCATTTTTGATGATATTTTGAGATGGGGGAAAGATATTCTTAGAAGTCTCTATGGAGTTAAGTTTCGGAAAATAATATCAAAGAAGTCTCAAATAAAGAAAAGAAAATGTCCCGGGTGGCTTTTGGATCTACTGAGATTTTAAATTCGCTCAGCTCCTCCACCATTTCTGATTATATTTTTATATATTGGAAAGATGTTCTTAGGAGTCTCTATGGAGTTAAATATCATAAAATAATATCAGAGAAGTCTCAAATGAATAAAAGAAAAAGTCCCAGGTGGCTTTTGGATCTATTGAGATTTTAAATTCGCTCAGCGCCTCTTCCATTTTTGATGATATTTTGAGACGGGGGAAAGATGTTCTTAGAAATCTCTATGAGGTTAAATCTCTCCAAATAATGTCAGCAACTTTTCGAATGAGCAAAAGAGACAGCCTCAAGTCGCTTTTGGATCTATTGGCATTTTAAATTCGCTCAGCGCATCCACCATTTTTTACGATATTTTGAAATAGAGGGAAGATATCCTTAGAAGTCTCTATGGAGTTAAATCTCATTAAATAATGTCAGAAAAGTTTCAAATGAAGAAAAGAAAGAGTCCCAGGTGGCTTTTAAATCAATTGAGACTTTAAATTCGCTTGGCGCATCCACCATTTTTTACGATATTTTGAAATAGTGGAAAGATATTCTTTGAACTCTTTATGGAGTTAAATCTCATTAAATAATGTCAGAAAAGTCTCAAATGAAGAAAAGAAAGAATCCCCAGAGGCCTTTGAATATTTTGAGATGTTAAATTCGCTCAGCGCCTCCACCATTTTTGATGATACTTTGAAATAGGGCAAAGATGTTCCCAGGAGTCTCTATGGCGTTAAATATCGTTAAATAATATCAGAAATGTCTCAAATGAAGAAAAGAAAGAGTCCCCGGAGGATTTTAAATCTATGAAGATTTTAAATTTGGTCAGCGCCTCCACCATTTTTGATGATATTTTGAAATAGTGGAAAGATATTCTTTGAACTCTCTATGGAGTTAAATTTCATTAAATAATGTCAGAAACGTCTCAAATGAAGAAAAGAAAGAGTCCCACGTGGCTTTTGAATCGATTGAGATTTTAAATACGCTCAGCGCATCCACCATTTTTGTGATGTTTTGAAATAGTGGAAAGATATTCTTTGAAGTCTCTATTGAGTTAAATCTTATTATATAATGTCAGAAACGTCTCAAATGAAGAAAAAAAAGAGTCCCAGATAGCTATTAAATCAATTGAGATTTTAAATTCGCTCGGCGCATCCACCATGTTTTATGATATTTTGAAATAGTGGAAAGATATTCTTAGAAGTCTCTATGGAGTTAAAGCTCATTAAATAATGTCAGAAAAGTCTCAAATGAAGAAAAGAAAGAGTGTTTTGAAATAGTGGAAAGATATTCTTAGAAGTCTCTGTGGAGTTAAATCTCATTAAATAATGTCAGAAAAGTCTCAAATGAAGAAAAGAAAATGTACCAGCTGGCTTTTGAATCGATTGAGACTTTTAAATTCGCTCGGTGCATCCACCATTTTTTACGATATTTTGAAATAGAGGGAAGATATTCTTAAAAGTCTCTATGGAGTTAAATCTCATTAAATAATGTCAGAAAAGTCTCAAATGAAGAAAAGAAAGAGTCCTCCCAGGTGGCTTTTGATTCGGTTGAGATTTTAAATTCGATCAGCGCATCCACCATTTTTTGTGATGTTTCGAAATAGTGGAAAGATATTCTTAGAAGTCTCTATGGAGTTAAATCACATTAAATAATGTCAGAAACGTTTCAAATGAAGAAAAGAGTAAGTCCCAGGTGGCTTTTGAATTTGTTAAGATTTTAAATTCGCTCGGCGCATCCACCATTTTTTGTGGTGTTTTGAAATAGTGGAAAGATATTCTTAGAAGTCTCTGTGGAGTTAAATCTCATTAAATAATATCAGAAAAGTCTCAAATGAAGAAAAGAAAATGTACCAGCTGGCTTTTGAATCGATTGAGACTTTTAAATTCGCTCGGTGCATCCACCATTTTTTACGATATTTTGAAATAGAGGGAAGATATTCTTAAAAGTCTCTATGGAGTTAAATCTCATTAAATGATGTCAGAAAAGTCTCAAATGAAGAAAAGAAAGAGTCCTCCCAGGTGGCTTTTGATTCGGTTGAGATTTTAAATTCGATCAGCGCATCCACCATTTTTTGTGATGTTTCGAAATAGTGGAAAGATATTCTTAGAAGTCTCTATGGAGTTAAATCACATTAAATAATGTCAGAAACGTTTCAAATGAAGAAAAGAGTAAGTCCCAGGTGGCTTTTGAATTTGTTAAGATTTTAAATTCGCTCGGCGCATCCACCATTTTTTGTGGTGTTTTGAAATAGTGGAAAGATATTCTTAGAAGTCTCTGTGGAGTTAAATCTCATTAAATAATGTCAGAAAAGTCTCAAATGAAGAAAAGAAAATGTACCAGCTGGCTTTTGAATCGATTGAGACTTTTAAATTCGCTCGGTGCATCCACCATTTTTTACGATATTTTGAAATAGAGGGAAGATATTCTTAAAAGTCTCTATGGAGTTAAATCTCATTAAATAATGTCAGAAAAGTCTCAAATGAAGAAAAGAAAGAGTCCTCCCAGGTGGCTTTTGATTCGGTTGAGATTTTAAATTCGATCAGCGCATCCACCATTTTTTGTGATGTTTTGAAATAGTGGAAAGATATTCTTAGAAGTCTCTATGGAGCTAAATCACATTAAATAATGTCAGAAACGTTTCAAATGAAGAAAAGAATAAGTCCCAGGTGGCTGTTGAATTTGTTAAGATTTTAAATTCGCTCGGCGCATCCACCATTTTTTGTGGTGTTTTGAAATAGTGGAAAGATATTCTTAGAAGTCTCTGTTTAGTTAAATCTCATTAAATAATGTCAGAAAAGTCTCAAATGAAGAAAAGAAAATGTACCAGCTGGCTTTTGAATCGATTGAGACTTTTAAATTTGCTCGGTGCATCCACCATTTTTTACGATATTTTGAAATAGAGGGAAGATATTCTTAAAAGTCTCTATGGAGTTAAATCTCATTAAATAATGTCAGAAAAGTCTCAAATGAAGAAAAGAAAGAGTCCTCCCAGGTGGCTTTTGATTCGGTTGAGATTTTAAATTCGATCAGCGCATCCACCATTTTTTGTGATGTTTCGAAATAGTGGAAAGATATTCTTAGAAGTCTCTATGGAGTTAAATCACATTAAATAATGTCAGAAACGTTTCAAATGAAGAAAAGAGTAAGTCCCAGGTGGCTTTTGAATTTGTTAAGATTTTAAATTCGCTCGGCGCATCCACCATTTTTTGTGGTGTTTTGAAATAGTGGAAAGATATTCTTAGAAGTCTCTGTGGAGTTAAATCTCATTAAATAATACCAGAAAAGTCTCAAATGAAGAAAAGAAAATGTACCAGCTGGCTTTTGAATCGATTGAGACTTTTAAATTCGCTCGGTGCATCCACCATTTTTTACGATATTTTGAAATAGAGGGAAGATATTCTTAAAAGTCTCTATGGAGTTAAATCTCATTAAATGATGTCAGAAAAGTCTCAAATGAAGAAAAGAAAGAGTCCTCCCAGGTGGCTTTTGATTCGGTTGAGATTTTAAATTCGATCAGCGCATCCACCATTTTTTGTGATGTTTCGAAATAGTGGAAAGATATTCTTAGAAGTCTCTATGGAGTTAAATCACATTAAATAATGTCAGAAACGTTTCAAATGAAGAAAAGAGTAAGTCCCAGGTGGCTTTTGAATTTGTTAAGATTTTAAATTCGCTCGGCGCATCCACCATTTTTTGTGGTGTTTTGAAATAGTGGAAAGATATTCTTAGAAGTCTCTGTGGAGTTAAATCTCATTAAATAATGTCAGAAAAGTCTCAAATGAAGAAAAGAAAATGTACCAGCTGGCTTTTGAATCGATTGAGACTTTTAAATTCGCTCGGTGCATCCACCATTTTTTACGATATTTTGAAATAGAGGGAAGATATTCTTAAAAGTCTCTATGGAGTTAAATCTCATTAAATAATGTCAGAAAAGTCTCAAATGAAGAAAAGAAAGAGTCCTCCCAGGTGGCTTTTGATTCGGTTGAGATTTTAAATTCGATCAGCGCATCCACCATTTTTTGTGATGTTTTGAAATAGTGGAAAGATATTCTTAGAAGTCTCTATGGAGCTAAATCACATTAAATAATGTCAGAAACGTTTCAAATGAAGAAAAGAATAAGTCCCAGGTGGCTGTTGAATTTGTTAAGATTTTAAATTCGCTCGGCGCATCCACCATTTTTTGTGGTGTTTTGAAATAGTGGAAAGATATTCTTAGAAGTCTCTGTGGAGTTAAATCTCATTAAATAATGTCAGAAAAGTCTCAAATGAAGAAAAGAAAATGTACCAGCTGGCTTTTGAATCGATTGAGACTTTTAAATTTGCTCGGTGCATCCACCATTTTTTACGATATTTTGAAATAGAGGGAAGATATTCTTAAAAGTCTCTATGGAGTTAAATCTCATTAAATAATGTCAGAAAAGTCTCAAATGAAGAAAAGAAAGAGTCCTCCCAGGTGGCTTTTGATTCGGTTGAGAAACTGCATTTATTTGGCTGATTAACCTAAAACGTTATTTTGTACTTGAGATTTATTTATTATTATTATAACTGATTCATGTTTCATTTTTATTTTTTTATTTAATTTATAAATTACGTTGATTTTCTTGTTGTTATCTGGTTCTTTTTTTTTTTCCTTGGTTTTTTTTTGTTCCTTGCTCTTTTTGTTGTTTGCTTGCAGAATTTAAAACAATTAAGTTAATTATTGTATATTGTAATTTTTTTTTATTTGTTATTATTTTTGTTTTTGTTTTGTTGTCTCTTGTGGTGGTTAAGTGGAGTGGCAGCGATGCTAGACTTCGCCATCACATGATGAATCAATAAAGACGATTTATTATTATTATTATTATTATTTTAAATTCGCTCAGCGCCTCAACCATTTTTTATAATATTTTGAAATAACAGAAACAAGTTTGTATAGAGTTTTCAAATACGGGTTCAATGAGGAAAAGAAAGAGTCCTAAGTGGCTCTCGAAGCTATTGAGATCTTAAATTCGCTCACCGCCTCCTTCATTTTGAGAAGACACTTTAAGGAGCCTCTATGGACTTGAACATCATTGTATAATGTGGAAAACGGTTCGAATGTGGACCAGAAGACTTTTAATTTTATTGGGATCTTAAAATCAATCGGAGCCTCCATTTTCTATATTAAAAACAAACGGAAAGGCTCTCCCTCATCTCTATGGAGATGAATCTCATTGGATAATGTCATAATGTAAAAACAGCTCAAATAAGGAAAACAGATGGTCCCAGGTAGCTTTTGAATTTATTGTGAATTTAAAATTGCTCAGCGCCTCCACCATTTTTGATGATGACGACACCCTTAGGAGTATCTATGTAGTTGAATATTGAATATCTTCAAATGATGTCAATAAGGACTCCAATATGCAAAAGAAAGAGTCCCAAGTTGCTTTTGAAACTTGGGATTTTAGAAACGCCTAGCGCATCCACCATTTTTGGTGACATTTTGAAATAGGAGAACGACACTTTCAGTCAAGTCAAGTCGAAGATTTAGAATTTATTGCCAATTTAAGGTAGAATTATGTTAGATTAACTTGGCTAAGTAGAGCTTTGCTAATAATTTTTTTATAATTATTTATAATAGTTTAATCTGTAACTGTGTGGGTTTTTTACATTCTTTTCTAGATCTGTCTGTGGATCCTCGTTTCTATGCGCTTGCTCTGATTGACTGAATCTGAATCTCTTAAATACAGGGTCTTTCTAAATGATAGCCAGAAGTACTGTCGAGTAGTGTAAACTGTTTCAGAACATGACTTATTCGCTGCAACAAAAGAATTCGAAAAATCCCTTTTTTCAATCAAAAAGGATAATACTACAACACAATATAAAATTTATGAATAGAAATATCACTGATCAGTCTAAAGTAAAAAAAAAAGAAAAAAGTCAAATGTACATTTTTATTAAAATAATTGGGAGTATTTTGACATTATTGAATATAATTTATTACAGGAACCAAGTAGGCACGCACCAAACCGACTTGTTTTTTTGTTTACTTCTCCTGTCAATAATAGCATCATGTCGTCGAAAGGTGGCGAGAAAGTCTTGCGAAAACTCGGCAAGGCCCAGAAGAACATCTCGAAAACCGACAAGAAAAAGAAGCGGAAGCGCAAAGAAAGCTACGCAATCTACATCTACAAAGTCCTGAAACAGGTGCATCCAGACACAGGTATTTCCAGCAAGGCGATGAACATAATGAACAGCTACGTCAACGACGTTTTCGAACGTATCGTGAGGGAAGCTTCGCTCTTGTCTCAGTACAACCGGAGGTCCACCATCACCAGCAGGGAAATACAGACAGCTGTGCGTCTTTTGCTGCCGGGGGAGCTGTCCAAACATGCGGTTTCTGAAGGGACGAAGGCTGTCGCGAAGTACACCACTTCTAGTTCGAAGTAGCGAGGAAATTCGGTTCAAGTTTGTATCGTTTAGCAAGTTAATAAAAAGTTTTGTCTTTCACTTTTTGGAATCTCGAACTGTAAAAAGGGGTTCCTTTTTGTAAAATAAATAAAGTAATTCTATTCGACCCGCGCCCCCAGAGCAAAGTGAATGAACCAGGTTTTACATCGTAAATAAGCCGAAATTAGATCAGGCCCAATTCCTCGAAAGCAATATATGTGTAAATGCAGGTACACGTTATAGTCCCGATATAAAACGTAGCAGATATCCGAAGTGCGGCAACGGGGGAGGGAGCACGGGAAATTCGGCTTTTGCAGGTCCCCTATCGATTCGTAAGTTGCAGCAGGAATCGCCATTGCAGACACATATCTCTACCTTGCGAGTGCAGGTGGTCGTTAACCGCTTCCTGCGCCCTCGCAGCTCTAAAATATTTATCAGGTTTTAGGTACGACCCGGGGCATAAATTACGTCGGATTATTGGATTATGGTCCTTAGATTCGGCCAAACACCAATTACTGTTAAATCTTCGTAAATTCCGCTTACGTCACTCGCGCAACCATCAATTACGGCACTGTTGCCGATATTAAAGCCGCTTTTCTCATCGCATCGTAATCTGTCAGGCGGTCGGATTGAAATATCAATGACTCGAGTCGTTATTTATTGTCGGATTTTTGCTACAACTCGATGCTGTTGCGTTAGCCGAATTGTGCATGATCGCTGGGGTTGAGGGTTGAGGGTCGGAAGGCGACCATTAATCATCCGGGTTTCAACAGGGTACGTTCGAGCAACCCGATCACGAAAGAGTAAAACAATGAGCTGTCGAAACGCGAAACATTCGGTTTTTCAACAATGGGTACAATTTATACCGCTTGAATTTATACCACCGTAATTGTGAAGGTTCACTGTTGATTGCTGAGTCTTCCAAAACGTTCAGCCTATCCTACCGACTGCGCCACTTAAATTTCAAAAATAAATTATAGAAGATCATCATAAAATGAGTGGAGAAGTTTTAGAAATAATAAAATTCTTCTTGCATAAATTAAAATTACTGCCCTTAAGCGACAATCCAGAACTAATATTCCGAAATACATTATCCGAAAATCGCCCTCTAAAGCGTCCGAATCCTCAGTGTTTTTCTGGTTATTATCATCACCGCGCCTCCGCAAGGGTCCCTGTGTCTGACAGGGATTTATTCGAGGAGGGCTCGTAAGAAGTCTACAACGACCCAAATCGCACCAGCATATGGACTTGAACACAGAAACAAGGAAGCGTCTCGACTTCGACGATGACCGCAGAATCCCCCGGCGTCCACTAACTCATAAATCTCGATGAGCCAACTAGCAACAGCTTGATTTGAGCCAAGATTTTTCCGGGTTGAGTCGGGGAGGATTCTTCGATAATTCTACAACAGTACCAGCTCCTGTCTTGCCCCCCAAGTTCGCACGGATCTCCTTAAACGAGACGCCGAAGACTCTATCAACAACGGCGAACGACAGACATAAAAAACTTTTTCCGGAACGTCGAACATGTGTGATAAGCTAACAACGAGCGCTCCTGCTAAATGTGACGACACAGAACCATCGAGAATTTGAAGAAGAGGCGAAAATAACGAGCTGCGATGCATCAACGTCAAACGATACAAAAGCGCAATCAGCGCCGCTGCATTGGGAGATTGTCACCTTTCCACAAGAAAAATTAAATTGGCTTTCGATCGCCACTGCGGATGAAATTACTTTTTTTGAGCGGATCGATGTATGCATCAGACAATAATTAAGTGTAATGTTGTATCTGCAAATTTACAATAACAACCAAGATGCATCAATTTACAAAATATATTTTTGAGAAATTGAGACTGATCCGACCTCACTAAACAAAATTTATAACAAAAAATTATAAAAATGGTTAATGCGCTCGGACATCAAGACTGAGACCGAGACTACACATCAAGCTTTTACAAAATTTGAATTATTTTAAAATAAAAAAAAGAAAATGTGTCAACAAATACCTTTAGAAGTGTAGCTAGAAAATTTAGAAGAAATTTATAAAAATTGGTGGATGCGCTCGTTCAAAATTAATTCCTAAAGGTTTCAAACGCGACTCCACATCGAGTATTTACTAAATTTGGATGATTTTGAAAACAAACAAAAAAAGTTGTGTCAACAAATACCTTCACAAGTGTCTTTTGAAATTTTTTAGAAAATTAAGGAAAATAGCTCGTTCAATATAAATTCTTAAAAGTTTCAAACGAGACTCCATATCAAAGTTGTACTAAATTTGGATCATTCTAAAATGAAAAAAGGAGTTGTTTCAACAAATACCTTTAGAAACGTCCTTAGAACATTTTGAAAAAATTAATAGAAACGTTGGATGTGCTCGTTCAAAATAAATTCCTAAAGGTTTCAAACGCGACTCCACATCGAGTATTTACTAAATTTGAATCATTTTGAAATCAGAAAAGAAAGTTGTGTCAACAAATACCTTCAGCAGTGTCTTTTGAAAATTTAGAAAAAATTAAGAAAAATGGTGAACGCGCTCGTTCAAAATAAATTCTTAAAAGTTTCAAACGAGACTCCATATCAAAATTGTACTAAATTTGGATCATTTTAAAATGAAAAAAAGCAGTTGTGTCAACAAATACCTTTAGAAACGTCCTTAGAACATTTTGAAAAAATTAATAGAAACGTTGGATGTGCTCGTTCAAAATAAATTCCTAAAGGTTTCAAACGCGACTCCACATCGAGTATTTACTAAATTTGAATCATTTTAAAATCAGAAAGGAAAGTTGTGTCAACAAATACCTTAAGAAGTGTCTTTTGAAAATTTAAAGAAAATTAAGAAAAATGGTAGATGCGCTCGTTCAAAATAAATTCTTAAAAGTTTCAAACGAGACTCCATATCAAAATTGTACTAAATTTGGATCATTTTAAAATGAAAAAAGGAGTTGTTTCAACAAATACCTTTAGAAACGTCCTTAGAACATTTTGAAGAAATTAATAGAAACGTTGGATGTGCTCGTTCAAAATAAATTCCTAAAGGTTTCAAACGCGACTCCACATCGAGTATTTACTAAATTTGAATCATTTTGAAATCAGAAAAGAAAGTTGTGTCAACAAATACCTTCAGCAGTGTCTTTTGAAAATTTAGAGAAAATTAAGAAAAATGGTGAACGCGCTCGTTCAAAATAAATTCTTAAAAGTTTCAAACGAGACTCCATATCAAAATTGTACTAAATTTGGATCATTTTAAAATGAAAAAAAGCAGTTGTGTCAACAAATACCTTTAGAAACGTCCTAAGAACATTTTGAAAAAATTAATAGAAACGTTGGATGTGCTCGTTCAAAATAAAATCCTAAAGGTTTCAAACGCGACTCCACATCGAGTATTTACTAAATTTGAATCATTTTGAAATCAGAAAAGAAAGTTGTGTCAACAAATACCTTCAGCAGTGTCTTTTGAAAATTTAGAGAAAATTAAGAAAAACGGTGAATGCGCTCGTTCAAAATAAATTCTTAAAAGTTTCAAACGAGACTCCATATCAAAATTGTACTAAATTTGGATCATTTTAAAATGAAAAAAGGAGTTGTTTCAACAAATACCTTTAGAAACGTCCTTAGAACATTTTGAAGAAATTAATAGAAACGTTGGATGTGCTCGTTCAAAATAAATTCCTAAAGGTTTCAAACGCGACTCCACATCGAGTATTTACTAAACTTGCATCATTTTGAAATCAAAAAAGAAAGTTGTGTCAACAAATACCTTCAGAAGTGTCTTTTGAAAATTTAGAGAAAATAAAAAAAAAGGTGAATGCGCTCGTTCAAAATAAATTCTTATAAGTTTCAAAAGAGACTCCATATCAAAATTGTACTAAATTTGGATCATTTTAAAATGGAAAAAAGGAGTTGTTTCAACAAATACCTTTAGAAACGTCCTTAGAACATTTTGAAAAAATTAATAGAAACGTTGGATGTGCTCGTTCAAAATAAATTCCTAAAGGTTTCAAACGCGACTCCACATCGAGTATTTACTAAATTTGAATCATTCTGAAATCAGAAAAGAAAGTTGTGTCAACAAATACCTTCAGCAGTGTCTTTTGAAAATTTAGAGAAAATTAAGAAAAATGGTGAACGCGCTCGTTCAAAATAAATTCTTAAAAGTTTCAAACGAGACTCCATATCAAAATTGTACTAAATTTGGATCATTTTAAAATGAAAAAAAGCAGTTGTGTCAACAAATACCTTTAGAAACGTCCTAAGAACATTTTGAAAAAATTAATAGAAACGTTGGATGTGCTCGTTCAAAATAAATTCCTAAAGGTTTCAAACGCGACTCCACATCGAGTATTTACTAAATTTGAATCATTTTGAAATCAGAAAAGAAAGTTGTGTCAACAAATACCTTCAGAAGTGTCTTTTGAAAATTTAGAGAAAATTAAAAAAAATGGTGGATGCGCTAGTTCAAAATAAATTCTTAAAAGTTTCAAACGAGACTCCATATCGAAATTGTGCTAAATTTGGATCATTTTAAAAAGAAAAAAGGAGTTGTTTCAACAAATACCTTTAGAAACGTCCTTAGAACATTTTGAAAAAATTAATAGAAACGTTGGATGTGCTCGTTCAAAATAAATTCCTAAAGGTTTCAAACGCGACTCCACATCGAGTATTTACTAAATTTGAATCATTTTGAAATTAGAAAAGAAAGTTGTGTCAACAAATACCTTCAGAAGTGTCTTTTGAAAATTTAGAGAAAATAAAAAAAAAAATGGTGAATGCGCTCGTTCAAAATAAAATCTTAAAAGTTTCAAAAGAGACTCCATATCAAAATTGTACTAAATTTGGATCATTTTAAAATGAAAAAAAGGAGTTGTTTCAACAAATACCTTTAAAAACGTCCTTAGAACATTTTGAAAAAATTAATAGAAACGTTGGATGTGCTCGTTCAAAATAAATTCCTAAAGGTTTCAAACGCGACTCCACATCGAGTATTTACTAAATTTGAATCATTTTGAAATCAGAAAAGAAAGTTGTGTCAACAAATACCTTCAGAAGTGTCTTTTGAAAATTTAGAGAAAATTAAGAAAAATGGTAGATGCGCTCGTTCAAAATAAATTCTTAAAAGTTTCAAACGAGACTCCATATCAAAATTGTACTAAATTTGGATCATTTTAAAATGAAAAAAAGGAGTTGTTTGAACAAATACCTTTAGAAACGTCCTTAGAACCAAACGCGACTCCACAAGGAGTATTTACTAAATTTGAATCATTTTGAAATCAGAAAAGAAAGTTGTGTCAACAAATACCTTCAGAAGTGTCTTTTGAAAATTCAGAGAAAATTAAGAAAAATGGTGAATGCGCTCGTTCAAAATAAATTCTTAAAAGTTTCAAACGAGACTCCATATCAAAATTGTACTAAATTTGGCTCATTTTAAAATGAAAAAAAGGAGTTGTTTCAACAAATACCTTTAAAAACGTCCTTAGAACATTTTGAAAAAATTAATAGAAACGTTGGATGTGCTCGTTCAAAATAAATTCCTAAAGGTTTCAAACGCGGCTCCACATCGAGTATTTACTAAATTTGAATCATTTTGAAATCAGAAAAGAAAGTTGTGTCAACAAATACCTTCAGAAGTGTCTTTTGAAAATTTAGAGAAAATTAAAAAAATGGTGGATGCGATCGTTCAAAATAAATTCTTAAAAGTTTCAAACGAGACTCCATATCGAAATTGTGCTAAATTTGGATCATTTTAAAAAGAAAAAAGGAGTTGTTTCAACAAATACCTTTAGAAACGTCCTTAAAACATTTTGAAAAAATTAATAGAAACGTTGGCTGGGCTCGTTCAAAATAAATTCCTAAAGGTTTCAAACGCGACTCCACATCGAGTATTTACTAAATTTGAATCATTTTGAAATCAGAAAAGAAAGTTGTGTCAACAAAAACCTTCAGAAGTGTCTTTTGAAAATTTAGAGAAAATTAACAAAAATGGTGGATGCGCTCGTTCAAAATAAATTCTTAAAAGTTTCAAACGAGACTCCATATCAAAATTGTACTAAATTTGGATCATTTTAAAATGAAAAAAAGGAGTTGTTTGAACAAATACCTTTAGAAACGTCCTTAGAACATTTTGAAAAAATTAATAGAAACGTTGGATGTGCTCGTTCAAAATAAATTCCTAAAGGTTTCAAACGCGACTCCACATCGAGTATTTTCTAAATTTGAATCATTTTGAAATCAGAAAAAAAAGTTGTGTCAACAAATACCTTCAGAAGTGTCTTTTGAAAATTTAGAGAAAATTTAAAAAAATGGTGGATGCGCTCGTTCAAAATAAATTCTTAAAAGTTTCAAACGAGACTCCATATCAAAATTGTACTAAATTTGGATCATTTTAAAATGAAAAAAAGGAGTTGTGTCAACAAATACCTTTAGAAACGTCCTTGGAACATTTTGAAGAAATTAATAGAAACGTTGGATGTGCTCGTTCAAAATAAATTCCTAAAGGTTTCAAACGCGACTCCACAAGGATTATTTACTAAATTTGAATCATTTTGAAATCAGAAAAGAAAGTTGTGTCAACAAATACCTTCAGAAGTGTCTTTTGAAAATTTAGAGAAAATTCAGAAAAATAGTGAATGCGCTCGTTCAAAATGAATTCTTAAAAGTTTCAAACGAGACTCCATATCAAAATTGTACTAAATTTGGATCATTTTAAAATGAAAAAAAGGAGTTGTGTCAACAAATACCTTTAGAAACGTCCTTGGAACATTTTGAAGAAATTAATAGAAACGTTGGATGTGCTCGTTCAAAATAAATTCCTAAAGGTTTCAAACGCGACTCCACAAGGATTATTTACTAAATTTGAATCATTTTGAAATCAGAAAAGAAAGTTGTGTCAACAAATACCTTCAGAAGTGTCTTTTGAAAATTTAGAGAAAATTCAGAAAAATGGTGAATGCGCTCGTTCAAAATAAATTCTTAAAAGTTTCAAACGAGACTCCATATCAAAATTGTACTAAATTTGGATCATTTTAAAATGAAAAAAAGGAGTTTTTTCAACAAATACCTTCAGAAACGTCCTTAGAACATTTTGAAAAAATTAATAGAAACGTTGGATGTGCTCGTTCAAAATAAATTCCTAAAGGTTTCAAACGCGACTCCACATGGAGTATTTACTAAATTTAAATCATTTTGAAATCAGAAAAGAAAGTTGTGTCAACAAATACCTTCAGAAGTGTCTTTTGAAAATTCAGAGAAAATTAAGAAAAATGGTGAATGCGCTCGTTCAAAATAAATTCTTAAAAGTTTCAAACGAGACTCCATATCAAAATTGTACTAAATTTGGATCATTTTAAAATGAAAAAAAGGAGTTTTTTCAACAAATACCTTCAGAAACGTCCTTAGAACATTTTGAAAAAATTAATAGAAACGTTGGATGTGCTCGTTCAAAATAAATTCCTAAAGGTTTCAAACGCGACTCCACATGGAGTATTTACTAAATTTAAATCATTTTGAAATCAGAAAAGAAAGTTGTGTCAACAAATACCTTCAGAAGTGTCTTTTGAAAATTTAGAGAAAATTCAGAAAAATGGTGAATGCGCTCGTTCAAAATAAATTCTTAAAAGTTTCAAACGAGACTCTATATCAAAACTGTACTAAATTTGGATAATTTTAAAATGAAAAAAGAAGTTGTTTCAACAAATACCTTTAGAAACGTCCTTAAAA
Organism: Diaperis boleti; assembly: GCA_963583935.1. NCBI lineage: Eukaryota > Metazoa > Arthropoda > Insecta > Coleoptera > Tenebrionidae > Diaperis > Diaperis boleti. Next base: position 51,220,711 of record OY757247.1, on the reverse strand, counting down.
CATTTTGAAAAAATTAACAGAAACGTTGGATGTGCTCGTTCAAAATAAATTCCTAAAGGTTTCAAACGCGACTCCACGTCGAGTATTTACTAGATTTGGATCATTTTGAAATCAAAAAAGAAAGTTGTGTCAACAAATACCTTCAGAAGTGTCTTTTGAAAATTTAGAAAAATAAAAAAAAAATGGTGAATGCGCTCGTTCAAAATAAATTCTTAAAAGTTTCAAAAGAGACTCCATATCAAAATTGTACTAAATTTGGAAAAATGAAAAAAAGGAGTTGTTTCAGCAAATACCTTTAGAAACGTCCTTAGAAGATTTTGAAAAAATTAATAGAAGCGTTGGATGTGCTCGTTCAAAATAAATTCCTAGAGGTTTCAAACGCGACTCCACAAGGAGTATTTACTAAATTTCGATGATTTTGAAATCAAAAAAGAAAGTTGTGTTAACAAATACCTTCAGCAGTGTCTTTTGAAAATTTAGAGAAAATTAAGAAAAATGGTGGATGCGCTCGTTCAAAATAAATTCTTAAAAGTTTCAAACGAGACTCCATATCAAAATTGTACTAAATTTGGATCATTTTAAAATGAAAAAAGGAGTTGTTTCAACAAATACCTTTAGAAACGTCCTTAGAACATTTTGAAAAAATTAATAGAAACGTTGGATGTGCTCGTTCAAAATAAATTCCTAAAGGTTTCAAACGCGACTCCACATCGAGTATTTACTAAATTTGAATCATTTTGAAATCAGAAGAGAAAGTTGTGTCAAAAAACACCTTCAGAAGTGTCTTTTGAAATTTAGAGAAAATTAAGAAAAATGGTGAATGCGCTCGTTCAAAATAAATTCTTAAAAGTTTCAAACGAGACTCCATATCAAAATTGTACTAAATTTGGATCATTTTAAAATGAAAAAAGGAGTTGTTTCAACAAATACCTTTAGAAACGTCCTTAGAACATTTTGAAAAAATTAATAGAAACGTTGGATGTGCTCGTTCAAAATAAATTCCTAAAGGTTTCAAACGCGACTCCACATCGAGTATTTACTAAATTTGAATCATTTTGAAATAAGAAGAGAAAATTGTGTCAAAAAACACCTTCAGAAGTGTCTTTTGAAATTTAGAGAAAATTAAGAAAAATGGTGGATGCGCTCGTTCAAAATAAATTCTTAAAAGTTTCAAACGAGACTCCATATCAAAATTGTACTAAATTTGGATCATTTTAAAATGAAAAAAGGAGTTGTTTCAACAAATACCTTTAGAAACGTCCTTAGAACATTTTGAAAAAATTAATAGAAACGTTGGATGTGCTCGTTCAAAATAAATTCTTAAAGGTTTCAAACGCGACTTCACATCGAGTACTTTCTAAATTTGGATAATTTTGAAGTCAAAAAAGAAAGTTGTGTCAACAAATACATTCAGAAGTGTCTTTTAAAAATTAGGAGAAAAATAAGAAAAATGGTGGATGCGCTCGTTCAAAATAAATTCATCAAGGTTTCAAACGAGACTACACATCAAGTTTCTAATAAAAATTTAATGATTTTAAAATAAAAAAAGAGAGTTGTGTCAACAAATACCTTTAGAAGTGTACTTAGAAAATTTAGAAAAATTTGTGGATGCGCTCTTTCAAAATAAATTCCTAAAGGTTTCAAACGCGACTCCACGTCGAGTATTTACTAAATTTGGATCATTTTGAAATCAAAATAGAAAGTTTTGTTATTAAGTTATTTAGAAGTGTCCTTAAAAAAATTAGAAAAGATTAATAAAAATGGTGGATGCGCTTGTTCCAATAAATTCCTAAATATTTCAAACGAGACTTCACATCAATTAAATTAAAATTACATACACAGAGGTACTTACGTGAAATAAATACTTTCTCTGTATCATTGCTAAAATTTGACTTTGATGTAATTTCCTCATTGTAAGCTCCCTGTAAAAGAAACTGAAAGAATCGTCTCAACAGTACCATCGCCTCGGTCACAACATGAATAAGCCTGAGCTCAATGCAAAATTACCCCTCTTCTTGCTCCCACACCCTGCCTGTTCACTCATTTACGTCCCATTTTTCCGCTGCACCTAATAAACCTTTCGCATTTCGCTTTAATAAATGGAAATTGCAAATGAAGTGCACTCGCCACTCTACTCATTACACGTAATTCAGTGTACACATTTCAAGAATTGAATTCGTTACGCGACATAAACCGACAAAACAAAGAGTTCAACACGTGGCTGAATCGAACCGGCTGCATTGATGCAGCTTTCAGTTTATTTGGTCCGGGATGCGGCGGATAAACAGCGGCGGTTTGCAAACAAAGCTCATCCAATTTGAGATTAAAATCAGTTTTTTGAGTGTCCGCTTTCAATTTAGTTAAGTGAACTTTTAGCAATTACATTAATGGTCAATTAATGGAGTGGCCGGGAGAAAAGAATAATAGAAGAAATAATATTTTTACATGGTGGCTAAAACATCAAATGATTTGTTTAGTAACATTCACAATGTTCCGGCGGCAGAATCGAACCACCCCCAGCCGCCCACTCGAAACTATTTAGCAAGTCTTTTCATAATTGAACCAGCTTTCGACGCAAAAACTACCCCAAGACAGGCGGTTAAAATATGCGACTTTGCGAGCGCTTGGAATACCCTTCTGAAATAATAGCGAGCGATTTTCCTTGAGGAATCGACAGCCCCAATAAGGAAACTTCCGTTTAATCCGCTCGTGATATCGCACAACTATAAATCAAGCATTTAAACCGAAGTTAGAATGTAATACACAATCGTCTGCGACATTATGATGTTCTGCACGTATCAGCTCCACTAAATCGAAACAATAAGTCATCTTTCAGCTGTCAACCGACGGGGATTGAGACGTGTGTTGCGAAGGAAAAAATTGATGGATGCGTTGGTATTATCCTAATTAACGATGGGTTGGAATATGGGTGTGTTCTTAAAGGTAATTAATGTCACCGATGCTGGATTCTGGAACGGAGTGATTCATTTCTTTTTGGTTGCTAAATAAAATATGACTTGAGCATCTAAGGCGAGAACTAATCCAAAACTTTCCACCACCACCAAAAAGAACACAACATCTCCCCAAACTTATTTGGACGCTTTACTTCCCATCCGGTTATCACGTTTCTAAATTACTTATTTACATGTAAAAGGGCAAACTTTCATACTCCACCGTTATTAGGTCAACACCACCGCCAAAGTAAACACAACTAATAGAATTTTCGATTGTTTACCACACGAGCCCATCATAGTGCACCGCTGGTGTTCCGTCGATCCTTCACCCTAAAGTCCGTTAATAAGTAAAGTCGGTCGAAAATTTTTCGCCTCAATTTATGCAAAGCGTGCGCAACTCAGGTATGTGTATAAATAATTCTTCGCGGTGTCCGCCCACGTTCGCCTCCAGCATGTTTGTTTATCGCCGCTCCGGAGACGCGGTTGCCGACTCTGCATATTCATAAACCACCTCACGACAAAGAGACCACATTGGCATATTGAGTGCACAATGCCTTTTACCGAATTACTCGACTTTGCTGCCTCCGATTCACACATTCGGGAGGTGAATGCGGGCATTCCTCTTCGGCTGCGGACGCTTTGGCAATTAGGTGATGGTCTATTTGCGTTCGAGAGCGTCGTTTGTTCTTGGCTGTCGTTTTACGACGACCGATTTTTCTGAATTATTGTTTTCCGTGACTTTGTAGCAGAATAATGGTTCTACAATTTTTCCTCGAGTGTCGCATCCACCATTTACAAATTTTATTCAGGTTTTGCCTGCATACTTCCCATCTGTGGATGCAATTACGAAAACAGGATTAACCTCCCGCAGTCTTCCACCAAAACTGCACATCGCGAAGTAAAACACTCCGGATTATCGATTTACAAACACGATTAGGAAGAAGCTCGATGCATATAGCGAGCGTTCGGACGCACAGTTGCAGTAAATTTTCCCACTGGTAGACCCTCCGGTCTCCCTGTCCTTAAATCCAGTCCCCGCAGTCGAGTCGACATTTCACTCAATCTGTGTTATTTATCTTGCGGATCTTTTGTATGTTTTTCTGGTTTCGTTCTTCACTCAGCAACTGAAAGATGGCCTGTCGAGGAACGGTTCGAACAGAATTTTAACTTATTCATTTATTTGTCGGGTGAGCTTTACAAATCGTTCGGACGACGCGCCGGAAGTGGCTGTGGTAATGAAACTTCTAGGGAGAGCAGTTTGAGGGCAGACAATAATCACGGAAAGCACTTACCAATTAGTGAGATCTATAAGATTAATTTGATTCCATTGTTATTTTTTATTACATTGATTTCGAACCAAACCCATGTTAAATCACAATGATATCACTTTGGAACTTTAAGTCCACGTTGAGTAAATTGTAATTCCTAAAATTGCTTTGATATCACTTTGGTATTTTAAAAACACGTTGAGAAGACTCTTATTTACTTCTCCTGATGACATAAAGTCCCTATATTGAACACTTTATTTTTTACCAATTTAGAAACTCAAATTTGTTAGTGCTGCTCAAGCCACCGTAAAGTATAATTCCCAAAATCACAGTGATATCAATTTGAAATTTTAAACATACGTTGAAAAGACTCTTATTTACTTCTCCTGATAATATTAAGTCCCTATGTTGAACAGTTTATTTTTTACCAATTTAGAAACTCAAATTTGTTAGTGCTGCTCAAGCCACCCTATAATCTAATTTCCAAAATCACAGTGATATCAATTTGAAATTTTAAATATTCGTTGAGAAGACTCTAATTAAAAGAAAACTCTTATTTACTTCTCCTGATGATATTAAGTTCCTATGTTGAACAGTTTATTTTTTACCAATTTGGAAAATCAAATCTAGGACCGAAACTTATGTTAGTGCTCCTCAAGCCACCGTAAATTGTAATTCCTAAAATTGCTTTGATATCACTTTGGTATTTTAAACACACGTTGAGAAAACTCTTATTTACTTCTCCTGATAATATTAAGTCCCTATGTTGAACAGTTTATTTTTTTACCAATTTAGAAACTCAAATTTGTTAGTGCTGCTCAGGCCACCGTAAAATATAATTCCCAAAATCACAGTGATATCAATTTGAAATTTTAAATATACGTTGAGAAGACTCTTATTTACTTCTCCTGGTGATATTAAGTCCCTATGTTGAACAGTTAATTTTTTACCAATTTAGAAACTCAAATTTGTTAGTGCTGCTCAAGCCACCGTAAAATCTAATTTCCAAAATCACAGTGATATCAATTTGAAATTTTAAATATTCGTTGAGAAGACTTTAATTAAAAGAAAACTCTAATTTACTTCTCCTGATGATATTAAGTCCCTATGTTGAACAGTTTATTTTTTACCAATTTGGAAAATCAAATTTAGGACCGAAACTTATGTTAGTGCTGCTCAAGCAACCGTAAATTGTAATTCCTAAAATTGCTTTGATATCACTTTGGTATTTTAAACACACGTTGAGAAAACTGTTATTTACTTCTCTTGATGATATTAAGTCCCTATGTTGAACAGTTTATTTTTTTACCAATTTAGAAACTCAAATTTGTTAGTGCTGCTCAGGCCACCGTAAAATATAATTCCCAAAATCACAGTGATATCAATTTGAAATTTTAAATATACGTTGAGAAGACTCTTATTTACTTCCCCTGATGATATTAAGTCCCTATGTTGAACAGTTTATTTTTTACCAATTTAGAAACTCAAATTTGTTAGTGCTGCTCAAGCCACCGTAAAATCTAATTTCAAAAATCACAGTGATATCAATTTGAAATTTTAAATATTCGTTGAGAAGACTCTAATTAAAAGAAAACTCTTATTTACTTCTCCTGATGATATTAAGTCCCTATGTTGAACAGTTTATTTTTTACCAATTTGGAAAATCAAATTTAGGACCGAAACTTATGTTAGTGCTGCTCAAGCCACAGTAAATTGTAATTCCTAAAATTGCTTTGATATCACTTTGGTATTTTAAAAACACGTTGAGAAGACTCTTATTTACTTCTCCTGATGATATTAAGTCCCTATGTTGAACTGTTTATTTTTTACCAATTTAGAAACTCAAATTTGTTAGTGCTGCTCAAGCCACCGTATTTAGAAACTCAAATTTGTTAGTGCTGCTCAGGCCACCGTAAAATATAATTCCCAAAATCACAGTGATATCAATTTGAAATTTTAAGCATACGTTGAGAAGACTCTTATTTACTTTTCCTGATAATATTAAGTCCCTATGTTGAAGAGTTTATTTTTTACCAATTTAGAAACTCAAATTTGTTAGTGCTGCTCAAGCCACCGTATTTAGAAACTCAAATTTGTTAGTGCTGCTCAGGCCACCGTAAAATATAATTCCCAAAATCACAGTGATATCAATTTGAAATTTTAAGCATACGTTGAGAAGACTCTTATTTACTTTTCCTGATAATATTAAGTCCCTATGTTGAACAGTTTATTTTTTTACCAATTTAGAAACTCAAATTTGTTAGTGCTGCTCAAGCCACCCTAAAATCTAATTTCCAAAATCACAGTGATATCAATTTGAAATTTTAAATATTCGTTGAGAAGACTCTAATTAAAAGAAAACTCTTATTTACTTCTCCTGATGATATTAAGTCCTTATGTTGAACAGTTTATTTTTTACCAATTTAGAAACTCAAATTTGTTAGTGCTGCTCAAGCCACCCTAAAATCTAATTTCCAAAATCACAGTGATATCAATTTGAAATTTTAAATATTCGTTGAGAAGACACTAATTAAAAGAAAACTATTATTTATTTCTCCTGATGATATTAAGTCCCTATGTTGAACAGTTTATTTTTTACCAATTTGGAAAATCAAATTTAGGACCGAAACTTATGTTAGTGCTGCTCAAGCCACAGTAAATTGTAATTCCTAAAATTGCTTTGATATCACTTTGGTATTTTAAACACACGTTGAGGAGACTCTTATTTACTTCTCCTGATAATATTAAGTCTCTATGTTGAACAGTTTATTTTTTACCAATTTAGAAACTCAAATTTGTTAGTGCTGATCAAGCCACCGTAAAATATAATTCCTAAAATCACAGTGATATCACTTTGGAATTTTAAACACACGTCGAAAAAATTCTTATTTACTTCCCCTGGTGATATTAAGTGCCTATGTTGAACAGTTTATTCTTTACCAATTTGGAAAATCAAATTTAGGACCGAAACTTATGTTAGTGCTGCTCAAGCCACCGTAAATTGTAATTCCTAAAATTGCTTTGATATCACTTTGGTATTTTAAACACACGTTGAGGAGACTCTTATTTACTTCTCCTGATGATATTAAGTCCCTATGTTGAACAGTTTATTTTTTACCAATTTAGAAACTCAAATTTGTTAGTGCTGCTCAAGCCACCGTATTTAGAAACTCAAATTTGTTAGTGCTGCTCAGGCCACCGTAAAATATAATTCCCAAAATCACAGTGATATCAATTTGAAATTTTAAATATTCGTTGAGAAGACTCTAATTAAAAGAAAACTCTTATTTACTTCTCCTGATGATATTAAGTCCCTATGTTGAACAGTTTATTTTTTACCAATTTGGAAAATCAAATTTAGGACCGAAACTTATGTTAGTGCTGCTCAAGCCACAGTAAATTGTAATTCCTAAAATTGCTCTGATATCACTTTGGTATTTTAAACACACGTTGAGAAAACTCTTATTTACTTCTCCTGATGATATTAAGTCCCTATGTTGAACAGTTTTTTTTTACCAATTTAGAAACTCAAATCTGTTAGTGCTGCTCAAGCCACCGTAAAATATAATTCCCAAAATGACAGTGATATCAATTTAAAATTTTAAATATACGTTGAAAAGACTCTTATTTACTTCCCCTGGTGATATTAAGTTCCTATGTTGAACAGTTTATTTTTTACCAATTTGGAAAATCAAATCTAGGACCGAAACTTATGTTAGTGCTGCTCAAGCCACAGTAAATTGAAATTCCTAAAATTGCTTTGATATCACTTTGGTATTTTAAAAACACGTTGAGCAGACTCTTATTTACTTCTCTTGATGATATGAAGTCCCTATGTTGAACAGTTTATTTTTTACCAATTTAGAATCTCAAATTTGTTAGTGCTGCTCAAGCCACCGTATTTAGAAACTCAAATTTGTTAGTGCTGCTCAGGCCACCGTAAAATATAATTCCCAAAATCACAGTGATATCAATTTGAAATTTTAAGCATACGTTGAGAAGACTCTTATTTACTTCTCCTGATGATATTAAGTCCCTATGTTGAACAGTTTATTTTTTACCAATTTAGAAACTCAAATTTGTTAGTGCTGCTCAAGCCACCCTAAAATCTAATTTCCAAAATCACAGTGATATCAATTTGAAATTTTAAATATTCGTTGAGAAGACACTAATTAAAAGAAAACTATTATTTACTTCTCCTGATGATATTAAGTCCCTATGTTGAACAGTTTATTTTTTACCAATTTGGAAAATCAAATTTAGGACCGAAACTTATGTTAGTGCTGCTCAAGCCACAGTAAATTGTAATTCCTAAAATTGCTTTGATATCACTTTGGTATTTTAAACACACGTTGAGGAGACTCTTATTTACTTCTCCTGATAATATTAAGTCTCTATGTTGAACAGTTTATTTTTTTACCAATTTAGAAACTCAAATTTGTTAGTGCTGCTCAGGCCACCGTAAAATATAATTTCCAAAATCACACTGATATCAATTTGAAATTTTAAATATTCGTTGAGAAGACTCTAATTAAAAGAAAACTCTTATTTACTTCTCCTGATGATATTAAGTCCCTATGTTGAACAGTTTATTTTTTACCAATTTGGAAAATCAAATTTAGGACCGAAACTTATGTTAGTGCTGCTCAAGCCACAGTAAATTGTAATTCCTAAAATTGCTTTGATATCACTTTGGTATTTTAAAAACACGTTGAGAAGACTCTTATTTACTTCTCCTGATGATATTAAGTCCCTATGTTGAACTGTTTATTTTTTACCAATTTAGAAACTCAAATTTGTTAGTGCTGATCAAGCCACCGTAAAATATAATTCCTAAAATCACAGTGATATCACTTTGGAATTTTAAACACAGTTGAAAATATTCTTATTTACTTCCCCTGGTGATATTAAGTCCCTATGTTGAACAGTTTATTTTTTACCAATTTGGAAAATCAAATTTAGGACCGAAACTTATGTTAGTGCTGCTCAAGCCACCGTAAATTGTAATTCCTAAAATTGCTCTGATATCACTTTGGTATTTTAAACACACGTTGAGAAAACTCTTATTTACTTCTCCTGATGATATTAAGTCCCTATGTTGAACAGTTTTTTTTTACCAATTTAGAAACTCAAATCTGTTAGTGCTGCTCAAGCCACCGTAAAATATAATTCCGAAAATCACAGTGATATCAATTTAAAATTTTAAATATACGTTGAAAAGACTCTTATTTACTTCCCCTGGTGATATTAAGTTTCTATGTTGAACAGTTTATTTTTTACCAATTTGGAAAATCAAATCTAGGACCGAAACTTATGTTAGTGCTGCTCAAGCCACAGTAAATTGTAATTCCTAAAATTGCTTTGATATCACTTTGGTATTTTAAACACACGTTGAGGAGACTCTTATTTACTTCTCGTGATGACATAAAGTCCCTATGTTTATCAGTTTATTTTTTACCAATTTTTAAACTCAAATTTGTTAGTGCTGCTCAAGCCACCGTAAAATCTAATTTCCAAAATCACATTGATATCAATTTGAAATTTTAAATATACGTTGAGAAGACTCTAATTAAAAGAAAAGTCTTATTTACTTCTCCTGATGATATTAAGTCCCTATGTTGAACAGTTTATTTTTTACCAATTTGGAAAATCAAATTTAGGACCGAAACTTATGTTAGTGCTGCTCAAGCCACCGTAAATTGTAATTCCTAAAATTGCTCTGATATCACTTTGGTATTTTAAACACACGTTGAGAAAACTCTTATTTACTTCTCCTGATGATATTAAGTCCCTATGTTGAACAGTTTATTTTTTACCAATTTTTAAAATCAAATTTAGGACCGAAACTTATGTTAGTGCTGCTCAAGCCACCGTAAATTGTAATTCCCAAAATCACAGTAATATCAATTTGGAATTTTATTAAACACACGTTGAGAAGACTCTTGTTTACCTCTCCTGATTATATTAAGTCCCTATGTTGAACAGTTTATTTTTTAGCAATTTGCAAACTCAAATTGACGACCGAAACCTATGTTAGTGCTGCTCAAGCTACTGTAACATATATTTCTCAAAATCACAATGATATCACTTTAGAATTTGGAAACATAAGAATTTCCCAAAATCACAATTATATCATGTTGGGAAGACTTGTTTACTTGTTCTGATGGTGTCAAGTTCCTATATTGGCAAGTGGCGAGCGTCTTCCGCTTTCGTGAAACCCGGTAATACGAATATAAACAGTCTAAAGTAAGCCGAGTTTATTTTACGACATTTTTATTGCAGGTGATGGAGCGTGAGAGCCTACCATCGGCAGGTACAGGGTTCGTGTGGTGAACTACTGGGACCAACTGGGGAACTATTCCGAAATCGTTTCTTTGCCCTAACTGCACAGACATAAAATGGGAAAATGCGACGGCCATTAGGAAAATTATCCGAGTCTTAACTAGATAAACGTTTTTTAAATTCCTGCTTAATGCTGTTCATTAACCTAGATAGCGGATGTTATTTCTGCTTGGCGCAAAAAATTAATTAACGGGGGACAGCGAGGTGTTTGCTTATAATTAAGAATTTTGTCTGTGTCTGATTATTCTGACGGAAATTGTGTGGTTCTCATTCTTGCCAACTTATCGTTATCGGTTTCTTGCTTGCGCAACCCGGGCGCAACTTCGTTGCGGACAGCGCGATCTAGAACACGGCCATCCTGCTCTTTGAATTTAAACCGGCATAACAAACTTTAGAGCTGTCAAGCTGCACTTGTCCGCGGCGCTGCTAATTGCATCAGTCCTGACCACACTTACGTATGCATTTCGTTTAACTGAACAGCACGTCGCTCGCAAGTCCGATATTAAATGCCACGGTCGACGACTCATATTCACATGTTGATTAAAGTAAGTTAAACGTCTGGAAAGTTGAAAGGGGACGATAAATGCGAAAACGTGATGTGCACGATACATTCATTTTATGGCGGCGAGCGCAACGTGTGGAGCAACGTCATAAATGTTGTGTTCTATAGAAAAATACTACTAAATTAGATTTTGCACGACCGACTTGTTGGAATAGTCTAGACGGAATGGCATTTTTTCAGCACCGCCCCAAGTGACGTTTTTTTCCCAATTAAAATTTCACGAGATGAGTTATTGCAGCAGCATCCGCGACCTTCCCGAATAATAAATAGCCGATATTTACGAGAAAACTTGTGCGAATACGATCTGAATAAATTACATCCGGGATGAGCGATCGCTAAGGGTTTACCGTGAGGGAACGACAACTCTTTCGACGTTATTGTACGTCCGTGCCCCAAATGCGAATGCAAGCCGCAGTACGAAAACACCTTTCACGTAAACAACGTTTTCATGTCGAGTCGTAAATTGATTTGCGTGTGGTAAATAAAAGTTCAGTAGTTAATGCGATTACGTTCCTCCTTCGGGGAGTCTCCACGTATTCAGTGGAGCATTTTTGACGTGCAGTCGCCGTTTCATATCGCCTAAGAAAAGTAACATATGAATGCTTTCAAAGCGAACAAGCAGCCGTTGTGAATGGGAGCACCTGTGCAGGTATGCACGCTGGAAATAAATAAGCCGGGCTTTGCAGAGGAAGATATTTTAGATTGTTTCAATGGGGTACGATTGGGGGACACATGCAAATTAGGTTGGGGTTTTCTGCAAAAAGATGGACAGTGTCTTAAGTTATTTCGTTCTTTATTTTGTCAGTAGTCACTAATCAGGGTAAATATTGATATTAAGGAATAAAAAAATTTTGGTATTATCTGGACATATCAATAAACAATAATCCGTCGCTAAAAAAATTACCTCAATTTTTATATTAACAATGCATAAAAGTTAACATACAAACCCTGATAATTGTTAAACTAAAATCCTGGAATTTTTTTCCCTTCTTGGAGCTGTTCCTTGAAGGCTTTAGAAAAGATCCCTTTTGGAAAAATTGAAAAAAATGATTTTTCACTTTTTTATTAACAATCAAAAGCTTAACAAAATTAAAAACATAAATAGAACAATAATAGTATATTATTTATCTAGAACGAGAAGTGAAGTTTAAAGTACGAGCAAGTTGTTTACGGCCGAGGCGCCTAGCCGAGGCTGGAATTACTTGTGAGTACCTTTAAAAACACTTCTTCGTTCGAGGTAAATACAACGTTTTATTTCATACTGCAAGTTTAATGAATTAAGTCAAAATAAATGAAATGTTGTGTGTTTATCTCGCACAAATTATTCGTAATAATTAAATATGCGGGAACTAACATTCCCATAGTAACAAACGTTTGTCAAAAATTACAACGAAAAAACTGGGTCACGGTGAATGGTTTTGGATATTTTATCCGATTATTCCGTTTAAAATGGAGAAAACTGAGGTGCCTCAAGACATTGTAGATGAAGCAGATCACGTGAAGAACAATTTGATGCCACAAAAATCTCGGGAACAATGTAAGAAATGATTGACGTATAATTTTAAAGTACTAGGACTTTAAAATTTTTCTTTAAAGTACTAGGACGTTAATGTTCCACTTTTGGTATCAAAAATAATCCGAAAAATGTCACTTTAGATACAAGTAGAAATAAAGGATTTTTTTTTATTATTATCTCTACTGATATGTTTTGTTATTGCTGAAAGCAATATAATTCTTTTTTTTATTTTTAATTGTTTAAAAAAATGGTTATATTAATAATAATACAACTTTATTCGCTCTTTCGAGGTCGAACATAATAAAAGACAACAATAAATAAAAATAAAAATAAAAACTGAAATAAATCTATATTCCATGTTTAATTAAATCTATATTTCCTCTCCTTTTCTCTACACTTGTCCTCTTCCCCTTTCTCCACTGCTACTCTTTCCTCTTCCATCTTCGTATCACGCTCTTCAACCATTCTCGTCGTCGTCTATCCTCATTCAACAACTCTCGTGCCTTTTTCTCCGTTTCTTCCATCTCGTTGCACTTTCTCAGATGTTCCATCCAATATTCATTTTCTTTCGTTTCGTTTCCACACCTAAATCTTGCTATCATACATCTATCCTTCTTTTTCGTTTTCTTTTTTAGGTATACTCGTACCCCCTCCGTCATCCATTCTTCGTACCTCGCATTCTCTGCCCATATACTTTCTCCTCTCTATCTTCTGTTTTCCACTTCCTTCCTAGCCTATTCCTCTCATAATACTTTCGTCTTACTTCCTTCTCTCCTGCTATTTTTTCTTTCAGGCATTCTTGCAATAGTTTTTTTCCTTTCTTTCCCACTGCTTTTCTTCGAATTTATTCGCTCTTTCGCCCGCTTCTACCCTCATTTTCTCCCTCTAGCACCATATATCCTGGCGTAGCTTTGTCTAGTCCCAACACCCATCTGTAGTATTTTTGTCGCATCCTCTCTATTTTCTCTTGTTCCCTCCAGCCTAAAATCTCCGCTCTAAACAGCACTGCGCTCTTCAATAGGCTTTCAAATAGCATCACCTTCTTTTCAAGCTCCCTTTCGAACAGCTTTTCTCCTATGCTCCATACTTGCGCTACTAACTTATTTCCTTTCTTGCTCAGCTCTTTAATGTGTGTGGATGCGTTGTTTCTTTGGTTAAAGTAGTATCCCAGGTACTTGAACTCACTCACTTCCTCTATTTCTTTGTTTCCCCATTTCCACTCCTCTTTCTTCTCTCTTCCGCCTGCTTTCTTGAATATCATCATTTTGGTCTTTTCTACGTTCACCTCTAAATTCTTTTACTTCATATACTTTTCTAGACGTCTAATCATCCCTCTCATTTCTTTCTCTTCCTTCGCTATCACCGCCATGTCATCCGCGAAAACTAGCGACCAGACCTTTTCTTTTCCTACTACTATCCTCCCCTTTTGCGCTTTCCGTAGTGCTTCATCTAAGTCACTTATATATATGGCGAATAGGGTCGGGCCGAGAGGGCATACTTGTTTTATTCTCTTGTTCGTGTAGAAGCATTCACTCACTTCCTCTACCACTTTCACCCTGTTTCTTGTTTCCTCATATATTTCTTCGATTCTTCTTACTAATCTCTCATCCACTCGTTTCTCTTGCATACTCTTCCATATTTTCTCCCTTTCTACATTATCAAACGCTGTTTTCAAATCCAGGAAGATCGTGTACAATTTCCCCCTTTTTTTCTCTAGATGTTTTTCTGCCAAGTGGTTCAGAACGTATACGTTGTCCATTGTGCCTCTGCCTTCTCTGAATCCTGCCTGTGCCTCCGGTAGTATCTTTCTCTCATTATCCCACTAATCTCTCCTGCAACGTCATGCTGTAATCCTCTGTAGTTCTCTGGTTTTGCTTTATCGCCTTTTTTGTAGATGGGACATATAAGCCCTTTCCTCCATTTACTCGGGAGACCTGTTCCTCTCCATATCTCATTCAATATCTCTGTCAGCCTCTCCCATACTTCTTCTGTGCCATAAATCCATGCCTCGTTCATTATCCCGTCTTCCCCTGGCGCTTTTCCTTTATTTAGTTCCTCTATTTGTCGCTTGAGTTCTTTGCTTGTTATTTTCTTTCCTTCTTAAATTGTCGTTATTTCTATCTTCTTTTCTGTTCCGTGGTTTTTTCCCTCCAATAGATCCATGAATTGTTTCTTCCATGTGTGTATTTCTATACCTTTTTCCACTCCCTTCTTTTCTTTCCTTGCCTGGTTTATATATCTCCATCTTTCTTTCTGGCAGCAACCTAAACCAAAATACATTTTTGCTTGTATTCTTTCTTTTTCTTTATGTATTCTTCTCTTTCGGTTTTGCTTTCTTTCAGTTTCCGGAGTTCCCTCTTCACTTTTTTCTTGAAATCGCGACGTTTCTTATCCCACCAGTCGTTTCTATTCCTATAGTTTCGTGGTGTGGTTATTTTCTCTTTTCTTATTACTGCGGCTTATATCGTTCTTTTTAACTCTTCCCATATGTTCTTGGCCTCTGTTTCCTTCTTAAGTTCTCTATATATTCTTCAATGTTTTCTTCTGTCCAGCTTTCCCGTACTGTCTTTACTCTGCCCTTTTTCTCTTCCTTTCTATCTTATCTCTAATGGCATGTGATCTGATTCTATTCTCGACTGTGCTGTCATGTGCTCTATCTTATTGGTTATTACATAATCGATTGCGGTTGCTCCCCTATATCCCACGTACGTATGATTTCCTTCCTCATCCCCTTCTTTATTTCCATTTGCGTTGCTCCAGCCGTTTTCCTCTATCATTTTTAGCAATTCTTTCCCTTCTTTGTTGACAATTCTATCTCTTGTTATCCTCTTTTTTGGTAAAACTGTCCTCTTCTATCCCTCGTTTATCCTACTCGTTCTCTCTTTGATCTTCTTCGTCTTCAAACCCCTTTCTAACTCCTGTTAGGATTCCTCTTCTTGGTCTCCTTTTCTTGTGTTTTTTTTTGCGAAACTGTTCTTCCAGACGTATTTTCCGTTTAACTTCTTTTCCCATTTTGCCCAATATTTTTCTTGCAGCCATGTTTCTGTTAGACCTAGTATTACATCGAATGTTTCGATATATTCCCAGAATTCTTCGTCCTTGTTTTTAACCCCTGCCACATTCCAGAATACCATTCTTATCTCTTCTTTCTTTTTCCCGTTTGTTGTTTTTCTTTTCTCCTTTTCTCAATTTTTCTGTCTTGTGTTTTTTCTCTTTTTCCCGTTTTTTCCTTCTCTTTCTCTCTGCTTAGTCTGTATTTTTCCAACCTTCTTTGCACTCTATCCTCCAGTTTTTCTTTTCCTCTTTTTTTTCTGTTTATTTCTTCCAGCTCTTTCTTTTACTATCTTATCCTTTTTCCTTCTTGTCTGGTCTTGTTTTCTGTTTCCTCTGCTATGTTTTTCTGTGTGTTTCCTCTGCTATGTTTTTCTGCTATGTTTTTCTGTGTTCTTTTCCCTTTCTTCTGTTCCTCTATCTGTTTCCTCTTATTTCCCCTACTGTTGCTGTTCCATTTCGTCGCCTTTTTCCAGTCTCTTACTGTTGTCGTTCCACTCCCACTCTTCCTTTCCCATTTTGGCCTTTCTGTAGCCTACTTGAATTCGCCTACTTCGTATTCCCTTAGCTTCTGTTTCCCTTAGTACTTTATTATTTTTCATTATTTTAATTTTGTCCTCCCAGTTCTTTAATTCTAATACCAGTGTAGTCGTTTTCCTTAGTTTTATCACATTTCTCACATTTACTCCTTCTTTGATTATTTCTTTAATAAATGCCTTTGTTTCGCTTGTAATTTCCTCTCCTTCTGTCTTTTTCTCCTTTTCTCTTCTCTCTCTTATGTTCCCTCCAAAACCTCTATTCTCCCTTCTAGCTGTTGCTTCTCTTGCTTCCATTATTCGACTCTTCTCCTAATCCTTTTATCTCTTCCTTAAATCCCTTGTGTTCCTCTCTTATTGTTTTTATTTCGTCTTGTATCTCTTGTAATTTTTTTATTAATGTCTCCATCTCTTCTTCTTGCTGCTCTTCCGATGTCTCTTCTCTCTTCTTTTCCCGTGTTCTTTCCACTTTTTTACTTCTCTTGAACGCTATTTCCTTCTCTTTTTCTTCTTGTTCTTTCTCTTCTCTCTTCCTTTTTTTTGTAGATATTCGTTTAGATTACCCTACCCTGACTTATCGCCCTTTCTCTATTGTGGTGTTGTTTTCCACTCAGACGTGTATTTGTATCTTGTGTTGCCTACTTTCCTCACCGTGGAGCGTGTTCTGTATTTGCACCTCTTTATCTCCGTCCCGGTGATAAAGCTTATCTCATCTTTTTCAATCGCTCGGCGAGTTCTTTTCTTATCTTACTAAAATTTACTATTTTCTCAGCTCCCCCGTTGTTTTCGGCCTTTTTAACCGACTTCAAAAAAAAGAGGAGGTTATCAATTCCGTTGTGTTTTTTTGTTTTTTTTTTTTAATGTTTGTTACCTCAGATTTGTAAAATTCTTCTTTTATTTGAAAGAGTATACTTACAGATTGGTTCCATTGTCAGCATTTCAGGATCTGATAAGGAGATCTCATGGAAATCGAGAAAAATCCTCAAATTTTCGCTCCAAAATTCGCTTACAAAATTCTTGTTTTATTTGAAAGGGTACACTCTTGAGGTAGTTCCATTGTCAAAAAGACAAGATTTGATCAGGGAATCCCATGGAAATCGAAGCAAATTCTCAAATTTTTCCTTCCTTTTTTATATACATATTTATGTTTACCGATTTTTTCGTCAATTTTATTGTGGACCTCATTATTGGAGAGCGTCTTTACTAGGTCTATACTTATAACTTAAAATTGTAAAAAAATAGCTTTTAAAAAAAGAGAACCGACTTCAAAAAGTGAAAAATAATAATTGAATACATGTATTATTACATGTGCTACCTAATGATCTGTTTGAAGTCGGTGCCAAGCCAAATAGGTAGTAGATAGGTAGGCTGCCCGCTCCCGCCACATCGCAAGTCTCCCGGCGAGCGCACCGGAATGCGTGACCGTGGGTGGGGGGCTCGTGCTGAGCAAAACAACCCAAACGGCAGACGTCGTTGACGGTCGTATCCAATAATGACTTCGAATTTTTTATGCGTTATAACGTTGTTGATATTTTTGTATAATTACAATATGTTACAAATTTGTAACCTATTTTCCTTGGCACCGACTTCAAACAGATCATTAGGTAGCACATATAATACATGCATTGAATTAATATTTTTCACTTTTTGAAGTAGGTTCTCTTTTTTTTAAAGCTAATTTTCTATGTCTGTCTTCACGGTCTCAAAACTTCTTTTTTTACTTCGCTGCTTCACTGGTTTTTCTGCCCGTCTTTCACGAGCACGTGTTGACGACCTGACTCGCAAACGACTAAAAATTGTTATATACAAATGCATTGTTTATAATATGATTTTCAATTTTTCTTTAATCTAATCCGTAATAGAAATAATGTTTTTTTACAAAAAAAAAAAATTAATAAAAAATTATTGATAAAAACGCGTTTTTGTTGCTAAATATTAACATTAAGAAACCGTTTTTATTTTAATTAATATTTATAATGCCCTTCTATATTATGGAAGAATTTTTTTTCTTATATTTTTTTCTTAATTCCTTGCAAAATACTGAAAACAACCATGCATCGTTTGTTATGAAAAAAATTGTTTTATATTTTTTAAACGTGAAGAATGTTGATGAATCAAAGTGGAGTAAATGTAACTTAAAATTTAAATATATTCAAGTTAAATTTCACAAACTTCAATAAACGTAAATTACAATAGGAACATGTTTCGGGAGAAAACTACTCCCATCTTCAGCCTTAATTTTACAAGAGGTCGATGATACAATTGATGAATTACAGTGGGGTTTTTACTTTAAAGAATGTTTAAATTGAATTGAACATTTTTTTAAATTGTAAAAATTTAAAATGGATCGAGTAGAATCTGGTAAGTTTGTTTAGACTATATTTGAGTGGTATAAAGGTGATAAACAATGAAATCATTATAAGTGATAGAACTGACATTTGAATAATTAATATTAATTAAAATCATGTTGGATGAAAAAAAAATGAAATATTAAAACTGAATTCAGAATGGGATTATTGAAGTTATTCCGTTTTCCAGTTTCAATTTTGTAATTTTTTACGTTTATTAAAGTTTGTGGAGTTTGACTTGAATACATTTCAATTTTAATTTCTATTTTTTGTTTAATTTTTTAGATTTTTGTGCACTTTTTTCATCATTGTTTTTAATAGTTATTTATGTAGCAAGGGAATAAAAGCCCATGTTAATCCCGGGAATGTAAGAGGCGACCGTAGGGAGCCGAGGGCATTTTCATTCGAGGGATTAACGGTGTTTATTCTAGAGATGCATACAAAACTTTCCTCCCAACCGCCTAAATTAGAGAAGATTTTTTATTGCGCGGTACCTAAATGGAGTTGAATCATGGCTACTATGGAAACGAGTTGGCTTATGTGTGAAAAACGATTTACTAGGGAATAAAACAGTTGTATTCTCTCGGAAATAAAGTACAGCATTATTAGCCAAAAACGAGAGAATAAAGTTGCATTTTATTCCCGGTTGGGAGGGAAATAACTTATAAACTATTGACGATACCACAAGAACATTTCAATCTTTTTTATTGTCCGTTAATCAATGAACAAATTGAGCTTTAAACCGAAGCTCAAACTCTATTATTTATTAATTTTTTGCCTATTATTTATGTATCGTATCAATGTGATCGTTTTTTGGAATATTTGTTATTCATTACTTAGGTCTTAAATTATACAGTTGAGGACTCTGACCTTAAATAAAAAATTGAAAACATTTTTTTTCATAACAAAGGATGCATGGTTGTTTTCAGTATTGTTCAAAAAATTAATCATTTGGAACAATTTCTTCCATAATATAGAAGAGCAATAAAAATAATGACTTTTTTACGAATAAAATAAAACTAAAAAAAAATTGATAATTATTAAAGAGTGACAGGAGAATGACAAACTGCAAGATTTTCCTGTCGGCAACTGTATAAACGACCATCAATACTGCAGTGCACGACGCAACCCAAAATACAAAGTTATGGTTGTGATTATTGTCGGCTTACAAAACTTTATTAAGATTACATTTAAATTCATAAATAATAATACACATAGCTTAAAAAAGGACCAACAATACATAGACTGCCGACACCAGAGCGCAAGGATACGCGATGAGCGGCTGCTGTTCCTTATCCCCCGAAATGGCGATAAAAAGCCTCGACGCCGAGACACTCGACCAAACCACCGACATCCCGGCCAGAGCCACCCCGAACAGTCCCGTCAGTGTCAGAAACACCCCCAGCATTGACAATCCAACTATGGGAATGAGGCTGTAACCCAGGACGCTCGCCACCGCCGTTAAGCTGAAAGCGCTCTGCGAAGTCATCAGCGTCAACAGGGAGTACATCATGAGACAGGACACCACCGAGACGCCGTAGATGTACCCAAAATGAGCCTTGTTCCCTGACAGGAACAAGCAGACTGCAAAAACGAGGTAAAAGAAGACGGGGCCGGCCAGGTCGGGGTCTTTATTCAGGTAGTCGGCGTCGTCTGTGAGCCCGTGGCTTTTGAAGGGGTTGAGCACCGCCAACATTTTCTGGACTATTCGATCCGGGTAGATTTCCAGCTCTTCCAGCAGGGGTGGTTCTTCTTCGAATTCGGGGGTTTGGAAGGAGGAGGGGTCGTACATGTTGGAGGCGTCCGGTGGGGGCCCCTGGTTGCTGTAGTCATCGAGGGCGAAGTCTGAAATTGTGTCATTAGCGGTGTCGTTCGTAAGGGGGGCACTCACCTAGGGCCTGATTTTGGAACTGGTTGTAGTCGGCCTCGTAGTAGTTGCTCGGGAATGCCTCCTGGGGCTTCCAGAAGTAGTTATTATCGGTCATCGCTGTGTTTACAGTTCTAACCTCAAACGTCAAATCGAATTGACATTTTTTTTGCAGCCTGGCAGCGGGAACTTCAAATCGCTCTGACAATTTTCACTGTTATTGTCTTTTTATCGTCGTTGATGTGGTTTCTACTTCAATCTTTATTCGCGGAAGAGTTGGTTTCGGGGTGGAAATAATGACGTCACTGTCCTGTTGTTGCAAGCAGTCCACGTCACCTTGCTCTTTGTAACAAAGCGTCATTGTTGTCACTGTTACGTTCCGAGTCAATCTTGTGATAACTTTTTCTTCCAGATCATTACATAAAATGGTTTTCTAATTCCGCGGAATTATCAAAAAGTTCGATTTGCCGATTTGCGCAGCTGCCTGCGCAGTATGTGAATGCCCATCTCCAGGGTTAGGAGGGTGCAGATTATCCGCTCTCTCAAATATAACTTTGGAAAGTAACACAACAGGATGGCAGCCAGAATTTTGAAAAACTTCGTAAGTGACCCGTTGCTCTAATCTCTAGTTCCCCGCCACACGCCCACCGAGCACCACCATCACGTGCATGCCGTTAATATCATAGCCCCTTTCATTACCATGTCCTCGCCCCTAAACAATCTCAAAAACACATTCCCGCGACTCTGGAAGCTCCTAACTCAACTAACCAGTAAGGAAATTACCGCAGAAGCTCCCGTAAGTAGTTATATAACCCAACAGTTTGACACCTCCATTTTGAGGTTAGATTATATCACATGGGAAATTACAGAGTGGTGCCTCTAAAAGGACAGTGGGGTCACGACTTTTCAGCAGCGAGGTGAAGAAATGCACCCTCATTCCGGGGGATGGCATCGGGCCCGAGATCTCCGCGGCGGTCCAGAAGATATTCGCCACAGCCAAAGTGCCCGTCGAGTGGGAGTCAGTCGATGTCACCCCCGTTCGGGTGAGTGTCTCGAGTCGTCGCAAACGGCGGTACGTAACTGTGACTTTAGGGGCCTGACGGCAAGTTCGGGATCCCGCAAGCGGCCATCGACTCCGTCAACCGAAACAAGGTGGGGCTGAAGGGCCCCCTCATGACGCCCGTGGGGAAGGGCCACAGGTCGCTCAATTTGGCACTCAGGAAGGAGTTCAATCTGTATGCCAATGTCAGACCGTGCAGGAGTTTGGAAGGGTGAGTTGTGTAACCATGGCGGGAAAATTTGTATGATTATCCCCAATACTGAAAAGTATTCAGACTAGATAAAATTACATCTTACATAATGTGAGACAGAGTAGTAGACAATATTACAAATGGAAAAATTGGTTTGTTAAGTTTCTTTTGACCTTACTGGTTAGTACTGCAATCAGATTGTACACCGACCAAAGGACAAACAATTTGCAACGCATTTACGTTGAACAAAATACACTTAAAGACAATGTGTCAATGCTCACAATAATTAGCATTTTTCAAATAAATAATCACCCGCGGGCAATTTTGGCACGCAGATCAATACTCCCGTTGTGACAATACCCAACAAATATATCATAATAATTGCGTAACGCAAGGTTAATGGTTAAAAATGTGGCGGTATGTTTCAAGGATTTCTGTGGTCTGAAGTGTAACAGGATCATTTGCAAATACGGTGGTATTGTCCAAGCATCCAATTATGTTTTATTGATTTTAATTAGTGGACACCTATTATGGAAGGCCCTACACCAACGAATGTGACTCAAAATATTCCAAATACGGCTCTGATAAGATATCTAGATGGGATATAGGTACATCCGGTAATAATACACCGCGTGCAATGTTAACACGGGCGGTAATTAAATATCTGTATATAAAGTCTACAACAGTTTTTCCATTTGAATCAATAAATTGCAAATCAATAAAAAAAAGTTGTGTAATAAGTTTATCGTATTTGACTATAAATATAAATCATTATTTCATTGGAAATGTCCCAGCTAATCGTCTAGTGATACGTAATCATTTTTTCGCCAGACTGACAATATTGAGTTGAAAGGACTATAAATCGTTCACAGACACAATAATTTACCAATGATGTTGCTTGTTACAGTGAAAAATTATTTGTGTAATCGCATAGATCTATGTAGTCTCCAAAAAAGGAACAGTCGTAGAAAAAATGTCGTATGTAACTCGTTTCTGTCATTTTTTAGTGTTCTTTTACCTCACATTTTGATTGGTTCCTTCTTGACACGTTAACGAACTTTGTTCAGTTTGAAAATATAATCGAATAAGGACTGGTTTTATCTACGATTGTTTTGGGAAGCAACTGGAAAAATACATCTTTGTGGCAACTCGTCGTGATAATACATATTTTATCTTTTTTATCATTAAAGACAGCATTATTAACTTAAGCACTCCTATAATCTACATGTGGAATAATCGTCCTTCGTGGTCTTGTTCAAAGTTTTAATTTAGTTTAAATTTTAAAACATTTAAATCAACAATTCATCTTAAATAATTGTGCCACAAATTTTGACTTTTAGCATTCAAAAAAAAGAAACAGTTTCAATACTATATCGGGTGTCCCAACTAAAATTGGTATCCCCCTTTAGCCAGGGGGGGCCACACCCTTAAGAAATTTAAATGGCATGGGGGGTCGTGTTATACATCATTTTAAAGCTTATTCAATTCTCTATCCAGACCTACATTTATCAATTCCTTTCTACAAAAAAAAAGCATGAATTCGATATTTTCCAAATCTACGTAAAATACTCAACTAAAATTTCTATCCCCTCAACAATTCCAATTTCGAAAGACTCGAACAGGTCAATTTTGTTATCAAGGGGGACCAAATTGTACCAAACTTTCAAGTCTTGGATCTCACCCCTTTAGCCAGGGGGGCCACCCCCTTAAAAAATTAAATGGCTGGGGGGGTCGTGTGATACATCATATTAAAGCTTATTTAATTATCTATCCAGACCTACATTTATCGACTCCTTTCTGTGGTCCAACATAAGTCTTAGACTTTAAATAACGACATAAAAAATAATCAAGGAGTGTGAGATCTGGAGACCTTGCAGGCCACTCTATCGGTCCTCCTAGGAAAGCAATTGTTCAAGTAAGTAATGAACAGGAAGTGCAAAGTGTGGGGGTGCACCGTCTTGCTGAAACAACAAATCATCATTTACTAAGGTCTGATCATTGTCATTTGGAAAATTTTCTGCAAGGACGTATCTTCGTTAATTTTTAGACGACCCGTTCTTCTAAATTTATTTTCAACTTTACTGACTAGATTGGCTGATGAATCTATCTGGATACAAATTGCAAACTTTTTGTTGGGTTCTAGTTTTATCCCCGCACCCAATCAAAATTAAAATTTCTATACGTTGTGTTTCTGTTAAATGAACCATTTTTGGAAACGTTTTGTAGAACAATTTACACATACAAATGAAATTGACAGTACCATTCGACTGTTTGATTTACCTACTTGATTTTTTGACTTGTTTTTGTTTGTCAGAAAAGAATCCAATTTTATTTTTTTTTTTTCTCAAAACTTTCATTATGTAAGATAACAAAATTTTTATACTATTGTTTAGACAATTAAAAGGGCGCTCTGAATCAAGAAAAAAATAGGGGGTTTCTATTTAAAAAAAAACAACGATGACGTCATCACTCGAAAACAAAAGAACTTTATTTTTTTATTTGTGATAAAAATATTCATTTTTAAAAACCAAAATTGACCCGCCCAAAGATTTTTTTAAAAACAATTTTGTTTAATTTATAATGAATTTATTCCATACTTTTGCCGCTGACTGTATATGATTAGATATTATGTAGATTTTGTAGATTATGTAGTTTTGGAAAATATCGAATTCATGCTTTTTTGTAGAAAGGAATCGATTAATGTAGGTCTGGATAGAGAATTGAATAAGCTTTTGCCATTTAAATTTTTTAAGGGGGTGCCCCCCCTGGCTGAAGGGGTGAGATCTAAGACTTGAAAGTTTGGTACAATTTGGTCCCCCTTGATAACAAAATTGACCTGTTCGAGCGTTTTCTTCTGTCTTTCGAATTTGTAATTGTTGGGGGGTACAAATTTTAGTTGGGACACCCGGTATACAGTTTGCTAAGTGGTCGTTTGAAACTGACGATTTTGGGTAAATTTTCGATATGAGGGTGATTCTGTTCTGTTAATTTTTTTTTGATAAAAAATTATTCGATTCTATAATAATTGATTATGCTACCCGTTTTTAAAATATCGAGAATGAGAATCAAATTTCAAATTTTGCCACGGTACTGACATTTTAAATTTAACCAACAACTGTAATTATTTGGTTATGAATTTGATCATATCCAATTACAATATTATTTAGGTTAATAATAAGTATAAAAATGTATTACTTATGATAAAAAAAATCAATAATTAATTAAGTTATCCAATACCACTAGTTGTTTCAGTAATCTCGAGGTACTTCAGTATCTCACTGTTTTTCTAGGGGCATAACAAACATAAAACAACTGTGGCTGGTTATAGTATTGTAGCGTATCTGGGTTCCATTTATTTATTTGAATACTATGTACAATTTATTTATACTTCTAATATTACACTATTTACAATTTACTAGTTCACCGGCACGTCTCGTATTATTTATTTACACATCACGCGGCACTCCGGATAGATAAAAGCAACTGTCCGACTCTACCCACTTCGACCTCGATGAGACGACTGACTGATGCGACTAGACTCGTTTTCGCTGAAACGTCCTCTAATAAATGTACCGGTGCCTAAATGCTTCTAGAAGCTCCAGATGTTCCATGACGCTCTCGGTCTGTACCGGATATTTACGTTGTAGTAAATTCCAGTACAGTCCAGTAATTGATAACGTAGCTACAGCGATGAGTCATCTCGGGTCCACGTCCGTCACAGTATACTAATTTTTATTACACTACTCACAAAAATTAAGGGAGCAAAAAAATCCAAATTTTTCGGTGATTTCTGACGGGCTGTATGTAAGTGAAAAGTGGTCGTATCGAGGATTTAAAAACAGCATTTTCGAGCTCCAAGATTCTAGTTTTCCGATCTTTTGGCCAAAAATTTGGTGGTATGGGTAACGCGAATGCCGGCGGTTGATATCCAAATTCAAAATCTTTGCAAACGTTTTTTTATTTTTTTTAAATTTTTATTGTTGTTGAAATTGAAAGTTGAAGAACAATTGATTTTTCCATTTTTATGAAGATTATACGATTTTTAAAAACAAAAATCTTGTTCCTTTAATTTTTTCCTAAACTTTGATCAATCGGAAAAAAAAACGTTCGATGGATCGATTTGCCGTTTCAAGGTGTAAACATCCCTAAGGTCCTTAGCCTCCTCATCAATATTTGTGAAGATGCTGTCGATTTACCAAAACAAGGGGAAAAGCCGATTTTTTCAACTGTTTTCAAGTCGATATTGTGGGTGGAAACTTTTTTTTTTCTTAAATGTTTTTATCGGATTTCATAACAAATTTGTTCCAGTTTCCGGAACTGCCCTTCGATTTCCTTTTACGTTTAATATCGGATATCTCCACGAAAAATGGTCGTAGACAGAATCTAAAAAAAAAAGAAATTGAAGCTGAATAAACAGCCTATCCGGTCCATATGGTGGTTGAACCCGAAATAATTTTTCCGAGCCCGTGGTTAAAAAAAAGGCCAAAAATTTGGAAAAAAAAATCCGCGGTATTTCTTTGGATTGCGTGGAAAACATGGCTCCTAAAAAAATTTGGCCAAAATTTCGGAAAACTAGAATCTTGGAGCTTTAAAATGCTTTTTTAAATCCTCGATACGACCATTTTTCACTTAAATACAGCCCACCGAAAAATTTTCATTTTTTTTTTTTTGCTCCCTTAATTTTTGTGAGTAGTGTATAATGGTGAAAACACAAATGAACACAAAAATTTTAATAAATTAATTAAAAATAAAGAGCTATGCTTTATTTGAATTTTGAATTAAAGACATTGATAAGATCTAAGCCTAGATTACTTTTTATTTTCAAAAATTTCACAGGTTCATTGATTAATATTTGCATTTTTTTTGTCGACGCATACCTGTCTATTACCGACAGTCACCGACTTGAACGAGCATGAGTCTTTTTAGATTTTGTTCAGAGTGGAGAACAGAGCTCACTTTGTAGAATATTCTCACATCGCTAAGGCGGTACTGCGCCGCACAGTCATAAATTATCATAATTATTACCGAAACAAGATTCACAACTTTATAACGAATTCACAGAAAATTCTTCGTGTAAACTGTTTTGCGGCAAATTAAAAATTACCGTAAACAAAATGGGACAATTGTCTCCATGGATGAAAGTGATATTCATTCCTCCCACACACATGAAAAAAGTTGGAGCGACGAAACCCATGATGGTCTGCGAACACCCATTGCAAAAGATTATTTATTATTGTAAATGCGGGAGGAGGAGCGGAATTTGTAGACGATTGTGACGAATTAAAACTGTTCACTGATTTTGATGATTTACTTTTTCTCTTGCACAGATTATTTAGTTTGTTTTGACGGTTCTTGGAGAACGTTAGGGTGTCGGAAAACATCGACATTTGTTTTGCCGAATGCATTGCGACGGTTGTGTGTAAGTAATTATTTTTTTTCGTTTTTGTTTGATTCCTTTGTTACCTTGGATTATTCAGAAATGTTTTTATTTTGGGTAGCGGCTAACATCGATCTCTGTTTAATTTTTAGTTTTACTTTATTCAATTCCATTACCCTTTTTTGGGCGCTTTAACTTCCTTTTATAACAATTGGTTACATTACATTTTTTTTTACATTGATTCGATTACCAATCCATTACATCCCACTCGAATTCCGAGTGACTGGCGATCACTAAAATTCTAAATCTGGGATTAACGAAATCACAAAATGGTTTTCCTGTAATTTGTAACTTTCCTTGAATTGGCATATAATAATTATGTTTATTTCATACTGGTATCTAAAGTGAAATTTTTCGGATTATTTATTATATCAAAAGTGCAACATTAACATCCTAGTACTTGAAAGTAGAATTTTAGTAAGAATTAACTCAAGTAAAACGTTGCCTCTACTGCAAGCAAACCGACCAACAGATCCCAGATTTGATGACCAAATCTCACCTAAATTCAAAAAATAAAAATCCTAGGCTTTATTAAATATTTTAGGCTTTCTTCTGTATACTTTGAAATTTTGTTTATTTTTGCTCTGTGTAGGTTTTTTTTTTAGCGCAAATTTTATGAGTTTTGTACATAATACATTCGACTTTTCATATTTTGATTTTTCCTTATAATGTCTAAAGTATTAGTAACTAGCTGACCCGGCGAACTTTGTACCGCCTCAGAATCAACAAATGTTGTGTTAACTTATTAGCTGAATCAAATTCAGTTTTCAAAGCATAATGCACACAATGTCATCTACTGGCATTACCGGAACCAGCATACAACGCTATGTTAGTTTTTGTTTTTGTCATGTATCAAAGATAGCGTTATATACGGTTTCCATACAAAATGTATAAGAAAATTTGTTTCGTAATTTTTCCGATGTTTTAATAGTTATTCGCCCCCGAAAAAAGTTAGTCAATCCGTTCTCGAGATATCATCAAAAGATTTTTGTGTGGAGTCCACGCGCAACCGAAGTTTACTTCTCAAAAATCGATTATCATTTTTAAAGCCCGGTACAACAAATTTTGGTGGCCGGCGTTATTTGTTATTGTTGCCCTGTACGAAGGGGGTTTTCGTTATTGTCGTTGCCCTGTACCAAGCTCCCCGTAATGTTTTAATAGTTATTCTGCTATTCGGAGCGTAGACAAATCCAACAAATCAAAGATCATAAAAAACGGTCCAGCCGTTCTTGAGTAATACATCCAAGGGGGCCCCTTGTCCCTCATGTCCATGTGAAAAAATTGGTCCAACTCAAGGGGCCCCCTGGGCCCCCATGTCCATGAAAAAAGTACCTTACGACTTATTCTCATACCTACCAAATATACCAAAAAAATAAATAAAAATTGGTCCATCCGTTATCGAGTAATAAACCCAAGGGGCTCCCCTGGGCCCCCATGTCTATGTTTTAATAGTTATTCTGCTTTTCAGGGCGGAGACAAATAAAAGAAATCGAAAACCATGAAAATCGGTTCAGCCGTTCTCGAGTTATAAACTCAAAGTGTCCCGCTGGGCCCCCATGTCCAATAGAAAGTATCCTATGTCCGTCTCCTGGTTCTAAGCTACCTTCCCACCTATTTTCAGCCAAATCGGTTCAGCCGTTCTCGAGTTATAAACCCAAAGGGCCCCCCTGGGCCCCCATGTCCAATAAAAAGTATCATATGTCCGTCTCCTGGTTCTAAGCTACGTCCCCACCAATTTTCAGCCAAATCGGTTCAGCCGTTCTCGAGTTATAAACTCAAAGAGCCCCCCTGGGCCCCCATGTCCAATAAAAAGTATCATATGTCCGTCTCCTGGTTCTAAGCTACCTCCCCACCAATTTTCAGCCAAATCGGTTCAGCCGTTCTCGAGTAATAAACTTAAGGGCCCCCCCTGGGCCCCCATGTTCAATAAACAATAAAAAGTATCCTATGTCCTTCTCCCGGTTCTAAGCTACCTCCCCACCAATTTTCAGCCAAATCGGTTCAGCCGTTCTCGAGTTATAAACTCAAAGAGCCCCCCTGGGCCCCCATGTCCAATAAAAAGTATCATATGTCCGTCTCCTGGTTCTAAGCTACCTCCCCACCAATTTTCAGCCAAATCGGTTCAGCCGTTCTCGAGTAATAAACTTAAGGGCCCCCCCTGGGCCCCCATGTTCAATAAACAATAAAAAGTATCCTATGTCCTTCTCCCGGTTCTAAGCTACCTCCCCACCAATTTTCAGCCAAATCGGTTCAGCCGTTCTAGAGTTATAAGCGAAGTAACTAACACGACTTTCTTTTATATATATAGATGTAATTTCAGCGCCATCTAGCGGATAAGAAACACACCATTCCTTGGTACGGTTTCACCTTTAATCTAAGTTATTAAGCCAAAATTCAATGTGGAATCAATATATTGAATTTATCAATTTTTTTTAATTTTAAATTCTAGAAATGGACATAACACGGTACTGACATTTACGTGATATATTGTAAGTTTTGTTTGCACTGGAAGTTATATTACACAGAAAAAGTGGTGAGGATCGTATCGTAAAAATTTTATTAATACAATATTATGGTATGACCAGTCAGAGTAAACAGTACAGGATATCAATAATCACTGTTCAAATAGAATCACCCATAAGTTCTAAATGTTAAATTCCGTTATGATAATTTTATTATTACCATTTATATAAAATGGGTCCAAACTAGATGATTCAGAAATATTTTTTCTGCATCCCATAGCCGAAAGTCGGTCTTCCCGACCTATTGGCGATCTAGGAACAGTCGCTTTTGTGCTGCTCACCGGCCACAAAAGCGACTGTTCCTCGAGTCCAAGTTTCTGGCCTTGGGTCGGCCCAAAATGATGGAAATTTTCAATAACGGGACAATAATCTCTAACCCACACCCCTCATTTGATTGCTATAAATGATTAATGTTTCTTCAAGATACAAAACCCTGTATGACCACGTGGACGTGGTCACCATCCGCGAGAACACCGAAGGAGAATACTCAGGTATCGAGCACGAGATCGTCGACGGCGTCGTCCAAAGCATAAAACTCATCACAGAGGACGCCTCCCGCCGAGTCGCCGAGTTCGCGTTTCAGTACACCAAAGACAACAACCGCCGCAAAGTCACCGCCGTCCACAAAGCCAACATAATGCGCATGTCGGACGGGCTCTTCCTGCGGTGCTGCCGCGACATGGCCGAGAAGTTCCCCGACATCAAGTTCGAAGAGAAGTACCTCGACACCGTGTGCCTCAACATGGTGCAGGACCCCACCCAGTACGACGTCCTCGTCATGCCCAACCTCTACGGAGACATCTTGTCCGACATGTGCGCCGGTCTGGTCGGCGGATTGGGGCTCACGCCGTCGGGGAACATCGGCATAAACGGGGCGTTGTTCGAATCCGTCCACGGCACCGCGCCCGACATCGCCGGGAAGGATCTCGCCAACCCCACCGCTCTTCTCTTGTCGGCGGTGATGATGTTGAGATACATGAATCTGACGCAACACGCGAGCATCATCGAGCGAGCGTGCTTCGACACGATCAAGGAAGCGAAGTACCTCACCGGGGATCTGGGGGGCAATGCCAAGTGCTCCGAGTTCACCAACGCGATCTGCGAGAAGATCACCGCGGCTTCATAAATGTGTTTGTTGCTCCAACAGTGTAGATGCAGTGTCCATTTGTACATACTAAGATTTTGCTGTTTTCTTCTCATAGGATTTTATTGTACATACTTGCTTTAAGGTTGCAAATCTTATTTATTCTAAATTAATTCGTCAGATTAGAGTAATTTGTAAAGAGTTCAGTATTAAGGCCTTGCTTTTAATCCCGTTGACAGTTGAAGAAATATAGTTGAAGTAAATTGAATGGGAATCTGAAGTTACCTTGATCTGCCTGGTGCAGTTTTACAACAAGATTAATAAAGAATAATATAAGTGGATGTTTCATTGCTCCTCCCAGAGTGGAATGTTGAAATACGTGCGTGGATATGAATATACTGTTCTCAAAAGTTCACAGCGCAAATGGCCTCCCGCCACTTTTTGAACACGAAATGTCAAATTAAAAACCGCGGAATTCAAAATTAGCCAAGTGTGATCGCCAGAGGCGCAAAATCATACCAAGTTACTTGAATGCCTGGGCCTTTGAGATTATTTACAATTTATTTCACAATTCGGAATAATTATTCGAAAAAGCATCAACGGTTTTACAGGAACCTACCGCGGGCATCCCCGATCACAGCCACCTCTCCCTAGATGGCGCCCGCCCGAAACGTCATCACATTCATCGTTATCCACATTATCCACTTCTGTCAAAATCTCGAGTAAAAAGTAAACATTTCTCATCTAAAAATGGCTGGTTAGAGTTCCAAATTGCAGTTCGAATTTCAACCTCCTAGGCCCACACGCAGCGACTTTCCCACCGCGATTTTCCGCCACAATCGTCCCCTCAAGAAAACGAGAAAAACTTTTTTGGTGGTTGCGTCATGACATTCAGACCTTGACATCTCATCAAGGTTTATTGGAGGTTTATATACAAAATTAATTTACTTTTATTTGCACTCGGACGTGGATAACCGTCGTGAAAGTGAAGACATTATTTTGATACAGAATGACGAGTGTGAGGTGCGGGATTACGGTGGCGAAGCTCGCGCAGGCTGTCCGATCCACGAAGCTGCACCAAGGTAATTTTTTTCAGTATTTTGGTGGTTTTTTGGTCTAGATGGAGGTGTCAATGACGGGATTAACATGTTGTTGTGAGTTCCGTCAGTTGTTTGCTATCTTTCAAAACTTTGGGGCCCTTGTTGAGAGCACATTCAGAAGTTATCTGTAAGGCAGGCATGTGGTGGTCTTTTGTCTTTGGCGTGTTATCAGACTTGCAATCACGGTGGGTCTTCATAGGTTATCAACTGAATTATTTTACGCCACTAGATTACAGCCGAGTAACCCAGACCGAGATCCACATAATATACAGGCCGTTCCAATAAGATTCTAAGTGTATACCATTGAACGTCAAAACACAAAGTTTGACATTCACATGCGACTTGATGTTTATAAACACCGTTTTGTTTGGGACATTTAAATCGGACTGGGTGGAACTACCTGCCCTTGTGATATAGAACGTGGTCATGAAACGAAGAAAACCAGACGTCTTTCGTAACTTTGATCATCGTTTCGCTGTTGCTCAAACTGATCAACCACCAAGACCATTACGGAGGGATCGAAAATTATATTAGTTAGAGTTGGCCATGTACAAAAAGCCGCTTGTCTTATTTATGAGATGTAAGATTTTATGCGGTCAGCTTCTCATTTAATAAGTAAACTTTGACAAATTGATAAAAATATGTGCAAAGATGGGATAAAAGATTGAACTTGTTGAAAACAACATGAACATTTGTTATAACCTTTATTAAAATAGAAAAATGAACTCCAAGGGACTAAAGAAGTGGGATATGAATGAAATTTGGGAATGAATAAATACAACAAGAAAAACTGATATAATTATGCAGCCAGATAAAAAAGAAATCCTCATGTAACCATGTCATGTTTATTGCAGCAGAAAACCATGAACTCACAATGGCTCCTTTTCCGTGCAGGGTTTCCCGCCCGATTTTTTTTTAATCGACTTCTCTTACCTCTATGTACAACATTTTACAGACTCGAATATAGAACACGTAGAAAAATAAAATGCAAAATTTCAGTGCTCATAACTGCATCCATAATTAAAAGTGCAACCTTTTGCGTGCGCTCTAGTTGGAGTAACCTCGCTGTAATAGCTAGGACGACCTGTTTTGCATTTTGTTGAAGGTGACGAAAAATTGTCCATATCTGCTGCAAAATCGCAGACGTCTGTAATTATTGATGTTTTCGTTTTAATCTACCGAAAAAAATACCTCAAGGTTGGTAACCTACTTCACTTTATTTATTGTAGTTGCACAATAATCGGCCTTGCAGGGGACAGTCGAGCTGCAGTTAAATGATCCCAAGATAATTTTTATCAAATTAGAACAATATTCGCACGCATCCGATAAAAGCAGTTATTTCATAACAAGTTGTTGACAAGTATTTTTTGAGTCAAAATTGATTTTGTCCAGTTAGTTGCTTTGATATGTCAATATGTTATCTAAGAAATACGTGCAAACTTGATTTGAACGCCGAGTCACCCGGTACTTTATTTTCAACAAAATGAAATTTTGAAACAAAACGACAGCGAAAAATAACGTGCGTCGTTGGCACTCCTCCACCCGTGTCGCATTGTTTTGGCAACGTCGGCCCGAGAAGTAAATAAACACTTTCGTCTTTCGCAGGAATTCTATCGGCAATCTACGCCAAACAACCCACGTCAACGAAGTCGCTGTCCACGTGCGTCGTCCTCCTAAAATCGGCCGGTTCCGGTGATCCCCCCACCGGCACCCAGCCCCCGTCCAAAGAAGTCACAGGCGGCGACGCCGGTGGCGGCAAGAACAAAAACACCCTCTCGTGTCCGAAATGCGGCGACCCCTGCACCCACGTAGAGACTTTCGTTAGCTCCACCAGATTCGTTAAATGTGAAAAGTGCCACCACTTCTTCGTCGTGCTCAGCGAGGTGGACAGCAAGAAGAAGGAGGGCGCCGACGCGAAGCAGGGGTTCTTCAGGAAGCCGCCGCCGCCTCCGAAGAAGATCTACGATTATCTCAACAGGCACGTGGTGGGGCAGGAGTTCGCGAAAAAGGTGAGAGTCGGGAGGGGTTTCGGGGGTTGCTGTGATAGGGGTGGTTTTAGGTATTATCAGTGGCTGTGTACAATCATTATAAGAGGATTTATAATAATAATCCGAATGGACAAGGCGGCGGGAGCAGCAGGCAGGATGTGGCCATCATGGAGCAAGGGATGCACCAGAACGTCACACATAGAGGTAGTGACTTCATTTTTATTTATTTTTTTGATTTGCGGGTTCCGAATTGTGCAGACTAACCACCCAATGCGGAACCCGAAAATAACATTAACATTCATTCTCTACCAAAAGTTTCATTAAACGTGGAGCTTAATGAAATTTTCTCAAATCGTTCGTGTTGCACCACTGTGCAGATCTTCTTCATATAACAGGACTGGGCCACAACAGCATGAGCTCGAACCTCTCAGGCCAGGACTCTAACCAGAAAGGTGCCAACAGCGGCTCCGAGATCCTGGACAGAACCACCCACGAGCTGAAGCTGGAGAAGAGCAACATCTTACTGTTGGGACCCACAGGTTCCGGTACGTATCTCATTTATTCTTCACCAACCCCAAATACCCGCCTCTTTTCCAGGCAAAACCCTCCTCGCCCAAACCATAGCTCAATGCCTGGACGTACCGTTCGCGATCTGCGACTGCACCACCCTCACCCAAGCCGGTTACGTCGGCGAGGACATAGAGAGCGTGATCGGGAAGCTCCTCCAGGACGCCGGTTTCAGCGTGGAGCGCGCCCAGATCGGGATCGTCTTCTTGGACGAGGTGGACAAGATCGGCGCCGTGCCCGGGATCCACCAGCTGAGGGACGTGGGCGGCGAAGGTGTCCAGCAGGGGATGCTGAAGATGCTGGAGGGGACCGTGGTGAACGTGCCGGAGAGGAACTCCCCGAGGAAGCTGCGGGGGGAGACGATCCAGGTGGACACGACGAATATTCTGTTCGTCGCCAGCGGGGCGTATAACGGGTTGGAGCGGTTGATACAGCGGCGGAATAACGAGAATGTGAGTACAGATGGCCGCACGTTTCCAGACCCGTCTGGAATGTTCACTTCCTTATCGGAATCGGAAATTTTTCTTTTCAGGTAGTCTAAAATGTCTTAAATTATGGAAAGTTTTATGAATCGTCATTAATTCATGTAACTAGCTGACCCGACAGACCTCCTGTCCAAATTTGAATAAATTTGGTTTTGGACAGATTGATAAACAACACAATAGCAAAGCCAAATTTAATTTAATGTTAATTTAGTCTGGAATACGTTCAATTGAACAAAAAAATAAAATAAAAATCCAGGACCATAACGAACAAAACAAAAAAAGAATGTCCATCGTTCGACGCGAGTTATGGTCTTCAGTTCATACAAAAATTCCAAAGGTAGAAGTACTTTCAGTTTTTCCCGTATTTTCCAATTTTTATTTCCCCAAACACCTTATTTGAACTATGTATTACGAATAAAAAAAATAGCCAGATCGGTTCAGCCGTTCTCAAGTGATGGGCTTACCGATGAATAGCATATCACTTTTATTACATAGATTTTTGAGTTATTTCCATCCCGGGAACATAACGAACAAAACAAAAAAAACAACCAAATACATATGTCGTTTCTATCGCCAGATATGATCGAGAGTACGTTTTTATAGATTTTTCTATCAGATTTTCACGATTTTTATTTTCAATTGGACAAAAGAAAAAAGAATTAACCAAATATGTCGTTCCTATCGACAGTTATGATCGAGAGTGCATAAAAAAATTATGTTTTTTGCAGTTTGTCGGAATTTTCCGACTTTCCTTTGTAATTATTGTATCGAATGTTATTTTTCTGACAATTTTTTCAGGATCATAACGGACAAAACAAAAAAAGAATTACGCATGTCCATCGTTCGAATCGCGAGTTATGGTCTTGAGTTCATACAAAAATCCCAAAGATAGAAGTACTTTCAGTTTTTCCCGTATTTTCCAATTTTTATTTCCCCAAACACCTTATTTGAACTACATATTACGAATATAAAAAAAAATTGTAAAAAAATATTTTTAAAAACAAGCTTTTATTTAAATGCTCTGAAAAGAAGAAAATAAACTTTGAAATAAATCAAACCAAAGCAAACCCATAATTTTGTTACAACATACAATTGCATATGTTATAAAAGCTTGTCGCGAGAATTTCTATTATCTTGAAAGTAATTCTAAGAAGAAATTGTATTTTTTTATAAAAGAAAAGTCTAAAAATATTTTTTTACAAATGTTTTTTTCAAGTTTTTAGTTTTTGCTGTGGCCATATTGAATTTAGTGTGATTTCATTAACTTTATCGTTTTATACTTTTAAGCCCTTTCATTTGACACCCATAATAAGGGGGTTGAAAAGAAAATGTAATCCGCCATCTTGGAGCGGTGGCCATATTGAATTTAGTGTGATGTCACTAACTGTATCGTTTTCTACTCTTCAAGTCCTTTTATTTGACACTCATATTAAGGGGGTTGAAAAGGAAATGTAATCCACCTTTTGGAGCAGCGGCCATATTGAATTTAGTGTGATGTCACATGTCACTAATTGTATCGTTTTCTACTCTTCAAGCCCTTTTATTTGACACTCATATTAAGGGGGTTGAAAATAAAATGTAATCCGCCTTTTGGAGCAGCGGCCACATTGAATTTAGTGTGATTTCATTAACTTTATCGTTTTATACTCTTCAAGCCCTTTCATTTGGCACCCATATTAAGGGGGTTGAAAAGGAAATGTAATCCGCAATCTTGGAGCGGTGCCATATTGAATTTAGTGTGATGTCACTATGTAACTGTATGGTTTTCTACTCTTCAAGCCCTTTTATTTGACACTAATATTAAGGGGGTCTAAAAGAAAATGTAATCCGCCTTTTGGAGCAGCGGCCATATTGAATTTAGTGTGATGTCACATGTCAGTAACTGTATCGTTTTCTACTCTTCAAGTCCTTTTATTTGACACTCATATTAAGGGGGTTGAAAAAAAATGTAATCCGCCTTTTGGAGCAGCGGCCATATTGAATTTAGTGTGATTTCATTAACTTTATCGTTTTATACTCTTCAACCCCTTTCATTTGACACTCATATTAAAAGAAAATGTAATCCGCCATCTTGGAATATACATCATCCGCCATTTTGTGGCCACGGCCATTTTGAAATTATTCAATTGAGTTATTTCTATCCCGGGAGCATAACGAACAAAACAAAAAAACAATCAAATATGTCGTTTCTATCGCCAGATATGATCGAGTGCACACAAATTTTATGCAGTTTTTCCGAATTTTCTTTATAATTGTTTCGAATTTTATTTTGCTGAAAAATTTTCCAGGACTATAACGAACAAAACAAATAAAGAATTACGCATAGCCATCGTTCGAGTCGTGGGTCATGATGGTTTTGAGTTCATACAAAAATCCTATAGGAAAAAAAAAACACAATTTTGAAATCAAAATAACGTCATAATTTTAAATATTCTTTAAGGGCTGATGATGGGAGTAGTGTTCTCCCGAAACATGTTCCAATTATTGTAATTTTGCGTTTATTAAAGTTTGTGGAGTTCGACTGAAATATATTTAAATTTTAATAACAAAAAATAATTT
Organism: Diaperis boleti; assembly: GCA_963583935.1. NCBI lineage: Eukaryota > Metazoa > Arthropoda > Insecta > Coleoptera > Tenebrionidae > Diaperis > Diaperis boleti. Next base: position 51,183,275 of record OY757247.1, on the reverse strand, counting down.
GCCAAATCAGTCTAGCCGTTCTCAATTGATGCGCTTACAAAGCAACAATTTTCCGGCGTAATTTTCCAGTTTTTCGTTCCGTAAGAACCTTATCTGGATTAGTACGAATATGAAGAGAAAAAAAGCCAAATCGGTCCAGCCGTTCTGAAGTAATGCACTTACCAACGTACAGTATTTCATTTTTATGATATAGATAATAATACACAGCAATTAATGTTAATTAATTTGCCTTTCAATTGGCTAAATGGCATTTGTAAATGCAAGGTTATGTTTGTTTAGTGTCAACCATCTGTCATCAGCTGACAACCAAATCACAGGCTTACCAATTTTGATGTAAACTGCATTGTTACCAACTCAAAATTTGAATCTTGATCACACTATTATAAAAACTATGGTAACTTAACGAAAATCGTTCCTTTTCAGTACCTCGGTTTCGGCGCTCCCGTCTCCAGCGGCCAGGGGCGGCGCGCCGTGTCCCAACAGGCAGTCTTGTACCAGTCCTCTCAAACCGCAGAAGAGGAAAACTTGGAAAAAGATGCGGCGTTGAAACTAGTACAAGCTCGAGATCTCATAGATTTCGGAATGATCCCCGTAAGTCCCGACCACTTTTGCCGCTTAAAAATCACCGCAGACTTGTAGGAATTCGTCGGGAGATTTCCGGTGTTGGTGCCTTTCCACAGCCTTAACAAGAACATGCTCGTGCGGATTCTAACGGAACCTAAAAACGCGCTGCTCCCGCAGTACCAGCGCCTGCTGGCGATGGACCAGTGCGAACTGACCTTCACCCCCGAGGCCTTGGACGCCATCGCGACCTTGGCGATGGAGAGGAAGACCGGGGCGAGGGGTCTCAGGGCCATCATGGTTCTGTCCTACAAACGCTATAACGTCGTGGTCTAATTTTGCGGTTTTAGGAGTCGCTGCTTCTGGAACCCATGTTCGAGGTCCCCGGTTCGGGCATCAGCGCGGTCCACGTGACCGAGGAGTACGTTAGAGGCGAGAGCGGTCCGACTTACGACAAACGGTCGGATATAGCCACTGCCGAGGTGCACGACGAAGACGACGTCAACACTTCCATTAGAATAAAGCAATGATGAAGGCGCGGGCGGGTTTCCCCATAAATCGTTTTTATTTTTATTTTGTAGGCAATCTGACTACTACCCATGTAACTTTCTGGCATAAAAATATAGTTATGATTTTATTTATGTCAGCCGTGTATATATCCCTAGCTGTTCCTATTAGATGGAGAAGAGGTGGAGTTTACTTGTACATACATAGTCAAGGTTGATCTTGTTCACGACTATTTATTTGTAATAAATTTGTTTTACAAAATCATGGTTGGGTGTTGGTATACCCCAGTTCAACTTCCTCCAGTTCCTTGCTCTCGCGCAGGTAGTCTTGGATGTGCTGTTCGCGGATTTTGGCCCTTCGCGCCTGAAAGCTCGTTATTAGTTTCACAATGTACGTTTGGAAATTGATACTTTTGTGTTCATCCTGTGCAGGAAGTGAACCGCTTGTTGGATACGGATGTACACCGGGTTGAGGCGACGGTGAACCCCAGGGACGGTATTCATATCGTGGTTGTATTTAAATTCCATGATATTTTCATTGCTGCAAGTCCCTGAATAGAATCGAAGATATCTTTTACGATGCTTACATTTGGTGGATAATATCGGGCTTTTTGGTCTCGTCTGCGGCCATTTTAATGGCGTCGGTGGAAAGTTTGACAATATGCTGACAGTTCTATCTAGGGTGTTGGATGTAATAAAATAGAAAATACAAACTTCAGTGATTATAGATGTTTATTTCCACATAACCGACAACTAAATACAGAAAACATTGAAAACATCATACGTCTCCACGGTCTTTGAGATCTATGGTGAAGACGAAGAAAACTGTGCTCTTCTTCCGAAAAATGACTGTCGTATTTGGTGGCAAGTAGATGTTTTCTATTTGAAACTGGCATAAAAATAATAAAATTCAACATTTGGCTTAACGCATGAAATAAATACTAGAAAAAACTTATGACTAGTAGAAATGAATAGAAACGGGATTCCCCCACAATGACTTCTGACTTATTGTCTTAACTGCGCATTTTAGATACAGTCACAACAGTTATTCTAAATGTCTTAGGCGCGAGATTTCTCGGTGCAAAAATATCTTAGTACTACATTATCGTTAATATGTAAATAAAAGATATGTTGTTAATCAATATGTACACGTGCTTCAGGGCCTTTATTACATAGAGTGGACCAGCAACTATCTATTGGAGCGCGGTGCTCAGAAGCATCAAATTAGAACATCCGGCGGCGGAGTTTCCGAAGTGTTATAAAAATATACTTCTTGCTAGTGAGTCTTGCAGATATGAGGTTGCCGCCGTCGTCGTGCTAGAAAAGTAGAAAATACCCTAGACATTGGACCCCCCCTTTCCAAGGGTGACACCGACCAACAATTAAAACTTACTATCACAACTAAAACTAACAACAATAACTATCTAACGCCCAGTACTAAATCACAAAAAATCACAACACTAGAGATCCCCGTTCTCGATGGCTTTGTTTAGGTCGGCGACGATGCGTCCCAGAGGTTCCCTGTAGGGAGAGTTCACTTGGAAAATGTCATCTAGGAACTGTTCGTTCGAGAAGAAACTGAACACACTATCGATTCGCGATAGGGATTTCTCGGTGAGGTGCTTGGACACGATGAACTGGAGGCACTTGTGGGACTCCCCTAGGGCTGCGGTCAGGTAGTTCCGGTCGTAGCTGAAGTCGACTTCGTAGAACGAGATGATCGCCATGCCGGCCATGCGGAATTTGCTCTTGAACCGTTCCGCCTGTTTCAGTTCTTCGGCCGAGAACTGACCGTTGCGGTGCAGCACTCCGAGCTTGATTACCACTTTTATTATGTTCTTTATGAGCTTCTCGGCTTCCTTCTTGTTGTCCGACTGGGGGGAGCGAATTAGTGCACAAAGAACAACGACAAAAACTACTCACGTATTGCTTGGCAAGACGGTATAGGTTATCCAACAACGACGCCGTGGTGTCATCGATGAACGCTCTGGCCACGGTTTTGCCGGCCATCCGAGACAAAATCTTTTTCTGGGCACGTAGGCCGATGTCGCGCGCCCTGAATGCGCTTTCGCTCATGACTGGAAAACAACATTAAATGGTTAGTCGGCACCGATTAAATGGTTAAAGTTTGACGACGACATTCTAGTTTTTGTACTTAGTCCAACGATTCCGTAATTTGCTTTTTCCGTTGACCGTTTAATAATGCATTTCGATGTTTTCAAAGGAGAATGTTAATGCGTCCGATTTTAATTAAGCGCTATTATGATGCAGCGCAAAAACGGGTAATTTTTTTGTACCACTTTGGGTATAGAAAGATTCATTATTGGACAATACAAATTTGTTATAAGTGGTTTATCATTTGAGAACCAATGCGTTATTGACAGAATTAGCAAATTCCAAACTGAAAATTATTTTGGAAGACCCGTATTGTGCTCTCGGTGGTCCCACTAGGTGATGTATGTTGGGTTGCATATCGCAGAATTACTTAAAAAAAAAAATACAAGAATAATACAAAAAAGGATGCAACCAACTTGAACGTTAACTAGCGGATAATTTCCTCAAACCTTAACACTTTTCTTCACTAAATTACTATAAAAAAAACTGCGTTCCATTAATGTCGACGCATGAGTTCAGTTGTCGCTCTAATGGCAAGAAGAACAAAACGTTGACCGTAGAAACAGTTACGTTACAAAGACACAAAACAGAAATTATCGTTCCTGTTGCAACAAAAAAAGAACAAATCAATGAATGCAAACTACGACGTTGTCGACTCGGTGGTAGCAACCGCATGAAACATGCACGAAAATTGATTTTTCCGCACGTTTTCATGTAATTTGCCCCCCACGAACGCCAATCAATAGCGTAAATTTTATTCTCCGCATGCGAGCTTCCACGATGTGAATTACTTTCCAGCTCAGAATTTTGTCCATAAGCCAACAACCTCATTTTTCTGATAACATGACAATACGTCCTAATCATCTGCCCGACAGTGCCGGATGTCGCCCACACTTTTTCTTCAGATAAAGAACGCATTAAGGGACAAACTAACCGAAATCGTGCACACACAAGGCGAACCTTGGAAAACCCGACGCGATAAAATTATGCACCATTTGCTTAATTGCACGTCGTCACGACAACCGCGAAAAAATTCTATAAAAACTGACTAAAAATAAAATAAAATAAATGCAGACATACCTGGTGTTTCCAACATTAGGCTAAAAATTAGGACCAACAGAAAAAAAATTCCTAAAAACAAACAAATCAAAGAACTCAAGCAGGAACAAATCGGGTGTGCTAGGTGCTAGACTTACAAAGGCAGTTGCTGCACTCCGTGGCGATGCACTGGTAAATGAGCCAACACTCGAGTTCCACCATTGCGGTCATTTTGGAGGCAACTTAAAGGGCAGTGTGGATAGATAAAGAGCATCTGGAACAAGAACATATTTGCAGAAATGTCGCTTTGCACACAAACATGTCATTAAGAGAGGATTTGTTTGCGATCGAGCAGATCAAACAAGAGGCTCATCGTTTTCGTGCACGCGCTTCGAAGATGAGTACGAGTGAGGGGGGCGGAGTCAATATTTGATGTTTGATTGATACATCGATTGGGAGTTTTTAATTTCCTTCTAATTAGAAAGTGGTGGGTAAGATTTGTACACACAACGCTAATGTGGAAAAAGTAAGTACAATTAATCAACGCTTTGCGGCTAAATTAAATAAAAATGATAAAAGAAACGATAAAAAGTCTATAACCCGTCATATTTCTCAAAGCTACTCACAAGTAGAGGTCTGTCATATTGGCCAAAATAGGCAACAAGTTCCCTTTATCAGTCACTCTTTAAACCTCAGTTAAAGTTATAACGACTCAGAACGGACTCATTCAGAGCACATATTTTTATAATTACTTACTTAGTCTTAGAAATTACAACAGTTTTGTGTAATTTGCTCCTATTGTATTTTGTACACGCAATTAAAAATAGTTTCGTAAGTTTTAGTACAAATCTTTATCGACAGATTACGTTCACTTTGTCAGAAAATAATTTTCACAACTGTGATATTTATTATAGTCAGTTCTAGTTTTTTAATATTAAATATAGTTTCCAAACCCGATTACAAGGGAAACGAGATAAATATTTAAAGACAGAACTAAATCTGAAAACAACGAAGGAAACAACATAGTTAATAGCTCCTAAACCCCAGACCAAGGGAGGAAACGAAATACTTACAGCAGTCCACAAACCTGAGAACAAAAGAGGAAACAAAATAGATAGACATAAAAGACAGTCCCTAAATCCGAGAAAACAGAAAAAACGAAATAGGTAAAGACAGTCCCCAAACCCAAAAAGCTACCAATAAACGGAATAGTTATAGTAAAGTGCAAGATATTCTGACACCCATAAAACGGGGTCTATTGCTCACAATTATCTTAACAATGGAGGACTAAACCCAACCATAAATTTCCGAGACCAAAGTGTGGCTAACTCCGAGAGCTTTTTTTAAAGCGTGAACGTACTTGAAATTTGTGTTGAAAACATTTTATACCGAAACTATCATAAATAAGTATTTTTTTATATTGCTGCAGATATTAAATTACAAAAATATGTATTACATATTTATTAGTAAAACTAGTTGTACAAATTACTATTGTACAACTAGCATAATATTGTAACTGTATAATATTCAGAGTGAAACCAAAATCCAATTTATAAAATGAGAAAATAATAATCACATGCCCAGGTCAAATTTCAGTTAAATGTGGATTGCTATAAAAATAATTTGAGTCCGGTCCGTTCTATCCACCAATAAACAAGCAACTCAAAGACGTTGCCGCTTCCTGTTGATTTACAACCCTGAACCTCTCTCATTGTGCATCTAATTTGAGGCAATGGGTCCCAGTTTTATAGGTGTCAGATTATCGTGCCTCGCACTTTAAAGAAAGTCCCTAGACCCGAGAACAAAAGAGCAAACGAATAGGTAGTTAAATAGTTCGTATAGCCCAGAAAAACGGTTTCAGGTTTTCAAGTTTTCACGTACTCAGGTTCTCAATTTTTCAGGTTCCCAGGTTTTCTTGGGTTTCAGGTTTTCGGATTTTCAGGTTCGCAGATTTCAGGTTCTCGGGTTTTCAGGTTTTTGAGATTTGAAGTTATCAGTTTTTCAGGTTTCGAAAAGCTCTTTTTTGATTCTTCTGACTGTAAAACGTCCAAATGTGAATAAAAAATTCCCAACATATTCTGATTTTGGAAGCTCTCCTTTGATTCTCCTAACTGAAATAAGACTAACAAAGTGAAAACCTAAAAACCTGACAACCTGAAATCTTGAGAACCTGAAAACCTTAGTGCCTGAAAAGTTGAGAACCTGCTAAATGGGAGATTTCACTTTGAGCGCCCACAACGTCGTTAGACATCTAGAAAATATAAAAATCGATCGGTCAAAGACCTTATTAAGATATTTTAGTTACTTTTATTGGTATGAATTAATGAGAAATTGCTTAATTATTATTATAGTACGGACAGCGTCGTTAGACAACTAGGAGTTTTAAAAACACAACGGTGAATTAAAGAAGCTCTATTTTGATTCTCGTGTCCGTGAAGAATTTAAGAAGTGTCATAAAAAAGCTTTTCAAGAAAGTCAAAAATTCGTAACACTGAGAACCTGAAAACGTGAAAACCCGAAAACATAGAACTTGAAAGCCTGAGAAACTGAAAATCTAACAACCTAAAAACCTGAGAACTTGAAATCCTGAAAATCTGAGAACTCCTAAACCTGAGAACCGGAAACCCTAAGAAGCTGAGAACCTGAATACCTGAAAGCTTGGAAACCTGAGAACTTGAAAACGTGAAAACCTACGAACCTACAAAACCTGAGAACAACAAGTGAAAGTAAATATTTAAAGACAGTCCCCAAATCCGAAAACTGAGTTGGAAACGAAATAGTTAAAGACAGTAAAAAACATTTTTATGTTAAAGAGTTTTGTATTGTAAAAAGACATATTGTAATGTACTAAAAGCTGAAAAATAATGAGGTAGGTACCAGGTACCAGTCATCACACCACTCTCCTCATCAATCTAGAGTATTGATCAGACTAAAATAAAATCGCGGGGCGAGCCTAATTTTTATTATTTATAGTCAACTGCTCATACCATTATAGGTATGCTTTGGATGCAAGTAAATCATTGTGCGACATCGCAGATTTACTCAGGTTACGCTACGCCCCACAATTTTATTTTATTTAAACTTAACTTAAAAATGTTTTTTACTTATTTTATTTTCAAGTTTTTATTTTTTTCTAAAGTGTACTGTGTTTCACCAAGCTCTTTCATTTGATACCCATATTGAGAGGATTGAAAACTAAAAAAAATGTAATCAGCAATTTTGTAGCGGCGGCCATCTTGGATGTTTATTTTTTTATATTGTACTTTATTCTAGTAGTTAAGCTCTTTCATTTGATACCCATATTGAGGGAATTGAAAAAATATTGTAATCCGCCATTTTGTATTGGCTTTTGAAATTTTTCATGGTGTACTGTATTCTAGTAGTTAAGCCCTTTCATTTGATACCCATATTGAGGATATTAAAAAAAATGTAATCAGCAATTTTGTGGCGGCGGCCATCTAGGATTTTGGAATTTTTCATAGTGTACTGTATTCTACTAGTTAAGCCCTTTCATTTAATACCCATATTGAGGGGATTGAAAAAGCATAATTATGTAATCCGCCATTTTGATGCGGCGGCCATGTTGAATTTACAATGATACTGAATAATATACATAATTGTATTGTCATTAAAACTAAACGCGTGCACCAAATTTCAGTTCAATCGGTCAACAGGAAGGGGGTAAAATTTCAAGCTAAATAAAACTGTTTAAAAATGACGAAAACGAAATAATTAAAGGCCCTAGTCCCAAGAACAAAAGAGCAAACGAAATAGTTATAAATAATCCCTAGACCCCAAAACAAAAAAGTAAAAGAAATAGTTAATGATAGTTCCTAAACCCCAGACCAACGGAGGGAACGAAATAGTTAAAACTACAAATCTGCGAACAACAAAGGAAAGTAAATATTTAAAGACAGTTCCTAAATCCCAAAACAACGAAGGGAAAGAAATAGCTTAAGACAGTCCCTAATCCCGAGAAAAAAGGAAAAAATAAAAGGACAATAAACGGAATAGTTAAAGGGAAACGACATAATCTTTAAACCCAAAATCCCAGAACAAAAGAGGAAACGAAATAGTTAAATATAGTTCTTAAACCCCTTGAAAACGGAGGAAACGAAATAATTAAAAGAAACCTGAGACCAACAAAGAAAACGAAATAGTTAAAACAGTCCCTAAACCCGCAAAAAAAAACGAAATAGCTAAAGACAGACGAAATAGTTAAACAGATCCTAAACCCAAAAATCGAGAAAAAACGGAATTATTAAAGACTTTACGCGGAAAAAACGAAGAAAACGAAATACATAGTTAAAACAGTCCCTAGACCCGATGCAAGAAGAGCAAACGAAATAGTTAAAGACAGACCCTAAATTCGAAAAAACAGAAACGAAATATAGTTAAAAATAGTCCAAAAAGCCGAGAACAAAGGAAGAAACGAAATGGGTGGAGAAAACAAAGTACATATACTACCTCTTGCCCTAAACCCGAATACAACATTAGTTAGAAACAGTCCCTAAACCTGAGAAAAAAGGGCAAACGACATAGTTAACAGTTATAAAATGGAGTACAAAACAGGAAACGCAATAGTTAAAAATTGTCTACAATAAAGGAGGAAACGAAATAGTTAGACAGTAATTATTGCTTTCGCTACTATACAAAAATCACATATTTTATGCCCTGCCATTCCCGAGCCATAATAATAAACAGAATGTGTTGTAAACTTGGTTTCGATTCCACCCCACCTACAGCACGCCGCTTTCACGTGATAGTTCTTCCGTTTCAGCGGGTCGAGTATAGATAAATTATTATTCCATGCAAATGGAATGTAGCAGTTTACTCACAAGTGATATAATGTTAAAAGGGGTGAATTACTATGGTTACACGATGGTAAGACTTGAATAATATTTTGAAACGTCATTTTGACAATTTCATAATTTTTTTTGACGTTTTACAAGAAATTACATGTGCATAAAACGTCGTATCTTACACGTGACCGAAATGCTATTGTAAGTTCGTGCGATGTGTCTCACTCGCTGACAATGAAGCATTTCTGTCACTTATAATAATTATTATTATAATCTACTATTGTCCAACAGTTTTTTTTAGTTTTTATTTTCAAGTTGATTTTGAGTCCCTAGACCCGAGCACAAAACAGCAAACGAAATAGTTAAAGAGAGGCCCTAAATCCGGAAAAACAAGAAAACGAAATATGTATGTAGTTAAGACATTCCAGAAACCTGAAAAAAGAAAAGAAAAACGAAATATGTGATCAAAAAAGTCCCTAAACCCGCGAACAAAGGAAGAAACGAAATAGCTAAAGCCAGTCCCTAAACCCGAGAACAACGGAGGAAACGAAATAGGTGGAGAAAACAAAGTACATACTACCCCTTGCCCTAAACCCGAGAAAACAACATTAGTTAAAAACAGTCCCTAGACCAAACAGTTAAATAGTTCCTAGAGCCCAGAAAAACCGTTTCAGGTTTTCAAGATTTCAGGCTCCCAGGTTTTCTTAGGTTTTACGGTTCTCAGGTTTTCAGGTTTTCAGGTTCGCAGATTTTCAGGTTCTCGGGTTTTCAGGTTCTCAGGATTTGAGGTTATCAGTTTTTCAGGTTCCCAAAAGCTCACTGTAAAACGTTCAAAGACCGTCACTAAAGTTCTCTTTTGACGCTCCTTATTGTAGGACATTCAAAGAGTGTGTTGAAAGCTCTTCAACTGTTTTTTTTAATTCGCGAAATGTGACCAAAAAATCCCAACATATTCTGATTCTCGAAGCTCTCTTTTGATTCTCCTAACTGAAAAGAAACTAATAAAGTGAAAACTTAAAGACCTGACAACCTGAAATCCTGAGAACCTGAAAACCTTAGAGCCTGAAAATTTGAGAACCTGCAAAATGGGAGATTTGACTTTGAGCGCCCACGACGCCGTTAGACATCAAAAAAATATAAAAAACGATCGGTCAAAGACCTTATTAAGATATTTTAGTTACTTTTGGTATGAATTAAAGAAAAATTGAGTAATTATTAGTGCGGACAGCGTCGTTAGACAATTAGGAGTTTTAAAAACACAACGGTGAATTGAAGAAGCTCTATTTTGATTCTCGTGTCCGTGAAGAATTTAAAAAGTGTTTAAAAAAAAGCTTTTCAAGAAAGTCAACAATTCGTATAACACTGACAACCTGAAAATTTGATGCCTGAGAACCTGAAAACGTGAAAACCCGAAAGCATAGAACTTGAGAAACTGAAAACCTAACAACCTAGAAACCCGAGAACTTGAAATCCTGAAAATCTGAAAATATGAGAACTCGTAAACCTGAGAACCGGAAACCCTAAGAAGCTGAGAACCTGAATACCTGAAAGCGTGAAAACCTGAGAACTTGAAAAACGTGAAAACATGAAAACTTGAGAACCCAAAAATGGGAGATTTTACTTTGAGCACAGTAAGCGTCGTTAGACATCTAGAAAGTACAAAAAATAATCGGCTAAAGACCTTTTTAAGGTGTTTTAGTAACTTTTGATATGAAATGATGAGAAAGACAACAATGAGTGCGGACAGCGTCGATAGACTGCTGAATGCGTAGCAGTGAGTGAAGAATTCAAAATGAGTCATAGAAGCTTTTCAAGAAAGTAAAAACTCAGGTTACGCTACGCCCCACAATTTTATTTTACTTAAACTTAACTTGAAAATGTTTTTTACTTATTTTATTTTCAAGTTTTTAGTTTTTCTAAAGTGTACTGTGTTTCACTTGCCAAGCCCTTTTATTTGATACCCATATTGAAGGGATTAAAAAAAATGTAATCAGCAATTTTGTGGCGGCGGCCATATAGGATTTTGAAATTTTTCATAGTGTACTGTATTTTACTACTTAAGCCCTTTCATTTGATACCCATATTGAGGGGATTGAAAAAGCATAATTATGTAATCCGCCATTTTGATGCGGCGGCCATGTTGAATTTACAATGATACTGAATAATATACCTAATTGTATTGTCATTAAAACTAAACGCGTGCACCAAATTTCAGTTCAATCGGTCAACAGGAAGGGGGTAAAATTTCAAGCTAAATAAAACTGTTTAAAAACGACGAAAACGAAATAATTAAAGGCCCTAGGCCTAAGAACAAAAGAGCAAACAAAATAGTTATAAACAATCCCTAGACCCGAAAACAAAAGAGTAAAAGAAATAGTTAATGATGCTTCCTAAACCCCAGACCAACGGAGGAAACGAAATAGTTAAAACTACAAATCTGCAAACAACAAGTGAAATAAATATTTAAAGACAGTCCCTAAATCCCAAAACAACGAAGGAAAAAAGAAATAACTTAAAACAGTCCCTAAACCCCAGAAAAAAGGAAAAACGAAAAAGACAATAAACGGAATAGTTAAAAGGAAACGACATAATCTATAAACCCAAAATTCCAGAACACAAGAGCAAACGAAATAGTTAAATATAATGTAGTTCCTAAACCCCAGGACAACGGTGGAAACGAAATAATTAAAAGAAACCTGAGACTAACAAGGGAAACGAAATAGTTAAAACAGTCCCTAAACCCGCGAAAAAAGAAACAAACGAAATAGTTAGACATTCCACAAACCTGAAAAAAAAGGAAAACAACAATCCCTATACCCTAGAACAAAGGAAGAAACGAAATAGCTAAAAAGCAGAAAACAAAGGAAGAAACGAAATAGGTACCCCTTGCCCTAAACCCAAGTAAACAACATTAGTTAGAAACAGTCCCTAAACCCGAGAAAAAAGAGCAAACGAAATATGTACAAAAAGGGAAACGCAATAGTTAAAAATTGTCTACAATAAAGGAGGAAACGAAATAGTTAAAGATAGTGCCTAAACCCGGGAACAAAGGAGGAAACGAAATAGTTAGACAGTAAATGTTTTCGCAACTATGCAAAAATCATATATTTTATGCCCTACTACCCCCTATTCTCGAGCCATAATAATAAACACAATGCGTTGTAAACTTGGTTTCGGTTCTACCCCACCTACAACACGCCGCTTTCACGTGATATTTCTTCCTTTTCAGCGGCTCCACGCGAATGGAACGTATAATGTAGCAGTTTACTCACAAGTGATATAATTTTAAAAGGGGTGAATTACTCAATGGTAAGACATGAATAATTTTTTTAAAGGTCATTTTGACAATTTCATTATTTTTTTATTTTTAACGTTTTACAAGAAATTACACGCCGGGCATAAAACACGTGACCGAAATATAATATAATCTAATAATAAGTTTTTTAGGTGTTTTTACGTTGGTTTTGAGTGACTAAAATCCAATATCAATCACTAGTGACTAAAATTAAATTGACTATGTTTTAAATGTCAATGTCAAGCAATGTCGCTTCAAAAATATCTTTTCAAGATTCTTTGTTGTTGGCAATACAGAACTGTTGGACCAAACGTCGTATATCACATGTGACCGAAATGCTATTCAATTTTTTACAATGGCGTAGAAAAAATGTAAAATGTCAAACACTCAATGTTGAAGTAGACATAAGTGAAATAGTTGAAAAAGACACCCATTATAATTTGTGATGTTTTATACCGTTAATGTTATAAATTTTCCTTATCTGAATGTTCAGCAACTGTTCTAATTGATAACGTTACCGGGCAGAATAATAGTTTCTTTTAGTAACGCAATAACTCAAAATGGAGAATCGTATATCCAGTAGGCTTTGAACGTCAAAATCCGCATGGTTACTTTGTTTTTCGCAGGCAAGATGATATCATCGAAATAGATTCGAAGTAATAGAAAAATTAATATAAATTGCAAGCATTGCTGTTCTGTAAAAATATAAATTATTTCTTGCAATGTTGGTTGCATAATCCACACCAAAAGAAAAATAAGAACTTGGGGTCTTATTAAAATCTTGGATTATTAAGTTAAAACTCCCGCTTCATTGTCAATATAAAATTCAACAATTCTGTGCCATAAATAAATAATAAGTGCTACAAACGGTTAGTTAGGTTAACCAAAACAACGGAATTGTACCAACGTAAGGACGAAGTTTCCCTAGGAAGTCGCGCCAAGTCGAGGGGGACAAGTGATCCTGTTTGAGTTTTCTGTGCGGGTAAGAAACTTGATGATTTATGTTCGTTTAATTGTCCTAATCTCATTGTCAAACTCAGGCCTCTTGGTACCGATCGCCACGTTCATAGAGGGACCATCCTGGAGCGACAGATTGACAGACGGGAGTAGAACTGGATCCGCCAGATAAGCCTTTAATTTCCGAGTGTTATCCCTTTGTTTTGTCCATTGCATATGGATTTTGTTGATGCCCCACTAGGGGAACCTAGAGATAGTTTTAAGTGTGCATTGTAAGGGCTCTGTGGTTTCCTTTTATCTCGCAAGGTTGAGGTCACTCAAGCAAAGAGGGGTAGGAACTGCGTAACACCTTTCCCAACAGCTTTTCAATTATTCACCGAATCTCCGTTTCCAAGCACAAACAGTTAACCCTTACAGCCCGATAAACGGGGAATCAACGCCCTCGAACTCCCTCTTTTACGCAACCACATAAACTTTTCATTGCAAACCAGAAAAAATCAATTCCTGCAGCAGTGATCATGCAGGAAATGTATAGCGAGTGAAAAACGCCGTTACTGCAGATGGAAATTATGCACATGCGAATCGTCTTAAATGAATAATTAATTGGAGCTGGAAGTTGGTGTTTACGGTACCGACCCAAATTAACCACCGATACCAAGGTTGCGGCGGCTGAAAATAGAACGGATCGAAGGAATATTGTTCTTTATTTGAGGTATCGTGGATGGGAAAATAATAGGGGTTTCTTGCCTTGTGGGTGAAGACTTCGATCGATGAATGTGGAGGTGTCGTGTGCGACACGAAGTCGTTAAAACAGCACAGTTAATTTCTTCAAAATAATGGGATCGATCCAATTAGTTCTTATTGTTAATTTGTCATCGTTTTTTTGCTAGTGTGTCAACGACTCGACTTTATCATCCAGTAATTACCCGAAACGCTTATCGAGCACAGTAGGTAATGATTCCGAGGATCAGACCGATTAACTAATCGGCAATTTTATTATCAGCAATGATGCGCTTTGTTATCAGAAGAGCTCTCCAATCTGCTCCGGTGTTTACCAACAACTAGGAAGTAAACAAAGAGTACTTTCGGTGCTTCGCAAATCGCTTGTTTGCTTTCACATCGATGGAAGTATTTAAAAGTCGTCTTGAGTAACCGGTAGGATACAAAGACATATTATGCGAGGACCGTTGAAACGTTTTCCAGCTGGCAGCCAGGTGTTACGGCATAGTGGCGCGAATAATCGACTAAGATAGCGGAAGGAAGGGAGTAATCACTTGGGCCTTTTATAGGGAAGGTTCGGTCAGGCTTTCAACCGAATACAACCACTGCATAAAAAATACTTCTTCTGCATGATCGGATCGTAGGACAAAATCAGAAAATTTTGAAACTGAATTAGTGACGAAAATTTCGTAATTTAGGTATTTAAAATATCAGCGTTTCAAACTTTGCAAATGCACATTGCAAGATTGAAAATTTACAGGTTTCGGTTTTACAGTGTTGAAAAATTTGTAGAAAATGCGCCGCTTCAAATAAAAATTACAAAAAATTCCGAGACTCTTTATCTTACATTATGTGAGTTATTGAGTTATCAGAAATTGGAGCGCAAAGGAGTACTTAAAAAAAATAGTAAAAATGGTGGATGCGCCCGAGACTTGATAAAATTACCGAACTAGAAACGAACCAAAAAATATTGTACACTTCCCGCACATAAACAGCAGTGTTAACGAACGAAATGTTATTCATGTAACTTCCCTTGAACCTTAAATAACAATTTATAAGAGTGCATACAACTATGACTTGAAAAACATTTAATTACGGCTGCTGTTATGACTGTTAAGAAATAGGGTGAAATTGCCTATAATGGTGTCGGATGGGATGCTTTGTTGGAACATCTTGCTGTTGGTAATACATAATAGGTTCTTAATAATTTTCCAGACATTCTGCTACACTTTGAATCCACACGTATAGGTGGAATTAGTTCTTGATTTGAATTATTGTAATTAACATTGTCAGTAGACGTTTAAATGTCCATCATCTGTGAATTCATGCGTCGATGATCATATTAATCAACTCGTTCAGAACCAGTTGTGCTATATTACATATAAGGAATATAAATCGACGACTCTTATTTTGGATTTATTTCTTGCTTTCAAAGTGGAACATATTTTATGCAACGAGATTATATTTTATTTTTCTCCCTTTGTGAAAGTTGGAAAAGTAACGAGAAAAAACAGAGGCTCGACACAAGCGGAAGCCATTACGTTAATAGAAACAAACATTATTTACTTAAAATTTATCTTACAATATTCTGCACACACACATCCATTAGATAAACCCATGTTTGCGCAAACACACAATTTCTGTCAGGATTACCGACCTAGAAAACCGTAAAAACCATTCCCCCGACCTTGACTTTTTCATAAAACAAAGCCCCCATACGTGACCGCGTTTAATGAGTCCGGGTGCTTGTCACGACTCGATTTGTCTATGAAATTTCAGTCGTCTCGCCGATATCTGTGCAGGAATCCTCTGTGCGTCATCTCGAGACAGCTTTCCATACCAGAAATGGGGTCAAAGTCTTTAATTAAACGTAGTTGGCAATCACATCGGAATATGAAAACAGCATTAACTCCGGCGAGCTTTCTTTGGACGTGCTCCCGGCAAAGCTCTAGAGGCGGACGGGAGCGAAAGCCAAAGCTCTAACACGGGTATCGATTGGGCTTTGCTTGTTTAACTATTGGGTAGGGGAGGGTGGTGTACTGTGGGACCAGATGTAGGTTCGAAGAGCGACCTCCGATTCGAGAGCGCTACTTTTGGTCTGTAATTTCCCCCAAAACACCGAAAAGAAATTTATTAAGCCAACAATGTCGGCATCATCAGGGCGATGAGTAAATAATGGTGACAGCAACAAATGGAACAGAAAGAGAGAAACACCTAAACCCAAAAGCACCAGAAAAAGAAAGACAATTTAGAAACACGACAGCAACAAAGGGAACAGAAAGAGAAAGATAGTCTTTAAACCTGAGAAGAGAAAGTGAAACAGAAGCAGAAAGAGAGTCCCTAAACTAAACAGCATCAAATGTAACACAAAAAGAAAGACAGTCCTTAAGACCGACAGCGACAGAGGAAACAGAAGAAGGAAGAAGACAATGCCAAAACACGACAACAATAAAGGAATCAGCAAGAGATAGACACTGCTTAAATCCAAGAGCAGCAACCAAAACAGAAGGGAAAGGATAGTCCTTGAACCAGGGAAGAGAAAGTGAAACAGAAAGAGAAATACAATCAAATGTTGCATCAAATGCAACAGAAGAAGAAAGGAAATGCCGGAAGACGATACCAACAAAGGCAACAGAACCCAGGCAACACATCCTAATCTAATAGACGTCGAAACACTGTCTACACCGTCTATAAGCCGTCTTTGTCTAAAATTGAACTAAATATAGACGTCTATGGTAGATGATTTTTAGACCCTCTACAATATAAATGTCGAATATACGTCTATTATAGATTTACAGTTGAACTTTAGTCATTTTTATACATATATTATATGTATAAACTTCTACATATATTATATGTAGAAAAAAGATATCTATATATCCACGCGAAGCACATAAAACCACTCATTCTCTGAATAATATATAGAAGTACTATTTTATCCGCAAACGTTTTCAGATAAATAAATTGGACAACAATAATTTATAGTATTTAAGCTAAATCGTAATACATAATATAAATGTTTTCGTGGTTAGGATGTCAACAAAAATAAAAATAAGTTGAAAAAACTGTACAAGTCATCTTTTGTGTAGGTGTAGATATTTTTTTAAATATGTAATTCCAAAAAGAAACCGACGATCATGTTATCAATGCACGCCGCCCGAAGTTCTTAAAGAGCAAAAGCATAGAAATTTATGTTACCATCCATCATCATTAATACATATATAATATGATTTCACTGAAAAGTTTAATTTTTGTATTTAATGTGATAATGCATATAAAGTAGGCAAAAGTTGCTATTTTATCCGCAATAAGATAAAGTGACACTTTTACCTTGTCAATGAAGACACGTAAGTAAAGTTGTCACGGATAAATATTATTGCAATGACTAAAATATGCTTAAATTTCACGAATCCAATTGCAAAGAAATTTAACGGTTTATGGATGTATTTTTCAAGCGTAAGGGTAAGTGACCTCGTTGTAGGTACATTTCTTTGTCGGACCCTAGACAAACTACCCAATACCGTGCGGAACTAAGATCACGTGATTTTTTCACCCGCCACATGTTCGACACCAGACTCGACCACGACACCCTCTCGACACTTCGAATCTTCAACAGTAATATGAGTGAAATGGCGTTTAGGGAGAAAATAGTAAATTAATTCCTTAGAAAAGATTAGTTTAGTTAGTACAGGGAGATCACGGTACAGGGCCAACTTATGAGAAATCATTAGCATACAGCCATTTGGTAAGGTTTGATAAGATAACTTCCACATTAATTTTACCAATTATTTATGATTTTAGAAAAGCCGTCTAAGTTCAATTGGTGGGTGGACTATTGTTCGTCAAGCCGTGATGAATATACTAAAAAATGTGATTACGAACAAATTTGCGACGAAGTTTAATTGGGCCGGCCATAACGGCAAAAGACCATTCAAGGATACAAACTTAACGCAACTGATAAATCGTGAGGTTAAATACATTAATTCAATAGGGTACTTAATTAACTAATTTCAGAATCTGTATTTTTCGTCAACGGGGAACAAACCCTCGGACCTAAATGACGTAGTGATCACCAAGGCCATTCAAGACACAATGGCTGAAGTTATCAACTCAGCGGCATTATGGTGCCAATAAGGGTGGCTGTTAAATGAATTGTATTTGGTATTCAATATACATATTATGTTTAATTCATTTTATTTTTGCATTATTTCATTTCCTGTAATGATTAGACTAAAAATAGATCATATTTCTACGTCTATAATACGAAATTTTATATTCGCTTTAGATGAAAATTGTACGTCTATATTTCGTCTAATTTGTACGAAATATTTACGTCTATCACTGTACGTCTATATTTAATCGAAGTTGGATGTAATATTTACGTCTATCTGGCGGACATTTGGACGTCGATAAACAGTCTATATAGACCATCCTTAGACGTCTAGTCTAGTCGAAATTTTAACATCTATTAGACTAGATGTGTTGCTTGGGAAAGAGATAGACGCTGCCTAAACCTAAGAGCAGCAACTGACACAGAATTAGAAAGACAGAAAGAGAAATACAGCCTCTAAACTAAACAGTATCAAATGCAACAAAAGAAGAAAGACAGTCCCCAAACCCGAGAAGAGAAAGTGAAACAGAAAGAGAGTCCCTAAACTAAACAGCATCAAATGTAACAGAAGAAGAAAGACAGTCCCTAAGATCGACAGCGGCAGACGATGTAGAAGAAGAAAGACAGTGCCGAAACACGACAACAACAAAGGAAGCAGCAACTGAAACAGAAGAAGAAAGACAGTCCCTAAGACCTACAGTGCCTGACGAAATAGAAGAAGAAAGGAAATGCCGAAAGACACCAACAAAGAGAACAGAAAGAGATACACACCGCCTAAACCTAAGAGCAGCAACTGAAGGACAAGAATAGTCCCTCAACCCGAAAAGAGAAAGTGAAACAGAAATAAAAAGAGAGTCCCTAAACTAAACAACATCAAATGCAACAGAAGAAGAAAGACAGTCCCTAAACCCGAGAAGAGAAAGTGAAACAGGACCAGAAATACAATCAAATGCTGCATCAAATGCAACAGAAGAAGAAAGACAGTCACTAAGACCTACAGTGCCTGACGAAACAGAAGAAGAAACGAAATGCCGAAAAACGACACCAACAAAGGGAACAGAAAGAGAAAGATAGTCCTTAAACCCGAGAAGAGAAAGGAAGACAGAAAGAGAAATACAGTCTCTCAACTAAACAGCATCAAATGCAACAGAAGAAGAAAGACAGTCCTTAAACCGAGAAAGTGAAACAGAAAGAGAAATACAATCAAATACTGCATCAAATGCAACAGAAGAAGACAGACAGTGTCTGACGAAACAGAAGGTGAAAGAAAATGCCAAAACACGGCAACAGTAAAAGAATCAGCAAGAGATAGACACTGCCTAAACCCAAGAGCAACAACTGAAACAGAAGGAGAAAGATAATCCTTAAACCCGAGAAGAGAAAGTGAAACAGAAAGAGAAATACAGTTTCTAAACCAAACAGCAACAAATTTTAATGTAACAGAAGAAGAACTCACTAAGACCAACAGGGACTGACGAAACAGAAAAAGAAAGGAAATGCCGAAAGACGACACCAACAATGGGAACAGAAAGAGATAGACACGGCCTAAACCTAAGAGCAGCAACTGAAACAGAAGGAGAAGCATAGTTTCTCAACCCGAGAAGAGAAAGTGAAACAGAAAGAAAAAGAGAGTCCCTAAAGTAAATAACATCAAATGCAACAGAAGAAGAAAGACAGTCCCTAAGACCGACAATAACTGACGAACAGAAGGAGAAAGGAAATGCCGAAACACGACATCAATAAAGGGAACAGAAAGAGATAGATACACTGTGTAAACCCAAGAGTAACAACTAGAACAGAAGGAGAAGGACAATCCCTCAACCCGAGAAGAGAAAGTGAAACAGAAATTGAAAGAGAGTTCCTAAAGTAAACAACACCAAATGTAACAGAAAAGGAAAGACAGTCCCTAAGACCGACAGTGACTGACGAAACAGAAGGAGAAAGGAAATGCCAAAAGACGACATCAACAAATGAAACAGCAAGAGATAGACACTGCTTAAATCCAAGAGCAGCAACTGAAACAGAAGAAGAAGGATAGTCCTTAAACCCGAGAAGAGAAAGTGAAACAGAAAGAGAATGACAATCCGTAAACCCGAGAAGAGAAAGTGAAATAGAAAGGGAAATACAGTTTCTAAACTAAACAGCAACAAATGTAACAGAAGAGGAAAGACAGGGACTGACAAAACAGAAGAAGAAAGGAAATGCCGAAAGACGACACCAACAAAGGGAACAGAAAGAGATAGACACGGCCTAAACCTAAGAGCAGCAACTGAAACAGAAGGAGAAGCATAGTTTCTCAACCCGAGAAGAGAAAGTGAAACAGAAAGAAAAAGAGAGTCCCTAAAGTAAACAACATCAAATGCAACAGAAGAAGAAAGACAGTCCCTAAGACCGACAATAACTGACGAAACAGAAGGAGAAAGGAAATGCCGAAACACGACATCGTTAAAGGGAACAGAAAGAGATAGATACACTGTGTAAACCCAAGAGTAACAACTAGAACAGAAGGAGAAGGACAATCCCTCAACCCGAGAAGAGAAAGTGAAACAGAAATTGAAAGAGAGTTCCTAAAGTAAACAACACCAAATGTAACAGAAAAAGAAAGACAGTCCCTAAGACCGACAATAACTGACGAACAGAAGGAGAAAGGAAATGCCGAAACACGACATCGTTAAAGGGAACAGAAAGAGATAGATACACTGTGTAAACCCAAGAGTAACAACTACAACAGAAGGAGAAGGACAAGCCCTCAACCCGAGAAGAGAAAGTGAAACAGAAAATGAAAGAGAGTTCCTAAAGTAAACAACACCAAATGTAACAGAAGAAGAAAGACAGTCCCTAAGACCGACAGTGACCGACGAAACAGAAGGAGAAAGGAAATGCCAAAAGACGACATCAACAAATGAAACAGCAAGAGATAGACACTGCTTAAATCCAAGAGCAGCAACTGAAACAGAAGAAGAAGGATAGTCCTTAAACCCGAGAAGAGAAAGTGAAACAGAAAGAGAATGACAATCCGTAAACCCGAGAAGAGAAAGTGAAATAGAAAGGGAAATACAGTTTCTAAACTAAACAGCAACAAATGTAACAGAAGAGGAAAGACAGTCACTAAGACCAACAGGGACTGACAAAACAGAAGAAGAAAGGAAATGCCGAAAGACGACACCAACAAAGGGAACAGAAAGAGATAGACACGGCCTAAACCTAAGAGCAGCAACTGAAACAGAAGGAGAAGCATAGTTTCTCAACCCGAGAAGAGAAAGTGAAACAGAAAGAAAAAGAGCGTCTCTAAAGTAAACAACATCAAATGCAACAGAAGAAGAAAGACAGTCCCTAAGACCGACAATAACTGACGAAACAGAAGGAGAAAGGAAATGCCGAAACACGACATCGTTAAAGGGAACAGAAAGAGATAGATACACTGTGTAAACCCAAGAGTAACAACTAAAACGGAAGGAGAAGGACAAGCCCTCAACCCGAGAAGAGAAAGTGAAACAGAAATTGAAAGAGAGTTCCTAAAGTAAACAACACCAAATGTAACAGAAAAAGAAAGACAGTCCCTAAGACCGACAGTGACTGACGAAACAGAAGGAGAAAGGAAATGCCAAAAGACGACATCAAAAAATGAAACAGCAAGAGATAGACACTGCTTAAATCCAAGAGCAGCAACTGAAACAGAAGAAGAAGGATAGTCCTTAAACCCGAGAAGAGAAAGTGAAACAGAAAGAGAATGACAATCCGTAAACCCGAGAAGATAAAGTGAAATAGAAAGGGAAATACAGTTTCTAAACTAAACAGCAACAAATGTAACAGAAGAGGAAAGACAGTCAGTAAGACCAACAGGGACTGACAAAACAGAAGAAGAAAGGAAATGCCGAAAGACGACACCAACAAAGGGAACAGAAAGAGATAGACACGGCCTAAACCTAAGAGCAGCAACTGAAACAGAAGGAGAAGCATAGTTTCTCAACCCGAGAAGAGAAAGTGAAACAGAAAGAAAAAGAGCGTCTCTAAAGTAAACAACATCAAATGCAACAGAAGAAGAAAGACAGTCCCTAAGACCGACAATAACTGACGAAACAGAAGGAGAAAGGAAATGCCAAAAGACGACATCAACAAATGAAACAGCAAGAGATAGACACTGCTTAAATCCAAGAGCAGCAACTGAAACAGAAGAAGAAGGATAGTCCTTAAACCCGAGAAGAGAAAGTGAAACAGAAAGAGAATGACGATCCGTAAACCCGAGAAGAGAAAGTGAAATAGAAAGGGAAATACAGTTTCTAAACTAAACAGCAACAAATGTAACAGAAGAGGAAAGACAGTCACTAAGACCAACAGGGACTGACAAAACAGAAGAAGAAAGGAAATGCCGAAAGACGACACCAACAAAGGGAACAGAAAGAGATAGACACGGCCTAAACCTAAGAGCAGCAACTGAAACAGAAGGAGAAGCATAGTTTCTCAACCCGAGAAGAGAAAGTGAAACAGAAAGAAAAAGAGCGTCTCTAAAGTAAACAACATCAAATGCAACAGAAGAAGAAAGACAGTCCCTAAGACCGACAATAACTGACGAACAGAAGGAGAAAGGAAATGCCGAAACACGACATCAATAAAGGGAACAGAAAGAGATAGATACACTGTGTAAACCCAAGAGTAACAACTAGAGCAGAAGGAGAAGGACAATCCCTCAACCCGAGAAGAGAAAGTGAAACAGAAATTGAAAGAGAGTTCCTAAAGTAAACAACACCAAATGTAACAGAAAAAGAAAGACAGTCCCTGAGACCGACAGTGACTGACGAAACAGAAGGAGAAAGGAAATGCCAAAAGACGACATCAACAAATGAAACAACAAGAGATAGACACTGCTTAAATCCAAGAGCAGCAACTGAAACAGAAGAAGAAGGATAGTCCTTAAACCCGAGAAGAGAAAGTGAAACAGAAAGAGAATGACAATCCGTAAACCCGAGAAGAGAAAGTGAAATAGAAAGGGAAATACAGTTTCTAAACTAAACAGCAACAAATGTAACAGAAGAGGAAAGACAGTCACTAAGACCAACAGGGACTGACAAAACAGAAGAAGAAAGGAAATGCCGAAAGACGACACCAACAAAGGGAACAGAAAGAGATAGACACGGCATAAACCTAAGAGCAGCAACTGAAACAGAAGGAGAAGCATAGTTTCTCAACCCGAGAAGAGAAAGTGAAACAGAAAGAAAAAGAGCGTCCCTAAAGTAAACAACATCAAATGCAACAGAAGAAGAAAGACAGTCCCTAAGACCGACAATAACTGACGAAACAGAAGGAGAAAGGAAATGCCGAAACACGACATCATTAAAGGGAACAGAAAGAGATAGATACACTGTGTAAACCCAAGAGTAACAACTAAAACGGAAGGAGAAGGACAAGCCCTCAACCCGAGAAGAAAAAGTGAAACAGAAAATGAAAGAGAGTTCCTAAAGTAAACAACACCAAATGTAACAGAAAAGGAAAGACAGTCCCTAAGACCGACAGTGACTGACCAAACAGAAGGAGAAAGGAAATGCCAAAAGACGACATCAAAAAATGAAACAGCAAGAGATAGACACTGCTTAAATCCAAGAGCAGCAACTGAAACAGAAGAAGAAGGATAGTCCTTAAACCCGAGAAGAGAAAGTGAAACAGAAAGAGAATGACAATCCGTAAACCCGAGAAGATAAAGTGAAATAGAAAGGGAAATACAGTTTCTAAACTAAACAGTACCTATCAAATGTAACAGAAAAAGAAAGACAGTCCCTAAGACCGACAGTGACTGACGAAACAGAAGGAGAAAGGAAATGCCAAAAGACGACATCAACAAATGAAACAACAAGAGATAGACACTGCTTAAATCCAAGAGCAGCAACTGAAACAGAAGAAGAAGGATAGTCCTTAAACCCGAGAAGAGAAAGTGAAACAGAAAGAGAATGACAATCCGTAAACCCGAGAAGAGAAAGTGAAATAGAAAGGGAAATACAGTTTCTAAACTAAACAGCATTAAATGTAACAGAAAAGGAAAGACAGTCCCTAAGACGAACAGTGACTGACGAAACAGAAGGAGAAAGGAAATGCCAAAACACAAATGAAACAACAAGGGAAAGACACTGCTTGAATCCAAGAGCAGCAACTGAAACAGAAGAAGAAGGATAGTCCTTAAACCCGAGAAGAGAAAGTGAAACAGAAAGAGAGTCCCTACACTAAACAACATCAAATGCAACAGAAGAAGAAAGACAGTCCCTAAACCCGAGAAGAGGAAGGAAAACAACGAGAAATACAATCAAATACTGCATCAAATGCAACAGAAGAAGAAAGACAGTCCCTAAACTCGAGAATAGAAAGTAAAGCAGAAAGAGAAAGACTACTAATACCACTAATACCCACAGTGACAATGGAGACAGAAGAATAAAGACAATGCCGAAACACTACAACAACAAAGGGAACAGAAAGAGATAGGTACTGCCTAAACCCAAAAGCAGCAACTGAAACAGCAACTGAACATACTGAACATCCAATAAGGGACAGAAACAGTCCCAGGTGGCTTTTGAATCTATTTGGATTTTAAAATCTCTCGGCGCCTCCACCATTTTTGATGATATTATGAAATAGGCGAAAGACACTCTTTAGAAGTGTCTATGGAGTTGAATCTCATTAAAAACATTTCGAAAATAGAAGTCACAAAAGAAGAAATCAATATAAATATAAAACGTTTAAAAAATACTTCCGAAGGGTTTCCCATAGTGACGTAGAACTGGCTCTTCATATTTCGACTGACTAAACTAACTGCTACACCAGGCAGATAAAAGTACAATCATATCATTTGTAAAAAGATAATCGGTAGAGACTCTTGCATCTTTCTGTTCCCACCCGATCTCCCGTTCCACAACGTCGCGATGACTCCAACCACAGCAATCCCGGCTCTCCGGCACCTCCCGGTAAAAACTGGTGGTACAGCACATGTCAACATTCCCACTCCTTCCTGGTACGCGAAGTTCACCTTGGAAGGTCACTCAATTACCAGCGACGCCCATTGTGAAACCGCGCACGAGATTCCAAACAATCCCATCTGAATGGACCAATTTAAAATTGTAATTTGGTGCGACTAGATTGATATAATAATCGCTGCTACCGCTGCTGTTAAGCGCGAAATTAAATAATCCGTAATGAAGACGAGGCCTAATAACAGGGATCGGACGATGTGCTCAAATATGGACATGCGAAGATTATCTCTGCTGTTAAGCTGGTATTGAGCTAGCCGTATCACTGACAGCCTTAAGCAGTGCACATACCGAACGGGTCAGGTTCTGGCATACGCGGAGATGCCACACAGATAGAGAAGTCTTCGCTGGGAGGACCGGATATTGGTGAAATCTTCTAGGTGTCGCTCTACAGCTTTTGATGTGAATTCGAATCCACTAGTGTCTCCAAAATTGATCCAAAATAGCTATTATAAAATACATTTTTGCGGACGAATCGTTACTGTTTCTGGACGAGGCGAAGCCGAGTCTGGAATATCAGATGAGTCCGCAAAAACTTTTTAGGTACGTGTAACAAACTGACGTCTAATTTTTTGACTTTTCTCTAGTATACCGGTGCGCTCATGCCCATCCAAGCTACTATGTTAAAAAATTTATCATGGTAAAGAACCCATTTCTGGTTGCGGAAACTTAAAAAAAAAAAAATGGCACCCTCAGAAAACGGCCATTTTTCATGGATCGGTAAATTGCTATTTAATCTTTTTAGCCAAAAATGATCCGCCAAAGGTTGCTATGGCAACTTTTAGGGACTAGGCCGTAAATGTACCAGTTTACAAAGTCGCTATTATATAGAGCTTGCACGGTTCGAAAAAAACTTAAAAACACTCCAATTTCTGCCTTTCTTTAGCAAAGCACACATCGCAAAATCCAGTAAATTCGCTTTGTTACTATGTGCATTTGCTTCGTCTTATCTACCGCCGCATAAAAATGTCACATTTGTGTAATCACATTTTCAATGTCAGTACATATTTTCCAAGCGCGTCATTGCTTCACAGGTAGTAAATTATTTTAAAAATAACTGCTTCTACGTTGCCGTCCTTCGTTAATAATATTAACTTTTGTGGAGATTCTTTTATACCCAATTTCTGAGCAGTGTGCATACGACGGACCGGTTTCGGCCCGATCACCATATTCATAACTTTTGTCTCTGGTTAATTTCCGCGACTGTACAAACCAAAACAACAATGACATTCCGAAGCTATTAAAATTTAGCAAATTGACCTCAGGCCGGCTCTGTTTACACACATGTAAGCGGTCGTCTGCTGATCTGCCGCGGTTAGGTAACGGAAAACAATGCGGTCGACTTGTAATACTCGATCGCAGTTTTGTCCGCGGGTCATTCACAAGAAATCCGTTGGAATTCTACCACTCGACATTCTCGGCATCGAATTATACACCATTTAGTCATTTTTCCAAAACGAGAGGAGAAAAATCGCAGCGTTGTTCGAGCGGAAACGCTGCGGTCGCGTTTCTGGATAGCTGACCCAAATGTTAGCGCACCTAATGAAACGCGAATATATGATGGTTGCGGATCGGCCGGCATAAATTATTGATAAACAGTTAAAGTTAAGTGAAAACCAGTTTCATAAATAAATATTCATTGGGTGGTGCTCACAAACCACAATCTGCGCGTCGATGCTTATCTTCAGCGCGATGGACAAAAAGTTGGTAGTTGACAACTGCTAGGGTAATTTACGATCATTACTGTTGCAACATCCTTTAATTATTCTGCTTATTCTGCATGGGAACGTCAGCAATTATTCCGACAACCGAAAACATTACATATTACAAATTTTTACAAAAGATTTTATGAGGGTGTCTTTAGAACGTCAAAACAAAGTGCCTTGCTACTTTTCGGCTTTCCCACTTTCATTTCGACATTTAATCCTATAAAAAAAAATTGTCTAATAATTGGGATTTCCAAATTTCACTTTCAATGGTTATTGTCGCAAATTGGGCAAGCCTTTTTGGAGAACCATAGAGTTCCAGAGGATGCATGTCCCCAATTTCATACAGTTTTTACTGGTAACAATATATTCCTCGCACATCTGAGCAAACAAGACACCAACACCCGCGCAACCTTCCACTTTCCCATTTTACGACGACCACACATGTCCATTTCGGGAGTATCGACTCGATTTACGAGCAAACCCATTAATTACTACGAGTTAGAAACATTAGCATTAATCCGCACGTGAAACACAAAAGTGCTCGAGTCAAAAACGAAAAGACGGAAACACATAATTACACCGTCAATGTCAGATCTTCGTTTAATTGTCGCACATGACGGTCATTAAAAGTAAAAGCATCATCCTTCCCATTGCGCCACTTAACAACGGCGTCTCGCATCCTTGCTTCAGAAAAACATTAATGCGTAATTTCCACTCCGGTAGGAATTGCCCCGATGCGGAAGAAATTTTTTTACCGGAAAAAAAAGGTAAATTCTGTTAAATTACAAAGCGACTGCTCTGCCGTACAAATACAAATAAATCTGAGATAAAAAGAAGGAGTGGCTGGAGTGAGACACACTTGAGCCATGAATCATTCCATGCTTAATCAACATTGGTGAAAAATGGAAAAAAAAGTAAACAACCGAATTGCGTCCGACACACACAGTGATTAATAAAAGGCAATTAGTGACATGATGGCACTTACAAAACGGAGCCCCGGAGGTTGGAAGTAGGATGTCGGCTTAACTGTCGAGGTCAACAGAAATCAATTGAAATTCGCTGATTTTATGAATTTTAAATGAAATAATTGTGACGGTCGGAACGTTCACTGGCACTCACTGCTCTCACATCTGCTCGGCGCTCCGCTGGCTACTGGTGGTATTTTTGGTGGAGTTGAAGAGGACTCTGACGTCGGAGCTTTCGCTGCGCAAAGCTCGACGTGTAGGCAACCAACAATGTACGCCGAAATTTGAAGCTTTTGAGTATGCCCTAAGAAGAGCTCAAACGCACTAATTGATAAATTGGTTCAACTGGTTAAATGAATCACATTAGTGAAAATTGCTTAAGAAACTAAAATGAGAACAAATTGTCAATCGGAGTAGGTAATCTTAATTGCCAAAACCAATAAACATTTAAACCCATGATTTACGGTATCTGAGATTTCTTCGCCACTGCTTTGTCTTCTAAAAACCACAAACCTTTTTGATGTGTAACATCTATAGCTGCGATATGGGAGAAAACCGAATCGAATGTCGTCACGTAAAACGGCGTAAGGCCCCCTCGCCGCCCGCGCTCTAATTTTCCATTTGTGTGCGAGGAGCTCGTGTCTAAGTAATTTTCGAAACTTTTACTTATCCGATTTCAAAAATTCGTTCACCAGTATTTAGAATGGACCTCCAGGGTGGACATAGGCTGTATATTATCCCGTTAAAAAATTACTTCTGCAAAGTAAGTCGACGAAAAGACGTTTGAGCGACGAACGCTGCCTTATAATAACCTTGTATTCATAAAAAAATTCTATTAATACGATCCTCACGAACATAATATTTCATCACTTTTTCTGTGTAGTATAACTTCCAGTCCAGACAAAAAAACCAGTTAACTCATAAATCTTAATGTCTACAATCAAACTTAAAAAAATATATAAATGTTTTTTTTTTTAATATTTTGATTCCACATTGAATTCTGGCTTAATAACTTTTGTTAATTATTTTTGAATTTCAAATTTGATTCTCATTCTCGATATTTTAAAAACGGGAAGAATGTCGACGAATCAAAGTGGAGTAAATTTAAATTAAAATTTAAATATATTAAATTTAATATATTACAATAGGAACATGTTTTGGAACCACCCCCATTTTTGATATTTTAAAATTATAGCAAATCACTCATAGATCTATATGTTAAGTTAAATTCACAAATTAATAATTAATTTCATTAATACCGTCTAATTAACTTCAACAGCTACTATCACAGAAATCACAGATCATACATTAAATCAGCTTAGTCATGACCCTGGTGATGCCAAGATTGATTATAAACCCGCACGAAGAAAAAGAAACTGAAGCATAAAAAATAAAAAAAGTTTTTTATATAAGCTTTCCAATGATGTGTCGGACATACCTTCCCATTTGAAAAAAAAACCTTAAGGGTGGTTACAACCCCTCAGTAAAAACAAAAGAAAGCTGATCAAGCTAAAAAGTGTCAATTTAAAAACAAAAATCGTGTTTCAGGAATTTTTCTCTAAATTAATTGCTGTGTAGATACTGAATTTATTCCAGTTAAACTTTCCACCCTGTATTTAATTGTCTTGTATTTATATTCTGTATGTATTATTATAACAAGAATAATAAGAAATAAGTGAATTATTTTATTAGGAGCAAAAGTGAGGCTTTTCGTGGCAAGTCTGTGGGTTTGACAAATACAGGCGAGTCACGAAAAGCCACTTTTCTCCGAATAAAACTGACAATTTCTTAAGTTAGTAAAGACAAAGGAGGAGCATGCAGTGGTGGGAAATATTTAGGAGACCCGCTACAGGGGAAACAGATAGCGGAGGGAAATAGTTAAGAGACTCTCGAAAGGGGAACATGCAGCGGAAAGAAATAGTTAAGAGACTAGCTAACGGATTAAGAGGCAGTGGTGGGAAATATTTGAAAGACTCACTAAAAGGGAAACAACACCGGAGAGAAATATTTCGGGGGCGGTAGGCAGTGGAAGGAAATAGACAGCGGAGAGAAATATTTTAGAGATTAGGCAACGGCGGAGGGAAATAATTTGGTGACTCGCTGAAGGGGGAGCAGACAGTGGAGTGAAATATTTAAGCCAGCGGAGGCAAATAGTTAAGAGACCCTCTAAAGAGGAACCTGCAGCTGAGAGAAATAGTTAAGAGACTGGCTAAAGGGCAGCAGGCAGCGGGGGGAATAATTAGCAGACTCGCTAAAGGGGAAACAGGTAGCCGATGGAGATAGTTAAGAGACTCGCTAAAGGGGGAATAGACAGTGAAGGGAGATATGTAAGAGACTACTGAAAGAGGAACAGGCAGCGTAGGAAAATAGTTAAGTGACTCTCGAAAGGGGAACATGAAGTAGAGAGAAATAGTTAAGAGACTCGGTGAAGGAGGAGCAGCCAGTGCTGGGAAATATTTGAGAGATTCGCTAAAGGGAACAGGGAGTAGAGGGAGATATGGAAGAGACTCGGCAAGGGGGCAGTAGGCAGTAGAAGGAAATAGACAGCGGAGAGAAATATTTTAGAGATTAGGCAACGGCGGAGGGAAATAATTTGGTGACTCGCTGAAGGGGGAGCAGACAGTGGAGTGAAATATTTAAGCCAGCGGAGGCAAATAGTTAAGAGACCCTCTAAAGAGGAACCTGCAGCGGAGAGAAATAGTTAAGAGACTGGCTAAAGGGCAGCAGGCAGCGGGGGGAATAATTAGCAGACTCGCTAAAGGGGAAACAGGTAGCCGATGGAGATAGTTAAGAGACTCGCTAAAGGGGGAATAGACAGTGAAGGGAAATATTTAAAAGACTACTGAAAGAGGAACAGGCAGCGTAGGCAAATAGTTAAGTGACTCTCGAAAGGGGAACATGAAGTAGAGAGAAATAGTTAAGGGACTCGGTGAAGGAGGAGCAGCCAGTGCTAAGAGATTCGCTAAAGGGAACAGGCAGTAGAGGGAGTTATGGAAGAGACTCAGCAAGGGGGCGGTAGGCAGTGGAAGGAAATAGACAGCTTAGAGAAATATTTTAGAGATTAGGCAACGGCGGAGGGAAATAATTTGGTGACTCGCTGAAGGGGGAGCAGACAGTGGAGTGAAATATTTAAGCCAGCGGAGGCAAATAGTTAAGAGACCCTCTAAAGAGGAACCTGCAGCGGAGAGAAATAGTTAAGAGACTGGCTAAAGGGCAGCAGGCAGCGGGGGGAATAATTAGCAGACTCGCTAAAGGGGAAACAGGTAGCCGATGGAGATAGTTAAGAGACTCGCTAAAGGGGGAATAGACAGTGAAGGGAAATGTTTAAGAGACTACAAAAAGAAGAACAGGCAGCGTAGGAAAATAGCTAAGTTACTCTCGAAAGGGGAACATGAAGTAGAGAGAAATAGTTAAGAGACTCGGTAAAGGAGCAGCAGCCAGTGGTGGGAAATATTTACGAGATTCGCTAAAAAGAACAGGCAGTAGAGGCAGATATGGAAGAGACTCGGCAAGGGGGCGGTAGGCAGTGGAAGGAAATAGACAGCGGAGAGAAATATTTTAGAGATTAGGCAACGGCGGAGGGAAATAATTTGGTGACTCGCTGAAGGGGGAGCAGACAGTGGAGTAAAATATTTAAGCCAGCGGAGGCAAATAGTTAAGAGACTCTCGAAAAGGGAACATGCAGCGGAGAGAAATAGTTAAGAGACTGGCTAAAGGGCAGCAGACAGCGGGGGGAATAGTTAGCAGACTCGCTAAAGGGGAAACAGGTAGACGATGGAGATAGTTAAGAGACTCGCTAAAGGGGGAATAGACAGTGAAGGGAAATATTTAAGAGACTACTGAAAGAGGAACAGGCAGCTCAGGAAAATAGTTAAGTGACTCTCGAAAGGGGAACATGAAGTAGAGAGAAATAGTTAAGAGACTCGGTGAAGGAGGAGCAGCCAGTGCTAAGAGATTCGCTAAAGGGAACAGGCAGTAGAGGGATATATGGAAGAGACTCGGCAAGGGGGCGGTAGGCAGTGGAAGGAAATAGACAGCGGAGAGAAATATTTTAGAGATTAGGCAACGGCGGAGGGAAATAATTTGGTGACTTGCTGAAGGGGGAGCAGACAGTGGAGTAAAATATTTAAGCCAGCGGAGGCAAATAGTTAAGAGACTCTCGAAAAGGGAACATGCAGCGGAGAGAAATAGTTAAGAGACTGGCTAAAGGGCAGCAGACAGCGGGGGGAATAGTTAGCAGACTCGCTAAAGGGGAA
The DNA here is from genome assembly GCA_963583935.1 of Diaperis boleti. Classification (NCBI taxonomy): domain Eukaryota; kingdom Metazoa; phylum Arthropoda; class Insecta; order Coleoptera; family Tenebrionidae; genus Diaperis; species Diaperis boleti. The sequence goes on along the minus strand of OY757247.1, from coordinate 51,151,230 downwards.
ACAGGTAGACGATGGAGATAGTTAAGAGACTCGCTAAAGGGGGAATAGACAGTGAAGGGAAATATTTAAGAGACTACTGAAAGAGGAACAGGCAGCTCAGGAAAATAGTTAAGTGACTCTCGAAAGGGGAACATGAAGTAGAGAGAAATAGTTAAGAGACTCGGTGAAGGAGGAGCAGCCAGTGCTAAGAGATTCGCTAAAGGGAACAGGCAGTAGAGGGATATATGGAAGAGACTCGGCAAGGGGGCGGTAGGCAGTGGAAGGAAATAGACAGCGGAGAGAAATATTTTAGAGATTAGGCAACGGCGGAGGGAAATAATTTGGTGACTTGCTGAAGGGGGAGCAGACAGTGGAGTAAAATATTTAAGCCAGCGGAGGCAAATAGTTAAGAGACTCTCGAAAAGGGAACATGCAGCGGAGAGAAATAGTTAAGAGACTGGCTAAAGGGCAGCAGACAGCGGGGGGAATAGTTAGCAGACTCGCTAAAGGGGAAACAGGTAGACGATGGAGATAGTTAAGAGACTCGCTAAAGGGGGAATAGACAGTGAAGGGAAATATTTAAGAGACTACTGAAAGAGGAACAGGCAGCTTAGGAAAATAGTTAAGTGACTCTCGAAAGGGGAACATGAAGTAGAGAGAAATAGTTAAGAGACTCGGTGAAGGAGGAGCAGCCAGTGGTGGGAAATATTTAAGAGATTCGCTAAAGGAAACAGGCAGTAGAGGCAGATATGGAAGAGACTCGGCAAGGAGGCGGTAGGCAGTGGAAGGAAATAGACAGCGGAGAGAAATATTTTAGAGATTAGGCAACGGCGGAGGGAAATAATTTGGTGACTCGCTGAAGGGGGAGCAGACAGTGGAGTGAAATATTTAAGCCAGCGGAGGCAAATAGTTAAGAGACCCTCTAAAGAGGAACATGCAGCGGAGAGAAATAGTTAAGAGACTGGCTAAAGGGCAGCAGGCAGCGGGGGGAATAATTAGCAGACTCGCTAAAGGGGAAACAGGTAGCCGATGGAGATAGTTAAGAGCCTCGCTAAAGGGAGAATAGACAGTGAAGGAAAATATTTAAGAGACTACTGAAGGAGGAACAGGCAGCGTAGGAAAATAGTTGTGACTCTCGAAAGGGGAACATGAAGTAGAGAGAAATAGTTAAGGGACTCGGTGAAGGAGGAGCAGCTAGTGGTGGAAAATATTTAAGAGATTCGCTAAAGGGAACAGGCAGTAGAGGGAGATATGGAAGACTTGGCAAGGAGGCGGTAGGCAGTGGAAGGAAATAGACAGCGGAGAGAAATATTTTAGAGATTAGGCAACGGCGGAGGGAAATAGTTAAGAGGCCCTCTAAAGAGGAACATGCAGCGGAGAGAAATAGTTAAGAGACTAGCTAAAGGATTAGCAGGTAGTGGTCGGAAATATTTGAGACTCACTAAAAGGGAAACAAGCAGCGGAGGGAAAGAGTTAAGAGAATGGCTAAAGGGGCAGCAGGCACCGGAGAGAAATAGTTAAGAAACTTTCTAAAGGAACATGCCGTGGAGAGAAATAGTTATAGAAGAGTTAAACGAGGTGCGGGCAGTGGAGGGAAATGTATTTATATAAGAGACTTGCTAAAGGGGGAACACACAGCTGAGGTAAATAGTTATAAGAGACTGGCCAAAGGGAGAATAGGCAGCGGAGGCAAAGAACTCGTTAAAGGGAGAATTGACAGTGTAGGGAAATATTTAAGAGTCTATGCAAAGGGGGACAGGCGGCGGAGGGAAATAATTAGCTGCTTCTAAAGGCGGAGCAGTCAGTGGAGAGAAATATTTAAGGCACCGGAGGCAAATAGTTAAAGAGACTCTCGAAAGGGTAACATGCAGCGGAGAGTTATAGTTAAGAGACTAGCTAAAGTATTAGCCGGCTGTGGTGAGAAATATTTGAGAGACTCACTAAAAGGGAACGTTTTTCTGACGTTTGAAGAAAAAAATATATTTATTTTATCGACGAAACTATATTATGTTTTTTATTTATTTTACTCCATATTTATTTATTGGTTTACTTTAATTATACATTCTTTCAATAACCATCAATTTCGATGTTTCACATCTGCCGGGCGTCCCGTGACGGCTTAATTTTTTTTTGTAATTTCTTTTTCAAGACGATCACAATTATTATCCTTGAAGCTTTATTTCACCACATTAGACTGTTATTTGTATTACAACTTAATACTTCCAAGGCCACACAGTTTTGAGGGATTCTGGTTCGGTGAATGACGGTCTCATGATCAAAATATCTTTTTTTCAAATTTAATCTAACGAGCTAAACATTGTGTTGATTTACCTGATCTAATCAAACCTGGTTCAACCTCAATTAAACCGGAACCTGACGCAGCCTGAGTAAGCACTGAATTGGGCTGATAAACCGACTGAATCTAGACAAACCTATTTGCATTAGCTGGCTCAGGGACGAAATATCCCCGTTGGAGACTGGTCTCAGGACATAAACGTACTAATAACTAACCTAAACCTGGGAATGACATTGTTAATGCCTCGTTAAACCTGACCATATCCTAAGTCAACTCCATTTGAAGTGACTGGAGACACCCTGGCCTAGTTTAATGTAATCTGAATATACATATGGCCAAACAAAGAGTTACCTCATTAAACCTAGCCATGTATCTTCGGATCCAACTTTCTCTATTTTTAACTAGGTGGCAGGCGGGCTACATCTAAAGCCTTGGTGAGTAGCGACACCACCTAGCCGAGCTGAAGTCCTCAGGGGCTCAGGCTGCATAGCCGGAGCACGGATGGGGCAAACCCGAGGTGCCCGAGCCACAGGTCTGATCAACAGAAACCATCACAAGGGGCACTGGTAGTACGCTGCGGTCAAACACCCAAAAACCGGGCTGGCTTGGCCTCTCAGAAACGTTCCTGGAGTTTCAGAGAAAATAATTACGTAGGGTTTTGAACAAAAGATCACTGATAGTCGGTGTTCTGATAGGCTGAATAGCCCTACAATCCAAAGTACAATACAATAACCAAACCACCCCTTTGAATTTAAGATTGATCAATCTGGTTATTACGCCTGGGTGTCTTACTACTATCACTCAACATTGCATATAAATATTTATTCAATCTGTAAAAATTCACAATATATCTCTGCACACCCCTCAACCTTCCCTCCACTTCTTATGCAACGCCCGCAGATGGTCGTGCGCCCTCGCCGACACATTCAAATCGGGGAACACCGCCGCGATGCCTTCCTCCTTCATAAAACTGAGCCCCGCCAGCCCCAAGTACGTGTGCATCGGATCGGGCACGGTGTTCACCCACTTAGAAAACCCCCCGTTTTTATCCTGCGTCACCAAAATGTACTGATTGTTCTCCTCGGCTTCGATAAACTGATATGCGTTCAGGATCTTGAGGGCCCCGCCCGTCCAAAACGAGTAGCACGTGTCGGAGGGCTTGTTGGGCCGCCCGGTGAAGCCGTACTCGAACCTGTTGAGCAGCCACCTCTTCAGGCCTTCCAGCTGTGTGGGGGACAGTCTGTGCAGTTGCTTTGTGAGCGCCAGAGTGGCCACGGCGCAGAATGTGGAGCCGCTGTGCGATTCCAGCTCGGGTCCTTGTGCGATGCCGAAGTCGTATGACTGGAAATTAATTGTATTTTATATAATGGTGGTTGTTGGATGACGGGGTTGTTACTATGCTTTTCAGGATGAAATCGACGGTTCTTTCGATGTCCATGCCAGACCAGTCGTCGAGGATGTAAGAGATGCAGGCGGCGCAGAAGACGAAACGCATGTCGTACTCGCAGCCGTCTCTGGCCCCCGTGTAACAGCCATTAGGGAGCTGGAGTGTACGTAGACCTGGCAAACAGAACTTAGTCAGGTGGCAACAATGGAGGAATACACACTTTTCACTATTGATTGTCGGTTGACCCGCTCTAAATCGTCGCCCAAGATCACCAGGGTGCTCAAAGCCGAGTAGCTAGTCGCGATGTGGCCCCATTTGTAGGCTGCATTACAGCCACTGTTCTCTTTAGTGTTGAGAGTTGTGGAGCCTTGAAATCCACTCACAAGTTCTGAAACTACGCTTTTGACCCAGTCTGACTGGAAATTGTGGGTACAAACCTGAATCATCACTGACTTGCAATGAATAGATCCAGTTCACAATGGCTTGCTTGTTAGGCACACTATCTAGCTCATTTAGTAGATCTAGTCCTGATATGGCAAAATACGTTAAAATCATCCTGAAAGCAGACAGTTCGTTACCACTCTCAACGGGGGTTGGGTGTACCTATGCGTGTCCATCGACTGTAACGAAGGGGGCAGTCCTTTCAGAATTCTCAGGAGGTATTTTTTGTGCGCGGTTGGTGTGAATTGTATTTTGTAGAAATCCATGGCTAGAATTGTGTGTTTTAATACTTAACAACTAGAGAGTCATAATCTTATCGGGCTCGTCACCGCCGACAAGTGAGGTTATGTTGACATAACCTAGAAAGAAAGGGGTGTGTCATCGTGGTGATCATTTGAAAACTTAAATCTGAAACTAATTGTCAAAGGAAGACAATATTTCGGTTAATATTTCGTATTTTATTACAACAAGTCGAAAAAACAACATTTTAAAGTGACAGTTTTGACGTTTGCGTAACCCTACTTTATTGTGCCCCCTTCCGAAGCACTTCAGCTGAGTTCAGCACTTTATTCAGTCGCTTTCCGATAAGTTTCGGGTATTGGTTGTTCTTGATTAGAAACTCCTTGCTTTGGTGCGACACCGCCCCATTTTGCAACTGGAAATCGCACAGGGCCCTCAACGGCCTCAACAACTGCCTGTAACTCTGATCGTCCTCCAACAAACACAGAGCTTCGGTGGCTGTCTCCAGGGTGCTCAGACACCCCTCTGTGGGCTGGGTCCGTATTACATAGTGACTAACACTTTCCACGAGCAACTTCACTTGTTTGAGCCCGTGCAGAATGGCATTGCTTGCATAGATGGCCTTAGCTTGTGGCCACGTCCCGTCGATTATCACCAAGTTAAATTTAGTATCAGAGTTGTTCTGCAGCAATGATTTCAAGTCCACAGCACTAGGGCTGGGGTACAACAAGAGGGTGTTGCTGTCTTGCAAAACACGGTCCAGCTGTTCGTGCTTGCCTGGAAAGCGCTTCCCCTTGTAAACGAGACACTTTCCTTCGGCCAGACCGAGATGGAGCATGGGGGCCGTGCGGAGACACCGTTTCTCTTCGGCCGGGTGTTGCAGCAGGACGATGCGACTTTTGGGCGACAGTGGGGGCCGCGGGAGGGCGGAGCACCAACAGACGGTTGAGGGGCGGCTACGAGTAGAGAAATTAGACGAAGTGGGGGCAGGTCTGAGATTATTACTGGCACTGGGGGCAGGTGCTGCGTACTTCCGTGTCCTCAATGGGTATGTTGGCGAAATCTGATAGGACTTCTTCCATTGGAAGGGGGCTGCATGGGACTGATTACACTGATAAGAAAAGTTTGGAAGTGAGGTTAGGACGACATAACCTAGAAATTCTTGTGGTGTATTACTGGTTGCAGCCGCACTTTAATAGATGGGGGCCCCAAAAATTTTCGATCGAGTTCACATTCCCAAAGCCCGTTGTGAAATCCGGGTTCCCGCCATTGTGAGCCGTGCATTATCCGTGGCCGCTGCAGCGCAATTGATCCAGCCTTGGTATCTGTTTACTGAAATATTGAAGATGTAATGCAATGTTTGCACACCATATTTTACGCTCCTCTCTCTGTTGCAGACAATGCAAAACCACAATAATGTGAGTTGTACGATTCTGGTATTAAATTCGGTGAATGGAAAGGGCGTTGCAGCATATATCGGAGTGGCACTCTGGAAATGGACACGTACACTGTTATCTTGTTATATATCATTTCGATTGTCCCGATGACAATGAGCTGATATCACATTCCGATCTCACCCCCGAAAGTAGCGCAAACAGGTAGCGTACGTTCGGTGATTTAATGGAGGCGACAGCCCCCTTCCTGATTTATATAGGACGTGGCGAATAACACGACGCGTCATCGGACGGACCGCAAATCGTCCGCGCTCGTTTTATGTTGTAGTCCTTTTGTTAGATGGGGTGGAATGCTAATTTACGGCAGTGTGCTTGTCGCTTGAATAATGCGCATAATTGAACGTATGTGGCCCGGAGACTGCTGTATTCTCGAGCGTGGACGCCACTACATTCTGTTGTAACGCGCATTGTTGCGTTTGATGGTTATTTACTCGTTTTTTATTTCGGCCAGTGTGTAATCGCTGATAGAATTATTGTGGCAATTGCTCGGCTGCTTTGTTGTGAAATTTCAATGGGCGTTCGGATTTGTTGGGTTCGGAGCTCCGGTTTCCAGTCAATTAGGCCGGACAAACATGATCGCGGATTCGCAGTTGGTGTAATATGCAGTCAGTTTTGTTTTCTGTGATTTTGATGAGAATCAGGGGTGCTTCTTAATTTTTCCTATATTTAAGTTTTCCGTCTTTGTTTTCATTTATCTGGCACTTTTGGCCCTTTTGGTTGGCTGAGGGCGACCTTCTGTACCTCAAGACATTACACATTTGTTAGCAAAATGTTTAGAAAAAGAAACATACAAAGTACAAAGACTGACGCTTAGAGTTTTGCGAACAGTTGATGTTACGTTATGATGGAATGCCCAATTTTCAAAATAATATTCGTTCTTTTCCGATGAAGCTACCTTCACTTTGTAGGGTACAGTAAATCGTCATAATTACATATATTTTCGGTACTGTTCGCGTCATGACCCTCATTGGACACATGAATCAGTATCACAGCAAAATAAATGTTTGGGCAGGAATGCGAGGCACTCATCATTATGTTTTGAGTGTGTTTCCACTCTTGCAGCCCGAAGGTGGTGATCTGCCCAACGAACAGACCTGGTTCCAACAAGATGGAACACCTCTTCATTTTCGCTTGGAAATCAGATTTACCCCTAAGTACTTATGTACTTACTGATTTTCGTGCTGTTTGATTTCAATGCTGCATTCCAAACTTCTAGGTTGCTTTGGAGGTCCTTTTCGCTTTTGCCGAATATTACTAGATCGTCTGCAAATGCACATTCATTTACACTATACAGGCTTCACATGTCTGTGCCCCACATACAGAGGTGGTCCCATTGTCACCAAGTCCGGATCTGATGAGGGGATCCCATGGAAATCGAGGGAAAGCCTCAAATTTTTCCTTCCTTACCGACTTCTTTTATGTACAGTTATGTTCATTAATGTGTTGTACAGCTAGTTTAGATGTATGTGCATCGGATTAAAAAAAAAAAAAAAACATCACCATAGTTAAAAAAATGTCAAATTGAAGCAGTGTCGCATGAAGTAATTTCGAAATGCCGGCAATGAATTTAATTGAAAGAGCACATATTATTGCATATTTAGATGATGGATTATCCATCAGAGAAGTTGCAAACATTATGCAGACAAGTAAAAACACCATTTTAAAAGTCAAAAAACGATGAAAAATTGACGGAACTTTGGAATAGAAGAAGTCTACGGGTAGGCCAATTTGTTCCCTGAAAATTGGAATGAAGTAATTTTTACCGATGAAATGAGTTTTCAGTCAACATTTAAATACAAGATTTGACTGAATAGACCCTCAAAGGCAGGCAGAATTTTTTACAATTTGTTTAAACGACGCATCCACCATTTTTCACCTTTTCTGAAATATTCTCCTATAGACTTCCGGGTGTCTATATCTGTTCAAATGTGACATTGTAATGACGAAAACAATGCCCAAATTCGACAAATTTGAGCCCTCAAAGAAAGGCTGAATTTTTACAATTTTTTTTCAAGTGGCGCATCCACCATTTTTCACCCTTTCTTCAATCTTCCTATATAGACTTCCGATTGTCTTTTTCTCTTCAATTGTGAGATTGTAATGATGAAAAAAATGCCCAAATTTCACAGAATACACCCTCAAAGGAGGGCTGAATTTTGTACAGTTTGTTTAAAGCGACACATCCACCATTTTTCACCCCTTCTGAAATATTCTCCTATAGACTTCCGGGTGTCTATATCTATTCAAATGTGACATTGTAATGATGAAAAAAATGCCCAAATTTCACAGAATACACCCTCAAAAGCAGGGTGAATTTTTTACATTTTTTTTAAGCGACGCATCCACCATTTTTCACCCTTTCTGAAATATTCTCCTATAGCCTTCCGGGTGTCTATATCTGTTCAAATGTGACATTGCAATGACGAAATCATGCCCAAATTCGACAAATTTTAGCCCTCAAAGAAAGGCTAAATTTTTACATTTTTTTTAAGCGGCGCATCCACCATTTTCACCCTTTTTTCAATCTTCCTTTATAGACTTCCGAGTGTCTTTTTCTCTTCAATTGTGAGATTGTAATGATGAAAAAAATGCCCAAATTTCACAGAATACACCTTCAAAAGCAGGCTGAATTTTTTACAATTTTTTTAAGCGACACATCCACCATTTTTTACCCTTTCTGAAATATTCTCCTATAGCCTTCCGGGTGTCTATATCTGTTCAAATGTGACATTGTGATGACGAAAACAATGCTATGCTATGCAACGATCCTTGTACAACACTTTTTTGAACTCGATGAAATCACGAGTTGTTCACACACAACAAATTCTGTACAACACTTTTTTGAACATAACTGTATGTTTACCAATTTCTTCTTCAATTGTGGACCGATTTGGTTCACAATTATCAGTCCCATTATCACCAAGTCCGGATCTGATGAGGGGATCCCATGGGAATCGAGCGAAATCCTCAAATTTTAAAATTATTAAAACTCAGTATCATCGTCCTGATGATGCCAACATTGTTGGCGAAACGTGCGTTGGCAGTTGTAATATAAAATGTTTTTGGTGTTTTAGGGAACAACTGATTAAAAGTAGTTATCTACCACCAAAAGTGACCCAGACAATTGTTTTGTTTTTGATCTGTTTGAAGTCAGTGCCAAGCCAAATAAATAGGAAGTAGATAGATAGGCTGTCCGCTCCCGCCACATCGCGAGTCTCACCGCGCTGGCGCCAGAATGCGTGAGCGTGGGTGGGGGGCCCGCGCTGAGCAAAACAACCCAAACGGGCAGACACGTGCGGGGTAGACGTCGTTATTTTACTGTAGAATTTTGGTTGAAATTATTATTAATAAATCGGGTTGTTGCTCTACCAGAATCCGAAAGAAAACGTTGGCGTTGATATTAAAAAAAAAACGTTGATGATCTCACTGTGCAAAATCGGATAGTTACAAAAAATACATTGTTATGCCAAAAAGTGTCATTTTAAACGTCAATTAAGAGACTTATGAATTTTGTGCGGAACTTTTATCAACGCTGTCCGTCCAATATATTTACAAATTGACTACTGCAATTAAGCGCCGTAATCCAATAACTAACACAGAAAAAAGCACCTAGAGATTAATAAATTGATAAGGGATGTCCAATCCCCGTTATTACCCGCCTGCAATTACTCCATTCGTTACCAATTCTGTAATAGACATGCACTTACCTTTCTCATTATCGGTATTAACGATCCGGGCTCATGTAATCGTAAATAATATATTCAATGTTTCGGGAGCGAATGACGGACGATTAAATAAGAAAGTTTATTGAGGGTGAGCAAAGTAAACAGTAGGTTGTAGATAATTTACATATATTTGCGTACACTTATCCTATACTCATTTTGATTTGGCACCATTTTGAATACATATCATCTAGGACTAAATCGGAATCTATGAATTTTAGCTGCGATGAGTACACACTAATCTGTCAAGTAACATCCTACAGATCTGAGTATATACAGATGCTTTGTACAAAATACGAAATACATACTGTTAGTCTAAGTATTTACACTATGGTACACTGGTTAAAAAAATAGAAATTTCAAAATGGGTCTGCGGCCTCTAATTTTAGAAATTGACAAATTCATGGGAAAGAAGTGCCGGACTTTGGTACTTCGGGGGACGCTCGAGACGGTCTGGGGCAGTGTGAGGGAAAAGTTTCGACACGCTTGTTGTATTTTTTTTTGACTCCCGTCACCCATCAGACTCATGATGAGAAAGCTCCCTCTAAAATTGTACATAAAGTTTAACGTGATATTTTACGGCTAAAGTAATCAAGTTAATTAAATCTACTTGTGGCAGGAATTCAAACGGTCTTATATGTATCTTAACGCGTTTAAATTTTATGGCCCAATTATTTTGACGGTTTACGACGTCCATAATTTACACCATAAGAACGTTTATAGTAATAATAAATTATTCTCGGACTCATCACTGAAGATTTGTTTGTGCAGAGTGATGACACAAGTCACCCAAACAATGCAGAAAAAAGACCAAATGGAATATAAAACCATTCAAGTGTAGTTCCAACCACATAGGAGACCTTAGGAACATTTAATTTAATTTTTGATGACGATTACGAGGTTTATTTTCCTCATGTTCTCGTAAAAGCGCCGCAGAATTTAATGCAGTCCACAATTTAATATTATATGGAATAATATCCTAACCGCACGACTCGTTTTATTTAACTTGCATTAATTATTCGACTGCATGTATGACCGGCGGTCACGTGACGTCCAACATTGCGCAGATATAGTTGGATTTTGTCATTACTCGTAGCAGTAATTTTTTCCCGACTGGTCCATCACAGCCCCACTCAAACGCCGAGACTCCGAACACAACGAATCCATCTGCGAAAAGAACAAATCAACGTTGCCTCTAACAGTAATATGGAAATGTATAAAATCCTCGCTGTAAGAAATATCGGAAGGAAAGAGTTCGCGGTATGATTGATCCAAACTGAAAAGCGCCATTCGTACGTACTGACATGTATTAGGAAGCCTGAAAGGCTCTTTACAGGCAAGTTTTCAAATGATGGATGGATATAATGTTATTGAGTTTCTGGTACTGTCGGCGCACCGAGAACACGAGCTGTTCAATGTCTTTGCTGACAGCCGCCCGATTTTTCACTAATGGATCCGTCACCGGACGACCACGAACGTCATCGCCATCGTCAGCGTCGACAGGAGGGCCGGACGCGGGAGGAGCGCCGAGGAGAATGCGTCGTTGCCTCGGGAGCGGTGGCCGCGGGCCGGCTCTGCCAAACCTGCAAAAGAGACACAGTGAATAATACGCATTTTTACAGACTACCCGTCCCGACGACACAATCTACTAAACCACTCGCCCATAACGGGATTATTTGTCGCCGTTAAGTCTAATCTAATAACCATAAATGCCTCGCAGGTCCGTGCGGTATTGAATTAGTGGACTCGGAAAGCACCCATTTATGGCGATCACTTAGCATCCATTTGTTCCAATTACGGCAAAAGACCGCCATTGTTGACATATCGCCGGCGGGGGCATCGAAATAAATTAATTAAAAATAACCCCGACGAAAAGACGGAGCTTTTGTGCGAGACTCCCTGAATTACTGAAAAACTCCTTTCAGCGGACCACTCGTCGGAAACAGGAACGTGTAATATGAATAATTCGTTTGACGAAATTGGACGTAAAAGGCATTCCGCGAACAAATGGGACGCGATATTTAAGTTTTATGGTAAGAGGATGTTGCTTTGCGAGGATTCTTTTTTAGTTTTATTTCTGACGGCGGAAGACAAAAATCAGCTCGTTATTTTACAACGGTTTTTTTTTCATTTTGTTGTTGTGTGATCTAATTGTCAATAATGGCGGTACCTTTCTCGAACCTGGAAATGATAAACATGGTGCTTGCCTACAGTGAAGCTTTACGTACAGCTAGAGCGCTGCCCCCACCGGCAAACTCCACGCCCTTCAAGCGACGCACAAATCATGTAGGTGGTGAGGAGCAGATTTTGAATGCTACTGAAGAAAATCCCACAGTTTGCACCCACAGACTTGCCCTTCAGATTGGAGTATCCCGGTTCGTTGTTTGGCGACAATCATGTACTAAGTTTCTGCAACTCGTCAGTTTCTCTCGCGAGGTTTGGTAATATACTGTTATACTTCGACCTACACAGTGAAGTATTATTTCGTGGGACCTATCACAAGTAAAATTTTGTAACCCCTTTAAAAAGCCACCCTGTATAAATGACGAGAAAAATAAATTTTACGTGACAATAATCTTCTTGGAGTTGTTCCTTGAAGGATTTAGAAAAGATCCGCGTTGGAAAAATAAAAAAAAATTACTTTTTTATTAACTATCAAAGAACAAAATTAAAAACATAAATAAAACAGTGAAATATATTTTTTTCAATTATAATTTTAATTATTAGGTGCATATTTTATCGAAATCGAGATAAATTGTGCAATCTATAGATTTTTGCATGAACTATACAGTTGTCCTGAATTTTTTACAAATTTTCTTCAAATGGCGCACCCATAATTTTTCACCGTTTCTTCAATCATCCCCTATAGATATCCTGGTGTCTTTACATGTTCAAATGTGACATTGTGATTATGAAAACAGTTCCGAAATTCGACAAATTACACCTTCAAAGGCCCACTGAATATTTTACAGATTTTATTCAAGTGGCGCATCCACCATTTTTCACCGTTTCCTCAATCATCCCCTATAGATGTCCTGGTGTCTTTATTTGTTGAAATGTGACATTGTAACAATGTAGAGAGCACCGAAATTCGACAAATTACACCCTAAAGAGCCGACTGAATATTTTACAGATTTTCTCCAAGTGGATCATACACCATTTTTCACAGACCGATTTTTATGATTTTTTTTTTGTATATTTGGTAGGTATGAGAATAGGTCTTAAAGTATTTTTCACAAGGAGATGGGAGCCCAGGGGCCCTCTTGGGCTGGACCGATTTTTTATGATCTTTGATTTGTTGGATTTGTCTCCGCCCCGACTAGCAGAATAATTATTAAAACATGGACATGGGGGCCCCTTCGGTTTATAACTCAAGAACGGCTCTACCGATTTTTATGATCGTTGATATGTTGGATTATGAGTAAACTCCAAAGTTTCACTTGTGTTTTGCGCGTGTACTCCACATACAAATTTTTTGATATCTCGAGAAAGGATTCACTGATTTTTTTAGGGAGCGTATAACTATTAAAACATCAGAAAAGTTAAGGAAAAAATTTCTCATTCATGACAGAAACAAAAATGGACATGGCGTTGTATGCTGGTTCCAGTAATGCCACTAGATGGCGTTGTGTGCATTATCCTTTGATAAAAAAACTGAATTTAATTCAGCTAGTAAGTTAACACAACATTTATTGATTCTGAGGCGGTACAAAGTTCGCCAGGTCAGCTAGTAATTGTTTAAAACTGAAAAATTAAGAAATCGAGGGATTGAGGTATTGGGAAATCGAGAGATCTGGACATTGGTAAATTGGGAGTTTCAGAGATTGAGAAACTGATAAATCGGAACAATGACAAATTAAGAAAGTGGGGAAATGAGAGAGTTGTAGAATTGGGTATTTGAAAATTTAAGAAATGGAGTGAAAGATTGAGAGATTAATACACATAGGATTTGAGAGATTGAGAAACTGAGAAATTGGGAAATCAAGAAATTGGGGAATTGACAGATTGAGAGTTTGAGATATTGAGAAATTGGGAAATCGAGCAATTGAGAAAATGAGGGATTAAGAGATGGTGAGATTAAGAAATTGAGAAACAGAAAAATTGAAAGATTGAGAGTTTGAGAAATTGGAAAAATGAAAAATTGAGAAACTGTTTAGTAAAATTGAGAAATTAAGAAATCGAGGTATTGAGAGATTGAGAGTTTGATTATCACAACTGTAGGATTAAGAAATTGTAGAACTGGGAAATTGAGAAATTGGGGGTTTAAAATATTGAAAAATTGAGAAAATGAATAATTGAAAAATTCAGAAAAGCAGAAATGCAAAAACTGAGAAATTATTGAAAAACTGTGAAAAAGTAGAATTGAGAAATTGTAGGACTGTAAAACTAATAAGAAATCGAGGGTTTGAGAGATTAACGTACATATAATGTGGGAGATTTAGAATCTGATAAATTGAAAAATTGAGGAATTGACAGAAGTTCGATATGTTGAGAAATTGAAACATTGAGAGATCGACAGAGTTTGAGAATTTGAGAAACTGAAAAATTGAGAAATTCTTGAATTGGAAGCTTGAGAACTTAAGGAATTGAGGGAATAAGATACTGAGAAACTGTAAAATTGAGAAATTGTAGGTTTGAAAAATCGAGAAACTAAGAAATAGAAAAATTGTAAAATAGAGAAATTAATAAATCGAGGTTTTGAAGGACTGAGAGATTGATTATCACAATTGTTGGACTAAGAAATTTCAGGATTGAGAAATTAAGAAATTGAGGAATTGACGAACAGGATTTGAGATTGAGACATTGAAACATTGGGTAATTGTAGGATTGAGAAATTGAGAAACTGTGGAAGTTAAAATTTTTATAAAATTGTATAAGATAATGTTTGAGAAATTATTGAATTGGAAACTTGAGAAATTAAGAAACTGAGAATTTGAAAAATTGTAGTATAGAGAAATAAAGTAATCGAGGTATTGAGGGATTGAGAGATTGATTATCACAAGTATTGTAGGATTAAGAAATTGCAGGATTGAAAAATTGAGAAATTAAGAAATTGAGGGATTGACAAACAGGATTTGAGATTGAGAAATTGAAACATTGAGTAATTGTAGGATTGAGAAATTGAGGAATTTAAATTTTTTATAAAATTGTATAATTCAGAAATTAGGAAATCGAGGAATTGAGGTATTGGGAGATTAGAGGTTGAGAGGTTGAGAGATTTAGAGATTGTGAGTTTCAGAGATTGAGAAACTGATAAATTGCAACAATGTGAAATTGAGAACTGAAAAATTGAAGAACAGAAATTGAAAAATTAAGAAATTGAGGAAATGAGATAATTGTAGAATTGAGTAATTGAAAATTTAAGAAATTCAGTAGTGAGAGATTGAGTTTGAGAAATTGGGAAATCGAGCGATTGAGAGATGGTGAGATTGAGAAATTGAGAAACTGAAAAATTGAGAAATTATTATTGAATAAAGATTGAGAAATTACGGAATTGAGGGATTGAGATATTGGGAAAGTAAAAAATTGAGAAATCGATGGATTGTGGTATTGGGAGATTGAGAGGTTCAGAGGTTGAGAGATTTAGAGTTTGAGAAATTGAGAAATTATTGAATTGGAAGCTTGAGAAATTGAGGGATTGAGATATTGAAAAACTGAAAAATTAAGAAATTGTAGGTTTGAGAAATTAAGAAACTGAGAATTTGAAACAATGGGAAATTGAGAACTGAAAAATTGAACAACAGAAATTGCTAAATTAAGAAATTGGGGAAATGAGAGAATTGTAGAATTGAGTAATTGAAAATTTAAGAAATTCAGTAGTGAGAGATTGAGTTTGAGAAATTGGGAAATCGAGCGCTTGAGAGATGGTGAGATTGAGAAATTGAGAAACTGAAAAATTGAGAAATTATTATTGAATAAAGATTGAGAAATTACGGAATTGAGGGATTGAGATATTGGGAAATTGAAAAATTGAGAAACTGTAGGTTTGAAAAATTGGGAAACTGAGAAATTGAAAAATTGTAGAATTCAGAAATTGAGAAATCGAGGTATTGAGAGATTGATTATCACAACTGTAGGAATAAGAAATTGAAAAATTGAAAGATTGAGAGATTAAGAAATTGTGAAACTGAAAAATTTAAAAAATGTGCTGTGGAAACAGAAATTGAAAAATTGAGAAATTATTATTGAATAAACATTGAGAAATTACGTAATTGAGGGATTGAGATATTGGGAAATTGAAAAATTGAGAAATCGATGGATTGAGGTATTGCGAGATTGAGAAGTTCAGAGGTTCAGAGATTTAGAGTTTGAGAAATTGAGAAATTCTTGAATTGGAAGCTTGAGAAATTGAGGCATTGAGATATTGAGAAACAGAAAAATTAAGAAATTGTAGGTTTGAGAAATTAAGAAACTGAGAATTTGAAACAATGGGAAATTGAGAACTGAAAAATTGAAGAACAGAAATTGCTAAATTAAGAAATTGGGGAAATGAGAGAATTGTAGAATTGAGTAATTGAAAATTTAAGAAATTCAGTAGTGAGAGATTGAGTTTGAGAAATTGGGAAATCGAGCGATTGAGAGATGGTGAGACTGAGAAATTGAGAAACTGAAAAATTGAGAAATTATTATTGAATAAAGATTGAGAAATTACGGAATTGAGGGATTGAGATATTGGGAAATTGAAAAATTGAGAAATTGTAGGTTTGAAAAATTGGGAAACTGAGAAATTGAGAAATTGAATTCAGAAATTGAGAAATTAAGAAATCGAGGTATTGAGAAATTGATTATCACAATTGTAGGATTAAGAAATTGAAAAATTGAAAGATTGAGAGATTCAATTAAGAAATTGAAAAATTGAAAGATTGAGAGATTAAGAAATTGAGAAACTGGAAAATTTAAAAAATGTGTTGTGGAAACAGAAACTGAAAAATTGAGAAATTATTATTGAATAAACATTGAGAAATTACACGTAATTGAGGGATTGAGATATTGGAAAATTGAAAAATTGAGAAATCGATGGATTGAGGTATTGCGAGATTGAGAGGTTCAGAGGTTGAGAGATTTAGAGTTTAAGAAATTGAGAAATTATTGAATTGGAAGCTTGAGAAATTGAGGGATTGAGATATTGAGAAACTGAAAAATTAAGAAATTGTAGGTTTGAGAAATTAAGAAACTGAGAATTTGAAACAATGGGAAATTGAGAACTGAAAAATTGAACAACAGAAATTGCTAAATTAAGAAATTGGGGAAATGAGAGAATTGTAGAATTGAGTAATTGAAAATTTAAGAAATTCAGTAGTGAGAGATTGAGTTTGAGAAATTGGGAAATCGAGCGATTGAGAGATGGTGGGATTGAGAAATTGAGAAACTGAAAAATTGAGAAATTATTATTGAATAAAGATTGAGAAATTACGGAATTGAGGGATTGAGATATTGGGAAATTGAAAAATTGAGAAACTGTAGGTTTGAAAAATTGGGAAACTGAGAAATTGAAAAATTGTAGAATTCAGAAATTGAGAAATCGAGGTATTGAGAGATTGATTATCACAACTGTAGGAATAAGAAATTGAAAAATTGAAAGATTGAGAGATTAAGAAATTGTGAAACTGAAAAATTTAAAAAATGTGCTGTGGAAACAGAAATTGAAAAATTGAGAAATTATTATTGAATAAACATTGAGAAATTACGTAATTGAGGGATTGAGATATTGGGAAATTGAAAAATTGAGAAATCGATGGATTGAGGTATTGCGAGATTGAGAAGTTCAGAGGTTCAGAGATTTAGAGTTTGAGAAATTGAGAAATTCTTGAATTGGAAGCTTGAGAAATTGAGGCATTGAGATATTGAGAAACTGAAAAATTAAGAAATTGTAGGTTTGAGAAATTAAGAAACTGAGAATTTGAAACAATGGGAAATTGAGAACTGAAAAATTGAAGAACAGAAATTGCTAAATTAAGAAATTGGGGAAATGAGAGAATTGTAGAATTGAGTAATTGAAAATTTAAGAAATTCAGTAGTGAGAGATTGAGTTTGAGAAATTGGGAAATCGAGCGATTGAGAGATGGTGAGATTGAGAAATTGAGAAACTGAAAAATTGAGAAATTATTATTGAATAAAGATTGAGAAATTACGGAATTGAGGGATTGAGATATTGGGAAATTGAAAAATTGAGAAATTGTAGGTTTGAAAAATTGGGAAACTGAGAAATTGAGAAATTGAATTCAGAAATTGAGAAATTAAGAAATCGAGGTATTGAGAAATTGATTATCACAATTGTAGGATTAAGAAATTGAAAAATTGAAAGATTGAGAGATTCAATTAAGAAATTGAAAAATTGAAAGATTGAGAGATTAAGAAATTGAGAAACTGAAAAATTTAAAAAATGTGTTGTGGAAACAGAAACTGAAAAATTGAGAAATTATTATTGAATAAACATTGAGAAATTACACGTAATTGAGGGATTGAGATATTGGAAAATAGAAAAATTGAGAAATCGATGGATTGAGGTATTGCGAGATTGAGAGATTCAGAGGTTGAGAGATTTAGAGTTTAAGAAATTGAGAAATTATTGAATTGGAAGCTTGAGAAATTGAGGGATTGAGATATTGAGAAACTGAAAAATTAAGAAATTGTTGGTTTGAGAAATTAAGAAACTGATAAATTGCAACAATGTGAAATTGAGTTTTAAGAGAACAGAAATTGCTAAATTAAGAAATTGGAGAAATGAGAGAATTGTAGAATTGAGTAATTGAAAATTTAAGAAATTCAGGAGTGAGAGATTGAGCTTGAGAAATTGGGAAATCGAGCGCTTGAGAGATGGTGAGATTGAGAGATTAAGAAATTGAGAAATTATTATTGAATATAAATTAAAATTTAAATATATCTAAGTCGAACTCCACAAACTTTAATGAGCGTAAAATTACAAATGGAACATGTTTCGGCAGAACACTACTGCCATCATCAGCCCTTAAACAATTTTAAAAATTATGACGTTGATGTTATTTTGAATTAAATTTAAATCAAGATAACGTCAACGTCATAATTTTTAAAATTCTTTAAGGGCTGATGATGGCAGTAGTGTTCTGCCGAAACATGTTCCATTTGTATTTTAAGTTTGTAGAGTTCGACTTAGATTATATTTAAATTTTAATTTAAATTTACTCCACCTGGGTTAACAACATTCTTCTGGTTTAAACTGACAAATTGAAAAATTGTAGAATTTAGAAAATAAGAAATAGAGGTATTGAGAGATTGATTATCACAATTGTAGGATTAAGAAATTGAAAGATTGAGAGATTAAGAAATTGAAAAACTGAAAAATTAAAAAAATGTGTTGTGGAAACAGAAACTGAAAAATTGAGAAATTATTATTGAATAAAAATTAAGAAATTACGGAATTGAGGGATTGAGTTATTGGGAAATTGAAAAATTGAGAAATCGATGGATTGAGGTATTGGGAGATTGAGAGGTTCAGAGGTTGAGAGATTTAGAGTTTGAAAAATTGAGAAATTATCGAATTGGAAGCTTGAGAAATTAAGAAATTGAGCGATTGAGATAATAAGAAACTGAAAAATTAAGAAATTGTAGGTTTGAGAAATGAAGAAACTGAGAATTTGAAAAATTGTAGAATAGAGAAATTAAGTAATCGAGGTATTGATTATCACAATTATTGGAGGATTAAGAAATTGCAGGACTGAGAAATTAAGAAATTGACGAACAGGATTTGAGATTGAGAAATTGAAACATTGAGTAATTGTAGGATTGAGAAACTGAGGAATTTAAATTTTTGTATAAAATTGTATAATTGAGAAATTAGGAAATCGAGGAATTGAGGTATTGGGAGATTATCGGTTGAGAGATTTAGAGATTGAGCAAATTGAGAGTTTGAGAAACTCATAAACTGAAACAATGAGAAATTGAGAACTGAAAAATTGAAGAACAGAAATTGATAAATTCAGAAATTGGGGAAATGAGAGAATTGTAGAAATTGGGAAATCGAGCGATTGAGAGATTGAGAAATTATTATTGAATAAAGATTGAGAAATAATGGGATTGAGGAATTGAGATATTGGGAAATTGTAGGTTTGAGAAATTGGGAAACTGAGAAATTGAAAAAATTGTAGAATTGAGAAATTAAGAAAACGAGGTATTGAGAGATTGATTATCACAATTGTAGGATTAAGAAATAAAAAAAATGAAAATTAAGAAATTGAAAGATTGAGGGATTAAAAAATTGAGAAACTGAAAAATTTAAAAAATGTGTTGTGGAAACAGAAATTGAAAAATTGAGAAATTCATATTGAATTGAGGGATTGAGATATTGGGAAATTGGAAAACTGAGAAATCGATGGATTGAGGTATTGGGAGATTGAGAGGTTGCGAGGTTGAGAGATTTAGAGCTTGAGAAATTGAGGGATTGAGAAACTGAAAAATTAAGAAATTGTAGAATAGAGATATTGAGGGATTGAGAGATTGATTATAACAATTGTAGGATTAAGAAATTGCAGGATTGAGAAATTGAGAAATTAAGAAATAGAGGGGTTGACGAACAGGATTTGAGATTGAGAAATTGAAACATTGAGTAATTGTAGGATTGAGAAACTGAGGAATTTAAAAATTTTATAAAATTGTAATTGAGAAATTAGGAAATCAAGGAATTGAGGTATTGGGAGATTAGAGGTTGAGAGGTTGGGAGATTTAGAGATTGAGAAATTGAGAGTTTCAGAGATTGAGAAACTGATAAATTGAAACAATGGGAAATTGAGAACTGAAAAATTCAGAAATTGATAAATTAAGAAATTGGGGAAATGAGAGAATTGTAGAATTGAGTAATTGAAAATTTAAGAAATTGAGGAGTTTGAGAAATTGGGAAATCGAGCGATCGAGAGATGGTGAGACTGAGAAACTGAAAAATTGACAAATTATTATTGAATAATGATTGAGAAATTGAGGGATTGATATTGGGAAATTGAAAAATTGCGAGTGCAAAAAATATAGAAACTTCATAAGGACGCTGTCTTTTCCGGACAAAAACAATTAATTGTCTGTAGGTCAATTTAAAATAAATATCCATAGGTGTTTCGTGAATTTAAAGGGTTCCAAAAATGCTAAAAAAAATTGAGATCTCGAAAATGTGGTACATAAAAATGTTGTTGCTCTCGGCGAGTTCTACTACTGCTTAAAATTAAAATAAAGTAGTTATTTCGGGGAAATCCTGTATATTGCTCTTCTATATTATGAAAGTTTTTTTTTTCTTTTTTTGTTTATTTAAAAAAATGTTATAAACAAAGGAATTTTTTGGTTATATTTTTTTTCTTAATTCTTCGAAAAATACTGAAAACAACTATGTATCGTTCGTTTGTTATGAAAAAAAAAAAATGTTTTCTATTTTTTAATCTAATTTCATAATAAACGATGCTTAGTTGTTTTCAGTATTTTTTAAAGAATTAAGAAAAAAATATAACCGAAAAATTCATTTGTTTGTAACATTTCCACATTTTTTTTAAGAAACGATTTTTTTTAATTAACTGTTTCCATTACGGATTAGATTAAAAGAAAAAATGAAAATCAATAAACAATTTTTTAAACTTCTTTGAATTGAAACTCTGCACTCCACTCAATGCAGACCTGAAATTTTAATCGAATTTCTAATTTGCTTGCATCAATCATGACGTACTGTTGCATTGACTCACCTCCAAGTATGCTCACGTGGTTGTCGTGCGGACCACCGGGACCCACTTTGATCTCTGCAACCAAAACAAGTGTCAGCTTTGACAACATCTGACAACTAACAACATGAAGAAGAAAAAGAGCGAGGAGTTGGAGTCCCTTCTTAAGGAGACCCTCACCGTTAACTCCATCGGGACCGGCAGGCCCGTCCACACCAGCTCCCGTCCGCCACTTCGGTACAGCAGCCGAGAACCGCCTCGAAATATCAGGTACGACCCCAACATTCCACTCGGGAGGGAAAAGAAGAAGCTGCAAGTCATCGTCGAGGAGAAGTCGTCGACGGTGAACTTCCTCGAAAGGCTGAAGAAGTTCGAATCCAGCAGCGGTAGTACCAACTTCCTGGAGCAGGCCAACGAGGAAATCCAGACTGCCTATTTTCAGCTGTTGGAGATCCAGAAGCTGATAGAGAAGAAGATGGCCGAAGACAGGTCGGAAGAGGCTGTAGAAGAAGCCAAGCAGAAGCGAGAGGCTGTGATCAACAACTGTAACCGGCAGTTGGATCGGATGCAGAAAAAGTATCTCAACAAGACGAGGATTCACTTCAAGTCGTTGCAAGACTTTGAAAACTTGATGTTGAAGGAAAAAGATAAAGTTAGCGTTAGAAGTGAGCAGGAAGAAGACAAGTCCAAAGAAGTAGAAGTGTTGTTTTCGTCTGGGAAGAAAACGGAAACGACGAGTAGTGTGGACTTGATTCAGCAACCCCGTAGTTTAGCGAAGGTCAATGTAGCCAGTTCGGTCAAACGGAGGAATGTTGATGAGAGAATTCAGGCACTATTGGAAACTTCCGGCTTTCTGCACGGTAAGAAAGCCAGTGACTCGAACAGAATTCGGTATTTATTGAAGCCCGAACACCACGGGGGCGTTTCCACCAGTTTCAAGACGGAATCCACGCAAATGGACACTGAAAGACGAAAGTCAGTACTGAAGCAAATGAGCTCTTTGGATAACCAAAAATTCAAGACAAAGTCGCGAGTTCGTTTTGCCGACGCTAGGCTCGACGACTCCGTGCTCAATAATTGCATGACATTCGAGGAAGTTGAAAGTCAGAGCGAAGTCGACCTTCCAGAACCCAACAGTTTTCACACCGGCCGCAATTTCAACTTATTCGAGTCTAGATCTGTACCTGTGGAGCTGCAATCAGAGAAAAACGTCTACAAAGAAGCGTTCGCAAAACTGAAACATGAAAGTCAGAAGCTGCCCGACCTGACCTCCAACCTCACCTCCGTAAATGTGCAAAGAGGCAGAAAAGTGGAAAAGTGGCTCATCAAAGACACAACGGACGGAGCCACTTCCACGCTCCAGGACGACCACCCCGAAGGAAGAAAGAAGCTCAAGTTGCTGCTCTACGGAAGAGACAAGCTATGCGAAGATTGCGGCGACTCCGACCTCGTGGACTCCGTCCTGAGATCGGCCTACCTCTCCAAAGAATTCGTGGGCGCCCGCAACCGATTCACCAACAAAGAGTCGAAGATCCGTCTGCTGGAAAGCGTGATCCACAAGTTCCGCAAACTGGAGTCCTCCCAACTCGCCAACTTGAAAGAACGTGACCACAGACTGAGCACCGCCTTGAAAGACACGTTATACACTGAAATACAAAAATAAAACCGGAAACGTCACGGCCGAAAATAAATTATTTGTAGATAGTCCAATACGCGGAACGAAACAGTATACTTACCTGGGGCTTCCGGCGGCTTATCGGGTCACGAGATCCATTAATTTTTTGGCACGGTTCAACGACGAGACAATTAAAAAATGGAAATGGAAATTTCTCAGCGCAAACAGAAAGGATCGCTTGAGCACTAACCGTATAATCTGAGGGTGCCTTCAGCTCTTCCGAGCGAATTGGTGGACACGCAGTTGTAGGTCCCGATGTCGTTTGCAGAGAAGAGGCGGATGATAAGCCACATGTAGACTTTGTAGCCGCTTCTTTCCTCCTTTATCGTGTATTTGCTCCTGAAAAGTCCCTCAGTTTCAGTCACTTAAATTACAATGAATATAATAGGGGTTTGAAATGGTCGGTGGTGATGGACGACCGATGAGTAGTTATTTCTTTTTCGTCACCGATCATTAAGTCCTCTTCGACAATTAGGAAATAATTTCCAAAGTCCCAGATTGATGAACAAATAGCAAAAATACTGAGTCCGGGTTTGGGCCGTGTCTCTCTTTTGTGCACCATGCCAGAGGTGAAATTCATCAACTAGAAAAGGATTAAGGAAATGCGAAAAATGTGCCTTTCAGTTCAGCTCTTTTTCCCTCGGGCAAATATCGCCCCTTCAGAAATTCAGCGCGGCAAAAGCCCGTGTAGTTTTTTCTCAAGCGGGAGCGATTCGTATTTGCTCCGACACTCTCTCATTATGAGCTCGTGCCCGAAAGTCTTTTCTACATACATATTTAAGTTCGATACAAAGCGGCTTCAATTAGCAGGTGTTCCGTGCAAAATCCGACAAACAAATTAAGCGTGTGCTAAATACATATTTAACGTTCGGAGCTGCTGAAATGTAGACGGGCAGGTGGGCTAAACCGCATAATAGGAAAAGCAATTATGCGGTGGGCTGAAGGTGGAGGGTCGAAACGGTTTTCGGTTTGTAATATATACATAATATGTTTGTTTGACATTTTGGTGTGTAACTTTTGACTCTCATCGTCCTCGAAAATGATAAATAATTCTCGCAAAATTAATTTCAGAATGTCAAAAGTGGATTAAGTCTTGTTCTGTATTGTTCCTTGAGGCAACCGGACTAACACCGCCAAGATATTTTTTAAGTGTTATCAAAGTTACGATCTTAAAATAACAGTAAGACGTCTACTGCGTTCATGTTTATTTAAGCGTTTTTTCCAAGCAAACTAACAGCCAAAGTTTAATTTAATTCTCTGGTTTTATTGCATTTTTACAGCTCCCTTTAAATTTTTATCGCCGTCGTGTTATTGCTTAACTCTCCCCGACCATCCAAGGACTTTAAATTGCGCACATTAGTAAAACACATAGAGTATGAGGATTACCTTACAAAGTACATCTTTAATGGTGTTTAGACTTTACGTTTGAGTTAACTTTGTTTTAACAACTGCTGATAGCTCGGCGAATGTGAAATAAGATCTGCTGTGTATTAAGGCGAATATTGCAACGAAGGTGTCGGATCCCAGTGTCTCTTTGTCCTTGTGTTTGGTCACACAATATCAACTTGCTCCACTTTGTAACAATATTTTGACGAGGAACTATTGAAAAATAATCTGATTACATTAACCATTTGTTATTTACAGTACGTACGGTTTTAAAAACTTGCAATGTTCGAGTGTTATTTTAATTTCGCAGAACAAATGTTGACCCGTACAATATGAATTTCTGCAATTCGTCGATGCGTGGGTCGTTTTTCGGTGGTAATCGCGTCGCAAATAGCTAGTGGACTAATTCGGTTTTGTTTTTATAAGCGCGGATATTGTGGTTTTTACTGTTGAAACAGAATTTTTATTTATTTATGCTTTACAAACATTACGATGGTTCTGTTACGACCGGTTGTCAGTTATTGTTAGCGCAAACAGGCGGCACGGCTGATTAAATATTTTCAAAGTGAAAAATTTTACTTGGCTTTGGTGGTGTATTTGCTGTTGTAATTTGTCTGAAGCTTATGTTACTGCAGTCCAAAAAGACTCAGAAGAGGTATCAGTTTTTCAATCTCCAAGTCTGTTGATTTGTAGGTGTCTTCAGCTGCTCCGTCCTTCAGTGCCGCAGTTGTTCAGTTTCTGAGTCTCTGAGCTTTAATCTTTCAAGCTCAAAGTCGTTAAATCCTTCGCCTTCCGCTATTACAGTCTCCCACATTCAGGCTCCCGCGTCCTCAGGTTCCCAGTCTTTAGATCTTCGACTTTCTGTCAAATCTGTCGGTATCTCTTTGTTCTCTTTGTCTTAGTCTCAACTTCAAAGTGGGTCAATCTTTGACTTATTTTCATTCTTAGTTTTTCAGAAATTTTGGATTTTGCTTTTTTGCGATGTTTCAGCATTTTCTGTACTATTATTTTATTTAACGTCAGATAACAACTGTCCAAACTTCTCAAAGAAAATATATTATATTATAATATAATATTAATTTTAAACATGAACTCTAGTTCTAATTCAGTTTTTATTCAAAAATTCCACCCCTACGGTCAATTAAAATTTCATGCAAATACAACAATATGTGCAGTGTTTTACAATATAAATCATGTTACATGTTAGTTACTTATTCATACTGCTATAAATTACTGCAAATTATGGTTTCCGCTGAAAAAATTGTTGTGTGGATTGTAATGTTGTTAATATGTATGTTTCCAGTACACGTATCGTTCTGTGTATCAAAATATTTTAGTGTTTTTTTTACATTTCGTTCGTTCAACAAAGAGAAAAAAAAATTACAAATATTTTTATACAGGGTGATTCACGAAGTGTAGTTGTTAAGTACCATTTTTTTTTTGATACCGATTGTTATACTGGGTTATTCACGAAACGGTACGACCCTGGCGAAATTTTCGATGCAACCAACATTGCATTTGCACAGGTTACATGGATTGAAAAAACAATTTCTTTTAAAACTAAAACATAGTGTGCACATTAATTTATTAGATGACATTAGATACTGTCAGTGTCAACCAGTGTCAGCTATTTTGACCTTATTGTTGTTTTGGTAATAATATATTCCAATGAGGAGAAAACCGACATGCTTTTAATTTATGGCGAATGCAGAAAAAACGCTTCTCTTGCTGCTAGGGTTTATGCAGAGCATTACCCTCAAGGAAGAGAACCAACAGATAAAAATTTCAAAAAATTAGAGGCACAGTTGAGACTGCATTGGCCTCCAGTTACTACGCCTAGGGAAAGGACTGCGACTGGGGAACATAATGAAGTAGCCGTTTTAGAGATGGTGACACAAGAACCACATATTGACCAGAAGGAAGTGCCACGAATGGTTGAGATAAGCTAGGCATCAGTATGCCAAATTTTGAGGGCCAATAAATTCCATCCTCCTTTTGGTTCAAGAACTAAAAGTGACCGATTTTCCCAAAAGGTTAGAGTTGTGCCGTTTCTTCAAGGAAAAAATCCAATTTAATGAAAACTTTTTGAAAAATGTCTTGTTTAGCGATGAAGCTACTTTTAGCAATAACGGGGGTGTAAATTAGCATAATTGTTATTACTATGCTCAAGACAATCCACATTGGATTCGGGAAGGACCAAAATATTATTTCCGTTAACGTCTGGTGTGGAATTTTAGAGGTGAAATGTCCTTACAAGTGGAGAAACACCACGCCCCTGAGCGAGGATCTCAAAAAATAGAAAAGTACATTATCGAATTTCATGATGAAGACATCAAGATCATGATAACTATCACCAAATTCAAGGGCAATTGCACTTTACGGCCAGAAATAAGGCTTTTCTGATGATCTGGACACCAGCAGACAGCATGATTGTGGAGATTAGTAGAACTGAAGCGTGGGTAAAGAACATCTACGGAAGTGTTTTATTATACATTTCTGGTGAATGAAATCTACAATAAAACTTTATGTACAAATCTGTAATTACTGATTTACTACTTATACCTAAATATTATTCTTTGCACAACTGCTCCACTTCTCTTATTAAGAGAAACTGTAAATTAGTTAACGCCCTGCAAACTTAGAAAACAACGGATGGGGCATCAAAGAGGCAGGTATGCAAAAAAATAATTTTCTGCTTTATTCATAACAGCAAATATTGGCTTTGTTGTTGCCACTTGTGGAGGCTGTTGTATTACAGAGGTCCTGGCTCTGCATGTGAAACAACATTCTGCTGAAACCTTTCAATTTCGGCCTCAATCGTCTCCTCAGGATCACTAGCTGTTTCTGTTACAATAGGAGCTCTTAATTTATTTCATTACACTGAATTCTGTAAATACCCACTTTTTAATTGTTTTTCTCTTCTTTGGGCTCTCAAAGCTAAATTGCTTCCCAATATTAATTAGCTCTGTCCTCATCTTTGAAGTGACAACTACACACGAGGGAATGATTTGGTTCTCGATCAGCTCGTCTAAAATTTAATTAATGTTCTTGCAAGATGCAATTCACAATATCTATTGTTACCTAATTGCGCACACTATGTGCAAATGCAATGTTGGTTGCATCGAAAATTTCGGTCGGCTCGTATTGTTTCGTGAATAACGGTGTATGTTTTTATTATCTTTCTTTTTTTTTAAACTTAAATAGACGCCACCAGTTTTTACTGCAGAAGATGCTGGTTACGAGTAATTAGAATATGGTTGAAAAACTGGAAAACTTTAATAAATAATTTAATTCAAATAAATAAATATGACAATAATATAATTGAAATAAGTGAAATTTAAATATGTAAAATATATACATCAGTAAAATTCAGTTACACAGAACAAATAAGAATTTATTGTAATAAAACTAATATCTGGAATAAATTTATATAGTCCGAGTTGAATTAAGTACGCCCGATTTATAGCTATAATTCGCCGTATAAACAATTTACTTATCAGTCAGCGACGATTTGACGATCTGATCAGTTTTACGTTACACTATGAGGATAGTTTGGTGAAATTACTACTACTTTATGAACAACACAACAAGATGGCTTATCTGGCCTTGGAACGTTGGTTTGGGTGATGGGATGTCTTCCAGAGGGAGACCGCGAACGATTTTCCAGCCCCTGGCACAAATAAATCCTCCTCAAACATACTCGACGGAACGAACACCACCCTCCATGACGTAGTCCCAATCCGGATCAGTTACTTAATTTGGTGACAATTATATTCTTCACCCCGAGCCAGCACCCTAGATGAGAAGATTCTTCTTTAAGTACCCCGTTTGATCAGAAAAGCCCTTACCTCCAATGAGGGACGTTGATGACTGCGACGAGAAAACGAAAACGTGGTACTAGACCACAGGAAAGACTCTGTTTGATTGGTTTCGTCGATTTACGATTGGTTTCGAACGAGACGAAAATCACTCAATTGTGGAAATGGATGGCCCTTTCGGATAAATTCCATTATACCGGCCACCACGTTTACCACCCACACGAACAAGAACGTCTTCTCGACGGAAACGACAGCCGGAAAAGAGGCCTTATATAATTTGGATCAAGCTCAAACCCTACATAGATCTTCTAACGCAGGTAAAAGTACTTAGAAAAAAGGTTCTAAATTCAAAACCACGCTGATACTTTTAACTACTTTTCGCGGTGACAAATAGACCTACGGTTCATCGCAGGCTGACAGATAGATTAGGTGTTGAGGGGTGTGAGGGAATTTGCTCCGACATTTAGACCACACCGCGGGTATCGTATTCCTCATTCCTGTCTCTCGTCGAGCCATCCGACATTGTCGAAGAAAGCTAGGATGGTTCCAGGCGAAGTACACTCCTGCACGTTCGGTCGTTTACCACCCCCATCACGTGGAGGTGTTTATTTAGCCTGTCCCTTAACAAATTCAGACAGGACTTGGCTCTTTTAAAGCAAGGATTTTTAAAAAAATCTTGCTTTGTCTGCAGCCTGTTGTCGTTTCCCATCTAGCACAGTGTCTAGAATGGGTGTCAGTTTTGATCAGGTTTGAGAGGGAGCGGTTTGGTCGGATAGGCGGTTCGTTACCATCCGGTGTTCCCGTCGCGCCCTGTAGAGCCAGCTCGTCGGCCCTCTCATTCCCCTCATTTCCGTTATGTCCTCGAACCCACCTTAGGTCAACGACATTGTTTAGTGCTATTGTCGACAGTGTTAGATGGCAGTCGTGTACCACTTGGGAGGTAATCCTGCCACTCGCCAGAGCCCGCAGAGCTGCTCGACTGTCGCTGAAGAAGCACATGGTTTTTTCACTGATATTGCGTCAAGTTATTTCTGTGGAACCCCTTAGAATAGTCGCGATCTCCGTCTGGAAAATATTGGCACATTCCTCTAGGGTTGCGCTGAGATTGCAGTTCATTTCGGGGATGTGAATTCCCGCTCCAGAGTCTGCTTTCGTTTTTGATCCATCCGTGAAGATTGAAATGTCAAACTTCGGATGTTCTCCTGTATGCGTATGCACTGCATAGGATTTGTCGAAAGCATATTGGGATGATGATGCCAACATTATTGGCGAAACGTGCGTCGGTAATCATAATAAAAAAATATTTTTGGTGTTTTAGGGAAAAACTGATTAAAAACATAGTAGATATTTAAACCTCAAATTCTATGGCCTCTAAACGTAGTTTTGACGGTAAACGTCTAATGTAAAGTTGAAAAATTAATGGCAACCAGCGATGCACTCAAAACATTTTTATAGTCGCTGGATTTATTTTGGGCAAAAAACTTACTACTTACGATACAAACTTGTAAACATCTAGGTTTTTACTGATGAACCCTTTCCGACTGACAAATTTACAATTTATAAAAATTGTTCGAAATGACGACAGCCCTGGGCATTTCGCAGATGCATACCCCACTATCCTTCGGTGTTAATGGCATACACAAGATGTTTAATGTGGCCCCACACGAAAGAATTACTTATTCCGATCCACCTTTCGTGTAAATTTCATACATTTGTTGTCTTACGTTCCGAACGTCCGCTAATAAATTACACACTCTCGAAAGTTCCCACGGGTTTCACATAATATGATAAACATAACCATATCGGCCACTATTTGAAAATAAAGACATTTTAATATATTTAGTGTGCACCGTCAACAGTCAAAGTGAAACTGAAAGTAATTAATTGGCAGCCGTTTACCGCACTCTCGTTCCAGCAAAAAGCCCTTTTTTGTTTGGGCCAAGAGATAAAAGTTTATTCACTAAAGGTTCTTCAATCATGCTAGCGGTTCTCAATCGGTTTTAAACCATGTATCTTATATTATATTTTTTTAGGTCTCCTCATATTAGGGCCTGTCACAGGTTTAAATAGCTACTATACTTCGTGCATCACCCTGTATATTAGCGCCTCCACCAAGTTTTAGGTTAACGCTTTAGAAAAAAATAATTATGAAAACCTGTTTTTTTTTTCAATAAATTATTTAATTATACAATTTTATGTGAAAAATCCAAGATCATTAGGAAGCTTATTAAGTAGTAAATGCAATAAAACTGTTTAATTTAGTCTTATGGAAGATCTGTCAACTCTACATGTGAATGTCAAATTTTTAATTCTACCTAATGAACAAATAATCCCAGAAGTACAAAAATTAACTATGTTAGACATTGATATTTCCCGATAATTTTAATGTTTCTTTTTCCACTCCGGTTAGGAAGCTTTTGTTAACGAAAAAAATTATTAAACGTGACTATTTTTGAATTATCGACCATCTAGCTTTACCGAAGCGGCAACGTTGTATTTAGAAATAAGTGGCGCGAAATTCAAATATTTCATATCTGACACTATATCAAGATATATTGCATTAATTTTTTATTTATATAAATGAGATAGTCAAGTCAACTATTAAAGTAATTTATTTTCTAATTTTTGAATATAATAATACAATTAAATATGAGATAAACATACAGATAAACTGAACTAATTTTTTCAATAAACTTAAAAGAATTCGATTGTACACTGGTAAACGATGAACTTGAAAATAGTATATTATTCAACGAGTGAGAAAGTTGGCCATTTCCATCAGGATAAAATTTGCGACACGAGCCGAAGGCGAGTGGAGTAATTTATCCGAGTGGAAATGGCCATTTCTCACGAGTTCAATACTATACTTTTTAAATCATATTAAAGAATTAATAATTGAAATATTTTTTTATCTCTTTTTTATTATCAACATGTCGTTAAAACCCGAAATTCAAATCAAAGTTTTGAATTTAGTGATAATGAAAGTTTTGAAATATATTGACTCACAACGCGAAAGAAAACAGTTTTTTGCTTCTCCTGCAAAACTAGTCAGAATGGAGTTACACAAATTTCGGGTTTTAGCGACGATATACATTAACCGTACCGTAATTAACGATAGTAAAGGGAGACGATTTTACATCTACACTAGTGTCAATGTTTAAGTTTTTGTTCTTAGTTATATTTTCATTATCCGTTGCATTTCGTACACTGCTGCTAGAAGCTTGAACTGCGTTGATGATTTAGTTGGCCGAGTCCATCTTGTTATTAGCGGAACTGTCTATATAACCTTCGGCTACTAATGTGGACTTCCATCCATCATGTCTTCTCAAAGCCGTTATATCGGCACCTGCATCTACTAGTATTGTAGCTGATGATCTTCGGAAGTATACTTTTCAGCGTCCGGTAGTTTTAAATAGTTGGCTATTTCTCGCCCCATGTGCACTTCCTTTTTTGATAGTTTAGAAAAAAATGATCGGTCGACATATTTGGCGGACGTAAAGTGATTATAAAGTGACATTATAAAATTTACCAGTTATGGTGAATTTCCGTACATTTTGTTTCAACATTGTTTTGTTTATGTCAGCAAAATCATTCACTTTCATGGTATGTATTTCAGTGGTCCTGCAAGCACACATAATGGTCATTATAAGAGCCACCTTAAAAAATATCCTTAATTGTAGGTACACATGCCAGTATATTATTAAGAAGTTGATATCTTACCTTTGTTGCAAGATATATTTCATCTGGAGCTTTGCATAAGAATTCATTAATTTCATTGGGAGTAAATGCTTTTGACTTTATAGCCTGATAGTCCTCGGACTTTCTTTTTAAAACTACCCGTAACTTTTGATAGGTTTCAATATTAATATTGTTGTGAATGCTCAGAGTAGAGCTTAGCATAGAATATTGAGATCATCATGAAGAGGATTTGTATTTCTCTGCTAGTCCGGAGAAATACGCCAAGAGAACATTTTCGGAGAATGAATTCGTGTTCCTTGTGCTGCGCCAATCCATGAAAGTTTTGTAACTTAACTCGTATTTCTTTCTCGACTTTTGAGGCAAGAGGTTAAGTGTTGTAAGTTTGGCAGCCTCTTGCACGTCTGGCGGAGTACAATTCTCTATATCATCTACAATTTCCATTTTTTCTTGATATTTTGTAGAGGTGGAACAAACACAGAGTCGATGACAAATGTCAATTAAACGGCACTAGGTTTTGATCGCTTTTTTGTGGCCCAACCTTCAATTTTAAAAAAAATCGCATTTTAGGTTGTTTCCTTGTTTTTTTTTAGAACTCCTTACCTTCAGCTTAGGATTTTCTTTCTCACGGATTGCCAATTGAATTAAATTACATTTTTATTTAATTTTACTGTCGCACAATAATATAGAGAGTCAATACTGCCAACTCTTCAATTGTAAGCAACGTTGCCGCTTGGACACTGATCGATTCCCTCATTATAAAATACGATTTTTCATTAATTTTATGATTTTTAATTATTGAACTATAAAGTTTAGATGTTTAATTTTTTTTTAATTATATATTTCAATGATTTATCCAAAATCGAAAATTGTAATACATTATTTTTCGTCATGTTTTTTTTTAAGTTTAAATTAATTCAAATTTAAATATATTTAAGTCGAACTCCACAAACTTTAATAAACGTAAAATTACAATTGGTACATGTTTCGGGAGAAAACTACTCCTATCAGCAGCCCTAATTTTACAAGAGATTAATGATACAGTTGATGAATTACAGAGGGGTTCTTACACTAAAGAATGTTTAAAATTCTGACGTTATTTTGAAATTATTAAATTTGACGTTTTGAAAAGGTTACATGATTTTTCAGGATTTGGTAAAAACAACATTTTATAAAATGTAAAAATTAAAAATGGATTAAGGAGAATCTGGTAAGTTTGTTTGAGTGGTAGATAAAAATAAATTAAATTTGGATGGAAAACCTCTCGGTTGGAAAAATATTGAAGCTATCCGTTCTATAGTTGCACTTTCCGTTTGAAATAAACAAAATAAAAAAATAATAAGTATATTCATCCAGGATGCACATATCACTATGGCTCGGTGAGCCCACACACTCGACACCTAGCGGTCCATGTCCGTCAAAGACACCAAAACAGTAAATGAATAAAAATAGTTTTGGTGCATGTTCAGAACGAAGTTCTATTTATTACTTCTTTTCGTTCGGTAATCATCTGATTACAACTAACCGTTGAGATACTGAAAGCAATAAATACTGCCACCACCATTATCAACATGTTCGTCCATGAATGTTCCCCAAAGCGGTTACCTGATAAAGTCGCTAATAATGCCGTCAAAAATCTGCAAGGTAAACAAAATCCGGCAGTAAATTAGGCGGCCCCCTCGCAATGGATGCCGCAATTATTAAATCGATTACCGATAAATTGAAAACGGTAAATTTCAGGGATTAACTAGTTGTGGCGGCAGTTTGTTTAACACGAGATGATTAATTAAGCATTTGTCAAACATCAGATTTATGAGATTCCATTCTTATTAGCGAAGAAAATTTATGATATAAATCGAGTATAAATTCGCTCGTTGCGCGCCTCACAAAGCCTGTTTTCTCAATCTATTTTCCGGGTGTCGCTACTAAAATATAACGCCGGAGTGTATAAAGAACCTGCGCCAAATAAATTTTTGCCCCGTTGTAATAATCCCGGGACAATGTAGTCCTCGACGAAAACTTTCCATTGTTCGACTGCTTTAAGTAATGTTAAAGTCTTTGGTTTCGTAAAGAATGATCCGCTTGCCGTGACAACCTCATTCCTGCTCCTACATAAATAACACGGCGGTGTCTTATTTATTAAAGGACGAGATGTTCGATTCGGGCTTTAATTAGGATCGTGAATAATTTAAATGGCATCAGGTAATTTTTATATCCGCATTTACAGTGGCATCAAATAAAAATGCATCAATTCAGAGTACTTTAATACAGGTTTTAATATTTTACGAACGGGAAACGAACCGTGCTAATCACATTATGCTCCCCCGGGGTTTCTATATACAATAAAACACTAATGCTTGCTTTATGCTTTTTGGAGCTTAATTTATGGAGCTTTCAAATTTTGTACGGTCTCTTGTTTTACTTGTTTACCTCAAGATGTTTCCAGTGATACAAGGGGCGTTTAGTGTAATTTTGAGACTGGCTGAAGGACGATTTTGAACAAGTGTGATTCCTTTAATCTCCTTAAATAAATTTAGAAATAATAATAAATAATCCTAAAATTAGCCCGGCGCATCCACCAATTTTATACAAACTCGATGAATGGTTTCAGGCATCGCTCCTGCTTAAACACCATTCCCGTAGAGATCACTCATCGAAACGGCACAAAAGCACCGGACTGTAAATTGACCCTAATCGCAATTTATAGTTTCATTAAAAGCGTTTACTTATGCTCCGAGCACCGAAAAAAACATAAATATTTACTCGGCAGGCATTACCGCATGCGAGCTCGTTTAATTTGTTACCGACACCCCCGCATATCGTAACAAGAAACCTAATTACACCCCGGTATTAGAAAAGTGGATTGTTCCGAAGACAATAATCTCGTTATGCAAATGCGTTTCATTAGAGGCCAAATTGGCAATTTATGGCAAAATAAAAATTCAATTTCGGGCCTAAACTTACACCTTTATTGGCGGGCGCGACTTTATTAAATTTTGACGATGACAAATAAATTTTCGGCCGAAAAGTTGATGAATGAAACGGGAGACAGGAGTTAATTATGTGACGCGTCGCTATTTACTGACGATGGGGAATCACAGAAACGTTGCGAAAGCTGACTGGGTTTAATTGGTGCATGTGCACTGTAAAGTTTCTTAATTAGTGTCACTGAAATCCGGATGTTTATTTAAGCAGTTCGCAGTCATCTATCAAAGCCGCTTGGGGAGAAGAATGGGCGATTTAAGGGGAAAAGTATACTAAATTCTGTGTCTCGGGAATGTGTGAAAATGGGATAATAAATATTGACACTTCCTTTGTATTTAGATGCAGAATGGCGAAATTAAACTCCATTACACGACAGACTAATCTAAATGCCATAACTTGTAATAATTAATCTTAACTTTGAAGTCCAAAGTCTAGTGCAATTATTATAAAAAGATCAAGTTTCCACAGAGCATTGCTTACAAGATAAAAGACTAGAACTTAACTTTAAAATTGCTCATAAATAATTGGGTTTCAAATGTTTCTCTGGATTATATTTCAATCATTCGTTTAATGTAACTATAAATGGCACAACGTAGCAAATTGCATTCTGAAATCCAGGAATACCGTTAAACACGTTTCAAGATATCAGCAACTAGATTTACATCTGTTCTTCCGTCATTCCGGCTTGAGAAGGAAATTAAAACAGGCATTATTGAGTCGCAAATTCTGTAGCTCTGACCTGTTTAAATTGTCTTTCGTTTTTATATTTCCCTTCATAGATTGATTCTGCGTGATTTTTATTGCAGTACTTACTTAGATATAAAAATACAGAGTGATTGATAAGACACCTTTGACGCTGTATTTTGTTAACCCGATGAACACATGATACATCAAATAAAATCATTGCAAATACACTTTTGGACGACCGATAAATTTGTTATGATTTTTGAAGTGCGGGGGTGTGTCAAAAAGATAAAGCTTAGGAGACAATAAAACTGAGGCTATACCAGAGCGTTCTCTGCTTTTTTTTTTGTAATTCTGTATATTTCGGATAAACGTAAGTAAACGAAATCTATTTTTACATCTCTGAAAATCCATATCTTAGACATTAAATAAAATATTAGGATTCAATTTGGACGTCCGATTTAACAATCATTTCTCTACATGTCTTCCAAATTTCAAAGCTTTAAAACGACCGATAAATGTGTTATGATTTTTGAAGTGCGGGGGTGTCTCAAAAAGACAAAGCTCAGGAGACAATAAAACTGAGGCTATACCAGAGTGTTATCTGCGTTTTTTTTTTTTTTGTAATTCCGTATATTTCGGATCGTTCAAAGTACTAATTTGATGCAATCTCAGACGTACGAACTGTCTCGCAAAAGTTAGCTATGTCGAGATTCTGTGAGAGCAAACGAAATCTATTTTTGCATATCTAAAAATCCATATCTTAGAAACTAAATGATACATTAGGGATTCACTTTGGACGTCCGATTTACCAATCATTTCTCTACATGTCTTCCAAATTTCAAAGCTTTGGGACAACCGATAAATTTGTTATGATTTTTGAAGTGCGGGGGTGTCTCAAAAAGACAAAGCTCAGGAGACAATAAAACTGAGGCTATACCAGAGTGTTATCTGCGTTTTTTTTTTTGTAATTCCGTATATTTCGGATCGTTCAAAGTACTAATTTGGTGCAATCTCAGACGTACGAACTGTCTCGCAAAAGTTAGCTATGTCGAGATTCTGTGAGAGCAAACGAAATCTATTTTTGCATATCTAAAAATCCATATCTTAGAAACTAAATGATACATTAGGGATTCACTTTGGACGTCCGATTTACCAATCATTTCTCTACATGTCTTCCAAATTTCAAAGCTTTGGGACAACCGATAAATTTGTTATGATTTTTGAAGTGCGGGGGTGTCTCAAAAAGACAAAGCTCAGGAGACAATAAAACTGAGGCTATACCAGAGTGTTATCTGCGTTTTTTTTTTGTAATTCTGTATATTTCGGATCGTTCACAGTACTAATTTGGTGCAATCTCAGACGTACGAACTGTCTCGCAAAAGTTAGCTATGTCGAGATTCTGTGAGAGCAAACGAAATCTATTTTTGCATCTCTGAAAATCCATATCTTAGAAATTAAGTAAAACATTAAGATTCACTTTGGACGTCCGATTTACCAATCATTTCTCTACATGTCTTCCAAATTTCAAAGCTTTAGGACGACCGATAAATTTGTTATGATTTTTGAAGTGCGGGGGTGTGTCAAAAAGATAAAGCTTAGGAGACAATAAAACTGAGGCTATACCAGAGCGTTCTCTGCTTTTTTTTTGTAATTCTGTATATTTCGGATAAACGTAAGTAAACGAAATCTATTTTTACATCTCTGAAAATCCATATCTTAGACATTAAATAAAATATTAGGATTCAATTTGGACGTCCGATTTAACAATCATTTCTCTACATGTCTTCCAAATTTCAAAGCTTTAAAACGACCGATAAATGTGTTATGATTTTTGAAGTGCGGGGGTGTCTCAAAAAGACAAAGCTCAGGAGACAATAAAACTGAGGCTATACCAGAGTGTTATCTGCGTTTTTTTTTTGTAATTCTGTATATTTCGGATCGTTCACAGTACTAATTTGGTGCAATCTCAGACGTACGAACTGTCTCGCAAAAGTTAGCTATGTCGAGATTCTGTGAGAGCAAACGAAATCTATTTTTGCATCTCTGAAAATCCATATCTTAGAAATTAAGTAAAACATTAAGATTCACTTTGGACGTCCGATTTACCAATCATTTCTCTACATGTCTTCCAAATTTCAAAGCTTTAGGACGACCGATAAATTTGTTATGATTTTTGAAGTGCGGGGGTGTGTCAAAAAGATAAAGCTTAGGAGACAATAAAACTGAGGCTATACCAGAGCGTTCTCTGCTTTTTTTTTTGTAATTCTGTATATTTCGGATAAACGTAAGTAAACGAAATCTATTTTTACATCTCTGAAAATCCATATCTTAGACATTAAATAAAATATTAGGATTCAATTTGGACGTCCGATTTAACAATCATTTCTCTACATGTCTTCCAAATTTCAAAGCTTTAAAACGACCGATAAATGTGTTATGATTTTTGAAGTGCGGGGGTGTCTCAAAAAGACAAAGCTCAGGAGACAATAAAACTGAGGCTATACCAGAGTGTTATCTGCGTTTTTTTTTTTGTAATTCTGTATATTTCGGATCGTTCACAGTACTAATTTGGTGCAATCTCAGACGTACGAACTGTCTCGCAAAAGTTAGCTATGTCGAGATTCTGTGAGAGCAAACGAAATCTATTTTTGCATCTCTGAAAATCCATATCTTAGAAATTAAGTAAAACATTAAGATTCACTTTGGACGTCCGATTTACCAATCATTTCTCTACATGTCTTCCAAATTTCAAAGCTTTAGGACGACCGATAAATTTGTTATGACTTTTGAAGTGCGGGGGTGTGGCAAAAAGATAAAGCTTAGGAGACAATAAAACTGAGGCTATACCAGAGCGTTCTCTGCTTTTTTTTTTGTAATTCTGTATATTTCGGATAAACGTAAGTAAACGAAATCTATTTTTACATCTCTGAAAATCCATATCTTAGACATTAAATAAAATATTAGGATTCAATTTGGACGTCCGATTTAACAATCATTTCTCTACATGTCTTCCAAATTTCAAAGCTTTAAAACGACCGATAAATGTGTTATGATTTTTGAAGTGCGGGGGTGTCTCAAAAAGACAAAGCTCAGGAGACAATAAAACTGAGGCTATACCAGAGTGTTATCTGCGTTTTTTTTTTGTAATTCTGTATATTTCGGATCGTTCACAGTACTAATTTGGTGCAATCTCAGACGTACGAACTGTCTCGCAAAAGTTAGCTATGTCGAGATTCTGTGAGAGCAAACGAAATCTATTTTTGCATCTCTGAAAATCCATATCTTAGAAATTAAGTAAAACATTAAGATTCACTTTGGACGTCCGATTTACCAATCATTTCTCTACATGTCTTCCAAATTTCAAAGCTTTAGGACGACCGATAAATTTGTTATGATTTTTGAAGTGCGGGGGTGTGTCAAAAAGATAAAGCTTAAGAGACAATAAAACTGAGGCTATACCAGAGCGTTCTCTGCTTTTTTTTTTGTAATTCTGTATATTTCGGATAAACGTAAGTAAACGAAATCTATTTTTACATCTCTGAAAATCCATATCTTAGACATTAAATAAAATATTAGGATTCAATTTGGACGTCCGATTTAACAATCATTTCTCTACATGTCTTCCAAATTTCAAAGCTTTAAAACGACCGATAAATGTGTTATGATTTTTGAAGTGCGGGGGTGTCTCAAAAAGACAAAGCTCAGGAGACAATAAAACTGAGGCTATACCAGAGTGTTATCTGCGTTTTTTTTTTTTTTGTAATTCCGTATATTTCGGATCGTTCAAAGTACTAATTTGATGCAATCTCAGACGTACGAACTGTCTCGCAAAAGTTAGCTATGTCGAGATTCTGTGAGAGCAAACGAAATCTATTTTTGCATATCTAAAAATCCATATCTTAGAAACTAAATGATACATTAGGGATTCACTTTGGACGTCCGATTTACCAATCATTTCTCTACATGTCTTCCAAATTTCAAAGCTTTGGGACGACCGATAAATTTGTTATGATTTTTGAAGTGCGGGGGTGTCTCAAAAAAACAAAGCTCAGGAGACAATAAAACTGAGGCTATACCAGAGTGTTATCTGCGTTTTTTTTTTTGTAATTCCGTATATTTCGGATCGTTCAAAGTACTAATTTGATGCAATCTCAGACGTACGAACTGTCTTGCAAAAGTTAGCTATGTCGAGATTCTGTGAGAGCAAACGAAATCTATTTTTGCATCTCTGAAAATCCATATCTTAGAAATTAAATGATACATTAGGGATTCACTTTGGACGTCCGATTTACCAATCATTTCTCTACATGTCTTCCAAATTTCAAAGCTTTAGGACGACCGATAAATTTGTTATGATTTTTGAAGTGCGGGGGTGTGTCAAAAAGATAAAGCTTAGGAGACAATAAAACTGTGGCTATACCAGAGCGTTCTCTGCTTTTTTTTTGTAATTCTGTATATTTCGGATAAACGTAAGTAAACGAAATCTATTTTTACATCTCTGAAAATCCCTATCTTAGAAATTAAGTAAAACATTAAGATTCACTTTGGACGTCCGATTTACCAATCATTTCTCTTCATGTCTTCCAAATTTCAAAGCTTTAAAACGACCGATAAATGTGTTATGATTTTTGAAGTGCGGGGGTGTCTCAAAAAGACAAAGCTCAGGAGACAATAAAACTGAGGCTATACCAGAGTGTTATCTGCGTTTTTTTTTTTTGTAATTCCGTATATTTCGGATCGTTCAAAGTACTAATTTGATGCAATCTCAGACGTACGAACTGTCTTGCAAAAGTTAGCTATGTCGAGATTCTGTGAGAGCAAACGAAATCTATTTTTGCATCTCTGAAAATCCATACCTTAGAAATTAAATAAAACATTAAGATTCACTTTGGACTTCCGATTTACCTATCATCTCTATACATGTCTTTCAAATTTCAAAGCTTTAGGACGCCCGATAAATTTGTTATGATTTTTGAAGTGCGGGGGTGTCTCAAAAAGGCAAAGCTCAGGATACAATAAAAGTGAGGATATACCAGAGTGTTCTCTGCGTTTTTTTTTTGTAATTCTGTATATTTCGGATCGTTCAGAGTACTAATTTGATGCAATCTCAGACGTACGAACTGTCCTGCAAAAGTTAGCTGTGTCCAGATTCTGTGAGAGCAAACGAAATCTATTTTTGCATCTCTGAAAATCCATATCTTAGAAATTAAATAAAACATTAAGATTCACTTTGGATGTCCGATTTACCAATCATTTCTCTACATGTCTTCCAAATTTCAAAGCTTTAGGACGACCGATAAATTTGTTATGATTTTTGAAGTGCGGGGGTGTCTCAAAAAGGCAAAGCTCAGGATACAATAAAAGTGAGGATATACCAGTGTTCTCTGCGTTTTTTTTTTTTGTAATTCCGTATATTTCGGATCGTTCAAAGTACTAATTTGATGCAATCTCAGACGTACGAACTGTCTCGCAAAAGTTAGCTATGTCGAGATTCTGTGAGAGCAAACGAAATCTATTTTTGCATCTCTGAAAATCCATATCTTAGAAATTAAATAAAACATTAAGATTCACTTTGGACTTCCGATTTACCCATCATTTCTATACATGTCTTTCAAATTTCAAAGCTTTAGGACGCCCGATAAATTTGTTATGATTTTTGAAGTGCGGGGGTGTCTCAAAAAGGCAAAGCTCAGGATACAATAAAAGTGAGGATATACCAGAGTGTTCTCTGCGTTTTTTTTTGTAATTCTGTATATATTTCGGATCGTTCAAAGTACTAATTTGATGCAATCTCAGACGTACGAACTGTCTTGCAAAAGTTAGCTATGTCGAGATTCTGTGAGAGCAAACGAAATCTATTTTTGCATCTCTGTAAATCCATACCTTAGAAATTAAATAAAACATTAAGATTCACTTTGGACTTCCGATTTACCCATCATTTCTATACATGTCTTTCAAATTTCAAAGCTTTAGGACGCCCGATAAATTTGTTATGATTTTTGAAGTGCGGGGGTGTCTCAAAAAGGCAAAGCTCAGGATACAATAAAAGTGAGGATATACCAGAGTGTTCTCTGCGTTTTTTTTGTAATTCTGTATATATTTCGGATCGTTCAGAGTACTAATTTGATGCAATCTCATACGTACGAACTGTCTTGCAAAAGTTAGTTCTGTCGATATTCTGTGAGAGCAAACGAAATCTATTTTTGCATCTCTGAAAATCCAGACCTTAGAAATTAAATAAAACATTAAGATTCACTTTGGACGTCCGATTTAAAGATCATTTCTCTACATGTCTTCCAAATTTCAAAGCTTTAGGACGACCGATAAATTTGTTATGATTTTTGAAGTGCGGGGGTGTCTCAAAAAGGAAAAGCTCAGGATACAATAAAAGTGAGGATATACCAGAGTGTTCTCTGCGTTTTTTTTTGTAATTCTGTATATATTTCGGATCGTTCAAAGTACTAATTTGATGCAATCTCAGACGTACGAACTGTCTTGCAAAAGTTAGCTATGTCGAGATTCTGTGAGAGCAAACGAAATCTATTTTTGCATCTCTGTAAATCCATACCTTAGAAATTAAATAAAACATTAAGATTCACTTTGGACTTCCGATTTACCCATCATTTCTATACATGTCTTTCAAATTTCAAAGCTTTAGGACGCCCGATAAATTTGTTATGATTTTTGAAGTGCGGGGGTGTCTCAAAAAGGCAAAGCTCAGGATACAATAAAAGTGAGGATATACCAGAGTGTTCTCTGCGTTTTTTTTGTAATTCTGTATATATTTCGGATCGTTCAGAGTACTAATTTGATGCAATCTCATACGTACGAACTGTCTTGCAAAAGTTAGTTCTGTCGATATTCTGTGAGAGCAAACGAAATCTATTTTTGCATCTCTGAAAATCCAGACCTTAGAAATTAAATAAAACATTAAGATTCACTTTGGACGTCCGATTTAAAGATCATTTCTCTACATGTCTTCCAAATTTCAAAGCTTTAGGACGACCGATAAATTTGTTATGATTTTTGAAGTGCGGGGGTGTCTCAAAAAGGAAAAGCTCAGGATACAATAAAAGTGAGGATATACCAGAGTGTTCTCTGCGTTTTTTTTTTTTTTGTAATTCTGTATATTTCGGATCGTTCAGAGTACTAATTTGATGCAATCTCAGACGTACGAACTGTCTTGCAAAAGTTAGCTATGTCCAGATTCTGTGAGAGCAAACGAAATCTATTTTTGCATTTCTGAAAATCCATATCTTAGAAATTAAATAAAACATTAAGATTCACTTCGGACGTCCGATTTACCAATCATTTCTCTACATGTCTTCCAAATTTCAAAGTTTTAGGACGCCCGATAAATTTGTTATGATTTTTTAAGTGCGGGTGTGTCTCGAAAAGACAAAGCTCAGGAGACAATAAAACTGAGGCTTTAGCAAAGTGTTCTCTGCGTTTTTTTTTGTAATTCTGTATATTTCGGATCGTTCACAGTACTAATTTGATGCAATCTCAGACGTCCGAAATGTCTTGCAAAAGTTAGCTATGTGGAGATTCTGTGAGAGCAAATGAAATCTACTTTTGCATATCTGAAAATCCATATCTTAGAAATTAAATAAAACATTAAGATTCACTTTGGACGTCCGATTTACCGATCATTTCCCTACATGTCTTCCAAATTTCAAAGCTTTA
Source organism: Diaperis boleti (assembly GCA_963583935.1). Classification (NCBI taxonomy): domain Eukaryota; kingdom Metazoa; phylum Arthropoda; class Insecta; order Coleoptera; family Tenebrionidae; genus Diaperis; species Diaperis boleti. Next base: position 51,108,109 of record OY757247.1, on the reverse strand, counting down.
GGACGCCGATAAATTTGTTATGATTTTTGAAGTGCGGGGGTGTCTCAAAAAGGAAAAGCTCAGGATACAATAAAAGTGAGGATATACTAGAGTGTTCTCTGCGTTTTCTTTTTTTGTAATTCTGTATATTTCGGATCGTTCAGAGTACTAATTTGATGCAATCTCAGACGTACGAACTGTCTTGCAAAAGTTAGCTATGTCCAGATTCTGTGAGAGCAAACGAAATCTATTTTTGCATTTCTGAAAATCCATATCTTAGAAATTAAATAAAACATTAAGATTCACTTTGGATGTCCGATTTACCAATCATTTCTCTACATGTCTTCCAAATTTCAAAGCTTTAGGACGACCGATAAGTTTGTTATGATTTTTGAAGTGCGGGGGTGTCTCAAAAAGACAAAGCTCAGGAGACAATAAAACTGAGGCTATACCAGAGTGTTATCTGCGTTTTTTTTTTTTGTAATTCTGTATATTTCGGATCGTTCAAAGTACTAATTTGATGCAATCTCAGACGTACGCACTGTCTCGCAAAAGTTAGCTATGTCGAGATTCTGTGAGAGCAAACGAAATCTATTTTTGCATATCTAAAAATCCATATCTTAGAAATTAAATGATACATTAGGGATTCACTTTAGACGTCCGATTTAACAATCATTTCTCTACATGTCTTCCAAATTTCAAAGCTTTAGGACTACCGATAAATTTGTTATGATTTTTGAAGTGCGGGGGTGTCTCAAAAAGGAAAAGCTCAGGATACAATAAAAGTGAGGATATACCAGAGTGTTCTCTGCGTTTTTTTTTTTGTAATTCTGTATATTTCGGATCGTTCAGAGTACTAATTTGATGCAATCTCAGACGTACGAACTGTCTTGCAAAAGTTAGCTATGTCCAGATTCTGTGAGAGCAAACGAAATCTATTTTTGCATTTCTGAAAATCCATATCTTAGAAATTAAATAAAACATTAAGATTCACTTTGGATGTCCGATTTACCAATCATTTCTCTACATGTCTTCCAAATTTCAAAGCTTTAGGACGACCGATAAGTTTGTTATGATTTTTGAAGTGCGGGGGTGTCTCAAAAAGACAAAGCTCAGGAGACAATAAAACTGAGGCTATACCAGAGTGTTATCTGCGTTTTTTTTTTTTGTAATTCCGTATATTTCGAATCGTTCAAAGTACTAATTTGATGCAATCTCAGACGTACGAACTGTCTTGCAAAAGTTAGCTATGTCCAGATTCTGTGAGAGCAAACGAAATCTATTTTTGCATATCTAAAAATCCATATTTTAGAAACTAAATGATACATTAGGGATTCATTTTGGACGTCCGATTTACCAATCATTTCTCTACATGCCTTCCAAATTTCAAAGCTTTAGGACGACCGATAAATTTGTTATGATTTTTGAAGTGCGGGGGTGTCTCAAAAAGACAAAGCTCAGGAGACAATAAAACTGAGGCTATACCAGAGTGTTATCTGCGTTTTTTTTTCTTTGTAATTCCGTATATTTCGGATCGTTCAAAGTACTAATTTGATGCAATCTCAGACGTACGAACTGTCTCGCAAAAGTTAGCTATGTCGAGATTCTGTGAGAGCAAACGAAATCTATGTTTGCATTTCTAAAAATCCATATCTTAGAAATTAAATGATACATTAGGGATTCACTTTGGACGTCCGATTTAACAATCATTTCTCTACATGTCTTCCAAATTTCAAACCTTTAGGACGACCGATAAATTTGTTATGATTTTTGAAGTGCGGGGGTGTCTCAAAAAGACAAAGCTCAGGAGACAATAAAACAGGCTATACCAGAGTGTTATCTGCGTTTTTTTTTTTTGTAATTCCGTATATTTCGAATCGTTCAAAGTACTAATTTGATGCAATCTCAGACGTACGAACTGTCTTGCAAAAGTTAGCTATGTCGAGATTCTGTGAGAGCAAACGAAATCTATTTTTGCATATCTAAAAATCCATATCTTAGAAACTAAATGATACATTAGGGATTCACTTTGGACGTCCGATTTACCAATCATTTCTCTACATGTCTTCCAAATTTCAAAGCTTTAGGACTACCGATAAATTTGTTATGATTTTTGAAGTGCGGGGGTGTCTCAAAAAGGCAAAGCTCAGGATACAATAAAAATGAGGATATACCAGAGTGTTCTCTGCGTTTTTTTTTTTGTAATTCTGTATATTTCGGATCGTTCAGAGTACTAATTTGATGCAATCTCAGACGTACGAACTGTCTTGCAAAAGTTAGCTATGTCCAGATTCTGTGAGAGCAAACGAAATCTATTTTTGCATCTCTGAGAATCCATATCTTAGAAATTAAATAAAACATTGAGATTCACTTTGGACGTCCGATTAATCATTTCTCTACATGTCTTCCAAATTTCAAAGCTTTAGGAGGACCGATAAATTTGTTATGATTTTTGAAGTGTAGGGGTGTCTCAAAAAGACAAAGCTCAGGAGAAAGTAAAACTGAGGCTTTAGCAAAGTGTTCTCTGCGTTTTTTTTTTTGTAATTCTGTATATTTCGGATCGTTCACAGTACTAATTTGATGTAATCTCAGACGTACGAAATGTCTTGCAAAAGTTAGCTATGTGGAGATTCTGTGAGAGCAAATGAAATCTACTTTTGCATATCTGAAAATCCATATCTTAGAAATTAAATAAAACATTAAGATTCACTTTGGACGTCCGATTTACCGATCATTTCCCTACATGTCTTCCAAATTTCAAAGCTTTAGGACGACCGATAAATTTGTTATGATTTTTGAAGTGCGGGGGTGTCTCAAAAAGGCAAAGCTCAGGATACAATAAAAGTGAGGATATACCAGAGTGTTCTCTGCGTTTTTTTTTGTAATTCTGTATATATTTCGGATCGTTCAGAGTACTAATTTGATGCAATCTCATACGTACGAACTGTCTTGCAAAAGTTAGTTCTGTCGATATTCTGTGAGAGCAAACGAAATCTATTTTTGCATCTCTGAAAATCCAGACCTTAGAAATTAAATAAAACATTAAGATTCACTTCGGACGTCCGATTTACCAATCATTTCTCTACATGTCTTCCAAATTTCAAAGCTTTAAGACGACCGATAAATTTGTTATGATGTTTGAAGTGCGGGGGTGTCTCAAAAAGGCAAAGCTCAGGAGACAATAAAACTGAGGCTATACCAGAGTGTTCTCTGCGTTTTTTTTTTTGTAATTCTGTGTATTTTGGATCGTTCACAGTACTAATTTGATGCAATCTCAGACGTACGAACTGTCTTGCAAAAGTTAGCTACGTCGAGATTCTCGAAATCTATTTTTGCATCTCTGAAAATCCATATCTTATGAATTAAATAAAACATTAAGATTTACTTTGGACGTCCGATTTACCAATCATTTCTCTACATGTCTTCTAAATTTCAAAGCTTTAGGACGACCGATAAATTTGTTATAATTTTTGAGATGCGGGGGTGTCTCAGAAAGACAAAGCTCAGGAGACAATAAAACTGAGGCTATACCAAAGTGTTCTCTGCGTTTTTTTTTTTGTAATTCTGTGTATTTTGGATCGTTCACAGTACTAATTTGATGCAATCTCAGACGTACGAACTGTTTTGCAAAAGTTAGCTATGTCGAGACTCTGTGAGAGCAAACGAAATCTATTTTTGCATCTCTGAAAATCCATATCTTAGAAATTAAATGAAATAATTAACATTAATTTTGGACGTCCGATTTACCCATCATTTCTCTACATGTCTTCCAAATTTCAAAGCTTTAGGACGACCGATAAATTTGTTATGATTTTTGAAGTGCGGGGGTGTCTCAAAAAGACAAAGCTCAGGAGAGAATAAAACTGAGGCTATACCAGAGTGTTCTCTGCGTTTTTTTTTTCTAATTCTGTATATTTCTGTATATTATGATTTGGTTGTATTTTGAGCCGGAAAAATATGACCCAGCCAGTGCATTTATAGCAAAAGCTGAATCTACAATCACTGTCAAATTGAATATTTTAGTATGACATGATTTATTGTTGTTTTCTGGTTACAAAAACTATAAAAGTAGGTAGCCTCGTCATAGTATTTACAAATTGACATATCTATGTTTATGGAATCAATTATTTAGGGAGCCAATACACGATATCCAGGAATTGGTGATTAGATGTACCGTCAATAGTAAATAAATTAAGTCATTTTATTAATGTTCGATTTTCCCTGGTCATTAGTCATTAGTATCAGCAGCTTTCTGAATTATTAAAGCTCTCATTAAATCCTGTAAGCTGACGACTTAAAATACCTGGATATAATATACATGAGAAAGTTGGCTTTCCAGTTTGGTCCACCGGTGAATTTGTAACTACAAACTTGGAGGATAAATAATATAGAATGTTATATAAAAAATCCAAACTTTTTGAAGACAGGTAGTAAAATGTAAGTTTATTATCTTACATAAGCAGCAGAAGAGAAACCACAAGAGTTTCGGGATACATGATTTATGAGGATTGGGGAATCGTAAGAAAAACATTATTCTTTTTATGGGCTCCTTTACAGGGTAATATTTTTCGTGTCAAGATTTATACGGTACTTGTAGCTACAATTGTTTTCGAAAATCAAAGTGTGACATTTTAAAAAAACATATTTCATCGTAAACGTTTTGTCTTTTTGGGCCTGTATGTTCCTCTTTTTTTTAATTGATAGATCTTTCGTTATCATTCTTTCATTATTCTCATTATATTCTTGCAATTACTTATTTATTACAATAACAAAAGTAGAGCTTCGAATTATACTGTAATCTTTCAAAAAATTAATGTTAATGGCAAATGGTGGTCACATGTTTGGCTATAGGAGGATTGACGTTCGTTAACCTGTGAGTTTGTCTATATTTAAATTTTTGGGGAAGTGATTTTGAGTGACTGTCCTATTAAGGTTGTCATAAATTAGATCACAGGGCGTTTAATTATGCAAACATACGCCTACAATTTCTTACCCATTCAGCAGCATCTCTCCTCTGTTCTTGACCCAGTAGTTGATCGTGTTAGGAAACGCCTCCACGTAGCATTCCAGCTGAACATCCGTATTCAGAGGCGCTCCCAGCAGCTGATTTGGCACTTTAATAGCGGGAGCAACTGAAACGAATTCATTAAAATAAGAATTCTATTAAGGCAGTCCCCGGTAAATTACAGCACTCTTCTTGGAAACAAATGTTACGTTACGTCAGAAATGGAAATCTGAGCAACATAAACGTGCTATAGATGGTCTGGGATCCTCTTCTAGCGAATTTGGTACCTATCAAGAGAACCGGTCATCGATATTTGACGGAAATTAAAGATACATTTTCAATTTGAACATGAATAAATTACATCACATCACGCCAATTCAGAAACCCCAACGACATCTTTCTTCACCAGCTAGAAAAGAACTTCCGTATTAAGACGAATCTAATGTCGGCAACTTTGTCGAGTTCACTCGGTCTAGCAGACACCCTAAGGACGACGAATGCTCATCGCCCCGACTATTTATACTCGAAGTTCAGATTTCAGCAATTTGCTGTCCGTGTTACTGTTATTGTTATTATCGTGATACACTGTCTTATCTCACGAACGTTTCATTATGTTTGTTGGCAATCTGTTTGATGTCGGGGCTTGAAAAATTGACGAGAGGGAGCTGTAATAACGCAAAACGGCCGGATTCGAGTGATTCGATGGGCTGTTGACCTGCGACCGTAATTGGAAAACTTTATCTGCGATAACTTCTGGAACTGGGTTCGGATGAGCGCCATGTGGGAGTATGTACGGGGTGGAGCTGGAACGTTACTGTTTTAACCTATTTGCACCAAATTTTTTATTTTTGATTCCCAAAATTTGTTCCTCTTATTTCGCTCGCGCAGACAATGGCATCTCGGCCACGAAAGTCGGGGATTTTAAAAGAAACCTCTTCATTTGGCCGGGTATAACTAGTCGACGTCTTAGAATGGCGCGGGCTTCCCGTAATCCGGGCCTTTCCAGGCAGCTCCGGGTCGAACTCGTTATCGGGAGGACTGCGTGAGGGTCGCCAACCCACCGACCCTCCTCCACGCATCAACTAACTTCTGTTTCGGATAACTTCCTAATTAGTTTATGGCCATGTGTTAATTCCCATGTCCGAACACATGTACTTATGACCTTAGCAGTCGTCTCGGCGAACTAATCGCATTAGGGGAACTGCCGACAAATCAAGGGTTATCGTCGATGATGGCGATTACTGATTAGCCGCGTGGAATTTGTAGGTCCAAAATCTATGCGGGGAAAGACTAACTGGAATTAATTGCGGTGTAGAGTTTATGTATTCATGAGTAAGTAATTCAACCTAAAGAAAAGATTCGTAGTTGTGCCGCCAATATGTGTAATATTCCAAAACAGAGAAAACAATTAACGTGTCGCGGCCGCATGTGTGCTCCAGACGCACTCCTCAGGACCGTTGTTTGTAACTTTGAAACTTCGCTTACATAAATGTAACACAAAACTGTCTATAAAACAGGTAGGTATGAAATTTTAAAATACGTCGACGAACTTAGCAAAACGCCGAACCCTCCCCTTTCCTGCATTTTTAACTTACAGTTTACGTTGAGTGCGATTCTTTTGCTGACTGCTGGTGGCACGTCATTACTCGCTATACAAAGGTAGGCGCCCATTTGTTTTCTTTCCAAGCGCCAGAAGTGGAGGTTTGTTCCATTGTACGTTTCCACTGAAAAGAAAATAACGTTAATGTCGCCATTTACGAGAGGAGAAAAAAATATCTCAAAGAACTGTTTACCGGTGAAACTACGTTTTCAATAAGGCCTCCTTTTTTATTTGTGCCCGCACAATTAATTCCGGCTTCAAAGAGCCGCTAGTTTTAGTTGGACATGAAGTCACTTTGATCCTTTAACCGAAAACAAAATCATGCGGGGCTTCCTGCAAAGTTCACTCTTATAGAGAACTTTACAAAATCGAATGAAAACTTTTAATGAGGTAGAAATTCGGAGTTTTCAAACGGAACGTATAGACAGTAAATCAACGCGAACGCGAAAACTGAAATAATGAGTTGTCCTTGCTTGTTTGCCAAAGAGCGGAATTAGAAGTTTGAAAAATGTTAATAGGCTCCAAATGAAATCGATTCTCGGGGGAATGTTAAGTAGGGAGTCTTACGGAGGTGGAAATGTATCGGTTCTTCTTTTAGTAAATAAATTTGTAGCGAGGAACTCACTTTGTGGGATAAAGTGCACTTAAACTTATATTAAGTGCTCGTTTGATAAAATAAGTCGGTCTTTTCGCTTGGGACAGAGTTGTCCACAATTGCAAAACGTTAATCCATTTAATGCAGTAAACAGTTATTTATTAAAAGGCATTAAAATTAAACGAAAGTAAAATATGTGTGTTGTTAATGTATTTCTATCAACGAATTATAATTAATTCAAATGTAAGGTGTTTGTACAAAATTCCCCCAAAACTAATTTTAGCATTAATTATGTATAATCTACACTATTAATAAATACATCGACATGGTTTTGTATTTAGTTGAAAATAAAAGTAGTATTTAGTATAACGTTTATATGGCACGGGAATTCGTAGTTAGTTATGCCTCACGCAAAAGATTCTCGTTCTAAAGTCATCGGACAGAGCTGGCAGCCCTCTTGTTTTCTTACGGTTCGGTATCTTTAAAACCCATGTAGCGGCCAAACGGCTAATCCGATTTGAGAATTTCCGGCCCAATAAATCATAAATAAGAAACACACAAAGTGACTTTCTAACCAATGGTCTTTTAAAATTTCCAAAACGATTTTAGAACTTCCAAACATCACTATAGATTTTCTACGATTCTCGAGAATTCTTTAAGGATTCTACCCACATTTAGTTGTTGCTTGAAAGGCTTAATATCCCAGAGACCTCTAAAACCTTTCCTGATAAAATATTTTATACTGTATACCATTTAAAAAAATCTTCTGGGTCTTTCCTAAAGTTGCTAACTCATCTCAGGTAACATCTAGAAGGCTCTGAACTAACTACATCTAACTGCATATATTGAATAACCCAATACAACAGTTGCAGAGTTTCACGCTTTCAGAATTTGACAACACAAACTAAAGTTCTGAATGGATTTTAGAATTTAAATCAAACTAGAAGCCTTTAATCTGAAAACCCGAAAAGCTGGGACGGATGTCTTGACAACTAACTAAACAAATCAATCAATCAATCCCAATAAACCTATAAGGCCTACAAAATTTCAAGTAAACAAAAAAAAATGTGTAAAAATACAAATTCTAATTTAAAAATACAACAACCTGAATGAACCTAGAACGCGAAAACTTGGAATAAAACTAAATCAACTTAGAAACCTGAAAACCTGGGATGAATCTGAAAAAACCTTAAACCCGAAAACTAATGATGTCTCAGAAATGCGTACAAATTCAAGCTCCAGCAAGAAAAGTAGACTAACCTGAATCAACCTAGAAAGCCAAAACCTTGGATTAATCCGAATCAACTTAGAAACTGAAAACCTGGGATGAACCTGAAATAACTCTAGACCCGAAATCGAATGATGTCTCAAAAATGCGTACAAATTCAAGCTCCAGCAAGATAATTAGAGTAACCTGAATCAACCTAGAAAGCAAAAACCTGGGATTAAACCGAATCAACTTAGAACCTGGAAACCTGGGATGAATCTGAAACAACCAGAAACCCGACAACTGATGATGACTAAAAATATGCGTACAAATTCAAGCTCCAGCAAGAAAAGTAGAGTAACCTGAATCAACCTAGAAAGCAAAAACCTGGGATTAAACCGAATCAACTTAGAACCTGGAAACTTGGGATGAACCTGAAGCAATCTAAAACCGGAAAACTATTGATGACTCAAAAATTAGTACAAATTCAAGTTCCAACAAGAACTGGGATAAAACTGAATCGACTTAGAACCTGAAAACTTGGGATGAACCTGAAACAACTTTAAACCCGAAATATAATGATGTCTCAGAAATGCGTACAAATTCAAGCTCGAGCAAGAAAAGTTAACTTAATCAACCTAGAAAGCAAAAACCTGGGATTAAACAGAATCAACTTAGAACCTGAAACAACCTTAACCCCGAAATCTAATGATAACTCAAAAATGCGTGTAAATTCAAGTTCAATCAAGTACATTGGAGTAACCTGAATCAACCTAGAAAGCAAAAACCTGAGATTAAACCGAATCAATTTAGAACCTAGAAACCTGGTGTGAAAGCTCAAAAACGACAGCTAATGAATACTCAAAGATGCGTACACCTTCAAGCTACAGCAAGATAATTAGAGTAACCTGAATCAACCTAGAAAGCAAAAACCTGGGATTAAACCGAATCAACTTAGAACCTGGAAACCTGGGATGAATCTGAAACAACCTGATACCCGACAACTGATGATGACTAAAAAAATGCGTACAAATTCAAGCTCCAGCAAGAAAAGTAGAGTAACCTGAATCAACCTAGAAAGCTGAAACCTGGGATTAAACCGAATCAACTTAGAACCTGGAAACCTGGTATGAACCTGAAGCAATCTAAAACCGGAAAACTATTGATGACTCAAAAATTAGTACAAATTCAAGTTCCAAAAAGAACTGGGATAAAACTGAATCGACTTAGAACCTGAAAACCTGGGATGAACCTGAAACAACTTTAAACCCGAAATATAATGATGTCTCAGAAATGCGTACAAATTCAAGCTCGAGCAAGAAAAGTAGAGTAAACTTAATCAACCTAGAAAGCAAAAACCTGGGATTAAACAGAATCAACTTAGAACCTGGAAACCTGGGATGAACCTGAACAAATCTAAAACTGAAAAACTAGTGATGACTTAAAAATGAGTATAAATTCACGTTCCAACAAGAACTGGGATAAAACTGAATCGCCTTAGAAACTGAAAACCTGGGATGAACCTGAAACAAATTTAAACCCGAAATCTAATGATGTCGCATGTGAAACCTCAAACCCGACTACTAATGCATACTCAAAAATGCGTACAAATGCAAGCTCTAGCAAAATAATTAGAGCAACCTGATCAACCTAGAAAGCTGAAACCTGGGATTAAACCGAATCGACTTAGAACCTGAAAACCTGCGATGAACCTAAAACAACTTTAAACCTGAAATCTAATGATGTCTCAGAAATGCGTACAAATTCAAGCTCCAGCAAGAAAAGCAGAGTAAGCGGCATCAACCTAGAAAGCTGAAACCTGGGATTAAACCGAATCGACTTAGAACCTGGAAACCTGGGATGAACCTGAACAAATCTAAAACTGAAAAACTAGTGATGACTTAAAAATGAGTATAAATTCACGTTCCAACAAGAACTGGGATAAAACTGAATAGCCTTAGAACCTGGAAACCTAGGATGAATCTGAAACAACCTAACTCCCGATAACTAATGATGACTAAAAAATTCGTACAAATTCAAGCTCCAGAAAGATAATTAGAGTAACCTGGATCAACCTAGAAAGCAAAAACCTGGGATTAAACCGAATCAACTTAGAACCTGGAAGCCTGGGATGAACCTGAAGCAATCTAAAACCGGACTACTATTCATGACTCAAAGATGAGTACAAATTCAAGTTCCAACAAGAACTGGGATAAAACTGAATCGATTTAGACCCTGAAAACCTGGGATGAACTTGAAACAACTTTAAACCCGAAATCTAATGATGTCTCAAAAATGCGTACAAATTCAAGCTCCAGCAAGACAATTAGAGTAACCTGATTAAACCTAAAAAGGCGAAACCTGGGATTAACCCGAATCAACTTAGACCTGGAAACCTGGGATGAACCTGAAGCAATTTAAAACTATTGGCGACTCAAAAATGCGTACAAATTCTCAAGCTCCAGCAAGATAATTAGAGTAACCTGAATAAACCTAGAAAGCAAAAACCTAGGATTAAAGCGAATCTTAATCCCGAACTCTAATGAGAGATTAACTCAAAAATTAGTCCAAATTCAAGTTCCAAGAAGAGAATGAAATTAATTTGAATCAACCTAGCAAAAACCTGGGATGAACCTGAAACAACCTTAAACCCGAAATCTAATGATGAGTCAAAAATTAATAAATTAAAGTTACCGAACCACATCTAGGAGTGTAATCAACATTAATAATTAATATCTTCCATACATGTTACTCGCAAAAAAAAACTCCTCGCAGTTGTCGCACCTAATTTAGATTTTACAGCAGCTAATCCAATTCCCACGTTTTGTAGCGTCATTAGCGGTGGTAATGAGGCCTAGCGAAGTGACACGAAAGCATTTGCAGCTCTTAAACAATTAACCTCGATGCAGGAATATGTGAGAGACGAAAAAGACCCATTTGCCTGCGATCGATCGCGCCGCAACCACGAAGCTGTGTGCTCTGCGGCCCCAAAAAAACAAGCTTCGGTTAGATTGTTGCCTTCTCGGCAATAATAAATAATAAAATATTTTCGAGATTAACCCGGAGCAGCCATTACTGGCATCTGCGTCGGCGTCCCATCCAGGTAAATAAGGAGTAATAAACAGCCGAGTTCGGTACAGCGTTGGAAACACACGTAACACTGGAATAAATCAACCGGCTTTAATATTTATTCATAAGGGCGGAGGAAGAATTATGAACAACTGTTAACTACTGTAAGCGGTTAATTAAATTTTACGCATTCGTGGAGACTTATCTTGGCAATTCTGGCCACAGTTAACGGGAGCCGTTAAAAGTTGCTTTGTTGCAGTCGTAAATAGTGGGGTACATTTTTCCGGGTACGCACACGATTAATTTGCAAACGCACATTAAGTAATGTTACGACGGGAAGATGTAGACGTTATTTATAGAAGAAGCCTTAAAATGAGTCCAGCACCAGACGAAATAGATCCAGTCCATTCCTCTCGCCTTTTTCTACTTTGTTTCGTTGATTAGTCACGCCGTAATTTTCTCGAGATAGCCTCCCGAATAACATCTGCCTTCTATTCGAGCCACGCCGCACCAGAGCCCCGAAGAAAATAATTCCTCTCTCAGATGTAAATCTCGAAACGAACAGCAACCACCATCCGGAATCCCTTCGCTATCTTTTCTATTTTCCGACCATCTCTTAGATATTATCACCGGGTGGTGATTTCCATTTTCGCTCCCGGAAAAGAATCTTGACCGGAGCTGCGTTGTCCCGGGTTTTAATTGGGGTCCGGCGCGGAAAACACGGATCCGGGCGATGAAGAATTGCACGTGTCCGGGGGCATAAATCAAGCGACGGAAATGTGGTAATGTTTGGCAGATGTCAGTGTAATAAAGCTGGGTTTATGAGGCGGGGGCGTGTTACGTAATTGTGATTTTTATCAGGAGCGGACGGGGTGATTTGAGTCGAGGTGGCACGCCGGAGGTAATCGCAGGTTTTCCTGCGAGGTTTACTGCTAATTAAAGGCACGTAAATAAATTAAGTTTGACGGTTTAGTAAAAAAGCTTTTCTATTAATTCCTTTATCTTTTTCCATTGTCAACGCATACGATAGTTCCTGGAATACAGGAGAGATTTAAGATTTAAGAGTAGGTATTTTAACTTTAAATTCCTTTTATGTCCGTCACAATCTTTGTGTCTTTCCATTTTCGTTTGTTCCCACTAGTATTGTATTATTTCTTATTTTGATATCCACAACTTTTCGCTTTTCTCTTTCTTGTTCACAACACAACAATTGAAGAGAATTTTAAGACGAACACGGGATATGAGCGAAAATGTTTTCCGGTAAACATTACATCAAAATGTGGGGTTTTAAATACACAATTCAACCAAAATGATGAAATGAAAAGTACAGTGTAAAAAACATCAGGAAATTAATTTTAGAATATAACGCATTTTGAAGACCGACATCAAAAGTTATGATGGAACCGGATAATATTTGCGCATTCGGTATAAAAGCCCTGCCAGCTTCTCCTTTTAATTATTATTTAAAATGCGACCGAATGTTATCAGCAACCTCCCAAAAAAGCCACGTTTATTTCAAGTCCTTTCAAGATTGCCTCAAAACCCTCAATACAAGAAATAATCCATTCGAGTGCTCGTTCTGTTAATAACGCGACAGGGGCATAACCTACATTTGCGTAATTATCGGCAGAACGCCTCCAGCTTTTCGAGAACATGTTCTGGGAACGAATTAGTATCGGATGGAGCGACGATGCATTGAGAGTTATTGCGCTACGATATGTTCTTTTACCTCGCTCTTCGTGACGCGGTCCTTTTCTGAGCACAATGGATTGGCCGTCCTCTCTCCTCCAGGCTATTCGAGGGGTCGGATGGCCGGTGGCGCGACACCAGAGGGTCGCGTTCTCACCCTCGGACACGGAGAGGTCGCCGCTGGTGTCGTCGTTGATTATGTCGGGGGGCACTGAAAAAAAAGTCGTCCGTTACACAAACTATAAACGGTTTATAAAATGGTGGAGGCGCCCATTCCGATGCGTAATCCCTAAAAAGGTTAATTCCGTCTCAGCCTCAAAACAAACCCTAATGCTAATTAGAATTATCTCTTGCTGATAGCATGCCCTCGCGGAGTGTTGCGGTACTGTCGGGCTAATTGCTCCTTGCAGCACCTCGGAGGCTGCGGCGCCACCCCCAAATCCCACGTCGGCCCACTTACGGCCATTATGTGCGTCGACAATTGCTGAGGGGTTTTTACACGGACCGCTCGTATATCTTTCCAACAAATTAGACCTATACACAAAGTGCTGATCCCATGACGTGCCATTTTAAACCCGAAAACAACCCCAGTAGCGGAGTTTATTTATTTCATATATTTACAAATCTTTTTTTGAATATCAGTTATATTAAAAGAATGGATGAAATATGTTGTGTAAAATATTTGAAGTATACAGGATGTCCCAGAAATAACTACATTAATTTTAACGAGTAGCAGATCGCGACGAGAGCAACAAAATTTTTGTCTACCACTTTTTCGAATATTAGCTATATTAAAGAATGTGAATGACATATGTTGTGGAAAACATTTGAAGTATACAGGATGTTCCAGAAATAACTACATTAATTTAACCAGTAGCAGAACTCGACGAGAGCAACAAAATTTTTGTCTACCACTTTTTCGAAATCTCATTTTGGAATATTAGTTATATTAAAGAATGTGAATGAAATATGTTGTGGAAAATATTTGAAGTATACAGAATGTCCCAGAAATAACTGCATTAATTTTAACCAGTAGCAGAACTCGACGAGAGCAACAAAATTTTTGTCTACCACTTTTTTGAAATCTCATTTTGGAATCTCAGAAGAATGTGAATGAAATATGTTGTGGAAAATATTTGAGGTATACAGGTGTCCCAGAAATAACTACATTAATTTTAACCAGTAGCAGAACTCGACGAGAGCAACAAAATTTTTGTCTACCACTTTTTCGAAATCTCATTTTGGAATATTAGTTATATTAAAGAATGTGAATGAAATATGTTGTGGAAAATATCTGAAGTAAACAGGGTGTTCCAGAAATAACTACATTAATTTTAACCAGTAGCAGAACTCGACGAGAGCAACAAAATTTTTGTCTACCACTTTTTCGAAATCTCATTTTGGAATATTAGTTATATTAAAGAATGTGAATGAAATATGTTGTGGAAAATATTTGAAGTATACAGAATGTCCCAGAAATAACTGCATTAATTTTAACCAGTAGCAGAACTCGACGAGAGCAACAAAATTTTTGTCTACCACTTTTTCGAAATCTCATTTTGGAATCTTAGTTATATTAAAAAATGTGAATGAAATATGTTGTGAAAAATATTTGAAGTATACAAGCTGTCCCAGAAATAACTACATTAACTTTCACCAGTAGCAGAACTCGACGAGAGCAACAAAATTTTTGTCTACCACTTTTTAGAAATCTCATTTTGGAATATTAGTTATATTGAAGAATGTGAATGAAATATGTTGTGAAAAATATTTGAAGTATACAGGCTGTCCCAGAAATAACTACATTAATTTTAACCAGTAGCAGAACTAGACGAGACCAACAAAATTTTTGTCTACCACTTTTTCGAAATCTCATTTTGGAATATTAGTTATATTAAAGAATGTGAATGAAATATGTTGTGGAAAATATTTGAAGTATACATGGTGTTCCAGAAATAACTACACTAATTTTAACCAGTAGCAGAACTCGACGAGAGCAACAAAATTTTTGTCTACCACTTTTTCGAAATCTCATTTTCGAATATTAGTTATATTAAAGAATGTGAATGAAATATGTTGTGGAAAATATTTGAAGTATACATGGTGTCCCAGAAATAACTACACTAATTTTAACCAGTAGCAGAACTCGACGAGAGCAACAAAATTTTTGTCTACCACTTTTTCGAAATCTCATTTTGGAATATTCGTTATATTGAAGAATGTGAATGAAATATGTTGTGGAAAATATTTGAAGTATACAGGCTGTCCCAGAAATAACTACATTAATTTTAACCAGTAGCAGAACTAGACGAGACCAACAAAATTTTTGTCTACCACTTTTTCGAAATCTCATTTTGGAATCTTAGTTATATTAAAAAATGTGAATGAAATATGTTGTGGAAAATATTTGAAGTATACAGGATGTCCCAGAAATAACTGCATTAATTTTAACTAGTAGCAGAAGTCGACGAGAGCAACAAAATTTTTGTCTACCACTTTTTCGAAATCTCATTTTCGGATATTAGTTATATTAAAGAATGTGAATAACATATGTTGTGGAAAATATTTGAAGTATACAGGCTGTCCCAGAAATAACTACATTAATTTTAACCAGTAGCAGAACTAGACGAGACCAACAAAATTTTTGTCTACCACTTTTTCGAAATCTCATTTTGGAATATTAGTTATATTAAAGAATGTGAATGAAATATGTTGTGGAAAATATTTGAAGTATACATGGTGTCCCAGAAATAACTACACTAATTTTAACCAGTAGCAGAACTCGACGAGAGCAACAAAATTTTTGTCTACCACTTTTTCGAAATCTCATTTTGGAATATTCGTTATATTGAAGAATGTGAATGAAATATGTTGTGGAAAATATTTGAAGTATACAGGCTGTCTCAGAAATAACTACATTAATTTTAACCAGTAGCAGAACTAGACGAGACCAACAAAATTTTTGTCTACCACTTTTTCGAAATCTCATTTTGGAATCTTAGTTATATTAAAAAATGTGAATGAAATATGTTGTGGAAAATATTTGAAGTATACATGATGTCCCAGAAATAACTGCATTAATTTTAACTAGTAGCAGAAGTCGACGAGAGCAACAAAATTTTTGTCTACCACTTTTTCGAAATCTCATTTTCGGATATTAGTTATATTAAAGAATGTGAATAACATATGTTGTGGAAAACATTTGAAGTATACAGGTGTCCCAGAAATAAGTACATTAATTTTAACCAGTAGCAGAACTCGACGAGAGCAATAAAATTTTTGTCTACCACTTTTTCGAAATCTCATTTTGGAATCTTAGTTATATTAAAAAATGTGAATGAAATATGTTGTGGAAAATATTTGAAGCATATAGGTGTCCCAGAAATAACTGCATTAATTTTAACTAGTAGCAGAAGTCGACGAGAGCAACAAAATTTTTGTCTACCACTTTTTCGAAATCTCATTTTGGAATATTGGTTATATTAAAGAATGTGAATGAGATATGTTGTGGAAAATATTTGAAGTATACAGGTGTCCCAGAAATAACTGCATTAACTTTCACCAGTAGCAGAACTCGACGAGAGCAACAAAATCTTTGTCTACCACTTTTTCGAAATCTCATTTTGGAATCTTAGTTATATTAAAAAATGTGAATGAAATATGTTGTGAAAAATATTTGAAGTATACAAGCTGTCCCAGAAATAACTACATTAACTTTCACCAGTAGCAGAACTCGACGAGAGCAACAAAATTTTTGTCTACCACTTTTTCGAAATCTCATTTTGGAATATTAGTTATATTGAAGAATGTGAATGAAATATGTTGTGGAAAATATTTGAAGTATACAGGCTGTCCCAGAAATAACTACATTAATTTTAACCAGTA
Organism: Diaperis boleti; assembly: GCA_963583935.1. Taxonomy (NCBI): domain Eukaryota; kingdom Metazoa; phylum Arthropoda; class Insecta; order Coleoptera; family Tenebrionidae; genus Diaperis; species Diaperis boleti. The sequence continues at coordinate 51,091,080 of OY757247.1, read as the reverse complement.
GCAGAACTAGACGAGACCAACAAAATTTTTGTCTACCACTTTTTCGAAATCTCATTTTGGAATATTAGTTATATTAAAGAATGTGAATGAAATATGTTGTGGAAAATATTTGAAGTATACATGGTGTCCCAGAAATAACTACACTAATTTTAACCAGTAGCAGAACTCGACGAGAGCAACAAAATTTTTGTCTACCACTTTTTCGAAATCTCATTTTGGAATATTAGTTATATTAAAGAATGTGAATGAAATATGTTGTGGAAAATATTTGAAGTATACATGGTGTCCCAGAAATAACTACACTAATTTTAACCAGTAGCAGAACTCGACGAGAGCAACAAAATTTTTGTCTACCACTTTTTCGAAATCTCATTTTGGAATATTAGTTATATTAAAGAATGTGAATGAAATATGTTGTGGAAAATATTTGAAGTATACATGGTGTCCCAGAAATAACTACACTAATTTTAACCAGTAGCAGAACTCGACGAGAGCAACAAAATTTTTGTCTACCACTTTTTCGAAATCTCATTTTCGAATATTAGTTATATTAAAGAATGTGAATGAAATATGTTGTGGAAAATATTTGAAGTATACATGGTGTCCCAGAAATAACTACATTAACTTTCACCAGTAGCAGAACTCGACGAGAGCAACAAAATTTTTGTCTACCACTTTTTCGAAATCTCATTTTCGAATATTAGTTATATTAAAGAATGTGAATGAAATATGTTGTGGAAAATATTTGAAGTATACAGGCTGTCCCAGAAATAACTACATTAACTTTCACCAGTAGCAGAATTCGACGAGAGCAACAAAATTTTTGTCTACCACTTTTTCGAAATCTCATTTTGGAATATTAGTTATATTAAAGAATGTGAATGAAATATGTTGTGGAAAATATTTGAAGTATACATGGTGTCCCAGAAATAACTACATTAACTTTCACCAGTAGCAGAACTCGACGAGAGCAACAAAATTTTTGTCTACCACTTCTTCGAAATCTCATTTTGGAATATTAGTTATATTAAAGAATGTGAATGAAATATGTTGTGGAAAATATTTGAAGTATACAAGTTGTCCCAGAAATAAGTACATTAATTTTAACCAGTAGCAGAACTCGACGAGAGCAATAAAATTTTTGTCTACCGCTTTTTCTAAATCTCATTTTGGAATATTATTTATATTAAAGAATGTGAATGAAATATGTTGTAGAAAATATTTGAAGTATACAGGGGTTCCAGAAATAACCACATTAATTTTAACCAGTAGCAGAACTCGACGAGTGCAACAAAATTATTGTCTACCACTTTTTCGAAATCTCATTTTGGAATATTAGTTTTGTTAAAGAATGTGAATGAAATATGCAGTGGAAAATATTTGAAGTATACAGGATGTCCCAGAAATAACTACATTAATTTTAACCAGTAGCAGAACTCGACGAGAGCAACAAAATTTTTGTCTACCACTTTTTCGAAATCTCATTTTCGAATATTAGTTATTAATATTATATATTAGTTTTTGTCTTTTAGAAAACTCAAGGCAATAAGTTGTTTGAAGCGTTTTGAATAATTATTTCAGCCGCTGTCAACAGATCTTGTTATTTCATCTAGGCAAATTAATTTCGTCTGAATGACTGGTTTTTGTTAAAGAGAAAATATTTCAAATGGATATTTTCACTACATTTGAATAAAATATAAACGGTATATTCAAAAACCTTAACGAAAAATATTTATCAAATATATTTAAAAAAATATAGAGCCAATATTGATTCTTAATATTAAGTAAATATTTAAAATGTATATTTTGTCTACATTTGAATAAAATATAAACAATATATTGAATATTTAAAATATTTGCGGCTCCTAGGAAAGGAGGCCAAATTAAATATGAACGTGAAAAACCACTTAAATGGTGGTTACAAAACACAGAAATGCAATTTTTATTTCGATGGATGACCAGACTAGAATTTTGCTTCGCAGCAATCCACATTGTTCCATCGGCAGTTTAATTTCATTTCCAATGCCCTCGAGTTATTATCTAGCGCGGATCCGAATATTATTTCCATTCGGGATTCCCTCCTCATCCCGCATCGATTTTCCCGTCTCACATACATTTTTACCAGTAATTAATAACAGCGATATTTATGCGTCCCGAGGCTCCGTCGCACCCAGAATCCTCTACGCCTCCCGGCCTGATTAGAATTTGATTTTTGTAGCTGGTGCGAGTCCTTCGAGACGCTCCCGAATTATTTACGGCATATTGAAGATGGTTCTCTATTTGCGATTCGCGTTAGTTTTCATCAGAATGTTTGTCGATTTGTTGGAGGGGAGCGTGGGGTGGAGTAGTGAAATGCAGAATTGGTTTTTGGGAAAAACTGTTCCAGTGGCGTGCTTTGGGGTTTCACGGATTGACACTTGTGGTTTATCTGATACCCCACCGTGAAAAACTTCCGACAAGTAAGATTGGGTACATTCTCTTTTCAAGCCGGATCCTTGTCACACATTCCGCAACCACACAGTGTTGAGGGTGTCGGCATCCCTGCATCCCCTGCGAATACACTACCGTCGTCGACTCGACATCCTTCCCAGCGGTCACATCTCCCTTTCCGCTATTATAACCCTGATTCGGTGCTGTCCATCATACTGTGGCTTGTTAAACATCAACACTCATAATTACGTCTTCTCGGACTATCCCGGGAGTAATTACGGTCGTTAATGACTACAAGGAATTTCGAGATAAAATTGACAGTGCGCGGATTAACTTCTAGTAATAAATCGCCGATATCAATCAAAGGCTCAGCGTTGCAACAGCTAAGAACTGTCGGTTAATACAAGCTCCATTTTTCACTCAAACTTGGTCGTGTTATCCACATCTGCAAGGCGTCACATTCTCAGCTCATGCATTAATGACGACGCCTCCAGTCTTAGACAACAAGCGAAATTATTTACGAAACTTTAGCTGTCGCCGGAATATATAATCACTGTCATATTTTGTATATGCTAACAGATAAATTAAAATACCGGAACAAGGGCGAATGTAAACACATCCGTATCCGCTTCATTTCATATCGTTCACACGTATTTTTTCGGCGTGATTCGAATGAGAATTGGTGGATTCGGGAAAGGACAAAGTTTGTTTTCATTTTTCTTCGTACTTGAGATTGATTGCCCTTGTTCTGCTGCAGATGTGGATTAATTTCGTTCTTTTTTCTGTTCGCTGTTGAATATAAATTTTGTTGTTAGTAAAAATTCACAATTTTGTATCTGCAACCGTCACGTCCACCTCTCTGAGAAGAAGAAACTACGTCATCTTGTGAGAAAACAAAACATAATTTTTCAGAAGTATTTCCAAAGGAACATACTTAATTAGATTTATTTTTTGTGTCGCTGGTTTAGAATCTAATTCTCTCTGATTCTCCTTTGTTATATGTAGTTTCTTTCTGGCCGATAAGTTGAGATTGGAGCACATAAGAAGTACATATTTTTCGAATTTGCTAAATTTGACATATAAATTTCCACTGGTGTAAGTTACAGTTTTCAAATTGACAAAGACGAGAATTTAGTAAAATATGCAAATTCTAATACCGTTTCAATTTTTAGGAAATTATTTTGCAAAGCCCATCCACCATCCTTATTCTATTTTTCAAATTTGCTAAACGACACTTACATAGGGTTTCACTGATGTAAATTACAGATTTCAAATCGAGAAAGACGAGAACTTTGTGAGATATGTAAAGTCCAGACGCTTTGGGATATTTAGGAATTTATTTTGAAAAAAAGCATCCACTACTGTCACAAAATTTTCCAAACTTTCTAAATGACAGTTGTATAAGTTTTCAGATGTAAATTGCAAATTTGATATTGACGAGAATGTAGTAAAATTTGTAGGGTCTAGGCTCGTTTGAATTTTTATGAATTTATTTTGGAAAGGCGCATCCACCATTCTTACTCTATTTTTCAAATTGGCTAAGTAACATTTGTATAGCTTTTCACTGATGTAAATTGCAAATTTGATATTGATAATGACGAGGATTTATTAAAATTTGTAAGGTCTAGGGTCGTTTGAATTTTTAGGAATTTATTTTGGAAAGCCGCATCCACCATTCTTACTCTACTCTTCAAATTGGCCAACATTTGTATAGCTTTTCACTGATGTAAATTGCAAATTTGATATTGATAATGACGAGAATTTATTAAAATTTGTAAGGTCTAGGGTCGTTTGAATATTGAGGAATTTATTTTGGAAAGGCGCATCCACCATTGTTACTATATTTTTCAAATTGGCTATGTAACATTTGTATAGATTTCACTGATGTAAATTGCAAATTTGATATTGATAATGACGAGAATTTATTAAAATTTGTAAGGTCTAGGGTCGTTTGAATTTTTAGGAATTTATTTTGGAAAGGCGCATCCACCATTCTTACTATATTTTTCAAACTGGATAAATAACATTTGTGTAGGTTTTCATTGACGTAAATTGCAATTTTGATATTGATAATGACGAGAATTTATTAAAATTTGTAAGGTCTAGACTCGTTTGAATTTTTAGGAATTTATTTTGGAAAAGCGCATCCACCATTCTTATTCTATTTTTCAAATTGGCTAAGTACCATTTGCATAGCTTTTCACTGATGTAAATTGCAAATTTGATATTGATAATGACGAGAATTTATTAAAATTTTTAAGGTCTAGGCTCGTTTGAATTTTTAGGAATTTATCTTGGGAAAGCGTATCCACCATTCTTACTCTATTTTCCAAATTGGCTAAATATAACAGTTGTGTAGGTTTTCACTGATGTAAATTGCAAATTTGATATAAATGATGAGGAGAATTTAATAAAATTTGTAAGGTCTAGGCTCGTTTGAATTTTTAGGAATTTATTTTTGAAAGGCGTATCCACCATTCTTAATCCATTTTTCAAATTGGCTAAGTACCATTTGTATAGCTTTTCACTGATGTAAATTACAAATTTGATATTGATAATGACGAGAATTTATTAAAATTTGTAAGGTCTAGGCTCGTTTGAATTTTTAGGAATTTATTTTGGAAAGGCGCATCCACCTTTCTTACTCTATTTTTCAAACTGGCTAAATAACATTTGTATAGCTTTTCACTGATGTAAATTGGAAATTTGATATTGATAATGGCGAGAATTTATTAAAATTTGTAAGGTCTAGGGTCGTTTGAATTTTTGGGAATTTATTTTGGAAAGGCGCGCATCCACCATTCTTACTCTATTTTTCAAATTGGCTAAATAACATTTGTATAGCTTTTCACTGATGTAAATTGCAAATTTCATACTGATAATGGCGAGAATTTATTAAAATTTGTAAGGTCTAGGCTCGTTTGAATTTTTAGGAATTTATTTTGGAAAGGCGCATCCACCATTCTTACTCTATTTTTCAAATTGGCTAAATAACATTTGTATAGCTTTTCACTGATGTAAATTGGAAATTTGATATTGATAATGGCGAGAATTTATTAAAATTTGTAAGGTCTAGGGTCGTTTGAATTTTTAGGAATTTATTTTGGAAAGGCGCGCATCCACCATTGTTACTCTATTTTTCAAATTGGCTAAGTAACATTTGTATAGCTTTTCACTGATGTAAATTGCAAATTTGATATTGATAATGACGAGAATTTATTAAAATTTGTAAGGTCTAGGGTCGTTTGAATTTTGAGGAATTTATTTTGGAAAGGCGCATCCACCATTGTTACTATATTTTTCAAATTGGCTATGTAACATTTGTATAGATTTCACTGATGTAAATTGCAAATTTGATATTGATAATGCCGAGAATTTATTAAATTTTTTAAGGTCTAGGCTCGTTTGAATTTTTAGGAATATATTTTGGAAAAGCGCATTCACCATTTTTACTCTATTTTTCATATTTGCTAAATTACACTTGCATAAGTTTTGACTGATGTATATTGCAGATTTGATATTGACGATGACGAGAATTTATTAAAATTTGTAAGGTCTAGGGTCGTTTGAATTTTTAGGAATTTATTTTGGAAAGGCGCATCCACCATTCTTACTCTATTTTTCAAATTGGCTAAATAACATTTGTATAGCTTTTCACTGATGTAAATTGCAAATTTGATATTGATAATGACGAGAATTTATTAAAATTTGTAAGGTCTAGGGTCGTTTGAATTTTTAGGAATTTATTTTGGAAAGGGGCATCCACCACTCTTACTCTATTTTTCAAATTGGCTAAGTAACATTTGTATAGCTTTTCACTGATGTAAATTGCAAATTTGATATTGATAATGAAGAGAATTTAGTAAAATTTGTAAGGTCTAGGCTCGTTTGAATTTTTAGGAATTTATTTTGGAAAACGCATCCACCATTCTTACTCCATTTTTCAAATTGGCTTAATAACATTTGTATAGCTTTTCACTGATGTAAATTGCAAATTTGATATTCATGAAAGCGTGAATTTAGTAAAATTTGTAAAGACTAGACTCCTTTAAATTTACAGGAATCTATTTAAGAAAAGCGCATCCACCATTCTCACAATATATTTCAAACTTGCTAAATTACATTTGCATAAGTTTTGACTGATGTAGATTGCAAATTTGATATTGACGATGACGAGAATTTAGTAAGATTTGTAAGGTCTAGGCTCGTTTGAATTTTTGGGAATTTATTTTGAAAAAAGCGCATCCACCATTCTTACTCTATCTATCAAATTGGCTAAGTAACATTTGTATAGCTTTTCACTGATGTAAATTGCAAATTTGATACTGATAATGCCGAGAATTTATTAAATTTTTTAAGGTCTAGGCTCGTTTGAATTCTTAGGAATTTATTTTGGAAAAGCGCATCCACCATTCTTACTCTATTTTTCAAATTGGCTAAGTAACATTTGTATAGCTTTTCACTGATGTAAATTGCAAATTTGATATTGATAATGAGGAGAATTTATTAAAATTTGTAAGGTCTAGGCTCGTTTGAATTTTTAGGAATTTATTTTGGAAAGGCGCATCCACCTTTCTTACTCTATTTTTCAAACTGGCTAAATAACATTTGTGTAGGTTTTCACTGATGTAAATTGCAAATTTGATATTGATAATGACGAGAATTTATTAAAATTTGTAAGGTCTAGGGTCGTTTGAATTTTTTAGGAATTTATTATGGAAAGGCGCATCCACCATTCTTACTCTATTTTTCAAACTGGCTAAATAACATTTGTGTAGCTTTTCATTGATGTAAATTGCAAATCTGATATTGATAATGACGAGAATTTATTAAAATTTGTTAGGTCTAGGGTCGTTTGAATTTTTTAGGAATTTATTTTGGAAAGGCGCATCCACCATTCTTACTCTATTCTTCATATTGGCTAAGTAGCATTTGTATAGCTTTTCACTGATGTAAATTGCAAATTTGAGACATTAAGATTTGTAAGGTCTAGGCTCGCTTGAATTGTTAGGCATTTATTTTGGAAAAGCGCATCCACCATTCTTACTATATTTTTCAAATTGCTTAAATAACATTTGTATAGCTTTTCACTGATGTAAATTGTAAATTTGATATTGACGATGACGAGAATTTAGTAAAATTTGAAGGGCCTAGACTCGTTTGAATTTTTAGGTTTTTATTTAGGGAAAGCGCATCCATCACTAACACCAGAAAAGTCAAGTAACGTTAGTGATTATTAGACTGCAGAACTACCAAAGCAAAACTACAAAAGTTTACAAAATCTCGATCGATGTATTATTTCTACTTTCGACTTATGCAACGACGCTCAAATACAAGAAACCAATTCGAAACAACTGTAAAAATGGTGGATGCTCCACAAACACATCAAACTGTCGTGACGAATTTAAATATAGATGCTCTGAGCTCGTAAACCGAGACAGTTTTGCCAACGTAGGAACTACAATATTTGGATGGGACACTGCTCAGTGCTATTGAAATTGTAAGCGTGTTTATGTTTACAGGACAAATACTAATTAGCCAGGTGGGAGGCGTATACAAAATCGGGGGGGCGGACATGCAAGAACAGGGGGTTATTGATGTTTGACTCGATCAATGCTAGTGCTAATATTGCCGAAACATCTGTTGGTTCTGTGTCGACTGCGAGCAAATCTCGGCTTTGGACCGTCCAGAAACTGGCGAAGATTTATAAGTTTAAACAAATTTATTAAATCGAATTCTGAATCTTCACACTTCAATAAACTTCCGCAAAATCGATGTCTCCACATATTTTCCGGTGACTGGAGCGATTTATTTCCAAAATGTTTGTATCTCCATTTCCCGGCTCCCCATTGACAGTTTTATAAGGTCAACCGTAAAAAATGACACATGTTAATCAAAGGATCCCATTCCATCCATCACTATCCTCTCTAATCCTCTCTTTATGCCAGCCCGTATTCGCAGCGATGTAGGGGAGGTCGGGACAGAATGAGGCCAAATACGTGGCGTTGATTAGCTAAATTTATGTTATAAGGAGAGTTCGGTTGTAGATGGAACCTGTCGCCGTCTGGTTTATACGTTTTCATCAATGTGCATAATTTAAAGACCAGTAAACTAGTTTATGAAATATAACAAAAAAACTAATTAAACACCAAGGTTGAGAACTATGAGAAGCTTCTCAACCGTGGGTTATATACAATTTTTTTCACCACTAGCACATTTGTTTAACTTTTCTTCAAATGATAATAATCAGAGCAGTCGAAAACTACCTTTTTCTACGACTGCTATGAAAAGTGTGTAAAGAAACACCAGTAACTGCGCTTGAAATTCATTTATTTCACAGAACGTGTAATAAATCCAGAACGCTTGCTAAAACCGTGTGAAAAGGTTTCACATGCAATTTTTTTGGATTTAGACAACCAAACATACATTCTTGGCGGAACAGACGCCAAAATTTTAAAATCACGTAAGCTATTGCTTAAGCAAACTTGTGCAAACGAAATCTTTAATTTTCAACACTTGTTATATAATATACTATTGTGTTCACGATTCTCCATAATTTATTATTTTTCCTTCCTCAAAGTCGCCAAATGTTTTACCTAAGCCCTTACCATTCAGCCCGGGTGCCCGTGAAAATTTTTCGCAATTAACCGCGTCAATCGTTGTTTATAGTCGGAAAGTATTACGGCAATTATCGCGGCTCCTTATCCGTTTACGTTTCGGCAACGGCAATAATTGCCAGGTCTGCGAGGGCGCAAACGTATAAAGTATAAATTTATGTCGGGACGTTTCGGCCGTCTTTAGCCATCTGTCCGATGATTAATAGAGGAAAATAACGCCCGTGAAAAATCGAGCGGTGTTTATTGATGACAGTAAATGTCAAAGGACGGCAATTTATATTTTCTTCCGGAGTCCCGGCGCCGTCGCACGGAAATATGAAATTGCACAGATGAGATGGAAACATATTTTTTACTCGGCCCGTTATAAATAGCTGCACTTTTATTTTTGACGCGCTCATCTCGTGAATGATCATTTCCCCGCTCGGTGTCGCACCAAACCGAACCCGACGACGAAAATTCCGGTCACCCATGTATGAAATGAAATTCTTGGCTGTTGTGTGTAAAAATTAAGTTATCTAAACTACAATTACACTCTCGAGATGGAAATTTGTGGCAACATTCAGCTCTAATTGCCGGGGGTCGTGCGCGGTCAGATAACGCGTTTTTATTTTTGTGTCGCCCCCATCCTATGACTTGTTTATTTTTACACGCAAATAGCCATAATTAAATTGTTTTTGAAATATGCCCGGCGCAAATTTCCCAGGACGGGAGATAAAAACGCCCGCATTACGCACATTAATTAAGGGAAAAATATCGCTTAAAAAGGGAATCTTGAGGGGGAAAACGGATTGCGAGGTGTCAAAGGACGTTTTATTTGGGAGATTTTGAGGAAGATTTATGCTCGAAAGAGTTGGCTGAAAGGTGGAAATGAGCGAATCAGAATCGGGTAAATTGCTGCGTTAGTTCTGGGAGTGTGTTTTAGTAACGAAGTTTAGAATCAACAGTTTTGGATTAGCCGCTTCACAAAAATGTTGAGAGGAAGGGGCGCATGGTACCCTCGGGTGTGTGCCGATATGAAAATGTATATATGGCGCAGCCTTCTGGCTTAATTGGCTTAATGGCTGGGTCTTCTAGACTTTTCATGTAACGCTGCGAACTAAATTTGCGCTACATGAAACAAAAGTCAAATGTCTCAACGACTCTCTTTACTGCAGTCCAATGCACTGGCCCTGGGTTCCCCAATAACTGACAGAACTTTGAATGTCCGCTCGCGAAGCTGTGGCCAAGAAGAGAAGTGCTACGGCACTGTCTTCATCACTTCTTCTTGCTCTTTGGTTGCTGGTGAATCTTCTTTACTTAATAACTGCTTGAAAACATTCAATTGAGTTATTTTCCATCTCGGGAACATAACGAACAAAACAAAAAAAGATTATGTTTTATGGGATCGTTTCTGAGTGCGGTGGGCGGGTGGAATCCTTCCCACCAAAAACTGTTTGTGTCAGTCTGACAATGCCGACTGGTGTCTGCGACTCGACTTTGACTGTGCCCCTTCCACGGGCATCCAATGCCTCGCCATTCCCGAAGCTGACCGGGTGCGCACCCTCAAATGTCGTGAAGCATTCCAGATGACCACTGCTCTCCAACATTGAAATCACTTCATAAACTTCTTCTTGCAGTGAGCTTTGATGTGTCCAACTTGACCGCAGACGAAGCACTTCCGAGTATCTTTGTGTCTCGGCTTCGTCTCTCTTGTCTTCTTGGACTTCTGGCTGGCACGACTTTTTGTTGTCTTCAGCGCTCCCATAGCACGTGTTGTGCTATCAACATTTAGCCTTAACTCATGTTTAGTTAAGCTAGCGGTCAACTTAACCATTGTGAAGTCCACTTCGGGCTTCTCATCCCACGTTGGCAACAACAGGGCATACTCTGGGGTCACTACTTCCACCACAACGCCGGCGGACTTTATCTGTGAAACGAATGAGCCATCGATTCGCTAGCGTAATATTCTAACGTATAGAACTTCTGAAAAAGTATGGTTCGGCTTACGCGTGACTGGTGTTCATAGATTGCCAACAATCTGTGACGCTTCTTTCGGAAATGGTTGCCTCTAGCGCCACTTTTTTAATGTGGTATGCTCCACGGGACCGCGGGTACCTACAACGGAGTATGAAAATCCGGTGGTCCGCTGTCAAGTTTGGCGGGAGGGGAAATAATAAAAGCGACCAGTGGCGTCGGAACGCTTTTATTAAGATGGCCGGTGGCAGGCGGGGACGAGAGTATCGGCAGAGAATGTCGGTCCGGGCGCTTTGCGGTGAACAGCCGGGGAGTGAAACCCCCTGTCGGCCGAGATCACCCTTCCGTGCGACCAGCGACTTTGGTTACGAGTGATGTGGACGCCTGGAGCTCCTACTTTGCTGACTCTTTCTTGTTCCGGGGTGAACGGTACTGGTCATTTCTGCTTCCGGGGTTAGCGGTGCACTGGTCACTTCTGCTTCCACGGCTGCTTCCAGGGAGGGTCGACTTACATCTGACCTTTTCGTGAGAGCGGGGCTTCTTTTATAAAGAAGTTAGAGGGGAGACGATGACGTGGGTTGATGTGGGCGGTCTGTCACAATATAGTAGGCAGAGAGTCTTATCACTGCGTCCTCTTTCCAACGCGGAAAATTCGACTCCGGGCACCGCAGCGAGTCCGGGATGGCGCTATCAGGACCGCTCTTTTTCACTGGTTACAATGATACCAGAATCATCCCGGTACGACACTAGGAAGCATTTTATATCGGCTTATAACTGATTCGATGCGAAGATCGTGGTCGGCTGTGACAGGGAGCGGCGACTGGGAGTGGTCGTAACGTAGTCTCGTTAGCTTTCTTTTTTATAGAGAGGGGGAAATACTGTTACGTACCTCCAAGCCTACACTCAGGAAAGCCTGGAGAGTGTGGGACTCCCTGGCGGATGGTCGTCCAGTCCTACCCACTCTCGATGGAGTATTGCTCCACCCCTGGAACCTTCCTTCTTCCGCATGATGCTTTCCACCATGCGGGCCACTGTCTCCCACTCGGATTGGCCGGCGAGCATCCCCTCAATGAGGTTTTCCTCGTCCGGCCACCAACCCAGGGTCCTCAAGACCGCCAACCTCTCTCCATCAAAGGCCTCGCACCGGAACAGGGTATGTTCCGGATCGTCCACATCATGGCCGCAGAACCAACAGGCAGGGGAGGCCTCCTTGCCTATCGGGGCAAGGTAGCTCCCGAAGCACCCGTGTCCGGTCAGCGCCTGAGTCACATGGAAGCTGGTCCACCCGTGACCCCGGCCGACCCACAGCCGGACGTCGGGAATGAGCCGCCTTGTCCAGGCACCCTTCCTTCCCTCTGCCTGCCCATCTCTGCTGCCATCTGTCCATTAATGCCTTTCTGGCCTCGGTGGACGTCCGTCCCTCTCTCCTTTGCTTCCCCTCGAGAATCAGCAAGTCGGGGGGCGGTATTCCGGAGATCACCCCCAACGCATCGGTCGAAACCGTCCGATACGCGGAGGCCACCCGTAGCCCCACCGTCCTCTGCACCATCTCGAAAGCGGCCCTTCCGGTTTTGGCGTCAGCGGCCTGCGCCCAAGCGGGCGCCGCATACAGCAGCACGTTCTGCACCACCGCCGCATACAGCACCCTACAGCGCCCATCCGCCCCGCCCAGGTTGGGCATCAGCCTGGCCAGTTTCCCGGCCACTGCCTCCGCCTCCCTACGTGGGGAAGGAAGTTCATCCTTCTGTCCAAGTCAACCCCCAAGTACTTTATACTTGATTGGACCCGGACAAAAGCGCCCCCTATTCGGAAGCCCTCCAGCCCGATCCTCGTACCTCCGACTAGCAAAATCGCCTCGGTTTTGGCAGGAGCTACCTTAAGGCCATGGTCTTCCATCCAACCTAACACCCTCCCTGCCGACTCTTCCACCATCCGCCGAAGTTCTTCCTCGGTGCGAGCCATTGCCATGATCACCAGATCATCGGCGAAGGCAACGGTCCTCGCACCCACCGGCAGCTCTAGCTCGAGGACGCCGTTGTACAGCACATTCCACAGGAGCGGTCCGAGAACCGACCCCTGCGGAACGCCGCACCCCACGCTCCTCGACCTGTTGGCCCCGACATAGCGGATGGTCCTGTCGCCCTCCTCCACCCGCATTCCCTCCAGGGCCGTCGCAATGGCCTCCCATGAAGCACAATTGAAGGCGTTCTCGATATCCAGGGCGACGACGGCACAGAAGTCTTTACAACCCTAAGTGCCGGCGTTCGCCACCCTGGCGTATGCGAGCACGTCCTCCACGACATCCATGGTCGACCTGCTCCTTCTGAAGCCGTACTGCCGATCAGACAGCACGCCCCTCTCTTCCAGATCCCGGCTTATCCTGTTCCGGATGATGGCTTCCAACAGCTTACCCGCAGTGCTTATGAGGGAAATAGGTCTATATTTCCCCCCGCCCTTTGGTATAAGCACCACCTTTGCTTCCTTCCAAACCGCTGGGAAAACACGGTTCTTCAGGCACGATCCCATCACCCCCGCCATCACAGCGGGGGCCACCTCGACGGCCAATTTTACGACCTCAGCAGGCAGGCCATCCCTGGATGCCTCCTGCAGCTCCTCCACCGTCGCGATCGCCGCATCCCCAACGCTGCAGGTGCCCCTAGGGTCCTCCCATCGAGGAGGGTTTGCTGCTGGAAAAAGTCGGCCGATGGCCTCCTCCTCCTCCTCCTCGGTTATCACCAGTCTGGACCCGACCTTCCCGGAAACGATCCTATAGGCCCGTCCCCAGGGGTCACCCCGGACTTCATCAATCAGCCTGTCCCAAGCACGTCCCTTGGCGGCAGCGATCTCCGTCGTAAGGGCTTTCCTGGCGGATCTATACTCAACGAGCCTTGCGGTCCTCGCCTCCTCGGTCCTAGCACGAGTGAGCTTCCGCCTACAAGCGATGCACCTCCGCCGCGCCTCCGCGACCTCAGCACACCACCAGTAGACAGGCCTCCTCCCGGCCCTGAATAGCTCCGGGATAGTCTCGTTAGCTGCGCGGTATTTTTCTGATTATGGAACTGAAATAATAATCCCGATACGCCGCCCGCAAGTATTTTTTTGGAGACGTGAAAGGTTTCGAATTTGGGCATAGAGTGTTCGGTCTCTTCGCAGCAACGGAACAGCGACTCGCGACATCTCAATGACTTCGTTACAAATCTCTTAGAAACCGACAAACCGATGAGACCGCTGGCGACTTCAATAGGGACTCCCGAGAGTAGAAGAGCAAATCAGTGGTCGGCTCCAAGTCCTCAGTCTCTTTGACCAGTTGGTCACGCGGTAACTGTGCCATCATGTCTTCAGGCTGGAGATTCTTCAACCACGCTCTGCTACCATGTAGTTGTAAATCAGAATCCAGGCGATTAATTGAACACACGTTTATTAATAGCAACTAGCTGACCAGTTGATTACAATTACGTGGTTTATACAACAGTGAACACAATCTGACGAACACTAAAAATCTAACAGACAAGAAGTTGACATTCAGTTCATATCAATCATAATTAGAGCACTAGACATTTTCAAGAGGTAGAACGGTTTTGAAAAAATCCATGCTGTTGTGGTGAAATAATCAACAAGGTTTCGTTTACTTTTTTTTTAATAGGCGTGATGAAGCTGGTTGTCCAAACACTAGGAAAAAAAGGCTGTTCAAATGACGCTTTAAAAAGAAGAAAAATTGGAACAGTAAGAGCAAAGATAGTTTTTAAAAGTATACTCGGTATACCATCAGGACCGCACTTGAATGAGTTGTAAAGCGATTAATTTGGTAGAGTTAGAGATGGGTGGGTCCGTGCGAAACATCGAGAAATAAACAGTTGTGTGGTTGTAGCCTAAACGAAATGATCACGTGTGCGCGTACTCTAGCCTGGTTGTCATTTCCATCTCGTTCTTCCTTAAGATGATCTTTCTTTTGCGTCGCTTCTGTATTGTTATTAATCTGTGCCAATACTTTAAACTCATTGTCCTTCACACTGCTATAAATTTGATAGTCTGGAACATAGTTATGTATGTGGTTTCTATCGTAGACGCCTGAAAAGTAACGAGCAAACAAGTTTGATAGTTCTTGGCCCTTTTCGAGAATTAAAATTTAAATATATCTATGTCGAACTCCACAAACTTTAATAACTGTAAGATTACTAATGGTACATGTTTCGGCAGAATACTTCTGCCATTTCGAGAAGTTGGTTTGTCCTATCGCGAATTTGCCCGCCGTGTTAATTGCACTTCAATAACGGTAATGCGTGTGTGTCGGATGTGGACAGGAGAAGGTAGAGAGGAACAGCAAACAAGGTCAACCGAGGCGTACCACAGACCGTCAAGATAGGCGCTTCAGACAACTAGCTCTGTGAGACCGTTTTGCTATTACGCGCCAACTCGGTGACCAATCGTTTGATTTTGATTTGATATTGGATTTGCTGTTGAGAGGCATGTGCACAGGACTGTTGGAGTTATGTTTTTTTTTTGGGGGGGGGGGGCATTGCCTATGGAAGCCGATGATCATCTCTTGCGTTTATTTGAGGCAGTATGACGGCTGTGCGTTATGTTGATGACGTCCTATGAACCACTTTATCGCCTTATCTAGATGATCGTCCACATGTCCTGCAAAACAACGCACGTCCACATATTGCTCGTCGAACTATTTACTCTCCCCAAAAAGTTGGCGTTATTGTTTTGCCGTGGGCACCCCGTTCACCGAATTTAAATCCCACAGAAGATAATGGGGAGAAGACTCACACCTTGCGCCATCCTCCACAGATTCTGGCGCAGTTAATCCACGAAGTTCAAGTTGTTTGGAACGAGGTGCAACACATCGACCATCTCATTTTAAAGATGCCTAGACGTGTACAGGAGTGTCGCCAAACACATTGATTTTTTTTTAAATATCTTATAAATCTTATCGTTGCCAAAAAATCACGTTCAAAAAATGATTCCTCTGGGTGTAACACTTCTAATGTCACTGAGTATAGTTTGTGAACGCGTAAACGCTACAGTATGTACGTATGTATGACTCCTAAACGGCTCAACCGATTTTGATGAAATTCACAACGTTTTCTACAAAATTTATTAACAATTTAGCAATTTTCCAGATGATGCATTTTTGAAAACGGAAATATTCCCGACAAAAATGCAAAACTGGAATCATCCTGCATGACCGAAACTGTTAATGGAGGATCAATAACACACTCTCTCGGCCGCAAACAGGCCGTCGTCACAGGTATTGTATTTACCCTCCTCCTAATTTCTCTAATGGTTACAACGCAGTCCTCTCAAATCGCTTTAGCTCAGCAACCCGACACGATAATCACAATTACAAACGTACCGGCATCCTCTTCAGGTAAACAATCGAAAACGATACTAATATGATTGTAAGCCGGAGGCGGATTCGTTTTTGCAGCAATCAAACAAAGGGCAAACATGAGCTATTTCGATAACGAGCTGAACGTTCGCCGCAAGTTTTCTCCTAATTAAAGTTACAAAGCAACAGCTTACGGATTTTAAGCCCTTACATGCTCGCTACTCTCGAAAGAGTGGATGGTACACGGCGGAATTTTAAAGCCGAGAGAGAACACAGTAATGCACTCTAGCGATTCGGCCATCACCTGCTCTCTTATCCGATTACTTATTCAAGCAGCCGTTTTGCATCTTGACTCGTTCCTCGCGAATAATGTTTGGGAAAAGTGGATGTAATCTGGGAATTTTCGAACAATCGGCCTCGCGCCGGGATGATGGGAAATCATTTTCACTGCTTGAATTCATAAAGAAATCGCTTTTTGTGAGGGATGGCACAAAGTGGTTTTTCTTGGGCTCGACTACAAGTCGATCGTTCCTGTCGTTGTAGGAGAGCACTTGGGATCGTGCGTCTTTTACTGCCGTCAATTTTATGGATGCACTAATGTTTGAAGAGGCGTAACACCAGCTTTCCCAACGAAAATTACAAATCACAATCACACTGTGTTGATAACTCCTAATAGCACATAACGAGTCCACACTTGCTCTTTGTACTATCAGTCACCCTCCGTTAATCTGTGCCACCCTCGAAAATCCCGACTGAATAAAACACAACACATTTCCCTATCTCGTCGAACCGCCCGGGCGCACCCTCTCCCCGTCCCGTCCGTCGGAGGCATATTTCAGCGCTTAAGCAGTCTCGTTGAACTTCCGTCTTTATGATTAAAACACTCCCGAAGATTTATGCGTCCGTCGTGTCGGCCGAAGAGGTGTCCGGATTGAATTTCTGCCTGCGTAAAACATAAAAATGTGGACCGCCATCTAAAACGCTCAACCGGCCATCCACGGACATATTTCACTGCGAAGGGTGGAAAAAGTGAAAGATATTTCAAGATTTCGTTCACATTTACATACATTTATACATGTCCACGAAACTCGAGCGGAATTATTACGTTTCCACGGTAAATCATCCCGGATTAGGTCCGCTGCATCAATTTTTCTTTTATTTTCGATGTAATGCCGTTTCGAACCTGCACGACCGGACCGTCCGTTTAACGCTTCGACTGCGAAATTAAGTGTCTGCACGCTTCGGTTTCATTCGCTGCGAAATTAGCCAGAATATTTCGGGGTCGTAAAAACGGCGGAATTGTTTCGTGGTCGAGCGAATGGGCAAAAAGGCGAAAGGGCGGTCGTTTTAAGCCCCGTTGTGATGCAAATTGCAGTTCGATCAATTATTATTATTAGTTGTGTGTAATGTAATTAAGAGAACATGCAAGGGTGATTTTTAATGGCCAAAAGAAAAAATCAGAAGTGTTCAAAACAGTAATGTTTATCAAAAGAATGCAAATTTACAATTTATTTCCAAAACTACCAATTTTTCACCAATATCACAGTTACATATAAGTAACAATTAACTCGCTACTTACAACTAACTACCGGGTGTGCCAGAAATAACTACATTGATTTTAACCAGTAGTAGAACTCATCTGTGGCAACAATTTTCCTTAATAAAATTTTGCCTTAAACCCCGTAGCTATTGAGTTAAAATTAGTGGAAGTTTTGACGTTAATTTCGGTACACGCCAGTAATCCCTGAGCGGTGATAACGACACACTACAAAAAACTTACTACTTACTTACTAAACGTGTTTACTTCAACATCTGATGCTATTGAAAATTGTGGGGCCTAATAAATAACATGCGGATTTTCGTCTGCCCCTACGTATTATTAAAGTTGAAAATACCTTCTCCGATGATTATGCATTATTGAATCCTCCGGCTGTAAAAATTAGACTTTCTGTACGTGACAGGGATTTAATTGTTGCTCTTTCAAAATTGTCCAAATTCGATTTACCAATCTTCGGGTACTGGCGGTTTTTTTGCAAAATACAATACACAGCGTTAATTGAAATTAAGCACACGAGGCCGATACTGACTCTCAACAGCAAAAAAATTAGAAACTTGATAAGGATGTTGGCTTTAAACAATTGATTGTCTGTAGGTCAAGTTAAAATAAATATCCATATGCGTTTTTGCTTACTTTTGGGTCATTCACACAAAATAATTTTTACTTTGACATTCTTTAAAATTTATATTTTATTCTTCATATTCGTAATTGTTATTTGAGACCATTAATGAATTTTTCAACCTTTATCCTACCCATGATTCTTTGTCCTTCTTGTAACATTATTCTTCATAATTGATTATGTATCGTTCAGCATTTATTCTGTACAACGACCGGTAAGACAAAAATAATGCCGAAGGAATGAGGTAACTGACTCAGTCCATTGCGGAGTGAAGTTGACAATTGCACTCAATAGAGAAATGCGAATGAAGAGACCAATACGACATGTAAACAACCACACTATCAATGGAGACGTAAAAAACAGCAAAACACATGCAATAAATAGCAGAATTAAATGCAAAAGGAAGTCGATAGAAAAAGTTCCAAAAACTACATTGACAGGGTTACAACCACATATTATGTTAGTCGGACACTTAGCACGCCAAACGAGTAGGATTCTACCGCTTAAACGATGAAGAAGCTGTATCAGTTTTTGACGGCCCACACCATTTTTTAACCACATTCTTAGCACTTCGCTCGTTCTTTTTATCGAAAACTCCTCTTTTACTAAATATCGTTTCTCCTTCATATTTCGCCATTCATATAACTTTTTTTCTTTTTTATGTCTGTCCCTCCTACATGATTTATGTTTTATTCTTCATCTTTCATAATTCATTCGTCATGTTAGTTCATCTTTTATACTTTTATTCATACGATATTTTAATACTGGATGCTCATAATAAATTTTTTTGACTTCCTTCTTTAGCCGTCATTCTTCATCTCTCAAACTTAAATCCTTGTCCTTTTGATCCTTTATTTTTATTTTACGTACATTTTGTGATATTCTGTTCCTCTTCTTCCAAGTTTCCTTCTTCATACATCGTTTATATTTATTGCCCATGTTCATGCTCTATCCTTCGTCCTTCATTATTGATCCTTTCTATTATATAATAACTAGCTGACCCGGCGAACTTTGTACCGCCTCAGAATCAATAAATGTTGTGTTAACTTATTAGCTGAATTAAATTCAAAAGATAATGCACACAACGCCATCTAGCGGCATTACAGGAACCAGAATACACCGCCATGTTCATTTTTGTTTCTGTCATGTATCAGAGATGGCGTTACATACGGATTCCATACAAAATGTATAGAGAAATTTTTTTCGTTAATTTTTCTGATGTTTTAATAGTTATTCGTTCCCGAAAGGTCTAGAGATATATGAAATTTGTGTGTGGAGTCCACGCGCAACAGAAGTGAAACTTGGGAGTTTACCCTAATCCAACATATCAAAGATCATAAAAATAGGTACAACCGTTCTTGAATTATAAACCGCCTCCTGGGCCCCCAGGTCCATGTTTTAATATTGATATTTATAGCCAAGGGGGTCCCTAGGCCCCCATGTTCATGTGAAAAATACTTTACGACCTATTCTCATACCTACCAAATATACAAAAAAAAATTCATAAAAATTCGTCGAGCTGAAAAATCGGTCCAGCCCAAGGGAGCCCCCTGGGCCCCAATGTTCATATAAAAAATACTTTACCACGCATTCTCATACATAGCAAATATACAACAAAAAAAATCATAAAAATCGGTCGGTGAAAAATGGTGGATGCGCCACTGGAGGAAATCTGTAAAATATTCAGTCGGCCTTTGAGGGTGTAATTTTTGAAATTTCAGAGCTTTCTTCATTGTTACAATGTCACATGTCAACATATTAAGACGCCAGAACACCTATAGGGGATGATTGAAAAAACTGTGAAAAATGGTGGATGCGCCACATGAAGAAAATCTGTAAAATATTCAGTCGCCCTTTGATGGTGTAATTTGTCGAATTTCGGAGCTTTCTTCATTATTACAATGTCACATTTTAACATATAAAGACACCAGGACATCTATAGGGGATGACTGAAGAAACGGTAAAAAATGGTGGATGCGCCACTTGAAGAAAATCTGTAAAATATTCAGTGGGCCTTTGAAGGTGTAATTTGTCGAATTTTGGAGTTCTCTTCAATGTCACAATGTCACATTTCAACATATAAAGACACCAGAACATTTATAGAGGATCATAGAAGAAAAATCGGTCTAGCCCAAGCGGGGCCCCTGGGCCCCCAGGTCCATGTTTTAATATTGATATTTATAGCCAAGGGGGTCCCTAGGCCCCCATGTTCATGTGAAAAATACTTTACGACCTATTCTCATACCTACCAAATATACAAAAAAAAATTCATAAAAATTCGTCGAGCTGAAAAATCGGTCCAGCCCAAGGGAGCCCCCTGGGCCCCAATGTTCATATAAAAAATACTTTACCACGCATTCTCATACATACCAAATATACAACAAAAAAAATCATAAAAATCGGTCGGTGAAAAATGGTGGATGCGCCACTGGAGGAAATCTGTAAAATATTCAGTCGCCCTTTGAGGGTGTAATTTTTGAAATTTCAGAGCTTTCTGCATTGTTACAATGTCACATGTCAACATATTAAGACGCCAGAACACCTATAGGGGATGATTGAAAAAACTGTGAAAAATTTTGGATGCGCCACATGAAGAAAATCTGTAAAATATTCAGTCGCCCTTTGATGGTGTAATTTGTCGAATTTCGGAGCTTTCTTCATTATTACAATGTCACATTTTAACATATAAAGACACCAGGACATCTATAGGGGATGACTGAAGAAACGGTAAAAAATGGTGGATGCGCCACTTGAAGAAAATCTGTAAAATATTCAGTGGGCCTTTGAAGGTGTAATTTGTCGAATTTTGGAGTTCTCTTCAATGTCACAATGTCACATTTCAACATATAAAGACACCAGAACATTTATAGGGGATCATAGAAGAAAAATCGGTCTAGCCCAAGCGGGGCCCCTGGGCCCCCAGGTCCATGTTTTAATATTGATATTTATAGCCAAGGGGGTCCCTAGGCCCCCATGTTCATGTGAAAAATACTTTACGACCTATTCTCATACCTACCAAATATACAAAAAAAAATTCATAAAAATTCGTCGAGCTGAAAAATCGGTCCAGCCCAAGGGAGCCCCCTGGGCCCCAATGTTCATATAAAAAATACTTTACCACGCATTCTCATACATACCAAATATACAACAAAAAAAATAATAAAAATCGGTCGGTGAAAAATGGTGGATGCGCCACTGGAGGAAATCTGTAAAATATTCAGTCGCCCTTTGAGGGTGTAATTTTTGAAATTTCAGAGCTTTCTGCATTGTTACAATGTCACATGTCAACATATTAAGACGCCAGAACACCTATAGGGGATGATTGAAAAAACTGTGAAAAATTTTGGATGCGCCACATGAAGAAAATCTGTAAAATATTCAGTCGCCCTTTGATGGTGTAATTTGTCGAATTTCGGAGCTTTCTTCATTATTACAATGTCACATTTTAACATATAAAGACACCAGGACATCTATAGGGGATGACTGAAGAAACGGTAAAAAATGGTGGATGCGCCACTTGAAGAAAATCTGTAAAATATTCAGTGGGCCTTTGAAGGTGTAATTTGTCGAATTTTGGAGTTCTCTTCAATGTCACAATGTCACATTTCAACATATAAAGACACCAGAACATTTATAGGGGATCATAGAAGAAAAATCGGTCTAGCCCAAGCGGGGCCCCTGGGCCCCCAGGTCCATGTTTTAATATTGATATTTATAGCCAAGGGGGTCCCTAGGCCCCCATGTTCATGTGAAAAATACTTTACGACCTATTCTCATACCTACCAAATATACAAAAAAAAATTCATAAAAATTCGTCGAGCTGAAAAATCGGTCCAGCCCAAGGGAGCCCCCTGGGCCCCAATGTTCATATAAAAAATACTTTACCACGCATTCTCATACATACCAAATATACAACAAAAAAAATAATAAAAATCGGTCGGTGAAAAATGGTGGATGCGCCACTTGGAGGAAATCTGTAAAATATTCAGTCGGCCTTTGAGGGTGTAATTTTTGAAATTTCAGAGCTTTCTTCATTGTTACAATGTCACATGTCAACATATTAAGACGCCAGAACACCTATAGGGGATGATTGAAAAAACTGTGAAAAATGGTGGATGCGCCACATGAAGAAAATCTGTAAAATATTCAGTCGCCCTTTGATGGTGTAATTTGTCGAATTTCGGAGCTTTCTTCATTATTACAATGTCACATTTTAACATATAAAGACATCAGGACATCTATAGGGGATGACTGAAGAAACGGTAAAAAATGGTGGATGCGCCACTTGAAGAAAATCTGTAAAATATTCAGTGGGCCTTTGAAGGTGTAATTTGTCGAATTTTGGAGTTCTCTTCAATGTCACAATGTCACATTTCAACATATAAAGACACCAGAAAATTTATAGGGGATCATAGAAGAAAAATCGGTCTAGCCCAAGCGGGGCCCCTGGGTCCCCATGTCCATGTGAAAAATACTTTACCACCTTGAAGAAAATCTGTAAAATATTCAGTCGGCCTTTGAGGGTGTAATTTTTCGAATTTCGGAGCTTTCTTCATAATTACATTGCCACATTTAAAGATATAGACACCAGGACATTTATAGGGGAAGATTGAAGAAACGGTGAAAAATGGTGGATGCGCCACATGAAGAAAATCTGTAAAATATTCAGTTGCCCTTTGATGGTGTAATTTGTCGAATTTCGGAGCTTTCTTCATTATTACAATGTCACGGTTCAACATATAAAGACACCAGGACATCTATAGGGGATGACTGAAGAAAGGGTGAAAAATGGTGGATGCGCCACTTGAAGAAAATCTGTAAAATATTCAGTGGGCCTTTGAAGGTGTAATTTGTCGAATTTTGGAGTTCTCTTCAATGTCACAATGTCACATTTCAACATATAAAGACACCAGAACATCTATAGGGGATCATAGAAGAAAAATCGGTCTAGCCCAAGGGGGGCCCCTGGATCCTCATGTCCATGTGAAAAATACTTTACCACCTTGAAGAAAATCTGTAAAATATTCAGTCGGCCTTTGAGGGTGTAATTTTTCGAATTTCGGAGCTTTCTTCATAATTACATTGCCACATTTAAACATATAAAGATACTAGGACATTTATAGGGGAAGATTGAAGAAACGGTGAAAAATGGTGGATGCGCCACTTGAAGAAAATCTGTAAAATATTCAGTGGGCCTTTGAAGGTGTAATTTGTCGAATTTTGGAGTTCTCTTCAATGTCACAATGTCACATTTCAACATATAAAGACACCAGAACATTTATAGGGGATCATAGAAGAAAAATCGGTCTAGCCCAAGCGGGGCCCCTGGGTCCCCATGTCCATGTGAAAAATACTTTACCACCTTGAAGAAAATCTGTAAAATATTCAGTCGGCCTTTGAGGGTGTAATTTTTCGAATTTCGGAGCTTTCTTCATAATTACATTGCCACATTTAAAGATATAGACACCAGGACATTTATAGGGGAAGATTGAAGAAACGGTGAAAAATGGTGGATGCGCCACATGAAGAAAATCTGTAAAATATTCAGTTGCCCTTTGATGGTGTAATTTGTCGAATTTCGGAGCTTTCTTCATTATTACAATGTCACGGTTCAACATATAAAGACACCAGGACATCTATAGGGGATGACTGAAGAAAGGGTGAAAAATGGTGGATGCGCCACTTGAAGAAAATCTGTAAAATATTCAGTGGGCCTTTGAAGGTGTAATTTGTCGAATTTTGGAGTTCTCTTCAATGTCACAATGTCACATTTCAACATATAAAGACACCAGAACATCTATAGGGGATCATAGAAGAAAAATCGGTCTAGCCCAAGGGGGGCCCCTGGATCCTCATGTCCATGTGAAAAATACTTTACCACCTTGAAGAAAATCTGTAAAATATTCAGTCGGCCTTTGAGGGTGTAATTTTTCGAATTTCGGAGCTTTCTTCATAATTACATTGCCACATTTAAACATATAAAGATACTAGGACATTTATAGGGGAAGATTGAAGAAACGGTGAAAAATGGTGGATGCGCCACTTGAAGAAAATCTGTAAAATATTCAGTGGGCTTTTGAAGGTGTAATTTGTCGAATTTTGGAGTTCTCTTCAATGTCACAATGTCACATTTCAACATATAAAGACACCAGAACATCTATAGGGGATCATAGAAGAAAAATCGGTCCAGCCCAAGGGGGGGCCCCTGGGTCCCCATGTCCATGTGAAAAATACTTTACCACCTTGAGGAAAATCTGTAAAATATTCAGTCGGCCTTTGAGGGTGTAATTTTTCGAATTTCGGAGCTTTCGTCATTATTACAATGTCACATTTTAACATATAAAGACATCAGGACATCTATAGGGGATGACTGAAGAAACGGTAAAAAATGGTGGATGCGCCACTTGAAGAAAATCTGTAAAATATTCAGTGGGCCTTTGAAGGTGTAATTTGTCGAATTTTGGAGTTCTCTTCAATGTCACAATGTCACATTTCAACATATAAAGACACCAGAACATTTATAGGGGATCATAGAAGAAAAATCGGTCTAGCCCAAGCGGGGCCCCTGGGCCCCCAGGTCCATGTTTTAATATTGATATTTATAGCCAAGGGGGTCCCTAGGCCCCCATGTTCATGTGAAAAATACTTTACGACCTATTCTCATACCTACCAAATATACAAAAAAAAATTCATAAAAATTCGTCGAGCTGAAAAATCGGTCCAGCCCAAGGGAGCCCCCTGGGCCCCAATGTTCATATAAAAAATACTTTACCACGCATTCTCATACATACCAAATATACAACAAAAAAAATCATAAAAATCGGTCGGTGAAAAATGGTGGATGCGCCACTTGGAGGAAATCTGTAAAATATTCAGTCGGCCTTTGAGGGTGTAATTTTTGAAATTTCAGAGCTTTCTTCATTGTTACAATGTCACATGTCAACATATTAAGACGCCAGAACACCTATAGGGGATGATTGAAAAAACTGTGAAAAATGGTGGATGCGCCACATGAAGAAAATCTGTAAAATATTCAGTCGCCCTTTGATGGTGTAATTTGTCGAATTTCGGAGCTTTCTTCATTATTACAATGTCACATTTTAACATATAAAGACATCAGGACATCTATAGGGGATGACTGAAGAAACGGTAAAAAATGGTGGATGCGCCACTTGAAGAAAATCTGTAAAATATTCAGTGGGCCTTTGAAGGTGTAATTTGTCGAATTTTGGAGTTCTCTTCAATGTCACAATGTCACATTTCAACATATAAAGACACCAGAACATTTATAGGGGATCATAGAAGAAAAATCGGTCTAGCCCAAGCGGGGCCCCTGGGTCCCCATGTCCATGTGAAAAATACTTTACCACCTTGAAGAAAATCTGTAAAATATTCAGTCGGCCTTTGAGGGTGTAATTTTTCGAATTTCGGAGCTTTCTTCATAATTACATTGCCACATTTAAAGATATAGACACCAGGACATTTATAGGGGAAGATTGAAGAAACGGTGAAAAATGGTGGATGCGCCACATGAAGAAAATCTGTAAAATATTCAGTTGCCCTTTGATGGTGTAATTTGTCGAATTTCGGAGCTTTCTTCATTATTACAATGTCACGGTTCAACATATAAAGACACCAGGACATCTATAGGGGATGACTGAAGAAAGGGTGAAAAATGGTGGATGCGCCACTTGAAGAAAATCTGTAAAATATTCAGTGGGCCTTTGAAGGTGTAATTTGTCGAATTTTGGAGTTCTCTTCAATGTCACAATGTCACATTTCAACATATAAAGACACCAGAACATCTATAGGGGATCATAGAAGAAAAATCGGTCTAGCCCAAGGGGGGCCCCTGGATCCTCATGTCCATGTGAAAAATACTTTACCACCTTGAAGAAAATCTGTAAAATATTCAGTCGGCCTTTGAGGGTGTAATTTTTCGAATTTCGGAGCTTTCTTCATAATTACATTGCCACATTTAAACATATAAAGATACTAGGACATTTATAGGGGAAGATTGAAGAAACGGTGAAAAATGGTGGATGCGCCACTTGAAGAAAATCTGTAAAATATTCAGTGGGCTTTTGAAGGTGTAATTTGTCGAATTTTGGAGTTCTCTTCAATGTCACAATGTCACATTTCAACATATAAAGACACCAGAACATCTATAGGGGATCATAGAAGAAAAATCGGTCCAGCCCAAGGGGGGGCCCCTGGGTCCCCATGTCCATGTGAAAAATACTTTACCACCTTGAGGAAAATCTGTAAAATATTCAGTCGGCCTTTGAGGGTGTAATTTTTCGAATTTCGGAGCTTTCTTCATTATTACAATGTCACATTTTAACATATAAAGACATCAGGACATCTATAGGGGATGACTGAAGAAACGGTAAAAAATGGTGGATGCGCCACTTGAAGAAAATCTGTAAAATATTCAGTGGGCCTTTGAAGGTGTAATTTGTCGAATTTTGGAGTTCTCTTCAATGTCACAATGTCACATTTCAACATATAAAGACACCAGAACATTTATAGGGGATCATAGAAGAAAAATCGGTCTAGCCCAAGCGGGGCCCCTGGGCCCCCAGGTCCATGTTTTAATATTGATATTTATAGCCAAGGGGGTCCCTAGGCCCCCATGTTCATGTGAAAAATACTTTACGACCTATTCTCATACCTACCAAATATACAAAAAAAAATTCATAAAAATTCGTCGAGCTGAAAAATCGGTCCAGCCCAAGGGAGCCCCCTGGGCCCCAATGTTCATATAAAAAATACTTTACCACGCATTCTCATACATACCAAATATACAACAAAAAAAATCATAAAAATCGGTCGGTGAAAAATGGTGGATGCGCCACTTGGAGGAAATCTGTAAAATATTCAGTCGGCCTTTGAGGGTGTAATTTTTGAAATTTCAGAGCTTTCTTCATTGTTACAATGTCACATGTCAACATATTAAGACGCCAGAACACCTATAGGGGATGATTGAAAAAACTGTGAAAAATGGTGGATGCGCCACATGAAGAAAATCTGTAAAATATTCAGTCGCCCTTTGATGGTGTAATTTGTCGAATTTCGGAGCTTTCTTCATTATTACAATGTCACATTTTAACATATAAAGACATCAGGACATCTATAGGGGATGACTGAAGAAACGGTAAAAAATGGTGGATGCGCCACTTGAAGAAAATCTGTAAAATATTCAGTGGGCCTTTGAAGGTGTAATTTGTCGAATTTTGGAGTTCTCTTCAATGTCACAATGTCACATTTCAACATATAAAGACACCAGAACATTTATAGGGGATCATAGAAGAAAAATCGGTCTAGCCCAAGCGGGGCCCCTGGGTCCCCATGTCCATGTGAAAAATACTTTACCACCTTGAAGAAAATCTGTAAAATATTCAGTCGGCCTTTGAGGGTGTAATTTTTCGAATTTCGGAGCTTTCTTCATAATTACATTGCCACATTTAAAGATATAGACACCAGGACATTTATAGGGGAAGATTGAAGAAACGGTGAAAAATGGTGGATGCGCCACATGAAGAAAATCTGTAAAATATTCAGTTGCCCTTTGATGGTGTAATTTGTCGAATTTCGGAGCTTTCTTCATTATTACAATGTCACGGTTCAACATATAAAGACACCAGGACATCTATAGGGGATGACTGAAGAAAGGGTGAAAAATGGTGGATGCGCCACTTGAAGAAAATCTGTAAAATATTCAGTGGGCCTTTGAAGGTGTAATTTGTCGAATTTTGGAGTTCTCTTCAATGTCACAATGTCACATTTCAACATATAAAGACACCAGAACATCTATAGGGGATCATAGAAGAAAAATCGGTCTAGCCCAAGGGGGGCCCCTGGATCCTCATGTCCATGTGAAAAATACTTTACCACCTTGAAGAAAATCTGTAAAATATTCAGTCGGCCTTTGAGGGTGTAATTTTTCGAATTTCGGAGCTTTCTTCATAATTACATTGCCACATTTAAACATATAAAGATACTAGGACATTTATAGGGGAAGATTGAAGAAACGGTGAAAAATGGTGGATGCGCCACTTGAAGAAAATCTGTAAAATATTCAGTGGGCTTTTGAAGGTGTAATTTGTCGAATTTTGGAGTTCTCTTCAATGTCACAATGTCACATTTCAACATATAAAGACACCAGAACATCTATAGGGGATCATAGAAGAAAAATCGGTCCAGCCCAAGGGGGGGCCCCTGGGTCCCCATGTCCATGTGAAAAATACTTTACCACCTTGAGGAAAACCTGTAAAATATTCAGTCGGCCTTTGAGGGTGTAATTTTTCGAATTTCGGAGCTTTCTTCATAATTACATTGCCACATTTAAACATATAAAGACACAAGGACATTTATAGGAGAAGATTGAAGAAACGGTGAAAAATGGTGGATGCGCCACATAAAGAAAATCTGTAAAATATTCAGTGGGCTTTTGAAGGTGTAATTCGTCGAATCTTGGAGTTCTCTTCAATGTCACAATGTCACATTTCAACATATAAAGACACCAGAACATCTATAGGGGATCATAGAAGAAAAATCGGTCCAGCCCAAGGAGGGGCCTCTGGGTCCCCATGTCCATGTGAAAAATACTTTACCACCTTGAAGAAAATCTGTAAAATATTCAGTCGGCCTTTGAGGGTGTAATTTTTCGAATTTCGGAGCTTTCTTCATAATTACATTGCCACATTTAAACATATAAAGATACTAGGACATTTATAGGGGAAGATTGAAGAAACGGTGAAAAATGGTGGATGCGCCACTTGAAGAAAATCTGTAAAATATTCAGTGGGCTTTTGAAGGTGTATTTTGTCGAATTTTGGAGTTCTCTTCAATGTCACAATGTCACATTTCAACATATAAAGACACCAGAACATCTATAGGGGATCATAGAAGAAAAATCGGTCCAGCCCAAGGGGGGGCCCCTGGGTCCCCATGTCCATGTGAAAAATACTTTACCACCTTGAAGAAAATCTGTAAAATATTCAGTCGGCCTTTGAGGGTGTAATTTTTCGAATTTCGGAGCTTTCTTCATAATTACATTGCCACATTTAAACATATAAAGACACCAGGACATTTATAGGAGAAGATTGAAGAAACGGTGAAAAATGGTGGATGCGCCACATGAAGAAAATCTGTAAAATATTCAGTGGGCCTTTGAAGGTGTAATTCGTCGAATCTTGGAGTTCTCTTCAATGTCACAATGTCACATTTCAACATATAAGACACCAGAACATCTATAGGGGATCATAGAAGAAAAATCGGTCCAGCCCAAGGAGGGGCCCCTGGGTCCCCATGTCCATGTGAAAAATACTTTACCACCTTGAAGAAAATCTGTAAAATATTCAGTCGGCCTTTGATGGTGTAATTTGTCGAATTTCGGAGCTTTCTTCATTATTACAATGTCACATTTCAACATATAAAGACACCAGGACATCTATAGGAGAAGATTGAAGAAACGGTGAAAAATGGTGGATGCGCCACATGAAGAAAATCTGTAATTTGTCGAATTTTGGAGTTCTCTTCAATGTCACAATTAGTCGCATCAATAAATACATAAAACAGGCAACCTTCGGAAGTCCTCAAGAACAGTTTCGATTTTCATGATTTTTTTTTGTGAATGTTTGTTTTTATATATTATTTAAAATCAGAAACCTTTTGAAGTGGGGAAATAATTATTTATATTGTTTAAACACTATTTATTATATTTATATAAAAAAATCAGTTTTTCAATACTTATTCTACAAATAATACACGAAAGTAAATTATAAAATTATTATAAATTGTGGATTATTTATTTTAGACATTTATAAATAAAATAATTAAAAATCGTTCATCAATACTTGTAGGAAGGAAAAATTAGAAAATTTCCCTCTATTTCCATGGGATTCCCTGATCAGATCTTGACCTTTTGACAATGGAACTACCTCAAGAGTATACCCTTCCAAATAAAAGAAGAATCTTGTAAATCGGTCCACAATAATTGACGAAGAAATCGGTGAACATACATGAAGTCGGTTAATAAAAGGGAGCGAAAATTTGAGGGTTTTTCTCGATTTGCATGGGATTCACTGATCAGATCTTGACTTTTTGACTATAGAACCACCTTAAGAGTATATCCTTTCAAATAAATGAATAATTTTGTAAATCGGTCCACAATTGACGAAGAAATTGGTGAATATACATGAAGTCGGTTAATAAAAGGGAGCGAAAATTTGAGTATTTTTCTCGATTTTCGTGGGATTCCCTGGTCAGATCCTGATTTTTTGATGATGGAACCACCTTAAGAGTATACCCTTTCAAATAAAAGAAGATTTTTGTAAATCGGTATGCAATTGACGAAGAAATCGGTGAACATAAATGAAATATAAATATATAAATGTTCCGAGGTAACAAACATTAAAAAAAAAAAAAAACATACTACCGAATTAATAACTTCCTCATTTTTTGAAGTCTGTTAAAAAAAACGCAAAACTATTTTTTTTAGATAAATATCATACATATTGTTTAAATAATATTAATAATTATATCCCCGCTTCAAAAGGTTTCTGATTATAAATAATATAAAAAAACAAACATTTAAAAAAAGAAACATCAAAATCGGAGCTGTTTCTGAGGACTTCCGAGAAAAAGACTTCATTGACGCGACTAAATGTCACATTTCAACATATAAAAACACCAGAACATCTATAGGGGATCATAAAAGAAAAATCGGTCCAGCTCAAGGGGGGGCCCTGGGCCCCCATGTCCATGTGAAAAATACTTTACCACCTATTCTCATACCTACGAAATATACAAAAGAAATTTCATAAAAATCGGTCGAGCCGTTTTGGAGGAGCTCGACCACAAACACCGTGACACGAGATTTTTATAAATTAGATTATTAGCCCTTCCTCTTTCACTCTGTCTTCGTCGTTCAACCCTGATTCTTCTACTCCTTCATATTTCCACTCCTCTATGTTTTATCCGCCCGTTGTTTTTTGTTTTTCATTCCACATCATTCCCAATTCCTTCACTATCCTTTAAATTTACCCTTCATCTTGTTTCTTTCAATTATGATATACAGGGTGTTATGGAAGTCCTAGCAGAAAATTTAACCACAAGTAGAACTCGTCAAAATAAATATTTTTTCTATTTACCACTGTGGTGAAATCCGCAATCTTTTTGAACATTTTTCTGATCCCTTATTTCACCCTCCGCCTATGACTAGATGAACTTGAAGGCATCAGAAAGAAAGAAAAGATTTGTCGTTGATAGTAAATTTTAGTTATCAGTTGAGTGTCGCGCCGCTATGTTATGAGGGTCTATGCTCGATTCTTAAGCAAATACTAAGAATTTATTCATTGCAACTTCCACGAAAATGTTTTTTTCTATGGCTAACACAGTGTAACGTTGATTCTGTCAAATTTTCTTCTCCAACTCCAGATTTCGGACGTCCCAGATGTAATCGCGTTTTGGAAATTGAACCTGTGATTCGAAGTGTCGGTGTGTCAACTTTTGTTGTTTACTGCACGTACACCAACAAGGATTATCCCTGATAAGTTAGAGAGTTTATTATTACATACGAAACTATTTTACTATTATGCATATTATGTATGTATATACTGTATGTATATACTTCATCCTCCATGCTTCATTTCATTATCCTACTGTTCTTCAAGAACTTTTATTCCTCATCACTGAGTCTTCCCCTTTCATCACCTCATGGTTCTCTTATTCTTCTTATTTCACCATTTTTTTATTCTCCGTCATCACTCCTTTGTTACACGTCGCATGATCCCATTCCGCGCAAATACGTAGTTTTAGTTTTTTAAATAGGGAGCGTGTGACGTCAGTAGCGGTCAGGAAAGCGCCTCTCGACTGTAGCATTATGAGTTTAAGGTACTTTAATTGTAATAGGCACCGTTCTGGCAACCTGAGACCGACCTTTGGAATTTCCCAAAAATTTGTTTAAAACGCCAAGTGACTAGCAAAAAAGAGTTATTTATGCAACAAGCGATAAAATGCCGTACCTTTTTTTAAATGTATTTCATACAACATTTTTTCTACGGTCGTTTGAGAACTAATTTTCCTGAGAAACATTCCTAGATTACTTAAGCCGCATTGGGTATTTACAATTACATTTTAAAAAAGAGGAGTTCCTAAAATCGTTAAAAATCTACCTCGCCGACATGTACCGGTCTTTTTGCACCATCAAGCAGTCGTTACTAGGAAAATAAGTTAATAACCGTGTGTGCAACCGGCCATTTAGCGTCGGCGCGCCCCAGTTTCATTCTTCGCGAAATTAGCGAACGCCTCGGCTGCAAAAACGACGGAATTGTTCCGCGGTCGGCTAAATGACCGACATTCATTTTAAAATTTGCGCAATTACAGTCTGAGGTCGCACCTATACCCGGCATGTTCTAATAAGATCATTTTGACGATACTGGCTTGTTTACGCGAGAAAAGCGGCTATTTGGCACGCGCAAAAATCGCTTTAATTGTCGCCATTTTGCCGGACGTGAAACACGAGCTTTCGACGTTTACCTGAACGTAAACAAATGTAGATTTGTTTTACCTGGAAAAATGAGAGATTTATGAGGTTGTTGGGTGCAGTTAGCGTGGCAGCTACGGACATTTTTCAAGCGCACTTTATGCGCTACTAACATATTTTATTCCGGAAAATCAAATATTTTAATATGAACGCGTATTAAAAAATGCAATAACGCTTGCCCGGCGCATCCGCCATTTTTGAATTGTAAATTATTTTATTCCGAGCATATTTCCGAGTGAGCGAGCGCATGTTTTTATTGGTGGCCACGACAAATAACGGATATTTGTTTTCTAGTATAACTGAAAACGACCGGCCAGTGAAATCAACCGAAATTAACAAATTAACTGCTAAAGTATGTTTTGCGACTGAGATGAAATTGATTGTAAAATGTGAAAACATGGATTTCCGCGCGCTTTTGGAACCACTGACTGCACACAAATGCTACAATGCTATGCGTGATAAGCAAAACAACCTATAGTGCCAAAATCCTGCTGTTTTCAACATGGAAAATGGAAAATAATCGGATCAATAGCAATAATGTCCGCCAATCGTACGTATCTCGTTCCAATAAATCCAGGTATCCTCATCGACCAATCTGCCACCGCGATCTCCTTAACGTGCGATGTTTTAGCCGCGCAGATTAATCAACTGCGCGGAATACAACACCGGAACAAATAATCTCCAAACAAACTCTCGCCATCAAACGTCGAATACCCAGAACCACCTCTTATACCTCGTAATGAACGCTGTCGAAGCACTTTGCCATAATTCCGGCATCGATCCTCTCTCGTAAACACAATCTTCGAAACGAAATCCCGCAGCACACTCTCACCTAATATTACGGTCATTCAAACCATAGATACGGCATCCCAGAAATACCTTTAACTAATCGCATTATAACCTCATTAGCGAAAACAATCAAACGACGTCTGAACAAGAAGATGGTATTATGTGAGTGAAGTTTGCATGGAAACGATCGCTGATGTAATTTGACTAGGGAAATGGGAATGCAGGTGTTAGAGTCTATAAATAATTGTTTACCTCGGCACGTACGAGTCGGTATTTTTACGGGGCCAGACAAAGGCACTTTATCTTGTTTAGTACGGACACGTGGATTTTTTTAAATTGAATTTTATTATAATGTTACCTATAGAAGGGGTCCGGTATCTGGGAGGGCGTAAATCTCGGGCATGCAGAACGTCTCGCGATTCGGATCGCAATTCGCGGGAAAACATAAATTGGACTTCCAAAAGAGTTAGTGCAATGAAACCGATGTAAATATTTTCTCTGTAAGTAATGTGTATTTTTCTAATTAGAGAAGTTATTTTAAAGGAGGCGACAGAGTGTTTTGCTTCTTACCGGTGCCCAGACCTGTGAGGTAATAAAATGGTGGATGCGCCAATAAAAAAAATTAGTAAGGGTTTAAGTGATAACCAGTTTGGTCACCGAACCGCAGGTTCTTTTTGAGGGAATTACCCCAAGAGGTCACATAAAGAGTATCCATCTTGGTTTAATAAAGAGCTAATTAATTTATGTCAACAAAAAAAAGGCACATTCGAAGTTTAAAAGAACTGAGAAGTTACACGACTATACTTATTTTTCTAGTTTGAGAGCAAAATGTAAAGATAAAGGTACCAAATATTTGTAAAATGTTTACCCAATGAGCAAGACACGTCGTACAGATAAATAAAAATTATTTAAAATATTTTTTGCCTGCTAATCACATTTTTCTATGTACCGAAAATAAGAGTGGCCTCTCTGTTGGAGCCTGTGGCGACATCAAAAAAGGATTTACATATATCTGTACCACTTCTGATTTTTACATACTTTTGACAAAGGGTTCCCTAATTCTTGTGATTTCTTCCTTTGGCCACATATTAAACATTTCATGTACAAGGCACCCATAGCCGATGAAAGAAAGAATATGAAACTGAAGATTTTTTGCAAACTGTTTGATGGGATCAGAAAAAGACCGGAACTCTCTACAAGACACATGGAAAACATTTTCACCATTAATTTGCTGTAACTGTTTTGTGTCCTTCGTCAGTTGGTCATATCCTTTG
This sequence comes from Diaperis boleti, assembly GCA_963583935.1. Lineage (NCBI taxonomy): Eukaryota > Metazoa > Arthropoda > Insecta > Coleoptera > Tenebrionidae > Diaperis > Diaperis boleti. The sequence continues at coordinate 51,055,954 of OY757247.1, read as the reverse complement.
GAAGAGTGTCTCTGAAATGTTGAGGTTGTTTACAAGTCATGGACAGTTGTTAATTAGTCAAGCTCTACACTGTAAAAAAATAAAACAACAACGCAATTTCAAAGCTTGCTCTAACCAGGTTTTTTGTTGAACGCTCGTTATTTACATTTAAAGTACTCTACGTACTTACGTTCGTGCGGCTCACTTTTTGAAAAGATGGGCGAATGAATCGGAAGACGTCAAAAATAAATCTAAGGCTTTCAAACTTAAAAATATGTAATTTCCTTGAGCGAGATGGAAACTTCACCGTGCATACTCAAGCTAACAAAAATAAAAATTGATCCTCCAAAGGACCCCTAATGAAACGCTCGTAAACACCGAATATTGAGGTCGGAGAACCACCTAATTATTTCACTAGCGGGATTTCGGATTACGGAAATATTTTAAGAACCGGCGAAATGAAAGCAGAAATTGCCTCATTCGAGCTCAACTAAAGTTTGCGCTTAAAGCCCTTTATGCCGTATCTGGTCGGCTTATTACGAGATGTCAGATCGAGGCGATGTGCCGCCATTAAATACAAGAGCATATTTACCGGGACCGAAAAGCGAAATTCAAAGGACGACGCCGCGCCGGGAGACAATAAACATTCTTAATCTTATTACTCGAGTTATTCTTATTAAAGCTGCGCCGGAAATAATCGGATTTTTTCCGAAATTTCGACGAGCGTTTATGAATCGGGACGCCGGATATTAAAAAGTGATCAAAACGGGAATGTTTGCATCAACGCGGAACGATTATTCAGGAGAAATTGGATTTTTTTTCCAAGGAAAGACGCTTTTGTTGCCAGTTGACTGTCTGTTGTAACGTGCGAGTCAACTAATGTGTGACGGAAGATTTATTAGAAGTGTAGAAAGACAGAAAATTGCCATTTTCGCGACACTATTTGGATGTAGGTACAATAAGATGGAGCGAAATTGCGCAATGTGAGATTAGATAGACTGTGCAAGACGGTAGAACAAGGAACCGTTTTCATGACTGGACTGAGTGCATACTTAATCGATTTTGATTAGCAGTTGGGTGGTTATTGATTCGCAGCTCGGATATTCACGAGCATAAAATTGTAATATTTATAGCCTCGCCTCGGCTGAATTATTTACTAGCGATGCAGCCTGAGAAATTATTTTATTATAAGCAAAATTAATTAATTAAATTTTATTGGACTGGTATAAATACGATTAAATTCTGCAGGAGATATTCTGAGAATTTAATATACTCAATTAAAAAATGCAACACCCACTAAATCATAAAATAACTGATTAAATTTGAATGGGCCTTTTAAAGTGGTTGATGAGTTATGATAGCAATGCCTCGGGTACGTAGGGTTGAACAATTCCATCAAGTATCCTTATTTCAAAGAAAGGGGTCGCATGCTTAGCATTTTCGAAAAATGCCATCTCCGACAAATTAATGACGCAACACGTTCGGTTAGAGCGCATTGGATGGGTGCAACAATTTATTACAGAATCAGTTTGTTTGGACTTCAGTTTACCGTCTTTGATCTTGCCTTATTCTGAGTAATATTCAACGAGCCACCAGACATCAATTGTGCATTGAAATACTCTATTTACTATAATATCTAACATATCCAGGCATTTATAATTTCCTTGTAAACTAAAACGCTTTTAATGTTCTATTTATCCTTTCAACGATAGATGCTTTTTTAACTAAACACACTGTAATGATTTATTTTATATTTCTCCATTAATTATTTTAAATTTTTCATTATAAAATTCTTCTCCTTGGTCAGTTTGCAAATTTTTTGGTAAAAGCAAAAGCTATCTCAATTTTTTTCCATAGCAAAAGTAACTTCATTTGCATCTTTAGATTTAACAGTAACAGCCCATATTAATTCTACTAATTCATGTTCTGTTTGTGACTTGTCTCCATATCTTTGTCTTTCACTCTCTTTCGTTTCTCTCCTTCCCTTTATTTCCTTCTCTCCTTCCCCATCCCTCTCTCTTTACCTATTTCGTTTCTTAGTTTGCTGTGATCTGTGATAATCTAAAATGCATGTTCTGTTTCTCACTTGTCTCTATATCTTTCTCTATTTCTTTTTCTTTATCTCCATCTCTAGTTTTCTCTGTGAGTGTGTGTTTATTCTCAATTTTCTCTTTCTCCATCTATAGCTTTTTCCTTTATTTTTCTTTCTTTCTCTAATTATTTATGATCTTCTCACGACTCTATTTCTCTTTCTATCTCTATTTATTTCTGTCTCTGTCCCGGTTCCTACCCCTATGTCCCTATGTTTTTCCTTCTACATATTATTTCCATTTTTTTATTTATACCTTTCTCTCTCAGTTCTTTTCCCTATCCTTTATTTCTCTCCGATTCTTTCTATTTTCCTATCCTTTGTCTGTCTAAACTGTCAGCTTTCGTTCTCTTCTTCTCTCCCCCCCCCTTTATTTATTACCATCTTTCTCTTTATTTGTTTCTCCCCCGCTAGCTGTCTGTTTATTCTTCAGTCGCCGTCTCTGTATTTATTTCTCTCTTTTCCCTCTTCCTAGTTATTTCTACCTACATTTTTTTCCTTCTCTCCTTCCCCCTCTATCTATCTCTTTACCTATTTCGTTTCTTAGTCTGTTGTGATCTGTGATAATCTAAAATGCATGTTCTGTTTCTCACTTGTCTCTATCTCTTTCTCTATTTCTTTTTCTTTATCTCCATCTCTAGTTTTCTCTGTGAGTGGGTGTTTATTCTCAATTTTCTCTTTCTCCATCTATAGCTTTCTCCTTTATATTTCTTTCTTTCTCTAATTATTTATGATCTTCTCACGTCTCTATTTCTCTTTCTCTCTCTATTTATTTCTGACTCTGTCCCGGTTCCTACCCCTCTGTCCCTATGTTTTTTCTTCTATATATTATTTCCCTTTTTTTTATTTATACCTCTCCTCTCTCAGTTCTTCTAACTATCCTCTATTTCTCTCCGATTTTTTCTATTCTCCTATCCTTTGTCTCTTTTATTTCCTTCTCTACTTCCCCCTCCCTCTACATCTTTACCTATTTCGCTTCTTAGTCTGCTGTGATCTGTGATAATCTAAAATGCATGTTCTGTTTCTCAATTGTCTCTATCTCTTTCTCTATTTCTTTTTCTTTATCTCCATCTCTAGTTTTCTCTGTGAGTGGGTGTTTATTCTCAATTTTCTCTTTTTCCATCTATAGCTTTCTCCTTTATTTTTCTTTCTTTCTCTAATTATTATTTATGATATTCTCACGTCTCTATTTCTCTTTTTCTCTCTATCCCGGTTCCTACCCCTCTGTCCCTATGTTTTTCCTTCTACATATTATTTCCCTTTTTTTATTTATACCTCTTCTCTCTCAGTTCTTCTTCCTATCCTCTATTTCGCTCCGATTCTTTCTATTTTCCTATCCTTTGTCTCTCTAGACTGTCAGCTTTCGTTCTCTTCTTCTCTCCCCCCCCCCTCCCCTTCTTTTTATCACCATATTTCTCTTTATTTGTTTCTCCCTCGCTAGCTTTCTGTTTATTCTTCAGTCACCGTCTCTGTATTTATTTCTCTCTTTTCCCTCTTTCTAGTTATATCTCCCTACATTTTTTAATTTCTTTCTCTCCTTCCCCCTCTCTCTACCTATTTACCTATTTCGTTTCTTAGTCTGCTGTGATCTGTGATAATCTAAAATGCATGTTCTGTTCTTCACTTGTCTCTATCTCTTTCTCTATTTCTTTTTCTTTATCTCCATCTCTAGTTTTCTCTGTGAGTGTGTGTTTATTCTCAATTTTCTCTTTCTCCATCTATAGCTTTCTCCTTTATTTTTCTTCCTTTCTCTAATTATTTATGATCTTCTCACGTCTCTATTTCTCTTTCTCCCTCTCTCTATTTAATTCTGTCTCTGTCCCGGTTCCTACCCCTCTGTCCCTCTGTTTTTCCTTCTACATAATTATTATTTCCCTTTTTTTATTTATACCTCTTCTCTCTCAGTTCTTCTCCCTATCCTCTATTTCTCTCCGATTCTTTCTATTTTCCTATCCTTTGTCTCTCTAAACTGTCAGCTTTCGTTCTCTTCTTCTCCCCCCCCTCTTTTTATCACCATCTTCCTCATTATTTGTTTCTCCCCCGCTAGCTTTCTGTTTATTTTTCAGTCGCCGACTCTGTATTTATTTCTCTCTTTTCCCTCTTTCTAGTTATTTCTCCCTACATTTTTTTATTTCCTTCTCTCCTTCCCCCTCTCTCTATCTCTTTACCTATTTCGTTTCTTAGTCTGCCGTGATCTGTGATAATCTAAAATGCATGTTCTGTTTCTCACTTGTCTCCATATCTTTCTCTATTTCTTTTTCTTTATCTCCATCTCTAGTTTTCTCTGTGAGTGTGTGTTTATTCTCAATTTTCTCTTTCTCCATCTATAGAATTCTCCTTTATTTTTCTTTCTTTCTCTAATTATTTATGATTTTCTCACGTCTCTATTTCTCTTTCTCTCTCTCTATTTATTTCTGTCTCTGTCCCGGTTCCAACCCCTCTGTCCCTATGTTTTTCCTTCTACATATTATTTCCCTTTTTTATTTATACCTCTTCTCTTTCAGTTCTTCTCCCTATCCTCTATTTCTCTCCGATTCTTTCTATTTTCCTATCCTTTGTCTCTCTAAACTGTCAGCTTTCGTTCTCTTCTTCTCTCCCCCCCCCCTCTATTTATTACCATCTTTCTCTTTATTTATTTCTCTCCCGCTAGCTTTCTGTTTATTCTTCAGTCGCCGTCTCTGTATTTATTTCTCTCTTTTCCCTCTTTCTAGTTATTTCTCCCTACATTTTTTATTTCCTTCTCTCCTTCCCCCTCTCTCTATCTCTATACCTATTTCGTTTCTTAGTCTGCTGTGATCTGTGATAATCTAAAATGCATGTTCTGTTTCTCACTTGTCTCCATATCTTTTTCTATTTCTTTTTCTTTATCTCCATCTCTAGTTTTCTCTGTGAGTGTGTGTTTATTCTCAATTTTCTCTTTCTCCATCTATAGCATTCTCCTTTATTTTTCTTTCTTTCTCTAATTATTTATGATCTTCTCACGTCTCTATTTCTCTTTCTCTCTCTCTATTTATTTCTGTCTCTGTCCCGGTTCCAACCCCTCTGTCCCTATGTTTTTCCTTCTACATATTATTTCCCTTTTTTATTTATACCTCTTCTCTTTCAGTTCTTCTCCCTATCCTCTATTTCTCTCCGATTCTTTCTATTTTCCTATCCTTTGTCTCTCTAAACTGTCAGCTTTCGTTCTCTTCTTCTCTCCCACCCCCTCTATTTATTACCATCTTTCTCTTTATTTATTTCTCTCCCGCTAGCTTTCTGTTTATTCTTCAGTCGCCGTCTCTGTATTTATTTCTCTCTTTTCCCTCTTTCTAGTTATTTCTCCCTACATTTTTTTATTTCCTTCTCTCCTTCCCCCTCTCTCTATATCTTTACCTATTTCGCTTCTTAGTCTGCTGTGATCTGTGATAATCTAAAATGCACGTTCTGTTTCTCACTTGTCTCTATATCTTTCTCTATTTCTTTTTCTTTATCTCCATCTCTAGTTTTCTCTGTGAGTGTGTGTTTATTCTCAATTTTCTCTTTCTCCATCTATAGCTTTCTACTTTATTTTTCTTTCTTTCTCTAATTATTTATAATCTTCTCACGTGTCTATTTCTCTTTCTATCTCTATATTTATTTCTGTCTCTGTCCCGGTTCCTACCTCTCTGTCCCTATGTTTTTCCTTCTACATATTATTTCCATTTTTTTATTTATACCTCTTCTCTCTCAGTTCTTCTCCCTATCCTCTATTTCTCTCCGATTCTTTCTATTGTCCTATCCTTTGTCTCTCTAAACTGTCAGCTTTCGTTCTCTTCTTCTCCCCCCCCCCCCCTCTATTTATTACCATCTTTCTCTTTATTTGTTTCTCCTCCGCTAGCTTTCTGTTTATTCTTCAGTCGCCGTCTCTGTATTTATTTCTCTCTTTTCCCTCTTTCTAGTTATTTCTCCCTACATTTTTTTTATTTCCTTCTCTCCTTCCCCCTCTCTCTTATCTCTTTACCTATTTTGTTTCTTAGTCTGCTGTGATCTGTGATAATCTAAAATGCATGTTCTGTTTCTCACTTGTCTCTATATCTTTCTCTATTTCTTTTTCTTTATCTCCATCTCTAGTTTTCTCTGTGAGTGTGTGTTTATTCTCAATTTTCTCTTTCTCCATCTATAGCTTTCTCCTTTATTTTTTTTCTTTCTCTAATTATTTATGATCCTCTCACGTCTCTATTTTTTCTTTCTCTCTCTCTATTTATTTCTGTGTCTGTCTCGGTTCCTACCCCTCTGTCCCTCTGTTTTTCCTTCTATATATTATTTCCCTTTTTTTATTTATACCTCTTCTCTCTCAGTTCTTCTCCCTATCGTCTATTTCTCTCTGATTCTTTCTATTTGCTATCCTTTGTCTCTCTAAACTGCCAGCTTTCGTTGTTTCTTTCTCTCCCCCCCCTCTTTTTATCACCATCTTTCTCTTTATTTGTTTCTCCCCCGCTAGCTTTCTGTTTATTCTTCAGTGGCCGTCTCTGTATTTATTTCTCTCTTTTTCCTCTTTCTAGTTATTTCTCCCTACATTTTTTTGTTTATTTCTCTCGTTCTCCCCCTCTCTCTACCTCTTTACCTATTTCGTTTCTTAGTCTGCTGTGATCTGTGATATTCTCAAATGCTTATTCTGTTTCTCACTTGTCTCTATATCTTTCTCTATTTCTTTTTCTTTATCTCCATCTCTAGTTTTCTCTGTGAGTGTGTGTTTATTCTCAATTTTCTCTTTCTCCATCTATAGCTTTCTCCTTTATTTTTCTTCCTTTCTCTAATTATTTATGATCTTCTCACGTCTCTATTTCTCTTTCTCCCTCTCTCTATTTAATTCTGTCTCTGTCCCGGTTCCTACCCCTCTGTCCCTCTGTTTTTCCTTCTACATATTATTTCCCTTTTTTTATTTATACCTCTTCTCTCTCAGTTCTTCTCCCTATCGTCTATTTCTCTCTGATTCTTTCTATTTGCTATCCTTTGTCTCTCTAAACTGCCAGCTTTCGTTGTTTCTTTCTCTCCCCCCCCTCTTTTTATCACCATCTTTCTCTTTATTTGTTTCTCCCCCGCTAGCTTTCTGTTTATTCTTCAGTGGCCGTCTCTGTATTTATTTCTCTCTTTTTCCTCTTTCTAGTTATTTCTCCCTACATTTTTTTATTTATTTCTCTCGTTCTCCCCCTCTCTCTACCTTTTTACCTATTTCGTTTCTTAGTCTGCTGTGATCTGTGATAATCTAAAATGCATGTTCTGTTTCTCACTTGTCTCTATCGCTTTCTCTATTTCTTTTTCTTTATCTCCATCTCTAGTTTTCTCTGTGAGTGTGTGTTTATTCTCAATTTTCTCTTTCTCCATCTATAGCTTTCTCCTTTATTTTTCTTCCTTTCTCTAATTATTTATGATCTTCTCACGTCTCTATTTCTCTTTCACCCTCTCTCTATTTAATTCTGTCTCTGTCCCGGTTCCTACCCCTCTGTCCCTCTGTTTTTCCTTCTACATATTATTTCCCTTTTTTTATTTATACCTCTTCTCTCTCAGTTCTTCTCCCTATCGTCTATTTCTCTCTGATTCTTTCTATTAGCTATCCTTTGTCTCTCTAAACTGCCAGCTTTCGTTGTTTTTTTCTCTCCCCCCCCCCTCTTTTTATCACCATCTTTCTCTTTATTTGTTTCTCCCCCGCTAGCTTTCTGTTTATTCTTCAGTGGCCGTCTCTGTATTTATTTCTCTCTTTTTCCTCTTTCTAGTTATTTCTCCCTACATTTTTTTATTTCCTTCTCTCGTTCCCCCCCTCTCTCTACCTCTTTACCTATTTCGTTTCTTAGTCTGTTGTGATCTGTGATAATCTAAAATGCATGTTCTGTTTCCCACTTGTCTCTATCGCTTTCTCTATTTCTTTTTCTTTATCTCCATCTCTAGTTTTCTCTGTGAGTGTGTGTTTATTCTCAATTTTCTCTTTCTCCATCTATAGCTTTCTCCTTTATTTTTCTTCCTTTCTCTAATTATTTATGATCTTCTTACGTCTCTATTTCTCTTTCTCTCTCTCTATTTATTTCTGTCTCTGTGCCGGTTCCAACCCCTCTGTCCCTATGTTTTTCCTTCTACATATTATTTCCCTTTTTTATTTATACCTCTTCTCTCTCAGTTCTTCTCCCTATCCTCTATTTCTCTCCGATTCTTTCAATTTTCATATCCTTTGTCTCTCTAAACTGTCAGCTTTCGTTCTCTTCTTCTCTCCCCCCCCCTCTTTTTATCACCATCTTTCTCTTTATTTGTTTCTCCCCCGCTAGTTTTCTGTTTATTCTTCAGTCGCCGTCTCTGTATTTATTTCTCTCTTTTCCCTCTTTCTAGTTATTTCTCCCTATTTTTTTTTCCTTCTCTCCTTCCCCCTCTCTCTGTCTCTTTACCTATTTCGCTTCTTAGTCTGCTGTGATCTGTGATAATCTAAAATGCATGTTCTGTTTCTCACTTGTCTCCATATCTTTCTCTATTTCTTTTTCTTTATCTCCATCTCTAGTTTTCTCTGTGAGTGTGTGTTTATTCCCGATTTTCTCTTTCTCCATCTATAGCTTTCTCCTTTATTTTTCTTTCTTTCTCTAATTATTTATGATGTTCTCACGTCTCTATTTCTCTTTCTCCCTCTCTATATTTAATTCTGTCTCTGTCCCGGTTCCTACCCCTCTGTCCCTCTGTTTTTCCTTCTACATAATTATTATTTCCCTTTTTTTATTTATACCTCTTCTCTCTCAGTTCTTCTCCCTATCCTCTATTTCTCTCCGATTCTTTCTATTTTCCTATCCTTTGTCTCTCTAAACTATCAGCTTTCGTTCTCTTCTTCTCCCCCCCACCTCTTTTTATCACCATCTTCCTCATTATTTGTTTCTCCCCCGCTAGCTTTCTGTTTATTCTTCAGTCGCCGTCGCTGTATTTATTTCTCTCTTTTCCCTCTTCCTAGTTATTTCTCCCTAATTTTTTTATTTCCTCCTCTCCTTCCCCCTCTCTATATCTCTTTACCTATTTCCTTTCTTAGTCTGCTGTGATCTGTGATAATCTAAAATGAATGTTCTGTTTCTCACTTGTCTCTATATCTTTCTCTACTTCTTTTTCTTTATCTCCATCTCTAGTTTTCTCTGTGAGTGTGTGTTTATTCTCAATTTTCTCTTTCTCCATCTATAGCTTTCTCCTTTATTTTTTTTTCTTTCTCTAATTATTTATGATCTTCTTACGTCTCTATTTCTCTTTCTTTCTCTGTCCCGGTTCCTACCCCTCTGTCCCTATGTTTTTTCTTCTACATATTATTTCCCTTTTTTTATTTATACCTCTTCTCTCTCAGTTCTTCTCCCTATCCTCTATTTCTCTCCGATTCTTTCTATTTTCCTATCCTTTGTCTCTCTAAACTATCAGCTTTCGTTCTCTTCTTCTCTCCCTCCCCCTCTTTTTATCACCATCTTCCTCATTATTTGTTTCTCCCCCGCTAGCTTTCTGTTTATTTTTCAGTCGCCGACTCTGTATTTATTTCTCTCTTTTTCCTCTTTCTAGTTATTTCTCCCTACATTTTTTTATTTCCTTCTCTCCTTCCCCCTCTCTCTATCTCTTTACCTATTTCCTTTCTTAGTCTGCTGTGATCTGTGATAATCTAAAATGAATGTTCTGTTTCTCACTTGTCTCTATATCTTTCTCTACTTCTTTTTCTTTATCTCCATCTCTAGTTTTCTCTGTGAGTGTGTGTTTATTCTCAATTTTCTCTTTCTCCATCTATAGCTTTCTCCTTTATTTTTTTTCTTTCTCTAATTATTTATGATCTTCTCACGTCTCTATTTTTTCTTTCTCTCTCTCTATTTATTTCTGTGTCTGTCTCGGTTCCTACCCCTCTGTCCCTATGTTTTTCCTTCTACATGTTATTTCCATTTTTTTAGTTATACCTCTTCTCTCAGTTCTTCTCCCTAACCTCTATTTCTCTCCGATTCTTTCTATTTTCCTATCCTTTGTCTGTCTAAACTGTCAGCTTTCGTTCTCTTCTTCTCTCCCCCCCCCTCTATTTATTACCATCTTTCTTTTATTTGTTTCTCCCCCGCTAGCTGTCTGTTTATTCTTCAGTCGCCGTCTCTGTATTTATTTCTCTCTTTTCCCTCTTCCTAGTTATTTCTACCTACATTTTTTTCCTTCTCTCCTTCCCCCTCTCTCTATCTCTTTACCTATTTCGTTTCTTAGTCTGCTGTGATCTGTGATAATCTAAAATGCACGTTCTGTTTCTCATTTGTCTCTATATCTTTCTCTACTTCTTTTTCTTTATCTCCATCTCTAGTTTTCTCTGTGAGTGTGTGTTTATTCTCAATTTTCTCTTTCTCCATCTATAGCTTTCTCCTTTATTTTTCTTTCTTTCTCTAATTATTATTTATGATATTCTTACGTCTCTATTTCTCTTTCTTTCGCTGTCCCGGTTCCTACCCCTCTGTCCCTATGTTTATCCTTCTACATATTATTTCCCTTTTTTATTTATACCTCTTCTCTCTCAGTTCTTCTCCCTATCCTCTATTTCTCTCCGATTCTTTCTATTTTCCTATCCTTTGTCTCTTTAAACTGTCAGCTTTCGTTCTTTTCTTCTCTCCCCCCCCCCTCTTTTTATTACCATCTTTCTCTGTATTTCGTTTCTTTTTTCTATCTTCGTTTTTTTTATTCCTCTCTGTCTCTATTCCCATGTCTTGTTTGTTTATTGTGGTCTGTTCTTCTATCATTTTTGAACTGTTCTCTTCCTCTCTCTATCTCTGTCTTTCTCTCCATATTTATTTCTATCTTCCTCTAGCTTTCTCTCTATTCTTCAGTCGCATTTTCTCTGTATTCTCTCTTTTATCTCTTTCTCCGTCTCTATCTTTATTACTGTTTTTGCGATTCTCCATCTTTAACTTATTTCTGGTTACTCCCTCTCGCCCCAACTCTCTCTCTTTCTCTACTGTTTCTTTTTTCAGTCCCTCGCTCTCTCCCTATTTCTCTTTTCTTCTGTATTTCTTCCTGCCCACTCCCTATTTTTCTCCCAAGCTTCTCTATACTTTCTTTTTATTTCTTACTATATTTCCCTATTTATTTCTCCCTTCTCTGTAGGTAAACATTGAACTGTTAACCAATTCATCCACCATATTTCATCTCTGAGTTTTTTTTAAGTATGACTACAAAATCAGCTCACCTCTTGTTCTCGCCGTCTTTACCCAAGCAACTGTTACACAGAGACAAATTCAACCCTCCACGCCGGATCGTTAGATTTCCCGAACCCCCTAAATCACTTGGTCTTATGACTATGACTGAAGGTATTGTTCCCTCAAGCAGAAATTTTATTACACTCAATTCAAAAATAAATGTTGAAAGACCCTAAAAGAGGCTTATCTGTCGTCGCAAAAATGTGTTCTTTACGTAACTCGCAGACACATCGGCCGCTTTGCTTTCGTTTATCGATTCGAAAAACACTAGTTTTTTAGAGGAAAATAGGTCGAGGCGGTAAATATAATTTCATTATTCTACGACACGAACTTTTATGTTAATGCCGCCCCTCCGCAGCGTTTACTCCGTTATTAAATTATGTTAAGAATATGTTTGTCGAGTAATAACAATTAACGAATGTCGCAGTCAGGAATAAATTCGCGGAATTGCCAGCATTAAACTAATACAGTGGAACGTATTAATAATAAAGTTAACTTAATAAAATTTAAATGCGGCTCATTAGCGTCGTACCCGAGACAAGCATAATAAAGTTTGATATAATAGGAGAAAATAAAAAATATTGTGTAACTCCATTAGGGATGCTCTCCTGGGGCTGGCAGTAATTAGGTCATCTTAATTATGACGGTAATAGACTCGGTTTTCTGCAACCTGTAACGCGGAATTTTCTTCCTGTCGTGTGTATATCACCGCAGATACGACCACCTGAACATTTGTATTTTTGTCGTGATGTTTCGGAACCCCCCAGACAGAAAAACTCCTCCACTAAAATTGCGGGAGTAGTTCTGAGCGGCCGCTGGGAAATACACAAAAGGTCTAACAGTAAACTGATATTATTTATGAAGGAGTGCTTTTCGCCCCCGCCTTAATATTTCAACCAGGTTTTAAGCAGATGAACGAATCAAACGGCGAAATTTCTACATGTTTTTTTTTTTCAAGAACCCGAAAATATGTCGGCTTTCAACAATCTAATTATAAAGGAATGCTTTCAACCCAAACGTTAATTAGCACGCAGGCTGCGTCTTCTTCGCTTTTACTCTACTTGCGTCTTCGCGAGCAATTTCGTAAATATTCCTGCTGTTTTCGATGTTGCTATTTGCACTCAGGAGCCGTTTTGATTGTTATTACGACGTTATGTTTAGAGGTCTGGAATTGGGGGTAGAATTAACAACTTCGTTATTTAACAATACTATGGCACATTAAATGAACGAAGCGACAATTGCAGTTACAGAGTATAATTTCTCCGTTGTTCATATAAATTCTCCGTCTAGACTCTTCGCGAAAAATCAATCGCAGCAAAAAATCTTTTGTGTCGCCGGTTTTTCTACTTCGCGAAACGAGTTCTTCAGAAAGATGAAAAAACTACTCGCGAAATTCGAATAATTGACTCGACAATAACACAAAGCTCCTATTCACTGTACATCGACATAATTTCAGTAATTGTAGCAATGCCGAAGGGCAAGTAATTGGATTGTAAGAATACGACTTCAGAGTCTTAGGTAAATTTAATACATTTGAGAGAGTTTCTCGTTTTTCAACTAAATTCCCTTCCCAGGTTCGGAGCTTATTATGTTAAAAGTCACCGAAACGAGAGCACTCCAAATTGGACATAAAAAATTAATAATTCGATCTGCTTGAGTTGGCATTGGTTGAGGCAACGATGCTAGAAGAGTTGTTGCTTCCATTTCAAACCATCGCAGATAAAACAAGTAAAGAGAGGGGATGAAATTCAAACCTTCTAGTACAGACATTAGAACTACTATAATGGGTACAAACAAACTAAAAAGCGGGCATTCGCCTAGGTAATGACGAACTATTGATTAACCATCAAAAACAATGGCCCTGACATTCTCAAAGGAATGGTGCCACCAAATGTTTCTTTACGGAACTTCAATTCAACCGACACGGAAAAAATAACGCTCGACTCTTCCATCCCGAGACGGAAATCTGCAAAACTCCGTTAATAGCGTTTCGAATCTAAAAATTGCTTCAATATCCGTTCTATGAAACTGAAAAAAGCTATTTCTGGAAAATCAGATTCCACAGGTGGTGGTCAACGAATTCAATTATGTACTTGTCATTTCTTTCGCGAGGCTTGATTGATTCTGATTTATTCTTGTTACGTAGTTTCGAATGGGAAACTTTTACGACGGTCCGATCAATTTTCGCACGTATTGATCGGGTCTTTATTCGACAAATTCGGTAAAATTGACGGGTTCTATAGGGAATCATCAATTTCCGTGGAATTTGGACATCATTCACTGGACGAGGTGTTTGAGGGCGTTGAAAGAGAAAGGGATCGAGAGGGGTTGGAAAAATCCACGAAACGAGGGAAATTTGTCTCGGGCCTTTGAATCAGATTTAAATTTACGAACTTAAATTTAATATAAAAAACTTTGAAGTGTCCTGATTGCAGGGGCTGAGGCATGGCATCGGACCCGTATTTTCAGTTTTTCATGGCAGCGATTACTAAATTTTTAATTTTTTCAATTCCCTAATAATAATGGGCAGAAATATTATCGAATACAAAATATCGAAGACAATTTGTCGAAAAACAAATTATCAAAAAACAAATCATCGAAACTACAAAATATTGAACAAAAAATATCGAAATTCACAATCTAAATGATCCTCAAGGGGGTAAATTTTGAGAATTTAAAAAATTACCTTTTTGTCTCAAAACGCTTCGAAACCTTTACTATCTTATGTAAATTTATGTGAGGAATCCATCTGTAACCTCGGTTTCCTCCTAAATCCAGCCGTTCTCGAGTTATGAGCGTTTTTCCAAAAATATTAGAAAATGGTCCAATTGTCCAAAAATGGACATTTTCTGATAGAACTCGACCTCCTGAATCCAACGGTGCAAATTTCAGCCCGATAGCTGCAATGGTTTCGGAGATATCGCGTTTTAAAGTTTTGGCACTTGCAAAAAATTCGTGAAGTTCGTTAACACCCAAAAACATTTTCGCTCATATCTCGTAAACTATAGGTCACTGACCTGATTTAGTGACACCAGCGTGTTCGTCTAAAAATTCTCTTTAATTTGAGTGTATATTATGTGCGGAAAGACGTGATTTGAGGATGCTAGAAGCAACAAACCGAAAATTTTGGGTAATTTTTTTGGATTTTTAAATTTTTATGACGGGAATTGGGGATAGACGGACCAAAGTAAAACTATTTTATTTAGACCAACACGATACACAACTTGTATTTTATTAATTAGACATTCGAATTGCTAGGCGCACACTATGCTAATCTATAGCTCATTTCGATATTCTAACACCCCCTCTATCGAAATGCGCTCTTCTAAATAAGTTTTTAACATTATCTAAACATAACATTTCTACACATCGATTGTGTTTATACTTTGACAATGATTTTGTAAAGATATCAGCAGGCATCGCATCTGTTTGTAAATAATTAATAACAATTTCTTTATCTTCTACTAATTCGCGAGTAAAGTGATATCTAACATCTATATGTTTGCTACGCTTGTGAAATACAGCATTATTAGAAAGTTTAATCGCGCTTTGGTTGTCACAATATACATGAATTGGCGATGATACATATTTTTCAAAACCCATATGTGACAAAAGTCGTTTGATGTAAACTATTTCACGAGAAACTTCAGAAAGTGCTGTGTACTCTGCTTCCATCGTTGATAACGTCACCGATGATTGTTTCTTTGATTTCCAACTAATTGGTCCTGCTGCTAATGTCAAAACCATACCTGAACACGATTTACGATTGTCAATATCACCAGCCCAATCTGAATCGGTATATGCTTTGATATGTTCTCCATTCTTGACGTATGTTATGCCATAATTAATTGTTCCTTTCAAATATCGTAGTACTCGCTTCGCATTCGACCAATGTTCTTTACCAGGGTTCGCAGAGAAACGACTCAATGTGCTTGCCGCAAATGCTATATCTGGACGAGTTGCGTTTGCTAAGTAAATTAAAGCACCCACCAATTCCCTATAAGGTCGATTCTTCATTTCGCGTATTTCTTCTTCTGTTGTTGGACTCATTTCATTTGTAAGTTTCACAGAAGATTCGATTGGGGTTGATGTTACCTTTGCATAATCCATATTGAATTTTTCTATTAATTGTTGCACATATTTCTTCTGCGATAGACGCATGTTTCCTGTCGCTCCATCTCGCTGAATCTTAATGCCAAGAATGTTGTTTATCTGCCCTAAATCTACCATCTTGAACTTCGATTGCATTTTCAGCTTTACAGATTCCAATTTTTCGATTTTTTTCGATGCTAAAAGCAAGTCATCCACGTAGATTATCATAATAACTCTATCTTCTTTTTGACCAAATACGTAGACGCAGGGATCTGCAGAAGTACGCTTACCATCAATTTCTCTAATATAACTGTCTAGTTTTTTATACCATTCGCGGCCAGATTGTTTTAAACCATACAATGGTTTAAGTAGCTTACAGACCTTTTCTTCATGCCCATCTTTAATGAACATCTCGGGTTGTTTCATGTAAACTTCATCGTGCAATTCACCTTGAACATATGCGGAAATCACATCCATTTGATGCACATGCATTTCTTCATTTACAGATGCAGCGAGTAACGCACGAATTGTTTCGTATCTTGCCACTGGTGCGAACACTTCTTCATAATCGATCCCAAATTCTTGTGTATGCCCTCTGGCAACTAATCTCGCTTTGTACTTTTCGATTTCACCATTTTGATTCACTTTTGTTCTAAACACCCACCGATTTGTTAATATTTTCTTGTTGGATGGTTTAGGTACAAGAATCCATGTACCGTTTTCCAAAAGGGTGTCATATTCTTTTTTCATGGCCGCTAGCCATGCTTGTTTTTCATTGCTCTTCAACATCTCAGAAATAGATTCTGGATCGGAACTTTCCTCTTTGGTTTGATAAACTTTCTTTGGACGTCCAGGTCTACCCGTTCTCTCAATTCTTGGACGACCCGGTCCTCGTTGTGGCTCATTAAATTGTTTTTCTTCTTCAATTTGCTGATCTTGGTCGTCTTCGAAATGTACAACTTCTTGACCATGTTCGAGATTTCTGTCTTCTTGGTGTTGATTTTGTGATCTATCAATATCGGGATTTGACAATTCAAAAATTCCTTCCGATAGTTTTTGGGGTTTTTCAATTCTTTCAAAAAATTTTACATCTCGAGCTTTAATTACTGTTTTTGTTCCTGGTTTCCATAGTCGATACGCTTTCGATTCATCCGAGTAACCCACCAGCACATATTCATCTCCTTTCGGTTGAAATTTACCTCTTCTTTGTCTTTTATTCAAAGCGATGGTCTTGCTGCCTATTGTTCTGAAGAAACCAACGTAAGGTTTACGTTTTGACCATACTTCATAAGGAGTAATTTCATTTAGACATTTTGTTGCACATCTATTTCTTAAATATGTCGCCGTATTAATTGCTTCGGCCCACAACGAAGCAGGAAGATTTGCTTGTACCATAATACAACGTGCCATTTCCACGAGCGTACGATTGGCTCGTTCTGCCACTCCGTTTTGTTGAGGTGTGTATTCAACAGTCAGCTGTCGCGAAATGCCTTCTTCTCTGATGAAATTGTTGAATTCACTTGACAGATACTCTGTCCCGTTGTCTGTACGTAGTTTTTTGATTTGTTGACCAGTCTGTTTTTCTACTCTTCGTTTGTAATCTTTGAAAGCCTGAAGAACGTCAGAACGATGTCGTAGCATAACAGTTTCTGTATACCTAGAACAGTCGTCTATAAAGGTTACAAAATATCTTGCACCACCGAGCGATTGGGTGCTCATTGGTCCACAAATGTCCGAATGTACCAACCCTAAAAGTTCGCTTGCACGATTGTCAGATTTTTTAAATGGTTGAACAGTGATTTTACATTTCGCACATATTTCACACTTTATGTCATTGCCATTGTCACAAAACTTAATACCCGACACCATATGTTCTTTCTTCATTTTCTTCAAATCACTTACATTTAAGTGTCCATACCTCTGATGCCATTTTCGTAATTCTTCATCTCCATTTCTACCTGCCAAAGCTGCATATTCTTCTTTTTCGTTGACAACGTACAGCTGATCACGTTTTATCGCTGTGAGAACTACCGTACCGTCTTTCCGATTGATTGTTGCCCGATTTTTGTCAAATGTAACAGTGTAGCCGTTATCAGTAACGCTTGATACAGACAAAAGATTGTTACGAAGATCTGGAACACACAATGTATCTTTTAGTTTTACAGTGTTTACTGCGTGATGTCCATTTAATTTCGCATCTAAATAAATATCACCAACGCCGATTGATCCTACAAAATGTTCTGCTGCCATATACACTTTCGATTGTTCATTTTCATCTAAACTTGCAAAATTACTTTTATTGTTGCACATGTGTCTAGTTGCACCACTGTCAAGGTACCACGTTCTCTTCCCCAAACTTCTTAATTCCGTATTGCATGCAACTACTGTCATGGCGTCGTCGGTTGATTTCTTGAATTCACTACGCTTCGATCTGCAAAATCGACTTGTGTGTCCTGATTTTCCACAATTGTAACATTTTAGTTTCCATTTTTGCGTGTTTGTTTTTGAATTTGCAAATGGTCTTTTCGTCAGTAACGCGTCGTTTGTATCTTCATTATCTTTGATCATGGCGTTCTTTTCGTTCAGCCGTGCTTCTTCTTCAATTAATTTTAATTTCAAATTTTCGAACGAAGGTATTTCATCACGGGTCTCAATTGCTACGCTGAAATTTTCGAATTCGGCCGGTAAAGAACCTAGCAACATTATTGATAATAAATCTTCAGGAATTACAATTCCAGCTTCTTCAAGTTGTTCCGCTTTCCGTTTAAATTCTATTACATACTGCGCCATGGTAACATTGGACTTCTTCTCCATACGAAGCAACTGTTTGTACAAAACAGCCTTTCTAACCGGACCTTTTGATTCGAAAACTTCTTTGAGTCCGTCCCACGCTTCCTTTGAAGACGATGCTTTCTTTACATGATTCAATTGACTCTGTGTGATGCTTAAATTTATTAACGCCAGTGCTTTAGAGTCCTTCTTGGTCCATTCTTGTCTGTTTTCTTCCGTTTTTACTTCGATACCGTCAACGTATCCCCACAAATCATTGATTATTAATACACTTTTCATCTGAACCTTCCATAATTCAAAATTGTTTTCATTTAATTTCTCAATATTTGCAAAACCGGTAGTTGAAGCCATATTTTGTTTTTCGTTATTCGAATTCTGGGAGTTTTGGGACTTCTGGGCGTTCTGGGACTTCTGGGAGTTCTGGGCCCATAACCTGACGGGAATTGGGGATAGACGGACCAAAGTAAAACTATTTTATTTAGACCAACACGATACACAACTTGTATTTTATTAATTAGACATTCGAATTGCTAGGCGCACACTATGCTAATCTATAGCTCATTTCGATATTCTAACATTTTATTACAGACAAACCGTGCTAGATAGGACGTTTTTGAAGGCACCAATCGAAAGAAAACCCCCCTATTTACTTATGTTCCGGACCACGTCGTCATAGCTCAAAGCGTTTGGGAGTAGGAGAGGATTAAAAAAAAATTAAAAAAAATTGAACCTCAAGGGGGTAAATTTTGAAAATTTAAAAAATAAACTTTTTGTCTCAAAACGCTTCGAAACCTTCACTATCTTATGTAAACTGATGCGAGGAATCCATCTGTAACCTCGGTTTCCCCCTAAATCCAGCCGTTTTCGAATTATGAGCGTTTTTTCAAAAATATTAGAAAATGGCCCAATTGTCCAAAAATGGACATTTTCTGATAGAACTCGACCTCCTGAATCCAACGGTGCAAATTTCAGCCCGATAACTGCAATGGTTTTGGAGATATCGCGTTTTAAAGTTTTGGCACTTGCAAAAAAATCGTGAAGTTCGTTAACACCCAAAAACATTTTCGCTCATATCTCGTAAACTATAGGTCACTGACCTGATTTAGTGACACCACCGTGTTCGTCTAAAAATTCTCTTTAATTTGAGTGTATATTATGTGCGGAAAGACGTGATTTGAGGATGCTAGAAGCAATAAACCGAAAATTTTGGGTAATTTTTTTGGATTTTTTAAATTTTTATTACAGACAAACCGTGCTAGATAGGACGTTTTTGAAGGCACCAAACGAAAGAAAAACCCCCTATTTACTTATGTTCCGGACCACGTCGTCATAGCTCGAAGGGTTTGGGAGTAGGAGAGGATTAAAGAAAAATTTAAAAAAAAATGAACCTCAAGGGGGTAAATTTTGAAAATTTAAAAAATAAACTTTTTGTCTCAAAACGCTTCGAAACCTTCACTATCTTATGTAAATTGATGCGAGGAATCCATCTGTAACCTCGGTTTCCCCCTAAATCCAGCCGTTTTCGAATTATGAGCGTTTTTCCAAAAATATTAGAAAATGGTCCAATTGTCCAAAAATGGACATTTTCTGATAGAACTCGACCTCCTGAATCCAACGGTGCAAATTTCAGCCCGATAGCTGCAATGGTTTCGGAGATATCGCGTTTTAAAGTTTTGGCACTTGCAAAAAATTCGTGAAGTTCGTTAACACCCAAAAACATTTTCGCTCATATCTCGTAAACTATAGGTCACTGACCTGATTTAGTGACACCAGCGTGTTCGTCTAAAAATTCTCTTTAATTTGAGTGTATATTATGTGCGGAAAGACGTGATTTGAGGATGCTAGAAGCAACAAACCGAAAATTTTGGGTAATTTTTTTGGATTTTTTAAATTTTTATTACAGACAAACCGTGCTAGATAGGACGTTTTTGAAGGCACCAATCGAAAGAAAAAACCCCTATTTACTTATGTTCCGGACCACGTCGTCATAGCTCAAAGCGTTTGGGAGTAAGAGAGGATTAAAGAAAAATTAAAAAAATTTGAACCTCAAGGGGGTAAATTTTGAAAATTTAAAAAATAAACTTTTTGTCTCAAAACGCTTCGAAACCTTCACTATCTTATGTAAATTGATGCGAGGAATCCATCTGTAACCTCGGTTTCCCCCTAAATCCAGCCGTTTTCGAATTATGAGCGTTTTTCCAAAAATATTAGAAAATGGTCCAATTGTCCAAAAATGGACATTTTCTGATAGAACTCGACCTCCTGAATCCAACGGTGCAAATTTCAGCCCGATAGCTGCAATGGTTTCGGAGATATCGCGTTTTAAAGTTTTGGCACTTGCAAAAAATTCGTGAAGTTCGTTAACACCCAAAAACATTTTCGCTCATATCTCGTAAACTATAGGTCACTGACCTGATTTAGTGACACCAGCGTGTTCGTCTAAAAATTCTCTTTAATTTGAGTGTATATTATGTGCGGAAAGACGTGATTTGAGGATGCTAGAAGCGAAAAACCGAAAATTTTGGTCGATCTTTTTGGATTTTTTGGTTTTTTATTACAGACAAACCCTGCTAGATAGGACGTTTTTGAAGGCACCAATCGAAAGAAAAACCCCCTATTTACTTATGTTCCGGACCACGTCGTCATAGCTCGAAGGGTTTGGGAGTAGGAGAGGATTAAAGAAAAATTAAAAAAAATTGAACCTCAAGGGGGTAAATTTTGAAAATTTAAAAAATAAACTTTTTGTCTCAAAACGCTTCGAAACCTTCACTATCTTATGTAAATTCATGCGAGGAATTCATCTCTAACCTCGGTTTCCCCCTAAATCCAGCCGTTTTCGAGTTATGAGCGTTTTTCGAAAAATATTAGAAAATGGTTTAATTGTCTTAAAATGGACATTTTCTTATAGAACTTGACCTCCTGAATCCAACGGTGTCAATTTCAGCCCGACAGCTCCAATGGTT
Organism: Diaperis boleti; assembly: GCA_963583935.1. NCBI lineage: Eukaryota > Metazoa > Arthropoda > Insecta > Coleoptera > Tenebrionidae > Diaperis > Diaperis boleti. The sequence continues at coordinate 51,034,865 of OY757247.1, read as the reverse complement.
TCGCAGATATCGCGTTTTAAAGTTTTGGCACTTGCATAAAATTCGTGAAGTTCGTTAACACCCAAAAACAGTTTCGCTCATATCTCGTAAACTATAGGTCACTGACCTGATTTAGTGACACCAGCGTGTTCGTATAAAAATTCTCTTTAATTTGAGTGTATATTATGTGCGGAAAGACGTGATTTGAGGATGCTAGAAGCGAAAAACCGAAAATTTTGGTCGATCTTTTTGGATTTTTTGGTTTTTTATTACAGACAAACCGTGCTAGATAGGACGTTTCTGAGGGCACGAATCGAAAGAACAACCCCATATTTACTTATGTTCCGGACCACGTTGTCATAGCTCGAAGGGTTTGGGAGTAGGAGAGTATTAAAGAAAAATTAAAAATTTTTGAACCTCAAGGGGGTAAATTTTGAAAATTTAAAAAATAAACTTTTTGTCTCAAAACGCTTCGAAACCTTCACTATCTTATGTAAATTGATGCGAGGAATCCATCTGTAACCTCGGTTTCCCCCTAAATCCAGCCGTTTACGAATTAGGAGCGTTTTTTCAAAAATATTAGAAAATGGTCCAATTGCCCAAAAATGGAAATTTTCTGATAGAACCTCCTGAATCCAAGGGTGCAAATTTCAGCCCGATAGCTCCAATGGTTTCGGAAATATCGCGTTTTAAAGTTTTGGCACTTGCAAAAAATTCGTGAAGTTCGTTAACACCCAAAAACATTTTCGCTCATATCTCGTAAACTATAGGTCACTGACCTGATTTAGTGACACCAGCGTGTTCGTCTAAAAATTCTCTTTAATTTGAGTGTATATTATGTGCGGAAAGACGTGATTTGAGGATGCTAGAAGCAACAAACCGAAAATTTTGGGTAATTTTTTTGGATTTTTAAATTTTTATTACAGACAAACCGTGCTAGATAGGACGTTTTTGAAGGCACCAATCGAAAGAAAAACCCCCTATTTACTTATGTTCCGGACCACGTCGTCATAGCTCGAAGGGTTTGGGAGTAGGAGAGGATTAAAGAAAAATTAAAAAAAATTGAACCTCAAGGGGGTAAATTTTGAAAATTTAAAAAATAAACTTTTTGTCTCAAAACGCTTCGAAACCTTCACTATCTTATGTAAACTGATGCGAGGAATCCATCTGTAACCTCGGTTTCCCCCTAAATCCAGCCGTTTTCGAATTATGAGCGTTTTTTCAAAAATATTAGAAAATGGCCCAATTGTCCAAAAATGGACATTTTCTGATAGAACTCGACCTCCTGAATCCAACGGTGCAAATTTCAGCCCGATAACTGCAATGGTTTTGGAGATATCGCGTTTTAAAGTTTTGGCACTTGCAAAAAAATCGTGAAGTTCGTTAACACCCAAAAACATTTTCGCTCATATCTCGTAAACTATAGGTCACTGACCTGATTTAGTGACACCACCGTGTTCGTCTAAAAATTCTCTTTAATTTGAGTGTATATTATGTGCGGAAAGACGTGATTTGAGGATGCTAGAAGCAATAAACCGAAAATTTTGGGTAATTTTTTTGGATTTTTTAAATTTTTATTACAGACAAACCGTGCTAGATAGGACGTTTTTGAAGGCACCAAACGAAAGAAAAACCCCCTATTTACTTATGTTCCGGACCACGTCGTCATAGCTCGAAGGGTTTGGGAGTAGGAGAGGATTAAAGAAAAATTTAAAAAAAAATGAACCTCAAGGGGGTAAATTTTGAAAATTTAAAAAATAAACTTTTTGTCTCAAAACGCTTCGAAACCTTCACTATCTTATGTAAATTGATGCGAGGAATCCATCTGTAACCTCGGTTTCCCCCTAAATCCAGCCGTTTTCGAATTATGAGCGTTTTTCCAAAAATATTAGAAAATGGTCCAATTGTCCAAAAATGGACATTTTCTGATAGAACTCGACCTCCTGAATCCAACGGTGCAAATTTCAGCCCGATAGCTGCAATGGTTTCGGAGATATCGCGTTTTAAAGTTTTGGCACTTGCAAAAAATTCGTGAAGTTCGTTAACACCCAAAAACATTTTCGCTCATATCTCGTAAACTATAGGTCACTGACCTGATTTAGTGACACCAGCGTGTTCGTCTAAAAATTCTCTTTAATTTGAGTGTATATTATGTGCGGAAAGACGTGATTTGAGGATGCTAGAAGCGAAAAACCGAAAATTTTGGTCGATCTTTTTGGATTTTTTGGTTTTTTATTACAGACAAACCCTGCTAGATAGGACGTTTTTGAAGGCACCAATCGAAAGAAAAACCCCCTATTTACTTATGTTCCGGACCACGTCGTCATAGCTCGAAGGGTTTGGGAGTAGGAGAGGATTAAAGAAAAATTAAAAAAAATTGAACCTCAAGGGGGTAAATTTTGAAAATTTAAAAAATAAACTTTTTGTCTCAAAACGCTTCGAAACCTTCACTATCTTATGTAAATTCATGCGAGGAATTCATCTCTAACCTCGGTTTCCCCCTAAATCCAGCCGTTTTCGAGTTATGAGCGTTTTTCGAAAAATATTAGAAAATGGTTTAATTGTCTGAAAATGGACATTTTCTTATAGAACTTGACCTCCTGAATCCAACGGTGTCAATTTCAGCCCGACAGCTCCAATGGTTTCGGAGATATCGCGTTTTAAAGTTTTGGCACTTGCAAAAAATTCGTGAAGTTCGTTAACACCCAAAAACATTTTCGCTCATATCTCGTAAACTATAGGTCACTGACCTGATTTAGTGACACCAGCGTGTTCGTATAAAAATTCTCTTTAATTTGAGTGTATATTATGTGCGGAAAGACGTGATTTGAGGATGCTAGAAGCGAAAAACCGAAAATTTTGGTCGATCTTTTTCGATTTTTTGGTTTTTTATTACAGACAAACCGTGCTAGATAGGACGTTTCTGAGGGCACGAATCGAAAGAACAACCCCATATTTACTTATGTTCCGGACCACGTTGTCATAGCTCGAAGGGTTTGGGAGTAGGAGAGTATTAAAGAAAAATTAAAAATTCTTGAACCTCAAGGGGGTAAATTTTGAAAATTTAAAAAATAAACTTTTTGTCTCAAAACGCTTCGAAACCTTCACTATCTTATGTAAATTGATGCGAGGAATCCATCTGTAACCTCGGTTTCCCCCTAAATCTAGCCGTTTACGAATTAGGAGCGTTTTTTCAAAAATATTAGAAAATGGTCCAATTGTCCAAAAATAGACATTTTCCGATAGAACTCGACCTCCTGAATCCAACGGTGCAAATTTCAGTCCGATAGCTCCAATGGTTTCGGAGATATCGCGTCTTAAAGTTTTGGCACTTGCAAAAAATTCGTGAAGTTCGTTAACACCCAAAAACATTTTCGCTCATATCTCGTAAACTATAGGTCACTGACCTGATTTAGTGACACCAGCGTGTTCGTCTAAAAATTCTCTTTAATTTCAGTGTATATTGTGTGCGGAAAGACGTGATTTGAGGATGCTAGAAGCGAAAAACCGAAAATTTTGGTCGATCTTTTTGGATTTTTTGGTTTTTTATTACAGACAAACCGTGCTAGATAGGACGTTTCTGAGGGCACGAATCGAAAGAACAACCCCATATTTACTTATGTTCCGGACCACGTTGTCATAGCTCGAAGGGTTTGGGAGTAGGAGAGTATTAAAGAAAAATTAAAAATTTTTGAACCTCAAGGGGGTAAATTTTGAAAATTTAAAAAATAAACTTTTTGTCTCAAAACGCTTCGAAACCTTCACTATCTTATGTAAATTGATGCGAGGAATCCATCTGTAACCTCGGTTTCCCCCTAAATCCAGCCGTTTACGAATTAGGAGCGTTTTTTCAAAAATATTAGAAAATGGTCCAATTGCCCAAAAATGGAAATTTTCTGATAGAACCTCCTGAATCCAAGGGTGCAAATTTCAGCCCGATAGCTCCAATGGTTTCGGAAATATCGCGTTTTAAAGTTTTGGCACTTGCAAAAAATTCGTGAAGTTCGTTAACACCCAAAAACATTTTCGCTCATATCTCGTAAACTATAGGTCACTGACCTGATTTAGTGACACCAGCGTGTTCGTATAAAAATTCTCTTTAATTTGAGTGTATATTATGTGCGGAAAGACGTGATTTGAGGATGCTAGAAGCAACAAACCGAAAATTTTGGGTAATTTTTTTGGATTTTTTAAATTTTTATTACAGACAAACCCTGCTAGATAGGAGGTTTTTGAAGGCACCAATCGAAAGAAAAACCCCATATTTACTTATGTTCCGGACCACGTCGTCATAGCTCGAAGGGTTTGGGAGTAGGAGAGGATTAAAGAAAAATTTAAAAAAAATGAACCTCAAGGGGGTAAATTTTGAAAATTTAAAAAATAAACTTTTTGTCTCAAAACGCTTCGAAACCTTTACTATCTTATGTAAATTGATGCGAGGAATCCATCTGTAACCTGGGTTTCCCTCTAAATCCAGCCGTTTTCGAGTTATGAGCTTTTTTTGAAAAATATTTTTACAGTTCCATATATTGAAATCAGGGTCACTTGGGTCACTTTGTACGTAAACCCCGTTTTAGCCAACTAGAACTTAGGCTCTCTACAATTTGAGAAAAGTAACTGTAACTCTAAATTAAGTGTCATTGACTTAAACTTCCTGCAGCAAGCCGTCAGCAATCCCTCCCCCAAAACAACAACAGAACTTCCAAATTCTGCATTTATCCGTTGACACCAATAATAAATTCAAGTTTCAAGAGTTCGTCCCGGAGCAAAAACGGAGCGGCGTCCTCCGGTGGTTGACGCTATACGAGTGTGCGGTTTCAACTCGACATTACCATTTGGTATCCAGTTTAGTTGTGGCGGCAATAAAATTTAAGCTCAACTTTACTGTCCATACAGTTCGGAGGCGATTGGCTCGCGATGATAAATATAAACCTGTTCTGGAGTTGCGCCATCCAATTCATTTTTATTTTCCGGAAAACGTTCCAGTTGACAGATCGAATGTCATAAAAGTACGCGAATTAACTGGACAAACACAATCGACGAGGGAGAAGACGGAAGAATTTGCCACGCCGATGGAATTAATAAATTTTGATGGGCTATTAGAATTGTTAAGACAACATTCACGAGTTTTCATTGTCCACTTAACTCCCGAGACGACGGTCTCAACTCTCTTATTACACTACTACATTGTGGCGTTTTAAAACCGGAAGTACAGTTTACGTTTCCCATAAATCTTGTCGGCCGCGTTAAAGACTGCTTACTAAAATCCCTCCACATTTTATAAATCTTACAGTTGTTGGATCCTAATCTAGCGCAATTTACCATGTAACAACGCAAACTTAATTTCAATACACCTAGACATAAATATCTGCGCTGCTTTAAGTGCATGATATAGTACAGGGTTATTCACGATAGAGGTATTTCTGCCGCCACCAATACTAAACGCACTCACTACTATACATTATCTTATTTCAATCAGAAATTCAGTCAGATTAAAAGATAACCTCGTAATTTAATCTCCAATTTCCCAAAAAATTTTTGGCCCAGGAAATCTTTCAGCGTACGCATCCATAGCGTTCAGTTATTTTCAAAATATGAAATCAAGAAATTGTTGTAAAATGTATAATGTGTTGTGGCAAACATTTTTTAGAAATACCTCTCTCGTGAATAACCCTGTATGTGTGTATATTCAAAATTGGCAGTATCGACGCGACACCATCTAACATAAAAATCCTCCCAGAAGCAATTTATTAACACCCGGCCATCAATCATTGGAAAATCGTTTAGAGCGAAACTATGTAAAGCGAAATTATCGCGCCAGACTTTTTATCGCAGGATGGATTTATTTCAGGGAGGAAGGATTATGCCCCCGTTCGGGGGGTTGGGGGTGCCTTCGATAAGCAGCAGACATTGTTTTACGAAACAAAGGGGGTTTTGGGGAATATACAAAAGTAAAAGAATACCAAAAAGCATATTATGTATTTGAAATAATCATCGGTTACCCATTTTGACTAACTACTGAGCCAGCAATGGGAAGTGTGGCGGCAGCGAAAGGTCCGGCTATCTCAGCGATAAATTTTCCACAAATAAAAAGTGCTACACAACAGAAACACCCAACCCCCCCAAACAGATGCGCGCAACTCCATCAAATTTTTTCGCCCCGTAATAACCTAATTGCGGTCATCAATCCTCCCCGAAAAACTCGTACAAGTTGAGGAACGGCTGTCTGAGCAACCACATGTGTCTCGTTCAAAGACAGACCCCGAACTTACTTAAGAGAATAATTTTAACTTCGGCTAAGCGGCCACAAAAGTCGGATCGATTCCGCCTGATTTTTCGCGATGGGAGTTCTCGATATCACCCTCGCGGCTCCTTTCTATAAATCCTCCAGACCGTGTTTGAGATAAGTTCGCGTTATGACGTGCCTATAAAGCAGGAGCGGATTTATTGAATTTCCAAAAATAATGGCGGGAGGTGGAGTGAACGGTGATTGCTTTTTTTTAAGAAGGTAATCTCAATTATTCACCCGCGGGGTAATTTTCATGTGCTCAATTTAACTTTGGCTGTCTTCGGATGAGCGCGATCATTAAAATATCGGGGAGGATATTTATGGGGTGCCACGACGGGGGACAAAATCCCAAAGTTGTAAAGTTTTGATTGTGAAAGTGAAAAGTAGGAGCAAAATTTTGTGAAAAATGATAAATCAACATGACTAATAATAAATACCTGCTAAATTATTTTAGCTTGAAATGCAAAAATTGTGGAACATGTATAGCAGCACCGCATCGTATTTTTTATAGCTCAAACGCAATTAGTCTAAAACTTGCTCATTAACTTTCGAAACCAACGCAATTAATTGCACATTTGTTACACTGTGTGACAAAAACAAGCATAAATCAGCAGTTAATAAAGTCGCGTTGAAAGCCCATGCAAATAGTACGCTAGGAAACTTTCGGGGCAAATAAAGTGATAATTAAAAGCTTTCCGACTAAACTTATTATCCATAACGGCGTGTTTCTCTTGTACGTAGGTGTGCGTTCATTTGCGAATATATCGAGCGCCATATAATGATTACAGGAAATCCGGTTGAGAGCGAAGCGTCGCAGATCGCAAACGACAGATTAAAGTTTCCTTTTGTACCGACTATTGTTTATTTAACCTTATCGAAATAGGAAACAAACTCACGTTTTGGACCGTTATTAATTACATCGTTAAACGGATCCAGCTCCCTTCCGACCCTACCGTCGGTTTCTATTTACAGCTCTTACTTCTCTTCCAACAGATATGAACATATGATGCATGGCTCGTTGGCTCCGTAAACTTTTGACATAAATTTTAATTAATGTACACACGGAGGGAGGTTCAAGTTCATTCTGGGCCGGCCATTGTACGGCAGGCAAACACTTTTATGTCGAATTTGCAGGGTTTAATTTGTAATTTGGGTCGGGGGAGTGGGGCGTTTTGGAAAAGATACGGCTATTTTATGACGTGCCGGAATGGGGGTTATCTGTATTGTCGCAATTATGCATCGCTGATAAGGTCAAAGAGGCATGTACAACATGGGCGGCGAAAATCCACTATACACAACCGGTTTTTAGATAGTATTGCGAGCAAAAAAGCTAAAGAAGCTCTAGCCAGTGTTACGTCGTTAGCTCGCCCTAGGGTAGGTGCACCGTTGTCCGTGACTTGCGATGATGCTTCTTCAGATTGTGTAGCAGGCGTTTTACAGCTATACGGAATTTGCAAACCATTGGAACTTTGCAGTAAAAAGTTAACATCAACGAAACAGAAGTATAGTGTTTTTGGTAAAGAATTATTGGGATTCCTGTATTACCGAGCTGAAGGTAAACACATGGTAAAGAGGTTAAGTAGCGAAAAATAGAGAAATAGAAGGTGATAAAAAAAAATAGAGAAGATATTGAGAAAAGCGAGAAGTGATATTAGAGAAAGGTTGGAAGAAAGAATTGGGCAGGGAAGAGGAGATATTGTTGAGTAATATTTGCAGCGGCCGTCGCGTCTGCCAGTTTGGGAAAAACCAAAGGGTCATAAAACCGTTTACCATTCACCGCTCACGAGTGGCACCGCTCACGATCGCTCTTCAGTCGAAACGAATCTTTCACTCAAACAAGTCGCATTCAATCATTCATTCAGACGAGTCGCATTCGAACTCTTATTCAAACCAACGAGTCGCATACGAACTCTTATTCAATCAAGTCGTAACCAAACACTCAAACGAGTCGCATTCGAACTCTTATTCAATCAAGTCGACATCAAACATTCATTCAAACGAGTCGCATTCGAACTCAAATTCAATTCAATTCTCATTCAAATTAAGTAGAAACCACAGGGAGAAGAAACGTTCAAGAACTATCCGCAATTATTCTAAATATACAAGTTCATAAGTTCGCGAGTGTTTCAATCGAAATCAAAACATGGTCCTTCGAGCAACATTCAAATTTAGAAACCAAATCGACCAGACCTTCAAACCTCCCTAAATCAAAATCAATCCACCAATTCACTTCACAGATATAGTCAGGAAAAAAAAAATCGGCGAAGCCGGAAGATAACGACATCTAGGAGGCGCCACAGGAAGCGGATGAACAAAGACGATAGAAACCGCTCGCTCAGTCAGGGAAGCCTGGACTCTTACCTGGAGGAAAGGAAAAGAAAGAGAAAAGGGGAAGGTAGAACAGAAAAACAAGAAGAGGAGGAAGATAAATTTTTTCAAAAAAGTAAAAAGACGGCGAGGTCTCCTGGAATAAAGAATACACAGAAGACATCAGAGAAAGAGAAGGAAACGGACACAGAGATGGAGAAAAAAATATTGGAGCTGTTGCAAGAGTTGAAGGAGGAGATGAAAGAAATAAGACGAGAAAACGAGGAACTCAAGAGAGAGATAGAGGCAGAGAGAAGAATTTAAAGAGAAGGAGAAGAGATGGGAAGGAGAGAGAGACAGTATTGGAAGGAGAGAGTGGAAAAGCTGGAGGAGAGAATGGAAATCGAAGAGAGAAGAAAGAGGAAGAACAACATCGTGATAACAGGATGGGACGGGGAAAGAAAAAGTCATGTAAAAAAAGAGGATGTAGAGCAGTTTTTGAAGGAAAATTTAGAGGATAGTAAAGTAAAATATTGTTACAGGATTAACAGGGATCAAGTATTGGTGGAGATGGAGGGATGGGGTGAGAAGGAAAGAATAATGAAGCACAAAGGAAAATTGAGGGAGAAGAGGGAAACAAGGGGGATATACATAGACAAAGACCTCACAAAGAAAGAAAGAGATTTACAAAAGAATCTAAGAAGTATGGCGAAGGAAAAAAGGGAAGAAGGGAAAGAAGTAAGAGTGGGATACAGGAAATTAATAGTGGACGGGGAGCAATGGAGATGGAATGAAAAGGGAGAGAGAATAGAGGTTTTCCAATAAGAAGAAGAAGGGGAGGAGGGAAAATGGGGGACAACGGCAAAGTAAAAAGGACAATGAAACGGGAAAAAAGAAACAAAGAAGGAAGTAGGAGGGAAACTAAGGAAGTAAGGGGGAAATAAAAGAAGGTAACGAGAAAAACAGGGGTGAGGGCACTATTTTGGAATGTAGCGGGACTAGGGAAAAAAGAAGATGATTTTTGGGACTATGTGAAGGAGTTCGATATTGTTGGATTAACAGAAACATGGGCAGAAAGCTGGGAAAAAATAGAAGAACTGTTACCAAAGGAGTTCAAGTGGGAATGGCAAGGGGCGAGAAGGGGAAAGAAAAAAGGAAGAGCAGCAGGGGGAATAATAACGGGTAAAAAAAGGAATAAAAAAAATACTAAAAAGAAGGGAGAAGAGGAAGGTCACATGGTGAGAAACGTTAAAATAGACAGTAAATGGTGGAAAATAGTGACAGTGTACAGCAAAGAGATGAAAGAAACAATAAGCAAGATAGAAGAAATATTAAAAAACAGGGAAGAATGTCTGCTTCTGGGAGGGGATTTTAACGGGAGAATTGGGGAAAGAGGAGCCAGGGATTGGGAAGAAGAGAGAGGAGAGGGAAAAAGAAAATCCAAAGACAAGAAAGATAACGCGGAAGGGAAGAAGTTGATGGAATGGATAGAAGAAAAAGGATGGGAAGTGCTGAATGGAAATAAACAAGGGGACGAAGAAGGAGAATGGACCTACATAGGCGGTAGAGGAGAGACGGTGATAGACTACGGAATAGTAAACGAAGAAGCATGGGAAGAAGTCGAAGAATTCAGAATAGGGGAAAGAGTAGAGTCAGACCATCTGCCTATAGAGATAAGTATAGGAAGGGGGAGAGAGAAGAGAGGAGGAGAAGAAAAAATAGAGGAAATGCGGAAGGTGATAATTAAAGTATGGGACGAGCAAGGGGTGGAAGAGTATAAGAGAAGACTGGAGAAAGCAAGATTCAAAGAACAAGAAGTAGGGAAAATGGAGAAAGAATTGGTAGAAATATTGGAAAAAGCAGCGACAAGAAGAGAAATAACAGTAAGAGGTGGAGGAACAAAAAGAAAGAATAAATTGTGGGACAAAAAATGTGAGCAAAGTAAAAAGGAAGCAATAAAAGAACTAAGAAAGTGGAGAAAGACTAAAGGGAACAGAAGTGGCGTTTTAGAAGCGAAAAGAAGATACAGAGAGACATGCAGGGAGAAGAAGAGGCAGAAGAAGGAGAGAGAGTAGGAAGAGATAAAAGCAATAAGAACAGAGAAGGGGGTATGGAACTATATTAATAGAGAAAGAAAGAAAAAAGAAAATGGGAGCGAGGAGATAACGATGAATGAGTGGGAGGAGTACTTCATGAGGCTGCTGGAGGGAGAAAAGGAAAAAAAGAAAACGGAAATAGAGACGAAGAGAAACCGAGTAGAACCTGAAGGAGAAGAAATTACAATGGAAGAGGTGGAGAGGCATGTGAAGAAACTGAGGAAAGGGAAGGCACCAGGGAGGGATAGAATACAGAATGAGTCGTGGATGTATGGGACGAGAAGAGTGCTAGAGAGACTGGTGGAGGTAATGAATGGGGTGTGGAGAGGAGAAGGATTCCCGGTAGGGTGGAGAGAGGGGGTAATTTACCCCATTTACAAAAAAGGGGAGAAAAATAAAGTAGAAAATTACCGAGGGATAACTCTACTAAACACAGGGTACAAATTGTACGAATCAATTCTGAATGAAAGGATGAGCAGAGAGATAGAGGAAAAGGGAGCATTACCAGACAGCCAAGCAGGATTTAGAGAGGGGAGGGGAACTATGGATAATGTATACATCCCGGACCATTTGACGAAGAGTGAGTTAAAGAAGAAAGAGGGGAGGGTGTATGCATTATTCGTAGACTTCAAGGCGGCTTTTGACAAGGTGGACAGAGAGAGGATGTTTGAGTGCCTGAGGGAGAAAGGGGTAAATGAATGGCTGGTAAGAAAGGTGGAGGAGATATATGAGAAGACAAAAAGTAAAGTGAAGGTAGGGGAGAGGGAAAGTGAATGGCTTGCGACAACAAAGGAAGTGAGGCAACCGCTCAGCCCCTTGTTGTCCACGATGTATGTGGCAGATATGGACGGAATGTTAGAGAGAGCACAAACGGGGGGGTGTGTGGTAGGTAGAAAAAAAGTGTGGAGCCTGGCGTTTGCAGATGATGTGGTAATGGTGGCAAAGAGTGAAAGAGAAATGAAGGAAATGATAAAGAGTTTAGGAAAATATGTGAAGAAGAAAAGACTAGAAGTGAATGTAGAGAAAACAAAAATGCTGGTGTTCAATAAGAGAAAGAGGAAGAACGAAGAGAGTGATTGGAGGTGGGAGGGAGAAGTAATAGAACAAGTAAAAGAATTCAAATACTTGGGGTATGTGTTCAATGAAAGAGCCACAGATAAGACACATATCAGAGAACTGGCAAGAAAAGCGAACAAGGTGATAGGATGTGTATGGGGAATAGGAGAGAGAAGGTGGGGAGGCGATTTTAAGAGGAGAATGATGATTTTTGAAAGTCTTATTTAAAGCGTGTTGTTGTACCGAGCAGTGGTCTGGGGATGGAAAGAACAAGAGGAGATAGAGAGGGTGCAAGAGAAATATCTGAGGTGGGTGCTAGGGGTGGACAGAGAAACGCCAGGGTACATAGTGAGAGAAGAATGCAAGAGGAATAGGTTGAGAGTGAAAGCGGGAAAAAGAACGGTCAAGTTCAAAGACAGGATGGAAGGGAGGAAAGAATGTAGGATACTAAAGGAGTGCTGGAGAGAAAAGAAGAAGAATTCAGAGGAGAATGATAGGGAGAATTACTACAGGAGGAATGGGTATGCAAGCAAAGAAATAGAGAGACTGAGAGAAAGAGGCGTGTGGATGAATGTAGAACTAAGTGAAAGAGATAAGGATACGAATAGACAAGAGAGGAGAGAAAGAATGAGAGAATCCAGATAGAACGGGAAGTACGGAAGATGCATGATCGAGGAAGTACCGAAGTATTTGGGGAGGGAGAGCGAGAAAGAAAGAAAGATGATGGCGAGGTTTACGTGCGGAAATGAAGAGAGGGAAAATAGGTGTTGGGCAGAAGATGGAGGAAGAATGTGTAGAATGTGCTATGAGGAAAGAGAGACGATTGAGCATATGTGGAACGAGTGCAGTGAGATGAAACAAAGAGAGACGATGTACTGAATGTAGATGGAAGGGAAATTAAATGGATGAAAGAGGTATGGAAGGGGAGGGAGAAGGGAGAAGAGGAAAGGGGAGGGGAGAAGAAATAGAGAATTTTATTTAGTTTTTTTTATTATTATAATTGTTAAGTTTACTTGTATATGTATAGGAATCAGAAAGCCCGTAGGGCAAATAAAGATATATTGGTAAAGAATTATTGGATATTTATTTTTCGATTAAGAAATTTCGTTATTGGGTTGACGGACAAAAATTTACTATTTTTACTGACCATAAACCGTTATGTACTGCCACTAAAAAATCCTCAGAAAATTATAGATAATAATAAATATAATTATTATATTTAATATTATAAAACGCTATAAAATAAATAAAAATAAAATCATCCGTTTTTCGTGTTTTTCTGTGTATTTGGTGCAGTCCAAGAAAAAGTATAGTGTACAACAACAACGTTTGCTTAATTTTTAATTCTGCAAACTCGTGCGAAATCTTTCATTTTCAACACCTGTTATACAATATACTATTTCACTTCCAATTCTTTTAATTATCTTAGAGACCTGTAAAGAATAGAACGTTCGTCTGCAAATGTGAATTATTCTACACTTCGAGCGAGCATTCCCTTTATATTCTCCCAGCCGAACTCTTTCAAGCAGCACGCCACCATAAAGGTGATTTTTGGCCACTTTACGACGCAATACCAACCCCATTTATAACTAACATCGGCTCAAATTAACCGTCGAAGCTCTAGACTCAATTCTGCATCGGTCTCCGGTCTGATTTACAACCGCCGTAGTGGCGGCCCGCAACGGTCGTTTTTTATTAAAAATTTCATTATTTGCCGACAAAGCGCCGAGGATTCGCCAGCAATTATGTTTTTCATTTTTTGTTTCCGACGCCGGAGAAGTTGAAATACTTTTCCGGAGTTTGAACAGGCTTGTGTTGAATTTCGCTAAACGTATGAACTAGAAACAACATGAAAATGTTACGAAGAATTTTTTGCGACTCGCAATTAAAAGTTTGCGAAGTTAAATTGGCTAAGTGTAGCATTTTTACGGCAGGAATTTATAAGAGCGCGTATTTTTGCTAAATTAATCCAAGTTTAATAGGGAGTTCGAATTATTTTTAGTTTTGTTCGAACTTGTGGACCCGACGTTTCGTCTCCGAATAATATTTGTTGGGCGAGGAAGGAACGAGACGGAATAATGTTCAAACGACGGATTTAATTAATTTTAAATATTAAACATCCCTCCGCTTCTCGACGGCATAAACTGATTTTAATATTTTGTTCTTTCGACTGTGCCAACAAAAGGTAAATATTTAAAAAGAATGCAGGGCTTATGAAGCTTTCCCGGATAAAGCAAATAAAACGGCTTTAAAGACATCGCGATCAAAAGCTTTTTTACGCGGCTTAATTATGAAGTGAAATTTTATACCGCCGAATTTATTCTGTGAAAAATTCAGAGAGATTCTCCGGCGGACGTGCATTAATTATTTCGACGCCGACATAAAAATGTTAGAAGCTTTCAATGAAAGTGCTGTAATCGCGAGATATCAAAATGACTCCATAATCCAGGAGTACGAATATGAAAATAGCTGCCAGTTGTAATTAATATTATTATTAAAACCTCCAGCACCAACACGTTAATTAGAAAAGTGCGTCCATCATATTTTGCGCACTCACTTCTTTTAAAATTATAATAAAGCAGAGCCATTACATAACAATCTCTCCATTTGCATATACAACGAGCATAAATTGCCATCGCGAGCCTACCAATATACATTCTTCTCGTCTCGCCCAGTTTTGTGCTTAATCTGAGAAAGTAGGAGAGCTTGTAGGCCGTAAAAATATGGCAAGTAGTTGTAGTCGTTTTAGCGAAGGAACCGCAAATGCGTCTCGTATATATTATCCCCTCGGCTGCCTCGTAATATGTAAATAATACAGTGTATAGAACCCTAACTGAAACGTCTCGCGTCTGCTTCAGCCGAAATGCCTCCGAATTACGTCTGCAATATTTCATACAGCCGGACGGGGCGGCCCCGTCGTAATCTTGTTTATTATGTTAACCGACCGCAATATTGTGTTTTGCCATCGAACTTGTAAATATTACGAGCCGAATTCCGCTGCGGGTAAACTTTCGGAGCTTGCGAGGATGCTTAAAATGTCTTGGACTCGGACGGATCGATGGATGGACCTCGGAAGCTTTTAATGCGGTAAATTTTTCAGCCTCCGGGAGATTTAATTTGGAAGCTTTTGCGTTAGTCCAGCTGTGGGTTAGTTTCAGATTCGAATTTCGATATATAAATATCCACCTGTTTTGTCTGCGACAAAAACTTTGTTGAGAGTTTCTCGTTGATCGGAAAGACGAGTTTATGCTCCAATCGGGAAGCAATATTTACTCGAAGCAGAATAAAATGTGTCTTTTCCTTTTTGAGACAATGTTCGGAATGTGTTTTGTTGACAATCGATGAACACAATACGATTCAGACTTCGCGTAGTTTTTCCTCGCCATTCGTTGAAAGCAACAATTTTGCGATCCCCGTCACGTGACCTTTCGGTAGCTTGTGGATGTCCGTAATGAATAATAACGTTCTCAATCTCAAATTAATGCACAAAACCTTTGAACTTCAAATTCCTTTAGCCATCATTTCTACTATTAATTCCTCATTTCTTAAATGATGCTTCCAAGGGCTGTTCCTGATTATGTGATCTTCAAGATGACCCAAATTGAGTAAAATTCCAATTGTTACTTTCCCATTTGTTAAATGACACTTCCAAGGGCTTTTACTGATGTCAATGTCATCTTTCATCTTCACGATGGCCTAAATTTAGTAAAATTGCGATGTAGAGATTTATTTAAAAATTTATTTTGAAGAGCTGCATCCACCTTTCCTATAGTTAATTTCCCATTTGTTGAATCACAATTTCAAGAGCTTTTACTGATGTCAATCTCAAATTTGATCTTCTAGATGACTCAAATTTAATAAAATCACGACATCGAGGTTGGCTTTAATTTTTTTTAAATTTATTTTGAAGAGCTGCATCCACCTTTCCAATTGTTAATTTCACATTCGTTGAATGACACTTCCAAGAGCAAGAGCTTTTAGAGATGTCAATCTCATATTTAATCCTTTAGGAGGGATTAAATTTAGTAAAATCACGATATCGAGGCTAGTTTGATTTTTTTTAAATTTATTTTAAAGAGTTCCATCCATAGTTCCTACTGTTACTTTCCCAATTGTGGAATGTCAATTTCAAGGGCTTTTAGTGATGTCAATCTCATCTTTGATCTTCACGATGGCCCAAATTTAGTAAAATTGCGTTGTAGAGACTCATTTGATTTTTTTAAAGAATTTATTTTAAAGAACTGCGTCCACCATTCCTATAGTTATTTTCCAATTTGTTGAATGTCACTTTCAAGAGCTTTTACTGATGTCAATCTCAAATTTGATCTTCTAGATGACTCAAATTTCATAAAATCACGATATCGAGGTTCGTTTGACTTTTTTTAAATTTATTTTGAAGAGCTCCTTCCACAGTTCCTAGTGCTACTTTCCCAGTGGTGGAATGACACTTTTCAAGAACTGTTACTAGTGTCAATCTCATATCTGATCTTTAGGAGGGCCCAAATTTAGTAAAATCACGATGTCGAGGCTCGTTTGAATTTTTTAAGAATTTATTTCGAAGAACTTCATCCATCGTTCCTATTGTTACTTTCCCAATTATGGAATGACAATTTCAAGGACTTTTAGTGATGTCAATCTCATCGTTGATCTTCAAGATGGACCACATTTAGTAAAATTGCGTTGTAGAGACTCGTTTGAATTTTTTAAGAATTTATTTTAAAGAACTGCGTCCACCATTCCTATAGTTAATTTTCCATTTGGTGAATGACACTTTCAAGAGCTTTTACTGATGTCAATCTCAAATTTGATCTTATAGATGAGTCAAATTTAATAAAATCACGATATCGATTTTCGTTTGAATTTTTTTTAAATTTATTTTGAAGAACTCTTTCCACCGTCCTAGTGTTACTTTCCCAGTAGTGGAATGACACTTTCAAGAACTGTTACTATCTGATCTTTAGGAGGGCCCAAATTTAGTAAAATCACGATGTCAAGGCTCGTTTGAATTTTTTTTAAATTTAATTTCAAGAGCTCCATCCATCGTTCCTACTGTTCCTTTCTCAATTATGGAATGACAATTTCAAGGACTTTTAGTGATGTCAATCTCATCGTTGATCTTCAATATGGCCCAAATTTAGTAAAATTGCGTTGTAGAGACTTGTTTGAATTTTTCTAAAAATTTATTTTAAAGAACTGCGTCCACCATTCCTATAGTTAATTTTCCATTTGGTGAATAACACTTTCAAGAGCTTTTACTGATGTCAATCTCAAATTTGATCTTATAGATGACTCAAATTTAATAAAATCACGATATCGATTTTCGTTTGAATTTTTTTAAAATTTATTTTGAAGAACTCCTTCCACCGTCCTAGTGTTACTTTCCCAGTAGTGGAATGACACTTTCAAGAACTGTTACTATCTGATCTTTAGGAGGGCCCAAATTTAGTAAAATCACGATGTCAAGGCTCGTTTGAATTTTTTTTAAATTTAATTTCAAGAGCTCCATCCATCGTTCCTACTGTTCCTTTCTCAATTATGGAATGACAATTTCAAGGACTTTTAGTGATGTCAATCTCATCGTTGATCTTCAATATGGCCCAAATTTAGTAAAATTGCGTTGTAGAGACTTGTTTGAATTTTTCTAAAAATTTATTTTAAAGAACTGCGTCCACCATTCCTATAGTTAATTTTCCATTTGGTGAATGACACTTTCAAGAGCTTTTACTGATGTCAATCTCAAATTTGATCTTATAGATGACTCAAATTTAATAAAATCACGATATCGATTTTCGTTTGAATTTTTTTAAAATTTATTTTGAAGAACTCCTTCCACCGTCCTAGTGTTACTTTCCCAGTAGTGGAATGACACTTTCAAGAACTGTTACTATCTGATCTTTAGGAGGGCCCAAATTTAGTAAAATCACGATGTCAAGGCTCGTTTGAATTTTTTTTTTAATTTAATTTCAAGAGCTCCATCCATCGTTCCTACTGTTCCTTTCTCAATTATGGAATGACAATTTCAAGGACTTTTAGTGATGTCAATCTCATCGTTGATCTTCAATATGGCCCAAATTTAGTAAAATTGCGTTGTAGAGACTTGTTTGAATTTTTCTAAAAATTTATTTTAAAGAACTGCGTCCACCATTCCTATAGTTAATTTTCCATTTGGTGAATGACACTTTCAAGAGCTTTTACTGATGTCAATCTCAAATTTGATCTTATAGATGACTCAAATTTAATAAAATCACGATATCGATTTTCGTTTGAATTTTTTTAAAATTTATTTTGAAGAACTCCTTCCACCGTCCTAGTGTTACTTTCCCAGTAGTGGAATGACACTTTCAAGAACTGTTACTATCTGATCTTTAGGAGGGCCCAAATTTAGTAAAATCACGATGTCAAGGCTCGTTTGAATTTTTTTTTAATTTAATTTCAAGAGCTCCATCCATCGTTCCTACTGTTCCTTTCTCAATTATGGAATGACAATTTCAAGGACTTTTAGTGATGTCAATCTCATCGTTGATCTTCAATATGGCCCAAATTTAGTAAAATTGCGTTGTAGAGACTTGTTTGAATTTTTCTAAAAATTTATTTTAAAGAACTGCGTCCACCATTCCTATAGTTAATTTTCCATTTGGTGAATGACACTTTCAAGAGCTTTTACTGATGTCAATCTCAAATTTGACCTTATAGATGACTCAAATTTAATAAAATCACGATATCGATTTTTGTTTGAATTTTTTTTAAATTTATTTTGAAGAACTCCTTCCACCGTCCTAGTGTTACTTTCCCAGTAGTGGAATGACACTTTCAAGAACTGTTACTATCTGATCTTTAGGAGGGCCCAAATTTAGTAAAATCACGATGTCAAGGCTCGTTTGAATTTTTTTTAAATTTAATTTCAAGAGCTCCATCCATCGTTCCTACTGTTCCTTTCTCAATTATGGAATGACAATTTCAAGGACTTTTAGTGATGTCAATCTCATCGTTGATCTTCAATATGGCCCAAATTTAGTAAAATTGCGTTGTAGAGACTTGTTTGAATTTTTCTAAAAATTTATTTTAAAGAACTGCGTCCACCATTCCTATAGTTAATTTTCCATTTGGTGAATGACACTTTCAAGAGCTTTTACTGATGTCAATCTCAAATTTGATCTTATAGATGACTCAAATTTAATAAAATCACGATATTGATTTTTGTTTGAATTTTTTTAAAATTTATTTTGAAGAACTCCTTCCACCGTCCTAGTGTTACTTTCCCAGTAGTGGAATGACACTTTCAAGAACTGTTACTATCTGATCTTTAGGAGGGCCCAAATTTAGTAAAATCACGATGTCAAGGCTCGTTTGAATTTTTTTTAAATTTAATTTCAAGAGCTCCATCCATCGTTCCTACTGTTCCTTTCTCAATTATGGAATGACAATTTCAAGGACTTTTAGTGATGTCAATCTCATCGTTGATCTTCAATATGGCCCAAATTTAGTAAAATTGCGTTGTAGAGACTTGTTTGAATTTTTCTAAAAATTTATTTTAAAGAACTGCGTCCACCATTCCTATCGTTAATTTCCCATTTGTTGAATGACACTTTCAACAGCTTTTACTAATGTAAATCTCAAATTTTATCTTATAGATGCCTCAAATTTAATAAAATCACGATATCGAGGTTCGTTTGAATTTTTTAAAAATTCATTTTGAAGAACTCCTTCCACCGTTCCTAGTGTTACTTTCCCCGTGGTGGAATGACACTTTCAAGCACTGTTACTAGTGTCAATCTCATATCTGATCTTTAGGAGGGCCCAAATTTAGTAAAATCACGATGTCGAGGCTTGTTTGAATTTTTTAAGAATTTATTTCGAAGAGCTTCATCCATCGCTCTTATTGTTACTTTCCCAATTATGGAAT
Source organism: Diaperis boleti (assembly GCA_963583935.1). NCBI lineage: Eukaryota > Metazoa > Arthropoda > Insecta > Coleoptera > Tenebrionidae > Diaperis > Diaperis boleti. The sequence continues at coordinate 51,015,235 of OY757247.1, read as the reverse complement.
GACAATTTCAAGGACTTTTAGTGATGTCAATCTCATCGTTGATCTTCAAGATGGCCCAAATTTAGTAAAATTGCGTTGTAGAGACTCGTTTGAATTTTTTTAAGAATTTATTTTAAAGAACTGCGTTCACCATTCCTATAGTTAATTTCCCATTTATTAAATGACACTTTCAAGAGCTTTTACTGATGTCAATCTCAAATTTGATCTTCTAGATTACTCAAATTTAATAAAATCACGATATCGACGTTCGTTTGAATTTTTTAAAAATTCATTTTGAAGAGCTCCTTCCACCGTTCTTAGTGTTACTTTCCCAATTGTGGAATAACACTTTCAAGGACTGTTACTAGTGTCAATCTCATATCTGATCTTTAGGAGGGCCCAAATTTAGTAAAATCACGATGTCGAGGCTTGTTTGAATTTTTTAAGAATTTATTTCGAAGAGCTTCATCCATCGTTCCTATTGTTACTTTCCCAATTATGGAATGACAATTTCAAGCACTTTTCGTGATGTCAATCTCATCGTTGATCTTCAAGATGGCCCAAATTTAGTAAAATTGCGTTGTAGAGACTCGTTTGAATTTTTTTAAGAATTTATTTTAAAGAACTGCGTTCACCATTCCTACAGTTAATTTCCCATTTATTAAATGACACTTTCAAGAGCTTTTACTGATGTCAATCTCAAATTTGATCTTCTAGATTACTCAAATTTAATAAAATCACGATATCGAGGTTCGTTTGAATTTTTTAAAAATTCATTTTGAAGAACTCCTTCCACCGTTCCTAGTGTTACTTTCCCAGTGGTGGAATGTCACTGTCAAAAACTGTTACTAGTGTCAATCTCATATCTGAACTTGAGGAGGGCCCAAATTTACTAAAATCACGATGTCGAGGCTTGTTTGAATTTTTTAAGAATTTATTTCGAAGAGCTTCATCCATCGTTCCTATTGTTACTTTCCCTATTGTGGAATGACACTTTCAAAAACTGTTACTAGTGCCAATCTCATATCTGATCTTTAGGAGGACCCAAATTTAGTAAAATCACGATGCCGAGGCTTGTTTGAATTTTTTAAGAATTTATTTCGAAGAGCTTCATCCATCCTTCTTATTGTTACTTTCCCAATTATGGAATGACAATTTCAAGGACTTTTAGTGATGTCAATCTCATCGTTGATCTTCAAGATGGCCCAAATTTAGTAAAATTGCGTTGTAGAGACTCGTTTGAATTTTTTTAAGAATTTATTTTAAAGAACTGCGTTCACCATTCCTATAGTTAATTTCCCATTTATTAAATGACACTTTCAAGAGCTTTTACTGATGTCAATCTCAAATTTGATCTTCTAGATTACTCAAATTTAATAAAATCACGATATCGACGTTCGTTTGAATTTTTTAAAAATTCATTTTGAAGAGCTCCTTCCACCGTTCTTAGTGTTACTTTCCCAATTGTGGAATAACACTTTCAAGGACTGTTACTAGTGTCAATCTCATATCTGATCTTTAGGAGGGCCCAAATTTAGTAAAATCACGATGTCGAGGCTTGTTTGAATTTTTTAAGAATTTATTTCGAAGAGCTTCATCCATCGTTCCTATTGTTACTTTCCCAATTATGGAATGACAATTTCAAGCACTTTTCGTGATGTCAATCTCATCGTTGATCTTCAAGATGGCCCAAATTTAGTAAAATTGCGTTGTAGAGACTCGTTTGAATTTTTTTAAGAATTTATTTTAAAGAACTGCGTTCACCATTCCTACAGTTAATTTCCCATTTATTAAATGACACTTTCAAGAGCTTTTACTGATGTCAATCTCAAATTTGATCTTCTAGATTACTCAAATTTAATAAAATCACGATATCGAGGTTCGTTTGAATTTTTAAAAAATTAATTTTGAAGAACTCCTTCCACCGTTCCTAGTGTTACTTTCCCAGTGGTGGAATGTCACTGTCAAAAACTGTTACTAGTGTCAATCTCATATCTGAACTTGAGGAGGGCCCAAATTTACTAAAATCACGATGTCGAGGCTTGTTTGAATTTTTTAAGAATTTATTTCGAAGAGCTTCATCCATCGTTCCTATTGTTACTTTCCCAATTATGGAATGACAATTTCAAGGATTCTTGGTGATGCCAATCTCATCGTTGATCTTCAAGATGGCCCAAATTTAGTAAAATTGCGTTGTAGAGACTCGTTTGATTTTTTTTATGAATTTATTTTAAACAACTGCGTTCACCATTCCTATAGTTAATTTCCCATTTATTAAATGACACTTTCAAGAGCTTTTACTGATGTCAATCTTAAATTTGATCTTCTAGATTACTCAAATTTAATAAAATCACGATATCGACGTTCGTTTGAATTTTTTAAAAATTCATTTTGAAGAGCTCCTTCCACCGTTCTTAGTGTTACTTTCCCAATTGTGGAATAACACTTTCAAGGACTGTTACTAGTGTCAATCTCATATCTGATCTTTAGGAGGGCCCAAATTTAGTAAAATCACAATGTCGAGGCTTGTTTGAATTTTTTAAGAATTTATTTCGAAGAGCTTCATCCATCGTTCCTATTGTTACTTTCCCTATTGTGGAATGACACTTTCAAAAACTGTTACTAGTGCCAATCTCATATCTGATCTTTAGGAGGACCCAAATTTAGTAAAATCACGATGCCGAGGCTTGTTTGAATTTTTTAAGAATTTATTTCGAAGAGCTTCATCCATCCTTCTTATTGTTACTTTCCCAATTATGGAATGACAATTTCAAGGACTTTTAGTGATGTCAATCTCATCCTTGATTTTCAAGATGGCCCAAATTTAGTAAATTTGCGTTGTAGAGACTGGTTTGAATTTTTTGAATCACGATATCGAGGTGCGTTTGAATTTAAAAAAAATATATTTTGAACAGGTCCATCAACCGTTCCAACCGATTTGGCTAATTTTTTGTTAATATTCGTAGTCCAAATATGGTTCTTAAGGTAAGAGCAATTGGAAAAGTTGCCCGGAAAATTGGTCGGGAAAAACTGAAAGGGCTTTTTTTATAAAAAATTTGTATGAACTAATTAATTCGTAATTCTTTTTCTATTTTGTTCGTTATGGTTTGGAAAAGCTTTCAGGAAAATAAAATCAGCGCGAGCTGGATTGAAACGGCCTTCGGGAAGTTCAAAAATGAAACACGCATTGAGCATTGTGTTAAAGTGTTGATATTCAAAGCTCTAACTAACAAATTTCAATTAACTTTAACTATTTAATAATTTCGAGCATGTAGCCAGTTTATAGTATTTCAAGTACAAAGAGACAAATTATTTAATTTTTTTTTTTTTTGTTCATCGAACACTGTATTATGATCTAAGACTTACCATAAACGTCCAGACATCCCTGTTGGATCTTCATGATGCTGGTGTTAATCTGACACATGTAGCAGCCGCGATCCGACTCTTTCAATTGCCGAATCCGTAGCTGCCAAGTCCGGAGGTTGTCGTGGGTGACGCTGATCCGGGAGTTGTGAGTTACCACTTTCGTGTGGAGGGTGAGGATCGTCTGGTCTTCGGCGCGCACCCACGCCACCTGGAAAAAAATTCGCTCATTTTAGAACTCGTTCAGGCAGCAGACATTAAAAAAGTTGGTCGGGGCCCGCAGAAAAAATACTGAGCTGCTTTAGCACTATAATTATTTTGTACGTAAATTAATACGAAGTAACTTCTGAATTTCTCTTAAGTTTCCCACGTTATCAAGTTCCGAGACTTGAGTTAAGTAATACAAAATTTAGATGTTAGTTTTCTAATTTTCGTGGATTTCTCAGATTCTTCAGGTTTCTCAGTTCGTAAGTCTCCCCCAACTCTTAACTTTAGTCTTTAACTTTTATAAAATTTCTCACATTTCCCACAATCCCAAATTCCTCAAATCTTCAAGGTCTGAGATTACAGGTTTCTGCTATAAATTTCTCGTCTCAACATTCTCATGTTACTCAAAATTTCTAGACTCAAGAGCGTAAAGTAAAAAATGGTGGATGCGCCGGGCCAAGTAGTGACAATTACTTGAATGTTTTATGGGATATTTTCCAAATTAATAAAAAGAAATTTCTAAAATCAAGAAGTGTCCTTTAAAATGCTCTCCAAATTAGTGTAATTAATTAAAATTACGCAAACGGCCGCCTGTTGTTCCATCCTCGAACCGCAAATCCCCCTTCGAGGAAACTATTTGTACCACCTCCTGCATATTCATGCGCAAATCGAAATTGCCCCCATTTTAATAAACCGCCCGGATTACAAGATCACCGGCTTAAACCTTAAAGTCGATACGCAACAACCGCTAACATATTCCGGAGCGAATTTGAAGCTGTAAAAGTGCAGCATTGTTGTGGTAATGGCGCTTTTCAGCACAGTTTTAGGTCACGACGTTAATCTTTTAGGCGCTGCTGCGACCGTCTGTCTTATATTCACCCCTTCTTATAAATAATGCATCCTGCTTTATGGTGGTGGAATTTCATCGATGCGAAGACACGTTTTCTGGTTCGACGGACGAGAAAAAAGATAACAGGTGGTCAATGGTCGCGGAGGAGGGAATAAATCTCGCTGGCAAATAGGGGGAGAAGTTAGATCAAATATAGATCACGGAAGGGCCTTTTGCAGAGGTTCGGTGGGTGATGGGTGTGTTGCATATGGGTCGTTAGTTTGTGTTTGTGGTGAAAAATGTGTCTTTGTCAGTTTTGACTCAATGAATCCATGATGTTTTATACGTCTTTGTCACCCTTGCTTTTGCGTCGAATAACACCACCTTAATTTAATGTCCCTCCTTTTTCCTCTTATTTTCCTGAAATATTCTTGACGCTTTCACCAGACATTTAGCGCCGAGTTCCATTGTGATTGTAATTGATGGTACAAAACCGGCCGAAATTTGGACGAAGGTTCGGTCTAGCGATGACGTGTGAACAAAACTACGACGAGCGTTTCCGGTCCACGGCGTTAGCTTCATTTGAATACAATAAACAAAACTCCCCGACTCCAGCGGACCAAACCCTAAATGATTATTTCCTCCTGCCGGCATTTATCGCGTTATTGCATTTTTCTCCGGCGTTCGCCTCCAGCTCTTTGAGGATTTAATAAAAAAAATTGAAAGCATTAAAACTTCCTGTTAACGAAGGAATTTTTACGCAGAATGGAGAGCACATTGTGAAAAGTTATTTAATATTCGAAAGTATCGGCAAAGTAATTTCGTCTCGTTATATCCGAGTACTTTTACCGAACAAGTGCAAACAGAATAACATTAGAGTCAGTCCATTACCTTGAAATTGGGAGGGCGTAAGAAGTGCGCACCACACGAGTCGGAGCTCGCTTCCATTATTTATCAAATTAATTGCATTTGTGTTTCACCAATTAGTTTCAATCAAACTTGATCCGGCAATTTTAATCTGGGGCGGCTTCGTGACTGGAATTCGACCCAGAAAAGGTAATCACAAGGTTTGACGTTAACGTCTGTGTTATCGCCGGCCCAGAGCTTCTGGAAATGGGTGTAGTTACTGCTACGTCGCATCGACGAATTTTATTTATAGCGAAGCTTATAATTATATTATGCAATTAAGTGTAGTGTAGTAGCGACTGAAAATACGACTTTTAGCTCGAGTCACAAACGCAATTTTTTGGAATTAACAAATTTATAAAAGTCTTTAATTTATTCCCAAAAGCTCTTTTACAATACAGTCCTCATTCACTGCCCCTCCTTTTCTTCCATCCTCCTCAAGCGTAAATCATCGCCATCTGATTTATACAACAACATACATTTCAGCAGACCGGCGATAAGAACCTCGCATTATAGTTTTTGGGCACGGGTCGCCCCGTCGTATATTCTCGGCTTCTCAAAATAAAATATACGACGTAACTTTATCAGTTTTAAACAAAAGTCAAACTAACAGCATATAAAGTACAAGGTCCCATTACTACAAAACTTGGGCTGTTGCAGTGATAAATGAATACTTCGAGGAGTTGGCAGCGCCGATAAAAACTGGAAGCCGAAAAGACCTTTTGCCGATCCTTCGGGGAGGGTCGAACGATCGCCACCGCGTAAAAACAAGGACATTAGCGGGTTTTTGTGTCGCGGGACTCGATGAAAATGCTAATGTGGAGAATCGATGAAGGTGTTAATGGGAATGGGGTAATTATCGCACAAATTTCCGAACGCAGTCGCCGGTTTAAAAATAAAATACTGATATATTTGGGGATCAAAATAAATTGACTAGTTATGGTTAACAAGTTTGCCAGCTCTAATGGTCCGTATTTAGTTTTCTTAGTTTTAGTGTCAGAGAGATCGTGTGTTGCTCCGAAAGTGGAGCCATAAAACTGACGCCAGCCGAGATGGCTCCCCCATCTCATTTTTAACATTTAAGGTTAAGAGTTCTTCGAAACAAATTAATTTTTTGTGATAGCATCAATCGCATTGTTACACAACTCAGTCCCTGGTCCACACTCAAAGATGATATATTGTGCATTCAGAATTGCATCCGCGTCCGGTCCTCTATTCGTAGTTTGCGCCTCCAGTTCAATAGTCGACTACGCGCCTTTAATGACACTTGCAAACTCCTTTGAGCCGCAAGAACTCGCAAACCGGAGGTCAACCAGTTTGCAATAACGGGATTACGGAGGACGTCCCTCGAATGTCTAAAGCCTGTCCTGTGCTGGTTGGGATGCCGCACGCGGCGCGAATCTCGGTAAAATTTGCTTTTCGTCCTATTTCCTCTGTCGTGTATCGATTGTATCAACAACGCAATTATTATTCTTGCGGTGCGCTTACATGTCGCATTGCCGTTCACCACATCACTTGTGCCGTTCCTGCCTTTCCCGCTGTTCATTTTCTCTTTGTCTAAGTCATAAAGCGAACATCACGTTTCATCTCGGCGATAAGTTTCTCGCAAAACACGAGATTATTATCGGCTGTCTCAACAAAAGCACGTCGCTTCTGCGGATTTCCATATTGTAAATAAACTCGCAGGACTAATCGCGGTGGGGATGCAGTTCTATCTAGTCCGGGGTAGTGGAAAAACTGGCTGGAATTTAGCTTAATTACGTGATATGGAGTTAAGCAAACATACAGGTTGTTAACCAAATCTGTCTGGTGAAATTCAAGAGGACTAATTTAGCAGTTTGTTTGAATAGCGGAGGTACAAAACAACGTCAAATTAATATTAATCGAAACCTTGGAGCAAATTCAGATATTAAAACCAATCTCTTAGTCTATCTGGTAAATTATCTACAGGGTGATTCCGAACCTTTGTCATCGCTTGGAACCGAACAAATTGAAGTCATCTCAGTTTCAGACAAATAAATTTGTTGTGCTCTATTGCGTAACTTTTAATAGTGACCACTTATCTAGCAGAAACACAAAATCGATCCCGAGGGACCCCAAGAATCACCATCAGCGAAAGCGGCATCTTTCCCAGTTCGGCACCCACCCGTTTTTACATTCCCTAAACATGTATATATTCCTCGGGGAGTCTTTCCCGGAAACGACGTGCACGGAAGTGAGCAACTCGAGTGCAATGGCGGACGTAAAATGTGTCAAGAATAAAAATTATCATAACGGTTATTCGACATGAAACGACGCAAAATCCATCCGAGGGGAAGGCCGTTATGGCCCTGATAAGTCACAATTTACAACAATTTGTATTTATTGCGACGTCGATTTCGGATCCGAATCGTCGAAGGTGACGCCAGGACCGGCCGGAGGTGGTTTTTTGCGTGTTCCTTCGTCACAAATCAGTCGGAAATGTCGCGCCCTAAATTCATCACACCGCAATTAGCGGGTTTTTGTAAGTGTCAAAGTTCAGTTTCGTGCAAGAGGGGAAGTTTGAAATATTATCAGATTCGTGTATAATATAAATTATTAAATTTGCGGGGTTAGTAAAAACTTCCCTGATATTAAAAATGTATCATCAAAATTTTCAGTCTTTCGGTCCCAGGATCCTCAAATCACGCCCTAAAAATTAGATACTCAAATCAAGACGAACACGCTGATGCCAATAAATCAGGTCAGTTTACGAGATATGAGCGAAAATGTTTTCTGGTCTTCACGAACTAGTTTGGTTCACAAGTTCCGAAATTCGCGTTAAGAGGCACCAAAAATTATGATTGAGGTGCCATTCAATTCGTAATTCCAGCAAGAATTTTTTAGTTGAGAATCAATATCCGCAAATAAAAATTACAAAAGTTATAAACAATTATAGGCCAGGCGACAGAGAGTTCAATAAGGAAATAATTAGTGGAAAGCTGAAAATTGCCTTAATCTCTTTATTTGGACCCACTTATTACTGTCCTAAGTTTTCCCCCTCGAGCGAAGTCGGCGTTGGCTGTTATGGCCCCAAGAAGGTACAATTTTTCAGTTTTTTGCAAATATCTCTTAAAGCATCAACTTTATCAACAAAATACTTATTAGCAAAAATAATCTAGAGTAAATTTTCAACAAAAAAGTTCGTTACCGTTGGTTTCTAAAGTTAACCGTTACGATACTATGGCCATTCAAAGTGGAGCCCTTTTTGGTCCTTGCGGAAAAGTTACCAAAATCACATGCTATATCAAAGTTTCTACATGTTATAAATAATTTTGAACATCCCATCTATACAAGCTATTAACTTGTTATAATTATAACTGCGATATAAGACAAACAGTTGGGGCTAATTATAGTCCAAGCGAATTATTCGAAAAAACGACGAATAGAATAAATAATTTATAAACTTTTGAAATTTTGGTTATGAACTCCCAGCAGGGACCCAAATAAAGATCCGAAGAGTTCCCACCCCCCGAGGGAAAGCTTCATCCCCTTTGGCACAAAAAAACGCCCCCGAATGTGACCTCATTAAGCTATTCTGCATTTTTCTTGTCAGCGGTAACTTCGACGAGAAAATGTTATGTGACTTATGTTCTTCATTAAATTCTACATAAAATTGGTCTTATAAAGTTTTTGTGTATCTCCCACCCAACACTCAAGTCACGCTCGGGGGCGGTCTCTTGCGCCAAAGGGGATGGACCTCCTCCCGGGGGGGGGGGGGGGGTTTGTAACTTTTCGGATCTTCATTTGGGTCCCTGCTGGGAGTTCATAACCAACATTTCAAAAGTTTATAAATTATTTCTTCTTTTCGTCGTTTTTTCGTATAATTTGCTTGGACTATAATTAGCCCCAACTGTTTGTCTTATATCGCAGTTATAATTGTAACAACTTAATAGCTTGTATAGGTGGGATGCTTAAAATTATTTATAACATGTAGAAACTTTGATATAGCATGTGATTTTTGTAACTTTTCCGCAAAGACCAAAAAGGGCTCCACTTTGAATGGCCGTAGTATCGTAACGGTTATCTTTAGAAACAAACGGTAAAGAACTTTTTTGTTGAAAATTTACTCTAGATTATTTTTGCTAATAAGTATTTTGTTGATAAAGTTGATGCTTTAAGAGATATTTGCAAAAAACTGAAAAACTGTACCTTCTTTGGGCCATAAGGGCCAACCCCGACTTCGCTCGAGGGGGAAAACTTAGGACAGTAACAAGTGGGTTCAAATAAAGAGATTGAGGCCATTTCCAGCTTTCCACTAATTATTTCCTTATTGAGGCTTTTTTTTCGCTCTGTCGCCTGGCCTATTAAGTAAACAAAAAAAAAGGTGGTTACGTTTTTTGCAAATGTTTCAAAAAATATTTGAGATAACCGAAATTTGAAAAAAGATCCTTAAAGAGCAGAAAATTTCCCAAAAAAAAATACTACCTCCCGGAATTGTCCCGGCAATATTTATAATTTTAATTTAGCGGCGAAAAAAGGCAAAAACGCCTCAGCTCCCGTTCGCGCCGACCGAATCTGACACCTGAACAAAAAAATTATTTTAACCGAATAAATGTTTAATATTAAGGAATAAAAGAAATTAGGTATTCTCTGGACATATCAATAAACAATAATCCGTCGGTAAAAAATGTTTACTTCATTTTTCTATTAATTTGTTAAGTACGGTAATTATTCTTATTGTTAAAAATTAATATACAAACCCTGATAATAATAATTGTTAAACTAATATCCTGGATTTTTTTTCCCTTCTTGGACCTGTTTCTTGAAGGCTTTAGAAAAGCTCAGCGTTGGAAAAATAAAATAAATAAAAATAAAATTGATTTTTACTTTTTTATTAACAATCAAAGGCTTTTAACAAAATTAAAAACATAAATAAAACAATAAAAGATTTTTTTTCAATTATCTCTACTGATACGTATTGTTATTGCTGAAAAAAAAATGTTTTTTTAATCTTTAACTCCTATTGTTTTAAAAATTGTTATAAACAAAAATGCATTGTTTATAATTATGATTTTCAAAAATCTAATCAAAATAATGTAATCCGTAATGGAAATAATGATTTAAAAAAAATCTTTTCTTAAAAAAATATTGGTAAAAACGCCTTTGTTAATTAACAGTTGTTTGCTGCTAAATATTAAAATTAAGAAACCCCTTTTTTTAAATCATTATTTATATTGCTCTTCTATATTATAGAAGAACGAAGGCGCAGAGAGGACACATAACTTTTTTTTTTTCATTATTTTGACTTTAATCTCGAAATTTCGACTTTAATCTCAAAATTTCGACTTCAAACTGGAAATTATGCGCAGACACACCCATTAACATATTTCGAGTTTCTTTAGGCTTAAAGCCGAAATTTCGAGTTTAAAGTCGAAATTATGCTATGCGCGCGCACACCCATTAACATTTGTTTTTCCGTGGATCATTGAAATTGGTGCATCGCGCTACGCGCTCGACCCCTTAAAGAAGCATACTCCAAGAAAATCATATTTCCCCATACGTGAAACTGGAAATGTGTTAAGGGTCCGTTATTGAAGCGAAACTCGAGCGTAAAAAGATGGCTCAGGCATTTCATTCAGTATTTTTTTAATTAGGTTTTTTTAACGAATAGAATGTTTGAAAGCGATCGCCAGGATATCAAGTTATAATGCATTATAGGAGATAAAAATTGAATAATTATGAAATAATGATCACAGTAGTTATAATATATGACTTCCTTTAAAATGAAACTTTGTAATAGAAAAGCCAAACTAAACGTAACAAAGTATTAACAGTACTAATTTATAGTAAAATCGTTGATTATGAACGCATTTAATTCCGTATTTATTATAAACTAATTGAAATAAAATTGCCATAAATGGCGCCGTTAATTAAATATGCAACCCTGAGATAACTGACATGTTTAGTTGCGAAGGTCCCCACCAGGTAACGCTCAGGTTATGTGACGCCATTTGGCGGGATATTTAAAATCATAGTGTGAAATAAATAAGTGTGTTTTGTGGAGAAACAATATTGTTCATTATGTGAGTGATATGAGTAAGTTATCGAGAAAATAAACCTCCACCAGCAGTTATGTTAACAGACTATATTTTGCCAATGGATAACAGTCACATAACTAATGGTTTTCCCGATAACTTACACATATCAATTGAAATATAAATCTTCTAAAACTGCGAAATCCTATATTTTATTTATCAAACAAACGAAATAATGTTCTTTGAAAATAAACAATTTATTTAAAAATACAATAAAAATATAATAAATAAATAATATAATATAAATATAAAAATGTATAATATAAATAATAAATAAACGATATAATAAATAAAAATATAAATGACATAAATAAAGGTACACTCTAATCCAAAGCCTTGAGGCCTTTGGGGATTCTTCGCAGTATAATTTCTGTCAGAATACAGTTGTAATAAAACTTTAAACGAGGTAACATTTCCTCTGTCCAAAATTTTATATCTCGTTGTCTTACTTCCACATGAAGGTCTTCTTTATCATTGATATATATTAAAAAAAAAAACACAAATCTATATATATACCAAGGGCCCCTCCCTGTAATTTTTCGGAGGTTCGGGGCGGAGACAAATCCCCTTTGTTTCAAGGGCTCCACATGTCGAAAGGGCCCCCCCCCATATCTTAAAGGGCACCCTTGGGCCCCCTTGTTCAAGGGGGCTTTGTTATTGTCGTTGCCCTATACCAAGCCCCCCCCCTGTAATTTTTCCGATGTTTTAATAATTAATTAAAAATAGTAGTTATTTTGCTATTCGGGGCGGAGACAAATCCAACGAACATAAAAGCTTGAATTGAAAAATCCCTAGTTTCCATTTTCTAGCCTAGGCAGGCAAATATCGTTTTCAAGCCGATTTGGACGACAGCGAAATAACTAAATTGAGACGAAGGCCGAAAAAACATTTTTCTTGTTTGCTTTCTTTTTCTCGCGCCATCTATAGTATTCAGTAACTAACCGTAGTTCCTTATACGAATAATTTCGAGATTAAAGTCGAAATAATGCAAAAAAAGTTATATGTCCTCTCTGCGCCTTCGTAGAAAACAACTATTTTTTATTTAATTTTTTAGATTTTTTCACAGACCTTCATGCAAATAAGAAAATAATGAGTTTTTAGTGATTGTCAGAGTCCTCAACATTTAACAATTTAGATTTGTGGTATAATTTAAGACATAAATAATGAATAACAAAAATTCCAAAAAACGATTACATTGATACGATACATAAATAATAGACAAAAAGTTAATAAAGAAAAAAGTTTGATCTTCGGTTTAAAGCTCAATTTGTTCGTTGATTAATGGAGAAAAAAAAAAATGAAGCGTTTAAGTCGCATTATCAATAGTTAATAAGTCGTAAATAAATGTTTTTTGTTTCAGATTTCATAAATAATAAAAAAAAGTTATTAATATAGAATTAGAGTTAGAGCTTCGGTTTAAAGCTCAATTTGTTCATTGTTCAATTAACGGAGAATAAAAAAGATTGAAGTGTTCTTGTCGTATCGTCAATAGTTTTATTGTTATTTTAAGAACAATGACTAAACTAAATGCACGAAAATCTAAAAAATTAAATAAAAATAGTTTTTTTTAAGAATGACCAAAAAAATTTTACCGAAAAATTCATTTATTTATAACAATTTTTTTTAATAAACAAATAAAAATTAAGAAAAAAAACTTCCATAATATAGAATATGATGAGCAAAAAAAGATTTAAAAAAAACCGTCTTCTTAATTTTTACATTTAGCAACAAAAAAATGGTTAATTAACAAAGGCGTTTTTACCAATATTTTTTTTAGGAGTTAAAGGTAATAATAAAAAAAATTATATTGCTTTCAGCTATCACAAAACATCAGTACAGATATTTGAAAAAAAAATTTCATTGTTTTATCTAAGTATGTTTTAATTTTATTAAGCCTTTGATTGTTAATGAAAAAATAAAAGATAATTTATTTTTTATTTTTCCAACGAGGATCTTTTCTAAAGCCTTCAAGGAACAGCTCCAAGAACGGAAAAAAATCCAGGATTTTATTTTAACAATTAGCAGGGTTTGTATGTTACTTTCAACAGATGCATTATTAACAGAAAAATTGAGCTAAAAGTTTTTTTATAGACGGATTGTGCAATTTACAGCTCTTTAAAGATATTTTTTCAAATTTTGAATACCTATCTCAAATAGTTTTTGAAATATTTGCAAAAAAACCTAACCAAATTTTTTTGTTTACTAAATTGTTTATAACTTTTGTAATTGTTATTTTCGGATATTGATTTTCCACTAAAAAATTCTTGGTGCAATTACGAATCGAATGACACCTCAATCATAATTTTTGGTGCCTCTTAACTCGAATGTCGGAAAAATAATATATAGATATCGTGGTGAGAGGTGCAATGTTGGATTCAGGGGGTCGCGTTCTATGCAGAATACAGACAATGTTTTTTTTATTGTAAAATTTTACCCCCATGTGTCTAATTTTTTGAATTTTCTGGATTTTGCTAATTCTGTGTTCTTGGATTTTGGATTTTTTAAGTATGCACCTTTTGGTTATTTTATATCTTTGCTTTTTAGTAGGTACTTGGATTCTTATTGGATCATTGGTGTCAATTGAATTATTTGGAGCTCAGACCTAGATGTTTTCTTCTGGAACAAAGACAACAATGTATACAGAACGGAAATGACCTGAATGCAATCCTAGAATTTATTTCTCCTGCATTGTAAAAGATAAATGTAGCATTCTGTATATAGAGTCGTATACCACTCCTCTATTGTCGACCCATTAGAAGCGCGATCAATTTGAGCGTCTGATTTTAAAATTTTAATGAAAAACGAGCTGACTGTAGTAAACTTAAGCAGACGTTTAATGCCTTTACGGCTTAGACGAGCTGAGTGCCAGGCAAAATTTTATGTGTATGTAAATTAGGATATAAAGTTTGGCACCTAATACACCAAGGTTGAGAGGAACTTTAGGGCCAACTAAAACATAGAATTACAAAATGCATTGTACTTTACTAACAATCAACGACGCAATTTATTCTGTTGAAAAAGTGGCGACACATGTCCAAAATCACCTTGTACGTCGGACCCTCTATTTTTAGCGCCTGGTTCACGCATCAGAACAAAACTAGATTTTCAGGCATTTCGAAACCGTCCCGCTTTCAATTATCTCTCCTTCAGTCCTGTCGCTTTATGGATGTTGGTTTCGAAGTAAACATCGCTCTGTCGAGTGGATCATAAATACAAAAGGGAATCGCACCGTGGGAAAGTCCCGCTGCTATGACATATAGAGACGGTCCGAAAACCGTGGTCGACAATCGTGACAAGCCCAGATTTATTATTTGAATTAGTGTCCTGCGGCTCGACAGATATAAGACATTTATAGAGGCGAAACATCCGAATTGCAGGACGTTACGTCAACCTGTGTCCTGTTCACAACCCCTTCGGAATTTCCGCGTTCGATCTCTCGCTCACTGTCCAATCTCTCTCACGCTCTACGTGTTCCTAATACGAATTGATGTGGTATTGTGCTTCAATGCCCGTAATGGTGGACAAAAAACACGAGTTTGTCAATCAAAATTTCGATTTCCATCTTCTGCTTCCTGTTACACCATTCAAAGACATGACAATGACTGCATTAATACCAAATATCGCGATTGCAGTTTCATGTTACATCCCCGCCATTTATCGCATAAATTATTATTGGAGTAACACTTTATACGCCCCGTCCACATTTCCGTTAACAATGCAATTGATTTGATCTCATTAGCTGCATATTCTGTCATTAATTTTGTACACTAATAACCTGTGAGAGTGAAAAATTAAATGTATTGGATTGGTAATCAAATCAATGTAAAAATTAAAAGTCCCGAAATGAAATGAATTATTAAAAGAATTATGCAAATTCCGCAATCTAATACGAACCGATTTGGTGCGTGCATCAAGGTGCTCTTCGCCAGTTTATTAGTCAGACGATCCACGCTGGTTCAAGTCGGTTACTGTAATAGACTGGTGTGCGCCGAAAAGAAAATAAATCAATGAACCCGTGAAATCTACCGGTATTTTATCAATGTCTTTCATATAAAAAACAATTGTAAAAATCAGAAATTTCTGAATACCGCTCGATTCATGTTCAACGATTAAATATATCGATAAATTAGTATATTATGAATGAAGGTCAAGAAACTATTGGGCGTTTTCCGGCACTAGGGGTTTTGAGCCCCGAGTGCCGGAAAGCGACCAATCTACACAGGAAGTGTAGTACAACGTTTTATCGTTCGACACAACCCCGGCAAGCCTATCTAATTTTAGTATCTCACAAATCGAACCCCATTCCTACCTCTATATGAATTCCCAAGAATATAAATCGATTTTCTCCGTCGCGCCCCCCATCACGCGGACAAATAAATTACCCCCTAACGGCGGTGGCGCGAAAATGCAAACTCGTAGGCCGTACCTGTTAAGACAGTTTGTTACGATTTAGGGGGTCTTAATTGAATTTCGCAAAATGCTCCGACACCGCTCCTGTAAAGATTCAAAACGATCAGAATGGGATTTCGGGGATAATCGGGAAAGGTGGAAATTCTGGCTGCTGAACCGCGAATATCCCAGAATATTCTCCTATTGACATTGCTGTCGGCTGTTCGGGATTTGCCCAATCCGTCAAGAGAGAAAAAGTGATGATTTTGCGAAGTCGAGGTTTGTGAATATTCAGTCTTCTTCGCCGGCGACGGATGTTTTAATTGCTCGGAATGCGCAGTTTAAGATGGGCGTCCCAACTATCCCGGAATACAAAGAACCTGATTATGACAATCCTTTCGGATCTTTAATATTAGATGTTGCATGAACACCACCTCCTTTTAACTGATTAGCAATTTAAATTATGAACGGGGCGGCTGCAGCTTTGCACATAGTAACGAGGAGGCGAGCTCTAAGCCTGATTAACACGGGAGCAATTATGAAGAAAACTCCATCAACATACACATCGCTATCAGACCGGTCTTGGAACACTTTTCTTTGACTCGTCGATTTTTCACTGGTAATGGTAGTTCTTCTGGCGGAAAAATAATGGTCAGTTCAGAGTCAGAATGGTAAAAACAAGCGGACAAAGCGCGAGTTAATGGCACGGAAAAAATACAGTTTAGAATTTCCCTAATGATAAACGTCGGAGATGTTCCATTAGGAAAATATGATAAAAGAACACTTAACCCATGCGAGGCATATTGAGACAACGGAAAGCTCCAGTCATGTTCCCGTGATGAATATTGCTTTTTACTTCGTTCGAGATAACTAACTAGAGAGTTCTAAATCAAGCTGAACAATCAACGAGGAACAATAACGGTTCGGAACATCAATAACCTTTCCATACATCGGATGCCTGGAGAAAATTACCGTCACGACGTCGCGACATCGCCATCAATTTTATTTTAGGGATATTCACTTTTGCGACCCGCGTATATTGATATATTTTTATGGCGCACCAATAAAGGAGCATAGTTATAATGTGGGTACAACGCCAAGCGAAACATTTTGAAACAAAAGGGATTTTTTAATTTTCAAAATTGAGCTTCAACTTTCCTTTAATCCGCTCCTGTCCCTACACTATTCCACTTATTGGGACGTAAGCTAGTGAACTATACTATCCCTGTGAAGTTCAGTCGTAATTGTATGAGGATCCTCGTCCGAAGGATCACTATTATTACACTATTGTAGTAACGCTTGCGATGCTGCTCTACGCACTAAATTTAAAGTAAAGTGATTTTGACCGCACTAGCGTAGTATTTAAAAGTCATCCTTCGGACGAAGAGCCTCATACAATTACGATTAAACTTCACAGGTAAGTTCGTTTAATTCAATTCAATTTACAATTTCAAAATTTGATAGCCCTAGTGCTAGCAGGTGTTATACCCAAATACGTTCCAGTCTTTCTAAACGACTGTATTTAACGTAACAACCAACAAACGAGATGGAATACTAAAGAATGTACTATAATCTAAGCACTTAGTATGGAGAGAGCAAACGAATCTTCCTGGAGGAGTCTATTGTAAAATCTTTTGAAGACCCGTCCGTCCCGCAATCTTCCTTATTGTTTCTGTTGAGATGCTACTCCTGAAAGCTGACGGGGAAGATAAGTGTCGCACAGAATGTGCTGAAAACACCCCTGTACCCACTCCTGATCTGCCCAGTTTACGGCAAGCAGGAATGATTTTCATATTGAAAACGAGCGAGTCCTTGATGCCTCCCCATGCACCCAATTACTAAACCGACGAGCTTCACTGAGTAACCCGAGTACAGCCTCAAAGAGGAGTAGCAGGAGCCGAAGATTCAATAACAAGCATCTGCTTGGAGGAGTGGTCCAATAGAACCACCTCAGGCTTGTTATCTGCCTGACAGTGGAAAACGAATAGTTCCAATAGATTCGGCACCTTTTGTTCTCCACAACGGATAGTGCTTAGTGCCTTAAATGAAAGTATAGCACTCTCAACTCCGCATTGTGGCGATGGATATAGGCCGAAACTGCACACACCGGGCATGCCGCCAATATATGCATTGCTGTTTTTAAAAAAGAATGAGGTAAATTAAAAAAAAATCGCAATATATTTTTTTATTAAAAATAGACTTGCCGGGATATGGGGCGAAAGCCCCCTCAAATTCTCTTCTTCTATACATTATCTGACATAAAATATACATTTGATCAGAAAAAAGGATCAGGGTAGATGGACCCAGGTCGGGATTTTGTACTACTATTAATTTTTTTTATAAACAACTGTCAATGTCAAAATGCAATTAAAGATCAGGCTGTATCATCTAAAAATATGTCCTTCCGTACTGAGCTTTATAGTAGACACTATTGAGGTTATGTTCATAGATGTCAAAGTGGTTGACGACTTATCATGAAATTGCATCGTGCGTGTCACCACGACGGAATAAATGTCAGAATTTGACATTCAGTGTGACCAACCAAAAAATAGTGTTGCTTATACCAACATGACCACATTTTGACAATTGTTTATATAAAAAAAAATAGATAATATTAGCCTAAGTCGGTACCAAATATTCTGCAGGTTGTGCCTTAATTGCTATCTGTGAAACAGGTCGGTTAAGATCTTGGTTTAATCTTCAATTAAGGTAATAAGAGAGTCTCTTAGGGCCCTCTCCAGGATGTTATCAGACATGAGCAACGTTAGTGCCTCACCCTGTGCAACTAGGCTTGCAGGTACCTGAGATTGATAGAATGGGATATAAATGGAAATATAAAAATTCAAAAGAGACAAAATTAGCGGTTGTATATGTTTCTTAGGTCGCTGAATCCAAATTTTTGGGTTGTCTCCTAGCCAGAGGTGAGCTAACTTTAGGTAATGCAAAAAACCTCGAGAATTTCGTACTTGTTCCAGTTTTTCGCCTATAACTCGAAAACAAAGCGTTTCAGCGGAAATACCACTATATATAAAATTAAAGTAGACAAAATTTCTTACAAGAACATGGTATTACGTTTGTTCCTATTTTTAATGGAACGGCCGCTAGAGCGCTCTGAATATAGACCTCTTTTTCGCTCTTTGTGAAAAATGCAGAGAACCCTCTATCTACTTTTGTTCTACTTTGCCATTGAGTTGTAATATATGCCTATAAAGTGTTGTGCCGCTTGTTTACGGCGGCGGTTGCCTCGAGCGCCAGTTTTTTTACGTGGTATACTCCACGGAACCACGGGTAACTAAAAGTCGGAGGGGTCAACTGTCTAGTTTGGCGGGAGGGAAAAATAAAGACGATTCGGTGTTACAGTTTGATGTTTACCCTATTTACAATTATTTACAATATATTTACAAAGCTTAGTAATTTGGTCGGTGGTAACTCGGTGACGAAACTTGAGATTACCCGGTTTACGGCAGTTCAGAGTCTGCGCGTTTCGTTGTGGGTCGTTGATGACCCTGCAGACGTCGATGTACCCTGTATATGGTGGTTCGTTTGGTTTCGGAACCCGAGCGGTCGGTGACAAAAGTTAGGATGCACCCTGTTGATGTTCATATACTCGCTCCTTTGCACGGTAGTTCGATTGTTTTGGTTTCGGTATCCGAGCGGCCAATGACAAAAGTTAGGATGCCCCTGTGTTATGAGACACCCTGTAGACACTGATGTACCCGCCCCTTATGTACGGTGGTTCCGTTAATTTGAGTTTCGGAAAAAGACAAAAGTTAGGATGCCCCCTGTAGACCTTGATGCATCCCTCCTTGAATACGGCGGTTCGATTATTAGGAATTTCGGAACTCGAGCGATCGATGACGAAAGTTAACATTCACCCGGTAGACTTCGGCGTGCCCGCTCCTTGTACACGGCGATTCGGTTATCACAAGTTTCGGAACCCCGGCGGTCGATGGAAAAAGTTACGGAACAGCCTGTAGTATACGTTTATTGGCGTTTCCCGGAATTTGACATGCTGATTTGCGGGGCGGGACGGTGAGGTCGTTTTTTATGGGGGGGGGGGGGCGTAGCTGGCGCCGTGGCTAACCAGACAAGTACCCCCTTCCCGGCGTTCAGTCCGAGCGGGGCTGTCTTCTCTTCCTGCTTACTTACTTCGAGGGGGAAGTCTGACTTGCCTTTCGGCTCCTTCCGTGCTCATTCCCGCGTTTAATGTACGGATTCTTGCTTCTGCGACACCGTTCTCTCCGTCATGTCTGCGGGACACCGCTCGTCAATCGGAAGACGTCGTTTCCTCCATCTCCCAAAAGGATCGCTCTCTCAGACAGGTAGCTGCCTATCACTTTCCTCAGGCATGCCGTGATGCCTATCTCCTCGAGGGCATCCATGATGTGCCTCCATCCCGCCGTGTTAAAGGCGTTCCTCACGTCGAATGTGACCAGAGCGCACCAATGTTTCGCCCTGGTTGGCCCAGGTGAGGTCGGGTTTGATACGGGCTAGCCAACAGAAAACAAGTCGGGGAACCCTGGCATCCACCCGCTTGAACTCAACCCTGCGGAGACCAGTAAAAACCGGGACAACTTAATACAACGCTGGTGGCTAGTCGTCGGAGGGTGCGGGAAGCTAGCAAAAAGAAAATGCTCGGTCTGGTTGGTGCGGAAGCTTGACCAGCGTTTAACACTGGGATCCCCCCTCGTGAACCTAACCTTCCAGACGCCAGTAAAAACCGGGATAATTCGTTACGTAGGCTAGGCTAGGAGAGGACTAGGGAAGACGTTTGGAGCCCCTCGTCTTAGCCAGCTTGGGCGGCTTCCTTTTGGATGGTCTTCTTCGGAGCGGGCACGATTCTTCCCTGTCGTTCTAAGGGAACGCAGCCTTTTTTATAGACCTATGGTGGGGGTGATAATGACGTCTTATCATCGTGTTATCTTCCCTCCTGAGTAAAGTCGGTTCCGGGCATCGTATCGGCTCCGGAGCGGCGGCGTCCGGAACACGTTTCTTCGCTGGTTATGATGATGTAAAAATCATTCCGGTGCGATAACTGGCGGTTTCCGGTTCGACGTGGTCGGGTGTGACAGTGCAAACTATTTTTCCCGGGGAGTTATATGTTCAATTTTCAGGTGCACGGTCTTCTTTAAATAGCGAATCGACGGTGCGCTCCCCAGTGTAAATGTCGCTCCGCTGACGGATTTTAATTTGGTATTTAAAGTCGGATTTTTCTGTAACTTCGTTACAATGTTTTTGATTAATACCTTATGTACCTGGGTCACTATATTTATAAGGAGTAGGTAAATAATTTATATACCGGGTGTCCCAGAAATAACTACATTAATTTTAACCAGTAGTAGAACTCATCAGTGTCAACAATTTTTCTTAATAAAATTTTGCCCTAAACCCCGTAGTTAAGTGGAAGTTTTGACGTTAATTTCGGTACACGCAACTGAACCCCTGAGCGGTGATAAGGACACGACAAAAAACTTTGAAAAACACTCGAATGAATTTAAACCGCTAGACGTAAATAAACAAAAAATCTGAAAACTGACCTACTAAACGTGTTTACTTCAACATCCAATGCTATTGAAAATTGTGGGGCCTAATAAATAACATACAGATTTTCGTCTGCCCCTACGAATTATTTAAATTGAAAATACCTGCTTCGATGATTATGTATTATGGAATCCTCCGGCTGTAAAAATTAGACTTTCTGTACGTGATAGGTATTTAATTGTTGCTCTTTCAAAATTCTCCAAATTCGATTTGCTAATCTTCGGGGACTGACGGTTTTTTGCAAAACACAATGCACAACGTTAATGGAAATTAGGCCCACGAGAAAAAGCAGGCGTCTTTTACGATAAAAACTTTAAAAGCGAAAGTAAAATACGCCCGGTCGAGTTCGCCTAGAGTGCAAACAATTTAGACACTTTATAAGGACGTTGGCTTTTCCGGACAAAAACAATTGATTGTCTGTGTTGATCGTGAATTTGAAGGGTTCCAAAAATGCTAAAAAAAATTGAGGTTTCGAAAAAGTGGTAGATAAGAATGTTCTCGGCGAGTTCTACTACTGGTTAAAATTAAAGTAGTTGTTTCCGGGACACCCTGCGTATAAAAATCGATGTTGTATGGACGGCTGGGCTGATTTTGATGAAATTGTCATATATATAGATAGCCTTGCCGGGATATGGGGCGAAAGCCCCCTCAAATTCTCTTCTTCTATACATTATCTTACATAAAATATACATTTGATCAGAAAAAAGGATCAGGGTAGATAGACCCAGGTCGGGATTTTGTACTACTATCAATTTTTTTTTATAAACAATTGTCAATGTCAAAATGCAATTAAAGATCAGGCTGTATCATCTAAAAATATGTCCTTGCGTACCGAGCTTTATAGTAGACACTATTGAGGTTATGTTCATAGATGTCAAAGTGGTTGACGACTTATCATGAAATTGCATCGTGCATGTCATCACGACGAAATAAATGTCAGAATTTGACATTCTGTGTGACCAACCAAAAAATTGTGTTGCTTATACCAACATGACCACATTTTGACAATTGTTTATAAAAAAATGGATAATATTAGTTGTCTTAGTTCTATAACCCAAGTCGGTACCAAATATTCTCCAGGTTGTGCCTTAATTGCTATCTGTGGAACAGGTCGGTTAAGATCTTGGTTTAATCTTCAATTAAGGTAATAAGAGAGTCTCTTAGGGCCCTCGCCAGGATGTTATCAGACATGAGCAACGTTACTGTCTCACCCTGTGCAACTAGGCTTGGAGGTACCTGAGATTGAGATTTCAACTGATAATTGGCCCATTCGGGTTTGAGGTTGATAGAATGGCCGTTATTTCCGGATTAATAGCGGAAGGATTTAATTGGAAATATAAAAATTCAAAAGAGAGAAAATTAGCGGTTGTATATGTTTTTTAGGTCGCTGAATCCAAATTTTTGGGTTGTCTCCTAGCCAGAGGTGAGCTAACTTTAGGTAATGCAAAAAACCTCGAGAATTTCGTACTTGTTCCAGTTTTTCGCTTATAACTCGAAAACAAAGCGTTTCAGCGGAAATACCACTATATATAAAATTAAAGTAGACAAAATTTCTTACAAGAACATGGTATTACGTTTGTTTCTATTTTTAATGGAACGGCCGCTAGAGCGCTCTGAATATAGACCTCTTTTTCGCTCTTTGTGAAAAATGCAGAGAACCCTCTATCTACTTTTGTTCTACTTTGCCATTGAGTTGCAATATGTGCCTATAAAGTGTTGTGCCGCTTGTTTACGGCGGCGGTTGCCTCGAGCGCCAGTTTTTTTACGTGGTATACTCCACGGAACCACGGGTAACTAAAAGTCGGAGGGGTCAACTGTCTAGTTTGGCGGGAGGGAAAAATAAAGACGATTCGGTGTTACAGTTTGATGTTTACCCTATTTACAATTATTTACAATATATTTACAAAGCTTAATAATTTGATCGGTGGTAACTCGGTGACGAAACTTGAGATTACCCTGTTTACGGCAGTTCAGAGTCTGCGCGTTTCGTTGTGGGTCGTTGATGACGTGGATGTACCCTGTACCCTGTATATGGTGGTTCGTTTGGTTTCGGAACCCGAGTGGTCGGTGACAAAAGTTAGGATGCACCCTGTTGATGTTCATATACTCGCCCCTTTACACGGTGGTTCGAATGTTTTGGTTTCGGTATCCGAGCGGCCAATGACAAAAGTTAGGATGCCCCCTGTGTTATGAGACACCCTGTAGACACTGATGTACCCGCCCCTTATGTACGTTGGTTCCGTTAATTTAAGTTTCGGAACCCGAGCGGTTAAAGACAAAAGTTAGGATGCCCCCTGTAGACCTTGATGCATCCCTCCTTGAATACGGCGGTTCGATTATTAGGAATTTCGGAACTCGAGCGATCGATGACGAAAGTTAACATTCACCCGGTAGACTTCGGCGTGCCCGCTCCTTGTATACGGCGATACGGTTATCACAAGTTTCGGAACCCCGGCGGTCGATGGAAAAAGTTACGGAACAGTCTGTAGTATACGTTTATTGCCGTTTCCCGGGATTTGACTTGCTGATTTGCGGGGCGGGACGGTGAGGTCGTTTTTTATGGGGGGGGGGGAGCGTAGCTGGCGCCGTGGCTAACCAGACAAGTACCCCCTTCCCGGCGTTCAGTCCGAGCGGGGCTGTCTTCTCTTCCTGCTTACTTACTTCGAGGGGGAAGTCTGACTTGCCTTTCGGATCCTTCCGTGCTCATTCCCGCTTTTAAAGTACGGATTCTTGCTTCTGCGGCACCGTTCTCTCCGTCACCGCCGGTCCTCCGGTGTCTGCGGGACACCGCTCGTCAATCGGAAGACGTCGTTTCCTCCATCTCCCAAAAGGATCGCTCTCTCAGATAGGTAGCTGCCTATCACTTTCCTCAGGCATGCCGTGATGCCTATCTCCTCGAGGGCATCCATGATGTGTGATGATGTTCCTCACGTCGAATGTGACCAGAACGCACCAATGTTTCGCCCTGGTTGGCCCAGGTGAGGTCGGGTTTGATAAGGGCTAGCCAACAGAAAACAAGTCGGGGAACCCTGGGATCCACCCGCTTTAACTCAACCCTGCGGAGACCAGTAAAAACCGGGACAACTTATTACAACGCTGGTGGCTAGTCGTCGGAGGGTGCGGGAAGCTAGCAAAAAGAAAATGCTCGGTCTGGTTGGTGCACCTTAGCCAGCTTGGGCGGCTTCCTTTTGGATGGTCTTCTTCGGAGCGGGCACGATTCTTCCCTGTCGTTCTAAGGGAACGCAGCCTCTTTTATAGACCTATGGTGGGGGTGATAATGACGTCTTGTCATCGTGTTATCTTCCCTCCTGAGTAAAGTCGGTTCCGGGCGTCGTATTGGCTCCGGAGCGGCGGCGGCCGGAACGCGTTTCTTCGCTGGTTAAGATGTTGTAAAAATCATTCCGGTGCGATAACTGGAAGTATTTATTTTCGGCGGTTTCCAGTTCGACGTGGTCGGGTGTGACAGTGCAAACTATTTTTCCCGGGGAGTTATATGTTCAATTTTCAGGTGCACGGTCTTCTTTAAATAGCGAATCGACGGTGCGCTCCCCAGTCTAAATGTCGCTCCGCTGACGGCTTTTAATTTGGTATTTAAAGTGGGATTTTTCTGTAACTTCGTTACAATATTTTTGATTAATACCTTATGTACCTGGGTCACTATATTTATAAGGAGTAGGTAAATAATTTATATACCTGGTGTGCCAGAAATAACTACATTAATTTTAACCAGTAGTAGAACTCATCAGTGTCAACAATTTTTCTTAATAAAATTTTGCCCTAAACCCCGTAGGTGATAAGGACACGACAAAAAAGTTTGAAAAACACTCGGAATGAATTTAAACCGCTAGACGCAAATAAACAAAAAAACTGAAAACTGACCTACTAAACGTGTTTACTTCAACATCCAATGCTATTGAGAATTGTGGGGCCTAATAAATAACATGCGGATTTTCGTCTGCCCCTACGTATTATTTAAGTTGAAAATACCTTCTCCTACCTGAACGTGATAGGGATTTAATTGTTGCTCTTTCAAAATTTCAAATTCGATTTGCTAGTCTTCGGGTACTGGCAAAACACAAAAATCGAGTTTTTTCGAAAGTGCTTTCGTCGCTTCCTTTTTTTTCTCAGTGGCGGGACGCTCTCCCTATGGCTGCAGCGGCGGTGAAAGGTGACAAGGGTAGGGAAGGTGTGGTCCGGGTTTCCGGGGAAAAAGTCGAAACTGAAACTGCAGGCGATGACTAGAAACCGGAAACGGCGACCAGAAAGACCCGTCCGGAAGCTACCAAAGCAGAGTGTAAAGGGACTGGGAGGATGGTCGGCTGGTGCTCAGCTTCGTAGGCTGGAACTTCCTCTTCGGTGGAGGTGCGACTCACATCTCACCTCTGCGGCTGAGCGGAGCTTCTTTTATGGACACGCTGGAGGGGAGACGATGACGTTAGCAGACGCGCGCATTTTCTTCCGGACGGAACGTTAGCGACTCCGGACAAGTTAGCGATTTCGGAGCGGTGAGGTCCGGAGCGCGCTTCCTGGCTGATCAAAATGATGTATGTCCCGATCCGATAAGGGGAAGCATTTTTCCTGGACAGTTTAATAACTCGGTGCGAAGGGCGTGGCCCGCGGTGACAAGGGTGGCGGCTTGGGATGGTCGTATCGACTTCCGGAAAGTTGCATCAGCTGCGCGCTATTTTTCCGGTAACAATGGTGAAAATTCAGGGTGTTTGACCTTGTCGAACAGCGGGAGAGCCTCCTGCAGGACCGCGGAGAATTTTCGCTTCTGAGCGTTGAGCACCACTTCTGACACCCTTTTCTTGGAATTTTCGGTGACTTCGTCACAACATTACATATTTGATTAAAAGATTTGACGTTTTGATTTTAATTTTAGACCCACTATGATTCTTTATTTAAAAAATAAATAGTTACGCAAAGTGATTTGTGAAATGTTTAATATGTTGCCTATATCTGAATCTTCAGGCGTGAACAGATAAAATGGGCACCCTGTATGTACCTGTTCAAGGTTACATTATTTCATTGCGGCGTTTGATCCCGGCGGGAATTTTTCCTGGGAAATTTACTGGACTAACATACCTACGGGGAATTATACATTTAAAACTCAATTAGTTTGCATTGAAATTTCCTCCCATTATTCAATATAATAGATAACTGGCTAAATTAAATAAAAATTTAATCAGCCAAAACTAAATTTAAAATTGTGGAGATCGTAAAAATCAGGTCACCAGACGGTTGACTATATTTTCAAGCGTTTTTTAAATGTTAACGATTCCAGAGCCTTCAGTTGGCCACTTAATTATAAATATTGCATTAATTTCTCTCCATGCTTTCTGAAATACTCCTTGTTTTTCCCGTCTTTCTCCAGAGACACTCATTAAACGAAGTGACTGCATAAAACTCACTTTAATGTAATTGTCAATTATATTTATCGACAAAAAATGCATGTAAATAACAGGTAATTAGCTAATCAACACACGCCCCTTCACGTGGCACGATTTTTATTGCCTGTGCCGTAAATACCGGCGTTAATCAATCATTTGAGTCCTTCATAATTGATTACCGTATACCCACGCTACATAATAATACACTCACGATGTATGGACTGTTTGGTTATTTCGGGGCAGTTTGAAGTGAGGAGTTTTTACACGTAATGGATTTTCGAGTGGTTCGTTTAACTTTTTGTAAACGGCGAATAAAGTTAATAAGGTTTTCGGGGGCAGTCCGGCGTTATTTTCATCACGGCGATATTATTTAGTTCGGCGGCGGCATTGTGCTTTTTGACATTGATGGGGAGGATTTGTGTAGGTATATTAACCGGTTTTGGTATAGTTGAAATTTGATTTCATTGTACAGACTGGTATTGTTGTGATGTCAATTTACTCCACATTACCAGGTGAAATTGGATTATATCAGGTGTTGAAAATTATTCGGAAGAGAAGGAGAAGAACCAAAACTATACGTGACAATGTGTAAAAAATCTTGCACGTTTTGATGTCAAGTTGAAAGCACAAACGTCATTAGATATCAAAAGAATTTCGAATTTAATTACTAACCTAATTAAAAAATATAAAACGCGGAAGCCGCATACATTCGTCTCCAAACTAAAAGGATTGTGTATCCGTCCCTTCCTCCTTCCAGCTTTTGCCGCACAAATAAACTCAATTTAAAGTTAGCCGGTACACGTAATGAACGAAAAATTATACGAGCCAACAACATATGGAGTTTCCTATTGTATTATTTCTATACGAGGAGACTCATTATGAAAGCTCCGGATAACTCCGTGGGCGAATGAAGAATTTAATAACGAACTACTAAGCGGGGAAACTGTCGGAAACCCGTCCGGAGAGAGAAACATAGTTCCGATTCTGCTCCAAATGTATTTTTGTGAATTTTAAAATGCGTCGGGTATAAATCTTCGCTTCCTTATTTGCTGCTCCTGAGATGTTTAATAACATCTGATACGGCGTTGTTCCCTGCATTGTATCTTCGCTTTAATTAGTTCTTCCGACTGGATTTAATTAGATCGCTTTTCGAAACGGGATTTACGGCGTTGTACGTTTTCGGGAAATGTTGGAAAAGAATAATAGACGGAAATGGAATTGTACCGTTTATGCTGATTATGCATTTGTCGATGTCTGGAGCGCACATGCGACCAGCATGCCACTGCGGGTACTTTAATGGGCATTTTTGTACCTAAGTCAAAAGAAATAAAAATAAGTCCCTTGTTAGAGCGTCGATTTTCAATTTCATCCCCTATATTATTAAGTATTTAGCACAATGAGCCTCTACCTCGAACAGCCATTTAGCGCCGGATCTACATATTTAAGCGTCCGCATTATTCTTAATGCGCCCGGCTAAATTTCACTTCGCTAATAAACAGGTGGGTACTTTAAACTTTCCGATAAATTCGTAATTAACTCGTTGGATCGTCGTGGCAGATTCTTCTTGCGAGTTGAAGGCTTGCGTCAAGAGCAGGGCTCGGTGGAACGATCTCGGGTTGTAATTCCCGAAGTTCGGGAGCGTAGAATTGCTTGTTTCGCCCGGTAATCTGCGATACGATATTTTTTTCGATAACTTTTTAGTAGAAATAACAATATATCACGCTTTCACGCTCACCTCTCGATATATTCAAAACTAAAGAGAAGCCGGTTTACGTTTAATTAATTCTATCGAATCCAATCATGATGCATCGACTGTTTAAATAAATGGCCGTGCAGTTTGTTTATAAAATATAAATCTTTTTAATTTCGATTATCATTAAACAGGCTAAAAATTTAATTTCCAATTCATTTAATGTGATTTTCGCGGTGCACTCCGACAAACATTGCGTTAATTTTTCAGTGGCTCGAGCAATACATTTGCATATTATTTCAGATATAACTTTTATAATTGGACCGACGGACGTTGAGTGGTGCAAACAACGAATTAAAACTTTTTAATAAAATTATTATTAACCGGGGTGGATAATGAAATCGATATCGTAAAAACGCACCTCCCTCGCATTTTTTCATAATTTATTCGGGATTTGGTCCCGATGATTTCGGCATTGTTCCCTTCCCACCGTGAATTCCGCTTATCAAATTTATTATCTCCTTTCGAATTCATTTTTAAGTACGTGACCAGATTCTGCGGAGAAGTGGATGAGAATTTCGCCGCATATATGCAGTTTCTTTGGGAAACTTTTGTAATTGCTTTGAGTGCACTTAAAGTACGTGTCGTTGGAATGCAATAAATATTTGAAACAAACTAAAAGGAGGTCATGGGGATATTTTGTGATTGGCCGAACTGAAGGACTCAATACATATATTCATATAATGATCTGAAGGTATTTTTTCTTTACCGTGATCCTCCGAAGCTTCCAATGGTATCAATAGAGATAATTTCAAACGGGCGTCTTGCTGACATTAAGGGGCATTTTGCAAGAGCGAGCAAATACTGGGTGAGAGTGATCAAAAAGTTCGAAGTCCACGAAAATCCACGCGAGACACAGAAAAAGTACATTCTGTCAAACAATGCTTTCTGTTCAGAAATATTTGCAGCGGCCAGTTGGGAAACCCAAAGGATCATAAACCTCTAAATGTCTAACGACCCAAACGCTAGCACAATACAAATACAATATTCTAAATTCAACCACCGCCCGGGATTATAAAAGTATTATTGGCTGGAGTCCATAAAATTACTACTTTGCTTCTGATGAAACAGTCGAATGAGACCGTGACATCGTAATGGGAGAAAGAGTTCAACCATTTTTTAATATTTTTTTTAATTTTGGCACAATGTTGTCCCAAAAGGACATAATTATCTATTTCAATCTGCAAAAGAACATACAAAATAAAATTGCTATGGAATAAATTTTTTGTTCTTGTCGACAACAATTCTACTAGCTGTCCATCCATACAACAAAGTAGCAATAATTGTTAGCACCAGTAATTGCCAATTGTCCCTGAACCTGAAAGTAATAATATAATTATCTTTTTGCTTTAGTTTAACCTCCCCATTTTGGTCTATTTTTAAGTAATTAATTCTTTCTTCATTGACCGCTTGTTGGGGATTTAAGTCTCGAATGGACTAATTTCTTGTGAAATAGGACAAAATATTCTTCCTTTTTATTACATGAAATTATCCCCTATAAATTTATAGACGATAGAATTATAAGTTTCTGCTGCATTATTTTTCATATTCAAAATTAGATTATGCAAAGTCTTTTTCCACACGACTCAATGTCGTCAAAAAGGCCAGACTCGCTCATGTCTGGAACTGTGTTTATTTTGCCTTCCTTGCTTACTTGACAAAAATAGCCTCTCAATTTACTACAGTAGTAAACAGTTACGCACTCTATCTTTATTATAGGGAATTTATGGTCGTAGGGCTTCGCGATGCAAATTTTTTTTTTAACACACTGCTGCTTCTTTGGCCAGCGAAGTTTTGTTGCTCTGTTATTAGTGATGTAATTATCTATGTTAATTAAATCGGAAAGAATAACTCCTCACATTGCAAAATTTTATAAAAATATCAATCAACGAATCAAGTAAGATACCAACCGATCTGTTAAAAAAATAGGTGTAATGAAAAGCGTAATACTAGGTGGAAATGAATATTTCGGGCTTGGGACATTTTCAATGCTCATTTCTAGTTTTGAGCATTTTATTCGGACACTGTCCAAATTCGTATCTTGATTGTATTTTGTGATCATCGCCTAAAAAACGTCGTGTGCACCTCGGCCACAAACAGTAGATGCGTCCAAAAAAGCTAACTTTTACGGCCGCGAAGTTCTAAGATAACAGGGGCTCTCCGTCCCAGATAATTTTGTTTAGTATAGGTCTAAGATTTTACTCGGACTGTACACGCCGAATTTGTAGCATGGCTGTATAGGTGGAGCTACTTTCCTGACGTAGAAATCAACAGAACAGGGTTTTATTTCAAACATTATTACATAGTTGTTTTTGCGCTTCCATCTTCAATAATGTAGCAAACAATAAGAAAAAAACTATAAGCAAGGCGATACGCATGTTTCTTGGTAGGTTTTAAATTCGTAAGTGTCAATAAAATAGTGACAAAAGTTACGTATGTTCAGTTCGACATTTTTGCATATTTAGCAAAACAGTTTTGAAAAAAAATATGCGTAGGTTCTAAAGCAATCCTTTTTCTACAACTAGTCAAAATTTGAAGATTATTGATCAGTAATTAACAATACAGCGATTTTTATAAATATACACTGCAAACATGGGGCGAGAGAAGCGCCTTAAGCCATATTTTGAGCTTTTCCTATATTTTTTTTAAACAAATTTTACAGTCATCACAAATTTGTTTAATGTTTGCAATGATATTCTTTGCTGTGTAAAATGGTGTTATTTTATTTGTCATCTGTGTTCTCCCAAGGTGGTAGTAAGTATTCTGGACATTTTATTTAGAATTTTGTTCTGATAGTATAATTTATTTTTTTCCTTCTCTTATTCTTTTTGTAGTAAATTTCATTCTCCAATATAAGTTTGTTGTTTCCATTTTGGGAGTTTAGATTTGTGTTTTGGTCATCTTTTATATCTTGTAAGTTTACTAAATTTACTACTTTCAAAAAGTCATCAGCATTGCCGTAAGGATCTAGAAAAGGATTTCTGCTTAAAAACTCTGCTGAGATTTTCCTGGGTTATATTTTATTTTAAAATTGTATTGGGATAAATAATATGTCAAGTCACCGAGTTCCTATCAGTTCTAGCCTTGATGATCCGAATATACCATAAATTCCTTTCCCATAAACTAGTGCTGCCAATATTTCATAGCTTCTTTTATGGCCAGACATTCTAGATAAAACGCCTTCTTCTTATTTTACATTAATTTTTTTTTTTCAAAAATAAGCAACTGGCTTACTGTCTCCGTTTTCATCCTCTTGTTCCAACACACCTCCCATTCCTTTGATGCTTGCATCCGTGTAAATGTTTATTGGTAGTTCAGGATCATAGATCTTCAGAATTGGTTCTGAGCATAGCAGTTTTTTATTTTATCAAATGATTCTTGACATTCTGCTGACCATATCAAAGTAGTTAAGTAGTGCCGGTTCTGGCCCACTTTGACCGCAATTGACCTTAAGCCTTGAGTGTTATGTAAAGTTATGTAAAGAAATCCCTATAGGATTTAATAATCACATCATTAGTTCTAGTAAGAATAAAAAATGTATATGTTCTTTAAGTAATGTAAAAAAATTGTATAACTGGATGTACGATCACTTCCACAATAAAGTTAATAAAACCTAAAATTTAGATATTATTTTTTAACCCTCTAAATTAAAAGCTACTCAAAAATCAACCCAAGGTGGGCGTGGGGTGGGGGAGCTAAGCTAAGGTTACTTCAGGTAAAAACTGTGTAATCAAACTGGGCCAGGATCGGCATTATAATCTGAAGGCTAAACTCCACTCAAGTCCAGACTTGTCCTCTGACGACTGGGACAGAACCGGCACTACATTCTCAAGGCTTAAGGTCAATTGAGGTCAAAGTGGGCCAGAACCGGCACTACTTAACTACTTATGAATTTCAGATCTTTTCGTAATAAATTGTTGTAAACTATTTCACGAGAAACTTGAGAAAGTGCTGTGTACTCTGCTTCCATCGTTCTCGTTCAGCCGTGCTTCTTCTTCAATTAATTTTAATTTCAAATTTTGGAACGAAGGTATTTCACACGGGTCTCAATTGCTACGCTGAAATTTTCGAACTCGGCGGGTAAAGAACCCAGCAACATTATTGATAATAGATCTTCAGGGATTACAATTCCACCCTCTTCAAGTTGTTCTGTTTTCCGTTTAAATTCGATTACATATTGCGCCATGGTAACATTCGACTTCTTTTCCATACGAAGCAACTGTTTGTACAAAACAACCTTTCTTACCGGACTTTTCGATTCGAAAACTTGTTTGAGTCCGTCCCACGTTTCCTTTGAAGACGATGGTTTGTTCACATTGTAACGACCTGAACAACATTTGGACGCAAAATGGGTTGCTGACCGTTGCCTCCAGGACAGAAATTGTGACACCACCGGGGTGGAGTGTTGACAGACAAGGGATGCTAGAGGATTCCGAGTTTAGTCTTTGTTCAGTTCAGACCTGTTAGGAGAGAGTTTCCATTTTATTTAAGTTGCATCAACAAAGTTTCACACGCAGTTCTGTTAATGATTTGTGTTGTTTCGTTCTGTGCTGATCTGTGTTAGATGTTATTTCAATCTTATTTAGTTTCGTTGTCAGCTGTTTATAAGTCTGGTAGAAAGGTGTTTTTTTTTTCTTTGTCTTTTCAAATGTAGTCCAAATTTATTAACAACCAAAAAGGGCGTTTAAATGGTAACTCATCCTTGCAAACGAGTTAAATTTAAAGGGGTTCATTTATCGTAGATTTGGGGTTGTTAATGAAATTTAATTTGTCGAAAGAAAAGGAAACACTGACTGCTTTGATTAAATCGTAACTTTTACTAATTGGGTTGTTAATGGGTATGAGATGTTATAACAACTTCACTTTTCTACGCTTGTAATTTTGGAACTCTCTCGCCAGGAACCATTGTTCAAATTAATCTTTGCCATAAATTATAATTTATTGTTGAAAGTCATGAAATCAGCCACCATTGTTAAACGAGTTAAATTATCAAAAATTGTTACTAAATAAAATGTTCAAAAAGTCGATTATTAATCAAAAGTTCGACGTCTAAAGCAAATACATTGATAAATCCTAATTTTGTGTTGTTACTCTACGCTCTGCCTCCAACGCTGCGCACCTGCTTGGAATTAAAAAAATTAAATTGATCGTAGTAACGATTGCAACAAAACAAAGAGGCATTTAATGGAAACAACCAACATTTCAATTTGCTTTCTGTCCTCGTCAATTTGAAAACGTTCACATTCTTTATTAAAATCTTTTATCCACTGGTAGGCACTTTGACTTAATGCCTACTTAATTTTTCAATCATAAAATAATTTGCAATTTTTCCTAAATTTTCAGATCTTTGTACTTTTTCTTCCAGTAATTTCTCTAACAGTTTTTTCAATGTTTGATTTGAGCCACTAGGTGTAAATTCAGCATTACTTTAAAAAGTCAAAAAGTTCTTCTAGGTACAAATAATTAAACTGCAAAGTTTGTTCTTTATCCAGATATATTTTTAAAATATCAATTAAAATACAAGATTTTATGTTCCCTTTGTATTGTTTAGAGTCAAATTTGAGATTGGTAATTTTTCATTTCCTGTCACTGATACACTTTCTCAGGGGATGTTGTCAAACCCGATAAGGACATTTTCTAAGTGGATATTGTCAAACACGGCATAGAAAAAGATCCTTTCTAAGAGGGAATGTTGTCAAACCCGACATTTAAGAAGACACTTTCTAAAGGGATGTTGTTAAACCCGACATTTAAAAAGACACTTTCTAAAAGGATGTTGTCGAACCCGATAAGGACATTTTCTAAGTGGATATTGTCAAACACAGCATAGAAAAGATCCTTTCTAAGAGGGAGTGTTGTCAAAGCCGACATTTAAAAGACACTTTCTAAAGGGATTTTGTCAAACCCGAGATTGAAAAACACACTTTCAAAGGTGATGCTGTCAAACCCGACATTTAAGAAGACACTTTCTAAAGGGATTTTGTCAAACCCGAGATTGAAATACACACTTTCAAAGGTGATGTTGTCAAACCCGACATTTAAGAAGACACTTTCTAAAGGGATGTTGTGAAACCCGAGATTGAAAAACACTTTCAAAAGTGACGTTGTCAAACCCGACATTTAAAAAGACACTTTCTAAAGGGATGTTGTTAAACCCGACATTTAAGAAGACACTTTCTAAAGGGATGTTGTGAAACCCGAGCTTGAAAAACACACTTTCAAAAGTGATGCTGTCAAACCCGACATTTAAGAAGACACTTTCTAAACAGATGTTGTCAAACCCGAGATTGAAAAACACTTTCAAAAGTGATGTTGTCAAACCCGACATTTAAAAAGACACTTTCTAAAGGGATGTTGCTAAACCCGACATTTAAAATGACACTTTCTAAAGGGATGTTGTCAAACCCGAGATTGAAAAACACTTTCAAAAGTGATGTTGTCAAACTCGACATTTAAAAAGACACTTTCAAAGGTGATGTTGTCAAACCCGACATTTAAGAAGACCCTTTCTAAAGGGATGTTGTGAAACCCGAGCTTGAAAAACACACTTTCAAAAGTGATGCTGTCAAACCCGACATTTAAGAAGATACTTTCTAAAGGGATGTTGTGAAACCCGAGATTGAAAAACACTTTCAAAAGTGATGTTGTCAAACCCGACATTTAAAAAGACACTTTCTAAAGGAATGTTGTCAAAGCCGAGATTGAAAAACACTTTCAAAAGTGATGTTGTCAAACCCGACATTTAAAAAGACACTTTCAAAAGTGATGCTGTCAAACCCGACATTTAAGAAGACACTTTCTAAAGAGATGTTGTCAAACCCGACCTTGAAAAACACACTTTCAAAGGTGATGCTGTCAAACCCGACATTTAAGAAGACACTTTTTAAAGGGATTTTGTAAAACCCGACATTTAAAAAGACACCTTCTAAAGGAATGTTGTCGAACCCGAGATTGAAAAACACTTTCAAAAGTGATGTTGTCAAACCCGACATTTAAAAATACACTTTCAAAAGTGATGTTGTTAAACCCGACATTTAGAAAGACACTTTCTAAAGAGATGTTGTCAAACCCGAGATTGAAAAACACTTTCAAAAGTGATGTTGTCAAACCCGACATTTAAAAAGACACTTTCTAAAGGGATGTTGTTAAACCCGACATTTAAAAAGACACTTTCTAAAAGGATGTTGTCGAACCCGAGATTGAAAAACACTTTCAAAAGTGATGTTGTCAAACCCGACATTTAAAAGGACACTTTCAAAAGTGATGCTGTCAAACCCGACATTTAAGAAGACACTTTCTAAAGAGATGTTGTCAAACCCGACCCTGAAAAACACACTTTCAAAGGTGATGCTGTCAAACCCGACATTTAAGAAGACAGTTTCTAAAGGGATTT
The DNA here is from genome assembly GCA_963583935.1 of Diaperis boleti. Classification (NCBI taxonomy): domain Eukaryota; kingdom Metazoa; phylum Arthropoda; class Insecta; order Coleoptera; family Tenebrionidae; genus Diaperis; species Diaperis boleti. The sequence continues at coordinate 50,979,432 of OY757247.1, read as the reverse complement.
TGTTAAACCCGACATTTAAGAAGACACTTTCTAAAGAGATGTTGTCAAACCCGAGATTGAAAAACACTTTCAAAAGTGATGTTGTAAAACCCGACATTTAAAAAGACACTTTCTAAAGGGATGTTGTTAAACCCGACATTTAAAAAGACACTTTCTAAAAGGATGTTGTCGAACCCGAGATTGAAAAACACTTTCAAAAGTGATGTTGTCAAACCCGACATTTAAAAAGACACTTTCAGAAGTGATGTTGTCAAACCCGACATTTAAAAAGACACTTTCAAAAGTAATGCTGTCAAACCCGACATTTAAGAAGACACTTTCTAAAGAGATGTTGTCAAACCCGACCTTGAAAAACACACTTTCAAAGGTGATGCTGTCAAACCCGACATTTAAGAAGACACTTTCTAAAGGGATGTTGTGAAACCCGAGCTTGAAAAACACACTTTCAAAAGTGATGCTGTCAAACCCGACATTTAAGAAGACACTTTCTAAACAGATGTTGTCAAACCCGAGATTGAAAAACACTTTCAAAAGTGATGTTGTCAAACCCGACATTTAAAAAGACACTTTCTAAAGGGATGTTGCTAAACCCGACATTTAAAATGACACTTTCTAAAGGGATGTTGTCAAACCCGAGATTGAAAAACACTTTCAAAAGTGATGTTGTCAAACCCGACATTTAAAAAGACACTTTCAAAAGTGATGCTGTCAAACCCGACATTTAAGAAGACACTTTCTAAAAAGATGTTGTCAAAACCGAGATTGAAAAACACACTTTCAAAGGTGATGCTGTCAAACCCAACATTTAAGAAGACACTTTCTAAAGGGATGTTGTCAAACCCGAAGTTGAAAAACACACCTTCAAAGGTGATGCTGTCAAACCCGACATCTAAGGAGACACTTTCTAAAGGGATTTTGTGAAACTCGAGATTGAAAAACACACTTTCAAAGGTGATGTTGTCAAACCCGACATTTAAGAAGACACTTTCTAAAGGGATGTTGTTAAACCCGACATTTAAAAAGACACTTTCTAAAAGGATGTTGTCAAACCCGATAAGGACATTTTCTAAGTGGATATTGTCAAACACGGCATAGTAAAAAGATCCTTTCTAAGAGGGAATGTTGCCAAAGCCGACATTTAAAAGACACTTTCTAAAGGGATTTTGCCAAACCCGAGATTGAAAAACACACTTTCTAAAGGGATGTTGTCAAACCCGAGATTGAAAAACACACTTTCGAAGGTGATGCTGTCAAACCCGACGTTTAAGAAGGCACTTTCTAAAGAGATGTTGTCAAACCCGAGATTGAAGAACACACTTTCAAAGGTGATGTTGTCAAACCCGACATTTAAGAAGACACTTTCTAAAGGGATGTTGTCAAACCCGAGATTGAAAAACACTTTCAAAAGTAATGTAGTCAAACCCGACATTTAAAAAGACACTTTCCAAAGCGATGTTGTTAAACCCGACATTTAAAAAGACACTTTCTAAAAGGATGTTGTCAAACCCGATAAGGACATTTTCTAAGTGGATATTCTCAAACACGGCATAGAAAAAGATCCTTTCTAAGAGGAAATGTTGTCAAAGCCGACATTTAAAAGACACTTTCTAAAGGGATGTTGTCAAACCCGATATTGAAAAACACACTTTCAAAGGTGATGCTGTCAAACCCGACAAATAAGAAGACACTTTCTAAAGAGATGTTGTTAAACCCGACATTTAAAAAGACATTTAAAAAGAGAAAGGAATTCATATTTTCCTTATTTGATATCTTTTATTTAATGATTTTTGATTTGCAGGTTGAGATTGGTATTTAAAAAATCTTTCCACCGGTTGTAGCTATTGAGGTTATGCATATGATGTTTGATTTTCCATCTGTTGTTGTGTTCAGTGCAAAATCAAACCTCAATTTTTCCATGTTTGTTGAAATATTTGCAGAAAATGTTGTTTTATAATGATCTATAATAAAGACGCGTTTCTCTGTGAAAACAAAAGTTTTATTTAGAACTAGCTGACCCGGCGAACTTTGTACCGCCTCAGAATCAATAAATGTTGTGTTAACTTATTGGCTGAATCAAATTCAGTGTTTTCATCAAAACGTAAAGCACACAACGCCATCTACTGGCTTTACCGGAACCAGCATACAACGCCATGTCCATTTTTGTTTCTGTCATGTATCAAAGATGGCGTTAAATACGGATCTCAAACAAAATGTATGAGAAAAATTTTTTCGTTAATTTTTCCAATGTTTTAATAGTTATTCGCCTCCGAAAAAGTCAGTCAATCCGTTCCCAAGATATCATCAAAAAATTTGTGTGTGGAGTCCACGCACAACAGAAGTGAAACTCTGAAGTTTACTCCTTTAAAATCTATATTCACTTTTCAAGCCCGGTACGACAGATTTTGGTACCAGGGGGGGCTTTCTTATTGTCGTTGCCCTGTACCAAGCTCCTGTAATTTTTCCGATGTTTTAATAGTTATTCTGCTATTCGGGGCAAAGACAAATACAACAAATCAAAAACCAGGAATGTTGGTCCAGCCGTTCTCGAGTTATAAGTGACTTTGTTTTATATATTAAGATATTAAAAAATCGAAATATATCTAAGTCGAACTCCAAAGTTTGTGGAGTTCGACTTAGATATATTTAAATTTTTTGATTTAAATTTACTCCACCTGGATTTAAGAATATTCTTCTGGTTTATATTAAGATATGTTACATTTAGCCTATTACATTATATTACAAACAAAATAGTTTCTCAGCTGTAAAAACAAAAGCCCTTTTTCCAGGCTTTGGGACTTTACAAAAAAAAAAAAAACTCCTGCAACAATCTACAACTTACTTGAAACCATAACCTATGACATCTGTCTCTCCGCCATGACGATAACGCGGCAAATTCAAATTTGTGTTTTTTTTTTAAATTCATTTAATACCACGTGACTATTTCATGTTACATATTTTTTGTAAAGTTGGTTACATATCAAACAATTCAACGTTGTCGGATCAATTATCACTCTACCCTAACCTAAATAGCTAATCAAGATCTGTCAACAGGGAGGGGTGCCAACCTATTATCTATTTATTCCAAGATTTAATAGTCATCCGTTAGATCATTCTAAAATGTAATTATCAGTCTCTGAATGAAAATCTTGCAATAAAAAATTCAAATATTCCAGATCGAAATGTCTTTCTAAAATAACACGTCAGCTTCGAATCGGAATTTAATTCGGCAAATAAAAGCGCAGCTACCTACAGAAGATCGCTCGGACACGGGAAAGCAAACATTTCGAAACGAGGAGCAAAAAGGATCAGAGCTAACAGTAAAATGCACTTAAAGTTTCAATGGCGTCTGATTTAATACAATGCAAAACGAATGCCCTCAAGGACCGACCGAGCCGGCGTATGCGCGTGTGTGTTCTGATTTATCGCCGCCGTCCCCGGGGAGAGGTTAAGTCGGTTTCTATTTCTTGTTGTCAAGATATTTTATTGCCGCTGTTTTATACTGCAAACTCGGCTTAAGTGATTTCGTTCGGTTGTTTAAACGTCGGGAATTACGGGATCCGGGAGGGGGCGGCGAAATCTCTTGTTTTAACTTCGAGGGAGTTGCGGTTTGCTTTAAATACTGTCAGATGAGTTGTTTAGGGTGAAATTGTTGGAAAGGATATAGCGTTCACGAAAATGTCTACAATGTCGCATAATTCTATCAATCGCGTTGCCTTCTCCTGGCGTGACCAACGTGTAAAACGTATTATGGATAATACATTGTTAGACTAGGAGGTGCATGCTTTTTATGCGACATTTCTTTCAGGCGACTTTTAGTAATGCAAAATGGACAACGGGAGGAAAAATTTATGTAATCTCCTGCATTTTATTTACCAAGGCGGTTCTTCAAACAATCGCTTGGATTGAAACTTTATCCCGGCGCCTCCACCATTTTTCAACATAACATTTTATTAGTCCTTGTGTATTTCAATTTTCATTATTTGTTTTACGGCTTTAAATTACCTTTAGATTTTTTATCAATTAAAATACAATGCACGGTTTTTTACCGGGTTGTAAACTTTTATCGGGAGGTATTTAATATGGCCTTGACATTGATTACAGTTTGAAATATTTAAGTGTGGCTAAAACAAGTGTAATAATTTCTTATCACAGAAAATATTTGCAGTACTTTTTACAAGTTGCGGTAAACTATACGTCGGTGATATACTAATTGACCCGAATTAAGATAGCAGCATATCGACAACAACGGTGTAAAACTAATTGCGTGCAAGCTTAACAGTACAAACGACTTCGACGTTTCGCGTGTCTTTAATTGGCCTTATCATCGAGTTCCTTATTATACTTTATCTGCTCCTGGCAAATTGAGGTCTTAATAGCTCCGATTAACAATAAAATTACCCTTTCCAATTTCATATTCAATCAATGACACGATCCAACGAAAGATAGCGAGAACTGTTTGTTAATTGATTATTTAAACTAGACCCTCGTTTTAAATTGAAAACCGCAATATATTCGTTTCAAATGGCGGAAAGATCACGTAGCACGTAACAAAGAGAGGAAAAAGAAATACGGAGCAGGTGTGGGCCTCCGAGGATTTTGTATCAATATTGAAGACGCTGCTGGCTATTATGTCAGTGTGAATTTTTTGTTGGAGTAAGTAGCGGTCCGCATTTGTCTATTTTCTTTTGATTTATTCGTGGCTGTTGAACCTCTGTAGTTTTTAGCTGTTTGGACACAATATTTTTAAATGCTCTCTAAATAAGAACGTTTTATGTTCCGAATCCGCGTTAATTAATTCGGATTTAATAGTAGCTAGTGGCTGATTTATCTTGTATCAGCCGCCTAGTTGCGAGCAGTTAAAACTGATAATTAATAGTTAAGTGCAGTTTGAGCATGAAATCCGTTGCAATCCTTTAGAATTACGTATTGATTTCATATTCGAAACCCAGCCTACCTTACCACTCTTCCGATTGATTCGTCCCGCCACGTAAAAATTTCACTTAAATTGATGGCCCATTAAAAATAAACGTAAAGACAGGATTGTTGCAGGCGCCCGGTGATAAATCATTTCCGTTGCATCTGGCAACTCTTAAGCTTTTACGCGAAACGGCTTTTCTAACAAACAAATATTGTAATTTATTGCAACGACGTCCATAAAACTTTGAATCGCTTTAGACTTTTTAATCACCAATAATACTCAATATAGAGGACAATATAGCGCTTTATTGCTGTCATAAAATGGTCAGTTATTGCATAGTCGGGTATCGAAGATACGATCTATGCAGTTTTCGAGGTTTTAGTGGGCGAGTAAAATAAGTCGTTTGAGTTGGGAGATAATGGTTTTAACTTTATTAAGTTGTAAATGGTGTTGGGGTTTTTATGGGGAAATTTGAAAAATTTATTTTGGGGGGTTCCTAGATGTGTGTTGATGATTGTTACAATATGGTTAGAATCCTGTCATCTTGTCTGAAACAATGGTCTACTGACTTAAATATTACAGCAGTTAATTAGGAAGATCACAGATAACAAGTGATTGCTGTGCATTATTACGGCTCACGACGTAATGATCAACATATCCTATCATGCGATTGCTTAGCCATTGTGGTCATCATACCAGGACGTGTTGATGTGTCTACATCTGACGGTCCAGTAATCAAATTGCATGTCTCTGTTTCAACAGAAATTAACAAAAGCGGAACCAAGAACTTTCCAGCAGGTTTTATAATATACCTTAACTCCTTTACGGACACTTGACTTGGGGAGTAAGCTGGGAGAGCGTTACGAAAAGTGTGATCGGGCGAAGCGAACGGAAGTTTTCTTCAATGCACGATTTTACAATAATTAATTCATAATTTTTTTTCGCTTAACGGGATTCGAACCCGCGTCTTATCCCTTGTGAATCCGCACTTCTCACGATACACCTATTTGCGTGTGTCAGTTTTGTATGCAATTGCGCTACTTATCTTAATCGCTACACATGATTGCCGACTTTTCGCGGACGACAAACTGAAACATGCATTATCCAATACTGCAGACGGTATTAATTCAGGATTCTCTAGCTACATTTATAAACTTACATAAATTAAGGGCACTTTCGCAATGGCGAACTGAAGTTTAACTTCAGTCGTGTGGTCTAAAGCACACTCAATTTTTTTTATATTATTTATTTTTAGATTTCAATAATCTCTTCCGAATATTTAGCTTACTTTCTAATAGTTCTAGCTGTACTAGAATATCTTTGATTAAGAATCTCAAAACTTGGCAATATTTTGAAACTCGAAATTATTACAAGCAAAGAATTGTAAAACAGTATTAAAATGTTCTTAGTCTCTTAGATTATTTAGTCTCCCAGGTTCCTCATCAATCCCTCAGGTTTCTTAGTTTTTCAGGTTCTGTAATCCCTCAGGTTCCTTAAGCTTCCAAGTTTTTTAATTTCTTAGATTCCTCAGTCTCTCAGGTTTCTCAGTCCCTCAGATTTCTTATTCTCTCAGGTCTCACATTGTCTCAAGTTCTTTAGTCCCACAAGCTTTCCCAGTCTCTCATGTTCCTTAGTCCCTCAGGTGCATCAGGTCTCTCTGTTTTTTTAGTCCCACAGGTTTCTTAGTCCCACAGGTGTCTTAGTCTCTCAGGTACCACATTGTCTCAGGTTCTTGAGTCCCACGGGTTTTTTAGTCTCTCAGGTTTCTTGGCCTCCCAGGTTCCTTAGTCCCTCAGGCTTCTTAGGCTTCTTTATTAAGTTCTGTATTCTCTCAGGTTCTACTTTGCTTTCTCAAGTCCTTTAATTTCTTAGATTCCTCAGACTCTCAGGTTTTCCAGTCTCTCAGGTTCCTCAGTCCCTCAGGTTTCTTAGTCTCTCACGTCCCACATTGTCTCAGGTTCTTGAGTCCCACAGGTCTTTTAGTCTCTCAGGTTTCCTGGCCTCCCAGGTTCCTTAGTCCCTCAGGCTTCTTAGTTTCTTAAGTTCTGTATTCTCTCAGGTTCTACATTGCTCTCTCAAGTTCTTTAATTTCTTAGATTCCTCAGACTCTCAGGTTCCTCAGTCCCAAAGGTTTCTTAGTCTCTAAGGTCCCACATTGTCTCAGGTTCTTCAGTCCCACAGGTCTTTTAGTCTCTCAGGTTCCCCAGCCCCTCAGGCTTCTTAATTTCTGAGGTTCTTATTCTCTCAGCTTCTTTGGTCTCTCAAGGTCTTTAATTTTTTAGATCTATCAGTTTGTCAGTTTTTACAGTTTCTCAGGTTCCTCAGTCCCTCAGGTTCATCAGGTGTCTCAGGTTCATCAAGTGTCTCAGGCTTTTTAGTCCCACAGGTTTCTAAGTCTCTTAAATTCTTTATCCCCATAGGTTTCTTAGCTTCTAAGGTTCCTTGGTCTCTCAAGTTCTTTAATTTCTTAGATTCCTCAATGTCTCAGCTTTTCCAGTCTCTCATGTTCCTTAGTCCCTCAGGTTCATCAGGTCTCTCTGGTCAGTCATTATCTCAGGTTCTTGAGTCTCACAGGTTTTTTACTCTCTCAGGTTCCTTAGTTCCTCAGGCTTCTTAGTTTCTGTATTCTCTAAGGTGCTTTGGTCTCTAAAGTTCTTTAGTTTCTTAGATTCCTCAGTCTTCAGGTTTTTCCAGTCTCTCAGGTTCCTCAGTCCCTCAGGTTTCTTAAGACTCTCAGGTCTTACATTTTCTCAGGTTCTACAGTCCCACAGGTTTTTTTGTCTCTCAAGTTCTTTAGTTCTCCAGGTTTCTTGGCCTCCCAGGTTCCCTAGTCCCTTAGGCTGCTTAGTTTCTTAAGTTCTCTCAAGTTCTTTAATTTCTTAAGATTCCTCAGTCTCTAAGGTTCCTCAGCCTCTCAGATTTCTTAGTCTCTCAGAAGCCTCATTGTTTCAGCTTCTTGAGTCCCACAGTTTTTTTGTCTCTCACGTCGCTCAGTTCCTCAGGTTTCTTAATCTCTTAGGTTCTGTATTCTCTCAGGTTCTTTGGTCGCTCAAGTTAATTAATTTATTAGATTCATCAGTTTGTCAGGTTTCCCAGTCTCTCATGTTTCTCAGTCCCACAGATTCATCAGGTGTCTGAGGTTCTTTAGTCCCACAGGTTTCGAAATCTCTGAGGTTCCGCAGTGCCTCAGGTTCGCCAGGTGTCTCAGATTCTTTAGTCCCACAGGTCCCTTAGTGCCTCAGGTTTCTTTGTTTCTCAGATCTGCCAGTCTCTCATGTTCCTCAGTCTTTCAGCTTCATCAGGTCTCTCTGTTTTTTAGTTCCACAGGTCCCTCATTGTGTCAGGTTCTTGGGTCCCACATGTTTTTTAGTCTCTCAGGTTCGTTAGTAAGTCTCTCAAATTCTTCATCCCCATAGGTTTCTTAGCTTCTCAGGTTCCTTGGTCTCTCAAGTTCTTTAATTTCTTAGATTCCTCAGTGTCCCAGCTTTTTCAGTCTCTCATGTTCCTTAGTCCCTCAGGTTCATCAGGTCTCTCTGGTTTTTTAGTCTCTCAGGTCAGTCATTATCTCAGGTTCTTGAGTCCCACAGGTTTTTTACTCTCTCAGGTTGCTCAGTTCCTCAAGTAGGTGCTTTGTCTCTCAAGTTCTTTAATTTCTTAGATTCCTCAGTCTCTCAGGTTTTCCAGTCTCTCAGGTTCCTCAGTCCCTCAGGTTTCTTAAGGCCCTCAGGTCTCACATTTTCTCAGGTTCTTCAGTCCCACAGGTTTTTTAGTCTCTCAAGTTCATCAGTCCTCCAGGTTTCTTAGCCTCCCAGGTTCCCTAGTCCCTTAGGCTTCTTAGTTTCGTAAGTTCTCTCAAGTTCTTTAATTTCTTAAGATTCCTGAGTCTCTCAGGTTCCTCAGCCTCTCAGATTTCTTAGTCACTCAGGAGCCTCATTGTTTCAGCTTCTTGAGTCCCACAGTTTTTTTGTCTCTCACGTCGCTCAGTTCCCCAGGTTTCTTAATCTCTTAGGTTCTGTATTCTCTCAGGTTCTTTGGTCCCTCAAGTTAATTAATTTATTAGATTCATCAGTTTGTCAGGTTTCCCAGTCTCTCATGTTTCTCAGTCCCTCAGATTCATCAGGTGTCTCAGGTTTCTTAATTTCTGAGGTTCTTATTCTCTCAGGTTCTTTGGTCTCTCAAGGTCTTTAATTTCTTAGATTTATCAGTTTCTCAGTTTTCCCAGTTTCTCATGTTCCTCAGTCCCTCAGGTTCATCAGGTGTCTCAGGTTCATCAAGTGTCTCAGGCTTTTTAGTCCCACAAGTTTCTAAGTCTCTCAAATTCTTTATCCCCATAGGTTTCTTAGCTTCTCAGGTTCCTTGGTCTCTCAAGTTCTTTAATTTCTTAGATTCCTCAGTGCCCCAGCTTTTCCAGTCTCTCATGTTCCCTCAGGTTCATCAGGTCTCTCTGGTTTTTTACTCTCTCAGGTCAGTCATTATCTCAGGTTCTTGAGTCCCACAGGTTTTTTACTCTCTCAGGTTCCTCAGTCCCTCAGGTAGGTGCTTTGGTCTCTCAAGTTCTTTAATTTCTTAGATTCCTCAGTCTCTCAGGTTTTCCAGGCTCTCAGGTTCCTCAGTCCCTCAGGTTTCTTAAGACTCTCAGGTCTCACATTTTCTCAGGTTCTTCAGTCCCGCAGGTTTTTTAGTCTCTCAAGCTCCTCAGTCCTCCAGGTTTCTTAGCCTCCCAGGTTCCATAGTCCTTTAGGCTTGTTAGTTTCTTAAGTTCTCTCAAGTTCTTTAATTTCTTAAGATTCCTGAGTCTCTCAGGTTCTTCAGCCTCTCAAGTTCTCTCAAGTTCTTTAATTTCTTAAGATTCCTGAGTCTCTCAGGTTCCTCAGTTTTCTTAAGACTCTCAGGTCTCACATTTTCTCAGGTTCTTCAGTCCCACAGGTTTTTTAGTCTCTCAAGTTCCTCAGTCCTCCAGGTTTCTTAGCTTCCCAGGTTCCCTAGTCCCTTAGGCTTCTTAGTTTCTCAAGTTCTCTCTAATTCTTTAATTTCTTAAGATTCCTGAGTCTCTCAGGTTCCTCAGCCTCTCAGATTTCTTAGTCTCTCAGGAGCCTCATTGTTTAAGCTTCTTGAGTCCCACAGTTTTTTTGTCTCTCACGTCGCTCAGTTCCCCAGGTTTCTTAATCTCTTAGGTTCTGTATTCTCTCAGGTTCTTTGGTCCCTCAAGTTAATTAATTTATTAGATTCATCAGTTTGTCAGGTTTCCCAGTCTCTCATGTTTCTCAGTCCCTCAGATTCATCAGGTGTCTCAGGTTTCTTAATTTCTGAGGTTCTTATTCTCTCAGGTTCTTTGGTCTCTCAAGGTCTTTAATTTCTTAGATTTATCAGTTTCTCAGTTTTCCCAGTTTCTCATGTTCCTCAGTCCCTCAGGTTCATCAGGTGTCTCAGGTTCATCAAGTGTCTCAGGCTTTTTAGTCCCACAAGTTTCTAAGTCTCTCAAATTCTTTATCCCCATAGGTTTCTTAGCTTCTCAGGTTCCTTGGTCTCTCAAGTTCTTTAATTTCTTACATTCCTCAGTGCCCCAGCTTTTCCAGTCTCTCATGTTCCCTCAGGTTCATCAGGTCTCTCTGGTTTTTTACTCTCTCAGGTCAGTCATTATCTCAGGTTCTTGAGTCCCACAGGTTTTTTACTCTCTCAGGTTCCTCAGTCTCTCAGGTAGGTGCTTTGGTCTCTCAAGTTCTTTAATTTCTTAGATTCCTCAGTCTCTCAGGTTTTCCAGGCTCTCAGGTTCCTCAGTCCCCCAGGTTTCTTAAGACTCTCAGGTCTCACATTTTCTCAAGTTCTTCAGTCCCACAGGTTTTTTAGTCTCTCAAGTTCCTCAGTCCTCCAGGTTCCCTAGTCCCTTAGGCTTCTTAGTTTCTTAAGTTCTCTCAAGTTCTTTAATTTCTTAAGATTCCTGAGTCTCACAGGTTCCTCAGCCTCTCAGATTTTTTAGTCTCTCAGGAGCCTCATTGTTTCAGGTTCTTGAGTCCCACGGGTTTTTTTGTCTCTCACGTCGCTCAGTTCCTCGGGTTTCTTAATCTCTTAGGTTCTGTATTCTCTCAGGTTCTTTGGTCTCTCAAGTGAATTAATTTATTAGATTCATTAGTTTGTCAGGTTTTCCAGTCTCTCATGTTGCTCAGTCCCTCAGATTCATCAGGTGTTGTCTCAGGTTCTTTAGTCCCACAGGTTTCTAAATCTCTGAAGTTCCGCAGTGCCTCAGGTTCGCCAGGTGTCTCAGATTCTTTAGTCCCACAGGCCCCTTAGTGCCTCAGGTTTCTTAGTTTGTCAGGTCTGCCAGTCTCTCATGTTCCTCAGTCTTTCAGCTTCATCAGGTCTCTCTCAGGTTCGTTAGTTCCTCAGGCTTCTTAATTTCTCAGGTTCTGTAATCTCACAAGTTCTTTAATTTCTTAGATTCATTAGCCTCTCGGGTTTTCCAGTCTCTCTGGATTCTTCGTTTCTCAGGTTCTGTAATATATCAGGTTCTTATTGGGCTCTCAAGTTCTTTAATATGTGGCAACCCACTTGTTTGGGCACGCCATTGTGTCTGGGGATGGCCAAGCTTGGCGCATTCTGTCTCCCAAGATCTTTAATTTCTTAGATTTATCAGTTTCTCAGTTTTCCCAGTTTCTCATGTTCCTCAGTCCCTCAGGTTCATCACGTGTCTCAGGATTTTTAGTCCCACAGGTTTCTAAGTCTCTCTAATTCTTTATCCCCATAGGTTTCTTAGCTTCTCAGGTTCCTTGGTCTCTCAAGTTCTTTGATTCCTCAGTGTCCCAGCTTTTCCAGTCTCTCATGTTCCTTAGTCCCTCAGGTTCATCAGGTCTCTCTGGTTTTTTACTCTCTCAGGTCAGTCATTATCTCAGGTTCTTGAGTCCCACAGGTTTTTTACTCTCTCAGGTTCCTCAGTCCCTCAGGTAGGTGCTTTGGTCTCTCAAGTTCTTTAATTTCTTAGATTCCTCAGTCTCTCAGCTTTTCCAGGCTCTCAGGTTCCTCAGTCCCTCAGGTTTCTTAAGACTCTCAGGTCTCACATTTTCTCAGGTTCTTCAGTCCCGCAGGTTTTTTAGTCTCTCAAGCTCCTCAGTCCTCCAGGTTTCTTAGCCTCCCAGGTTCCATAGTCCTTTAGGCTTCTTAGTTTCTTAAGTTCTCTCAAGTTCTTTAATTTCTTAAGATTCCTGAGTCTCTCAGGTTCTTCAGCCTCTCAGATTTCTTAGTCTCTCAGGAGTCTCATTGTTTCAGGTTCTTGAGTACCACAGGTTTCTTTGTCTCTCACGTCGCTCAGTTCCTCAGGTTTCTTAATCTCTTAGGTTCTGTATTCTCTCAGGTTCTTTGGTCTCTCAAGTTAATTAATTTATTAGATTCATTAGGTGTCTCTGGTTATTTAGTCCCACAGGTTTCTAAATCTCTGAGGTTCCGCAGTGCCTCAGGTTCGCCAGGTGTCTCAGATTCTTTAGTCCCACAGGTCCCTTAGTGCCTCAGGTTGCTTTGTTTCTCAGGTCTGCCAGTCTCTCATGTTTCTCAGTCTTTCATGTTCCTCAGTCTTTCAGCTTCATCAGGTCTCTCTGTTTTTTTAGTCCCACAGGTCCCTCATTGTCTCAGGTTCTTGGGTCCCACATGTTTTTTAGTCTCTCAGGTTCGTTAGTTCCTCAGGCTTCTTAATTTCTCAGGTTCTGTAATCTCACAAGTTCTTTAATTTCTTAGATTCATTAGCCTCTCGGGTTTTCCAGTCTCTCTGGATTCTTCGTTTCTCAGGTTCTGTAATATATCAGGTTCTTATTGGGCTCTCAAGTTCTTTAATATGTGGCAACCCACTTGTTTGGGCACGCCATTGTGTCTGGGGATGGCCAAGCTTGGCGCATTCTGTCTCTCAAGGTCTTTAATTTCTTAGATTTATCAGTTTCTCAGTTTTCCCAGTTTCTCATGTTCCTCAGTCCCTCAGGTTCATCAGGTGTCTCAGGTTCATCAAGTGTCTCAGGCTTTTTAGTCCCACAAGTTTCTAAGTCTCTCAAATTCTTTATCCCCATAGGTTTCTTAGCTTCTCAGGTTCCTTGGTCTCTCAAGTTCTTTAATTTCTTACATTCCTCAGTGCCCCAGCTTTTCCAGTCTCTCATGTTCCCTCAGGTTCATCAGGTCTCTCTGGTTTTTTACTCTCTCAGGTCAGTCATTATCTCAGGTTCTTGAGTCCCACAGGTTTTTTACTCTCTCAGGTTCCTCAGTCTCTCAGGTAGGTGCTTTGGTCTCTCAAGTTCTTTAATTTCTTAGATTCCTCAGTCTCTCAGGTTTTCCAGGCTCTCAGGTTCCTCAGTCCCCCAGGTTTCTTAAGACTCTCAGGTCTCACATTTTCTCAAGTTCTTCAGTCCCACAGGTTTTTTAGTCTCTCAAGTTCCTCAGTCCTCCAGGTTCCCTAGTCCCTTAGGCTTCTTAGTTTCTTAAGTTCTCTCAAGTTCTTTAATTTCTTAAGATTCCTGAGTCTCACAGGTTCCTCAGCCTCTCAGATTTTTTAGTCTCTCAGGAGCCTCATTGTTTCAGGTTCTTGAGTCCCACGGGTTTTTTTGTCTCTCACGTCGCTCAGTTCCTCGGGTTTCTTAATCTCTTAGGTTCTGTATTCTCTCAGGTTCTTTGGTCTCTCAAGTGAATTAATTTATTAGATTCATTAGTTTGTCAGGTTTTCCAGTCTCTCATGTTGCTCAGTCCCTCAGATTCATCAGGTGTTGTCTCAGGTTCTTTAGTCCCACAGGTTTCTAAATCTCTGAAGTTCCGCAGTGCCTCAGGTTCGCCAGGTGTCTCAGATTCTTTAGTCCCACAGGCCCCTTAGTGCCTCAGGTTTCTTAGTTTGTCAGGTCTGCCAGTCTCTCATGTTCCTCAGTCTTTCAGCTTCATCAGGTCTCTCTCAGGTTCGTTAGTTCCTCAGGCTTCTTAATTTCTCAGGTTCTGTAATCTCACAAGTTCTTTAATTTCTTAGATTCATTAGCCTCTCGGGTTTTCCAGTCTCTCTGGATTCTTCGTTTCTCAGGTTCTGTAATATATCAGGTTCTTATTGGGCTCTCAAGTTCTTTAATATGTGGCAACCCACTTGTTTGGGCACGCCATTGTGTCTGGGGATGGCCAAGCTTGGCGCATTCTGTCTCCCAAGATCTTTAATTTCTTAGATTTATCAGTTTCTCAGTTTTCCCAGTTTCTCATGTTCCTCAGTCCCTCAGGTTCATCACGTGTCTCAGGATTTTTAGTCCCACAGGTTTCTAAGTCTCTCTAATTCTTTATCCCCATAGGTTTCTTAGCTTCTCAGGTTCCTTGGTCTCTCAAGTTCTTTGATTCCTCAGTGTCCCAGCTTTTCCAGTCTCTCATGTTCCTTAGTCCCTCAGGTTCATCAGGTCTCTCTGGTTTTTTACTCTCTCAGGTCAGTCATTATCTCAGGTTCTTGAGTCCCACAGGTTTTTTACTCTCTCAGGTTCCTCAGTCCCTCAGGTAGGTGCTTTGGTCTCTCAAGTTCTTTAATTTCTTAGATTCCTCAGTCTCTCAGCTTTTCCAGGCTCTCAGGTTCCTCAGTCCCTCAGGTTTCTTAAGACTCTCAGGTCTCACATTTTCTCAGGTTCTTCAGTCCCGCAGGTTTTTTAGTCTCTCAAGCTCCTCAGTCCTCCAGGTTTCTTAGCCTCCCAGGTTCCATAGTCCTTTAGGCTTCTTAGTTTCTTAAGTTCTCTCAAGTTCTTTAATTTCTTAAGATTCCTGAGTCTCTCAGGTTCTTCAGCCTCTCAGATTTCTTAGTCTCTCAGGAGTCTCATTGTTTCAGGTTCTTGAGTACCACAGGTTTCTTTGTCTCTCACGTCGCTCAGTTCCTCAGGTTTCTTAATCTCTTAGGTTCTGTATTCTCTCAGGTTCTTTGGTCTCTCAAGTTAATTAATTTATTAGATTCATTAGGTGTCTCTGGTTATTTAGTCCCACAGGTTTCTAAATCTCTGAGGTTCCGCAGTGCCTCAGGTTCGCCAGGTGTCTCAGATTCTTTAGTCCCACAGGTCCCTTAGTGCCTCAGGTTGCTTTGTTTCTCAGGTCTGCCAGTCTCTCATGTTTCTCAGTCTTTCATGTTCCTCAGTCTTTCAGCTTCATCAGGTCTCTCTGTTTTTTTAGTCCCACAGGTCCCTCATTGTCTCAGGTTCTTGGGTCCCACATGTTTTTTAGTCTCTCAGGTTCGTTAGTTCCTCAGGCTTCTTAATTTCTCAGGTTCTGTAATCTCACAAGTTCTTTAATTTCTTAGATTCATTAGCCTCTCGGGTTTTCCAGTCTCTCTGGATTCTTCGTTTCTCAGGTTCTGTAATATATCAGGTTCTTATTGGGCTCTCAAGTTCTTTAATATGTGGCAACCCACTTGTTTGGGCACGCCATTGTGTCTGGGGATGGCCAAGCTTGGCGCATTCTGTCTCTCAAGGTCTTTAATTTCTTAGATTTATCAGTTTCTCAGTTTTCCCAGTTTCTCATGTTCCTCAGTCCCTCAGGTTCATCACGTGTCTCAGGATTTTTAGTCCCACAGGTTTCTAAGTCTCTCTAATTCTTTATCCCCATAGGTTTCTTAGCTTCTCAGATTCCTTGGTCTCTCAAGTTCTTTAATTTCTTAGATTCCTCAGTGTCCCAGCTTTTCCAGTCTCTCATGTTCCTTAGTCCCTCAGGTTCATCAGGTCTCTCTGGTTTTTTAGTCTCTCAGGTCAGTCATTATCTCAGGTTCTTGAGTCCTACAGGTTTTTTACTCTCTCAGGTTCCTCAGTCCCTCAGGTAGGTGCTTTGTATCTCAAGTTCTTTAATTTCTTAGATTCATTAGTCTCTCAGGTTTTCCAGTCTCTCAGGTTCCTCAGTCCCTCAGGTTTCTTAAGACTCTCAGGTCTCACATTTTGTCAGGTTCTTCAGTCCCACAGGTTTTTTAGTCTCTCAAGTTCCTCAGTCCTCCAGGTTTCTTAGCCTACCAGGTTCCCTAGTCCCTTAGGCTTCTTAGTTTCTTAAGTTCTCTCAAGTTCTTTAATTTCTTAAGATTCCTCAGTCTCTCAGGTTCCTCAGCCTCTCAGATTTCTTAGTCTCTCTGGAGCCTCATTGTTTTAGCATCTTGAGTCCCACAGTTTTTTTTGTCTCTCACGTCGCTCAGTTCCTCAGGTTTCTTAATCTCTTAGGTTCGGTATTCTCTCAGGTTCTTTGGTCTCTCAAGTTAATTAATTTATTAGATTCATCACTTTGTCAGGTTTCCCAGTCTCTCATGTTTCTCAGTCCCTCAGATTCATCAGGTGTCTCAGGTTCTTTAGTCCCACAGGTTTCTAAATTTCTGAAGTTCCGCAGTGCCTCAGGTTCGCCAGGTGTCTCAGGTTTCTTAGTTTCTCAGGTCTGCCAGTCTCTCATGTTCCTCAGTCTTTCAGCATCATCAGGTCTCCCTGTTTTTTTATAATAAACTAAAATAAAATGAAGACTTGTTATTTCTTGAACAAGATCATATTGGTTTGAAAATTCGGAGCTATCCCTAGGGCCGTCGCGACATCTTTCCGTTTGAATTTCCTACTCAAAATGTTTCAGAATAATCTATAACGTTTTAAGATTTGAAACCCAAAGTTCTTAAGAAATCTCCAAATGTTTTTTATGACCGATCCAACGATTACTGCAGTTCCAAAAAAATCTAAGCCAAAACAAAATCTGTTCCTGATGCTCTACTTTAAAAAACGCAATAACCACAGGTAATATTTCAAACCCATGCCGCGTTTTGAAAAGGGAAGGGCTGCGAAACTCGCCACTCACTTTAACTTTCGGCCACGAAATTTACATTTGACATAAATGTACTTTCATTTCCGAACCTCACTTTAAAACCATATCACAACATCTGCGCCCTCCTCTCGATAGGTTGTAACTTGCCATTAGCCCTTTCGAAACTTGTATGTAAAACATGTCCGTCCTTCAATCCTTACAAGGAGCCCATAAAACGCTCCCGGAATGCCTATCTACCCAGTAAAGCTCCTCCAATAAAAGATGCAGCCCAGGATTCGTTTATGTGCGTTCCCCTCTTTAAAACCGATACGGAGGAAGGTCTTGTCGTGCCATTACATAAATATAAGAACAGTAAACGGCGAACTTTTTCTCTGGAAGACTATTACACGAGTGGCCGCCGACGGATGAGAATTATGGAGGGAAAGCAGAAGTTTTTCCGGGGTTCACTCCCTCTGAATTACCGGGTCGCAAGACGTACTGCTGCGGCAACGTACGTGTATTAAGCAACTCCGACCGTAATGGACATTGTTTTTCACACATTCCGGACATTTGAATTTTCACGGAATTGTTTTTAAATATTTTAAGCCGCGGAAGCGAGACGCGGAACTAATTGCGAAAATTACCGGAAGGAGAAAAATGGAAAAGTTGGAGAGAAGAGACTTTGCCGGAGGACGTCGTAATTTCGGTTTTCACGAGACAGATGGATTTAGTGCAATAATAAAGCAGTTGCGATTTATTGATATTAATTGTTGATCAGTCGCGTTTCACCACCGCAAGTTTCCCCCGACAAAACCTAAAAAACGAACAGTCGTTAAACCGCCCACCTACACCGCGATTTTTATTCCTCCGCTCTCCATTTACTAATCTCTTTCCTTCCTGGCACACATCCTAAATTTGAAACCCTCATTTGCATCATAGACCGTTCCGGAGGATTTCCGCATGGATTTTTAAATGCCGCCATAAATTATTGTTGATGTTTTTTTACCTTGTACTTCCCGAGGTTGCTGACTGTGCAAGAAAGTGTAGCCTCTCGTCCCACAGGAGTCGTTAAATTATGTATGGGAGCTAAAAACTCGGGTTCGTCTGATATCCTAGCCGTGGACCAGTCCTCTGAAATAAACATAGAATAAATTACGATATTGCTTCATGAAGCCGTGTGATGGACTGGATGTTGACAGTTATGGATTGTGGTGATGGGGAGGTTGTAGTGATCGTGTTAGCTGGAAAACTTTTCCTCCAAAAAAAATTAGTGAATGAGGGATATCTTAAAGTCCGGGTTAAGTTTTATATAGATTTTATATTTTGAAGAAGATAAGCGTTTAGTTCTTCAGTGGGCAATAATTATTTCCTCCTGGTTCATAATAACCCACCGAAGATGGCGACGAGAAAAAATAATTACGAGGTTACGAGAAGACGAAGGTCGTGTACTCACCGAAAAAGTGTTTTTTTTTTCCCTTTCGAAGTTGGAAGTGACAATAAGTGATAAAAATACCGCTGACAGACCCAAAAAGCGAAGAATCGAGTTCGTCGGGTTCATCATATTATGGACGCTTACGGGAATTCAACCCATCGGTAGCGGAGTGGTCAGTATATCAACGTCGGGTAGCGGATTGGTCAGTATATCAACGTCGGGATGGAAAACTATTTCATAGTGAATCAACAGTTAATTAATTATTATTAATTATCGGAAGCAACAATTAAGAGAGCCATGTTACAAGATGCGCTCAGTGAGGATAGGCCTCCTCACTGAGCGCATCCGAAGAGCAAAATCAGCTGTTGAAATTATTCAACGAACACTTTAAATCTGCGGAATCCGCATTTGCAGTTCGATATAAATTTTATGCTGCTGTGAAAGAACCACACGAGTACGAAGTTTGGTCATCAAGTGCGAATTTCCAGAAGGAAGTTTGGATGGATATGATGCCTCAGGCACTGATGTACCCAAGAAGGAAGAAGAAGCATGGAGCGCGGGACTACCAAAACTTAGTTGCTGGAGGTGAAGATTCTTAATGTAATAATAATAAGATTTATTTCCTTGTCTTTCGGCTTTGAAAATGATTTCTAGTTCCATACAATACTAAATAAATAAATACTGAGTAAATAAACCTATAGAACATAAACATTAACAATAGCTAAATTAATTTTATTTTCCTTCCATCTCTTCCCTCCTTTTCTCTACATTTTTTCTTCTGTCTAAAACTCCTTTCATCTAGCCTAGTCCTTTCCGTTCTTCTCCTATCAGTATTTTCCAATCTTCTCTCTCCTCTCTCAGCTCCTCACACTCTTTCATCATGTGCTCTATTGTTTCTGCTCCATCTCTGCACAGTCTGCACACTCTTTCGTTCTCTCTCTTTCCTCGTTTCCACATCTAAACCAACCTTGCTACTACTTTCTTATCGTTCTTCTCGCTGTCCCTTCTCAGGTATGCCGGCAATTGCTCCGTGATTAATGACCTATACTTTCCATTATACCTTGACTCATTTATCTTCGTTCTCCTTTCCTGCTTCTGTACGTCTCGTCTCTCTTAGTACATTTACTCCATTGTTTCTTCGCCTCTCTACCTCCTCCACTGCACACCCGTTTCTCTCGTAGTATTTTCTTCTCTCTTTTCCTGCTCTATCCATCTTCCCATTCTTTATCTCCTTCCAACACTCTTGTAAGATCTTACATTCCGTTCTCTCCCTTATTCTCTCTTCAAATCTTACTGCTCTATTTCCTGCTTCCACTCTTATCTTGTCTCTCTTTACTTCTTCTAGTACGATATATGCTGGCGTTTCCCTGTCCAATCCTAGTACCCATCTCCAGTACTTCGCTTGGGTTGATTCCAGCTTTTCATGCTTCTTCGATCCCCATATTTCTGCTCCGTACATCATGACACTCGGTACTAGCTTTTCCTACATACATACTTAACCTACCACCGCGTTCGCTTTCCTTTCTAGTTCCTTTATATGACTTTTCTCGTTGTTAGTCTCGAAAACTCAAACGTATCAAACCGTTCGAGCTGACATCAACAAACGACTAAGAAGATCCCAATTAGAAATAGTTTCTATAATAAAGTGTTAATAAAAAAAAAGTCTCGTTAAAGGTGTAACCCAAGTATTTAAATTCTTTTACTTTTTCTAGATCTTTTCCCACTTCCATTCCTCTTTCTTTCTTCTGCCTCCTTTCTGAAAAATCATAATTTTTGTTTTCTTCACGTTTAATTCAAGCTTCTTTCTTTTCAGGTATCTTCCTAGGCATTTTATCATTCTCTTCATTTCTTTGGCCTCCCTCGCTATTATCACCATATCATCGGCGTATGCCTACGAGTGCACTTTCGTGTTTCCTACCACCACTCCCCCTGCCTGTGCTAGTCTTAGTTTTTATTCCAGGTCGCTTATCTATGCCGCGAATAGACTGGCGCTGAGTGGGCATCCTTGTCTTACTCCTTCCGTCGTCCAAAATCCTTTACTCGTTTTCCCGTTTACTTTTACTCTGTTTCTCGTTTCTAGGTAAATTTCCTCTGTTCTGCTCACCAGCTGCTCGTTGATTCCTTTTTCTCTTAGGTACTCCCATAATCTCTCTCACGTTATCGATGGTCTCTTTTTCATCTAGTTCTTCCCTCAATTTCTCTTCCAGTATCATTGCATAGATCTTGTACGCCGTGCTCAGAAGCCTTATTCCTCGGTAGTTCTCTGTTGCATAGATCAACGCTTCATTTTGCATTTCATCTTCTCTCGCCGCTTTTCGTTTCTTCATTCTTCCTATCCCCTCTTAATCATTTCTTTCGTAATCTCTTCCCCTTTCTCTTGTTCTCTTGTTTCTTCTCCCTTCTCCCTTCTTAGCTTCCGGTAGTCCTCTCTCGATCCCTTCCCATTTCTCCATTTTGTCATTTGCTTTCTGGCTAGTCTTTTCATTTCTTTGCATTCTTTATCCCACCATCTATTTCTTCCCATTCTTTCTACTTCTATTTTCTTTGTTTTCGTCACTTCTCTCATTCTCCTTTCGAGTTCTTTCATTCTTGTTTCGGTGAGTACATCGTATCCTCTCTCTTCTATAAATTCGATCATTTTTCTTCCTTCTTTATTTTCTGTCTTGTCCTTCGATGTTCTTCTCGCATCTTCTGTCTCATTATTTTGTGTTCCTAATCTTGTCCCAATTCTAGCATTAAAGTCGCCCCCAATTATTACACTTATTTTTTCTGTCTGACTTATGATCTCCTCTAACATTTGTATTGTATTCCTCATCTCTTTACTGTATACTGTGATTATTTAAACTTTCTGTTATTCCAGTTCTCTGTAGTTATTGTTTTGTTTTTATTTCGTCCTCAATTTCTTTCCTTTCTCCTGTGATGATGCCTCCTTTCGCTCGTCCTTTCTTGTTTTTCTTTTCTGCTGCTTGACATGTCCATACATAATCTCTCGGCAATCTCTCTTCTATCTTCTTCCACTCCTTTTCATCTACCGACGTTTCTACCATTCCAATTACGTCAAATTCACTTATGTATTTCCAGAAGTCTTCTCCTTTGTTTCTTATCCCCTTTATCTTTCATGTTTTTTTACTTTATCCTTTAAAAAAATTCCAGTCGCTCATTCCATTTCCTCCAATTTCCCTCTACCTGCAGTTTCCTGTAGCTTAACTCTTACCGTCTTTCCTTCTTCCCGTCTTCTTCGCTACCTCTCTTATCTTTTCTGTATCTCTCTTTCTTTCCTCGTTAGGTCGTTGTTTACAAAGATTTTCGGTGCTGTCTTATTTCTTAGTTTTTCTTTATTTCTCATGACGTTCAGCTTCTGTTTCCAACTCCTTTTCAACCCATTTCTCGATTTATTTTCTCATATTTTAGTCTCTTTTAGTCTTAGCCCTGTTATTACTATGTTATTTCTTCTTTGACCTCTTTCTTTTTCGTCCATTTTTGACTCCATCTGTCCTATCTACTTTTCTAGGAAGCTTTTCTCTTCTCTCCATTTTTCCTCTTTTTCTTCCATCGCTTTCACTTCTCTCTTCAGCTCTTCCATATCTTCCCTGAGCTGTCTGTTGTAGTTTTTCACCTCTTTCACTTCTTTCCTCGTCTCTCTTGTGGCTTCTTTGCTTCTATGATTATTCTTAATGTATTGTAACATACTGTTACGGGGGCGGCGGTTACCCTTGGAGGTACCGGGACCGAAGTACACCACCGAAGTCGAAGAGGGTTTGGTGAGACTGGAACTCGCACCTGGTGATACCTTCTTGAAGATGTTGTCCACAGGCCAGTAGGGGATTGGGTCGTTTGTCGTTTTAGTCTCTCATTATTTTTTATTTGTCTTTTTTCTTAAAAGAAAAGTCTCTCATTTTTTCAACGTTTTTTTTTTATTCACACACCTCTTTCGAGGGCTAAACTACACTAAACTACGAAAAATCTGGCCGCGAAACACCGTCCTACAACGATAGCCTGAGCCGGGCGGGTTCGAGGATTTAAAGAAAATTCTGGTGCACACCGTAGCTACTAACTTTTATTAAAAAGACTTTTCACTATGTGCAACTTTCACAATAACACGCGCTGACCACTTGTTCACGATGCTCCCTATCGACTGACTTGCTCCGTCGTTCGATCCCTTGTTATACCCCTCCTGGCGTTCTCGATTCCTTCTATTTCGGGAGGGAATCATGAGATCATGCTTTCGGCGCAATCGATTATTCCCGAAGAATGAGGTATAGTATGAGATCACCGCGACAGAATCTTCTAGGTTCATGAGAGCATCGTATGTGAACAATTATTCCCAGACGTTCTCATGTAGACTGTTCTAGATTAATCAGGTTACCATACGTGGTGACATCATTCGCTTCCGGTGCCGTCGCGCCGTCGTCTCAGTGTATGTTTAAACAAAATCGCGATTAAAATTTAAATATATCTAAGTCGAAATCCACAAAGTTTAATAACTGTAAAATTACTAATGGAACATATTTCGGCAAAACACTACTGCCATCATCAGCCCTTAAAGAATATGAAAAATTATGAAGTTGACGTGATTTTGAATTAAATTTGACGTTTTCAAAATCGCGATTAAACGTCAACTGGATTGTGGAGCAAGTGTTTCAGCAAACTTTTGGCGGAAATATTTTTCGAAAATAAAAATTAATCTCGATAGAAATTATTTGTTTGGGATGGTGACAGTTTAGAGGTCCTAGTCAGCGTGGTTTGAAAATTTATGTTGTTAAACGCGGTGGTCCCGCAGTCTTAGGTAGAGACTTTATGGACATTTATAATATTCAATTCAGAGAAATTAATAAGATGTCAAGAGAATTTAGTAAGGAGGAATTGATGATAAAATTTCATAAACTTTATTCTCCCGGGTTAGGCACTTTCGATAAAAGTAAAATTACTTTGAAGTTAAAAGACGAAAATATTGTTCCTAAATTTTGTAGGGCCAGACCTTTACCTTTTGGAATGAAAGAAAGGGTCGAGGCGGAATTAGATCGATTCATCCAATTGAAGGTGTTAGTTCCGGTTGATTATTCTGAATGGAGTACTCCCATAGTTCCAGTGTTGAAAAAAGATGGTTCTATACGCATATGTGGCGACTTTAAATTAACAACAAATCCAGTTCTAGAAATAGATCAATTTCCTTTATTACGTATGGAGGATCTTTTCGCAACATTTAGTGGAGCTACTACTTTGTCTAAAATTGATTTATCTCAGGATTACAATCAGGTATGGATAAATGATTAGTCAAAACAACTAGTCACGATATCCATGCATAAAACACTTTTTTATTATACCTGCATCAGAATCGCCGTTTAAAGCACGCCTGAGCGTGCGAATACAGGCGATTAAAGCACGGCGAGCTTTAAAGGTTGTCAAGGAAATATAGTTATCATTATAACTACATCAAATTTGAAAAATTTTCATATTCCTTCAGGTATGGGTCTTTCGACTTCGATGGTAGTATTTTGGATTCAGCTTGTTCGGCCAATGCTTCTATATCGGGTGAAATCTCGTTTTAACTCATTCTTCCTCGATTTTTGCTGACACGACTAAATGCAATGACAGACGTGGACGCGAGAAAAACGTAAAGAATAATTGTCGTAACTAATGGCAATATTATTACGCCATTTCGATTTATCACGTCAAAAAATATTTCTAAGTTTTTAGTGCTTAATTTGTTTCCAGTATTGCTGGTATAATAAAAAATAGCGTAAAGTATTCGTGGATAATTGGTCTTTAAAACACTTGCTCTATTTCGAGCACTCCCGGCGCGTGTTTTAAAGACCTTGTTATCCACTCATACTTTAATATACTATTTCGTTATGAAAGATTACCGTTCGGCATAGACTGCGCGCCCGCGAAATTTTAGAAAATTATGGAAGCGCTCTGTCTCTTAGACGATATTTTGGTATGCGGTCGTAACAAGAAGAAAATATAAAAAGAATATAAATCGTGTTAACTCGTTTGCAAGAGGCAGGTTTAAAAGTATCTATTGATAAATGTATCTTTTTATTTTAGGATATGTGATAGACAAAGACGGAGTCCACACGAAAGAGAAAAAAATTGAAGCTATTCAAAGCGCTTTAGCACCAAGTAATTTAACAGTGTTAAAATCGGTATTAGGGTTGATTAATTATTATGGAAAATTTGTGCCAAATTTAGCAACAGTGCCAACACTCCTACATAATTTATTAAAAAAAGAAGTGGGATGATAAATGTCAAAATGCATTAACAAAAATCAAACAACTATTAACTAGTGCTCCTAGTTTAACTCATTATAATCCGCAATTAGAGTCGGAGGCATATGCGATAATTTTCGGTCTTACAAAATTTCATCAATATTTATTTGCTAGTAAATTCATTTTACCAGGCGATAATAAACCTTTGATAGCAATGTTTAATCCAAAGAAAGGCATTCCGCAACATTCAGCTAACCGTTTACGCCGTTGGGCAGTTTTTGTGTCAAATTATCAGTAAAAGCTGGAATACATTAGTTCGCAAGAAAATCCAGCAGACTTTTTGTCACAAAGGCCAATAGAAGAATTCCAAGGAATTCAAGATTTCGGTTATATTAATTATTTTGCAGGTACTTCATATGTGAATTTTGACACCATAAAAAAAAGTGCTTTGAACATATGGAGATAGTGGACAAAAGTCATTACTGGTGTGTTACTTAAGTTAAAAAAAATAAACATTTTGTAATATAATCTACTTTTTACGTAGAATTTAATTAATAAATTTTAATCCAAAGCTTTTGAAGTGAAACTTCTTATATTACGGTGTAAGATTTTTGTCCGGTGTAAGTACGCAACCCGACACAAAAATGCAATATATAAGTGGGGGGATATTTTACACCGGGAGGGGAGCGCAAGCAGCAGGTAGGGCCCAAGAGAGGCCAAGGGAACTATTGACCAAGGGAAGGCCTTGTATCACGAAAACTATAAAACAAAATACAACGGCCTAATACAGTTAAAGACTTCATCTTCATCTTCAAATAACTACCAAAATAATTTGTACACTTTTATGGGACGATTTTTCGACGGCTATTTTCGCAAAGTATACTCGCATTTTTGTTCCTTATAAATTGATTGTGATCAGGTAGATTCAGACTGAAAATAACAGATGGACTAATTTAATGGGTGTTTGAGTGCATGGATGGTGGGTTCTGGTGATTTTATTTAGTTTTCAATAAAAAGTTGGCGTTTCACTTCTGTCGCGCGTCGACTAGATGCACAATTCTTTTTTTTAATTAACATTATAGGTGTTAATTTTGAAGTATTATCTATTACGAAAGCATTACAATATAATTAACTTTTTAAAAAAAAAGGAAACCGACTTCAAAAAACCCAAAGTAACTAAAACTAAAAAGTAAAAAATAAAAATTTCCAATTTCAGAGTTATTTGTTGTTCCGGTTAATGTAATTATTTATTTTTCCGTTTAATGAAATTCAGAAATTATTGTTGATTATCTAATTATTAATTGTTTTATAATTTTTAAGTCGGTGCCAAGTAAACATAAAATTATACATTTTAAGGTTATAATTCCCTGATAATTTCAGACTTCTTAATTCACGATTATGATTACTGAATTAAAGTTTTCAGAACACATTTGATACATTAGGTAAAAGCTATATATTCGTAGTAATAATTTTGCATGATTTAGGTTGGATTTACCGAGAGATGAATTATTGTTAGATTTGAAATAAATAAAAAAATATTTATTATGTAATTCCTATGAATTGTTTTTATAATTTTTTTCGTAGTAACTAATTTGTTATTGTAGGAAGGTGTATAATTTGCTTTTATGGCACCAACTTCAAAATTATAAAACAATTAATAATTAGATAATCAACAATAATTTCTGAATTTCATTAAACGGAAAAATAAATAATTACATTAACCGGAACAACAAATAACTCTGAAATTGGAAATTTTTATTTTTTACTTTTTAGTTTTAGTTACTTTGGGTTTTTTGAAGTCGGTTTCCTTTTTTTTTAAAAAGTTAATTATTTTACAATTTTAAGTGATGGGTAGACCTAGTAAGGACGCTTCAAATCCACGCGAGCGCGAAAATAGATGGTCTTTGTGGTTTCTATGGGATACAGCATGAGAAAATGTGGATTATGTTGAAAATAGAAAATTATTCTTTGTACGGTCAAAACTGCAAAAAATTGTAGATAGGCCTTCAATACCTTTCAAATGCGGTATCACTCGACCCATAGTGCCATTTAATATTTTGGGGCTAACAGCCCCCTCGCGAAAAGGGCGAAGCGCCGAAACTTGAAAAGAATCTGAAAAGATGTGCCCCTGGCAAATAAAATCGACCTGTTCGAGGATTTTTCAATCAGAGTTATCAATTCGGAGAAATCTGGACTGGGGAGTTTTAAATGAGACAGCCTGTATATTATAGACATAAATCGATTGGTGCAGAAAGCATCCAAGTACCATATCATGTATGCTAAAATTTGCGACTAATTGATAGTGCTTATATGCCAAGGGCATAGTAAAACACAATTGTAAATCAATTTTCCATAGTTTTTTCGTTTCCTGAAAAGTTTGCAAAATGTTACTTGGCTTGTTTTAACAATAAACGATTCAATTGAAATCGGCTCATAAACAAAGAAATTATATTTGAAGTCGGTTTCGGTAAGACACAATAAATCACGTCGTTGACCACTGTGTATTTATTCTCGGCTTGTCACTGGGGTTGGGTTGAGGCCATAAACCATTCATTTCGAGCAGGTAGCGTCATTCGAACACATTTCCATTTGATTTTGAGGAATTTCCTTCTATAACTTCGAAATCTTACGTCCAATACGAATTAAATTAAAATGGGAGCATCCTGAAGGTATACTGAATATAACGCAAGAAGAATAATTGAAATCGGTTTATAAACAAAGAAGTTATGCCCGCACAAGCATATCCAATCACCACATTTCCATCTGATTTTCAAGAGTTTCCTGCTATAACTCCGAAGTCTTACGTTCAATATGAATGAAATTAAAATGGGACCACCTTGGAGCCATACTCAACCCAACGCAAAAAGAATAATTGAAATCGGTTCAAAAACAAAGAAGTTATGCCCGAACATACATAAAAAAAAAAACATATATACAGTCAAATAGAGAACCTCCTCCTTTTTTGTACAGAAACACGGCGCCGGTTTGGGGGTGTCCAGGGTAGCTAGGATGACCTCCCCACTCCCACTCAGGGTAGCCGTAGTTAGCCATAGATTTGTATTTTATAATCATTCCTGTTCAGTACTTGCAATGGAATAAACCATAGTTTAAGCAACAACGAATCATTTTATTCATTCAAAACATACACCTTCGGGTTACCCAAATCTACAAACATACACCTTCGGGTCACCCAATTCACCAGCATACACCTTCGGGTCAAACATGGTCCTTCGAGCCGGATTTGTGAACAATTAATTAAAGTGCCAGTGGGTCCCACCGTCGTTAGATGTCGATGAAGAAGACGTAGTCGTCAGTGCCAGTGCATCCCAACGTCGTTAGATATCGATGAAGAAGACGTCGTCAGGGTAAGTGGCTCGACTAAACTCAATTCATTACCGAATCCTGTTAAACGGTTTCTGATTCGCACTAAACGGTGTCTTAAATGTGACCAGGCCAAAATTAATTGACAAGTCCATATTAAAATTCATAAATCAATTAATATAAATCCAAGTTCATAAATCAATTAATATAAATCCAAATTCATAATCAAATACAAATCCAAATTCATAAATCAAAATCATCCTAGTCTTCATTTTTTGTCAAAATGACGCGAACCGAGGAAGTAAAAAACAATTTGATAACCATTCAAGACCAATTACTTAGGATAGAGAATTATTTATCAGAATTTAAAGCCAATCCTGCTGCAAGCATAAGTCGCTTAAAAGTTCGAAAAAGCATGCTTGAAGATATTCGTCGGGAATTTCAAGAGTGCCGATTCGAAGTCGAGTCATTAGAAATCAAAAACGTAGAGGCACAAGTTCAACATCGCAAAACGCGTATCGCTTTTGAAGAGAAATATTGCGACTTAATGGGGGACATGATCGAAATTATCGAAAAATCTCAAACTACGCCGCCACCCGCGCCGCCGCAATCCGAATCAAAACAAGTATTGCCCAATCTTCCTGTATTAAATTTAAAAAAATAAATGTGGACGAATTTTGAAAATTGTTTTAAAGATTTAATTCATCAAAACCCATCATTAACTCAAAAACAAAAATTACAATACTTAAAATCTTGTCTACGCGATGAATCGTTAAGAGCAATCGAATCATTAACGATTGAAGACGAAAATTACGCCAAGTCTTGGGACATACTAGAAAGGCGATTTAAAAATACTAGATTAATTGTAAATGATCACGTATTCGCGATTTTAAATATTCCATCAATAACAAAATCTTCAGCTTCGTTGCTCCGCGAAATGGTAGACATCGTGACTTCAAACATTTCAGCTTTACAAACATTAGGTATCGTCACCAAATCGTGGGATGCATTGATAATTCCTATATTGATGGAAAAACTAGATTTTAATTCGAAAAAGGAGTGGCAAATGTACCTAAATGACAAATTTCCGACCTCTGTTCCAAAGTACGAGGCTTTCATTGAATTTTTACATAAGAGATGTACGGTATTAGAGTCATTAAATGTTTTAAACAAAAATAAACCACTTAGTCCAAATTTTAGCCGAAAGTCTTTGCATTGGGGCGCTAAAAATACAGTCTCGAACGTAGCATCTACTAAACAATCGATGGTATACTGCTACTATTGTAAATCTAATGAACATTTAATTCACCAATGTCCCGAATTTCTAAATTTGTCGACCCAGAGTAGATCAGAAAAAACCGTGATTTTAAATCTTTGCAAAAATTGTTTGCGTAACAATCACCCCGTCGAAAGGTGCAAGATTACAGTAAATTGCCGTTTTTGTAACAAAAGACACCATTCGTTACTACATGTGGAAAATAGTTCAGCAGAAGTCACTTTAAACAATCATTCATCTCAGAGCGCTCAAACAGTTTTATTAGCAACCGCGGTGGTGTTAATAAAAAACAGAAAAAACGAATACCATCCATGCCGAATCTTTTTAGATGCCGGTTCAATGTCAAATTGTATAACCAAAACAATGTGCGATAAGTTACAACTCAAACGGTCCAAAGAATCATATCAAATCAAGGGCATAAATGGCACCACGACCAATTCTTCCGAATCTGTGTTAATAAGTCTCAAATCCAAAACCAATTCATATTCCGCAAATAAAATCAAATGCATCGTAGTTGATAAAATTACTGAATCATTACCACTTGTACCAGTAAATGTAGAAACCTTGGGAATTCCCAAAAATATTCGTCTAGCCGACCCAAATTTCCACGAAAGCTCTCAGGTAGACGTACTCATTGGAGGCGGCTTATTCTGGTCATTGTTATGCGAGGGCCAAATTACACTACAATCAGGTTTATTACTCCAAAACACTAAGTTCGGTTATATTGCAGCCGGGCCCTTTGAAAGCAAATTGAAAAAGGGAAACCCAGCAATAAATACCGTTTCCTGTAATCTGTTGGTGACAAGCCAACGGTCATTTGACCAAAACTCCGCCGATATGTTAAGTCGCGACGCCGACGCTGTCGATTTAACTAAGAATCCTGTGTGGTTCAATGGTCCCGAATTCTTAAAACACCCTGAATGTGATTGGCCAACTCTAGAGCCTAATATCAAGACATTCGAGTTACCAGAGACGAAAAAATCACTTATAGTTTGCACATCACAAACGCAATTACCGGATCATATTTTTCAAAAATACTCTAACTTCAATAAATTACAACGCGTTGTAGCGTGGATAAATCGGTTTGTAAATAATTGTAAAAAGCAAAAATTAAGTAAATCTAAGACACTGTCGACTGAGGAACTTAGTCAATCTCTGTACACCATAATTAAATTGGTCCAGGAAGTCGAATTCCAGACAGAGTTAAGTCGATTGAAAAAGGGAGATGCAATCCCAAACGACTCAAAAATACTTCCATTGAGTCCCTTCTTGGACAAAAATAATGTCATTCGTGTTGGGGGCAGATTAAAGAACGCTGCAATTGCAGCTGATGCAAAACATCCGATGTTGATTCCGAAAAATCATAAGCTGTCAAAACTTATAATAAAAGAAGAACACGAACGCCATCTTCATGCTGGCCCGCAGGGCACGTTAGCGGCCGTTCGGCAAAGATTCTGGATTGTGTCGGCGCGAAGTGTAATAAGGCAAGTCATAAATCATTGTCACGTTTGTTTCAAAATTAACCCGACAATACCAAAATTTAAAATGGGCGATCTGCCCACGCTTAGAGTACGACCCGCACGTCCTTTCACCACGACGGGCATAGATTACGCCGGACCAATTTTAGTTAAAGAGTTTCGGGCGCGCGGTAAACGGTTACTAAAAGCATATGTGGTGCTGTTTGTTTGTTTCGCGACTAAAGCTGTCCACATAGAAATGGTCACCAATCTGACCACTGAGGAGTTTTTTGGGGCTTTTAAGTGATTTATGAGCAGACGCGGGCACCCTAGTGACGTTTATACGGATAATGGAACCAATTTCATTGGGGCAAAAAATGAACTCCAGGAACTATACACATTTTTACAAAATCAAAACGACGATATTTCCGCCGAATTGGCAAAACTTAATGCGACATGGCATCTGATACCGGCAAAATCGCTACATATGGGGGGGGGGGACTTTGGGAAGCCAACATAAAGTCAATGAAAAAACATTTAAAGGCAGTCACAGGTAACGCGAATTTAACATTTAACACGCTGTTGGTGCGAATAGAAGCCTGTTTAAATTCCCGACCTCTGATTCCAATGTCAACTACCCTGATGACCTCCAAGTCCTGTGCCCTTCCCATTTCCTCATAGGAGACCCACTTACATCCGTTCCAGATTACGACTTGCAAGAAGTCCCTATGAATCGATTATCGAGGTGGCAACATGTCGAGCGCCTTCGACAACATTTCTGGTCCAGGTGGAGCCGGGAATATTTGAACACTCTCCAGAACAGGACCAAGTGGTTCCGTGATCAGCCTCTTCCAAATCTTCAGGGGGCAATGGTGCTACTGGTGGAGGACAATCTACCTCCATTGATGTGGAAGTTAGGTAGAGTGTGTGAAGTGCACCCAGGGGACGACGGACGAATCCGCGTCGTGGGCGTACGCACAGCCCAAGGCGTACTAAAGCGCACCATCAGGAAGGTGTGCTTGCTACCCACAGAAGACAGTGTGTAGTGTTTTTTGAGGACGATGAGTGAGGTGATCTCGTAATTCTCGGTCGTTAATTATCGCTATTGTATATTGTACTCTTATATTATAGATTCGAGTTAATTTTCTATTTCTAATAATTTTTAAATTTAATGTAAATTTTCTAGTTAATTTTTTGATAGTCGTATTATCGTTGTATATAAATTCTAGTTAATCATTGTTATTGTATAGTATAGTAGTATATAAGTCCCTGATATTGTTATTATTTGATGCTTGAAGTCAGTGTACTTCAAGGGGGGCAGCATGTACAGAAACACGGCGCCGGTTTGGGGGTGTCCAGGTAGCTAGGATGACCTCCCCACTCCCACTCAGGGTAGCCGTAGTTAGCCATAGATTTGTATTTTATAATCATTCCTGTTCAGTACTTGCAATGGAATAAACCATAGTTTAAGCAACAACGAATCATTTTATTCATTCAAAACATACACCTTCGGGTTACCCAAATCTACAAACATACACCTTCGGGTCACCCAATTCACCAGCATACACCTTCGGGTCAAACATTTTTTGAAGTCGGTTAAAAATGCCCTTTGATCAATTTTATTTTAATAATAATGATAATAAACAGCATTTCTCAAAAGAAACCAAATTATACTAATCCAAAAACTTTAGCACAATAATAATGTGATGTAACAAAATTTTCAGTCAGATCGTTCTAAAATAAATAATTATGATTAAAGTCGCAAAAAGTAGCAGTTAATATTTGTATGGTTGTTTATAGTAAACCTTAGATTTTAATCAGAAAGTATAATCACAAGTCTCAATTTGTCTCAATAAAAGAAATTTCAATTTGAAGTTACAGAAAATTAATTTCAAAATTTTGAACAAAATTAGTTATTTATTTATTAATTGTTTGATTCATAATCACAATACTTTACAGATATATATTACTCACCTACAGTGTGATTATTCATTATTGCAAAAACTTCAAAAATCTCCAACCAGGAGGAATTAAAAATATTTATTGTCTCTAAGCGTAAAACTGTGTTTTTATTTGGTTTAATTTTGACTGACAGTTACGTGATTTGAAGCCATTAGTTTTAGGTACAAATATATGTTTGTGATTATTCACGTATTTTTTTAAATGTTGTAAGGTTAATTACAGCAAAAAAAAAAATTGTTTTTTTCTTTTTGTCTTCATAACAAAGCACTGTGCGACGGCGCGACGACCCGGAAGCGGATGATGTCATGGTGATCTCACCACGTATGGTAACGTAATTAATCTGGAATAGTCCACATGAGAACGTCTGGGAATAATTATTCACATGGGATGCTCTCATAAGTCTAGAAGACTCTGTGGCGGTGATCTCATGCTATACCACGCTCGTACAAGAGACTGATCTCATTATTCTAGAATAATCCATTGCGTCGGAAACATGATCTCACGATTCCGGGAATAGAAGAAATCGAGAACGAAGCGAGCGGTATAAGAAGGGATCAAACAACGGAGCAAGTCAGTCTATTGGAAGCATCGTGAACAAGTGATCAGCGCGTGATATTGTGAAAGTCTGTACATTGTGAAAAGTTAGTCTTAGTAGTCTTTTTAATAAAAGTTTGTAAATACGGTGTGCGCCAGAATATTTCTTTAAATCCTCGAACCCGCCCGGCTCAGGCTACGTTACACTATATTATCTAGTTATTAATTGCATGAAATCTTCAATTTGGCCGAAACATTTTAAAAATGACAAGTGCCAGTGCGCTTTTGCAGCCCGAGGCGAATGAACCTGAAAAACTTGAAGGTAGTGCCGTTTGAGCGTCATCCACCCCGTGTATTATTCGCAACGTACAATTTGTGGAAAAATCAGCCTTATTTATATTCAAATTTTTCACGGAACAGACAACATCGAAATACAAATTGGATCTCTAATCCACCTCCGCTGCATCTTTCCCCGAGCCTTCAAAACAATGTGCATTCAGCTTGATTAAGTATTCCGCCTTCAGACTGACAATGACCACCTTGGATTTGTCGAGCGACGTCCCGCACCAAATGAAACTATTTCGACTTCATTGTTATGCATTAATTCATTAACCGGGCTTTGCACAAATCACTCCGTAATTTAATTTAATTGCTTGACCGAATAAAACATGTGTTGCCGGGGCTCGAAAATAACGAATAGACTTTTTCGGGCTCGCCGAACAAAGGGCATAAATATTTAGCGGGCGATTTAAATTAAAAGCTATAATTCCGTTTATCGGATAGATCCCGCGACATCATTAGCCGAACTAAAAGCTGCGTCTCGAAATGTCCGTGTACCGGCGGATAAAAATCTTCCCTTCCTGGAACGCCCGGCGATGGTCATAAAGTCGCGATCGTAAAAGATTTACAGGGCTAAATAAAACATTAAGCAGCCGTTTTGGACGAATTGTTTTGAATACGCAAACGTTTCGCTAACTGAAAATTGCCGCAGAGTTGTGCAGATACACATTTGCAGCACGTGCGCCAAATATTGAGGCAATATGTCCTAAGAAACGGGGATCGGACGTGAGAATCGACCGCGTCATCGACAACAACCCTGGAAATTCCTCACATTTGGAGACACGAAACAGAACAGGGCGAAACCGACGTCGCTTTCAATTTTATTTTGGGCTTGTTCATTTTTGCGACCCGCGTATATTGATATATTTTTATGGTGCGCGTAAAGGAGTGGGTTTTGTTAGACGTCGCAAAGCGTACTGGTGTAATCATATTTATTTCTTCTAGATAAAGTGATGGTCTGGAAGCATTCTGAGACAGAAAGTCTTTTTTTAATTTTCAAAATGTGCCCTCTTGAGGTTCAAATCAGATTAGCGACCTATAAATGCGGGATATGAGCGAAAATGTTTTCTTGTGTTCACGAACTTTGCGCACCATTGGATTTGGGAGGTCCAGGCAATTTGAGTTCCATAACTCGAAAACGGCTCTATTTTATTTCTACCCACTAGACTAAAATTATCTTCCCCCGGCAATTTCGTCAGTCATAACCGACGTCCCAAAAGGGCCTCCTATTTACCTAATGTTCCTCCAGCATCAATTTACAATAAATTCCAAATATGGCTGTGTGCACATAGCAAACCATGCGTATCTTCGATCGTTTGTACAAACATATCCCGCTCGAATCCGACGTGTGCACTTACATGTTCACATTATCAAACATTCACGTCGTATTATGGAAAGCGAGCGTTATGTACAGAGGAGGTGTACCCTCGACACACGCACCAGTATGTTAAGCGAGTTGTGTGACAACCGCTCCAATAAAAACTGATTTTTGAGTATTCCTGTATTACCGACTGATGCAAGAACAAGTGGTGCAGATAAAAGTAAATATAGAGAAAAGGGCAGAGGTGATGTGAAGAAAACAGCAAAGAAGGAGAAAAAAGATACCAACGAAAGGTAGGAAGTTGGAAAGAGAAATCAAAAATCCCGGAGGAAAAGACGAGTCAAAATTTTTATCGGTCGTTTAGTCAGGGAAGTTTAGCTGCATTTGAACAGGGAGAGCGGAACAGAAAGACAAGAAAAAGAAAAAGAGAAAATATTTAAAATAAGTAAAATAACAGCAAGATCGCCAGAAGCAGAAATAGAGAGAATCGTGGATAAGAAAGATGATGGGGAGATTATTTTAAAACTAATACAGAATACAAATTATGTTAAGTGATCACAGAAATCCGAAAGACCGTAGGGCGAATAAACATTTACTACTAAGTACTCTTTTGAGTCTTCAGCCAACAAGTTTCAGGTTGTGACGCACCATTCGCAGTTGAACACAAACAGTAAAGTAAATAATTCATTAGCAGTTGTCAGGAAGGTATTTGCTTAATTTGTAATTAATTTGTGCATTAACGCAATTGTGCTAAATTTGCGAATGCGACATTTGAAACCCGAAATGGGGCAACACAAACTACTATGATGATGTTTCATATTATTGTCTGTTGGGCTTGCCGGTTTTTGTTGAAATTTGTCTTCTAAAGTACTTAGGTTTCTCAATTGTCAAGGTAACATTACCAATTATTTATATAAACGGGAAGTATGTCGATGAATCAAAGTGGAGTAAATTTAAATTAAAATTTGAAATTATTCAAGTCAAGAGGAACATGTTTCGGGAGAAAACTACTCCCATCTTCAGCCTAATTTTACAAGAGATTAATGATACAATTGATGAATTAATAAAATAACTTTATTTGTGCCAAATATAACAAACGGTTGTTGCACAAGTTTGTCGCACAGTGGAATATAGATGTATAAATTAAAATAAACAAATTAATGTACAGTATAAAGATGAAGTAATAGAAACATAATGAAACCCTATAATTAAATTAATTAAAAATGTGTCTTGGAGAAGAGAATATTTACAGATTTGTTTTATAGTCGTTAAACTCTTGTAAATCATAAAAACAGTTGTCAATTAAAAATGTCCTTAGTATCACATTGTTTTATGTCTTGTGGGATTTTGTTATAAATTTTTAGTCCTAGTGAAATAGGTTCTCTTTCTCTTATAATTGATTTGTTGAAGAGTGTTCTATAATGATCTTTATTTCTAGTGTTAAACTTGTGTACTTCACAATTTTTTGTCAATTCCTTTTTTTTTAATCAATAGACAGGGTTCATAAATTAAGATGCCACTAATTAAGAAATATGATAAGATGAATGTACTAAGATGTCAGCAATTTAAATTTTTTGAATAGCTCTGTACAGGAGTACCAGCTGGGAACCGCAGCTATTATTATATAATTTTTTTTTGACATATAGACACATCCTTTGATAAAGTGGATAGACTTCATAAGCCTAGGCCATATCGTCGGCCTAATTCGCAAGTCCAAAAACGTAATTTTTCAGTAGGCGCCAAAAACTGTTTTTATACTTTTTAAAATTGTGACTATATTATTACAATTATTATATTATTGCTTGAACTTACATCCTTTGATTCAGCACAATTTCAATAGTTTATAATGATTGTAAACGCCTTAATAACAGATAAACTCTTGAAAGTCTTATTCCAGCGCCATTTACATACTTGTGTGAAAATTTCATTCGTTTCAATGCAAGCTTAGGAATTTTTTGGAGTTACGTGAAATTACTGCTCGGAAGATTATATTTTCTACTAAGAAATGGTGCAAAAATCTCAATTTGACCAAATGTGAACTTATGTAATTTACGAATTAGGCCGAGGATATATTAGAATTGAGGCCACTTGTGCATGGTAAAAAGAGATTAGTTGTGCTTCAGTCAGAACGCTACCACGATACCACGTTGACCACTTGTTCTCGATGCTACCAGTAGACTGTCCTGCTCTGTCGTTTGATCCGTTCTTATACCCCTCCTGACGTTCTCGATTTCTTCTATTGCGGGAATCGTGAAATCATGCTTTCGGCGCAATCGATTATTCCCGAAGAATGAGATCATTCTCTTATACGAGCGTAGTATAGTATGAGATCACCGCGACAGAATCTTCTAGGCTCATGAGAGCATCCTATGTGAAGAATTATTCCCAGACGTTCTCATGTGGACTGTTCTAGATTAATCACGTTATCATACGTGGTGACATCATCATGACATCATTCGCTTCCGGTGCCGTCGTCTCAATACGTTAAACTGTGCTTGATTGTGTCGTATTAATTAAAAAAAAAAAAAACATAATTTGCTGAATTATTCTTATTTAAGACTAGTACATATTTAAGACAACTATGAATGTAGTCTAGAATCACAGTGACAAAATCGAACAATAAAATACTTAAAAACTCTTAGTGGCGTCCGCATAACCGCGATAATAGTAGATTGTTTTATTAGGAGTAAAAGTGGGACTTGTTTGTGGACTGGACGGCCGAGCGCACAATTCCGGCAACTACAGATGAGCCACGAAAAGTCCCACTTTTACTCCTAATAAAACAATCTACTGTTATCGCGGTTATGCGAACGCGAATATTTCACGTCGCTTCACGACATTTAAAGTCCTTTCAAAATATTTTAATTCTTTTCAATTCGCTTCAAGTCTTTCAAGTCGTTTCAAAACATTTCAAGTTCTTTCCAGTCGTTTCAAGTTTTTTCAAGCCACTTCATCTCTCTTCAAGTCGCTAAGGGACATTTCAAGTTTTTTCAAGTTGCTTCCCATCCCTTCAAAGTATTTCAAGTCTTTCCAGACTCTTCAAGACATTTCAAGTCACCTCAAGTCCATTCAAAACATCTCAAGATTTTTCAATTCGCTTCAAGTCTTTCAAGTCGTTTCAAGACATTTCAAATCCTTTCAAGTCGCTTCCAATCCCTTCAACATATATCAAATCTTCCTAGGTTGATTCAAGACTCCTCAAGACATTTAAAGTCTTTTCAACTCGCTTCAATTCGATCCAAAACATTTCAAATCTTTCCATTTCGCTTCAAGACTCTTCATGTCGTTTCCATTCGCTCTAAATCTCTTTAAGTCGCTTCAAGTCCTTTTAACATATTTCACGTCGCTTCAAGACATTTCAAGTCTTTTTAAATTGCTTCAAGACCTTTCAAAATATATCATATCGCCTCAAGTCCCTTCAGAATATTTCAATTCGCTTCAAGTCTTTCAAGTCGTTTCAAAACATTTCAAGTTCTTTGCAGTCGCTTCAAGTTTCGCAAAGTCGTTTCATCTCTCTTCAAGTCGTTTCAAGACTTCTCAAATCCTTTCAAGTCGCTTCAAGGTATTTCAAGTCTTTTCAAGTGGCTTCCAGTCCCTTCAAGATATTATTTGAAATATTTCCAAATCGCTTCAAGACTCTTCATTTCAAGTCGCCTCAAGTCCCTTCGAAACATTTCAAGTCGTTTCAAGTCGCTTCAAGTATTCAAGTAGTTTCAAAATATTTCAAGTTCCTTCATTTCGTTTCAAGTTTCCTCAAGTTGCTTCAGGACATTTTAAGTTTTTTCAAGTCGCTTCCAGTCCCTTCGTGATATATGAAGTTTTCCCAGGTTCCTTTGACTCTCTTCAAATCGCTTCCAATCCCTACAAGATATTTCATATCTTCCCAGGTCGCTTTCAGACTCTTCAAGACATTTCAAGTCGCTTCAAAGTCCTTTTAAGTCGCATCAAGTCTTTCAAGTCGTTTCAAAACATTTCAAGTTCTTTCCAGTTGTTTCAAGTTTTTTCCCGCCACTCCATCTCTTTTCAAGTCGCTAAGGGACATTTCAAGTCTTTTCAAGTTGTTTACCATCCCTTCAAAGTATTTGAAGTCTTCCCAGACTCTTCAAAGACATTTCAAGTCTTTTCAAGTGCCTTCAATTCCCTTCAAACCATTTCAAGTCACCTCAAGTCCCTTCAAAACATCTCAAGTCTTTTCAATTCGCTTCAAGTCTTTCAAGTCGTTTCAAGACATTTCAAATCCTTTCAAGTCGCTTCCAATCCCTTCAAAATATATCAAATCTTCCCAAGTCGATTCAAGACTCCTCAAGACATTTCAAGTCTTTTCAATTCGCTTCAATTCGATCCAAAACATTTCAAATCTTTCCATTTCGCTTCAAGACTCTTCATGTCTTTCCATTCGCTCTAAATCTGTTCAAGTCGCTTCAAGTCTTTTTAACATATTTCACGTCGCTTCAAGACATTTCAAGTCCTTTTAAATCGCTTCAAGACCTTTCAAAATATTTCATGTCGCCTCAAGTCCCTTCAAAATATTTCAATTCTTTTCAATTCGCTTCAAGTCTTTCAAGCCGTTTCAAAAAATTTCAAGTTCTTTGTAGTCGCTTCAAGTTTCGCAAAGTCGTTTCATCGCTCTTCAAGTCGTTTCAAGACTTTTCAAATCCTTTCAAGTCGCTTCAAGGTATTTAAAGTCTTTTCAAGTGGCTTCCAGTCCCTTCAAGATATTATTTGAAATATTTCCAAATCGCTTCAAGACTCTTCATTTCAAGTCGCCTCAAGTCCCTTCGAAACATTTCAAGTCGCTTCAAGTATTCAAGTAGTTTCAAAATATTTCAAGTTCCTTCATTTCGTTTCAAGTTTCCTCAAGTTGCTTCAGGACATTTTAAGTTTTTTCAAGTCGCTTCCAGTCCCTCCGTGATATTTTAAGTTTTCCCAGGTTCCTTTGAGTCTCTTCAAATCGCTTCCAATCCCTACAAGATATTTCATATCTTCCCAGGTCGCTTTCAGACTCTTCAAGACATTTCAAGTCGCTTCAAAGTCCTTTTAAGTCGC
This sequence comes from Diaperis boleti, assembly GCA_963583935.1. NCBI lineage: Eukaryota > Metazoa > Arthropoda > Insecta > Coleoptera > Tenebrionidae > Diaperis > Diaperis boleti. The sequence continues at coordinate 50,939,887 of OY757247.1, read as the reverse complement.
ATCAAGTCTTTCAAGTCGTTTCAAAACATTTCAAGTTCTTTCCAGTTGTTTCAAGTTTTTTCCCGCCACTCCATCTCTTTTCAAGTCGCTAAGAGACATTTCAAGTCTTTTCAAGTTGTTTCCCATCCCTTCAAGGTATTTGAAGTCTTCCCAGACTCTTCAAAGACATTTCAAGTCTTTTCAAGTCGCTTCAATTCCCTTCAAAACATTTCAAGTCACCTCAAGTCCCTTCAAAACATCTCAAGTCTTTTCAATTCGCTTCAAGTCTTTCAAGTCGTTTCAAGACATTTCAAATCCTTTCAAGTCGCTTCCAATCCCTTCAAGATAAATCAAATCTTCCCAAGTCGATTCAAGGCTCCTCAAGACATTTCAAGTCTTTTCAATTCGCTTCAATTTGATCCAAAACATTTCAAATCTTTCGATTTCGCTTCAAGACTCTTCATGTCGTTTCCATTCGCTCTAAATCTCTTCAAGTCGCTTCAAGTCCTTTTAACATATTTCACGACGCTTCACGACATTTCAAGTCCTTTTAAATCGCTTCAAGTCGCTTCAAGACCCTTCAAAATATTTCATCTCACCTCAAGTCCCTTCAAAATATTTCAATTCCTTTCAATCCGCTTCAAGTCTTTCAAGTCGTTTCAAAACATTTCAAGTTCTTTGCAGTCACTTCAAGTTTCGCAAAGTCGTTTCATCTCTCTTCAAGTCGTTTCAAGACTTCTCAAATCCTTTCAAGTCGCTTCAAGGTATTTCAAGTCTTTTCAAGTGGCTTCCAGTCCCTTCAAGATATTATTTGAAATATTTCCAAATCGCTTCAAGACTCTTCATTTCAAGTCGCCTCAAGTCCCTTCGAAACATTTCAAGTCGTTTCAAGTCGCTTCAAGTATTCAAGTAGTTTCAAAATATTTCAAGTTCCTTCATTTCGTTTCAAGTTTCCTCAAGTTGCTTCAGGACATTTTAAGTTTTTTCAAGTCGCTTCCAGTCCCTTCGTGATATTTTAAGTTTTCCCAGGTTCCTTTGAGTCTCTTCAAATCGCTTCCAATCCCTACAAGATATTTCATATCTTCCCAGGTCGCTTTCAGACTCTTCAAGACATTTCAAGTCGCTTCAAAGTCCTTTTAAGTCGCTTCAAGTCTTTCAAGTCGTTTCAAAACATTTCAAGTTCTTTCCAGTTGTTTCAAGTTTTTTCCCGCCACTCCATCTCTTTTCAAGTCGCTAAGGGACATTTCAAGTCTTTTCAAGTTGTTTCCCATCCCTTCAAAGTATTTGAAGTCTTCCCAGACTCTTCAAAGACATTTCAAGTCTTTTCAAGTGCCTTCAATTCCCTTCAAAACATTTCAAGTCACCTCAAGTCCCTTCAAAACATCTCAAGTCTTTTCAATTCGCTTCAAGTCTTTCAAGTCGTTTCAAGACATCTCAAATCCTTTCAAGTCGCTTCCAATCCCTTCAAAATATATCAAATCTTCCCAAGTCGATTCAAGACTCCTCAAGACATTTCAAGTCTATTCAATTCGCTTCAATTCGATCCAAAACATTTCAAATCTTTCCATTTCGCTTCAAGACACTTCATGTCGTTTCCATTCGCTCTAAATCTGTTGAAGTCGCTTCAAGTCCTTTTAACATATTTCACGTCGCTTCAAGACATTTCAAGTCCTTTCAAAGCCAATTCAAGTTTCTTCAATTCTCTTTAGGTTTACTAACCTCAATGTACACATGAATTTCTGTCTAAAATGAGCAACTCACTAACTTTCCGATTACTTTCTAAGACGTCATACACAAGTTTTATGAAGTTCTATTGTCTTCAAAATAATGTAAACTTCAGCGCTAAATCCTTAAAATAATGAAATAATTTAAATTTAGAAAAATCTATATACGCTGTCGGTTTGACAGGCCTCTCGAATTTTTCAAAGGACACGATTGGTAAATTGAGCGGCAGACAAAATATTTTGTCCACGCAGCAAAAATGGTCAATTGATCGGCAGACAAAATACTTTGACCGCCTAGGCAGCAAGTATCGTCAATTGGGCGGCAGACAAAATAGTTTTTTCGTCCTCCGTCTCAATTTAGTTATTTTCCAATCGTCCAAATCGTCTTGAAAACGATATTTGCCTGCCTAGGCTAGAAAATGGAAACTAGAGATTTTTTAGCGCAAGCTTTTATAAACTGGAAGAATGTCGATAAATCCAAGTGGAGTAAATTTAAATTAAAATTAATATATATTTATGTCAAACTCCACAAACTTTAATAAGCGCAAAATTACAAATGCAACATGTTTCGGCAGAACAGTACTGCCATCATCAGCCCTAATTTAACCAGAGATTAATGATACAATTGATGAATTACAAAGGGGTTCTTACCTTAAAGAATATTTAAAATTGTGACGTTATTTTGAATTAATTTTGACGTTTTGAAAAGGTTACATGATTTTTAAAAGATTTCGTAAAAACAACATTTTATAAAATGTAAAAATTAAAAATGGATCAAGGAGAATCTGGTAAGTTTGTTTGAGTGGTAAAAAATTTAAATAGTGAATTAATAATGGGATTATTGAATTTATTCTGTTCGTTTAAACAAGTTCTGTTTTCCAGTTTCAAGACTTTTCTTATTTCCAAAGTCTCAAGAAAATCTAATTTCCGGCCTTTATTGCATTTATGAATCAATTTGGAATTTGATGGTGAAAAACTATGTTTCGTTATTAATATATGATTGGCGAAGAAGAAGGTGTTGATGGGGGAGGATCTAAATCTGTGTTGTTATAGATGTGCCTAAAATGTTCTTTGATACGGTCTGATATTTTGCAACCTGTCTGCCCTATGTAGAATGACTCACAAGAAGAGCAGTTCAATTTGTATACACCTGATGACGATTTGTAATCTAATGGATCTTTATTTTTAATAAAAAATCTGGATAAGTTGTTATCCGTTTTATATGAAACTTTAAAACCGTTTTTCTTAAGTATTTTAGAACATTTCTCTGAGACGACACCAAAGTATGTTAATGAATTTGAAAAGGAACTGGTTTCTGAAGGACTTTTAACCAAGTGGTGTGTGTATTTGAATTTGTTGTAGTACCTATAGTATAATTTATTTATAGTTTTTAAAGAATATCCATTATTTGAAGCAATTTGTTTAATTTTATTAAGTTCTGTTTGAAAAGATGAATCTGATAGTGGTATAGAAAATAATCGGTGGGAAAAGGAATGAAAAGCTGCAAATTTATGGGAAACAGGGTGACAAGAGTCAAAAGGTATTACGCAATCTGTGATACTAGGTTTTCTACAAATGTCAAATTTAAAAGTATTATTATTTCTAGTGATTAACAAGTCTAAATAGGGAATTTGGGAATTGATTTCAATTTCAACGGTGAATTTAATGGATTGGTTTAAAGAATTTAAGTTGCTGAGTGCGTTATAAAGTTCAGAATCAGATCCTTTGAATAAAACAATTATGTCATCTACATATCTGTACGAAAAGAGAAAATGATCTTTAAAAGGTGAAGAAGTTAAAAACTGATCTTTTAAGTTATTCATGAATATTTCTGCTAAAAGAGGTGACAAATTAGAGCCCATTGCTAAGCCAGAGTCTTGTGAATAAAAATTATTATTAAATTGAAAGAAATTTTGATCTAGGACAGTCTCACAAAGTGAATGTAAATTTAGTGCATGTATGGTTGGCATATTAGAATTAAATAGAAATAAATTATACTATAGATACAATAACAAATTCAAATACACACACTACTTGGTTAAAAATCCTTCAGAAACAATTTCCTTTTTCAATTCATTAACATACTTTGGCGTCGTCTCAGAGAAATGTTCTAAAATACTTAAGAAAAACGGTTTTAAAGTTTCATTTAAAACAGATAACAACTTATCCAGATTTTTTATTAAAAATAAAGATCCATTAGATTACAAATCATCATCAGGTGTATACAAATTAAACTGCTCTTCTTGTGAGTCATTCTACATAGGTCAGACAGGTCGCAAAATATCAGACCGTATTAAAGAACATTTCAGGCACATCTATAACAACACAGATCTTGATCCTCCACCATCAACACCTTCTTCTTTCGCCAATCATATATTAATAACGAAACATAGTTTTTCACCATCAAATTCCAAATTGATTCATAAATGCAATAAAGGCCGGAAATTAGATTTTCTTGAGACTTTGGAAATAAGGAAAGCCTTGAAACTGGAAAACAGATCTTGTTTAAATGAACAGAATAACTTCAATAATCCCGTTATTAATTCACTATTTTAATTTTTCACCACTCAAACAAACTTACCAGATTGTCTTTGATCCACTTTTAATTTTTACATTTTATAAAATGTTGTTTTTACGAAATCTTTTAAAAATCATGTAACCCTTTGAAAACGTCAAATTTAATTCAAAATTACGTCAATGTCATAATCTTTTATATTCTTTAAGGTAAGAACCCCTCTTGTAATTCATCAATTGTATCATTAATCTCTTGTTAAATTAGGGCTGATGATGGCAGAAGTGTTCTGCCGAAACATGTTCCATTTATAATTTTACGCTGATTAAAGTTTGTGGAGTTCGACTTAGATATATTTAAATTTTTTTAGTTTTATTTTGGGCATGTTCATTTTTGCGACCCGCGTATATTGATATATTTTTATGGTGCGCGTAAAGGAGTGGGTTTTGTTAGACGTCGCAAAGCGTATTGGTGTAATCATATTTATTATTTCTAGATAAAGTGATGGTTTGGGAGCATTTTGAGACAGAAAGTCCTTTTTTATTTTTCAAAATGTGCCCTCTTGAGGTTCAAATCAGATTAGCGACCTATAAATGCGGGATATGAGCGAAAATGTTCACGAACTTTGCGCAAAACTCAGAGTTGCACCATTGGATTTGGGAGGTCCAGGCAATTCGGGTTCCATAACTCGAAAACGGCTCCATTTTATTTCTACCTACTAAACTAAAATTATCTTCCCCCTGCAATTTCGTCAGTCATAACCGACGTCCCAAAAGGGCCTCCTATTTACCTAATGTTCCTCCAGCATCAATTTACAATAAATTCCAAATATGGCTGTGTGCACATAGCAAACCATGCGTATCTTCGATCGTTTGTACAAACATATCCCGCTCGAATCCGACGTGTGCACTTACATGTTCACATTATCAAACATTCACGTCGTATTATGGAAAGCGAGCGTTATGTACAGAGGAGGTGTACTCTCGACACACGCACCAAGTATGTTAAGCGAGTTGTGTGACAACCGCTCCAATAAAAACTGATTTTTGACTATTCCTGTATTACCGACTGATGCAAGAACAAGTGGTGCAGATAAAAGTAAATATAGAGAAAAGGGCAGAGGTAGTGTGAAGAAAACAATAAAGAAGGAGAAAAAAGATACCAACGAAAGGTAGGAAGTTGGAAAGAGAAATCAAAAATCCCGGAGGAAAAGACGAGTCAAAATTTTTATCGGTCGTTTAGTCAGGGAAGTTTAGCTGCATTTGAACAGGGAGAGCGGAACAGAAAGACAAGAAAAAGAAAAAGAGAAAATATTTAAAATAAGTAAAATAACAGCAAGATCGCCAGAAACAGAAATAGAGAGAATCATGGATAAGAAAGATAATGGGGAGATTATTTTAAAACTAATACAGAATACAAATTATGTTAAGTGATCACAGAAGTCCGAAAGACCGTAGGGCGAATAAACATTTACTACTAAGTACTCTTTTGAGTCTTCAGCCAAAAAGTTTCAGGTTGTGACGCACCATTCGCAGTTTAACACAAACAGTAAAGTAAATAATTCATTAGCAGTAGTCAGGAAGGTATTTGCTTAATTTGTAATTAATTTGTGCATTAACGCAATTGTGCTAAATTTGCGAATGCGACATTTGAAACCCGAAATGGGGCAACACAAACTACTCTGATGATGTTTCATATTATTGTCTGTTGGGCTTGCCGGTTTTTGTTGAAATTTGTCTTCTAAAGTACTTAGGTTTCTCAATTGTCAAGGTAACATTACCAATTATTTATATAAACGGGAAGAATGTCGATGAATCAAAGTGGAGTAAATTTAATTTAAAATTTGAAATGATTCAAGTCAACAGGAACATGTTTCGGGAGGAAACTACTCCCATCTTCAGCCTAATTTTACAAGAGATTAATGATACAATTGATGAATTAATAAAATAACTTTATTTGTGCCAAATATAACAAACGGTTGTTGCACAAGTTTGTCGCACAGTGGAATATAGATGTATAAATTAAAATAAACAAATTAATGTACAGTATAAAGATGAAGTAATAGAAACATAATGAAACCCTATAATTAAATTAATTAAAAATGTGTCTTGGAGAAGAGAATATTTACAGATTTGTTTTATAGTCGTTAAACTCTTGTAAATCATAAAAACAGTTGTCAATTAAAAATGTCCTTAGTATCACATTGTTTTATGTCTTGTGGGATTTTGTTATAAATTTTTAGTCCTAGTGAAATAGGTTCTCTTTCTCTTATAATTGATTTGTTGAAGAGTGTTCTATAATGATCTTTATTTCTAGTGTTAAACTTGTGTACTTCACAATTTTTTGTCAATTCCTTTTTTTTTAATCAATAGACAGGGTTCATAAATTAAGATGCCACTAATTAAGAAATATGATAAGATGAATGTACTAAGATGTCAGCAATTTAAATTTTTTGAATAGCTCTGTACAGGAGTACCAGCTGGGAACCGCAGCTATTATTATATATATATTTTTTGACATATAGACACATCCTTTGATAAAGTGGATAGACTTCATAAGCCTAGGCCATATCGTCGGCCTAATTCGCAAGTCCAAAAACGTAATTTTTCAGTAGGCGCTAAAAACTGTTTTTATACTTTTTAAAATTGTGACTATATTATTACAATTATTATATTATTGCTTGAACTTACATCCTTTGATTCAGCACAATTTCAATAGTTTATAATGATTGTAAACGCCTTAATAACAGATAAACTCTTGAAAGTCCTATTCCAGCGCCATTTACATACTTGTGTGAAAATTTCATTCGTTTCAATGCAAGCTTAGGAATTTTTTGGAGTTACGTGAAATTACTGCTCGGAAGATTATATTTTCTACTAAGAAATGGTGCAAAAATCTCAATTTGACCAAATGTGAACTTATGTAATTTACGAATTAGGCCGAGGATATATTAGAATTGAGGCCACTTGTGCATGGTAAAAAGAGATTAGTTGTGCTTCAGTCAGAACGCTACCACGATACCACGTTGACCACTTGTTCTCGATGCTACCAGTAGACTGTCCTGCTCTGTCGTTTGATCCGTTCTTATACCCCTCCTGACGTTCTCGATTTCTTCTATTGCTGGAATCGTGAAATCATGCTTTCGGCGCAATCGATTATTCCCGAAGAATGAGATCATTCTCTTATACGAGCGCAGTATAATATGAGATCACCGCGACAGAATCTTCTAGGCTCATGAGAGCATCCTATGTGAAGAATTATTCCCAGACGTTCTCATGTGGACTGTTCTAGATTAATCACGTTATCATACGTGGTGACATCATCATGACATCATTCGCTTCCGGTGCCGTCGTCTCAATACGTTAAACTGTGCTTGATTGTGTCGTATTAATTAAAAAAAAAAAACATAATTTGCTGAATTATTCTTATTTAAGACTAGTACATATTTAAGACAACTATGAATGTAGTCTAGAATCACAGTGACAAAATCGAACAATAAAATACTTAAAAACTCTTAATGGCGTCCGCATAACCGCGATAATAGTAGATTGTTTTATTAGGAGTAAAAGTGGGACTTGTTTGTGGACTGGACGGCCGAGCGCACAATTCCGGCAACTACAGATGAGCCACGAAAAGTCCCACTTTTACTCCTAATAAAACAATCTACTGTTATCGCGGTTATGCGAACGCGAATATTTCACGTCGCTTCACGACATTTAAAGTCCTTTCAAAATATTTTAATTCTTTTCAATTCGCTTCAAGTCTTTCAAGTCGTTTCAAAACATTTCAAGTTCTTTCCAGTCGTTTCAAGTTCTTTCAAGCCACTTCATCTCTCTTCAAGTCGCTAAGGGACATTTCAAGTTTTTTCAAGTTGCTTCCCATCCCTTCAAAGTATTTCAAGTCTTTCCAGACTCTTCAAGACATTTCAAGTCACCTCAAGTCCATTCAAAACATCTCAAGATTTTTCAATTCGCTTCAAGTCTTTCAAGTCGTTTCAAGACATTTCAAATCCTTTCAAGTCGCTTCCAATCCCTTCAACATATATCAAATCTTCCCAGGTTGATTCAAGACTCCTCAAGACATTTCAAGTCTTTTCAATTCGCTTCAATTCGATCCAAAACATTTCAAATCTTTCCATTTCGCTTCAAGACTCTTCATGTCGTTTCCATTCGCTCTAAATCTCTTTAAGTCGCTTCAAGTCCTTTTAACATATTTCACGTCGCTTCAAGACATTTCAAGTCTTTTTAAATTGCTTCAAGACCTTTCAAAATATATCATATCGCCTCAAGTCCCTTCAAAATATTTCAAGTTCTTTGCAGTCGCTTCAAGTTTCGCAAAGTCGTTTCATCTCTCTTCAAGTAGTTTCAAGACTTCTCAAATCCTTTCAAGTCGCTTCAAGGTATTTCAAGTCTTTTCAAGTGGCTTCCAGTCCCTTCAAGATATTATTTGAAATATTTCCAAATCGCTTCAAGACTCTTCATTTCAAGTCGCCTCAAGTCCCTTCGAAACATTTCAAGTCGTTTCAAGTCGCTTCAAGTATTCAAGTAGTTTCAAAATATTTCAAGTTCCTTCATTTCGTTTCAAGTTTCCTCAAGTTGCTTCAGGACATTTTAAGTTTTTTCAAGTCGCTTCCAGTCCCTTCGTGATATTTTAAGTTTTCCCAGGTTCCTTTGAGTCTCTTCAAATCGCTTCCAATCCCTACAAGATATTTCATATCTTCCCAGGTCGCTTTCAGACTCTTCAAGACATTTCAAGTCGCTTCAAAGTCCTTTTAAGTCGCTTCAAGTCTTTCAAGTCGTTTCAAAACATTTCAAGTTCTTTCCAGTTGTTTCAAGTTTTTTCCCGCCACTCCATCTCTTTTCAAGTCGCTAAGGGACATTTCAAGTCTTTTCAAGTTGTTTCCCATCCCTTCAAAGTATTTGAAGTCTTCCCAGACTCTTCAAAGACATTTCAAGTCTTTTCAAGTGCCTTCAATTCCCTTCAAAACATTTCAAGTCACCTCAAGTCCCTTCAAAACATCTCAAGTCTTTTCAATTCGCTTCAAGTCTTTCAAGTCGTTTCAAGACATCTCAAATCCTTTCAAGTCGCTTCCAATCCCTTCAAAATATATCAAATCTTCCCAAGTCGATTCAAGACTCCTCAAGACATTTCAAGTCTATTCAATTCGCTTCAACTCGATCCAAAACATTTCAAATCTTTCCATTTCGCTTCAAGACACTTCATGTCGTTTCCATTCGCTCTAAATCTGTTCAAGTCGCTTCAAGTCCTTTTAACATATTTCACGTCGCTTCAAGACATTTCAAGTCCTTTTAAATCGCTTCAAGACCTTTCAAAATATTTCATGTCGCCTCAAGTCCCTTCAAAATATTTAAATTCTTTTCAATTCGCTTCAAGTCTTTCAAGTAGTTTCAAATTATTTCAAGTTCCTTCATTTCGTTCCAAGTTTCCTCAAGTCTCTTCTAGCTCCTTCGTGATATTTGAAGTCTTCCCAGGTTCCTTTGAGTCTTTTCAAATCGCTTCCAATCCCTTCAACATATTTCATATCTTCCCAGGTCGCTTTCAGACTCTTCAAGACATTTCAAGTCGCTTCAAAGTCCTTTCAAGTCGCTTTATCTCTCGTCAAGTCGCTTTCAGTCCCTTCAACATATTTTCAAGTCACTTCCAGTCTTTTCAAATCTTCAATTGCTTTCAAAACATTTCAAGATGCCTCAAGTCCCTTCAAAACATTTTATGTCTTTTCAAGTCGCCTCAAGTCTTTGAAGTCGTTTCAAGACATTTCAAGTCCTTTCAAAGCCAATTCAAGTTTCTTCAATTCTCTTTAAGTTTCTTCAATTCGTCAAATCTGACAGTTTACTAACCTCAATGTACACATGAATTTCTGTCTAAAATGAGCAACTCACTAACTTCCCGATTATATTCTAAGACGTCATACACAAGTTTTATGAAGTTCTATTGTCTTCAAAATAATGTAAACTTCAGCGCTAAATCCTTAAAATCCTTGACAGGCCTCTCGAATTTTTCAAAGGACACGATTGGTAAATTGGGCGGCAGACAATAGTATATTTTATTACAAGGCCAGAAAATGTCATTTTGCAAGTGCGAGCACAGTTTGTGGAGGCGAGGCGTAGCCAAAACTTCACAAGTGCAAGCACTTGCAAAACAGTTTCGGGCCGTGTGATAAACGAAACTTTTTCGGCCGACAAAAGATTTTCATTGTTCACTTTTGTAGGGGGGCCTCATGCCTCATGGGGGCCCACGTGTCTCAAAGAGCCCCCTTGGGCCCCCAAGTCGCAAAGACCCCCACAAGTCTAAGGGGGGTCTCATAACGCATGGGGGCCCTCGTGTCCCAAAGAGCCCCCTTGGGCCCCCCTGTTTCAAGGGCTCCACATGTCGAAAGGGCCCCCTTGGCCCCCCTGTTAAAGGGGGTTTTGTTATTGTCGTTGGCCTATACCAAAGGACCCCCCCTGTAATTTTTCTGATGTTTTAATGGTAGTTATTCTGCTATTCGGGGCGGTGACAAATCCAACAAACATAAAAGCTTGCATTGAAATATCGTTTTTAAGCCGATTTGGACGACTGGAAAATAACTAAATTAAGACGGAGGCCGAAAAAATAACTAAATTGAGACGGAGGCCGAAAAAATATTTTGTCTACGCAGCAAAAATGGTCAATTGATCGGCAGACAAAATACTTTGACTGCCTAGGCAGCAAGTATCATCAATTGGGCGGCAGACAAAATAGTTTTTTCGTCCTCCGTCTCAATTTAGTTATTTTCCAATCGTCCAAATTGTCTTGAAAACGATATTTGCCTGCCTAGGCTAGAAAATGGAAACTAGGGATTTTTTAGCTCAAGCTTTTATAAACTGGAAGAATGTCGATAAATCCAAGTGGAGTAAATTTAAATTAAAATTTAAATATATTTATGTCAAACTCCACAAACTTTAATAAGCGCAAAATTACAAATACAACATGTTTCGGCAGAACACTACTGCCATCATCAGTCCTAATTTAACCAGAGATTAATGATACAAAGGGGTTCTTACCTTAAAGAATATTTAAAATTGTGACGTTATTTTGAATTAATTTTGACGTTTTGAAAAGGTTACATGATTTTTAAAAGATTTCGTAAAAACAACATTTTATAAAATGTAAAAATTAAAAATGGATCAAGGAGAATCTGGTAAGTTTGTTTGAGTGGCAAAAAAAATTAAATAGTGAATTAATACTGGGATTATTGAATTTATTCTGTTCGTTTAAACAAGATCTGTTTTCCAGTTTCAAGGCTTTTCTTATTTCCAAAGTCTCAAGAAAATCTAATTTCCGGCCTTTATTGCATTTATGAATCAATTTGGAATTTGATGGTGAAAAACTATGTTTCGTTATTAATATATGATTGGCGAAAGAAGAAGGTGTTGATGGTGGAGGATCAAGATCTGTGTTGTTATAGATGTGCCTGAAATGTTCTTTAATACGGTCTGATATTTTGCGACCTGTCTGACCTATGTAGAATTACTCACAAGAAGAGCAGTTCAATTTGTATACACCTGATGACGATTTGTAATCTAATGGATCTTTATTTTTAATAAAAAATCTGGATAAGTTGTTATCCGTTTTAAATGAAACTTTAAAACCGTTTTTCTTAAGTATTTTAGAACATTTCTCTGAGACGACACCAAAGTATGTTAATGAATTTGAAAAGGAACTGGTTTCTGAAGGATTTTTAACCAAGTGGTGTGTGTATTTGAATTTGTTATAGTATCTATAGTATAATTTATTTATAGTTTTTAAAGAATATCCATTATTTGAAGCAATTTGTTTAATGTTATTAAGTTCTGTTTGAAAAGATGAATTTGATACTGGTATAGAAAATAATCGGTGGAAAAAGGAATGAAAAGCTGCAAATTTATGGGAAGCAGGGTGACAAGAGTCAAAAGGTATTACGCAATCTGTGATACTAGGTTTTCTATAAATGTCAAATTTAAAAGTATTATTATTTCTAGTGATTAACAAGTCTAAAAAGGGAATTTGGGAATCGATTTCAAAATATTTCATCTCGCCTTAAGTCCCTTCAAAATATTTCAATTCTTTTCAATTCGCTTCAAGTCTTTCAAGTCGTTTCAAAACATTTCAAGTTCTTTGCAGTCGCTTCAAGTTTCGCAAAGTCGCTTCATCTCCCTTCAAGTCGTTTCAAGATTTCTCAAATCCTTTCAAGTCGCTTCAAGGTATTTCAAGTCTTTTCAAGTGGCTTCCAGTCCCTTCAAGATATTATTTGAAATATTTCCAAATCGCTTCAAGACTCTTCATTTCAAGTCGCCTCAAGTCCCTTCGAAACATTTCAAGTCGTTTCAAGTCGCTTCAAGTATTCAAGTAGTTTCAAAATATTTCAAGTTCCTTCATTTCGTTTCAAGTTTCCTCAAGTTGCTTCAGGACATTTTAAGTTTTTTCAAGTCGCTTCCAGTCCCTTGGTGATATTTTAAGTTTTCCCAGGTTCCTTTGAGTCTCTTCAAATCGCTTCCAATCCCTACAAGATATTTCATATCTTCCCAGGTCGCTTTCATACTCTTCAAGACATTTCAAGGCGCTTCAAAGTCCTTTTAAGTCGCTTCAAGTCTTTCAAGTCGTTTCAAAACATTTCAAGTTCTTTCCAGTCGTTTCAAGTTTTTTCCCGCCACTCCATCTCTTTTCAAGTCGCTAAGAGACATTTCAAGTATTTTCAAGTTGTTTCCCATCCCTTCAAGGTATTTGAAGTCTTCCCAGACTCTTCAAAGACATTTCAAGTCTTTTCAAGTCGCTTCAATTCCCTTCAAAACATTTCAAGTCACCTCAAGTCCCTTCAAAACATCTCAAGTCTTTTCAATTCGCTTCAAGTCTTTCAAGTCGTTTCAAGACATTTCAAATCCTTTCAAGTCGCTTCCAATCCCTTCAAGATAAATCAAATCTTCCCAAGTCGATTCAAGACTCCTCAAGACATTTCAAGTCTTTTCAATTCGCTTCAATTTGATCCAAAACATTTCAAATCTTTCGATTTCGCTTCAAGACTCTTCATGTCGTTTCCATTCGCTCTAAATCTCTCCAAGTCGCTTCAAGTCCTTTTAACATATTTCACGACGCTTCACGACATTTCAAGTCCTTTTAAATCGCTTCAAGTCGCTTCAAGACCCTTCAAAATATTTCATCTCGCCTCAAGTCCCTTCAAAATATTTCAATTCCTTTCAATTCGCTTCAAGTCTTTCAAGTCGTTTCAAAACATTTCAAGTTCTTTGCAGTCGCTTCAAGTTTCGCAAAGTCGTTTCATCTCTCTTCAAGTAGTTTCAAGACTTCTCAAATCCTTTCAAGTCGCTTCAAGGTATTTCAAGTCTTTTCAAGTGGCTTCCAGTCCCTTCAAGATATTATTTGAAATATTTCCAAATCGCTTCAAGACTCTTCATTTCAAGTCGCCTCAAGTCCCTTCGAAACATTTCAAGTCGTTTCAAGTCGCTTCAAGTATTCAAGTAGTTTCAAAATATTTCAAGTTCCTTCATTTCGTTTCAAGTTTCCTCAAGTTGCTTCAGGACATTTTAAGTTTTTTCAAGTCGCTTCCAGTCCCTTCGTGATATTTGAGGTCTTCCCAGGTTCCTCTGAGTCTTTTAAAATCGCTTCCAATCCCTTCAACATATTTCATATCTTCCCAGGTCGCTTTCAGACTCTTCAAGACATTTCAAGTCGCTTCAAAGTCCTTTCAAGTCGCTTCAAGTCTTTCAAGTCGTTTCAAAACATTTCATGTTCTTTCCAGTCGTTTCAAATTTTTTCAAGCCACTTCATCTTTCTTCAAGTCGCTAAGGGACATTTCAAGTGTTTTCAAGTTGCCATCCCTTCAAAGTATTTTAAGTCTTTCTAGACTCTTCAAGACATTTCAAGTCTTTTCAAGTCGCTTCAATTCCCTTCAAAACATTTCAAGTCACCTCAAGTCCCTTCAAAACATCTCAAGATTTTTCAATTCGCTTCAAGTCTTTCAAGTTGTTTCAAGACATTTCAAATCCTTTCAAGTCGCTTCCAATCCCGTCAAGATATATCAAATCCTCTCAGGTTGATTCAAGACTCCTCAAGACATTTCAAGCCTTTTCAATTCGCTTCAATTGGATCCAAAACATTTCAAATCTTTCCACTTCGCTTCAAGACTCTTCATGTCGTTTCCATTCGGTCTAAATCTCTTTAAGTCACTTCAAGTCCTTTTAACATATTTCACGTCGCTTCAAGACGTTTCAAGTCCTTTTAAATTGCTTCAAGATCTTTCAAAATATTTCATATCGCCTCAAGTCCCTTCAAAATATTTCAATTCTTTTCAATTCGCTTCAAGTCGTTTCAAAACATTTCAAGTTCTTTGCAGTCGCTTCAGGTTTTGCAAAGTCGTTTCATCTCTCTTCAAGTCGTTTCAAGACTTTTCAAACTTTCAAGTCGCTTCAAGGTATTTCAAGTCTTTTCAAGTGGCTTCCAGTCCCTTCAAGATATTATTTGAAATCTTTCCAGATCGCTCCAAGACTCTTCATTTCAAGTCGCCTCAAGTCCCTTCGAAACATTTCTTGTAGTTTCAAGTCGCTTCAAGTCTTTCAAGTAGCTGCAAAATATTTCAAGTTCCTTCATTTCGTTACAAGTTTCCTCAAGTTGCTTCAGGACATTTTAAGTTTTTTCAAGTCGCTTCCAGTCCTTTCGTGATATATGAAGTTTTCCCAGGTTCCTTTGAGTCTCTGCAAATCGCTTCCAATCCCTACAAGATATTTTATATCTTCCCAGGTCGCTTTCAGACTCTTCAAGACATTTCAAGTCGTTTCAAAGTCCTTTCAAGTCGCTTCAAGTCTTTCAAGTCCCTTCAAAATATTTAAATTCTTTTCAATTCGCTTCAAGTCGTTTCAAAACATTTCAAGTTCTTTGCAGTCGCTTCAGGTTTTGCAAAGTCGTTTCATCTCTCTTCAAGTCGTTTCAAGACTTTTCAAACTTTCAAGTCGCTTCAAGGTATTTCAAGTTTTTTCAAGTGGCTTCCAGTCCCTTCAAGATATTATTTGAAATCTTTCCAGATCGCTCCAAGACTCTTCATTTCAAGTCGCCTCAAGTCCCTTCGAAACATTTCTTGTAGTTTCAAGTCGCTTCAAGTCTTTCAATTAGCTGCAAAATATTTCAAGTTCCTTCATTTCGTTACAAGTTTCCTCAAGTTGCTTCAGGACATTTTAAGTTTTTTCAAGTCGCTTCCAGTCCCTTCGTGATATATGAAGTTTTCCCAGGTTCCTTTGAGTCTCTCCAAATCGCTTCCAATCCCTACAAGATATTTTATATCTTCCCAGGTCGCTTTCAGACTCTTCAAGACATTTCAAGTCGTTTCAAAGTCCTTTCAAGTCGCTTCAAGACTTTCAAGTCGTTTCCAAACATTTCAAGTTGTTTCCAGTCGCTTCAAGTTTAGCAATGTCGTTTCATCTCTCTTCAAGTCGTTTCAAGACTTCTCAAATCCTTTCAAGTCGCTGCAAGGTAATTCAAGTCTTTTTAAATGGCTTCCAGTCCCTTCAAGATATGATTTGAAATCTTTTCAGATCGCTCCAAGACTCTTCATTTCAAGTCGCCTCAAGTACATTCGAAACATTTCTTGTCACTTCAAGTTGCTTCATGTCTTTCAAGTAGTTTCAAAATATTTCAAGTTCCTTCATTTCGTTTCAAGTTTCCTCAAGTTGCTTCAGGACATTTTAAATTTTTTCAAGTCGCTTCCAGTCCCTTCGTGATATTTGAAGTTTTCCCAGGCTCCTTTGAGTCTCTTCAAATCGCTTCCAATGCCTACGAGATATTTCATATCTTTCCAGGTCGCTTTCAGACTCTTCAAGACATTTCAAGTCGCTTCAAAGTCCTTTCAAGTCGTTTCAAGTTTCTTCAAGTCGCTTTATCTCTCTTCAAGTCGCTTTCAGTCCCTTCAACATATTTTCAAGTCATTTCCAGTCTTTTCAAATCTTCAATTGCTTTTAAAACATTTCAAGATGCCTCAAGTCCCTTCAAAACATTTTATGTCTTTTCAAGTCGCCTCAAGTCTTTGAAGTCGTTTCAAGACATTTCAAGCCTTTTCAAAGCCAATTCAAGTTTCTTCAATTTTCTTTAGGTTTCTTCAATTCGTCAAATCTGACAGTTTACTAACCTTAATGTACACATGAATTTCTGTCTAAAATGAGCAACTCACTAAGTTCCCGATTATTTTCTAAAACGTCATACACAAGTTTTATGAAGTTCTATTGTCTTCAAAATAATGTAAACTTCAGCGCTAAATCCTTAAAAGAATGAAATAATTTAAATTTAAAAAAAAACTAAATTATATACGCTGCCGGTTTGACAGGCCTCTCGAATTTTTCAAAGGACACGATTGGTAAATTGAGCGGCAGACAAAATATTTTGTCTACGCAGCAAAAATGGTCAATTGATCGGCAGACAACATACTTTGAGTGCCTAGGCAGCAAGTATCGTCAATTGGGCGGCAGACAAAATAGTTTTTTCGTCCGCCGTCTCAATTTAGTTATTTCCCAATCGTCCAAAACGATATTTGCCTGCCTAGGCTAGAAAATGGAAACTAGGGATTTTTTAGAGCAAGCTTTTATAAACCCGAAGAATGTCGATAAATCCAAGTGGAGTAAATTTAAATTAAAATTTAAATATATTTAGGTCAAACTCCACAAATTTTAATAAGCGCAAAAGCGAAGAAGAAGAACACTACTGCCATCATCAGCCCTAATTTAACAAGAGATTAATGATACAATTGATGAATTACAGAGGGGTTCTTACCTTAAAGAATATTTAAAATTGTGACGTTATTTTGAATTAATTTTGACGTTTTGAAAAAGTTACATGATTTTTAAAAGATTTCGTAAAAACAACATTTTATAAAATGTAAAAATTAAAAATGGATCAAGGAGAATCTGGTAAGTTTGTTTGAGTGGTAAAAAATTAAAATAGTGAATTAATAATGGGATTATTGAATTTATTCTGTTCGTTTAAAGAAAATCTGTTTTCCAGTTTCAAGGCTTTTCTTATTTCCAAAGTCTCAAGAAAATCTAATTTCCGGCCTTTATTGCATTTATGAATCAATTTGGAATTTGATGGTGAAAAACTATGTTTCGTTATTAATATATGATTGGCGAAGAAGAAGGTGTTGATGGGGGAGGATCTAGATCTGTGTTGTTATAGATAGTGCCTAAAATGTTCTTTGATACGGTCTGATATTTTGCGACCTGTCTGACCTATGTAGAATTACTCACAAGAAGAGCAGTTCAATTTGTATACACCTGATGACGATTTGTAATCTAATGGATCTTTATTTTTAATAAAAAATCTGGATAAGATGTTATCTGTTTTAAATGAAACTTTAAAACCGTTTTTCTTAAGTAAGTAAGTAAGTATGTTAATGAAATTGAAAAGGAACTGGTTTCTGAAGGATTTTTAACCAAGTGGTGTGTGTATTTGAATTTGTTATAGTATCTATAGTATAATTTATTTATAGTTTTTAAAGAATATCCATTATTTGAAGCAATTTGTTTAATGTTATTAAGTTCTGTTTGAAAAGATGAATCTGATAGTGGTATAGAAAATAATCGGTGGGAAAAGGAATGAAAAGCTGCAAATTTATGGGAAACAGGGTGACAAGAGTCAAAAGGTATTACGCAATCTGTGATACTAGGTTTTCTACAAATGTCAAATTTAAAAGTATTATTATTTCTAGTGATTAACAAGTCTAAATAGGGAATTTGGGAATTGATTTCAATTTCAACGGTGAATTTCATGGATTGGTTTAAAGAATTTAAGTTGCTGAATGCGTTATCAAGTTCAGAATCAGATCCTTTGAATAAAACAAATATGTCATCTACATATCTGTGCCAAAAGAGAAAATGATCTCTAAAGGGAGAAGAAGTTAAAAACTGATCTTCTAAGTTATTCATGAATATTTCTGCTAAAATGCTAAGCCTGAGTTTTGTGAATAAAAATTATTATTAAATTGAAAGAAATTTTGATCTAGGACAGACTGACAAAGCGAATGTAAATTTAGTGCATGTATGGTTGGGATATTAGAATTAAATAGTAGGTTTTTTAAAATTAATAAGCAAAATTTGGGTGGGATGCTGAGGAATAAATTAACTACGTCAAATGAAACAAGTCTAGTGTCTGATGGAATTTGGAAATTTTTAATTTTGGAGCAAAGATCTATTGAGTTTTTTATTGCAAATTTGTTATTGAAATCTAAATGTTGTCTAAGAATTGTATTAAGCCATTTTGAAAGTATCGATGTAGGTGAATTATTGACAAAAGAAACTACTGGTCTAATGGGAAAGGGTTGAGTTTTATGTATTGTAGGTAGACCGTATAGTCTAGGTATGCAAGGATTCATGGGTATTAGTGTGAAAGCTTGTAGGTCAAAATATTTAACGGTTTCTGAAAGGTCTTGGACCGTAGATTTAAGGTTGGAAACAAATTTTGAAAAAGGATCTTTTTTGAGTTTTGTAGTCACCAGATTTTTAAGAAATTCTCTACTTTGTTTAAGTAATCTTGTTTGTTAAGTATTACCAAACAATTACCCTTGTCGGCTTTACTAATGCAAATGTTGTTTTCTTTAATTTTTGTTTTTAAGCTTTTAATCATGTTTGAATCTGAAACGTTCTTTGGAAATAAAGAAAGCCTTGAAACTGGAAAATGGATCTTGTTTAAATGAACAGAATAACATCAATAATACCATTATCAATTCACTATTTTAATTTTATTTATTTTTTTCAATTCAACATTATTTTAAACTCAAATGCCACCTTGTTTCACTTATAATTATTTTATTATTTATCACCTTTTATACCACGGAAATCCAGTTTGAACAAACTTACCAGATTCTCCTTGATGCATTTTTTAATTCTTACAGTTTAAAAAATGTAGCTTTTTTCAATTTTGATAAAATTTTTGTAACTGAAGATGGGAGCAGTTTTCTTCGGAAACATGTCCCTTTTGTAATTTAATGTTATTAAAGTTTGTGAAAACTGACTAGAATAATTTTAAATACCAATTATTTATTTTTGAATTTTACAATTTTTTGGCTGCCAATGTAGTTGTCAATAAAAATTTGACAAACAATGAACTAAATTCGACATGTCAACCGAAATAAAATCTGCCTTTACCCGTTACAACGGTGCTAAAAATGCTCCATATAGGTCAACATTTCACCATTATTTTGGTCGTTTTCGTCACACAATTAAAAACTCAATACACGTCAAAACGTGAGGAAAAACATTCCACTCCTTTCTGCAAAACAGACCGCCATCGCCACCAAAAACAATGTAATAAGAGAACCTGCTCGATAATCCGTCGCTTTGTCAAACCGGAATCCTTCCGCCACTCTTCGAGAGTCCGCAGGATTTCTCCTGTGTTATTTAAATAAACACGCAACAAGAACTCTAGACTTCACGTCCGCCAGACAATAAAAACATCCCCGGTACGTATTATTCCTGCCGAAACGCAAACATCTGCAGGCGCGCCGTAATTGCAGCGAAAAATCCTGCAGCTTCCTTGGCTCGCCCCGCATTTACCACTTGTAAAATAATACAGATTCTAATAAAAGTCGAGACAATCCCGGGGCGTCATTGATGCCAATCCGCCAACTTTTGCAGCTCCGGTATAATTGCAGCGCGCTTTTACGACCCCGTGCATAATTCAAATCAGTCCGGAACGAAATTTCATGGATTGTAAAAGATATTCGGCCGTTCCGCGGACGCAGGGGGGCTTTATGTCGCGGGATCAGTTCCGGAAAGCTCTCGAAAGTTTGACATCGGCTTTTTATGAGGCCCGCAGATGTGTTATTGGTAATATTACACTTGATTTACTTTTTGTGCGTCACTGCTCCTGATTTGCACACGTTCCCGCGGGATGCGGAGTTATTGTTGGCGCGGATAATAAAAGTGAAACATGACGAGGCGAGAGTTGAAGGGTTTTATCGCACTTGTTATCGATTGTTTTACATAATACATCGTGCTCGTTTCTTTGTTTTCGTCGCACGAAACCGGGAAACATCTTACATTGTGGCGTTTTTTGTTTATCTTCACAAAGACAAAGTTTGCCATTGTCAATATTGCGGCGGAACTTTGCGAGGCCATAAATTTTACTAAAAATTGGGGGAGTTGAGGGCTAAATTGACGAGAGTGACATCCCGGGCTTACATCCAGCCTCCAGAATATTTCTCACGGCCAATTTAGACACTGCATTTATTTTCTCGTCTTTTGATAGAGATTTTTTACGCAATTTAATTATTACCAATGTCAGAAGGTGTGTCTACAAGTATGTTAGACATGCTTTTGATTAAAGGAGACACCAAGGGATTTAAAAAAGTCCTCCAATTTTTACGTTAATTACGCTGCATGAGAATTATCTGAAAGCCCTTTCATGATTCGATTTTTTACATTCGCTTTAGTAAATGGAACCAAAAGTTTTAGTTGTAAAGTTGTCTCCAATGTATTTTTTTCTAATTTACACGCAGACGTTAAATATTTGTATTGTAACAATATGAAAAAAGTTCTTTGGAGGGTTTGGGTGTCTAGACTTCCCTTCTCCTCTGGCCGTCTTGGTGAAAGCATTAATTTAAATAATTAAATAGTTTGACTTGTCTATGTAGACACTAGTCGATATAATCGTCGTCTGCACCCATCGCGATGACCGCCCTGTTTCGGCATGCCGTGCGCTAAAGCCCAAACGCAATTCATATCAATTAATCGTGGAAGTCACAAATCAAACCAAGATTAACTTTGAATTCGCATACAATGCAGATAAATCCCGCTCGGCTTAATTAGCACTGCGCCCAGATAGCCAAATAAAAATATATTTCGGACAAGGCCAGGTACGCTATCTCCCAGATTAAAATGCGCGCGATTTATGACAGCGGAAGTGATAGGCAAGGTCCCGCTGTATGCTGACTTAGATTAGATGAATTATTATGAACGAGCCGAGCGGAATTATTCATCTGTCCCGTCTTTTTTGCGCCTGCCGGTCTTCATTTGAAATTTTGATGAAGGCGACGAGATGGCTTGCAGTCGTGCATTTTCCTAATGTAATAAAGTAATGAATAGAGGGGCTGTTGTAAATGTCGTTATCTAGGACCATCGAGTTGAGACTCTATTAGTTTAGGGGTTGTAATGACATGACTTGTCTCTTTTAAGCTGCTACCAGGAATAACATCGGTTTTACATTTACATCGTCACACTTCGCTTATGGTTTGCTAGAATTGTAATGGGTCTGGAGCACACATGATACCGCGGCATATCTGACACCAGCACACGTTACCTAGCTGGCGATATAAGCATCAACTTGCACTAAACTTCTAAGGCGGGATGAGCAGCAAATATGGAAACAAGTGATACATATTTATGCAAGATTTACTTGATACTTTAATTTTTTTTTTTTTTTACATAACAACACGATCGATATATTCCCTGTAGCTTACGTTCCAGCCCCGGGCCTCATAATGAGTCGGGGGAATTACAGGCATTGTACGTCAGTCCGACGTAACACAAAATTTTTCATTCATTAGTTCTTTGAGTGTGTCATTAATTAGAATCAACTCCATAGAGGCAAAACATCATAAAAAAATAAAAATCGATTCAAAAGCCAACTGGGAGTGTTTGTTTTCCTTATTCGAGACGTTTTTGACACTATTTGATGAGATTTAACTCCATATAGACTCCTGACGCTGTCATTCCGCCATTTCAAAATATCGTCGAAAGTGGTGGAGGCGCTGAGTAATTTTAAATTCATAATGACTTCAAAAAGTACCTGTGACTGTTTTTTTTTGCTTATTCGAGATGTTCTGAACATTATTCAATGAGATTCAACTCCATAAAGATTCTATTTTTGCTGTTCGATTCAAATTATTATAAAAAATGGTGGAGGCGTGGAGTAATTTTAAATTTGCAATAAATTAAAAGGCTACTTGGGACTATTTCCTTTCTTTACTAGAATCGTATTTGACATCATTTGATGAGATTCAAATCCATAGACACTCCCAAAAGTGTGATTCCGCCATTTCAAAATATCCTCAGAAATGGTGGAGGCGCTGAGTAATTTGAAATTCGTAATCGCTTCAAAAGGTACCGGGGACTCTTTGTTTTCCTTATTAGAGACGTTCATTATCCAATGAGACGTTCACGAACATTCATTAGAGACGTTCACGAACATTATCCAATGAGATTCAACTCCATAAAGATTCCTAACTGTGTATTTCCGCTATTTCACAATATCATCAAAAATGGTGGAGGCGCTGTGTAATTTTAAAATCGCAATCAATTGAAAAGCTACCTGGGACGGTTTCTTTTCTTTACTCGAGACGTATTTGACATTATTTGATAAGATTCAACTCCCTATAGACTCCTGAGACTCTTTCCGCCATTTGAAAAAATATCGTCAGAAATAGTCGAGGCACTGAGTAATTTTAAATTCCTAATGACTTCAAAAAGTACCTGTGACTGTTTCTTTTCCTTAATCGAGATGTTCTGAACATTATTCAATGAGATTCAACTCCTTAAAGACTCATAAGGTTCTATTTTCGCTATTTCAAATTATTATAAAAAATGGTGGAGGCGCGGAGTAACTTTAAATTTGCAATCAATTTAAAGGCTACTTGGGACTATTTCCTTTCTTTACTAGAATCGTATTTGATATCATTTGATGAGATTCAAATCCATAGAGACTCCCATAAGTGTGATTCCGCCATTCCAAAATATCATCAGAAATGGTGGAGGCGCTGAGTAATTTGAAATTCGTAATCGCTTCAAAAGGTACCGGGGACTCTTTGTTTTCCTTATTAGAGACGTTCTGAACATTATCCAATGAGATTCAACTCCATAAAGATTCCTAAGTGTGTATTTTCGCTATTTCACAATATCATCAAAAATGGTGCAGGCGCTGAGTAATTTTAAATTCGCAATGAATTGAAAAAGCTACCTGGGACTGTTTCTTTTCTTTACTCGAGACGTATTTGACATTATTTGATAAGATTCAACTACCTATAGACTCCTGAGGCTCTTTCCGCCATTTTAAAAAATATCGTCAGAAATAGTCGAGGCGCTGAGTAATTTTAAATTCGTAATGACTTCCAAAAGTACCTGTGACTGTTTCTTTTCCTTATTCGAGATGTTCTGAACATTATTCAAAGAGATTCAACTCCATAAAGACTCACATAAAATTCTATTTTCACTATTTCAAATTATTATAAAAAATGGTGGAGGCGCGGAGTAATTTTAAATTTGCAATCAATTTAAAGGCTACTTGGGACTATTTCCTTTCTTTACTCGAATCGTATTTGACATCATTTGATGAGATTCAAATCCATAGGGACTCCCAAAAGTGTGATTTCGCCATTCCAAAATATCATCAGAAATGGTGGAGGCGCTGAGTAATTTGAAATTCGTAATGGCTTAAAAAGGTACCGGGGATTCTTTGTTTTTCTTATTAGAGACGTTCTGAACATTATCCAATGAGATTCAACTCCATAAAGATTCCTAAGTGTGTATTTCCGCTATTTCACAATATCATCAAAAATGGTGCAGGCGCTGAGTAATTTTAAATTCTCAATCAATTCAAAAGCTACATGGGACTATTTATTTAATTTACTCGAGACGTATTTGACATTATTTGATGAGATTCAACTCCATATAGACTCCTGAGGCTCTTTCCGCCATTTTAAAAAATATTGTCAGAAATAGTCGAGGCGCTGAGTAATTTTAAATTCGTAATGACTTCAAAAAGTACCTGTGACTGTTTCTTTTCCTTATTCGAGATGTTCTGAACATTATTCAAAGAGATTCAACTCCATAAAGACTCACATAAAATTCTATTTTCACTATTTCAAATTATTATAAAAAATGGTGGAGGCGCGGAGTAACTTTAAATTTGCAATCAATTTAAAGGCTACTTGGGACTATTTCCTTTCTTTACTAGAATCGTATTTGATATCATTTGATGAGATTCAAATCCATAGAGACTCCCATAAGTGTGATTCCGCCATTCCAAAATATCATCAGAAATGGTGGAGGCGCTGAGTAATTTGAAATTCGTAATGGCTTCAAAAGGTACCGGGGACTCTTTGTTTTCCTTATTAGAGACGTTCTGAACATTATCCAATGAGATTCAACTCCATAAAGATTCCTAAGTGTCTATTTTTGCTATTTCACAATATCATCAAAAATGGTGCAGGCGCTGAGTAATTTTAAATTCGCAATGAATTGAAAAAGCTACCTGGGACTGTTTCTTTTCTTTACTCGAGACGTATTTGACATTATTTGATGAGATTCAACTCCATATAGACTCCTGAGGCTCTTTCCGCCATTTCAAAAAATATCGTCAGAAATAGTCGAGGCGCTGAGTAATTTTAAATTCGTAACGACTTCAAAAAGTACCTGTGACTGTTTCTTTTCCTTATTCGAGATGTTCTGAACATTATTCAAAGAGATTCCATTCCATAAAGACTCACATAAAATTCTATTTTCACTATTTCAAATTATTATAAAAAATGGTGGAGGCGCGGAGTAACTTTAAATTTGCAATCAATTTAAAGGCTACTTGGGACTATTTCCTTTCTTTACTCGAATCGTATTTGACATCATTTGATGAGATTCAAACCCATAGGGACTCCCAAAAGTGTGATTTCGCCATTCCAAAATATCATCAGAAATGGTGGAAGCACTGAGTAATTTTTTGAAATTCTTAATGGCTTCAAAAGGTACCGGGGACTCTTTGTTTTCCTTATTAGAGACGTTCTGAACATTATCCAATGAGATTTAACTCCATAAAGATTCCTAAGTGTGTATTTTCGATATTTCACAATATCATCAAAAATGGTGGAGGCGCTGAGTAATTTTAAATTCGCAATCAATTGAAAAGCTACCTGGGACTGTTTCTTTTCTTTACTCGAGACGTATTTGACATTATTTGATAAGATTCAACTCCCTATAGACTCCTGAGGCTCTTTCCGCCATTTAAAAAAATATCGTCAGAAATAGTCGAGGCGCTGAGTAATTTTAAATTCGTAATGACTTCAAATAGTATCTGTGACTGTTTCTTTTCCTTATTCGAGATGTTCTGAACATTATTCAAAGAGATTCAACTCCATAAACACTCACATAAAATTCTATTTTCACTATTTTAAATTATTATAAAAAATGGTGGAGGCGCGGAGTAACTTTAAATTTGCAATCAATTTAAAGGCTACTTGGGATTATTTCTTTTCTTTACTAGAATCGTATTTGATATCATTTGATGAGATTCAAATCCATAGAGACTCCCATAAGTGTGATTCCGCCATTCCAAAATATCATCAGAAATGGTGGAGGCGCTGAGTAATTTGAAATTCGTAATCGCTTCAAAAGGTACCGGGGACTCTTTGTTTTCCTTATTAGAGACGTTCTGAACATTATCCAATGAGATTCAACTACATAAAGATTCCTAAGTGTGTATTTTCGCTATTTCACAATATCATCAAAAATGGTGCAGGCGCTGAGTAATTTTAAATTCGCAATGAATTGAAAAAGTACCTGGAACTTTTTGTTTTCTTACTCGAGACGTATTTGACATTATTTGATGAGATTCAACTCCATATAGACTCCTGATGCTCTTTCCGCCATTTTAAAAAATATCGTCAGAAATAGTCGAGGCGCTGAGTAATTTAAATTCGTAATGACTTCAAAAAGTACCTGTGACTGTTTCTTTTCCTTATTCGAGATGTTCTGAACATTATTCAAAGAGATTCCATTCCATAAAGACTCACATAAAATTCTATTTTCACTATTTCAAATTATTATAAAAAATGGTGGAGGCGCGGAGTAACTTTAAATTTGCAATCAATTTAAAGGCTACTTGGGACTGTTTCTTTTCTTTACTCGAGACCTATTTGACATTATTTGATAATATTCAACTCCCTATAGACTCCTGAGGCTCTTTCCGCCATTTTAAAAAATATCGTCAGAAATAGTCGAGGCTCTGAGTAATTTTAAATTCGTAATGACTTCAAAAAGTACCTGTGACTGTTTCTTTTCCTTAATCGATATGTTCTGAACATTATTCAATGAGATTCAGCTCCTTAAAGACTCATAAGATTCTATTTTCGCTATTTCAAATTATTATAAAAAATGGTGAAGGCGCGGAGTAATTTTAAATTTGCAATAAATTTAAAGGCTACTTGGGACTATTTCCTTTCTTTACTCTAATCGTATTTGACATCATTTGCTGAGATTCAAATCCATAGAGACTCCCATAAGTGTGATTCCGCCATTCCAAAATATCATCAGAAATGGTGGAGGCGCTGAGTAATTTGAAATTCCTAATGGCTTTAAAAGGTACCGGGGACTCTTTGTTTTCATTATTAGAGACGTTCTGAACATTATACAATGAGATTCAACTCCATAAAGATTCCTAAGTGTGTATTTTCGCTATTTCACAATATCATCAAAAATGGTGCAGGCGCGGAGTAATTTTAAATTTGCAATAAATTTAAAGGCTACTTGGGACTATTTCCTTTCTTTACTCTAATCGTATTTGACATCATTTGCTGAGATTCAAATCCATAGAGACTCCCATAAGTGTGATTCCGCCATTCTAAAATATCATCAGAAATGGTGGAAGCACTGAGTAATTTTTTGAAATTCGTAATGGCTTCAAAAGGTACCGGGGACTCTTTGTTTTCCTTATTAGAGACGTTCTGAACATTATCCAATGAGATTTAACTCCATAAAGATTCCTAAGTGTGTATTTTCGATATTTCACAATATCATCAAAAATGGTGCAGGCGCTGAGTAATTTTAAATTCGCAATGAATTGAAAAAGCTACCTGGGACTGTTTCTTTTCTTTACTCGAGACGTATTTGACATTATTTGATGAGATTCAACTCCATATAGACTCCTGAGGCTCTTTCCGCCATTTTAAAAAATATCGTCAGAAATAGTCGAGGCGCTGAGTAATTTTAAATTCGTAATGACTTCAAAAAGTACCTGTGACTGTTTCTTTTCCTTATTCGAGATGTTCTGAACATTATTCAATGAGATTCAGCTCCCTAAAGACTCATAAGATTCTATTTTCGCTATTCCAAAATAATTTAAAAAAAAAATGGTGAAGGCGCGGAGTAATTTTAAATTTGCAATAAATTTAAAGGCTACTTGGGACTATTTCCTTTCTTTACTCTAATCGTATTTGACATCATTTGCTGAGATTCAAATCCATAGAGACTCCCATAAGTGTGATTCCGCCATTCCAAAATATCATCAGAAATGGTGGAAGCACTGAGTAATTTTTTGAAATTCGTAATGGCTTCAAAAGGTACCGGGGACTCTTTGTTTTCATTATTAGAGACGTTCTGAACATTATACAATGAGATTCAACTCCATAAAGATTCCTAAGTGTGTATTTTCGCTATTTCACAATATCATCAAAAATGGTGCAGGCGCTGAGTAATTTTAAATTCGCAGTGAATTGAAAGAGCTACCTGGAACTTTTTCTTTTCTTTACTCGAGACGTATTTGACATTATTTGATGAGATTCAACTCCATATAGACTCCTGAGGCTCTTTCCGCCATTTTAAAAAATATCGTCAGAAATAGTCGAGGCGCTGAGTAATTTTAAATTCGTAATGACTTCAAAAAGTACCTGACTGTTTCTTTTCCTTATTCGAGATGTTCTGAACATTATTCAATGAGATTCAGCTCCCTAAAGACTCATAAGATTCTATTTTCGCTATTCCAAAATAATTTAAAAACAAAATGGTGAAGGCGCGGAGTAATTTTAAATTTGCAATAAATTTAAAGGCTACTTGGGACTATTTCCTTTCTTTACTCTAATCGTATTTGACATCATTTGCTGAGATTCAAATCCATAGAGACTCCCATAAGTGTGATTCCGCCATTCCAAAATATCATCAGAAATGGTGGAGGCGCTGAGTAATTTGAAATTCCTAATGGCTTTAAAAGGTACCGGGGACTCTTTGTTTTCATTATTAGAGACGTTCTGAACATTATACAATGAGATTCAACTCCATAAAGATTCCTAAGTGTGTATTTTCGCTATTTCACAATATCATCAAAAATGGTGCAGGCGCTGAGTAATTTTAAATTCGCAGTGAATTGAAAGAGCTACCTGGAACTTTTTCTTTTCTTTACTCGAGACGTATTTGACATTATTTGATGAGATTCAACTCCATATAGACTCCTGAGGCTCTTTCCGCCATTTTAAAAAATATCGTCAGAAATAGTTGAGGCGCTGAGTAATTTTAAATTCGTAATGACTTCAAAAAGTACCTGTGACTGTTTCTTTTCCTTATTCGAGATGTTCTGAACATTATTCAATGAGGTTCAACTCCAAAAAGACTCATAAGAGTGTATTTTCGCTATTTCAAATTATTATAACAAATGGCGGAGGCGCGAAGTAATTTTAAATTTGCAATCCATTTAAAGGCTACTTGGGACTATTTCCTTTCTTTACTCGAATCGTATTTGACATCATTTGATGAGATTCAAATCCATAGAGACTCCCAAAAGTGTGATTCCAAAATATCATCAGAAATGGTGGAAGCGCTGAGTAATTTGAAATTCGTAATGACTCCAAAAGGTATCGGGGACTCTTTGTTTTCCTTATTAGAGACGTTCTGAACATTATCCAATGAGATTCAACTCCATAAAGTGTGTATTTCCGCTATTTCACAATATCATCAAAAATGGTGCAGGCGCTGAGTAATTTTAAATTCGCAATGAATTGAAAAAGCTACCTGGGACTGTTTCTTTTCTTTACTCGAGACGTATTTGACATTATTTGATGAGATTCAACTCCATATAGACTCCTGAGGCTCTTTCCGCCATTTCAAAAAATATCGTCAGAAATAGTCGAGGCGCTGAGTAATTTTAAATTCCTAATGACTTCAAAAAGTACATGTGACTGTTTCTTTTCCTTAATCGAGATGTTCTGAATATTATTCAAAGAGATTCAACTCCATAAAGACTCACATAAAATTCTATTTTCACTATTTCAAATTATTATAAAAAATGGTGGAGGCGCGGAGTAACTTTAAATTTGCAATCAATTTAAAGGCTACTTGGGACTATTTCCTTTCTTTACTAGAATCGTATTTGATATCATTTGATGAGATTCAAATCCATAGAGACTCCCATAAGTGTGATTCCGCCATTCCAAAATATCATCAGAAATGGTGGAGGCGCTGAGTAATTTGAAATTCGTAATGGCTTCAAAAGGTACCGGGGACTCTTTGTTTTCCTTATTAGAGACGTTCTGAACATTATCCAATGAGATTCAACTCCATAAAGATTCCTAAGTGTGTATTTCCGCTATTTCACAATATCATCAAAAATGGTGCAGGCGCTGAGTAATTTTAAATTCGCAATGAATTGAAAAAGTACCTGGAACTTTTTCTTTTCTTTACTCGAGACGTATTTGACATTATTTGATGAGATTCAACTCCATATAGACTCCTGATGCTCTTTCCGCCATTTTAAAAAATATCGTCAGAAATAGTCGAGGCGCTGAGTAATTTTAAATTCGTAATGACTTCAAAAAGTACCTGTGACTGTTTCTTTTCCTTATTCGAGATGAACATTATTCAAAGAGATTCCATTCCATAAAGACTCACATAAAATTCTATTTTCACTATTTCAAATTATTATAAAAAATGGTGGAGGCGCGGAGTAACTTTAAATTTGCAATCAATTTAAAGGCTACTTGGGACTATTTCCTTTCTTTACTCGAATCGTATTTGACATCATTTGATGAGATTCAAACCCATAGGGACTCCCAAAAGTGTGATTTCGCCATTCCAAAATATCATCAGAAATGGTGGAAGCACTGAGTAATTTTTTGAAATTCTTAATGGCTTCAAAAGTTACCGGGGACTCTTTGTTTTCCTTATTAGAGACGTTCTGAACATTATCCAATGAGATTTAACTCCATAAAGATTCCTAAGTGTGTATTTTCGATATTTCACAATATCATCAAAAATGGTGGAGGCGCTGAGTAATTTTAAATTCGCAATCAATTGAAAAGCTACCTGGGACTGTTTCTTTTCTTTACTCGAGACGTATTTGACTTTATTTGATAAGATTCAACTCCCTATAGACTCCTGAGGCTCTTTCCGCCATTTTAAAATATATCGTCAGAAATAGTCGAGGCGCTGAGTAATTTTAAATTCGTAATGACTTCAAAAAGTACCTGTGACTGTTTCTTTTCCTTATTCGAGATGTTCTGAACATTATTCAAAGAGATTCAACTCCATAAAGACTCACATAAAATTCTATTTTCACTATTTCAAATTATTATAAAAAATGGTGGAGGCGCGGAGTAACTTTAAATTTGCAATCAATTTAAAGGCTACTTGGGACTATTTCTTTTCTTTACTAGAATCGTATTTGATATCATTTGATGAGATTCAAATCCATAGAGACTCCCATAAGTGTGATTCCGCCATTCCAAAATATCATCAGAAATGGTGGAGGCGCTGAGTAATTTGAAATTCGTAATCGCTTCAAAAGGTACCGGGGACTCTTTGTTTTCCTTATTAGAGACGTTCTGAACATTATCCAATGAGATTCAACTCCATAAAGATTCCTAAGTGTGTATTTTCGCTATTTCACAATATCATCAAAAATGGTGCAGGCGCTGAGTAATTTTAAATTCGCAATGAATTGAAAAAGTACCTGGAACTTTTTGTTTTCTTTACTCGAGACGTATTTGACATTATTTGATGAGATTCAACTCCATATAGACTCCTGATGCTCTTTCCGCCATTTTAAAAAATATCGTCAGAAATAGTCGAGGCGCTGAGTAATTTAAATTCGTAATGACTTCAAAAAGTACCTGTGACTGTTTCTTTTCCTTATTCGAGATGTTCTGAACATTATTCAAAGAGATTCCATTCCATAAAGACTCACATAAAATTCTATTTTCACTATTTCAAATTATTATAAAAAATGGTGGAGGCGCGAAGTAACTTTAAATTTGCAATCAATTTAAAGGCTACTTGGGACTGTTTCTTTTCTTTACTCGAGACCTATTTGACATTATTTGATAAGATTCAACTCCCTATAGACTCCTGAGGCTCTTTCCGCCATTTGAAAAAATATCGTCAGAAATAGTCGAGGCACTGAGTAATTTTAAATTCCTAATGACTTCAAAAAGTACCTGTGACTGTTTCTTTTCCTTAATCGAGATGTTCTGAACATTATTCAATGAGATTCAACTCCTTAAAGACTCATAAGGTTCTATTTTCGCTATTTCAAATTATTATAAAAAATGGTGGAGGCGCGGAGTAATTTTGAATTTGCAATCAATTTAAAGGCTACTTGGGACTATTTCCTTTCTTTACTAGAATCGTATTTGACATCATTTGATGAGATTCAAATCCATAGAGACTCCCAAAAGTGTGATTCCGCCATTCCAAAATATCATCAGAAATGGTGGAGGCGCTGAGTAATTTGAAATTCGTAATGGCTTCAAAAGGTACCGGGGACTCTTTGTTTTTCTTATTAGAGACGTTCTGAACATTATCCAATGAGATTCAACTCCATATAGATTCCTAAGTGTGTATTTCCGCTATTTCACAATATCATCAAAAATGGTGGAGGCGCTGAGTAATTTTAAATTCTCAATCAATTGAAGAGCTACCTGGGACTGTTGATTTTCTTTACTCGAAACGTATTAAATTTGACATTATTCGATGAGATTCTACTCTATAAAGACTCCCATAAGTGTGATTCCGCCATTCCAAAATATCATCACAAATGGTGGAGGTGTTGAGTTATTTTAAATTCGTAATGGCTTCAAAATGTATTGGGACTCTTTCTTTTCCTTATCGTAGACGTTCTGAACATTATTGAATGAGATTGAGTTCCATAAAGATTTCTAAGAGTGTATTTCCGGTACTTCAAAATATCATCTAAAATGGTGGAAGCGCCGAGTAATTTTAAATTCGGGATCAATTCAAAAGCTACCTGGGACTGTTCCTTTTCTTTAACCGAAACGTATTAAATATGACATTATTCGATGAGATTCAACTCTATAAAGACTCCTAAAAGTGTGATTCCGATATTTCAAAATATCATCCCAAATGGTGGAGGTGTTGAGTTATTTTAAATTCGTAATGGCTTCAAAAGGTATTGGAACTCTTTCTTTTCCTTATTGTAGACGTTCTGAACATTATTGAATGAGATTGAGTTCCATAAAGATTTCTACGAGTGTATTTCCGGTACTTCAAAATATCATCTAAAATGGTGGAAGCGCCGAGTAATTTTAAATTCGGGATCAACTCAAAAGCTACCTGGGACCGTTTCTTTTCTTTACTCGAAACGTATTAAATTTGACATTATTCGATGAGATTCAAATCTATGGGACTGTTTCTTTTATTCACTCGGAGCGTATTTGACATTATTTGATGAGATTCAACTCCACATATACTTCTAAGGCTCTCTTTCCGCCATTTCAAAATATCATCAAAAATGTTGGAGGCCCTGAGTAATTTTGAGCTCGCCATCAATTCAAAAGCTACCTGGGACTGTTCCTTTTCTTTAACCGAAACGTATTAAATTTGACAGTATTCGATGAGATTCAACTCTATAAAGGAGTCTTTATAGAGTTGAATCTCATCGAATAATGTCAAATTTAATACGTTTCGAGTAAAGAAAATAAACAGTGCCAGGTAGCTTTTGAATTGATCCCGACTTTAAAATTCCTCGGCGCTTCCACCATTCTAGATGATATTTTGAAGTATCGGAAATACACTCTTAGAAATCTTTATGGAACTCAATCTCATTGAATAATGTTCAGAACGTCTACAATAAATAAACGAAAGAGTCCCAAGTACCGTTTGAAGCCATTACGAATTTAAAATAATTCAGCACCTCCACCATTTGTGATGATATTTTTAAATATCGGAATCACACTTTTAGGAGTCTTTATAGAGTTGAATCAGATCGAATAATGTCATATTTAATACGTTTCGGTTAAAGAAAAAAAGTGTGATTCCGATATTTCAAAATATCATCACAAATGGTGGAGGTGTTGAGTTATTTTAAATTCGTAATGGCTTCAAAAGGTACTTGGGACGCTTTCTTTTCCTTATTGTAGACGCTCTGCACATTATTCAATGAGATTGAGTTCCATAAAGATTTCTAAGAGTGTATTTCCGATACTTCAAAATATCATCTAAAATGGTGGAAGCACCGAGTAATTTTAAATTCGGGATCAATTCAAAAGCAACCTGGGACTATTTATTTTCTTTACTCGAAACGTATTAAATTTGACATTATTCGATAAGATTCAACTCTATAAAGACTCCTAAAAGTGTGATTCCGATATTTCAAAATATCATCACAAATGGTGGAGGTGTTGAGTTATTTTAAATTCGTAATGGCTTCAAAAGGTACTTGGGACTCTTTCTTTTCCTTATTGTAGACGTTCTGAACATTATTCACTGAGATTGAGTTCCATAAAGATTTCTAAGAGTGTACTGCCGGTACTTCAAAATATCATCTAAAATGGTGGAAGCGCCGAGTAATTTTAAATTCGGGATCAATTCAAAAGCTACCTGGGACTGTTTACTTTCTTTACTCGAAACGTATTAAATTTGACATTATTCGATGAGATTCAACTCTATAAAGGCTCCTAAAAGTGTGATTCCGATATTTCAAAATATCATCACAAATGGTGGAAGTGTTGAGTTATTTTAAATTCGTAATGGCTTTAAAAGGTACTTGGGACTCTTTCTTTTCCTTATTGTAGACGTTCTGAACATTATTCACTGAGATTGAGTTCCATAAAGATTTCTAAGAGTGTACTGCCGGTACTTCAAAATATCTTCTAAAATGGTGGAAGCGCCGAGTAATTTTAAATTCGGGATCAATTCAAAAGCTACCTGGGACTGTTTACTTTCTTTACTCGAAACGTATTAAATTTGACATTATTCGATGAGATTCAACTCTATAAAGGCTCCTAAAAGTGTGATTCCGATATTTCAAAATATCATCACAAATGGTGGAGGTGTTGAGTTATTTTAAATTCGTAATGGCTTCAAAAGGTACTTGGGACGCTTTCTTTTCCTTATTGTAGACGCTCTTCACATTATTCAATGAGATTGAGTTCCATAAAGATTTCTAAGAGTGTATTTCCGATACTTCAAAATATCATCTAAAATGGTGGAAGCACCGAGTAATTTTAAATTCGGGATCAATTCAAAAGCAACCTGGGACTATTTATTTTCTTTACTCGAAACGTATTAAATTTGACATTATTCGATAAGATTCAACTCTATAAAGACTCCTAAAAGTGTGATTCCGATATTTCAAAATAGCATCACAAATGGTGGAGGTGTTGAGTTATTTTAAATTCGTAATGGCTTCAAAAGGTACTTGGGACGCTTTCTTTTCCTTATTGTAGACGCTCTGCACATTATTCAATGAGATTGAGTTCCATAAAGATTTCTAAGAGTGTACTGCCGGTACTTCAAAATATCATCTAAAATGGTGGAAGCGCCGAGTAATTTTAAATTCGGGACCAATTCAAAAGCTACCTGGGACTGTTTACTTTCTTTACTCGAAACGTATTAAATTTGACATTATTCGATGAGATTCAACTCTATAAAGGCTCCTAAAAGTGTGATTCCGATATTTCAAAATATCATCACAAATGGTGGAGGTGTTGAGTTATTTTAAATTCGTAATGGCTTCAAAAGGTACTTGGGACGCTTTCTTTTCCTTATTGTAGACGCTCTTCACATTATTCAATGAGATTGAGTTCCATAAAGATTTCTAAGAGTGTATTTCCGATACTTCAAAATATCCTCTAAAATGGTGGAAGCACCGAGTAATTTTAAATTCGGGATCAATTCAAAAGCAACCTGGGACTATTTATTTTCTTTACTCGAAACGTATTAAATTTGACATTATTCGATAAGATTCAACTCTATAAAGACTCCTAAAAGTGTGATTCCGATATTTCAAAATATCATCACAAATGGTGGAGGTGTTGAGTTATTTTAAATTCGTAATGGCTTCAAAAGGTACTTGGGACTCTTTCTTTTCCTTATTGTAGACGTTCTGAACATTATTCACTGAGATTGAGTTCCATAAAGATTTCTAAGAGTGTACTGCCGGTACTTCAAAATATCATCTAAAATGGTGGAAGCGCCGAGTAATTTTAAATTCGGGATCAATTCAAAAGCTACCTGGGACTGTTTACTTTCTTTACTCGAAACGTATTAAATTTGACATTATTCGATGAGATTCAACTCTATAAAGGCTCCTAAAAGTGTGATTCCGATATTTCAAAATATCATCACAAATGGTGGAAGTGTTGAGTTATTTTAAATTCGTAATGGCTTTAAAAGGTACTTGGGACTCTTTCTTTTCCTTATTGTAGACGTTCTGAACATTATTCACTGAGATTGAGTTCCATAAAGATTTCTAAGAGTGTACTGCCGGTACTTCAAAATATCTTCTAAAATGGTGGAAGCGCCGAGTAATTTTAAATTCGGGATCAATTCAAAAGCTACCTGGGACTGTTTACTTTCTTTACTCGAAACGTATTAAATTTGACATTATTCGATGAGATTCAACTCTATAAAGGCTCCTAAAAGTGTGATTCCGATATTTCAAAATATCATCACAAATGGTGGAGGTGTTGAGTTATTTTAAATTCGTAATGGCTTCAAAAGGTACTTGGGACGCTTTCTTTTCCTTATTGTAGACGCTCTTCACATTATTCAATGAGATTGAGTTCCATAAAGATTTCTAAGAGTGTATTTCCGATACTTCAAAATATCCTCTAAAATGGTGGAAGCACCGAGTAATTTTAAATTCGGGATCAATTCAAAAGCAACCTGGGACTATTTATTTTCTTTACTCGAAACGTATTAAATTTGACATTATTCGATAAGATTCAACTCTATAAAGACTCCTAAAAGTGTGATTCCGATATTTCAAAATATCATCACAAATGGTGGAGGTGTTGAGTTATTTTAAATTCGTAATGGCTTCAAAAGGTACTTGGGACTCTTTCTTTTCCTTATTGTAGACGTTCTGAACATTATTCAATGAGATTGAGTTCCATAAAGATTTCTAAGAGTGTATTTCCGATACTTCAAAATATCATCTAAAATGGTGGAGGCGCTGAATAATTTTAAATTCGCAATCAATTTAAAAGCTACCTGTGACTATTTCTTTTCTTTACTCGAGACGTATTTGGCATTATTTGATGAGATTCAACTCCTTATACATATATACTCCTGAGGGTCTTTCCGCCATATCAAAAAATATCGTCAGAAATAGTCGAGCCGCTGAGTAATTTTAAATTCGTAATGACGTCAAAAAGTACCTGGGACTGTTTCTTTTCCTTATTCGAGATGTTCTGAATATTATTCAATGAGATTCGACTCCATAAAGACCTCCTAGGAGTGTATTTCCGGTATTTCAAAATATCATCAGAAATGGTGGAGCCAATGAGTAAATTTAAAATTCGTAATGGCTTCAAAACGTAGCTGGGGCTCTTTCTTTTCCTGAACATTATTCAATGAGATTCAATTCCATAAAAATTTCTGAGAGTGTATTTCCGCTATTTCAAAATATCATCAAAAATGGTGGAGGCGCGGAGTACTTTTAAATTCGCAATCAATTCAAAAGCTAGATGGGACTGTTCCTTTTCTTTACTTGAGACGTATTTGACATTATTTGATAAAATTCAACTCCATGTAGACTCCTGAGGCTCTTTCCGCCATTTCAAAAAATATCGTCAGAAGTGGTCGAAGCGCTGAGTAATTTTAATTTCGCAATGGTTTGAAAAAGTAACTGGGGCTCTTTCTTTGCCTTATTCGAGACATTCTGAACATTATTCAATGAGATTCAACTCCATAAAGGATCCTAAGAGTGTATTTTCGCTATTTCAAATTATAATAAAAAATGGTAGAGACGCTGAATAATTTTAAATTCGCAATCAATTTAAAAGCTACCTGGGACTATTTCATTTGACATCATTTGATGAGATTCAAGTCCATAGAGACTCCTAAAAGTGTGATTCCGCCATTTCAAGATCTCTTCAGAAATGGTGGAGGCGCTGAGTAATTTTAAATTCCCAATGTATTCAAAAGGTACCTGAGACTGTTTCTTTTCCTGATTTGAGGAAGTTTTGACATTATTTAAATCACAGTCCTTTTAGAAGGAAAATAAGCATTATTGTAAATTTTTCACATACGATAACACTAGAAAAACCAACCAATCCATCGACTGCATTAAATATCAGTAGTGTATCAATGCGAACATCAATTTGGATCCGTGATAAACTCGCTCAATAAATAAACCAAATCGCTTTTAAACAAAACCGAAAATGTCGGTGAACAAGCCCTGCAGTTTTTTTAAACGAAACGTTTATGTAATTTTGCC
The DNA here is from genome assembly GCA_963583935.1 of Diaperis boleti. Taxonomy (NCBI): domain Eukaryota; kingdom Metazoa; phylum Arthropoda; class Insecta; order Coleoptera; family Tenebrionidae; genus Diaperis; species Diaperis boleti. The sequence goes on along the minus strand of OY757247.1, from coordinate 50,902,237 downwards.
TCGGACAAATGGCACACGTACAAAAAATCTCGTGCAACGTGACGCAATTGCCGAGATTTATTATAACTCTTTTAAATGACGCTGGACGCACTGATTTACCTCCGCCATTGTTTATCGTCGGACGAGTTAATCAATTTCGGCCGATTTTGTTCACAGTTTTTATTGAAATCACTAGTGATTTGAATAGTAGCAAATAATTTAATTTTATTGTTAGTATTTAGAATGTGTGGGCGGCTTTCAAGGAAAGGAGCACGCTTTTAATACATTTCCAGATTTAATAAAGGCATTAATTACGTTATATAAGCTTATGAAACAATACTACAACGTTATTAATTTAGATATTCCGAAATTCGGCACATTCTGTCGAACACGATTTCAACAAACCTAGATTCTTGCAAGTCACCACGCACTAAAATATCTCCAAAATCCTATTGAACAAATTTTCAGCCGTTCCGCCAAAAATTGCCCCAATAACTCGAACTAAATGCCGCTAATTACCGGCGATCTGGTGCTCGTCGCACTGAAAAACATCGCGTCATACCCCTGGTGAAAAATTGCCAATTTCCCTGAAAGCGCTAATGAAAAGAAATTAGATTACTTCGTGCACACGGACAGATTTTTCACGGCAGAAATATGGCTCGCTTCCGGGGGACAGCCGGAAAACTCCGGATTGATCTTTACAGCAGCAATCATTTTCGTTTGACAACACGTCGAAGCTTTGAAGTTGTAAACGTATGATATGTATTAATTTCGTCGAAAGAGCAGCATTTGAATACGAAAGCGTTTGGGAGTTGTTTTCCTCTGAAACCATATTAATTTCCAATTTTTCCACGCAGTATTAACCTCGTTGCAACGGTCCAAAATCGCGTTTTAGCATCGGGATTATTGCCCGTGCATGCGATACGTCAAATCTGTCGGTGTAACATTTCAATTTATTAAGTGTAAGAGATAATGGATCGTAACCGGTGTTGAATTTGGATGAACCCGATCGTCGGTATTAATGGCGGGAGGCACGAAGGTGCAATTTACGTGCTCGAAAATCTAATTACGTTATTTCGATTACGTCTTGGCTGGAAACTCAAACGAAGTCTTTTTGTTTTTAGTACTTATAGGTGTTTGCACAGTGATGAAGTCTGGCAACTTAAGATTTCGTGGTTGCAGCGAGGGATTTTTACTGATATGTTTAAAAGGAGATTCTTCGTCGATGCGAATATGGTGTAGTGCGATAAAAGCATCTGAGCGGTGATTATCTAACTTCCAGTCGAAGATGCTCCCCTGAGGCGGGTAATCTTCATTACGTCGACTTGACGGAGCAGCTGCGCGAGGGGAGAGGGGGCGGAATCAACGAGGCTTGTAGCATGTGTGACTAAGAAATAATTAATTCGGGTTTTGTTTGTAACCCTTTATCCGAAGGTCGAAAAGTAGGAGGGAAGTTTAAGTGTCCCTTATGGGGAGAAACTTCTATACGCATATCCAAGGCGGGTACAGTTGCCGGCGGCACCTTTCGGAACTTGGATACGTGATGCTTTAAAAACACTTTTATTTCATATCGTATATTTAGAGTTTATTGAATAACTGATTGGAAGTTAGTGATAGCAGAGACTAAACTCAATAGACGACACATCAGCAGAAGATAATAATCGATAAAAACTGTTTAAATTGCAAATAAATAAAAACTATGTAATGAAAACCGAAAAGAACAGAAAGAACTTACAGAACATAATAAATTTCACATGTATATCACATAAGAAGTTTCACGTCTGGTATGTGGTCCAGTAATTTTTTTCAGACCTTGAGTCCTACGTGCATGTTCGGAATTACCGCAATCCTAAAAGAATTACTTTCAAAAGTTATAACGTCCACTCCCCAAACCGGAATTTATTTTTCGATTTTGTAAAGTCAATAATTCAGAATCTAAGTAAAATATTGTCATTTCGTTCCGGCATGTGATTTACAGATCCTCTTTCTCTCCTTGTTGGATATTATATATTATACAGAATCTAACGAATCAAAAGACAAACAAAAAATTAGGAGAAGCTCGTGCTATCAATAGCTCGTCTATTAAGAGGCACAAGAAAATCTATAGAACCAAAATAATCTTGATTTCTCCATATAAACGTATTAGATGAGACGCAGACAGACTGAATAAATCTCCAGCGAATATAATCAAGCACCAAGCGAGTACACTTTATACCATTGCAGCTAACAACTTTCAAGCGCGGGAAGACACGACGCTCCACCTCCAAGATCGAAACGCGAATCAGGTCATACGTTATTACTCTCGAGACATCCGACTCTATTCATCTACATGTGCATATATTATTATGGTGTCATATCTTGTGTTGATAATAGCAGCTGTGGTAGACTTACATCCATAAAGTGGAAATAACGGCTCGCATTAAGGATTGTGGAAGGAGATTAACTCAGTTTTATTAGAGAGAAACCGTAATAACCGCATAAAATTGACGCTACAATTCTGGTGAACTCGCTCTTGAAAATTCGAGCACCAGACCGATTCAAGATCATTCCGAAGTGAGCTAATTTCATGAATGAGCCCATGAGGGAGAGGGAGCAATTAAAAACGATCCACTCGAGGCTCGACGGGTTACACGAGAATGGGTAATTGCATAAGGTGGATCGAATAAAATTTTAAATTTTGCGGATTCGCGTTATCGTACAATGAAATTGTGTTGAGGCTCTTCTCGCAAAGCCATCTGCGGCGTGAAATGGTCAAGTCTGCCTCTTTTCAGCATTTCCTTTTATGTGAGAAATATCTATTTGTCAATGGCGCCGCAATCTGTGTTATTTCTCGGAAGGTTTTCTTTTCTAAGTGTGAAGGACTGGCGGAGAGACGTGTTTTCTTTTATTTGATGGGCTTGAGAGATCTGGGAGAAAATTCTGCGTTATACAATCTAAATACAGTTTAAATACTTTGAAGACGAAGTTCAAATAACTGGAATTGTATGAGATCCATACGTAGGGAAGGCTTCAAAGGTATTTATATCTACAATTGTTGCAAAACTGGTGGATGCGCAATCTCAATTTAAATACTTTGAACGTGGAAAAATGTTTCCAGGTATGAATTCAGCATCATTTTGGACATTTGCAATTCGAAATTTTTACGGATTATTTAGAAGTATTACGAATGATATTTAAAATTGTTGCAAAATGGTGGATGCGCAATTTTAATTTGGACATTTTTAAATTTTAAAAAATATTTTCACTTATAAATTTTGAATAATTTTGCACATTTTCAATTTGAAATTATTAGATCTAAACGTTGGGGAGGCTTCAGAACTATCACGGAGGATATTTAAAACTGTTGCAAAACTGGTGGATGCGCAATGTTAATTTCGAAATTTTGAAGAGTTAAAAAAATCCAGATATGAATTTAACATAATTTTGGACATTTGCAATTTGAAATCATGAAATCTAAACATACGGAAAGCTCCACAAGTGTTACAGATAAAATTGTTGCAAAACTCGTGGATGCGCAATTTGAATTTAAATATTTTGAAAACAGAAAAATGTTTCCAGTTATGAATTTAGTATAATTTTGGACAATTTCAAATTCAAATTATAAGATTTTTAACATACATAAGATTTCAGAAGTATTACAGATAATATTTAAAATTGTTGCAAAACTCATGGATGCGCAATTCTATTTAGAACCTTTTGAAATTTTGGACATTTCAGCGTTCCTTTACATATAATGCAGTTTGTGTACACAACACCTTTCGGGAAGAGTTCAAAATTCTGAACATTAATAAATTCAAGTATAAAGTAAAACTGCATTTATTTGGCTGATTAACCTAAAACGTTGTTTTGTACTTGAGATTTATTTATTCCTCATAACTGATTCGTGTTTCATTTTTATTTTTTTATTTAATTTATAAATTACGTTGATTTTCTTGTTGTTATCTGGTTCTTTTTTTTTCCTTGTTTTTTTTTTGTTTCTTGCTCTTTTTGTTGTTTGCTTGCAGAATTTAATCTAAGTTAATTATTGTATATTGTAATTTTTTTTCTTTTTTATTTGTTATTATTTTTGTTTTTGTTTTGTTGTCTCTTGTGGTGGTTAAGTGGAGTGGCAGCGATGCTAGACTTCGCCATCACATGATGAATCAATAAAGACGATTTATTATTATTATTATTATTATTTCTAATTCGAAATTATTAGACCTAAACCTACGAGAAGCTTCAGAAGTATTACGGATGATATTTAAAACTGTTGCAAAACTGGTGGATGCGCAATGTTAATTCTGAAATTTTGAAGAGTTAACAAAATTCCAGATATGAATTTAACATAATTTTGGACATTTTCAATTTGAAATCATGAAATCTAAACATACGGAAGGCTCCACAAGTGTTACAGATAAAATTTAAAATTGTTGCAAAACTCGTGGATGCGCAATTTGAATTTAAATATTTTGAAAGCAGTAAAATGTTTCCAGTTATGAATTTAGTATAATTTTGGACAATTTCAAATTCAAATTATAAGATATTTAACATACATAAGATTTCAGAAGTATTACAGATAATATTTAAAATTGTTGCAAAACTCAAGGATGCGCAATTCTATTTAGAACCTTTTGAAATTTTGGATATTTCTAATTCGAAATTATTAGACCTAAACCTACGAGAAGCTTCAGAAGTATTACGGATGATATTTAAAACTGTTGCAAAACTGGTGGATGCGCAATGTTAATTTCGAAATTTTGAAGAGTTAAAAAAATTCCAGGTATGAATTTAACATAATTTTGGACATTTTCAATTTGAAATCATGAAATCTAAACATACGGAAAGCTCCACAAGTGTTACAGATAAAATTTAAAATTGTTGCAAAACTCGTGGATGCGCAATTTGAATTTAAATATTTTGAAAGCAGTAAAATGTTTCCAGTTATGAATTTAGTATAATTTTGGACAATTTCAAATTCAAATTATAAGATATTTAACGTACATAAGATTTCAGAAGTATTACAGATAATATTTAAAATTGTTGCAAAACTCATGGATGCGCAATTCTATTTAGAACCTTTTGAAATTTTGGATATTTCTAATTCGAAATTATTAGACCTAAACCTACGAGAAGCTTCAGAAGTATTACGGATGATATTTAAAACTGTTGCAAAACTGGTGGATGTGCAATGTTAATTTCGAAATTTTTAAGAGTTAAAAAAATTCCAGATATGAATTTAACATAATTTTGGACATTTTCAATTTGAAATCATGAAATCTAAACATACGGAAAGCTCCACAAGTGTTACAGATAAAATTTAAAATTGTTGCAAAACTCGTGGATGCGCAATTTGAATTTAAATATTTTGAAAGCAGTAAAATGTTTCCACTTATGAATTTAGTATAATTTTGGACAATTTCAAATTCAAATTATAAGATATTTAACATACATAAGATTTCAGAAGTATTACAGATAATATTTAAAATTGTTGCAAAACTCATGGATGCGCAATTCTATTTAGAACCTTTTGAAATTTTGGATATTTCTAATTCGAAATTATTAGACCTAAACCTACGAGAAGCTTCAGAAGTATTACGGATGATATTTAAAACTGTTGCAAAACTGGTGGATGCGCAATGTTAATTCTGAAATTTTGAAGAGTTAACAAAATTCCAGATATGAATTTAACATAATTTTGGACATTTTCAATTTGAAATTATGAAATCTAAACATACGGAAGGCTCCACAACTGTTTAAGATAAAATTTAAAATTGTTGCAAAACTCGTGGATGCGCAATTTGAATTTAAATATTTTGAAAGCAGTAAAATGGTTCCAGTTATGAATTTAGTATAATTTTGGACAATTTCAAATTCAAATTATAAGATTTTTACCATACATAAAACTTTAGAAGTATTACAGATAATATTTAAAATTGTTGCAAAACTCATGGATGCGCAATTCTATTTAGAAACTTTTGAAATCTTAAAGAATATTTCTAGTTATGAATTTAGAATGATTTTTGTCATTTGCAATTCGAAATTATGAGATGTAAATACACAAAAGCCTTCAAAATCATTACTGCAGATATTTAAAATTGTTGCAAAACTGATGGATGCGCAATTTTAATTTAAAAATTTTGAAGATTTAAAAAATGGTTCCAGGTATAAACTTAGCATCATATTGGACATTTTCAATTCGAAATATTACGGATGATATTTAAAATTGTTGCAACATGGTGGATGCGCAATTTTAATTTCTTATATTATAAGATTTTTAACATACATAAGACTTCAGAAGTATTACAGATAATAGCTAATATTTAAAATTGTTGCAAAACTAATGGATGCCCAATTCTATTTAGAACCTTTTGAAATTCTGGACATTTCTAATTCGAAATTATTAGACCTAAACCTACGAGAAGCTTCAGAAGTATTACGGAGAATATTTAAAACTGTTGCAAAACTGGTGGATGCGCAATGTTAATTTCAAAATTTTGAAAAGTTAAAAAAAAATCCAGATATGAATTTAACATGATTTTGGACATTTGCAATTTGAAAATATGAAATCTAAACATACGGAAAGGTCCACAAGCGTTACAGATAAAATTTAAAATTGTTGCAAAACTCGTGGATGCGCAATTTGTATTTAAATATTTTGAAGACAAAAAAATGTTTCTACTAGTTATAAATTTAGCATAATTTTGGACAATTTCAAATTCAAATTATAAGATTTTTAACATAGATAAGACTTCAGAAGTATTATAGATAATATTTAAAATTGTTGCAAAACTTATAGATGCGCAATTCTAGTTAAAACTTTTTGAAATTTTTAAGAATATTTCTACTTATGAATTTATAATGATTTTTGTCATTTGCAATTCGAAATTATGAGATCTAAATACACAAAAGCCTTCAAAATCATTACTGCAGATATTTAAAATTTTTGCAAAACTGATGGATGCGCAATTTTAATTTAAATAATTTGGAGATTTACAAAATATTTCTAAGTATGAATTTAACATAATTTTGGACATTTTCAATTCGAAATTATTTGAACTAAAACTACGGGAGGCTTCAGAAGTAGTACGGATGATATTTAAAACCGTTGCAAAACTAGTGGATGCGCAATTTTAATTTAAAAATTTTAAAGAAATAAAAACATTTCCAGACATGGATTTAACATAATTTTTGATATTTACAATTTGAAATTATAACATTTAAGAAGTCTTCAGAAGTACTACAAATTAATGATATATAAAATTCTTACAAAACTGGTGGATGTGCAATTTAGGTTTAAACATTTTAAAATTTAAAAAAATGTTTCTTGTTATGAATTCAGAATAATTTTGGACATTTGCAATTCGAAATTATGCGATGTAAATACACAAAAGCCTTCAGAATCATTATTGCAGAAATTTAAAATTGTTGCAAACCTGATGGATGCGCAATTTTAATTTAAATATTTTGAAGATTTCAAAATGTTTCCAGGTATGAATTTAGCATAATTTTGGACATTTGCAATTCGAAATTATTAGATCTAAACGTTGGGGAGGCTTCAGAAGTATTACGGAGGATATTTAAAACTGTTGCAAAACTGGTGGATGCGCAATGTAAATTTCAAAATCTTGAAAAGTTAAAAAAAAACAAATATGAATTTAATATAATTTTGGACATTTGCAATTTGAAATTATGAAATCTAAACATACGGAAAGGTCCACAAGTGTTACAGATAAAATTTAAAATTGTTGCAAAACTCGTGGATGCGCAATTTGAATTTAAATATTTTGAAGACAAAAAAATGTTTCTAGTTATAAATTTAGCATAATTTTGGACAATTTCACATTCAAATTATAAGATTTTTAACATAGATAAGACTTCAGAAGTATTATAGATAATATTTAAAATTGTTGCAAAACTTATAGATGCGCAATTCTAGTTAAAACTTTTTGAAATTTTAAAGAATATTTCTAGTTATGAATTTAAAATGATTTTTGTCATTTGCAATTCGAAATTATGAGATCTAAATACACAAAAGCCTTCAAAATCATTACTGCAGATATTTAAAATTTTTGCAAAACTGATGGATGCGCAATTTTAATTTAAATAATTTGGAGATTTACAAAATATTTCTAAGTATGAATTTAACATAATTTTGAACATTTTCAATTCGAAATTATTTGAACTAAAACTACGGGAGGCTTCAGAAGTAGTGCGGATGATATTTAAAACCGTTGCAAAATTGGTGGATGCGCAATTTTAATTTCAAAATTTTAAAGAAATAAAAACATTTCCAGACATGGATTTAACATAATTTTTGATATTTACAATTTGAAATTATAACATTTAAGAAGTCTTCAGAAGTACTACAAATTAATGATATATAAAATACTTACAAAACTGGTGGATGTGCAATTTAGGTTTAAACATTTTAAAATTAAAAAAAATTTTTTCTAGTTATGAATTCAGAATAATTTTGGACATTTGCAATTCGAAATTATGAGATCTAAATACACAAAAGCCTTCAGAATCATTTCTGCAGATATTTAAAATTGTTGCAAAACTGATGGATGCGCAATTTTAATTTAAACATTTAAAAAACGTTTCCAGGTATTAATTTCGCATAATTTTGGACATTTTCAACTCGATATTATTAGACCTAAACGTACGAAAGGCTTCAGAAATATTACGGATGATATCTAAAATTGTTGCAAAACTGGTGGATGCGCAATTTTAATTTCGGAATTTTGAAGAGTTAAAAAAAATCCAGATATCAATTTAACATAATTTTGGACATTTACAATATGAAATTATGAAATCTAAACATACGGAAAGGTCCATAAGTGTTACAGATAAAATTTAAAATTGTTGCAAAACTCATGAATGCGCAATTCTAGTTAAAAACTTTTTGAAATTTTAAAGAATATTTCTAATTATGAATTTAGAATGATTTTTGTTATTTGCAATTCGAAATTATGCGATGTAAATACACAAAAGCCTTCAGAATCATTATTGCAGAAATTTAAAATTGTTGCAAACCTGATGGATGCGCAATTTTAATTTAAATATTTTGAAGATTTCAAAATGTTTCCAGGTATGAATTTAGCATAATTTTGGACATTTGCAATTCGAAATTATTAGATCTAAACGTTGGGGAGGCTTCAGAAGTATTACGGAGGATATTTAAAACTGTTGCAAAACTGGTGGATGGGCAATGTTAATTTCAAAATCTTGAAAAGTTAAAAAAAACAAATATGAATTTAATATAATTTTGGACATTTGCAATTTGAAATTATGAAATCTAAACATACGGAAGGCTCCACAAGTGTTACAGATAAAATTAAAATAGTTGCAAAACTCGTGGATGCGCAATTTGAATTTAAATATTTTGAAACCAGAAAAATGTTTCTAGTTATAAATTTAGCATAATTTTGGACAATTGCAAATTCAAATTATAAGATTTTTAACATACATAAGACATCAGAAGTATTACAGATAGTATTTAAAATTGTTGCAAAACTCATGGATGCGCAATTCTAGTTAAAACTTTTTGAAATTTTAAAGAATATTTCTAGTTATGAATTTAGAATGATTTTTGTCATTTGCAATTCGAAATTATGAGATGTAAATACACAAAAGCCTTCAAAAGCATTACTGCAGATATTTAAAACAGTTGCAAACCTGATGGATGCGCAATTTTAATTTAAACACTTTGAAGATTTGAAAATGTTTCCAGGTATAAATTTAGCATAATTTTGGACATTTCCAATTCGAAATTATTAGAACTAAACGTACGGGACGTTTCAGAAGTAGTACGGATGATATTTAAAACCGTTGCAAAACTGGTGGATGCGCAATTTTAATTTCGAAATTTTGAATAATTAAAAACATTTCCAGACATGAATTTAACATAATTTTGGACATTTACAATTTGAAAATATAAAATTTAAGAAGCCTTCAGAAGTACTACAAATTAATGATATAAAAAATTCTTGCAAAACTGGTGGATGCGCAATTTAGGTTTAAACATTTTGAAATTTTAAAAAATGTTTCTAGTTATGATTTTAGCATAATTTTGGACATTTTCAAATTGAAATTATTAAATTTAAACACACAGAAGACTTCAGAATCATTACTGCAGATATTTAAAATTCTGACGAATCTGGTGGATGCGCGATTTTAGTTTAGATATTTTGAAATTTTAAAAAATATTTCTGGTTATAAATTTTGGATAATTTTGGACATTTGTAAATAGAAATTATAAAATTCAAACATACAGAAGGTTTCAGTGTTAGTGTTACCGATGATATTCTTACAAAACCAGTGGATGCGCAATTTTAATGTAAACATTGAAAAGATTTAAAATAAATCCAGGCATGAATTTAGCAGAATTTTGGACGTTTTCAATTCGAAATAATTTAAACTAAACGGCTCCAGACGTATTCCAAATGATATTTAAAATTGTTACAAAACTAGTGGAGGTGCAATTAGAATTTTTATATTGTAAAGATTTAAAAAATGTTTCCAAGTATGAATTTAGCATAATTTTGGACGAAATTATTAGATCTGAACACACAAAAGCCCCCCTAACCTGCCATTTTGCATAATTTAATAATCTTTGGTACGATTGAACCCATGATTTCCACAGACGTTCTTGACGAAAAATACTTATTTTCAAGCATTCTTACGCAACCAAAAAAAATCCATCGATGCGAAATGTCGTCCAACAAATCGCCCCTCCTACAACCCTCATTAATTCTCGACAAGGACCATTCGAACCAATAATCCCCTCATTTATTAAACAAAAGCTCCGCAAAAGAACCGGCAATTTCTCAATTCCGCTCTTTCATTATCGCTCGTGACGATTCGATCGGGCAGTTTTTAGAAAATCCTCCTGAAAACGGCAAAGGTTAATCGTCGGATGACGTGCAGGTCGTGTTCAAACAGGAATGCAACACTGTATGTTTAGAACTGTATTATCAGTCGAAACATTAAACGAACCGACATTATCTTGTCATTATGTTTTATGAATACGTTTGCGTGCGAGTTTAGAATATATTTTACGATGGCGCGCCAATAACGTCTAAATTAAAGGAGTTCCGCATGCATTGCGCCATAATCGGGACGCCGCTCAAAAATAATAATAATCCGACGTCGGTGATAATAATTCACTTGTTGTAATCCAGTTTTCAATTAGATTGAAATGTGTTTGGCAATTTATTTACACTCGGGCTATAACTGTGAGCGTATTAATTTTAATTTCGGAATTTATTACAAATTAGTTATCAAAAGCCGCGTTTGTAATGCGTTTGCAAAAGTAAATGTTATTATAAAGTCGCTGTAATTTCAGTTTGTACAGCTGATAGCGCAGCAAAAAGTTGACTGCTTTATGACCGGGAATATGGATTGCGGGCTCTGACGGCCGGTTTAATTTAATTCGGTAGTTTTCGATGGAAAAGTTTAATTTGCGCGGCTAATTAATTTTTAATTGAATTTAACCCAATTGTTTATTTTAATATTCTAACCGCTGGTGAAATGATTGGAAGTCGAGGTGTTCCGCAGAATTCAATTCCAGTGGTGTGTTTCGGCCAGCGAATATGTATTCCAGGGGTCAGAAAACGTCAAATTCCCTTCCTCCAACAGAAAAAATTGTAATATTAAATAAAAAAGAATTCTCTTCTTGTGCACTTGCAAATACCAGTTTCTCAAAAATAATCCCTCCACTTTTGTAACCCCAACCCCGGCGCTGTAAAACAAGTATACATCACTCCCAAAATTCGTGTTTCCTGTCCCGCTGTAATCTACGCCCTCCCCCGTTCTTCCATATTTGGATTTCGCTCTGCTCAGGTGGAGATCCCGTGGGCTTTGCGCCATCAGCTTCGCGCTTGCCGTATGCTCTTTCTCCTATAACTTCGATATCTTTATTTTCCTTTATTTTGCACACACTTAGCACAAACACAATACTCTCTTTCCGAGACCGCAAAACTAAAAGTACCCTCATTCTGTTTAAGTTTTCCTCGAAAAAAAAACAAACTTTAATCCGCATTGTGCACAGTTTCCATTAGCCTCGAACTGAACACAATATAACAAGAAGAGAACAAAACTATAAATGCTTAATGCTCAGACTTGGTAGTGCTACTTTCATTACAGCTGCACTTGGAGGAAAAAATCGTCAACTGCTCTTGAACGAGGAAAGCGCAGATTCCGCTCGCTTTATTACCCGAGGAAGGCGTCGTCCTCAAGTTAAAATCAATTCTAATCCGGTTAAGTAAACATTTTCCAGACAGGACTTTATTAGGAAATTAAGTATTTGTGTACATTTTCTTTTATCATCGTTTTGTGGATAGACGCCCATCGCGTGCGCTCCCTGACGTCGAATAAATTCTCTTCTTTGCGAATGCACACGCGAAACGCTGAAGTATGTGATTAATTGGGAAATCTAGGCGATGTCTCATTTGTTTTCATTATTTTGACTGCGTTTCGGAGGTAATTTGGATCTGTAAATGTAAATTGTGAAATAAACCGTTTTGCTAATGGGCTAAATTTTGCTGGCAGTAGCACGAAAGTGGGACAGGGAACGTCTTGTTACAAGCAGTTAGTAGCAGACACTTTTTTATTGTGTTTAGCGTCCCATCAACTAATAAGAGTTAATTCAATTAACTATTCCTGTCTTTGGGATTACTTGGGAGTCACTTAGTGCTGTTTGGGTATTTGGTTCCATAAGTTGTCCCTCGAAAAGAACTAGTAACGATAGTGGAGTGCTCGCGGACCCATAAGTTGTTAAAAAAACGATTCTTCAAAAAGCTAGAATTTTCAGGCATTAAAGCTAATGCCCTAAATACATTAAATCCGTCAAAAAATCGTTTAGTGTTTTCGATATAGTGAATTACTCAAAAAATTCTCTGTATAGCCTTTTGGTCATAAATAAATGAATAGTTTTTTGAAAAGCATTGAGTTTCCTATTTTGTAGCAACTTTAAACTCGATTTTCTCGACATTACGTCCGCTCAAAATTAATTACTTTATGCGATGTCTCACCCGGTATTTTCAAATCTAAGCCCTAAATTAAAAAAAATATATTGGAAAATTGATGCCCCATTTATTGTGCTTCCTACAGTACCACTTTCATATTTTTTTTCTTTTAGGGTTTTAAATACACTTCTCAATTCTCTATTCAACAAAACTAAAAAATTGCATAACTTTTTTCTTTTTGATAAATAGAATAAAAATTTTATTCCTTGAAAAATAAGAAGAAATTTGGAAAGCAAACAACGAAAAATTCCACATTCCCAGACGTGTGAATTTCGTAGTAAATTACTATTTTTTAAGGAATAAAAAAAGTGCATCTAAAGCAAAAAAAAAATTGGGGGTGCCATCTAAAAAAATTGATGACGGTGTCATAGTTGAAAAACAGATGACATCATCATGAAAATTTTTATGTCAAAAGATGGCAATTTGAAAACAAAAATCGACCTGTTCGAGCGTTTTTCGCAAAAACATTACATAGCTATATTATGAATTTTGTGCGAAACTTTATGATCACTCTGTATATTTTAGTAATATGTATGTTATATAGCACTACTTATATTTTATGGAAGACGTTTATTTAATTTTTTCTATGCTGGAAAGAATATTTTTCTTTGTATATTTTTATATATTCTCTGTATACTGTATATATTTATTTGAGATAACAAAAAATTTTTTTTTTTATAAATTTTGTGCTGAAAACGGTTAAAACAAAAAAAAATCCCGAAACTTTATTGCATAAAATGAGCTGGGCATAACATCAGTACAGTGTAAACTCTATATAGCGAACTCCTATATAACAAAAAACTCTTTAAAACGTAGAAATTGCTAAGGTTTATTTCGTTTATATGGTTTTCTTTTGCTCTCTGTATAACGAAAACTCTTTATAACGTAAAAAACACCCGGTCCCTTCAATTTCGCCATATAGAGTTTACACTGCATCAAACCTTTAATTTTTAAAGAGACTAAAATTTTTTGAGATGTCATGATTGATAATAAATTAGAATAGAAAGTTAAAAGTTAAAAATTATTATTAATTGGCATGATAATTTCTTTAATTTCTACTATATTAATAATTGTAACTTGGTTTTTGGCTCCACCAGTCTTTATTTCGCCCACGTGCACGTTTTGCTGGTCCGTGCTTTGTTTCTCCTGCACATATATGCTTCAGGCAAACAAAACTTCGGGCAAAACGGTTGTCGGCTAGTTAGGGAAACGAAAAGAGACTTGAGGGACTTGAAATGTTTTGAAAGCAAATGAAGCGAATTGAAAAGACTTGAAATGATTTGAAAATATTTTGAAGGGACTGAAAGCGACTTGAAGAGAGATAAAGTGACTTGAAGGAACTTGAAACGACTTGAAAACACTTGAAATGTTTTGAACCGACCAAGATTTGAAATATCTTGAAGGGAATGGAAGCGACTTGAAAAGACTTGAAATATCTTGAAGAGACTTGAAGAGTCTTGAAGCAACCTGTGAAGACTTCAAATATCATGAAGGGACTGGAAGCGACTTGAAAAAACTCAAAATGTCCTGAAGCAACTTGAGGGAACTTGAAACGAAATGAAGGAACTTGAAATATTTTGAAACTACTTGAAAGACTTGAAGCGACTTGAAACGACATGAAATGTTTCGAAGTAACTTGAGGCGACTTGAAATGTTTCATTGAATAGTCTTGGAGCGATCTGGGAAGACTTCAAATAATATCTTGAAGGAATTGGAAGCCACTTGAAAGGATTTGAAACGACTTGAAAGACTTGAAGCAAATTGAAAAAAAAACTTGAGATGTTTGAAGGGACTTGAGGTGTCTTGAAATGTCTTCAAGAGTCTTGAAGCGACCTGAGAAGACTTTAAATATGCTAAAGAGACGGGAAGCTACTTGAAATGTCCTGTAGCGACCTGAAGGAACTTGAAACGACTGGAAAGGACTTGAAATGTTTTGAAACGACTTGAGACTGAAGCGAATTGAAAAGACTTGAGACGACTTGAAATATTTTGAAAAGAGTTGAAGCGACTTGAAGAAACAAACTTGAAGTGATTTAAAAGGATTTGAAATGTCTCGAAGGACTTGAAGCGACCTGAAAGATTTGGAGCGAATTGAAACGACATGAAATTAATGTTTCGAAGGGACTTGAGGCGACTTGAAATGTTTCAAGAAATACTTGAAGAGTCTTGGGGCGATCTGGGAAGACTTCAAATAATATCTTGAAGGGACTGGAAGCCACTTGAAAGGATTTGAAACGACTTGAAAGACTTGAAGCAAATTGAAAAAAAACTTGAGATGTTTTGAAGGGACTTGAGGTGTCTTGACATGTCTTGAAGAGTCTTGAAGCGACCTGAGAAAACTTTAAATGTGTTAAAGAGACGGGAAGCTACTTGAAATATCCTGTAGCGACTTGAAGAAAATTGAAACGACTGGAAAGGACTTGAAATGTTTTTAAACGACTTGAAAGACTTGAAGCGAATTGAAAGGACTTGAGGCGACTTGAAATATTTTGAAAAAACTTGAAGCAACTTGAAGAAACTTGAAGCGATTTAAAAGGACTTGAAATGTCTTGAAAAGATTTGGAGCGAATTGAAACGACATGAAATGTTTCGAAAGAACTTGAGGCGACTTGAAATGTTTCATAGAAGAGTCTTGGAGCGATCTGGGAAGAATTCAAATAATATCTTGAAGGGACTGGAAGCCACTTCAAAGGATTTGAAACGACTTGAAAGACTTGAAGCAAATTGAGATGTTTTGAAGGGACTTGAGGTGTCTTGAAATGTCTTGAAGAGTCTTGAAGCGACCTGAGAAGACTTTAAATATGTTGAAAAGACGGGAAGCTACTTGAAATGTCCTGTAGCGACTTGAAGAAAATTGAAACGACTGGAAAGGACTTGAAATGTTTTTAAACGACTTGAAAAACTTGAAGCGAATTGAAAAGACTTGAGACGACTTGAAATATTTTGAAAAGACTTGAAGCGACTTGAAGTGATTTAAAAGAATTTGAAATGTCTCGAAGGACTTGAAGCGACCTGAAAGATTTGGAGCGAATTGAAACGACATGAAATTAATGTTTCGAAGGGACTTGAGGCGACTTGAAATGTTTCAAGAAATACTTGAAGAGTCTTGGAGCGATCTGGGAAGACTTCAAATAATATCTTGAACAGACTGAAAGCCACTTGAAAGGGTTTGAAACGACTTGAAAGACTTGAAGCAAATTGAAAAAAAAACTTGAGATGTTTTGAAGGGACTTGAGGTGTCTTGAAATGTCTTGAAGAGTCTTGAAGCGACCTGAGAAGACTTTAAATATGTTGAAGAGACGGGAAGCTACTTGAAATGTCCTGTAGCGACTTGAAGAAACTTGAAACGACTGGAAAGGACTTGAAATGTTTTGAAACGACTTGAAAGACTTGAAGCGAGTTGAAAAGACTTGAGACGACTTGAAATATTTTGAAAAGACTTGAAGCGACTTGAAGAAACTTGAAGCGATTTAAATGGTACTTGAAATGTCTCGAAGCGACATGAAATATATTAAAAGGACTTGAAGCGACCTGAAAATTTGGAGCGAATTGAAACGACATGAAATTAATGTTTCGAATGGACTTGAGGCGACTT
Organism: Diaperis boleti; assembly: GCA_963583935.1. NCBI lineage: Eukaryota > Metazoa > Arthropoda > Insecta > Coleoptera > Tenebrionidae > Diaperis > Diaperis boleti. The sequence goes on along the minus strand of OY757247.1, from coordinate 50,885,656 downwards.
GAAATGTTTCTGAATTCCTCCGTGTCCCATTTTCTCGGTAGCTCAATGTCTCAATTTCTGAAGTTCTCAATCTAAAGAAATACTTGAAGAGTCTTGAAATGTTTTGAAACGACTTGAAAGACTTGAAGCGAATTGAAAAGACTTGAGGCGACTTGAAATATTTTGAAAAGACTTGAAGCGACTTGAAAAAACTCGAAGCGATTTAAAAGGATTTGAAATGTCTCGAAGGACTTGAAGCGACCTGAAAGATTTGGAGCGAATTGAAACGACATGAAATTAATGTTTCGAAGGGACTTGAGGCGACTTGAAATGTTTCAAGTAATACTTGAAGAGTCTTGGACCGATCTGGGAAGACTTCAAATAATATCTTGAAGGGATTGGAAGCCACTTGAAAGGATTTGAAACGACTTGAAAGACTTGAAACAAATTGAAAAAAAAAATTGAGATGTTTTGAAGGGACTTGAGGTGTCTTGAAATGTCTTGAAGAGTCTTGAAGCGACCTGAGAAGACTTTAAATATGTTAAAGAGACGGGAAGCTACTTGAAATGTCCTGTAGCGACTTGAAGAAACTTGAAACGACTGGAAAGGACTTGAAATGTTTTGAAACGACTTGAAAGACTTGAAACGAATTGAAAAGACTTGAGACGACTTGAAATATTTTGAAAAGACTTGAAGCGACTTGAAGAAACTTGAAGCGATTTAAAAGGTACTTGAAATGTCTCGAAGCGACATGAAATATATTAAAAGGACTTGAAGCGACCTGAAAATTTGGAGCGAATTGAAACGACATGAAATTAATGTTTCGAATGGACTTGAGGCGACTTGAAATGTTTCTGAATTCCTCCGTGTCCCATTTTCTCGGTAGCTCAATGTCTCAATTTCTGAAGTTCTCAATCTAAAGAAATACTTGAAGAGTCTTGAAATGTTTTGAAACGGCTTGAAAGACTTGAAGCGAATTGAAAAGACTTGAGGCGACTTGAAATATTTTGAAAAGACTTGAAGCGACTTGAAGAAACTCGAAGCGATTTAAAAGGATTTGAAATGTCTCGAAGGACTTGAAGCGACCTGAAAGATTTGGAGCGAATTGAAACGACATGAAATTATTGTTTCGAAGGGACTTGAGGCGACTTGAAATGTTTCAAGTAATACTTGAAGAGTCTTGGACCGATCTGGGAAGACTTCAAATAATATCTTGAAGGGATTGGAAGCCACTTGAAAGGATTTGAAACGACTTGAAAGACTTGAAACAAATTGAAAAAAAAAATTGAGATGTTTTGAAGGGACTTGAGGTGTCTTGAAATGTCTTGAAGAGTCTTGAAGCGACCTGAGAAGACTTTAAATATGTTAAAGAGACGGGAAGCTACTTGAAATGTCCTGTAGCGACTTGAAGAAACTTGAAACGACTGGAAAGGACTTGAAATGTTTTGAAACGACTTGAAAGACTTGAAACGAATTGAAAAGACTTGAGGCGACTTGAAATATTTTGAAACGACTTGAAGCGATTTAAAAGGACTTGAAATGTCTCGAAGCGACGTGAAATATGTTAAAAGGACTTGAAGCGACCTGAAAGATTTGGAGCGAACTGAAACGACATGAAATTAATGTTTCGAAGGGACTTGAGGCGACTTGAAATGTTTCTGAATTCCTCCGTGTCCCATTTTCTCGGTAGCTCAATGTCTCAATTTCTGAAGTTCTCAACCTAAAGAAATACTTGAAAAGTCTTGAAATGTTTTGAAACGACTTGAAAGACTTGAAGCGAATTGAAAAGACTTGAGGCGACTTGAAATATTTTGAAAAGACTTGAAGCGACTTGAAGAAACTTGAAGTGATTTAAAAGGATTTGAAATGTCTCAAAGGACTTGAAGCGACCTGAAAGATTTGGAGCGAACTGAAACGACATGAAATTAATGTTTCGAAGGGACTTGAGGCGACTTGAAATGTTTCAAGAAATATTTGAAAAGTCTTGGAGCGATCTGGGAAGACTTCAAATAATATCTTGAAGAGACTGAAAGCCACTTGAAAGGGTTTGAAACGACTTGAAAGACTTGAAGCAAATTGAAAAAAAAACTTGAGATGTTTTGAAGGGACTTGAGGTGTCTTGAAATGTCTTGAAGAGTCTTGAAGCGACCTGAGAAGACTTTAAATATGTTGAAGAGACGGGAAGCTACTTGAAATGTCCTGTAGCGACTTGAAGAAACTTGAAACGACTGGAAAGGACTTGAAATGTTTTGAAACGAATTGAAAGACTTGAGGCGACTTGAAATATTTTGAAAAGACTTGAAGCGACTTGAAGAAACTTGAAGCGATTTAAAAGGACCTGAAATGTCTCGAAGCGACGTGAAATATGTTAAAAGGACTTGAAGCGACCTGAAAGATTTGGAGCGAATTGAAACTACATGAAATTAATGTTTCGAAGGGACTTGAGGCGACTTGAAATGTTTCAAGAAATACTTGAAGAGTCTTGGAGCGATCTGGGAAGACTTCAAATAATATCTTGAAGGGATTGGAAGCCACTTGAAGGGATTGGAAGCCACTTGAAGGGATTGGAAGCCACTTGAAAGGATTTGAAGGACTTAAAGGACTTGAAATGTCTTGAAAAGATTTGGAGCGAATTGAAACGACATGAAATGTTTTGAAGAGACTTGGGGCAACTCGAAAATTGTTAATTAATTTTTTTGCATATGAAGATTTTTTGACGAATTCGGATTTAATTTATTCAGATCATTAGCTTGCATTCCTGAGAATTCTATACCTCGGTCGCCGAACAGATGTAGTAATAAAACTAAGAGGTATGGCGTGCCGGCGCAAACCGATGTAGACCGAAGTCTTGTTTTAGTTCGAGTTTGGGTTTAGGTTTAGGTTTAGGTTTATTAACGGACTTGGCCATTGACAATAAATAGTTACAACACATAAACATAAAACAATTACAATTTTAACTCACGTTTACACTGCATTTTAAAAACGTTTTCTGGAACGCCTACAAAATCTACATGATAAAGATGATTTACCAAGCTCGATAATCTTGCAACACATGAGTTCATGCCATAACATGTACGATAATATGGAACATCTAATAATCTAGGTTCTCTTATGTTGCAGGATGTAACAACAATAGAAAACAAAGCTAAAATAGAGCTACAATTTATAACACCAGATAAAATTTTATGCACAAAAGAGGCATCAAAAAATTGCCGCCTTACATACAATTGAGTTAAACCTAAGTACTGTAAGATATTTACATAATTATCTCTATGATAAAAAATAATAAAGTGATAACAAACAAATTTTACAAATTTTTTCTGCACTGCCTCTAATCTGTCTATGTGCACCTTATGATATGGGGACCAAATTATCGTACAGTATTCTAACAGCGGACGTACAAACGAATTATATAGTAACAACACAACACGCAGACAAGAGAATTCTACACTGTGCCTTTTTATGAACCCAAGAACCTTGTTAGCTTTCGTTAGAATTACATCAACATGATACATAAAATTCAGCTGGTAATCTACATATACCCCTAAATCATTGAAATATAAAACTGATTCTATCTTCACCCCTTTAATAAAGTAAGATGGAGACTGATATTTTACTTTCCTAGAAAATCTAATCGATTTACACTTCATAATATTAAGTTCTAATCCATTATCCGTACTCCATTTATCTAAATTAATAAGGTCATTTTGTAAACTTTGACAATCCGTAGGGTCTTCAATTACTCTATATAATTTTAAATCATCTGCATATAAAAGAAATGATGATTCATGGAAAACAGATTTCACATCATTTATATACAAGGAAAACAGAATAGGTCCCAGATGAGAGCCCTGCGGTACGCCACTAGTTGGAAAGATTTCACGAGAAAATTTATTATTTATTGCAACATATTGCGTGCGATCTATCAAATAAGAGTTAATCCAATTAAGCAGAGGATTGCCAAAACCCATTTTGTCCAGTTTTAATATTAAGCGATCAATACAGACTTTATCAAATGCTTTAGACATGTCTGTATAAATGCAATCAACATCATGTCCAAGTGCAATATTTTTCATTAAGTAATTAGTAAAAACAAATAAATTGGTGGTGGTCGAACGACCTTTAAGAAATCCGTGCTGTTCCTCAATAATGAAAGCTTTAACCTTGAATGAGATGTAATCAGCTACGATGGAATCAAATATTTTTGGTATGGCAGATAATATCGAAACTGGGCGATAATTAGCAATGTTTCGACGATCCCCATTCTTGAAAATGGGACTTATTCGAGATATTTTCCATACTTTTGGAATTTTCGATTGGATTAACGACTTATTAAATAGGATCGACAAAGGTAACTTAAGTTGATCAGAACATGCTTTTAAAAATATCTGTGGAATACCATCAGGACCAGGTGAACAGTTATCATCAAGATGCATTAGCTTGTCTAGAATAACCTCATCTGGAATTGAAATATGACTCACATGAAATGTAGTATTTTGAGAATTAGAGGTTGGCAGAGAATTATCAGGTCCTTTAGATGCATAAACCATTTCAAAGTGGGAGGCAAAAAGGTTAGCTATGCCCTCCTCGTTATCACATAAAACATCATCTAATACCATTGTTCCAGGTAATCCACAATTACTAGATTTTGTTTTAACATACGACCAAAAACGTCGAGAATCACTAACAATGTTATGCTCAATCTTTGCAATATATTCCCGTTTACACTGATTTAATGACTGCTTGCACCTAACTCTTAAATCACTAAATACCTTATAATCTCTATCTAGTCTCGATTGCTTAAATTTTTTATGGGCTTCTTTCTTACATCTAATTAAATCTTTGGCATTATTATTGAGCCAATAAGGAAAGTTACTACGTTTTCTACACCTGAACGACACGAAATTATCAATTATTATATATAGTGTGACATAAAATTTATCTACACAATCATCAATATCAGTATTCTCAAATAGAGTTTCCCACTGTACAGTGCCCAGAAAATTATTAATAAGATAATAAGGAGCATTTTTAAAATCACGATAGTACGTATCATTATCACTAGATGTTATTGGCGCATTAATATCACAAATCATTAAATTCAGTGCAGGATGATTTTTATCCTCAGCAATTAAAGGGAATCCACTATCAACTAGTAAATTTACACTACTAAATACTAAATCTAATATCACATCATTATAATTTTCTAACTTATTGTATTGGAATAAACCTAAATACGCAAAGTTATCACAGATGGTTATTTCATTTTGGGACATCACATTGTAAGGAATTAAAAAATCACAGTTATCATCACACCTCCATTTAAGATTTGGCAAATTATAATCACCTATTAAAGATATCACAGCTGTAGGGTATTTAGTACGTAAAAATGTAATACAATCCGTATGTTCAGAGTAGATAGCATTACTGGAGCAGGGTGGAATATATACAGTGCCAAGAATTATATTGCTAAATAGTAATATAAATAATTGTTCAACAGTGCTATCAATATTAATATTAACTAAGCAAGAGGGTATGTCTTTTCTTACAGCAATAAGGACACCCCCTCCACGTGACTTATTAGTGACACTGAAAGATCTATCCTTCCTATACACAACGTACCTATCATCAATAAATTCACTACTATTGATATTCCCCAGAAGCCAGGATTCAGTCAACACAATTACATGATAATTATCACACAATATCGCCAAGTAAAGATCTAACAATTTCGTCCGTAACCCTCTAACATTTTGGTAATATATCATTAAGTTATTTACTTGCTTATCGTTGATAAGGACCTGGTGCGAAACCCCAGCGTCGCAGAGCTCCCCGAAGAAATCCTGGGCACCGATGTTTCACCCTGTGCATCGCTGTTTGCTGATTGTGACTCCAAGGATGTGGACTTCAGCAATGGTGGTACCACTGGTGACTTACGACGTGCCGGAATAAATTCACGGATCAATGCACCTCTAGGCCACAAATTTGGATTAAGGAGGTCCGATTTCATGGTCTCTAAAACTGACAGTTTAAAGGAACTATATTCGTTTTTTGAAACCAATAGTTCACACGATATTCCCTCCATCTTCAACTCATTGTTGATATAGTCCTGGACAGCCGACACACTTGTACCTGGTGCTAATCTTCCAAGATACAAACTATGCTTACGTGGAGCAACTGCTAATGACGTTTTTTCACTAGCTCCTACAAACGTTTTCGGTCTTCTGCGTCGACGAACAACTTCCGACCATTCAGTTTGCTTTCTAGCTACATCGACATTGTCATTGGGAACTGACACGCTGGTGTTTATGGTTTTTTCTGATGAAATTTTATCTCCCTTTTTTGCGAAGGGCTGACGTACCTCTTTTTCAACTGGTTCTGGAATCTTCGGTATTTTAACGCTAGTTTTACTTCTCACCATGGGAAAATGGAAATTCTTATCCCGTAAGTCCTCCATAGGGCTTACTGTTGGAACAGTTTTGCTAAGAGTAGACACATTATTTGTACCATGTTGGGCAGTAAGTAGCCGAACTAGATCGATGTTCGACTCTCTCAAAGTTGACACTTCTCGTCTTAGTTCCGATATTTCCTTATGTAAGCTTGAATTTTCTGCTGCCATAATACAAGTCACAATTTCCGCAAAACGTTGACTTTCCAAAAACGCTATAACAGTTGACACTTCTTCTACCTCATCACTACCTTCTACTAAGCTGACACCACAGCACCTCTTATATAATTTGGCACAGCCAGGGTGATATCCTGTGCCACACTCAATACAGTTGGGCCCATCCTTAGCCCGTTTCTTCCCACATTTACACTTACATTCACTAGCAGATTGCGACGACGTTTCATCGTCCGCCGCCATCTTCTCAGTCAATTCTGACTTATATAGTTTGACTTATATTAGTAATAAATAACCATCAGGGACGTTATTTATACATGCCAACCTTTTGTGCTATGGTAAATTGATAAAAGTCTTGAAAAAACTGTTTTGTGATAACGATATCAAGATAAGTAGGAAAAACGCGAAAAACGGAAATCTTCGACTTCGAAACACGTTAGACGGCGTGAACCACAAATCCACAAAACCTCTCGTGTGTGCATTTGGCTTTCTCAAATGTGCGCTTTTTTTGAATCAACCAATCGCATTGTGCTATTTGAAAAACGCGGGCAATGTGGGCGATTTTATTACTATATCTGTTGGGTGATCGCGGTAGGTATAGCTTTGTGAATTGAAAGGCCCACATGGTGACTAATTTAAGCAAAAATGGCACTCTACTAAGAGGTAGTCGTGGGTTATTCTTATGCTACCAATTTCCAGCCGGGTCAGTTCAATAGCTTGTACATGAAGTTGGTGACGTTTGGTTTCATCTATATATTTAATCGTTGAACATTAATCAATTTGAACCAAATACAACAGTCTGTACTGCACCGATTTTGAAAATTGTTTTTTTAAATGAAAGAAAGAAAGTTCTATGTCAAGATTACTTTCCATTTTCAAAAATTTCACAGGTTCATTAATTATTTGCAAATCATTTTAGGGGAAAAGCGGTCCATTACAGTCATGGATTTAAATGAGTGTGAATCGTTTTAAGTGAGAAGTTGGACAACTGTAGCTAAATATATCTTAGCCCCTCCCCTGAGTTCGAGTGAGCAAGTTGTGTAGGGAACTTAACACATGCTTATTAAGACATTTATACCTCTGGATGGATGTTTGGGTGCGGGGTGTGAAGACTGTGAAATAGACGAATGAAGCTGTGCAAAATATAATTCTTTTATGGCATAATTTTTCTTGCCGAAAAATTGGTTTGCCAATTCCACAATATTTTCGTTTAACTGACCTGCGACTGTCTCAACAAATCAATCGAGAAGCGGAAGATTTATTGTTTAATCAAATGTATGAAACGGCTAATAATTAACAACGTGCCATTATTGATCATATACTTCAAGAAGTTTTTCAACACAATACTGGTAGTAATGTTTTCTGTTTCGTACATTGGATGGTCTCCATTTCTACATTAGCGAACAACTCAATCATACCGCACGTATTCTGTAACTGCTCCTCTAAATTTTAAAGGCCGTTAAATTAAGTTGTCATAGCAATGACCAATCAGGGCTTGAAATTTTAAAGGACGCTAAAATTTTAACGCCCATCTAAAAATTACAGAACGCAATACATTGTATAATAATATAAAGAAATTATTCCGTCTTAGTTTTTTTTTTATTATTCAGACAAGGCAAATTAAAAATTGTAATATGTAATATGGTAACGAGTGCCAGGCGATCACTAGTTTGTTTTAATCTGGTATTTGAGTGAGCCGGTACAAATGATAAACTTTTTGTTTCATTTTATGTTTCTGCAAGTTCCTACACAGTCCATCTTCATTTTGGTCTAAAAAAAACATTTTTTAAATAAATAATGCCACTGTCAAAATATGTCTTTTTCATCACTGATATTTGTACAAAAAAAAACCCACAAGAAACGCCACGTTGCACGTTTTCCAAATAAGCAAGAACCAACCGTTCGAAAATGGGACAATTCCGCTCTCCTCGCAGCGGGCGGCACAAAAAGACCGAAATAAAACGCACGGGTAAACAATTTGGCGTGTGCAGCAAGAAGTTGATAAAGACCATCAAGCGGCGCCATTAATTCGTGTCCCTCGCATTGTCAAGTGTCATCATGATTATGTCAGTGGGGCTAAAGCAGGCCATCAATCAGCCGCTGCCGCCGCCACCGTTGCCGCCGCCGCCGCCGGCGAGAAACTATCGAATGTGGGCCCTAATCTATCAGATAAGGTAATGGCACGGCTTACATGTCCTTCGAACGATTAGGAGGTATCGCTCCATCTACATCTAAAAGCGGCTAATATCGCGGCCCATTGTTATGCATGAAATGTTTCCACTTTTAAGCCTTCGACAATGGGAGCGCGTTCGCAGAAAGACTGCGATAATTAAAACTAAAATTGAAAAGTTTTTTGCTCTGCTTACAGATGTCCAATTATGTCGAGGATGGATTGATGAAAGTCGCCGGTTGGGATTGTGGAAAATAATGGGGAACTCTAGCCGCAGGACTAACTGAAGAATTGGTTTGTGTTGTTTTGCAGTGATTTATAAATTATTATAAGTGAACAAATTGTTAGCTATCTCAGTTTAGTGGCGGTAAAAAGTTTTATCACTGATAGATAACCGCAGCGGTATGCAACTACATAGCGGTTATTAAGATAATCTGAAGCTTCAGGAACTCTGCAAACAAAGCAAAGTATGTGTCTGCATTAAAGCATCGTAACCCTTGAGGGCGTTTCTGTTGCTACTGTATAGCGCTAGCAAGAAAAAACTAAACTTTCCAACTTCATACAAACTAAATAGAATGTTTGCATGTTTACAATGGGTATTACGTGGCGGAAATTTTGGTTTGGGGTAAAATTCTAAATTGGGGCAGCTGTTCCATTAAAGCACTAGAATATCAATGATCTGCTCGTGGTAAATTAAGTGTCATCAATTCGACCACGAGATTTGACTCTTCTCCTTTATCGTTCTAATTTTGTTATAGTATCTAACAATAAACTAATCCATAAACAATAAATTGTCCCAGTTTCAAATATGGATCAGTTTGGGGAATTTGTGTTCGCCCTTTATTGGCACCACTTCAAATTGACACCGACGCAATCTGTTCAATTACATCAAAATTAATAGTCAAACTTTTATTGCCGCTCCAATTTACGAGTAAAATTGCAGTTTTTACGACATGACCTCCGAGAGCTCAAATTACTCAAGACATTTGCCTTAAATCCCGTTTTATTGATAGGATCTGCTAATTTACAGCGTGTAAAACACTTATCTAGTTTGCAAGATCTTTCATAAGTGGCGGTGTTGTGCCGGCTGATTCGCTGCTTTTGAAAAAGTTTGTAAAAAGAATATGGATTTGCATTTGTCAATTTCTTAAGCAGTTTTTAATAGTCCATGTCAATTTATCGAGCAATCAAGATAATTTGTAATCGAGTCATAATTCGCTTACAAAATAATTTTGAAGTTTCAAAAAATTTAGGAAATAAATTTTTAAACAGATGCGACAAAAATGTAGCCTCAGCAACCAATTTTTTTTATAGTTAATTTCAATTTTTCGCCAGATCTTGTGTATAAATGAAATCCCAGTTCGGTGTAACCTGAACCACTGTCATCAAATGTCAAATGAATTTGAAGAATTAACTTAACCTCAAATCTCAGTATCTTGCCGCTTGCGTTGCTGATGTTGGTTGTTGTGTTATTTTTGTCTAGTGAAAGCGTCTCTCTACTCTATAAAATATGAGAATTTGGAGCAGCGAAAAGCCTCATGTTTATGCAGAAGCAACATTACATCCACAAAAAATTGTTGTTTGGGCAGCAATTAGCCGACGACGTATAAAAGGAATAATATTTTCTGAAGGTAAATCATTCATTATTAGTTATTTAAACCTTAAAAAAAATGTATCCTCCTTCAGGTAACCTAACTGCACTTGCATATCAACAATTTATTGATTTTGGAAACTTTTATTAACAAACTTCATGATGACGAATTGGCACTTGGCTATTTTCAACAAGATGGGACTACAGCACATTCAGCAAGGACCACAATAGCTATGTTACGAGAGTTCTTTGATAACAGACTCATTAGTCAGACAGAAAATATCTGGCCTCCTAGATCTTGTGGCCTATAAATAATAATCCAGATATGTTTAATAAAAAAAAAATAACATTTAAGCAAACCAAAGCCAACTAGTTTTAACTATTTTTCACCGATAACGACGTTTTATAACAAAATCAATTCGTAAAAGCTCGTTCCTAAAAACTAAATTGTTGTGGCAACAATTATTTCAAAATGAAAATTTTGCAACATTTTGAACTTTGCCTGCAACACAACATTTGGTAATTTTACAGCACATGGAATGTGTAATTTGTGGAATTTTGTAGCTTTTTAAATTTTTCCTGCATCCATTGCGTCTCTTTTTGTTCATGACGGGTGTACTAGAAATAAAGGTATTTTTTCAAATGCTGCTAAAAAACTCCATTATTAATACAATAGTTTAATCGAAAGGATGAATAAAATGTTTACAGCAACACTGCTAAAATCGCACTACCCTCGTTGCTATCAATGGCTGCTTAGAAAAGATGGGACAAACCACAAGTCCTGAAGACGCTGCCGTTTCAGCATCAAATTCGATTACTAAAATGAGTAGAAAATATTTTTTGAATAGAAGACAATAAAAAATGTGAAAACTAATAATATTACATAATAATAATTACATTGTAACAGTAGAATTAACATTTATGTAAATGAATTGCCTGAGCAATTTAAAAAAATTCCGCGAAATTGGAAAAAATGCTGTACGACACATATGAATTTTTTTTCATCCACGACAGAATAGTATAGCGCACGGAAGAGAAAAAGAGGAAAAATTGTGAAAAGATGCGAAACCAATGGCTGACCCATAGCACCACCTAGAAAAAATCCATCGCGCCAGGAAATAAACAATATAATAATTGGAATAGAGGGCCCCATTGGGACAGGGAGGCGTAGCTACTATCTGAACAGCTGTTTTAGCTACTACGCTAGTCATTTCATTCCCACGCGTCCCCACTTTCATTCATCCCCACCACCAAAGTGTTTCACTTTGATTTCCGTTTCAGTTTATCGGATTCACTACCTCGCTAAAAAAAAGTTTCATTTTCAAAATAATTTTATCCAACACCTGTTTATAAAGAAGTTATAATCATACCGACTTATTATGAGGTCTATAAAACACTAGTGGACTAAAGAAAAAAATTGACTGTGAAATGGAGAGAATCATGGATAAGTTGAAAGAAATAAAAAGGGAACCAAAGGAAGAAATGAAGAAGATACGAAGAGAAGCAAGATATTTAGAAAGAGATTGAAAGCCAAGAGAACAATTTGAGGACAATTTGAGAAAGGGAAAAAAAAAAGACAAACAACTGCCCAAAGAGGAGATTTAAAAAAAAAATGTTGGAGAAGTCCAAATCATAGACAGTTACAGTACAAATAAATCAAGTACTATTGGAAATTGGAATAATATTGGAAATGGAAGATTGGGAGGGAAGCGAAAAAGTGATGAAGCAAAAAGGAAAACTAAAGGAGGAGAAAGAAATAAAGATGATATTTATAGATAATGATCTCACAACCAAAGAAAGTTACAGAAGAAATTAGGAGGCATAGCGAAGGAAGAACGGGGAGACGGGAAAGAAGTAAGAGTGCGATACAGAAAATTAACAATAGAGACTAGAGATTTCCAATAAGAAGAAGAAGGGGTGAGCGAGAAAATGAGAAAATAAAAAAGATTTCTGGGACTATATTCGATATAGTGGGTTTAGCAGAAACATGGGCAGAGAAACAAAACTGGGAAGAAAACAGAAAAAAAAGAATTCAAGTGAGAATGTCAGTGGGCAAAGTAAAGGAAAGTCAGCAAAGAGGTGAAGACAACAATAAGCATGATAGAAGAAACATTAAAAGACAACAAAGAAGAATGTACACTTCTGGTGGAAGGGGAGATTTCAACTGGAGAATCCAAGAAAGAGGAGCCAGGGATTAAGAAGAAGAGAGAGGGGATAGAAAAAGGAAGTCCAAAACAAGGTAGAAAATGTGGAGAGGAAGAAGCTGATGGAATGGATAGAGGTGTTGAATGGAAGTAAACAAGGGAACGAAGAAGGAGAATGGACCTACATAGAGGGTAGAAGAGAAACGGTGAGCCTATAGAAATAAGTACAGGAACAGGAAGACAAGAGAAAAGAGGAGGACAAAGAACAGAGGAAGTGTAGATGAAGGTGATGATCAAAATATATGACAAGCAAGGAGTGGAAGAGTACAAAGGAAGACTAGAAAAGGCAAGATCAGAGTTACAAAAACTAGAGAAAATGGAGAAAAAATTGAAAGAAACTTTAGAAGAAGCACCGACAAAACGAGAAATAACAATAATAGTTAGAGGGGCAAAAAATAAAAATGAATGGTTGCATAAAGAATGTGAGCAACGGAAAAAAGAATAAATAAAGGAGCTAAAAGAACGGAAAGAGACATAAGCATAGAGAAGTGGCTTTCTAACAGCGAAAAGAAAATATAGAGACATATATAGAGTGCCCATTTTATTTGTTCACGCCTGAAGATTCAGATATAGACAACATTTTAAACACGTTACAGATCAGTTTGGGTAAACTATTTATTTTTTTAATGAAGAATCATAGTGAGTCTAAAATTAAACTGAAAACGTCAATTCAAAGCAATCTTTTAATCAAATATGAAATGTAAATCCTTAAAAAACATAGTTGTTGATGAAATGTTTAATATATTGCCTACTTCTGAATCTTCAGGCGTGAACAGATAAAATGGGCACCCTGTATGTACAGTAGTAGTATATGTATAGAAATTGTAGAAAGAAAATAGGGAGACAATTTCTAGAGGAGAATTATGATGTTTGAAAGTCCGATTGAGAGCATGTTGTTGTACGAGCAGAGGATTTGGGATGGAAAGAACAAGAGGAAATGGACAGTGTGCAGAGAGAAGTATCTGAGGTGGATAGAGAAACGTCAATAGTTTCAGAGTAACACTGGGGAAAAGAGCGGCCAAGTTCGAAGACAGGATGGAAAAAAGAGGAGAATATAGGATACCGAATGAGTGTTGAAGAAAAAAAGAAAAAGAACGCGGGGGAGAACGAGAGACTGGGATAAAGAGGCATATGGATGAATGTAACTGACCGAAAGGGATAAGGATAGGAACAGACAAGACAGAAGGGAAAGAATCAGAGTTAGCAGATAGAACTGGAACTATGTACGTATGACTGAGCAAATACCGAAGTATTTGTAGAGGGAGAGTGGGAAAGAAAAAAAGATGATTTCGAGGTTTAAGTGCGAAAATGATGAGAGGGAGAATTTATAGAATGTGCTGAGGAGAGAAAGAGAGACGATTGAACATTTATGTGGAATGTGAGAGAAAGATGAGAGAAAGAGAGTGAAAGAAAGTGAAAATGATGAAAGAGATATGGAAGAGAAGAAAAAGCCAGGAAAATGCGTTGTTGTTCTGGAATCAATACAGAATGTAAATTATGTTATAGTTGCGTATAGTTCGGTACCCGAGGCGTAGCCGAGTGCGATTCTTGAAAGGATCGATCGATGCACGGTTGCTGTACATTCCACAATGGAAAAATTTCGTTTATTTAAAATACTTGTGCTGGCATTATCGATTAGTCAGTGCTCCCAATCAAACCCCGGCTACAACCTTTTCGTTGTTAGTCACATTTTTCCACTCTGCTCGAATAATTAATAACAGAAATAAATACGTCCGAGCGCTCCAGTTATGTCTTTCTTAACGTTTTAGCACCACAACTAAATCTGCCAAGCGAGCCCCACACACTTTTATATATCGCGGTCGTTGAGTGCATCTGGGCCGAATAATGCGCCCATTACGAACGTCCGACGAAGAATAATAATGAAAAATTCAAGGTTCCGCGAACGATTAACCAGCACATTACGGCCTGTTGAAAAAATTCATTACCGTCGACAAATGATAAATACATTAGAGTAGCCGCGTGCAGAAACGAATAAATTCCCTAATTCGCGTGGACTTGATGTGATGGGAAGCAAATCCGTCCGTTTTCCTGCGAATTAATTAACGAGAAAAACACAAAGGCGATTCAAAATCTCTTTGTTGCCGGCGTACCAGCAGGCAACAATGATAAATAATAAATTGCAGGTGGTAATTTATTCGGCAGATAAAATCCAGGTTTTGCGTTTAATATCCGTTCGATCGGTGGGTACACCCTAATTCGTTTTTAAGGATGATTAATACTGCACTCGAACAAATAAAGTCGGAGATTGTTGTGATGGTTTATTTTATTACGGACGCGACCATAATTTAATATCCATTAATTCCGAAAGTTCTGTCATAATTCCGGTATCATAACTAAACACATTTAAATTACATTAACACTGAACTTCCACAACTACATAATTCGGGATCAATAGTAATTTGGCCGCGGGGTTTTATCACTTTTTGGGGAATTATCCGGATAATTGCCTTTATGGGGGAATAAAATCTTGTCGATTTGCGGAGGAGGGGGTGGGCCGTTAGAGGCTTAGTTTTAACAGAAATAATTTTGAAATTAGGCAAACATTTAATGTGTAATCAATCCATGGCTCCATGAATATGAATGTAACATTTGGGAAAATTTTTCACACTTGGCCACTGAAATGCACACAATTCAATTAATGAGTCGAATGCACAATTTAAAAACTGATTTTTTGCATCAAGTGAGCCGGTATGAAAATTATGAATATCAATTTCATATTTCATGAAATGTTGTTCAACGAGCCATTAGTGAATTTTACAATAACTTCAATGTGTCGATGTAGGTAATTTGGTTTTTGGACTCCTGAATCACGAATACGAATATGAGGTTATGGCAGTGATTCGCCCCCTAATCCTGACTCCTGTCTTATTAAAAAGCCTTATTATTATATACCTACAAAAACATTTCCATATTTACCAGAATATATTCCGTTATTTATTGTAGGTTCTTATCACAAGTTAATAATATTCAATTAAGTATTGATTGTGCAATTCTGAAGTCTTCATATGAGATACGTTGATTTTTCTTTTTAAAGAATCAGCAACATAGCTTTCTGCTACCATTCCACTTTTCCACCCACCATGTCTTTTCAAAGTAAGAAGATCTCCTCCTCGATTAGCTAATAATGGAGCACAACTTCTTCTGAAGCAGTGCCCAGTGTATTGGCAAGAATTTGGCAATTTTAGATGGAATGCTGCCAATATTATTGATACCCACAGGCACAGCACAACACTTTCCCTTTTCATATTTTAGGAACAAACGATCAGCAACGTTTGTAACTTTTAGTCTAATTTGTGAATATAGTTGGACAGTGGCAATGATCACGAAAGAACGACTTACATTTGTCTTAGTTTTGGGAATTGTAATAATAAAAATATCGTCTTTTTGTTGGATGTCTTTTATAACCATGTTAGTAAGTTCTTCGCGACGTAAAGCCCCAGACACTCCAATTATCAAAACGACCTGGAAAAATGGTACTACCAAAATTATTAGACAAATGTTTTTATAAAGAACTAAATGCTTACCTTCATAAGTAAAAAATTGTCATTGGGAGCCTGTTCGAGAAATTTATCTAAAATTTCGCTTTTTTGCGCGTTTTTCTTCACACCACTTGGTAAAAGCGTTGAATTGAGCCTCATATCGGGCTCTTACTGTTTCACACAAGAATGGCACAATATACGTTTGACATTTATTTTGAAACAAATGAATAAAAGAAAACTAGTGATCGCCAGTCCCTCGAAATTCGAGTGTATTTATAATAATAATACAATGCTTAAAAAATCATGTTAGCTAATTTTTATTAATATGTAAAGTAATGTTACAATTTATACAATTTTCTTTGCAGGTACTTGATTTTTTGCCAAAATAAGCCAAAAGCACCTTTGGTGAGTAATTTGTTGCTTTACTTCGCACCATTTATTGACAAATTCATTTAAGCCTTTTCATACAATAACTGTGATTTCTGTTGCATTCTCCGCCGCTATCTCGATTTCTTCTGGGAGAGCATTTTCATCACAATTTTAATTCATTTGCATATTTTTTTTATTTGTGACACCGCTTTTTTCACATTGTTTTCTGTGCGCTTCTTATATCCGTGACAACGTATAGCTAATCGACGACTGCTATTTTTGAACTTCTTTTTACTTTTAATTACGGTACTACACTCCTCCGGGTATGCAAAAAACATTGTATGTATTTCGGGCGACGTGTCGGGCTTCAAACTTGCACCGCGGGCCAAAAACTATATTATTTCGCCTTTAATACATAAATAGCTATTTTGGGAGCCAACACACCGTAAAATTTCTGAAGACATAATGCCCGTAAAGTTATAAATCTTTTTTCGGTAATTTTTTTCATGATAATTTATTACTGTAACCCTTGATGTCTTTCCATAAACGTTTATAACACCCCGAGTGTCCCGAGGTAAATACTGCTGTGAGGTAAATGATGCTAAGTTTCTGAACCACTTACGCACAGAAACCTTAGGGGAGGGGCCAAGCTGTTAGTTCGCCAGCTTGTTACTTAAAACGATTCTCGCTCATTGAAGTTTGTGACTGAAATGGACTGGTGGAATAATCAATGAACCTGTGAAATTTCTGAAAATGAAAAGTAATGTACGCGTGTATCTTATCAATGGATATCATTTAAAAAACAATTACAAAAATCGGTGCAGTTTCCACTGTTTTATTTGCTTCAAACGATTAATGTTCAACGATTAAATATATAGATGCCTGCATAGCTAATACAAATCTTGTCCGCTACGCGTCGTGCTTCAAACTTATTCCGCGCTGTAAAATGTAAGTTACCGCACGCGAGTGTAATAGTATATTACTTATCATATTACTTTATAAGTGTGGTAGGTTCAATTTTACATCACGAAGTTTTAATATTGAACCACGACGCGAAGCGGAGTGTTTTAATAAAACTGAGTGATGTAAAATACCTACCACACACATAATGTAAATTATCGTTGCACCGAAGTTACATTCACATTATTGACATAAAGATAGGTGCAGGATAGTGTGACGGACGCGGATTTTACCCAAAAGGATACGGGAGTTGTAGGAATGCATAAATAGCATAAATAGGGCCCAATTCCTAAAAATATGAGAAAGGTTATGTTTTTCGAGTGTTTTGTTGACTTACCTTAAGTTTTTCATTATCTTATTCTTGACGTGTTTTACTTTTAGTTCAATGACTTCACCCATTTTGCCATATTATTGTATTTTATGAGAGTAATAATCGCAATAAATTAACATTTTTAGATCGAGAGACATTGTAAATTGACAAGGTAAATAGGCAACTGAGATGCTTACTATTTATACCACAAGATGGTGCGCCTTCGAGTGTCTTTAAATTGGTCATTATTATATCTTAGAAACTTATTCAAAGACAGTTAAGTGCGGTATCTTCTTTCAAAATATACGACCAATATTTATCATAAAGGATCTTTTTTTTTGCGCGAAAGAAAATTTTGGACTATTTTACCGCTTAAAGGCGGTAGGTGACAGCTTCAATGTGTAAAAAATGGGTTACCATGGCTGTCTAAAATGTGGTAGAACGTAGTTTACAACTGTCAAGGCTAAAAAATAGATTACCATGGCTGTCTAAAATGTGGTAGAACGTAATTTACAGCTGTCAAGGCTAAAAATAACTATTTCCAACGCTCCATCTAATAGAGGAACTCGCCCTTCGTAAGTAACTATTAGTTGGAGAGTTTCTGTAGGCTGTGTGAATAACATTTTTGTCTCTATTACGTTATTACTTCTCTTAAATCGTAGTTCTGAAGTTAGTCAAAGTATTTCACAAATAAATATAAAAAATCACAAGTTCCACCGAAGCTATAGGACGAAACTGAAAAGTTTTTTTTAGACTTATCGCAACCTAGGGCCGAACATGAGTAAATATCAACGCCCTATTTCGACTGACGCCTTTAGAGACGTCGTATCTTACTCAGTTTGTTCGTAAAAAAATTAAAAAATACCCAAAATCAAATCATGGATTACAGCACAAATTACATACTCTCCAGTCACGCTCCAGTAAATTCGTATACCATTCACACTGTACGATATACCAACGGTGTTATTTCGGTCAGATGGCACACATATTAACCTCAAAACTATTTGTCATCACTAACAACACAACCGTGTGCAACTGAAGAAACCCAAAAAAAATATATATATATATTTTTTCGACTGTCCTATGCAATTGTCTGGAATTTTATTTTCCTGAAAACTTTTCCAGGACCACAATGAACAAAACAAAAAAAGAAGTACACATATCCATTTAGTCATTGTGGCGAAGAATCACCGCGGTCAATTTACCGAAGCGTTGTTGGAGCGTGCCAGGTGGTCTGTATGGTCTAATACAAAATGCATAGAACAATATTTTACTGGAGCGTGACTGGAGCGTGACCAGAGCGTCACCGAACCGACAGTATGAATCAACCATATATTCGAAACCGCGTTAGGTTGAGAGTTGCACCCTTGGATTCAGTTTGATGGATTTTTCAAAAAGCTATATTTTTCTCTCCTGTCACCGAAAGTTCGCCGCCAACAAATAAATAATTTTCGTCTCCCCCGAAATGCTCACTCTGCGTTCGGCTTTTCAGAATTTACCTTCACATTGTTTCTGCGGGTGCGAACAAAGCAAAGAGGTCCTCCAATATCACAGTGGAACGCCCTACAAAAACTCTTTTTATTTCTCCCCTGTTGAATCCGACAGGCCATTGTGTACGCCGCGCACCCTCCTCGAGCGACCATCATCGAGAAGGAGAGAAAAGAAGTGGGGTTGTAAATTAGAATCCGTTGAAAATAATCCGGGACAGGCAACTTCTCCCAAGATTATTACGGGACGGATACCTGGTGCGCCCGGACGGGCCCCGAAAGCTCCACTAAGCGGATAAAGGAGGGTCACTTTAAAATGTTTATTTATAGCCGGCTTATCTGAAACTATTTTCGAGGACGGTGAAGAGCAAAACCCGCGCTACGGCGTTTTTTTATTCTGTTTGCCGTTTCCGCCTCCACCCCCGACAAATCACCCCTTGTCAACAATTCTCCGGCGTTTCCGCCGTAACAAGTGCATGTCTGGTGCTTTGGGGGTGCATCACGGCATGCGGCCACTTCGCCTTCCGCATGAATACTCAATCAAGCCTCCAACAAGATGCATTCAGAATTTATCACGATGGTTCTTTGCAGTAGTTTATATTCCGGTGGCTACGACTTCGTGGCATGCCAGTCACCGACTAGCACTGCTGCAGCCTCAACTCTTCGACTATTCATTATCTACGTTTGAATTATGGTCACGCCGGCCGCCAAAGCGTCATCATGCGCAAATTTTGTTGTCTTCGTCCTGTATATCCAGACACTGGGTTTGCTTAAAGTTGCCTATAATTTTTTCAGCTTCCACCTTCTTCACATTTTTTAACACTTTACCATTTTAATTTAATCTCATTATTCCATCACGCTGTTCGCTTTTCATCTCTTTTGACCTCTCGAAACAACCACACCAATATTTCGTTTATAGATTTTATTAAATATCTTCGCTGTTTACCCCAATTAGGCCTCCACAAGCTCCGCAACATTTTCCACAGTAATTAATTCTTTCAAAGACGAAGTGCTTTTTAACGATAAACAAAACGCCAATTATAAAACTTTGCTCAACTTTCAGCCCTCGGGCGTATTAATCGTTCCGCACGAATCAATACACTATCCGAAAAAATTAACATCTCCTTCCTATTGAACCCTGTAATTTCAAAAATAACTGAACCCCTGAACGCCGTAATTGCCGACAAAAATTCCAAACAAATTTTTTCGCCGAAATGCAAACATCCCGGCTATTAAATTTAACGAGTCGTTAAGAATCAATTTGTAGAGACGATGGCGGCGGTTCGCGTGAGCGAAATTTTTTCGACAATAATAAATTCCACTTTGCCGTTTGAAATCTGAACCGCAATCTCATCGATTGCGGTATTTCCATGTAAATATCAATAAAATAAAAACGCAGTCGAAGCATCTCATATTTATCCGACATCAGAAGCCTGACGTAAGTAGCTTAACTACATTGTTAGCTTCTGAATAGCGAGCCGTCTATATCTATACCCAGAAATAACAATCCGGGAGACAATATTTTCTTTGCAGATTTGCATACAAGGTCGTAAACGAAGATATAACAACGTCGTTGTGCTGCAATGAATGAATAACTTATTCTTTGAAGAGACTAAGTTTTTATTATCGGAGAGGAGCAAATAAAGGGAGCTGAAATGCCGAAGAATTTTGTTGTTGAGGTCTTGAAAAGATTGCTACATTGGAATAGCGATGAAGGAAGGAGGACAATTGCATATTTTATTTATATCTGTATTGGTGAAAATTGCCGCAATGGATGTTTTTGTCAGAGCGACAGTTTTGTTTAAATTTGTACGTGACAACAGTTATTTTGTATTCTTTATTCAACAGCTTTGTGATTCCAAAAATGTCCCTCCAATTGGTTCATTGGAATTTATTTTATTTATTAAAAATAACATGTTAAAACAACATGTATTTAGTAACATTTTCATGAATAATTGAATTGGGGACGTGAAATCGGCTAATGAAAAATTGGGGCGACGATGAGTCTGAAAATACAGGAAAAGTAGTAAAAAAAAATGTCGTCGAATGAGCAAAGCCAAGATAATAGCAAATAAAAGTATAGAGAAGCTAGAAAGAAAATAAAAAAGACATGGAAGAAAGGATAAATACGATAAACTGACACATGAAACCGGTGGGAACACTCTTGCGGCTCGGGAGTTGTAGAATGTGCCATTTAGTAGTGGAATCTTTAAAAGACAATAATAATAATTGTGATTCTTACAAGACGGATAGTGTTAGAGTGGTTCGACAATAATTTCCAAGAAGGTGGCTTTCAAATGCGGCATCATTCCAGTGACCACCAAAAGTTTTCGGCGGTGCAATTGATGAAAAAAATTTTTTGGTTTAAATTTTCTGCATATAAACAAAACTAACAATTAGACTAGCATCTCTAGATTCCACAGTCTAAACGTAATTTAGCTCTCCCTTTAGCACGTAACGACATTTGAATGTGTGATAAAGTATGCGCGTTTCATTCTTACTACCCTCACTTATGACGAACTGCATTCCCCGTCCATTAACACGGCAACATTGTCACTTTACTGCCCCGGGTCCATAAAGAACTTTACCGCCCCGTTTAACTTTTCTTCCAACAACCTAATAATCTTCCGCCTTCTATTAATCGCAGCAACTTGGAGGTGCATTGCTCGGCAATTCACGAAACTGTAACCGACGGTATCTTGAGAGGTGGCGGTTTTAACATGAGTGTGGCGTCTTTGTGTCGGCGAGCGCAGGACGTGCTATCCAAACTCCTGCAGTTTAAAATTTGTCGCGTTGGCCGAGCCAACGAACGAAGCACGACAGAGCAATTATTGCAATCAGGTCATCTGCTGAGTTGCACTAGATCGTTGCATACGAAATTCAGCTATGCCGCAGTTTAATTAAACCGGTGGCGAATTTCGTACACAGGGAATTGGAAAAAACGGCGATTTTATGGGGCACGGCCCTTTATTTGTATCGGATTGCCGCGTTGGACAGTCTGGAGGAGGAATGCGGTCGATGCAGATGTGCACTATGTTGAGATGCAACACTCGGTCCGGGAATCGTTTCTTTGAAACGTTACTGTACGATTTCTGCTTGACCTGAATATAATATAAACAGATGTTTTACTTTGATGCTGCTGCTGGAAGACTGATAGCCGACAGATGAAGTACTTGCACAGATCATTGTAGTTCTCAAAATTTATTAAATAACACGTGCGTCAACGAAAATTACGTTTTTGGATAAAGAGAAACGTCTGATAAGTGTGTAATTAAGAAATAAGAAAGGAGAATATTCGAAATAAAAGGCACTAAAAAGTCCATCAAGTTCAAAGAGCTATTAATTTGAAACATTACTAGTTAGCTTTTGATCTATTTTTTTCTATTTGTTCTGAAACATTCCTAACTGACGCTTTGAAAACTCTGAGAAACTATTGAACCTGCGGATTGACAAACCTGAAAAACAACAAATCCCAAGGAACTATGAATCTTCAAGAATTATGAAGCTTGAAGACCTATGAAGCCCCTTCAACGATGAACTCTGGAAAATTATGAAACACTAAGTAAACCCCGGGAACTAATAAACTTCAAGAACTATGAAACCTGAAAACTACTGAACCTAGGGATTGGAAAACCTGAGAAACAATGCAACCGAAGATATTATGAAACTTGAAGTATTATGAAATCTGATCATATATAAAACCTATTCAACTACGAAGTCCGAACAATTTATTATGAAAGCGATATTCTAAGTAAACCGTAAGAACTAATAAATTCGGTGAATTATGAAACCTGCTGAAATATAAAACCTAGTCAAGCATTGATCTAGCGAATTATGAAACCCGAACACTCATTATACTGAAACTGAAGATTGAGAAACCTGAGAAACAACGAAACCAAAGAAATTATTAAATTTAAAGAATTCTGAAACCTGATGACATATAAAACCTATTCAACTACGAAGTCCGAACAATTATGGAAGCGATATTATAAGTAAACCGTACGAACTAATAAATTCGGTGAATTATGAAAACTGCTGACTTATAAAACCTAGTCAAGCATGGAATCTGAAGAATTATGAAACCCGAAAGCTGAATATACCCGGGGAACTAACAAACATAAGGACTTATGAAACCTGAAAACTATTGAACCTAGGGATTGGGAAACCTGAGAAACAATGCAAGATATTATGAAACTTTAACAATTATGAAACCTGACGACATATAAAACTTATACAACTACAAATTCTTAGTAAACCGTCAGAACCAATAGATTCAATGAATTCTGAATCTAGAAAAATTATTGAACTTGGGGATTGAAAAACCTGAGAAATAATAAAATCCAAAAAATTATGAATTTTCAACTTCAAGAATTATGAAACCTGATGACATATAAAACCCATTCAACTAATTCCGGACAAAGCGGAATTCTAAGTAAACCGTAGGAACTAATAGACTCAATGGATTATGAAACCTGAAAAACTGTGGAACCTAGGAATTGGGAACCTTAGAAACAATGAAACCAAAGAAATTATAAAACTTAAAGAATTATGAATCCTGGTAACTAGAACCTAGTCAAGTATGTAATCTGGAGAATTATGAAACCGCAACAATAAGTATACCCAGGAAACTAATAAACTTAAGGAACTATGAAACCTGAAAACTATTGAACCTAAGGGTTGGGAAACCTAAGAAACAATAAAATCCAAGAAATTATGAAACTTCAACTTCAAGAATTATGAAACCTGATGACATAAAACCCATTCAACTAAGAAGTCTGGACAATTATGAAATCGGAATTCTAAGTAAACCGTAGGAACTAATAGATTCAATGAATTATGAAACCTGAAAAACTGTGGAACCTAGGAATTGGGAACCTTAGAAACAATGAAACCGAAGAAATTATAAAACCTAAAAAATTATGGATCCTGATGACTAGAACCTAGTCAAGTATGGAATCTGAAGAATTATGAAACCGTAACAATAAGTAAACCCAGGGAGCTAATAAACTTAAGAAATTATAAAACCTGAAAACTATTAAACCTAGGGGTTGGGAAACCTAAGAAAGAATGAAATAAAAGAAATTATGAAACTTCAACTTCAAGAATTATAAAACCTGATGACATATAAAACCCATTCAACTAAGAAGTCCGGAAAATTATGAAAGCGGAATTTTAAATAAACCGTAGGAACTAATATATTCAATGAATTATGAAACCTGAAAAATTATGGAAGCTAGGGATTAGGAACCTGAGAAACAATGAAACCGAAGAAATTATAAAACTCAAATAATTATGGATCCTGATGACCTATAAATCCTAGTCAAGTATGGAATCTGGAGAATTATGAAACCGTAACAATAAGTAAACCCAAGGAGCAAATAAACTTAAGGAACTATGAAACAATTGAACCTAGGGGTGGGAAACCTGAGAAACAATAAAATCCAAGAAATTATGAAACTTCAACTTCAAGGATTATGAAACCTGACAACCTATAAAACCCATTCAACTAAGAAGTCTGGATAATTATGAAAGCGGAATTCTAAGTAAACCGTAGGAACTAATAGATTCAATGAATTATGAAACCTGAAAAATTATGGAACCTAGGGATTGGGAACCTGAGAAACAATGAAACCGAAGAAATTATAAAACTTAAAGAATTATGGATCCTGATGACTAGAACCTAGTCAAGTATGGAATCTGAAGAATTATGAAACCGTAACAATAAGTAAACCCAGGGAGCTAATAAACTTAAGAAATTATAAAACCTGAAAACTATTAAACCTACGGGTTGGGAAACCTGAGAAAGAATGAAATAAAAGAAATTATGAAACTTCAACTTCAAGAATTATGAAACCTGATGACATATAAAACCCACTCAACTAAGAAGTCCGGAAAATTATGAAAGCGGAATTTTAAATAAACCGTAGGAACTAATAGATTCAATGAATTATGAAACCTGAAAAATTATGGAGCCTAGGGATTGGGAACCTGAGAAACAATGAAACCGAAGAAATTACAAAACTCAAATAATTATAGATCCTGATGACCTATAAATCCTAGTCAAGTATGGAATCTGGAGAATTATGAAACCGTAACAATAAGTAAACCCAAGGAGCAAATAAACTTAAGGAACTATGAAACAATTGAACCTAGGGGTGGGAAACCTGAGAAACAATAAAATCTAAGAAATTATGAAACTTCAACTTCAAGGATTATGAAACCTGACGACCTATAAAACCCATTCAACTAAGAAGTCTGGTGGATAATTATGAAAGCGTAATTCTAAGTAAACCGTAGGAACTAATAGATTCAATGAATTATGAAACCTGAAAAATTATGGAACCTAGGAATTGGAAACCTGAGAAACAATGAAACCGAAGAAATTATAAAACCTAAAGAATTATGGATCCTGATGACTAGAACCTAGTCAAGTATGGAATCTGGAGAATTATGAAACCGTAACAATAAGTAAACCCAGGGAGCTAATAAACTTAAGGAACTATGAAACCTGAAAACTATTAAACCTAGGTGTTGGGAAACCTGAGAAACAATGAAATAAAAGAAATTATGAAACTTCAATTTCAAGAATTATGAAACTTGATGACATATAAAACCCATTCAACTAAGAAGTCCGGAAAATTATGAAAGCGGAATTTTAAATAAACCGTAGGAACTAATAGATTCAATGAATTATGAAACCTGAAAAATTATAAAACCTAAAGAATTATGGATCCTGATGACTAGAACCTTGTCAAGTATGGAGTCTGAAGAATTATGAAACCGTAACAATAAGTAAACCCAGGGAGCTAATAAACATAAGAAATTATGAAACCTGAAAACTATTAAACCTAGGTGTTGGGAAACCTGAGAAACAATGAAATAAAAGAAATTATGAAACTTCAACTTCAAGAATTATGAAACCTGATGACATATAAAACCCATTCAACTAAGAAGTCCGGAAAATTATGAAAGCGGAATTCTAAGTAAACCGTAGGAACTAATAGATTCAATAAATTATGAAACCTGAAAAATTATGGAACCTAGGAATTCGGAACCTGAGAAACAATGAAACCGAAGAAATTATAAAACCTAAAGAATTATGAATCCTGACGACTAGAACCTACTCAAGTATGGAATCTGAAGAATTATGAAACCGTAACAATAAGTAAACCCAGGGAGCTAATAAACTTAAGGAACTATGAAACTATTGAACCTAGGGGTTGGGAAACCTGAGAAACAATAAAACCGAAGAAACTATGAAACTTCAACTGTAAGAATTATGAAACCTGATGACATATAAAACCCATTCTACTAAGAAGTCCGGAAAATTATGAAAGCGGAATTCTAAGTAAACCGTAGGAACTAATAGATTCAATGAAATATGAAACCTGAAAAATTATGGAACCTAGGAATTGGGAACCTGAGAAACAATGAAACCGAAGAAATTATAAAACCTAAAGAATTATGGATCCTGATGACTAGAACCTAGTCAAGTATGGAATCTGGAGAATTATGAAACCGTAACAATAAGTAAACCCAGGGAGCAAATAAACTTAAGGAACTATGAAACAATTGAACCTAGGGGTGGGAAACCTGAGAAACAATAAAATCCAAGAAATTATGAAACTTCAACTTCAAGGAATATGAAACCTGACGACCTATAAAACCCATTCAACTAAGAAGTCTGGATAATTATGAAAGCGGAATTCTAAGTAAACTGTAGGAACTAATAGATTCAATGAATTATGGAACCTAGGGATTGGGAACCTGAGAAACAATGAAACCAAAGAAATTATAAAACCTAAAGAATTATGGATCCTGATGACTAGAACCTAGTCAAGTATGGAATCGGGAGAATTACGAAACCGTAACAATAAGTAAACCCAGGGAGCTAATAAACTTAAGAAATTATGAAACCTGAAAACTATTAAACCTAGGGGTTGGGAAACCTGAGAAACAATGAAATAAAAGAAATTATGAAACTTCAAATTCAAGAATTATGAAACCTGATGACATATAAAACCCATTCAATTAAGAAGTCCGGAAAATTATGAAAGCGGAATTCTAAGTAAACCGTAGGAACTAATAGATTCAATGAATTATGAAACCTGAAAAATTATGGAACCTAGGCATTGGGAACCTGAGAAACAATGAAACCGAAGAAATTATAAAACCTAAAGAATTATGGATCCTGATGACTAGAACCTAGTCAAGTATGGAATCTGAAGAATTATGAAACCGTAACAATAAGTAAACCCAGGGAGCTAATAAACTTAAGAAATTATAAAACCTGAAAACTATTAAACCTAGGGGTTGGGAAACCTGAGAAACAATGAAATAAAAGAAATTATGAAACTTCAACTTCAAGAATTATGAAACCTGATATATAAAACCCATTCAACTAAGAAGTCCGGAAAATTATGAAAGCGGAATTCTAAGTAAACCGTAGGAACTAATAGATTCAATTAATTATGAAACCTGAAACATTATGGAAGCTAGGGATTGGGAACCTGAGAAACAATGAAACCGAAGAAATTATAAAACTTAAAGAATTATGGATCATGATGACTAGAAGCTAGTCAAGTATGGAATCTGAAAAATTATAAAACCGTAACAATAAGTAAACCCAGGGAGCTAATAAATTTAAGGAACTATAAAACCTGAAAACTACTGAACCTATGGGAAACCTGAGAAACAATGAAATCCAAGAAATTATGAAACTTCAACTGTAAGAATTATGAAACCTGATGACATATAAAACCCATTCAACTAAGAAGTCCGGACAATTATGAAAGCAGAATTCTAAGTAGGAGCTAATAGACTCAATGAATTATGAAATCTGAATATTATAGAACCTAGGGATTGAGACCTTGAGAAACAATGAAACCGAAGAAATTATAAAACTTAAATAATGACTTATAAAACCTAATCAAGTATGGAATCTGGAGAACTATGAAACTGAAATAGTCAATTATTAAAAAATTATTAAACCTGATGACCTACGAAATCCCGAAAATTATGAAAGCTAGGACTAGGACAGAATTTTAGAGAGAGCGTTTATACATACAAATTGATTAGTTGTGCTGTATATTCGTTCGAAGATATTTCAACCTAACTTTTTTTTTTAATTTAACAATTTTAAAGAGATTATACCGGCGCATCCATCAAATTGTATTAGCAAGTTAACTGCAGTTGTGTTTATTTACACAGATCAATTAAAACACTAGACAAAAAGAACTAAACAGTAATAATTTAGCCGAGGCCAAAAATTACTACTTAAGTCGTCGTAAACAAAAACAGAATTTGGACCTTTTAAGTAATGCTCCGTAATAAATTTAGTTTTGTGCTACGTTTATGCAGTCAAAAACTGTTAATATTTTGTTCTCCCCACACAGCACTGTTGAATAATCAACAATGATAAAGCAATAATATTAGCGTTTATGGAAATGCAGACATGTTCTATTTATTTTAATTGTTACCAATAATTGACAGCTCATATTATTTTATTATGGCTATTTATTACAGCTATTTATACTTTTCATCAACAGGCTATTACTAGATTCGCATCTAGATGTGTAAGTTTGACTAAATAAACGATAGTCTGTTGAGTAAGTAGAATCAACCGATGAAATTAGTATCAGAACCTGACAAATTGTGAATAAAATAAAAGTATTTACGGTAATAATATTTATCCTAAATTCAATAATTTTAATTCATTAACCCGGCGCATCCACCATTTGTAAAAATTCCAAAATTATTTAATTCAATTAAATTGCTAATTGTATCATCAAATTAATTTTAAATTTGGAGGATCGTTTAATTTGACACGTCAATCCACACAAATGGAGTAACTGAAATAAAACACCAATTGTTGGCTCTCTATTACGAATTTTAAAAATGTGTGAACAATGCTCTAATAGCAATTAGTTTTACGGCTTAAAATCTCGCCAAACAAATGTTCACCCGCGCTACAAATTTCTCCCTGTACAAACCCAATTTGCTTCACTGTCACACGTCTGTTACACTTTCCTGAATCGCTGAATAATGCACCCGCAGTTGCTGCCTAATCTTACTCCAATTAATGCAAGACCTACCGGAACGACAAAAATGACACTCAAGCTGTCGGAAGGAAGGGTTGAACGCGACGGAATTCTCATGCAGCCCCCGAAATCACGCCCACATAAAATGATGACATAATTTGTAGATTGGGCCATTAAGAGCCCACTTAAAAATACATTTTGTCTTTTATGAGAGGCGGATTCTTGTTCGCGAACATTAAAAACTTTCCTCTTTAAAACTCGGATATAACTGCAGTTGCTGCGCTGTGTTCTTCTCGTCGATTACTTCGGATTCGAGATTTTATTACAAACTAACAGAAGTTGATTAAAACTCGGGGGTAATTTGTTTTCTAACCTCGTAAATGCATTATGCAGCGAGATATTGCCGGAGGAAAAGCTTATTTAAAATTTACGGGTCTTGTCCGTTGCCATTCGCACTGGAAAAAAGTGTGATTCATTTGCAAACTATTACACAGAGACACTCGCCCGGCGCATCCACCATTTCGGCCCGTTCGAATAAGCGTTATCTGGAAGCTCGTTTGATTTAAGCGACAGCAGTTTAGACGCAAATGACAGGAATGTAAATTCAAACATGCACGCCAAATAAAAGATCGCTGCTGTAATCGTGCCTCGCACGCTATACGTGACCACGGAATTAACCTGAAATGTTGCAGTTTTCCCCGAAATTATGTTATGTTCGCACCAACAAACCCAAGAAGATCGGCGCTTGAACGGTTTTAATCCGCTTCGATTTTAACCGCAAATAAAACATGTTGACCTGAAGTCTTACAAAGTTCCACCCCAAAGTCTTTGGCGTTTTCCATAATGAGATAAGAGGTTTATGGGACTTAGCCTAAGTTGACCTGACGTCTTGAGGGTAATTTGATAAGCTCGGGACCATATAAGAACCAATTATTCCGATTATATGCGGATCTTTGACGGAGACACCGGTTCGCTCGTAATTTTATTGGATCAGGAGGATAACGATATTAAACTGATAACTGAGATGCTTCAATATTTACACAACAATCGGAAGGGGATGGAAGAGGAATTAATTTCGGATTAAGTGTAAAAGTTGCGCGAACGAGAACTGTTTGTTTGTTTTGGGGAGGGGTTGTACTGTAGTTGCAAAACAATTAGTTCGACACGTGCATTAAATGGAAAGGGTACACATAACTTAAGAAAGCCGTTGATATTGGCAACCATGCGGAAGATATGTTGTCTTCTTTCCCTTAGGCTGGCCACACACAGAAAAAGCAGAAGAGTTTAGTGAATAAATGAGTTTGATTCCGATGTTTCATTGTAAATTAAATGGTCTGATCTGACCAGTAATTTAATATACATATCTGTACCTAATACCTACTGTATTAGCTCCATTTTTTCCGAAAATGGGTTTTATGCACCTATCAATACAGCCTGTTTTGCTCTTTCGACTGGTATACAACACTAACTCCTATTTATAATATAGTTTTCAAGTCGCGGAGAAGCAAACATTAGAAGTTTTCAAATGATCTGAAATTAAAATCTTTATACGGCTCTCCTGTAAAATTTCATTTTTATGACTTAATCCAGTTCAGCTCTAAGATACAGATATACAGATGAATTTCGACTCGATGATGCAAACATTTTTGAAAATAGCTGTCTACTGATCAGTTGTTTGAAATAAATTGATGAATTTGCCTTCTAAGGTAGGTACATTTACATATTATTGTAGCGTTTACGGGTTCACAAAACTATTTATTTGAACAAACTATGTACAATTTATTTCAACACTAGACTATTTACAGTTATAACAGCACAATTATTTATTTTAACAGTCACACGGATTAAGTAGCTTATTCGCACTTCTTCATCGACGCGATTCGACTATACTGATCATGCCGCAGTCGTTCTCCCGTCCTATTTAAAGCGGGAAGCCGCTTCTGGTCTCTTCGAGAATAGAATATTCGCGATCCTACGGATTTACGATTAAATCATCACTCCCGATTCTTCGAGAACGTCACACTGCCCCCTCCTTAAAGATGTTTCGTCCCGAAACGTCAAAGCAGTCTCATGGTGGCGAAACCTGCAGTTTGCTCCTTTTCTGCACCCAGACGTTCTATGGAAGTAACAATCGACAGTCTTCCAGTTCGTTGGCCTTTTTGGGTTGTAGCAATGCACTAAGATTTCCACTCCCGTGAAACGAAAGAGCACTTCCAACATACTTCGGACTAGCCTCCAATCCAGGCAATCAAATCCACAGGCGATCTTCGGAATTGCTAATCTCCTGATACCTTGAGAAAGAACGGTTTCCCTCAACACACATAAGGTATCCCAAACATTTTGGTAGGTAGCCTTCTCGAACGTGAATTGTTTCGTGACTAGATAGAAGATGTTCCTTCGTGAATTCTGCCGAGTGCCTGCCAGACATAGTAACCCTCCAACTTGTGGGTTTTGCTTCCGAAGCTCATCGAGTCTACCAAACTTCCTTTTGAACACGGTGGCGATCCCTCTCGACATGTCCAGATCTTGAGACACACAATGGACTAGTGAATAGTCTGTTGGAGCTTTAAAAATGTCTTGACGTACTTCTTGGGTGATTCCAAATCAGGACTTATAACTTCCAGAATGCAGAGACATAAATTCTTCAAATGACAAGTCTTCCACTGGCATCAATTGCCGCACCTGCTGGCCTTGCTGACGGTCTTCGTTGGTTCCATGGTATGGTGATAGACGATTAAAGTGGATGATCTTGGGTTTTCCGTGTGGCCTTTTCCTTATGCGGTAAACGACATCATTAATTCGGTTAAGAACTTCGTACGGCCCTTCCCAAGAAGTCTGTAACTTTGGAGACAAACCCCGGCGTCGTCGTGGGTTGTACAACCACACCAAGTCGCCTGGCTGGTATCCACCTCTGTCAGCATTGATGTCGTAGGTATCCTTCATCCGATCGCTAGCACTCTGGATGTTTAAGCGTGTCCGATAGTGAATGTCTTCCATCCTTCTTCGCAGTTCGGTGACATAGTCGTCGCCAGCTAGGTCTTCACCCGGTGGGCACCCAAATCGCAAATCGTAGGGAAGACGTAATTCGCGACCCATCACTATGCTAGCTGGTGTCTGTCCGGTTGACTCATGAACGGATGATCGGTATGCCATGAGGAATAGGTGAAGGTAACGATCCCAATCTCTTTGATGGTCAGAGACGACTTTGGACAAGTATCGATTTATCGTTCTGTTCATTCGTTCCACCATTCCGTCAGACTGCGGGTGAAGCGGTGTTGTTCTTGTCTTCCGAATATTCAAAGTGCTGCACATCTTCTGAAACAAGGCGGATTCAAAGTTTCTACCTTGGTCGGAATGTAGTTCCAACGGCACACCAAATCGACAGATAAGCTCTTTCACAATTACATCGGCAACTGTGGCAGCTTCCTGATTCGGAATGGCATATGCTTCCACCCACTTGCTGAAATAGTCCATAACTACAGCAATGTACTTATTTCCGTCATCTGTTTGGGGAAGCGGACCAGCAATGTCCACGGCAATTCTTTCGAATGGACTACCCACGTTGTATTGTCTCATCGGAGCCTTCCTGCGTTTTTGTGGACCGTTACTTTGTGCACAAGTTGCACATTTCTTACACCACTCCTTAACATCCTCCTTGCAGTTCACCCAGTAGAACCTTTCCCGCAGCTTCCCAAGGGTCTTTGACACTCCCAAGTGTCCACCTGTTACTCCACAATGGAGTTCCTCCAGAACTTCCGGAATTCTGTTTTTGGGGATCAACAGTTGTTTTCTCTCTATTTGACCCTCAGGTTTTTCAAGCACGCGTTTCAAGACTCCATCTTCCACGACAATGGAATTCCACTGAGCCCAATACGATTTCACACTGGGTGAGTATTGCGCAACTTGTTCCCACGTCGGTCTCCGGTCTTCGTTCTTCCATCCTAGTACCAACAGCAAGTCCGGGTCGTTCTCCTGGTCTTCTCGAATCCTTTCAGGGCTCCAGCGTTCGTTTATAACTTTCGTCCTTCGAACGGAGAGGTCCTTATCCTCAGCACGTCGGCAGTAACTGCAGTTTTCTGGACACGGTCTTCGCGATAGCGCATCGGCGTTCTGATGGATTATACCAGCACGATGTACCGTATCAAAGTCGAACTCTTGCAGTCTCTCGATCCACCTGGCTACTTGTCCTTCGGGATTCTTGAAGTTTAGAAGCCACTTCAACGCTGCATGATCCGTCCTCAACAAGAATTTTCTTCCGTAGAGGTATTTATAGAAGTGCTCTACGGACTTCACGACGGCCAACAGTTCTCGTCTAGTAACGCAATAATTTCGTTCTGGCTTTGACAATGTTTTGCTGAAGTAACCAATGACACACTCTCGCCCCTCCTGTATTTGGGACAATACAGCGCCTATTCCCACGTTGCTAGCATCTGTGTCTAACACAAACTCTCCTTGTGGCAACGGATAACTCAAAATCGGTGCATTGATCAGTGCGTTCTTCAGCTGGCCAAACGATTCCTTGCAATCTTCGTCCCATTGGAACCTTCTTTCGCCCTCAGTTAGCCTAGTCAACGGTTTAGCAATGTTGGCGAATCCTGGTACGTACCGGCGGTAGTAAGTACATAAACCGAGAAAACTGCGCAAGTCGTGCTTGTTTGTAGGCATTGGCCATTCCTTCACGGCCTTGACCTTCTGATCGTCGACGGCGACACCCTGACTTGAGACTACATGCCCTAGATATTGCACTTCTTTTCTAAACAAGTGGCATTTCTTCGGACTAAGCTTCAGTCCAGAATTTCGAAGGCGTTGAATCACTTCCTCTAGATTCTTCACGTGCTCTTCGAATGATTTTCCGACCACAATGATGTCATCCAGATACACTAGGCAAGTTTTCCACGATAATCCTTTCAGCACCGTCTCCATTAATCTTTCAAAAGTTGCAGGAGCATTGCAAAGGCCAAACGGCATTACAGTAAACTGCCACAGGCCTGTGCCAACAGTAAATGCTGTTTTCTCTTTGTCTTCAGGTGCCAATTCACCTTGCCAATAACCACTTTTTAAGTCCAAAGTCGAGAAGATTTTCGAACCCGCCAAGGTATCAAGGGTATCATCAATTCGGGGGAGTGGATAACTGTCCTTTTTCGTCACGTTGTTCAGTTGACGATAGTCCACGCAGAATCTAGTTGATCCATCCTTTTTCTTTACTAAAACAACAGGCGAGGCCCATGGACTGCTGGATGGTTCAATCACTCCTTCTTGGCAAGAGGTAGTCTTCTAGCAGGCTGTCTAACCGGGCACGCATCCCCAGTGTTGATCTGATGCTTGATGACATCGGTTCTGCCTCTTTTGCCCTTTCCGGTATCGAAGATGTCCTGATAACGGCTGACGAGTACTTTAGGCTGCTTCCTTTGGGTGTCATTAAGTTCCCTCGACGATGTCTTGACCAGGTTGACTAGTTCGGGTGCAATCCTCTTCTGTGGCTCTTCAGTGATTCTTATTTGGCGGATGATGGATGAAATAGGAGAACAATACCCTAATATAGTGCCTTTCTTCAGGGTCAGAGCGTAGAAGTTGACATTCATCACTCTTATTGGTACTACACCAGACGTATGCAACAAACTTTTGCCCAGTACCAATCCTCGTCCTATCTCATTGTCACTACATCTGGGTTCAAACATCATGATGTTTCTCTCTCCATCTTTCTGATCCACTCGAGCTTCCAGAATCATTTCACTCCGTTCTGGTACTGAAGTGTCTTCAGTCAAAATCACACGAATGGCTTCCTCATTAGTTCGGTGTAGTACGACCTCTTCTCCATTTATTTTCAACGTGCCACGTTCGAAGTCTAATCCGCAGCCCTTACTGCCCAGAATGTCCATTCCAAGTATTACCTCATCCTGGATATTCGCTACCAGTACCTTGTGGTGGAAAGCGGTACTCCCAATTGTGATAACGACGTTGACTTCTCCGTGGGTGGTAGCCGAATCCCCAGTAGCGGTACGAAGTCTCCAATTTGTGGGTAGTATGTCCTTGTCGGTGTTTAAAACGTTGGGCCTTACGATCGTCTTCGTTGCTCCTGTATCCACCAACAGCGAACATGGCTTTCCGTCCAGAAATCCGTCCACGAACGCGCTGTTAAGTTGGCGTTTGATGCATGCAACACTTGCTTCCAGGGTATTTTGACGTTGCCTCCTTATGCTGGCTCCGTTGGACTTTTTGACGTTGACGGTGCATCGTTTATTCTTGTGACTCTCTTTTCCACACTTCCAACACTTGATATTCGTCTTCTTTTCTTTTGGCACAATATCTTTTAAAACCCTTCTAACTGTTGCTTCTATTTTTTCTTCGATTCCATTTGTAGCTTCTTCTTCAATGGTTCGAACTCGGGCTTGAGTTCTCAAACCGGCTTTACTTGTTTCGAACTCCAAAGCCCGAGCTAGAGCATCAGCTAATTTTGCTGGGCGGGCTAATATCAATGCCTGCCTAGTGTCACCATCTCGAATGCCGTCTGTGAAATTTTGCACAGCGATTCTTTCCATCATATCGTCTGGAGCGTCCGGGAAAGCTAGCCGAACCAAG
Source organism: Diaperis boleti (assembly GCA_963583935.1). Taxonomy (NCBI): domain Eukaryota; kingdom Metazoa; phylum Arthropoda; class Insecta; order Coleoptera; family Tenebrionidae; genus Diaperis; species Diaperis boleti. The sequence continues at coordinate 50,849,845 of OY757247.1, read as the reverse complement.
CGTGCTATGTCTGCTTCAAACTCTTGTAGAGACTCCGTTGGCTTCTGGCAACGATTTCGCAACTGAGAAGTATATACATGCACAAGGTGTGTCTGTCCATAGCGCATCTCCAAGCACTTCACAAGCTGTCCATAGTCTGCCCTTTGTTCTGATGGGATTGTCTGTAGCACGTCGGTTGCGTCACCCCGTAGTGCCAATATCAAGGCCATGGCTTTCTCGGCATTACTCCAAGCGTTGGCTGCGGCTGCTGCTTCGAACTGCACAATGTAGTTGGACCACAGAGATTTACCATCAAAGCTTGGTGGTTGCATCCGTATTCTGGAAACTTCCATCAAACCACTTGTCGTCTGTTGTTCACGACCTTCAATGTGCCCTAAATTCGCAAACTTAGTCTCAAGTTGTCTTTGCTTCTCTTCAATCGCTATTAGTTTATCGTCGAATTTATTCTCGATGTGTTGAAGACTTTCCTTGAATTCATTCCTCAGACCGTCCGATTGTCCTAGAAGTTTTTCTTCGATCGAACCAATTTTCACTTCCAGCTTTCCAGAATTTTCTAGGAGTTCTTGTTTTAGACTGATAGAATTTTCCAGAAGTTCTTGTTTTAAACTGGTAGAATTTTCTCGAAGTTCTTGTCTACTTTCTTGAAGTTTCTGCTCTAAATTTGTAGAATTCTCCAGGAGCTTCTGTAGCATAGTGTTTACGTCGCAGGAAACTTCAAACAAATATATTTCAGGATTTTCGCCCGCCTTTTCAAGATCCTCAATCAGCCTGTTCTGTAACACCGATTTTGTTCCAGATGTTTCCAACTCACGTTCCTCCAGCTCCCTCTTCAGCTCTGCGACCTTCAGTTCTTTCAACGTAAATTTCTTCGTTGCCATCTTCGTATTTATTTAATTAACCCCACACCTGACACCAATGTAGCGTTTACGGGTTCACAAAACTATTTATTTGAACAAACTATGTACAATTTATTTCAACACTAGACTATTTACAGTTATAACAGCACAATTATTTATTTTAACAGTCACACGGATTAAGTAGCTTATTCGCACTTCTTCATCGACGCGATTCGACTATACTGATCATGCCGCAGTCGTTCTCCCGTCCTATTTAAAGCGGGAAGCCGCTTCTGGTCTCTTCGAGAATAGAATATTCGCGATCCTACGGATTTACGATTAAATCATCACTCCCGATTCTTCGAGAACGTCACATTATATTATAGAAAGTTATGAAAAACACATTGTTAATTTTTCCTGGAAAATCCTTTGGCATTAAACTTTCTTAGAAAAACATTTAAGTCTTTTCTTGTTTTATTATCCTCCATTTATATAGAAAAAAATTTATTAATGAATTAGGATAAATAATTTAGATAATCTAAATTATTATGCAATTGTGACTGATTTAGATAATTTAAAAATGTGGCTACTAAACAAAATTAAAATATAGTAAATGAATTCGAATCAATGTAAATATTGCAATTCATTTATAATTGTTAAAACGAAAGACATACAGGGTAATTTTTTGAAAACGATCCACCCTAAATATCTAGAAAACAAAAACGTTATGAGCAAAATGCCGAAACCTCCTTGGCCAGGGCAGCAGCCCCCTCAAAAATTTTAAATGAAACAGGGGGTTAAAAGTTTATTTTTTTAAAGGTCCATTTAACCTCTTTTTGACTATGTAGTAGTTTTTTATTTCTACGATTAGTTTTTGAGAAAACCGCACAGCCCACGTTCATGTTTTTCCTGAACAACAGTGTTGTTAAGCGCCTATCGTTAGTAAAATCAACGCTTGGGGATGTCAACTGTCAAAGACATATTGAGATGTTTTTATGAAACTAATGTTTGAATCACTGTTTAGATTTTAACGTCAAGTAATCAGTTAATCTTCAATTAATAAGTAAAGAAACACACCATCAATGATGAAAAAAAAAACTTCAAAAATAAAAACCCTATATTTTAAAACAGTTGAATTTTTCGAGAGATTCTTGAAATGAGCACCGCTTTATCCCAGGTAATAGTAGATCCGGTTCTCAAATTCAAATTTTAACTTTTCTAACAATTCGTTCGCTGACTTCAAATGGCCCCAGAGAAAAAACTCTAAACTTGTCAAGTCTGGTGATCTTGCTGGCCACTCAATTGCATCAGGTCTGCCAATCCAATGGTTCGGCAATCGCTTGTTAAGCCAATTGCGAAAGTTTAAGACATAATGTGGAGGAGCTCCATCTTGTTGAAATTTCGTTTATGAATATGTTTAGCACATTTGTTTTGGGAGCCGTAAATAAAAATAATTTCAACTTTTTGACCATTTTTTTATCCGAACGTATGCAGATTTACTTTAAAACTGAATAATTGTCAATGTCAATGAATAAGAAACAGTTTTTATTTCAGAAAATACCTGATATTTCAGAAGAAGATTAACCTTTTTAACTTGTAAATTTTGTCACGTTTTCTTAAAAACTAATCGTAGAAATAAAACACTACTACATAGTCAAAAAGAGGTTAAATGGACCTTTCAAAAAATAAACTTTTAACCCCCTGTTCCATTTAAGATTTTTGAGGGGGCTGCTGCCCCGGCCAAGGGGGTGCACCTGCAGGTCTAAAACTATACTAAGTGTCCCCCTCACAAACAAAATTGACCGGTTTCAGCATTTTGCACATACCATTTTTGTTTTCTACATACTTAGGGTGGATCGTTTTCAAAAGATCACCCTGTATATTCCTGTTTAGACTGTTCAAGCTCTTATACCACATCATCAAAAAGAATTTCAATTGTTAGTAATCCATCAAATAATAAAACGATTCATTGTGGTGTAGTTTTAAAAGAAATATCACACATTAATATTGACGATTATTTTTCTGAATTAAAAAAATTGTATATTATTGATCTAGAACGAGAAGTGAAGTTTAAAGTACGAGCAAGTTGTTTACGGCCGAGGCGCCCAGCCGAAATATACTAAAACAATCCTGTGAATATTATTTAGGTAAAATTTTTGAAATGCTTAATTTGGATTACATAATTAAATTCAATTATAGTAAAACAAATAAGCGCGATGATAAACCAGAAATATGGAACAATTATCGAATTGATATTTACAACAGACAATACGAAAACGATTCTACGAAATTTACTTTCTATACCAACAGCAATATTCTAAACGAATATACAAGAAATATAAAGATTGTGCAATCGATCTGCTTTGTTTTCCCAATAATTTAGATAATTTAAAAATGTGGCGTAGCAAAATTTGCCTAATATGTAATTTAAAAATGCGGTGTAGCAGAGATTTTGCAATTGTGTGATTTAGATAATTTAAAAATGTGGCGTAGCAAAATTTGTCTAAACTACCTAATAATTTAAAAATGTGGCGTAGCAAAATTTGCCTAATCTACCTAATAATCTACCAAGTCAACCAATGTCGCATATAAAATGTTGTTTCTATGACACAGTTTTTTTTTTACCTGTTCTCTCTTATAAAATATTATTATTAAGGAAAAATCTATTAAGAAGAAACCTGTTGCGTTTAGGGGGTCTGGTTAATTCTTCTTTCTTTATAATGGGTGTTATTTTAATTTTATTTATTTGTAAGACAAATCAGATGTAAAAAAAAAATGTGGCATAGAAACAACATTCTATATACGACGCAGCAGCAACTTTTAACATTAAATACTTATTATCTGGTGCCTCCCTAATAGATTTGTCAATATTTTGGATTTTTTTGGACAGTATCCTTCTCCTTTGCGCTTGAAGAATGCAATCAGATTATAAAATTTACTGATATCGTGATTGTGTGCAGAATTTGTTTTGCCTGTGACGTCATCGGACTAAATTAATGCATGTTCGCGATTGCTTTGAATTGGCTTTGCGTAAAGTAATAAATTAGTGTAGCGTGAAAATGCGTTCAACTAGGACGTTGGTTACTAGAGATGCATACTAGGATTGAATAGAGAAACGCCAGCGTATATCGTGCTGGAAGAAATAAAGAGAGATAAGATAACAGCGAAAGAGATTGAAGAGAGATTAAAAGAAAGAAGGGAATCAAAGATCTTATAAGAGTGTTGGAAAAATATAAATAATGAGAAGGTGGAAATAGCAGGAAAGAGAAGAAAGTACTAGAAAAGAAGCAGTGGAGGAAGCGGAGAGACAAAGAAATAATGGAACAAATGTACTGAAAGAGGTAGTCCAGAGGTACGGAGATGTACACTTTAAAGTGCTGTTAGGAGTATAAAGGAAAGGACTAAGCTGGATGAAAGGAGCATTAAACAGAAAAAATAACACAAAGAAAAATACAGAAAGAATATTAAGAAGTTAAAATTAATTTAGCTATTGTTACTGTTTTATGTCATAGACCAGTCAAATTAGATCCAAAATACTGTTTTGAGGAATTGATTTCCAGCAAGCTGGAAATCATTTCAATATCTTCATTTGGTCCTAAATAACTATATTCTGAGTTTCCACCATCCCAGAATGTAGGCTTAATTTATGGGAGCCCCCCCCCCCCCCCAAAAAAAAAAACTTGTTGCACTTTCAATAGTTTTTTTTTGTGGCTCGAAAACAGTGTGTTGGACGGAGTATTAAAGCAGGTTAAATTCTGCGTAGAACGACTACATAAATCTTCCAATTCGGTTCAGTAGTATTGCCGAAACCAAAAAGGGGAAATTGTCTCATTGCAGTGCTACGGTGGCACGTCGAGGCCGTCCTCATCGGGATCATCTTCAAAGGGACTGTCCCCACGTATTTTTGCTTCTACGGAAATCGGCATGTCCGACACACCCTCATCCTCGAATGGTGCTGAATTCGAGCATGACTGGCCGTGGCAGTTGAGGCAAATTTCAGGCCTACTTTGCGGCAGCTGCACCCCTTCGTACATCCTTTGTGTTCATGGTGGGGAGCAAGCCAAAGTGCGTCCTCCTCCAACCCCAGCCGTGAGGATTCTTTCGTCTATCATACCAGCCCTTCATTTGGTGGAGGTAGAGAAGCTAGATTGAAAGTTGGCTTTAGGAGGGATTTTGAGAACATCTCGTAGCGGATTTTGTCCAATGAGGTATCATTGGCCTTAGGTGAATAGAGGGCTGTCAAATAGGGTCCTCAGGATCAGCATCTGCGTGGTGGAAAACCTTGGCAGCCTCCTGTAAAGTCGTGTTCTTTGCAAGGAGCTTGACAAACTTTAACTTTCCTAGGCGATAGAATACAGAGGTTCTACCACACCCACTGAGGGCATCTAGGAATAGAAGACTCTGTTTGACAGCAGAAGAGAAGTTAAAGTACCTGGGAAAGTAGAACGTGTTCTGAGAAGTTCCCTGTCCAGGCTTCATGATGTAAATGTTTGAGGAATTGGGTAAAGGGCTAAGCACATTCTGCAGACCACTACCGTCCACTATGTATCCAATAGCAGCCATAAAAGACATCAGCAGATGGAAGCCACCCAGGCGCACGATCACTGACGATAATGGAGATATAGAATTGCAGGAAGCCACAATCTCGCTGGTTTCTGAAATGGCTGATTAGAGGTAATTTTCTCCATGAATCCCTCCCACCCTGGGACATCCAGGCGCCCATACAACCATATATGGTATGGTCCATATGGTACATACGAATTAACTTGGGGCCATCCTGCATGGTTTTTTGAAAGGTGACCAAACATACCTTGTTTCCAAATTCCCCAGTTTCCTTGGCTGAGGAGTAAGGCCATTCTTACCTGGCTGAGGAGTAAGGCGTTATACATTGTAGCTCTCCCTTAGCATCCGCGTGTTGGGATGGATCTTCCACCCCGATTGGCGGAAGATTTGCATCATATGAATAAGAAACCCCAAGACTTGATAGCACCTCCAGGAGATCTCATGGTCCGTACTTCTAATGAAGTCCTACGAGAAGAGGAGACAGAAAGGACCGCGGTCTCGAAGCATTAGTTATTGTGTGAGCGATAGCACAGGTTTTCGTTTTTCGTTTGGGCCGAGCAGAGGGGGTTTTTCCCTTTTTGGGGTTTATATCTAATTGAGCCAACAAGCACCTTAAGGGTTTCTGGAATATCATTTTCAACGTCCTTCAGAAATTCATCCACTTTGGTGTAAGTATCAAGGGGATAAATTACCGACTCACGCGCATCTAGGGAACGCGATTTTGTTGGGGCGTTCTGTCTGGAGATGCCCAAGCTGGTGACACTTGGTGCCTTTAATGGAGTGGGACGGGCGCTGTCGGTTTTGGATGGCTCGCTCTGACCTTGTGTGTGGCCGCCGTCAGGAAGGTTTTTAATAGTATAACGGAACGTCGTGGTGTTGCAGCTCAAAATACGGTAGGAAAATGTTTTCGCAGATCGTAGGGAACTGCTTGTTTTCGTTCTGCCAATTTTCAAATTGGGGTATGTATTTTCGCCAAAGCCCGTATTTTTGGGGGCGTACATTGAAGAACTCATTTATTGACGTTTAATTCTTTTACATAGCCGCCGTTAATGCACTTACTCATTTAGGTTCAACCCGTGCGTGCGACAAAACGCTTCTTATAAAACTCGTGTCACAATATACTATTATTCGACTGGCCTATCAGTTTTATTTACTAGGATTTATTATTGTACGGGAAGAATGGAATACTTTCAAAGCCGGAACTCAAAAAACCGAATCGCAAGTGTATGCTTTATCATCGAACAGAATGATGTGTACAACTAAACACAAGAATAAATGAAACGGGAGACCCAATTAACCAAAAATTTCGAGATTTCTTGAACGACGTGTACAGGGAATTATTCCAAAACCTTCTTTCGTCGTACGCGAAATAATGAGGTCTGCAAAACCCCAACCTTGCTTTGTGTCTGCCACGTGGCTCATGAGATACCTCAAACACAGACCCTTTCATCAGCAATTTCCCGTGCATGATGTCTTATTTTCCTTACATGATGAAAATAGCATTTCTAATAGAGCGGCTATTTTTAAATCTATAGAGAGGTTTAGATCGCTTAAGCCCCCTATTTCCGCCTCGCTGTTTCGCGCTCAAGTGGATGAAGGAAAATCCGATCGGAAGTTGGTAAGTGAAAAATGAAACTTGTAAATGAGGAAACGTTTACCTAACGGTTTTAGGTGAGTCGCTCCAAGAACCGACTGCCGAGACAGTTTATAAAACTTGCTTTACAACGAGAGTAGATTTACATTTACCTAAAGAAATTGTGTAGCAGCGTTTGTTTTAATCGATTCCGGTTTTTCCGACTGGTGTAACCACGCGAAATTTGCAATTTTTAAATTAACATACAACGATTGGGTCCGGGCAAATGGTAATCGATGGTTTATTTAAGGGGGGTAACGAAAAAACCGCTCCGTCCCCCTTTAGCACGCCATTCTTCCCCAACAAGACAAAAACTAGAATGGCTTGTAGCAGTTGAGGAAGCGAAGGTATCCGGACACGGATATCGGTCGTTTACGACGTACGTTTTACAACCCCTGGCCTCGGTAATCACACATCCTGGCATCTGCCTTCGATGTCCGGTCTATGGACTCCTTCTTCCCCTTTTTATGTGCACGGCCCCTATTTGATCGCACTTTTATTCCAATAAAACTGCGACGACTACATTTTACGTCCGACTAAAAAGCTCCTTACACAGGTATAAAAACTGCTTATCTGGAGAATTAAACCCAGAGCTTATCGTTTCAGATGGGCGGGAATTAAGACTCTATTTTGTCCGGCCGTGATTCCGGATCGTCATAAAACGCCCTAATGGAGACAGATTTTATTTTCATAATCTCCCGATTTGGCCCACCGGCGTTTTCTTTTAATTTGCCGTAGATAACGCTAATCTGCGCTGCGGCGATTTTTAGCGGAATTAGAGAGCGCGGTTCGGTTAATAAATTGCGAGCTCGGTCGATATCTTGTAATAACATGTTGGGGTCTAGTTTGGGCGGGGAAAAATAAAATCTCACACGGAACTATTAGAGCGAAATTAGTTCGTGTCACAAACATAGCGTGAATCATTTATTTACATCAGCGAACTTTACGGCGCAATTAGATGTGAACCCGGTTTTAATGTATGAGAGCCACGCCGCCAACGATTATTTGTTAAAATGGGCCCATTTTGTAAATGTTTGTCAGAGGAAAAATGCTAAATAAGCACTAAAAACACTTCCGCTTTGAGTCTATAAATAAAAGGACGTCGCTAATAAAACGGTATTGATCTCTGGGTCCGAATTAAAATTCGTCTGTAATTAAATCCGATTCTGTTATTTTTTGTCGCTCATTAAAGTCCCGATCGAAAGAGCCGCTGATTGCGTTTGCCAGGTATGCAGATAGCCCTTGATATGTGGCATGCAAACGTGGCGGTGGCTGCTGAATAAGCGTTCTGTCGGGTTTTATAATGGTAACAATCGGCTGGTCAGCACTGTTGATTCGTCAGAATAGGGGTGGTGGTTGTAAAGTGGAGCGTGGGAGGGTTGCTGATGACGGAAAAGGATACGAGCGGTGGTCAGGGACGTCTTTTACAATCTCTAAAATTTCATTGATTTAATGGCGCTCATTACCTCCGCTTCAACATTTAAAGCGAGTTATTCATGGTTGCTTGTGAATTTAATTTTCTTTTTTTTTACTGTTCCCTATTAGTTGACCAAACCGGCATTCCGAATGCTTGCATTGCTTTGCATTAAAACATCAATAAATAATACTTTCCAGAATTGCAGAGCAAATCCGACTGAAAACAAATACTAATACCATTAAGGGTGGGACCCTTCCGTGTTATTCTTCCATAAGAGTTATGAGAACCAATATAAGGAGAACGAATGAAGCAATTCCAATGGAATTTACTCCGTATTATTTTGAAAATCCTACTGCTAGTGGTTTTTCAAAAAACAATTAAAACCCAGTCAAGCTTTGAAAAAAATGATGAGATTGAGTCTTAATTTATAAAAGGCGTGATACTGATTCCGGATCTGCAAACCAAAATTAATTTTGACCCTAGGTTTAACTTAAAATGGGACTTAAAAATATAAATCGAGAGGGTGCTTCCAATAGAGACTTGGACTGTCGGTACCTACTGTTTATTACGGTTAGCCATAAATTATTAAGATGCAGGCAACTTCCTTTAATTGCTACCATCTTCATGACTATTATACAATGTGTTACTTGGGTAGATGTATAGGTTTATTGTTATTTTAGCACTTGCACCCGTGTTTTTATAACTTTTCGTCAGACCTAGTAGCTAGTGTGTAGCTAGTCAGCTGACTGCAGTGAACTGAAGAACAACACATCCTGCATCGAACCTCCTACCAGTAACAATCTGTTAGTCGGACGTCCGACTTTCTATCTTTATCTCCAGCATGCATTACGTCGCTTACAAGATAGCCCATGATTCGATTCTACAATGAGACACTCTTGGGCTATTGGCCGTGTGAGTCTTGTTTCCTTGTTTAGTACAATGTAAAAATGCAATAGCTTTGTTTTTATCGCACTCGTTACAATTGGCTACCAGCATTAGCTTAACGAGGGCATGAGTCGGCTTTGACCCGCGCTTCACTGTGGATAAAATTCTTCGCGACAACCACAGAGCTAAACTCAATAGATAACTTATACGAAAATTCAAACATAATAATTTAATTGCAATAATTATATTATCATATTCCACAAAACAAAGAGCCTTGATACTGCCTTTTTCACTTTTATCTTTTGGGAGGTCATTGACCGAACGAACTCATGAACGAGCCGCCACTGGTCAGACCCGTGACCGGACGACGCGGTAAATTTGAAATCGTAACAGTACGTAAATAATTAAGATCAAAAATAAAATGACTTCAAAAAACAAAAGTAAATTATTATTTATTATGTGAATTATTAATAATTTTTATAATTTTTTCGTCGTATGTAATTTGTTATTGTAGGTAACAAGGTATATAATTTTTATTTTTTTGTTATGTTTTACTTGGGAATTTCAAAATTACAAAACAATTAATAATAATTAGATAATAACCAATAATTTCCTAGTTACATGTTACATTAATGGGAACAACAAATAAGAATTAAATCTGTGTATATTTCAACCAGTAGTAGAGCTCGCCTAGAGCAACAACATTTTTATTCTATCTATTTTAACAACTTTTTCGAAATCTCATTTTATTTAGCATTTTTTGTAACCCTTCAAATTCACGAACCACCTATGGATATTTTTTTTACGTTGACCTACAGACAATCAATTGTTTTTGTCCGGCAAAGCCAACGTTCTTATCAAGTTTCCAAATTTCTTGCACTCTGGGGTGCATCAGTTACCTGCTGTTGAGAATCAGTATCGGCGGGCGAACTCGACCGGGCGCGTGCCTGCTTTTTCTCGTGTGCCTAATTTCCATTAACGTTATGCATTGAGAGTGGAAAATTTTGAAGGAGCTACAATTAAGTCCCTATCACGTACAGAAAGTTTAATTTTTACAGCCGGAGGATTCAATAATAGATAATAATCATCGGGGAAGGTATTTTCAACTTAAATAATACGTAGGAGAAGACGAAAATCCGCATGTTATTTATTAAGCCCCACAATTTTCAATAGCATTGGATGTTGAGGTAAACACATTTAGTAGGTCAGTTTTCAGATTTTTTGTTTATTTTGCCAAGCAGTTTAAATTAATTCCGAGTGTTTTTAGAAGTTTTTGTCAGTGTCAGTTTTTTTCAGTGGCGTCTACCGAAACTATCGTCAAAATTTCCACTAATTTTAAATCGATAACTACGGGGTTTAGAGCCAAATTTTATTAAGAAAAATTGTTGACACTGATGAGTTCTACTACTGATTAAAATTAATGTAGTTATTTCTGGGACACCAGGTAAATAATTCTTCTGTACGTGTTAGTCACTGAACCCCTCTTAAACGGCTGGACCGATTTTGATCAAATTTTGTGTGTATCTTTGAGTGGGTCCTCAGAAGGTTTAGAATCTAAACTCAAAAGAAAAAAGTCGGAGTTGCCAGAAAAAAGTCAGAATTGCCAGAAGAAAGTCGGAATTACCAGAAGAAAGTCAAAATTGTCAGAAAAAAATCGGAATTGCCAGAAAAAAGTCATAACTGCCAGAAAAAAGTCAGAACTGTCAGAGAAAAGTCGGAATTGCCAGAGAAAAGTCGGAATTGCCAGAAAAAAGTCAGAATTGCCAGAAAAAAGTCGGAATTGCCAGAAAAAAGTCAGAATTGCCAGAAAAAAATAGTTATTTTTCCATTCATGTTCGTTCAGTGCCTTCGTACGATAGAGCCCAAAATAATGAACATATTAAACAGATTTTTTTTATTGCCTTCAGAATTAGGCTGAGTGGAAGCCTTTTAAATATTGTTACTTAAATCTTTGTCACTTTTTCTGTAAGTTTGAACTCCAGTCTAATATAGCACACTATAATTAAATTAAAGTAATCAATGTCATTGTGATATTTAAGATGTGGTAAAGTAGAAAAAAATTGGGAGGCGCTGAAAAATAATTTATTTTCAAAGTGGGCGGTGGACGAAATAAGTTTGAGAACCACTGATTTAGATTAACAATTGGAGCCGGTAGGTGTCCCCAATATTCTTTAAAATAAAAAAATCAGTTCATCATCAAAATCATGAATAATTGAGATCTGTCATAGCTTTTTTTTTTTTGACATTTCAATTTCTGTCGCTTCTATCATAATTAAATGAATGCGGATGAATGAGACTGGTAGGTAGAGTCTCAAAGGAGGCCCCCATGATGGCTACGTCCTATGTCTCAAGAGGGGGTCCGATGGTAGCTACGCCCCTCTGTCCCAATAATAATTGATCCCTTGGGAATAATAATAATTCAGGAACTTAACAAAGTCATCCTCCATTTTGGCTTTAGCTGTTTAAGGGCACAAACTATACAACGAACTAATGTTAAAATACGCACACTACTACATAAACAATAAACAGACATAACCTCACTCTTCCTAAACGACCCCAAGGCGGAGAATAAACTAAATTAAATATTTATTCCTTTTTTTAACTCAACATTAGAGGTTTAGTTTATTTCCAACACTCTGAACACTTTATTTGAGTAGTCAGATATTAAATTTTCAAGTCACGCGAAATGTCAAAAATCTCACTTACAAATTGCCACTCGAGGAAAGTCATCGATTATTAAGCGAAATTTGCGTTTGTGCTTGTTTACGATGAGAAATGTCAATAAAATAAAGTCACTTTAGTGAGTGTCATTACGGCTTGATATTGATGTGAACAGTGTGGGAGACTTCATTGTTACTTGAAAGACGTTCAAATTTAGACCATACGGTTTAGGCCCTTTAGACTAAGTTATAAGTTTATTTACAATAATGTACGAAGTACGATGTTGGTGGTAGACCCCCAGATCGGTTCTGTTTTTAGTTAACAACAAATAAGTATTAAATCTTTATAGACAGTGATCATAAAGTTCCGCACAAAATTCATAAGTTAGTTATGTACTGTTTTTGGGAAAAACGCTCGAACAGGTCAATTCTTGTTTTTGAATTGCTATCTTTTGACATACAAATTTCGTTGATGACGTCATCTGTTTTTAAACCATGACACCATCATCATTTTTTTTAAACGGCAACCCCCAACTTTTTTTTGAGTTTTAAGTTAATTTCTTGTATAAAATAGTAGATTATATTACAAGTTACAGAAATGCATTATTATCAGCGAGTGAGATTTTTACACATATCTCACGAGCTTACAATAGCATTTCGGTCACGTGTGATATACTATACTTTTTCTACGACCTGGTCTTCAAAATTATATAAAACTTAAAAAACTAATGCACTTTTTTTTATTTTGAATAAAAAATTACCAAACTATAGATAACATTTAATTATTTATGATTAATTGTTACATTTGCACAATTATTCAAAATTATAACGGTTTTACAATCCAAGTAAGTTTTTTTGCATTGAAGTAGACGACGCCAGATCGGATCTGTTATTAATTACAGGTATTCCACATGAAGATACCCCGTAATTAGATTCCGTTCTCGTATTTTGCACAAATTGTAAAATTATCAATATATCCCTCCGCAACGTTACTTGACTTCCAACCTCCGTGCCGTTTTAGTTGAAGCAGATCAGCGCCTGCATCCACCGAAGGTCTGTGTGTCTGAAATCCCTTCCCGTTCTATCATTGCGTGCAGCGATGCTTGCTCCCTCACGCACATGATTTTATGTTTTTAGAGATGACACGATAAACCGCTCGAAAGAACGTCTGTGTATGGCCGGCTATTGACAAAATGATCTGAGCCTAGTGCATAATTCATAACTTGCCGTGTCGTAATTTTGGATCTCAACCAACTTTCGCATAAAATTACTGCTGGGAGAAAGCTTAAACTCAAATATTCAATTCTTCTTTGAATGTGTATGCTTGCATCGAAATGTTAAGTAAACCTTTCAGGTATGTTTGGACAATTGAGGTCGAATGTCTGAGACCTAACTCGAGACTCTATTATATCAGCGTTCCAGTATAGGTGAGCTTGGGTCTTCATTGTTTGTCTGTGGTCACTACTAGAATTCACGATCGAATAACGAGGGTCAGATTTCATAGATATAATTTGCATTAGTCTTGGACAGTTCTACAAATGTCAATATTCTAAAAATGATTAGTTATACAAACACCAAACTAAAGTTGATCTCAAATAAAATAATGTCACCACCCTCAAACTTTTCTTTCTTCTCCTGTCTCATCCTAGATTGCTTCCAGTGCCTATTCCATTTCGTCTCATTTGACTTAACCTTTAGATTTACCACAATAATAGAAGAACGTTTCCCAAGCACGCATAGTCAAATTACGCTAAACGCCGGTCATAAAAACATTTGCATAAACTGCATTTTAAACATTCTTAAAGTGAGTTCTGAAAACCCCGCCGCAAAAATTTAAATTGGGGCCTTAACCGGATTACGGCAGCGGCGCAATTAACCCCATAAATTCCCCATGGGCGTATCAGAAAGACGGCCGAAGAGCTAGAGCCTGCTTCGGAAAATGAATAAACATACACTGCTGGAGCAAAGTGAAAAGACGGTCTCCCGTAATTGAAAATTATGTATTCAAATCAGACGCGGTTTATTCATAAGCTATCCGGATAGTGAAATTGTAGATTTTTCGGCGGCACCACTAGTCCCCTCACAAAGGCAACGTCATAAACTTTACCATCTAACTTCAATTTGTTTTCCATCACAGTAATTTCCAGAAGCGTCTTGTGTTCTTAACTGGGGAGAAGTGGAGAGATAAATCCTATCTGGAAATTGATTTCACGCTTTTTGAGTGACGGTTCTTGCGCGAAACTTTTGACGAGTCGCTGGGCTGACACTGTAAATAATAGAGTCCGTTTATCCGTTTTAAATAACTTAAAATAGGCGATAAAATTCCATATGCTCTAATTGGACGTTGGGCGTCTGTCCCATAAATTTACGTTAGCTAAATGGAAACGATAATAAACAAAGGCCAGTTTAACTGTTATAATTGGAGCTAATAATGGTTTTGATAAAATTTGTCATACGTCGGAAATGACACAATAATGCCTAAAAGTGCTGCCGGAGGCTGCTGTTCCCATCGATTTCCAGCAACAAATATTTGCATTTAATTACTATTTTACCTCGGCAATCAGCCCAGCTTCATGTTGAGTTGCGGCGGTCTTAAATGTCTCCTAATGTTCGCAACGTACTGTTTGGTCGTGTTACACCGCCAGGTAACCATCAATATTCGTCATCTCCAAGGAGTCCCGATCACACACTATTGCAAGTCGGAGATCGAGGCCGCCCGTCCCTCAGCTTTCATTGAGGACGCTCTGTGCATAGGTCTGGTGAGGATCTCCGAAAAATCGAGAACGAACCAGAGAAAGCGGTAGCGTCTGTGCATCTTGATAATTATAAATAAATGGGGGTTTCTCATACCCGGCTTGAAAGCCAGCTACATGTTACGCCACTGGTCGTTCGCTCGCTGTCGGAAATACCGTATCGCAAGACAACCACACCCCGATCTGTGGTTGCCTCCAGTGGTACTTCCCTGGTCTACCGTGGTACTACCGTGGTTTGAGAACTATCTTCGAGCAAAGGAATGCCACTTGGGTCCCTAGTGAGTATAGAGCATAAAAAATTTGCTGTATTCCAAAAATGTAGATTGAGTTGATCACTTGCCTCAGTACGTGTAACAAATTAATATTTTACTTTTCAACGTTAGAAGACATTAAAAGTGCAGGCCTTAGAAAAACATATAACTCTGGAAATCAAGTTGCAGAGTTGCAAAAAATATAACGCATCCCGTGACAATTTAAGCTTGAGGCTACTATACTTTTGTGTTCTCACTACGGGTCTTACGATAGTGTAAACTAAAAGCATTTTTCTGACTTTGACTTTTCCTACATAATTCATCATGCAGAACCTCCTCCTAAAAGCTCTCCTTTCGCACTTTGCGAATTTCTGCCCGTAATAAATGCAGCGCTAATAAAATAAGATCCTTTATTGTGGAGCTCGTTTCGTGTGTTCCGTGTTTGAGACGAACGGCATAAAAGCGACACACAAGCTTTCCATTATTATAGTGAATTTCCGGTCCACAATTTGAATACATTTCCCCAGGCTTTTCTTCGCAACACATCGTCCATAAATCCATTTAACCGGTGCAGCGCCAAGACGGGTTAGCGGTAAACACAGGTATTAAGCCGGTCCCGTAATAATAATTATTAAACGAATGTAACCGCTCCTCAAATTATGGAAGCGGGACCGCGAGACCGTAATTAATCGGGGGCCGTCCGTCAGAGCAAAAACTCTAGACGGGGATTTTCCTGCTAATGTAGTCGTGATATCCTGCCCGAGAGAGATACGGACCGCACCTGCTAGTAAGTCTGGGCGTTTTGTTTAAGGAGGATGTACGAGTCAACAGGATATAATTTACTGCGCTGGATTGGGTGCACACCTTATTATCGTCGAGGTAATTTTGTGTGTGTATGCAAAATCTTGGCTCGGGGTTTGTTTTGGGAGCCGCCCGATAAACAATACCGAGCGGTGTGTGCTCGATGCAGGAATTACAGAACTTGCTGTGGCAAAAATCATGTGAAATGTGTATTTGCAAAACTGTAATTTAAAAGTACTGAGGGTAATGGCAATGATAGGTTTTGATGTTTTTAGATAGATTTCTATAACTCTAAGATACTGAATTTTCAGATACAAAGTGACAAACTTTATTGTCCAAACTACAAGACGACACAGTAAAAACTCCAAAAAAGCTGATATGATAACGACCGAGTCGAAAATGCCAGTTTATAGTTTGGATTCATGAATCGCGTTTCGTTGTAATTATTAATTACTTACTGTTAAACAAATAATAATGACAGTATTCGTTTACGGCATCCGAGTGGTTCCGTTGGTTGTCATTTTCAAAGACAGTTTCGTGTTGTGAACTGCAAAGCAGAATTTTTCAAGTCGGCGAACACATCCGATAAAATGCGGTGGATATTTTCCGGGGGTGCGTGTCTCGTTACATGTTATCGCTGAGGGAGGTGGACACAAGAAACAGTCCCCAAACAACTGCTAAAATATATATTTTAAATTTATATATATTTTTTTGTTGTGTGACAACTGATTTATAGGCCTTTTGTGAGCATGTTTAAAATTTCTGACAACTCATGGATGACACCCAGTATATATAATTTCCTATTTGCAATCTTGCATGTCAAATACATTGGTGATCATCCTAATACATTTGTACGTGCAATAGGCAACAAGAATGGTAAATGGAGTCTGGAGTTGAATCTTAATACGTGAATCGGCATTTTGGCTACTAAGTATTCGCAATCTGTTTGGTAGTAAGTTGGTGCAAATTAAGTCTCTTCTTTCAGATAGAGATGTTAAATGATGCTTTTTAGTAAATCGTGTAGATGTACTCCCACCTCAGGATACACTCCATCAATTTTAAAAGACTTCAGGAAAACGTCGATGGATTTGATCAAGTGCAAGTATAGAAAGGTCACCAGACGGTTGCTCCATGCTCAATTTTAGACAGGAGGAAAGCACTATAGAGTTGCTTAATCAACGATAAATCGGAAAAATCCCTACTGACTCAACCAAACCGTATGATTTATGTGCAGATGAGCAAGATGTGGAAGAAAATTTATCTCAGAGTCTATCGTTATACAGGTTTGGCTGAATCATCTCCCGTTTTTTTTATTTATTCAAAACGAATCATAATAATTATTTCTATCCTGTGTTTATAGAATAAAAGTTAAAAGATATTAATATCGGTAAAAAAGATTTGTGCGCCATCTATAAAATTTTGTATAGGTTGACGTTCCAAACAATATAGTTATCTGTTGATAACACAACATATCAAGTCTCGGCATTAAAATATGTTTTACGAATTATTACTCCTGCAGCATTTCATCACCACTTGCTTCTTTTAATAAGGCACTCCAAAAACGCTTTCAACTTTTAAAACGCACTTCACCAACGCCACGACTTGCAAGCTTCCGACAAAAATTATTCCATTATGCTCAATCTCGGAAATAAAATTACAAAGAAAATTAATCTTACTGTGTAGCTAGATTGTTACATGAAGTCGGTCGTAATTGTGAGAAAATTCTATTTCCTGAAGAGCGCTCTCCATTCTAATTCGGCCTTCATTACGTTTTTTGTGTTTTGATTGCCGACGATGGCAGAAAGAATCGTTAACTCGGAAACCCGTTGATGACTTCGATAAGAGGACGCCCGGGGGATGATGGGGTGTAACTGCGAGGTGAGACAAAGTCGAGGAGTGTAATTTTGGTAATGTGGTCGTGTTTTATTCTTGTCGGCGGTGGATGCGCTCTGAAAAGTGTTAAATGGAGGATATTTTAGAAAGATGCAACAGAAACATTCTTATTTTTGTAGCTTTGGTTTATTCGGCAATTCTGACATGTCTTCCCTCTCCCTATTTTTCGGCTGCCTTTCTTCCTTTCATTCATTCTCACTGTGTTGAAAAAAATTTCCCTTTCACTGACGTCACATCTTGAAAATGTGAAATAAGAGCAAGAGCACTGCTAGGAGTTGCATCATCCCTTGCCGAATACATCACACATCATTTCTGAATTTTTTTGTTTTCAACTGGTGCAATTTTAAATCTAAATTTGGTTATTGCTGTTTCCACCTCCTCTGTTGTTACTTCTGGGTGGTGGGGTCTCGGACCACACGATGTAGATGCAGCGGACGAATCACGAATCACTCGAGAGGAACCTCCCTGAAGATCCAGACATCCTGCTCCTGAATGAGAGCGATAAGGCTTTCTTCTTCAGTCCCACGTGGTGAGAGCACTGAGGCTGAGAGGAAATTCCCCAGTAAACACATGCACGTTGTTTTAAGAGGACTCCGTACGTTGAAAATAGTGTCGATTTTGTGGCTTACTGGATTTACTGTACAGGCGTTATTTTTCAACATTTTTTAATTATTATTTTTTTATTTGAAACTACAGGCCCACTTCTACAATTCGGTCAGACTAAATTGTAAAAAAACTTTCATTTTCTATGTTTAAAAAAAATTGTAAATGTGTGAATAACACACATTTTCAAGTGCATGAAACTCGATTATAGGTAGACTTATAAAAAAAAGAGTCTGACCAAATCGTAGTACAACTCTTCCACAAAATTCCTGTAAAATTTCATCACCTTAAGATGAACAATGTAACTGCTACATTAAATCCAGTAATACCCTGCAAACATATTTTTTAACGTTTTGTACGACATCATTCATCCCTCCTTTGCACCCAACTTACTTCTCCTCCACTCGTGAATCGACAACCTTCGTCACGACACGATATTTTCCGAATAAGTGCCGGCAAAGTTTCAGCAAAAACAGCTATTCTCACAATAATTATTCTCAATACTTGCACGAGTATGGCACGCCGTTTTACTATTTAATCACCGAAAAAAATTTATCATAATACATATTAAAGAAACGAATTTTAAATGATTTATTTACATGTGGTACATAATTGAACTAGAATGTATTACTTTTATGTTAATACATAAATTTTATTCAAACTAGTTATTATGCACAAACATAATTAAATAATAGTGAATTAAAATTATGAGTTTGGCTAAATTTTAGAACTCAATTATTATTGTCCCATCATAAACAAAAATATCAGTATTATAATTATGTAGGAATATAATTTTAATTAGCATAATAAAAATGTCTCAATTAAAATTATGTATGTAATATAAATTCAGAATTAAAATTATGTACATAATGAAAATTTCGAATTAAAATTATGTACATAATAAAAAATACAGAATTAAAATCATATACATGTAACAAAGTCATGCGTAAAGCCTGCCTGCAATTGTTCCCATGCGAAATGTAAAATTATGTACAGAATAAAAATGTTTGAATTAAAATTATGTACATAATAGAAATGTTTGAATTAAAATTATGTACACAATAGAAATTAAAAAGTTATGTATTTTTATTATGTGCCAAGACAATAAAAATATTATCAATATTTTAACAGAAAAATACTAATTAATTATAATTATGTTACGGCATAATTAAAATTCACCCATTTTTGTATTTTTTTTATGTATAATAACTTAATTTTATTTAACAACATAAAAGCATTGCGTTTTTATTATGTAGGTACATACATAAAAAAACATCCAAAAAATTTAGTTTTAAATTGAAAAGAAATAATTTATTTATTTTCGAAAAAATATTTGTCTATTAAATAGTAAAACGGCGTGCCATACACAAATGCACATTAGATAACTAGTAGTAGACAAATAGTTATAGCTACTATCTAATTTTTTAGATAAAATAAACTTTATTTAGTGGTATACGTGGATCATAAATGCAGAAAACAATGGAAAAAAAAAAAGAAAATAAAGCAAATTGAGTCTTCTATAAAAAAAACTTGGAAATCTGAACAGCAGGCTGAAGGTCAGAAAACAAGTCTATTTTATGAATGCTTGCAGAAAGCTTTTGAAAGGTAATGCATTTTATTTGACCATTTTTTGAAGTATGTACAAGTTCAATATTGTGTAATTACCAGTGAAACCTCTTATTGCGGACACTTTTTTTACATAAGAAATATTAAAACCTCTCTAATACGGGCACTGGCAGTAAAATAGGTACATTACATTATTTCTAGAAAGAATAATAAATAAAAATAATTTTTTGAAAGAAAACAAATTTCTGTTACAATTTAAACATTGGAAAACACCGAGCTCATGAATTACCATGCGAAATAAATAGAAGGCCGGAAATAGAGCAGGTACCCTTAAAACATTTTATGACACTGCACACTCCTGTATTCTTTCGGTAAATTCGAGTGTAGGTACAAATTACCAGAAATTTAAATTTGTTTGTAAACAGAAACCCAATTTTTAGGTTTTTTACGTATTTTACATAATTTATATTTTTTATACGTAAGCCCAAATTTTTACCTGTAAATTTTATGGAAAACTATGTTTCTATTTATTGCTTCTCTTTAATTATAAATTCTTTCAATAACCTTCAATAACCTTTCAATACCGGGCGTCCCGGAATTATCGTCTAAATGACTATTTTTGCCACGCAAAAGAAAGGTATAATGGGCATTTCTCTCACAACTGAATAAAATGATAAAAAGGGGTGAATTACTATGGTTACACGGTGGTAAGACATCAAGATACAAGATCATTTCAGCATAAAATCACTTATGCTGAAAGCCTGTCCGAGATCGCCCATCTGTATCCTTATCATAAAATTTATTATAATACATATATATTTTCGGGCACCCTATATTTTCATCATTTTCAGCATTATTAGTTACTTAGTAACCTAAAATTTCCAATTTATAAGAAAATCTGTTAAATTAAACGGACGTAAACAGAGATAACGTCCACGACCACGATAGATACGAGTACATAGGTAATATGTATATGTACTTTCAATCCACACAAGACATATTCCTTTTCCATTTATTACGTAAAAAAAGTCGTCGATGCTGTCATCACTTTGGCGTGAATCACCCTGTATACAAAAATGCAAAAGCAAAACACATGAAGTTGTCTAATATAAAAATCGTAAAAATTAACCAGTTGGATTTTTTTTTCAAAACAACGGTAGCTATATGACTTATCGAATGCATTACTTTTGTACTTTTCTGACATATCGATAATTATACATGATTTGTTCATGTCATGTTCATATCTACTATTGTTGTTAATATTATTTTGAATTACGATTTTATATTTTATTAATAAATTAATAAATATACAAAAATACCATAATGCTTTTTTATTTTTAACAAACAAAAACAGCAAACGTGATGGAAGATCCTGTAATGAGATTTACTATTTCTGAGCGCGCGCAAGCATTTTCGTGTAATTATTATTGTTGGTCACAGTCGAGCAGTCCACCACCACCATAAATGAGGGTTTTTCTATGCCATCCACAGTCGGCATATTCGGCACATTATCATCATCGGAACTCGGCTGTATTCCCCTTCATTCTCTACTTTAAAAATTGTGGCGGGGGTAGCGTTGAGAAAAATCGGGCAAATCTGAAGGTCGACCATCGTACGGATTCCTCTTAACGTGGAAAAGCCGTGTTTGTGGTTGATAACACGTTTATGGTTGAAAATATCACGTTATATTTTGGTAATACATTCAACGTTATTTCAACGTATTTTGCATAACGTACATTCAACGTTGATTTACACTAAAATACTACGTATCTACAAATTACGACAATTCAACGTTAAAAAATTACGTTATTTTTAAATATTATATATGACGCAATAAAGACGTTTAATCAATATTGTTAATCAACGAAAGGTACATAATGTTGATAAAATATAAGTTATTTTCCACGTGCAGTTCTGACGTTTGTTTCTCGTGAATTTTTTACATTAATACACATGTTTTTCTAGTGTCATATAGGCGTGTTTGTCGTCGTTTATTTTTCGTGACATTCTTACATTAAGTACACGTGTTTTTCTAATCAAATAAAAAATAAAAATACCTAAGGAGTGAAAGAGTTCCAGCAGAGTATAAAAAATCATCATCATGGTGTAGCCCTATAGGTTTTTGGGTTTAAAAGGAGGTTTTTCAATTTACTTCCCTTATTTTTTTATTATTGTATTTTACTTTACCTCAATTTACTTTTTTTATAAAAAATCATGTTAAAAAATATATATTTATATCTATTATAAAATAGAAAAGAACGAATGGCGGTGCAGTATAAATTATTATTTTTCTAGTCATCTATACTACAAATAAAAACGCATTCGAGGCGTGTTTTGGCGCCGTTTACTTTTCGTGAAATTTTCACGTTAAATATACGTGTTTTTCTAAGCAAATAAACACTAGACAGAACGTATTCCATATCATATTATTAGGCGTGTTTTGTGGTCAAGTATATAAGTCACTTGGTTTCAAAGATAAAAATGATGATTTTAATAATGTATAATAATCCTACTTAATTTATATTTTTTATTTGAATTACGATTAAAATCAAATATAGAAGCATAGAAAAATTATTAAGATACCAAGGGTGTTATAAGGTTGATAACGCCCCAAGGTCGGCAGTGTGCTACCCGAGAGCCTTTGGCCCGAGGGGAGTACGCCGACCGAGGCCGTATCATTATAACACCCGAGGTGTCTTCAACGTTTTATTTTGCACCCCTTTTAAAGTAAAAAACGATTTTAATCTGCATGTTTTTTTACTATTTTTGTATAGTGAGCTTCGATGCAGTTGCTACGGAAAAATTTAAGAGGTTGCTAAGGGTTGTTTACTTTAGAAAACGACGCTGCATTTTTGTGTGAATTGACGTGACTGTTGGTGCTCTAAATTGAAAACGGTTGTGCTTACAATAGTTATGGAGATTTCACAAAATGTATTACTACAGGCTGAAAAAGCCAAAGGAAATTTACTGCCGGTGAAGTCTATGGACTAAGTACTCACAGCTGAAATCAACATTAATTGTTAAAGAAAACATTAATATATCAGCCTTTAGTCAATTGATAGCATTTCTGAAAGTTAAATCAAAAAGATACATTCCCAAAAAATCGAAGGTGTTGGAAGGTAAACCAGTATTGTTTTTTATAAGAAAAGCTCCAGATGATACCTTTTTGCTACATAAAGTTGTTCTGGTAATGGGTGTCTTTGGAGGTTTAAGGCGTGATGAAATAGTCAAGATAACAATTGAAGATATTGAAGACAGAGGAGCGGTTTTGCTTATCAAGGTACCAGAAACAAAGACTTGCACCGCAAAAAGTTTCACCATTGTTGAAGAAAGCGATATAGGAGCGTTAAATTTAGTTAGAAAGTACATTGCACTGCGGCCGAAGGGATGTAGACAACGTAGGTTTTTTTTAACCTATCGAAATAATAGATGTATAGATTCACCTGTGGGTAAAAATACTCTAGGGAGTGTCCCCTTCATCATTGCTAAATATCTTAATTTGGAAAACCCGAAAGGCTACACCGGACACTGTTTACGCCGAACTTCGTCAACGCTTCTTGTTGAAGGTGGTGCTTCCTTTGAAACACTCAAGTTGCATGGAAAATGGAAGAGTAGTACTGTAGCGGAAAGCTACATTGAAGAGAGTATTTCCTCGAAAAACCGAATTGCTACAATGATAGCCCATTCTGTTTCCGAAAAAGAAAATGCGCCCGTTATCATTCCGAATGAAACCGAATGCAACAAAGGTTCTTCATCGGTCCACTCAAAAGATTTCAAAATTGGAATAATTTCATCTTTTTCAGGCACTTCCAAAATTGTAATTTTTATTGGAGAGAAAAGAATTAATTAATTTGTATGTATCATAGTTATAAATAAATGGTTTCTAAATAACTAACTTATTTAAACAACTCTTTTTTTAATTAGCGGGCATGAATCACATTTTAAATAAAATAGAATGGTTATAGAATTTAAAAGTAGAAACGATAGAAATATTTAGTAAGGCTAGCATTTCTTTCATAATTTTTACGAAACATGGTAAGAACTAAGTTAGCTCTTGGAAACATTTGGCACTCCGAATTTTACCCAAACAACCTTGAAAGTTTGACGTTTTCTCGTGGTTGAAATGTTTTAGGATCATCTCGCCCGCCTAGTTCGCAATAGAGATGAACAATCGCTCTTTGAGAATTCATATAATTATTAAAAAGCAAAACAATTGTCTGGATCACTTTTGGTGATTGATAACTACTTTTAATCAGTTTTCCGATTCACTCATCACCCTGATGATGCCAAGATTGGCGAAACGTGCGTCGGTATTTATAATAAAAATTGTTTTTGGTGTTTTAGGGAAAACTGATTAAAATTAAAATTTAAAAATAAAATTGACATTCCCTATTCTATTATGGTGTTAATGTTATAAAAAATTACAAAAGATCTTTAACCCAACGGCAAACAAATAATTCAATGTAGGTAGCTATATTTACTTACGTAGGTAGGTACTTACAAATATTAATTTAAATGTGTTTGTTAAAGTTGAAAACAAAAATTAAGATCTTTAATTATTACGGTTAATCAACGAAATTAATAAATATTGGTAATGTCTGGTAATGTGAAACGCTGTGAAGTAAGTGAAGGTGTCAAAAGACCAGCGAAAAGATTAAAAATAAAACAACGAATCTCTTTTGAGAGTCGTGTCGCGAAGTTGGAGTGTGTCTTTGACCCGAGAATAGTTTAGTGTTGGTCAGGGAATGAATAGTTTTTAAAAACGAAATTGAAAGCAGGTATAATTAAGGGACAATTTGAAACATACGTTGAGAAGTTTTACCGTTTAGGGGCTGGAATTTTGAGAAGGACGGATATTGGTTTATGATGGGGGCTGAAGGTTGAGGAACCGACGAGGCGAACGTAATTTTATTGTCGAAAATAAATAATAACCAAATGTATAGATCAATACTATCATTGAAAATTTCTGCCTTATCGAATTTGTTTTGGCGACAAACAAACATGCTGCTTCCAAGACACAAAAATGTACGTGATTTACAGCTTTTTTTATTGCGCCTTGCACCCCGAACAAAACGAAACAAAGGGACTCTTTCCAGATGTGTCATCTGTGCTTGGCCATTGCTTCGTTCGATTTTGTTCATTTTCATTTTTCGTCTGAGATCGTGCAGTTCGTTTCGTTTTCGTTTGCCTTACCAAGTTTTGAGATTTGTGTAGCTTCTAAAAGTCCGAAAGGTAAGTAGTACAGTATTTTATTTAAAAGTAGTAACTAAATATAAATTTTTTATGCATATTATTAACCAGAATTTAAATTTATTCCGATTTTATGACTTTCGTCAAAAGTGGTACTCCATGTAAGACCTGGCCTTCTTACAAGGTTTTTAAGATTTATTTTAAGATATTATATTTATGATTTTTCTAATGAAATATTTTTTTTGACTTTTGAGCAGAGGATTATGACACAGACGATAAAAAGGCCAACAACCTCATCAAGGAGATTGGGGAAACTGCAGAGGAAACAACTCATCAGTGGAAAGTCTCTCAAGAAAGCAAGTTTTTGGTGATGAGTCTCTTTTTGATAGTAAGCGGCGTCGAACTGTAAACCTTGGAAAGGATTTTTGCTGTACCCCGACGACGTCTTATGCATCGCCAATGTCAGCATTTTCTCCAGCTTCAACATATCCTGGTAAATTGTGTCATTTTATATAATTTACGACAATCATATACCTAGTAGGGATTTTTTTTATTTTTGCAATAGTTACTTATAGTTATTTCTTATAGATTTTGAGGCAACTGTACTGCAAACATTGGCAAAACTGACCCAGCACGTCGAGCAACACACAATCCGAGTCATGAAAAAAAATGATTTAATTTAATTAGCCCATAATCATTATTTTAGTTTTTTTTTTATAAAAATCATTATATTTATAGTTATCGTCGGTGAAATGTGTTAACCTGCTAACTCCATTTCACAAAATTTTAGAGGAGACTATTAAAACACTTGTATTTCGGAGTTTATATTAAAGAATTTGGAGATATCAGGTGTTATTCAGACAAAATGTTTTATGTTTTTTCTCAAAAATACCTGCTGTCTCCAAATGGTTTAATATAAACTGGAAAATTCAAGCGTTTTAATAGTCTCCTCCAAAATTTTGCCAAATGGAGTTAGCAGGTTAACACATTTCACCGACGTTATATAGTTTATAATATTAGTAGTACATAGTTGATATAATTTTTGGTAATTATTTTCATATTTTCTATTCACCTGTTGTACTAGAACTTTTGTAAAACAATTTTTTTTGTTTGTTTTATAATAAATATATGTCATGAAAATCAACACTTTTTTAATATACTTATTTCCTAAAATCACCTAAAAAAGACGTATTTTATAATATCTTTAAAATACGTTTACAGAACGTCTTGTTGAGACATTGAAAATGACGTTTAATTCAGAAAATCAACACGTCTTTTCAACCTGGTAAAAACACCTGAAAGAGACGTGTTTTATCAGACGTTTGTAACACGTGATTTTTACACGTCAAAAGTAACGTTGATTTCGGCGACATCATAACGTCTATTCAACGGTTGGTAGGTACTGGTTTGTTTTACGTTTTTTTCACGTTGATTTGTTTACGGAAAATCAGTAAGTCTTAACAACGTGGTAAAATCACGTAAAAAAAATGTGTTTTTTATTATACCTACATCAGAATCGCCGTTTAAAGCACGCTTGAGCGTGCGAACACCGGCGATTAAAGCACGGCGAGCTTTAAAGGTTGTCAAGGAAATATTTGTATCATTATAACTTCATCAAATTTGAAAACTTTTCATATTCCTTCAGGTATGGGTCTTTTGACTTCGGTGGTAGTATTTTGGATTCCGCTTGTTCGGCCAATGCTTCTATATCGGGTGAAATCTCGTTTTAACTCATTTTTCCTCGATTTTTGCTGACACGACTAAATGCAATGACAGACGTGGACGCGAGAAAAACGTAAACAATAATTGTCGTAACTAATGGCAATATTATTACGCCATTTCGATTTATCACGACAAAAAATATTTCTGAGTTTTTAGTGCTTAATTTGTTTCCAGTATTGCTGGTATAATAAAAAATAGCGTAAAGTATTCGTGGATAACTGGTCTTTAAAACACTTGCTCTATTTCGAGCACTCCCGGCTACGCCGTCGTGCTCGAAAACTCGCGCGTGTTTTAAACACCTTGTTATCCACTCATACTTTAATATACTATTACTAGACGTTATAAACACGCCATATTTACACGTCGAAAGTAACGTTGAAGTCAGCGACATCGTAACGTCTATACAACCGTTGGTAATCGTCTTTTTTTTACGTTTTTCTCACGTGGTTGTGTTTACTGGGTCGAATGTCGCCTTTAAAAGATAGACAAGAAGATAAGAACCGCTAGGCAGGATATTTCTCAAATTCACTGTGTGATGGAATTCATCAAAGAGATTCACGCATCGCGCGTCATTTTCGCCGGACGCATCATACACTGAATGCAGCTGTGAGAAGCAGCACTGCATGGATAGAGTTCCAGTCTTGTGGCTACAAGAAAGTCCCTGGTAAGGAGTAGGCGAATGTTGGTCGAGAACAACAAGTTCAAGACAAACCCTTCGAGGCTCTTCCAGCGGGCAAACTCTATCCCAGAGAAACTGCCGGCGGTGCAGGATGTCGAAGTCTTCTGGAGAGGTCGAAACCGTTACGTGAAGACACTCCAGCCCTTGCGCAATTTGAGAACTTCGCAAGAGATCGCTTCTTTTGTTCGCTTCAGCAAGTTTCATTGTTATTTTTCACTCATTGCTTAGTTTCATCTTACAGTTTCCAAGTAATTCGTCTTCTACGATCTGGTCTTCCTCTTCTTCTGTCTATCTGCTTGACTAACTTTTGATTTCCTTCTTCAATATAACCCCCTTAAATAAAATGTCAAGGACGTCAATTTTGAAATTTAAAAACCCCCCGAAATTTTTATGTGGCCACGTGACCGTCTAGAAGAAGAAAGGAAACCCAACTTTGTGTTTTTTTTTTTTTCTGAGAAGACAAAGAAGGGGTGGGCAATTCGTACTCAACCTACACACAAGAACGAAACCAGTTTCTTTGCATACATGGAGCGAATGTGAGATGCGAGGCGTAAATTACAACAAACAATTACAAGTGTACACAATTCTCGTTTCCCTCATGTATTTTGGAGCTATTGTTAACTTTAAAGGAAATACGTTTAATTTTCATTGAGGTTTTCCACAGTTAAAAACTATTAACTTCAAAGCCAAAGCTTTAAAATGTTGTAAAGAGCGAAACATTAAAAGCTGTAATTATAACATCATTGTTGAAGCGAAATCCTCCTAAAGCTCAAAAAACCCCTACCGTCAGCGACTCTTCGCAGTTACCCCATCCACCTGTCTTCCATAAACAAAATCATAACCACGAGAAAACGTAATGGAACGAGTCCGTTCCATCGCACGGTGAGCGAAGGTGAGCTAGTTCATTACCTCGGCGGGGTTGTTTTCCGCAGACAATTTAATATAGGCAACTAAAAGGGGTAGGTGGATTAAGGGTGCTTAAACTTTCATGGGAAAGATGACGAAGTGCTGAAAGACGGCGCTACTTAAAGTGGGCCTTTCAACGACTCGACGTAAACATCTGAATAATAGATAATCAGAAAACGTCGCCGCCCCCCGTACGTAATAATGAACGTCCGCGCTAATCACGTGGCTCCGACTCATTTGTTTTGTTCCACAGCGGCGGCGGCGGGGTTGTCTCTGCGCTCATAAATAATTCACCGGCAACGACAAACATTCCGAATGAATTATTTTATCCTCCGGAAAAATTCCAAATTTAATTTCGACATTTCGGATATGCGATACTGTGGGTGCTTCTTCAAAAGGAGACACGTGTTTCTGGCAGACAATTAAATTTATAAGGAGATAATGCGGTCGGTGCCCGCAGCCAGGCAGTTTTTACATTCCGGATAGGCTTTTCTCTTTAGGGAACGTAATTGGGGTTATTTGACGTGTTTTCGTGGAACACCTGCAAATCCTGTTATGTCACTCACATTTTTGGAAATGTTTCGACCGGTCAGTTTCAAACTTGGTAGCAGATTTAATCAATAGCCGAAGAAGAAACTTTTGTGCAATCCCGTCACGGAGCAGCAAATGAAAGTGGGTGTTTTCCTCGCACAACTTGACACGCAATAAAAAGGATAATAAAATTGGTATCGACACCCGGAAATCGATGTTAGTTTTTGTTTTACGGGTCAATAAAATATACGCTGCGTCTACAAAGACGGGCTGTCGGCTCGTCTGAGGTATAACTCAGGAAGGAAAAACGATTTCAAACGATTTGTTAGTTTTGTGTTATTATCATATAGCTTGCCGCCGCATCCACAGCTTTACCAATTTTCGTGCTTTTGTTCTTATATTCTAACCATTTGCTATTCCCTTTGGATTCCTTTATTCTTTCATTATGTCAGTCTGTCGACCTCTATTAAAATAACAGTAAACTTAGTTGACCTCTGCTACAGTCGGTTATCCAATATTTCCGAGACAATTAAAATTTTACTACTACTACTAAATTCACAATCCTTTTTGGATCCTCCCACGAATGATCCCTATATGTTGATTCTCGGCGCCCTCAAAAAATGCATATCCAGCACGGTTTGTTCGTAACAAAATTTCTCATAATCCGGGTTGATGCGACTAGAATAGAACGTCTTCGCCTAAATCCTTCTAGGTGCCTCCAGATAGTTCCATTGATGACATCATCGTGTGTACGGATAGTCCAGAAAATCTCAAACGCAATGAGTCATCCTCACGTCCGTTACGCTGCCCTCTCCTTAAAGATGTTTCGTCTCAAAACTTCACAAGACATTCTACCGATGTCTACATCTTCCTTCCGATGTCCTTTCGGGTTGCAGCAGGACACACATGGACTACCACACTGTGTTGACGTATCGGTGCCCCTTCGAGATTTTTATCTATTTTCTTTATATTTTTATTTTATTTTTAAAACTGCTCTCACAGCTTCCCAAACTTCCGCCTTCGGCCTTCATTCTTCCATCCAAGCACCCATCACAAGTCCGGGTCGTTCTTGGGATCTCTCCAACTTCAAGTTCAATTCTCGTCCTTCAGAACGACGATAGTGGCTGCAGTCTTCTAGTTAAGATCTTCCGCACACAGTCTCGGCGTTTCATAAAAGATACCAACACAATTACCGCATCAAATATTGACATTATTTACACTATTTACAATTTACTACTTCAGCGGCCCCGTCTCGTATTATTTATATACACATCACGCGGCACTCTGGATAAATAAAGGCAACTGTCCGACTCCGGCTGGAACGTCCTCCAATAAATATACCGGCGCCTCCAGATACTTCCATTGATGACATCATCGAGACATTCTCGACAATTCTTCCGGAACATCATGGATGAGGTCATGTGTACGGAATAGTCCAGACGATCTCGAACACGCCGCAGCAATAAGTCATGCTCACCTCCGTTACAATATTAAAATTTATTTGGCAATTTGTATGTAAGTTATCCGCATAGAACTTCTCGCTTTTATTTTACATGAGTCTCGAAGCTGTCCTTTTAAATCTTTTTTATTTTCACTTTAATCTTTCGTTTATTCAAGTTCTCTCTCTTCGCTGATAAACCGACTCCATTAACGCATACCGAGCTCAACACTTTTTCAGCATGGGAATAGACCTAAGAGGAAAAGTTCAATTCGTTTCAGATTTAGATTCCTCTTTCCCGAGAGTTGGCCCACAGATGGCAGTTAGTGTTTCACTTCATAAATATTCTTTCCCTTTATAAACTGACTTTATTGCCCTCTTCGAAAGCAATTGGATCACATTAAGAGAAAGGTTTTGGGCAATTATCGACGAAACTGGCGCCCCGGATCGAATGATGTCTTTCGTTTCCGCACCTACAGTTAAGATTGTTTCAAACCAATGTTTATGTAAATAACAATCCAGATAGATATCTCCTCAAGAACTGTGGCAATATGAAACACGACTAAATATTGGCGAAACAATTTGCGCCACTAAAAACATAAAAACTCGAAATGATTTAGTGGATTTATCGTTGCTGGGAATCAAAATACACAGTCATAAATTTAATTTATAGAAACGCACGATGTCGTGATCGCTTTTGGTACAGCCATTGGCGCGAAATACGAATAAAATTGTACAAACTGACCTCAGCCACCGGTACGGTCTGATTTGTATTTATATTTAGATAGTATCATGAATCAAAAACGTACGAAAATATTTGGCTTAATTGGGCAATTAACAGAGAGCAAAGTTCGTGATTTTAGGAATAACAGGCAAGGACATGGCAATATTTTATTCGGTATGTAATCCGTCAATTAAGATAAGGTTGAAAGACATAAGGACATTGAAATACATGGCCGTTGTTAGAAAAAGCCGGCATCTTTTATTATTAACTTTAAAAACGAAAGTAAAATACAAGAACACGCCCGACTGAGTTGCCTGGACAAACTGATATTAATTAAAAAATATTGTTAGTATAATTCATGTATATTTGTAAAAAATAGTATATTATGATATAAAATGTGTGAAGAAAGGCACTCCTTGCGATTAAGGCTCTTGCCTTAAACCTCGCAAATCGTGCATAAAGCCTTTCACACACGTGTATCATACACTATTTTATCTACGAACACATAAAAAAAAAACAATATTTATTAATAAACTTGTTTGATATTTACATTAATCGTTATATTTGGACAATTAGTTATGTTGCTTATAATTATTGAGGTGTTATCGTTTTTTTTATCAACCAGAATTTCTTCCGTTAGTGTATACTCGCGCGATGTTGACGGCTGGACTTCTTGGTTTAGGCCAAAAAAAATTCTTGTAGTTTCCTTTTTATTTTCTATGGAATTTTCGATGTAACTTTCTGCTACTGTGGCAGATTTCCAACCACCATGTCGTTTAACTGCGGAAATGTTTGCACCTGAATCTGCCAGTAAGGAAGCCGATGATCGTCGGAAGCTATGCCCGGTATAAGACTCTGGATGTGGTAAATGGAGAAATGAAGCTATAAGGGATGGTATTTTTCCAAATTGATTAATGCCTACTGGCTGTTTAGTACATTTATTATTTTTATAAAAAACGAAAAATCGTTTATGATCAGTTGTCGGACGTAAACAGGCATATTTCCGGTAGATTTGCAAGAAACTTGCGAGTTTTATCTTTGTTGTCAACAATAGTGAAAGTTCTAGGTATTTTATTTTTGCATTCCCGGATAGTTACTATTAAAGCTGTTCCTGCTTCTTGAGTATCATCTATCAAAATATCAAACTCTTGGCGACGACATGCGCCAGAAATCCCAAATAGTGCCACAACCTGAAAAGATTTTGAGTAACACACTTCTTAATTATCACCGTTTCTAATTGTCTCACCTTCATCATTAGAAATTGGTCATCAGGGGCTTCATACATGAATTTTTCAATTTCTTGCAAAGTGAAGATTTTAGATTTTTTCGGTTTGTAATTTTCTGATGTTCGATTCAGAAACGTAATCAGCTTTGTAAATTTGCTAATGTCGATATTATTATTTAAATTAAATGTCACCTTTAACATTGAATAATTTGACCATAGCGTCGACGATTTGCAATTAACGGACTTCTCGGAAAAATAAGCTATGAAGACGTTCTCTGTATAGCCTTGTACTTTATTTTTCCTGCACCAATCTAAAAAATCTCTGTATGTATTCATGTACAGCTTTTTAGATTTATCGGGTAACAAGTTTGCGGTCACATTACTTGCAAGTTCCGCGATTTCTGGAGAGGTACATACTAGTTCATCCTCATCCATGATAATGTACCTAAAATGGTTAAAGCGGCTGTTAAAATATCAAGAAATTCACAAAAAATTGAAGATTACTCACCAACAGAAGATAACAACTCGTAAAAATGCGAGCGTTTGATAACAAATTTGACGTTTGTTTTTGTTGTTGTTATTAGAGAGTTGCCGTTACCTTCGCAACAGAAATCATTTAATAATGAAGTCCCGTTTAATTTACATTGCGTTTTTACACACGATTTAGGTTCTTTTGCACACGATTTAAATAATGCAGTCCTTCACATACAATAAATTGTTTGTTAATCGGTTCATTTTTGTATGTTCGTAGATAAAATATGTTTCGTTGTTGCCGACCCCATTTCTATTGCTTTTTCGAAGACTTCGTATTCAATTGTGTGCAACTAGGTTGATTCTGTAATTTATTGATTCGCATTTTTTATGAATACCAGCTCGCTTCGCTCGCTTGACGGAAAAAAATGTATTGTAATTATTGTAAAAAAAAATGTAATTTCTTATTAATACTTTTGTCCGAAACACAAAATGTTGTATGCAGCTGATTTAATAACGTCATTTACTGAATCGCATTCTTTATTCATATCGCTGCTCGCTTCGCTCGCTCCTATATTATAACTCGTTACAAACTGAAGAACGACGACTATTCATAAACAAGATGAGTCCATAATTTTCCATTACAAACGAGTTTCATACAAGATTTTATGTTCCATTTGTCTTGTTTAAAATCAAACCGTGATCAAGACATTCGTAATGTCTCATTTCGTTCGATATTTAGCAACATTGTACTCACCGTTTGCTGCTATTTCTGTTCTTATTTCGATGACAACTTTTCCAAAATTCTATGAACTCAAAATTTTTATATTCGCTAATTTCGATAATTTTCATTTTCAAATGCCAACTTTGAGTTCCAAAATTAAAAAAAAGATAAAAAGAATTGTAATCATTTTGTAATATATGAGCGAGCGAAGCGAGCTACTATTCATAAACAAAAAATCTTGTATGCAACTGGATTGATTATATAATCTACTGATTTGCATTGTTTATGAATACCAGCTCGCTTCGCTCGCTCCTATATTATAACTCGTTACAAACTGAAGATCGACTACTATATAAACAAGATGAGTCCATAATTTTCCATTACAGACGAGTTTCATACAAGATTTTATGTTCCATTTGTCTTGTTTAAAATCAAACTGTGATGAAGACATTCGTAATGTTTCATTTCGTTTCATATTTAGCAACACTGTAGTCACCGTTTGCTGCTATTTCTGTTCTTATTATTTTCGATGACAACTTTTCCAAAATTCTATGAACTCAAAATTTTTATATTCGCTAATTTTCATTTTCAAATGCCAACTTTGAGTTCCAAAATTAAAAAGGATATAAAAAATTGTAAACATTTTGTAATATTTGAGCGAGCGAGGTGAGCTACTATTCATAAACACAAAATCTTGTATGCAACTGGATTGATTATATAACCTACTGATTTGCATTGTTTATGAATACCAGCTCGCTTCGCTCGCTCCTATATTATAACTCGTTACAAGCTGAAGATCGACTACTATTCATAAACAAGATGAGTCCATAATTTTCCATTACAGACGAGTTTCATACAAGATTTTATGTTCCATTTGTCTTGTTTAAAATCAAACTGTGATGAAGACATTCGTAATGTTTCATTTCGTTCCATATTTAGCAACACTGTGGTCACCGTTTGCTGCTATTTCTGTTCTTATTTCGATGAAAACTTTTCCAAAATTCTATGAACTCAAAATTTTTATATTCGCTAATTTTCATTTTCAAATGCCAACTTGAGTTCCAAAATTAAAAAGGATATAAAAAATTGTAAACATTTTGTAATATATGAGCGAGCAAAGCGAACTACTATTCATAAACACAAAATCTTGTATGCAACTGGATTGATTATATAATCCACTGATTTGCATTGTTTATGAATACCAGCTCGCTTCGCTCGCTCCTATATTATAACTCGTTACAAAATGAAGATCGCCTACTATTCATAAACAAGATGAGTCCATAATTTTCCATTACAGACGAGTTTCATACAAGATTTTATGTTCCATTTGTCTTGTTTAAAATCAAACCGTGATGAAGACATTCGTAATGTTTCATTTCGTTTCAGATTTAGCAACACTGTGGTCACCGTTTGCTGCTATTTCTGTTCTTATTTCGATGACAAATTTTCCAAAATTCTATGAACTCAAAATTTTTATATTCGCTAATTTTCATTTTCAAATGCCAACTTTGAGTTCCAAAGTTAAAAAGGATATAAAAAATTGTAAACATTTTGTAATATATGAGCGAGCGAAGCGAGCTACTATTCATAAACACAAAATCTTGTATGCAACTGGATTGATTAAATAATCCACTGATTTGCATTGTTTATGAATACCAGCTCGCTTCGCTCGCTCCTATATTATAACTCGTTACAAACTGAAGATCGACTACTATTCATAAACTAGATGAGTCCATAATTTTCCATTACAGACGAGTTTCATACAAGATTTTATGTTCCATTTGTCTTGTTTAAAATCAAACTGTGATGAAGACATTCGTAATGTTTCATTTCGTTTCAGATTTAGCAACACTGTAGTCACCGTTTGCTGCTATTTCTGTTCTTATTTCGATGACAACTTTTCCAAAATTCTATGAACTCAAATTTTTTATATTGCTAATTTCGATAATTTTCATTTTCAAATGCCAACTTTGAGTTCCAAAATTAAAAAGGATATAAAAAATTGTAAACATTTTGTAATATTTGAGCGAGCGAGGTGAGCTACTATTCATAAACAAAAAATCTTGTATGCAACTGGATTGATTATATAATCTACTGATTTGCATTGTTCATGAATACCAGCTGGATTCGCTCGCTCCTATATTATAACTCGTTAGAAACTGAAGATCGACTACTATTCATAAACAAGATGAGTCCATAATTTTCCATTACAGCCGAGTTTCATACAAGATTTTATGTTACATTTGTCTTGTTTAAAATCAAACTGTGATAACAACATTCGTAATGTTTCATTTCGTTCCATATTTAGCAACACAACTTTTGCTGCTATTTCTGTTCTTATTTGGATCACTACTTTTCGAAAATTCTATAAACTTGAAATTTTTATAAGTATTCAAAATTCACCTTAATTCGAATAATCTTGCGCGCCAAGTTTGAGTTCCAAAATTAAAAAGAATACATTATCTTGCAATAAAAAGGTGTATTTGGTCATTTTTTGTTTGTAACGATTTTATAACATATGAGCGAGCGAAACGAGCTACTATTCATAAACAAGCCGAGTCAATAATGTCCCATTAGAGTCGAGTTGCATATAAGATTTTAGGTTCGCTTTGTCTGAATTTCAGTGAAAAACACAATGTAAAGTGTGATGTGTTCTCTTATCCACGTCACGCTTAGTGTAAATCGTTAAACAAAATTAAAAAAAGGCTTACCAAATCAGATTTACACTAATATTGAGCGCGGACAGCGTCGTTAAATAAATAGGAGTAGCACTAGTCTTATTTTAGTTTTTCAATAATATTTGCCTCAATTACATCGATGTACTGCATAACTTAAACCAGAAGTGACTTCAAAAGTCTATGACTCGGCCCAACCGATAAATGACCGGTGACTCATTTTGGGTAAATTTTTAAACTTTATGCCACATCCAAAATTTTCCGTGTAAGTTATCCATTAGAAATTTCGTAAAACTTTGTAGAAAATTCGTAAAGACAAAGAAGCTTTTTGACACTTGTTTCTTTATTTACCGGCAAATACTAATTTTTGAAATTGCTGCTTATTTGATGGCTTTGATAAAAAATTCTTGAAATTTCATACTGAAAAAAGGAGTAATCTCACAACACGTTTTCTATTCTTCCTATGAACGGGCCTCCGACCCGAGACGTCCACCAACCCGACTGCTGACCGACTGCGCCATTCGGTATAAATCAGGGCATCCACCACGAGGAAGTGCCCCTCAATGCAGCCACGTCGAGGGATCCCATTTTCGTCAGTCCTCTCAGATAACGAGTGAGCAACAAAATTCGTGATCGCAGTTGGCTAAACGTATATCGGTTCTTTTACTTTACTGTTTACATGAATCCTCAATTCACATTACTCGATGACTTTTTACACAATCGACTCAAAATTTTGGATTCAGAGGCTCCTACGATCACGAATTTTGTTGCTCACTCGTTACCATCAAACTTATAGGATAGAAACTTGATAGAATTGATAGAAACAGCGCTCGATAAGATAAGCGGCTAAAAAAGCGTGAAAACGAGGTAGAATGAAAAAAAAAGTGTTAGTGAGAGCGAGAGAGACGAAGACTATAAAAGAAGGACAAGAATTGGAAGAAAGGATTAACCCCTTTAGAAAAAGCAAAAAATTGGAGAGATCACCGGTTAATAAGGGTGAAAAAAGCTATGGAGGATGTAGGGGAATTATAATGCATGAAAAGGAAGAAAAGGGAGAAGATAGAACTAAAAGAAAAAATGAAAAAAATTGGAGGAGAAAATGGAAGAGCAGAAAAAAAGAGTGACAAAAAAGAATATTGTCGTAACGGGACTGGACGAAGAGGAATGCGAGAACGAGAAGAAACTGGAACAATGGATGAAGGATGAATTAGAGGTAGAAGTGACGGTGAGACAGATGTATAAAATAAATGGAGGAAAAATGATTGTGGCGGAACTTGAGAGCTGGGGGAGAAAGAGGAAAGTTATTGAAAATAAAAGAAAACTAAAAGAAAAAAAAAGGAAAGAGAGTATACATAGAAGATGATCTGAATAGAAGCAGGAAAGAAAGCAATAAGATTTGAGGAGAGAGTGATAGAGAGAGGAGAGTGCAGAACTTTGCAAGAGTGTTTGAAAGAAAAAAGGAAAAAAATAGGAAAGGGGGTATGGAAAGACAGGGAGGCATATTTCGAAAGAAACGGGTATATGCAGGCGTGGAGGCGCGGAATGCGAGAGAGAGGTAGAATAATGACAGATGAATTAGTGCAGAGAGATAGGGAGTCTAGGTACAATGGGAAGTATGAAAAAATAATAACGGAAGAAATGCCAAAGTACCTTGGAAGAGAGAGTCGAAAAGAGAGAGTGATACTAGCAAGATTTAGATGTGGAAATGAGGAGATTGAGAATAAATACTGGAATGAGGATAGGAATAGAGTATGCAGGAGACCATAGAGCATTTGTTGAAGGAATGCGTAGAATTGAGAGAGAGAGGGAGAGAGATATGAGAATAGAGAAAAAATTTTGAATGAGGACTGAAGAGGGATCGAATGGATGAAGAAGGTTGAGTGGAGAAGAGGGACAATATGTGGGGCAGGATAAAAAGCTATTGTGTTGATTTACTTAGTTTTATTTATTATATTATATTTTATTTTATTGAGTTATGGATATTTTATAAAGCTGTAAAGGTAATAGATAATATACATACTACTTTAGAAACTTGATAAGCAGGCTGTCTTATGTTTAATATACAATATCCATTATGTTGCTCGTGAATTTGTAGAGGAAGACGTTGTTGCTTTTTATGACTTATTTCTGAAACACCCTGTATACTCAAAATTATGTACAGAATTTAGAGCAAAACTTTGTAGGCCTTTCTCTTCGGTTAATAACTAAAATAATACCGTTTTTTGTATCTGTTTGCTAGAGGCTACAAGTACGTCCGATTTTCTTTTTTGTCCTGACTCGGTGACCACATTTAAATTGTGCTTAGACCCACTTACCGTGTTTCGTTGTTGATTAATTCAAATTCAAATTCTGATTCTTTCACAAGCTGTTTTTAAGACTTCAATAAGAATCTTTACAAAAACATGCACTTCTTTTTCACTTTCACAACAACTTATGGAAGTTCCGCAAAATGCGTGTTCTCTGTGAACTTCTCCACCCCTAAATACATGAATAATTGCAACACTGTCTCCCGCCATTACTAATAACAAAATAAGTAACTTAATCTTCATCAGAGGCCAAGAATTTCGCACAACAAAGAAACTTAGTAATTGAATTCGTTATGTTCGTTTAGCGTATTTGCGAAGTCGACTCCCCGTCCGCCACGTCCCTCCTCCACGAGGTCTTAAAATTCAGGAATTCTCACGAATCCAATTACATCCGCGCAATGTACCGTAATTAGGACACTGCCGTACATAGAAAATAAAGCGAGCTGATCCGTAATAATTACGTATTGTGAACGCTGTAGTCGCTGCCGTTTCCGAGAGTAAACGCTGTCGAAGCCCCGTAAAATTTAGTCTAATATGTGCTGAAATGCCCGAGGGATCGGCCGGTGTATCGATTTTGGAATGGAGACAGTTCTTTCTGCAACGGACAGATTTACACGAAAATAGTGACGACGAATTGACAACTTTGTAACTAAAATAATGCGACAAAGTTAGAGCAAAAATGACTCCGGTTCCCGCACCATCCAAAGACCTAAGCAGTTTATATTTTTCTCCAAACAACAGTAAAAGACGACTCATAAACGTCCTCGGTTTAACTCATATAAAACCATAAATTAATAGCGCGGAAAATGCGAAGGGAGAGAAAATATAACGAGCAGACACGTTGCATTATTGTCGTAGTAAATTTAACAGAAATAATATCGCACTTGAGTCCTGTAAACGACTTTAATCAATATAAATGACGCCTGATGTCAGGTTTTATAGTTTCGAACGACGGAAATCTCTCTAATTTTACGAGCAAACAGAATTCTTCTCGTGTGTTTGCTCCATGATTGTATCTAATAACTCATAGGGGATGCAATAAAAGTGGCAATCCTTGGAGTCGGGAAGTGTGTTTATTCGGGGGTATTTGAAGGTAATGAAAATAGTAGATTGAAAGGCTAATTTTGACATTGATGGAGTCGGTGGAGAGGTAAAACCATTTGTGGGATTTAGCTACATTAAAATATAAGGTTTCCGCTGTACATTTCCTGTATTACTAGTTTCATAATTAATTTCACCCCGTTCTCGAAAGTTGTTAATTTATAATAGACTAGAGAGTAATTATTAATTCCAATCAAATATACATTTATATGAAATGAAACTATTATTATTAGCTCTCTTAATTAAAAACGAATATTATCAAACAGATTTAAATACAGAGTGACCATAAAGTTCCGCACAAAATTCATAATTTAGTTATGTAATGTTCTTGCGAAAAACGGTCAATTTTTGTTTTTAAATTGCCATCTTTTGACATAAAAATTTTGTTGATGACGTCATCTGTTTTTGAACTATGACACCGTCATCAATTTTTTTAAATGGCAACCCCCATTTTTTTTTAAATACACTTTTCAATTCTCTATTTAACAACA
Organism: Diaperis boleti; assembly: GCA_963583935.1. Lineage (NCBI taxonomy): Eukaryota > Metazoa > Arthropoda > Insecta > Coleoptera > Tenebrionidae > Diaperis > Diaperis boleti. Next base: position 50,809,801 of record OY757247.1, on the reverse strand, counting down.
TTACTTTTTTTTTTTAAAGAAATACGTTTTACATCAAAAAAAATATATATTTCTTTAAAAAAAATTGAAAAATAACAATAAATTTGGAAAGCAAACAACGAAAAATTAAAAACCATTTAATAAAATTTAACGCAAGTGCTCAAATTGCCACCCGCCAACTATTTGACACATTCCCAGACGTTTTTTAGCGCTTTGAACACCTAGTTCAATCACTAATTAATTAATCTGCGCCATTTCACCACGAATTTGTAGTGAAATAGTACTTTTTCAAGAAATAAAAATTTAATTTTTTGAAGTAAAATTTGTAATTTTTTTACTTTTACTCTTGTTGAATAGAGAATTGAAAAATGTATTTACAACCCAAAAAAAATTGATGACGGTGTCATAGTTCAAAAACAGATGACGTCATCAACAAAATTTTTATGTCAAAATATGGCAATTTAAAAACAAAAATTGACCTGTTCGAGCGTTTTCCGCAAGAACATTACATAACTAAATTATGAATTTTGTGCGGAACTTTATGTTCACTCTGTATAATGTAAAACCATTCCAGCCTGCAATGCCAAACTGGTGGATGCGCCGGGAAAGTAATGGTCCCGATCTGATTGGTATTGAGCTTCTACCCATGTAAAAAAATATGTTGTACTCGTGCGTCGTTACTTTTCAGGCGCTCGGGCTCATCTTCAACCCTCGGCTTCAAAAATTCGCGCACTTGTATCAAAAATAACTATACCCTAAGCTAAAATAGCTCCCGTTTGAACGATTGGTGCCAATGCCACGGCCAACAAAACGAAACACCTTCCAATTAACTAGTCGACATGGATAACAATTACCACCATATACGAACGTAATTTATGCAGTAACATCCGACATATTTTACCAACCGAAATCCATACATACAATACAAAATAGTTTTAACCAAACAGTGATACCAATGTTCAACCGACCCTTCAGCCACAACCAGACATTACACGGAACGTCAAAACTTATACTAATAATATAATTTAAATTTAGACTAATTAGTTCCTGGAAATTTTGTGTGCATCAAGGAGATTATTCTAGAGGCTGAAGAGATAATAACTAATCCTGCAATGTGTGCAGGCGAGCACGACGTAAATAATAAACACAAAGTATCTACTTCATTGATCTTGTAGGTATTGATGTTAGGAAATCAATTATATTACATCATCACGAGCAAAATTTATTATATAACCATACTTTTATACATTTATATATCTATAATCTACGACTTGACGTTGTTTTTTGTTGATCGCACGATATAAAAATCAATATTTGTTTTTTTGTTTGTTCGTATGTTATGCGCTCCTAAACCGGTGATCGTTATGAAATTTTATATCGTTATAGGGGGGTTGACGACCCCAATGTGTCACCCCTTTTTCGAGTCGAGGGAAAAGTGCCAAAACTTAATGTGCATGTGGATTGCTTTCGAAGTGGGCGCAACTTCACTTTTTTTTTTCCTTCTTGGATAGGACGTGCAATCGGCAAGTAACGCTAACCAATTTACACTAAAAAATGTTCACTAAAAAAAAAGTTTTACTTCATTTTTGGGGGCAGCCACTCGCGTCGGGTATTCCGATATTTTGAATGAAACGTATGTTTAGTATTTCAGAAAATTCTCATCTGTGCTCATAATCATCTATTGGAAAATCAACCAAAAATCGAAACAAATGAACGCCAAAAGAGCAGCTGAGACACCCGACCAACGTGAAAGTCGCCTGGAGGAAATGCGGTTAAAGCTGCTGAAGCACCTGAACAACACAGCGTCCGTCATCAGTGAAAAATATAAGGGGAAAATGTGCCCATCCCACGCATACCAATGGTTCCACCGATATGCCTTTCGATTTCGAACAGCTTCAATTTCCAGTGCGTCTGAATATCGTTTACGCGACCGCGCTAGAATAAGGAAAAGAAATCTAAAAAAAATAGATAAATCAAGATACTGCTCATTAAAAAAGAATGTGTTTTATTATTCGTACCGGTCAATGGATCCGTGTGAAATTTGGACCACAAATTAAATAAAATTCGTCAAGAGCGTAATGCCACCCGGATCGGTTCATTGTGTTTACCCATCGTGGTTTAAATGTTCGTTGCACCGGTCAAATTGGATCAGATGTGCTATATTTTATTTTTGTGGCGTAGCAACTTCTCCTTTTTTTGATTTTAAGTAGTGAAGTAGAGAGTAGCTCGACTGAAACGAAAAAAAAACTCCAATTTCAACACCTTTCAAGTTACTACTGTACAATCAATTGCTAAACGTTCCAAAACGAAGGGCTGAGGGGAATTAGACTCCCTTGACATTTAAGAAACGACCATCTTCATCAAAATTTGAAACTCCGAGGGAATGGCCAAGTACTCCTATTTAATCGTCTCCTACCCTTAATGGTGGGTTCCTTCCAAAGAACTACGAGAACCAATGAAAGAAAAAATTCCAATGAAATTTTGACACAACAAAGAACAGGACACATTTTTTACTCTGTGTTATTTTGAAAATCCCAGTGCTAGTGGTTTTTCAAAAAACATTTAAAAATCAGTCAAGTTTGGAAAAAATTGATGAGATTGAGACTTAATTTATGAATTCCGGATCCGAAAACCAAAATAATTTTTGACCCTAGGTTTTACTTAAAATGGAGCTAAAATATAAGGATCGAGAGGGTGTTTCCAATAGAGACGTAGGCGTGAACTTATTTCACTGGGTCAACCAATCGTCTTTACTGCGTCTATCGGTATCTACTGTTTATTAGGGTTTGCCATAAATTATTGAGATTCAGGCAACTTCCTTTAATATAATTGCTACCATCTTCGTGATTATTATACAATGTGTTGTTTGCATCGGACTATTATATTACTATCTTGTGTATTTGTAAATGTCTCACAGGTAGCTATTAATATACCTATTTTATTAATTTGTTATGTTTTACTGTTTGCCACCACCGTCAACTTGGTTACCTGATATTCGGGAAAACCTCTGTTGTAAACCCTTCGGAATGAAGCTATTATGAATACGTGATTTTTGGTAATTTTTGGCTTCTCAACCTTGGTTTATATACTATTTTTTTCACTACTAACACATTTGTTTAACTTTTCTTCAAATTATAATCATGGTAATGCGAAAGGTTAGAACGAATTTAACTAAGCTATCCATGAAAAGCAAGTAGCATATGAAATTACATCAATACCTGTCATTTCTATTTTTGTTGCGATATTGCTAGTGTGGTTTAGGTGGTAAATTTAACATTTGGCAAGAAATTCCAACTTCCCAGTTCGACATTGTTGAGCTGTCACCTATCCTTAATAATGACAGCAAATGCCAAGTCAAAACATCAAGGACGGCAGTAATCATGCCAACATTGTCAATATTGTTTTTATTATCTACTAGTAGGAGAGAAAAATCCATTATTAGGTAAGGTACAGAAAATCAATTCCTGAAGCTTCAAACACGATATATAATGATGTTTTCTGAAGCTAGTAGTGAAAAAAAAAAATTAATTCGAATAAATTAAAATGATCTTTTAACTTTTAAAGGATGTTATAATATACAACTTCAAAAAATCATAGCATGCTGAAAAGTTATGTACAATTATGTATATTCAGTGTCATTGTAAATCAAAGATGGCCGCCGCTACAAAATGGCGGATTACATTTTTTTCAATCCCCTCAATATGGGTATCAAATGAAAAGACTTAACTACTAGAACACAGTACACTATAAAAAAAAAAATTCAAGATGGCCGCCACCACAAAATTAAGGATTACATACACATATTTTTCGATCCTATCAATGTGGGTATCAAATGAAAGGGCTGAACTAGTAGAATACTGTACACCATATAAAAGTTCAAAATCCAAGGTGGCCGCCAGCACAAAATGGCGGATTACATATTTTTTTCAATCCCCTGACTATGGGTATCAAACGAAAGGGCTTGACTAGTAGAATACAGTACATCATAACACAATCAAAACCAAAGACGGCCGCGGCTACAAAAAGGCGGTTTACAATTTTTTAAGGGCTTGGCAAGTGGAACACATTTTAGAAAAACTAGAAACTTGAAAATAAAATAGTAAAAAACATTTTTAAGTTAAACATAATAATGATGCAGATAATGTACTAAAAACTAAAAAATAATTAGGTAGGTACCAGGTACCAGTCATCACACCACTCTCCTCATCAATCTATAGTATTGATCAGACTAAAATAAAATTGTGGGGCGTAGTGTAACCTGAGTAAATAATGTACATGATATTTCTGCAATGTCGCAACAATGATTTACTTTCACACACATTTTGCATAAGTTGTCAATTGAGAAGATGCATCAAAGCATACCTATAATGGTATGAGCGGTTGACTATAGATAGTAAAAACTAGACTCGCAACACGATTTTATTTTAGTGTGATCAATACTTTTTTCAAAAACGTCCATAACTCTAACACAAGGATTCGTCGATACGATATTTTTAGATAATAGTGCCTGTTTCATCACCCTTACTACAAAAGATAATTTTATTCAATATATATACATAGTTTTGTTGCGGATAATAATGCCTGCATTTCAATACGAGTTCGAGCTGATAATTATTTTTCGTGATTTACAACTCTGGAAAAGAGTACAATTTCAATTTTCAATTTATGAATTTTTCTGGACTCGGACAGTGCAATTCCGCGTTGCATAAAAATCGCCGCATTTCAGCTTTTCAAAAATGCCGTACAGTGCTGGGATGATTTTAGCACAACACTCATTGATTCCTCCCTCAACCTATTCCAATTATCCGCCTCATTTAAGCCACCCCTTTAAAAATGCATCCACAAGACGAGTGGTCGTCTCGGCTCCAAGCGCTGAATCAAACCCAAACAAGTATGTAGACACCAATTAAAAAACCGCCCTCTGTTGAATGCGCTTCCCACCCCCCCCCCACATTTAGAGGTTGTAAAAAATAATTGGAACGACGGAAAGCCGATATATCGGTGGTCGTCTGGAATTCCTGGGGAACCTCCGGAACTTTGCAAGGGTCCGACCGACCATATTTTATAAACTACCGAAGAGGGCCAGTAAGAGGACGGTCTTTGTGGAGCGAAGTTAGGTGCGACCGCTCCTTGGACCAGCGGCCGGCCACTTTAAAGGGATGTTTTAAATTCGTCAAAGTCGGAATATGCGAGGGATGGGCGGGAATCAATCTCGGGCTTTTTGTTCGCTGTCGCTCGCATATCGGGAGTTATTTTGTTCGGCGAGTGCTTAGTCGGTTCGAGTAAATCGACATGTCAGCGGGCGAGTGGATTTCAGTCCTGCGTTTCGGATTTTATTTAATTAATATGCATAACGGGGGCGGTTTGTTCGATTGCATGCTGGACACGCTCGTTTGCATACTGCGCGGCCTTGTATCCAGTTTGGGTCAGTTCGATGGATAAATGACGGGGAATGGGAATGAGATACATGATGACATGGTTGACATCTCAAGAAGTCGAAAAAGAAAATCAGATGGAATGGGCACTTCTTAGATCACCACCTGAAATATTCTAGCTCACCCTTCAATTAAAGTAGCTTGCTAGATATCTCACGCCAGTTATCTTTACTTTAAAATCAATTTATTTGGTCAGCACTCACAGCCCTCCTAACTTCTTAATGTGGAAACCCATTAAACTTTTATTAGTACGGATTACTTGAATATTATTAATGCAATTTTCTCTCCTGATATCCAAAGGTTGCGGATTTAATCTAATTAACGTTTAATGCGGTCCAGTCTGGCGAACTCTTCAACTACTTGCTGAACGGATCCATTTTGCGAAATTTCGATTTCTTGGGCCAGACCGAGGTGGATGTGTATATACCGAATTAGGGGAGTTTTTCCTCGGTTTACGGATAATCCGCTTTCCAAGTACACTACAGGACTCTTCTGGAGCCCTTCTTGCTATTTCCATTATCCTAACGCTTCCTCATCTTTCTCAGACGTAAGCCTGGACGTGGGCGAAATATTGAGATAACGTCGGTGCAGGAAATTAAATCGGTCGGTTTATTCCAGGGAAAACTTGTGTTTTAAACACGCGGACAGCAGGTGGGGCCTGCTATACACCGTGGGGGATGTAAAGAGGGATTTGATCCATAAATATATCCGCTATTTCAAAATAATATCAAAAATGGTGGAGGCGCTCAGTGATTTTAAAAACTCAATATGTTCAAAAGCCATCTGACTGTTTCTTTCCTATATTCGAGTCGTTTTTGAGTGTGTCTTTAGGCTATTTCAAAATATCGTCAAAAATGGTGGAGGCGCTGAGTAATTTTAAAATCCCAATATATTCAAAATTCATCTCGAAAAACTTCTTCCCCATATTCGAGCCGTTTTTGACATTGTTTAATGAGATTCAACTCCATTCAGACTCAAAAGTGTGTCTTTCCGCTATATTAGAAAATCATAAAAATGGTGGAGGCGCTTAGCAATTTTAAATCCCAATATATTTAAAAGCCATCTGAGAAAGTCTCTGTCCCTTATTCGAGCCGTTTTTGACATTCCTTCTATACACCGTGGGGGATATAAAGAGGAACGGATGTCTGATTTTTTTTTCACCATTGGTCGATAATATGCTGCGTTCCAACTTCAAAAGAGGTGACCAGTTTCCGGCCTCCAATTCTATTATTCACCTGATGTTGCCAGCCGACCCGAATTTAAATAATTAAACGTAAGCGGATTGGTAATAAAGAGAATCACGTAACTGTTTGTGATTTAATAATAATTTGTGTAATACTAGATATTCCAAAAAATCCTTTTACATTCATCTGAAAAATACCATCAATTGTTGCAGTGTTTACTAATTGCTAACATTTGACTGAAATTAAACGTTGCAATAATAGTTCATCTTAATGAGATTTAATTATAAAATTTCGAATACCTAATTGTGAGTAAAATAGTATAGAAACTTCGACAAAAGTACCATTCCTATGTCTCGAGAACTAGTTCACCTCGAGGCTACGCCTCTCGGTAAACTATAGTTCTCTCGACAAGAATGGAATACTTTCCAGCTCGGTATGTAATATATTATTCTTCGATCGATAAATGTCTTTCCGCCATTTGAAAATATTACCAAAAATCGTGGAGGCGCTGAGCCACTTTGAAATCCCAATATGCTCAAAAGCCATTTTTGACATTTTTTTAATGAGATTCAACTCCATAGAGTCCAAAGTGCGTCTTTCCGCCATTTTAAAATATCCCAAAAAAATGGTACAGGCGCTGAGCGATTTAAACCATTGGGGAAAGTTTATTTTTTTATTCGAACCGTTTTTGACATTATTTAATAAGTTTCCACTCCATTGAGTCTCCAAAGCGTGTCTATCCGCTATTTCAAATTATCATCAAAAATGGTGGACGCGCTGAGTAATTTTAAATTACTATTTATATTTGTTCCATTAAACTTCTAGAATTTAATATAATTATTTGATAGATTCAAATTTTGCAAATTTCCAAGAATTCAAGATTTCATGAGTTCAAATTTTAAATATGCATTTGAAATTCAAGATGTAAAAAAGATCTCAAATGTTTAGGTTTTCAATTCTTAATTATTATTGTTAATTAATTATTGTTGCAGTGCTTACTTATTGCAAACATTTGACTGAAATTAAAAGTTGCAATTATAGTTCATCTTAATGAGACTTAATTATAAAATTTCGAATACCTAATTGTGAGTAAAATAGTATACAAACTTCGAAAAATGTACCATTCGTATGTCTCGAGAACTAGTTCACCTCGAGGCTACGCCTCTCGGTAAACTATAGTTCTCTCGACAAGAATGGAATACCCCAGCTCGGTATGTAATACATTATTCTTTGATAGATAAATGTCTTTCCGCCATTTGAAAATATTACCAAAAATGGTGGAGGCGCCGAGCCATTTTGAAATCCCAATATGCTCAAAAGCCATTTTTGACATTTCTTTTATGAGATTCAACTCCATAGAGTCCAACGTGCGTTTTTCCGCCATTTCAAAATATCCCAAAAAATGGTACAGGGGCTGAGCGATTTAAACCATTGGGGAAAGTTTTTTTTTTATTCGAACCGTTTTTGACATTATTTAATAAGTTTCCACTCCATTGAGTCTCCAAAGCGTGTCTTTCCGCTATTTTAAATTATCATCAAAAATGGTGGACGCGCTGAGTAATTTTAAATTACTATTTATATTTGTTCCATTAGACTTCTAAAATTTAATATAATTATTTGATAGATTCAAATTTTGCAAATTTCCAAGAATTCAAGATTTCATGAGTTCAAATTTTAAATATGTACTTGAAATTCAAGATGTAAATAACGTCTCAAATGTTTAGGTTTTCAATTCCTAATTATTATTGTTAATTAATTATTGTTGTAGTGCTTACTAATTGCAAACATTTGACTAAAATTAAACCTTGCAATAATAGTTCAGCTCAGTGAGATTTAATTATAAAATTTCGAATACCTAATTGTGAGTAAAATAGTATACAAACTTCGACAATGGTACCATTCCTATGTCTCGAGAACTAGTTCACCTCGAGGCTACGCCTCTCGGTAAACTATCGTTCTCTCGACAAGAATGGAATACTTTCCAGCTCGGTATGTAATATATTATTCTTTGATCGATAAATGTCTTTCCGCCATTTGAAAATATTACCAAAAATGGTGGAGCCGCCTCCACCATTTTGAAATCCCAATATGCTCAAAAACCATTTTTGACATTTTTTTAATGAGATTCAGCTCCATAGAGTCCAAAGTGCGTCTTTCCGCCATTTCAAAATATCCCAAAAAATGGTACAGGCGCTGAGCGATTTAAATCATTGGGGACAGTTTCTTTTTTTTATTCGAACCGTTTTTGACATTATTTAATAAGTTTCCACTCCATTGAGGCTCCAAAGCGTGTCCTTGCGCTATTTTAAATTATCATCAAAAATGGTGGACGCGCTGAGTAATTTTAAATTACTATTTATATTTGTTCCATTAAACTTCTAGAATTTAATATAATTATTTGATAGATTCAAATTTTGCAAATTTCCAAGAATTCAAGATTTCATGACTTCAAATTTTAAATATGTATTTGAAATTCAAGATGTAAAAAAAGGTCTCAAATGTTTAGGTTTTCAATTCCTAATTATTATTGTTAATTAATTATTGTTGCAGTGCTTACTTATTGCAAACATTTGACTGAAATTAAAAGTTGTAATGATAGTTCATCTTAATGAAATTTCTAATACCTGATTGTGAGTAAAATAGTATACAAACTTCGACAAAAGTACCATTCGTATGTCTCGAGAACTAGTTCACCTCAACAAGAATGGAATACTTTCCGCCTCAGTATGTAATATACTATTCTTTGATCGGTAAATGTCTTTCCGCTATTTCAAAATATCACCAAAAATGGTCGAGACGCCGAGAAATTTTGAAATCCCAATATGTTTGAAAGCCATCTGGAACGTTTCCTTTTCGTTATTGAAACCATTTTTGAAACTTTTTAATTAAATTCAACTCCATAGAGTCCAAAGTGTCTCTTTCCGCCATTTCAAAATATTACAAAAAATGGTGGAGGCGCTGAGCTATTTAAACCATTTGGAAAATTTTCTTTTTCTTTTTCGAGCTGTTTTTGACATTATTTAATGAGTTTCCACTCCATTCAGTCTGCAAAGCGTGTGCTTCCGCTAATTCAAAATATCATTAAAATAATATGGTGGACGCGCTGAGTAATTTTAAATTACTATTTATATTTGTTCAATTCAATATAATTATTTGATAGATTCAAATTTTGCAAAATTCCAAGATTTCAAGATTTCATGGGTTCAAATTTTCAAATATGATGAGATATCCCCAAAATAGACCATACAATGCATAGGAGAACTTCGAGTTGCCTATACGGCGAGTTGCTCTGAAGTTGGCAACATCCAGCAGTGGTTGGCAGCGCGATGAAGTTGGCGTGATTAAAAGGACGGTTGGCCTCCCTTCTAGATAGTGGAAAGAGGACCGGCGGCTACGTCATTCATTCAGACTTTACCGTTAGAAGCATCAAGTCGTAACTAACGCTTTGTTTTTATCTGATTTTATTACACTATGAGTTCTCCTGTTTCTAAAGTTCAGTGTGCTCTATGTTTAAATAGCACTATCGAAATTTAACGTTACCAGAAGGATCAGTTGAATTTAAATTAACAATCGTTTGTGTGGTGCCGTCCGACGTATTTACAGGTAACCTTTTTTTTATTCTATCTATTTCTTTTTGTCATACTCAACATAGTGAGATGACCCTGAAATTGACCCGCGTTTGTTCCATACTAGAAACTCCTAGATAGAGAAGCTTTTCGGTTTTTACCGTTGTCCGGCCACCGTTTTGTCAGCGTCACTAATACGATGGCCGCCAGGGAAAAAAATATTGGTCACCCGTTTGTTGTTCGGTCTTGTTTAAATAATGTCCACTACTGCTATTCAAACCTGGATAAATCATTGAATAACTAACTACCTGTTTTTCGTTATAAGGCCGACAGCAGCTTGCGATCATTTAAAAGCTATTTTGTCTCTGTTGACTTGAATTAACCAACACTGAGTAAGAACTGAAGACTAAAGGACACGAAATGGCAAAGCGCCACGCCGAATGTCGGAGTTCTGAAAAGTGCCTTATCGTTATGTTGTCTTGCGCCCCCTTGCGATTTCCGATCTCGTCGTTAGCTTGTAACTAACATCTAACTATATTCGACACGGGGAAGCCAAATTTCGATATTTAGTGTTGTTTGCTTGTGCATGTTGGTAGCTTCGTTGTGCCCGCTAGATGTCATCGCATCGCGCTCGGTTTCAAAATGGCTTCCAAAGAAGACGTTGCGTTACTGTATATTTTATTATTTTATATTGTTTGCCCGTACATGTTTCGAGGCAACAGATAGACCAAATAGTATTCCGTTCGTGGTTTGCGTTGCAGGTTGCTGTTTGGGGGAGTTATGTGGCCCTACTTCGGCTAAACCTGTACCTGAGAGCTGGGAGAGAAGTCGCTTCGACTTTGAGTTGCCTCTTGAGCTGCAGGGTACCCAGAAAAGGGAGTTGCTACTAACTCCTGAGCCTACTAGGGTAAAGTTGCAGTAATGTTTTCGGGCTACTAACAAATTGCTTGCCTCACAAATGTTTAAAATACAACCTAAAGAATAGTACTCGAGAAAGTTTCTGTTAACTAACTTGGTTTGGACAAGCCTTAAAGAAAGACAGGAAACTAAGCATGACTAGGACAATTCAGTAACAATTCGCGTTTCTTTTTAAATTTTCAAATTGGACGTTTGGTGACGTCACTGACATTTTATTTCATGTTCAAATTCAAAATGTGGCGGTAAGGTAAAGGGGGGTTATCACAATCTATTTGAAATTCAAGATGTAAACAAGGTCTCAAATGTTTAGGTTTTCTGTCTTCAAACTTTTCAGTTTCAGGAACTTTTAATTTCTCAAGTTGGTGAATTATTTATAGGGTACTTTATAAGGTTTTCAGAATCCGACTTCCAGATTCTCTCACAAGTTTAATCTCATAGGTGCTCAGATTTATATGTTTGCAAGGCTCTTGGGTTGTCGAATTCGCATGTTCCTTTGCAAATTATTAATTTATTTCTGCTCATTCTTTAGTTTTAAATTTACGCACTAAATTAGTGGTAAAGTTCATAGTACCAAACTTTATAATTAAATAATAATCATGAAGCTGCCTTTTAGTTCTCCTTATCAAGTCAGTTGTTAATTTAATCTCGCGAGTAACCATTTTATTTTCCCGGAGCCGTTCCCCGATCAGAACCGTACCAAAAAAATCGCCGCCTCCACCGCCAAAAAATACTCACCGTATTTCAGCCCTAGTTTCGTGCTCGAATAGCGTGAGGTGAAACAATCAGGTCGTCTCGGGGGCGGCGGATCCCCGCTCACTGAAGCGAGCACTAACGATATAACCAGATATAACTTCACCCACCGGACATAACCTAATACTCATGATAAACTCTCGGAAGAGCGATTTAGCCCAGGTTAGGAAGTCTGCCCTGAATTCAATAGATTCAGAAGTGTAGAGTGCGAAAACTTTGTCAGACAAAGTTTGTTTTTCAACTCAAACTCGATGTAATGCCGCTCCCTTTCCGGTTGGGGAATCGCGACGATCTGGCAAAACTGGAGATTGTCACGACTGGGATTGGTCGCTCGATGTTTGATTAACTAATCGCGCTGTGGCTTTGGGAATCGTGGCGTAATCTGGACGTAATCATTGGTGGTTAAAGCGACAGTGTTGCCGGGTTTAGCGTAACTGTGATGCAGAATGGACTCGGTGCGGTGAAATTGTGCCGAATGACCAGTTGCGAGTATTTTTAAAAGTGCACTAAAAGCCACTCACCGAAAATAACCGACAATAAATGAATGCTGCTTCCCGCTAGTCGTGGTCCCTTTTCCTGTAATTTCTACAAAGACCGTTAAAAATTGTGCTTTTTAATTCAATAAGCTGTTCGGATTACAACAATAGCAGCAGATGCGTATGAAGCTTTATCGAAACATGAAACACAAAGCAGAGAAATTTTTGTCATCGGCATATTCAAAACATACTATGTACTTCAAATAATTCAAATACTTTATGTATTATGTAAGCAGGTACAATGGGCCAATCCGGCACTTCCACCTCCCCATACTTCATTGGCCGGCGCTCTAAACTGCCAACTTGACGCGCTTTTTCATCGACCTCATTCATTATTTCAACGTAACAAGAAATGGCACGCATCTTCAATCATCCTGCCAGTCGTGACGCCTCGTTCTCTATCACAATCATTTTCATCAAGCGCTGACTTTGTCATCTGTGCTTTTTTGTTTGCAGAGTGTCGCCGTTTCTTGCGACGCCTGTTTTAAACTTAACACTTTTTATCTCTCGCGTGTGAAAAATGTAATCGCATCGATTCGCTCCTAGAACGACGAAAGGAAACAAACAGAGAATGAATATTAATGCTGTGTATAAATTTGAGACGGCGTCATAGCGAAAGAAATGGATTTGTCAAACTACTGCTTAAAATGTAAATAGAATGAGTGGAATTAGTTGCTGTCTGAGAGGAATTAATGAGGGGCTGTATTTCGAAAGAAGTGGTATCGTAATGGATTCTTTCTGTATAGGGGAGGTTACAAGTTGTGCATAAATTGATAAAGTGTGTAAACAATGGTGCTACTAACATTGCGTGTTTATAAGGTCCGAGCGACATTGTGGTGTAAATCATGTGAGCTGAGTTTCATAACTCAACAGGTGCCAGTTATAGCCATCCAAAAATCTACTTCATCCACAATCTCTTCCTCCGAATATATACGCAGCTCGCAATTTAACACATTTAAAACAAGAAATGAAATATTAAACAATAAAAATACTTCGGAATAACGCAACCGCATTAATTTACTTCCAACCCCGCCAAACAACAAAACCCAAAATGAATATTAACCACGGCCCATAAATTCCGGCAACACCCCGCCGAAAGAAACACATTTATCAAACTACTCTCTAAAATGTAAAACAGGCGTTGAATTAATTAAAGCCCCCGGCGGCGATATTAGATCATCCCTTCTAAAATTCCCGGAATCAATTTTCATATTCCGAAAGTTTGTCGACGACTTTACTATCGACTCCACCCTTTAGCGTCTTAGAGGGTAGTCGAGTTTGAGTGGGGTGATATGTGAATATAGGAGCGAATTCCAACTTATCTCATATAAAGCGCTATTACCGATCACTAACTCGCCTCTAACTTCACATCGATTGCATCTCCCAATAGAAAAGCGTGGCAATGTGGCGAAAATAAAATGTGAAGGCTGTCGAATGGCACAGCTCAAAATGGAGTTAGTAAATTTTTTTTTTGGCCTCCTGAATTGTAAAGCTAGCATGTATACGTCATCCGAAACTAGATTTCTTTAAACGTTTAAAAAAATTAATTAAGTATAACACAAAAAGTCTAATTTAGTACACGCTACTTTACACCATAATTGACACAATAATGTACAAAATGAAACAGTAATAATTTTTTATTTAATTTTATACACAAAAGGCCCCTCAAAATGGGTATGTATTACTAACATCAACATGTGTGCACGCTTTCTTGTAGGCAGATTTGATCTGCACGACTGCACGTGTTATTGAATGTTTCAAGATCCAGTCTTCTCTGTAATTCCTTTTTGCTCCCAAAACTCCAGTATGAATTAATTGAATTGCTACCTAACTCTCAAATGACAATATATAGACAATAGTTGGGCTGTTATGAGTCTTGCAGGATCTAGTGCTGCAAAACATGAAGTACAAATATAAGAATGATCGCACTCCACCTGACACAGACTTTTTTGCGTCACTGACATTGACATTTTTTATTTAGAGCTTGACATTTTATATTTAATATATTTCTGGTGGAATTCTCCTAATAGAAGACTAGATTTCAGAAAAGTCAGTCAGTTGTTATGCTATTCGTTACTTTCACACGTAATGTAAAATACTATTTTTGTAATAAAAGTGCAGGCCAAGAAAAGCTTAATTGGTGAAACTGAACTTTCTTTAGTCATTTCACCTGAATGTGGTTGGTAATAAAATACTGTATTTTACAGCAAGTATATATGGTTTTATGGGAACCGAATGGATCTAATTGACTCACACTCCTCAGACGAAGTTCCATTGGTAACATTAATACCAATTATTAAAAAGACTATCATGTTTTGCGATTGTTTATTCGATTTTGCAATTTAAGCCGATGAAACAACTATAAAAATAATTTGACACTTTGTTATCAAACATTAATCTAGAAATCCAGCGTTAATCGCATCTACTTGTACAATCTCTCCATCTTATTGACAAGATTACCCTCGAGCTATTTTCACCAGATTAGTTTACGGAAAAAAAACTCTTCCTCTAATCAATAACCGTAATTGGGTTTCCTCTCTCGTTATGTTGTTACAGTAAATAGATTTTATTACTTTAAACAAGCCATTTTCCCAGCTTTCCAGGCTATCTTTAACCCATTGAGTTATTTGTTCCGCCGACGCAAAAAAAAGTCGAGCAGTTTGAGGTGGGGGCGGGACTCATGTTCTGATTGGATGATTAGCTCTAATCGACGGTCACTTAACTAGTAACTTTGTGAATTTAGGAGGTGCAGACGTGGCCTTTTATGGAGTGTATTCATGATGTGTGTGGAGTTGAGTCGTAGAGCTCGTCAGAAGGATGAAATTGCAATGTCTGTAGTCTCTCTACTTAATTTACTCTTTTTGGTTTGGTTTTATTTATTTTTGCGCTATTGTTTGTTTCGTCCCGTTTGTTTGATCATCATCTCTTCGATGTCTTTCGTCTTATTTGTCCTTTATGCCTCTGGTCTTTTTCGCCTTTTTGTCTCTTTCGTCACTGAGTTATTATTGCCTTTTTGTTTATGTTGTCTTCATGTCCTCTTTGTTTCTCGGATCTCTTTGATTCTATTGGCTCGCTTTGGCGCCTTCTTTCTCTTGTCTGCTTTGTCTCTTTACTCCCTTTAACCTCTTTGGTCTTTATCTCTTGTCTTTTGTCTTATTTGTCTCTTATGTCTTTTGGTGCATTTCGTCTTTTTGTCTCCCTCCTCTCTCAGTCTGTGTTGTCTTTGACTGTTTTGTCTCTTTACTCCTTTTAACCTCTTTGATTTTCTTAGGTCTCTTTAGTCGCTTTAGTTTCTATTTCCTCTTTTGTATTGGTTAACTTTTTATCCATTTTGTCTATAATAATCCATCTAGTCGTGGTCCTTTTGTTCTTTTAGAATAAAAATCCAAAGAAGTTTCACTATCTAATATCCATTTCATCTCTTTAATATCACTTCTGCCTGCCTTATCCTTCGTTTTATTTGTCTCTTTCTTCTCTTTAATCTTTCTCTTTTGGTTCTATTGACTTTTGTCCATTTTGCCCCATTTGTCTCATATCTCTTTTTGATCTTTTTGTCTCTTTGTAATCTGTCGCTATTTTCTCTTTTATCTTGGTTATCTTTTTATCCCATTTGTCTCTAGTCAATCTAGTCGTCCTTGGTATTTTTGTTATTTTATAATTACTAAAGAAATTTCCCTATTTAGTCTATCTAATCTCTTACATGCCCATCACTTTTTAGGGTTCCCAAGGGTGCCAAGGGGGCCCTATTACTAAGGCTAAAATGTCCGTCTGTCACAGGGCTGTATCTTTTGAACCATAATAGGTAGACACTTCGCACTTGTCGATTTTTTAAAATATCCTAACTTTGTGTTTTTGGTTTCCCTTTGACGTCTTTGGTCTTTTTAGTTCCTTTTGTCTCTTCGGTCACTCCTGTAGCATTTGTCTTTCAATTTCCTCTCTTTAATTTATTTTGGCTCTATTGCTTTTTTGTCTGCTCGGCATATAGTTACAAAGAGCAGATGAAAGAAAAATTGCCCACAAAAAGAAGTGGAGACAATGAATCAAGAGAATGCAGAAAAAAATGTGTGTGTGCTTATGACGACACGCTAAAAGTGAAAACATGATTTTCTAATTTTAAAATAATAATATCACCTTGTTCTTGATTCAACGAACTAAAATCCATTAATTATTATATAACATCATGTAATTGTTATTATATCCATTAGGGGAAAAAAGTGTGCGAAACCGGGTGAAATTAAAGTTCGTTGTGAGTAGTGGAAAATACGATTTCCAAAATTATTTCACCAATATTTACAATTAACCTGCAGGGTGGACATAAGCCTTTACTATCCCGTTAAAATAAAAGGGCTTTTCGTGGAGACCAATTTCCTAACGCAAGTCGACGAAAAAACGGTCAAGCGAATGCGCTTCTTACGAACGCTACCCCTAACTGTATATTCATGTTTTCTAAAGAAAAGTTGTAGAGCTAAAACAAGTCCCCGAGGCCATATAAGGTTAATTCACAAATTCCTATGTAAAAACTAATACTGAGTGAGTGAGGCCATGGCGGTCCTGCTGCTGGTGCCTATAGAAATTTTAACTTAAAAGTGGATGATATTGGCAATACAATCACAATATCTGTGCGAGTAAATTAAAACAAAGTATTACAGTACACCATAAGCTTTAAATCTCGAAATTCTCCCTCTTTTGTCTTATTTGTCTCTTATGTCTTTTGGTGCATTTTGCCTTTTTGTCTCCCTCCTCTCTCAGTCTGTGTTGTCTTTTAATTCTCTTAGGTTTATTTGTTCTTGTTGATTCTTTTTGTCTCTTCCGTCACTTTTGCATTATTATTGTCCGTTTTGTTTTGTTGTCTTTTCCGTCTCTTCAGTTTCTTTGATTCTCTTACTCTTCTTGGTGTCTTCTTTCTTTTTGACTGTTTTGTCTCTTTACTCCTTTTAACCTCTTTGATTTTCTTGGATTTCTTTAGTCGCCTTAGTTTCTTTTTCCTCTTTTGTATTGGTTAACTTTTTATCCATTTTGTCTCTAATCCATCTAGTCGTGGTCCTTTTGTTCTTCTAAAAAAAATCCAAAGAACTTTCAGTATCTAATATCCGTTTCATTTCTTTAATATCACTTCAGCCTGCCTTATGTATGTCCTTCATTTCATTTGTCTCTTTCTTCTCTTTAATCTTTCTCTTTTGGTTCTATTGATTTTTGTCCGTTTTGCCCCATTTGTCTCATATCCTTTTTTGATCTTTTTGTCTCTTTGTAATCTGTCGCTATTTTCTCTTTTATCTTGGTTATCTTTTTATCCCATTTGTCTCTAGTCAATCTAGTCGTCCTCGGTATTTTTGTTATTTTATAATTACTAAAGAAATTTCCCTATTTAGTCTATCTAATCTCTTACATGCCCATCATTTTTTAGGGTTCCCAAGGGTGCCAAGGGGACCCTATTACTAAGGCTAATATGTCCGTCTGTCCGTCCGTCCGTCTGTCACAGGGCTGTATCTTTTGAACCATAATAGATAGACACTTCGCACTTGTCGATTTTTTAAAATATCCTAAGTTTGTGTTATTGCTTTCCCTTTGACGTCTTTGGTCTTTTTAGTTCCTTTTGTCTCTTTGGTCACTCCTGTAGCATTTGTCTTTCAATTTCCTCTCTTTAATTTATTTTGGCTCTATTGCTTTTTTGTCTGCTCGGCATATAGTTACAAAGAGCAGATGAAAGAAAAATTGCCCACAAAAAGAAGTGGAGAATGAATGAATCAGGAGAATGCAGAAAAAAATGTGTGTGTGCTTATGACGACACGCTAAAAGTGAAAACATGATTTTCTAATTTTAAAATAATAATATCACCTTGTTCTTGATTCAACGAACTAAAATCCATTAATTATTATATAACATCATGTAATTGTTATTATATCCATTAGGGGAAAAAAGTGTGCGAAACCGGGTGAAATTAAAGTTCGTTGTGAGTAGTGGAAAATACGATTTCAAAACTTATTTCACCAATATTTACAATTAACCTTAAGGGTGGACATAAGCCTTTACTATCCCGTTAAAATAAAAGGGCTTTTCGTGGAGAGCAATTTCCTAACGCAAGTCGACGAAAAAACGGTCAAGCGAATGCGCTTCTTACGAACGCTACCCCTAACTGTATATTCATGTTTTCTAAAGAAAAGTTGTAGAGCTAAAAAAAAGTACCCGACGCCATATAAAGTTAATTCACAAATTCCTATGTAAAAACTAATACTGAGTGAGTGAGGCCATGGCGGTCCTGCTGCTGGTGCCTATAGAAATTTTAACTTAAAAGTGGATGATATTGGCAATACAATCCCAATATCTGTGCGAGTAAATTCAAACAAAGTATTACAGTACACCATAAGCTTTAAATCTCGAAATTCTCCCTCTTTTGTCTTATTTGTCTCTTATGTCTTTTGGTGCATTTTGCCTTTTTGTCTCCCTCCTCTCTCAGTCTGTGTTGTCTTTTAATTCTCTTAGGTTTATTTGTTCTTGTTGATTCTTTTTGTCTCTTCCGTCACTTATGCATTATTATTGTCCGTTTTGTTTTGTTGTCTTTTCCGTCTCTTCAGTTTCTTTGATTCTCTTACTCTTCTTGGTGTCTTCTTTCTTTTTGACTGTTTTGTCTCTTTACTCCTTTTAACCTCTTTGATTTTCTTAGATCTCTTTAGTCGCCTTAGTTTCTTTTTCCTCTTTTGTATTGGATAACTTTTTATCCATTTTGTCTCTAATCCATCTAGTCGTGGTCCTTTTGTTCTTTTAGAAAAAAATCCAAAGAACTTTCACTATTTAATATCCGTTTCATTTCTTTAATATCACTTCTGCCTGCCTTGTGTATGTCCTTAGTTTCATTTGTCTCTTTCTTCTCTTTAATCTTTCTCTTTTGGTTCTATTGACTTTTGTCCATTTTGCCCCATTTGTCTCATATCTCTTTTTGATATTTTTGTCTCTTTGTAATCTGTCGCTATTTTCTCTTTTATCTTGGTTATCTTTTTATCCCATTTGTATCTAGTCAATCTAGTCGTCCTTGGTATTTTTGTTATTTTATAATTACTAAAGAAATTTCCCTATTTAGTCTATCTACTCTCTTACATGCCCATCATTTTTTAGGGTTCCCAAGGGTGCCAAGGGGACCCTATTACTAAGGCTAATATGTCCGTCTGTCCGTCCGTCCGTCTGTCACAGGGCTGTATCTTTTGAACCATAATAGATAGACACTTCGCACTTGTCGATTTTTTAAAATATCCTAAGTTTCTGTTATTGCTTTCCCTTTGACGTCTTTGGTCTTTTTAGTTCCTTTTGTCTCTTCGGTCACTCCTGCAGCATTTGTCTTTCAATTTCCTCTCTTTAATTTATTTTGGCTCTATTGCTTTTTTGTCTGCTCGGCATATAGTTACAAAGAACAGATGAAAGAAAAATTGTCCACAAAAAGAAGTGGAGACAGTGAATCAGGAGAATGCAGAAAAAAATGTGTGTGTGTGTGCTTATGACGACACGATAAAAGTGAAAACATGATTTTATAATTTTAAAATAATAATATCACCTTGTTCTTGATTCAACGAACTAAAATCCATTAATTATATAACATCATCTAATTGTTATTATATCCATTGGGGGAAAAAAGTGTGCGGAACCGGGTGAAATTAAAGCTCGTTGTGAGTGGTGGAAAATACGATTTCAAAAATTATTTCACCAATATTTACAATTAACCTGCAGGGTGGACATAAGCCTTTACTATCCCGTTAAAATAAAAGGGCTTTTCGTGGAGAAAAATTTCCTAACGCAAGTCGACGAAAAAACGGTCAAGCGAATGCGCTTCTTACGAACGCTACCCCTAACTGTATATTCATGTTTTCTAAAGAAAAGTTGTAGAGCTAAAAAAAAGTACCCGACGCCATATAAAGTTAATTCACAAATTCCTATGTAAAAACTAATACTGAGTGAGTGAGGCCATGGCGGTCCTGCTGCTGGTGCCTATAGAAATTTTAACTTAAAAGTGGATGATATTGGCAATACAATCCCAATATCTGTGCGAGTAAATTCAAACAAAGTATTACAGTACACCATAAGCTTTAAATCTCGAAATTCTCCCTCTTTTGTCTTATTTGTCTCTTATGTCTTTTGGTGCATTTTGCCTTTTTGTCTCCCTCCTCTCTCAGTCTGTGTTGTCTTTTAATTCTCTTAGGTTTATTTGTTCTTGTTGATTCTTTTTGTCTCTTCCGTCACTTATGCATTATTATTGTCCGTTTTGTTTTGTTGTCTTTTCCGTCTCTTCAGTTTCTTTGATTCTCTTACTCTTCTTGGTGTCTTCTTTCTTTTTGACTGTTTTGTCTCTTTACTCCTTTTAACCTCTTTGATTTTCTTAGATCTCTTTAGTCGCCTTAGTTTCTTTTTCCTCTTTTGTATTGGATAACTTTTTATCCATTTTGTCTCTAATCCATCTAGTCGTGGTCCTTTTGTTCTTTTAGAAAAAAATCCAAAGAACTTTCACTATTTAATATCCGTTTCATTTCTTTAATATCACTTCTGCCTGCCTTGTGTATGTCCTTAGTTTCATTTGTCTCTTTCTTCTCTTTAATCTTTCTCTTTTGGTTCTATTGACTTTTGTCCATTTTGAACCATTTGTCTTATATCTCTTTTTGATCTTTTTGTCTCTTTGTAATCTGTCGCTATTTTCTCTTTTATCTTGGTTATCTTTTTATCCCATTTGTCTCTAGTCAATCTAGTCGTCCTTGGTATTTTTGTTATTTTATAATTACTAAAGAAATTTCCCTATTTAGTCTATCTAATCTCTTACATGCCCATCACTTTTTAGGGTTCCCAAGGGTGCCAAGGGGACCCTATTACTAAGGCTAAAATGTCCGTCTGTCACAGGGCTGTATCTTTTGAACCATAATAGGTAGACACTTCGCACTTGTCGATTTTTTAAAATATCCCAAGTTAGTGTTTTTGGTTTCCCTTTGACGTCTTTGGTCTTTTTAGTTCCTTTTGTCTCTTCGGTCACTCCTGTAGCATTTGTCTTTCAATTTCCTCTCTTTAATTTATTTTGGCTCTATTGCTTTTTTGTCTGCTCGGCATATAGTTACAAAGAACAGATGAAAGAAAAATTGTCCACAAAAAGAAGTGGAGACAATGAATCAGGAGAATGCAGAAAAAAATGTGTGTGCTTATAACGACACGATAAAAGTGAAAACATGATTTTCTAATTTTAAAATAATAATATCACCTTGTTCTTGATTCAACGAACTAAAATCCATTAATTATATAACATCATGTAATTGTTATTATATCCATTAGGGGAAAAAAGTGTGCGAAACCGGGTGAAATTAAGGTCCGTTGTGAGTAGTGGAAAATACGATTTCCAAAATTATTTCACCAATATTTACAATTAACCTTCAGGGTGGACATAAGCCTTTACTATCCCGTTAAAATAAGAGGGCTTTTCGTGGAGACCAATTTTCTAAGGCAAGTCGACGAAAAAACGGTCAAACGAATGCGCTTCTTACGAACGCTACCCCTAACTGTATATTCATGTTTTCTAAAGAAAAGTTGTAGAGCTAAAAAAAAGTCCCCGACGCCATATAAAGTTAATTCACAAATTCCTATGTAAAAACTAATACTGAGTGAGTGAGGCCACGGCGGTCCTGCTGCTGGTGCCTATAGAAATTTTAACTTCAAAAAGTGGATGATATTGGCAATACAATCACAATATCTGTGCGAGTAAATTCAAACAAAGTATTACAGTACACCATAAGCTTTAAATCTCGAAATTCTCCCTCTTTTGTCTTATTTGTCTCTTATGTATTTTGGTGCATTTTGCCTTTTTGTCTCCCTCCTCTCTCAGTCTGTGTTGTCTTTTAATTCTCTTAGGTTTATTTGTTCTTGTTGATTCTTTTTGTCTCTTCCGTCACTTTTGTATTATTATTGTCCGTTTTGTTTTGTTGTCTTTTCCGTCTCTTCAGTTTCTTTGATTCTCTTACTCTTCTTGGTGTCTTCTTTTTTTTGACTGTTTTGTCTCTTTACTCCTTTTAACCTCTTTGATTTTCTTAGATCTCTTTAGTTTCTTTTTCCTCTTTTGTATTGGTTAACTTTTTATCCATTTTGTCTCTAATGCATCTAGTCGTGGTCCTTTTGTTCTTTTAGAAAAAAAAATCAAAAGAACTTTCACTATCTAATATCCGTTTCATTTCTTTAATATCACTTCTGCCTGCCTAATGTATGTCCTTCGTTTCATTTGTCTCTTTCTTCTCTTTAATCTTTCTCTTTTGGTTCTATTGACTTTTGTCCATTTTGCCCCAATGGTCTCATATCTCTTTTTGATCTTTTTGTCTCTTTGTAATGTGTCGCTATTTTCTCTTTTATCTTGGTTATCTTTTTATCCCATTTGTCCTCTAGTCAATCTAGTCGTCCTTGGTATTTTTGTTATTTTATAATTACTAAAGAAATTTCCCTATTTAGTCTATCTAATCTCTTACATGCCCATCATTTTTTAGGGTTCCCAAGGGTGCCAAGGGGACCCTATTACTAAGGCTAAAATGTCCGTCTGTTACAGGGCTGTATCTTTTGAACCATAATAGGTAGACACTTCGCACTTGTCGATTTTTTAAAACATCCCAAGTTTGTGTTTTTGGGTTCCCTTTGACGTCTTTGGTCTTTTTAGTTCCTTTTGTCTCTTTGGTCACTCCTGTAGCATTTGTCTTTCAATTTCCTCTCTTTGATTTATTTTGGCTCTATTGCTTTTTTGTCTGCTCGGCATATAGTTACAAAGAACAGATGAAAGAAAAATTGTCCACAAAAAGAAGTGGAGACAATGAATCAGGAGAATGCAGAAAAAAATGTGTGTGTGCTTATGACGACACGATAAAAGTGAAAACATGATTTTCTAATTTTAAAATATTA
The DNA here is from genome assembly GCA_963583935.1 of Diaperis boleti. NCBI lineage: Eukaryota > Metazoa > Arthropoda > Insecta > Coleoptera > Tenebrionidae > Diaperis > Diaperis boleti. Next base: position 50,786,534 of record OY757247.1, on the reverse strand, counting down.
ATATCACCTTGTTCTTGATTCAACGAACTAAAATCCATTAATCATATAACATAATGTAATTGTTATTATATCCAAATGGGGGAAAAAGTGTGCGGAACCGGGTGAAATTAAAGTCCGTTGTGAGTAGTGGAAAATACGATTTCAAAAATTATTTCACCAATATTTACAATTAACCTGCAGGGTGGACATAAGCCTTTACTATCCCGTTAAAATAAAAGGGCTTTTCGTGGAGACCAATTTCCTAACGAAAAACGGTCAAGCGAATGCACTTCTTACGAACGCTACCCCTAACTGCATATTCATGTTTTCTAAAGAAAAGTTGTAGAGCTAAAAAAAAGTCCCCGACGCCATATAAGGTTAATTCACAAATTCCTATGTAAAAACTAACACTGAGTGAGTGAGGCCATGGCGGTCCTGCTGCTGGTACCTATAGAAATTTTAACTTCAAAAAGTGGATGATATTGGCAATACAATCACAATATCTGTGCGAGTAAATTAAAACAAAGTATTACAGTACACCATAAGCTTTAAATCTCGAGAAATTCTCCCTCTAACTATACTTGAAAATTTTGTTTTTCGCAAGCAACATGATGAAATGTATGAATCATGAATCATAAAATAGAAGCTGTCAGAAATTGTACAATTGAAATGTCATACTGAAATATATTTTCGTAATCTCAAACTATGGACAGAAATAACTGTCTAGACTAGTTCATATAAATTGCACAGGGCTGCAAACGAACATCTATATTCCCTGAGTGCAAACAACTGTAATTTGCAGATCGTTGGGATTTTTATAGCGCATAATGTTGGAAATCTCTCACCTAAAGTAAATAAAACACAAACAACAGTTTTACACTGTGGCAACTGAAGCATTAGGGTAATGCGTTACTGCTCCCATTAGTAACCCGAAAAATCATTTACCATTAGTTTGGACTTAATTAACCAACGACATCCTCTCTGTAAACCTTTTATCTTATGGGTCACTGTCTTTATGACGCGTCTCAGTTAGAATGTAAAAATATCGTTCGGTTCATTAAAGGAATCGCTGTAAAGGATGTAAAGGAAATTCATGCACTGAGGTCTACCCTCGGGACCCAGTTTAGAGCGTCTGGGGAAAAAAGAATTTTTTGAGCGTCGACTCCGACAATTTAGTTTATATTCCGGCGACATGTACTCAAAGGCAATAAAATTTCTGTAGGGGTTGGATATTAGTACGCATCATTAATCATTGATAAAAGAGAATCGATAATAATTACTGGATCAGGGAGACTATTGGCAGACACTTGTGTCAATTTTCTTTAATGGAAAGTTTTGTAATAATTAATTTGATGTTTTGGCGGCAATGGAATAATGGATTATTCGGTTTCGATGTGGAAATGAAATTTTTACGGACGTGTGTAAATCGGCTTCCATTTTCATTAGTGCACTGTGAATAATTTGGCACGTTTAGCAGATCGAATTTAAGCTAGCCCGGCGCATCCACCATCTTTCAACTTGGTTTTGGTCCTCCCCCACCAAAAAATTACGATATCGTCGCCACAGCAACATCTTTTATTATTCCATCAAGATCTCAGCAAGGTGGAAGCGCGGGCGCGGATTCATTCGTTACGTAAATACGGCTACAAAGGATTCCCCCATATCGCATTTACATTATTCCAGTAAAATTTACAAAAAGCTCACCCTTGCGGAAATTCGACTTTGTTTAGTGTTTCGACTTTTGTGCTCTTTTTGTGTTTAATCCGCGGCTTGAAAGTGGAAAACCGGTGCGTGTCTGTTGTTGCGAATTTATCTTAAACGTTCAATCGGTAAACGTAACGTTTTATCCGTGAATGATGAATGTCAGAGGGATAAATAGCGCGCGGTTTATCAGTGCGCGGGGGAAGTATCAAGATGGTAATGTCGAGATAGTGCGGACGAGGCGAGAAAATACTAAATTGTTGGTCGAAAATGAATTATGGAAACACGGTACAGGTTTATGAAATAAAACCAAATATTTATGGTAATTGTGTGATATCGGCGTCCCTAATTAGGGCTCTCTAAAGACATTCTAGCCCAGCGATAGGTGCTAAAAACGTATCGAACCGCACCAGGTGGCGCAAGGAAACTCCGTGAACTTTGCGGAATTGGGCTATTTGTTACCGCTTGCACTAATTTCCGTGCAAATAATGCACTATGTTGCTGTCTTACCAACTGGAGAATTCACACATCATGTCGTTGTGTAAGAATGATGCAATCAATATAAAGTAAGTCTGAGTAAACAAAAAAGTATAATAAATATAAAAAGCTACAAAATTCGTTAATGGCCTCATGAGGCCCAACACTGATGACGGTTATACATTTTTAAAACTCTCTAACGACACTCCACGTCCCTGCGTCTGTGAAAGACAGCGACTCTTATTATTATTACCTCCATTTGAATAATGATAAAAGAGGAATCGTGACTTTTGGAAATCTGAATAATGAAATTGATTACAGCCCTGTTGGGGTTCGTAATGCGCTTCATAAAATTAAATTTCTTCGAATAAGAGTGGAAAGTAATTCACGGCGGTCACTCACATCTACCGACTGTAAGAACAATGGATAAAGATCAAAACTATTTAAAAATATATGCAACACAATTTTACTGACGCAACTGCTACTACTTCAATCGATAAGTGCCGAGTATTACTTCAAAGCAATAATTATTGATTAAATGATTAGTACGATTCCATGTAATTTCTACAATCATTATCCGTCATTGGGTCCGGATTGACCCAATCTATACATATAACAATATATAATACTAATACATTCAATATTTTTAAGTAAAAATCAGTGCTACCCCTTGAAAACACGCTACAAACCTAAAACAATTTTTGTCTGCGTTTATGAACGCTAATCCCAAGAAGCTTGGGCTAATATTTAGTTTTCATTCGAATAAATTCATAAATGAAAAAGATCTGGCAATTATTGTTTAATGCTCAGACGGTAAGAGCACTCAGGATGAGGCTGAGAGTTTGTACGATTAATTTTTCTGTTTGCCTATAAAATTATTTCTTTTTTTCGTAAAACTATATTATATTATCGGGTGTTCATAAATACATCATGTTACCTTTGGAAACCAGAATTTACATGAGGTTAGATGGACAATTTTGACACACAAAGCCTACTGGATTTATGTATTTGCACAAAATCATACATCTGTGATTGTCTACCAGCATCAACAGAAAAGTTTGACATTATCACGACATGTTGGTGATCCAGCTGTTAATTCAGGGAGTAGTTTCCTCTCTTCTGGATCAATATCCATAGGTTCACCGAATAACGTGCTGTCTACTGATGTTGACACTCCAGTTTCACTTGTTACTTTGCCATATTTCACACTTAAACTTGTTCTCTTAAATGCGCAAATCTGAGTGCCTACGGTTGGGTAGAAGTTCTTAATTTTGCGTTTGAGAAGCAAAAGACAAACCTTTTCTTTTGCAGCTGTTATTGGATCAGAGTGCGCCTCACTAGGTTTTATATGTAAGTGCCTTTAGTGATATCTTCTATGCTTCGGAAATTCTTTCTTTGATGACACCGTTTCACCCACCAGTCAGCTTTGGCACAACTCACCGTTGGGACCGTCTTAAATTTGTTTTCGTGCCATTTCGTTCTTATATAATAATATAAATTTCAATAACAACAATAACACTTTGTCCAAATTTAGTGCTGGTTGCCTAACCTAAACTGATTGAAATGACAAGTTAGTTTTTGTAACAATTACAATGGACACTGTTATAAAAATGCCCAGCCCCCTCTAACCAGGTTTATTTTTGAACACTCGTTATTATGTTATCGGGTCTTCATAAATACGTCATGTTACCTTTGGAAAACAAAATTTACATGAGGTTAGATGAACAATTTTGACATTCAAAGCCTACTGGATTTATGTATCTGCTGAGAAAACCTGTCGATGACAGGTGCCACTGAAGGGTAGAGGGAGAATTACATGGAGGGAAGGTTACCCATCTACGCAATGGAAACCGGATGGCATAGTCGGGTCACACACATGACCGTTTTGGTCTTGTTTTCAGTGCTTCTCCAACGGTAAAATTGTGACCTGCTCGATTATTTTGTCGCCAAGTTAGTTTGTTTAAGTTATAGTGCAAAAATAAACATTTACATCTACATGTATACAAGCAGTTGTAATATAAAATCGATCTTATACCCCTATAAAGAATTTGTATTGCCACAGTGGGAACCTTTTATGACTTTACCCGCGGAACGAGAACGGTTGTCTGAATTTGAATAAGTCATCCCTCCATATAATAATCCCTCCACGGTCAATGACGATCGTCGTCTTCGCTGATTGACGTTTCTAGAAGTTTGTCCCTTGCTGAAACGTCAATCTACGAAATTCTGCAGAAGGCGCGCACGCACAATTCACACATGACTCCTAGAAATCTGCAATATTTATTGTATAATAAACTATGTTTTGTAACGATATTTGTATTTTTATTTATTACATAAAAATGAGATACAAATTACTATAATTTCAAATTCCATTGGGACGGTACGCTTTCTCAAGGCCATTGATTTGGACAGACTTGTATGAAAACATCAATCAGCGTAGACGACGACGCAGATTTGTTTTTGTACAGTGAAGTGTTACCGTGCGTGATAAACCTCCTAGAGTTACAGTCATAACATAAACATAAACATATACATTTCGTATGATGGTTCACTAAATATGATGTAACAACGTTTTCGACAGAAAACATGATGTATGACGACCCTATATAAAGAAAAAAATACATTGAAAAAAATAGAAACAGGACAACATCTGCGGGGTCAACTAGTTAGTCAATACAAACTGGCACTAACGACCGTCCATTTTAAAATCTCTACAGAATTGCAAACATTTTAATTAGTGCTTGCAGGATTACTGCTAAAATTAGCTTCTCATTTAATCGCCAACAAACACTGTGAGCAATCACAAGTAAATTGAGTGTTGCATACAATAACAACATGTCAGTAAATGATGAAAGATAAGGAAACGTGTCCGCCACCATGTAACTCAAAAATACAACACAACAAACGAGAAGTATGGATGTTGGAAAAATAAAATTTATTTCGTTTTAAAACTTAAATCAGAACGGCAGAAACAAGATAAACTGGTCGGATAGAATATCCCTCGAACATTACATATAGATAAGGATTTTCTTTGCTTAAGAGAAACTTTCCTGTCATATTTCCACGGCTTTGAGACATTGCGGAGAAACGGCTCTCTATCTGCAACTATAAACCTTAAGTTTTAATTGCAATTAAACCAGTAGTTAATTTTCTTCATTTTACGACCCACTTTATTGCAGTGATCTAATGATAATAGAATTTAAACTAAAATTAACAGTTCGGATAGTTGCTAGATGATGATTTTCTTGCTTGTTTACAATAATTGATTAATGGACAGAAACTAGAAGTAGCAGGTTTGAGGTTTGCCTTGCGATCGCAACTTCCTAATGTCTTTTAACAAAAACAATTAACACGTAATCATTACGTGCGGCCTATTTTACTGATTAAGCTTGATTAACACATAATAAATTGAGCCAACAGCAATTACAGATTTCACTGTATCTTGATAAGCGGTTATACCCTTGACGACGTGGTATAATCACTTCGTAAAAATTTCGCATTTTTTGGATCGCTTTGGTTCTGTAATCGTAACGAATACCACTCGAGCAAACAAAAATAATCCTATACTAACTTCTCATACTCCGAAGTATAATCGATTATTTTCGACAGAAATTTTTTGTTGATTCATGATTTCAATAATCCGACAGAACAAGCATCACTCCTTAAAAATAACGGTAGTCGAGGCACCGGCAGTAATTCGCTTATTCTAAAGATAGGCTCTCGTACAATGCAGATTTCCCGTGCTCGTTAGAAAGTTTGGGTCATTACATTACGGACAAATAGCTTTTTTATCTACGATAAACATTAAGTTTACGCGTTTTAGTTGCAATTAAAGTAGCAGTTAATTCTATTTTGCTTTAAAACTTACTTTTCAGAATAATTTAGTGCAACTCAATAGAATTTAAAGCGGAATTAACAGTTTTAATTGTGACATAGTCACGATCTAGCTTTTTGAAAGTTCGGTCAATTTCCTCGCTGATTTATAGTATATTCAGAAATAATTGACATCTCAGTAGACTGTGGAATTTGAGTATTCCCTAAATCTTAGGTTGGCGATACAAGCGTTTTGGGGATATTCTTGTTCAGGTTGCCTCCCTGATTCCTAACCTTATTTGGTTTTGTCAACATGGTTTGACGTAATTTCTCAATAAAATTATTGATCTACAGAGATTATCTCATCAAAAAAAAAAAAAAAAAAAAACTCAACCTGATGTAGTTGACATTTCTAGGTTTGACATATAAACATAAGTTGATTCACAGTTTTAGTGACTTTTTGCTAAAGCCGCAATCACATTTTCATGGCCACCTGAGATGTCAATAATTTCTGAATATAGTATAGAAAACCTCATGCTCCGCTTTTTGAAAATAGTTCTTACATAATTCATTATTTTAAGTGCATTTGTTTTTGAATATACAATAGGCAAAGGGAGTAAATAAACGCATCTCTTATAATACTAAAAGCATGTCTGTATTTTGAAGTAAAACTTCTTAATCGAGGTGTGAGTACAAAAATGAAACAGAAATCAAAGTGAAAAATTGGTAGTGCGGATGGAGTACGTAGTTGATATTACGGCGGTTTAGATTGTCGCTATGCCCCCCAGTCCCAAGGAGCCCCCTTGTCTTAGTTACCATAAGCCAATTTTAAAATTCTAAGTCTTTAATACCCACGTAAAGATATGTTACGGCATTCACTCGGCGTCCATGTGAAATAACAAATAATACAACTTTGGAATGAAACCCACCAGAGCACCACTTTTGGAAGTGTTTGAGACAAAAAAAGTTCCTCTCCTAAGTAAATATCCACTTTTAAAACTTAACACATAACAACACACACTACATACTCATATTAAAGACAATTTCCAGATGAACACGCTGGAACTGATAGATCAGGTCAGTTTACGAGATATGAGCGAAAATGTTCTCGGCCGTCCACGAACTTGCAAATGCAAATGCCAAAACTTCAAGACGCCATATCTCCGAAACCGCTAGAGGTATCGTGATGAGAGTTGCACCGTTGGATTCAGGAGGGCGAGTTCTAAATTTGAGTGTTTTTTTCTAAACATGTCCATAACGAGAAAACGACTCTATTTAGGCTTAAAACTAATGATAACAAGATTTCATAAGTTCTCATTAAAAATGGAACTTTCTAAACTATTCTTCAGGTATAATAAAGAACCACGATTAATCATCTATAGTAGCAAAAACCAGAAATCAATACAGTTCTCCGACAGGCAAGCTGAAGTACTCGAAACTTTTCCACATAAATTATTTCTAGGACTTAGTCGTGGAAGAAAGATTACTTTACGAAAAAAAGCTCTAAAAATCTATATCGCTTTACATTAGTTTCCGCACTAATGCAGTCGGTGGCATTAAAATTTATGAATACTGCTTTTAGTGACCTGTGCCCTTAAATTTCTTTCAACTTTTACTGTTCGTGTTTATTCAAACGGCATAGAAAATCATGCGGAAAGGTCAGGTCTCTACTGTGGGAATAATAAAGAAGATCAACAATTGTCTCTTTCGCGAACGTCTGCTTTCCACCCCCGTCCCTTACCTTGGAACGCCTGCAGGCCCGTCACCATCATCAGGATCCCGACCCCCGTCAAAATCGGAGTCGTCGTCGCCATTTCTCGCCCCCAGTCCTTCTTACATTCTAAAATCCTGCAACACTAAACATCACCACTACTTCCAGTCCTGCACATAAATCTCCAGTAACAAGTGGTTCCTGATCTATCAACGAAAATCGGCGTCTTCTGAGAGCGCGATCGGCTCGTAGTCTGTCGTGAGGTGAGAGATGCACTGCGATTCCGGGACGCTCCGGAGCACGAGACGGGTTACGGCGCGATTCCGGTGGCGGCGTCGAACTGGCTTTCGGCGGCGGTATCGCTCGTATTTCAGTGGACGGGATCTCGGAGCGGGAGCATGCGCTTCCAACGGCCGTTTTTCCTAATTCGCACCTTGTTTTACTAAAGCGTAAATTCGTGTTGCTTGCTTGAACTGGGGGCATTTTGTTTTTGTTGGCGGCACTGAACGTACGGAGGACGTTTTGTTTTTGAAAGCGGCTTAAGCGGGCGTTTTTAATTCCAGATTTTGTACGGGCATACGCCGGATAAAAAAGAGAGAGGGCTGATAAATTTACTGCCGGTGTTGCAGGTTCGGAGGTTAATGGTGAAGACTGCGAGATTTGGGAGTAATCGGTCATTGCGGAGTCGGGTTCGTGATGGGAATGGTTGCGATATGTGAGAGAAGGTTATTGTATGGGGTTTCGTCGATCGATACGTGCAGCAGTTGCAGGAAGCAACAAAGGCTGGTATGGTAATGTCAATCTTCTGATGAGATATAAAGCGATTGTAAAGTCGTCGAATTAGGTTGGTGCGAGATGGATAACAAAAATGTAGGTTGTAGGGTAACCTAAGCATACAAACATATTTATTTTTCGATAAACCCGATTCTAGGGAGTTCTAACGAAAATATTGTTAATATACAGGGCGACTTTGAAAATGTGTCAATCCTTGGAACCTTAAATAGTAAATGAAAAATGATGAACTGCAAAAACTTTAATCGAAGTTTTCGAGATACAAGAAAATTGTCCATTAAAACACACTATTATTTACGTGTGACAAACGTAATGTGTCCACCGATAGTTTTTTTCTAAACTATCGAAAAGGCAAGTGCACTTCTCAAAATATAGGTATCAACAAGATATCCAAAATGGGGCGAGAAATATGATGAAATGATTCCGAAGATCATCGGCTACAATACTAGCAGATATAACGGCTTTGAAAAGACATGGTGGATGGAAGTCCACATCAGTCGCCGAAGGTTATATAGACACTTCCATTAATGACAAGATGGACTCGGCCAACAAAATCATCAACGCAGTTCAAGCTTCTAGCAGCAGTGTACGAAATGCAACGGATAATGAAAATATAACTAACAACAAAAACTTCAATATGGACACTAGTGTAGATGTAAAATCGTCTCGCTTTACTATCGTTAATTACGGTAAGGTTAATGTATATTGATAATAAACAAGAGATATAAAAAAATATATTACAATTATTACTTAATTCTTTAATATGATTAGAAAAAGTATAATATTGAACTCGTAAGAAATGGCCATTTCCACTCGGATATCCTCATCGAAATGGCAAACTTTCTCACTCGTTGAATAATAAACTATTTCACAATCGTGTATTCAGATTTAATCGCATACTTTCACAGCATCCACCGTGAATTAGGTAAAAAAATCCGTGAATGAACCCAATTGCGAAGCCAGTTCCACCTGTGACAATAAATAATCCCGCAGCAACTAGTAAATCATTAAAATGAAATTATCACCGCTAATGTATGAATGACTCGTTTTCGACCCTCTCCGGGTCGCTCTTACTTTTAGAGCCCCGCCCGACGAAAAGCCGCAGTTCGTAACACTTTTGCTCGGACCTTCCCCGTGAAGATAAATGTTTAATAACCGCAAGTGTACAAGTGGTACTGGACTTTCAGTGGAACTTGTGAAAATTTACTGAGCCGATTGGGAGCACTGCAAACACCGGACGTCCTAAATTATTAATAACCCTTAGGTGATTTTCCCACCGCAAAGCATTCCGATCATGCTCCCCGGAAATGACCAATCGGTTTATTAGCTGATCGGTAAAGCGATTTTGTTTTGCTTGTCTTTGGTGCTGTAAAGCGAAAATTACAATAAACAGATATAACAAATTATTTGCATCAATTTGTGTATTGTTTTTTTTAAATCACTCTTAAAATGACATGTCGTCAAAAAGTAACATTACTGAAAATAATCCACAGCTGTGTAGGTATTTTCTCTAGAAAAGTGAAGTTTGGGACGATCGTGGAAAAATGACGTATGCAACATGTGGAAAAAGTAGTATGGCACTTGACGTGTTGTACAACGCCCGCAATAAAAATAAAATACTTGTTGCATAAATAACAATTAATGTTCTAGTTCATAATTTAGAATTGTGTTAAATCGAAAAGCAACAAAAAATGTCATCAACAGAGCGTAACGACACCAAGGCACGTGTTTGCGCACATTAACCTGAATTTAGTCGTTACGTTGCCGTTTAAAGAGTGTGAAGAGATATTATAAAGAAGGATTTATTTAGGTACATAAAAGAACAAAGAAATGCATTCGACCATTATGTCGTAAAGACACAAATATTTATTTTCCGTAACGGAATTTATAGATGTATATAAAATTTTGTGTTTAGGGGCTTCGGAATGTTACTGATCGGAAGCCGTCTGTGTGATAAACGCTACATTCAATAAAGCACTAAACTATATAATAAAACGCACTGAATTATTTTTTGTGGAGTCTTAATGTTTTCACGTCATGGTGTAGGTACGATGTGAAATTTAATATTAATATTTGGGGCATTTACAACTATAGGAATTTCCACAAAAATGATTATCAAAGGGCTACTACGAATTGTATTCAACAGACTATTCAATGAATCAAATCAATGATTAAAATAAAATATTTCAAAAGCTAGCTCGGAAATTTAGGCTACACATGTATCAAACAGTTCTCGTTTTATAGAGCATTAATAATGTTTCAATAAAAAGAAGTTAACAAATATTAAACTAAATTTCGCTAAACAGTAACCTATATGAAATTTCCCAGTAAACACATGCACGTTGTTTTAACGTGGAAAAGCCGTTTATGTGGTTGATAACACGTTTATGGTTGAAAATATCACGTTATTTTGGTAACACCTTCAACGTTATTTCAACGTATTTTATATAACGTAAATTCAACGTTGATTTACAATAAAATATTGACTACGTATCTATAAATTACGAAAATTCAACTTTAAAAAATTACGTTATTTTTAAATATTATATATGACGCAATAAAGACGTTTAATCAATATTGTTAATCAACGAAAGGTACATAATGTTGATAAAATATAAGTTATTTTCGACGTGCAGTTCTGACGTTTGTTTCTCGTGAAATTTTACATTAAATACACGTGTTTTTCTAGTGTCATATAGGCGTGTTTGTCGTCGTTTATTTTTCGTGAAATTCTTACATTAAGTACACGTGTTTTTCTAATCAAATAAAAAATAAAAATACCTAAGGAGTGAAAGAGTTCCAGGAGAGTATAAAAAAGCATCATTATGGTGTAGCCCTATAGGTTTTTGGGTTTAAAAGGAGGTTTTTCAATTTACTTCCCTTTTTTTTTTATTATTGTATTTTACTTTACCTCAATTTACTTTTTTTATAAAAAATCATGTTAAAAAATATATATTTATTTCATACTTGTATCTAAAGTGGCATTTTTCGGATTATTTTTGATACCAAAAGTGGAACGTATTCCACATCATATTATTAGGCGTGTTTTGTGGTCAAGTTTATAAGTCACTAAGCGGTTTCAAAGATAAAAATGATTATTTTAAAATACATAATGTATAATAATCCTACTTAATTTATATTTTTTATTTGAATTACGATTAAAATCAAATATAGAAGCATAGAAAGGAATTAATGTGGGTAAAATATAAGTAATTTTTGACGTTCAGTTCTGACATTAATTTCTCGTGAAATTTTTACAATAAATTCACGTATTTATATACTCATATAATTATATTTAATTTATCTACTACAAAGGAACGCATTCCATTGGCATCTTTTACAGATTCCATATGGGTGGTTTTTGCGCCAAGTTTAGAAGCCACTGTAAATTGTTTGTTGCGGGTTATAAAACATATGTACATTTTTTATTTGAATCACATTTTAAATAAAATAGAATGGTTATAGAATTTAAAATCGCAACAAATTATTCACATAGTATTTAATTCGTTTGCCTGGTTACATTTTTCGGTAAAACTTGATATTGCAAATTATATAATTCAGTCATTGTTATCTACTCAATTGCTCGGTAAAAAACTCGTGCCCCATGTTTAAAACCCACACTGCCAAGTATAATATGTTATTTGCATAGTAAAACTCAGGGACGCTCGGTATGAAAATCTGAATGTTCAGTATTTTATGAAGAGTGTTCAGTAGATTACTGGACGCTCGGTATAAAAATCTAAATGTTAAGTATTTTCCGAGTAGAATGTTATTCGCATAGGAAAAATCATGTTATATATATTTACTAGCTGACCCGGCCAACTTTGTACCGCCTCAGAATCAATCACACAGTTATAAACCCAAGGGGCCCCCCTGGCCCCATGTCCATGTTTTAATAGTTATTCTGCTATTCGGGCGGAAACATATAAAACAAATCAAAGACCATAAAAATCGGTCCAGCCCAAAGGGGCCCCCACGGCCATGTAAAAAAAACTTTACAACATAGTTTCATACCTACCAAATATACAAAACAAATTTCATAAAAATCGGTCCAGCCCAAGAGGGCCCCCTGGGCCCCCATGTCGTAAAAAATAGTTTACCACCTATTCTCATACCTACCAAATATACAAAAAAAAAACATAAAATTCGGTCGAACCGTTTCGGAGGAGTTCGATCACAAACACCGTGACACGAGATTTTTATACATTAGAAGATAAAATATAGTGTGCAATCTGTAATAATTATTCTTATTGAATTGTACCGGACATACATAAATTTTTTATACTGTGCGTGACGCAATTAAATACGTATTAAATCATGTTATATTTTATACCGAGCAAATATTTTTTATACTGTGCATAAAGCAATAAAATACATAGCAATTATGTTATATTTTACTATGCAAACATATATTTAAATACTGGTGGAACCTACCGTGCAACTGGTTACTATACTTACAATGACAATTATTTACTGTGCAAAAATGCATTAAAATACCGAACAGTTAATTACATGCCATTTAAAAGTAGAAACAATAGAAATATTTAGTAAGGCTAGCATTTCTTTCATAATTTTTACGAAACATGGTAACAACTAAGCTAGCTCTTGTAAACATTTGGCACTCCGAATCTTACCCAAACAACCTTGAAAGTTTGACGTTTTCTCGTGGTTGAAATGTTTTAGGATCATCTCGCCCGCCTAGTTCGCAATAGAGACGAACAATCGCTCTTTGAGAATTCATATAATTATTCAAAAACAAAACAATTGTCTGGATCACTTTTGTGGTTGATAACTAGTTTTAATCAGTTTTCCGATTCACTCATCACCCTGATGATGCCAACATTGTTGGCGAAACGTGCGTCGGTATTTATAATAAAAATTGTTTTTGATGTTTTAGGGAAAACTGATTAAAAGTAGTCATATAATTATTATTAAATTAAAATTTAAAAATAAAATTAACATTCCCTATTCTATTATGGTGTTAATGTTATAAAAAATTACAAAAGCTCTTTAACCCAGCGGCAAATAAATAATTCAATGTAGGTAGCTATATTTACTTACGTAGATAGGTACTTACAAATATTAATTTAAATGTGTTTGTTAAAGTTGAAAACAAAAATTAAGATCTTTAATTATTACGGTTAATCAACGAAATTAATAAATATTGGTAATATCTGGTAATGTGAAACGCTGCGAAGTAAGTGAAGGTCTCAAAAGACCAGCGAAAAGATTAAAAATAAAACAATGAATCTCTTTTGAGAGTCGTGTCGCGAAGTTTGAGTGTGTTTTTACCCGGAGAAGAGTTTAGTGTTGGTCAGGAAATGAATAGTTTTTAAAAACGAAATTGAAAGCAGGTATAATTAAGGGACAATTTGAAACATACGTTGAGAAGTTTTACCGTTTAGGGGCTGGAATTTTGAGAAGAACGGATATTGGTTTATGATGGGGGCTGAAGGTTGAGGAACCGACGACGCGAGCGTAATTTTATTGTCGAAAATAAATAATAACCAAACGTATAGATCAGTACTATCATTGAATCTATCTAGTTAGAGTAGTTAGAGTATTGATATTCAATGGTACTATCAATGAAAATTTCTGCCTTATCGAATTTGTTTTGGCGACAAACAAACATGCTGCTTCCAAGACACAAAAATTTACGTGATTTACAGCTTTTTTTATTATTTGTGTAGCTTCCAAAAGTCCTAAAGGAAAGTAGTACAGTATTTTATTTAAAAGTAGTAACTAAATAATTTTTTTTATGCATATTACTGACCAGAATTTAAATTTATTCCGCAAGTGTACCGATTTTATGACTTTCGTCAAAAGTGGTACTCCATGTAAGACCTGGCCTTCTTACAAGGTTTTTAAGATTCATTTTAAGACAGGTATATACATAATATATGATATTATATTTTAGATTTTTCTAATTAAATATTTTTTTAACTTTTGAGCTTCTTTGCAGAGGATTATGACACAGAAAGACACACAAAGGCCAACAACCTCATCAAGGCGATTGGGGAAACTTCAGAGGAAACAACTCATCAGTGGAAAGTCTCTCAAGAAAGCAAGTTTTTGGTGATGAGTCTCTTTCTGATAGTAAGCGGCGTCGAACTGTAAACCTTGGAGAGGATTTTTGCTGTATCCCGACGACGTCTTATGCATCGCCAATGTCAGCATTTTCTCCAGCTTCAACATATCCTGGTAAATTGTGTCATTTTATATCATTTACGACAATCATATACCTAGTAAGGATTTTTTTATTTTTGCAATAGTTACTTATAGTTATTTCTTATAGATTTTGAGGCAACTGTACTGCAAACATTGGCAAAACTGACCCAGCACGTCGAGCAACACACAATCCGAGTCATGAAAAAAATGATTTAATTTAATTAGGACAATTAGCCCATAATAGTTATTTTAGTTTTTTTTTTTTTATAATAATAATTATAGTAGTTATAGTTATATGGTTTATAATATTATTAGTACATAGTTGATATTATAGTTTTTAGTAATTATTTTCATATTTTCTATTCACCTTTATACATTATAATAGATTTGAACTTTTGTAAAACAATTTTTTTGTTTGTTTTATAATAAATATATGTCATGAAAATCAACACTTTTTTAATATACTTATTTCCTAAAATCACCTAAAAAAGACGTAGGTATTTTATAAAATCTTTACAATACGTTTTGTTGAGACATTGAAAATTACGTTTAATTCAGAAAATCAACACGTCTTTTCAACCTGGTAAAAACACCTGAAAGAGACGTGTTTTATCAGACGTTTGTAACACGTGATTTTTACACAAAAGTAACGTTGATTTCGGCGACATCGTAACGTCTATTCAACGGTTGGTAGGTACTCGTTTGTTTTACGTTTTTTTCACGTTGTTTTGTTAACGGAAAATCAGTACGTCTTATTTACACGTCGAAAGTAACGTTGAAGTCAGCGACATCGTAACATCTATACAACCGTTGGAACTCGTCTTTTTTTTACGTTTTTCTCACGTGGTTGTGTTTACTGGGATATGCACTTATTTAAAACTTAATCATAAACATCACCAAGAAATGATTAGAAAGATGCGGTGTGAAGAACAGCAAGTGGAAGTACAGCAAAGAGAAGAACCAAAAAACGAAGAAACGGTTTCATTTGTAAATGGTGAATTTAGTAATTGTAATTGTCGTCAATAAAATTTTGGATTTTTTATTAATTTTGTTGTTGGATATTTGCACACATGTGCTTATACCCGGGTATTGCACATGTGCATGAATATTCGATGATATTCTCCCTTGATTGGATAAATTTTAAATAATGCTGTTTCTGGATTGGTCGAAATTTTCTGAGGGCAATAGTCAGATTAACCCGTTTAGTCAAGCTGTATTCAAAACATCGAGAGCGGCCAGAGATGCTACTAGACGAAAGTTACAGGCGCTTCCAGAAAAAAGAAGCAGCAGCACTGTCTGAAAAAGAATATTAAAAAATAGTTGAAGTTTTTGACGAAGATAGCCCCGAGGTACTTAAAAAAAAAACTTGAATGCCTCCTATACATTAGCTTGGCAAGGTGGAGAAGGGGCTGAATGTCAAACTTACTTCTTCAATGAGGAAATTAACAATGATGGTCTTTCTACGGGAGGTGTAGAATATAATTCTTTTTTTTTTAACTTCTCAAGGCGGTGCAAAACGTCTAACTAAAAGTAAATAGTTGATACCCAATGAAAATGCGGAACTTTGTCGTGTAGGATAAGTCCATAGTTCCTTCTTTTTAATTGATTTATATTTCGGAATTCTAAAATGTCAATTGTGCTTGCGAATGAATCCACGAGTGAGATTCTCAATCTCAATTGAATGAATGAAACCAGTTTGAAAAATAGTCTTGGACTACGAGTAGTATTCCGAGGACTATTCCATGAACCAACTGTTAGTAATTACAGGGATGCGATGAGGAAAAAATTGCGTACAAAAACGAACGAAAAGCGCAGCAGCTATAACAAAAACTCAACTTCATTCATTTGTTAAAAATATTCGCTGGGATCACTAATGGAATATTCGGCCGAATTCCATGAAACCACAGTAATAAATGTGAAAAATTGCATTTTTATTGCTCCATTTTTTACAAAAGACAGGTGAATGGAATATTTTATTAATCATATAGTATTACCTCCGAACATTCATCCGTACCTCATTTTATTCGTAAATTAATGTTTTCTCCAAGTATTGTATCTATATCGTAGGGCAAAAATCACCATCGAATTACCCATTCCTTCCAAGACGTAATTCAGACGTGAAACTACGTACGCTCCGAGTTAGAATTTATTCCGCTACTACACGCAGAGACGGCTTATAAATAGATTTCACACGAGCATTTATACAAGCGTTGTTCGGAACTGGAATTACTTGTGTTGATCAACAGAAACATGAGAGTAATTACTTGCCGGAGGACTACTGCTCAAAGGGTCACATCTGATGGGGTTACGGCATTATCTCGTTGTCTTGTTGGTTTTGCTGCTCTTTCTTCGTCTTTTTGCCGAGGTTGTGATGTACATTGCATGTGTCTTTAATTCTTTGAATGGAAGAGTGGCGGATGCGCCGGGCAAACCTCTTGCCCCAGTCAATTGAGTTAATTTATGGCAAAATGATGCATGCACGAATAAAATTTTAAAAACACAAATTTCTACCTGAAACAAAGCTCTGCATTTTTTATTTCCCATTATCTCCGTTCCGCTAATCTCGTTACATCTCCCGCCATAGATCTGTTTGCAAATAAAGCACATAAAGCTCGAGCCGGTGCAGTGGCGTGACATTTAGATGCGCGCCGTCACCGACTAACCGCTCCGATTGCGAAACCAGATTTAAGCTCTGAATTGTATCATTATCTCTCTTCGCTACACATGATTTACCGCCGAAACGACTCTCCTACAATCATTGAATTTGCGAGAGTCTTGTTCGGATCCACTCCGATGTTATTTGTTTGCTTTCGAGTAGTATTTTGAGCGCTCGATCCATCATTCTTACACCAGACTGTCTCTCACATTTTAGAAATATTACGGCGGCCGATGCCGCGTTATAAATCATCCCGATGTGTGTTTGCTTTTGAACTTTGGACACCGAATTTCGGGCCTAATTAAGAGCGTAAGCGCGGACGGTGAAGTGGGCGCACCTGGAAATCGGTATTTTTTGATCACCCAATACAACAGAGAACAAGGGAAGCTAATTTTGTATTTCAGTAATATGCATTTATACTATCTATCTAATTTTTTGGACCGTTTTTGGAATATTTTTTACAACTGACATTTTTGAATTATTTTGACTCGCTCCACACGGAAACGATAAAAAAAACTGTAAAGGCAGATAAAACAGATTAAGGCTGCGCTTTTGGCTAAAATGGCGGGAGATTAATACCCAAATCACACTTTTATACAAATTTAAACATTTTAAACGAAATTTGATTTATCAGGCACGTTGTAAATAATTATTGTGAGACACCTTTTCAACCGTTATGTCCAAAATTGAGCCAAATTCTCAAAAAAAAAAAATATAAAAGTAAAGCAAAAATTTTGGATCAGGTTTGGCGATAATTTTATACAAGAAAGTGAATCCCAAATTGTAAGGAGGAAATAAGCTTTGGTTTTGACGAAATAGCCAAAATAAAACAGTACTTGACAGCTCTGACATCTTGCTTATTTTAGTTGAGCCTGTTGGTCACCATATTATGCGGTGGCGCTGTATAACAATTTGGCGGAAAATTTACACACTTAAATAAAATTTATATTTCACTGAATCATTGTTAAGTTTGTTTTTTATACCTTGACAACGAGATATATTAAGTAAGCTATAATGCCCTAGGGCGTATAAATGATAATGCCCGCTTATTATGCCCTCAAAAAATTTAACCATGTTATGATTATTATTTATTTAAAGTTAAAAGTACAATTTGTAAATGAAGATCCAATAATGGAACAATTTATCAAATTATACTACTGGTTAAATGAAGAAACATTCAGGTTGGAGGCATCAGTTTTACCGAAAATTCTATTTTCGCCGGACGTTCCAGTTTCACGGGAGCTTCCAACTTTATAGATGCAAGCCACCGCAAACTGGGGAATTTGGCAAAATCATATTTAAAATTTACATATTTTTTAAATGTTCACAAATTCAAATGCAGTGAAATATCGGGTGTCCCAACTAAAATTTGTACCCCCAAAAATTCCAATTTCGAAAGACTCAGAAGAAAACGCTCGAACAGGTCAATTCTGTTATCAAGAGGGGCCAAATTGTACCAATCTTTCAAGTCTTAGATCTCACCCCTTTAGCCAGGGGAGCCACCCCCTTAAAAAAATTAAATGGCATGGGGGTCGTGTGATACGTCATTTTAAAGCTTATTCCTTTCTCTATCCAAACCAATATTTATCGATTCCTTTCTACAAAAAAAAGCATACGTTTGATATTTTCCAAATCTACATAAAATACTCAACTAAAATTTGTACCCCCTAACAATTCCAATTTCGAAAGACTCAGAAGAAAACGCTCGAACAGGTCAATTTTGTTATCAAGAGGGGCCAAATTGTACCAATCTTTCAAGTCTTAGATCTGACCCCTTCAGCCAGGGGAGCCACCCCCTTAAAAAAATTAAACGGCATGAGAGGTCGTGTGATACATCAATTTAAAGCTTATTCAATTCTCTATCCAGATCTACTTTTATCGATTTGTTTCTAAAAATAAAGCATGAATTTGCTATTTTCCGAATCAAGAGTATTTTATGTAGATTTGGAAAATAACAAATTCTAATGCTCTTTTAACTTGGAACATATTTTTCAGGCTCATAACAAAATTGTAATTTTGACTGAAGAGAAAAGAATTCATTAATCTGTATGTATTATAGTAATAAATAAATGTTTTCTAAATAACTAATTTATTTAAACAACAGAACAGTTTTTTTTTTAATTAGCGGGCATTATAATCCATAATGCCCTCTATAATGCCCTCGAGAATTATGAGGCTGTTAATAGCTACCGTTGCCAAGGTATTATAAAGCAATAAGGGACAGGTGCAAAATAAATATCTATTAAATAAAAAAAAATGTACGGTTCACGTGGGATAGATTTGTTACAAGCTTTTATTTAACTTGCCTTGTTAGTATGTTAATATGTGTGGGTCAAATCTTGCAAGCTAAATTAGAACCACTTCTTGACATCCGATTGAGCTGAAATCTTGTATACGCCTTTAGTTCCGATGACAATACAATAAACAGTACTCAATATTGTAGTACTCTCAAAATGGCCGTCGCCACAAGATGGCTGATGATGTATTTTTAGTCAACCACATTAATATGGGTATCAAATGAAAGGGCTTGAAGAGTAGAAAACGAATTCAATATGGCCGATGCTCCAAAATGGCGGATTACATTTTTTTTCAACCCCTTTAATATGGGTTTCAAATAATGAAAGGGGTTAAAGAGTAGAAAACGATACAGGTAATCACATCACACTAAATTCAATATGACCGCCGCTCCAAAATGGCGGATTAAATTTTCTTTCCAACCCCCTTAATATGGATATCAAATGAAAGGGATTGAAGAGTAGAAAACGAATTCAATATGGCCGCTGCTCCAAAATGGCGGATTACATTTTTTTTCAACCCCTTTAATATGGGTGTCAAATAATGAAAGGGGTTAAAGAGTAGAAAACGATACAGGTAATCACAGCACACTAAATTCAATATGACCGCCGCTCCAAAATGGCGGATTACATTTTCTTTCCAACCCCCTTAATATGGATATCAAATGAAAGGGATTGAAGAGTAGAAAACGGTACAGTTAGTGACATCACATTAAGTTCAATATGGCCACGGAAAAATTCGAAAAAAAATAGTAAAAAAATATTTTTAAAAACAAGCTTTTATTTAAATGCTCTGAAAAGAAGAAAATAAACTTTGAAATAAACCAAACCATAGCAAACCCATAATTTTGTTACATCATACAATTGCATATGACATAAAAGCTTGTCGCGAGATTTTCGTGTGTAAATTTCTTTTATAGATAAATACAATTTCTACTTAGAATTACTTTCAAGATAATATAAATTTTCGCGACAAGCTTTTATCTATGTATATCATATGGAATTGTATGATGTAACAAAATTATGGGTTCAGAGCATTTAAATAAAAGCTTGTTTTTAAAAATATTTGTTTTTATAATTTTTTTTTTTCACAGAGCAAGGGATCGACATGATTTTTGCATAGTGTATGCATAATAATAAATGCGGATTAATGAGAGTAGTAGGTATTACCAGGTATTACGGCGCCGACGGTTCAAATGGTAGCTACGCCCCCCTCCCAAGGGGGCTCCGATGGTAGCTACACCCCCCTCTCCCAAGGGGGGCCCGATGGTAGCTAGTGAGAGAGCTTTATTTTAATCTAGGAAAAGTGCTTAATTTGTAGACAGAATAATATACAGGGCGTTTCAATAGAAACGAGGCACCGTCAATAACTTTTAAGGAAAAGAGATTTTTATCTCGAGGAGGACATGTTTTAATGCAATAGTAGCCACGCTTGGTGCAACCCCATATCTCTGACAGGAGCAACCAATATTTTTAAACAGGGGTTGAGTAACATGTCGCTTGAAAGGTCTTTTAATTGACTTTTCAACCACATAATAATTTTTTTTAATTACATGGTCTGGAAGTTAGTAATTAAAAAAAAAATACGGATTCGTTTTGTATCTAGACATACTTGCGAAACTCCTTATCCCACGGTGTAAGATTTTTGTACGGGATAAGCGCGTAACCCGACAGGAACCCGAAAATATATAAGTGTGGGAATATTTTAGACCGGGAAGCAAATTAGACGAAAAAATTACGAATAGAAGAAATAATTTATAAAGTTTTAAAATTTTGGTTATGAGCTCTCGACCGAAATAAAGATCCGAATAGTTCCCACCTCCCCGGGGGGAGCTTCATCCCCTTTTGCCCAAAAAGCGCCCCCCATTTTTCTCCTAAACGGTAAGTCCACGCACAATTCTTTTTCAAATGTTGTCTAATAGACTTTACGGAGTGTTAAACGGCTCTTCGAAAATAAACAAAAATATTTTTTCAACATATTACAACATCCATAAAATTCAAATTTAAGTTAGTTATATGTATGTGTATTGTGTTTATTAAAGCACAATGCCACGTCTTCGTGGACGAGGAGGAAATATTGGCGACATACACGAAATTTACAATAAGTCTACAACCGTTATTGGGTTGCAAACACAGGTGCAAATGAAAGTCAAGAGCAACGCAATGAACGACTTCGAGATCATGTACTGAGACAAAGACAAGGGCGTCATTTTTTTTGTACTTAGAGCGTGACTTGGACGGTTCTTAGCTACACTTGGACTCGCTGTTGTCGAGATCCAGATTTTTTTAAATTGTCTGAGCGATTTTAATAATTTTTTTCTGTACATATGGTGTCACCTGATAGTTCTTGGCTACAGTTGGACCCGGTTGGGGGCGCTGTCAGGTATAGTTTTTTTTTCCTTTACATTTTTTTTTTCCAAAACTCCGGACTGGTACTCGAACCCAGAACCCTTCGATTAGATGTCGAGAGCTCTTACCCAGTTAAGCCATCAGACGATATACAAAACTGTCATTTTTTCTTGAATCGCTACTTCGAATTACTTTTAATAGAACGCGATAGTAGGTGATACGAAGTTCACCGGGTCAGCTAGTATCTTTATATCATGTGTTCATTTAAAAAAAAAAGTCATCAAGTCGTCTATGAATTTGACATAACATTTTAACGTACGTCTGTTGCCAAATTAACAATGAAGTATGTATTGCTGGTTGCAGACTTTCAGCTTGTAGATGAAGCAATAAATCATGCGTTTTTCAATTCCTCTTTGTCACTCAAAAAATCATAAGCAACTTGATGACTTTTTTAAATGAACACCTTAAATATATGACGTGGGGGAAAATGTGGAAAACATTCAAGCCTAAATTTATATAATAAAAATAAAATGGTGTTCGTTGGTAAGCGCATCACTTGAGAACAGGTGGACCGATCTGGATAAATTTTTTTAGTATTCGTAATATGTAGTTCAAATAAGGCTTTTCGGGAAATACAATATGGAAAAGCTTCCCGGGAAATTGTAAAATTCGGAAAAACTGAAAGTGCTTTTTTTCTGTGATTTTTGTATGAACTCGGCACCATAACTCAGGATCCGAACGACTTAATTTTGTTCGTTATGATCCTGGAAAAGTTTTCAACAGTAATAGCACGAGAGGTCACAATATTGACCAATGAGATGTTTCAATTTCAAAATAGACAACCAATCGGGCAATTATTTTAGTGCCAATTTTTCGACAAGCTTTATTCCAGCGACAATTTTTTGGTAAGTATTTGCCATTACAATTTACAAGTAAAATTGTCGAGCCAAATAGGACTCGAGGTCTAAATATTGCCGCCAATTTTTGCTCTTCAGATTGATTCGTCTCGTCATTACTTTCGTCGCAACAGAAACTCGTATCTGAATCGCAAAAATTATTGTCGGCAATATTTTGACCTCTCGTGCTATTACTACTACTAACTGAGGATGGGAAAATTATTTTTTTTTTGGATGGCCTCCCTTTCGGGAAAATCCGAAAATGTGAAAAAAGCACACCCAATGTAAAATTGAGCGTGCAAATGCGAAAACCACACAGCACACGACTGAAAACAAGTTTTTTCAATCAAAAATAATCTCATGCCGGCTGCCGAAGTGTGAGGACGATTAGGGAATTGAATAATTAAAGAATTTTGCGTTCGGTGACCAATTTAAATCCATAGTTCTCTAAATGGCCGTTGTGGCGTAGGGACGCCCCCTTAAAAAAGAAAATTGACGTTTTTACACGTGTTGCATACAACATTTTTCTACTATTGTCTCAGAACACACTTTTTTTAATGAAGGTAAATTCGACTACTGTAAATAAGCAGACATTTTTAAAATTACCAAGTTAGAATAATTTTTTTACACCAAAGTACATCCTGCTGTAGTGGAACAATTAAAAAAAATGTTGTAAAGTTCATCCGAATGTCGCATATAGCAGAAGACGAGAACATCTTTGATCCCACTGATTTATATTTATTTTAGATTAAGATTTGTCTAAAAACTTGTTGCAATGCCGTCTATACGGCAGAGGCACACATAAAAACATTTGCATTTTGATGAAAACGCAATATTTTCCGAGATATTCTCACCACCCGCTCCGTTTTTCTCATTTTTTCCCATTTATTAGCAGCACCTCGAATATAAGAGCCGCCTCCAGCTTATCGCCCATCACACTCCCGATGAGAGAAATCAATTTCGTCGGGCTTCCGGAAATTATGCGGATCACTCGTTTGTTAGCAGTTTCTTGTGCAATAACAACTGATAGCGGCCTTTATATTCGCTCCTCGACTGTTTCGTTTTTATTACACGGGGAAGAGATGCCATAATTTAGCGATAGGAGACACTCCAATAACTCTGACGTATAATTTTTATCGTCGCTCTTTCGGTTTGTTATTAAAACTTCCAAGATGTATGGATTTAGTTTCGGAGACTTTAATCACTTTTTTAATAGTTTTATTATTGTCGAGTACCGGGGCCGGAGGTGGACACGATAGAAATACCGCTGTTTCCGGGACGGAAATGCTCGGAATGCATCCCGGGTCGCGTCCGAGTACAGATAATTGGAAATTTTTCTAAACAATGGAAACGATCGCTTATTGCCCCGCCAGATGCGGACGAGGTTTGCACTTATCGGATTTTGGAGTGATTACTTTCAGACCTTCTAACCCACTGATCTGACGAAATAACACCCAATTACCTGGTGATTTCGGAGGGTAACAGGTGGTTTTGATCTTTGGAAAATATTCGACGACAATAATGCTGTCCTTCCCACAGTAAGATCTTTCACCTCCATTGGTGGTATAGCGGATGATGGTGCGTCCTTACCGTTTGCCGCTACATCAGTTTTCCCGGAATAACTCGGCTTGTTTTCTCCTCGCAAACGTTTAACGGAAGTTATCCGAATGCAAATTTCCATCCCGGCTCGGAACGACCGCAAAAAAACGCAAACGTTCTTCGTCATTCTTTGCGGTTTGAAATTTGTCTTAACCCTGGATGCGGCGTTCGCGTCTGCCGGAAGATTGTCTCATTATAGAACAAGAAATAGAACGGCAGTGACGGCGCCGCCACCGTGTGTAATCCCTTGTCGCGTCTTGTGACGTCCCCGTGCAATGCGCATCTTTCGTGATGGAAAAGTGCAAGAAATTGCATTGCTTTTAGAAGTGACGTTGCTTTCAACCGCAATCTTATCGAGGGAAGGAAGAGTCGAGGTGTGGGGCGTTGTTTTTGGGGTCAGTGGCGGGTAGATCTTTGTTCTGTATTGTAGGTCCTTCATTAAGCTAATAGCTCAAACATGGGCGTAGCCAGGGATTTGTCCGGGGGGCAGGCTACAAAATCCACACATCTCAAAAAAATTTCTAATGTGAGTAATAACGACACGTTTTGGAGCACCTGTGACACGAGTAATCACCACAATGTATCACAAACTTGATACGGAAGGCCCACACAACTCTAAGATTGTCAAATTCTAAACTGGGCAATTATGACACAAATTTCTTTCATAAATATGTCTTGACGATTGTTTGGCGGGCCGAAACTAATAACATGCATGCTATAAAAACGTTTTTCTACGACTGCTATGAAAAGTGTTCAAAAAAATACCAGTAACTCCACTCTAATTTTGTGTATTTAGGCAACCAAATATACATTATTGGCGGAACAAACGCCAAAATTTCAAAATCACAACTTGTTATACAATGTAATATTATTAATGGATTTTTTTTTTATTTTATTACACAAACAATAATCTTCAAGGTTCTTCACAAAACTGTTTTAACTTATACACCCTTGTCCGTACCTGACTAAGACCACAAGCTCAAATAACTTCTTTAAGAAAATAAAAGTATGCTGTCGTTACGCCACTGACTAGCCCAGATCTGCATTTTGCACCACTATTAAATATTAGTCACAATTTAGGATCCAAGCCACTGGAATTAACCACCAAAGAGTATCATGACGAGGAAATTACCGGCTCTGAGGTAATTGTTATCCCCTCGATGCTGTCCACTCGCCACTGCTTAATTGAAGCCTGAGGTTTTGGTCAAGAGAATCGGAAGTTTCTAAATATGATAGTGATTATGGAATGAAAACAAGCCCGCCTCAGGAATTTCAAGTAAACTAGTGGAATGCAATTATGTTTGCATAATACACTTCCTGCATCCAGATATCCAGCTTTAGATGTTCATTGCCTGCCAGTCTCAGTCGTTCTCGCCACTTTAGAATGAGCTAATGTAAAATCCGGATGAAAATTGCAGTTTAAATTGGCGCAAACGCGCGAGCGTCGATCGTGATTGCGAAAATTTAGGGAAAGGAGTTTGAAAGCAAGGATTCAAAAGGCGAAAACGGTAGGTGAGAGGAAGAGAAGAATTTTCGTCCAGTTAAGGGACTTCAACAACTACTCCTTAGATTTTCAAAAGAGAGGTCCTCATCTGGAACAAGAATTTTTTGGAAATTGCTTCAGATGTAGAAATAAAAGGAACCGACAAGAAATTCCAAACGCCTGGAATATCTACTTATTTTAACAGCAGGGATAGACAACCAGGAATACGACTAAAGACATGCGCAACTATCTAAGATTACTACCGTGAGATCATTTAAATTATAAATTAGAGTAGGCTATGAAATTTAAATTAAATGAGTTTCCCAATTTCATTTTCAGTTTTATAATTTCATAATTCATCGCTGTAAATTAAATAGAATATAGTTTTATAAATCGGCTGTTTTATAATTTTACTATTTCACACATTAAAAGTTTCAAAGTTTGGCTTCGATATTCCAATTTCATAATTCCAAATCTTCATAATAATACCTTTTTATATCTTCGATTTCGAGGTTTAGTGAATTTCCCAATTTTATTTTCAGTTTCATAATTTTATAATTCATCTTTGTAAATTACATATAATATAGTTTTATAAATCGGTTGCTTTATAATTTTACAATTTTACACTATAAAAGTACCATAGTTTGGCTTGAATACTCCAGTTTCATAATTTTACCTTTTTATATCATCTGCATTTAGAGGTTTAGTGGGTCTCTCAATTTCATTTTCCGTTTCATAATTTAATAATTCATCGTTGTAAATCAGGTACAATGTAGTTTTATAAATCCTCTATTTCATAATTTTACTATTTCAGTTTCAAAGTTGCAAATTTTCATTTTATATCTTCGATTTCGAGGTTTAGTGAATGTCCCAATTTCATTTTCAGTTTCATAATTTTATAATTCATCGTTGTAAATTACACAGAATTTAGTTTTATAAATCGTATGCTTTATAATTTTAGAATTTCACATTTTAAAAGTTTCAGAGTTTGGCGTATATTCCAATTTCATAATTTCAAATTTTCATAATTTTATATATCTGCTTGGTTTAGAGGTTTAGTGAGTTTCTATATTTTATTTTCAGTTTCATAATTTCATAATTCATCGCTGTAAATTACATATAATATAGTTTTATAAATCGGCTGTTTCATAATTTTACAATTTCACACATTAAAAGTTTCATAGTTTGGCTTCAATATTCCAGTTTCATAGTTTCAAATTTTTATAATTTTACCTTTTTATATCTTCATGATTTAGAAGTTTAGTGAGTCTCTCAATTTCAGATTCATAATTTCATAATTAATCGTTGTAAATCAAGTACAATGTAGTTTTATAAATTTTCAAGAGTTTCAATGTTTCAAATTTTCATTTTTATATCTTCGATTTATAGGTTTAGTGAGTTTTCCAATTTCATTTTCAGTTTCATAATTCATCCTTGTAAATTAGATACAATATAGTTTTATAAATCAGCTGCTTTATAATTTTACAATTTTAGACTTTAAAAGTGTCATAGTTTGGCTTCAATAATCCGGTTTCATAATTTCAAATTTTCATAATTTTATATATCTGCTTGGTTTAGAGGTTTAGTGAGTTTCTCAATTTCATTTTCGTATTAATAATTTCATAATTCATTGTTGTAAATCAAGTGCAATGTAGTTTTATAAATCCTTTGTTTCATAATTTTACTATTTCAGTTTCAAAGTTTCAAATTTTCATTTTTATATCTTCGATTTCGAGGTTTAGTGAGTTTCCAAATTTTATTTTCAGTTTGATAATTTCTTAATTCAGCGCTGTAAATTACATAAAAAAGTTTTATAAATCGGCTGTTTCATAATTTTACTATTTCAGTTTCAAAGTTTCAAATTTTCATTTTTATATCTTCGATTTTCAGGTTTAGTGAGTTTTCCAATTTCAATTTCAGTTTCATAATTTCATAATTCACACTTGTAAATTAGATACAATATAGTTTTATAAATCGGCTGCTTTATAATTTTACAATTTTACACTTTAAAAGTGTCATAGTTTGGCTTCAATATTCCGGTGTTATAATTTCAAATTTTCATAATTTTATATATCTGCTTGGTTTAGAGGTTCAGTGAGTTTCTCAATTTCATTTTCGGATTAATAATTTCATAATTCATTGTTGTAAATCAAGTGCAATGTAGTTTTATAAATCCTCTGTTTCATGATTTTACTATTTTAGTTTCAAAGTTTCCAATTTTCATTTTTATATCTTCGATTTTCAGGTTTAGTGAGTTTTCCAATTTCAATTTCAGTTTCATAATTTCATAATTCACACTTGTAAATTAGATACAATATAGTTTTATAAATCGGCTGCTTTATAATTTTACAATTTTACACTTTAAAAGTGTCATAGTTGGGCTTCAATATTATTCCGGTGTTATAATTTCAAATTATCATAATTTTATATATCTGCTTGGTTTAAAGGTTTAGTGAGTTTCTCAATTTCATCTTCGGATTAATAATGTCATAATTCATTGTTGTAAATCAAGTGCAATGTAGTTTTATAAATCCTCTGTTTCATAATTTTACTATTTCAGTTTCAAAGTTTCCAATTATCATTTTTATATCTTCGATTTCGAGGTTTAGTGAATGTCCCAATTTCATTTTCAGTTTCATAATTTCATAATTCATCGTTGTAAATTACACAGAATTTAGTTTTACAAACCGTTTGCTTTATAATTTTAGAATTTCACATTTTAAAAGTTTCAGAGTTTGGCGTTTCAGTCCAATTTCATAATTTCAAATTTTCATAATTTTCTATATCTGCTTGGTTTAGAGGTTTAGTGAGTTTCTAGATTTTACTTTCAGTTTCATAATTTCATAATTCATCGCTGTAAATTACATAGAATATAGTTTTGTAAATCGGCTGTTTCATAATTTTACAATTTCACACATTAAAAGTTTCATAGTTTGGTTTCAATATTTCAGTTTAATAGTTTCAAATTTTTATAATGTTAGCTTTTTATATCTTCTTGATTTAGAGGTTTAGTGAGTTTCTCAATTTCATATTCAGATTCATAATTTTATAATTCATCGTTGTAAATCAGGTACAATGTAGTTTTATAAATCCTCTGTTTCATAATTTTGCTATTTCAGTTTCAAAGTTGCAAATTTTCATTTTATATCTTCGATTTCAAGGTTTAGTGAATTTCCCAATTTCATTTTCAGTTTCATAATTTCATAATTCATCGTTGTAAATTACACAGAATTTAGTTTTATAAATCGTTTGCTTTATAATTTTAGAATTTCACATTTTAAAAGTTTCAGAGTTTGGCGTTTCATATTCCAATTTCATAATTTCAAATTTTTATTAGTTTACTTAAAACTTCTTGATTTAAAGGTTTAGTAAGTTTCCCAAATTCATTTTGAGTTTCACCATTTCATAATTCATGTTGTAAATCAGGTACAATGTGGTTTTATAAATCCTCTGTTTCATAATTTTACTATTTCAGTTTCAAAGTTGCAAATTTTCATTTTTATCTTCGATTTCGAACATCGGCAACTATCTAAGATTACTACTGTGAGACCATTTAAATTATAAATTAGAGTAGGCTATGAAATTTAAATTAGGTTGGCACTACTAACTGTTGATTTGGTTCAATATTTGAATGTCAAAAGTGTCAAAGCGACTATAAAAACCGGCGACAGGATGCTGAATCGAAGTATTCTATAGATCGCTGCGTTAAAGGTTTTTCGAAATACCTACCCTAATTTTCCTGCAGATTATCAAAAATTAGTCCAACAAATTTATAAATGTGTGGCAAGATTTCGTGATGCTAGTGTGTTGTAACGGAGTGTTAGTTTTATGGTTTTATGATTGATCATCGTGTCATTCAATTTCGGCCTCGAAATCCGGACCTGACAATACTAGACTATTTCATTTTCCCGTATCTCAAAAACACCGAATTTAAAAATAACCCGCACAATCTTGAAGAACTGCAAGAGGCAATTTTTAATGCAACCTTTCAGAAGTTGGAAACTGCATTTGAAAATATGAAACGGAGAGTTAACAGCTGGATTGAAGCTGGGGGAGAACACTTTGCTGTAATTCTCAATAAACCTACATTCTTTCTTTAAATTAAAACAATTTAACATGAGAAACATAAACGTCACAATGTTTAGACCAGAACCTCAAATTTTACTGTAAAATTGCAGGCTGGGCCACTGCACAAAAAATAACCCTCCAATTCTAATTTAAATTTAAATGATCCCATGGGAGTTGTCGATAACGCAACAACATCTCAAGCTAAACAAAAAAATTAATTGACCGCATTCTTACAAAGAAAAGTTTACTACCTTTATACCAGAGGGTACAATGAATCGTACATGAAGTTGTAGTCGCAAGGACTCTAAAGTCATGATAACTTGTAATTAACTTTCTATTTACAAATTGGAAGCCCCTAATAGCGCCTATGCATTACGGTAATTGGTTCTTTACTTATATTCGTATACGGCTGTATTGCTTTGAACCTTAAGTGTTAACAATTTACATCGATCTGAATGTGAAACTACTTAAGGAATTTGGTCTAGACTCACCACAAACACGAAGAATAATTCAACAAGCAGTGCTATTAATTATGCCATCAATCAATAGTCTCGCAGAGCACTAAAACTTCATTTCATAAATAGCTCAACAAATTGGATCACGTTCAGTGCAACGTAGCACCCTGTTAAGTCCTGTTATAATTAACTAGATGGCTTCGCTTATTATTTTATTCAATAAAAATCGTAAGCGTGCAAAATTTCATTGCGATCGGTTCAGTGAATCCGGAGATTTCGTGATGGTATTTGGATTTGATATATGTACATTAGAAGATAAATAGAGATATTTCCCAGAATCCTACGAGAAAGCCTCGTAATTACCCCTAAGAAGACACTTTCGGTAAGACAGGTAATTTTTTCTCACCACAACCACCCCCGTCCCTCATAATCGATAAATTCGTGTCGCGTTAATCCCTTAACAAATTACGGTCAAAACCCAAATAACACCCTGGGACCCTCACGAGACAATCTATTATCTCTAACGACACCCGACTCTTTCTCGAAATCTGTCCGAATTATCCTAGCAAAGTTGATGTCGAGTTATATTTTCTTAAGATAATCCGGCGAAATGGGTTCACCCATCTATCTCGCGTCGCATAATAGCCGTGATATTTTTATCTACCCTCTACAACCCCTATCGAATTTAGAACGTATGCATACATAATGCCTGTTTTGACGACAAAGGTGACCGTTAAACATTCCGTAGGTGGATGCGAGCTGTTTTTCACGTCTGTTGGTGCGAATGAGGAATGTTTTGCTCATTTGCTCGTACTGCAGTGATATACATCATACACGTGACGTCTACTAGCGAATTAGCAAGTTAATTATAATTGTAAGTGACAGCTCGAAATTTGTATTCTGTCTGCAAGACTCTAAACATGGCCTGTAGGAGGAGTTATTGTCTGCACCTAAGCGAGACCCCGCCGAGATTCTACATATTTCATTTGCGCTTTGCTATTGGATTGAATTATGTGGAAGTCGTAATTGCGACAGTGAAGGTGGCGAGGATTTAGGACAAACGGGAGTGTTTACATCCATATGCTGGGGACTTGAACGGCAGCGGTGTTTTTTCACAAATTCACTCTTATTGTTACCAATATTTTATTCGTTGTCAAAGGTAAATACATACA
Source organism: Diaperis boleti (assembly GCA_963583935.1). Taxonomy (NCBI): domain Eukaryota; kingdom Metazoa; phylum Arthropoda; class Insecta; order Coleoptera; family Tenebrionidae; genus Diaperis; species Diaperis boleti. The sequence goes on along the minus strand of OY757247.1, from coordinate 50,754,921 downwards.
TGGTCATAATGAATAAGCGTGAATTTAAATATACAGAGAAAAGATCATGAGGTTCAGAGGTATAATTGCGATAAATGTGAATCCTCACAACTCAATCTAAATCCAATAATGAGTAATTCGGGGGTATTATAAAGCCGGCATGAATACCTCCCCTAATCAAACGCATCTAATTTGTAAACGACTCGTCATCCCAATTAGCACCCCTCCCAACTTCGTTACTCCTTTTCAATCGTCCTCCCTGTGTTCTTATTATATTTCCCGATTTAGCACCTCCCTCGGGACTCCGCACATCAAAGTGTAAATTCACTATGATTTCATCGTTCGCTCCGCAAATCCAATCCAATATGATTGGGCACATGGACTGTCCGAAGAAACTAATGGCACCCTATTTCACACTCCGAGGGTCGCGTCCCTTCTGCGGAGTGGCAAATGTGTTTTCGGAGCGTTCTTAGCGGGCCGCGACAATGTGAAAGTAACGGAAATGAAATAACGGAAATCACATTTCTCTACATCCAATTGTGGAGAATTTTAAGTATATTGCTCGCGCTCCGAATGCGTTTATCTTCTTCCTCGTCCTCTCCACCTTGCTTCCTTATGAAATATCGCTTAGTTATGCTTATTTTCTTTCTCTTGACATAAGTACTCGCCGAGAAATATACATTCTTAAAGAGGAAGGCGATCGTAAATTTCACGGAGATGGAGGTCTCTGTGCTTTTTGTGGTGGATCGTTCGATAACTGTGGAATCTTGGTTGCATCTGGTGGTGGCAATAAGCGATTACGTCCGCTATTTACAAAAGTTTTCAATTATCTGTGAACGGGGAGTGTTCTCGAGCGTGTTACAAGAATATGAGCCGCATTCTGAGCTTCAATATGCCGTTTAAAAAAGGAATATTAAAAGATGTGGGGGCAGGAATATGAGCACACTGTGAGTTAAAGCCGGTCGACTCGGGTGGCGTGTTAGCCACAAGGGATGTCATTTAAGAAGCGATTAAAAATATAAATAAATAAAGTACCAGAAACCATAGTGTAAATTGGATGCTAATGATCAAAAATCTTTACAACTTAGAGATCTAGACAGTTTTAAATTTTTGGTTCCACATATTTACTATAAACAACTTAATAATAATCGATTTAAATCTAATTCAAACGCAGTCAATCAAACTGAACTCCGAGACAACTAAAATAAGCAAAAAAACATTCTTAAGTTAAATAGTTCTATATTGTAAAGAAACATAATAATGATGCAGATAATGTACTAAAGTTTAAAAAATAATTAGGTAGTGTTACAATTTGATTTTGCCGCGCATTCACCACCGGGTTCAGGAACGCATCTGCTTTAGAGATAACCGGCATATACAAAAAACGATAGGTTTTGCAGTGCCGCGCGACTAAAACCGAAATTCGCTCTTTTTCGTTCGAGACTTTGACGAGTTCACGTTCAACGAAAAGTTGCTCCTGGTAAAAGGGATTGTGCCAGAGAGGACGCGTTTGCGGATGAGCATCGTTGAATGTGAGTTATTTCGATAACTAATCGCTTAGCCAAAGTCACTATTAACTTGTCACATTTTTAATTATTTCAACGTTCATTTCGTATTTTATTGCAACAACTTGTTATTTCAGTCATTCTAATTTCTAATTTACCACGTTATTTAAATTAATAAATCTTTATTTGCTCTACGGGCTTTGATTCCTATACATATACAAGTAAACTTAACAATCATAATAATAAAAAAAACTAAATAAAATTCTCAAGTTCTTCTCCCCTCCCCTTTCCTCTTCTCCGTTCTCCCTCCTCTTCCATACCTCTTTCATCCATTTAATTTCCCTTCCATCTACATTCAGTATTTCCTCTCTTTCTTTCCTCTCTCTTTGTTTCATCTCACTGCACTCGTTCCACATATGCTGAATCGTCTCTCTTTCCTCATAGCACATTCTACACATTCTTCCTCCATCTTCTGCCCAATACCTATTTTCCCTCTCTTCATTTCCGCACCTAAACCTCGCCATCATCTTTCTTTCTTTCTCGCTCTCCCTCCCCAAATACTTCGGTACTTCCTCGATCATGCATCTTCCGTACTTCCCGTTGTATCTGGATTCTCTAATTCTTTCTCTCCGCTCTTGTCTATCCGTATCCTTATCTCTTTCACTTAGTTCTACATTCATCCACACGCCTCTTTCTCTCAATCTCTCTATTTCTTTGCTTGCATACCCATTCCTCCTGTAGGAATTCTCCCTATCATTCTCCTCTGAATTCTTCTTTTTTTCTCTCCAGCACTCCTATAGTAGCCCACATTCTTTCCTCCCTTCCATCCTGTCTTCGAACTTGACCGCTCTTTTTCCCGCTTTCACTCTCAACCTATTCCTCTTGCATTCTTCTCTCACTATGTACCCTGGCGTTTCTCTCTCCACCCCTAGCACCCACCTCAGATATTTCTCTTGCACCCTCTCTATCTCTTCTTGTTCTTTACATCCCCAGACCTCTGCTCCGTACAACAACACGCTTTCAATAAGACTTTCAAACATCATCATTCTCCTCTTAAAATCGCCTCCCCACCTTCTCGCTCCTATTCCCCATACACCTCCTATCACCTTGTTCGCTTTTCTTGCCAGTTCTCTAATATGTGCCTTATCTGTGGCTCTTTCATTGAACACATACCCCAAGTATTTAAATTCTTTTACTTGTTCTATTACTTCTCCCTCCCACCTCCAATCACTCTCTACGTTCTTCCTCTTTCTCTTATTGAACACCAGCATTTTTGTTTTCTCTACATTCACTTCTAGTCTTTTCTTCTTCACATATTTTTCTAAACTCTTTATGATTTCCTTCATTTCTCTTTCACTCTTTGCCACCATTACCACATCATCCGCAAACGCCAGGCTCCACACTTTTTTCTACCTACCACACATCCCCCCGCTTGTGCTCTCTCTAACATTCCGTCCATATCTGCCACATACATCATGAACAACAAGGGGCTGAGCGGGTAACCTTGTCTCACTCCCTTTGTTGTCACAAACCATTCACTTTCCCTCTCCCCTGCCTTCACTTTACTTTCTGTCTTCTCATATATCTCCTCCACCTTTCTTACCAGCCATTCATTTACCCCTTTCTCCCTCAGGCACTCAAACATCCTCTCTCTGTCCACCTTGTCAAAAGCCGCCTTGAAGTCTACGAATAATGCATACACCCTCCCCCCTTTCTTCTTTAACTCACTCTTTGTGAAATGGTCCAGGATGTATACATTATCCATAGTTCCCCTCCCCTCTCTAAATCCTACTTGGCTGTCTGGTAATGCTCCCTTTTCCTCTATCTCTCTGCTCATCCTTTCATTCAGAATTGATGCATACAACTTGTACCCTGTGTTTAGGAGAGTTATCCCTCGGTAATTTTCTACTTTATTTTTCTCCCCTTTTTTGTAAATGGGGTAAATTACTCCCTCTCTCCACCCTACCGGGAATCCTTCTCCTCTCCACACCCCCTTTATTACCTCCACCAGCCTCTCTAGCCCTCTTCTCGTCCCATACATCCACGACTCATTCTGTATTCGATCCCTCCCTGGTGCCTTCCCTTTCCTCAGTTTTTGCACATGCCTCTCCACCTCTTCCATTGTAATTACTTCTCCTTCAGGTTCTACTCGGTTTCTCTTCGTCTCTATTTCCGTTTTCTTTTTTTCCTTTTCTCCCTCCATCAGTCTCATGAAGTACTCCTCCCACTCATTCATCGTTATCTCCTAGCTCCCATTTTCTTTTTTCTTTCTCTCTCTATTAATATAGTTCCATACCTCCTTTTCTGTTCTTATTGCTTTTATCTCTGCCTCCTCTCTTTCCTTCATCTGCCTCTTCTTCTCCCTGCATGTCTCTCTGTATCTTCTGTTCGCTTCTAAAAAGCCACTTTTGTTCCCTTTAGTCTTTCTCCACTTTCTTAGTTCTTTTATTGCTTCCTTTTTACGTTGCTCACATTCTTTGTCCCACCATTTATTCTTTCTTTTTGTTCCTCCACCTCTTACTGCTATTTATCTTTTTGTCGCTGCTTTTTCCAAATTTTTCTACCAATTCTTTCTCCATTTTCCCTACTTCTTGTTCTTTGAATCTTGCTTTTTTCAGTCTTCTCTTGTACTCTTCCACCCCTTGCTCGTCCCATACTTTAATTATCACCTTCCGCATTTCCTCTATTTTTTCTTCTCCTCCTCTCTTCTCTCTCCCCCTTCCTATACTTATCTCTATAGGCAGATGGTCTGACTCTACTCTTTCCCCTATTCTGAATTCTTCGACTTCTTCCCATGCTTCTTCGTTTACTATTCCGTAGTCTATCACCGTCTCTCCTCTACCGCCAATGTAGGTCCATTCTCCTTCTTCGTCCCCTTGTTTATTTCCATTCAGCACTTCCCATCCTTTTTCTTCTATCCATTCCATCAACTTCTTCCCTTCCGCGTTTTCTTTCTTGTCTTTGGATTTTCTTTTTCCCTCTCCTCTCTCTTCTTCCCAATCCCTGGCTCCTCTTTCCCCAATTCTCCCGTTAAAATCCCCTCCCACTATTTTCCACCATTTACTATTTTAACGTTTCTCACCATGTGACCTTCCTCTTCTCCCTTCTTTTTAGTATTCTCTTTTATTCCTTTTTTTACCCCTGTTATTATTCCCCCTGCTGCTATTCCTTTTTTCTTTCCCCTTCTCGCCCCCTGCCATTCCCACTTGAACTCCTTTGGTAACAGTTTTTCTATTTTTTTACCAGCTTTCTGACCATGTTTCTGTTGATCCAACAATATCGAACTCCTTCACATAGTCCCAAAAATCTTCTTCTTTTTTTCCTAGTCCCACTACGTTCCAAAATAGTGCCCTCACCCCTGTTTTTCTCGTTACCTTCTTTGATTTTCCCCTTCCTTCCTTGGTTTCCCTCCTACTTCCTTCTTTGTTTCTTTTTTCCCGTTTCATTGTCCTTTTTACTTTGCCGTTGTCCCCCTTTTTCCCTCCTCCCCTTCTTCTTCTTATTGGAAAACCTCTAGTCTCTCTCTCTCTTTCCATTCCATCTCCATTGCTCCCCGTCCGCTATTAATTTCCTGTATCCCACTCTTACTTCTTTCCCTTCTTCCCTTTTTTCCTTCGCCATACTTCTTAGTTTCTTCGGTAAATCTCTTTCTTTCTTTATGAGGTCGTTGTCTATGTATATCCCCCTTGTTTCCCTCTTCTCCCTCAATTTTCCTTTGTGCTTCATTATTCTTTCCTTCTCACCCCATCCCTCCATCTCCACCAATACTTGATCCTTGTTAATCCTGTAACAATCTTTTACTTTACTATCCCCTACATTTTCCTTCAAAAACTTCTCTACATCCTCTTTTTTACATGACTTTTTCTTTCCCCGTCCCATCCTGTTATCACAATGTTGTTCTTCCTCTTTCTTCTCTCTTCGATTTCCATTCTCTCTTCCAGCTTTTTCACTCTCTCCTTCCACCAGTCTCTCTCTCCTTCCCATCTCTTCTCCTTCTCTTTAAATTCTTCTCTCTGCCTCTCTATCTCTCTCTTGAGTTCCTTGTTTTCTCGTCTTATTTCTTTCATCTCCTCCTTCAAGCAACATCTCCAATATTTTTTCTCCATCTCTGTGTCCGTTTCCTTCTCTTTCTCTGATGTGTTTTCTTTACTCCAGGAGACCTCGCCGTCTTTTTACTTTTTTGAAAAAAATTTCTCTTCCTCCTCTTCTTGTTTTTCTGTTCTACCCTCCCCTTTTCTCTTTCTTTTCCTTTCATCCAGGTAAGAGTCCAGGCTTCCCTGACTGAGCGAGAGGTTTCTATCGTCTTTGTTCATCCGCTTCCTGTGGCGCCTCCTAGATGTCGTTATGTTCCGGCTTCGCCGATTTATTCTTTTTCCTGACTATATCTCCTCTTCCCTGCCCAATTCTTTCTTCCTACCTTTCTCTAATACCTCTTCTCGCTTTTCTCAATATCTTCTCTAATTTTTTCTTTATATTACCTTCTATTTCTCTATTTTTCGCTACTTAACCTCTCTACCACATGTTTACCTTCAGCTCGGTAATACAGGAATCTCCTACCACGTTATTTAATATTATATAATTGTAGGAAGTATCTGTAATATTTTTATTTGTCATTAAATGATTTTGGGTACTTAGCTGTATTTCTTGTGTCACCATCCACACTTGTCAATTTTGTCAGGGCATTACAACAATTTAGGTTGTAATAGTAGGTACCAGTCATCACACCACTCTCCTCATCAATCTAGAGCATTGATCAAACTAAAATAAAATCGCGGGGCGAGTCTAATTTTTATTATTTATAGTCAACCGCTCATACCATTATAGGTATGCTTTGGATGCATCTTCTCAATAAACAACTTATGCAAAATGTGTGTAAAAGTAAATCATCGTGCGACATCGCAGAGAGATCATGTACATTATTTACTCAGGTTAAGCTACGCCCCACAATTTTATTTTCATATATCCACTCTTCATTCTGTACACCGTCCCTCCCCGGTGTCTTTTTCCTTTTCAGTTTTCTTATTTGTTGCTCTAATTCTTCTCTTGTTTTCTCTTCCATTTCTTCCACTCTTTGTTGTCTTTTTTCCTTTTCTTGTCCGTTTTCATCACCCCCCAGCAGCTCACTGGAATATTCTCTCCATTCCTCCATAGTAATTCCATCACTCACTCTCTCTCTTTTTCTTTATTTCCCTATTTATGTATCTTCATACCTCTTCTTCCGTCTTTATACCCTTCATCCTTAGTTCTTCTTCCGTCCGTTTCTTTCTAATTTGTACCTCTTGCGTGCTCTCTTGTAATCTTCCTTCCTATTTCTTAGTTTCTTTCTTGCTTCCTGCTTCCCTTCCATGCATTCCTTATCACTCTTCTTGCGTATCTTACGTTATCGCGCAGTTCCCTCACCTTTTCATTTATCTCTGCTTCTTTGTATTTTCCCTCTATAATTTTCTTTTCCTTGTTCCGTCCAATAATATTCTTCACAATTTTTCTTCTAACCTCATTCACACTTCCTCTATCTTTCGCTTTTCCTTTTGTCTTCACTTCCAAAGGCATATGGTCCGACTCCATTCTTTCTCCCTCCTTGAATTTCTCTTTTTCATCCCATGCTTCTTTATTCACCATAACATAATCGATAACTGTCTTCCCTCTTGGTCCAATATACGTGTACTCCCCTTTCTCATCTCCCGTGCAGTTCCCATTAAGTATGTCCATCCTCTTTCTTCTACTAAGCTAATATAATCAGTAGTCTCCCTTCTGGGTTTTCTGTTCCGTCTTTTGTTGATCTTCCTTCTATTGTTGCTTGTTCCTCTTCTATCCGTCTTCCTTTTTCCCAATTCTTGCATTAAAATCTCCAATCAAGTTCCTTCTTCTTGCCTTTTTACTCGCTCTTCTATTTTCTCATCCAAGGTTCTGCTAGGAGCACAGGTAGGGTTCAGCTACCTCTAGGTTCAGTTGGAACAGCTCCAGAACTTCTCTGTCGCTGTCTGCAGTGTACGAAATCCGACCCCTCTGTCGTTGTCAGTAGTTCCTCAGAAGAACTCTTGCGCCCAGCAGCTGATCGGATGAGATTGGGGCGCGTATTTACAAGCGCAGAGGGTAGCGAGGTAACGGTATCGATATGGGCTTGGGGAAGGATTGATATCGGACGCATCCCGGTTTTTTTTTTGTAATAAACATTATTTGTCGAATATCTGTGTGTTATAAGAAACGTTGTCTTCGTAAGGGACCCCCTCCTTCGCGGCTTGAGCTGGACCGGCACAAAACCTCAAAAAGGAAGTCGGATGTAGCGTTGGACTTTCTCAATTTCAAATCAAAAACAATAAATTGATCGAAAATAAAACAAATATTCGAATCTATCGCTACTCATATGCCGAAGCTTGTGCCCATTCGAATTCCGGACTTCCGTACATTTACCTTGTCGCCATCACCTCCAACCCAGTCGTAACGACGTCGGCGTACTCGACACGTGTCATAAATAAGATATTGACATTTCTGTATCGAAATGTTCGGGCATATCGTTATCCGAGCGTGGAAGAATCTGTATGGAAGGCGAGAGATAACGGTTTCGGCGTTATACGGCAAAAACTAGACGAGCTGAAACAAAGGCGGCACGCAGACTGAATGGAAAGTGTGCTGAAACGCTCTAACACTCTTAAATGACATCCACTCGCACACGGTGACTGCCTTCGCGTCGCCTGTCGACCTGCAAGAATTCCCTTCGTCGATTCCAAATGCGGAACATCAGACGAACACTGATTGATGCGGAAAATATGAGGAAAAACTGGATTTTGATTAAATTAGTTGGAGTGTCGGTATGTGAAGGATGGTCGTCGAACGATTTCTTTGCGAGCGAGCTTTGGTTGTGGGCGACTGTCCATCACACGCCTGTGCGATTTCCGGTAATTATTCAATCGATTGTTCATGAAAATTATATGCTTTCGAGCTTGTGTTATCCGTGTTATGAGGCACGCCCAGGATTGACAGAGGTGTCAATTTGGGGCATTAAAATTTTATGCAGGTTCGTGTTGAAGCAACTATAGTTTCCGGGAGGCGGCAAATGTCACGTTAGTAGCAACTAAACCCTTGTCAATCAAATAATCAGTTAGAGACGCCACTGTTATTTTCTTACTCCAGACCGTAAGAAAGTGCGTATGCGTGTGAACTTGGGCAAAAGTACCAGCCCTATGGTAGGTCTTCATCTAGGTTTGCTAGGTGGCAACTTATACAAAGAGCGTTCTCGACGAGGATTTCTTCAGGGTGCGTGCGATAAAGTAGGCCTCCCCGGAAATGTGCAAAGCGTGAAACATAAGTCATAAATAAATTGCTGTTTCGCCCCAAAAATGACAACATTGATCAATATTTTGCATTATAAAACACCCCACCATTTATCAATTAAGACACTTTTCGACAGCAACATCTGCACAAACTCAGATAATGCCACCAGATCCGATTTCTTTCGCGTTTTCTTGCGGCCAGAAATTGATTCCCAGCATGCGAGCAGGACGCATAATTTCCGCTCATATCGGATTTTATTAAAAGGCTTCGGGAATAAATTCTCACGTCGCCTGGTGCTCGAGACTCCCCCGAAAGGCCCTCGAAAGTTCGTAAAGACAGAGGCCGAGAGTCCGGCCATTACTTTTATCAAAGTTAATCGATAGACTTCGAATGGTGTAGCATCTGCGGCATTGTACACGGATCCGGATGGATGTTTATGGTCTTATTGTTGGCGTACAATGGGCTCGCAGTCCTGCTCGCCGCAGATAGAAAAACAATTGTATCAACAGTAGCTTTTTCATCTGCAGACGTCGGGAGATGCCATTTCGAAAATATCGGATCAAATCTGTCTCTTTGAAAAAAATGGATTGGCGGGTGGGGGCGGCAGTTAGGGTTAGATGCCCGAAATTCGTAATTCATCCCTAAATAAAAAAGTGATGTGGTAAGACCGTAATGTGTTAAAACAGGTATAGTGTAGTGACACGCTTTTTTACCCCTGGGTATGGAAGCGTCTTGAGAGAAAACGTTTCTTATTGAATTTTCATAATTTACCTCCTCGAGGATCTTTAATCCTCTATTAGTTCTAAAGTATTCGACTAATCACGTTGAAGTCCCCTTTCGACTACCACAAACAAACAAAATGCATGAATGTTTGGATGTGGGGGGGTTGAACAAGTGTTCTAGGCAAAGTTATCATTTGAGTAGCCTCCTCTAGCGTTTTTCCAAACAGTGAACAATAACCAGACAACACGACAACGAACAATTTAAGTAGAGATTAGGAATTTAAATCCTATGCAAAATAACTGTTATTCAAACAAGACGTCAAAGTTGGCATTGTTTACAAAGTTTTCTCGTTTTGCAACACTTACGTCGAAAGTTTCAGATGAGTACTTATATTACTTATTATTCCCAACTAGACAAATTCTCCCACTCATCCCAGTCATCACGTACAAAAAGCAAAACGACACCTCTGTCACGAAACCTTTTAATCCGAGACTCTTTCCACCTCACTCTGCCTTTTAATTAGCCCAAACGCGATTTCTAATTAAATCCGGGCGTTTCGACGCTGCACGTCAAAAAACGAAGACAATAAAACAATAACACTTTCAAGTGCACCCTTTGAGCTCCGAGTAATTACTCTCGCTCAGTTCCTGCTACAAACGCAAGTAATTCCCGTCGGGAACAATGTCTGTATAAATACTCGACGAAATCTATTTATACTCACATGTCGTAGCGCCAGAACGAAATTAAACTCCGGCCATAACGTAGTTTAGTGCCAGGCCACAGCGATGTCGCCGAAAAATCAAGTTCATCCTCTGAGTTATTTGTGCGTCAAGCTGGTGTCTTGGAAGTTGACCGAGGCGTTGGCCGACGAGGAAGGTCGGAATTACGACGCGGTGCGAAAGTACTTTTTGGACGCCACGTACGAGGTCATCCAGGAGGTGTTGAAGCACGTCTTGAATTCGGTGAATCTGGATGCCGGGACGAGGTTTTGTTGTTTGCAAGTTTTGTTGAGGGGTGATGTGAAGAAGTTGGATACGGGGATTTTTCCGCATTCTTATTACGAGGAGATTTTGGAGGTTATAACTCAGAAGGGAACGGGACTGACGCAGCTGAATCTCAAAGGAGTGTGGGTGCGGGAGTATCCAGAAGAGCTCAGCAAACTGATCAGGAGTTTGACAAAAATGAAGGTAATCTTAGTGGTGACGAATCCACCTTTTTGATAAATTAGTAATAAATAAATCCTAAATTCAATTGTAAATAACCCGTGCATGTTTTAGTTTCAAAAACTATGTCTGCTCATTAGGTGTTAATCATCCCCCACATGGCGGACGACCAAGTACTGGAAGCGACGAGAGACTGTGACTCCCTTTCCTTTCTAGACATCTCAGGAGAGTGTTCCTTCACATCCGAGGGCCTTCACCACCTGCCCAACACCCTCACCGTCTTAGACATCGGCTACTATGGCAAACGAAACCTCTGTCTTCAGGACGACACGGACGTTGACATGATCGCCGAAATATTACCACGCCTGCCGAATTTGACCTCGTTGAAAACTTACTCTTTTACTGGAAGCTCCTTGTTGGCCATCTTCAAGAAAAATTCCAATTTCAAAACTCGGTTAAAGTATATAAGAGACACCTGGACGAGTCACGAGATCATGGAGGCCATCATCCACACGTGTGAAAATTTGGAAAGCATCTACCTCGACTCCCCCGAGAAAGAAGTTCTTTGCAAACTGAGTAGTTTGAAGAAATTATCTTGTACCAAGCTGGTGCACTACGACGGGACGGACCTCCTCGCATACTTGGAAACCTCAGGGAACAACTCCCAGGTGCTCAAACTGCACCACAATAAGACACTACCGTTGAATCTCAGTGATATCAGTGCCAAAGTACCGCAACTGCAAACGTTAGAGTGCTTCCAACTCGCCGTTTGTTTCCCCCAGATGGACACCTTTTTCATGAACCTAGAGAACATCGAGATACTCTACTGTGATATCAACGACTCCTCGTTGAGAAACATCCTCACTAACTGCCCCTTCCTGCGTCGTGTTATCGTCGGGTGCGTCATCAATATGACTGATGGTGATATTTTCAGGCTATGTGCAGAGTGCGACTTCTTGTGTCTGGAAGAGTTGTGGCTGTCGTGCGCTCGTTGTCTGACGTCCATCTCTGTGGAGCTACTCATGGGTCATTGTCCGAATTTGCGGGTCATCGGACAGCTCAGTGGGTGGGACATTCATCCCGAGGAAATAGAGTATTTGAGATCTGTGATTTTGTACACGAATACTGATCTGACCCTGCTACCTCTGGGTAGGTTAGCTTGATTTTGTATCAAAAAAATCTACCACTAATTGTAAGTCTAAAACATTAATGTGCTTAAACCTAAAATACAGATCTGGTCTGAGATCTTCACCTGTCTGTTTACCGAATGATAATCTATAAAGAAAAAAAACATGAATGGGTTTCAAGGCTATAATATATCCTTAATTAACCTTTTTGCTGTATTATTAATAATAAAGAATTTATGAGCCATTAATGACGAGAAATTTTAACAGCCTATTTCCTATTTAAAATATTCATTTGTAGAAGAATGTTGTTGTGAATTTCTGTATTTCTGTCAACATTTAGCAAACCTAAACTGCCGTCCCAAAGTTCAAAACCTGCATGTCTTTACACAACCGAATAGCCCTTAAGAGCCTGCCATAAAACTTTATAAACCTCATTTTTACCGCACTATTCGCACGCTCTTTCTACCAGCGTATTTTCAAAACTCCGTTAATAAATAAACACCCATCACCTGATATTGTTTATTCGACCTAATTCGCGTACATGTCAGTAAATAAATATAAATATTAGCCATTGTTTGCAAAAATAGAGGCACTTTGCTCGGTCGTTTGTCATCGTATTTTGCGTCATAAAAATTCGATAAAACGGCCTTCCATTATTTAAACTTTTTATCGACACTAACAACGATGTCCATATTTAATCTCTTGGTCCCATGAATCATGCACGTCCTAAAAACCGAAAACCATGCTCCTCTTCGTGAATTGTGAATTTCTGCACGAGTAGAGTAAATTACTAGAGGTCAGTTATTTATACAAATCGTTGAAATTTTTAGACCGCAGAGGATTCATTTTTAATGTATCGGGATATTTCTAAAACCACAATCACACGGTAATCAAATTTGCATCGAGCAGGTCTGGCGGGTGGAGTGTGGACGCACTTGGGAGGTTCAATCTAAAAATAATTTTGAGGTTATGTAATGCGTCAGGTCAAACTAAATTCCGGGGCGGTTATCCTTCTAATAGCTTTTGCCGATTTCTGGAAATTCCCAGAAACCTTTTTAATTTAAAATCTCTCATTTCTCCAAAGGGAACGTGAGTCGATTTTGGCGATTTCTCGAGCCCCCCTGCCCCTTTGGTGAGATGCCGTGAGATTTGGATCGACTACAGACGAGCCACGAAAAGTTCCACTTTTACTCCTAATAAAACAATCTACTATCGCGGTTATTCGCGAATATTTCGCCTCAAGTCCCTTCAAAATATTTCAAGTCTTTTCCAGTCGTTTCAAGTTTGTTCTCTTCTTCTCTCTTCAAGTAGCTAAAAGACATTTTAAGTCTTTTTGAAGTCTTACCAGGTCGTTTCAAGACCCTTCAAGACATTTCAAGACTTTTCAAGTCAGCTCAAGTACCTTCAAAAGATCATTAAGTCATTTCAAGATATTTCAAACCTTTCAAGTCGCTTCAAGGTATTTCAAGTCTTTTCCAGTGGCTTCAAGATATTATTTGAAGTGTTCCCAGATCGCTCCAAGACTCTTCAAGTATTTTGCAAACATTTCAAGTCTTTTCAAGTCTCTTCCAATCCCTTCAAGATATATCAACTCTTCCTAGGTCGCTTCAAGACTCTTCAAGACATTTCAAGTCTTTTCAAGTCGCTTCAATCCCATCCAAAACATTTGAAATCTTCCCAGGTCGCCTTAAGATTCTTCAAGTGTTTTCAAGTATCTTCAATTCCTTTCAAAACTTTTCAAGTCGCCCCAAGTTTCTTCAAAACATCTCATGTCGTTTCAATTCGCTCCAAATCCTTTCAAGTCGTTTCAAGTCCATTTAACATATTTCACGTCGCGTCACGATATTTCAACTCCTTTTAAATCGCTTCAAGTTTCTTCAAGTCGCTTCAAGACCTTTCAAAATATTTCATATCACCTCAAGTCCCTTCAAAATATTTCAAGTCTTTTCAATTCGCTTCAAGTCTTTCCAGTCGTTTCAAAACATTTCAAGTCGTTTCAAGTTTCTTCAAGTCGCTTCATCTCTCTACAAGTCGCTTTAAGACTCTTCAAGACATTTCAAGACTTTTCAAGTCACTTCAATTTCCTTCAAAACATTTCAAGTCACCTCAAGTCCTTTCAAAACATCTCAAATCTTTTCAATTCGCTTCAAGTCTTTAAAGTCGTTTCAACACATTTCAAATCCTTTCAACTCGCTTCACGTTTTTCAAGTAGTTTCAAAATAATATTTCAATTTCCTTCAAGTCGTTTCAAGTTTCTTCAAGTTGCTTCAGGACATTTTAAGTTTTTTCAAGTCGCTTCCAATGCTTCCAATCCGTTTAAGACATTTCAAATCTTCCCAGGTCGCTTCAAGACCCTTCAAGACATTTCAAGTCTTTTCAAGTCGCTTCAAAGTCCTTTCAAGTTTCTTCAAGTCGCTTTCAGTACCTTCAAAATATTTTCAAGTCTTTCAAGTAGTTTCAAAATATTCCAAGTTCGTTCATGTCGTTTCAAGTCGCCTCAAGTCTTTGAAGTCGTTTCAAGACATTCCAAGTCTTTTCAAAGTCGATTCAAGTTTATTCAATTCGCTTCAATACATGTCAAGTCCTTTCGAAGCCGATTCAAGTTTCTTCAAGTCCCTTGAAGACATTTCAAGTGTTTTCAAGTCTCTTCAATTCCTTTCAAAACTTTTCAAGTCGTCCCAAGTCTCTTCAAAACATTTCATGTCGTTTCAATTCGCTCCAAATCTTTTCAAGTCGCTTCAATTTCCTTAAAAATATTTCAAGTCACCTCAAGTCCCTTCAAAACATCTCAAGTCATTTAAATTCGCTTCAAGTCTTTCAACTCGTTTCAACACATTTCAAATCCTTTCAAGTCGCTTCAAGGTATTTCAAGTCTTTTGAAGTGGATTCCAGTCCCTTCAAGATATTATTTAAAGTCTTCAAGACTATTCAAGTATTTCTTTAAACATTTCAAGTCGCCTCAAATCTCTTCGAAACATTTCATGTCGTTTCAAGTCGCTTCAAGTCTTTCAAGTAATTTCAAAATATTTCAATTTCCTTCAAGTCGTTTCAAGTTTACCCAAGTTGCTTCAGGACATTTTAAGTTTTTTCAAGTCGCTTCCAGTCCCTTCAAGATATTAGAAAGTCTTCCCAGGTTGCTTCAAGACTCTTCAATTCTCTTCATGACATTTCAAGTCTTTTCAAGTCGCTTCCAATCCCCTTAAGACATTTCAAATCTTCCCAGGTCGCTTCAGGACTATTCAAGACATCTCAAGTCTTTTCAAGTCGCTTCAAAGTCCTTTGAAGTTTCTTCAAGTCGCTTTATTTCTCTTCAGGTCGCTTTCAGTATCTTCAAAATATTTTCACGTCTTTCAAGTAGTTTCAAAATATTCCAAATTCCTTCATGTCGTTTCAAGTCGCCTCAAGTCTTTGAAGTCGTTTCAAGACATTCCAAGTCTTTTCAAAGTCGATTCAAGTTTCTTCAATTCGCTTCAATACATGTCAAGTCCTTTCGAAGCCGATTCAAGTTTCTTCAAGTCCCTTGAAGACATTTCAAGTGTTTTCAAGTCTCTTCAATTCCTTTCAAAACTTTTCAAGTCGCCCCAAGTCTCTTCAAAACATTTCATGTCGTTTCAATTCGCTCCAAATCTTTTCATGTCGCTTCAATTTCCTTAAAAACATTTCAAGTCACCTCAAGTCCCTTCAAAACATCTCAAGTCTTTTAAATTCGCTTCAAAGTCTTTCAAGTCGTTTCAACACATTTCAAATCCTTTCAAGTCACTTCAAGGTATTTCAAGTCTTTTCAAGTGGATTCCAGTCCCTTCAAGAAATTATTTAAAGTCTTCAAAACTCTTCAAGTATTTCTTTAAACATTTCAAGTCGCCTCAAGTCCCTTCGAAATATTTCATGTCGTTTCAAGTCGCTTCTAGTTTTTCAAGTAGTTTCAAAATACTCCAATTTCCTTCAAGTCGTTTCAAGTTTCCTCAAGTTGCGTCAGGACATTTTAAGTTTTTTCAAGTCGCTTCCAGTCCCTTCAAGATATTTGAAGTCTTCCCAGGTTGCTTCAAGACTCTTCAATTCTCTTCACGACATTTCAAGTCTTTTCAAGTCGCTTCCAATCCCCTTAAGACATTTCAAATCTTCCAAGATCGCTTCAGGACTATTCAAGACATTTCAAGTCTTTTCAAGTCGCTTCAAAGTCCTTTGAAGTTTCTTCAAGTCGCTTCAATACATGTCAAGTTTTTTCGAAGCTGATTCAAGTTTTTCCAGTCGCTTCAACACATTCCAAGTCTTTTCAAAGTAGATTCAAGTTTCTTCAATTCCTTTCAAAACTTTCCAAATACTTTGTCTGCCTAGGCAGCAAGTATGGTCAATTGGGCAGCAGACAAAATAGTTTTGTCTGTCTAGGCAAAGAAATTACATTTGTTTGCAGAAAAATATGACTGTGTAGGATTTAGCCACATTTTATAGAGAAACATGTTGTACTTCCATAATTTAACCGTTTTCTCGCAATTTTACACTGTTTCTTGCGGGACAAAAATTACGTGATTTTTGCCCAGATCCCCCTCTCCCCCACGTGAGATTGGGTGAGATTCGGATAGACGAACTCCCATCCCCCCCTAAATCCCTCGTGTAATTAATGGACGCCCCCAAAACTCTTCTTATCAAAATCGATAAATTTATTGTTCTTAATTTGTGTGTATTCAATTATTTCATTGCGCTCTAAACGAATAGGCATTAAATAAAGATGAATTTTCTTCCGTTTACTTTATCCTGCACAATTGCAGACTAAAAAGCAACAACCTCAGGCAAGAAATAAAGCCGTTAAGTTCAGACAAAAGAAAAAGACAATCCCGTAAAAACAATAAACGACTCTTTTACGACGATCCGCACCACTCCAGACTTTAAACATATTTTTATAATCAACAGTTAAAACAAGAAACAAACAACTCGCGTCGATATTAATGCAATAGTAAAACGAACGAACAGGGCATATTTCATTTTATGCCTCGCGAATACGCCGAGCGCAATTCTTTGCTCTGCGAAAGATACGGTTTTAAACTTTATTAGACTTTTATATCGAAACAGTTTGTTCAAAAGGTGCACCATCCACTGCACCGGCCATGCAGGGACGTAACTTTGTATAATTCCGCAGCGATAAACCAAATAAACAAACAATTTGTAAGTTATTGACGTAGGAAAGCCATAACCGAACAATTTTCCACGTGGAAAGTATCCGGCTTTTTCGCCGCCGCTGGATATTGCGAAGTCAATTAACTGCATAACTCAGGGACCATCTGCAGTGCCCCGATGACCGTCCTCTCCGCAATTTGTAACTACATAATACAACGGTTTATCAATATTCCAAGTTCCTAATTGATATTTCGGACTAAATATCCAGCAGTCCATTATTGATTCGCATTACAGTGATAAAGGAGAGGTTGCAAATCTTTGAGGGAATGAGAAGACGGAGAGATGTTTCATAAATGACGTTTTGTTAAATTTTAAAGCCTCTGAGTTTCAATTCGGTCGGGGAGGGCGCAGAAATGATAATAGTGTGAATCTGCCTCTTGTAGACTGAATAGTTCTGAAGAACCTTGTATGTTGAAGTTCAAACTCGATGAAATTTTGTAAAATTTCAAAAATCATTAATGGTCACTCAGCATCACGTGGTTTATGGATGACCCCTTTATTACTGGAATGAGCCGTAGGCGAGCGTTGAAAAAAACTTAATTTTGACCTTTCAACCTCCCTTTGTTTCAAACTGACTGAAAAAGCTCTCTCCCTGACAAACGCCCACAGCTGCTGCCCCACGAAATCCAGCCATCAAAAATGCCCCGTTGACAGTTGATAAATAAATACATCGGAAAACGGAGCAGCAGCCGGACCACCGCAGGGACCATGTTCAATGTACGACATCAATTTTCCGCTGAATGCATTCGGTCCTGCCTACCTCCCGGATTATCCGGCAAATACGTCATCTGTTGTATCAAATCGGATAACGGGTTTATTGATAAGAGCCAATTACTCAGACTCTCCGGGTTCTATCTCATAAAAAGGTGATTCCCCGATTCGCCGGGTCGTTATGCGCTGCGTTTTCAATAAGAGCCTTCCATAACGTATTTTCCTCGGAATATGTGAGCTGTGATCTTATCAAAGTCGAAAAGTTACATTCTTTTGAAGTCGGTCTTCGTGATACATAATATAACGACGCAGCTCTAGACGGTGTTAAAAGAACTAAATGTAGCTTGACACCACCTTGTCATGATACCATCAAATGGCGTGAATAAGGGATGAAGGCAAATGCAGACGTCAGATGTACTCGCTTAAGGCGGGCGTACACACTCAACCGTAAATATGTGCATAATGCAGTTGCGGAAGCGGGAATGTACTGCGGCGTTTGGCATTGTTGTGACGCAGACCAGAAAACAGGATAAATCTGGACGTAAACCTTAAAATGTTGGCCGCAACAAAGGATGCAGAAATAGTTTTCAGTTAAGAGACAACTATTTTGCTAAAAAAGCTAGCGTTAAACGATCTAACGAACTTACCTGTGAAGTTCGAACGTAATTATATGAGAACATATCAGATAATCTGTAATATTTTATTTGGGCTGAATTCTAGTGACATAAATAATAATCTTTAATGCAGTATTTGAGTCGCAGTTTATACAAACATAAACCCTTCGACTATACCAACCGCGAAATAAATGAGCTCGAAGTCAGTTTACGACCCACGCTTTTACGTGGCAAGACTTTTTGTGCCCAGTATTGTTGCTTTTTGTCGTTATTGGAAGCGCTACACTCGCAGGCCGACATAATGTCCTGAAAGAGCGCAGGAAAAAAGGCAATAAATCTCGTCAAACAACTCCAAGACGGATTAGAGAGAGAATGAGCGGCAGGGCAGAGGGATGTAAGTGTGAATTCAGAGGAGTGTGAAGTTGTTTGGAGCTCAGGTGTGCGTTTTTCGAGAGCAGTACTAAACCACTCAAGTGCAGATGCGAGCATCGGCGTACTTTGCCCGGAAACGACGGAAATGTCAGCCTGAAAAAGGAGGAAAGCCTGCAGCCGCTGTTTCGATTAATGAAGTTTATGGGACTTTTGCCAGGTACGGGTCGCGGTCCGATGCTCGGATTGCCACTAACTCTCGGGGCTTTTAATTTTTTCTACACCCCAACAGTTTACTATAATCCTTTGAAAACGTATGTATAATTTTTGTTTATTAGAAGGAATAGAATTCAAATTCAAGACTCCCATAAGGGGTGACTGTAATTTATGAGTTCGAAGTGATGAAAAGCCATAACACACAATAAAATAATCATAGCGCTCCATACAACCTAAATCACGACCAATTTTCCGACAAAAGAAACAAAAATCAAACGGTGCGATTTTAGTTTAGATCAAGTGGTCATGATAAATGACGCGGAAAACAAAAGAAGGCAAACTATTACGTCGTCCATCTTGGCTACTTGAGTTTTCCCTGCTTGACTTCGGCCGACCCGACCGACCGGTCGGACCATATATTTCCGGCTTGTCGAACTTCGCCACTTATGCCGGGGGAAAAAATCGCACTCTCAACACTTGGGAAACAAATTAGGAAGGTAATTAGTCAAAACGTGATTTGCAGTCGCGCGTTTCTTCGATTCGAGTTCGGCTAAGGTTTTTCGAGTTTTCGTAATTTTGGGAGCGCCGGTGGCGGCATATATCATCGGCGGAGGTGGAGGTTTAAATCGCGGGAGGCGCGGATGCAGCCCGGGTGAGAATATTGTTTTTGGGGTGGTTTTTAAAACAATTTTTCGAACAAAGTTAATTTAGTAATAGAGACAATGAAGAAATAGTGAAATAACGAAAGAACAAAATAAATTAAATGAATTCTACTTCTTCTTATTAATTTAATTCTACATTTAATTTCGGCGTTTTAAAATAAAAATCTATTTTTATCTATTTTTAAAAAGTAGGTAGTAGTTTATATCGATTTTTAATACAAACGTGAAAAAAGTTTGTATGTAATTCGTGAGTACAGTTACTTTTGTCCACTCGACACACTTGTGCACTAAAGAAATTTAAAAGTTTTATTGATTTTTATTAATTTCTAATGCATTCGGTTATTCTATTGAACAGGGGACTACTCTATTTTTGCAATCACTTCCAACTCTTCGGCTTTTACAATTTCAACAACAATACGATCCAGGTAGGTACCTGAACTGGGTTTTTCCGTCTTCGCGACACGACCAGTGCGTAGAAATCTCCGGGTTTTCCAACTCATTAAGGGGCAGTCGCACCCTCTCATAGCTGTATCCTGAATCGTTTTAAATTTTAGTTGGACAAACAGATGTGTTTTGACCATCACAGTTTAAACATCAAATCCGGCAGTGAGCTGTAAGTGTTTAAAAATATATAGAATTAACTATTAATTTCAAATCTAACCATCTGATGAAAAGTAAGTAATCACAGATTTCTTCCTTATTATTACAAATTAATTATTATTGAAATTTTAATTTTACTCTGGTTATTTTTTGGTCAAATATCAAATCCATTTAACTTGCATCGACCTAGAGAACGAAATCTGTGTTGTTTTATTGTTTATGACTCTTGTTCAATACTAAAATCACACAATGTTTGCAAACTCACTTAAAAAATGCAACTCCATGAGGGAAGTTATCAATAGTAAGATCCCGAGACTATGTCAAATTGCCCATAATTTTTTATAAATTATAATTTATAAACTTGAAAAAATTATCAGAGGCAATTTGACATAGTAGAGGAGTGTTTTTTTAGCTGACTATTTCTCGAAGAAAATTTTAACTGCAGTGTTAAAACTGCTTAAATTCATTTGTTGGTTTTTGTGAGTGTATTTCAAAAATAATTATAGACCATTTAGTGATAATTTTTGATAATGCCTCTAGACCAAAAATTACCGCGTAATTCGACGCTGATTGGATGATTCTTTAAAAATTGAAGCGGTTTGATTGGCTTAAATTTTGTGAGGGAAATAGTCAATAACAAGATCCCGAGACTATGTCAAATTGCTGATAATTTTTTATAAATTATCCGAGTTCGTGTAGCGAACGAAGGCAATTTGAAAAAATTATCAGAGGCAATTTGACATAGAGGAGTCTTTAGCTGAATATTTCCCGAAGGAAATTTTAACTACAGTGTTAAAACTGTTTAAATTCATTTGTTGGTTTTTGTGAGTGTATTTCAAAAATAATTATAGCAAAGGAGTCTAGACCATTTAGTGATAATTTTTGATAATACCTCTAGACCAAAAATTACCGCGTAATTCGACGCTGTTTGGATGATTTTTTAAAAATTGAAGCGGTTTGATTGGCTTAAATTTTGTGAAGGTAATAGTCAATAATAAGATCCCGAGACTATGTCAAATTGCTGATAATTTTTTTATAAATTAGTCGAGTTCGCGTAGCAAACGAGGAAAATTTGAAAAAATTATCAGAGGCAATTTGACATAGAGGAGTCTTTAGCTGAATATTTCTCGAAGGATATTTTAACTGCAGTGTTAAAACTGTTTAAATTCATTTGTTGGTTTTTGTGAGTGTATTTCAAAAATTATCGCAAAAGAGTCTAGACCATTTAGTGATAATTTTTGATAATACCCCTAGACCAAAAATTACCGCGTAATTCGACGCTGTTTGGATGATTTTTTAAAAATTGAAGCTGTTCGATTGGCTTAAATTTTGTGAGGGTAATAGTCAATAATAAGATCCCGAGACTATGTCAAATTGCCGATAATTTTTTATGAATTACCCGAGTTTGCGTAGCAAACGAGGAAAATTTGAAAAAATTATCAGAGGCAATTTGACATAGAGGAGTCTTTAGCTGAATATTTCCCGAAGGAAATTTTAACTGCCGTGTTAAAACTGTTTAAATTCATTTGTTGGTTTTTGTGAGTGTATTTCAAAATTAATTATCGCAAAAGAGTCCAGACCATTTAGTGATAATTTTTGATAATGCCTCTAGACCAAAAATTACCGCGTAATTCGACGCTGATTGGATGATTTTTAAGAATTGAAGCAGTTTGATTGGCTTAAATTTTGTGAGGGAAATAGTCAATAATAAGATCCCGAGACTATGTCAAATTGCTGATAATTTTTTATAAATCGGAATTATTAATATAAATTAGACATGGAAAAAATATCAGAGGCAATTTGACATAGTAGAGGGGTCTTTTAGCTGACTATTTCTCGAAGAAAATTTTAACTGCAGTGTTAAAACTGTTTAAATTCATTTGTTGGTTTTTGTGAGTGTATTTCAAAAATAATTATCGCAAAGGAGTCTAGACCATTTAGTGATAATTTTTGATAATGCCTCTAGACCAAAAATTACCGCGTAATTCGACGCTGATTGGATGCTTTTTGAGAATTGAAGCGGCTTGATTGGCTTAAATTTTGTGAGGAAAATAGTCAATAGTAAGATCCCGAGATTATGTCAAATTGCCGATAATTTTTTATGAATGACCCGAGTTTGCGTAGCGAACAAGGAAAATTTTAAAGAATTATTATCAGAGGCAATTTGACATAGTAGGGGAGTCTTTTAGCTGACTATTTCTCGAAGAACATTTTAACTGCAGTGTTAAAACTGTTTAAATTCATTTGTTGGTTTTTGTGAGTGTATTTCAAAAATTATTGCAAAAGAGTCTAGACCATTTAGTGATAATTTTTGATAATACCCCTAGACCAAAAATTACCGCGTAATTCGACGCTGTTTGGATGATTTTTTAAAAATTGAAGCGGTTTGATTGGCTTAAATTTTGTGAGGGTAATAGTCAATAATAAGATCCCGAGACTATGTCAAATTGCCGATAATTTTTTATGAATTACCCGAGTTTGCGTAGCAGACGAGGAAAATTTGAAAAAATTATCAGAGGCAATTTGACATAGAGGAGTCTTTAGCTGAATATTTCCCGAAGGAAATTTTAACTACAGTGTTAAAACTGTTTAAATTCATTTGTTGGTTTTTGTGAGTGTATTTCAAAAATTATCGCAAAAGAGTCCAGACCATTTAGTGATAATTTTTGATAATACCCCTAGACCAAAAATTAGCAGGGAATTCGACGCTATTTGGATGATTTTTGAGAATTGAAGCGGTTTGATTGGCTTGAATTTTGTGGGGAAAATAGTCAATAGTAAGATCCCGAGATTATGTCAAATTGCCGATATTTTTTTATGAATTACCCGAGTTTGCGTAGCGAACGAGGAAAATTTGAAAAAATATTCTATGTATGTATTCTCGAAGAAAATTTTAACTACAGTGTTAAAACTGTTTAAATCCATTTGTTGGTTTTTGTGAGTGTATTTCAAAAATTATCGCAAAAGAGTCCAGACCATTTAGTGATAATTTTTGATAATACCACTGGACCAAAAATTACCGGGTAATTCGACGCTGATTGGATGCTTTTTGAGAATTGAAGCGGCTTGATTGGCTTAAATTTTGTGGGGAAAATAGTCAATAGTAAGATCCCGAGATTATGTCAAATTGCCGATATTTTTTTATGAATTACCCGAGTTTGCGTAGCGAACGAGGAAAATTTGAAAAAATTATCAGAGGCAATTTGACATAGTAGAGGAGTCTTTTAGCTGACTATTTCTCGAAGAAAATTTTAACTACAGTGTTAAAACTGCTTAAATTCATTTGTTAGTTTTTGAGAGTGTATTTCTTCAAAAATTATCGCAAAAGAGTCTAGACCATTTAGTGATAATTTTTGATAATACCCCTGAAGCAAAAATTACCGGGTAATTCGACGCTGATTGGATGATTTTGAAAATTGAAGCCGTTTGATTGGCTTAAATTTCGTGACTGAAATAGTCAATTGAAGAATTGATTAATTAAAGTAGTTTTGTTTTTCAATGCACCATTGATGTCTAGTGGATAATCGGCAACGCATACCACCCATCCAATGCGCTTCAACCGAACGTGTTGTCTTAAACGATTCGCGCAGTGTTATTGTAGAAAATGTCAATCTTCGGGGAAATTTAGAGCTCTAGGACGTCCTGCCAGATCGACGCTTGTACACTATTTGTTCAGGCCATTTCCTGCATATTCTAACGACTGTCGGGACATTGTGTTCTATTTCGCGAAAACAAAAACATCCTTCATGATACTTGATGAAATTGTTCCACCCCGCGTATCCCAGGCATTTATTGCTACGTTCACAATGTTCGCAAATAACTCATCAACCACTATAAAAAGCATATTCCAATATGACAAATGAAGCCCTGACAACAATTATCACATAGTTTTGAAAAATTTGATGATTTAGTGGGTGTTGCATTTTTTCTGAAAGTGAGTATATTTCATGAAATGAACCCGATCCTCTTCAAGATGTCAAAATTATACGAAACTACAGCAAAGTAAATTATAAATTTGATCAATACAAATCAAACATCAGGACAGTTCCTGTGTAAAAACCTATATTTATTGTACTTGGCATAATTTCAGAAATTAATCAATGTGTCTCAAATTATGTTTGAGAGATGGTTATTTATTCTATTACAAACAAAATTAACACTTCAAAAGTAAATACAGTTTATACAATTTGCATAAAGACAGGAAGTGCAAGCGGCCGTGGAGCCATCATTGCTTGCATTGTAAGCTCGTAGTTTAACACGCTACTACTTCACCCCTCTCCTGGAGTAATTTGCATCTGTAAGTGTAGCTGCATCATCACATCTACAATATATATCTAAGGAGCTATAAAGAAAATACGTTTACTTAATAAAATTGTATCGAGTGTTCAATGAAAAAGTCACATGGAAAATTACGAGAAGGAGACTCATAGAAATGTATGGTCGCGGCTTGTTTCCATTTGGTTCGCGTTTCGATTAATTTGCTTCGTAGTTTTTATTTTCTCTGTTTTGGATAAATCATGAGCTGTTTCGTAGCTAAACTTCAATTACATTGTGTTCTTACGATGCCGTGCACTGTGGAACACAAAGTGCGTTTAGTGTTTAGTTTCCGAACCGGAAGGAAAGTTAACAACGAATGAATGTATTCCGTTCAAACGACGTGATGTATGACGGAATTTCAAGAAGAATTTTCATAGCTGTGGATTACATAGAGTGTAAAAACACTTTGAATATAAGTCTGTTTTCTGAAACGGATAGCAGCACAAGTTGTTGCTCAAGTTGAAGAAAATGATTCGAGGACTACATAGTGCATGGAAATTAACAACAATTCCATAATGTTTTTCTTGTAATCACCGACTTACCAATTGAATTTTCTGAGGTTTCAACAAATTTAGACAACGAATTTAAGAGATCACAATTAAACTCAACGACCAATTAGCTATTATCCAAGAGAAAACTAGATAGTACGCTTCTAATTAAAAAGGGTTTCAATTAATAAATAAGCTTATCCAGAAGGTTTGCATATGTAAAGATCGTTCGATTGAAATCTGTGGGTGGTAAACCTGTTGACACTTCAGTGGATTTTTTAACGTTCGTTTTCGACTGTGCCATTTATTAAAATAAACACAATAATTCCAAAAAGTGAGGGGTTATATAAAATATTAATTATTATGCTTGGATGCTAATTATCCTGATACAAATTAATGTGTATCCTTTTCGTATCGTATGGAAAGGTTGAAAAAAGGAAAGCCGTCTAGATTAACTGTATAATTGAACTGGTAATTTACATGTATATATTTACAACAATATAGATGGCGACAAATTATATCACAAAGTTTTACTTTATTATATGCTATAGTACTCGGTGCTAAAATTCCTCTTTATCATTTCCTGTTCGATCCACTGGGTGAACATCCCCACGTTGGTGTACACCCCCGGCGTCTTCC
Organism: Diaperis boleti; assembly: GCA_963583935.1. NCBI lineage: Eukaryota > Metazoa > Arthropoda > Insecta > Coleoptera > Tenebrionidae > Diaperis > Diaperis boleti. The sequence goes on along the minus strand of OY757247.1, from coordinate 50,729,364 downwards.
CCCCGCAGCCTATCCCCCACGAGACCACCCCCACCTGCATGTACCTGTCTTCCTCTCCCAAGATAGGACAGATTAAGGGACTCCCCCCGTCACCCTTGCAAGTATCTTTATACTGTTCTCCCCCCGCGCACATAAAACTGCGGTGCAACCTGAACGCTTTTCCCAACACCGTCTGTCTAAGAGATTTCTGACAGCTCACCCTCCCCACCAGCGGCAGCGTCACCTTCCTCAGTGTCGCCGACATCCTCTTCCTCGCCCTGGATCTGGCCCCCCACCCGCTCGCCACGCACCTGTCCTCGTCGATTTTAAATTTTCCCGCCGGGAGACAAATGAACCCCACATTTTTCGTGACGTTGAAGGGCTGATTCAGGACGAGGAGTGCGATGTCGTTCCAGTACTTCCCCGTCTTGTACTGGGGGTAGAGGGCGATCTCCTTGACGGTTTCGTCTTGATGCGGTACAGGTTCGTCCTTGTTCTTAATGTTCCACTCTCCGGCGCGCACTTTAACCGATTTGCTCTCGCTGTTTTCGACACAATGACCCGCTGTTATAACCACCTGCGGATGGATGAGGGAGCCGCCGCATATAAACGAGTTGCGATTCTTGGGGGCGGCAGTGACGGAGACCAGCACGTTCCAGGGGAACTCCCCCATCGCCGCATGCTCGGAATCGGAGGTGATGCGGAGGCCGAATCGTTCGGATGCGGTCTTGGAAAAGCCGCACTTCTTGGGGGCCGGAGGCGGCTTGGCGTCGATCGGCAAATCGCAGCAGACCTCGAAGCGGTTGGGGCAAGCGTCGTTCTCGAATCTAGCAATAAGCAAATTTTGTAGAAGCAGGTAGTATAATAAAAGGTAAAAAACTCTCTTTGTGCTCCAGCAAATCCATGAATATTCAACCTTCATCTAGAGCCAACTTCACCTCGAACTGCATGCAGCTAATCAATACCCCAAGAAAATTAAATCGACAGTTTCAGCTCGATGCACCCCATAATTTATTTAGCATCTCCGAAATTCCGACCGCGATCTGCATGCGGTTCGACCACAGAGCAATTTGTCACTCGGTTCGATGTATGTACGCGTAGCAGAATCCATCTTTTGCTTACCGGATATCCAATAATCCCTGACCGGTGGCGGCGTCATCATTATCGGCACATTCATGCGGGGGAACGCACCGACACTGTTGGATCTCCTCGCTAATTGGGTCCTCGTCGTCGAAATACGAACCGAAAACGCAGCACCCAGAAATCAGAGACAAAAGGAGAAACTGCACGATGGACATTTTGGAGCGAAGTGACCACCAGGACTGCAATTGTCGCCGGGGAAGGGGGATTTATTGGGGCAATTGACTTTTAAACGCCGGGGAGGTGTGGCAATTGAGGGTGCATTCCGACGATATGCCGAAGAGATAAAGGACGGCGTTTTCTTTGAGATAGAGTTATTATTTTCAATACAATACTAGTTGCTAGTTTGTGGTTGCTTTATCATTATGACAAAATTTCTCGAGGACGTGGTATTGTAGGATAAAACTTAAAAGGATGCTGTGTTAGATTTTTCTAGGAAGGTTTATTGGGCAAGCATACCTGCTTTTACTAGTACACAGGCACCTGCTATCAGTTTATTGAACTTGCAAGCAATGACTGGTTTAGGATGAATGGTGACTAACTTTTGAAAAAAATAGTAACGTATAACCAGCTTTCAAATACAAAACTATATTCGTTGTGATCTTGTTGTCAATATTCAAAAAATTTCCAGTTGTGGGAGGCTCTCAAAAGACAAAAAGTGAAAAGCGAGTGCATATTAATTAATAAATATGTTGTTTCTTTACCCTGTTGATTTACCGTGTTTGTGGATTGTGGCTTCACATTCTGCTTTTCTGACACGTGTCACGTACGTGCAAGTTCGTGTGGTCAAACGCGGGCATTTAGTCTATGGAGCGCTTAATAATTAAATTAGTAACAGTCTAGTTCTGGGAGGTTTTTCGTCAAATCAAATTTTGGACTAATTTGGAACACTTTAAGGTTTCGTTCACAATTGCTAATTTCAAAATAACGAAAAGCTAATTTGAGAAAGTGAAAGACGGTACAAAAATAAACTAAATAATATACAGGCCGTTTCAATCGAAACAATCGAAAAAAAACAGGTCAATTTTTATCTGGAGGGGGAGATGTTCTGATGCAATAGGATGCACGCTTGGTGCAACCCCGTACTTCTGACAGGAGCAACTCCTATTTTTTAAATAGGGCATGGGGTTGAGTAACATGTCGTTTGAAATATAATTGGTTTTTTATTTACATAGTCAATATGTTAGTAATTAAAAAAATTTATTTTTGCACGGATTTGTTTTGTATTTATGTAGGCATGCTTGCAATTTTAATGATAAACAACTTGCAATAATAGTATATTAAAAAACAATTTGCCCTTTTTAAGCCGTTTTTAAACAAATTTTGTTACTTTAGTCGAGTTGGGGATTTTTGTGGCGATTGCTAATATTCACTTCCATGTGCTGTCACTTCCTATTTTTGACACATTTTGTAATTTAAACTGACATTAGTGACAAGATAATCAAACTTTACCAACTTAAAAAATTTCGTAAAATGTTGCGTACCTTTAATGGCTATTAGGACCTGGCAAATGATGACGTCGCGTTCGTTAATATGTCTATTAGAGAATCAAAATGGAGACAAATTGCAAAAACATTATTAGACAATTTATTATTGATCTGAATAATGTTGTTAGTTGGCCATTCTACAGGACCTTGTCTACCAATCCAGTAGTCGGGGAAGATATTGTCCAGGAACTGCATTACTGGCGCAGTATAATGAGGTGGTGTTCCGTCCTGTCGAAATTCGTTTTCTAGCTCTAGCCAAAAACAGATAAGATGATAAATCGGTAAATAATTGTACAAAAAAACAGATTATCCAAAAATACTTATTGCAAGCTTTTTATTGTTAATTGCAAGCATGCCTAAATACAAAACAAATCCGTGAAAAAATTGTTTTTTTTAATTACTAACTTATAGACTACGTAAAAAAAAATGTGGCTGAAAAGATAATTAAAAGACCTTTCAAACGACATGTTACTCAACCCCTATTCCCGATTTAAAAAATAGGGGTTTCTCCTTTCAGAGGTATGCGGTTACACCAAGCGTGCCTACTACTGCATCAGAACATGTCCCCCTCGAAATAAAAATTGACCGGTTTTTAGGTTTTTTTATTTGGCCATTATTTAAAAAAAATCTACACATTTTGAAGCATTTTTGAATGCAATGCCTTATCCGGTGTGCAGTGGAACGAAGAAAACGATCGATTCTTTCAAAAATCACTCTTCTACGACCTTCGCCAGGTCTTCTATAATATTAGCGAGTTTCTGTAAGGGCCCTATTCCACCAGGACACCATGGTGACGTAACCAGTGACGCCACCAAAGTAACCAGAGCAAACACCAGAACGGACACCAGATTTACTCACATTGTGGTGGCGAATTTTGTGTTGGTGACTCAACCAAGTGGGCTCCGCCACCAAGGAGACACCAGGTTTGGGACCCTTCATAAAACTGTATGCAATTATTGGTCTGGTGGCGTCTCTGGTTGCGCCACCATGATCTCCTGGTAGAATAGGGCTCTAAAACGTTGCAGAACTATTTTTATTGAAGACTAGCAGAATACCCGACGTTGCCCGGGTTAGACCACCAATATGCTGTAAATCTTAGACAATACCAGCATTTAGATTTGGGTAAATATTAGGTACATCTTTATGTCGTCTAATCGTCATTGTATTCTATCAAATAGAGTTGTAGAAAATTTGGATCGCCAGATTCGGAAAGAAGTGAACCAGGTAAAAGATAGGCTTGAACTTGGACTTTAAATTAGCCTCAGATACAATTTTTGTTGCCCAAAATGATATCAATTGAAAAGCATTGTAATTTCTAACTGATGAAAGAAACCTATTTGATCTAACATCTGTGCCTGATGAGAAGACCTCTGAGTGGTTCTGGTGGATCCCTCATAGGTTCCAGCTTTACTTTATTGCAGCACTTTCTGGGCTTTCTGTTTTCCATCAAAGAGATTTAAAATAACAACAAATTTTAGACATAGACCCAATAATTACGTCAGAATAACGTTATAATTTAGAGACATTTTTCTGGAAATTGTACCATTTTCCAATTTAATGTTATTAATGTTTATTGTATGTATACCACAATGTGATGTTTAAGTTAATTTTTTGTATTGTCCTATAAAAGATTTTTTTTTTTCTGTTGGGCAAATATATATTTATTTATTTATTTTATTTATTTATTTATAAATTGATTAACGGTACTTGCCGATTGCACGTCCTATCCAAGAAGAATTTAAAGTTGCGCACACATCGAAAGCAATCCTGGACACATCCACAATAAATTTTAACACTTCTCCTTCGACTTCACCATACTGTTCCTCCCTGATTTTGACGAAAACTGATGAGTGACATTTTATGTCTAAAACTGACACTGTGACATTTTTATCTGACAGTTTTCAATTTCACCTGGTTTGAACTTATATTTAAAAAAAAAAAAAAGGGGTGACACATTGGGGTCGTGTTCCCCCCTATGCTACTCCCCATTCCGAATATTATTTATAGTCAAAATTTCATGGCGATCTGTTCACCGGTTTAGTCGCGCATAACATACGAACAAACTAACAAACAAACAAATATTGATTTTTATATTGGAGTACCATTAATAAATTTCCGACATCAATACTGTTATCGCTCTGACTAACAAGACCGCAGCCGTGTGTGAATGCAAATCAGATCCAACGTCAACAGAAGATCCTGAACTCCTTCCGCTGAAAAGGCAGCAGCCTTTAGCAGCGTGCCGGCAGCTATAATTCGAACAACATCTTGGAATTGTATAGTCATAATCAAATAACATCATGATTTGTAAACTGTTGGCAATAAAGTTCATTATCTATCTACATGTATCTGTCTATCTATCTGACGGCTTCATCGTGACATATCTAAGAGCTAGTGGCCGGCAGACTTACGGTATTTTAACAAATGGGGACTCTTTATTCTAACTGGCGGTTCCTATAGCCTCACTCAGACACAGAAGGAGTAAAAATCTGACTTGAGTTCCACGTTATTGTAACAAGACTCTCGCTTGAATATTTTAAAATATTCTATTATTATTATTGAAAAATTACAATGACATACAGCTAAGATGGGTCAAGTCTAAAAAAGAACAATTTACGGTACTTTAGTAACATAGTTGAAATTTAAATATATTGTTAATAATGATATTCTAAGCCTATATTTAGCACGGCAGACATTTTCTGCGGTTCTAACATCCCGGCAGACAATTACATGCAGATTGATTGGGAGTGAGTGAGTGAGTGAGATACATGAGTATGCTCGCACCAGAGTTAACGTTCCGTTGCCTGCCGGCATGTTAGAACCGCAGAAAATATCTGCCGTGCTAAATATAGGCTTAGAACAATACAGGGTGAAATCGAAATGTATGTAAAAAAAAATGGTAATACCTTGAGATGAGTAGAGTGCAACCTCCTGGGTTTGGATTTTCCACTCCGCCCCTGTATGGAGATAAAATTCTTTAAACTTTAACTGTAAAAATGGAGCACGCCACTGCATCCAGTGCAATGTAAAAAAGAAATTTTTTGCGACATAATTATTTTTAGTTCCTCAAATAATAGACAAAAACTGTCATACTTGTTTTTTATTCACCTCGGTTAACTGACCTCAGTTATAATCGAGCGTCGAAATCAAAGACGTAGCAAGCGTCTTTTAACGAAAATAATTGTACAAAAGGTGCAAGGGACGTCATTTTAAGATAATGTTATTGTGGTTGGTAAATCAAGTTCTATGTTAAGTCGCAATTTAAATCTAATCCCCGGGATTCGAACGTATGCCTTTTTTGACTTCATGAACGCCGAAACTAGGTGGGTTTTTAAAATTTAAGCCCTATTAAAATTTTTGACTCAAATCTTCAGTTATGTTGTACTAGACCTTGTGATGCACCAGTTAAAATTTTTACATATATTTCAATTTCACCCCGTATACATATATAAATTTGTAATTGTTTGGTGTCTGTCATGACATCGGAACGGTCCTAGCTGTCTGCCATTGTTATGCTTCAATAATAATAATATCATATTTTAAAATATTCAAGCGAGTTTTGTGACTATAACGTTGAACTCAAGTCAAATTTTTACTCCTTCCGTACCTAAGTGAGGCTATAAGAACCGCGGGTCAGAATAAAGAGTCCCCATTTCGTGAATGGCAGATATAAGAGATATAGATTATCATCTTTAAACCAATGTTGGACGAAGTTTTAGCTCTGAATTGGAATGTTTGTGCATTAAAAAAAAAAACACACCTGGAACTTTGTTATCGTCTGCAGTTTTAGGAGAAAAAATTTTTTTAACCAAAATTAATTCATCAATGATTTAATGACTAATTTTACATTGTACTTTACGTTACTTATTGTAGGGCAGAGTGTATTGTGTCTTCATGATATTGAATACAAAAGATCTACATAATTATGTATATAGGTCGAGAAGACCCCTTACAATAATCCAATATAATTTGCACTCGAAGAAAAAATAATTACCTTATATCGATAACTTTAAGATTTCTTTTTTTATACTGTCGACTATATTAGTACATATTTACCTACCTTAATTTATTAAATATTTATCTTAGACCTTGTAAACGTAGAACACAATAACAATTTTTTCTTAATTAGACACAATAAAATCAACGAATTACAAACAATCTCATTAACAAAAGGATAAAGTAAATGAAAAAAAAAGGATGCGTGGGGTCCACGCGCGACAGAAGTCAAACGCCAACTTTTTATTGAAAAATAATTAACATCACCAGAATCCCATCCATGCCGTCAAACACCCATTAAATTAGTCCGTCTGTTATTTTCAGTCTGAATCTGCCTGATCACAATAAATGCATAAGGAACAAAAGTGCGAGTGTACTTTGCGAAAATAGCCGTCGAAATCAACACAAAATGCTTTTAGAGCCGGCAGAACCCCCTCTTGGGCCCCATGGGCAGGAGCCCCCGGTCTAAAATATCCCCGCACTTATATATCGCATTTTCGTGTCGGGTTGCGGCGCACTTACCCCCTACAAAATCTTGGAATAAGTGGGATAAGAAGTTTCACTTCAAAATAAGATTTTTTAAAAGATCAACAATTACATAGAAATCAGTGTCGTTTTTCCAAGCAATAGCGAATATTTAGATTAGCAACAACCCCTAATAATTGTAGTCAAGTGACGCCATAATCATCAGCCTAGCCAACAATTAATTCCGAAAAAATCAAGATATTAGAGCGATTACGTCACGGGACATCATGTGATTTGTCCCCAATTTATTAACACCCTGTTTTACACTTTTTAACTATCACTACCACCATCCAACGACTCAAAGACACTACCACTACCTCGTGCACCCCCGTTGGGCCCCACAAAAATGGAAATTTTAAAAATTGACTAACCTTTTTGCCCGGGAATCATAGCGACCAAGATCCCTTAGGAACCACACTGTGGCACAGGAACGTTTATCACAAAGTCATCACAACCGTCACAAAATGCCACAAAACCACAAACCTCGTCGGAACTGGTGGTTTTTCCCGGATTTTCTTGCGTTTTCCCGAAGGCGAAGCGTCCACTTTGACACCGGAGAGAAATTCGGACGGACCAATGAGAGAAGGCCGCGGAAATTCAAAGGGTGGGTGACCGGACACTTGATTGTTTAAAAACGTAAATTATAAAATCATATTGGGATCGGAACAAGAATAACAAAGAGTAAATTTTAATGTAAATGACGTAAAGTAATGTAAAAATGAACTTTTAAAGAATAAAGATTTATTTCAACTTTCATTATTAATTTAGAAAATAACTGACGTGAAGTGTGTATTTGGTTGCCTGCTCTATGGGGCTAATAATTGTTTTTTTAATTCTTGACTGAAACATATTGTATGGGTGGTTTCTGAAGACCCCATATAAAGAAACAAATAAATTAAAGAAACCAGTGCAGGGCAGCATCTGCCGGATCAGCTAGTAATAAACCAACTAGTTATTTCAAACATTGTAATCAAACATGAAAAAGTTGCACTAGACCAAAAAGTACTTGGTAGTGAAATAAAAATCTATTATTTAATGGTATTTAATGCTTATGCTAATGTGACTGCATAATAGAATCGACAGACTAAATTTTAAATTATATATGGCATAGAGAAGAAAAGTGTAGTACACAACCTGAGTGTAAAACACTTGTGCTGATAATATTATTTATTATTAGTCAGTTTTGTTATGAAATAAATTATTGTTAATTATTATCAACGCACTTGCACATTCAGGGATTTAATGCTAAAAATGTCCTCATACGAATCGACACTATTGTTCGATACTTTGAAAAGGAATTTGTTTTCAAAAAAATTTTGGAAATTTTGTTTAACCATCAGGAAATTGTTTTTTGACAATTTTATAAAATCAACTCCATGTTTTTTTTTACATTGAATTGTTCTCATTAAATTACTATTACACTCAGAGCATGTTTAGAGAACATTTCAAATGTTACCTCTGACTTTTAGGTTTTATTGTTTTAATTCTGTATGTTTTAGTTTCATGCTTTCGATACTTTCTATTTATCTTGTAACTTTTTAGAAGGTATTAATTCCTGATTGAGTGAAATTCGTTTCAGTTTTATCTAAAAATTGTACAGGTAGCTGAGTACTAACTAAAAGCTCATAATATTTCTTATCTTTTAATTACTTTGTCGGTGTTATTCAAAACTTTTACTGTTGACCACAGGGGTCCGTTCTAGGAATTCCTGTGAGAATTCCTGAGAGGTATAAAGGGATGTAAAAGACGTCACTAATTTGCATTGTAATTAACGTTCACAAAAGGATCTGATAACTGGATGAGTTGAACAAATTTGTTTGTACATGTCTGTCGAAATCGGCCTTTAAGTTTTTCTTACAACAATAACAATGCTCTCTGATCAGTTTTGGGTTCGAAAAATAATTATGTCTTTCTGCGTCTTGTGGCAAATCACCAAAAATTTGATTACCTATACATAATAGCTTCATTCGTTACAATTTACAAATCCCCAAGATAGTAATATAATCGTTAATCTGATACAAAGAAGACATTGTGTAATTAAAGGAAGTTGTCTGAATCTCAATAATTTATGGCTAACCCTAATAAACAGTAGGTACGATTGGTTGAGTCAGAGATAAAGTTTACGCCCAAGTCTGCATTGGCAACGCCGTCTCGATATTTATTTTTAAGTGCCATTTTAAGTAAAACCGTGAGTCAAAATTAATTTTGGTTTTCGGATCCGATATCAGCATAACGCCTCTCATGAATTAAATCTCATCATTTTTTTCCAAACTTGACTAGTTTTTAATTGATTTTTTGAAAAACCATTTGCAATATGATTTTCAAAATAACACAGTGTAAAAAGTGTGTCCTGTTCTTTGTTGTGTCAAAATTTCATTGGCTTCAGTCGTTTTCCTTATGTTGGTTCTGTAAGGACCTATAAGGATCCCACCCTTAAGTCAGAAGTAGGGATACTTACACCAATAGCCGAGCTTTCTCAAATTCCTCAAGTAGGTAGTTTGGGGCGAAATGAGTGGGGGGGAAGCATTTATTACTCCTTCAAGTTTATTTTGTTTAATTTTGACTGTCTTGCGACAATATAGTTTCGGAGATGTCAGATTACAATTTTGCACCAATGAGCACCATTGGAAAAAGGGAGTTTATCCGAAACGCGTTCGGTAAGTGTCAATATTTATTTAGTTGTGCTTTAACAACAGTTTTTACACTTTTTTAGAATACCTCATCGAGTATGTTTGTATCATCTGGGGTTTTTGGATGCTCTACCTATCCGTTAGGCATTACGGTTACCTGACGCGTCAGTTCCGGAATAATGAGCTGTAGTGCATTTAATTAATTATTAAGAGGAATATTGTATTTAAAAATATGTATTTATTACTATTTTCTTAAATAATTTTAATAAACAAATGGAGACGTGAAATTTTCTTTTATTTAACTGACAAAAGTTTCACAAAACAAACTATACCTTTTACCTCGTTTTACCTTCTACCACTGGCTTGTCCGTTGGGGTACAAATTCTTGGAAGGCTGGCGACGTCCTCGCAAAGGAAGAGATTATAGAACACCGAAGAAGCTTAGGCGCATTCCAGATATTTGTCATGTTCAGATATTGTTTTGTTTAATTAACAACTAACTTCCCATTATTGCAGTTTGGATGAGTTCTACAATAAATCCGTTATTAAGTGAGATGGAGTTTCCCAAAGATTGCAAAGTAAGTTTTTATCTTTGTGCTTTAACAACACAAGAACAGAAGTAATTCTGCAAACTTTACAGGCAGAGTTATAATAATTAGACACACCTTAGTTATTTATTATCATTTAGTCCGCTTACAGTTTTGTGATTTTTTTAGGTGGCCTCGCTCAACTTCTTTGCATTATTGCGACTCTGTGGACCTTCCAAATTGGATCAGTTTGGAGTTTGGACCCCTGGAGCCAAAGAGGGGTCCCGATTGTCAGGGCGCGGCGCTTGCGCTATTCGTTTTATAGAATATTTAAATCTATTGTATTTTAAATTAATATTGTATGTACGGATATTTATTTATTTTGATAAAATATGTAAATGCGAATTGAATAATTGCGACTGCAATTTATTAGTTTCGGAGCATTTATGACTTTTATGACCTGCGCTTAAGAAGGGTTAAATTATCTTTCAAGGTTTCTCAGAAATTTGGCATCCGTATCGGACATCAACCTATTTATTTATTAATGGGTATAATCACCACAAAAAAAAAAACACCCTCTAATGGCATCATTACGTACCTATTACGCATATCCATTACCTCATGAAATAAAGCACCCAATAATGGAAAGCATCGCTTTTTGCACGAAAACAACCCTAAATGGAAGTGTGTTAAGGTACATTTCGTGACGGAACTCAAGAGGAAATTTATATATTACACTTCATGTGTCTAAAAGCAGGCGGATCGCGACGACGTTCCATTTCCAAGAATTTCCAAGTTTTTTATTTCTTGCACCGAAAGTGGAATTAATTTCTTTTTCATATTTCATTCTTGCAACGTAATAGGAAAACTGCACCACTAAAAATTTCCATTATAGAGCAGACAATATTGAATAAGCAATAAATTCTGTGTAGCGCCGCTCGAATTCCTCTGTTTATTTGCAATTCATTACGAGTTCCTTAAATGAAAAACGTCGAAATAAAATGGTATTCGTGAGATTGAGAAGCACGTCTGCTTACACGCAATAACGTGAAACGGGAGAGTGTAGTAACTATAATTCTATAAACCAAAATAGTCCGTAATTGTTTCAAATTCGAAAATTGAAAACCCACGTGTGGTCGTCCGGAAAATAAGTACCGTGTTTTTTGTTCGCAGATTATTATTTTGATAAAAATACGGACACAGTGGACCAATTACCCCGTCCGACACGTTCCCGCCCGCCCTAAAAAAGAATGCGAGAAAACGGTTGATTCGAAAATTCCTTAAATTTTATTTTGAGCTTTCGGCCGGAGCTCGGCGCCAAGAGCGGAAACTAATGACACAGAAAATGGAATCACTTTCGAATCCATTTGTTTCAGCGGAGCGGATATGGTGGGCCAATTGCAGGTCTTGCTGCAAATTAAACTCCACCGGGTAATGATGTCACGTGTTCGAGATGACGCCCGAGAACCCCCATCAATGCCTAGTTTTTACGGGACTTTTGCTCCGAGTTTGCAGGTCAATGCGTTTTAAATCTTCAATGTTAAGTTGCTGGGAGTGGAGGGTCCAGGGGCTGCGTCATAGATGAATGTTATAAATTGTGGGTTTCCTTTAGTACTTTATAGGTTTGTGTTAAGAATATTTACCATTACCATAACAAATTTGTATCGATGAGGTATGTCAAATCAGCAGTGGGTGACAAGATACATATCTTGCTCTTGTGCAGTCTTGACATGACTGTTCCAAATTTTTAACTGGGGGGCGAAAATAGAGAAAGGTCTACAATACCACCCAGACTAATATGTTGGGTCTTTAGGAAATGTTTTGTTAAGAATTTGTTGATGTTTGCTGAGTAAAGATTTATACGCCCGTCAGAGCAGGCAACCAAATATACACCGTCAGCCAGTTATTCTCTAAAATATACTGAAAGTTATAAATCTATATAAACTATAGTTTTACATTACTTTACGTCATTTAAATTAAAATCCACTCTCCGTTATTCTTGTTCCAATCTCAACATGATTTTGTTAATTACGTTGTTCTTTTGAATTCCCGCGGCCTTCTCTCATTGGTCCGTACGAAATTCTCTCCAGTGTCAAAGCGGACGCTTTGGGCTCGGAAAAACGCGAGAAAATCGGGAAAAACCACCAATTTCGACAAGGTTTGTGGTTGTGTGGCATTTTGTGGTGATTGTGATGACTTTGTGATAAGCATTCTTGTGCTACAGTGTGGTTCCTGGGTGCTACGGTATGATTCCCGTGCAAAGGTTAGTCAATTTTTGAAAAATGTACTTCTTTGTGGCGCCGAATGGGGGTGCATGAGGTGGTGGTAGCGATTTTGAGTCGTTGGATGGTGGTAGTGAGGGTTAAAAAGTGTAAAATGGCGTTGCTAATAAAATGGTAAAAAATCACATGATGTCCCGTGACGTCATCGCCCTAATGTCTTTTTTTAGATTATGTTTATAGCGTCACTAACTTGACTTGACAATTTGGCGTTGCTGCTAATCTAAATATTCGTTATTGTTTCGAAACACCCATCTCTATGTAATTGTTGCACTGTAATTTTTTTTTTCATTTACTTTGTTTTGTTGAGATTTTTTAGTAATTCGCCGATTTCATTATGCCTAAATAAGATTGTTGATATGTTCTACGTTTACAAGGTCTAAGATAAATATTTATTATTAATATTACCATATTTACGGTAATAATTGTCGACGGTATAAAAATATCTAATATTTATCGATATAAGGTAAGTAATTGTATTTTATTTTATTTATTTAAGGGCCTTTCTGGACATATATGTGGATCTTTTGTATTTGATATCATTAAGATACATATTACACTCCCCTCAACAATTAACGTATAATGTAAAGTTACTCATTAAATAATTGAAGAATTAATTTAGAAAATATGATAGAAGAACATTGTTTAAAAATAATATTGTTCGAAAAATAAAATAAAATATAAAAATTAAAATCCGAAAATAATATATAAAAAATTATTTTTGATTAAATAATAATGTAATATGTATATTATGTATTAAAAATTTTATTTAATTTAAAAAATTAATTTTCATATTAAGTATATTTTTTTATTTGCATTTTTTTTTATAAATTTCATGTTGTGACAAAATACATTACCAATAATAATATAATATAAAAAAAAATAAACTTCAAATAAAAAAACAATATGAAACTATATATTTCTTAAATTAAATAAAATTATTAGTAAATAATATATTAATTTTTTTTGATAAAAATTAATTTTTTATATATAATTTTTGTTTTTTTCTATTCTATTTTATTTTTTAAACAGCAATATTATTTTTAAACAGTGTTCATATAATTATTGCACAAACGGCGCCTTATAGCAAAGGTCGTATAAGAGAGATTTCTGAAAGAAACGATCATTTTCTTGGTTTGACTGCACACCGGAGAAGACATTGCACTTAAAAATGCTTCAGTATAAATTCTTGAATTTCTGTACAAACAATTGGAAATTGCCTTAGAGAAGGTATAGACGTTACGATGTCGCTGACTTCAACGTTACTTTCGACGTGTAAATATGACGTGTTTATAACGTCTAGTAAAACACGTTTTTTTTTTACGTTATTTTACCACGTTGTTAAGACGTACTGATTTTCTGGAAACAAAACAACGTGAAAAAACGTAAAACAAACGAGTACCTACCAACCGTTGAATAGACGTTACGATGTCGCCGAAATCAACGTTACTTTTAACGTGTAAAAATGACGTGTTACAAACGTCTGATAAAACACTTCTCTTTCAGGTGTTTTTACCAGGTTGAAAAGACGTGTTGATTTTCTGAATTAAACGTCATTTTCAATGTCTCAACAAAACGTTTTGTAAACGTATTTTAAAGATATTATAAAATACGTTTTTTTTAGGTGATTTTAGGAAATAATTATATTAAAAAAGTGTTGATTTTCATGACATATATTTATTATAAAACAAACAAAATTGTTTTACAAAAGTTCAAATCTATTATAATGTATAAAGGTGAATAGAAAATATGAAAATAATTACTAAAAAGTATAATATCAACTATGTACTACTAATATTATAAACTATATAACTATAATTATTATTATAAAAAAAAAACTAAAATAATGATTATGGGCTAATTGTCCTAATTAAATTAAATCATTTTTTTCATGACTCGGATTGTGTGTTGCTCGACGTGCTGGGTCAGTTTTGCCAATGTTTGCAGTACAGTTGCAAACAAAATCTATAAGAAATAATTATAAGTAACTATTGCAAAAAGAAAAAAATCCTGATGACACAATTTACCAGGATATGTTGAAGCTGGAGAAAATGCTGACATTGGCGATGCATAAGACGTCGTCGGGGTCCAGCAAAAATCCTCTCCAAGGTTTACAGTTCGACGCCGCTTACTATCAAAAAGAGACTCATCACCAAAAATTTCCACTGATGAGTTGTTTCCTCTGCAGTTTCCCCAATCTTCTTGATGAGGTTGTTTTATCGTCTGTGTCATAATCCTCTGCAAAGAAGCTCAAAAGTTAAAAAAAATATTTAATTAGAAAAAATTAAATATAATATCATTTATGTATATACCCGTTTTAAAATGAATCTTAAAAACCTTGTAAGAAGGCCAGGTCTTACATGAAGTACCACTTTTGACGAAAGTCATAAAATCGGTACACTTGCGGAATAAATTTAAATTCTGGTTAGTAATATGCATAAAAAATGTATATTTAGTTACAACTTTTAAATAAAATACTGTACTACTTACCTTTAGGACTTTTGGAAGCTACACAAATCTCAAAACTTGGTAAGGCAAACGAAAACGAAACGAACTGCACGATCTCAGACGAAAAATGAAAATGAACAAAATCGAACGAAGCAATGGCCAAGCACAGATGACACATCTGGAAAGAGTTCCTTGGTTTCGTTTCGTTCGGGGTGCAAGGCGCAATAAAAAAAGCTGTAAATCACGTACATTTTTGTGTCTTGGAAGCAGCATGTTTGTTCGTCGCCAAAACAAATTCGATAAGGCTGAAATTTTCTTTGATAGTATCATTGAATATCAATACTCTAACTACAGTATTGATATTCAATGATAGTACTGATCTATACGATTGGTTATTATTTATTTTCGACAATAAAATTACGCTCGCGTCGTCGGTTCCTCAACCTTCAGCCCCCATCATAAACCAATATCCGTTCTTCTCAAAATTCTAGCCCCTAAACGGTAAAACTTCTCAACGTATGTTTCAAATTGTCCTTTAATTATACCTGCTTTCAATTTCGTTTTTAAAAACTATTCATTTCCTGACCAACACTAAACTCTTCTCCGGTCAAAGACACACTCAAACTTCGCGACACGACTCTCAAAAGAGATTCATTGTTTTATTTTTAATCTTTTCGCTGGTCTTTTGACATCTTCACTTACTTCACAGCGTTTCACATTACCAGACATTACCAATATTTATTAATTTCGTTGATTAACCGTAATAATTAAAGATCTTAATTTTTGTTTTCAACTTTAACAAACACATTTAAATTAATATTTGTAAGTACCGATCTACGTAAGTAAATATAGCTACCTACATTGAATTATTTCTTTGCCGTTGGGTTAAAGAGCTTTTGTAATTTTTTATAACATTAACACCATAATAGAATAGGGAATGTTAATTTTATTTTTAAATTTTAATTTAATAATAATTATATGACTACTTTTAATCAGTTTTCCCTAAAACACCAAAAACAATTTTTAATATAAACACCGACGCACGTTTCGCCAACAATGTTGGCATCATCAGGGTGATGAGTGAATCGGAAAACTGATTAAAAGTAGTTATCTACCACCAAAAGTGATCCAGACAATTGTTTTGTTTTTGAATAATTATATGAATTCTCAAAGAGCGATTGTTCATCTCTGTTGCGAACTAGGCGGGCGAGATGATCCTAGAACATTTCAACCACGAGAAAACGTCAAACTTTCAAGGTTGTTTGGGTAAAATTCGGAGTGCCAAATGTTTACAAGAGCTAACTTAGCTGTTACCATGTTTCGTAAAAATTATGAAAGAAATGCTAGCCTTACTAAATATTTCTATTGTTTCTACTTTTAAATTCTATAACCATTCTATTTTATTTAAAATGTGATTCAAATAAAAAATGTACATATGTTTTATAACCCGCAACAAACAATTTACAGTGGCTTCTACGCAAAAACCGCCCATATGGAATCTGTAAAAGACGCCAATGGAATGCGTTCCTTTGTAGTACATAAATTAAATATTATTATATGAGTATATAAACACGTGAATTTATTGTAAAAATTTCACGAGAAATTAATGTCAGAATTGAAGGTCAAAAATTACTTATATTTTACCCACATTAATTCCTTTCTATGATTTTATATTTGATTTTAATCGTAACTCAAATAAAAAATATAAATTAAGTAGGATTATTATACATTACGTATTTTAAAATCATCATTTTTATCTTTGAAACCCCTTAGTGACTTATAAACTTGACCACAAAACATGCCTAATAATATGATATGGAATACGTTCTTTCTAGTGTTTATTTGCCTAGAAAAACACGTATACTTAACGTGAAAATTTCACGAAAAGTAAACGGCGCCAAAACACGCCTCGAATGCGTTTTAATTTGTAGTATAGATGACTAGAAAAACACGTGTATTTAATGTTAAAATTTTACGACAAATAATAGTCAAAAATAATAATTTAGACTTCACCGCCATTCGTTCTTTTCTATTTTATATAATTTGATTTCAAAATATAACGTGATATTTTCAACCATAAACGTGTTATCAACCACATACACGGCTTTTCCACGTTAAAACAACGTGCATGTGTTTACTGGGATATCTTCACGGCGTAATACTTCTGATCTTAGTAATTTACGAAATTCTACTGGTAAACGATGACTACATTGATCGCATAACGGAGCTTCGCGTCCGCTCAAAGGAAATTAAAATTTAAAAATGTTAAAAAGGGTTGTCCGCTGCCGCTCAATGGAATGTCCATTTAAGGGAGATTATTTTATTAATGATGCTATAGTTAGACACTTGGGAGCGGCAAACATGTCCAGATAAGAGACAGACATCGAGACAGGGAGCTTTCACTGTACTGGTCTGAATTGACAGCTCGTGTTAGCATTAACATTAAATCCTGTTTTTTATGTTAATAAAATACATCAAGCACTAACCCCGGCTCTATCTAGTTTTTAGTTGGGAAATGGGCTTTCGGACAGTGAAAACCCTTTTAGAATCCGTTCAGTGATGCTCGGACAAACTTCCTGACCGACACCACTTCATTACAATTTTATAATAGTAGAGATTCCATGTAGCAACAATTGTCCGAGATAGGGGAAGTAATTATTTAAGCGGTTTTTAAACGTCCGGATGGTTACATCGAGCAGATTGAAATTCACGCGGACAGTAAATCGTGACCGGTAATAGGTAAACAGTGATGTTTGAATTTTCATATAAGTTATCTATTGAGTTTAGCTCTGTGGTTGTCGCGAAGAATTTTATACACGGCGGAGCGCGGAGATTGTCGAGTTCGCCGGGGTCAAAGCCAACTCATGCTTTTGTTAAGTGTTGTAACGAGTGCGACAAAAACAAAGCTATTGGCTTCTACATACTACCGAACAAGAAAACAAGACGCCCCATCTCCGCTCTTTCGGTCAACAGCCCAAGAGTATCTCATTGTACTTTATTGAGATAAAGAAAGAAAGTGGGACGTCCGACTAACAGATTGTTGTAGGAGGGTGTTCCTTTTTAGTTCAGTCAGGTGACTGGCTTCTAGTGTTTCAACTTTCATCATGTCGGTAGTTCAAACAATAAAAGAACTCCAAACTAATAGTAAACATAATTTAAGTTTTGAGAAACAGTTATAGCTTAAAGCAAATACTGGTCGTCGACTCCCAGAAATGCAAATTAGACAGACAAGCAAGGACAAAAATAAAGAAGTTTACCGTAAATTTTCGTAATGATTTGTCATTAGTGTTTCGTGTGTTTGATTTTTTCAAATGCAAATGATTCGCTATGGTGTAAGAACGGTGTCACAGACTTGAAAGGAAAAAACTCCTTATCGGCATTAAGAGTTACATGAATTATGCTAAAATAGGACGTGTTGATATTCAATCACAATTGGACAGTACTGCGTATAGGAAAGGTCACAAAAAAATGATACATTTTAAGTAAAATAATAGACTGTGTTAAATTTATTTATTTTATACGCATTATATTTTCACGTATCCTTATAAACAAACAGCTGAAATTCGAAATTACCCTGTAAAATGAACCACGAGCCGCTACTGATCCTAAAGCAGCAGTACCAAACTTACTGCAGCGGTAGATTAAATAAGTGTCCAGTGCATTTATTATTTGAGCCAGTTTTCGGCTTTCAGTAAGAACCGAAGGTCATTTTTGTTGAAAAGAGCGGTAGGTAGTGTTACAATTTGATTTTGCCGCGCATTGGCCATCGAGTAATTCAAGAACGAATCAGCGATTAGAGATAACCAGCACGCACAAAAAAGCGCGGTAAAATTTTTTACATTCAACGCCACGAACTGCGTCCTTCTTTTCCATCGACACCTTATCGAGGCAACATCTCTACCGTTTCGTAGGTCCTATCCAAGGGTTGAGGGATTTAGGAAATATCGTCAAAGTACGGAGTAAACGGTAGAGGTGTTTAATTTATTTTTAATTAAATCGCTTCGCGGATATATCGATAAGTGTTGACGCCTGGAGGAAAAAGAGGTAAGATAAGCTATTTTATTGTGTGCAGACCTTGACTATTCTCTCTCAATCAAATAGGAGAACACCAGCATTCACCAAAAAGGGATTTTGTTTTCATGCTTCACTTTTAAGTCTAAGAACGTTTTTGGAGTAGTTTTCCACACGTGATTCTCTGGACTGACGTAATCCACACGTGGACTGTCGGGAAATTCTTTAAGGTTGTCTCCCAGGATAACAAGATAAGGTATTTGTAAGGACACATCAGCTCCAAAGCCAGCAGAAACCGTCGAAACCGGCTCAGAAGATAAGTAATAGTTAATTTTTTTTGTTAACATTCCAATTAGTTTCTTTTTATTATCGCGTCAGTTTAATTGTAAATTTTCGACTAACACATTTCTTAATCTTGTATTTAATCATTTCAATGTAATTTAATCTATTTAAGAGTGGTACAATATTCATATTTTAATTTGTTACATTTTCATTTCAACATTCATATAGTTTTTATTTAACCAACTTCAATTTAATTTCACCCTTCGCATCGTTTAATTTAATATTGTTTAATTATAAAGAATTTTCTGTTTATTTATTTGTTCATTATATGACTTTTGAGACATTACTGTATTTTCTGGGTCCTAACCCATACCTCTAATATTTGTCAGAACATTACAACTAATTTAGGTTGTAATATACCTAAATACATAAACATTGGCGCATATGTATTTATTTTGACAGATATCAACCTAACCTCAAAATTTGATGTTAATTTGTGTTTTTTCTCATTTTGCGTGAACGAATACAAAAAAACTCGTGCGCTGTCACTTTTTAGGGTCTCGGACTCATTGCAACACTCGGTCGTCGCCTCATGATGCAAAAATTCGCCCTCGCCCCTGAAAGTGCGTTGACAGCGGACTTGTATCGAATTATAACGAGCGTTCAACAAAAAACCTGGTTAGAGCATAAAATACTCTTGATTTGGAAAATTACAAATTCATGCTTTTTCTTGTAGAAACAAATCGATAAAACTAGTTTTGGATAGAGAATTGAATAAGCTTTAAAATGATGTATCACACAACCTCCCATGCCATTTAAATTTTTTAAGGGGGTGCCCCCCCTGACTAAAGGGGTGAGATCTAAGAGTTGGAAGTTTGGTACAATTTGGTCCCCCTTCATAACAAAATTGACCGGTTCGAGCGTTTTTTCAGAGTTTTTCGAAATTGGAATTGTTGGGGGGTACAAATTTTAGTTGGGACACCCGGTATATTATTAAGTTACGCATTTGATTTTTGTTACTCCTCGTTTTCTTATTTTTTACTGCTCATATTTTACGAGCCGATCTTTTATTCAACATACAATTTGTTCTTTTATTCTAACCGAAACTGTAATATAAACCCTTTAAATAATTTTTTTTTTTCGATATTATAGATTTTTGTTATTTCATAGTGATGTTACGGTAGATTCTCTCTTAACTCGAAAATATTTTCCATACTTTTGTGTATAAAACGTGGTGTATAAAACATCTGTTTAGTACAAATCTCTGCAAAAATTCCAATCACCCTGCAGACTAACAACTCACCCGCCTATGTTTCTGCTTAGGCCCGCGTCTGATAAAGCCCCTAAACTAACCGAGATCTGAAACAACCGTCCCACGTTAATAAAACAAAATATTTAGACGTCCTTTATCCGACTTATCGGTGCTTATTTGGGCCTGAACTGGAAGCAGTTCCGGGAAAATATGATGATCGCGACGGGGTTGTTAATATTCAAAGAAAAATAGTCACGAAACTTGCAGCATAAATATGCTTTATCTTTTCGACTGGGAGTCTCTATCTCTCGTTGTCACAGCGAAGAAGAGAAAAAAAAAGCGACGTTTTAGTTTGGAAAGTTGTCAGTTTTGAAACTAACTTAAAGCCCCTCCTCCGTCTGTAATACCTTTCCCGTTCTTGTTCCGACGGCACGCCCGGTGTGTTTGCTTTATTATCTCCGAATAAACAATCACACTCGGCAAACAAAACTGAAACATTCACACCGGTGGAAACGCACAACGCACGGGTAAACAAAGAATCGACGTTACAAATTTAAATAATATCCCGCTCATCCCTGGAGAAATTTCGGGTTTAGGTAGGAAACCCGACTGTGATTGCATTCCGAAAAGTAGTCTCTTTCATATAATTCTCGGCCATCATATCTTCGTGAAACTGTGCGTAATTTTCCGGAAACTTTTGATCTATCTGACGATATATAAGCGGCGTCTCTCCTTCCACGTCTACGAGATAATCAAGACAAGGCTCACCTACGAGTAGAACTAATGCCATTTAACGGGAGAAGTTAGGCGGTGTTATGCTCCAGCCGTTTGGTCCGGGTGATGTATCTGGGTGTCAGCGGTGCGCGGAGGAGTCCTAGCAGCCCCCAGGGGCCCATCCGGAACTGCGACGGACTGAAATATTTCCACCCCGTCTGTAATTAGCCGACTTAACGACTCCCGTGGACGATCGTAAAAATTAAACACTTTATTGTATACACACTCGATGTCTTGGAGGATAACGAGAGCAACACTTTTTCAGTGTATTTTTTCAGAACAGTCGAAGATGAATATTCTTAATATTGCCGGACCAGTTGATTGATTTTTATTCACCCCTACCCTTAACATTTAGGTACTGGAGGTATTTCAGTGCTGAAGGACGTGAAAAATATTACAGCTGGCAACTATTAATACCTAAATACGTCACGTGACATTGTATACGTCCTGAGAAATTCGAAGGAATTCAAAAGAATTTTGAGCAATGCTGGACGATCCTAAAATTTCCTAAGCAGTTTTGATCAATCCGGAGGAATCCTGAAGAGTCTTAGATGGCCTGAAGAATCTTACGCAATTCTAAGAAGTTCGAAAGAGCTCGAAAGAATCTTGAGCAACCCTGGACGATCCAAAAAAGGCCAAAGGAGTTTTGATAAATTTTGAGGTGTCCTAAAGCAATCTGAAGAGTGCTTCTGGCTACAAAAGGCTTCTGAAAAATCCTAAGGAAAGCCTAAGGAAGTCGAGTCCTGAGGAATAGGAACTGCGTAATTCTGAGAAAATCCTGTGAAATGTCCTGGCGGCACAGACGGATCCTGCGAAGTCCTAAGGAGACCTGAAAAGTTCTGAGGAATTCTGAAAAATTCGATGGAACTCGCAAGAATTCTGAGCAATCCTGGACGATCCTAAAAATTCCTAAAAAATTTGTACGAATTCTGAGGAATCCTGAAAAGCGCTGAGAAGTCCTAAAAAACCTGAAGAGTTTTAGATGGCCCTGAAGAACCTTACGGAATTCTGAGATGTTCGAAGGAGCTCAATAGAATCCTGGGCAAATATGGACGATCCTAAAAAGTTCAAAGGAGTTTTTATTAATTCTGAGGAATCCTAAAGTATCCTGAAGAATCCTGCAAAGTCTTAAAGAAACCTGAAGAGTTTTAAATAGTTCTGAGAAAGTCTGAGAAATTTGAAAGAACTCAAAATAATTCTGAGCAATCCTGGAGGATCCAAAAAATTCCAAGGGAGTTTTTATAAATTATTCTGAGGTATCCTGAGGCAATCTGAAGAGCGCTTCTGGGCACAAAAGGCTTCTGAGAAATCCAAAGGAAATTCGAAGGGTTTTGGAAAATCCTGAGGAGGAGGTACTGAAGTATCCTGAAGAGCTCTGAGAAGTCCTAAAAAAAACTGAAAAGTCTTAAATGGTTCTGGAAAATTTTACGCAATTCTGAGAATATCGAAGGAGCTCAATAGAGTCCTGAGCAATCTTGGACGATCCTAAAAAGTTCAAAGGAGTTTTTATCAATTCTGAGGAATCTTAAAGTATCCTGAAGAGTCCCGAAAAGTCCTAAAGAAACCTAAAAAGTTTTAAATAGTCCTGAGAAATTCTGAGAAATTTGATTTTAGATTTAGATTTAGGTTTATTAACGGACTTGGCCATTGACAATAAATAGTTACAACACATAAACATAAAACAATTACAATTTTAACTCACGTTTACACTGCATTTTAAAAACGTTTTCTGGAACGCCTACAAAATCTACATGATAAAGATGATTTACCAAGCTCGATAATCTTGCAACACAAGAGTTCATGCCATAACATGTACGATAATATGGAACATCTAATAATCTAGGTTCTCGTATGTTGCAGGATGTAACAACAATAGAAAACAAAGCTAAAATAGAACTACAATTTATAACACCAGATAAAATTTTATGCACAAAAGAGGCATCAAAAAATTGCCGCCTTACATACAATGGAGTTAAACCTAAGTACTGTAAGATGTTTACATAATTATCTCTATGATAAAGAATATTAAAGTGATAACAAACAAACTTTACAAATTTTTTCTGCACTGCCTCTAATCTGTCTATGTGCACCTTATGATATGGGGACCAAATTATCGTACAGTATTCTAACAGCGGACGTACAAACGAATTATATAGTAACAACACAACACGCAGACAAGAGAATTCTACACTGTGCCTTTTTATGAACCCAAGAACCTTGTTCGCTTTCGTTAGAATTACATCAACATGATACATAAAATTCAGCTGGTAATCTACATATACCCCT
Organism: Diaperis boleti; assembly: GCA_963583935.1. Classification (NCBI taxonomy): domain Eukaryota; kingdom Metazoa; phylum Arthropoda; class Insecta; order Coleoptera; family Tenebrionidae; genus Diaperis; species Diaperis boleti. The sequence continues at coordinate 50,705,749 of OY757247.1, read as the reverse complement.
AAATCATTGAAATATAAAACTGATTCTATCTTTACCCCTTTAATAAAGTAAGATGGAGACTGATATTTTACTTTCCTAGAAAATCTAATCGATTTACACTTCATAATATTAAGTTCTAATCCATTATCCGTACTCCATTTATCTAAATTAATAAGGTCATTTTGTAAACTTTGACAATCCGTAGGGTCTTCAATTACTCTATATAATTTTAAATCATCTGCATATAAAAGAAATGATGATTCATGGAAAACAGATTTGACATCATTTATATACAATGAAAACAGAATAGGTCCCAGATGAGAGCCCTGCGGTACGCCACTAGTTGGAAAGATTTCACGAGAAAATTTATTATTTATTGCAACATATTGCGTGCGATCTATCAAATAAGAGTTAATCCAATTAAGCAAAGGATTGCCAAAACCCATTTTGTCCAGTTTTAATATTAAGCGATCAATACAGACTTTATCAAATGCTTTAGACATGTCTGTATAAATGCAATCCACATCATGTCCAAGTGCAATATTTTTCATTAAGTAATTAGTAAAAACAAATAAATTGGTGGTGGTCGAACGACCTTTAAGAAATCCGTGCTGTTCCTCAATAATGAAAGCTTTAACCTTGAATGAGATGTAATCAGCTACGATGGAATCAAATATTTTTGGTATGGCAGATAATATCGAAACTGGGCGATAATTAGCAATGTTTCGACGATCCCCATTCTTGAAAATGGGACTTATTCGAGATATTTTCCATACTTTTGGAATTTTCGATTGGATTAACGACTTATTAAATAGGATCGACAAAGGCAACTTAAGTTGATCAGAACATGCTTTTAAAAATATCTGTGGAATACCATCAGGACCAGGTGAACAGTTATCATCAAGATGCATTAGCTTGTCTAGAATAACCTCATCTGGAATCGAAATATGACTCACATGAAATGTAGTATTTTGAGAATCAGAGGTTGGCAGAGAATTATCAGGTCCTTTAGATGCATAAACCATTTCAAAGTGGGAGGCAAAAAGGTTAGCTATGCCCTCCTCGTTATCACATAAAACATCATCTAATACCATTGTTCCAGGTAATCCACAATTACTAGATTTTGTTTTAACATACGACCAAAAACGTCGAGAATCACTAACAATGTTATGCTCAATCTTTGCAATATATTCCCGTTTACACTGATTTAATGACTGCTTGCACCTAACTCTTAAATCACTAAATACCTTATAATCTCTATCTAGTCTCGATTGCTTAAATTTTTTATGGGCTTCTTTCTTACATCTAATTAAATCTTTGGCATTATTATTGAGCCAATAAGGAAAGTTACTACGTTTTCTACACCTGAACGACACGAAATTATCAATTATTATATATAGTGTGACATAAAATTTATCTACACAATCATCAATGTCAGTATTCTCAAATAGAGTTTCCCACTGTACAGTGCCCAGAAAATTATTAATAAGATAATAAGGAGCATTTTTAAAATCACGATAGTACGTATCATTATCACTAGATGTTATTGGCGCATTAATATCACAGATCATTAAATTCAGTGCAGGATGATTTTTATCCTCAGCAATTAAAGGGAATCCACTATCAACTAGTAAATTTACACTACTAAATACTAAATCTAATATCACATCATTATAATTTTCTAACTTATTGTATTGGAATAAACCTAAATACGCAAAGTTATCACAGATGATTATTTCATTTTGGGACATCACATTGTAAGGAATTAAAAAATCACAGTTATCATCACACCTCCATTTAAGATTTGGCAAATTATAATCACCTATTAAAGATATCACAGCTGTAGGGTATTTAGTACGTAAAAATGTAATAGAATCCGTATGTTCAGAGTAGATAGCATTACTGGAGCAGGGTGGAATATATACAGTGCCAAGAATTATATTGCTAAATAGTAATACAAATAATTGTTCAACAGTGCTATCAATATTAATATTAACTAAGCAAGAGGGTATGTCTTTTCTTACAGCAATAAGGACACCCCCTCCACGTGACTTATTAGTGACACTGAAAGATCTATCCTTCCTATACACAACGTACCTATCATCAATAAATTCACTACTATTGATATTCTCCAGAAGCCAGGATTCAGTCAACACAATTACATGATAATTATCACACAATATCGCCAAGTAAAGATCTAACAATTTCGTCCGTAACCCTCTAACATTTTGGTAATATATCATTAAGTTATTTACTTGCTTATCGTTGATAAGGACCTGGTGCGAAACCCCAGCGTCGCAGAGCTCCCCGAAGAAATCCTGGGCACCGATGTTTCACCCTGTGCATCGCTGTTTGCTGATTGTGACTCCAAGGATGTGGACTTCAGCAATGGTGGTACCACTGGTGACTTACGACGTGCCGGAATAAATTCACGGATCAATGCACCTCTAGGCCACAAATTTGGATTAAGGAGGTCCGATTTCATGGTCTCTAAAACTGACAGTTTAAAGGAACTATATTCGTTTTTTGAAACCAATAGTTCACACGATATTCCCTCCATCTTCAACTCATTGTTGATATAATCCTGGACAGCCGACACACTTGTACCTGGTGCTAATCTTCCAAGATACAAACTATGTTTGCGTGGAGCAACTGCTAATGACGTTTTTTCACTAGCTCCTACAAACGTTTTCGGTCTTCTGCGTCGACGAACAACTTCCGACCATTCAGTTTGCTTTCTAGCTACATCGACATTGTTATTGGGAACTGACACGCTGTACCTCTTTTTCAACTGGTTCTGGAATCTTCGGTTTTTTAACGCTAGTTTTACTTGTCACCATGGGAAAATGGAAATTCTTATCCCGTAAGTCCTCCATAGGGCTTACTGTTGGAACAGTTTTGCTAAGAGTAGACACATTATTTGTACCATGTTGGGCAGTAAGTAGCCGAACTAGATCGATGTTCGACTCTCTCAAAGTTGACACTCCTCGTCTTAGTTCCGATATTTCCTTATGTAAGCTTGAAGTTTCTGCTGCCATAATACAAGTCACAATTTCCGCAAAACGTTGACTTTCCAAAAACGCTATAACAGTTGACACTTCTTCTACCTCATCACTACCTTCTACTAAGCTGACACCACAGCACCTCTTATATAATTTGGCACAGCCAGGGTGATATCCTGTGCCACACTCAATACAGTTGGGCCCATCCTTAGCCCGTTTCTTCCCACATTTACACTTACATTCACTAGCAGATTGCGACGACGTTTCATCGTCCGCCGCCATCTTAATTTCAATATAATTAGAGATAGCGTTTAGACATTCAATTTATATTTTTGTTAACTTTTCGTGTGCGACGTTCTAAAACCTGTTATTGCAAAGACGCAATTCTGAGAAAATACAAAAAATCCTGTGAAAAGTCCTGGCGGCACAGAAGGGTCCTGCCAAGTCCTAAGGAAAGCTGAAAAGTCCTGAGGAATTGTGAAAAATTCGATGGAACTCACAATAATTCTTAGCAATCCTGGACGATCCTAAAAATTCCTAAGAAACTTTTATGAATTCTGAGGAATCCTGAAAAGCCATGAGAAGTCCTAAAAAAATCCGAAGAGTTTTAAATGGCCCTGAAGAATCTTACACAATTCTGAGATGTTCGAAGGAGCTCAACAGAATCCTGACCAACTATGGACGATCCTAAAAAAGTCCAAAGGACTTTTGATCAATTCTGATGAATTCTGATGTATCCAGAAGAGATCTGAGAAATCCTAAACTGACTTGAATAGTCTTAAGTAGTCCTGTGAAATTCCAAAGGAGTTTTTATAAATTCTGAGGTATCCTGAAGAAACCTGAAGAGTGCTTCTGGGCACAAAAGGCTTCTGAGAAATCTATCCTAAAGAAACTCGAAGGGTTTTGAAGAGTCCTGGGAAAGAGGTACTGAAGTATCCTGAAGAGCTGTGAGAAGTCCTAAAAAAACTGAAGAGTCCTAAATCGTCCTGAAAAATCTGACGCTATTCTGAGAATATCGAAGGAACTCAATAGAGTCCTGAGCAACCCTGGACGATCCTAAAAAGTCCAAAGGAGTTTTGATCAGTTCTGAGGAATCCTAAAGTATCCTGAAGAGTCTTGAAAGGTCCTAAAGAAACCTGAAAAGTTTTAAATAGTTCTGAGAAATTTGGAGGAACTCAAAACAATTCTGAGCAATCCTGGACGATCCAAAAATTCCAAAGGAGTTTTCATAAATTCTGAGGTATCCTGAAGCAACCTGAAGAGCGCTTCTTTGCACAAAAGGCTTCTGGAAATCCTAATGAAACTCGAAGGGTTTTGAAGAGTCCTGAGGAATAGGTACTGCGCAATTCAGAGAAAATTTAAAAAATCCTGTGAAAAGTCCTGGGAGTACAGAAGGGTCCTGCGAAGTCCTAAGGAAACCTGAAAAGTCTTAAATAGTCCTGAGGAATTCTGAGAAATTCGAAGGAACTCAAAATAATTCTAAAAAGTTTTAAGGAGTTTTGATAAATTCTGAGGAATCGTGAAGTATTCGGGAATGTTCTAAAGAAACCTAAAGAGACTTAAATAGTCCTGAGGAAACTTGCGCAATTCTGAGAAGTTCTAAGGAACCCAAAATAATCCTAGGACTCCTGAACGTCCAAAAAATTCCATAGGAGTTTTGATAAATTCTGAGGTATCCTGAAGCAACCTGAAGAGCGTTTCTGTGCACAAAAGGCTTCTGGGAAATCCTAATGAAACTCGAAGGGTTTTTAAGAGGCCTGAGGAATAGGTACTGCGCAATTCAGAGAAAATTCAAAAAAATCCTGTGAAAAGTCCTGGGAGTACAGAAGGGTCCTGCGAAGTCTTAAGGAAACCTGAAAAGTCTTAAATAGTCCTGAGGGATTCTGAGAAATTCGAAGGAACTCAAAATAATTCTAAATAGTCTTAAGGACTTTTGATAAATTCTGAGGAATCGTGAAGTATTCAGGAAAGTCCTAAAGAAACCTAAAGAGACTTAATTAGTCCTGAGGAAACTTGCGCAATTCTGAGAAGTTCTAAGGAACTCAAAATAGTCCTGAGCATTCCTGAACAATCCAAAAATTTCCATAGGAGTTTTCATAAACTCTGAGGTATCCTGAAACATCCTGAGGAGCGCTTCTGTGCACAAGAGGCTTCTGAGAAATCCTAAGGAAACTCGAAGGATTTTGGGGAGTCCTGAGGAAGAGATACCTACCTGAAGGGTCCTGAAGAGCTCTGAGAAGTCCTAAAAAAACTGAAGAGTCCTAAATGGTTCTAAAAAATCTTACGCAATTCTAAGAATTGCGAAGGAGCTCAATAATAGAGTCCTGAGCAACCTTGGACGATCCTAAAAAGTCCAAAGGAGTTTTGATCAATTCTGAGGAATCCTGAAATGTCCTAAAGAGTCCCGAGAAGTTGTAAAGAAACCTGAAGAGTCTTAAATAGTCCTGGGGAAACTCGCGTACTTCTGAGAAAGTCTAAGGAACTCAAAATAATCCTGAGCAATCCTGGACGATCCAAAAACTCCAAGGGAGTTTTGATAAATTCTAAGGTATCCTGAAGTAGGTTGAAGAGCGCTTCTTTGCACAAAAGGCTTCTGAGAAATCCTAATGAAACTTGAAGTATTCGGGAAAGTCCTAAAGAATCCTAAAGAGACTTAAATAGTCCTGAGGAAACTTACGCAATTCTGAGAAGTTCTAAGGAACTCAAAATAATCCTGAGCAATCCTGAACGATCCAAAAAATTCCATACGAGTTTTCATAAATTCTGAGGTATCCTGAAGCATCCTGAAGAGCGGTTCTGGACACAAAAGGCTTCTGAGAAATCCTAAGGAAACTCGAATGGTTTTGAAGAGTCCTGAGGAATAGGTACTGCGCAATTCTGAGAAAATCTAAAAAATCCTGCGAAAAGTCCTGGCGGCACAGAAGGGTCCTGAGAAGTCCAAAAAAAACATTGAAATTGAATAGAATTTCATCGGGTCAGTTACCTATAGTTTATAGAGATACGATCGATAATGTTTTCGAGTGTTCCGGAAAATGGGATTCCCGAATCTTGTAAAACCCGAATTTAAAATTTTTGAATTCCCAAGTTAGGAAATATTAACGCTTCACATCTTCAATTCATGAATTTCCCAAATTTTTAATGGTTGAATTCTACATTACAGGAAAATCAATGAGAAGTAAGTATTAAGGTCTTTGAATTTGAAATTTTTTGCTTCTATTTCTTACGAAGGTTATTAAGGTAATAAGGGTGAGCCTTTAATTAATTTAAAAAAAAACACCTGTCAGTTCTGTCAATTTTGCTACCAACATAATTTATATATTTAACCGTGCCTTTTTACGCCCAACTGTGTGTACATGATTAGCGTTATACACAATATTAGTTGGCAATCTTGGAAAAAATTAATAAAATTAAATAAGAAATTTTGTATTTTGACGACGGTATTTACTCCGACAAATTCGGCAAACGATTTATAGCTCGTAAACTGCCTGTCATAATGGCAGTAAATAGAATTTTACAGAACCACAACTGCGCGAAAGATATTTCACCCTATCAATTTCCCAACAATAAAACCCGACCCCGAAGGACTGAATATCACTTCACCGCTAAACTTTAATTGTTTTCCAATCCTTCACAACCCCCGCACGCAGTTCCACGTGGATTCGACGTATTTCTTTCCCGAGCCCCCCGGCAACACGCAAATATTAATTAATCCAGCGCCCGTTTTCTGGGTCATTCTGTACCAAAGTTTATAACAGAACAGTCATTATCAATGCCCAACGACCACTCCTATCAAACAGTTTCAATTCGTAACTACCTTATCTGACGTCACAAGCTCATCAACTGGAAGTTAAAGTTCAATGGAACAGTTTCCTCTAGCTCCCAGTTAAATTCGGTAACATTAAGTGGATTGCGGTGCCATCCAGTCTACTGATACACGTAATTGCATTTCGGCCTCCTTATTCTCATGTGGACGTTGGTAATTACGAATATTTGGCAAAAGTTTCGGTGGATCTGGTGGTTCGTCTTATTAAAAACTTGATAGTTCTTCAATTAATTGTGTTAAAGCGCCATCATTGTCTTTGAACTGTTGGATGATACAGATACAAAATCGCCCTGTATATGTCTATAAGTAACAATAATGTAGCTGTTTGACGGACTGTCAACTTAATAGAGACGCGTGAAAACACTTCACTTCCGACACGCAACGCGATGGACACTTATACACCCATAAAATTATGCAACAAAATACCAGACTCCGCCCTCTCTCGACGTAAATCGGCTTATATTTTTCGCCCATCCGGGCAGGATTAGATTATCAAATGACAGAGAGTCGGAATCCTGAGCGAGTAGAGCGTGAATTCTCAGTTAGTAATCTCAAATAGCTTATAAACCCTCTTTAACAAACTTGAATTAAAAAAGTTTCCTTGTAATCTGCGTACAATCTGATTAGATTGTTTTATAGAAGTGGGAGGGAGTTGGCCGGTCAGAGCAGGGCAGAGAGCCCTTCCTATCGCATGACTACCGAGACCCGAAGTATTAGAGCACTTAATGCGATTAGCTGACAACTTTTCAGCTTAATGTGCTTTAAAACATATCGAGAAAATTCGCTGAAAGCTGGAGCGGGCGGCGAGGTCGGAAGACAGGGCGGGACTACATAAGACGTGAAGGAATATAATAGTAATAATAATTTATATCCAACAAGTAACACCGCATCGGTTCTCGTATATTAAACCCTATATTCTGTAAGACATGGCCAAAATTTCAGAAACAAATGCAAGCTTCGATCCAAAATTGTGCCACCTATTCCGCTAATAAGTTCGCGAAAGGACGTATGGTCGGACTATTTTCATTTCCATAGCTATGTGTGCTAGTTTCAACAGTGTTACTAAATTTAGCTTCGTTCACGTTCATTATTAACAAATAAAGAGACAAAGCTGCGATAAAAACGGACATAACTTATTAATGACTCCTTAAAACTGCAGGTAAAGTAATACAAGCACCGAACCGTGTAGTTTCGCAAAACAACTGAAATGGTATATATAATTTAGAATATACGTAACTCTCCGGCTTCAGCGCAAAGAAGTATTTTTATGACGACCGTAAATAAAAACTCCATAAAGAACTTTTAATCCGATCCCAAAATTTAAACTACTGCAATCCTAAAATAACTGCACCTCGTGAAATAATAAAAACGTATCGATTTAGCCAAATCGGTGCACCATTCATCCCCCGATCTCGAAAACTCCTCATTTGTTCTAACTTTGTAAAACTTGTTCAAGTTTCGTAATCGCTCGTAACCCGAGCCGATCGATTATCGCGATAAAGCCCCCGATATTTCGGCTGGCAAAACGTGAAATGAAGAGACACTTGATTCTGGCGGGAGTAGATTTAAAGCGCGGTCTAGACCTAATTTGACCAGTCATTTGTACTGATTAGACTGCGGATCTAAGCTTCGGTATTAAGCTTAGAAATTACTACTGCTAAGGTGCAGGAGCAAATCACGCGCGATTGGAGATTATTCAAGAAGCCGGCTTGAATATATCAAACGTCGGATATCTTCTGCTTTTGCCCCATTTTCTGACGTGCGGATCCCAGGATGGCACTTAGGGGACCTCGCATATCACTGATAGAATGTATTAAGCTCCTGGTGTCTTCTTATTTGGATGTGATGTAGCTTTTTAATCGCTTGGAGGGGAGAATGTTGTTGGCCACTATTTGCAACAATAAATAACTGTGACACTGTAATAACTATTTAGAATTTTTAGAATCACCCGATGCTATAGACGACGAAGCGATGCAACTAAGTCCCCTTTTTATCCCCGTTATTGGATAAAGCTGGAAATTTTCTACACCCTCGTTCACTTCAAATATCTCCTGTAAGACCTCCGGCTCAAACTTTGTCCATTCAATTATTTACGGCAAAAGTTGTAACGCTACAAGATTTACCTGTGTATACGAAAGCCAGTATAAACAGAGATCAGAGTTGAGTGAAAAACACTTGCGGCAACGAAATATTACCTCGGAGGAGTAAACAAACCGGTTGTCAATATTTTCTTAGTGTTTTTTTTTTGTTGATGGGATGCTGCTCCTTCTGCGAGAGTCGTTGTTCGAATAATGTTATCGGCTGATCAGAAAAGGTGTGGTGTTGGAGATGGTAAAGAGAAAATAAAGAGTACTCTGACAGTTTATTGTAAAAAGTTATTTCAGATTGGACAAAATGAAAAGGCGCATCCACAATTATTGATTTGTCTGACGACACTTTACAACATATTGGCCACTGACACCCCAGTTTCCTCATTGCCCCCAGCATGTCTCGTAATTTCGCGTCAATCGGCTTACGCAGAACGTCCCGTATAAATTTAAATAATTCCCGCGTTCGAAAACAAGTTAAATCGAGCTCCGGCAGGTACTTAACACAAATTAGAAAGTTTACTTCAATTATACGAAAGCATTCCGAGTAATATCAAAAGAATATATGAAGATATTACTCAATTTAAAATTCAGCAGCTGAAAAATGTTCACGCTCCGAAGTTTTCAGCGAGGGCAGAGAAAAACGTAATATTGAATTCGGAATTCTTTTTAATAAAAAAATCAAGCACCTACATTTATAAGTTTGAAGGAAACATTTGTGAAAGAGGATTAAGGAGACAGATCGCACCATCACAACCTCAGCACGACGAAGAGGTCGCACTGCCAACTCGTTAAAAACAGAAAACTTACCGGTGATCAATAGTCAAACTGCGGATCCCCGAAGGGAGCGGAGGACTCATCTGGAGCTTAAAGCTGATGCATGGACTCATCAAAGAACTTGCAGCGATACAACTGTGATTTTGGAACAATAAATCCTCGTCGGCATTGATGATGGGGTTGGGATGAACGTTACGGGGTTTGTACGAGATGAGAGGAATTGAATTTACATATTTTTATTGATAAGCTGAATTGACACGATAAGGAGGGTTTAAGTGACAGAAAGTTTGGGAAATAAGATATAAGAAGTTGAATAACGAAATATAAATCTCCGTCATGATAACCCCCCCTTACATTACCGCCACTTTTGGAATTTTAACATGAAATGAAATGTGAATGACGTCACCAAACGTCAAATTTGAAAATTTGAAACAAACCGCGAAATTTAAAGGTTCGTAAGTGATCGTCAGGCAATGAAAGAAAAAGCAGAACCCTACGTTGTGTTATTTTTTTGACAAGACAAGCAATGGCGGGATTTTCACACTTACCCAAACGAAACAAACCCTAGATTCTTTGGATACATGGCGAGAGCTAATCAGGAGTGGAGCGTAAATTGATAGCACAAAAAAAATGGTTTTAAATGTTTATTAAGTTTTAGTAATTTTGTGCATTTGAGCTTTGGGATCTCGTACTGTGGTTAACAATTTCCAGTGGCTTCATATTCAGTTGGTAACAATGCACTTGGATGATTTTAACAATAATGATTCGAGTAATAAATTACAACTGTGTAGTTATTCTTTTGCAGTTTACAGGAATTTACCCCCAAAGCGGACATCTTCGCACCCGAAAGGGAAAAGCAAGAATATTGAAACGCGTGGAATTATCTAAGTTGGGTACATCTGAGTCGAAGTGTGATGGACAACATGTAGATCAGATGGAAAGACTAAAGCGAAGTGAACAAGACAACTGTCTGTAAGTGAGGCAAGAATGTAGAGAGTTCACTATCATGGAAAAAGCTTACACATCCAAACGGACCAGGAGAAATGAGTTTGTTACTGAATTGTCCTAGTCATGCTTAGTTTCCTGTCTTCCTTTAAGGCTTGTCCCAAACCAAGTTAGTTAGCAGAACCTATCTCAGGAACTTGGTTGTTAAGTATTTTAAATATTTGTGAAGCAAGCAATTTAGTAGTAGCCCGAAAACAGTACTGCAACTTCAACCTAGTAGGCTCAGGAGTTAGTAGCAACTCCCTTTTTTGGGTACCACTGCAGTCCAAGAGAGAGACAACTCAAAGTCGAAACGACCACCACCACCACCGTACAGGTTAGCCGAAGTAGGGCCACATAACTCCCTCAATCAGCAGCCTGCAACGCGAACCACTAACTGAATGCTATTTGGTCGATCAGTTGCCTCGACACATCTACGGACAAACCTAATAAAATATACAGTAACGCAACGTTTTCTTTGGAAGCTATTTTGAAACGATCGCGACGGGACATCTAGCGGGCGCAAACGCAACGAGGCGCAACCAAGCTACAAACATGCACAAAGCAAAAACACTAGATACCGCAATTTGGCTTCCCGGTGTCTAAGATAGCTAGATGTCGGTTACATGCGAACGACGGAAACGGAAATCGCAAGGGGGCGCAACACAACATAAAGATAAGACACTTTTCAGAACCCCAACATTTGGCGTGGCGCTTTGCCTCTATTTGCCCTTTTGTCTTCAGTTCTTATTCAGTGTTGGTTAATTCAAGTCAACAGAGACAAAGTAGCTTTTAAATGACCGCCCGATGCTGTAGTCCTCATACCGAAAGACGGGTAGTTATTAAAGGATTTATCTGCGGGGCAGTCTAGTTAAGTTAGAGAATCACTTTGTTTCAAAATTTAACGCGCCTGTGATTCGGGCTCTGGAACTAGAGGTGAAATAAATAACTGTAAATTTCTAGACATTTACGGAAGTCTAGAAATACATAAGAACAGGAATTGTGTGGGCCGTGGGACAGTGGCCCGATTCCCTCTTTCGCACTATTCCCACTTTTGAACAGTACGGGTGGGGATTCGAGCCATTAAAGTATATACAGTGAGCGGCAAAAGTATGGAATAAATTCATTAAAAATTAAACAATTGTTTTTTAAAAAATCTTTGGACGGGTCAATTTTGGTTTATAAAAATGAATATTTTTATGACAAATAAAATTCCAAGTTTTTTGGAAGTCTTTATTTTTTTTCTTGATTCAGATAGCCCTTTTAATTGTCTAAACGATAGTATAAAAATTTTGTTATCTTACATAATGAAAATTTTGAGAAAAAAAAAATAAAATTGGATTTTTTTCTGACAAACAAAAACAAGTCAAAAAATCAAGTAGGTAAATCAAAAAGTCGAATGGTACTGTCAATTTCATTTGTTTGTGTAAATGGTTCTACAAAACGTTTTCAAAAATGGTTCATTTAACAGAAACACAACGTATAGAAATTTTAATTTTGATTGGGTGCGGGGATAAAACTAGAACCCAACAAGAAGTTTGCAATTTGTTCAATGCAAAGTATCCAGATAGACTCATCAGCCAATCTAGTCAGTAAAATTGAAAATAAATTTAGAAGAACTGGGCATGTTAAAGCGATTAGAAGAACGGGTCGTCTAAAAATTAACGAAGATACGTCTTTGCAGAAAATTTTCCAAATGACAATGATCAGAGCTTAGTAAATGATGTTTTGTGGTTTCAGCAAGACGGTGCACCCCCACACTTTGCACTTCCTGTTCGCCATTACTTGAACAATTGGTTTCCTAGGAGGTGGATTGGGAGACGAGGACCGATAGAGTGGCCTGTAAGGTCTCCAGATCTCACACTCCTTGATTATTTTTTATGTCGTTATTTAAAGTCTTAAGATTTATGTTAGACCACAGAATCTAGAATATTTAAAAATTGGGATTCGATACGAAATAAGTACAATTATTAGTGAAGAAGTAATTCATAATGTCCAAAAGGAATTTTTTCATAAACTTGCTTATTGTCAACAAGCTCTCGTTATAAAATTTATTTTTGCCATCTTTTTTTTTCTCAAAACTTTTGTTATGTAAGATAACAAAATTTTTACACTGTCGTGTAGACAATTAAAGGGGCTATCAGGATCAAGAAAAAAAAAATAGAAAGTTTCTATTAAAAAAAATATCGTTGACGTCATCACTCGAAAACAAATTACTGTTTGGAATTTTTATAGCCTAAAATTGACTCGTGTAAAGATTTCTGGGAAAAGAAATGTGTTTAATTTTTAATGAATTTATTCCATACGCTCACTGTATAGAGCGATACGTAGCTTATAAGTTTAGTTTACTTATCGTCCTGATGATGCCAACATTGTTGGCGAAACGTGCGTTGGCAGTTCTAATAAAAAAATGTTTTTGGTGTTTTAGGGAAAAACTTTAAAAACAGGGGAACTCATAGTCGAATAAAATCAGATAAAAACAAAAAATCAAGCGTTAGTTACAACTTGATGCTTCTAACGTTAAAGCCTCCCTCTAGAAGGGACGCCAACCGGTTTTTTAGCCACGCCAGCTTCAGCGCGTTGCCAACCACTGCAGGATGTCGCTAACTTCAGAGCACCTTGCCGGATAGGCAAGTCGAAGTTCTCCTATGCATTGCATGGTCCATTTTGGGGATATCTCACCTTTAAAAAAATTGAAGATAAAATGCAACACCCCGTTGTCAAATTTGGCTTATTTTTCTGTTCCGATGTTCTTTCCACCTAAACAAGAAATGCTTAAAATTTGAACTAAAATTTCCAACTGATTATCTTTTTGTAAACAGTTCTGTCTCTTTATGTTAGTAAATACAAGCGCCTTTTTACTAAAAATGGATTGATGAACATTTTCTTCTCGCTACATTGACAAATACTTTATTGGTCGTTTTATTGGCATGCCAGAGGGTGGTTCGAGAAATTGCCAATTGAATTAGCTATAATGCAAGTGCTGTTACGACATTGGATGGCATGTCAGATGAAGATGGTCATCAACATCAACGAGGATCTGGAAGGTCAAGGAGTACGACTGGTAGAGAAGAACGCCCCTTGAGAGTTTTGGCTCTGAGAAATCGGTTGTCCATGGGAAACGATTGGCGGCAAGCTTTAGGTCACAGGCTATCCATGGCATCCGTATATAGCCGCATTCCTACACATTTCTACACCTACCACTTACTCCACGTCATCGCGCTCGTAGAGTACAATGGTGTAACGAGAGGGTATAAACTGGAGACAAGAATGGCAACGTATAGTTTTCACAGATGAATTGCGTTTTTATCCCTGCTAGGTTGAATGTATTTCGTTATGTCGCTAACGTACTGCAGCCAGTTCTTCTGCCTTACCTACAACTGCAAAACCGTGTCTTCCAACAAGACAACGCGAGTCCTCAGACGGCAAGGGTAACTTGAAGTAGTTAACGCGGAGATTCTTGCTTGGCCCTCAAGGTCTCCGGATATGATCGAATTCAGACTGAATAATTTATCTTATCCTCCAAACAATTTAAATGATCTGCGAATTCAAATTCAAGAAGCTTGGGATGAGGTGCCAAAACCGGCCATAGACCATTTCATTGACGACATGCCCAACAGTGTAAACGAGTGCATAAGAAATCGTGGAGGACTCACATTATTAAATATTTTGTTCATTTCTATTTTTTTTTATGAAATTATAATCGTTTCAATGATTCCTTGTAATACAACTTCTGTATAAATTTTAATAGACACTGCTAAGGAAATATAAACTACTAGGTGCTAGACAAAAATTACACCACCTTTTTTGAAATGATGTGTATTCACGTTTGGGCACCTGTGGGTATTGTGGATCTGGAGCACAGATGCGATGCTCTGACTACTATCGAGTAATCATTATTTTGTAATATGTGCCAATCAGGGAAGAGTAGGCTTGTGTAATCAAAATCCGGGACGAGCCGTCCCTATATAATTAAAAGAAGTTTAGTTTCGTTAATAAATGTAGGTTAAAGGTTTTCCTTAGTTTAATTTACGCCTGTGGGTCGTTATAAAGACACTTATTTACGTAAAAAAATCTTTTTAGACACCGTCGAGAATTGGTCCGTTCCAAACCAACGTCCAGGAAAACGAGCACTATTACAGACCTTTTCGATCAGCATTTTGGTTTAAAACAAGAAAGAACCAAAGAAAGATGATGGAGGTTAAATTGCAGACAGAGAAAATGACGCCGGAGAAGGCGAAGATAAGAAAACCGTTTACGAGGACGACAAAGAAAATAAGACGCAAAATAGACAACAATCATCGATGAAGGCGAGCATGCCGAAGACTTGCAAAGACGAAGATTCAAGAAAACAAAAACGCAAAAGATGACACATATGAAGATGAAGAAGTGAAAAGGTAGTGTTACAATTTGATTTTGCCGCGCATTCACCATCAAAGATTCAGGACGAATCAGCGGCCTTCTTTTTTGATCGACGTCTGAACGAAGAACATCTCCGTCGTATTTTTGTCGTGGACAAAGAGTAAGGTCTAGGGAATTGCGTCAAGGTCGGATAATACAATTGGGGTGTTCAGTTAATTATTTAACTAAATCGCATTAGCGGATATATCGATTAGGTGTTGATTTGGCGGAAAAGAAGTAAGAAAAACTACTTTATTGCGTGCAGACCTTGACTATTCTCTTTCAATCAAATAGGCAGATTCACCAGCATTCACCAAAGGATTGTTTCTTGTATCACTTTATTTGGAATAGCTGCTATTTCCACTCGTGATTTTTTTCTGGACTGACGTAATCCACACGTGAACTCAGAAGATCCATAAGGTTGACTCTCAGGATCGCAGAAAAAGTAGTTGTAAGGACAAGTCAGCTCCAAACCCAGCAGGAAAACGTTGAACGGCTCAGAAAATAAGTAGTAGATAATTTTTTTTTTTTGTATTAATAATTCATCTAGTTCTTTTATTAGCGCGTCAGTTAAAAATTGTAAATCTTCAATAATCATTTCAATGTAATTTAACCTTTTAAGAGTAGTGCAATAGTCATAATTAATTGGCTAAAGCTAGCAGGACCAAAGTCGAAAAATCAAAAATTAACCCCATGAGAATTTAAGACGTTAAGCCAGAAAAGACATAATTTCTAGTAATACTATGAGAACAATAAAATTAAGTCTTTGGCATTAAATTAGCCTTTAAATAGCCTTAAATTCTCATGGGGTTAATTTCTGATTTTTCGACTTTGCTACTGCTAGCTTTACCGTGGATATCGTAATGGGTCTGGAGCACACGTGGCGCCGTGTCCCGGCTACTGTTGTGTTTATTTACTTTATGTCTGTTTTTAGCTTTAGGATCAAGAATTCCTTCACACCTTTGATCGTTGAGATTACATTCGTGTAATTATAAAATGTCTTTTTTTCTCATTACACCAAAGACACTTTTCTCTCACTCTCGTCGTAGTTTTTTCTCAATTCAGGCTTATTATAGACGAAAGTAACCACCTAAGTGACCTAAAACAGCATCAAGGTATAAAAGAAACAAAAAGGGCCATAGGGAGGAATTTAAGAGAAAATAAGAACCATCATCCGTTAGGAAAGAAGCAGTTAGAGAAGTCCCAGGATGCTAACGGAGAACATAAAGTGAAACTAGACCACCATACCCAACACAGAAGACAGAAGCAGGAACAAAGTAAACAATAGGTAAAAGAGCTTTCACAAGGCGTCTATGAACTTAGAAATTAGAGACCTCTATGAAAAATTTCACAAAATCCTTCCGCATTCCAAGTTTAGTCATAACCGTACAATTTTACACACCAACCTCCCCTCCCATTCACGAGCTCATTACAAAAATTCCTCTCCGCAACAACTCAAAGAGCATCTTCCTGAAAAGTCGGCACATACACCACACAGAGCAAGAATATTAGCTTAAAGCGCACAGAGAAAAATCATTAGAAATTCCTTAAAGATCGGTAATTGTATGAAACATCGCGACGTCCTTTTTGTGAAGCTACAGACGGGATTCGAAGGATCAAAGAACGCGCTGACGGCTTTGAGTTTTCAGGTAGTTCGGGAATTCCGGGAGTGACCCACGTCAAGCTGCATTAATTAAACCCGGAACGGGGTTGTCTCTTGAGTTCTTGTTCAGCTCGTTGCTTCTTTCATTATGTCCGAGATATTGCACCGTTTTAAACTCTTTGCACTTGTCAATTTCGCCGGATATCCGAGAGTTAGGAGAGGAAGAAAGCTTTTAACGGAGGCCCTAGTGTGCAATGGTACGTGCCACGTCAATTAATTATAATTAAGAAGTTGGAGAAAAGTGCTCTGGAGAGACAGTTTGGTCTTATTCCTGTTGGACGGGTGGTCTGAATAGAAATTTTAATGTCTTGGGGACACCCAAACAGCTTTGTTTTCAATAGAGCCTTTCATCAACACTGTCGATAACACAGTTACCTTTTCATCTTTGTTATTATTTTGCGGGAAAGTAAACGCAACAGGAGCGCTATCTGTCATAATTTCAATTAGCTCTACCGCGCTGCATACGAATTCGGCCCAACTTCGCCTAAACAAATAGAATTGGGTATTGCGAAATAAATGGGGAGCGCAAGACAAACTGCAGAGATGATACAGCGTGTTCCACATGGTAAAATAATAATTTAGTGGGCTGTACAAACACACAGTCTGAACTGAAGGTAAAGACAAACACTTTATTTTAATTTCCCAAGAGGAAGAGTCTTCAAATTATATGTTTAAAAGTGTTGACGCTGAAACAACATACCTGGCCGAGCGGTAGCGGCAAATTTAACGGATGCCTTTTTATTTATCTATTTTCGGTTATTTTTTCCGGCTCCCGACAATGTAAGTTAGTGATCCGTTGTCAAGGGTAAATGTTTGTGCCGGAAAAATATAATAAGACAACTCGGAATGTATCGACCATTAACATTTTCGTCAGAAAACAAGACTTGGCTTGTCTCAATGTTAATATGTCCTTACATCCCTTGTTACTTAAGTGCTTGTAATAACTACGACCGCGGACACAATCCACGTATATTTTAATTATCGATTCAAATGAAACTTTCACGAGAGAATAATTGCGGGAATGTTGGACCGGGTTCGCGACTCTTGACAATGCGGTGCAACAGTTTTAAAATTTGCACGAACGAATTGCTAACAAAGTTCGATGGTTTTATGGTAATTGTGTTCCAGAGCTTTCAAGTGTAATTTTCATTTTTGTGTCGAAGCGCGAATTACGGAATCGACTGTTAAATGCTCTGTGCAAACTGCCTTTATTAAAACTGTCCGTCGGATGAAAATGTAATAAAAATGGCTTTAGAGACAGGTTTGGGGACGTTGAAGCTGTGGGGTTCTGGTATAATCAGGTCGGAAAAATTAATTATGTACAATAATTTGATTTTCTTATTCTCATATCCACATGAATTGTAATAATTGTATTTTCTTGTTATTACATGCTATTTTTTATCCTACAAGTATAATTACAGAAGAAACAAAAACAAATTAATGCCATTTTTTTAACTAACAGGTACTATTGATATATATTATACAAAATTAAAAGATGGAATTAAAATTCTTTGATTTTAACATGTTAAGAAGCGACCCGGCATTAACTTTTCTTCTCTCTCAACAACTCAAACAAATTATTTCGATCTTTCAAATTTCCACCTTCTTTGAGTTGTTAGAGTAAAAAATATAACGAATTCGTAAAGTGGAGTGTCGGCAAACGAAATGCGACACAGATGATACTCCGGAAAGTCATTATTGCAAGATACCTCTGGTGTCGTGTTTCGAAATATCGTTTTTTGTCTGAAGGTGTGACACTCGAGAATAATTGTGTGAACTGGTGATGCGAAATGGATGCAAAAGAATATCTTTAAAAATTCCGAAAATCAATGAGCTTTCGAAGTTCGGTTTAAAGCTGAGCTTTATCTGGTTGTAGTGCGCCCTCTGTTGGTCGATAGCAGAACAGGGGTTGTATATCGGTAAAGTTTTCTACAATAAAAGCTTTCTGTGATTCCAGATTTCATCACGACCAGCTACATCATCCCGGCCTGTTCATAACTGCAGTTCGAGGGATCTCCGCATGGCGCTGGCCAACTCCAAGTTTTTTCAGTAACGTTTTCAGATGACATTTTGAATTTTAAGATTGTCAAATGCTAATTCTCACTGGTCGGATAAATTTAATGCCTGAGAGCTGCCTTCTTATTTGTAGTTGTAATTCTGTAACTTCAATCACTTTTGCCGACTAACCTAAAATTTGTGTGTCATACTCATAAATTGTCATCCTTGTAAATTTCATTTTTGATAGAAATTGCCACTGAGTGGCGCCCTCAGCGGCCCAAATTGGCGTTTTCTTTGCAACATTTTTATAATGCATTTTTTACAGAATGGCCAGGCCGGGGATTAGATACAGCTGGCCGTGGATTTTATATACGAATCTACAAATTTCGGTATTTCGTTGTTTTAGTTCAACAGAAATGGAGGCGCTACATATAATATTTTAAATAGAATCGAGATGGACCATGTAGTGACATTTTTAAGTAAAATTTTATTTGTTGTTGTCTGCATTGTGTTTAAAGTTATAATATAATTATATATCATTAACATGAGCATTCCAACAAAATAAAATTTGAACAATATAATTAAAACATGCAACATCAATGATTTCCAGTAATTTCCATAATAAATACAATAATTAAATTACAAAATAATTTTCTTCTAAACAGTACCACCTATTGTTTTGCAATACTATAAATTCAATTTTTAATTGAAAACCAACAGTATTCAAATATAAATGATAAACATTATTATATCGGAATATGTTCAATAGGATTTGTTTTAATTTAATGTAAATTCCATTTTATAAACCGCACGCATTGTTTGTCGAATGGCTGCGGTGCAATTTATTAAAGAGGCAAAAGAATCGTAATTTTCGTATGACATGTATAGTGTTAAATTATGTTTTTGATCGGACGCTCGGGGCAAAATAATTTTTTAATTAAACTTTGCAAATTAATTTTGAATTGGAAATTTCGGAGCGACAAATTTTATCGAGCTTGGGGTCCGATTACAAATTTAATAAGATCCCATGACTGCTTTTCGGAAAATATATGTAACCAGCGGCGGGGTGTCAACCCCACAACAAACAACAGACACAAACTCAAGATTTGTGAAACATGAACATGTTGTGTTTCTGACTGAACTACGCAGGCGCGTACAGACAACAAGCTCCCTCTAAGGTGTCACCGGATTGTTCCGGTAGATGGCACATCCTATGTGATGCTCGATAAATATGCAGGGCTTGTCCATGATGGGGTGCGAAAGTGATAACGGTAACATATACATATAAATATAAAAAGTAAATAAAAAAATACATGATTTCCAAACGCTTTTCTTGTTTCCGTTATACTCATCCACAAATATGTATTACAGATCGTTTATTGATATTCTCTTGACACGTTTTGTTTTAAATAAATGAGTTTTGTTTTTGACTTTTTCTCACCTGTTTTTCACTCTTTATTCTTTGCTTTAATCTCTACTTTTTTTTTAATTACGCCTCCGGTTAACCCTAAAGGGTAATCTTTTCATAGTGGTAGATTTTGTTTTTGAGTTGATATGATTTTCTCTACTCGCACTTTGTAATGGAGCATAATGCAATTAAATCCCTTGGAGAAGACCACAGTTATTTTTCACTTTAATAGTCATGAGAAGCAGCAAAAAACATCTTTTTGTGGACCACAGTCCGGCCGATTAAAAACCGCTGACCTCAACCCAGTAAAAAACACCCAAAGCGAAGTAGATTGATGTTTCCGGCCGTTTATGTTGTTTTCTATTTGTTGCTGCATTTTTTGCGCTCGATTTATTTTGATCTCCCGTTGGAAAAAAGCTCATCCTCGACCGCGCGCTGTCAGCAATCTCCCAGAAAAAGTACTCTTTTTCCACTCAATTTGTTGGAATTTACTGCCAGCTTTTTAAATAATTGATCACATTCGTGTCGCGCGACAGACAAGATTGATTTCGATAATTAAGCCGAAACGTCGTGTCAACAAAAACCGTTGTGCGGTAATAATTTGCATCACAGTAGAATCGTAACACATGTATGCAAATAAAATAAATTTTCACAAAAGTAATGAAAAATAGCTCTAGAACGGTGCCGACCGGCATACTAATAAATTTAACGCGGAACGCGCTCGCTACATCAGCAATGCAGCTTGTCACCGACATTAATATTCATTTAATGCAGAAACTATAAATGGTGAAATGCGGGCTCTTAAGACTTTTAAATAATCCCAGAGAGATTTTTTTGTAACACAAGAGTGTGCACTAAGCGCAGAAAGAGGCGCTGCTGGAGGAGTCAAAGAATCAAGTATGTATTTAATAAGAGTGCCGGAATCGTGCAAAGCGACGGGGGACCGGCGCGCCCAGTAAGATAATCCATTAAACGTTGAAGATGATATTTCAATGTGTTATGTTTACGAGCATCAAAACCCGGACAGTATCCAGTTGGTCTGGATACATTTCTGTTAAATTCAAATGTGTAATTGGCAGGTAAAATATAGTACCACAAATAGGTATAGGTACAATAAACCCCCTTCCTGCTTTACCCTTCCCGACACACTACACTGTTAATTTCGTCGGTCTAAACAGCCACCATACATCTTCTTTCGACCCGCTCTTAATTACATGGCAGCTTTAGGGAACATTTATTTTGCTTTAGCACTCAAGTTTACACATTTATATTCATAAATCTAGACTTCTGCACGCGTGTGCGGACACGTACCAACAGCGCAGCAATTGACGATTAGGTCAGGCGTTTCACGTGGATTGAGTTGTCAAATATGTACTTATCTTCGCTTCATTGAAACGAAAATTGCAAGTCATGTATTGATTACATTTATCCCAATATTATACAAGTCTTCTTAACATCAACACAATTCTTAATTTATTGAGCTATGCAACTGGAGATGAGACACCTGATATTACGCTACCTATCCTTATTGAGGTAATATACTGAGTGACATAAATTGCAACACCTTGAATTATTGAAAAAATGGCTTTATCATTCGTGGTAACCGATCAAGTCTTGTGTCCATTCGGGGTAACATGACTGCTGAACGCTATATTCAAGAGATCGTAGAGCCTTTCCAAACACTTTTCCAGCAGGATAGTGCTAGGCCTCATACAGCATGTGTTACGTTCGAAAATAATAAAAGAAAAATAATAAAAACAATCAAAAAGTTTTGATTAATTAGAGGTCTTGCAAATTATATGTCACTCAGTGTATATTCACAGAAAAGCATCAAAATATAGAATTACAAACAATATTGAAGCTGGTAACAATATACTTGTTTTTAAATTGAGACGTAAACTTAAAACGGTTTGTCATCTCTGTCCCATCTGAAAAACCGCTAAAAAATATAGCGACAAATTCGTTTTCCGAACGTCGATTTGCATCAACCGCTCTTATACTTGACGTCTCAACTCTTCGCCGATTAAAAATCGCTCCTCGTTCCGTAATTCATGAATATGGAGCAATCAGACGTCATGCAATTTGGGCCGATGGCATCGTAAATTCAAATTGGCGTGAGTTAAGTCAGATTCATAATATATGTAATACGCCACGGGCCAGGTTCGTCATGTGCTACTCTCAGGAGGGGCATAATCAAATCTTCCGATGCACCTCAGGGTCACCTTCTTAGCGGAAAATTCATTTAGGGGCTCGAGACGCCGGAAAAATTCGATACGTTCATTGCTACTCTATTTCCAGACGTCGGTTTTTGTTGGGGGGAGAAGTGGTTGGGGATGTAAGCTGCGGGACGCGATTGTGAGGATGAAAGTGGGAAATGGAGTGTTTGCGTACTGCGATGATAACAGTTATTATTGCACGACCCTGTTATGAAAGATCTTTGTTACGTAACTAATTTGGTGAAACGGCTTTTAACCGACACAGTGGCTCAATGGCCTCTGGTCGCAGTTGTTATTCGGGAGGCCCGTGGTTCGATTTCCTGTGAATGGCTTTCCTTTTGTGGCCCGTTGTGGCTCAAAAGACGCCTAAGCGTACAACAAGCCCCGAACGGGGAATGAAAAAATACATTTTTAAGTTAAACGGTTTTATTGTGAAGAAACCGCCATTTTATGGTAGGGGCCATCTTAGATTTTGAATTTTTTTATGGTGTACTCCATTCTACTATTTAAGCCCTTTGATTTGATAGCCAAATTGAGGGGGTTGAAAAAAAAATTATCCGCCATTTTGGGGCGGCGGCCATCTTAGATTTACAATGATACTGAATCTACATAATTGTATTGTCATCAGAACTAAAGGTGTGTACCAAATTTAAGATCAATCGGTCCACAGAAAGCGGGTAACATTTTAATTACTAGATTTGACCCACACAAGACAAGGCAAGCTACATAAAACCGTTTAAAAAGGTTTTTATAACCGATTATTTATGTAGAGTTTGGATTTCACTTCTACAAATATTGAGTTAGTTGGGGGACTAGTCCAGATTGATTCTGCTCCCACAAATCCTTTCATAGTTTTATCAAAACTGGCGCATCCACCATTTTTATTACTGACGTTATACTGCTATTCATTCATTTCAATAGTTCAAATACGTGCGCTCAAAGAAGTTGATTATCAAAAATGAATCCCGAAAATTCCGATCATTCCTCACGCGATCGTTAGAAATTCCAGCACCTGTATCCGGCGCGCTTCTTCATAAATCTCGAGCAAATTACTCGAAATGATGCGCGATGAGCATTGTTTCCCCTTGTACTATACGACAATGCCAGCCCCGAACAATCCCTCACAGCCATATAAATCACTGTCATTACGTCGCGAAAGATGGCTCTACACACGATTAGTACTCACTACACTCAGCAAATATACGGCTTTACCAGGGTGATATATTGCTGCCAACCTACATATCTTCAAGCCGTTGAGATACATTTGCACAATCCGGTGGTTGCTGGCGCAAAACATTACACCCAGAGGATGACGTGCGGTATTAATTTCGGGATAAATATGTAGTCGTTTGAGGGGGGAGTAGTGCGGAGAGTGCTGTAGAGATTTTATTGGGGCATAAAGAAGTGTCCAGTTTTCCGCTCAACTTTACACAATTTTTCTTTGCGTAAGAACTAATATCAATATTAAAAGAAAAAATTGCCAAATCGGTACAGCCGTTCTCAAGTGATGCGCTTACCAACGAAGAGCATTTCGTTTATATAATAAAAATGACATGCTGTTTGTAATAGTCCAAATAAGGTTCTTACGGAAAGAAAAATTGGAAAATTTTCCCGGAAAATACCTATCTAAAAGGTTTTTCGAAATACCTATCTTAATTTTTTTGCAGATTATCAAAAAATGGTCCAACAAATTTATAAACGTGTAGCAAGATTTCGTGATGTTAGTGTGTTGTAGCGGAGCGAGTATTATGGAAAATAACCCGCACAAATTTGAAGAACTGCAAGAGCCAATTTTTAATGCATGCTATAACCTATAACGCTATAACCTTTCAGATGTAGGAAAGTGCATTTGAAAATATGAAACGGAGAGTTAACAACTGCATTGAATCTGGGGGAGAACAGTTTGAACATTCGCTGTAATTTATAATTTAAATGATCTCATTTTAAGTTCAGTTTTAGATGCGGCGGTTAAGATCTATCTCAATTACAGAACCGTCTGCAACGTTTTCACCACCATCTCATACGAAAAACCTTCATGTACGTCCCCGAAGATTGTTTTTTCAAGCCGAACGTGTGTGATTAAGACCCAACTCGAGCATTTTTCATTTAAGGACTTCATCAATCATCAGACGTCTTTTCATTCTCGAGTTTCGGTGAACAAAAACTGTTGCTCGAACAGTCTTACGTAAATGGAAGACTGACATTATTAAATATAGTTCGTCTGGTGATTTATGGATTACGATAATTCCCAATAATGCACCCCTGCTCGTTTTGCTTGTTTTATTTCGATCGCTAAGCAGGAATGATAACTGCGATCTACACGTATTGCATCGGTTGCTTTAACCCTGTATTGAATGTCGGGACGTTTCCTGCGAGAATAATGAACTCCCTTTGCATTATCGATAGATATGAGAGTCATAAATAAAGATGGGAACGTTTCCGAGATTTCAGCATTATTGTAAAAATTTAAAAACGAATGTTGGATAACGTCGATTTTCGCATGAACGAACAAATTGAATTCCTGGAATGCATTTACTGACAAATAAAGGGGCGCTTTTTTAATTCTGTTTGCTTACTCTGTTTCCTATTCGATGCTATGCTTTCCGGGGTATCTTGGGCGTCTGTCACACCCTTACGGACTTCTGTGAATGCAACAATTAAAATCGAGCAGACCTCTAATGAAATGAAATGGTAACCACCCGTTATAGATTTATTCGTAACGTTAACGATACCCCAACCTCCTCGGTTCACAACTCTTCTGAAACTAACTCCAAATTGATTAAAACTTTAGAATCCGTTTAATATAACTTTCTCCGAACAAGCTGTCATCTTGTGGCGCTACAAGATACTGGTAAAAACTCGTTTCAATAATCTTTTTTGTTACAGATAAAAAGAAAGTTCCTTTTGAGGAAGCGGAAGACCGATGTTTTTTATTCGAGGGCAAAATAGCGTTATTAAAGTGATATGACATTTAATCTGAATTTCAAGTTTATTATCGGAAACATTCTTTGAAGATTAGATTCGGGCCAGGCAGAGAAACAGATTTAATCTGCCATCAGGAGAATACTAATATGATCGAAACGGGAGGATCTATATTTTATGCGTTTTGGAAGCGTTCTCCTCTGTGAGTTATGGTGGTTATTGCCGATCAGTTTTTGTGGCTTATTGTTATGGTAATTTCGGCTCGGTTTGCAAGAATTTTTATAAGGATTAGAGTCGGGGGTTTTAGAGGACGCTGGGCATTTTTATAACAGTGTGCATTGTAATTGTTACAAAAACTACTTGTCATTTAATTCATTATAGGTTAGGCAACCAGCACTAAATTCGGACAAATTGTTATTGAAATTTATATTTGGAACGTTGTTGCTTTGTCACTGGAAGTTGTTTCGTCGTAAATCGAGTTAAGTATTGATCAAAAGACGCGGAGAGGTGCTACAAAGCACTGTTCTTATGGGCGTTGCAGTGACAGTCGCTACAGCAGAGAAAAATGCCGTTTCCTAATCTTTGTTTGCAAGTACGAAATGGTACGAAAACATGAATTTAAGACGGTCCCAACATACCAGAAAATGCATGAGTTGTGTCCAAGCTGACCACTGGGTGAAACGGTGTCATCAAAGAAAGAATTTCCGAAGCATAGAAGATATCACTAAAGACACTTACATATTATGCTCTCTACATTTTCTTAATGAAACCTAGTGAGGCGCACCCTGATCCAATAACAGCTGCAAAAGAAAAGGTTTGTCTTTTGCTTCTGAAACGCAACAGTTAAAAACTTCTACCTAACCATACTATTCAGATTTGCGCATTTAAGGGAACACGTTTGAGTGCGTAATTATAACAAAGTAACAAATGAAACAACAAGTAGACAGCACGTTATTCAGTGAACCCAGAAGGGAGGAAACTACTCCCTGAATTAAGAGCTGGATCACCAACATGTCGTGAGAATGTTAAACAATTCCGATCTTTTGTGTTGATGCTGGTAGACAATCACCGACATATGATTTTGTGCAAGCGTAAAGAGAAAATCTGCCAAACTGAAACCTCAAGATATCAGTGTAAATCTACACAAACCACATTGTCAATATTTTCAAATATTATGCAACGGTTAAATGAGAAAACAGTCAGTACATAGTGAATGATCACCCCCTCAGCTACGTTGTTTACATAACGTTGAGGTTATGTTGTTTTTCTAGAGATGTGCGGAATGAAACTTTTGTAGAATATTTTTAATGGAGGTCAGACAGAGAACGCAACTTCGTGTACAAGAACATAGGTATGTATTTACAACAAGTGTTGAAAGTATTTTCCATTATAAACCCAATGAGCAAGACACGTACATTTAAATCACATATATTTCTATGTACCGAGAACAGACTGGCCTTTCTGTTGGAGCCTGTGACATCAAAAAAGGATTTACGTGTATCTGTACCATTTCTGTTTGTAATCTTTACATACTTTTGACAATGGGTTCCCTAGTTCTTGTCATTTCTTCCTTTGGCAACATATTAAAAATTTCATGTACAAAGCACCCATAGCCGATGCAAGAAAGAATATGAAACTGAAAATTTTTTGCAAACTGTTTTTAATAGGATCAGAAAAAGAGCACAACTCTACAAGAAACATCGAAAACATTTTCACCATTAATTTGCTGTAACTGTTTTGTGTCCTTCTAATAAACATTGGTAGAAATTTGGTTAGAGAGTGAGTTGGTCATATCCTTTGGAAAGAGTGTCTTAATTTCTACATTTTAAAGAAATAAAGGTGTAAGACCAAATCATAATTATAATAAATCATAATAAAAATTTACAATCAACATCACACCCAAAGGTCTAAATGCACTTTTAGCTTAATTTTTTACCAACTAACGCACAAAAATCTTGAATTAATATTGGTGAGTACAACATGCTTCTGTCAAAAACCTGGAGGAATCCTGGAGGTACCTGCAGGACATTGCAGCCCAAACCCCCAAATCGTGTCGGTCTATATGAAACCGCTAACTAATACTTCAACCCTTCTTTAAGGTGCATAATAATAATTATTAATAACTAGCTGACCCGGCGAACTTTGTACCGCTTCAGAATTAATAAATGTTGTGTTAACTATTTAGCTGAATTAAATTCAGTTTTTTTCTATCAAAGGATAATGCACACAACGCCTTCTACTGGCATTACCGAAACCAGCTTACAACGCCATGTTCATTTTTGTTACTGTTATGTATCAAAGATGGCGTTATATACGGATTCCATACAAAATGTATGAGAAATTTTTTTTTCGGTATTTTTTCCGATGTTTTAATAGTTATTCGCCCCTGAAAAATGTCAGTCAATCCGTTCTCGAGATATTATCAAAAAAATTGTGTGTGGAGTCCACGCGCAACAGAAGTGAAACTTCGGAGTTTACTCCTTAAAAATCGATTTTCATTTTTAAAGCCCGATACGACAAATTTTGGTGTTGTTTGTTATTGTTGCCCTATACCAGGGGGGCTTTGTTATTGTCGTTGCTCTGTACCAAGCTCCCCGTCCCTGTAATTTTTCCGATGTTTTCTCCTATTCGGGACGGAGACAAATCCAACAAATCGAAGATAATAAAAATTGGTCCAGCTGTTCTTGAGTTATAAACCTAAGTGGGCTCCTTGGCCCCATGTCCATTTTTTAATAGTTATTCTGCTATTGGTGGAGGAGGCAAATCCAACAAATCAAAGATCATAAAAATCGGTCCAGCCGTTCTTGAGTTATAAACCCAAGGGGGCCCCCCAAGCCCCCCTGTCCATGTTTTAATAGTTATTCTGCTATTCGTGGAGGAGGCAAATCCAACAAATCAAAGATCATAAAAATCGGTCCAGCCGTTCTTAAGTTATAAACCCAAGGGGGGCCCCTGGGCCCCCTTGTCCATGTGTTAATAGTTATTTTGCTATTCGGGGCGGAGACAAATCCAACAAATCAAAAATCATCAAAATTTGTATATACAGTGAGCGGCAAAAGTATGGAATAAATTCATTAAAAATTAAACAATTTTTTTTTTCAAAGAAATCTTTAGACAAGTCAATTTATACCGAATAAAATTCCAAACAATCATTTGTTTTTGAGTGATGACGTCATCGATATTTTTTTTTAAATAGAAACCCCCAATTTTTTTTTTATTCTGATAACCCCTCTAATTGTCTACACGACAGTGTAAAAAATTTGTTATCTTATATAAGGAAAGTTTTGAGAGAAAAAAAGAAGGAAAAAATAAATTTTATAACGAAAGCTTGTTGACAATAATTCACTAATAATTGTACTTATTTCATATCGAATCCCAATTTTTAAATCTTTTAGATTTAAATACCGACATAAAAAATAATCAAGGGGTGTGAGATCTGGAGACCTTGCAGGCCACTCTATCGGTCCTCGTCTCCCAATCCACCTCCTAGGAAACCAATTGTTCAAGTAATGGCGAACAGGAAGTGCAAAGTGTGGGGGTGCACCGTCTTGCTGGAACCACAAATCATCATTTACTAAGGTCTGATCATTGTCATTTGGAAAATTTTCTACAAGGACGTATCTTCGTTAGTTTTTAGACGACCCGTTCTTCTAATCGCTTTAACATGCCCAGTTCTTCTAAATTTATTTTTAATTTTACCGACTGTGACAAATTGCAAACTTCTTGTTGGGTTCTAGTTTTATCCCCGCACCCAATCAAAATTAAAATTTCTATACGTTGTGTTTCTGTTAAATGAACCATTTTCGAAAACCAGAAGAATGTTCTTAAATTCAGGTGGAGTAAATTTAAATATATTTAAGTCGAACTCCACAAACTTTAAAAGTTTATTATTATTTAAAAATTAATTTATTAAAAATTAACGTTTTCCTATGTACAAATTTACTTGTTCACGATAGTACGCCGACCGACTTAATCACAATGCTTCCAGTACTCACACTGTCCCGTTCTGTCGTTCGTTCCCTTCTTATACCGCTACTGGTTCTCGATTCCTTCCATTCCGGGAATAATGAGATCATCCTTTCGGCGCGACCGAATGTTCTTGTAGGATGACATCATTCTCTTTATGCGGTCGTCGTATTGATTGAAGTATGACATCAGCGCGACAGAACCTTCTCGGCTGATGAGAGCATCTTATGTGAACAATCATTCCCAAACGTTCGCACGGTCTGTGGACTGTTCTAGATCAACCCCATTACCGTATGTAATTCCAATAATTATTGTTCCCAGACAGATGACATCATCCGCTTCTGGTGCCGTCGCGCCGTCGTCGCAATATTTTATAATTTCAAAATGTTGAATCTGCATGATGATGTTGATATAGTAGGAAATACATAAGACTTTGACATCATTCGTGTTTTTTTTTAAGTTTAATCCAGCTCAACATCAATAAATAATGTTATACATGGTTGTGATATTTTAAAATACAATATAATATATCTTAAAAAGCGGCGGAGGTGTCATGGTCCAGCAGTCATAGTGTCTTGAGGTGGCAATCTCTTTAGTCCAGTTTAGGATTGTAGTGTTCTCTTTTGTTGATTAGCCATTGACAATACCGGGGAGGCTGTAGATGGTAATAAAGGCTTTTTTTTCACTACTAGCTTCAGAAAACATCATTATATATCATATTTGAGGCTTCAGAAATTGATTTTCTGTACCTTACCTAATAATGGATTTTTCTCTCCTACTAGTAGATAATAAAAACAATATTGACAGTGTTGGCATGGTTACTGCCGTAGTTGATGTTTTGATTTGACATTTGCTGCCATTATTAATGATAGCTGACAGCTCAACAATGTAGAACTGGGGAGTCGGCATTTCTTGCGAAATGTTAAATTTTCCAGTTGGATTACACTAACAACATCGCAACAAAAAATAGAAACGACAGCTATTGATTTAATTTCATATGCTACTTGCTTTTCATGGATATCTTCCAACCTTTCGGATTATCATGATTATCACTTGGAAGAAAAGTTAAACAATGTGCTAGTAGTGAAAAATGCGATGCTTCGCATCTTGGACACTAAATAGCTCGGCTCAAAATCATTGAGAGTAAGGAAGGATTAGCGGTGTTATTAGCGGTGGTTTTGTTGTTTTTGGGTTTGCCGGGGAGGGGTGTTAGGTTGCACAGCTTGGGAAGTACCATTTTGCGTCAAATTAGTGCTGTTTAGGATATTACGTTGGGAGTAGTTATTTCCACCTGATGTTCTATGCGAGTGTGCTCGCTTTTGTAGCTCCAGGTGATGAGGACACCCTCTGTAGCTCGCAGGGTGGTTTCCCCCACAGTTGGGGGTTCTTTTTTGTCTTTAGGACATTTGTTGGGGCATGATCTTAATCAAATTTGACACATCGTGATTTCAGGTTACAATAATTTTTTATGTTTTGTGATTTTGAATAGAGTAGATAATTTAGCTTAAAAATATCTTTAGATAGCTCGTTTGTTTCCAACATGACGGCGCATATGGGTATAGGTTTCTTTTCTCTGTTAGCAGTTCTTGTTTAGATTTCTTGTTGATTTATCCTCCTGTTAAGGAAATAGGGACGTTCTTTATTACGACTTGGGGAGGTCTGTCATTGTGGTTTTGGAAGGAATGATATAGAATCTGGTTTTGTTTGTAAAATTTTGTAATACTACGATACTCGTCTATAGATGTTTTGTATTTTGATACTCCGTGGAAAATTTGCTCTTGTCTCTTGTCACGTCAAAGGAGACCAACGTAATGTCTGGTACCTGGAAGTAGTAAAGCCCACACAAAACAAAGCAGTGCTCGAGTACCCCTGCTTTTCCGACCTCTATAATAACAATTTAAACGTGAATTGCATGTAACAAAGTGATCTTTTCTAAATAATGGAGTTGCTGTGTTTCCAACAGTTGGTCTTTGGATCCTAACTTTATTGCCGGCAGAAATTAAATAAATATTAATACTTACCTTTGTGTTTCAACTTCTCGTAGCAGCAACGAATATAATATAGAAATAAATTTTTTTTAGATATATTATTTTGTGTTATACCTTCATTCAAAGCGGCAGAATAAAAATAAACACCCCGACGTCCAGATCCTCCATTTACACCGTCCATTACCCCTGAAATTCCCAAGTGCAGCCAACTAACATTCCGCCCTGACAATTCTAAGCCAAAACTATCCCGAACTCCCAACTACGCAAAACGCCTAAACAGACGTGCGATTTTTCTTCCGATCCCGCCACTCGATAATGAGAAAAGTTTGAATTTTGGTTTTCCGCCCTCGCGAGGGCGAAATCACTTACTCGATCCATCTTCCTGATTGCGTTTTCTTAATTAGCACCGCTGATCTTAGGTATCCGAGCCATGGGGTGCACTTGCAATCTACTGCGTGTTAGTACAAATTGCAAGGTAATTCGACACAAAATAGGGGTGAAAATTCCATCTCGCAAATTGGCCGGAGTCATTTGAACCCCACGGAAGAGGGAAGAATTGCAAAAATAGGGAGGGTGGTAATAAAGTTATTTATTGCGTTTCAAGTAACAGGTTTACTGCTAAATAGCAGGATATGTACATTGATTTATACAACATTTATGGGTGGGAAGGCAATCGGAAATTGGCGGAGGTGTGGTGCCCACATACAACTAATTTTGATAACTCTTCTGGACGTTCCTAAAGGCAACTTTAATTCGTTGCAGGAATATGCAGGGTGGCTTTTTAAAGGGTTGACATTTTCCTTAATGTCCGAGAAAAAAATAGAAATAACACACATTGTAGAGGAGCACTGGAATGTTGCATAGGTCGGGGTATAACAGTGTATCACCAAACCTCGCGAGATAAACTGGGGAGTTGCAGAAACTTAATACATGATTATCATTGTGGGATTTTCTTCAACAGCATCCAAAATCTGCTCCTTGGCCTGTAGAATCCCATCAGTCCTTGCAGGCAGCACCTACGTCACCTACCTACGCTTGAAGCTGCCACTGCCGCGTATCGTTGCGGTCTCCAATAGTCACCAGTAAAATTTTGTCACACCTTTAAAAAGCCACTTTGTATAAATTTATAAATAAAATTCTATATTGTTAGTACAAAATAAAAAGAATTGAAGTCTACTCTCGACCACTTTACATAATACCGTGTGACGTGTCTAGACAAACCTTTATTAACACACATTGGAATAACTGAAGACTTTACAACCTCACAACTTGCGATCGTCTTCCCAATTTTATTGTTAGGATCTAGCTTAAGGCGTAACTACACAGCTTGCGGCTCGTGTACCCCCGCCTCCACACAGATAATTCGGAGTTACATAATATGTACTTAACCACTAACGCAGTCTCTATCTGCAAGAACTCGCTAACCCTTTCCCACCCTCATTAAGTTTCTACATAAACCTCTCCAAAAAGATAACAACTCATTTTTGACAACCTCCCCCCCTCCCAGAAAATATCGGAACACGTCTCCATTCTCGTCACGTCCTCGCGCAAGCTGGCTCCGGACAACAGTCCCCTTTTATACATCTTGATATGGATTTCACAACACAAGTAAAGTCCCTAACACTGCAGCAGCGTTGCACTGTATTTTTACGAGGGTCCGTAACAAATTACGTGTCACCTGAGGATAAGCAGCACTGTCAACACTACGACGTGAAAATGAAATATGGAGGCTTTTCCGGCGCCGCCGGAGTGGGTCTCGAGTTCCAGGGGAGCGGGCGCAACGCTGGGGAACAGCCAGTTCTCCGATGGGTCCTCGTCGGGGGCCGGGACAACACCTGCACGTGAAAAAGTGAGTTTAGAGGGTTTTCATTTCTAAAGGGCGTGGCGGCCACAGACCCAATTAATTTTTAAAGTATATACGTAGTGCGTTAATTTAGATTATTCAAGCCGAAAGAGCTTCGTTAATTCGGCCCTGCGTATGACTTGTAAATTAGATGTAAAATACTCCGCTAATCGACCGGTTTCGCGCCTCCCCAATGCAAATCCCCGGAGTCTCCGTTCCTTACGTATTTAAGTAACTTGTTACGCACGATATTAAATTTACGACCCGGAATGAGAGAAAGCTAATAAGAGAATTTTAATCTCACGGTGCAACGACTTACGCGATTCCGTCGGGACGCCCCAACCTCCTTTTTAATGTAGATGTAGCTGTCCAAAGTTGGAAATTAAAAATCGATTTTATTAACTTTTCGAGATACAGCCTGGACGTATATAACTTATACGCTTTCGAAACTTCCCCGTTCGTTTTGCTCTCTTTCCCGACACAATACCGCCGCCGCCGCCTTCTCCGAGTTTTTTCCAATTATTGGCGGTGTATTTCTGTAAAGTCATAAATTCGCTTCTTGCCGACAAATTCGGCTCCGGATTACGTAATCTATTTTTGTTTAGGTGTGTTCCGAACAAAAACGACGACTCGCTCATGAGAGTATAAATTTAATTAGGTGCAGGTTTTCGAGAGCCCGATATGCGGCTTGTTGAAGTCGGAAGTTCGGACAAACTCTGTTAACTGCACGGCCGACACAATACGTAATCCGAACCAAACACAATAATGGACCGAAGTTGGGGAACGGTTATTGTATTTGCGACTTTTATTGCACAAAAATTATAAGGTACACACGACGATTAGCGATAAAACCGAGCTTTCGGTGCCGGAGTTGTTGTTACAAATCAAATTTTATTGGCGCAAGAAGCACTTCGGATTTATGTTGGGGTTTTACGTTCTGATCCTGCGTTGTACTGAAAAGTTGGTATCGATTTAATCAAAGTTAATTTCTTAAGTTTTCTTATTTACATGTCAATATTCTTACAAAGCTGTATAATTATGGAGCTCAGCATGGCAATCACGACAGCTGTAATCACTTTTAAATTCCCGTCATTTTGATTGTTTGAACAAGCAGAAAGTAACAACAAAGTCGATATGCAGAGAGAAATTTGCAGCCGCGTGGGATGGAAAGAAGATAGAGGAGAAGAAGAAAGGGAAAAGAACGGAGAAAGGAGAACACTAAGAAGGGGAAAAGAAAGAGAGACAATGGGAGGCATAAAACAGGAAAAAAGATAAAACAAAAAATTATAGTAGAGGAAACCGAAAACAAGACCAGACAAGAAGGAAATAGAATAAGATGGGAAAAGAAAGAGATTTAAGAAATGAACAGAAAAGAAAGAGGAAAAAAAAAGACTAAAGGATAGAGTGCAAAGAAGGCTAAAAAAATCTAGGCTAAGCAGAGTGAAAGAGAAGGAAAAAACCTGGAAAACAAAAAAAAAAACAACCCAGGTGTTAATGTGCAGGTTGTGCCTGTAAGATCTCCTTTGATCTCTACCGCCAAAGCGGAAAAGGCAAGAGTATGCACCTGTTTAACCGCAGGTGATGACTTTAAAATCTCCTTTGATCTCTACCGCCAAAGCGGCAAAGGCAAGAATATGCACGTGTTCCATACGCCTGTTTTCAACACGTGCGGCACGGGAGGTGGAAGTCTTCGGACATTTTCCACTGTGTACTTTAGGGGATTTTTTAGAAGTTGTGAAACATCTGCCGTTATAACAGGAGTAAACGAGACTTTATTAAAAAGATGTGGCGTTATTTTGGAAGCCCTTTCGTCTGGCTTTAAGATAAACACCACAGAATTTAGCCTGTATGCTGAAGAAACAGCGAAACTTTTTGTGACAGAATATAACTGGTACTGCATGCCTGTGACCGTACACAAAATCCTAATGCATGGGTCACAAAGTTCAGGAAATGCAATTGTGCCTATAGGCGGTGTGCACATTTTACCTCAGCGCCACCACGCGGCATCTCTTGTCATTTTTAGGAGTACGAAATTTACGGTACGAACCGAATTAACAGATTCGACAGATTTCTTCAATTCGACAAATCTCTGAAGTGCGAGAAAATGCTCCATCGAAAATCGGTTGTTGTGTTGTTGCCTGTCCTAATAAATACTGCAATAATATATAACCGTCTGTGAAATTTTACACCTTTCCGAACAAATCGTATAAGAAAGAAAGACAGCAGATTTGGATAAAATTTGCATTTACATTTTGTGCAAACTTCTAATATATCACAATCAGAGATCAGTCTTTTATAGTTTGTTACACAGCCATTTCTTTTTTGTTAATGATACTTAAGAATTTTGACAAATTAATTCTGGAATTTTTAATGTTGGTTTTATATATTTACCAACCATTTAATGTTTCGCTTTTGTTTAATGTATAATTTGCATTATTGTCGCTTTATCGGTTGAAATTCATAATGCATACTGCTTGGTACATAATTGTTTTTACAAATTAAAACAAATTTATGGCCATTTGAATTAAATTAAAATTTAAAAATATTCAAGTCGATTTGAATTAACAGCAATATAATTTTACTATTTTTTTTTATTTTTGCACATATCAATGCAAATTGGTGTTATGCTGATGTCGCGTGAGAGGAACAACGTGTTTTCCACATTAAGAGCACTGTTCAGAATATGTTGATCAAAATATGTTTGCATAAATTTCACATACTTGATATAATATAAACCTCGACATAGGAAAGCGTTGTGAGCATGAGGAACATCTACCAGTTTTACATAATAGACACCTTCACACACATTAACATAATTTTTAATGTAATTGATACCAATTTAATTTAATCTGGAGCACACACTCAGTTTAAAATTCGCCGCTCATAATGTTGTTTTTAGAAAATAGAGCTCTTATAAGTTACTAAAATGGCTTTGTTTTTGGTTGTACTTTTGCTACTGATTCATTGTAAGTAGAAAGAAAGATCTGTGTATTTTTGTAGATGTCAGTATAAGGAAACAAGTCAATTGCTTATTTTTATCACAGTTGTGTAAAACTTCATTTATTTCTATTATTTTGCAGAGTCAACGGTTAGATCTCAAAGAAGCTTTAATAATTATATTTTTCTCATATTTTGTAATTATATTTATCAATAAAACTAGTCTTAACTCTAGTCTTAAGTCAATAAACTAGAGTTGTGTTGTTGAAAACTGTTTTTATTGTTAGCTACAATTTACAACAAATTTTCACTAATTAACTTGGTAAGTTAATATAGCCCGATGACAATACAGGATCGACTTTCTTTCAATCATCCTAAAGGAAGTTAATTTGAATCTCGAAATATGCGTCTAATAAATTTATGTGATTATGGGTGGTATTTTATACCGCCACGCGCTCCACACAGGTGGAATGTGGCAGTATTACTGAAGTATCAAGAGTTGGCCACGATTTTAATTTCTACTGAGGCTTGCATTCTCTACAGGTAGAAACAGGTGTAGTAAAAGTATTCAGAAATTAATGTTACGAAATTAATTAGGTTAGGTTTGACAGCTGTCAAATTAAATATATAAGCGAGAAAGTTATGTATTAATATTTTAATTTTCTTTGCGGAAATCATATTGGATCACCCATTTCACAGACAGTAAATTAGTAGTAGTCACTTCTCAACACTGCGAGGAGTAAAAATAAAAAATTATTTAATTTCTCTCCACCATCATCCAGCAATTATTATGAATATTATACAACACAAGTTATCCCATACACTTTGATCTCTAACAGAGAGAACGTCTTTAATGAATTTTACACCCTTTGAGCTCGCAGCTCTCGAGATGATGAAACATCCGGAAGTCGAAAACTTTTCCTTTCTTGCGTCACGATTCAGTTTAAAGCCGATCCAAATCCATCTTCGTCACTGTCCCACCTGACGTCCGTGTCAATTTTTACATCTTCTTTGCGACTCACCTATTTGTTAGTCTGTAATTTAAGTCTGACTTTAATAGGGTTTGTTTTCCCCGACTAATGGGCTCTTGCTCTTATCGTCTCGAAAAAGTTGCACAAATGGTATTTTTCCAGTTTTTACCAGGCTGTTATCTTAATTCATTGGCGGCGTAATGGGCGCACAAATAAGCGACAACTCCACTATTGCACCGTTTATCGTGGAACAAACAACGACGAAAGTTGCGCACAAACTTATAATTATATCTAATGTTGAAGAAATTCCGGGTGATTTAATGGGGTGTGAGGCTCGGGAGAGACATTCGTTTATGAATTATCAGTTAGATGAGTTTGAAAGACTTTTGAGTTCGGTCGTGGGAGGAACAGATTTTAAGGCGCCTTCTGGAATTGGACAAGAAAAAAGTTTTCATTAAATAATAATCTAACGGTTTTTGGTTGCATACATTTCAGAAGCGCATCCACCGATGTTCACACTTCTGTCAAACTGGTCTCTCTGAGACCCAATTTCCAAAAGAATCATTTAACGATTTCTGGTGATCCTACAAATTTCAGCGTAATTTTATATAAACACAAAAAGTCCCTCAGAATGGGTATGTATTACTCAATTTCAAGCTGTGTGCATGCTTTCTTGTAGGCTGATTTGATTTGCACAACTGCACGTGTTATTGAAGGTTTCAAGATCCAATCTCGCCTGTAATTCCTTTTTGTTTCGAAAACACATATTTGGAAGAATTTATTTTAATAACTTGTAAATTTTAACTTAATGAATACAAAAACCAACACTAAACTCTATTCACTCAGGTATCTTTTTTAAAAACTATTATAAATATTAATGTTGATTGTACTATTCTCAACATGTTAAAATAGACCAGGAATTAGTTGGTTGGCCTGAATATTTGAAGTTGAGGGTAAATTAGGATTTTCTAACTCTTTGAAGAGGACGACGTTTCCTTCGTCAACATATTTGCAACATCAGTTTCCCTTTTGAGAGACTCGGCAATATAACCTTCGGCAACACTGGAAGACTTCCATGTTCCATGTTTTTTTTTAACGACAGAAGGTCGTCACCTCTGTTGACTAACAAAGTAGCAGAAGAGCGACGAAAACAATGACGCGTAAAATCTTTTGTGTTATCCAACTCCAAAAATGTCGCAATGAGGTAGTATACTAAAAAATAAAGTTTTTGGAAAATACAGTAATCATAAACTTCATTGAAAAGTGTATGGTTTAGCGCTATTATGGTGCAATTATACTTATTGAAAATGCAAAAAAATTTAATTGAAATTCGTTTAATTTTTTATGAGAGAACTGTACTAGTTTAAAATACGTCATTAGTGGCCGGCATATGAATTAAGTGAGGACCTACGCCTTTCCATTTCTGACTCTCACTCATTTTATTAGTAATTCTTTCCTTTTCGCTCTTACTCCCCCTATGCTCGGAAACTAATGACGTAGTTATTCGCCCGCGAAATAGTTTTTAATTTATTTCATGAAAACGGTTATGATTTAAGCAAAACGAAAAAATAAGAGTCCTTTATTTTAAGCAGTTTCATTTATAAAAAAAGTTTCAAAATTTTGTATACTACCTCATTCTTGAAGGTATTGAGCCAATTGTACTGATTTTCCCCTCTCATTTTTCAGAAATAGAAATAGAAATTTTGAGCAGATTTCAGGTGGCGCATTCACCATTTGCTACACTGCTGTTAAATGATGAACTGGTCCTTGAACGAAATTCGACATTTGAATAGAAATCTGTATTACCGAACTGAAGGTAAACATGTGGTAGAGAGGTTAAGTAGCGAAAAATAGAGAATAGTCGCGTCAATAAATACATAAAACAGGCAATCTTCGGAAGTCCTCAAAAACAGCTTCGATTTTAATGATTTTTTTTGTGAATGTTTGTTTTTATATATTATTCAAAATCAAAAACCTTTTGAAGTGGGAAATAATTATTTATATTGTTTAAACACTATTTATTATATTTATATAAAAAATTAGTTTTTCAATACTTATTCTACAAATAATATACAAAAGTAAATTATAAAATTATTATGAATTGTGGATTATTTATTTCAGACATTTATAAATAAAATAATTAAAAATTGTATGAAATTCTTGTAGGGAGGAAAAATTTGAGAATTTTCTTCGATTTCCATGGGAGTCCCTGATCAGATCCTGACTTTTTGACAATGGAACCACCCCAAGAGTATACCCTTTCAAATAAAAGAAGAATTTTGAAAATCGGCCGACAATTGACGCAGAAATCGGTGAACATACATGATGAAGTCGGTTAATAAAAGGGAGCAAAAATTTGAGGATTTTTCTCGATTTCCATGGGATTCCCTGATCAGATCTTGACTTCTTGACAAAGGAACTTCCGCAAGAGTATACCCTTTCAAATAAAAGAAGAATTTTGTAAATCGGTACACAATTGACGAAGAAATTGATGAACATACATGAAGTCGGTTAATAAAAGGGAGCGAAAATTTGAGGATTTTTCTCGATTTCCATGGGATTCCCTGATCAGATCCTGTCTTTTTGACAATGGAACTACCTCAAGAGTATACCCTTTCAAATAAAAGAAGAATTTTGAAAATCGGCCCACAATTGACGAATAAATCGGTGAACATACATGAAGTCCGTTAAGAAAAGGGAGCGAAAATTTTAGTATTTTTCTCGATTTCCATGGGATTCCCTGGTCCGATTCTAATTTTTTGATAATGGAACCACCTTAAGAGTATACCCTTTCAAATAAAAGAAGAATTTTGAAAATCGGCCCACAATTGACGAATAAATCGGTGAACATACATGAAGTCGGTTAAGAAAAGGGAGCGAAAATTTTAGTATTTTTCTCGATTTCCATGGGATTCCCTGGTCCGATTCTAATTTTTTGATAATGGAACCACCTTAAGAGTATACCCTTTCAAATAAAAGAAGAATTTTGAAAATCGGCCCACAATTGACGAATAAATCGGTGAACATACATGATGTCGGTTAATAAAAGGGAACGAAAATTTTAGTATTTTTCTCGATTTCCATGGGATTCCCTGATCAGATCCTGACTTTTTGACAATGGAACTACCTCAAGAGTATACCCTTTCAAATAAAAGAATAATTTTGAAAATCGGCCCACAATTGACGAATAAATCGGTGAACATACATGAAGTCGGTTAAGAAAAGGGAGCGAAAATTTTAGTATTTTTCTCGATTTCCATGGGATTCCCTGGTCCGATTCTAATTTTTTGATAATGGAACCACCTTAAGAGTATACCCTTTCAAATAAAAGAAGAATTTTGAAAATCGGCCCACAATTGACGAATAAATCGGTGAACATACATGAAGTCGGTTAATAAAAGGGAACGAAAATTTTAGTATTTTTCTCGATTTCCATGGGATTCCCTTGTCAGATCCTGATTTTTTGATAATGGAACCACCTCAAGAGTATACCCTTTCAAATAAAAGAAGAATTTTAAAAATCGGTCTACAATTGACGAAGAAATCGGTGAACATACATGAAGTCGGTTAATAAAAGGGAGCGAAAATTTGAGTATTTTTCTCGATTTCCATGGGATTCCCTGGTCAGATCCTGATTTTTTTGATAATGGAATCACCTTAAGAGTATACCCTTTCAAATAAAAGAAGAATTTTGTAAATCGGTCCACAATTGACGAAGAAATCGGTGAACATAAATGAAATATAAATATATAAATGTTCTGAGGTAACAAGCATTAAAAAAAATAAAAAGAACACAACCGAATTAATAACTTCCTCCCTTTTTGAAGTCTGTTAAAAAAAACGCAAAACTATTTTTTTAGATAAATATCATACATATTGTTTAAATAATATTAATAGTTATGTCCCCGCTCCAAAAGGTTTCTGATTATAAATAATATAATTCCGAGAAAAAGACTTCATTGACGCGACTAGAAATAGAAGGTAATATAAAGAAAAAATTAGAAAAGATATTGAGAAAAGCGAGAAGAGGTATTAGAGAAAGGTAGGAAGAAAGAATTGGGCAGGGAAGAGGAGATATAGCCAGGAAAAAGAATAAATCGGAGAAGCCGGAACATAACGACATCTAGGAGGCGCCACAGGAAGCGGATGAACAAAGACGATAGAAACCGCTCGCTCAGTCAGGGAAGCCAGCACTTTTACCTGGAGGAAAGGAAAAGAAAGAGAAAAGGGGAGGGTAGAACAGAAAAACAAGAAGAGGAGGAAGAGAAATTTTTTCAAAAAAGTAAAAAGACTCGCGAGGCGAGGTCTCCTGGAGTAAAGAAAACACAGAAGACAGCAGAGAAAGAGAAGGAAACGGACACAGAGATGGAGAAAAAATATTGGAGCTGTTGCAAGAGTTGAAGGAGGAGATGAAAGAAATAAGACGAGAAAACAAGGAACTCAAGAGAGAGATAGAGAGGCAGAGAGAAGAATTTAAAGAGAAGGAGAAGAGACGGGAAGGAGAGAGAGACTGGTGGAAGGAGAGAGTGGAAAAGCTGGAAGAGAGAAGAAAGAGGAAGAACAACATTGTGATAACAGGATGGGACGGGGAAAGAAAAAGTCATGTAAAAAAAGAGGATGTAGAGAAGTTTTTGAAGGAAAATGTTACAGGATTAACAAGGATCAAGTATTGGTGGAGATGGAGGGATGGGGTGAGAAGGAAAGAATAATGAAGCACAAAGGAAAATTGAGGGAGAAGAGGGATACAAGGGGGATATACATAGACAACGACCTCACAAAGAAAGAAAGAGATTTACAGAAGAAACTAAGAAGTATGGCGAAGGAAAAAAGGGAAGAAGGGAAATAAGTAAGAGTGGGATACAGGAAATTAATAGTGGACGGGGAGCAATGGAGATGGAATGAAAAGAGAGAGAGACTAGAGGTTTTCCAATAAGAAGAAGAAGGGGAGGAGGGAAAAAGGGGGACAACGGCAAAGTAAAAAGGACAATGAAACGGGAAAAAAAAAACATAGAAGGAAGTAGGAGGGAAACTAAGGAAGGAAGGGGAAATCAAAGAAGGTAACGAGAAAAACAGGGGTGAGGGCACTATTTTGCAATGTAGCGGGACTAGGGAAAAAAGAAGAAGATTTCTGGGACTATGTGAAGGAGTTCGATATTGTTGGATTAACAGAACCATGGTCAGAAAGCTGGGAAAAAATAGAAAAACTGTTATAAAGGAGTTCAAGTGGGAATGGCAAGGGGCGAGAAGGGGAAAGAAAAAAGGAAGAGCAGCAGGGGGAATAATAACAGGGGTAAAAAAAGGAATAAAAGAGAATACTAAAAAAAGGGAGAAGAGGAAGGTCACATGGTGAGAAACGTTAAAATAGACAGTAAATGGTGGAAAATAGTGACAGTGTACAGCAAAGAGATGAAAGAAACAATAAGCAAGATAGAAGAAACATTAAAAGACAACAGGGAAGAATGTCTGCTTCTGGGAGGGGATTTTAACGGGAGAATTGGGGAAAGAGGAGCCAGGGATTGGGAACAAGAGAGAGGAGAGGGAAAAAGAAAATCCAAAGACAAGAAAGAAAACGCGGAAGGGAAGAAGATGATGGAATGGATAGAAGAAAAAGGATGGGAAGTGCTGAATGGAAACAAACAAGGGGACGAAGAAGGAGAATGGACCTACATAGGCGGTAGAGGAGAGACGGTGATAGACTACGGAATAGTAAACGAAGAAGCATGGGAAGAAGTCGAAGAATTCAGAATAGGGGAAAGAGTAGAGTCAGACCATCTGCCTATAGAGATAAGTATAGGAAGGGGGACAGAGAAGAGAGGAGGAGAAGAAAAAATAGAGGAAATGCGGAAGGTGATAATTAAAGTATGGGACGAGCAAAGGGTGGAAGAGTATAAGAGAAGACTGGAAAAAGCAAGATTTAAAGAACAAGAAGTAGGGAAAAAGGAGAAAGAATTGGTAGAAATATTGGAAAAAGCAGCGACAAAAAGAGAAATAACAGTAAGAGGTGGAGGAACAAAAAGAAAGAATAAATGGTGGGACAAAGAATGTGAGCAACGTAAAAAGGAAGCAATAAAAGAACTAAGAAAGTGGAGAAAGACTAAAGGGAACAGAAGTGGCTTTTTAGAAGCGAAAAGAAGATACAGAGAGACATGCAGGGAGAAGAAGAGGCAGAAGAAGGAGAACGAGGAGGAAGAGATAAAAGCAATAAGAACAGAGAAGGAGGTATGGAACTATATTAATAGGGAGAGAAAGAAAAAAGAAAATGGGGGCGAGGAGATAACGATGAATGAGTGGGAGGAGTACTTCATGAGGCTGCTGGAGGGAGAAAAGGAAAAAAAGAAAACGGAAATACAGACGAAGAGAAACCGAGTAGAACCTGAAGGAGAAGAAATTACAATGGAAGAGGTGGAGAGGCATGTGAAGAAACTGAGGAAAGGGAAGGCACCAGGGAGGGATAGAATACAGAATGAGTCGTGGATGTATGGGACGAGAAGAGTGCTAGAGAGGCTGGTGGAGGTAATGAATGGGGTGTGGAGAGGAGAAGGATTCCCGGTAGGGTGGAGAGAGGGGGTAATTTACCCCATTTACAAAAAAGGGGAGAAAAATAAAGTAGAAAATTACCG
Organism: Diaperis boleti; assembly: GCA_963583935.1. Lineage (NCBI taxonomy): Eukaryota > Metazoa > Arthropoda > Insecta > Coleoptera > Tenebrionidae > Diaperis > Diaperis boleti. The sequence goes on along the minus strand of OY757247.1, from coordinate 50,662,164 downwards.
AGGGATAACTCTCCTAAACACAGGGTACAAGTTGTATGCATCAATTCTGAATGAAAGGATGAGCAGAGAGATAGAGGAAAAGGGAGCATTACCAGACAGCCAAGCAGGATTTAGAGAGGGGAGGGGAACTATGGATAATGTATACATCCTGGACCATTTTTTCGAAGACTGAGTTAAAGAAGAAAGGGGGGAGGGTGTATGCATTTAGACTTCAAGGCGGCTTTTGACAAGGTGGACAGAGAGAGGATGTTTGAGTGCCTGAGGGAGAAAGGGGTAAATGAATGGCTGGTAAGAAAGGTGGAGGAGATATATGAGAAGACAAAAAGTAAAGTGAAGGTAGGGGAGAGGGAAAGTGGTGGAAAATGGTTTGTGACAACAAAGGGAGTGAGGCAAGGTTGCCCGCTCAGCCCCTTGTTGTTCACGATGTACGTGGCAGATATGGACGGAATGTTAGAGAGAGCACAAGCGGGGGGGTGTGTGGTAGGTAGAAAAAAAGTGTGGAGTCTGGCGTTTGCGGATGATGTGGTAATGGTGGGAAAGAGTGAAAGGGAAATGAAGGAAATTATAAAGAGTTTAGGAAAATATGTGAAGAAAAAAAGACTAGAAGTGAATGTAGAGAAAACAAAAATGCTGGTGTTCAATAAGAGAAAGAGGAAGAACGAAGAGAGTGATTGGAGGTGGGAGGGAGAAGTAATAGAACAAGTAAAAGAATTGAAATACTTGGGGTATGTGTTCAATGAAAGAGCCACAGATAAGGCACATATTAGAGAACTGGCAAGAAAAGCGAACAAGGTGATAGGATGTGTATGGGGAATAGGAGAGAGAAGGTGGGGAGGCGATTTTAAGAGGAGAATGATGATGTTTGAAAGTCTTATTGAAAGCGTGTTGTTGTACGGAGCAGAGGTCTGGGGATGGAAAGAACAAGAAGAGATAGAGAGGGTGCAAGAGAAATATCTGAGGTGGGTGCTAGGGGTGGAGAGAAACGCCAGGGTACATAGTGAGAGAAGAATGCAAGAGGAATAGGTTGAGAGTGAAAGCGGGAAAAAGAGCGGTCAAGTTCGAAGACAGGATGGAAGGGAGGAAAGAATGTAGGATACTAAAGGAGTGCTGGAGAGAAAAAAAGAAGAATTCAGAGGAGTATGATAGGGAGAATTACTACAGGAGGAATGGGTATGCAAGCAAAGGAATAGGGAGACTGAGAGAAAGAGGCGTGTGGATGAATGTAGAACTAAGTGAAAGAGATAAGGATACGGATAGACAAGAGAGGAGAGAAAGAATTAGAGAATCCAGATACAACGGGAAGTACGGAAGATGCATGATCGAGGAAGTACCGAAGTATTTGGGGAGGGAGGGCGAGAAAGAAAGAAAGATGATGGCGAGGTTTAGGTGCGAAAATGAGGAGAGGGAAAATAGGTATTGGGCAGAAGATGGAGGAAGAATGTATAGAATGTGCTATGAGGAAAGAGAGACGATTGAGCATATGTGGAACGAGTGCAGTGAGATGAAACAAAGAGAGAGGAAAGAAAGAGAGGAAATACTGAATGTAGATGGAAGGGAAATTAAATGGATGAAAGAGGTATGGAAGAGGAGGGAGAAGGGAGAAGAGGAAAGGGGAGGGGAAAAGAAATAGAGAATTTTATTTAGTTTTTTTATTATTATAATTGTTAAGTTTACTTGTATAAGTATAGGAATCAGAAAGCCCGTAGGGCAAATAAAGATTTATTTTTGTACTAAAATGTCGGACATCAGTTATAATATAATAAGAGTTGAGATTTCGTCGGAAAAATTTACCGATTGTTACGAGAGTTCGCCTAGCAATTTTGCGAATGACATTGTCATAAAAATCACGAAACGCAATTGTGTGATTTTTGATCAATGTCATGAGCAAAATTGTAGAACTCGAGTCCACAATTGGTAAATTTTTCCAGCGAAATCTCAACTCGAATTATATTCCTCAGACTATTTCAAGTAAACGCCCAAATTATTGATAATGTGGTGGAAGGTGACAGGTAATTGCGGTCATTGAGGTATTTGACATGCAGTATGCTGCCACAGTGACTGCAGCAATTGTTATTTTTTCGCTGAAAAATGAGGTACGTTGTGTAATAGCGACTGTTCATTGGTCCGTGACCCCCGATAAAATTTTGACAAGTTGATTTTTTCAATTTAAATTTTGTTTCCATTGTTGAATGATCACATATGATTGGTTAAAATATATATGAGTGAAAGAGTCGAGTAAAAATAAACAGAAAACCTACGAAATAATAAAGAAACTGTGATCCGGAAGAAAAACCCGGAAATGTGTCAAATTAACTTATCAAGAGTTTACACGTTGTCTAAAAACGCTAGATCTAAACATCAAAACAAAAGTTCGAATTTCACGTTTCTCGCTGTAAGCGTCTTACGTTCCCATTCGCCGACTCAGTATCTACCAACCTAACAAAATCATTCCCCTAACAAGCAATCAAGAAGCTTCAAAGTGCCAACGACAGTATTAGCTTTGAAACCAGATGCACTCAAGTTTGCCATTGACTGAAATTACCATCTCGCTGCATACTCACCACACCCGAAACTATAATCGCTCAAACGCCCCGGATCCCTCGACGAAATATTGGAGGCTCCAAGACATAGGCCATAAAACAAACAAACAATAGAGCGCGGAAACGCTCCGAAAATAAACCCAGAGGAGCGCTCCCGTACACACCTAGAAATGACAGTTTTTATGGAGGGATAAACATGCGAGGAATTAAAAAGAAAGTTTTTTTTTTCATCCGGAAGAAGCGTTCGTGGCAAGAATGAAAATTTCATTCGCCCTTAAGATGTTTATAGCATCCCGGTTGTGCCATAAACCTAGCTCACGCGAAGAGAAAGTTGCGGGTCTCGAAGAGAAATTAAAAAAGGGCAAACGAGGCCATTGTGGAGAAAAATAGATGTTGCTGCTATAAGTTATTACTTACTGAAGACCAGTATTTAGAAAGGCTCGTCAGCAGGTATGCCGGTTGCAACGTCGCGGGCCCAACTACTGCCGGTTAATATGTACAATATATACAAATATTCGTACTCGAACTATTTCACCAAATGTTCCGATTTTTAGTTAATTATTATTTTAGTTTACTTTACTTGTGTGGCAAGTAATCGATTAACAAATCAACAAAGACTGTGTTTCATCAGCATTTTAATCCTTCACCCCGTTCCAAACCTTCTTATTTCTCCCACCCATCATCTGTCCTCACAACCCGTTAAAACCCCATCTCTTCGAGTGTTCTCCATCACATCAACACCCCTTCCTTCGTTGCCACTTACCGAAAGCGCTGTCTACCAAGAGCGTCGTGGTGCTGCGGACGTTGCTCGTTATTTCTGCGAAACAGTATAAAAATAAAATTAGTACACCGAGTGATAGCTTTTCATTTCTGTGTTAGCACGCTCGAAATATAAAAGAGTTTCTGTTACGTGAGCCGCACGGCGCCGTGAGCGCTAATTAATAAAAAGGAACGAATTTATGTTCCTCCCTCCTTCGGAGTAGAGAATTAAAACGCGAAACAAACTAGTACGTCACTGGAATGGCGGAATTGCTTTTGTGATTTACGGGAATGTGACACGTCGGGAAAATTAAATCTTCTAATTGTTGCTGCTAGATCTGAAGCTATAGATGAGTGACACAGATTCAAAATCACCCGACCGCAAAAAAGTACCTAATTTATTATTCAAGCTACATTCCGTCTGTTTGATCCCATTCTCCACACCTGTTTATTCCCGCCGCAGAAAATAATCCTCTTTGTAAAAATATTTCTCTTTGCGCCGATAACCTTATTTCATTTTTTCGCTTTGTCGCAAAACAAGCACGTCAACGACAGAAACGGACCCTCGAGGGACAACAACAGATTTAGCGGAAATATCTTTTAAATATATGTTTCTGAGAATCGAATCTGTTCTTGGCGGGCGTGTTTTATATTCGAGGGAGGGCGCATCGATTTGATATTATCTGTAAATAAGATATGGGCCTTGAATGGAAAACTGGCCCGTTACGTTAATCTAGGATCCTTGTTTAAAAGTATTAATTTTTCGTCGTTCCATTTGCGTCGCATGAAAATTTAAACGGGGATTTTAAAATGCCGGTTCAATATTGAAGTAATGTCCAGAGATTTATATTGCTACTATTTTTGAATATTTTATTGTTGTGAGTAATATTTTAGATATAAAATTGAACTGTCATTTTTTAAATTCTTTGTCTGGTTGTTTGTTTCTTTGTCTTCATATTCTCTTCGATTTATTCTCTTAATGTATTTCTTTAGTACTATTTAGCAGCTAAACTATTCCTTCCATCTGTCAAGAATTTGATCTCTGAGAATTATTTATTTCTGGCAGAAAATAAAACCCCCAGCCCCCACGCTAACACCCCTACTCACCTCAAAGCAAATACTTTCAACTTCCCATTCTAACCGAGATTACATCTGGATCTGACTAAACTTTAATTTCGTCGTTAAGTCACAAACACAATCCCGACTGTACGCATCACGAGTACTCTTTGAAGTGTTTTTTGCAAAAGTTTCGTTTAGGCGACCGCTGAATTCAACGTTAGTTTCGTTTATGGCTTTGTATAGACAAAAAAAGCAACTTCTGTTTGCATCAGCAGAGTTTACCGACAATGAAACAAATCCTTTGAGGCTTGCGCGTGTCATTTTTCATCGTTACCTAGAATTAAATTTGTTTCTGTGGTCGTTGTGGGAGGCGGCGTCGTCGTGGTGGTGGTGGTCGACGTCGTCGTGAGTTTGATTTCTGAAATAGACAGAATTTTTTTTTGTTCACAAACCAATGCATACGTATTACCATAAATCCTGATGGAATCGTCGGTCTTCCCCATCGTGTTGGACGCCACGCAGGAGTACGACCCGATGTCCATCCGGCTGACGTTGTGAATGGTCAACACCATAATCACCTTGTATCCCGACTTCTTCTCCTGTGTGGTGTACTTAAACCTGAAACCGACCGTCTCAATACAACCCCTTTCACTCAACAGGTGCAACTAAAGCTTGTAAAGAGCAAAGAAAACAAGTTTACCCGTTGAGCAAGACTTCATCGTGTTCTTTAACCCAGTAGTTGTTGGAGTTGGGAAAAGCTTCGACGTCGCACTTGAGCTTTACATTAGAAAGCAGCGGCGCGCCCACTAAAGCTTTCTGAACTTGCACCTTCGGAGCAACTGCGGGCAAATAAAATGAGATGAAAAGTACGAAAAATAGCGATCGATAGATCGAGCTTTCAAAAGCTTTTAATGTTGTTAATCTGGATGTGTCGGCGCGAATTTGCGTCGGATAATTAGGTTACGATAAGCGGATTGATCATAGATGAAACAAACATTATGTCGAAATAATTAGGGCAAAAAGCTGTTTTCGTGCCCCGATGCGAAATTATTTCCCCGGGGAGTGAGAGTGACGGCGGTGTTGTGAACCTTCGAGGACACAAAGAGATTGTAGGCGTGGTGGCGCATGTAATCATTTTTTGTGATATGCAAAAATAAGCCATCAAACAGGCAAGTGTGTTAATGACTAATGGGAGTTATTCAACACTCTATGGTCGAGACTGTTATTTTGTCCGAACAAAAGGAAATGTTTAGAGAGAAATTAATTTCAATCGAACAATAACGACACAATTACATGCATGTCAAATCATCCTGTTATTCGAACTTACAAAGTTTCGATTGTTATTGTTATTGTTAGTTTGAAAACTAATTTGTAGCATTGTCAATTTCACGAATTCTTAGATTCCTCCAGTTCTCAAGTTTAGTTTTCTAGAATCTCGTTTCTAGTTTCTCAAGTTTTCAGGTTCCTTAACTTTATCTTAAGGTTGACAGACTCCTAAATAACCTCCCCAGAAAAAAAAAACATTGTTCAAATACTATTAATTATAAACTCCATAATTAAACTTAACCACTTCCCTAAAATCTTTGAAACTTTTCCAAACCTAAAAAATCTCAACTGTCCTAATTAATTACCCCGCCCCCAAGCCTCCCTACTTCCCTATATAAACTAGCAGAATAAATGACACTAGATCGACGGCTAAAAACATCTAATATGGAGTACTGCAAGGTTCAATTCTTGGGTCCTGTTCACTTCGTGCATAACCTCACACCTGTCAATACTGTCAAGCCAGCGGTGAATCGTAGACTGAAAGTCACAGCGGAAGTAGCTCCAATAAATCAATGCTTGCGCAGTGCCATCTCGGCGTGGTTCTGCATTTTAAACCTTTTTTATAAATACTTTTACCTGTGTCGAAAGATTCATCTAAGGTTTGCGCTTAATACCAATTTTGGTAAGGTTTTTTTCCGGTTGTAGTTTCCTCCTATAAAAATTGTTTTTATATTAATGTTTATAATTCGTATACGCGCAAATATCTAAGTAGGATTACCAACCGAGGGCAGCCAATTTGGTTTTTATCAAATAAAATAGCTAACACAGGAGCTTCGTTAATCCTGTTGTATAGCTTTTAGATACTAATTCGGTATTATTGAATAAAATCACCAGCGTATAAAGTTATAGAGGATATTGTGTACCAAATCCCTTAACGAATTTCGGCTTTGTTTTGCTATAATGCACTGACTAGACTTGCACGTAAATAAACTGCAAATAAACCTCAAACACCATTGTGTGCATCCGCAAGCTGCTTTTGTTAATTGATGATTATTTGAAAGCTAACGGTAAGTTGAATTCATTAGTTGAATGGTCTAATTACTCTAATTTGATAATGTATTTATTGTTCAATGGCCAAGATGGATGCTGAATACGATACGGAAAGGACTAACACAAGCAAAAAAGATAAGTACAAAAACAAATGAGAAAGTGAAGAAAGCGGAAACAAATTACTACAATACAAGGAACAGAGAAGGGAAAATATTATAGTGTTCATTTCCTCCCGCAGGGCAATTTTAGTTTTTAAAATGAGTCTTTTTGGCGTACCAATGTATTTTTTGTGGTTAAATGGTCGCAGAAAAGAATTGGTACCTTACATAAGCATTTTTCTGGTAAATAATAGTGACGATAAAGAAGGTAACCATCCCCCATCAGCAGCAGAGGAAGGTCAATGAAAGTAAGTAAGGACAGGACAGGAAGCAAAATCAATTGAGGTGTCATTCGATTCGTAATTGCACCAAAAATTTTTTAGTTGAAAATCAATATCCGCAAATAGAAATTACAAAAGTTATAAACAATTAAATATAAAATTTTAAATATCCAAAATCTGAAAAAAGATCCTTAAATAACCGAAAACCTCACAAAAAAGTCCTACCTCCCGGAATTGCCCCGGCAATATTTATAATTTTAATTTAGCGGCGAAAAAAGGCAAAAACGCGCGGCTCAGGTCCCGTCCGCGCCGACCGTCTCTGATACATGAACAAAAAAATAGTATATTTCACACCAAGGTAAGAAAGTGCTCTTTTGCAAACTGCGGGCAAAGTTTATAAACCTAAGAAAGTGCTCTCTTGCAAACCGCGGGTAAAGTTTATAAACCGAGGCGTAGCCGATTCCGACATTCCTCTAAAATGCAAGAGATGAAGAGTTTATTGCGATAAACAAAAGTAGAATTTTTAAATCCTATTGTTTAAAAAATTGTTATAAACAAATGCATTTTTTGTGATTTTCAATTTGTTTTTTTTTTCAAATCTAATCCGTAATGGAAATAATGATTTGAAAAAAAATCATTTCTTAAAAAAATTGTATTGCTAAAAAACGGTTTTGTTAATTAACATTTTTTTTGTTGATAAATATTAAAATTAAGAAACCGTTTTTTTTTAAATCATTATTATTTATATTGCTCTTCTATATTATGATTGAAAAAATATAAATATATAATTGAAAAAAAATGCTTTCATTGTTTTATTTATGTTTTTAATTTTCTTAAGCCTTTGATTGTTAATAAAAAAATTAAAAATCTATATTTTTTTTATTTTATTTTATTTTTTATTTTAGTTTAACAATTATCAGGGTTTGTATGTAAACTTTTAACAAGAACAATTATCGTAATTAACAAATGCATTGTTAATAGAAAAATTCAGGTAACATTTTTTTACCGACGGATTATTGTTTATTGATATGTACAGATAATACCATTTTTTTTTTATTCCGATTCAGTCAGATTCGGTCGTGCGTTTTTGAATTTTTTTCGGCGTTAAATTACTTTTTTTTTTGTAAAATCCTGTTTTTCTTTTCAGAAAAAGTATTTAGATACAATACATGTCATATTGGTCCACATAATATACGATACGTCTCATGATTAAGAAGTTTATTATTATCAACATAATAGAAGTCGAAAGTTGAATTTGTTTAGTTCTAAAATAGGAATTATGTATGAGACAAATTTAATTGACTTGAAGTCTTCAGGCAGGGTGCCCGAGGGGGCCCCGTTGCGACAGACAAGCCCCCTTGAGACACTTATAAAGTAAAGCGTTATCTAAATACGAAATTTCGTCCGAATCGTTAGAGCCGTTTCCGAGATCCGCGAAATATAGATATATACAAGAATTTCTCGTTTAAATATATTAGATTATAAATATTGCCGGGACAATTCCGGGAGGTTTTTTGCTCTTTAAGGGAGTTTTTTTTCAAATTTCGGATATCTCAAACAGTTTTTGAAATAAACCAGTGTGGATGATTCAAAGTGGAGCAAATTTAAATTAAAATTTGAATATATTTAAATCGAACTCTTAAATATATTTAAATTTTAGTTTTTGAAATATTTGCAAAAAACGTAACCACCTTTTTTTGTTTACTTAATTGCTTATAATTTTTGTAATTTTCATTTGCGGATATTGATTTTCAACGAAAAAAGTCTTAGTGCAATTACGAATCGAATGACACCTAAATCATAATTTTTTATGCCTCTTAACTCGAATTCGGAAAAAAGGACTTGCAAAGAATTAGATCTACACACTTTAGGGCTCGAGTTCATGTTCGGTCATAACTTAAGTCCTCGCCCGGACTTAAGCCCCGGGCTGAAGTCTGCGTTTTGAGCCGGCCCTCAGTCCGGATTTCAAATTGCAAAAATAACCGGTCATAGCAAAGACGTAGCAACTGGCACGCTATTGGTGCGTTGTGCGTCTGTCAAGTGAGAGCTGTCATTTTAAATTTGAAGTTGACGATCTAATTTCGTTTTTAGTGCAAAAATGGCACAACAATCTAAGTACATACATTAAAATCATTTATTCGTTAATAAAAAAGCCTCAATATCAACAACATACTTAAATACTGTTCTGGTGTTCACATTGTAGGGCCACAAAAAGATCAAGGGATTTTAGCGATTCCTAAATCGCCGTTCTTGTGGAAGAAGTGAAAAGGAGGAGGAATGCTCTATTTTAATGTTCCCTTTTAAGGGCCCAACATGACACAACACTATGCGTGGTCCCAAACACTGGAGGCGGTCAATGTCGTTGCCCTGACAAAAAGAAGTGTCGCCGAAAAATTAAAAACATGAAGAGCGAACTCAAAAAAAGGCCAATGATGTTGTGAAGGAAGGGCGAAAAACCAACATTCCCTTCACGAACACACAAAATAAACTTTTTTCTAATTTGATATTGTAACAAAGTTATTAACGCACTCATTTTGAGTGCGTTAATGAGCCATTAACACACCCAAATTCTAGATGTTTTTTTTCCATTGATAACACACACTGAACCCTGCACTAAACGAAAAGTGTGATTTTGAGGTTATGGTTCGATGACAAGTCATATCAAGAATACAGATATGAGGTATTCCGGTACAGAAAAATCAAAATTTAACAAAAATCCCTAAATTACCAAAATTGATTTAATTAGTAAAAAAATTAAATTACTATGCAAATTAGAAAAAAATAATATGAAAAACTCGTTTTGTAAAACTTAAGAGCACTTGTTCTTTATAGGCAGTCGTGCTGCAAACCTGAACTCGTGTCTTAATATAGGTTTTACAAAACTAGTGTTCGAATTAGTATATTATGATACGAGTTTTATAAGAAGCATTTCTGACTTCTTCAAGCGCCATCAGTGCTTTTGTTTGTATGGCTCAAACCGCTAAAATCCCAATCCACAATTGAGAGCCGTTGAAATCGACTTGGACTTGAGACAGCGAAGTAAGGTTAAAAAAATAAATTATACTGTTTTTTAAGGAAATTATTGTAACACCCCTTTTGTCTATTATGACACGCAAAAGCGTATCGACGCAATAGTCTCAGTACGAATGCAAAGTAGAAAATAGTATATTATGATACAAGTTTTATAAGAAGCATTTTGTCGCACGCACGGGTTTAAAAGAGTTTAAAGAGTAAGTGCGACAAAATGCCTTATAAACGAGTTATCATACAGAACTTTTTCTACTTTGCCACTTTTTATACAAAATAATCAAATTTCACAATCCAGGGAATTTCGCGGCGATTGGCCACGTTTGCGAGGTGCATTAACGGCGGCTATGAAAAAGAATTAATTTGAAACGTCAATAAATGAGTTCTGTGACTGTCGGATAAACGACCGAAAAAACTACAAGATTTTCTATAAAAATGATCATACCAAAATATTCTACACATTTTTACGAAGAGATTGAGGTACGGATGAACAGAATCCGTTTGTTCTAAATATTTTAAAACAACACAAAATCTGCACAAAATTTTGAGGTTTTGAGGTTGTGAAATCTCCCCATCCAGAAAATGTTTGGGATCAAATCCCACCGCACCCCTTAGTGGACCCCCTTATCCGCGTCATCACTGACCGGAGACACAAGCACTCTCAGTCATCACAATTATAGTGGCATCAGTCTGCGGCAAGCGCCATCAGTGCACTTGTTTATGTTACCAGCTTGAAAACCACCAGGCAACAAAATTGCGTGCCCCAAAAGCACGTGAAGGCACCCCCCAAACAAGTGCCAACGATATAGTAATGCCAATTCCCATCAACAGCTGTTGCTGTTGTTCCCTCTGCCAGCCACTTGGAGTTGACACCTTGACAGCGAAGTAGGTTAGGATTGCCCTGGGATTGCCAAGTTTGCCAATATTAAAAAAATTAATTATACTAATGTTAGTAGAATTATTATAACACCGTTTTTGTCTATTATGACACTCAAAACCGTATCGTAATAGCCTCAGTACGAACGCAAAGTAGAAAATTACTATTTTAGCCTCGACAGTTGTAAACTACGTTCTACCACATTTTAGACAGCCATGGTAACCCATTTTTTACACATTGAAGTTGTCACCTACCGCCTTTAAGCGGTAAAATAGTCCAAAATTTTCTTCTTTAAGAAACGCGCAAAAAAAAAGATCCTTTATGATAAATATTGCTCTTATATTTTGAAAGAAGATACCGCACTTAACTGTCTTTGAATAAGTTTCTAAGATATAATAATGACCAATTTAAAAAAAACTCTCGTGGTATAAATAGTAAGCATCTCAGTTGCCTATTTACCTTGTCAATTTACAATGTCACTCAATCTAAAAATGTCAACAAAACACTCGAAAAACATAAGCTCTCTCATATTTTTAGAAATTGTGCCCTATTTATGCTATTTATGCATTCCTACAACTCCCGTATCCTTTTGGGCAAAATCCGCGTCTGTCACACTATCCTGCACCTATCTTTATGTCAATAATGTGAATGTAACTTCGGTGCAACGATAATTTTTGTTAAATGGGGGCGCCGAGTGGAAAACTTCGTCATCGGCTAAAAAGTTGTATACGTTATGTGTGTGGTAGGTATTTTACATCACTCAGTTTTATTAAAACACTCCGCTTCGCGTTGTAAAAAACTTCGTGATGTAAAATTGAACCTACCACACTTATAATGTAATATACTATTACAGTTTATTGGAAAGAAGAGGGACTGTTGGCGGTGTTGACACTTTCCGCAAAGGTCAGTACTAACATAATTTATACAAACTCTCACTCATTTAGATCGTCTTTCGTGTTTAACCACCTGCAACATCATCCGCCACCCCCGCCTTTTAAAGCATTTTAGGTGATTTTAGGTGTCTCGCTGGAAATCTAGTGGAATAATGTTGCAATCTCTACCTGAAAAATTTCGAGAAAATTCTCTTATTTGTTTTTACATTTTCTGATGAGAAACCTTTTAATTAAAAAATAATAAAAAATTCATTCCAGACATCCGCCAAATTGTCCCATTACCTTCTTCTCCTGTTATAACTGAGGTAATTACAGAGTAAGGTAATTAAGTAAGTAGAAACTCAATGTCGATAAAAAAAACAATTTGTTACTGCAAATAGTTCTGAATTTTTATGCGAGACTTTTTTTTTATAAGAGTACAGAAATACTGAGTAATAAATAAAACATTAAAGGCCGATTTCACCAACTTCCGTTACTCTTAACAATCTGTTGGTTGGTGAAACCGGCCCTTAGACAATTTATTTCCATAATATATGTAGCTCCATTTCATAATTTGTGTATATTTGACATTGTTAAAATAATGCTTGTTTATTTTAAAGTTCCAACTCCACTACCCAAAGCAAGTTCCCACCCTTCCATCTCCAAAAAGCGGAGGCTCAATACAAAAACCAAGCCTTAAGTGAAATTAAACGAAGAATTGATCAAGGCAATGAAACTAACAAATTGCTGCAAAAAGTAATTATAGAAGTGCAAGCGCTTAAAAATGTACATTTAGAGATTCTAAATATATAAAAAAGAAAAACTAGAGTTATTGGAACAATCCATTGAACTAAAGAAAAAAAAGCTAGGATAATCTTTATTAATACATATCAGATAATTATATTTTGTTGTATTTTGTCTGTTTTGTTTGAATAAATTGTATTATACCTAACACTTGCATTCTTGTTTTACCCTGAACATAACATAAGATTTCTTATGGTATAAAATGATTTGCAATAATTGATAAAATCATGTGGCACCTTCAAGAGAAATCTTGATTTTTAATATTGAGTGGTTAGTTAGTCTTGGCCCAGTAAACACAACCACGTGAGAAAAACGTAAAAAAAGACGAGTACCAACGGTTGTATAGACGTTACGATGTCGCTGACTTCAACGTTACTTTCGACGTGTAAATATGACGTGTTTATAAGGTCTAGTAAAACACGTTTTTTTTTACGTGATTTTACCACGTTGTTAAGACGTACTGATTTTCCGTAAACAAAACAACGTGAAAAAAACGTAAAACAAACGAGTACCTACCAACCGTTGAATAGAGGTTACGATGTCGCCGAAATCAACGTTACTTTTGACGTGTTACAAACGTCTGATAAAACAAGTCTCTTTCAGGTGTTTTTACCAGGTTGGAAAGACTTGTTGATTTTCTGAATTAAACGTCATTTTCAATGTCTCAACAAAACGTTCTGTAAACGTATTTTAGAGATATTATAAAATACGTCTTTTTTAGGTGATTTTAGGAAGTAAGTATATTAAAAAAGTGTTGATTTTCATGACATATATTTATTATAAAACAAAAAAAAATGTTTTACAAAAGTTTAAATCTATTATAATGTATAAAGGTGAATAGAAAATAAGAAAATAATTACTAAAAACTATAATATTAACTATGTACTACTAATATTATAAACTATATAACTATAACTATAATTATTATTATATAAAAAAAATTATTATGGGCTAATTGTCCTAATTAAATGAAATCATTTTTTTCATGACTCGGATTGTGTGTTGCTCGACGTGCTGGGTCAGTTTTGCCAATGTTTGCAGTACAGTTGCCTCAAAATCTATAAGAAATAACTATAAGTAACTATTGCAAAAATAAAAAAATCCTTACTAGGTATATGATTGTCGTAAATGATATAAAATGACACAATTTACCAGGATATGTTGAAGCTGGAGAAAATGCTGACATTGGCGATGCATAAGACGTTGTCGGGGTACAGCAAAAATCCTCTCCAAGGTTTACAGTTCGACGCCGCTTACTATCAAAAAGAGACTCATCACCAAAAACTTGCTTTCTTGAGAGACTTTCCACTGATGAGTTATTTCCTCTGCAGTTCCCCAATCTCCTTGATGAGGTTGTTGGCCTTTTTATCGTCTGTGTCATAATCTTCTGCAAAGAAGCTCAACAATTAAAAAAATATTTAATATCATATATGTATATAACTGTCTTAAAATGAATCTTAAAAACTTTGTAAGAAGGCCAGGTCTTACATGGAGTACCACTTTTGACGAAAGTCATAAAATCGGTACACTTGCGGAATAATAGTAATATGTATAAAAAATTTATATTTAGTTACTACTTTTAAATAAAATACTGTACTACTTACCTTTAGGACTTTTGGAAGCTACACAAGTCTCAAAACTTGGTAAGGCAAACGAAAACGAAACGAACTGCACGATCTCAGACGAAAAATGAAAAATCGAACGAAGCAATGGCCAAGCACAGATGACACATCTGGAAAGAATTCCTTGGTTTCGTTTCGTTCAGGGTGCAAGGCGCAATAAAAAAGTTGTAAATCACGTACATTTTTGTGTCTTGGAAGCAGCATGTTTGTTTGTCGCCAAAACAAATTCGATAAGGCAGAAATTTTCATTGATAGTACCATTGAATATCAATACTCTAACTAGTCTAACTAGAGTATTGATATTCAATGATAGTACTGATCTATACGTTTGGTTATTATTTATTTTCGACAATAAAATTACGCTCGCGTCGTTGGTTCCTCAACCTTCAGCCCCCATCATAAACCAATATCCGTTCTTCTCAAAATTCCAGCCCCTAAACGGTAAAACTTTTCAACGTATGTTTCAAATTGTCCCTTAAGAGGGTTCTCCAGTGGCAGGTACATTTCTGCCGGTCGAAGTACATTTTATCGCAATATCTTTTTTTTAATTTAAAAATTTCAAAAAATCGCTCTGTAGCTGCAAAGATCTATATTTTATCAATACGCCCACAAAATTTCAACGAAAAATCTTCAAAAATAAAAAAGTTATATTCAACGGCGCGCAAAAATGTACAGCAATGTGCGGCATTGAATGTAACTTTTTTATTTTTGAAGATTTTTCATTGAAATTTTGTGGGCGTGTTGATAAAATATAGATCTTTGCAGCTACAGAGCGATTTTTTGAAATTTTTAAATTAAAAAAAAAGATATTGCGGGAAAATGTACTTCGACCGGCAGAAATATACCTGCCACTGGAGAACCCTCTTAATTATACCTGCTTTCAATTTCGTTTTTAAAAACTATTCATTCCCTGACCAACACTAAACTCTCAAAAGAGATTCGTTGTTTTATTTTTAATCTTTTCGCTGGTCTTTTGACACCTTCACTTACTTCACAGCGTTTCACATTACCAGACATTACCAATATTTATTAATTTCGTTGATTAACCGTTATAATTAAAGATCTTAATTTTTGTTTTAAACTTTAACAAACACATTTAAATTAATATTTGTAAGTACCCATCTACGTAAGTAAATATAGCTACCTACATTGAATTATCTCTTTGCCGTTGGGTTAAAGAGCTTTTGTAATTTTTTATAACATTAACACCATAATAGAATAGGAAATGTCAATTTTATTTTTAAATTTTAATTTAATAATAATTATATGACTACTTTTAATCAGTTTTCCTTAAAACACCAAAAACAATTTTTATTATAAATACCGACGCACGTTTCGCCAACAATGTTGGCATCATCCCTTAGTCAATCGGTCAGTTGTGGATGCTGCGGAACACCCGCCCCCCGCATTCACATGTGGTGCCATGAACGAAATGGTTTTTAGTCACAAAGAACAACTGTGAAACACAAGAAACGAAATTTGGATACAATATGAAAATGGTTGTCATTCCGAACCAGTTTGTCAACCGTTGAGTCAAAAATGTAAATTTGAGTATATATTTTCGTGTAAAGCCCAATTTGGATTGATTTTCATCACTGGTAAGTGTAAGGTCTCTTTCTGACTAAAAAGCGTATGGTTCTGGCACCGTTTGTGAGTGCGGCGGGCGGGCGGGCCGCCCTGTCCACTACACTCATCAAATGACAAAATTGATGAGAAGTAACAACCATTTATTGTTTTTTTTTCTTTAAGTCAAAAAATGGTTGTCATTCCAATACCATTAGTCAATCGGTCAGTTGTGGGTGCGGCGCATCCACAACTGACCGATTGACTAAGGGTATTGGAATGACAACCATCTTAAAAATTTTGAAATTGAACTGAACACGAGAGTGAGTTCTAGTTTTTAAAGAAAAAAAAACAATAAATGGTTGTTACTTCTCATCAATTTTGTCATTTGATGAGTGTAGTGGACAGGGCGGCCCGCCCGCCCACCGCACTCGCAAACGGTGCCAGAACCAAATTAAATTATTAAAGGGTGATGAGTGAATCGGAAAACTGATTAAAAGTAGTTATCTACCACGAAAAGTGATCCAGACAATTGTTTTGTTTTTGAATAATTATATGAATTCTCAAAGAGCGATTGTTCATCTCTCTTGCGAACTAGGCGGGCGAGACGATCCTAGAACATTTCAACCACGAGAAAACGTCAAACTTTCAAGGTTGTTTGGGTAAAATTCGGGGTGCCAAATGTCTATACAAGAGCTAACTTAGTTGTTACCATGTTTCGTAAAAATTATGAAAGAAATGCTAGCCTTACTAAATATTTCTATTGTTTCTACTTTTAAATTCTATAACCATTCTATTTTATTTAAAATGTGATTCAAATAAAAAATGTACATATGTTTTATAACCCGCAACAAACAATTTACAGTGGCTTCTAAACTTGACGCAAAAACCGCCCATATGGAATCTGTAAAAGACCCCAATGGATGCGTTCCTTTGTAGTATATAAATTAATTATAATTATATGAGTATATAAACACGTGAATTTATTGTAAAAATTTCACGAGAAATTAACGTCAGAACTGAACGTCAAAAATTACTTATATTTTACCCACATTAATTCCTTTCTATGCTTCTATATTTGATTTTAATCGTAATTCAAATAAAAAATATAAATTAAGTAGGATTATTATACATTATGTATTTTAAAATCATCATTTTTATCTTTGAAACCCCTTAGTGACTTATAAACTTGACCACAAAACACGCCTAATAATATGATATGGAATACGTTCTTTCTAGTGTTTATTTGCCTAGTAAAACACGTATACTTAAGGTGAAACACTTAGTCGCCTCAACTTTGGAACCGAATTACGGCTTTACGGCCAAAATGAGAAGCCAAAATATATTTTTTTTTTAACAAACGTGTTGGTGCTTGATTTTTACTGATCTCTGTATTCGGTAAATGCAAGGTGTGTTTATAAATATTGAAAAATAAATTTGCAAATTGTCCCCAAAGTTCGCTAGTTTCAAGCAATGTTGGCGTGGTTCAAAGTAACACAGGGCCCGCCCCTCAGCGGCAGGCAGACGTGTCGACGGCTGACCATATTATATTTCGTGTGTGCCGCAGCTCGTTCTTAAAAAGATAACAAAAAAGTAAAGTAAACAAAAACGGGCCAGTCGCCTTAACGTGAAAATTTCACGAAAAGTAAACGACGCCAAAACACGCCTCAAATGCGTTTTTATTTGTAATATAGATGACTAGAAAAACACGTGTATTTAATGTTAAAATTTTGCGAGAAATAATAGTCAAAAATAATAATTTAGACTTCACCGCCATTCGTTCTTTTCTATTTTATATAATTTGATTTAAAGTTATGATTTAAATAATAAATATATATTTTTTAACATGATTTTTTATAAAAAAAGTAAATTGAGGTAAAGTAAAATACAATAAAAAAATAAGGGAAGTAAATTGAAAAACCTCCTTTTAAACCCAAAAACCTATAGGGCTACACCATGATGATGATTTTTTATACTCTGCTGGAACTCTTTCACTCCTTAGTTATTTTTATTTTGTATTTGATTAGAAAAACACGTGTACTTAATGTAAGAATTTCACGAAAAATAAACGACGAAAAACACGCCTATATGACACTAGAAAAACACGTGTATTTAAAGTAAAAATTTCACGAGAAACAAACGTCAGAACTGCACGTGGAAAAGAACTTATATTTTATCAACATTATGTACCTTTCGTTGATTGACAATATTGATTAAACGTCTTTATTGCGTCATATATGATATTTAAAAATAACGTAATTTTTTAACGTTGAATTGTCGTAATTTGTAGATACGTAGTCAATATTTTATTGTAAATCAACGTTGAATTTACGTTATGTAAAATACGTTGAAATAACGTTGAAGGTATTACCAAAATATAACGTGATATTTTCACACAGTAACACACAACAAAGTTGTTATTAATCTACACATTTTACCTGGTACCTATCTCAAATTGAGAGTCCAGAGCGTGCCATTGATATTCGAGAACACAGTAGTCGATGGAGAACAATGTTAAATGAGTAGTGAATGTGTTGATTAAAATACTGCTCTGGTGCATATCACCACCAAAACTGCTGTTTGACAATCGGTACTGTAGACTGTAACACTCTTCTACTGATGGGTAAAACTGAAAGGGTTCATAATATCATCGATGTATGTACAGCTATTAATTTTATTATTCGTACGTATCGCCCTTTCCTTCACATAACCAAACATTTGGCGATCCAGTTGAATTCGTTGTTGGAACAAAATCCGATGGAAAATATTGTTGATTGCATAAAACACCACTCCACGTGTGTTTTTCCTCACTATCAACGTAAAATACCAATAAAAACTTTCGCAAGACCACAACAAATACCCGCCATTTCGAGATTTCAATGACAGTTCGAGCGTGCAAAAATGCAACGTGAAATTAGGTTTAAATATTTGGTCATAACTTAGGACCGTCTCGGGACTTAAGTCGGACTTGAAATTAGGCCATTGGGCTTGAGACAAATACACCAATGCGCTAGCAAAGCATACAAACTTCACCTCCTCGCTGATAAACTCCCCACTTCCCGCCAGAGACACAACTCACTCCCCTTTGCGATGCACCCGAGCGCGCAGCGTGTACGTTAACACTGGTCGCACCGTTTATAATGAGGTCATGCATTTTACTTACAGTTCACCGAAAGTGTGACCCTTTTGCTGACAGCAGGTGGAACGTCGTTGCTGGCGATGCATAAGTAAGAGCCCATTTGCTTGCGATCAATCCGGACGAGTCGTAAAGACGGACCGCTATACGTATCCACTGAAACAAGGAGCAATTTCAAGTGGGAGCTTAATAAAAGCCCGGAACGTGACGGGAATTCCCCCTAATAACTTAACACACACATGCGATGCACAGACGACGCAAAAAATCATCGTTGTTAATTTTTATTCGCGCGCATTTGCATAAGAGACGCGGAATTGAAATTTTGCTTTGAATAAATAGGAGGATCCGGTTGCTAGACGAGGGGTCCGGGAGGGCGTCATTTTATTTCATTTGGGTGAAGGAGGTATTTTTCTTCGAGAGAGGAGCTTTCGTTTGTGGAGCAAATTTGAATTGGAGTCCCGGCGGACGGAGATGAGGGAGACGGAGGTCTTAATTATGGGACCTGGAGTTCGTCGTTGTTGTATTTCGTCTCGGTTTCTAAGCCGAGTGCAAATTATTGATTTGATTGGAATTGGGGCGAATTATCGAATTCCTAGAAACAACTAAAAGAGAAGTGAAATCTAATACAAAGTGTTTTCACACTAGTCTCTAAAGGATCATTGGAATAATTGATTAGGCTTGATGTGAAATCCTTCTGTCCTCTAAAGATTTGTATTGACATGGAGCAAAATACTCAAGCCTTTTTAGTAGCTCCAACACACGTCTTGTTTCCTTCACTCTCATCGCACCTCGTTTATCTAAGCTCGTCAATAAAGGCCAACATCTTGCCGTGTAGTTATAGAGACCACCGCATAATATCAATCTTCCCCGATAGCTACGTGCTCGCAAAGAATTTAATCAATTCCGCAACCTCCATCGATTAGAAAATTAATTCCGCGCGAAATATGGAACGTGACAATTTATGAACCAAGTCGATAAAGCCGCGACCTTTGATGACCACGGTTGGTGCGTAAACTTCGAGGAGAAGTCGTTAGGAACTTTTCATTGTTGTAAATTTTCCCGGGAAGAGCTTAATCGAATATCGTCGAAATCGCCGGGATTAAGGTTGTAAAATCCGAATATAATATGTAATTTGAGATGAGCTTCTGATCCGAAAAGTAAATAAATGTAGCCTTCTGAAGGACTAAAAGTTTGTGCAAACAAATGGCGGCTGAATGCTTAAGAGGGACTGGAATTTTTTTACCTCAGGGTAAACGTTAGTGTTGCTAATTGCGCCCTTATTACCGCAAGAGACGGGCAATTACGGAGCTTTGCTTGTTCTTGGGAATGAGTGTCGTAGCTTCGTTTGCGAAAATTTCTGGGTGGATTCAATAACATAACTAAGTTTTTTACTGAAACATCATGCCTGCTATTATAAACCTACTCTATTTACTCCGACGTTCAAGTACGTAGCCCTTCCAGAACAAAAACTTTCGAGGATAATTAATCAGTCACACGTTATTCCGAGTGGAAATTGCTCTTGAATATGTATAGTATATTACATAACCCACTCAAAATTCCGCCCTTTTTGTTGGTTTTTCATGATGTGTCACGTTCATTTTAACAGGGAACACTGATTCCCAACGCATCACTTAACAGAAAAACAAAAGCATGGAAAACTGCTTTACATCGAGGAGAGCAATATTTTTTATCATTCGGTCAATGACCTCCCAAAAGAAATAAGTGAAAATAATATAATTATTGCAATTTTATTGAGTTTAGCTCTGTGGTTGTCGCGAAGAATTTTATCCACGGCAGAGCGCGGAGATTGTCGAGTTCGCCCTGAGTCAAAGCCGACTCATGCCCTCGTTAAGCAAATGCTGGTAGCCAATTGTAACGAGTGCGACAGAAACAAGGCTATTGCATTTCTACATTGTACCAAACAAGGAAACGAGACTCTCATGGTCAACAGCCCAAGAGTGTCTCATTGTAATCTCACGTAATACATGCTTGAGATAAAGATAGAAAGTCGGACGTCCGACTAACAGATTGTTACTGGTAGGAGGTACGATGTAGGGTGGTGTTCCTCTTTAGTTCACTGCATTCAGCTGACTAGCTACTAGAAGAATTCCAAAATAATAGTTATCATGTCAGACTTGAAGCATTTAAAAGAAACAATAAGAAAATACTCATTAATATCGGCAGAGCACATGACGAGTTCCATGAATTATGCTACAATAGGACGTGTTGATATTCACAATTGGACGGTGCGTATAAATGAACCACGAGCCACCACTGGCCATATGCAATTACCAAAGCGGCACTGATTACGTTAGATATACATCGATTTCTCTCTTCACAGACTTTTACAAATTTAACTCATCGGGCATGACCATCTCAGCTTTGATGTACTCCCAACCATAAAAACTCTAAAGGTATAAAAATACTTTTAAGGACCAGACCAATATAAACTTTTAAGACGCTTTGACCTCTCCCCAACGAATAATCCCTCCGATGGATTTAAAAAACTTGAATAATGCTGCAAAGAGAAGAGAAAATGGTTCTATTAAACCAGCACTTAAACGTAATTGCTTTGATTTGAGGACTGCGTTTCGGCGACTGTAATCGAAATCCAATTTGAAGAAACAAAACTCAATTGTTTTCGGCGCCCTCAAATATTTGCGACCGAAATTAAGAGTGTACATTTCTGGGTCGCAATTCCTGTTTTTATTTATCCTTGAGCCTTCCGTCCGTGCAAATCGAAATTAGGGACGTCCGGATCGTGTTTGGAATCTAAACAACAATTAATTCCGGCGATAAAAAACTGACATCTTAATAATCCTTCGTCCTGACTACTCGTCGCGGGATTAAAGGACCCCTATTATCCTGGAAGGACTTAATTGCAAAAATCCGCGTAATTGTCCCGAAAATGTTAACGACGCCATTAGAAAATTACACCTTTGTATTTCGCTACCCAAACGCCTCTATTAATCCTTAGCAATCAGGCTCGTGACACTTTAATTGCTAGGCGGTGTGGTGGCAGCCCTGGAGAATTTCGACGGAATAATTACGTTATATGTTATCCCGTATAAACATCGTTGATGTCACTCACGCGAAAAAAGAAATTTTTTACTAGTCAGAGATGTGTGTTTGTTTTGATTAAATTGGTAGTGGAGGTCGAAATGGCGACTTTATGATTCAGAGACGTTGGGGAAAATGCATATTTACTTACGTACTTCATGCATGAACCTTGTGACACTCGAAACTTCACCACGTGATTTAGGTCCACAAATTGTCAAAAGTAATAAAGGCACTCATATCATACTTCACCCAATGAGCCAATCAGTGAAGGAGTAAACAGAGAGCTTCGGTTTGAGAACGGCCATTTTCATCACTTTTCGCTTGTCCCTCTTTCTATGATAATTTAAACATTTCAAATGACGCGAATTTAAGGTGAGTTCTAAATTTGTTTTTGCTTGTTATTCAATCAGTTCTAGACGAAACCAGAGTTGAGATAACCTCAACAACCATCATTGTCTTCACTAAATAAAAATTGCATTTCGTAAACGGATGGGTCATTATTGCGTTGATAATAATTTTAGGTAAAACATTTCTGGCTTTCGCACACGCGGTTTAAAGGAAGCTTTTGCAACTTTGGAATTGTAAGCAGAAATTCTATCCAATTATATATTATCCGGGCTTTAGAACGCAACCCTGCATTTTTCTGAAATATCAGGTAGCCGGAATCAAAACATCTCAAAACAGGACCAACAGAATTTTTTCGGGAGTGTTTTCTGTTAGATTCTTTATCTGGGGGGATAGAAACTTACGAAGGAGCTGAACGGACATGAGTGGAAAAATAACTGATAATGATTTTTTTCTAGCAATTCCGACTTTTTTCGTGCAATTCTTACTTTTTCTGGCAATTCGGACTTTTTTGTGGCAACTCCGACTTTTTTCTGGCAATTCTGATTTCTTTCTGGCAATTCCTACTTTTTTCTGCGGCAGGGGTAGGACGATGGCGCTGTTTTGTTGCAAAAAACTTAAAATTTGAAATACTGTCCACATTTCGAAGTACAGGGAAATATGACCTTTTTGGAGTATGCGCGAGACCAATTTCAATGATCCACAGAAACAGAAACAGAAATTTTTTGCAGACGGTAACTTCCGTGGATCACTGAAATTGGTGCCTCGTGTTACGCGATTGATCATTTAAAGAAACATACTCCAAGAAGGTCATATTTCATGTACGTGAAACTCGAAATGTGGATAGTATTTCATATTCGATAATTTTATGAATCAAGAACGGAAAAACCAATCTTCACAGAAGGCAACTTCCGTGGATCACTGAAATTGCTGCCTAGACTTTTACCTACAGTGAAATATGGCCTTCGTGGAGTATGTTTCTTTAAGTGGTCGAGCGCGTAGCGCGAGGCACCAATTTCAATGATCCACGGAAAAACAAATTTTCACAGACGGTAACTTCCGTGGATCACTGAAATTCATGCCCCTTGGTACGCGATTGACTACATAAAGAAACATACTCCAAGAAGGTCATATTTCATGTACAGTTATGTTCATTAATGTGTTGTACAGCTAGTTTAGATGTATGTGCATCGGATTTAAAAAAAAAAAAAACATCACCATAGTTAAAAAAATGTCAAATTGACACTGCTTGTCGCATCAAGTAATTTCGAAATGCCGGCAATGAATTTAATTGAAAGAGCACATATTATTGCATATTTAGATGATGGATTATCCATCAGAGAAGTTGCAAACATTATGCAAACAAGTAAAAACACCTTTTTAAAAGTCAAAGAACGATGAAAAATTGACGGAACTCTGGAATAGAAGAAGTCTACGGGTAGGCCAATTTGTTCCGTGAAAATTGGAATGAAGTAATTTTTACCGATGAAAAGAGTTTTCAGTCACCATTTAAATACAAGATTCGACTGAATAGACCCCCTCAAAGGCAGGCAGAATTTTTAACAATTTTTTTTAAGCGACGCATCCACCATTTTTCACCCTTTCTGAAATATTCTCCTATAGAGTTCCGGGTGTCTATATCTGTTCCAATGTGACATTGTAATGACGAAAACAATGCCCAAATTCGACAAATTTCAGCCCTCAAAGAGAGGCTGAATTTAAAGAAAAAAAATTTCAAGTGGCGCATCCACCATTTTTCACCCTTTCTTCAATCTTCCTCTATAGACTTCCGAGTGTTTTCTTCTCTTCAATTGTGAGATTGTTATGATGAAAAAAATGACCAAATTTCACAGAATACACCCTCAAAGGCAGGCTGAATTTTTTACAATTTTTTTAAAGCGACGCATCCACCATTTTTCACCCTTTCTGAAATATTCTCCTGTAGACTTCCGGGTGTCTATATCTGTTCAAATGTGACATTGTAATGACGAAAACAGTGCCCAAATTCGACAAATTTTAGCCCTCAAAGAAAGGCTGAATTTTTACAATATTTTTTTCAAGTGGCGCATTTACCAATTTTCACCCTTTCTTCAATCTTCCTCTATAGACTTCCGAGTGTTTTTTTCTCTTCAATTGTGAGATTGTTATTATGAAAAAAATGCCCAAATTTCACAGAATACACTCTCAAAGGCAGGCTGAATTTTTTACAATTTTTTTAAGCGACGCAGCCACCATTTTTCATCCTTTCTGGAATATTCTCCTGTAGACTTCGGCGTGTCTATATCTGTTCAAATGTGACATTGTAATGACGAAAACAATGCCCAAATTCGACAAATTTCAGCCCTCAAAGAAAGGCTGAATTTTTACCATTTTTTTTTTCCAGTGGCGAATCCACCATTTTTCACCCTTTCTTTCATCTTCCTCTATAGACTTCCGAGTGTCTTTTTCTCTTTAATTGTGAGATTGTAATGATGAAAAAATGCCCAAATTTCACAGAATACACCCTCAAAGGCAGGCTGAATTTTTTACAATTTTTTTAAAGCGACGCATCCACCATTTTTCACCCTTTCTGAAATATTCTCCTATAGACTTCCGGGTGTCTATATCTGTTCAAATGTGACATTGTAATGACAAAAACAATGTCCAAATTCGACAAATTTCAGCCCTCAAAGAAAGGCTGAATTTTTACATTTTTTTTTCAAGTGGCGAATCCACCATTTTTCACTCTTTTTTCAATGTTCCTCTATAGACTTCCGAGTGTCTTTTTCTCTTCAATTGTGAGATTGTAATGATGAAAAAAATGCCCAAATTTCACAGAATACACCCTCAAAGGCAGGCTGAATTTTTTACAATTTTTTTAAAGCGACGCATCCACCATTTTTCACCCTTTCTGAAATATTCTCCTATAGACTTCCGGGTGTCTATATCTGTTCAAATGTGACATTCTAATGACGCAAACAATGCCCAAATTCGACAAATTTGAGCCCTCAAAAAAGGCTTAATTTTAACTTTTTTTTTCAAGTGGCGCATCCACCATTTTCGCCTTTTCTTCAATCTTCCTCTATAGACTTCCGAGTGTCTTTTTTTCTTCAATTGTGAGATTGTAATGATGAAAAAAAAATGCCCAAATTTCACAGAATACACCCTCAAAGGCAGGCAGAATTTTTTACAATTTTTTTTAAGCGACGCATCCACCATTTTTACCCTTTCTGAAATATTCTCCTGTAGACTTCCGGGTGTCTATATCTGTTCAAATGTGAGATTGTAATGACGAAAACAATGCCCAAATTCGACGAATTTCAGCCCTCAAAGAAAGGCTGAATTTTTACAATATTTTTTTCACGTAGCGCATTTACCAATTTTCACCGTTTCTTCAATCTTCCTCTATAGACTTCCGAGTGTTTTCTTCTCTTCAATTGTGAGATTGTTATGATGAAAAAAATTACCAAATTTCACAGAATACACCCTCAAATGCAGGCAGAATTTTTTACAATTTTTTTTTCCAAGTGGCGTATTTACCAATTTTCACCCCTTCTTCAATCTTCCTCTATAGACTTCCGAGTGTTTTCTTCTCTTCAATTGTGAGATTGTTATGATGAAAAAAATGACCAAATTTCACAGAATACACCCTCAAAGGCAGGCAGAATTTTTTACAATTTTTGTTAAGCGACGCATCCACCATTTTTCACCCTTTCTGAAATATTCTTCTGTAGACTTCCGGGTGTCTATATCTGTTCAAATCTGACATTGTAATGACGAAAACAATGCGCAAATTCGACAAATTTCAGCCCTCAAAGAAAGGCTGAATTTTTACAATATTTTTTTCACGTGGCGCATTTACCAATTTTCACCCTTTCTTCAATCTTCCTCTATAGACTTCCGAATGTTTTCTTCTCTTCAATTGTGAGATTGTTATGATGAAAAAAATTACCAAATTTCACAGAATACACCCTCAAAGGCAGGCTGGATTTTTTAAATTTTTTTTAAGCGACGCATCCACCATTTTTCACCCTTTCTAAAATATTCTCCTGTAGACTTCCGGGTGTCTATATCTGTTCAAATATGACATTGTAATGACGAAAACAATGCCCAAATTCGACAAATTTCAGCCCTCAAAGAAAGGCTGAATTTTTACAATATTTTTTTCACGTGGCGCATTTACCAATTTTCACCCTTTCTTCAATCTTCCTCTATAGACTTCCGAATGTTTTCTTCTCTTCAATTGTGAGATTGTTATGATGAAAAAAATGACCAAATTTCACAGAACACACCCTCAAAGGCAGGCTGGATTTTTTACATTTTTTTTAAGCGACGCATCCACCATTTTTCACCCTTTCTGAAATATTCTCCTGTAGACTTCCGGGTGTTTATATCTGTTCAAATGTGACATTGTAATGACGAAAAAAGTGCCCAAATTCGACAAATTTCAGCCCTCAAAGAAAGGCTGAATTTTTACTTTTTTTTTCCAGTGGCGAATCTACCATTTTTCACCCTTTCTTTAATCTTCCTCTATAGACTTCCGAGTGTCTTTTTCTCTTTAATTGTGAGATTGTAATGATGAAAAAATGCCCAAATTTCACAGAATACACCCTCAAAGGCAGGCTGAATTTTTTACAATTTTTTTAAAGCGACGCATCCACCATTTTTCACCCTTTCTGAAATATTCTCCTATAGACTTCCGGGTGTCTATATCTGTTCAAATGTGACATTGTAATGACAAAAACAATGTCCAAATTCGACAAATTTCAGCCCTCAAAGAAAGGCTGAATTTTTACATTTTTTTTTCAAGTGGTGAATCCACCATTTTTCACTCTTTTTTCAATGTTCCTCTATAGACTTCCGAGTGTCTTTTTCTCTTCAATTGTGAGATTGTAATGATGAAAAAGATGCCCAAATTTCACAGAATACACCCTCAAAGGCAGGCAGAATTTTTTACAATTTTTTTTAAGCGACGCATCCACCATTTTTCACCCTTTCTAAAATATTCTCCTGTAGACTTCCAGGTGCCTATATCTGTTCAAATGTGACATTGTAATGACGAAAACAATGCCCAAATTCGACAAATTTCAGCCCTCAAAGAAAGGCTGAATTTTTACAATATTTTTTTCACGTAGCGCATTTACCAATTTTCACCCTTTCTTCAATCTTCCTCTATAGACTTCCGAATGTTTTCTTCTCTTCAATTGTGAGATTGTTATGATGAAAAAAATGACCAAATTTCACAGAATACACCCTCAAAGGCAGGCAGAATTTTTTACAATTTTTTTTAAGCGACGCATCCACCATTGTTTGCCCTTTCTGAAATATTCTCCTTTAGACTTCCGGGTGTCTATATCTGTTCAAATGTGAGATTGTAATGACGAAAACAATGCCCAAATTCGACAAATTTCAGCCCTCAAAGAAAGGCTGAATTTTTACAATATTTTTTTCACGTAGCGCATTTACCAATTTTCACCGTTTCTTCAATCTTCCTCTATAGACTTCCGAGTGTTTTCTTCTCTTCAATTGTGAGATTGTTATGATGAAAAAAATGACCAAATTTCACAGAATACACCCTCAAAGGCAGGCAGATTTTTTTACAATTTTTGTTAAGCGACGCATCCACCATTTTTCACCCTTTCTGAAATATTCTCCTGTAGACTTCCGGGTGTCTATATCTGTTCAAATATGACATTGTAATGACGAAAACAATGCCCAAATTTGACAAATTTCAGCCCTCAAAGAAAGGCTGAATTTTTACAATATTTTTTTCACGTAGCGCATTTACCAATTTTCACCCTTTCTTCAATCTTCCTCTATAGACTTCCGAATGTTTTCTTCTCTTCAATTGTGAGATTGTTATGATGAAAAAAATTACCAAATTTCACAGAATACCCTCAAATGCAGGCAGAATTTTTTACAATTTTTGTTAAGCGACGCATCCACCATTTTTACCCTTTCTGAAATATTCTCCTGTAGACTTCTGGGTGTCTATATCTGTTCAAATGTGAGATTGTAATGACGAAAACAATGCCCAAATTCGACAAACTTCAGCCCTCAAAGAAAGGCTGAATTTTTACAATATTTTTTTCACGTGGCGCATTTACCAATTTTCACCGTTTCTTCAATCTTCCTCTATAGACTTCCGAGTGTTTTCTTCTCTTCAATTGTGAGATTGTTATGATGAAAAAAATGACCAAATTTCACAGAATACACCTTCAAAGGCAGGCAGAATTTTTTACAATTTTTGTTAAGCGACGCATCCACCATTTTTCACCCTTTCTGAAATATTCTTCTGTAGACTTCCGGGTGTCTATATCTGTTCAAATCTGACATTGTAATGACGAAAACAATGCCCAAATTCGACAAATTTCAGCCCTCAAAGAAAGGCTGAATTTTTACAATATTTTTTTCACGTGGCGCATTTACCAATTTTCACCCTTTCTTCAATCTTCCTCTATAGACTTCCGAATGTTTTCTTCTCTTCAATTGTGAGACTGTTATGATGAAAAAAATTACCAAATTTCACAGAATACACCCTCAAAGGCAGGCTGGATTTTTTAATTTTTTTTTAAGCGACGCATCCACCATTTTTCACCCTTTCTAAAATATTCTCCTGTAGACTTCCGGGTGTTTATATCTGTTCAAATGTGACATTGTAATGACGAAAAAAGTGCCCAAATTCGACAAATTTCAGCCCTCAAAGAAAGGCTGAATTTTTACAATTTTTTTTTCCAAGTGGCGTATTTACCAATTTTCACCCCTTCTTCAATCTTCCTCTATAGACTTCCGAGTGTTTTCTTCTCTTCAATTGTGAGATTGTTATGATGAAAAAAATGACCAAATTTCACAGAATACACCCTCAAAGGCAGGCAGAATTTTTTACAATTTTTGTTAAGCGACGCATCCACCATTTTTCACCCTTTCTGAAATATTCTTCTGTAGACTTCCGGGTGTCTATATCTGTTCAAATCTGACATTGTAATGACGAAAACAATGCCCAAATTCGACAAATTTCAGCCCTCAAAGAAAGGCTGAATTTTTACAATATTTTTTTCACGTGGCGCATTTACCAATTTTCACCCTTTCTTCAATCTTCCTCTATAGACTTCCGAATGTTTTCTTCTCTTCAATTGTGAGATTGTTATGATGAAAAAAATTACCAAATTTCACAGAATACACCCTCAAAGGCAGGCTGGATTTTTTAAATTTTTTTTAAGCGACGCATCCACCATTTTTCACCCTTTCTAAAATATTCTCCTGTAGACTTCCGGGTGTCTATATCTGTTCAAATATGACATTGTAATGACGAAAACAATGCCCAAATTCGACAAATTTCAGCCCTCAAAGAAAGGCTGAATTTTTACAATATTTTTTCACGTAGCGCATTTACCAATTTTCACCCTTTCTTCAATCTTCCTCTATAGACTTCCGAATGTTTTCTTCTCTTTAATTGTGAGATTGTTATGATGAAAAAAATTACCAAATTTCACAGAATACACCCTCAAATGCAGGCAGAATTTTTTACAATTTTTGTTAAGCGACGCATTCAGCATTTTTACCCTTTCTGAAATATTCTCCTGTAGACTTCCGGGTGTTTATATCTGTTCAAATGTGACATTGTAATGACGAAAAAAGTGCCCAAATTCGACAAATTTCAGCCCTCAAAGAAAGGCTGAATTTTTACAATTTTTTTTTCCAAGTGGCGTATTTACCAATTTTCACCCCTTCTTCAATCTTCCTCTATAGACTTCCGAGTGTTTTCTTCTCTTCAATTGTGAGATTGTTATGATGAAAAAAATGACCAAATTTCACAGAATACACCCTCAAAGGCAGGCTGGATTTTTTAATTTTTTTTTAAGCGACGCATCCACCATTTTTCACCCTTTCTAAAATATTCTCCTGTAGACTTCCGGGTGTTTATATCTGTTCAAATGTGACATTGTAATGACGAAAAAAGTGCCCAAATTCGACACATTTCAGCCCTCAAAGAAAGGCTGAATTTTTACAATTTTTTTTTTCCAAGTGGCGTATTTACCAATTTTCACCCCTTCTTCAATCTTCCTCTATAGACTTCCGAGTGTTTTCTTCTCTTCAATTGTGAGATTGTTATGATGAAAAAAATGACCAAATTTCACAGAATACACCCTCAAAGGCAGGCAGAATTTTTTACAATTTTTGTTAAGCGACGCATCCACCATTTTTACCCTTTCTGAAATATTCTCCTGTAGACTTCTGGGTGTCTATATCTGTTCAAATGTGAGATTGTAATGACGAAAACAATGCCCAAATTCGACGAATTTCAGCCCTCAAAGAAAGGCTGAATTTTTACAATATTTTTTTCACGTAGCGCATTTACCAATTTTCACCCTTTCTTCAATCTTCCTCTATAGACTTCCGAATGTTTTCTTCTCTTCAATTGTGAGATTGTTATGATGAAAAAAATTACCAAATGTCACAGAATACACCCTCAAATGCAGGCAGAATTTTTTACAATTTTTGTTAAGCGACGCATCCACCATTTTTACCCTTCCTGAAATATTCTCCTGTAGACTTCTGGGTGTCTATATCTGTTCAAATGTGAGATTGTAATGACGAAAACAGTGCCCAAATTCGACAAATTTCCCTCAAAGAAAGGCTGAATTTTTACAATATTTTTTTCACGTAGCGCATTTACCAATTTTCACCCTTTCTTCAATCTTCCTCTATAGACTTCCGAGTGTTTTCTTCTCTTCAATTGTGAGATTGTTATGATGAAAAAAATGACCAAATTTCACAGAATACACCCTAAAAGGCAGGCAGAATTTTTTACAATTTTTTTAAAGCGACGCATCCACCATTTTTCACCCTTTATGAAATATTCTCCTTTAGACTTCCGGGTGTCTATATCTGTTCAAATGTGACATTGTAATGACGAAAACAATGCCCAAATTCGACAAATTTCAGCCCTCAAACAAAGGCTGAATTTTTACAATTTCTTTTTCAAGTGGCGAATCCACCATTTTTCACCCTCTATTCTTTCTGAAATATTGTCCTATAGACTTCCGAATCTGTTCAAATGTGACATTGTAATGACGAAGACAATGCCCAAATTTGACGAATTTCAGCCCTCAAAGAAAAGCTGAATTTATTTTTATTTTTTTTCAAGTGGCGCATTTACCAATTTTCACCCTTTCTTCAATCTTCCTCTATAGACTTCCGATTGTTTTTTTCTCTTCAATTGTGAGATTGTTATGATGATAAAAAAAGCCCAAACTTCACAGAATACACCGTCAAAGGCAGGCTGAAATTTTGAACTCAACCCTGCATTTTCCCGGAATATCTGATAGACCGAATTGTAAAATCTCAAAACGGCCTAAAGATTTTTTTTTCTGTCAGATTTTTATCTGGAGGTTAAATTTAGCTTAGTTCTCCCTTCCTCACGCATCGCAGGTATCGTTGCGTATGAACTTGGTTTTGGTTTCACCCCACCTGCAGCACGCCGCTTTCACGTGATAACTCTTCCTTTTCAGCGGCTGGGGTATAGACGAGTTTGATCTTTCTTCAAAATTTTGCCAGTTCACACGAAAATTTTCTGTAGAAAAAAAAGTTTTCAGATCAGTTTACTTGATGCTTACAGTTTGCTCAACTTGTCCTTTCTGAATTGATTTCTGGCATCAGTTCCTTGACATCGCTTTTATTTCTGACGGAAGCGAGGACTTCTCCAAAATTAAAAAAAAAACAACAACATTTTTTGACTTTGACGACCGAAACTAAAGGTCGTTGCGTTTTGAGAGTTACATTAATCGACTCCTTGGAGTCTTTTGGTGAGGGATCATGGAATGATAAGCCGAAATTGCAAGTAATTATACTCTTTCCGGACGTTTGAACGCAACCCGTAATTTTTCCGGATTTCCCAAAAGGACCTACGAAAGTGAGATACTGAGAATGTAATGTAAATAGCAGATCCTGTAATTATAAATCCAACAATTATAAAAAAAAACTAATCCCCTTAACGCTAGAATTACAGTTTAACTTACCCTTTTTGACATCGTGCGGGTTGTCCTGCAGGATAATGTGATCCCCATCTTCTCGACGCCACAAAATACGAGGCTCAGGATGTCCGCTCGCGCTGCAGCTGAGAGTGACGTTATCGCCTTCCTCGACGGTGACGTCTCCGCTGGTTCCGCTGTCGTCGATGTCCGGAGGAACTGCAATCAGATGATGCAGCGAAATTTAGAGGGTGTAGCGACCCGAAAATTAACTCCTAAAAATAGAAGCGCACAGATGGTGGAGGCGCCGGGCGAACATATCAAAAGTGATTCTAGTCGCTGTAATTACAAACAAAGCTCTGAAGGGTTTAACGTCGAAAAGAGTGGTAGTGTTCACCGGAGCGTTATCTAATCGGGCTATCTCATTCTTTCTCCCGGCAACCAGAATGTTATTGTTAATATCCGGTGGGTCTGCGTCCAATTTCCATGCTGTTACAACGTCGGACCTTGCTGCTTGTAAATGGGGGATTAGGTCCCCGGATTAGTCCGGCTTCTGACTTGCTACTATAAAATTTTTAATTTCGGGGAAATCGGGCGGAAGGCTTTCCGATCGCACATGATATAGCCAATACAGTTGACTGGAAATTTTGAATTTCTGCAAAGATTAATTTCAACTCTCCGCACGTCCCGCCACAAAACAACCAATAAATTCCGTATTGAACACACCCAACTTCATCAAATTGTCCCGATAAGCACAGAAACTGCCAAACAAAACTTGGAGCTCTAAATCATCCGGTGAAGTCTAAACTATCTAGTCAATTGGTGCAGACATATGCCGCCAAGTTTTATTGCCCCGCGCAGGAAAATATCAAAGGAGAACCGCCGAATTCGCAATAAAACAACAGCGGGATGCTTTTATATCAATTGTACTGTCGAACGTTTCCTTTATGTTGGGTCGGTTTTGTTTGCATTTGAAACGACACTAATTAATCATGGGAGTTTTCGGGACGCCAGACAAATTTTTTAAACAGATTGCGATTCTTTCGGTTTGCATAAAAATTTCGGCAAACAAAGGGGATCCGCGCGGAGGGAGTTGAAACAACGATCTGTTTTATCGCGGGGAATTGTTTTTGAAATAACATGGCAAAAAGCAAATTTGTTTTGCCTCGTGGAAATGGATGTATAAGTTGTGATTACATTTCGTCGACCATAAAACAAATTGTGGCATATAAATGTGACTTTGCATTTATTGTAGTCCAGTAGTGCAGATGACCACAAAGAACATGAAATGGTAATTCATCGAAGTAAAAACACCAGCACTTGCTGCCACACAGTGTAATTAATTAATCCACTAAGCACTTTTTATAAGCGCGACTAAACTTCAAAGCCTTGTTATAACAGCTATATTAATGAGAGTGTACTTCTATATTGCGTTTTATTTGTTTGTATATTACATTCTCCACTGCTCTTTCGCAGTTGCAGAGCTTGATCATCTCAAATGTAATAAACTCGTTTGACTTAATTACAAGTTCGGGATTGTTGTTCAACCCTCTTAGCTAAACACGACCAAATCAAATCCACCCTACAGTTATAATATCTGCAATGTACATTCACCCCTTGAGGCAAGATGATGCTTACGTCCGATGTGACCTTGTTCAACGACGTGAACGCAGTGAGAAGGCGTAATTTATACAGAAAATATTAGATAAATTAATGCGAATGCCTCTGAAGAGCGTTAAGGACAACTGCTTGCAAAATCATAATGCATTACGCAATTTTTAGTTCCGATCACATTTCAATCATCTCCTAGTCTGCAGAAGACTTTGCAGAAGAGTTTATTTTTTTGTGGACATTGCAGAGTTAGAAGAATCAAAAGAGAGATTTGTTGGTGGTGTGTGTGTACGACACAAAATGGAACTGAAGTGGGTCGTACAGGTTTCATGATTTGACTGACAAGTGACAAGCTCTGGTAGAGGCTTACATAAGCAACAGAAGTTGCGAATCTCGAGGACGAGACTTGTGTCAGGTTGGCCGAATTGTAAGATCCGTAATTAGAACATACAAAAGAAATCTAATTACACAGCCCTTATATTTATTTACGTATCAGCCGAGGGTAGATAAATAACCGCGAATGGTAGAGGCTGGGGTTGGAACGAGTTTGTAAACCAAGTAGGGTAGTACCACATCGGTATTGTGTTCGGTGAATAGTGTGGTGGTTCCTGAGGATTTGGAAACGGTTGCCTGCGGCACTGACATCTGCTGGAGGGTCTTCTCAACTTCGTCATCATTATATCAATATCATGTGTGATTAACTGTCAAGGTAAAATTGTCGCGTGATATAATTCTAAACATTATGCATGCTATACAAATTTAAAAGGTAAACGCTAATTGAACGTGCACAATATCGAAATACGACCTGGTTATCCAACCATTTTAATGGCACCAGTTTCATTGCAATATGATGTGAAACGTGCATCATTCAATATTTTATGGACGTTATGTGCCCACATTAACCGATGTCATAAAAGCTACGCCAACAAATTTGTAGCAAAAAAGTTTCAGTGGATTTAGATGTCGAACACAGCCTGTACAGATTTGGATTTTATATTTTAAATTGAACCTGGGTTGAGCTGGAGTGTTAGGTCTCTTGTTTTATAATTACAATTTGTCCAATTATGCCGAAAATGTGCATTCCTGCGTAGCCTGTGACCCCTTAGCAACTCCACAAATCACCACCACAATTAAAATATCCCGAGCGGTGTAGAAAAACAGACAAGAAGCGACGACGTGCATACAAAATAGTCGTTTGAGTCACATGCAATTTCTGTTGGTCTTTTTGGAGCTATTAACATTTGCAGTGCGAGCGCGCGCTTGTCTTTCGGCATTTTAAACATGTGGATGATTAATGTCGGAGTGAATTCGAGTGCGAGGCGAAGGAGCGCAAAGAAAATGGGAGAGATTTTTTTCAGTCGGCGAGAATAAAGTTGTGGAGGAGCCGGTCCTACGGTGTAAAAAGTAGGGCGCCTGAGCTAATTGGAAAAAAATGAAAAAGTCGAGAGATTTTTCTAATTCGAGGTAATGAAGTCGCAGTATTGACTCGGCGGAGAATCCAATTAGCTTTTCCTTTTAGCTGTAATTATCGTAATGTGTTTGCCGGTTCTTCAGCGAAACAGGTGGTTTGCAATTACATTACAATATAATTCTTCCTGCGTTTGCCTGAGCGTGTAATATAATTAAGGCGAGTTAACGGTGGTGTTGAAAGCAGCAGTGATTCGAGGACGATTTCGGTGTTTAGGCTGTGGGCCAATCGAGGAATTGAATCGTAAAAGCTTTGTTTCAACGCGGGTTTCAACATAGCTTTATAAAGAGACAATAAAGCACATAAAGTTTTATATATAATTTAGTTTTGAATATTTGGACTTTTATGTGGCGCAGCCGGTAGGATAGTGCTCGGATATAGAAGCAGATGACGAACAATTTAAAATTATACAATTTACAATATTAGTAATAGTAACCATAGTTGTAGCACAGAAACATTTCAGGAATTGTTTTTCTGAATGTAATTTAATTGCCCTTACATCCAGAAAACTTTTAGAAAAGTCACTAAACACGGTCCCACTTTAACACCCACAGGGCTTTGTCGATGAGTATAGTTGGAAACTTACCTTTATGAAAATGATTTCATCCGATTACACCTAGTGCTTATTAATTTCCATCTCGCGTTTCCGACTCAAATTACTTCTCGAATCGATCCGTCCGGCGTGGGTTGTAAGTAATTATCGCGATTCTTTCTCCGAAACAGAGCCTTCCAACATCGATCCTCTTCGGCGAACGGGCAAAAACTCGATGCAGAACGTGCTTCCGGTCAAGTTTCAAGGATGCACATTGCAATTAAGCGTTAGCGAGACCTCCGCAGCGCTTAATTTGAGGTTGTGCTAAATACTTCCTTTGATGCACTCCGGATAAGTCTTCACTACAAAGAAACTGGTTCGTTGCGGCTGTTAGCACTCTATTAAGTTGCGGGAGCGAAAAAGCGTCTTTTATTGGCGGTGGAGTTGTTATCCTGTCTTGCACGTTCACCGAGGAGCTAATTGCTACGACTTGGTTATGCAGGTTTGACCGGAATGGCTATATTTAGCCATGCCAATTTGCCTGGCTGTTCGATTTTCTCTTATCACTGATACAGAAATAAGGACGAGATTTTATTGAGCCGTTGTCTCTGGAAAGGATGAACTCGGCAGTCGAGAACAAACTTCAGCCTTTCATTGTTTGCAATGCAATTCAAGTCTCGGCTTAGAACTTCCATAATTACTTCAAACATTCCAATACTGATCCATAATATGTTTATCGATATAAGAGTGGAATTGAACTCGGTATGAAAAGTTTTAAATTTATATGAAACAGCTCGAGCGTCTGGTTTATAGTTTACCAGCAGATTCACCGAGAAATCAATCGTTACGTCCATGTTCGGCTTTATCTTCCTGTCATTATTTACATGTTGTGCAGAGGAATAAAATTTATCTGCTTGTATCGCAAAATATTTTCACAATCGAACTTATTCACCCGGATGTCCTGCCTATTGCTGCCGATGTCATGTAATTTAAGTAAATGGTCTGCTTATGTAAATAATGTACTTAGTTGCAGATAGAGCTTTTGGAGTCCTTTAGTTTATTTACTCTTAGACAATGTAATTAACCCACTAATATGAGTGCCTTCATGGAGGTAAATTGAAAGAGGAAATTAGCATGGAGTGCATTTTAATTGAATATCTAAAAATGGAGCGGTTCTGGAAACGTCTCTGGAGCAAAGTTTTTATTGGGACACTGTAAGTCTTCCGTAATTACGGCCAAATTAGTTTCCACTCCATCTTGAAGAAAAAAAACAGAAGAGATAATGATGAAAATGACTCGAGGGATAATTAAAAAGAACATTATGTAATTTCCGAGTCCGTAAGCACATTCTAGGAACTCTTGACGCGTCGAAAGACTCTGTGATTGGAACGGGACGCTCCAAACACGCACGATAGAACGCTAGTGTAATGGTACCTAAACACAAGCCGCTTGACCATTTTGACAGTTCTACCTGTCACAACTTTGTAGTTGTCCGACGTCTTCGCGCATGCGTCCCTTGTTTGAAGCCAGTGAAGACATCCCTATTACAATAGGAACATGTTGCGGTAGAAAACTACTCCCATCTTCAGCCCTAATTTTACAAGAGATTAATGATACAGTGGGGTTCTTACCTTAAAGAATGTTTAAATTATGACGTTTTGAAAAGGTTACATGATTTTTTTAAAATTTGGAAAAAACTAAATTTTTTAAAATTGTAAAAACTAAAAATGGATCGATAACAATCTGGTAAGTTTGTCATTTATTTATGCTGTTCCTTTAAACAAGATTCGTTTTCCAGTTTCAAGGCTTTCCCAGGTCTCAAGAAAATCTAATTTGTGAATCAATTTGGAATGGGATGTTGAAAAACTATGTTTCGTTATTGGCTAGCGTCTAGATGTGCCTGAAATGTTCTTTAATACGGTCTGAATTTTGGCGTTCTTCTGACCTATATAGAATGGACTCGTAAGAAGAGCAGTTCAATTTGTATACACCTGTTAGTGTAAAATTCAATTAGATTGTTATGTATGCATAAACTATGCAACCAGATATACAGTAGCAAACATGGCCGAACCGACGCTAACCAACATTTTTCTCTTTGTTCTTTAAAAGTAATAATAATTAGTGTAATGTTTCGTTAAATACAGTCCACTTAGTGTAGTTCACGAGTTGTTAATTCCAAAACATTTTGGTCATTCGATCTGGATACGTTAGTGTGAGAATTGGTTCGGAAAAGTGAGGTTAACCAGCTTTGATTGAGGTTAGGTTACACAGGTTTGAGCAGTATCTATTCGAATTCGAAGAAAACGTGAGGACACATAGTAAGTGGCGCAAATGCGAATCAAATTGATTGAATCTAGCTCGATGGAGATGGGCTGGGTCTCTTGTTATTTACGCTATGTATATATTTTTTTCTACTTAAATGGATGCCACCAGTTTTTACCGCAGAAGAGGATGGTTACGAAATTATAGAGGGTGGCAGGCGGTTAAAAAACGGCAGGCGCAGTAGAATTTTTATTTAAGGGTCGATTTCAAAAATAAAAAAAGTAAATCAAATGGCTTCTAATTTACTATAAGCTGACGGTTTTAGATTTTGTCTAAATGTCATAGTGTATTATGGGCTCCATTCAACTTTCTCATTTTAAATTCTGACCCATAGTTTTTATTTATTCATTTGAAAGAACTAATTTTTCTTCATACACTCATGTGTAAGATGCACTACATTTACTTAAAATTATTGTTTAAAAAATTGCAACAGTTGAAGAAAAAAAAAGGAATAAAAGTTCATAAAATCTAGTTGTCAATGATGTCAAATAAGACGTTATTATTATGTGAAAAAGAAGCAAATGAAAAAAATTGTGACGATATTTTTCCCAATCTTTATTAAGAAATGACAAAATGACAAAAAAACATCAAATTTAGTTAAACCTATTAGTTGTTCTATGCTGTTGAAACACCATCTCATTTTTTTCAATACACAGTTGCCACCTATGAGAAACCTGCATGACAATTCTTTCTCTTAAATCGTCTCTTAAATTGTTATTGGACGCGTAATATAGACTAGATCTTCTAAGAATCCCCAAAAGAAAAAATCGAGTGGTGACAATTCCGGTGACCTGGCTGGCCACCGAATGGGACCGTCGGTTCCAATCTATTTTTCTCCAAATATTTCTTCCAGGTATTCTGTATTAATTCGGGCATTGTGAGGTGTAGCCCGATCTTGTTGAAAATAGACTGCTCTATATTGTGGTAGTGATCCCACACCACACATTAACACTAAACCGCCTCTGAAAGTTCGTTTCAACTGTGATATCGTCGTTAAAACCCGAAATTTGTGTAACTCCATTCTGACTAGTTTTACAGGAGAAGCAAAAAACTGTTTTCTTTCCCGTTGAGTCAATATATTTCAAAACTTTCATTATCACTATATTCATATCAAAGTTTAGAAGTGTCAGAATTTTCTTCAATACTTAACAGCACTTGCAGTTCTAATCTTCATTACGCATTATTCGATGGGGCACTTTTATTTTCTTGTATGAACCGAATTTCTCTCCATTTGCGACAACTTTTGGCGATGTCGATAAACACGCACAGCTTCACTCGCATTTCTTCTGCATTCTGCATTCAAAATACACTTGCAACATGTCTGTTAAATGATCAGAATTATTCATTTTGAAGAAAGTGTTAACTTTATATGATTTTCACATTATAATAACGGCACACATGAGTGTATGAAGAAAAATGAGGTCTTTTAGATTTAAAAAAGAAAATTATGGGTCCCAATATAAAATAAAAAAAATTATTCTAGCCCAACATATACTATGACATTTAGACAAAATCTAAAATCGTCAGCTGACAGTAAATTAAAACCCATTCAATTTACTTTCTTTATTTTTGAAATCGACCCGTAAATACAAATTCTACAGCGCCTGCCGTTTTTTAAAAATCACCCTGTAGACTTTAGTTGAAAAATTGGAAAACTTTAATAGAACTTGAATTTAAATCAACATAAATTAGTAATTATAAATTAAATAAATTAAATAGAATAGTGAGTCAAGTTTCCTTCATCAGCAAAATTAAGTTACAAAAAAACAAAGATTAAAGCAAATAAGAATTCACTCATAAAACTAATATTGTAAATTAATAGACCGAATGGAATTTAAAGACGTCGATTTATAGCTATAATCCGAGGCAAGTATAGTGTAAACAACTTCAACGTCAACGACGATTCAACGATCTAATTAGTTTTATGTGAGACGATAGAGTTGATGCTAAGCAATATTATTGCTTTAAATTATTAAGATTATTTTTACGCTAAATTATGACTTTAAATTATGGCTTTAGATTATTACTTTGAATTATACTACAAAAACGAAAAGGAGACAAAAAATACGAGATAAGAAACAAAACCACAAGGTGTCTTATCTGGCCTTAGATGTCTTCCAGAAGGAGACGACGACGATTTTCCAGCCCCTTAAGTCCTCCTTAATCGTCCACGCTGGAACTTCCAAGGAATTCCACCCTCGATGGCGTAGTTCCAATCCAGATAAATTAAGTGGTGAAGATTTTACGGTTCACCCCGAGCCAGCACCCTAATGAAGAAAATTCCCCTTTAAGTACCCCGTTTAACGAACAGGAAGGCCCTTACCTCCAATGAGGCACGTGGACGACTTCCAAGGAGACACGAAATGTGGACGCACCACCTGGACGGCTTATTCGGTGGTTTTAACCCCCACAGGTCAACGATTCCGTCGATTTACCAATGTTTTCAATGAGACGAGAATCACTCACTTCGATGAAACGGAAGCGGATAATTCAAATGTAATTGCAACTACCACCACGTTTCATCAACCATAATAATGTCTCTTTTTGACAGAAAACGCCGGCCGGAAGAAGGCCTCTCACAAACCTGCGCAGCGACGCGTTGACGATTGACGTACCGCTGCTTGACAGGTGTGAGGTTATGTAGATGTAAACAAAAGAAGTTCCTCATTACTTCCCGACGAGACACAAAGAAATTTTGAGTGTAGGTATTAACCACCCTCGATGGCGTAGTTCCAATCCAGATAAATTAAGTGGTGAAGATTTTACGGTTCACCCCGAGTCAGCACCCTAATGAAGAAGATTCCCCTTTAAGTACTCCGTTTAACGAACAGGAAGGCCCTTACCTCCAACGAGGCACGTGGACGACTTCCAAGGAGACACGGAATGTGGACGCATCACCTGGACGGCTTATTCGGTGGTTTTAACCCCCACAGGTCAACGATTCCGTCGATTTACCAATGTTTTCAACGAGACGAGAATCACTCACTTCGATGAAACGGAAGCGGATAATTCAAATTTAATTGCAACTACCACCACGTTTCATCAACCATAATAATGTCACTTTTTTTGGTAAAATGCTCTAGGATGCCCCAAACAGCAATCCCTTCACAGCGAGGTGATCCAAACCTAAAACAATTCATCAAACAACCGAAAAAAAGTGACGAAATATGTAAGGTTAATGAAAAGATAAAATTATCTTCACATGATGTATCAGTTCCCATTCCCCACCGTCCTGAAATTAAGCTTTCTCACATGGAATTAACCAAATTCACAGGCAGGTACGAAGATTGGACTAGCTTTATAGATAACTTCGATGCAATGTTTCATAACAACACTTCAATTACAAAGGCACAGAAACTTCTGTATCTAAGCGAAAGAAGTCATAAGGTGTTTAAATGTCACAGCAGATGG
The DNA here is from genome assembly GCA_963583935.1 of Diaperis boleti. Taxonomy (NCBI): domain Eukaryota; kingdom Metazoa; phylum Arthropoda; class Insecta; order Coleoptera; family Tenebrionidae; genus Diaperis; species Diaperis boleti. The sequence continues at coordinate 50,620,511 of OY757247.1, read as the reverse complement.
AATACCAGTTATTGATCAGTGGGATCCTATGATTATAGGATTGATGAAGGCTAAAGTTGGATAGTATGACCAGTCGACATTGGGAATTACAGCAAAAAGAACCAAACCAGATGCCCACTTTGACACAGTTATACGAACTTCTGGAAATGAGATGTTTTATGCAAATTATGCAAAGGAGATCACAGTTTGTATCAATGTGATCTATTCATAAAACAGTCCGTAATCGACACAATAGCTAGAACAGGTGCATGTTTGAACTGTCTACGAACAGGTCACACAGTTAAAGATTGCAAATTGCAGAAAGTGCAATGCAAACCACAACACGCTAATTCACTAAGACGTCACTACACAGGTAACCACTGGAACTAAGTCCAACTCAAGTCAAGCTACCAATATCACTAATCACCACGTGACAATGTACTGTGTACTGAAATACTTTTGGCTACTGCGATTGTGGGCATCAAAACAAATTCAAATATATGGATTCCTTGCAAGGTTTTGTTGGATAGTGGATCACAATCAAATTTCATTACAACATCACTTGTTTCGAAGCTCAGAGAAAGGTTTTGGTGCTGCTGTTTACGTTCGTTCATGCAACACGACATCTACTCAGATCAGACTGCTGTGTGCAAAGGCAAGAATTGCCCCTCTAAAAACACAATCACTTTCACGTTTAGAACTTGGATTCCTTGCAAGGTTTTGTTGGATAGTGGATCACAATCAAATTTCATTACAACATCACTTGTTTCGAAGCTCAGAGAAAGGTTTTGGTGCCGCTGTTTACGTTCGTTCATGCAACACGACATCTACTCAGATCAGACTGCTGTGTGCAAAGGCAAGAATTGCCCCTCTAAAAACACAATCACTTTCACGTTTAGAACTTGGATTCCTTGCAAGGTTTTGTTGGATAGTGGATCACAATCACATTTCATTACAACATCACTTGTTTCGAAGCTCAGAGAAAGGTTTTGGTGCTGCTGTTTACGTTCGTTCATGCAACACGACATCTACTCAGATCAGACTGCTGTGTGCAAAGTCAAGAGTTGCCCCTCTAAAAACATAATCACTTCCACGTTTAGAACTTGGATTCCTTGCAAGGTTTTGTTGGATAGTGGATCACAATCAAATTTCATTACAACATCACTTATTTCGAAGCTCAGAGAAAGGTTTTGGTGCTGCTGTTTACGTTCGTTCATGCAACACGACATCTACTCAGATCAGACTGCTGTGTGCAAAGTCAAGAGTTGCCCCTCTAAAAACACAATCACTTCCACGTTTAGAACTTGGATTCCTTGCAAGGTTTTGTTGGATAGTGGATCACAATCAAATTTCATTACAACATCACTTCTTTCGAAGCTCAGAGAAAGGTTTTGGTGCTGCTGTTTACGTTCGTTCATGCAACACGACATCTACTCAGATCAGACTGCTGTGTGCAAAGTCAAGAGTTGCCCCTCTAAAAACACAATCACTTCCACGTTTAGAACTTGGATTCCTTGCAAGGTTTTGTTGGATAGTGGATCACAGTCAAATTTCATTACAACATCACTTATTTCGAAGCTCAGAGAAAGGTTTTGGTGCTGCTGTTTACGTTCGTTCATGCAACATCTACTCAGATCAGACTGCTGTGTGCAAGGTCAAGAGTTGCCCCTCTAAAAACACAATCACTTCCACGTTTAGAACTTGGATTCCTTGCAAGGTTTTGTTGGATAGTGGATCACAATCAAATTTCATTACAACATCACTTGTTTCGAAGCTCAGAGAAAGGTTTTGGTGCTGCTGTTTACGTTCGTTCATGCAACACGACATCTTCTCAGATCAGACTGCTGTGTGCAAAGTCAAGAGTTGCCCCTCTAAAAACACAATCACTTCCACGTTTAGAACTTGGATTCCTTGCAAGGTTTTGTTGGATAGTGGATCACAATCAAATTTCATTACAACATCACTTCTTTCAAAGCTCAGAGAAAGGTTTTGGTGCTGCTGTTTACGTTCGTTCATGCAACACGACATCTACTCAGATCAGCCTGCTGTGTGCAAAGTCAAGAGTTGCTCCTCTAAAAACACAATCACTTCCACGTTTAGAACTTTGTGCGGCACTGTTAGCAGTCCGTCTATTCACTACCGTTTTCAAGGCGTTGAGACACCTTTTCTTGTGACTCCGACATAGCACTTCATTGGATTCGGAATGAACCTGCCGCTTGGTCTCCAGACCAGAATTCCTGAAGGAAGATGAAAATTCGTGGCCGCCAACACTTCCATTAATCGAACGTGAAGAGGACGGGGAGTTGAAAATCACATATCATACAATCACGACATCAACCTCAAGGTGTCAGATGCTTGAGTTCTCGTCCTGGAGTTATGATATATTGTCTACGATTTGTCAATGCTACTTGGAACTCCAGTACAACATCAAGAGGACCACTCACAGTTAACGAACTACAAGAATCTGAAATCAGGATTTTGCAAATGCTGCATGATGATGTATATAAGGAGGAATTTTCAAGCTTAACAACTCAACAACAGGTTCATACGAAAAGTTCATTGAAGCTGTCGAATCCATTCCTCAATCCAGTATTAAACGTTATCAGGGTAGGAGGCAGATTGAGGAAATCAAAAACGATCGATAATGATCGGAAACATCCTATTGTACTGCCCGCTGACCACTTCATCACAAGGCGTATTTTTAGAAGCATTCATTGCGGTACTGAGCAATTATTAGCAATCATAAGATCATGCACGATTTGTGTCAGATTCAACAAGCAAGTTCCGCGGTATATCATGCCTGATCTACCCAGAAATCGAATTGAACAAAGCAGACCTTTCAAGGATACACGCGTTGACTACGCAGGACCGATTATCATCCGAGAATCCAGAAGAAGAGGCAGAGTTAAAACAATAAAAGCGTACATAGCTGTTTTCGTGTGCATGAAAGCCAAGGCTGTCCACCACACTTACCACGGAATCTTTTCTATCAGCGTTGCATCGATTCATAGCTCGCCGAGGATTGTGCTCCAATCTATCATCATACAACGGTACAAATTTCGATGGAGCCTTCAACGAATTGAACGAAATTTTCCTCAAGGCTACTCAACCAGAAATCACAGATCAGCTGTCACAATTACGAATCAACTGGCACTTCATCCCACCACGTTCACCACAGTTTGGTGGTATTTGGGAGTCAGCGGTGAAGTCATTCAAAAGACACTTCTACAGAAGCACAGCAAATTACCTTCTTGAACCCGCCACCATATCCTATACCCATACACCAGATAATCGCCTTTCGCATTACCAACATGCACAGAAAATCAAGCAAAACTTCTGGAAAATATGGCAAAGGGAATACTTGCAAAGTTTGCAACAACGTACTTTCTGGCACAACAGCAATCACACCATAACATGCGGAAGTCTCGTTTTGATCATTTTGATGGAGGACACCACGTCGCCCTTTGAGTGGCCCATGGGCCGAGTCGTCGCTACTCATCCAGGAGAAGACGGTGTAGAGCGTGTAGTGACACTTCGCACTAGTGCGGGGGTTAAAATTTGTCCTAATTTAAACATTCTTTAAGGTGAGAACACCACTGTAATTTATCAATTGTATCATTAATCTCTTGTAAAATTAGGGCTGAAGATGGGAGTAGTTTTCTCCCGAAACATGTTCCTATTGTAATTCACGTTTATTAAAGTTTGACTCGATCATATTAATGCTTATTTTCCGAAACCTCGTATTCTGTTAGACCGCTGTATGTGTTTTAAGTATTTGATTCTACGCGTTCTCAGTATTTTCGTTTTAATAATTCCCCATGCCTGTAATATGCTTTCAGGTCACCAACTGTTCACATCGCCATTGCAACACACGCTTTGAAGTTGTTTGCGAATTGCTGTTTTTCCTGTTAGCGCAAATATATTTTTAGATCAATGCAGATTTCAAACACTTGACGGAATTTTATTTCATGATGTGCGTTGTGATGAATAATATTTATCGCAACAAATGATGAATTTTAAAATCATCAGAACCAAGTAGACGCAATAGCATAAAGAATTTGAGAAAAATACTTTTCAGCTTTAGTATCTTTCCCCTTCGGAGCTCCCAGTAAAAAAACAATTGGCATTGTTTGACGTCGTCCGTCCGAACAGCACAGCTCCACATTATTTCTGGCCGTAAAACAGGAGCTCGTGGTTAAAGGCGCACCAGTTTATGGACTATATCTCCGCGTTATGACAGCAGGATACAGACGAACAGCCGGATAAATCGGTTGAGGTGGAAATTGGAACGTAACCCGTGTAACATAATCTCTCCGCACTGTTCTTCGCCCGTAAATTATATGAACTGGTCGTGTCACGGCGACTTTACTTCCGCAGCCGGAATTTAATTCAGACTTCTTCTGCGGCTGCGACGTAACAGCCAGACAAATTTCAACGCGGCTGACGTTTATCATCCGGCGACGTGATTCAAAAAGTGGCGAGGAATCTGCAGAACATTCCGTAAGCTCCGGACGAAATTAATTATAGGCGCCGCTTTGTTGTCTTTGCCCGAGTGTCGCTAGCTTTTTTACGAGAGATTAGAACTCGTCCGAGCCGTTGGAATTCCGCCTTCGGAACGGGTGTTTAAGATGAAACAAAGCGGTAGTTGGCTGCAGTTGGCACGACGGATAATTCGTCTTCGATTTTCCCGGCGCATCCACCATTTTAAAATAGTGTTGCTGTGTATATCAACTAAATGAGCTGGGGACGCGGAAAGAACTTAACTTGAACGGTAAAACGAGATACAATTTTCTGATAAATGAACGTGGAGATCTCCATCTTCCCATTTTACAAATTTTATTTTGTACAACTCGAGATGTCAATTGCCAAACAAACATCATTCTACCTACAATCTCATAAATATATCTTATTCAGTTTATTGTTTTATAAACTTGCAAATCGTCCGTTAAAGAAGACGGATTTTACGTTTTACAGCTTCGTTATTGGAGAGCCTGTAAAAGTTGATTGTAAACTCATTGAACCAGGACTAGATAGCAATAAGGTGTTTTATGTCCCTATCAATTCGGACATAAATCTTGAGTTAATCAATAAGTTAACGTCGATGTAGAAATTCATCACCAATTAAAATAACGACCAGCACTAAACTCTTCTTGTAATCAATTGTGCAGTGAAAAGAAAACCGAGAGGACAGAAGCATAATTGGTTTAGCTAATAATTTACAACGGGAATTTTTTCTCATCGAACTCCTAAAGACCAAAAAACGAATCATCTCGTCATAAATCATTCCGGTTGATATATCCCGAAGCATTGTATCTTCCGAATGGATAACACCACCTTTATAATGCAAAACCCGATGCGCGCCCACATTCACATGCAAACGCGGCCGCCGCTTATATTCAGTTATTCCGAAACCAAACCGGCAATTTCTTAAGACCGGAATCAGGTGCGAATCATCAGGAATGGAAGAACGCACATCTGGTGGGATAATGGCGAATCATTATGCTGCGTGCACGCCAAGCCTCCATCGACATGAATCAGCAAGAAGAGTGTGATTAAAAATGGTGGATGCGCCGGGCCGGATCATGATTCTCAACACTAAAATTATGTTTTTACGAACGAATGTTGTTTTAATGTGAAGAAGACAAAGCTATCGCTACCACTCACATGGATCCGCACAAAAACATTTTCATTTCCCTCGTGTTGCATAATTCATCGCAGCAAATGCTCGAAAATCACGGAGTCCCTCCATCAAACGGCAGTCGATGCATGAAATTATACCTCCCGCAATATCGGCACTATTAATTTTTTTCTCTTCGTGACGAACCGACATTTACGCCAACCTCGCCATCGCCCGCACGATCCTCCATTACGTTCTCCATTACAATAATTGCGGCAACTCGTAAAAGCGACAATTTCAGAAAACTTGCAGCATATTTCCCTTTATTCGCGGCCGTAAACGTTAATTTAACCGAGTGTTTTAATTGGGAAGTTAATCCCGAAAGCAGATCACTTCCGGAGCTACAGCTTAGCTGATAAGACCATCGATAACGCGAATGCAAAACATTCCCTTTTAATGGCGCAAATAAATTCCGGATTTTAATTAAGCTGCATTGTGATTTGCGCGAAGAGCATGTGTCTTGAGATCCAGCGAGGCGTGAATTCGATATCGAAAAATCAATTATTGAACGGCAGATTTTCTCATTACGGAGTCGGAACGATTTATTTTTATCGTCTTGTCTCATTCGGGGGGATAATCAGGTTTCGATGTGCTTTGAGCTTTCGACTACAACTAAGATTTCGCAGGTCTGAATTGCCGGCGTACATTCTAGCGAAATTCTCATGTGATCGTTAGAGGAAAAGCCGACGCGTTTTCCTCAGACGTTTATTTTGCTTGATATTAATTTTGTTGGGGGTTGGAAACAAGCTAATGGTTAATTCATGCCTGAAAGTTGCCACGTCGGCCTACGCTCGGCTGAAATGTTGTTAGCAGGAATTCTTAAACTGTTGCGCTTAAAATAATCACTCATTTATTCTTCTTAAATTTTGCGGAAAACTTTGTATCTCGCAGAGGACGAGAGGTGCTGATGTAATTAGAGTGCCTTTTAAACAATATGCCGGTTCTTCTTTGTAAAATAAATATATTGACTTTCCAAAATGTTACTTAGATGTTGCCTACCGCTAGCATGAATGTTAGGATCGTTATGTGTTATGTACGTCCCGATAGGAGACGTCTCTGGCTTTACACGATAAAAGTTGCACTACATTTTGGCTTCTTCCTCATTTCGAGCGTCAATGGTCCTATTTGACAGTTTGATAGATAATGGAGATGGCGAACTTAGTTTACACCCAATAGCCTGAGTCCCCGATACAACGGAAGTTGAAAATTATTGTATGGAACGCTGGGTACAATCTACACGTAAATGCAATACTAGGGACAACTAAATCGTAAAAGTTTTCCCTGTACGAAGAAAACAGCGGCTTAAACTCAAGAGCCTGGTACGCCGAATACCATCTCCCTTTGGTGGTAAAATGCTCTAGGATACCCCAACCCAGCAATCCCTTCACAGCGAGGTGATTTACACCCATAACAATTAATCAAATTGCCGAGAAAAAGTAAAGAAATACGTAAGGTTAATGAAAAGATAAAATTATCTATACACTCCCCTTTCTCCGTATAGGAAATTTCCGGAGAGGCACTATAGCAGTTCCCACTAAAACATTGTAATCGCGACCACGATGACCACCTCTCCGGCAGTTCCTTTCCCTTCCGAAGCGACCACGACCGCGCCAACGAAACCAACACCACGAGAACGCCCTGCGTCGCGTAGGATGGCATTTTATAGGCGGTGCAGAACTTCCTCCCCTCTAGTGGACACCTCATCCAGGTCCAAAACGCCATTGAGTCCACCATCGCGGACCCACCACAACGAACGAAAAAAAAACACAAGTCGACAACATTCTCAGGACCAACGATCTATTCGAAATCCAAATAAAATTGACTTGGCGTCAATCGGGTTTTACTGACAACAGTCACCCTACAACCATGAGTGGTTTCACTCATTTCGGTGGTTTAGGTCTAAGCCAGGGGTCGGGTTCTTTGAGCCGAATACTACAATGTCGAAATCAACATAAACCATAAGTACAAATCCAAACGAAATTGACTTGGTGTCAATCGTGTGTTGTTCGACTGACAACAACCACACTGTAACCATGAGTGGTTTTACTCATTTAGGTGATTTAGGCCTACGCCTGGGGTCTGGTTACTTGAGCAAAAAATCCATTCCGGCAATCAGAAAAAAAAACTAAATCCAGGACCAAAATTGACGAATTTCCGAGAACGTCAGGACGAATTAACCACTCATACGACACAAAACTGATGGATAACAACGAGTGGTATTCTGGTACTATTTGAACGTCTCGCCAGGGAAAAACCTCTTGAGGTCCTTGACGTGCCACCGACGCTTACCCCTATTCTCATCACCTTCGAGAATATAGGTGCTACATCCGATCGATGAAAAATGCCGAGTGGCGTTTGACAACTGATAATTCTTACGCCATACCAAATCACCAGGAGCAAATTCCGCATGGCGACGCCGAAGATTATAGTGTTGGGCAGCGAGGATTAGCTGTGGAGCGCCAGACAAAAGGATAATCTCGTCTTCTATGATACGAACCACGTTCTTAGCTGTAGCTTTACGAAGCGGAAACATTGTACAGATTTTGGAGAATATAGCACCACTAAGATGAAAGTATGGCCCTGCTTTGTACCCACTAAGCGGTTGATATTATTTTCCAAGGACGATCCGCACAAGGATTCCTGGACATCAAACCATTCGGAGCCAACTGGTCAGGCTTAGAGGGCTGGCATGTAGCACAGCCACGTATGTCTTGATGTACATCGCTCCGCATCTGAGGCCAGTAAAATACTTCCTTGAGACGATTATATGTCTTGTAGACTCCCAAATGACCACCGATAGGGTCGTCATGATTCGATGGCATTTCCTTAGGAACGAGGCGCTTCCAGAACATACCCACTCCCCTGAGAATTCTAAATTAAATACGCTCGATTTATAGCTATAATTCGCCGCATAAAAACAGTGTAAACAATTTATGTATCAGTCAACGACGATTTGACGATCTAATTAGTTTTACGTTACACTCTAAATACTGTACGATTATTATTACTTTAGATTATTGCGGTGGTCAATAAACACAAAAAAAAAGAACAAGAAATAATGACATAAGAAGAAAACACAAGATGGAACTTTGGTTTGGGGTGGTGTGATGTCTTCCAGAGGGAGACGACGATGATTCTCCAGCCCCTGGCACAATTCAGTCCTCCTCAATCGTCCACGCTGGAGCTTAGGGATTTCCAACGAATACCACCCTCGATAACGTAGTCCCAATCCAGATCTTTAGTTAGTTGGTGAAGATTATAGGGTCCACCCCGAGCCAGCACCCTAATGAAAAAGATTATCCTTTAAGTACCCCGTTTAACGAACAGAAAGGCCCTTACCTCCAATGAGGGACGTGGATGACTCCGACGAGACAACGAGACGTGGTACGGAACCACGTGAACGACTATTCGGTGGGTTTTGATCCCCGCAGCTCGGAAATGATTTCGTCGATTTACGATTGTTTCGAACGAGACGAAAATCACTCACTTCGATAAAACGGATGACTTAATCCCTTGCGGATAATTTAAGTTTAATTATATCTGCCACCGCATTTCACCACCCACCGAACAATGCGCAAGCGTCGCGGTGACGATAGACCTACCGCTGCTTGACAGTACTGACAGGTGTGAGGTCATGTAGATGTAAACAAAAGAAGTTCTTCAGTATTTTCCGACAGAACACAAAGGAAGTATTAAGGGTAGGTATTACCCAGTCGAGGTTCCATTAATTTAGCCCCCTTGCGTTTTAGACAGTGGGAAAAGTGTCGATCGAAGTTTCGACTACTTCCAGAACGAACGATCCAAGCAGATAACACCAGCACAGCGAAGAATGAAGAAGAAAGACGATAGCATTGAGAGTAACAATCCGTAATGTCGATCACAATTACGGTTTACAGTAGAAATTAGTCCGAGCGAGAATAGAGTAAAATGTACGAAGAAACCAGCGGCTTAAACTCAAGATCGTGGTACGCCGAATACCATCATCCCTTTGGTGGTAAAATGCTCTAGGATGTCCCAACCCAGCAATTCCTTCACAGCGAGGTGATTTACACCCATAACAATTAATCAAATTGCCGAGAAAAAGTAAAGAAATACGTAAGGTTAATGAAAAGATAAAATTATCTATACACTCCCCTTTCTCCGTATAGGAAATTTCCGGAGAGGCACTATAGCAGTTCCCACTAAAACATCGTAATCGCGACCACGATGACCACCTCTCCGGCAGTTCCTTTCCCTTCCGAAGCGACCACGACCGCGCCAACGAAACCAACACCACGAGAACGCCCTGCGTCGCGTAGGATGGCATTTTATAGGCGGTGCAGAACTTCCTCCCTCTAGTGCTATCGGGTTCGACGGCACCGCCGAGGACACCTCATCCAGGTCCAAAACGCCATTGAGTCCACCATCGCGGACCCACCACAACGAACGAAAAAAAAACACAAGTCGACAACATTCTCAGGACCAACGATCTATTCGAAATCCAAATAAAATTGACTTGGCGTCAATCGGGTTTTACTGAGAACAGTCACCCTACAACCATGAGTGGTTTCACTCATTTCGGTGGTTTAGGCCTAAGCCAGGGGTCAGGTTGTTTGAACTGAATACTACAATGTCGAAAACAAAATAAACCATAAGTACAAATCCAAACGAAATTGACTTGGTGTTAATCGTGTGTTGTCCGACTGACAACAACCACACTGTAACCATGAGTGGTTTTATTCATTTAGGTAATTTAGGCCTACGCCTGGGGGTCTGGTTACTTGAGCCCAAAATCCATTCCGACAATCAGAAAAAAAAACTAAATCCACAACCAAAATTGACGAATTTCCGAGAACGTCAGGCCGAATTAACCACTCATACGACACAAAACTGATGGATAACAACGAGTGGTATTCTGGTACTATTTGAACGTCTCGCCAGGGAAAAACCTCTTGAGGTCCTTGACGTGCCACCGACGCTTACCCCTATTCTCATTACCTTCGAGAATATAGGTGCTACATCCGATCGATGAAAAATGCCGAGTGGCGGTTGACAACTGATAATTCTTACGCCATACCAAATCACCAGGAGCAAATTCCGCATGGCGACGCCGAAGATTATAGTGTTGGGCAGCGAGGATTAGCTGTGGAGCGCCAGACAAAAGGATAATCTCGTCTTCTATGATACGAACCACGTTCTTAGCTGTAGCTTTACGAAGCGGAAACATTGTACAGATTTTGGAGAATATAGCACCACTAAGATGAAAGTATGGCCCTGCTTTGTACCCACTAAGCGGTTGATATTATTTTCCAAGGACGATCCGCACAAGGATTCCTGGACATCAAACCATTCGGTGGCCAACTGGTCAGGCTTAGAGGGCTGGCATGTAGCACAGCCACGTATGTCTTGATGTACATCGCTCCGCATCTGAGGCCAGTAAAATACTTCCTTGAGACGATTATATGTCTTGTAGACTCCCAAATGACCACCGATAGGGTCGTCATGATTCGATGGCATTTCCTTAGGAACGAGGCGCTTCCAGAACATACCCACTCCCCTGAGAATTCTAAATTAAATACGCCCGATTTATAGCTATAATTCGCCGCATAAAAACAGTGTAAACAATTTATGTATCAGTCAACGACGATTTGACGATCTAATTAGTTTTACGTTACACTCTAAATACTGTACGATTATTATTACTTTAGATTATTGCGGTGGTCAATAAACACAAAAAAAAAGAACAAGAAATAATGACATAAGAAGAAAACACAAGATGGAACTTTGGTTTGGGGTGGTGTGATGTCTTCCAGAGGGAGACGACGATGATTCTCCAGCCCCTGGCACAATTCAGTCCTCCTCAATCGTCCACGCTGGAGCTTAGGGATTTCCAACGAATACCACCCTCGATAACGTAGTCCCAATCCAGATCTTTAGTTAGTTGGTGAAGATTATAGGGTCCACCCCGAGCCAGCACCCTAATGAAAAAGATTATCCTTTAAGTACCCCGTTTAACGAACAGAAAGGCCCTTACCTCCAATGAGGGACGTGGATGACTCCGACGAGACAACGAGACGTGGTACGGAACCACGTGAACGACTATTCGGTGGGTTTTGATCCCCGCAGCTCGGAAATAATTTCGTCGATTTACGATTGTTTCGAACGAGACGAAAATCACTCACTTCGATAAAACGGATGACTTAATCCCTTGCGGATAATTTAAGTTTAATTATATCTGCCACCGCATTTCACCACCCACCGAACAATGCGCAAGCGTCGCGGTGACGATAGACCTACCGCTGCTTGACAGTACTGACAGGTGTGAGGTCATGTAGATGTAAACAAAAGAAGTTCTTCAGTATTTTCCGACAGAACACAAAGGAAGTATTAAGGGTAGGTATTACCCAGTCGAGGTTCCATTAATTTAGCCCCCTTGCGTTTTAGACAGTGGGAAAAGTGTCGATCGAAGTTTCGACTACTTCCAGAACGAACGATCCAAGCAGATAACACCAGCACAGCGAAGAATGAAGAAGAAAGACGATAGCATTGAGAGTAACAATCCGTAATGTCGATCACAATTACGGTTTACAGTAGAAATTAGTCCGAGCGAGAATAGAGTAAAATGTACGAAGAAACCAGCGGCTTAAACTCAAGATCGTGGTACGCCGAATACCATCATCCCTTTGGTGGTAAAATGCTCTAGGATGTCCCAACCCAGCAATTCCTTCACAGCGAGGTGATTTACACCCATAACAATTAATCAAATTGCCGAGAAAAAGTAAAGAAATACGTAAGGTTAATGAAAAGATAAAATTATCTATACACTCCCCTTTCTCCGTATAGGAAATTTCCGGAGAGGCACTATAGCAGTTCCCACTAAAACATCGTAATCGCGACCACGATGACCACCTCTCCGGCAGTTCCTTTCCCTTCCGAAGCGACCACGACCGCGCCAACGAAACCAACACCACGAGAACGCCCTGCGTCGCGTAGGATGGCATTTTATAGGCGGTGCAGAACTTCCTCCCCTCTAGTGCTATCGGGTTCGACGGCACCGCCGAGGACACCTCATCCAGGTCCAAAACGCCATTGAGTCCACCATCGCGGACCCACCACAACGAACGAAAAAAAAACACAAGTCGACAACATTCTCAGGACCAACGATCTATTCGAAATCCAAATAAAATTGACTTGGCGTCAATCGGGTTTTACTGACAACAGTCACCCTACAACCATGAGTGGTTTCACTCATTTCGGTGGTTTAGGTCTAAGCCAGGGGTCGGGTTCTTTGAGCCGAATACTACAATGTCGAAATCAACATAAACCATAAGTACAAATCCAAACGAAATTGACTTGGTGTCAATCGTGTGTTGTTCGACTGACAACAACCACACTGTAACCATGAGTGGTTTTACTCATTTAGGTGATTTAGGCCTACGCCTGGGGTCTGGTTACTTGAGCAAAAAATCCATTCCGGCAATCAGAAAAAAAAACTAAATCCAGGACCAAAATTGACGAATTTCCGAGAACGTCAGGACGAATTAACCACTCATACGACACAAAACTGATGGATAACAACGAGTGGTATTCTGGTACTATTTGAACGTCTCGCCAGGGAAAAACCTCTTGAGGTCCTTGACGTGCCACCGACGCTTACCCCTATTCTCATCACCTTCGAGAATATAGGTGCTACATCCGATCGATGAAAAATGCCGAGTGGCGTTTGACAACTGATAATTCTTACGCCATACCAAATCACCAGGAGCAAATTCCGCATCGCGACGCCGAAGATTATAGTGTTGGGCAGCGAGGATTAGCTGTGGAGCGCCAGACAAATTATTGACTCGTCTTTTTTATGCATAGTAGAAAATTATTTCGTTCTTCAGTATGTTACGAGTTAGAATATATGAGCGAGCGAAACGAGCTGGTATTCATAACAATGGTAATCAGTAAATTACATAACCAACCCAGTTGCATACTAGATTTTGTGTTTATGAAGACATAGTAGCTCGCTTCGCTCGCTCATATATTATAAAATCATTACAAATATTGATTTACATAGTTACAAATATTTATTTTAAAATAATGTATCTTTTATAAATAAAATCTTGTATGAAACTCGTCTGTAATGGGAAATTATTGAATAGTAGTCGTTCTTCAGTTTGTAACGAAGAACTTCGAAGCGAGCTGCGACATTCATAAAGAATGCGATTCAGTAAATTACATTATTAAACCAGTTGCATACAACATTTTGTGTCTCCGACAAATATGTATTAATAAGAAATTACACATTCTTCTACAATAAGAAAAAATATTCTGTTTTCAGTATGTAACAAGTTAGAATATAGGAGCGAGCGAAGCGAGCTGGTGTTCATAAAGAATGCGAATCAGTAAATTAAATGATTATGAACCGAGTTGCATACAACATTTTGTGTTTCGAACAAATGTACCTATTAGGAAATTACCCATTCTTTTACCTTTTTTTTTTCTTCAGTGTGTAACAAGTTAGAATATAGGAGCGAGCGAATCGAGCTGGTATTCATGAACAATGGGAATCAGTAAATTACATAATCAACCCAGTTGCATACAAGATTTTGTGTTTATGAATATGTACATAGTAGCCGTTTTGTTTATGAATAGTAGGATAATAAGGATAATCTCGTCTTCTATGATACGAGCCACCACAGAATTTGGAGAATATATCAAGCACCACTAAGATGAAAGTATGGCCCTGCTTTGTACCCACTAAATCGGTTGATATTATTTTCCAAGGACGATCCGCGCAAGGATTCCAGGACATCAAACCCTTCGGAGTCAACTGCTGAGGCTTAGAGGCCTGGCATGTAGCACAGCCACGTATGTCTTGATGTACATCGCTCCGCATCTGAGGCCAGTAAAATACTTCCTTGAGATGATTATATGTCTTGTAGACTCCCAAATGACCACCGATAGGGTCGTCATGATTCGATCGCACTTCCTTAGGAACGACGCGCTTCCAGAACATATCCACTCCCCTGAGAATTCGAAATTACATACGCCCGATTAATAGCAATAATTCGCCGCATAAAAACAGTGTATTAGTCAACGACGATTTGAAGATCTAATTAGTTTTAGGTTACACTCTAAAGTTGATGCTAAATACTGTACGATTATTATTACTTTAAATTATTGCGGTGGTCAATAACCACAAAAAAAAGAGGAACAAGAAATAACGACATAAGAAGAAAACACAATATGTCTTATTTGGCCTTGGAACTTTAGTTTGGGGTGGTGTCATGTCTTCCAGAAGGAGACGACGATGATTTTCCAGCCCCTGACACAATTCAGTCCTCCTCAATCGTCCACGCTGGAGCTTAGGGATTTCCAACGAATACCACCCTCGATAACGTAGTCCCAATCCAGATGTTTAGTTGGTTGGTGAAGACTATAGGGTTCACCCCGAGCCAGCACCCTAATGAAGAAGATTCTCCTTTAAGTACCCCGTTTAACGAACAGAAAGGCCCTTACCTCCAATGAGGGACGTGGGTGACTCCGACGAGACAACGAGACGTGGTACGGAACCACGTGAACGACTATTCGGTGGGTTTTTATCCCCGCGAGTCGAAAATGATTTCGTCGATTTACGATTGTTTCGAAAGAGACGAAAATCACTCACTTCGATAAAACGGATGACTTAATCCCTTGCGGATAATTTAAGTTTAATTTTATCTGCGACCACATTTCAGCACCCACCGAACAATGCGCAAGCGTCGCGGTGACGATAGACCTACCGCTGCTTGACAGTACTGACAGGTGTGAGGTTATGTAGATGTAAACAAAAGAAGTTCTTCAGTATTTTCCGACAGAACACAAAGGAAGTATTAAGGATAGGTATTACCCAGTCGAGGTTCCATGAATTTAGCCCCCTTGCGTTTTAGACAATGGGAAAAGTGTCGATCGAAGTTTCGACTACTTTCAGAACGAACGATCCAAGCAGATAACACCAGCACAGCGAAGAATGAAGAAGAAAGACGGTAGCATTGAGAGTAACAATCCGTAATGTCGATCACAATTACGGTTTACAGTAGAAATTAGTCCGAGCGAGAATAGAGTAAAATGTACGAAGAAACCAGCGGCTTAAACTCAAGATCGTGGTACGCCGAATACCATCATCCCTTTGGTGGTAAAATGCTCTAGGATGCCCCAACCCAGCAATTCCTTCACAGCGAGGTGATTTATACCCATAACAATTAATCAAATTGCCGAGAAAAAGTAAAGAAATACGTAAGGTTAATGAAAAGATAAAATTATCTTCACACTCCCCTTTCTCCCTATAGGAAATTTCCGGAGAGGCACTATAGCAGTTCCCACTAAAACATCGTAATCGCGACCACGATGACCACCTCTCCGGCAGTTCTTTTCCCCTCCGAAGCGACCACGACCGCGCCAACGAAACCAACACCACGAGAACGCCCTGCGTCGCGTAGGATGGCATTTTCGCGTCGGTGCAGAACGTCCTCCCCTCTAGTGCTGTCGGGTTCGACCGCACCGCCAAGGACACCTCATCCAGGTGCAAAACGCCATTGAGTCCACCATCGCGGACCCTACCACAACGAACAAGAAAAAACACAACTCGACAACATTCTCAGGACCAACGATCTATTCGAAATCCAAATAAAATTGACTTGGCGTCAATCGGGTTTTACTGAGAACAGTCACCCTTTAACCATGAGTGGTTTCACTCATTTCGGTGGTTTAGGCCTAAGCCAGGGGTCAGGTTCTTTGAGCCGAATACTACAATGTCGAAATCAACATAAACCATAAGTACAAATCCAAACGAAATTGACTTGGTGTCAATCGTGTGTTGTTCGACTGACAACAACCACACTGTAACCATGAGTGGTTTTACTCATTTAGGTAATTTAGGCCTACGCCTGGGGTCTGGTTACTTGAGCCCAGAATCCATTCCGACAATCAGAAAAAAAACTAAATCCAGGACCAAAATTGACGAATTTCCGAGAACGTCAGGACGAATTAACTACTCATAAGACACAAAACTGATGGATAACGAGTTGTACTCTGGTACTCTACTATTCGAACGTCTCGCCAGGGAGAAACCTCTTTAGATCCTTGACGTGCCACCGACGCTTACCCCTATTCTCATCACCTTCGAGAATATAGGTGCTACATCCGATCGATGAAAAATGCCGAGTGGCGTTTGACAACTGATAATTCTTACGCCATACCAAATCACCAGGAGCAAATTCCGCATGGCGACGCCGAGGATTATAGTGTTGGGCAGCGAGGATTAGCTGTGGAGCGCCAGACAAATTATTGACTCGTCTTTTTTATGCATAGTAGAAAATTATTTCGTTCTTCAGTATGTTACGAGTTAGAATATATGAGCGAGCGAAACGAGCTGGTATTCATAACAATGGTAATCAGTAAATTACATAACCAACCCAGTTGCATACTAGATTTTGTGTTTATGAAGACATAGTAGCTCGCTTCGCTCGCTCATTTATTATAAAATCATTACAAATATTGATTTACATAGTAGCTCGCTTCGCTCGCAAATATATTATAAAATCGTTAAAAATATTTATTTTAAAATAATGCATCTTTTATAAATAAAATCTTGTATGAAACTCGTCTGTAATGGGAAATTATTGAATAGTAGTCGTTCTTCAGTTTGTAACGAAGAACTTCGAAGCGAGCTGCGGTATTCATAAAGAATGCGATTCAGTAAATTACATTATTAAACCAGTTGCATACAACATTTTGTGTCTCCGACAAATATGTATTAATAAGAAATTACACATTCTTCTACAATAAGAAAAAATATTCTGTTTTCAGTGTGTAACAAGTTAGAATATAGGAGCGAGCGAATCGAGCTGGTATTCATGAACAATGGGAATCAGTAAATTACATAATCAACCCAGTTGCATACAAGATTTTGTGTTTATGAATATGTACATAGTAGCCGTTTTGTTTATGAATAGTAGGATAATAAGGATAATCTCGTCTTCTATGATACGAGCCACCACAGAATTTGGAGAATATATCAAGCACCACTAAGATGAAAGTATGGCCCTGCTTTGTACCCACTAAATCGGTTGATATTATTTTCCAAGGACGATCCGCGCAAGGATTCCAGGACATCAAACCCTTCGGAGTCAACTGCTGAGGCTTAGAGGCCTGGCATGTAGCACAGCCACGTATGTCTTGATGTACATCGCTCCGCATCTGAGGCCAGTAAAATACTTCCTTGAGATGATTATATGTCTTGTAGACTCCCAAATGACCACCGATAGGGTCGTCATGATTCGATCGCACTTCCTTAGGAACGACGCGCTTCCAGAACATATCCACTCCCCTGAGAATTCGAAATTACATACGCCCGATTAATAGCAATAATTCGCCGCATAAAAACAGTGTATTAGTCAACGACGATTTGAAGATCTAATTCGTTTTAGGTTACACTCTAAAGTTGATGCTAAATACTGTACGATTATTATTACTTTAAATTATTGCGGTGGTCAATAACCACAAAAAAAAGAAGAACAAGAAATAACGACATAAGAAGAAAACACAATATGTCTTATTTGGCCTTGGAACTTTAGTTTGGGGTGGTGTCATGTCTTCCAGAAGGAGACGACGATGATTTTCCAGACCCTGGCACAACTCAGTCCTCCTCAATCGTCCACGCTGGAGCTTAGGGATTTCCAACGAATACCACCCTCGATAACGTAGTCCCAATCCAGATGTTTAGTTGGTTGGTGAAGACTTTAGGGTTCACCCCGAGCCAGCACCCTAATGAAGAAGATTCTCCTTTAAGTACCCCGTTTAACGAACAGAAAGGCCCTTACCTCCAATGAGGGACGTGGATGACTCCGACGAGACAACGAGACGTGGTACGGAACCACGTGAACGACTATTCGGTGGGTTTTGATCCCCGCGAGTCGAAAATGATGTCGTCGATTTACGATTGTTTCGAACGAGACGAAAATCACTCACTTCTATAAAACGGATGACTTAATCCCTTGCGGATAATTTAAGTTTAATTATATCTGCGACCACATTTCACCACCCACCGAACAATGCGCAAGCGTCGCGGTGACGATAGACCTACCGCTGCTTGACAGTACTGACAGGTGTGAGGTTATGTAGATGTAAACAAAAGAAGTTCTTCAGTATTTTCCGACAGAACACAAAGGAAGTATTAAGGGTGGGTATTACCCAGTCGAGGTTCCCTTAATTTAGCCCCCTTGCGTTTTAGACAGTGGGAAAAGTGTCGATCGAAGTTTCGACTACTTCCAGAACGAACGATCCAAGCAGATAACACCAGCACAGCGAAGAATGAAGAATAAAGACGGTAGCATTGAGAGTAACAATCCGTAATGTCGATCACAATTACGGTTTACAGTAGAAATTAGTCCGAGTGAGAATAGAGTAAAATGTACGAAGAAACCAGCGGCTTAAACTCAAGATCGTGGTACGCCGAATACCATCATCCCTTTGGTGGTAAAATGCTCTAGGATGCCCCAACCCAGCAATTCCTTCACAGCGAGGTGATTTATACCCATAACAATTAATCAAATTGCCGAGAAAAAGTAAAGAAATACGTAAGGTTAATGAAAAGATAAAATTATCTTCACACTCCCCTTTCTCCCTATAG
Source organism: Diaperis boleti (assembly GCA_963583935.1). Classification (NCBI taxonomy): domain Eukaryota; kingdom Metazoa; phylum Arthropoda; class Insecta; order Coleoptera; family Tenebrionidae; genus Diaperis; species Diaperis boleti. The sequence continues at coordinate 50,601,219 of OY757247.1, read as the reverse complement.
GAAATTTCCGGAGAGGCACTATAGCAGTTCCCACTAAAACATCGTAATCGCGACCACGATGACCACCTCTCCGGCAGTTCCTTTCCCTTTCCAAGCGACCACTACCGCGCCAACGAAACCAACACCACGAGAACGCCCTGCGTCGCGTATGATGGCATTTTCGCGTCGGTGCAGAACGTCCTCCTTGGCGGTGCTGTCGGGTTCGACCGCACCGCCAAGGACACCTCATCCAGGTGCAAAACGCCATTGAGTCCACCATCGCGGACCCTACCACAACGAACAAGAAGAAACACAACTCGACAACATTCTCAGGACCAACGATCTATTCGAAATCCAAATAAAATTGACTTGGCGTCAATCGGGTTTTACTGACAACAGTCACCCTACAACCATGAGTGGTTTCACTCATTTTGGTGGTTTAGGTCTAAGCCAGGGGTCGGGTTCTTTGAGCCGAATACTACAATGTCGAAATCAACATAAACCATAAGTACAAATCCAAACGAAATTGACTTGGTGTCAATCGTGTGTTGTTCGACTGACAACAACCACACTGTAACCATGAGTTGTTTTACTCATTTAGGTAATTTAGGCCTACGCCTGGGGTCTGGTTACTTGAGCCCAAAATCCATTCCGACAATCAGAAAAAAAAACTAAATCCACAACCAAAATTGACGAATTTCCGAGAACGTCAGGCCGAATTAACCACTCATACGACACAAAACTGATGGATAACAACGAGTAGTACTCTGGTACTTTACTATTCGAACGTCTCGCCAGGGACAAACCTCTTGAAATTCTTGACGTGCCACCGACGCTTACCCCTATTCTCATCACGTTCGAGAATATAGGTGCCATATCCGATCGATGAAAAATGCCGAGTGGCGTTGGACAACTGATAATTCTTACGCCATACCAAATCACCAGGAGCAAATTCCGCATGGCGACGCCGAGGATTATAGTGTTGGGCAGCGAGGATTAGCTGTGGAGCGCCAGACAAAAGGATAATCTCGTCCTCTATGATACTAGCCACGTTCTTAGCTGTAGCTTTACGAAGCGGAAACAATGTACAGAATTTGGAGAATATAGCACCACTAAGATGAAAGTATGGCCCTGCTTTGTACCCACTAAGCGGTTGATATTATTTTCCAAGGACGATCCGCGCAAGGATTCCTGGACATCAAACCATTCGGAGCCAACGTATGTCTTGATGTACATCGCTCCGCATCTGAGGCCAGTAAAATACTTCCTTGAGACGATTATATGTCTTGTAGACTCCCAAATGACCACCGATAGGGTCGTCATGATTCAATGGCATTTCCTTAGGAACGAGGCGCTTCCAGAACATATCCACTCCCCTGAGAATTCGAAATTAAAAACGCCAGATTTTATAGCTATAATTCGCCGCATAAAAACAGTGTAAACAAATTATGTATCAGTCAACGACGATTTGACGATCTAATTAGTTTTACGTTACACTCTAAAGTTGATGCTAAGTTATATACTGTACGATTATTATTATTACTTTAAATTATTGCGCACAAAAAAAAAGAAGAACAAGGAATAACGAGATAAGAAGAAAACACAAGATGTCTTATCTGGCCTTGGAACATTGGTTTGGGGTGGTGTGATGTCTTCCAGAGGGAGACGACGACGATTCTCCAGCCTCTGGCACAATTTAGTCCTCCTCAATCGTCCACGCTGGAACGTCCCTCGATAACGTAGTCCCAATCCAGATCTTTAGTTAGTTGGTGAAGATTATAGGGTTCACCCCGAGCCAGCACCCTAATGAAGAAGATTCTCCTTTAAGTACCCCGTTTAACGAACAGAAAGGGCCTTACCTCTAATGAGGGACGTGGATGACTCCGACGAGACAACTAGACGTGGTACGGAACCACGTGAACGACTATTCGGTGGGTTTTGATCCCCGCAGGTCGAAAATGATTTTGTCGACTTACGATTGTTTCAAACGAGACGAAAATCACTCACTTCGATAAAACGGATGACTTAATCCCTTGCGGATAAATTAAATTATATCTGCCACCACATTTCACCACCCACCGAACAATCATGTCTCTTGACAGGTGTGAGGTTATGTGGATGTAAACAAAAGAAGTTCTTCAGAATGCCATCTCCCTTTGGTGGTAAAATGTTCTAGGATGCCCCAACCCAGCAATTCCTTCGCAGCGAGGTTATTCATACCCAAAACAATTAATCAAATTGCTGAGAAAAAAAAAAAACAAATACGTAAGGTTAATGAAAAGATAAAATTATCTTTACACAAGGACCTCGAGATAGTATGACATCATCTTTCGGAATATGCGGTACACATCGAGAGCGCGATGGTGTCATCAATGGAACTTTCTGGAGGCGCCTAGAAGGATTTAGGCGCCGGTATATTTATTGGAGGACGTTAATAATATGAGACGTAGAAATTTGTACATAGCGTAAATATTGTATAAGTGTAAATAAATTGTACATAGTCTTTAAATAAATAAGCGAACCCGTAAACGCAACAATATTAATAAAAATTGGGCGTAAAACATCTAGGGCCAAAATGACTACTTTTTGGCTCTAGGACGGAAAAGAATGTTGCGCCCTTAAAACTGTGCTATATTTGTTCAACTCACACCCGGTTGTGCAAAAATATATTTTCCTTTATAAACACCTGTCCTGAATGTAAAACTTTCTGTTCTCTCATCACCGCCGGTCTCAAATACATTATTATCCTCGCATATTTTCCGGCTCGTGTCTATGCGCACATAAAATTACATTTTCCACACAAAATGGGTAAAATTTTCACAAAGTTGTTGCTAAAATCTCCATATAAAGCACACGCCCGTCAACCTTTTTTCCCAAAACATCAATGCTTCATGCACACACTGCAGTCGGCAAATCCGGCAACAAAGGAAAACTTCCAGCCAAAACTGATCCTTGGAGATAATCTGACGCGAGTTCGGATGAGGCTGATACATTTTCTGCTAAAATAAATTCATTTATATGTCACATGCAAGAGCCGTTCTCTTTACTGATATTGCGCACGGTTTCTTTCGGAATGGGAAAATGTGTAGTCACTGGAATAACTCGTTATTTTAGTTAACGCTTTTACCTCACCTCGGCGACCTTATAATAAAACGCCCCGAGTGGTTGTTAACAGATAGGAGCTGCTTGGAATTTGTTGGTCTTCATGTGTAATTTTCAGATTAAAGTAATGATTTTAATGGGCTCTTATTAAGATGCGGAAAATATTATATGCGGAAAGTTTAACAGCGGTAGTGCCTAGTTAGACACTAATGAAAATAGTAGTTTGAGCTTTGTTGTTAAAGTGCAGATTTCGTTCTCACTTCCCAACTTGTTACTTTACCTGAATTCTAGCTTTGGTTGCGAATTAAAAAAAAACAGTCAAGTGCACGAAGCGCAAGAACTGTACAATGAGCAGCTATTGTTCGATGAAATTAATGATTTGATTCCTCCAAAAATTCTAGACAATAATAGATAAGCCTCATTCATGCCTGCGACATTTGAGATAACGCCTCAAAACTTTTGATTTATGTTTGTACATCTGGCCGAAGACAAATGCTTCTCTCCAGAGGCACGCATAGATTAATCAAAACACGGCTTGGAATCGTCCCAGAATTACGTAGCTGCACCTTTATCAGACCCTCCGGCAATGATGCAAGTCAGTAAAATAGTTTTTGGTTCCATTAGTAAATTTATTTCGATTTCGAGACGAGGTGTGTTGCCACTCGATTCTGCGTTCCACAGTGTGGACCGAACCCCTTGTGGCCCCTTCGCGATATCATTAGAAAAAACAACAGGGAATTCTTTGATGGTTATCGGGAGACTTTTAGTAGCTCCTGTTTATTTTTGACTTTGATTCGGTTTGGGATTTCGATTCTCCAATCCGAAATCACAAAAAGAATATTTTGTGACTTTGAAAGCTCATGGCCCAAAAAGATAGTAAAATATCCAAAATAAAAACCCTAAAATAAATTCCTAGTACTTCTTATTCGTAAGAATCACCCGGTAGATTTGTACACAGATTACCCCAACAGACTTATCCTCGTTATGGCGCGAGATTTATATCGCCGTTGAGCAAACAAAAAAGCTCGTTAATAAAAAAATAAAGCCCCGACTCAAAGGAACGTGTAAGGAAAGTTGCGAATGAGAGATGCTCCTCGGATCCGGGTTAAAATACGGCTTATGCATATTATGCAGGGCCGAGACTCGGAGCGCGTATTTTTGAGCCCTCGCTATTTACGTCCAGGATTAACTCCTTTTTATTTTCGCTGCGATTCCCTTGTTAATTTCTAATTACAGGGGTTCAATTTTAATTTTCTGTCGCGGATTACGTCGAAACAGAGGCGACGTCTAAGAGCATTAAAATCATCGCTCTGTAATTACTAATTAACGTCCTGTTGCTTTGCACAAATTATTTTTCCGTCGTCTGGATGTGACCTGTTTCGGAGGGGAGACAAAGTTTGGTTAGTTTGTATATGGAGGTGGCTTTATGAATTTTTCCAAGAAGTTGGTCGATTGAGGTCGTTGAAATTCACTGCTGTTTCGGCGTTTTGAACTCACGATACGTGTTTCAATTTATTTTAGTTATTCAGAATGGGGCCGTGGACACCTAATTGGATTTTTTTACTTTTTTCCTAGACTTGATTAAACGGTAAATAATTCGACGTTGCAATTCTTGGAAATCTGCGACGATGGAGGGAACGTTGGAAGCGACGTTTACTTAACAGGCTACCTAATTACCACCGCTCCAGGAACACTTACAATACGTAAGAACGCTTTAAAAATGGTATTGGTATAAATATACGTTTATGATATACTCCGTATATTAAAGGGTTTGAAAATGCTTTGTAAAATGACTAATATAATTAACACCGTTATACCATATAATATTCATTGTGGTTCAATACTTATTATTGTGTAACACATGTAACATTTACGTACAGTCAATCCAATTTTATTCCCCACACAATCGCGACGACAGCGCGTTTTGCACGAATTCAATGAATAAAATATATAGAAACAAAATTAAACCCAGCTGTCACCTTGAACATCGACGCATCCGAGCTGCTTTTTCATCTCGCCCGTGTTGATTTGACACATGTAGCAGCCGCGATCCGATTCCTTCAGCTGACGAATCCGGAGCTGCCACGTTCGCAGGCTGTCGTCGTGGCTGACGCTGATTCGCGGATTGTGGGTGATGACGCGCGTGTGGAGGCTGAGGATCGTTTGGTCGTCGGCTTTCATCCATCCGACCTGAAAGAAGAAGAATTCAGTTGTGTCTTCATGGCATGGTATTGTGCAAAAGAATAAGGAAAAATTACATAAAAGCACTAAAAAGGAAAATCAAATATCTTGCTGTTATGAAAAGTGTGTAAAAAAAACACCAGTAACTGCACTTGAAATTCATTTATTTCACACAACGTGTAATAAATTCAGAACGTACGCTAAACCTAATTTTGTGTATTTAGGCAACCAAACATACATTCTTGGCGGAACAGACGCGGAAATTAGAAAATCACGTAAGCTGTGCTGCATTGACGATTCCAAAAAATTTGTTGTTCTGTCATTCTGTTGTGTGCCAATTAACAGTTGACGACATGAAGGATTTAAATTCTGCCATGTTAATTACAATAAAACACGAAAAATAAGATACCCCCAAATATCCTAGAAAATATATGTTTTTTAGATTATAAAAATGGTAAATATATCAAGAAGGTTGTGGGTATAAACAAAATAGGAGGTATGGCAAAAGACATAGCTGTCTATTTAAAATTCCCAAACCCTGGACAGTATACTTTCGCTTTCGCCGGCCATCGGCTAAACTACTGGTAAACGCAGGTGGTGATTTGCTAACCCTCAGACGCCATGGAGGTCGGCGTTCCAGTGCTGTCGCCGAAGGATACATAGGCGATTCCATCCAAAACTCCAAAAGAAAATACAAATGTCGAATAAAATTGTTGCATCAGTTGAACATGCCAGTGAAAATTCAACGAACGTCCCTCACATTCCACAAGCTTTTCGTTGACATAAAATATATTTAAAAAAATTGAAACTCTTGGAATTAAATTGGAAAATTGTTCCAATATAACTATAAACTATAATTTTAAATAAGTAAATAATAATATGTAAATACATTATGTTTGATATTATAAAACGTTATAAAATAAATAAAAATTAAATCATGCGTTTTTCATGTTTTTCTGTGTATGTATTTAATGCGGTCGTAGAAAAAGTATAGTGTACAACAAGTGTTGAAAATTCGATTTCACACTCGGTTGCTTAAGCCTTTGCTCAATTCTGCAAACTCGTGTTAAATCTTTCATTTTCAACACTTGTTATAAAATATACTATTTAAACAGGGCTGCTATGGGGTTTTGGCTGAGTTGGATGCAGTACTTTATTTTAGAAAGTAAAAACCTACATTTTGACGTGAATTTAACTGTTGTACTCCAACTTCAATCGAAGTGACATCAGAATTCTATGACGCGGCTAAAATAGAGATAAATGAGGTCATTCGGTCAATGACCTCCCAAAAGAAAGAAGTGAAAAAGGCAGTATCAAGACTCTTTGTTTTGTGGAATATAATAATATAATTATTGCAACTAAATTATGTTGAATTTTCGTATAAGTTATCTATTGAGTTTAGGTCTGTGGTTGTCGCGAAGAATAAGAACATAGATTTAGAAAGCTTTTTTTAAATTTCTCCTTGACTAAAAAATTGGAAGTGTCATAAAAGCGTTTCAGGAGGCGATTAAATATATTTTTTTTATATTTGTGAAATTTGATGACATCAATCAAAGAAGGATGTTCAGATTTTCCAAGAAATATTGTTCTATAAACCCTAAACCAGTCATAAAGTGTAATGAAGGCTCTTCCACACCTCAGAATTTTTTTTTTTTTAATTTGTGGAAAGTGAGTTTTTTTCCAGCGTCAAAAAACGATCCAACACAATTCCGTAACATTATGATTTTTAGTAACATAATTTCTAAAGCTTTCCTTAAATTCCTCCTTAACTAAAAAATTGGAAAAGTGTCATAAAAGCGCTTCAAGAGGCGAGTAATTATTATTTTTTTAATTTGTGAAATTTGACGCCATCAATCAAAGAAGGATGTTCAGATTTTCCAGAAATATTGTTAAGCTCTCTTATGGTTCTATAAACCCTAAACCAGTCACAAAGTGTCATAAAAGCTCTTCCAGAAATATTGTTAAGCTCTCTTATGGTTCTATAAACCCTAAACCAGTCACAAAGTGTCATAAAAGCTCTTCCACCCCAGACAAATTTTTTGGAAATTTGTAGAAAATCAGACTTTTTCACCGCCGAAAAACGATCCGACACAATTCCGTAAAACGTTATGATTTTTAAGAACATAATTTCTAAAGCTTTCTTTAAATTCCCCCTTGACAAAAAAATTGGAAAAGTGTCATAAAAGCTCTTCAAGAGGCGATTAAATATTTTTATTTTCCATTTGTGAAATTTTATGACATCAATCAAAGCAGGATATTCAGATTTTCCAAGAAATATTATTAAGCTCTCTTATGGTTCTATAAACCCTAAACCAGTCACAAAGTGTCATAAAAGCTCTTCCACCCTCCCAGAATTTTTTTTTGGAAATTTGTAGAAAATGAGACTTTTTCACCGCCGAAAAACGATTCGACACAATTCCGTAAAAGGTTATAATTTTTAAGAAAATAATCTATAAAGCTTTTTTTTAATTTCTCCTTGACTAAGAAAATTGGAAAAGTGTCATAAAAGCGCTTCAAGAGGCGAGTAATTAATTTTTTTTTAAATTTGTGAAATTTGATGACATCAATCAAAGAAAGATGTTCAGATTTTCCAAGAAATATTATTAAGCTCTCTTATGATTCTATAAACCCTAAACCAGTCACAAAGTGTCATAGAAGCTCTTTCACACCCCAGATTTTTTTTTTTTTGGAAATTTGTAGAAAATGAGACTTTTTCACCGCCGAAAACGATTCGACACAATTCCGTAAAAGGTTATAATTTTTAAGAACATAATCTCTAAAGCTTTTTTTAATTTCTCCTTGACTAAGAAATTGGAAAAGTGTCAGAAAAGCTCTTCAAGAGGCGATTAAATGTTTTTTTTTACATTTGTGAAATTTGATGACATCAATCAAAGAAGGATGTTCAGATTTTCCAAGAAATATTATTAAGCTCTCTTATGGTTCTATAAACCCTAAACCAGTCACAAAGTGTCATAAAAGCTCTTCCACCCCGCCCCCAAATTCTTTTTTGGAAATTTGTAGAAAATGAGACTTTTTCATCGCCGAAAACGATTCGACACAATTCCGTAAAAGGTTATAATTTTTAAGAACATAATCTCTAAAGCTTTTTTTAATTTCTCCTTGACTAAGAAATTGGAAAAGTGTCAGAAAAGCTCTTCAAGAGGCGATTAAATGTTTTTTTTTTTTTTACATTTGTGAAATTTGATGACATCAATCAAAGAAGGATGTTCAGATTTTCCAAGAAATATTATTAAGCTCTCTTATGGTTCTATAAACCCTAAACCAGTCACAAAGTGTCATAAAAGCTCTTCCACCCCGCCCCCAAATTCTTTTTTGGAAATTTGTAGAAAATGAGACTTTCATCGCCGAAAACGATTCGACACAATTCCGTAAAAGGTTATAATTTTTAAGAACATAATCTCTAAAGCTTTTTTTTTAAATTTCTTCTTGACTAAAAAATTGGAAAAGTGTCATAAACGCTCTTCAAGAGGCGATTAAATATATTTTTTTATATCTGTGAAATTTGATGACATCAATCAAAGAAGGATATTCAGATTTTCCAAGAAATATTATTAAGCTCTCTTATGGTTCTATAAACCCTAAACCAGTCATAAAGTGTAATAAAAGCTCTTCCACACCTCAGAAAAATTTTTTGAAAAATTTGTGGAAAGTGAGATTTTTTCAGCGCCGAAAAAAGATCCAACACAATTCCGTAAAACATTATGATTTTTAGGAACATAATTTCTAAAGCTTTCTTTAAATTCCTCCTTCAATAAAAAAATGGAAAAGTGTCATAAAAGCGCTTCAAGAGGCGAGTAATTTTTTTTTTAATTTGTGAAATTTGACGCCATCAATCAAAGAAGGATGTTCAGATTTTCCAAGAAAAATTGTTAAGCTCTCTTATGGTTCTGTAAATCCTAAATCAGTCACAAAGTGCCATAAAAGGTATCAATTATTCCGAGCTTTGGTGGAAAATGAACGGCGGCAATGCCCAGCATTTATGGCTCCGATTAATTATTTCGCCTAAGCATTTGAAGCATGCTCGGATCTTGGCCCATCTTCCGCTGGTCTCGGATACACCCGGAGAGCCCACAATGCTGATATGCGCATTTCGTATAAGTTATCTATTGAGTTTAGCTCTGTGGTTGTCGCGAAGAATTTTATCCCCGGCGGAGCGCGGAGATAGTCGAGTTCGCCCTGGGTCAAAGCCGACTCATGCCCTCGTTAAGCGAATGCTGGTAGCCAATTGTAGTGCGACAGAAACAAAGTTATTGCATTTCTACATTGGACCAAACAAGGAAACAAGACGCCCCATCTCCGCTCTCACGGTCAACAGCCCAAGAGTGTCTCATTGTAGAATCGAATCATGTAAGCGACGGAATGCACCCTTGAGATAAAGATCGAAAGTCGGACGTCCGACTAAGATTGTTACTGGTAGGAGGTACGATGTAGGATGGTGTTCCTCTTTAGATCACTGCAGTCAGCTGACTAGCTACTAGTGTTTCAAATTTCATCATGTCGGTACTTCAAACAATAAAATAACTCCAAAATAATAGTAATCGTAATTTAAGTTTTGAGAAGCGGTAACAAAAAGCGATGTTTTAAGTAAAATAATACTGTTAAATTTTTATTTTTTAAACGCATTATATTTTTGGCGTACCTATCCTTACAAAAATACAGTTATAATTCGAAATGACCCTCCTGTAAGATGAACCACGCGCCGCCACTGGTTTGTACACATTTCAGTAAACTTCATTTTGGTTGGATATCTAACATTCTGCAACACATTTTCGGCGCTAATCGACTAATGCGTACGCTTTAGAAATACATTAACTGTAATATACGTATTATAAATGAAATGTCAAGAACATGAAAATGACGCCACGAGAAGAATTGATTGATTTTTAATTTACGAACTTGGGGGAAAATTGCTGTGCTTCAAAAATTGAAATTTCTTTTTCCACATAAACTACGTGCCAAACGAATTGTACTACCCATGACCGTTTCCTTTTTGTAAAACTAATTTTCAACAAGACATTGCTGTGCCACACATTTTTGCAACAAGCAAATGTCTGCCTCAGCCGTCTCGTTTAATTTGTTTCTACACCCGGCAGAGATAAGCTTGTAAAAATTTCAGCTATCTAGTTTTACATATCACCGACAGAATGTAATGCATTGGGGCAGATACTATTTGACAAAAAATTATTTTCGCCAGGTCTGCCCGTCCACCTGTTGTTTTCAAAGTTGAATATGGAATTATGCAAATCGACGATACCGAAAATATTTCGAACAAGTCAGTGTTAATAACCGAATGTATTTTGTTCGAATTCGAATGATACGAATCACATTATAGGTTGAATTATGATTGTGAATAAGCTAATAAAACTTGTGATATTATAATAGGGTTTGCTCTGATTAGAAATAAAATATTACCAAATGCTATGACCATTCATTGATGTTAACAAGAATAAAAACAAACTTGAATCACCCTTTTAAACTTTTTTATTTACACAAACATCAGGCAGTTCACATATATTTGATTCTACAAAAATAACTGGGCTAATAGCCGGTAATTTACCGAGATATTTCATTGGCTTTGTTGGAACTATAAACACACGCGACTTTTTTTCTTTTATATTTACGTAGTCCAAGGCTGTATAACAAAATATAAGCCGAACCTATTAAGCGAAATGGAATGATTTTAATAGGTGGATCGATGAAGGTAATAATTCATTTCACCAATGCAATTCGGTTTTTCAGCATATATTTTTAAATTATTTATGTACTTATTTTTATTGAAATTTGCAAAAATATGTTTCACAGTAATTAGTGAATTAATTTTAGTAAAAAAAAACCTCTCCTTTTAAAATTGTACACGGAATTCTAGCTTCACCGACAAAAGGTTCCAGGTTTCTTTCTTCTTCTTTTTTATTTATAAAATGTTTTTAGGGTAATGTACGTCACGATACCGCTGGCGATAGCAATACTCCAAGAAGGTCATACCCAACAAGAAGCCGCAATTTCATTAATGGTACTTCAATCTTATTTCATAAAAATGGATCTGGAGCGTTTTAACTCGTTTTCGGATCGTTTTCTTCGCTTGACTGCACCCGAAGAAGATTGTGCTTAAAAATTCCTCGGTATGAACTCTTGAATGCCCGTGACGTAAGAATTTCTGTAGAATCAAACCCGCATCAAAGTTCCTGCCCCTGCCTCGCTTCTCACCAAGGAACATCGAGTTGTCTGACGAGTCCAGATTTATTTTATATTCGTCAGATAGCCGTGATCCTGTTTATAGACGAGCAACTGACGGTTACTTTGCAAAGCCTATACCAATAATTTACAGAAAGCCCCAAAGATGGGAAAAAATAAAAGGAATCTTATAAAATCCGAAGACACGGAGGAAAGTGGATGTATCTAAAAAAAAATTTTGTTGGCTCTTTAAACAAATCCAGATCCTCTCTAAAACCAATCGTTTCGCAATGGGTTGCAAACCGGTGTTTTCCAACTTCCGTCTGTCACAGCAAACAAATCAATTCCGTTCCACGCTTCCGTCTCCCATCACATAAAACATTCAAACTCGTCTCCGATCAAATTTAAACTTGGTAAATGGCAATTGAGCGAATTACCAACTCCAGCATTTTCACCTGTACGAAGTTGGAATGCCCATCATGTATGTAACTAACACCGGCCCCAACTCTCCAACAACCAACTTCACTAAAGTGATTCGGATCTAATTTATCTGTTTGACGAAGAATAGCATATCGTCCCTTCTTGTCCCTTAATATGGGCAAACTAATCCGAAGTCAGCGGTGCAAAACGACTATACATTAATTATCGGCAGGCGTCTCGGGAGCAGCTTCCAGACAATGACCCTTGGAATTCATCTTTCGTCCCGTTACGTGAGGGTAACGGTAACTTCGTGCCCCGGCTAATTATCAATTAGAAAATCATAACACCTCCCCTTCCGTATTTCACGGCCCGGCGGTCGCGGCAAGGGTGGGAATGACTGAGGGAAAATCGTTCGGGGAAGTTTTTAAATGATGAATAGAGCGGAAACTGAGTTCTTGGAGTGTTTACTCGGAGAAAATTTCTGGGGTGGAGGGTTGGGGAACGAATCAATCGAGCTGCGCGGACGTGTCAATTTAGGGGGTGCTGCAAAATAAATAAAAGTTACTATCAAGAGTTTATATTAGAAATGGGACAAGGCTAACCACGATAAGTTTTATTTGAATTTCTACATTTTTACCGACCTCCAGTTCCCAACTTTAAAATTGCTCCGTCTTCAAATTGCAGTCACGTGTCTTAATAATCCCTATGATCATACGGGAACAGAGGACCGAATGCGGCATAATTAGATGGCAGCAAATTAAAGTTTCCTCGGCTATGTAAGGCAGATTATTGTCAAACTTTCCTAATTACATATCCACATTCTTGGGGGTGCATTACACGTCTTGGAGGGTTCAACGACACGAGATCTCAACTATTTATGACATCAAGATTTAAGGTGACGCGATGCTATTATCCGGGACGACACACAAGAAACGAAGAACGAGCATAACATGTCTGATTTACTATGGAGGAATCTCGCAGGATTTCGTCGCAGCCGCGATCCCTGAAGACCCGACCGGGAGCTTTATGGTTTAGTCCACTTTTTTCAGCGCGCACATCGAAGGGACTTAAAGAGGTTTGTGGAACTAGATGTTTCAACATCCGATAGTGGATATTGAATAGTTTAAACGATCGTTGAAAATAAAATAGTTAAGACAGTCCCTAAACAGAATTTTTGAAGTCGCAACAAAAAGGAACGAAATAGGACATCTTATTTCAGGGCATTGTTGGTCGGGAATAAAATTCAATAATGTTTGTCGGGAAAATTATTTCTGAAGTAAGCCTAAAATATACCGGAAACTGTATAATTAATTGGGTAGAACAATTAAAATTTGCTATAGTTTTAGGACGGAAGATGTAGTATTTTACAGTGGGCCATCGACCATCGGCCATCGAGGTCATGTAGGATCTTCTAGATGCTCTCTACAAAACTCATCAAAAAATGATAAAATTTGGAGAACACAAACACAGCAGTTTTTTTTATGATGCTTTCCAGCTTCCGAAGTTCCAAAATATGGACCGACCAAGACCAGTTGTAAGTAAAAATACTTTTTCTAATCATATTAAAACAATTTTACGTTTCTGATACAAGTGTGGAGAAAATTGAACACTTTCTCCACGGGTTACTGACCAATGTGACGACGAGATTTTACTATTTTATTTATTTACTATTTATTTTACTATCACAATTATACAACGGTTCATTGTTTTCTCAAAAATTAATTGATATTGACATTGGTCATCGAATCTGTGTTTGTTCCACCTCTACAAAATATCAAGAAAAAAATGGAAATTGTGGATGATATAGAGAATTGTACGCCAGACGTGCAAGAGGCTGCCAAACTGACAACACTCAACCTCTTGCCACAAAAGTCGAGAAAGAAATACGAGTTAAGTTACAAAACTTTCATGGATTGGCGCAGCACAAAGAACACGAATTCATTCTCCGAAAATGTTCTCTTGGCGTATTTCTCCGGACTAGCAGAGAAATACAAATCCTCTTCATTATGGTCTCAATATTCTATGCAAAGATCTACTCTGAGCATTCACAACAATATTAATATTGAAACCTAACATAAGTTACGTGCATTTTTAAAAAGAAAATCCGAGGGCTAGCAGGCTAGAAAATCAAAAACATTTACCCCCAAAGAAATGGATGAATTCTTAGGCAAAGCTCCAGATGAAATATATCTTGCAACAAAGGTAAGATATCAACTTCTTAATAATATACTGTTATGTGTAGCTACAATTAAGGATATTTTTTAAGGTTGCTCTTATAATGGGCATTACGGGTGCTTGCAGGACCACTGAAATACATGCCAAGAAAGTGAATGATATTGCTGACATAAACAAAACAATGTTGGTCACCATCATGTCACAAAAACCAAAACTATAAGAAAATTCACCATAACTGGTAAATTTTATAATGTTGTTCAAAAATATATCACTTATTCTTCCAGCATCAGTGTACGAAATGCAGCGGATAATGAAAATTTAATAGTGTAGATCTAAAATCGTCTCCCTTTACTATCGTTAATTGCGGTACGGTTAATGTATAATTATTATATTATATTATATAATTATGTTATACTATATATTATATTATATATAAAAAAATATTACAATTATTACTTAATTCTTTAATGAGAAAGTGCCATTTCCACTCGGATAACTTACTCCACTCGCCTTCGGCTCGTGTCGCAAATTTTATCCTCATGGAAATGGCCAACTTTCTCACTCGTTGAATAATATACTATTGCAGTATTTATCAAAAAAAGTTGTTTGTCTGTATAAACGATCAGACCAAGCAAATACAAATAAACATGATTATCATAATTATATACAAGTAAATTAAAGTTAATACCTTAATAATTATATTGTAAACTGATTATGTAAATTTTCAGATTCAAGGACAATTAGCAATTTGTCGAAAAAAATGTTTGTTTCTTCGTTGTATATTCCGGAAATAAAAATGATTTAATTGAAAAAATTTACAGGAATGAAATTCTTTGGCAAGAAATTAAAAATGCTTTTCGAAAATGGCATAGCACCTGAAGTAATTTTAAGAAGAAGAGATCGGCTAACCGTGCAGGGATCCTCCCTGTATTTTAAAAGCAATTCAAAATAAAGAAGAATTAAGACTTGATAAAGAAAGGAAACGGGGGAAAAAGAAGAACTTAAAGAAGGGTTACGGAATAATAAAAAATTAAAACGGAACAAAGTTCAAATAAATAAAAAAAAAGGTATCTTTGAAATAATTTGGAATAAAAATTCTCTTGGCCCCTAAAAGCTCACAAGGCAAATCACACCGAGACTTTTTAGTTCCACTACGAGGTTACTGCATCTCACAACCAACATACAAAATTTCATCGATCTCACTTCAACAGCGGAAGAAATTTGTCTCTCAGTAAATGACAACCTTAAGAGAGTTCTTAAACCAGAGGAACAAGAAACGGAATAAAGCGTGGACAAATTAATTTTCACATATTGTATTCATACATTGAAAAACTACACCCGGTGCATTAAATGTACTCTCTAACTTACTGGTCGTTGACTGGGAAAAATTCCGGTCCTATTGAGTGGCGTGTAGTGGCTACAAAATTGAGAAATTTTTATTTGAAAACATTACAACAGCATTTTTATCGTATATTTCCCATTTTTAAAGGTATTGTTATGGGTTTTGCTTTTTGGATTTTATAATATATAGTCAGTGTAACATAATATAACATTTTGTGCAAAATTTTAAATTTAAAATCTAGTTTGCTCCTACAAAATACAGCAAAAATTTTTGGTAAAATTAGATTTTAAAATTTTTATTACATATTTAATATGTGATTACAAATTACTACTAGCAAGTTTGTTATATTCCGAAAACTTGCAGTCTTTGGACTTCTCATGGATGTAACTCGACTTTATTTATTTCATTATTATTGAACATTGTCAAAAAATGTTAGGAAATTCGGTTGGTCGGTGCATCAGATTTTAACAATTGAAGTACCTTTAAAATGAATAAATAAGGGAAAGAGAAAAGATGGAACTAAAAGAAAAATTAAAAAATTGGAGGAGAAAATGGAAGAGCAGGAAAAAAGAGATTGTCGTAACGGGAATGGACGAAGAGGAATGCGAGAACGAGAAGAAACAGGAAAAATGGATGAAGGCTGAATTAGAGGTAGAAGTGACGGTGAGAGAGATGTATAAAATAAATGGAGGAAAAGTGATTGTGACGGAACTTGGGAGCTAGGGGGGAAAGAGAAAAGTTATGGAAAACCAAGAGAAAAAAAAAGGAATGAGAGTATAGGAAGAGGAAAGAGATATACAGAAGGAATTAAGAGCGATAGCCAAAGAAGAGCGACAAAAAGGACAGCGGGTGAAAGTGGATTATAAAAAGATATGGATAGAAGGAAAAGGGCTTAGGTGGGACGAAGAAAAGGGGGAGTTAGATACAGAAAAATTTTGAATAAGAGCACAAGAAAAAGACGACAGGGCAGAAAAGGGAAAACGAATACGGAGAGGAATAAGGGAGAAAAGGAGCAAATAAGAATAGTATTCTGGAACGTAGGGGGAATAAAAAACAAAGAGAATGAGTTTTGGGAGTATTTGAGAGAATTTGACGTAGTGGGAAAGGTAGAAACGTGGGTGAAAGAAAAGGGGTGGGAAAAATTGGAAAAGAGAATACCAAAAGAGTTTAAGTGGAAGTCTCAATATGCAGATAAACGAAAAGGTGAGGTGAGCGATAATGTAAGAAAAGAGATAGAGATAAGCCAGAAGGGAAGGGAAGCAGGAAGCAAGAAGGAAACTAAGAAACTGGAAAAAAGAAAAAACAACTAAGGAAGAGTACAAGAGAAGAAACTAATGGAGGAATAACTAAAGATGAAGGGAAACGTTAAAATAGACAGTAAATGGTGGAAAATAGTGACAGTGTACAGCAAAGAGATGAAAGAAACAATAAGCAAGATAGAAGAAACATTAAAAGACAACAGGAAAGAATGTCTGCTTCTGGGAGGGGATTTTAACGGGAGAATTGGGGAAAGAGGAGCCTGGGATTGGGAAGAAGAGAGAGGAGAGGGAAAAAGAAAATCCAAAGACAAGAAAGAAAACGCGGAAGGGAAGAAGTTGATGGAATGGATAGAAGAAAAAGGATGGGAAGTGCTGAATGGAAACAAACAAGGGGACGAAGAAGGAGAATGGACCTACATAGGCGGTAGAGGAGAGACGGTGATAGACTACGAAATAGTAAACGAAAAAGCATGGGAAGAAGTCGAAGAATTCAGAATAGGGGAAAGAGTAGAGTCAGACCATCTGCCTATAGAGATAAGTATAGGAAGGGGGAGAGAGAAGAGAGGAGGAGAAGAAAAAATAGAGGAAATGCGGAAGGTGATAATTAAAGTATGGGATGAGCAAGGGGTAGAAGAGTATAAGAGAAGACTGGAAAAAGCAAGATTTAAAAAACAAGAAGTAGGGAAAATGGAGAAAGAATTGGTAGAAATATTGGAAAAAGCAGCGACAAGAAGAGAAATAACAGTAAGAGGTGGAGGAACAAAAAGAAAGAATAAATGGTGGGACAAAGAATGTGAGCAACGTAAAAAGGAAGCAATAAAAGAAATAAGAAAGTGGAGAAAGACTAAAGGGAACAGAAGGGGCTTTTTAGAAGCGAAAAGAAGATACAGAGAGACATGCAGGGAGAAGAAGAGACAGAAGAAGGAGAGAGAGGAGGAAGAGATAAAAGCAATAAGAACAGAGAAGGAGGTATGGAACTATATTAATAGAGAGAGAAAGAAAAAAGAAAATGGGAGCGAGGAGATAACGATGAATGAGTGGGAGGAGTACTTCATGAGGCTGCTGGAGGGAGAAAAGGAAAAAAAGAAAACGGAAATAGAGACGAAGAGAAACCGAGAAGAACCTGAAGGAGAAGAAATTACAATGGAAGAGGTGGAGAGGCATGTGAAGAAACTGAGGAAAGGGAAGGCACCAGGGAGGGATAGAATACAGAATGAGTCGTGGATGTATGGGACGAGAAGAGTTCTAGAGAGGCTGGTGGAGGTAATGAATGGGGTGTAGAGAGGAGAAGGATTCCCGGTAGGGTGGAGAGAGGGGACAATTTACCCCATTTACAAAAGAGGGGAGAAAAATAAAGTAGAAAATTACCGAGGGATAAGTCTCCTAAACACAGGGTACAAGTTGTATGCATCAATTCTGAATGAAAGGATGAGCAGAGAGATAGAGGAAAAGGGAGCATTACCAGACAGCCAAGCAGGATTTAGAGAGGGGAGGGGAACTATGGATAATGTATACATCCTGGACCATTTGACGAAGAGTGAGTTATAGAAGAAAGGGGGGAGTGTGTATGCATTATTCGTAGACTTCAAGGCGGCTTTTGACAAGGTGGACAGAGAGAGGATGTTTGAGTGCCTGAGGGAGAAAGGCGCAAATGAATAGCTGGTAAGAAAGGTGGAGGAGATATATGAGAAGACAAAAAGTAAAGTGAAGGTAGGGGAGAGGGAAAGTGAATCGTTTGTGACAACAAAGGGAGTGAGGCAAGGTTGCCCGCTCAGCCCCTTGTTGTTCACGATGTATGTGGCAGATATGGACGGAATGTTAGAGAGAGCACAAGCGGGGGGGTGTGTGGTAGGTAGAAAAGAAGTGTGGAGCCTGGCGTTTGCGGATGATGTGGTAATGGTGGCAAAGAGTGAAAGAGAAATGAAGGAAATGATAAAGAGTTTAGGAAAATATGTGAAGAAGAAAAGACTAGAAGTGAATGTAGAAAAAACAAAAATGCTGGTGTTCAATAAGAGAAAGAGGAAGAACGAAGAGAGTGATTGGAGGTGGGAGGGAGAAGTAATAGAACAAGTAAAAGAATTCAAATACTTGGGGTATGTGTTCAATGAAAGAGCCACAGATAAGGCACATATTAGAGAACTGGCAAGAAAAGCGAACAAGGTGATAGGATGTGTATGGGGAATAGGAGAGAGAAGGTGGGGAGGCGATTTTAAGAGAAGAATGATGATGTTTGAAAGTCTTATTCAAAGCGTGTTGTTGTACGGAGCAGAGGTAGGGGGATGGAAAGAACAAGAGGAGATAGAGAGGGTGCAAGAGAAATATCTGAGGTGGGTGCTAGGGGTGGAGAGAGAAACGCCAGGATACATAGTGAGAGAAGAATGCAAGAGGAATAGGTTGAGAGTGAAAGCGGGAAAAAGAGCGGTCAAGTTCGAGGAGTGCTGGAGAGAAAAAAAGAAGAATTCAGAGGAGAATGATAGGGAGAATTACTACAGGAGGAATAAGTATGCAAGCAAAGAAATAGAGAGACTGAGAGAAAGAGGCGTGTGGATGAATGTAGAACTAAGTGAAAGAGATAAGGATACGGATAGACAAGAGAGGAGAGAAAGAATTAGAGAATCCAGATACAACGGGAAGTACCGAAGTATTTGGGGAGGGAGAGCGAGAAAGAAAGAAAGATGATGGCGAGGTTTAGGTGCGGAAATGAGGAGAGGGAAAATAGGTATTGGACAGAAGATGGAGGAAGAATGTGTAGAATGTGCTATGAGGAAAGAGAGACGATTGAGCATATGTGGAACGAGTGCAGTGAGATGAAACAAAGAGAGAGGAAAGAAAGAGAGGAAATACTGAATGTAGATGGAAGGGAAATTAAATGGATGAAAGAGGTATGGAAGAGGAGGGAGAAGGGAGGGGAGAAGAAATAGAGAATTTTATTTAGGTAGTTTTTTTTTTATTATTATAATTGTTAAGTTTACTGGTATATGTATAGGAATCAGAAAGCCCGTAGGGCAAATAAAGATTATTAACTAAAGATGAAGGGTATAAATACGGAAGAAGAGGTATGAATTATTATTTATTGATTTATTTAGTTTTATTTATTATATTATATTTTATTTTATTGGGTTATGGGAAATGTATTAATCGGATACTTTATAAACCTGTAAAGGTAATAAATATAAATGCTACTACCGAAATAAATAAATAAAAATTATGGCAAATTTCATGAATTAGTTATTGTAAATGAAAACAAAAACCGAAACAAATTACGTGAATGTTATTTGAATATTTCGACATATCACCTGTAAACTGGCTAGAAACGAGATTACACAATTGGGTCAACAAATCCATAATGTAAATCTTTGTATTTTCGATCACAGAGGCACGAGAGATGATAGCAGTGAGCCCACCCTCTAGACCCCTTGCAATATTTATCTGTTAAATTCGCTGATGAAAATCAGCACGTTTCGAAACTCATCACAATCTTAATAAAATTTCTCCCGGGCGTTAGCAACTTCATTGATCTATATTTAAGCCTCTAGCTGGAACTAAGAACACAACTCGTTTAAAATTTCACAACTTTCAACATTCTGTCCAATTCCGCGCCATCACGAAGCAATTAAAATCGCATTCTTAAAATTTTAATTAACCGCCTCGAGTTCGAAACTCAGATAACGTCGGCGAACTCCACTTCCGACTCCGACAATACAAAAATGCCCGTTCAACTTTTGCAGTCTCGGTAAATATTTTAGTCCGCCATTCGAGAAGAAATTCGGTCGCGGGTGGTGGTTTTGTTGACGTTTTGTTTATTTTCGGGTTTTGGGGGTGATGCTGGAAGATGGAAAGCTAAATGGAGTAGAATGCGCACGTGGTTAAGAGGTGGAGTTATTTATAGCGGTGCAGGTGGTAGTGCGGGGAAGTGGAATTTTATTTAAATGGTGCTGTGTACTTTGAGCGTTCTTTCTGAAGGTCGGCCGGTTTTATTGCTATTTTTTCTTTTTTTTAGACTTGCATTGTGGAATCGGTTTTTGATTACCCCCGATAGTACACGGGCGCGTCCACCATTTTTAACACTGCCCTCTAATCACGTACCGATACAACACTATCTCTCCAACCCCACCCCCGCAGTCCAATTTAATTTTCTGTCTTGGCAAAATGAAATCGGGGGACGTGCACCAAATTTTTAATTTTCGTGATGCGCATTACGCCGTGTTTTCGCGCTTTATTCCGCCCCGGGTCATTAAAGTGATTTTATTTGACTCGTCCCGTCAACTGTAATCACAAATTTCATCACTAACAATTACTGATATTGTTTTGACGAGGCACAATCACGACGCTGACGTTCCCATTAAAATTTTATTCGCAGTTTATGAGAGGGCCTTCCGGCTGCGTTAGCTTCATCCAGGACGCGATTTTATAAAATTTTCTGGGAAAGATGTGAAGAAAATTTTGGCTAACTTTCTTGTATCTATTAGTGCATAATAGTCTCTGTATCAACACGTTTCTTCTCCGGAATTTTTGTATTGTTTTCTTATTGTTACGTTCCATAAATTATTCAAAAATTGTCATGACAACTCATGCTGTTATCGAAAACTACGATTTGACAATTTTTGAGAAGTGTAGACTTTATCAGAACAAACACTTGGATTAAAAATTCGTAAATAATTCAGAACGTCCTAAGAAAGATTCTTGAAATATTTTTCTATTGTTTCGTGTCAAAAGTGATACAAAAAGTGTCATAATAACACATTTGACTTTCAAAAACTGTGTTTTGATGTCATCCGAAACACTCGTATTGAGAATTAGTAAATAATATCCGATTCTATAGAATTGCTTTGCGACACATTTTCTTATGGTTACGTTCCATAAATAATTCAAAAATTGTCATGACAACTCATGCTGTTATCGAAAACTACGATTTGACAATTTTTGAGAAGTGTAGACTTTATCAGAAGGAACACTTGGATTAAAAATTCGTAAATAATTCAGAACGTCCTAAGAAAGCTTCTTGAAATATTTTTCTCTTGTTTCGTGTCAAAAGTGATACAAAAAGTGTCATAATAACACATTTGACTTTCAAAAACTGTGTTTTGATGTCATCCGAAACACTCGTATTGAGAATTAGTAAATAATATCCGATTCTATAGAATTGCTTTGCGACACATTTTCTTATGGTTAAGTTCCATAAATAATTCAAAAATTGTCATGACAACTCATGCTGTTATCGAAAACTACGATTTGACAATTTTTCAGAAGTGTAGACTTTATCAGAAGGAAGACGTGGATTAAAAATTCGTAAATAATTCAGAACGTCCTAAGAAAGCTTCTTGAAATATTTTTCTCTTGTTTCGTGTCAAAAGTAATACAAAAAGTGTCATAATAACACATTTGACTTTCAAAAACTGTGTTTTGATGGCATCCGAAATACTCGTATTGAGAATTCGTAAATAATATCCGATTCTATAGAATTGCTTTGCGACACATTTTCTTATGGTTACGTTCCATAAATAATTCAAAAATTGTCATGGAAACTTATGCTGTTATCGAAAACTACGATTTGACAATTTTTGAGAAGTGTAGACTTTATCAGAAGAAACACTTGGATTAAAAATTCGTAAATAATTCAGAACGTCCTAAGAAAGCTTCTTGAAATATTTTTCTCGTGTTTCGTGTCAAAAGTGATACAAAAAGTGTCATAGTAACACATTTGACTTTCAAAAACTGTGTTTTGATGTCATCCGAAACACTCGTATTGAGAATTCGTAAATAATATCCGATTCTATAGAATTGCTTTGCGACACATTTTCTTATGGTTACGTTCCATAAATAATTCAAAAATTGTCATGGAAACTTATGCTGTTATCGAAAACTACGATTTGACAATTTTTGAGAAGTGTAGACTTTATCAGAAGAAACACTTGGATTAAAAATTCGTAAATAATTCAGAACGTCCCAAGAAAGCTTCTTGAAATATTTTTCTATTGTTTCGTGTCAAAAGTGATACAAAAAGTGTCATAATAACACATTTGACTTTCAAAAACTGTGTTTTGATGTCATCCGAAACACTCGTATTGAGAATTCGTAAATAATATCCGATTCTATAGAATTGCTTTGCGACACATTTTCTTATTGTTACGTTCCATAAATAATTCAAAAATTGTCATGACAACTCATGCTGTTATCGAAAACTACGATTTGACAATTTTTCAGAAGTGTAGACTTTATCAGAAGAAACACTTGGATTAAAAATTCGTAAATAATTCAGAACGTCCTAAGAAAGCTTCTTGAAATATTTTTCTCGTGTTTCGTGTCAAAAGTGATACAAAAAGTGTCATAATAACACATCTGACTTTCAAAAACTGTGTTTTGATGTCATCCGAAACACTCGTATTGAGAATTAGTAAATAATATCCGATTCTATAGAATTGCTTTGCGACACATTTTCTTATGGTTACGTTCCATAAATAATTCAAAAATTGTCATGACAACTCATGCTGTTATCGAAAACTACGATTTGACAATTTTTGAGAAGTGTAGACTTTATCAGAAGGAACACTTGGATTAAAAATTCGTAAATAATTCAGAACGTCCTAAGAAAGCTTCTTGAAATATTTTTCTCTTGTTTCGTGTCAAAAGTGATACAAAAAGTGTCATAATAACACATTTGAGTTTCAAAAACACTGTTTTGATGGCATCCGAAATACTCGTATTGAGAATTCGTAAATAATATCCGATTCTATAGAATTGCTTTGCGACACATTTTCTTATGGTTACGTTCCATAAATAATTCAAAAATTGTCATGACAACTCATGCTGTTATCGAAAACTACGATTTGACAATTTTTGAGAAGTGTAGACTTTATCAGAAGGAACACTTGGATTAAAAATTCGTAAATAATTCAGAACGTCCTAAGAAAGCTTCTTGAAATATTTTTCTCTTGTTTCGTGTCAAAAGTAATACAAAAAGTGTCATAATAACACATTTGACTTTCAAAAACTGTGTTTTGATGGCATCCGAAATACTCGTATTGAGAATTCGTAAATAATATCCGATTCTATAGAATTGCTTTGCGACACATTTTCTTATGGTTACGTTCCATAAATAGTTCAAAAATTGTCATGAAAACTCATGCTGTTATCGAAAACTACGATTTGACAATTTTTGAGAAGTGTAGACTTTATCAGAAGGAACACTTGGATTAAAAATTCGTAAATAATTCAGAACGTCCCAAGAAAGCTTCTTGAAATATTTTTCTATTGTTTCGTGTCAAAAGTGATACAAAAAGTGTCATAATAACACATTTGACTTTCAAAAACTTAGATATATTTAAATTTTTTAATTTCAAAAACTGTGTTTTGATGTCATCCGAAACACTCGTATTGAGAATTCGTAAATAATATCCGATTCTATAGAATTGCTTTGCGACACATTTTCTTATTGTTACGTTCCATAAATAATTCAAAAATTGTCATGACAACTCATGCTGTTATCGAAAACTACGATTTGACAATTTTTGAGAAGTGTAGACTTTATCAGAAGAAACACTTGGATTAAAAATTCGTAAATAATTCAGAACGTCCTAAGAAAGCTTCTTGAAATATTTTTCTATTGTTTCGTGTCAAAAGTGATACAAAAAGTGTCATAATAACACATTTGACTTTCAAAAACTGTGTTTTGATGGCATCCGAAACACTCGTATTGAGAATTCGTAAATAATATCCGATTCTATAGAATTGCTTTGCGACACATTTTCTTATGGTTACGTTCCATAAATAATTCAAAAATTGTCATGAAAACTCATGCTGTTATCGAAAACTACGATTTGACAATTTTTGAGAAGTGTAGACTTTATCAGAAGGAACACTTGGATTAAAAATTCGTAAATAATTCAGAACGTCCTAAGAAAGCTTCTTGAAATATTTTTCTCTTGTTTCGTGTCAAAAGTAATACAAAAAGTGTCATAATAACACATTTGACTTTCAAAAACTGTGTTTTGATGTCATCCGAAACACTCGTATTGAGAATTCGTAAATAATATCCGATTCTATAGAATTGCTTTGCGACACATTTTCTTATGGTTACGTTCCATAAATAATTCAAAAATTGTCATGACAACTCATGCTGTTATCGAAAACTACGATTTGACAATTTTTGAGAAGTGTAGACTTTATCAGAAGGAACACGTGGATTAAAAATTCGTAAATAATTCAGAACGTCCTAAGAAAGCTTCTTGAAATATTTTTCTCTTGTTTCGTGACAAAAGTAATACAAAAAGTGTCATAATAACACATTTGACTTTCAAAAACTGTGTTTTGATGTCATCCGAAATACTCGTATCGAGAATTCGTAAATAATATCCGATTCTATAGAATTGCTTTGCGACACATTTTCTTATGGTTACGTTCCATAAATAATTCAAAAATTGTCATGAAAACTCATGCTGTTATCGAAAACTACAATTTGACAATTTTTGAGAAGTGTAGACTTTATCAGAAGGAACACTTGGATTAAAAATTCGTAAATAATTCAGAACGTCCTAAGAAAGCTTCTTGAAATATTTTTCTCTTGTTTCGTGTCAAAAGTAATACAAAAAGTGTCATAATAACACATTTGACTTTCAAAAACTGTGTTTTGATGGCATCCGAAATACTCGTATTGAGAATTCGTAAATAATATCCGATTCTATAGAATTGCTTTGCGAGACATTTTCTTATGGTTACGTTCCATAAATAATTCCAAAATTGTCATGACAACTCATGCTGTTATCGAAAACTACGATTTGACAATTTTTGAGAAGTGTAGACTTTATCAGAAGGAACACTTGGATTAAAAATTCGTAAATAATTCAGAACGTCCTAAGAAAGCTTCTTGAAATATTTTTCTCTTGTTTCGTGACAAAAGTAATACAAAAAGTGTCATAATAACACATTTGACTTTCAAAAACCGTGTTTTGATGTCATCCGAAATACTCGTATCGAGAATTCGTAAATAATATCCGATTCTATAGAATTGCTTTGCGACACATTTTCTTATGGTTACGTTCCATAAATAATTCAAAAATTGTCATGAAAACTCATGCTGTTATCGAAAACTACGATTTGACAATTTTTGAGAAGTGTAGACTTTATCAGAAGGAACACTTGGATTAAAAATTTGTAAATAATTCAGAACGTCCTAAGAAAGCTTCTTGAAATATTTTTCTCTTGTTTCGTGTCAAAAGTAATACAAAAAGTGTCATAATAACACATTTGACTTTCAAAAACTGTGTTTTGATGTCATCCGAAACACTCGTATTGAGAATTCGTAAATAATATCCGATTCTATAGAATTGCTTTGCGACACATTTTCTTATGGTTACGTTCCATAAATAATTCAAAAATTGTCATGACAACTCATGCTGTTATCGAAAACTACGATTTGACAATTTTTGAGAAGTGTAGACTTTATCAGAAGGAACACTTGGATTAAAAATTCGTAAATAATTCAGAACGTCCTAAGAAAGCTTCTTGAAATATTTTTCTCTTGTTTCGTGTCAAAAGTAATACAAAAAGTGTCATAATAACACATTTGACTTTCAAAAACTGTGTTTTGATGTCATCCGAAACACTCGTATTGAGAATTCGTAAATAATATCCGATTCTATAGAATTGCTTTGCGACACATTTTCTTATGGTTACGTTCCATAAATAATTCAAAAATTGTCATGACAACTCATGCTGTTATCGAAAACTACGATTTGACAATTTTTGAGAAGTGTAGACTTTATCAGAAGAAACACTTGGATTAAAAATTCGTAAATAATTCAGAACGTCCTAAGAAAGCTTCTTGAAATATTTTTCTATTGTTTCGTGTCGGAAGTGATACAAAAAATGTCATAATAACACATTTGACTTTCAAAAAGTGTGTTTTGATGTCATCCGAAACACTCGTATTGAGAATTCGTAAATAATATCCGATTCTATAGAATTGCTTTGCGACACATTTTCTTATTGTTACGTTCCATAAATAATTCATAAATTGTCATGACAACTCATGCTGTTATCGAAAACTACGATTTCACAATTTTTGAGAAGTGTAGACTTTATCAGAAGAAACACTTGGATTAAAAATTCGTAAATAATTCAGAACGTCCTAAGAAAGCTTCTTGAAATATTTTTCTCTTGTTTCGTGTCAAAAGTGATACAAAAAGTGTCATAATAACACATTTGAGTTTCAAAAACTGTGTTCTGATGTCACCCGAAATACTCGTATTGAGAATTCGTAAATAATATCCGATTCTATAGAATTGCTTTGCGACACATTTTCTTATTGTTACGTTCCATAAATAATTCAAAAATTGTCATGACAACTCATGCTGTTATCGAAAACTACGATTTGACAATTTTTGAGAAGTGTAGACTTTATCAGAAGGAACACTTGGATTAAAAATTCGTAAATAATTCAGAACGTCCTAAGAAAGCTTCTTGAAATATTTTTCTCTTGTTTCGTGTCAAAAGTAATACAAAAAGTGTCATAATAACACATTTGACTTTCAAAAACTGTGTTTTGATGTCATCCGAAACACTCGTATTGAGAATTCGTAAATAATATCCGATTCTATAGAATTGCTTTGCGACACATTTTCTTATGGTTACGTTCCATAAATAATTCAAAAATTGTCATGACAACTCATGCTGTTATCGAAAACTACGATTTGACAATTTTTGAGAAGTGTAGACTTTATCAGAAGGAACACGTGGATTAAAAATTCGTAAATAATTCAGAACGTCCTAAGAAAGCTTCTTGAAATATTTTTCTCTTGTTTCGTGACAAAAGTAATACAAAAAGTGTCATAATAACACATTTGACTTTCAAAAACTGTGTTTTGATGTCATCCGAAATACTCGTATCGAGAATTCGTAAATAATATCCGATTCTATAGAATTGCTTTGCGACACATTTTCTTATGGTTACGTTCCATAAATAATTCAAAAATTGTCATGAAAACTCATGCTGTTATCGAAAACTACGATTTGACAATTTTTGAGAAGTGTAGACTTTATCAGAAGGAACACTTGGATTAAAAATTCGTAAATAATTCAGAACGTCCTAAGAAAGCTTCTTGAAATATTTTTCTCTTGTTTCGTGTCAAAAGTAATACAAAAAGTGTCATAATAACACATTTGACTTTCAAAAACTGTGTTTTGATGTCATCCGAAACACTCGTATTGAGAATTCGTAAATAATATCCGATTCTATAGAATTGCTTTGCGACACATTTTCTTATGGTTACGTTCCATAAATAATTCAAAAATTGTCATGAAAACTCATGCTGTTATCGAAAACTACGATTTGACAATTTTTGAGAAGTGTAGACTTTATCAGAAGAAACACTTGGATTAAAAATTCGTAAATAATTCAGAACGTCCTAAGAAAGCTTCTTGAAATATTTTTCTATTGTTTCGTGTCGGAAGTGATACAAAAAGTGTCATAATAACACATTTGACTTTCAAAAAGTGTGTTTTGATGTCATCCGAAACACTCGTATTGAGAATTCGTAAATAATATCCGATTCTATAGAATTGCTTTGCGACACATTTTCTTATTGTTACGTTCCATAAATAATTCATAAATTGTCATGACAACTCATGCTGTTATCGAAAACTACGATTTCACAATTTTTGAGAAGTGTAGACTTTATCAGAAGAAACACTTGGATTAAAAATTCGTAAATAATTCAGAACGTCCTAAGAAAGCTTCTTGAAATATTTTTCTCTTGTTTCGTGTCAAAAGTGATACAAAAAGTGTCATAATAACACATTTGAGTTTCAAAAACTGTGTTTTGATGTCACCCGAAATACTCGTATTGAGAATTCGTAAATAATATCCGATTCTATAGAATTGCTTTGCGACACATTTTCTTATTGTTACGTTCCATAAATAATTCAAAAATTGTCATGACAACTCATGCTGTTATCGAAAACTACGATTTGACAATTTTTGAGAAGTGTAGACTTTATCAGAAGGAACACTTGGATTAAAAATTCGTAAATAATTCAGAACGTCCTAAGAAAGCTTCTTGAAATATTTTTCTCGTGTTTCGTCTCAAAAGTGATACAAAAAGTGTCATAATAACACATCTGACTTTCAAAAACTGTGTTTTGATGTCATCCGAAACACTCGTATTGAGAATTAGTAAATAATATCCGATTCTATAGAATTGCTTTGCGACACATTTTCTTATTGTTACGTTCCATAAATAATTCAAAAATTGTCATGACAACTCATGCTGTTATCGAAAACTACGATTTGACAATTTTTCAGAAGTGTAGACTTTATCAGAAGGAACACTTGGATTAAAAATTCGTAAATAATTCAGAACGTCCTAAGAAAGCTTCTTGAAATATTTTTCTCTTGTTTCGTGTCAAAAGTAATACAAAAAGTGTCATAATAACACATTTGACTTTCAAAAACTGTGTTTTGATTTCACCCGAAACACTCGCATTGAGAATTCGTAAATAATGTCCGATTCTATAGAAGGGCTTTGCGACACATTTTCTTAATGTTACGTTCTATAAACAATCCAAAAATTGTCATGACAACTCATGCTGGTATCGAAGACTATGTTTTGACAATTTTTAAGAAGTGTATAATAATACAGAACGTCGTAAGAAAACTTCGTGAGATATTTTTGTATCATTTCGTGTCTCATTGCAAGCAAGTTTTACCTGGTGTCAGGGTGATGGTGATGGGGTTGCGCGCTGTCTTGTCGGAATATGTTTTTTTTTATCGCTGAAAATATGGTAACAAAAGTTGAACAATATCGATATGTTGCGTTGTGTACACCTAACAGCAAGAGAAAATTAAGAATATAGACATATTCACAAGTTAACAAAATAATAATCAATTATGAACGTGAAATAAATGTTTTTCCCGCTGCAATATTTATTCTACACGCGATGGAAAATAAAACAAAGTTGTCCACGCTTCCCACATATATTTTTAATTCAATCGGTGTGCATTTCGGTCACAAACGTCAGATAATTTCCATACTTTTGTCACTGCTGTGAAACCCACATTTTACAGCCCAGTTAATTCGCAGCAATTACACCTCGCATAAACACTGTTTGTTCTATTCACCCCTCTGAAAGACCGAATATACGCGACGGATGCGGTCTCCGAATGCGAAATTACACCACTACATAAAATTTTACAGCAAAACAGCGTGTTCGTTTTTGTAAACGGGTCGTGGGAAATCAAACAAAACGCGCTTAATTAATAAGTGGTATTTCGGTGAAATCGATGCGTGTATAAACGGTTCGGAACAATGAGATGTTTGGAATTGGATCGGGTGTTGTCCGCCGTAAATAAGTGATTGCTGTTCCGAATTGTTGCGTAACAAAGGTCCTTATTTAGTCTCGAACAATTCAAGAAAAATTTCATTAAATTTTCAGTCGAGGATAAATCTCGCTGCAGCAGATACATAGTTGCAGAGGAACAATAACGGGACAGAATACATATAACCTACTGAATTCTCGATAGAGTTTGCTTGCATACATTGTGCGGGGTAACAATAGGAATGGAGGTCGTGTGGGGCTTGATTTGATGTCTTTAAAGAAATTATCGAATTAATGTCCTCTGTGGAGAGTGTAGGCTAAGAGAATTACTAACGGTGTCTACGTTAATTCTTTTAGCGTAATTAAAGTGGGAATTTGACGCTAACGCTAACGTGAAATCGAATTAAGATCCGGGAACTATCGCTTGAAATAAAATTTGAATGTAGAAATGACGTTATAATGGATCATCTTGTGAGCAAAAACTTTCCTTGTTGGTGTCTACTATTTGTTGAAAAGTTAATTATAATTGGACACTGGATATATCAAGTTAGGACGTACCCCAAAAGAGTCATTAAGCAAATTGAAGTTTATGGTGGATTTGCAAGACAAGAACTGGTTACATTTTGTAGAAACTATCTACACAATTTTTGAAATTTAAGTGGCGCAGTCGGTTGGATAGGCTTAACGACGATGCCAGGAATTTCCAAATCCATCAAAATGTCGAATTCGAGTCCCGAGTTATTACCTGTTGGTGACATTTGTGATAAAACCTCCAAGGTCAATATTATATTGAATTCGAAATGTTTTTATCCGCAGATCGACCAAATCGCAAGATTTTTAAAATGTAATTCGTACATATTCGAAATCCCGTTCCGGCCGATTACTCTGGAAAGCGAGCATTTGCCGTTTTCATCCAACTAATCTGTTTGAAATTAATTCGTAATGTCCAGCACACCAACACGCAAAAGCCACTAAAAGCAAGCGCAATTACGATTTCGGCGCCGGCAACGACTCGACCATCTCCCGATCCTATTTCATAAAAATGCGACTTTTATCCGATGGAACGACATAAATTATTCCCCCCGAATTCGATTATGCCCTCGAATCGGTCCATTTATCACCTCGAAGGATCATTCTTCTACTTCTGACAAGACTAATTTGCAATCAAAATAATACAGTAGTTGCGCCATTACTCATCCGGATTAAATCCGATAAACGGAATACAAATATCTGGCGCGATAACTGGATGGATCCAACAGGTCGAAGATAATTTTGATTGATCTTTATTTTCACTCCGACAAGTATATTTAATTAGTTTTGGGACGGAAGGTCGGAGTGGTTCTTGCGATCATTGTGTGGGCGAACTATCTGATCGGTCGGTTGTACAACAAAGGAGTGATAAGAAAAAGTACGCCGACAACAAAGAGCACTTATCAACTTTGTGTGTGTAAATTTGAAAACACGAAATTCCAGCTCGGTTTCGAACAGCAATTATACCAAAACCGCGCCATCAGTTTGCAATATTATTAGGGCACGAAATTCGAATTTTTGTTGAAAATTCGGCGATAAAAATTTAATTTGATAGGCGATACTGGTCACCATCCGATAAATAGATTTCTGCTGCGCCCGAATCCAACAATTTTGATTGATTTTCATTTTCACTCGTAAATCCACATTATATCCACATATTATCATGGCCTATGATAAGAGAAATAGGAAAACGATTAATTGTTATAAAATAGCATAACGTATTCACAGGTTTACTCTCCAAGATCCCCGCGATACGCATAGAGCACTGCTGGTGTAGACATAGTGTGCGCGCACATTGAAGGCGAAGTCGATCCAGCCTGACACAAATTTCGTAACGCATTCGCCGATCTACCTTTGAGAGTTCAAAAATGGTGGAGGCCCCCCTACGTACTGTAGTAAATGTAGTTACCTACATTTTACTATAGTTACAATAATGCGACGACGGCGCGACGGCACCGGAAGCGGATGATGTCATCTGTCTGGGAATGACCACATATGGTAACGGCATTGATCTAGACCAGTCCACAGACCGTGAGAATGTCTGGGAATGATTGTTCACATAAGATGCTCTCATCAACCGAGAAGGTTCTGTCGCGCTGATGTCATATAGTTACAAGATAAATTACAGGATACAAGATAATTCTCAATTTCTAGTTTCCCGGTTCATAATTTATCAGTTCCTAGCTCCTCAGCTACTCGTTCTTCTTTTCCCAGTTCCTAATTTCCTAGTTGTTCAATTCCAATTTCTAATCTATCAGTTCATGTCTCCTGTGTTTTTACTTTTAGTTCCTCGTTCTAAAATTCCTAGTTCCTCAGTTCCTACATCGTCTAGTTTTCTAGTTCCTAGTTTCTCAATTGCTAGATATCTTAAGTTTCCAGTTTCTAGTTCTTCAATTCCTAAATCCGCAGTTTTTCACACATTATTTGGTTAGATCTTTGTTCGATAATTCCAAGTTTCAGCTCTTAGTATCTCAGTTCCTAGTTCTTAATTTTCGAGTTGCTCAGTTTAGTTTCTAAGATCGTTACCTAGTGCCTCAAATTATAATTTATCAGTTCCTAGTTCATAGTTTCTCATTTCCCAGCATCGCAATTCCAAGATCGTCGGTTGCAAGTTTCTCAGTTTCTAGTTGTTTAGTTCTTAGATCTTCAGTTCCAGATTTCTCAGTTCTCAGGTTCTAAATTACAAAATACCCAAATTCTCAATTTCTAGTTTGCCAGTTCATAATTTATCAGTTCCTCGTTCTTCAGTTTTTTGTTTTTCAACTCCTAGTTTATCAATTTCTAATCTATCCTAATGTGTGCTCGTTCTAAAATTCCTAGTTCCTCAATTCCGAAATCGTCGGTTCAAGTTCTCCAGTTCCTAGATTCTCAATTCCTAATTTCTCAGTTCCTAGTTCTTAACGATCTAGTTCTTCAATTTGTAATTTTCTTCCCCAGTTTTTACTTTCCCATTTTCTAGTTTTTCAGTTCCTAGATTTTCAGTTATTATTTTTGTACATCTGTGTTTTTTAGTTCGTAGTTTCTTAGTTCCAAGATTCTCATTTCCCAATTCCATAGTTCCTAGTTCGTCAGTTCCAAATTTCTCCATTCTTAGTTACAAGATAATTCTCAATTTCTAGTTTTCCGGTTCATAATTTATCAGTTCCTAGTTGTTCAATTCCAATTTCTAGTTTATCAGTTTATAGCTCCTATGTTTCTACTTTTAGTTCCTCGTTCAAAAATTCCTAGTTCCTGAGTTGCTATGTCGTTTTCCAGTTTCTAGTTTCTCGATTGCTAGATATCTAAAGTTTTCAGTTTCTAGTTCCTTAATTCCTAAATCCGCAGTTCTTCACACATCATTTGGTTAGATCTTTGTTCAATAATTCCAAGTTCCTGAGTTCCTAGTTTCAACTCTTAATATCTCAGTTCCTAGTTTTTAATTTTCGAGTTCCTCAGTTTAGTTTCTCAGATCGTGGATTCCAAGTTTCTCAATAACTAGTTTCTAAATTACAAAATACCCAAGTTCTCAATTTCTAGTTTTTTAGTTCCTAGTTTAATTTCTAATTTATCGGTTTATAGCTCCTAATGTGTTCTCGTTCTAAAATTCCTAGTGCCTCAGTTCCTAAATCGTCGGTTCAAGTTTTCCAGTTCTTAGTTTCTCAATTCCTAATTTCTCAGTTCCTGGGCCTTAGCGATCTAGTTCTTCAATTTGTAATTTTCTTCCATATTTTCACTTATTATTTTTTACATCTGTGTTTTTTAGTTCGTAGTTTTTTAGTTTCAAGTTTCTCATTTCCCAGTTCCAAAGTTCCTAGTTCGTCAGTCCCAAATTTCTCAATTCTTAGTTACAAGATAATTCTCAATTTCTAGTTTCCCGGTTCATAATTTATCAGTTCCTAGTTGCTCAATTCCAATTTCTAGTTCATCAGTTTATAGCTCCTATGTTTCTACTTTTAGTTCCTCGTTCAAAAATGATTAGTTCCTGAGTTCCTACATCGTTTTCCAGTTTCTAGTTTCTCAATTGCTAGATATCTAAGTTTCCAGTTTCTAGTTCCTTAATTCCTAAATCCGCAGTTCTTCACACATTATTTGGTTAGATCTTTGTTCAATAATTCCAAGTTCCTGAGTTCCTAGTTTCAACTCTTAATATCTCAGTTCCTAGTTTTTAATTTTCGAGTTCCTCAGTTTAGTTTCTCAGATCGTCGATTCCAAGTTTCTCAATAACTAGTTTCTAAATTACAAAATACCCAAGTTCTCAATTTCTAGTTTTTTAGTTCCTAGTTTAATTTCTAATTTATCGGTTTATAGCTCCTAATGTGTTCTCGTTCTAAAATTCCTAGTGCCTCAGTTCCTAAATCGTCGGTTCAAGTTTTCCAGTTCTTAGTTTCTCAATTCCTAATTTTTCAGTTCCTGGGCCTTAGCAATCTAGTTCTTCAATTTGTAATTTTCTTCCCTATTTTCACTTATTATTTTTTGCATCTGTGTTTTTTAGTTCGTAGTTTTTTAGTTTCAAGTTTCTCATTTCTCAGTTCCAAAGTTCCTAGTTCGTCAGTCCCAAATTTCTCAATTCTTAGTTACAAGATAATTCTCAATTTCTAGTTTCCCGGTTCATAATTTATCAGTTCCTAGTTGCTCAATTCCAATTTCTAGTTCATCAGTTTATAGCTCCTATGTTTCTACTATTAGTTCCTCGTTCAAAAATTCCTAGTTCCTGAGTTCCTACATCGTTTTCCAGTTTCTAGTTTCTCAATTGCTAGATATCTACGTTTCCAGTTTCTAGTTCCTTAATTCCTAACTCCGCAGTTCTTCACACATTATTTGGTTAGATCTTTGTTCAATAATTCCAAGTTCCTGAGTTCCTAGTTTCAACTCTTAATATCTCAGTTCCTAGTTTTTAATTTTCGAGTTCCTCAGTTTAGTTTCTCAGATCGTGGATTCCAAGTTTCTCAATAACTAGTTTCTAAATTACAAAATACCCAAGTTCTCAATTTCTAGTTTTTTAGTTCCTAGTTTAATTTCTAATTTATCGGTTTATAGCTCCTAATGTGTTCTCGTTCTAAAATTCCTAGTGCCTCAGTTCTTAAATCGTCGGTTCAAGTTTTCCAGTTCTTAGTTTCTCAATTCCTAATTTCTCAGTTCCTGGGCCTTAACGATCTAGTTCTTCAATTTGTAATTTTCTTCCATATTTTCACTTATTATTTTTTACATCTGTGTTTTTTAGTTCGTAGTTTTTTAGTTTCAAGTTTCTCATTTCCCAGTTCCAAAGTTCCTAGTTCGTCAGTCCCAAATTTCTCAATTCTTAGTTACAAGATAATTCTCAATTTCTAGTTTCCCGGTTCATAATTTATCAGTTCCTAGTTGCTCAATTCCAATTTCTAGTTCATCAGTTTATAGCTCCTATGTTTCTACTTTTAGTTCCTCGTTCAAAAATGATTAGTTCCTGAGTTCCTACATCGTTTTCCAGTTTCTAGTTTCTCAATTGCTAGATATCTAAGTTTCCAGTTTCTAGTTCCTTAATTCCTAAATCCGCAGTTCTTCACACATTATTTGGTTAGATCTTTGTTCAATAATTCCAAGTTCCTGAGTTCCTAGTTTCAACTCTTAATATCTCAGTTCCTAGTTTTTAATTTTCGAGTTCCTCGGTTTAGTTTCTCAGATCGTCGATTCCAAGTTTCTCAATAACTAGTTTCTAAATTACAAAATACCCAAGTTCTCAATTTCTAGTTTTTTAGTTCCTAGTTTAATTTCTAATTTATCGGTTTATAGCTCCTAATGTGTTCTCGTTCTAAAATTCCTAGTGCCTCAGTTCCTAAATCGTCGGTTCAAGTTTTCCAGTTCTTAGTTTCTCAATTCCTAATTTTTCAGTTCCTGGGCCTTAGCAATCTAGTTCTTCAATTTGTAATTTTCTTCCCTATTTTCACTTATTATTTTTTGCATCTGTGTTTTTTAGTTCGTAGTTTTTTAGTTTCAAGTTTCTCATTTCTCAGTTCCAAAGTTCCTAGTTCGTCAGTCCCAAATTTCTCAATTCTTAGTTACAAGATAATTCTCAATTTCTAGTTTCCCGGTTCATAATTTATCAGTTCCTAGTTGCTCAATTCCAATTTCTAGTTCATCAGTTTATAGCTCCTATGTTTCTACTTTTAGTTCCTCGTTCAAAAATGATTAGTTCCTGAGTTCCTACATCGTTTTCCAGTTTCTAGTTTCTCAATTGCTAGATATCTAAGTTTCCAGTTTCTAGTTCCTTAATTCCTAAATCCGCAGTTCTTCACACATTATTTGGTTAGATCTTTGTTCAATAATTCCAAGTTCCTGAGTTCCTAGTTTCAACTCTTAATATCTCAGTTCCTAGTTTTTAATTTTCGAGTTCCTCAGTTTAGTTTCTCAGATCGTCGATTCCAAGTTTCTCAATAACTAGTTTCTAAATTACAAAATACCCAAGTTCTCAATTTCTAGTTTTTTAGTTCCTAGTTTAATTTCTAATTTATCGGTTTATAGCTCCTAATGTGTTCTCGTTCTAAAATTCCTAGTGCCTCAGTTCCTAAATCGTCGGTTCAAGTTTTCCAGTTCTTAGTTTCTCAATTCCTAATTTCTCAGTTCCTGGGCCTTAACGATCTAGTTCTTCAATTTGTAATTTTCTTCCCTATTTTCACTTATTATTTTTTACATCTGTGTTTTTTAGTTCGTAGTTTTTTAGTTTCAAGTTTCTCATTTCCCAGTTCCAAAGTTCCTAGTTCGTCAGTCCCAAATTTCTCAATTCTTAGTTACAAGATAATTCTCAATTTCTAGTTTCCCGGTTCATAATTTATCAGTTCCTAGTTGCTCAATTCCAATTTCTAGTTCATCAGTTTATAGCTCCTATGTTTCTACTATTAGTTCCTCGTTCAAAAATTCCTAGTTCCTGAGTTCCTACATCGTTTTCCAGTTTCTAGTTTCTCAATTGTTAGATATCTAAGTTTCCAGTTTCTAGTTCCTTAATTCCTAAATCCGCAGTTGTTCACATATTATTTGGTTAGATCTTTGTTCAATAACTCCAAGTTTCTGAGTTCCTAGTTTCAGCTCTTACTATCTCAGTTCCTATTTCTTAATATTCGAGTTCCTCAGTTTAGTTTCTCAGATCGTCGGTTCCAAATTTCTCAATAACTAGTTTCTAAATTACATAATACCCAATTTCTCAATTTCTAGTTTTTTAGTTCCTAGTTCAATTTCTAATTTTTCAGTTCATAACTCCTAATGTGTTCTCGTTCTAAAATTCCTAGTTACTCAGTTCATAAATCGTCGGTTCAAGTTTTCCAGTTGTTAGTTTCTCAATTCCTAATTTCTCAGTTCCTGGTTCTTAACGATCTAGTTCTTCAATTTGTAATTTTCTTCCCCAGTTTTTACTTTCCCATTTTCTAGATTTTCAGTTATTTTTTTTTTACATCTGTGTTTTTAGTTCGTAGTTTCTTAGTTCCAAGTTTCTCATTTCCCAATTCCATACTTCCTAGTTCGTCAGTTCCAAATTTCTCAATTCTTAGTTACAAGATAATTCTCAATTTCTAGTTTTCCGGTTCATAATTTATCAGTTCTTAGTTGTTCAATTCCAATTTCTAGTTTATCAGTTTATAGCTCCTATGTTTCTACTTTTAGTTCCTCGTTCAAAAATTCCTAGTTCCTAAGTTCCTACATTGTTTTCCAGTTTCTAGTTTCTCAATTGCTAGATATCTAAGTTTCCAGTTTCTAGTTCCTTAATTCCCGACTCCGCAGTTCTTCACACATTATTTGGTTAGATCTTTGTTCAATAATTCCAAGTTTCTGAGTTCCTAGTTTCAGTTCTTACTATCTCAGTTCCTAGTTCTTAATTTTCGAGTTCCTCAGTAAAGTTTCTCAGATCGTCGGTTCCAAGTTTCTCAATACCTAGTTTCTAAATTTCAAAATATCCAAGTTCTCAATTTCTAGTTTTTTAGTTCCTAGTTCAATTTCTAATTTATCAGCTCATAGCTCCTAATGTGTTCTCGTTCTAAAATTCCTAGCTCTTCAGTTCCTAAATCGTCGGTTCAAGTTTTCCAGTTCTTAGTTTCTCAATTCCTAATTTCTCAGTTCCTGGTTCTTAACGATCTAGTTCTTCAATTTGTAATTTTCTTCCCCAGTTTTTACTTTCCCATTTTCTAGATTTTCAGTTATTATTTTTTTACATCAGTGTTTTTTAGTTCGTAGTTTCTTAGTTCCAAGTTTCTCATTTCCCAATTCCATAGTTTCTAGTGCGTCAGTTCCAAATTTCTCAATTCTTAGTTACAAGATAATTCTCAATTTCTAGTTTTCCGGTTCATAATTTATCAGTTCCTAGTTGTTCAATTTCAATTTCTAGTTTATCAGTTTATAGCTCCTATGTTTCTACTTTTAGTTCCTCGTTCAAAAATTCCTAGTTCCTGAGTTCCTACATCGTTTTCCAGTTTCTAGTTTCTCAATTGCTAGATATCTAAGTTTCCAATTTCTAGTTCCTTAATTCTTAAATCCGCAGATCTTCACACATCATTTGGTTAGATCTTTGTTCAATAATTCCAAGTTCCTGAGTTCCTAGTTTCAACTCTTAATATCTCAGTTCCTAGTTTTTAATTTTCGAGTTCCTCAGTTTAGTTTCTCAGATCGTCGATTCCAAGTTTCTCAATAACTAGTTTCTAAATTACAAAATACCCAAGTTCTCAATTTCTAGTTTTTTAGTTCCTAGTTTAATTTCTAATTTATCGGTTTATAGCTCCTAATGTGTTCTCGTTCTAAAATTCCTAGTGCCTCAGTTCCTAAATCGTCGGTTCAAGTTTTCCAGTTCTTAGTTTCTCAATTCCTAATTTCTCAGTTCCTGGGCCTTAACGATCTAGTTCTTCAATTTGTAATTTTCTTCCCTATTTTCACTTATTATTTTTTACATCTGTGTTTTTTAGTTCGTAGTTTTTTAGTTTCAAGTTTCTCATTTCCCAGTTCCAAAGTTCCTAGTTCGTCAGTCCCAAATTTCTCAATTCTTAGTTACAAGATAATTCTCAATTTCTAGTTTCCCGGTTCATAATTTATCAGTTCCTAGTTGCTCAATTCCAATTTCTAGTTCATCAGTTTATAGCTCCTATGTTTCTACTATTAGTTCCTCGTTCAAAAATTCCTAGTTCCTGAGTTCCTACATCGTTTTCCAGTTTCTAGTTTCTCAATTGCTAGATATCTACGTTTCCAGTTTCTAGTTCCTTAATTCCTAACTCCGCAGTTCTTCACACATTATTTGGTTAGATCTTTGTTCAATAATTCCAAGTTCCTGAGTTCCTAGTTTCAACTCTTAATATCTCAGTTCCTAGTTTTTAATTTTCGAGTTCCCCAGTTTAGTTTCTCAGATCGTGGATTCCAAGTTTCTCAATAACTAGTTTCTAAATTACAAAATACCCAAGTTCTCAATTTCTAGTTTTTTAGTTCCTAGTTTAATTTCTAATTTATCGGTTTATAGCTCCTAATGTGTTCTCGTTCTAAAATTCCTAGTGCCTCAGTTCCTAAATCGTCGGTTCAAGTTTTCCAGTTCTTAGTTTCTCAATTCCTAATTTCTCAGTTCCTGGGCCTTAACGATCTAGTTCTTCAATTTGTAATTTTCTTCCCTATTTTCACTTATTATTTTTTACATCTGTGTTTTTTAGTTCGTAGTTTTTTAGTTTCAAGTTTCTCATTTCCCAGTTCCAAAGTTCCTAGTTCGTCAGTCCCAAATTTCTCAATTCTTAGTTACAAGATAATTCTCAATTTCTAGTTTCCCGGTTCATAATTTATCAGTTCCTAGTTGCTCAATTCCAATTTCTAGTTCATCAGTTTATAGCTCCTATGTTTCTACTATTAGTTCCTCGTTCAAAAATTCCTAGTTCCTGAGTTCCTACATCGTTTTCCAGTTTCTAGTTTCTCAATTGCTAGATATCTACGTTTCCAGTTTCTAGTTCCTTAATTCCTAACTCCGCAGTTCTTCACACATTATTTGGTTAGATCTTTGTTCAATAATTCCAAGTTCCTGAGTTCCTAGTTTCAACTCTTAATATCTCAGTTCCTAGTTTTTAATTTTCGAGTTCCCCAGTTTAGTTTCTCAGATCGTGGATTCCAAGTTTCTCAATAACTAGTTTCTAAATTACAAAATACCCAAGTTCTCAATTTCTAGTTTTTTAGTTCCTAGTTTAATTTCTAATTTATCGGTTTATAGCTCCTAATGTGTTCTCGTTCTAAAATTCCTAGTGCCTCAGTTCCTAAATCGTCGGTTCAAGTTTTCCAGTTCTTAGTTTCTCAATTCCTAATTTCTCAGTTCCTGGGCCTTAGCGATCTAGTTCTTCAATTTGTAATTTTCTTCCATATTTTCACTTATTATTTTTTACATCTGTGTTTTTTAGTTCGTAGTTTTTTAGTTTCAAGTTTCTCATTTCCCAGTTCCAAAGTTCCTAGTTCGTCAGTCCCAAATTTCTCAATTCTTAGTTACAAGATAATTCTCAATTTCTAGTTTCCCGGTTCATAATTTATCAGTTCCTAGTTGCTCAATTCCAATTTCTAGTTCATCAGTTTATAGCTCCTATGTTTCTACTTTTAGTTCCTCGTTCAAAAATTCCTAGTTCCTGAGTTCCTACATCGTTTTCCAGTTTCTAGTTTCTCAATTGCTAGATATCTAAGTTTCCAGTTTCTAGTTCCTTAATTCCTAAATCCGCAGTTCTTCACACATTATTTGGTTAGATCTTTGTTCAATAATTCCAAGTTCCTGAGTTCCTAGTTTCAACTCTTAATATCTCAGTTCCTAGTTTTTAATTTTCGAGTTCCTCAGTTTAGTTTCTCAGATCGTCGATTCCAAGTTTCTCAATAACTAGTTTCTAAATTACAAAATACCCAAGTTCTCAATTTCTAGTTTTTTAGTTCCTAGTTTAATTTCTAATTTATCGGTTTATAGCTCCTAATGTGTTCTCGTTCTAAAATTCCTAGTGCCTCAGTTCCTAAATCGTCGGTTCAAGTTTTCCAGTTCTTAGTTTCTCAATTCCTAATTTCTCAGTTCCTGGGCCTTAACGATCTAGTTCTTCAATTTGTAATTTTCTTCCATATTTTCACTTATTATTTTTTACATCTGTGTTTTTTAGTTCGTAGTTTTTTAGTTTCAAGTTTCTCATTTCCCAGTTCCAAAGTTCCTAGTTCGTCAGTCCCAAATTTCTCAATTCTTAGTTACAAGATAATTCTCAATTTCTAGTTTCCCGGTTCATAATTTATCAGTTCCTAGTTGCTCAATTCCAATTTCTAGTTCATCAGTTTATAGCTCCTATGTTTCTACTTTTAGTTCCTCGTTCAAAAATGATTAGTTCCTGAGTTCCTACATCGTTTTCCAGTTTCTAGTTTCTCAATTGCTAGATATCTAAGTTTCCAGTTTCTAGTTCCTTAATTCCTAAATCCGCAGTTCTTCACACATTATTTGGTTAGATCTTTGTTCAATAATTCCAAGTTCCTGAGTTCCTAGTTTCAACTCTTAATATCTCAGTTCCTAGTTTTTAATTTTCGAGTTCCTCAGTTTAGTTTCTCAGATCGTCGATTCCAAGTTTCTCAATAACTAGTTTCTAAATTACAAAATACCCAAGTTCTCAGTTTCTAGTTTTTTAGTTCCTAGTTTAATTTCTAATTTATCGGTTTATAGCTCCTAATGTGTTCTCGTTCTAAAATTTCTAGTGCCTCAGTTCCTAAATCGTTGGTTCAAGTTTTCCAGTTTTTAGTTTCTCAATTCCTAATTTCTCAGTTCCTGGTTCTTAACGATCTAGTTCTTCAATTTGTAATTTTCTTTCCCAGTTTTTACTTTCCCATTTTCTAGTTTTTCAGTTCCTAGATTTTCAGTTATTATTTTTTTAGATCTGTGTTTTTTAGTTCGTAGTTTCTCAATTCCAAGTTTCTCATTTCGCAGTTCCATAGTTCCTAGTTCGTCAGTTCCAAATTTCTCAATTCTTAGTTACAAGATAATTCTCAATTTCTAGTTTTCCGGTTCATAATTTATCCGTTCCTAGTTGTTCAATTCCAATTTCTAGTTTAACAGTTGAATAGCTCCTATGTTTCTACTATTAGTTCCTCGTTCAAAAATTCCTAGTTCCTGAGTTCCTACATCGTTTTCCAGTTTCTAGTTTCTCAGTTACTAGATATCTAAGTTTACAGTTTCTAGTTCCTTAATTCCTAACTCCACAGTTCTTCACACATTATTTGGTTAGATCTTTGTTCAATAATTCCAAGTTCCTGAGTTCCTAGTTTCAACTCCTAGTTCTTAATTTTCGAGTTGCTCAGTTTAGTTTCGCAGATCGTCGGTTTCAAGTTTCTCAATAACTAGTTTCTAAATTACAAAATACCCAAGTTTTCAGTTTCTATTTTTTTAGTTCCTAGATCTTTACTTATTATTTTCTTATAGCTTTGTTCCCTAGTTCGTAGTTTCTCAATTCCAAGCTTCTAAATTCTACTTTTTCAATTCCTAAGTTCTCAGTTCCTCGTTCTTCAGTACCTAGTTCCTTAAATTGTAATTTATCAGTTCCTAGTTCTTAGTTTCTCATTTCCCAGCTTCGCAATTCCAAGATTTCACTCCTTAGGTATTTTTATTTGATTAGAAAAACACGTGTACTTAATGTAAGAATTTCACGAAAAATACACGACGTCAAACACGCCTATATGACACTAGAAAACCACGTGTATTTAATGTAAAACTTCACTAGAAACAAACGTTAGAAGTGCACGTGGAAAATAACTAATTTTTTACCAACATTATGTGAATTTCATGCGTCATATATAATATCTAAATATAACGTAATTTTTTTTAACGTTGAATTGTCGTAATTTGTAGGTAGGTAGTCGTAATTTTTTTGTAAATCAACGTTGAATTTACGTTACGTAAAATACGTTGAAATAAGGTTGAAGGTATTACCAAAATATAATGTGATATTTTCAAGCATGATAGACGGGTTTTCTACGTTAAAACAACGTCCATGTGTTTACTGGGTACTATACGACGCTCGCACAAAGAGGATTCCCGGAATAGAAGGAATCGAGAACACCAGTAGGAGTATAAGAAGGGAACGACGGAACGGGACAGTGTGTTGGTAGCGTCGTGAACAAGTCAGTCAGTGTGTTGTCGTGAAAGTTTATACATAGTAAAACGTTAGATTTTTTTTAATAAAAGTTAGTAACTACGGTGTGCACCAGAATTTCTCGAACCCACCCAGCTTAGGCTAAGTTACAATACTCATAAAACTCGCTGGTCTTAGTTTCTAGTGATAGTGGTAAAGTAACATGGGGGTGCGTAGCACCCCCTATCCAAAGTGCCCTAAGGGCGGGAGAGGCCGTTCACATACTGAAATACACAGTTTAATATACAACTCCAAGTTACATTCAAAAATAAGAAATATCAAAGAATTTCTTGCTTAACTTTACGTTCACTTATTCGTGACTAAACGGCAAATCAGTGAATTGTAATAAGAAATTTTTCTCTTCTTATTGAACCGTTGAACTCTATGAACCGTGATTTAAAATTAAATTTTTTGCTGACTTTCACGAACATGGATAAACTGCGCATATTGACTAACAGAAATACAATTACAAACCTTGTAATGCCCCAAATCCGTCACAGAACAACTGAGAACAGCTTCCCTTCCAATCGCGACAGTCACGTTTTTAATTGGACCGGCAAAATCTGGGCTTTCCATTGAAAATTTCAGCGAACTGCTCGGCCCCGCTGCTAAATCCTCCGCTGGAAAAAGAAAAGAAAATTAAGTTATGTGATTTTCCGCCGACAACAGATTCGAGGGGGAGATAAAGGAGAGTATCGCTGCGTGGAAAAAGAGTTTGTTGGAACGAATGGGCGGAAAAATTGCGATAAATAAGGGGCAAACAAACTAAATGTTTGTGTGCTTTCCTAAGTTCTTAATTTAAACAAAAGGAGAACACAGATTTGTACATAATCTCTTATTTAATGTTAACCACCAGCATTCTCGTTACCGCAAATCTAATCTAATTTTAGCAGCAACAACACAACTTGTGCTAATTAAGAGATACATCAGATTTGATATTATACGTTTTAATCAAATATCCAAGCTTTCGTAGTATTAGATAATTAATCGTCACAACACGTATACCTGTTTTGGAAGGGGTTCGTTGCGCCATTCAAATATCGCGTTCCAAAAATGGGATTTTTCCGAACGTCGAAACTTATGGCACTGCTCCGCCAAACTTTAATTGAATTTACAACTTGGGATAATTAACTATTTGCTGCAAGCACTAGACCGGTCGTTCGT
The DNA here is from genome assembly GCA_963583935.1 of Diaperis boleti. NCBI lineage: Eukaryota > Metazoa > Arthropoda > Insecta > Coleoptera > Tenebrionidae > Diaperis > Diaperis boleti. Next base: position 50,556,976 of record OY757247.1, on the reverse strand, counting down.
CTTTCACGAGGATAGTTGGGCGGGTTTGGAGCTAGTTTTTGAAGGAGATGTACAGGGTGTCTACTCCGCCGAAACCCCGTGACACCCCTGTTTTATTATTACTCTTTCGCCGCCAAAATAGAGACAAATAAAAGGTGGTCCCGTTTACGTCTTTCTTTGTACTTAGTCACGCACACAAAATTTTACGTATATTTCTCACCCCTTACATGCTGGTGTTAATGAAAACGGTGCTCGTTCTTTTGATCAGCGTCATCCACATCTCAACATCCCTCAAGGGTGAGTAATAGAAGGAAATTAAAAACGAGACTCGACTGAAGCAGTGATTCCCATTTTACGTTTTCCTATAAGGGTAGCAAACAAAAGTCGCCTCGTAAACGAACCATCTTTTTCATCCCCCATAAAACCTCACCGGGTCGTTTGTTGCTCGAAGGGTTGCGGATTAGTTTCTAATAAAATCGAAATTTGTTACGTTTTTATTGGCGCCGTAAAATTGGGATAAAAATAACACCGCGCTTGGCTAAAAATACGAATCTTTAATTACCACTCTTTGTAAAACGTTAGTTTAGTTATTATTTTTGAAATGCGAGTGGAAAGTCGTTTAATTAGTTTTCGGAAAATAAGTGAAAATGGAGTGACGAGATTAGGATTTAAATTTATAAAATTTAATTAGGTGTTTGCTGCGAGAGATTTTAATTAAATTTTGGAACATGTGTATGTGTAAATTTTGCTAACGAATCAAAAGAGGTTGTTGAGTATAAATTAATAGAGATGCTTAAATATGCTTCAGCCGAAGAGGAATAAATGACGAGTCGTAGATAATAGTTATCTATCCTATTTATCCTATCTAGTGTGGAGATTGCAAATGGCGAGGTCGTTAGACCGAGTTCATCGGTAATCTCACGAGTTGCGAGTGTGCTCCAGCCCATGTATGACGTCGGTAAAGCTAGCAGGACCAAAGTCTAAAAAACAAAAATTAATTCCATAGGAATGTAAGGCTATTTAAAGGCTAATTTGATGCCAAAGACTTAATTTTGTTGCGCTCATAGTTTTCCTAGAAAATATGGCTCTGTTGGCTTGACGTCATATGAAAAAATCAAAAATTAATCCCATGAGAATTGAAGGCTATTTAAAGGCTAATTTAATGCCCAAGACCAGCAAATATTAAAAAAGCAAAAAAGTTTTACCCGTAATACCTAAATAACAGCTTCTAATACTTCATAATACTAATTTATCCTAAACAACATTAACAAACCATGAATAGACAACAATATAACCTGAATAGCACTCAAGGCAGCTCGTCTCGGTCTGCCCGGGGAAATACCGCTCAGTAATTCCCCACTCTTGACCACCTCAGGCATACGCAACATATCAACCGCGCTAACACGGCCAGACTGACGAGTATCTCGCTCTCGAGATAACGATCCACTCATCACATTCTCAACGCAAAACTTTTTCATTCTCAACTTTCATATCAATAAAACAATCTAACTCAATTTTCAACAACCAGGGCTCAACCCCAACAAACTACTCAACATTATTTGTTCAACGTTCGGATCTCCACAATAGCTGTGCAATATTTTCAAAACAATTGTCATAATAATCAGCACTTTCAAACCAACTGTCGCAATAAGCTCACCACTTGTCATCAAGTGGTTCCAGAGCAAATTACCAGAGGGAATCTCGGGCAGTAAGCAACATCATTGTAAACTCATCAAGACACCTGTCGTGTTAAGCTCACCACCTGCCATCGCGTGGTTACAGAACTTAACACCATGTGGATCTCGGGCAGTCTTTCAATATTACTTTACAATTGTTTGAACATCACTTTACAATTCGTTCAACATCACTTTACAATTAATTCAAATGAACCAACAAAACTCTACTTCCAAAAATAAACACAAACAAGCTGACAATACTCTTTCCAGCACTAACAACAATAATTATTATCAGACTACATTCAAGCAGCCAACACAAACTGACAGCATTTTTTTTGTCCTGGTATTTCAGATTACCATTTGCTCCCAGACTTCCCTACATTAGATTTGTTACCGAACTGCTGACTACAACCGTTTGAAAATTCAATCAACACTTTAGCTGTAAGCGTCAACCTTCCGATAAATATTTCAAAGCATTTTACGATTCTTTAAAAAGACCAACATCTTTCGTTCTCACATTATTTCTTTAAAATCTGTCCTTTCCGGGATTTGTCACCGATCAAATTACTGTACTGGAATAAGACACTTACTAATTCGCCAATCTGTTTTACCACTAACCCTTGAATTCAACCCTTTCTTTTTCACATCTCAATTCAGCTTGCATCCGTCCTTCGAACCCCGTCTCGGCTTTCCTGATAGTCAACACTCTACTTATCGCTTGCACAATTTTATTTAGATTTCAAGTACCATTTCTCCACTGACGCATCTACACTTGAGCCTCTTTGGGTTCACAATCGCACTTCTGATAACAGCTTCTAAGACTTCATAATACTAATTTATCTTAAACACCATTAACAAACTATGAATAGACAACAATATAGCCTGAATAGCACTCAAGGCAGTTCGTCTCGGTCTGCCCGGGGGAATACCGCTCAGTACTTCCTCACTCTTGACCACCTCAGGCATGCGCGATATATCAACCGCGCTAATATACAGATATATTCAATTTCTGTTTTGTGACACAAGTTCCTTCTAGTGTATTTGTGAAGACAAGTTTTACGTTTTTTGTTTGGCGCATTTTGGAAAAAGATTGTCTTTACAGAACCTCCTAAGAATCAGGGGCTCTGGCTGTTTAAAGCCGGAGTACGGGTGGGGCAAATCCGAGGTGCACAGGTGAATCAGCCATTTACCTGATTAATAGAATAAGTATCTGGTCCACAACAAGAACCAACACATTCTGTGGTATGCTGTGGGCATTAGCTCTCCGGGAGACTTGACTTAACCGTCCGGTCTGCGAGGAGAAACCCTATGTCACAGTGGAACAGCATATGCCGAGGACTGAACGGCTAAGTGGGGCTAGACTAGTATTCACTACTATGCGACCTCCGGTTTAAAATAGTCTTCCTGTGGCATGCGGGGCTCTGCTACAGGCGACCTCTATTCCCTATCTTCTCGTGGGAAACATATGGAAACAGAAAAAACACAAAGGGCTGACTCACCCTTAAAAGAGTCAACGGAGGAGGATGTACAAAGCCTCCCGGAAACAGTATGGAACAGGATGAAAATCCTGACTGTACCGAAGATACTCTACTTGCAAGCAGTGACGAAGAAGTCAGAAATGCCCTCCACAACCTTAACTTAAATGTTGCAAGGGTAAGACTAAGCGGAGCTGTTCGCGAAAAGTTTAAGTTTTACATGGAAAAAGGAATTCCGGCTGTAAAAGCCAGAACACTCGCGCTGAAGCCAATGGAGAGCAAGGTCTTGAACCAGAGTTCGAGAAGGACTCGCTCTGACGGTGGCACTCCTGAAGCTTCTAGCAAGCGAGCGAAAGTGGTCGAGGGATCGGCTGTGTCTGAAAAGCCAGATAGCGACTGGGGTAAATGTAAGAATAATACCTTCCAACTTTCCAGAATCTCTGCTAACAGTGGAACAGTTAGAGGCCATACAAGAGAGTATTCTGGACAAAATAGTGGAGAAGAAGAAAGAAGCTTCCTCAACATACAAAAAAGACCAGGCTGGCTCAGTCTTACGTGTGTTGATACAGCCGCCATGGACTGGCTAAAAGGCATACAGTCTGAGCTAAAGCCTTGCGAAGGTGGATCCCTCAAAACAGTGGAAGAGGAGGAAATGCCTCACACTGAGATTCTTGTGGGATATCTACCGGGGAGCCAGGAGTACACCACTGAAAAAATCCTGGGTCTGATAGAGCGTCAAAACGAGTAACTCAGTGCCTCCAAATGGATAGTACTACAGAGGAATGCTGTGGAGTTACTGAAGAAAATCAGGTTAGCTACAAATTCGGCCAAGTTCAACTACTGCCGAACAAGAGCAAATCCGAAAAAGTTCAAGAGGCTCAGCAGTCGACTTCAAAGGCGGCGCAAAGGAAGGTGGGTCAACCCCCCAACAAATCCACCAAAAAATCGGTACAGGGGAGGAAACCAAATCCTAAGCGAATAGCGCCAAAAAAGTCCAAGGCAGCAAAGGAACGCTCTAAAGGCCCAAAAAAGCCTAAGAGCCTCTCTAAGCCCGTTGCTGAAAAACCTAAACCGTCCTCTTCAACGCAATCAAGTGTTTGCAAATTAGCCTTCAGCACTCAAAGGCAGCATAAAGTGCCTTTAACTGGAGGTTCATCAAAAAACAAATTGGAAAAGGACTAATCCAAGAGCCCTGCTTAAATGCTGGCCGAGTTAGAGGACCACCAGAGAAGACGCATAGCCTTGTTGTAAGTAACCAAGTCAACAATCCAAGAGCAGCTCTAATGTTCAGGAAAGATATAAATCATGTTCCCATTCCAGAGTTCATCACCAGGGACTTTTTAGTGAAAGGAAAGAGGCGTTTTATAATAGCCTCGGCCTATTTTCCTAGTGACGAGACCAGCGCACCTCCAGAGGAACTAAAACGCCTCATCGACTGGTGCAAGAGTGGGAACAAACAACTTATTCTGGGCTACCTGGATACAAACAATAGATATAAGGATCTGCTAGAATATGTTTGCTATAATAATATAGACATCATAACGCGGTTAGACAAGAGGTACTTGACCTCACCTTAGCGACCCAGTTTATAACGCACATAGTTAAAAATTGGAGGGTGATTGGTGAGCCATCACTTTCGGATCATACGTCAGTTGCGTTTGATCTGGAGGCTTCTGAAAAAGAAGACGTGAAGTGCAGAGTGCCAAACAAGACTATATGTCTATATGCAGAGACCCTTAGGTCTAACTTGGAAGGACTCCACTACGATATTACAACTCAAGAGGAACTAGAAGCAACCTCAGTCCATCTGTCTCAAACAATAATCGCCTCATACGAGGAGAACTGTCCCTTAAGGCTTGCTTTCCTAGGATGCGTGACGTGACGCACGTGTCATCGCACACTAACGCACGCAGCAGTGCTTTCCTAGATACAGACCATGACGGAGGTGCTGGACGAGGAAGAGTTGTTAAATTTTAATCGAAGGTTCGATTGAAGATGAGCTGGTGTGTCTCGCATATTTGGACAGAGAAGAAGATGACGAGATGCTCCGAGAACGGGAGAGGGAGGGCTGCTACGAACTCCTGATAAAAAAAATATTTATTTGAAGACGAGAAAAAATTTCGAGAATATGTTCGAGTTTCTAGAAATATTTTTCATCAGGTACTGAATTTTGTACTAAGGCAATTAACAGTTCATCCTTGCAGGTTGACATTTTGGAAGACACATATACCACGCCGAAGTTGCCTGCCGGTCGACTATTGCGTCAAAAGCACGCGCGTGATTTTCGAGACTCGCAGGTGTTCCGTGACGCGCGCCTCCTAGGAATGCAAGCCTTTAAGGAAGAAAAAAGCCTCCAAAGACGTACCTTGGTGGAACGCAGACTAGGAAAGCATTCAATAGGGCCAAAAGATTAGGACAGTGGGATGACCCTCATCAAGTACAACAAGGAACTGAGGAAGGCCAAAAGACAGTCATGGAAACGCTTCTGCGAGGGGATCGACAATCTAGCCCCAGCGACGCGCGTCTAAAAACTACTGTCAGAAGACCACTTAAACCCAATAAATTGGGCTCATAAAACAACCAGATGGAGCCTACACCGAAGACACTCAGAGAAGTTTAAAAGTGTTGCTATCGACGCACTTCCCTGGGTCTAAGGAAGTTGAAAATCTGGAACGCCACATAGACGAGGAATCTCCAACCAGAGGATGTCACAGGTCCAACAGGGAAAACCGAAGTCTGGCGGGGAGAATATTCACCCTAGTGAAATGGGCGGTTAATACAGTTCAGCCCTACAGATCACCGGGTAAAGATGGTATCTTTCCAGCTTTGCTGCAGAAGGGGAAAGACCTTATAGCCCCCTGCCTAAAACAAATCCTCAAAGCCAGCTACGCACTGGGCTACACACCGAGGGCTTGGAGAGAGGCTAAGGTTATCTTTATACCGAAAACGGTCTCCATAAGAGGCCAAATCTTATCGCCCAATAAGTCTCTTTTCCTTTCTCCTAATAGTCCAGGCAATGGGTACAAAAAAGAGGCTTTTGATCGCAAAAGGTCGGACAGAAATGAAATTTGCTGGGATGGTAGACATAGGTCTCCTGATAGTACACCTGAGTTTGCGACCTCGGGGGCTTGCCGCTTGAGGGGTGGGGGGGTAAAAACTCTGCACCGCGACGCTTTTCGAAAAATAGCGCCGTTGTTGTAAGTGCTATCGAAAAAAAGTTCAAATAAAATATGTAGAAAACAAAATTGTGCATAATTTTGGTTTTATTCATTTTTTGTTTCCGACCAACAGTTTCCGTTTTACGGGGCGCCAAATTTGGGGGTTGATTTGCAAATTTCAACAAAATCAAATTTTCAGCACGGATTACAACGAAGATCGACTTCAAATACACTGACCGGCAAAATTATCGCATCATCCGATAATCTCATATAGAAACTTAATTTAAAATTAATAGAACGCTGATTACAGTAAATAAATAAATTCAAAACTAAACTGTGATGATCAATTTAAGCAAATACCCTAACAATGAACGGATGGGTAGGATAACTTTCCAAAGTAACATAAGAACAAAAATTTTGTGCTGTTAATTTTTATGTTCGAAAATTTTTATTGGCTGCATTTCTACTCTCACACAAGTTTCAGTATTTAGTATTGCCCCCTCGAGCCTGAATAACTGTCTCCATTCTGCGTGGCATTTTGAGAATCAGTCTTGGGATAACGTGTTGATCGATTTGTTCCCATTCTTCATTTAACGCTCCAATTAGCTCGTTTAGCGTTTCATGACGATTTTGACGTATCTTAATTCTCCGTGCAAGTTCATCCCAAAGATGTTCAATGGGATTGCAGTCTGGGCTTCGCGCTGGCCAAAGTAATTTTGGTATTTCAACCTCATGCTGGTAATCCGTCACGACCCTTGCGATTTACGGACGAGCATTGTCCTGCATGAAAAGAAAATGGTTCCCTACATATGGTGCGAATGGTACCACATGAGGTTCTAAAATTTCGGTAATATACCGATGTGCATTTAGGGCACCACCAGCGACGAGGACGAGATCTATCTTGGCCTGTATATTAATTTCTCCCCAGACCATATCGGATCCTCCACTAAAATTTTCCCGATTCACCATTGTACATTCTAAATAACGCTCGCCTGGTCTTCTCCACACTCTCAAACGACCATCAGGTCAATTTAGAGCAAAACGTGACTCATCCGTAAACAATACTTTTCCCCAATCCTCAGCTGTCCAATGGACATGATCATGAGAAAATTGTAATCTAGCTCTTTTGTGTTCTGGGAAAAGCAGAGGCCCATCCGCTGGCCTTCTACTACTCATTTCACTTTCCCTGAGTCGCCTCGTTATTGTTCTCTCACTACCTTCAACAGTTCTGGTATTCCGAAGAGCATTTCGAAGCTGTGGAGCAGTTAGATGCCTATCCCGCAACAATCTTAGCATGACAAATCGGTCATCAATTTGTGATGTGGCCCTTTTACGGCCTTGGCCGGTTCTGCGTTTGTGTTTGCCAGTCTCCTGATACCTACTGGCAACTCGGGAAACCGTCGATGATTTACCCCAAGAAATCTACCTACGTAGCATTGGCTTCTGCCGTTACGCAGCAGAGCTATTGCCATTGGGGCCTGTTCTGATGTTAAATAACGACTTTCTCGGTTGATGTTTTTTTGCAAAAGGACTAACAAAGTTACTGTATTTAGAATAAAATTCATCAAAACTGAAAATCGACTGCTAACTTACATTGTTTGAAAAAAAAAGGATTCAACTTTATTTTTTATTTTCTCAAAAATGTAACTAATTTCGACAATTTCACGTTTAATTGTGAACGTATTGGTTTTAAATCTGTCATAATTGCCTACCACCACCTACTTAGTTTCTTTTATACGCCTGCTATTCTCTCCCTTGAATTGTGGTAGCAGGTATGGTACCGATTAGTCGCAATTGTGTTACTTCTAAGTGATGCGATAATTTTGCCGGTCAGTGTAATTCTGCAATATTTTTTTTTTCTGAAAGAGCAATGCTTTCCGAGTCTGTGGATGTTTACCATCTCACCAAATATCATTTCTGTCCAACTTTTTGCGAATAAAACCCCCTTTTCTGTACCCATTGCCTGGACTATAGACTTTTTAGAAGAAGTAATTTATAAAGTTTTGAAATGTTGGTTATGAACTCCCAGCAGGCACCCAAACAAAAATCCGAAGAGTTCCCACTCCCCCGGGGGGAGGTTCATCACCTTTTGTCCAAAAAACCGCCTCCGAACGTGCCATCATGAAGCCTTTCTGCTTTTTTCTCGTAAACGGTAACTCCGATAAGAAAATGTTTTAGGACCTATGTTCTCCATTAAATTCTGCATAAAAATGCTCTTAGGAACTTTTTGCCTATCTCCCACCCAACGCTCATCAATGACATTGGAAAATGAGTATTGTTTTTAGCGCAAAGGCAAAAATTAGTCCACCCCCGTTTTTTGACCAATAACAATTTATTGCAAATGTTTTATTCCATATGGACCTTGTACAGAAAAAAACTGCTTTACAATTCTGTATCTATACATTTTTTGCCCCCATAGTGGCTCTCGAGATAATCGCCGCAAAATCCGGGGATTGGCTTCACGCTGAAAAATAAACTCATTTTCTCATTGATGAGCGGTGGGTGGGAGATAGGCAAAAACTTCATAAGAGCATTTTTATGCAGAATTTAATGGAGAACATAGGTCCTAAAACATTTTCTCATCGGAGTTACCGTTTACGAGAAAAAGGCAGAAAGGCTTCATGACGTCATGTTCGGGAACGGCTTTTTGGGCAAAAGTGGATGAAGCTTCCCCCGAGGGAGTGGGAACTCTTCGGATTTTTATTTGGGTGCGTGCTGGGAGTTGATAACTAAAATTTTTAAACTTTATAAATTATTTCTTCAAAAAAGTCTAATTTGCTTGGACTAGATATTCATCGGCACATATCTCGATTCAATCTAGTAGTTTTTTAGGGAGTTATTTTTTTAGTAAATTTGATTAGCTTTAATTTTTGTTCTAATGATTGTTTATGTAGGACACATAGTTTTCGAGTAATAAGCGATAAACTTAAGAATTTTTCAACTTTGAACCCATTTTGGAGAAGGGAGAGGCACACTCAAAAAAATCATATCCTTCGTAATATACAACCCAATCCATTAAATGGGACATCCACAGAAACGTCCACAATTCGATGGATAATAGAAATGCTGAAGCTGAAGAGCCGCATAGTAACGGCTTCGCTGGGTGGAGAGGAAACATCGATAACCACAAGGTGGGGGTGCTATCGCCTCTGCTATGGTCAATCGTAGTGGACTCACTACTTAAAGAATTAACTGAAAAAGGTTATGATGTAGTAGGGTATGTGGACGACCTCGTCATCTTAATCAGAGGGAAGCATGAAGGTATTATATCAAGCCTAATGCAAGAAGCCCTAAAAATAATCGACAGATGGTACAGAAGGGAGAACATGTTGAGAAAACTATTGCCAAAGCAGTTAAGGCCTTTTGGGCCTGTCGCAGACTGTTTGGCAATACATGGGGATTAAAACCGCAGATGATTAGATGGTCATACCTAGCGGTTGTAAGAACCATCGTCTCATACGCCTCTCTCGTATGGTGGACGAAAACTACAGAGAAAACGACACAGGACAAACTGAGGAAACTACAGCGTCTTGTGTGTCTGGGCAATGAAAACAACCCCAACGACAGCTCTAAAAGTCTTGTTAGACCTACCACCACTCCGCCTTCATGTACAGAGGGAAGGACAACAGAGTTCGTTGAAACTAAACCACACCAAGAAATTTACTAGGTGACAGTGGGTTTTATACAGCCAGACATAATTGAAAAACCACTGGATGTAAGACCAAAAACGCTTGACGCCCAAGAATGCTTAGGCAGGATAATGAAGGACAGACAAATCTATATACTTTCTGACAGTCAAGCTACTATTAATGGACTTAAAGAACACAGCACCAAATCCTTAGTCGCCTGGGAGTGCAAACAGTCCCTCAAAGAACTAGGTACATACAAAAAAGTAACTCTAAGTTGGGTACCTGGACATGAGGGAATAGCGGGAAATGCCGAAGCCGACAAACTTGCTAGACAAGGCGCAGAACCCCGTTCTGTGGCCGAACCAAGACAGCATTCTGACATTAAGACGGCAGTCAAAAAATGGGAAAAAGAGGCCACAAGGTCTCACTGGAACAATGTGCCAGGTCAAAGACAATTCGATTACTTACCACAGAGTGTTAAAAAGCGTCTCTTCTTATCCAAGAAAGAAATTAGGCTCATTACAGGCCTATTCACAAGTAACTGCCCTGTAAGATACCATTTTAAAAATATGGGACTAGTAGACAGTGAAGTATGAAGATTATGAAGAAGTAAGAAGAGGGGCCTTTTAGTGACATCCTGAACATTGCAAAGAAAGTGGGATTCCTGAGAACATAGATGCGAGTAGAGTTGAACAAAAGATCAACGATAGCCTACGACCCCAGAGTACAATACAAAATAGAACCTCCTAGGAGAAGCGTTTTTTTTTAAGCGTAAAGCCAAAGAAAAATAAATTTGCTGTAGAAAACCCTCTGGTAAAACTTATAAGTTCTTAAAGGTAGGCATTAAAATCACTAAAATTAAAATTAAGTCTTTGACATTAACTTATGCTAGAAATAACCTTAAATTCCCGGTTAATTATTGCTTTTTATAATATTGTAACGTACTTGAGTATGACATCATCTTTTGGAATATCGAGAGCGCCATGGAACATCTGGAGCGTCTAGAAGCATTTAGGCGCCGGTATATTTATTAGAGGACGTTCCAGCGAAAACCAGTCTACTCGTATCAGTCAGTCTAGTGAGTGTGGTCGTATCATCGAGTCTAGTCAGTCGAACCAGTTGCATCGAAGTCGAAGATCACTGGGTCGAGTCGGACAGTTGCTTTTATGTATCCGTAGTGCCGCGTGAGGTGTACATAAATAACACAGATCGACAAAAAAATATTTTTTCTTTGGGTTTCTGTTTTAATGTATAAATTCTGATTCTCCGCATGAAATAAAACCGAAATATCTATTTTCGACTTATAAAGTTTGCTTTTGTCAGTTTTACGTCGATAAGTAAGTTTTGAAGATTTTAATAGATTTTATGAGCAACAAGTAACAACATATGAAACGAAATGGCGGCAAGTTGCATATCATTTGCGTAGTGCACAGTAATGAGTGTTTACTTGTCTATTAGAGCTATAACAACCGTTTTTGAGAGTCACTGAATAAAAAAATGGCGTCCAGACAATGTAATAATGATGTTGATTCATTCTGTTTTATTTGAGGTGAATTTATCAAAGAAGCACAAAATTTTCTTTGGTAACAAATTTAAAGCTTTTTGAAGCTTCTGAAACCTAGTTTAACTTACGAACTCGGAATCAAGATAAAAAATGCACGCCTCATTTCTCCTGTGTTAACTGCAAAAATACTTTATAAGGGAAAAAATGAAATTTTTAGTATACTTCGTAACATGAACAGTACATGAATGTTATTATATTGAAGAATCATCAGAATTAACGCCAATTGGTCTAGATTTTAATGATTTTTCTTAATTACCAATAAATTCCCGATATTTGCAAAAAATTAAAGAATTACAAAAAATATTCATTTTTGAACTTGTTTGTCAGTTTTAATGCACATTGTGCAATACCAACAATTTTTTTTAGTCTTATTAATTATAATTCTTAAATAAAAGTGACTCAGATGTATAGTAAAAATATAGTAAAAAGTAATTCAGAATAATATTCTGAGAAAGTAGGTAATTTTCCTTAAAATTCGAAATATCGCTCTGGTTTCTACAAAAGCAAACTTTGACCAAAAAAATTATTTTTCGCTTTATTAGTTACGTAAGAGAAAGCGAAATTTGATATTTAAAACTCAAACCCAAAAATGGTGTCGACCGGTGTAATACGAAGTAATAAATTGTAAATACTGTAAATAATCTAAATAGTGTAATATTAGAATGTATAAATAATTTGTACAGTATTCAAATAAATAAATAAATGGAGTCCGGAAACGCAACAATATTTTAAATCTATGATCCTGCTAGCTTGACGTAAAGCCATAGGAACCATAACTTCTAGAAAAATCGCAGTTTTGTTATCTTAGGCATTAAATTAGCCTTTAAATAGCCTTAACATCCTGTGGTAATTTTTTTAATTTTTACCTAATACATAATTATTAAAATTTAAATATATCTAAGTCGAACATAATTATTAAATTATAGGAATTATAAGGCATAATTTCTACGATAACTATGAGAGCAATAAAATTAAATCTTTGGCATTAAATTCGCCTTTAAATAGCCTTAGATTCTCATGGGGTTAATTTTTGTTTTTTCGACTCTGCTTCAAAATTTTGTTGCCTAAAAGTGCAAAATATTCAAATTATTATTTCTTTATTGAGAGTCAGGAAAATTTTAAATTGTTATGGTATGTTTCTTCATTACTTTACTATTGGAGGAGCTTCATTAATCAATTCAAATTACGTCATATCAGTGGTGTAATGAGGTTCATTATTCAATTCAAATTGCGCATTGATAAAGATCCACACAAAATTCGTAATTCCATTAATTGGTGTTTAATCGAAAAATCCTCGGACAACTCAATTTTAGTTTTTAAAATGATACTTTCTGGCATAACAGTGTATTGCTTTTTTGCACAGTGACGTCATCAACGATCCAACTTTTTCTTTCGGATTCTTGTATTTGGATTATTTGACACCCCACCGTTTAGTGAAATGTCTATACGTGTATCTGAAAAACATTGCTAATGTTGTTATAGCGCACACTTGCTCCCTGCACAATTTCCAACGACAAAACGAACGACCGCGGCTACGTGTTGCAATCCACCGTAAAATTTTAACCTCCTTAACATTTAATTTGCATCTCCACTACCGCATCTAACTATGTGTCATTTTTATGTGCACTCCCTCGTCTTCATACAAATTGCAAACTCGCACTAATCCCCGACATTTTTCCTTCTCTCACGCCTTATCGTCACCGGCGAACGTGCCCGTCCAACTTGTCTAATTATTTTGATTTACGCTTTTCCCGCCCCGTAATCCGAATTTAGCGACCTAGTGCATTTCCTAGGCGTAAAAGTGTCGGTTTTCCGGCGTTTTTTTCCGATACCGGTAGGCCCATTGTGTCGGCAAATTTATTAGACTGTGCTGTGTTTGTTACTGATAATTAATCTAGTCCATTGTGGGGATGTTGCGAGTGGTCAGCTATTGTTGGCTCATGTCGAATGTACGACTGTGGAAGGGCTAATAAAGTGGCGGAATGGGGGGAGAAGACGGAAAGGGAGTAGTTATGAGGGCAATAAACGATAAGGTTTTTATTGGAGAGGGTCTCCGGAGAAGGCAAGGGTGGATTGACGTAATTCTATAAAGGAGAGAAGGGGACTGATTTTGGGTCGTTTCTAAATTTTTACACGAGTCTTAGATAATAACCAAGTGTTTCCCTATCCAAACATTTAATTAGCCATTAAGGTCAGTCTCGGGCCAGCCAGCAAAAACCCTCGACCGTAAATTCACCCCAAACGATGCCGCCATATCATAACTCCCTCCCGGTCATTAAAAATGAACACGTATGTAAAACACCCTAATGTATGCATCCAAAATGAGACGTTGCGCTATCCGTGGCACTTTTCCACTAAACTCTGCCGCTTCTTATGAATACTTAAACCGCTTGAGTGCCAAATTAGTTTGCGCACTTATCGCTAGACTTTGTCAACGTTGTGTAAGTTAGGCCGGTTTCGGCATGGGAGAAGTGAATAAATCGGGAACAATCTTGACCTGTGCGTCAATAGCTCTCGCTGCGATGCTAAACATGGGCTTTATGCTCGGGACAGAAGGGTCGCAAATCTCATTACGTTTAATCTTGGAATTTGTGTGTGTGTGCAAGTTGGAATTATTCCGTCGGTGAATGCTGGTCGGTAGACAATGGGCGAAGAGATTGCAGTTTGCACGAGAAAGAGTTGTGCATGGAAACAAGGCAGGTGTAGGACAGAAGATAACAATTTAATTTCTGGTAGTAGTTTAGGCAAGTCGTACCAAAGTTTCGAGAAATTTAATTTCTGATATTGTTACGGATTCAGGTGAGGTTCAAAATCTCGGTGTAGGGGATCGCTCCATTCGTTTTTGTTACTCTGGAATCGACAAAAAATGTCATTTACTTGGGATGCACGGGAAACATGCTACCGTTATTTTATTGAATTTCACGGGTTTAGTTTTGATTATTTGAATATGCGGTTGTGAAAAATCGATAAAGGGCATCTGATTTCAGAGTAAGACGGTATTACATTTTTAGGAGTGTAAATGAATGGTTTTGCATATTTTTTTTTTTTTTTGAAAAACAACGCACAAATGGTAAATTTCAAATAGACGTTACACCCTGTAGCAAGAATTAAACTTTCGTTAGTAAAAAACTCGCGTGCCTTAGCATGAAAGAATGAATTTCAGGCAATTATCTTCAAAAACGAAAAAGTTATCTTCAACGCCCGGCAGCAATGTACATACACCCTCTGTCAGAGACCTGTGGGTGGACCACGAGTGGACCCCTTTATTACATGTATTTTATTACGGCGAAAGTCACAACCACATCACACAAACCAAATCTGACCCAGACATTTTAGTTCTTCTATTCTGCACGAGGTTGCACCATCTCGCATCCAACATTCAAGATTTTATCTCACTTCAACATCGGAAGAAGTAGTTGGGGAATCTGTAGTCGTGATCAACTGGAATACATTTTTAATGTAAAATTTCAGGGTGAAAAGATTTCCGTGGAGTTGGGTAGCACAATAATTAAAACCCCTTTATTTTGTTGTTGTCAACAAATGATAATCAAAGCTGCAGATAAAAAACTACCAATTCGAGCCCTAATTCAACCCCCGGAACCGTCTTCCTGTACACGGCAAACGCATCATCCCTCAAAACCGGCCCTAAATCCTCTCGGCAATAACCGCGGTTGTAACTCAAACTGTGGGAAAATATGGTCTATAAATATACCGTTGAACGAGCAAAAGAGTCCCGTTTGATTTAGGACGTCGCCCATTCGCATAAATACATCATCCGTCGATAATTTTCGAGAAAAGATACGACCACAAACTCGGCGGAATTAATCCAATTTCGCGTCGAATGTGTATCCGGGAGGTTGTCACTGGCTTTCCCGTCAACCCGAAATTTTAATAATTCGAATGCGGGAAGAAGAAAGGGAGCGTCAATAAATGCCGCACTATTGTTCGCCGAGGAAAATCACTTTTTTCCATTTATCTTTTATGAAGACAAATTGAGCGGCCTGGGACCAATCAATTTGCGAACAAATTAAAATATAATCAAGAATTATTAGGACGGGGTGGAGTTCCGTAATGTAAATGAGTTGCAATGCCGGGCACAAAACGCTCTCGAGGAAGCAATCATTCAACTTCGAACTTTATCCGGAGATGGGTTAAAAAGATGGATCGAGGGAGGCTAATTTCGTTATAAGGAGATTCCGGACCTTTGTGGCTGTTTTCTCCATTGAATTATTTTTCTTCTTGAGTTCACAATTGATCCAAATGCATTTTTCTCTATTGCTAAAAAATCTTGATTTCAATGGATCAATTTTTTTTTAAATCGTGAACACATTCGAAAATCACCCTGTAGACCGTTTCTTGTTCCTAGTGGATTTAAGGCGAAACCGTACCAACGAATGGTGTGTTTATATAGGGCGCTGAAATTACATTACTAATATTTTGGACATTATAAGGAAAAATCAAAATATGAAAAGTGGGATGGATGTACAAAACTCTAATTGCGCTAAGAGCCCTTTTTTTAATAAAGCCCTTATTAACAAAAAAATATATTTTTCTCCTACACATAGCAACAAAATAGAAATTCCAAGGTAGACAAAAAAGTCCAAACGATTTAGTAGGGCCTTTATTTTTTTAATTTGGGTGAGATTTGCTCATCAAAACTGGGGAAAACTATTTCCTCTTTGATAAAGCCCCCGGCCCCCGCCTTATGTATTCAGGGTGTTATTCTATGCCTCTTGTGAAGGTCAGTTATTGTAAAATTATCTTGTTCTTCTGAAATGGAAACAACATCTATTGACCAGTCAGGCTGTTTTTACGTTTAATCAAGAACGCTTGCATCTTTTATAATATTTAGTTAGCCATAGAAATCTCGGGAACAATATGAGAAGGAATACCAGTTGTTTCGTGAGTGGAAACAAAGTTTTACTTCAATTAATTCTTACTATAAAAATACTTGACGTATAATTTTAAAGTACCTACTAGGACATTTTATCGCTGTGTGTACTTATCACCACTACAAAAAGTAGCCGCTGCGTTTAACACGCAGTGGAGCTACGCGATATGACTTCGATAGTAAATAATGGAAATGCTACTCCACTACGTTCCTATGCTCATGCTTCAAAATCAACTCCAGCCGTAAATTTCCCCGAGCGTAATCAAGCCATAATCATCGACACAATAGATGACTTCAGACTGTCAGATTATGTAATAGCTGTGGGTAATTTAATTGGGCCAAAAACATGTTATCTGCTTCCAGAATTGCTAATAATCGAATCTGTACCTATCTATCGTCAACAACACATGTAAACTATCTTACTGAAACCGTAAACAAAATAAAAATCCAAAATCACGAATTCAAAAGTTAAGCACGCCAGTTAAACCCATTTGGACCTCTAACATCTGCAGTTCAATTCCTCATAACTCTATTGAAAATAAAATAAAAAGCCTAGGCCTGACGACAGTAACACCGGTCACAACGCTAAGAGCAGGTCTACAGGAGGCAGCCTACGCTCATGTTGAGAGTTTTCGACGACAAGTGTTTGTTACACCACCTCCAGATGACTTTAATCTTCCACCATCCGTTGTTTTTCACTTTTGAAGATACTAGCTTTCGTATTTTCTTAATCTTTGACGAAATGATCTGTTTTTTGTGCAAAAAACCAGGTCATGCAGCAAATAAATGTACATCAAATAACGAAAACTCCCTAAACGAACAAACTGACACTCCACTCCTATCAACTTTAAGTTCATCAAATCCAACGACTATCATAAACCACCCACCGGCTGAAGCAAACAATCCACTAGCTACTGGTCCATCGGGTTCTACTTCAAGCACCTTCTACCAAACTCGAATCAAACCGCCTGCTAGCACAACATCCAACGATTTAGTTGATTCAACAAAAACCATAGCTAAAGTCTGAAAATCGATGGACCAAATCGACGATCTATTTGTTACTCCAAGTCTTCTTTAAAACCAAAACCCAAAAAAGGAATCTAGGAAACTTTAGACTACGACGCCTACAGAACCTCCAAATACGGTAACTGATCCGAGCCTCATCCAAAATGAATTACTTTCACTCAACTAACAGTAGAAGAAATGAAAACTTTTGCTCCCTCTTGCGAACAGTTGACAGACTTTCTCTCAAACACAGACTCATCTTCTGATATCTTACATTTACTTAATGAGTATTGCAAAGTACGACTTCACGGAACTTTGATTTGTATCACTGATTTAATATCTTGCTCGAAGGACCAAATGTAAAGTACGTCTTCACGGAACTTTGATTTGTTTCGTTGATTTAAGATCTTGCTCGAAGGACTAAAATGTAAAGTACGACTTTACGGTGTTTGATTTTGGGAACCACGGGTTCCGAATGGATGATGGTTAACACGACAAGACGCTTGTCTGGTTTCACTGATTTTATTTAACAAACATTTTACAACTAGGGTAACAACTGTCTCGTTTGAGCGCAGTTTTGCTTCTCTTTACAAATCTTAAAAATCTAGCTCACCCCACTTTCAGAAAAGGGAGGTGCCCAAATTGACCCTCAAGTGGGGGTGAGTTGCAGCTGGTCCGGGTTTTGGAGAGGGGACCTAACATGGCGGCCTCCTTGAAAGAGTCCACTTTCAACATAATTACAACATAAACTTAAACCTAATGAACAAGTGATAAACTTAAACTAACATGCACAAGCTTAAAACTAACAAACATTTAAAAAAATACTTAAACTAACATGCATACTGTTTACATCTAACACGGTTTGTTTCCATCCACAGGTTGCACGCACAGTCTTCTCACTGGACGCATCATTAACACGGCCACCCTCGCGATGCCGTCCTTGCCGACATGGAGTCGTTTTATTCGAGCCGTGGTCCATTGAAGCGGGGCCAAGTTGTCCTCTTGGACGATGACCAACGCTCCTTCCGATAGTTGGGTGGCGGGTTCGACGCGCCATTTGATACGCTGCTGCAGCTGCGACAAGTACTCCTTCGAGAAACGTCGCCAAAGGTGCTATCGAAGTCGCTCCACTAGCTGCCACCTAGAGAGCCTGTTGATGTTGATGGAGGTGACGTCATCTTCCGGGATGGCGGTCAGCGCTTCCCCGATTAGGAAGTGTCCCGGGGTCAGGTCAGGTCAGGCTTATGTGGTCGCGAATTCAAACAGGCCTCGACTCGGACCAAAAATGTATACATCTCCTCAAATGTCAAACTCGCGTTTCCAACGATCTTTACCAAATGTGATTTGGCCGATTTTACCGCGCTTTCCCAAAGCCCCCCAAAATTGGGACCTTTCGGTGGAATGAAATGGAATGTGACGTTTAATTTCCCGCAGTCCCTTACCGTCGATTCCTTTGATTTTAAGATGTTATTCGCACCCACGAAGTTGGTGCCATTGTCACAAAATAAGTGACTTACATGACCGCGCCGCGCGATTAACCGATTCAAAGCATTTATGAAAGTTTCAGATGTTAAATCGCTGCTCAATACTAGATGGATCGCCTTCGTGGCCATGCAGACGAACACTACAATGTATGCCTTTACGCTCTTCCTCCCGCGTCCGTTAGATTGCTTAATCAAAAGAGGGCCGGCAAAATCGACACCGGCTTTAAAAAATGGTCTAATGGGTTCTAACCGACGAACTGACAAATCCCCCATTTTTTTAACTAAAGCTTTGGCCTTGCTTTGAAACACACGACGCACTTGAACAAAGTGTGCCTTACGGCATCACCCAAAAGTTCTCCCGCAATGACGCTAACGTTGCTTGCGCACCCGCGTGAAGGTTCCGTTCGTGTTCTTGTCGGATCAGGAGTTTGGTGACGAAGTGACCCTCAGGCAGTATCATCGGGTGCTTTTTGTTGTAAGCAACACCTGAATTGCGCAAGCGGCCTCCAAAGCGCAATAAGTCCTCCACGTCGACGAACACGGGTCTAGAGCAGTCAATTTCCCGCTATTTTTTGCATCCTTTGCTAGTTTTCCAATTCGAGTGGAAATTCTAACCGTTGAACGAGCTTCACGATCGTTTTTAATGATGCGCGCAATGGATTTTCCTCTAAATTTATAATCGCGTTCGGCGAAGTGTCTTCGACACCGACTAAGACGCGATGATCGTTAGATGACCATTTGCGCAGTACAAATTGCCCTTGTAATAAAATGGTTCAAATAACCTTTTGTAATTGAATGGCGTCCTCTAGATTTTCACCGCCCGTCAACAAATCGTTCATGTAAAAATCCGTTCTGATGGCCCGGATCGCTTCTGGTTTTGCATTTTCGTTCTCTTCCGCTAACCGCAACAAACACCGGGTCGCGATAAAAGTGGCCGGTGTGGTTCCGTACGTCAATGTTTTTAAACGGAACGTTTGTAAGGGTTTATTTTGATCATCCCGCCACAACACCTGCTGAAATTCGCATTGCTCTGGGTTAATATTGATTTGCCGATACATCTTTGTAATATCGGCTTTCAACACGTACCGAAACGTGCGAAAGCGAATCAAAATCGAGAAAAGGTCTTGTTGAACGAATCGGACCCGCGAGTAAGTTGTCATTCGGACTTTTCCCGTTAGACGTTTTCGCGGAGGCGTCAAAGACTACCCGGCATTTTGTTGTTATACTTCCCCGCTTAATGACCGCATAATGAGGCAAATAACATGCGATTTTGATGTTAACTTCGTTGGGTGGTACTGGTTCCACGTGTCCCAGTACCTGATACTCTTTAATGAATTCGGCATATTCGGATTTGAGACCGGGGTTTTTGGCTAATTTGTTTTCAAGGGAAGTCAACCTGCGGGTGGCCATTTCCCTAGAAAAACCCAGGTCTATACCGCCCGTTTTAGTAGGTAATTCGGCCATAAACCGACCGTCTTCGTTTCTTTGAATCGTCTTCCGGAAATGCGTTTCGCATAAATTATCCTCGAGGGACTGCTGTGGTTAATAATTGGATTCGGAACTTCCTCAATTTCCCAGAACCGCTGTACCTGCTTTTCTAAATTTTCTGTCAAATTGCAAACGGAGGGTTTTTACAGTTGGGAACCGGGCCCCCTAGTAAAAACCCAAAGTGGCTTGGTTGTAAAAATGGACCGTTTAGGTCACGTCCGTCCTCGCCCGTCGAGGTAATGTCCCAAAAATACTGGGCACCGATTAGCATATCAATTAGACCGGGCGTCGCGAATTTTGGATCTGCTAATTGTACGTTCCTAGGAATTTTTATTTAGTTTCGATTTATGACACCGTTTGGCAAATCTTGCGTTATTGTGGGAACAATTAGACAGTTTATTTTGATTTCAAAATTGCTCGTACGCGACAAAACGGAAATTCTCGCGGACTTAGTGACGTGCTGCGCGACTTCCCCGATTCCGCCCACCATTATGTTACTTTTTTTCGAAGGAATCCGGAGTTTGTTCAACATTGATTGCGTGATGAAGGACCCTTAGTCCAGAAGAACTCTACATTGTTGCAAATCGTTCTTTGCATCTTCAACTAATACGACCGCGGTAGATAGCAAGATCAACTCTGAATTATCTCGCGAGTAATGTGTTAGGGATGTTTGTTCCCCCGTGTGAAGCAAGGTGTTGTTCTAAAAACTTCTCGCATTGATATATCGAGTGCCCCTGCAGATCGCAAAACGAGCAATTAGTTAGTTTTGTGTTTGTTGCCAAGTTCGTCTGCGTCTTTTGTGCGTAACGAGGTTTGAAATATTATTTTTCGTTCTAATTTGTTTTGTTATTATAACCACCGCTTGATTTGCTGTAATCTGATTGAATTACTTCCAAACTCTGGCAGCGACTCTCCAGAAACTGGGTGAATTGTTTTTGCGTTGGCATTTTGGTGGTGAAAGAGCCTTGCCATTCCCGTTTTGATTCGTTGTCTAACTTTTCTGCCATTAACGGAACTAAAACATAGTTCCAAGTCTGCACATTTATGCCGAGCGCGGTTATGGCGGCTCAATTGATTGTGATGTGGTCTAACAATTGACGAAGGGCTAAATGAGACGCTTTTGTTACTTCCGGAGATTTCGCGATATTGAAAACATGTCTCGTTATTATTAAGCGCTCGTTCTTATACCTTTTGATCACCGCTTCCCAGGCGTCCGCGTAATTCGCGCCTGCAACCACGAAGGACTCAATCACCCGAGCAGCTTCATCCTTTAATACAGCTTGTAAAAAATGAAATTTTTGAATATCGGTCAATTGCTCGTTTCTGTGAATTAACGAATCAAAGGAATCGTGGAAGGCCATAAATTTCGCTAAAACGCCGGAAAATGTCGGTAGATTGTATTTTGGCAATTCGATACTTGTTTTCGGTAATTGTTCCGCAACCTTATCGGCTTCCTGTATTTTTGTTTGAAGTTTGGCCATTGTATTGAAATAATCTGTCTCGAACGCGGCGGCTTGTGCCTCGTGTTGTTTTACTAACGTATTTTGCATCGGATGGATTAAGTTTGGTTAAGATCGCTATTTGTGTTTTGCGGAATTCTCGCTCTAGATTTTCTAATGATTTTAATCGAACCTTTAACAAGTTAATGTCATCGTTCCTTTTAAATGATTTTAGAAATGTCGTTACCGTGACTAGTCGTTGTTTGATGTATTTGCGCGCGTTTGTAAGTTGGTTTATGTCGGCCATTTTGCTTGTTTAACTAAACGTAGCGTGAGGAGATGTACACAATTCTGAATTCGTGAGATCCTGTGAGTGAATGAAACGGACTGACCTGACCCTTGTTTGTGCAGTAAATGAATGACATGCTCGTCACCTTCTCGAAGGACCACTTGGTTGGTAGCGTGTGAAATGCTACCCGAGACGATGCGGTGAATCACAAACGCTGCTTGTTATGTTGCACTGAGTTTTGCGTTGCACTGATTTATGCGTTGCACTCGTTTTTGATAGCACTAGTTTCTGATTGCACTGGTTTCTGATCCGGCTCGTTTGGACCAAATAGATTTGGAATCCGACTATGACACTGATGTGTCCCAAAATAGTATGTAACACCTTTTAATAAGCGTCTTCACCTTGCAGTGGAATTTAAACGGGTATTATGCCCACATTGAAAACCTCCAGTTATTAACAGCCAAACTAAAACCACCTGTCATTGCTTCACAAGAATCTCGATTTAAAAATGGAAAACCTCTCAGCTTATAAAGAAGTCTTCTACCACAAAATTCGAACAAATGATTCGATAGCTTCTAGTGGAGTAGCATTGCTAGTTGACAAGTCGTACAAGTAGTTATCGAAAAACTTCTGGAAACCTCTAATCTCTTCTTGTTCAACACGGGACAAAAAACAAGATTCAACGCTGCGACAGAACAGTTCTCAACTCTTGATCTATCTCTGTGACCCCTCCATTGCACATCTGTTTGAATGGTCTGCGATCACTTCCCCATATCTATTCAAAACATCCAAGATAATATCAGCCAGCAAAATTCAACCCGCTGGGAGCAGTACTCCAATATTGTTGCTACTAAGATATACGCTCATACACCCTCAGACTCAGCAATCCGACAAATCGCTGACTCTTGACTGGTGTAATCACTCAAGCAGCAGAAGATAACAATCGGAGAGACATCAGGCTTGGCCTGCTTCAGCGTTCAGTACCATGGTGGAACAGGAATTGTCAAGCAGTGAAAGCAAGCAAAAAAGCTCATTACTCATGTGTTTTATTTACCTCGGCAACTAAACACACGTTCGCAATGAAAAAATAAGATACATAAATAACTATTTTTTGTTTCATTTAATCGACTCCACATTACAAATTAGGTACAGATGTAAATATATGCCGACAGCTCATAATGTGATACATGAAATTGTATTGTCAATAAAATCAAAGATAATCACGTCAACTGTGGCTCCCAATACCATATTGATATGAAACTACCAAGTTTTACACTATATACGCAATAATAAATTTTTTTATCTGACCTGACCCAACCAATGAGTTG
Organism: Diaperis boleti; assembly: GCA_963583935.1. Lineage (NCBI taxonomy): Eukaryota > Metazoa > Arthropoda > Insecta > Coleoptera > Tenebrionidae > Diaperis > Diaperis boleti. The sequence continues at coordinate 50,533,571 of OY757247.1, read as the reverse complement.
TTTTAGCTATCAGTTTACAAACAATACCGGCCGACGGTCGATATCGGCATCTTCAAACGAAAATGTTCATTCCCAGTTTGGATGGGCTACATATTACCCAAAGTAAAAAATTAAAAAAGGGTCCTTCATGAACTTTTCTCTTTTTTTACCTTCATAGTAAGATATTTCACTTTATTTTTATTGTAAACCAAAATAAAAAAACGTTCATCACGCAAATTAGTGGCTGCGCTTTTAAATTATCTAAAATCCTCATAGTTTTCATTTAATCGGTAATGTAATTTTCCATGGTTTTGTCTCTCTTGCACACTAGTATCAATTTCGTAAGGTTTCGCCTTAAGGGGCATTTCGCAAGGACCAGCAACTACTGGGTGAGAGTGATCAAAAAGTTCGAAGTGTGACATAAGTAGTAGGACGTAAACAAAAATCCACGCGAGACAGAAAAAGTACATTCTGTGAAACAATGCTTTCTGTTCAGAAATATTTGCAGCGGCCAGTTGTGAAACCCAAAGTACAGCCAAAGGGTCATGAACCTCTACCTGTCTAATGACCCAAATGCGAGCACCATATTATACAATATTCTAAATTCAATCACCACCCGAGACGACATTCGGGATTATAAAAGTATTATTGAGTCCATAAAATTACTATAACAGGGTTCTCAGCCACCTGGAAAATATGGAAAACCTGGAAATATCGGGGAATTTGAAAGTTAGAAAAATCAGGGAATTTTGGCTGTTTAGAATTTTAAAATCAACTATTGAGAATGAAATAGTATAATAGACAACAAGTGTTAGAAGTGCAAGTGTGGAGGTGCAGCCGAGTTTAATAATCCACACACGTGAAAACTAAGCACGCTAACACGAGTTCTCTATAAATTTTAATTAACAATTTTTTAATCAATTTTAGGGTGTGAAGTGTCACTTTTTTCACCTAGTGAAAAAAAATATGACGTCATCAACTTTTTTTAACACCACACTTTTTTTTAATGGAATTTTAAAAATATTCTTTTAATTTTGAAGAAGTAGCACTCTAGAGAAGTGCAGCGTTCATTGTATCCAATGTACTGGTCCTCTACCTGGAAAATTCTAAGAAACATCCTGGAACACCTGGAAATGTCAGGGAATTTTATATAGCCACCTTGTTGAGAACCCTGTATAAGTCTGGTCGTACTTTGCTTCTGATGAAACAGTCGAATGAGAACGTGACGTCGTAATGGGAGAAACAGTTCAACTATTTTTTAGTGTTTCACGGGCCATTACATTTAAACATATATTTTTTTAATTTTGGTACAATGTTGTCCCAAAAGGACAAAATTATCTTTTTCAAGCTGCAAAAGAACATACAAAATAAAATTGCTATGGAATAATTTTTTTGTACTTGTCGACAACAAAGTAGCGACAACATACAACAAAGTAGCGATAATTGTTAGCACCAGTAATTGCCAATTGCCTCTGAACCTGAAAGTAATAGTTATCTTTTTGATTTAGTTTAACGTCCCCATTTTGGTCTATTTTTAAGTCATTAATTTTTTCTTCATTGACCGCTTGTTGGGGATTTAAGTCTCGAATGGACCAAGGGCATTTTATTTCCACAATATGATCTTGGTCAATAATTCTATCCGGACTGGCACCGAGAAAACAATTTTCCTTGTCAATAAACAGTCCGCACTCACGCACAAGTACCCCATAGTCTTTTTCAAAGTGCTTTTGCTTCATGTTCTCTTCCCCACATCATTATAGCTGCGCTCTTTCGAAATTCAGAAGAGACAATATTTCGAGCTAGCTTTGACGTATTCCTAATAAATTCGTTTTCACCTAGATGAATTTCTGTCAGACTGTACTTTTCATGGGGTGGAGCAGCAGTCTTTCTTTTTTTTAATTCGTAGAAATAATTCTGCGAGTTTTATTATGCTCGCCTTTTCTTTTCAGTCCCGCGATATAGTTTTTAACGAATTTTCCTGGACTACAAAATTTTCTTGTGAAATAGGACAAAATATTCTTCCTTTTTATTATATGAAATTGTCCCTTATGAATTTATAGACGATAGAATTATAAGTTTCTGCTGCATTATTTTTCATATTCAAAATTAGACTATGCACATTTTGAACAAGTCTTTTTCCACACGATTCAATGTCGTCAAAAAGGCCAGACTCGATCATGTCTGGAACTGTGTTGATTTCGCCTTCCTTGCTTCCTTGACAAAAATCGCCTCTCAATTTACTACAGCAGTTACAAGTCAATGGTTTACGCGATGCAAAGTTTTTTTTAACACACTGCTGCTTCTTTTGCCAGCGAAGTTTTGTTGCTCTGTTATCAGTGATGTAATTATGTAATTTAATTTAATCGAAAAGAATAGACTCCTTACATTGCAAAATTTTATAAAAATGTCAAATATAAAATATATTGAGTATACACTGTATTGTACTATTGTGATCATCGCCTAAAAAACGTCGTGTGCACCTCGACTCACGCCTCGGCCACAAACAGCAGATGCGTCCAAAAATCTAACTTTTACGGCCGCGAAGTTCTAAGATAACTGCCTCTCCGTCCCGCATAATTTTAATGCTGTGGTATACGTCTAAGATTTTACTCGGACTGTACACGACGAATTTGTAGCATGGCTGTATAGGTGGAGCCACTTTCTTGACGTAGAAATCAACCGAACAGGGTTTTATTTAAAACATTATTACATAGTTGTATTTGCGCTTCCTTCTTCAATAATGTAGCAAACAATAAGAAAAAACTTAGGCAAGGCGTAAGTGTCAATAACATGGTGACAAAAGTTACGTATGTTCAGTTCGACATTTTTGCATATTTAGGACAACAGTTTTGAAAAAAATATGCGTAGGTTCTAAAGCAATCCTTTTTCTACAACTATTCAAAATTTGAAGATTATTGATCAGTAATTAACAATACAGCGAGTTTTATAAATGTAAACTGCAAACATGGGGTGAGAGAAGCGCCTTAAGTAATTTACGGAGGCACCACTTGAGAACTAAATACCCTTTAAATTTATTTAATAGGACAGTTGTTGCAATCATTAATTAAGATTTGAATGGAAGTATTTGGTGGTGTTGATCTGTGTGGTAGAGCTCATTCCAGGATATGCGGGCTAACAGGCAGTATAAATTCGTTAAGTCACCATTTTTGAAATTGTAATTACAATAATTGAAGTTTGAAGAATAGGATCAATTTCAGTGGTTTTTTGTTAATGGTCAATGAAAAACTTGAAACTCTTCACTATACATGAATTTTCGTTGTATCATAAAAATAATTACTTTGCTCGTATGTTGGATTCCGAGATTGATATTTTAATTAAGATTTTAAGATAATTGAGACGTCATCCTGGAAACTTAATCTAAGTAATTTGGCTCGGTCGAGGTTGATCTTTAATGAAACTACTCATTGCTTTGCATGTCTGGATATCAGTATTGAATTTAATTAAATATTTCGACGATTTCCTGGTGTTTCCGGAGCACACTTTGTATTGTATATAACTATACTTCAATTTTCTGTACAATATTTGAAATTCATCACTGCAGGAGGCTGTTGTTGATAGAGCTAAAAATAACAGGTAGTTTTTTTTTTATTAGAGCCACTTTTAAGCAAATGAAAGTTTCTAAGAAAATTAATCGGATTGGATTTCTCCTTTTCTGTCGTTTATTTCTCGAAAACGGATATGTGTAGGACCGTCTGGTACTTCGAAGTAGTAAAGCCCACATACAACAAAAACTGCTCAAGTACCCTTGCAGTATCCATGGGGGTTTCAGGAAAAACTTTTTTTCACTACCGGTTAGAAATATAGGCTGTGGGTCCCTCGCAACTAGGGGCGAAAGTGAATCACGCGATTTTTATGATGAAACTACCAAACTCCAGCAGTGCTATTTTTTTTTACTTTCTAAGGATTCCTCTAATTACGACGAATTTTCTTGAGATTCTAGTTGTGCCCGTAGAGAAAAAAAATAGTGTTCAAACCTTGTTAAGAAAGTGCCCTTGCAAATCTCGGGCAATGACAAACCTCGGCTACACCTCGGTTTATAAACTTTGCCCGCGGTTTGCAAACGAGCACTTTCACACCTTGGTCTGAAATATACCATTTTGTTCAATGAGTCTTTTTGGACATTCTGCTTGTCAGTGTCATTTTTTCTTTTCCGTTTATCGGTGATATCCGAGTCCCTAAGACATTTTTTCTAGTATTTCACTTTTCTGTGGTTAGATTCCACAATAGCAGAGATGAATTCAACAATAATTGCAGCTTTATGATTTTCGGCCTTACAATAATTGATTCATAATTGCAGCCTATTATTTTTAAAAGTAACTTTTTACCACTAAAGCTGCAAACTTCAAAGAACGCAGGATGTTATGAACGCATTACACTATAATGGTGCCATAATATTGTCTGTGTGCTATTATTTCCCTAAGTATCCATTATGCTTCATGTTTATGGTTATGGGGAACAAATTTTAGGGGAAGGTAATAACGTCTTGAAAGGCTTCGATCAAACCAACATATGCTGTGGCAGACATTAAAGTATTTATGTCGCCGTTCAAGATTTTTTTGTATCCGTAATATTTTCATTGTATACTCAATTTTTTTACTCAATTTCCGTCAAGCATTTTGTAAGCTTTATTGCAACATGTAAGGTAACAAGATTATGTTCGAGCCGCTTGGCGCAGCTTCCTCTTTGAGTTCTAGTAAAACTCAGAAGAAATTATTTTTTAATTCAACTATAATACGTTGCTTTACAGGTTGTTCATTACTTTTATTAAGTAGAGCCAAAGCAATAAAACGCTATTAGTAGGTTGAGATGATGCTCTCAGTTGATGTTGAGATGTAAATAAATTAAATTTGTTGCTATGCAGGGTTTCTGCAATTAAATATGCAGACGATGGAAACTTTCCCGTCGTTGTTTCGGCGCTCCGAAGAAACAGTAGATACCTCTGCGAAATTGTAATAATAATAAGTAAAATTATTCCACAGTTTCCAGCTCCAACTCAGAACAAGAACAATCCTCGCGATCAACTTTCCAGTCCTTTTAGTGTTAAAATGAGTTCGGAGTTTATTCTCGTCCTATCTTGTTACCCGAATATTTTTAGCTAAATTCACACAATGTAAATTTTTGTTGGAATTAATGTTGCATCAAATATTTCCTGTTGGCCATAGCGAACGAACCGATCCGGCGCATTTGTCTTTTTGCGTTTCCACACTGACAGCTCCGCTTCCTGTTTTCCTCGACCATCTTTACGGGATGAATTATGATCGGCGTGAGCAGTATAAACGGATTTTTAGGAAATGTTAAATGTGTTCGGGAAAAGGTCTCTGCACACACGGAGTTTCTTGGCTTCATTTTTGGAGGGAGCCGACGCGAAGCTGTTGTGATTAATGGATTACAATTATTTTATTTTATCCGAGTTCGTGGAAGGGTTTTTGTATGTGAATGCCCACATAATTTTTAGTCTGTTTCTATGCCGCACTGGAAACGTTTCGGGCCCAAAACGTTTATATGTAGGTACTCCCCAAATACCATAAAATATATCAAGTTATAAAAAGATATTACATTTCATGATCAAAGAAAAAATTTTGTATACAACCAGTTTTCTACTTGTTTCAAATATTGTGTTCTTTTTTTAACTTCTATCCCTGGTATTATGTCTTGTTCTAATAGTACTACTAGTTTTCAAGGTTTCCACTTTACAGCTTCTCAGGACTCAGTGTGGTTTTCCTTTCAGGTCAGGTTTTAATTATTTTCAGGTTTTTAATTCTCAGCTTTCTACGCATATTCAAAAGCGGTTTTCCTACATCCCATAGCGCATAGCCGAATGTTGGTCTTCCCGGTCGCGCATCGCTCGAAGTACAGCCGTTTTTGAGGCCTGCGAATAGCAGTCCGACCCACTTTTGCAAAACCGAGGTTTTTACTGGTCTGCATGAAGAAAAGTAGTATACGACACTCGGCCAGAAAGTTGGATGCCCTGAAGGCCTCGGCACGATTTTGTTGATATTTGACATCGTGTGAAATTTTTAGCGACACTCGGATCGAAGGAGACTTTTTACTTTCTTTTAGAAAATCCCGCTCTCCAGGAATTGTTTCGTCCGAACCTGGGGATATTGAGTGGCAGTCTCAGGAAATAAAAATAATTCGGAGGGAAAATGGAGAAACACTTTACATTTTATTAAAAAAGAAACATAAAGAACCCACAAACAATTATGATAGGGGCAATTTGAAAACAATATAAAAATAAGTGGACTAAAAAAAAGTTATATAATAAATAATTATCTAATATTAATATTGTCGAATTTAGAAAAATAATATTTCCAAATTATATTTATTTTTCTTTTAAATTTCAATTAATTGTTTGACCCCCACTTACCCCTGAGATAAGCCGAAATCTGGACGACGCTGATGAAAAGAAAGCACAGCATTTTCATCAACTCGTAATAAACACCACTATCGCATTTCACAATTTATGTCCGCACACATCCCATGAAAAATGCGCACACCCGACAGTCCCAACAAAGTTCTGCATCAGCCGCCCCTTTCGAACTGTCACCCTACGACATCCTTCCCCTTTATCATTGCAAGCACAAACTTTTTCCTCGGCGAGTTGGCCAGGAGTTTTTTTCGCGTGCTAGTCGCGTCGCGCGCGTCACGTCGACGTGTGCGTGCGTGTTTCGATGAGGACGTCTCGCGCGATACTGACCGGCGTCTGGATGCTTGAGCCGACGAGACGCCCATGCGCCGAAATCTTTGTTCCACATCGGGACAAGACGATGCGATGGCACGGCTCGGCTCGCGCCAAATAACCCCGAACCCTTTCGCCTCCGACACTGTCTGCTCTTTTTAAATCTGATATTCCCGAGACGGGGAGAATCGCTGATATTTAGTGAAACGGGAGAGAGCGCGGGGGATTTGGGGAAGACGGAAACGGAGGTGACGGATTTCTGTGCTTTTTCCGACCGTGAAAAATGTCGGAAAATGTGTTCTTTGCGTCGGCAGTAATAAGGTAATAAGTCTGAGGATCGAAGCAGGACCGACCGGAAAATAATTTTTCACGTCTTACTATTCAATAAGTTCGGGGCCAATTACTCGTTAAGGGAGAGCACTACGTTAAATGTAAATGAAGAACAGTAATTAGTCTTTCGGCGTCATGTCTCACGCAAAGAAATTGTTCTGAAGTCGTTAGGCAGCGGTGACAGCTCCCTTGTGTACCTTGTGTGTGCGCCAACGGTAAAATCTGAATGATTTGACTGAGAATTTCACGCACAGAAAAACAATCTCTTGCAACTTACATTTATACATTGATATAAAGAGATTACCTGTATTTCCGGTGATTCAAACAGGTGGTATTAGTAGATCGTGTTTGGAACTACAGTGTTGTAATAGCATATTATGATACGAGTTTTATAAGAAGCATTTTGTCGCATTTTGTCGATTTAGAGTAAGTGCGACAAAATGCCTTATAAACGAGTTATCATACAGTATTTTTTCTACTTTATCACTTTTTATACAAAATAATCAAATTTCACAACCTCGCGGCGATTGACCAGGTTTGCGAGGTGTGTTAACGGCGGCTATGAAAAAGAATTAATACGGGCTTTGGCGAAAATACGATGGGCGCACATTACCTTCAGTCACGTAAAGTATACCCTGACGAACGCTATATCTTTCTGGCCATAGAAAATCTCAATCTCCCATCCACAAAATGTTTAGATTAAAATCCCCGCACAAACAAGTGGACCCCCTTATCCGCGTCATCACTGACCGGAGACACAAACACCCTCAACCATTTCCTGACCCACGGCATCACAGTCTTCGACAAGCGCCCTCAGTGCACTTGTTTGTGTTATAAGTTTGACCACCACCAGCCAGAATGACCCAACAAAATCGCTTGTCCCAAAAGCACGTGAAGCCACCCCCCAAACAAGTGCCAACAATAGTGTCATGAAGGGTGATTTTCGTACCATGGGAAACATCGAAACTTGACACATCCTGTCCAAGTCTTGGAAAGTGTGCAAGAGACGGATACTTGCCAACTTCCATCAGGTCTCCCGCCTGAGCTAGCATGTGCATGTGGGAAACGCAAGTTAGTAGAAAGCCTCCGTCTCTATGGCCGCTGCAGAGGACAGAAATACAGGCAGACGGTGCCCCGGTTTGAAGGAGAACATTTGGTTCCTCCTTGAGTTGTCATTTTTGACCGGCGTTTGTTCCACGTGCATACCGGAAACCCTTAGGTAAAACCATTTAAATGTTTACCGTTAGTCGACCATTTTTCTGCTACGTCATAAAACCCGCCCGTGATGAACACGAAATTGTTCAGCCTTTGGATCTACATGTCTTGTTAAAAATTTTAGCCTTAGTTTAAAAAATAATGTTCACTATTGCTACTCGAAGTATTCCGTGGACCTTGCTTGAACCCAGAAATTTCGTATCAGTTGCCTTCAGCCCTTCTTTCTCTGCAGTAGCATAAATTACCAAACTTATGAGTCACAGGCACCGCGAATAACTTGTTAAAGTCGTTGTTGCAATTCGGTTTTGTTGTATTGTTGTCAATTTCAGAAAGTTCAAATGTGTTGTTGACTTCTAATTCCAGAGCCCGAACTACAGGCGCTTTCAATTTGAAACAAAGTGATTCCCTAACTTAACATAACTAGATTGACTCAGATAAATCATTGAATAACTACCTGTCTTTCGGTATAAGGCCGATAGCAGCTTGCGGTCACTTAAAAGCTATTTTGTCTCTGTTGACTCGAATTAACCAACACTGAGTAAGAACTGAAGACTAAAGGGCAAAAAGCGGCATAGCGCCACGCCGAATGTTGGGGTTCTGAAAAGTGTCTTATCTTTATGTTGTATTGCGCCCTCTTACGATTTCCGAATACCGTCGTTCGCATGTAACCGACATCTAGCTATTTTGGACACCGGGAAGACAAATTTCGGTATTTAGTGTTTTTGCTTTCTGCATGTTGGTAGTTTCGTTGCACCTCGCTGCGTTTTGCGTCCGGCAGATGTCATCTCGTCGCGCCCGTTTCAAAATGGCTTCCAAAGAAAACATTGCGTTACTGTATATTTTATTATGTTTGTCCGTACATGTGTCGAGGCAACAGATAGACCAAATAGTATTCAGTTCGTGGTTCGCGTTGCAGGCTGCTGATTGGGGGAGTTATGTTCGATTTTTTAATCTAGCCAAAATATATAGTTCTTCCGTACAAGGGCCTCATGTAAGAAGGCAGCTAAATAAATTAATTTTATTTCATCATCAATAAAACATTGAGCAAAAAATGTTTGAATTTATTCAAATTCAAAATTATGAAATTCCCTCGTTTAGAAAGCGTAAAAATGGAGGCTTTCAATTCTAGATGAATTCTTTCAATTCTGGCGCATATCGAAGCGTGTTTTCTATACCCTCCAATTCTCTGGATCAGCCACTTGGACTTGACAGCGAAGTATTATAGGTTAGGTTTGCCCCGAGATTGCCAAGTTTGCCAATATTTAAAAAATAAATTATACTATTTTTAGTAGAATTATTATAACACCGTTGTTGTCTATACTGACAGCGAATCCTAATAGACTCAACAGGAAGGCATATATAAAGAAGGAGTTACTCCCATTCTAGTTGTATATAACAAAACATTACTTAAATTCTGTAATAAGGTTATAAATCTTTTTTCGAAAAATTGTCAGGCAAAAGAAACTTCTCACATAATTCTACTGTTGAAAAAAATGCGGCAGCTATTCTAAAGACCACATTTTACAATACGGCATAAACCCAGCCGACCCGGCCTTCCTTAAAAATTTACACCACACCACAGTTGTTACGATTATGAATGCGCATTTTCGCGATTTATGATCCGCGTATCGTTGTTTCAGCTGTAAAATATGAAACATTGGCCACCATCCTATTAATTTATTTATAGACATTTTAAAGCCCGGGGATGCCCCGTTTCGCGGAAATTTATCGCTCCTTAAAGAAATGCAGCGATTGTGGCTCATACATCATCGGCTTAAATTTTTAAAGGAGTATCTTTGCTCGACAATCCCGCCGAGGGCACGCAATACGGGAGATATATAAAAAGCCACCCTGAAAGGGGTGTGAATGTGGAATAGCCAACGGCTGAGTTGAATATTGACATCACGTAGGCAATAAAGCGTGTCAAGGATCCAGCACAAATATTACTTTTCCGAATATCGTTTCATATCCGGCGGCGACGAAAAACCGCAAATCGGATACTGGTAAAAGTCGTTTCGCACATTTTGTCTTCGCTGCAATCAGAATCACATCTGGCGGGCGATGGATGGTGCTGAATTGAAAATGGTAAAAAAATGTTCCGGTTTTTTTAACAGTTAGCCAGTTCACGAGCACTCTAGAAAATATGGGAATGTTATTTCCGAAGCTCTTGTATAATAAGATAAGTAGAATGAAACAACAGTAAAATAGCAACGAAAGTAATAAAATAAAAAACTACAACGTTGAACAGTTGAAACTAGAACAAACACATAAAATTTGTTTGCACTACGGGGTGTCGAAAACAACAACAAATTGAATTAAATGCAGAATCAGAAATAAAACCAAAATCAGGATCATATTGAAACTCAAATGCAGAATCAAAATCGCATTAAAACCAGAATCAGTAATCAATTCAAATCCGAGACCAGAATTCAAAATTCCAAGTCAGAAAGAATCCAATGTGTGGTCCATCTAATCCTGAATTAGATTCAATCCCAAATTGATTTATAGTTTCAATTTGATTTTGAATCTAATTCAGAATTCAAAATCATATTCAGAACCAAAATCAAATCGAATCTCGAATACGATCAAGAACTGAATTAAATTCAGAATCAGATACAAATGGAATCAAATGAAGGATGAGAATGAAAATGAGAAACAAATTCCATTAAAGTTCTTTGGATTTTTATAGTAACGAAGTTACTTAAGAGTTCCAAGAAAAGAGTGTCGGAAGTGAGGTTTGACGCTCTGAAGCGAAAATTCTCCGCAGTTTAGCCGGACGCAGTTCCACTGTTCGATATTATCGGCCGCTGTTCCCATTATCGGATTAGAATGGGGCTCATTTTGATCAGCAAGGAAGCGCGCTTCGGACCTCGCCGCTCCGGAATCGCTACCTTGCCCGGAGCCGCTGCCGTTCCGTCCGGAAGAGAATGATGTGATAATATATGATTCTGATTCTGCATTTGTTTCCGGACTTGATTAGAGTCTGATTTGGTGCGATTTTGATTCTGGATTAGTTTTGTATTCTATGTGAATTTGGATTTTGGTCATTATTAGAGACATACCAGAAGTATGTTGTTGTCTCAATTTCTATATCAGTTAGATTTTGTTTCGTTGCATGAAGCGATAAATGTGGAAGACAGTTCCGTCCTTTTGTTAAACACTTGGTGTAGTGGAGGTGTGTGGTTAGTAACACAATGTAGATAAAAAATCGAAATTATTCATCCCACATGTTGGGATTTAAAAATTGTGTATCTGTGTCGTTTAATGCATTTCGACTTCCCTTTTACAAATTTGATATGTAACTCTATCCACTGAAGGAGAAACAGAGGGAGAGTAACCGTTTTAGGCCATCACTAGAAATAGATGAACCTGTACACGAGAAGTTAGAAATTCTACCGATCTGACCGCACTCCCGTCAGCCCTTCAATCCCAAGAACCGAAGCACTCCCTCACGAATATTAGCTCCATCCTCTTTATTCAACCTCTCGCAATTTTCCATAAACTCCTCGCGGGAGACGGGGCTGTTTCGGATGTATGTATACGTTCGAACGAATCTGGTCTGACGTACAGATTTGTCATATCGAATTTATAATGGAACTGTCAGCGTACATCGATTCCTCGGGAAATGCAACGTTTTATATCGTTGCCTCTTCATTTGTAATGAAAGCTGATAGGTATTTTATGCCACTTTCTATCAGCGAATTCTGTCGAGTTCAGTGCACACAAACTCCCGTCGGCGGTTTCCCGTCACTCCTAATGCGAGTCTTAAATTGATATGCATTTTTCACTGGAAGATTGGAAGATTTTTCTTTGTCGGCGAACGTGGAGACACAATTAAAATCGAGAGACGTCTGTTATAGAAGAGAGGGATTTGTCAGTGTTCCGTTGGGGTTTATTTCAAATAGTTATTGCCGGATTTGAAGAATTTTGATCGTGCCACTCTGGCTTCGCCGTCCCCTTTTTGTCCACTTCGAAGACGCAACCTGAACAAATTTCATTAAAATCTCCGCCCTTAGAAGTCATCCCCTTCTATTTACAACACGGAGCCATTTGTTTGTGGAATAAACAAACCTTATTATCGTCCCGAAAAAGTCGTGGAACGTCAGAGAGAAGGAATTTATGTGGAGAAGCAAAAAGGCTGTCGTCAGCAGCAGACAGCGTAATTATCAAGCTTAAGATAGTGCCGGTATGCAAATGTTACGACACTTGCCGCTTTCAATGCGTGTTTGTCTCGGAGCGATGCTTCCTCGGCTGTAAACGTCTCGTTCGAGATATTCCTGGAGGTCCTCGCAGGAAATTAGTATACAAGTTTCGGTTTATCCTTCGTTAGCTTCTTGCCTGGCCTGTATTTCCTGAACATCCATCGTGGGGATACACGCCGTGTCGTCGGCCGGGGGGCATAGATTATTTTAAATTAACGCTGCCAGATGGCGCCTGATTAAATTTCTTGCTCCGATGATTTATTAAAACCTTTTGATTATTATTATTCGTCCGTGTCGCTTGCCGCGGTAATGATAATCGCGGGGCACGTGGAGCGTGCACCCATTATCGGTGAGGTTTCCGGGAGGAAAGACTTTCTTCCTGTTGAGTATTGATCTAATTCGATTAAGCCTTACTTATTTTTGTGATTCTTCGAGGTGTTACAATATAAACAAAGATCTGGCTAAGGAAAATAGAAGAGTGCGAGAACTAATCAGAAAACGAAAGGCAATATAACGAGCGTTCAACAAAAAACCTGGTTAGAGCAAGCTTTGAAATTGCGTTTGTGTTTTTTTTTCAGTGTAGATGACTTGTAAACAGATAACAACGTCAAAATTTCAAAGAAGTTACTACAAGCGAGCTACACACACTATACATATCTGACTTTTAGTCCCGACATGGTGGTTGGAAGCCGACCCATACCCGACATAGGCTTTATAGAAAATTCGAAATACTGTAGAAATCACAAAAAAGAAATCAACTTAAACACAAAGTTTGCATAACCAACATACACCGCCCATATATTGGTGGTTGGAAGCCAACAGCCGCTGCAAAAGAATATATAGAAAATTATATCCAAAATATGTATTTTGGAAATAAAAATAAAATTTCCATTTTAAGCAGAACTTTGTATAACCATTTGTGCAATACAACGACCTATCGCGAGCGAAGCGAGCTACACACACTATAAATACCTCACTAGCAATCCCGACATGGTGGTTGGAAGCCGACCTATTCCTGCACAAGACTATATAGAAAATTCGCTTCGAAATACTGCAGAAATCACAAAAAAGAAATCCAATTAAAAACAAAGTTTGCATAACCATCTGGACACCAAACGATCCATATGTTGGTGGTTGGTAGCCAACAGCCGCTGCAGAAGGCTGTATAGAAAATTCGATCCAAAATATGAACTTTGGAAATAAAATTAAAATTTGCATTGAAAGCAGAACTTTGTAGAACTATTTGTGCAATACAACGACCTATCGCGAGCGAAGCGAGCTACAAACACATAAATACCTCACTTTCAGTTTCGACATGGTGGTTGGAAGCCGACCTATTCCTGCACAAGACTATATAGAAAATTCGATTCGAAATACTGCAGAAATCACAAAAAAGAAATCCAATTAAAAACAAAGTTTGCATAACCATCTGGACACCAAACGACCCATATATTGGTGGTTGGTAGCCAACAGCCGCTGCAGAAGGCTACATAGAAAATTCGATCCAAAATATGAACTTTGGAAATAAAATTAAAATTTCCATTTAAAGCAGAACTTTGTATAACCATTTGTACAATACAACGACCTATCGCGAGCGAAGCGAGCTACACACACTATAAATACCTCACTTTCAGTTCCGACATGGTGGTTGGAAGCCGACCTATTCCTGCACAAGACTATATAGAAAATTCGATTCGAAATACTGCAGAAATCATAAAAAAGAAATCCAATTAAAAACAAAGTTTGCATAACCATCTGGACACCAAACCATCCATATATTGGTGGTTGGTAGCCAACAGCCGCTGCAGAAGGCTATATAGAAAATTCGATCCAAAATATGAACTTTGGAAATAAAATTAAAATTTCCATTTAAAGCAGAACTTTGTATAACCATATGTACAATACAACGACCTATCGCGAACGAAGCGGGCTACACACACCATAAATACCTCACTTTCAGTTCCGACATGGTGGTTGGAAGCCGACCTATTCCTGCACAAGACTAAATAGAAAATTCGATTCGATATACTGCAGAAATCACAAAAACGAAATCCAATTAAAAACAAAGTTTGCATAACCATCTGGACACCAAACCATCCATATATTGGTGGTTGGTAGCCAACAGCCGCTGCAGAAGACTATATAGAAAATTCGATCCAAAATATGAACTTTGGAAATAAAATTAAAATTTCCATTTAAAGCATAACTTTGTATAACTATTTGTGCAATACAACGACCTATCGCGAGCGAAGCGGGCTACACACACCATAAATACCTCACTTTTAGTCCCGACATGGTGGTTGGAAGCCGACCTATTCCTGCACAAGACTATATAGAAAATTCGATTCGAAATACTGCAGAAATCACAAAAAAGAAATCCAATTAAAAACAAAGTTTGCATAACCATCTGGACACCAAACGACCCATATATTGGTGGTTGGTAGCCAACAGCCGCTGCAGAAGGCTACATAGAAAATTCGATCCAAAATATGAACTTTGGAAATAAAATTAAAATTTCCATTTAAAGCATAACTTTGTATAACTATTTGTGTAATACAACGACCTATCGCGAGCGAAGCGAGCTACAAACACATAAATATCTCGCTTTCAGTTTCGACATGGTGGTTGGAAGCCGACCTATTCCTGCACAAGACTATATAGAAAATTCGATTCGAAATACTGCAGAAATCACAAAAAAGAAATCCAATTAAAAACAAAGTTTGCATAACCATCTGGACACCAAACCATCCATATATTGGTGGTTGGTAGCCAACAGCCGCTGCAGAAGGCTATATAGAAAATTCGATCCAAAATATGAACTTTGGAAATAAAATTAAAATTTCCATTTAAAGCAGAACTTTGTATAACCATATGTACAATACAACGACCTATCGCGAGCGAAGCGGGCTACACACACCATAAATACCTCACTTTCAGTTCCGACATGGTGGTTGGAAGCCGACCTATTCCTGCACAAGACTAAATAGAAAATTCGATTCGATATACTGCAGAAATCACAAAAACGAAATCCAATTAAAAACAAAGTTTGCATAACCATCTGGACACCAAACCATCCATATATTGGTGGTTGGTAGCCAACAGCCGCTGCAGAAGGCTATATAGAAAATTCGATCCAAAATATGAACTTTGGAAATAAAATTAAAATTTCCATTTAAAGCATAACTTTGTATAACTATTTGTGCAATACAACGACCTATCGCGAGCGAAGCGAGCTACAAACACATAAATACCTCACTTTCAGTTTCGACATGGTGGTTGGAAGCCGACCTATTCCTGCACAAGACTATATAGAAAATTCGATTCGAAATACTGCAGAAATCACAAAAAAGAAATCCAATTAAAAACAAAGTTTGCATAACCATCTGGACACCAAACGACCCATATATTGGTGGTTGGTAGCCAACAGCCGCTGCAGAAGGCTACATAGAAAATTCGATCCAAAATATGAACTTTGGAAATAAAATTAAAATTTCCATTTAAAGCAGAACTTTGTATAACCATTTGTACAATACAACGACCTATCGCGAGCGAAGCGAGCTACACACACTATAAATACCTCACTTTCAGTTCCGACATGGTGGTTGGAAGCCGACCTATTCCTGCACAAGACTATATAGAAAATTCGATTCGAAATACTGCAGAAATCATAAAAAAGAAATCCAATTAAAAACAAAGTTTGCATAACCATCTGGACACCAAACCATCCATATATTGGTGGTTGGTAGCCAACAGCCGCTGCAGAAGGCTACATAGAAAATTCGATCCAAAATATGAACTTTGGAAATAAAATTAAAATTTCCATTTAAAGCATAACTTTGTATAACTATTTGTGTAATACAACGACCTATCGCGAGCGAAGCGAGCTACAAACACATAAATATCTCGCTTTCAGTTTCGACATGGTGGCTGGAAGCCGACCTATTCCTGCACAAGACTATATAGAAAATTCGATTCGAAATACTGCAGAAATCACAAAAAAGAAATCCAATTAAAAACAAAGTTTGCATAACCATCTGGACACCAAACCATCCATATATTGGTGGTTGGTAGCCAACAGCCGCTGCAGAAGGCTATATAGAAAATTCGATCCAAAATATGAACTTTGGAAATAAAATTAAAATTTCCATTTAAAGCATAACTTTGTATAACTATTTGTGCAATACAACGACCTATCGCGAGCGAAGCGAGCTACAAACACATAAATATCTCACTTTCAGTTTCGACATGGTGGTTGGAAGTCGACCTATTCCTGCACAAGACTATATAGAAAATTCGATTCGAAATACTGCAGAAATCACAAAAAAGAAATCCAATTAAAAACAAAGTTTGCATAACCATCTGGACACCAAACGACCCATATATTGGTGGTTGGTAGCCAACAGCCGCTGCAGAAGACTATATAGAAAATTATATCCAAAATATGTATTTTGGAAATAAAAATAAAATTTCCATTTTAAGCAGAACTTTGTATAACCATCTGTGCAATACAACGACCTATCGCGAGCGAAGCGAGCTACACACACTATAAATACCTCACTTTCAGTTCCGACATGTTGGTTGGAAGCCGACCTATTCCTGCAGAAGACTATATAGAAAATTTGATTCGAAATACTGCAGAAATCACAAAAAAGAAATCCAATTAAAAACAAAGTTTGCATAACCATCTGGACACCAAGCGATCCATATATTGGTGGTTGGTAGCCAACAGCCGCTGCAGAAGGCGATATAGAAAATTCTGTCCAAAATATGTACTTTGGAAATAAAATTAAAATTTCCATTTAAAGCAGAACTTTGTATAACCATTTGTGTAATACAACGACCTATCGCGAGCGAAGCGAGCTACACACACTATAAATACCTCACTTTCAGTTCCGACATAGTGGCTGGAAGCCGACCCATTCCTGCACAAGACTATATAGAAAATTCTATCCAAAATATGAACTTTGGAAATAAAATTAAAATTTCCATTTCAAGCAGAACTTTGTATAACCATTTGTGCAATACAACGACTTATCGCGAGCGAAGCGAGCTACACACACTATAAATACCTCACTTTCAGTTCCGACATGGTGGTTGGAAGCCGACCTATTCCTGCAAAAGACTATATAGAAAATTCGATTCAAAATACTGCAGAAATCACAAAAAGGAAATCCAATTAAAAACAAAGTTTTCATAACCATCTGGACACCAAACCATCCATATATTGGTGGTTGGTAGCCAACAGCCGCTGCAGAAGGCTATATAGAAAATTCGATCCAAAATATGAACTTTGGAAATAAAATTAAAATTTCCATTTAAAGCAGAACTTTGTATAACCATATGTACAATACAACGACCTATCGCGAACGAAGCGGGCTACACACACCATAAATACCTCACTTTCAGTTCCGACATGGTGGTTGGAAGCCGACCTATTCCTGCACAAGACTAAATAGAAAATTCGATTCGATATACTGCAGAAATCACAAAAACGAAATCCAATTAAAAACAAAGTTTGCATAACCATCTGGACACCAAACCATCCATATATTGGTGGTTGGTAGCCAACAGCCGCTGCAGAAGGCTATATAGAAAATTCGATCCAAAATATGAACTTTGGAAATAAAATTAAAATTTCCATTTAAAGCATAACTTTGTATAACTATTTGTGCAATACAACGACCTATCGCGAGCGAAGCGGGCTACACACACCATAAATACCTCACTTTCAGTCCCGACATGGTGGTTGGAAGCCGACCTATTCCTGCACAAGACTATATAGAAAATTCGATTCGAAATACTGCAGAAATCACAAAAAAGAAATCCAATTAAAAACAAAGTTTGCATAACCATCTGGACACCAAACGACCCATATATTGGTGGTTGGTAGCCAACAGCCGCTGCAGAAGGCTACATAGAAAATTCGATCCAAAATATGAACTTTGGAAATAAAATTAAAATTTCCATTTAAAGCATAACTTTGTATAACTATTTGTGTAATACAACGACCTATCGCGAGCGAAGCGAGCTACAAACACATAAATATCTCGCTTTCAGTTTCGACATGGTGGCTGGAAGCCGACCTATTCCTGCACAAGACTATATAGAAAATTCGATTCGAAATACTGCAGAAATCACAAAAAAGAAATCCAATTAAAAACAAAGTTTGCATAACCATCTGGACACCAAACCATCCATATATTGGTGGTTGGTAGCCAACAGCCGCTGCAGAAGGCTATATAGAAAATTCGATCCAAAATATGAACTTTGGAAATAAAATTAAAATTTCCATTTAAAGCATAACTTTGTATAACTATTTGTGCAATACAACGACCTATCGCGAGCGAAGCGAGCTACAAACACATAAATATCTCACTTTCAGTTTCGACATGGTGGTTGGAAGTCGACCTATTCCTGCACAAGACTATATAGAAAATTCGATTCGAAATACTGCAGAAATCACAAAAAAGAAATCCAATTAAAAACAAAGTTTGCATAACCATCTGGACACCAAACGACCCATATATTGGTGGTTGGTAGCCAACAGCCGCTGCAGAAGGCTACATAGAAAATTCGATCCAAAATATGAACTTTGGAAATAAAATTAAAATTTCCATTTAAAGCATAACTTTGTATAACTATTTGTGTAATACAACGACCTATCGCGAGCGAAGCGAGCTACAAACACATAAATATCTCGCTTTCAGTTTCGACATGGTGGCTGGAAGCCGACCTATTCCTGCACAAGACTATATAGAAAATTCGATTCGAAATACTGCAGAAATCACAAAAAAGAAATCCAATTAAAAACAAAGTTTGCATAACCATCTGGACACCAAACCATCCATATATTGGTGGTTGGTAGCCAACAGCCGCTGCAGAAGGCTATATAGAAAATTCGATCCAAAATATGAACTTTGGAAATAAAATTAAAATTTCCATTTAAAGCATAACTTTGTATAACTATTTGTGCAATACAACGACCTATCGCGAGCGAAGCGAGCTACAAACACATAAATATCTCACTTTCAGTTTCGACATGGTGGTTGGAAGTCGACCTATTCCTGCACAAGACTATATAGAAAATTCGATTCGAAATACTGCAGAAATCACAAAAAAGAAATCCAATTAAAAACAAAGTTTGCATAACCATCTGGACACCAAACGACCCATATATTGGTGGTTGGTAGCCAACAGCCGCTGCAGAAGACTATATAGAAAATTATATCCAAAATATGTATTTTGGAAATAAAAATAAAATTTCCATTTTAAGCAGAACTTTGTATAACCATCTGTGCAATACAACGACCTATCGCGAGCGAAGCGAGCTACACACACTATAAATACCTCACTTTCAGTTCCGACATGTTGGTTGGAAGCCGACCTATTCCTGCAGAAGACTATATAGAAAATTTGATTCGAAATACTGCAGAAATCACAAAAAAGAAATCCAATTAAAAACAAAGTTTGCATAACCATCTGGACACCAAGCGATCCATATATTGGTGGTTGGTAGCCAACAGCCGCTGCAGAAGGCGATATAGAAAATTCTGTCCAAAATATGTACTTTGGAAATAAAATTAAAATTTCCATTTAAAGCAGAACTTTGTATAACCATTTGTGTAATACAACGACCTATCGCGAGCGAAGCGAGCTACACACACTATAAATACCTCACTTTCAGTTCCGACATAGTGGCTGGAAGCCGACCCATTCCTGCACAAGACTATATAGAAAATTCTATCCAAAATATGAACTTTGGAAATAAAATTAAAATTTCCATTTAAAGCATAACTTTGTATAACTATTTGTGCAATACAACGACCTATCGCGAGCGAAGCGAGCTACAAACACATAAATATCTCACTTTCAGTTTCGACATGGTGGTTGGAAGTCGACCTATTCCTGCACAAGACTATATAGAAAATTCGATTCGAAATACTGCAGAAATCACAAAAAAGAAATCCAATTAAAAACAAAGTTTGCATAACCATCTGGACACCAAACGACCCATATATTGGTGGTTGGTAGCCAACAGCCGCTGCAGAAGACTATATAGAAAATTATATCCAAAATATGTATTTTGGAAATAAAAATAAAATTTCCATTTTAAGCAGAACTTTGTATAACCATCTGTGCAATACAACGACCTATCGCGAGCGAAGCGAGCTACACACACTATAAATACCTCACTTTCAGTTCCGACATGTTGGTTGGAAGCCGACCTATTCCTGCAGAAGACTATATAGAAAATTTGATTCGAAATACTGCAGAAATCACAAAAAAGAAATCCAATTAAAAACAAAGTTTGCATAACCATCTGGACACCAAGCGATCCATATATTGGTGGTTGGTAGCCAACAGCCGCTGCAGAAGGCGATATAGAAAATTCTGTCCAAAATATGTACTTTGGAAATAAAATTAAAATTTCCATTTAAAGCAGAACTTTGTATAACCATTTGTGTAATACAACGACCTATCGCGAGCGAAGCGAGCTACACACACTATAAATACCTCACTTTCAGTTCCGACATAGTGGCTGGAAGCCGACCCATTCCTGCACAAGACTATATAGAAAATTCTATCCAAAATATGAACTTTGGAAATAAAATTAAAATTTCCATTTCAAGCAGAACTTTGTATAACCATTTGTGCAATACAACGACTTATCGCGAGCGAAGCGAGCTACACACACTATAAATACCTCACTTTCAGTTCCGACATGGTGGTTGGAAGCCGACCTATTCCTGCAAAAGACTATATAGAAAATTCGATTCAAAATACTGCAGAAATCACAAAAAGGAAATCCAATTAAAAACAAAGTTTTCATAACCATCTGGACACCAAACGATAAATATTTGGTGGTTGGTAGCCAACAGCCGCTGCAGAAAGCTATATAGAAAATTTGATCCAAAATATGAACTTTGGAAATAAAATTAAAATTTGAATTTAAAGCAGAACTGTGTATAACCATTTGTGCAATACAACGAGCTATCGCGAGCGAAGCGAGCTACACACACTATAAATACCTCACTTTCAGTTCCGACATGGTGGCTGGAAGCCGACCTATTTCTGCAAAAGACTATATAGAAAATTCGATTCGAAATACTGCAGAAATCACAAAAAGGAAATCCAATTAAAAACAAAGTTTTCATAACCATCTGGACACCAAACGATCCATATATTGGTGGTTGGTAGCCAACAGCCGCTGCAGAAGGCTATATAGAAAATTCGATCCAAAATATGAACTTTGGAAATAAAATTAAAATTTCCATTTCAAGCAGAACTTTGTATAACCATTTGTGCAATACAACGACCTATCGCGAGCGAAGCGAGCTACACACACTATAAATACCTCACTTTCAGTTCCGACATGGTGGTTGGAAGCCGACCTATTTCTGCAAAAGACTATATAGAAAATTCGATTCGAAATACTGCAGAAATCACAAAAAGGAAATCCAATTAAAAACAAAGTTTTCATAACCATCTGGACACCAAACGATAAATATATTGGTGGTTGGTAGCCAACAGCCGCTGCAGAAGGCTATATAGAAAATTCGATACAAAATATGAACTTTGGAAATAAAATTAAAATTTGAATTTAAGGCAGAACTGTGTATAACCATTTGTGCAATACAACGACCTATCGCGAGCGAAGCGAGCTACACACACTAGAAATACCTCACTTTCAGTTCCGACATGTTGTTTGGAAGCCGACCTATTCCTGCACAAGACTATATAGACAATTCTAACCAAAATATGTAATTTGGAAATAAAATTAGAATTTCCATTTAAAGCAGAACTTTGTATAACCATTTGTGCAATACAACGACCTATCGCGAGCGAAGCGAGCTACACACACTATAAATACCTCACTTTCAGTCCCGACATGGTGGTTGGAAGCCGACCTATTCCTGCACAAGACTATAGAAAATTCGATTCGAAATACTGCAGAAATCACAAAAAAGAAATCCAATTAAAAACAAAGTTTGCATAACGATCTGGACACCAAACCATCCATATATTGGTGGTTGGTAGCCAACAGCCGCTGCAGAAGGCTACATAGAAAATTCGATCCAAAATATGAACTTTGGAAATAAAATTAAAATCTCCATTTAAAGCAGAACTTTGTATAACCATTTGTGCAATACAACGACCTATCGCGGGTGAAGCGAGCTACACACACTATAAATAACTCACTTTCAGTTCCGACATGGTGTTTGGAAGCCGAAATATTCCTGCGCAAGCCTGTATAGAAAATTCGATTCGAGATACTGTAGAAATTACAAAAACGAAATCCAATTAAAAACAAAGTTTACATAACCATCTGGACACCAAACGATCCATATATTGGTGGTTGGTAGCCAACAGCCGCTGCAGAAGACTACATAGAAAATTGTATCCAAAATATGTACTTTGGAAATAAAATTTAAATTTCCATTTAAAGCAGAACTTTGTGTAACCATTTGTGCAATACAACGACCTATCGCGAGCGAAGCGAGCTACACACACTATAAATACCTCACTTTCAGTTCCGACATGTTGGTTGGAAGCCGACCTATTCCTGCAGAAGACTATATAGAAAATTTGATTCGAAATACTGCAGAAATCACAAAAAAGAAATCCAATTAAAAACAAAGTTTGCATAACCATCTGGACACCAAGCGATCCATATATTGGTGGTTGGTAGCCAACAGCCGCTGCAGAAGGCGATATAGAAAATTCTGTCCAAAATATGTACTTTGGAAATAAAATTAAAATTTCCATTTAAAGCAGAACTTTGTATAACCATTTGTGTAATACAACGACCTATCGCGAGCGAAGCGAGCTACACACACTATAAATACCTCACTTTCAGTTCCGACATAGTGGCTGGAAGCCGACCCATTCCTGCACAAGACTATATAGAAAATTCTATCCAAAATATGAACTTTGGAAATAAAATTAAAATTTCCATTTCAAGCAGAACTTTGTATAACCATTTGTGCAATACAACGACTTATCGCGAGCGAAGCGAGCTACACACACTATAAATACCTCACTTTCAGTTCCGACATGGTGGTTGGAAGCCGACCTATTCCTGCAAAAGACTATATAGAAAATTCGATTCGAAATACTGCAGAAATCACAAAAAGGAAATCCAATTAAAAACAAAGTTTTCATAACCATCTGGACACCAAACGATAAATATTTGGTGGTTGGTAGCCAACAGCCGCTGCAGAAGACCATGAAGCTGAACAGGCTAATGCCAAACACCAAAGGCCCAAAGGCAAAAAGAGAAGGGTCCTTGCAGGGGTCGTCAACTCGATTCTGCTGTACGGTGCTCATGCGTGGTTCCCTGCAGTGAAGAAATACAAGAAGTATGTTCAGCGACTGGAAAGCATTCGCAATAAGAGTATGCGCCGCATACAGAACTGTATCGGGGGCAGCTGTTGGGGTCATATAGCAGGAATCCCACCCATAGATCATCTAGCAGAACAGCGAGTCCACATGTATCCAAGAGGCAAAGGGGCAAAAGAAGAAGAAGAAAGGATCTTGCAAAAGCAGTGGCAGAGAAGATGGGAAGAGGAACGAGAGATACCACGATGGATCAGGAGGCTGATTCCGTAAATAAGCGAGTGGGTGAACAGGAGGCACGGAGAAGTCAATTACAAAGAATTGGGAAGAGCATGGAAGAACTGGATACTCCCAAACATACCGTGTTCGAGTGCAGGAAGTGGGAGCACGAGAGGAACATGCTCAAGAGTGAGATGAGGCTAGAAGAGCTAACGGCGGGCAACATGGTCTCTGCCATGCTCAGTGGAGAGAGTCAGTGGAACGCGATAGCGCGCTTCCTATGCGGAGTCATGAAAGAGAAAGAGAATGAGGAGAGGAGAAGGACTGAGTAGTAAATCTTGATATTGAATCTGTGGAAACAGTTCAAAAAAAGTTCCTGAGATTTATGGAATTTAAGTTAGGACGTCAACATCAGCGAGGTGAATATCAATAGATACGCACTTCATTGAACATTGAAACTTTGGTGACGCGTAGAAGGAGTAATGATGCCTGTGTGCTGCATTCTATAATAAATGGTGGTATGAATAGCTTGTATTTGCTTTTTAAGATTTTTTTATAGTGCTATCGGCGGATAATCGGGTTACAAGGAGCAAGGCAATTTTTAGAGTACGGACTTCTCCAACAAACCGTTCATCAAATAATCTCCTACGTCGAATGATGATCTTGGCCAATTCCCTTAGTGAAGATCATAGATTTAATTTATTTTCATTGAGTAGTTTCATTTAAAAGGCAAATTTGTGCAATTTTGTAGTAACTGTGTATTATTATTTCATCTATAACACGGTGTTATTTAGCTTTGACTTTTAGGTACTAAATATTTGTAAAATGGTGATATCGTAATAAACTAAACTAAATAAATACAACACTGAAAGGAAACATAACACAAATAAAGGAAAATACGAAGCTGGAATTAGAACTTATGTTAAGGGAATGCTGCAATAGATACGAAGGTAAAAACGAACTGAACGTAGCAGCAACCCGGAAAAAATACGAAGAAGAAGTAAACCGACAATTAATAAACGATAGAGAGTAACAATATCGAAGTAGAATACACTAGCGGCGTTAGGGTAGGACGCGGTTGGGCGACCGCCCAGGGACGCCCCTTTATATCTTACCACTGTTTTTCGAGCCAAATTGACCGGATTATAAAAGAGTTCATCGATAGAAAGGCTTAAAAAGTTAAATTTTATTAGTTTTTTTTTAATAAATGGTTATTTCATTCTATCCCTTGCCTTTTTTTTTGTATGGGTTTGAATGGCAGATAGGGAGCGCCGTAGAATATATAGATCAAGAGAATCTTGATAGACTCGGCAGGGAAAATAGATCGAGAAAGAAGAAAGGAGTCCATAGATGCAAAAGTGCGATGACAAGGTGGTGAACAACAAGGTGGATGGACAACATGATAATAGAGATTTAAAACTGCAATAGAAACAACACAAAACTATACCAGCATATTAATGATTTTGGGGTTAAAATAAAACAACATAAACATGTGGTCAGAAGCGTTCAGTTATAAACGGTTAAAATGAAATGCAAAAAGCTCTTTTTATTAAATTCACCCATCACGAAATATAGCTTGGAATAGAGCAGCTTTTGTTTTATTTCTGCTGTTAATCCTTTCCATTGAAACACTAGTTGCTGTTACCCTTCCCTTTATTAAATCTTTTTAATAAACAAACATTCCCCTTGCATTTTTTAATTAATAAATTTTAATTTGCGGACAACATAACGGCCGGAATAGAATTATGAGAAGCGACTGTGAGAGAAGGACGAAATAGGGGAGTCGGGCCGTTATCTGTTGGCAAGTCTTGTCCATAAGACGCAGCTGTGGCCGCCCCTAGCTTGTTTATGCCTATGCTTTCGGCAGCTAAGTGATATTTTAAGCGGAACCCTACTGCATTTCTCTCTTTACATTATATTATTACACTTATATTATGTGGGTTTTATTGGCCGCCCTGCTTCGGGCACTTGCGACTGTAGAGTTGGCACTGTTATGTTTGTTTTCTTTATCGCACAACTGCCTCTAATGTTTTAGTTAAGATTTCATATTCTGAATTCACCCAAATATCGATTGAAGCTATCTAAGTATTTGGTGCTTCAAGGAATGACACTTGTTCAAAGTCACCCTGTATCCTTGAATAAAATGTATCTTTTTGCACTAATGACCACCCTGCGTTTAGCCCCAATGGAATAAATCCACCCTTTCGAGCTTTTGAGGCTTCAGGTCGACTGTCTTTTAATTATCCCCGCAACCTGAAACCCCCCAGAATCCCCTCAAAACATCTCGATTCCCAAATCCGGCAATCCCAGGAAGCTCCTTGCGCGAATGTAAAACCGCTCGTAAAATTTGATATTTCGGCGTCGTACGACACGCGAATAAATCCGACATTTTATTTTATTGCGCATTTTAATTCGAAATCTGTATGTAATTTACGAGTGTTTTATGTCCGACGTATTGTGACAGCGATTATTCATTGTGCCGGAGAGTAGGTGCACATGTGCCGGGCGATGTTGATGTGTTAATAGCAAGTGTCGCTAACCTGGTGTGCTATTCGGTTAGTTGATTAATGATTGACCAGCGTCGTACGTCATCCGATAATAATGAGCTTATCGGGGGCACGGAGGGCACGGACGCTGCTGATACCGGACCAGAATGGATGGCACATGTTTCAATTTGGGGAAGTCTCCATCAGTACTTTCTGCAATTAGGACGTGTGGCACGAGATAAATTTCGGCGGTGCAACGGCTGCAGGATTAGTTAGTTCAGTTTGGGGGCGCATGCTAATAGTGTTATATGGGCTGTAATAAATAAATGTCATACACTGATCAAGGAAAGATGTAATCAGGTTATATGCGCTTGTGCCTCTGCTTTGTTCTCCCTTTGAATCAATTTCTCTTCTGCAGCTTCGCCCTATACTTATATCGGGTCTTCATAAATGATTCATACATCGTGTTGCCCGTGGAAGACAAAATTTACATCTAGTTACATGGTCTGCTGGATATATGAATCATTTATGAAGACTACGTACTTCATTTATATACGGTGTCATGGATATACTTGGTTACCGCACGCGCCGCTGAAGATTTGACCGTCACGAGAAGCAACAGGCACATACTCAAATTAAAGAAAACTTCAATTCGAACACGCTGGTACTCAAAAATTGGTTCACGGACCAATAGTTTACGAGATATGAGCGAAAATGTTTTTACGCGAGTTAGATACGAGGATGGGATTGGTAATTTCCGGCCTACCCCATATATACGGAGTGATCAAGACGAACTGTTTGAATTGGTATTACTTTTAAGTTCGACTATTTGCAACATTGCAGCCGGATACACATATTTGACGTAACGTCAACTGAGAGAAAATTATAAGTTAGGGAATAGAAATCCTATTAATTGAAGGAAATTAAACGAAGCAGAAATTTAACTTGAAATACAGAACGATAATGAAAGTAATGCTCAAAATGTCCCCAGTTTTAGGCTATCGAAGACATTCACCAGTACGACTTGTTGAACAATAAATTGCTGCTTGAAATCCTTCGGCAGTATACAATACATTCCTGAAGACATTGTCTTTCAAGAGCCCAAATATAGAGAAATACAAATAATGGAGTGAGATCTGGTGACTTGCTTGGCTAAATTCCCGCACTAATCACTTTTTCAATCGTCTCGTAAATGTAATTATAGCTGAGTCCTGTTGGAAATATCCAATTTGCCGCTCCTGATCCGTTAGTTAATTTATAAACGGCTCCAGAATATGCCGGATATATCTTTCTGAATTGATGGTGAAGTTAAAAGAGATCTGCCCATACACCCGCTGCCTCAAAACCGCCAGCAAAACGCCAACTTTAACGGGGTGCAAAGTTGCAGCTCTAGCTGCGTGGGGATTTTCACCTGGCCATATTCCGTCAAGATGAAACCAACCTTCATCAGAAAAAAAGGTTTTGTCAAGGATATCATTGTCGTTCATTACCTTATTGTATTACATTATTGCGGGGGCAATCGGGAGCCTGTACGACGGAAATTTTGTAAGGGTGGTACCTGATTTTTTTTTAAGGACAGTGCAAAATATGGAAATTTGGAGTAAGGATTGTATAAAAATGTATTTAGAATAGGAAGGTTGAAAATCAAACCTGATTTAAAGGAAAGTCTTGCGAGGACTTTTTTGCATACTAGTTCTGACTTCCTCAATTAATGTAGATGGTCTACCAGTTGGCTTTTGCTTAGCTACGCTCCCTGTAAAGGGACAACCAGTATGAAGAAGCCTCCACCCCAGGCGCCTTGCCCCCGTTGCACTAGGTCGTCACCAAAGATACCAAGACTGGCCCCTTCTGGTTGGGTGAGAGGATCCCTAGAAGGACCCGTCCGGGTATCTCGGTGGTCAACCGGCAGGTGCACCGTAAACCAGACACCTGGACAGCTCGTAAGAAGAAGCCACCACACCAAAGATACCAGGGCTGGCCTCTTTAGGTGGGTGAGAAGGAAACGATGAGCGGGCAGCAGGAGGTCGCCTACCTTACTTTGTCCTACAGTGGTTGGTGCGGTCCTTCTGGTCCACACACAACCGCAACGGTCACCACTTGAAGGGTTGTTGTCACCAACTGTAACTGTTGGAATCACGAACTGGAACAAGGTCTTTATTGCTATACGATTCGGCGTTCTATTCTCCCGGAACGGCGGTGAATCCAGGCAGCGCACAAACTCCGGAACGACGGGACCAGGAGCGCGGTCTCATTCCGATCACCGGAGTGAAAGAATCATCCCGATACGCCAACACTAAACACTTATTTTTACATTTGCACGGTGCGATGAGAAGGGCGTTGTTGGGGGCTACAAGAGCGAAAACTGAGAGTGGTCGTAGCGAGTCCGGGATGGTCTCGTTTGCAGCGGGAAAATTTTATGATGACCGGACCGGAAGAATTATCCCGGTCCGATGCCTAGAAGTATTTTTTTTCGGCGAGTTGAAAGACGCGATTTTACGCCGTGTTGCGATCTGTTTTATTGATGCGGCAAAGAGACAAACGGCTGGGACTAAATAGCGGCGCCCGTTGCTGGCGGAGATCGATGCACTCGATACTTACAAAATTTAGTAACTTCGCCACCTAGCCGAGCTGAAGTGCTCAGGGGCTCAGGCTGCATAGTCGGAGTACGGGTGGGGCAAACCTCTGATTAAAACCGTAACGTGGTTGGCTGCAACAGAAACTCCCACAAAGCGAAGTGGTGGTACGCTGCTGTCAAACACCCCAGGGGAACTGGCTTCATTGCCTGTTTCGCGAGGAATAGAACTCTATAAAGCAACAGCATATGCCGAAGACTGCATAGCCAAGAGGTTTAATTACCTTTCTTTGTGCTGCAAATGACCTTTCTCTCCCTTGCTTCTCGTTGGACATTTTTATGGACAACGGGAAAGTAAAGGGGGACTCGCCTTTAACAGTGTGATAACCCCCCTTTATATTACCGCCACTTTTTGAATTTGAACATGAAATGAAATGTCAATGACGTCGTCAAATTTGAAAATTTAAAACAAACCGCGAACTCTGAATGTTGGCTAGTGATCGTCAGACAATGAAAGAAAAAGCAGAACCCTACATTGTGTTATTTTTTTGACAAGACAAGCAAACTTTCCCAAACGAAACGAACCCTAGATTCTTTGGATACATGGCGAGAGCTAATCAGGAGTGGAGCGTAAATTATGGTTCTAAATGTTTATTAAGTTTTAGTCATTTTGTGCATTTGAGTTTTGTGATGTACTGTGTAATAGCCCGAAAGCCCATGCTGCAAACTCCAACTTAAGTTTGGCTCAGAAATTGACAGTAACTCCACCTCGTAATACCCTGCAGCCCCGGGGGGAAGTTCAAGCGAGTTCGAAAACGACCCTCGTTTGACAAATGACCCCAGAGAGCAGGTTCGCACGATTGGGACCGTATAAAATCTCGAAAGCAGTATTGCAACAAGAAGTACAAAAGTGAATGCTATTTGGTCTATCTGTTGATTCGAAGCATATATGCACAAACAATAAAATATACAGTAACGCAACGTTTTCTTTGGAAGACATTTTAAAACGATCGCGATGGGACATCTAGCGGGCGCAGCGAAGCGACAAACATGCACAAGCAAAAACACTAGATACCGAAATTTGGCTTCCCGGTGTCTAAATTCGCTAGATGTCGGTTACATACGAACGACGGAATTCGGAAATCGCAAGGGGGCGCAATACAACATAAAAATAAGACACTTTTCAGAACCCCCACATTCGGCGTGACTCTTTGCCTCTTTTTGCCCTTTAGTCCTTAGTTCTTCAACAGAGACAAAATAGCTTTTGAATGACCGCAAGCTGCTGTCGGCCTCATACCGAAAGACAGGTAGTTATTAAAGGATTTATCTAAGTGGCAATCCAGTTATGTTAAGTTAGGGAATCACCGGTGGTTCGTTCTCTGGAACTAGAAGTCAACAACACATTTGAACTTCCTGAAATTGACAACAATATCTAAAAACAAATTACAACTACGACTTTAGCAAGTTATTCGCGATGCGTGTGACTCATAAGTTTGGTAATTTGTGCTACTGGGTTCACGCGAGGTCCACGGAATACTTCGAATAACAATAGTGAAAATTATTTTTAAACAAATTTTTTAACAATATTTAAACAATGGCTGACTAACGGTAAAAATTGAAATGGTTTTTAGGATTTCTGGTATGCACGTGGAACAAACGCCGGTCAATTTCAGGGCCATCTCATTATGTTGAGGAGGAAAGAAAAAAGAGTAGATAGAATAAAAAGGTTACCTGTAAATACGTCGGGTGCCACCACACACGCGATTGTTAATTTAAATTTAACCGGTTATTCTGGTAACGGGAAATTTCGACAATACAATTTAAACATAAACTTTAAAAACAGGAGTGGAATAAAATTAGATTAAAACAAAAAATTTTGCGTTAGTTGCGACTTGATGTTTCCAACGTTAAAGGCTGAATGAATGTAATGGCCGCCGATCCTACTTCCACCCTCTGGAAAGGACGCCAACCGTTTTTTAGCCACGCCAGCTTCAGCGCGTTGCCAACCACTGCAGGATGTTGCCCAACGTGCGCCTGCGGGTAGGCAAGTCGAAGTTCTTCTGTGCATTTTACAGGTCTATTTTGGGGATATCTCAACAGGGTCAAATAAAGAGGCTGAAGAAAGCGTCTCAACCACGGGAGACTGTCAAGACCCAATGGAACAGCCAGGCCAAAAAAGTGATAACTTAAGCTGTAGTAAGGGTTGGAAATCTTCTGATAATGGAACAGTTAGACACCACGCTGGAACAATTATGTGTCAAATATGGAAGTGATCGAGAGCACAACCGCCTACTTTGAAGAGCGCAAATCGGCCTATAGGCATCGAGTTGCAAGGAGACTATGTTAAAGAATAAAAGCATTTTTACCCTGTGTTTTATTTCATTCTTTCTTAGGCCGGATATTATTTAGTCCATCGTCGTATATCGGATTGTGAGTTCTATTCTTGGATTCCCCACATCCCATTAGACGCGTTTTGAGATTATTTTTTTTTATTTTCAAAATTTTTCCAATGGCATCGTCCGAAACGTCCTATATAGCACCGTTTGTAAAAAAAAAAATCGGTATTTCTAATAAATCAGGTCAGGCACCTATAGGAACTCTCAAAGTCACCCATTAACAAGATAAATGTGGTCTTATTACAGCATCTGGCCTTGAGTATCATGCAAGTTTGTATGTTTTACGTGTAAGGGCGTGTTTTTATGGGCGTGTTTGCGGTTCAGCGTAAGCGTTCCCCGAGGACGTTAGCGATAATCACATACACACGCCAGACGACGAAGATAGGTATACGTCTCTTGGCTCAGCCGCTGCCGCATAATAAAACAATCATTAAGGCTCCGTCCGCATCAGGAGTAACATTTCACTCCATTCCCTCCAAAAAAAATAACCTCTACATTCGCGGTTGATGTTTAAACACGGAGGGAAAATGTGCGAGGCAACGTTTAACTCGCACTTCCGGAGAACGTTCGGCACCGAAAGTCGCTGATTTATCGACCAGAAGACATTACGGTTACGAAGTATCCGACTGCTTCGACGGAGTTGCCGTGCTTTATGTGGGGGGAAACAAACAGAGAGTTTAGGGGGGGAGTGCGCGGGGCGGCGAAGTGTTTAATAGAATACGGTGAGATAAATTTGAGAGGCGGCGTTAGGAGCGTATTCAACGTGTGCTGGACAGATAGGACAATATTGGATTCTTGTAACAAACGATAGTTATCCTCTAGCTGTTGATAAGTCCCGAAGCAGTGAAAACATCAGAAGTAGTACGGAATAGTTTGAGGCTCCCCTTTTTTTGACTTTGAAACCTCGGGAGTGACATTTGTTCAAAGTCACCCTGTATAAACAATATCCCCAGTTGACAAAAACAGCATTCAAGCTAGCACAGCTTGCGGCAATAAAAATAGTGTTCGAGTCAACGAGAGCAGTTCTATTTCATATCGACAGCCGCTTATTCGCGTATGCGAAACGCTTAAACATTTTTCATCAGTGCCCAATTCCGCCGACGTCGCAGTTCTCTTCCTCGAACAATAAATAATCAATAAGGCAGAAGTGCTTCTCTCGGTGTCTCTGGATAAGTTAGATATCGAGTTCCCTCGTAAATGTTAAACAAGAGACGGAAGCGTCCCGAAAGTAACTGGAATTATTTCAATATTCAATAAAAATCCTCTGAATTATGTTCATTTCGGGGAAACGAGAAGATTGAATGTAAATATTGAAGTTCTGAGCAAACTCAGACGCAATTCTGTTTACATCCATCAGATCTTGATGAATACTTTATTATTACTTGCGAAGTTGTTGTATTCATAAGTTTCTAATTATTTGTTTTAATTATTTAAGAAGTGAACGACTGGGGGTGAATGGAATTTGATTTCGGCACTTCAGGACTGTCTGTATATAAACAATAATTAAGCAATAGTGGGGTTGGGGCTAGGAGTAATGGCGATAAAATTACCATCTGGAGTGTAATAAGCTTGGTCCCTGGGGCGAGATTACTAGTTGAAATTCGTCCAACAACTCCGCCGCCGCAAGAACTAAAGACTTCTAAACTTATCATAGAAGAAGCGCACATCTTTGTAAAACTCCATCTAATTTATTCCCACCGACTAGACCATCCAGTCTTAAAAGTAATGAACTAGATGGTCGAAACCGAGCAGCTGCGGCATGTCGGCGTGATGGAGATGTTTCCCAGTTTCTTATTTATTCCCGAAGTTGTCTTTCTACTTTCAAAAATTGCCGGCCCGACATGTTTTCTAAATGATGAGCTCCATCAAGTTTTAATGAGTCTCGGGAAAAGAGCCGTCAAAAAACCGGGATTAATTCAATTTCAATACAGCACGTCTTTTATTGAGAAAACTTTAAAACTAAAACAATCCCAGCTCCGGAACTCATTTTAAGGCAATGTTGAAAATTTCTCCATTTCAATATTCACTCTGTTGAAACAACTGGCGTAATTAAAACCGTTAGATGGCACGTTCCTATAGCTACGATCGGAAGGAGGCAACGACAACTACATTACTGGCATACTTTTGAGTTTGCGATTTCAAACAATTTCCAATTATATTCACTGTTTCAAACGAAACCTGACATCCGAACGCTTTGCGTTTTTCATACACAGAAACGTGTTAATTTAGTTGGCATGAACTTTGCGTGTGGAATGAAAACAATTTTGTAACTAAATATTTGTGAAATAAGTGGAGCCAAGTACCGATTTTAATTCAGTGTGTTACTGAGAATACAAGTAAGTCTACAAGTTTGGCGTTTCTAACACAGCCATTCCTGATGTTTAGTTGTCCGTTTGGAAGACGGTTGACGAGTACATCCAGAAAGGGAAGACGACCATTAATTTCGATTTCCATAGTGACATTATGTAAGCATTGGTACGGTCGGGTTGCCTCGAGCGCCCGTTTTTTATTAATTTTTTTTTAAATTTAAAATTCAATCGAAAGAAAAACCCCATATTTACTTATGTTCCGGACCACGTCGTCATAGGTCGAAGGGTTTGGGAGTAGGAAAGGATTAAAAAAAAATTAAAAAATTTTGAACCTCAAGGGGGTAAATTTTGAAAATTTAAAAAATAAACTTTTTGTCTCAAAACGCTTCGAAACCTTCACTATCTTATGTAAATTGATGCGAGAAATCCATCGGTAACCTCGGTTTCCCCCTAAATCCAGCCGTTTTCGAGTTATGAGCGTTTTTTGAAAAATGTTAGAAAATGGTCCAACTGTCCTAAAATGGACATTTTCTGATAGAACTCGACCTCCTGATTCCAACGGTTCAAATTTCACCCCGATAGCTCCAATGGTTTCGGAGATATCGAGGTTTAAAGTTTTGGAACTTGCAAAAAATTCGTGAAGTTCGTTAACACCCAAAAACACTTTCGCTCATATCTTGTAAACTATAGGTCACTGCCCTGATTTGGTGGCACCAGCGTGTTCGTCTAAAATTTCTCTTTAATTTGAGTGTATATTGTGTGCGGAAAGGCGTGATTTGAGGATGCTAGAAGCGATAGATCGAGAATTTTTGGTAATTTTTTTGGATTTTTTGACTTTTTATTACAGACAAACCGTGCTAGATAGCACCTTTCTGAGGGCACCAATCGAAAGAAAAACCTCATATTTACTTATGTTCCGGACCACGTCGTCATAAGTCGAAGGGTCTGGGAATACGAGAGGATTAAAGAAAAATTAAAAATTTTTGAACCTCAAGGGGGTAAATTTTGAAAATTTAAAAAATAAACTTTTTGTCTCAAAACGCTTCGAAACCTTCACTATCTTATGTAAATTGATACGAGAAATCCATCTGTAACCTCGGTTTCCCCGTAAATCCAGCCGTTTTCGAGTTATGAGCGTTTTTTGAAAAATGTTATAAAATGGTCCAATTATCCTAAAATGGACATTTTCTGATAGAACTCGACCTCCTGAATCCAACGGTTCAAATTTCACCCCGATAGCTCCAATAGTTTCGGAGATATCGAGGTTTAAAGTTTTGGCACTTGCAAAAAATTCGTGAAGTTCGTTAACACCCAAAAACACTTGCGCTCATATCTCGTAAACTATAGGTCACTGACCTGATTTAGTGGCACCAGCGTGTTCGTCTAAAATTTCTCTTTAATTTCAGTGTATATTGTGTGCGGAAAGGCGTGATTTGAGGATGCTAGAAGCGATAGATCGAGAATTTTTGGTATTTTTTTTGGATTTTTTTAATTTTTATTACAGACAAACCGTGCTAGATAGGACCTTTCTGAGGGCACCAATCGAAAGAAAAACCCCATATTTACTTATGTTCCGGACCACGTCGTCATAAGTCGAAGGGTTTGGGAGTAGGAGAGGATTAAAGAACAATTAAAAAATTTTGAACCTCAAGGGGCTAAATTTAGGAAATTTAAAAAATAAACTTTTTGTCTCAAAACGCTTCGAAACCTTCACTATCTTATGTAAATTGATGCGAGAAATCCATCGGTAACCTCGGTTTCCCCCTAAATCCAGCCGTTTTCGAGTTATGAGCGTTTTTTGAAAAATGTTATAAAATGGTCTAATTGTCCTAAAATGGACATTTTCTGATAGAACTCGACCTCCTGAATCCAACGGTTCAAGTTTCACCCCGATAGCTCCAATGTTTTGGAGATATCGAGGTTTAAAGTTTTGGCACTTGCAAAAAATTCGTGAAGTTCGTTAACACCCAAAAACACTTTCGCTCATATCTCGTAAACTATAGGTCACTGACCTGATTTAGTGGCACCAGCGTGTTCGTCTAAAATTTCTCTTTAATTTGAGTGTATATTGTGTGCGGAAAGGCGTGATTTGAGGATGCTAGAAGCGATAGATCGAGAATTTTTGGTAATTTTTTTGGATTTTTTGAATTCTTATTACAGACAAACCGTGCTAAATAGGACCTTTCTGAGGGCACCAATCGAAAGAAAAAGCCCATATTTGGTTATGTTCCGGACCACGTCGTCATAAGTCGAAGGGTTTGGGAGTAGGAGAGGATTAAAGAACAATTAAAAAATTTTGAACCTCAAGGGGGTAAATTTAGGAAATTTAAAAAATAAACTTTTTGTCTCAAAACGCTTCGAAACCTTCACTATCTTATGTAAATTGATACGAGAAATCCATCTGTAACCTCGGTTTCCCCGTAAATCCAGCCGTTTTCGAGTTATGAGCGTTTTTTGAAAAATGTTAGAAAATGGTCCAATTGCCCTAAAATGGACATTTTCTGATAGAACTCGACCTCCTGAATCCAACGGTTCAAGTTTCACCCCGATAGCTCCAATGTTTTGGAGATATCGAGGTTTAAAGTTTTGGCACTTGCAAAAAATTCGTGAAGTCCGTTAACACCCAAAAACACTTTCGCTCATATCTCGTAAACTATAGGTCACTGACCTGATTTAGTGGCACCAGCGTGTTCGTCTAAAATTTCTCTTTAATTTGAGTGTATATTGTGTGCGGAAAGGCGTGATTTGAGGATGCTAGAAGCGATAGATCGAGAATTTTTGGTATTTTTTTTGGATTTTTTGAATTCTTATTACAGACAAACCGTGCTAAATAGGACCTTTCTGAGGGCACCAATCGAAAGAAAAAGCCCATATTTGGTTATGTTCCGGACCACGTCGTCATAAGTCGAAGGGTTTGGAAGTAGGAGAGGATTAAAGAAAAATTAAAAAATTTTGAACCTCAAGGGGGTAAATTTTGAAAATTAAAAAAATAAACTTTTTGTGTCAAAACGCTTCGAAACCTTCACTATCTTATGTAAATTGATGCGAGGAATCCATCGGTAACCTCGGTTTCCCCCTAAATCCAGCCGTTTTCCAGTTATGAGCGTTTTTTGAAAAATGTTAGAAAATGGTCCAATTGCCCTAAAATGGACATTTTCTGATAGAACTCGACCTCCTGAATCCAACGGTTCAAGTTTCACCCCGATAGCTCCAATGGTTTCGGAGATATCGAGGTTTAAAGTTTTGGCACTTGCAAAAAATTCGTGAAGTTCGTTAACACCCAAAAACACTTTCGCTCATATCTCGTAAACTATAGGTCACTGACCTGATTTAGTGGCACCAGCGTGTTCGTCTAAAATTTCTCTTTAATTTGAGTGTATATTGTGTGCGGAAAGGCGTGATTTGAGGATGCTAGAAGCGATAGATCGAGAATTTTTGGTAATTTTTTTGGATTTTTTGAATTCTTATTACAGACAAACCGTGCTAAATAGGACCTTTCTGAGGGCACCAATCGAAAGAAAAACCCCATATTTGCTTATGTTCCGGACCACGTCGTCATAAGTCGAAGGGTTTGGGAGTAGGAGAGGATTAAAGAAAAATTAAAAAATTTTGAACCTCAAGGGGGTAAATTTTGAAAATTTAAAAAATAAACTTTTTGTGTCAAAACGCTTCGAAACCTTCACTATCTTATGTAAATTGATGCGAGGAATCCATCGGTAACCTCGGTTTCCCCCTAAATCCAGCCGTTTTCGAGTTATGAGCGTTTTTTGAAAAATGTTATAAAATGGTCCAATTGTCCTAAAATGGACAATTTTTGATAGAACTCGACCTCCTGAATCCAACGGTTCAAATTTCACCCCGATAGCTCCAATGGTTTCGGAGATATCGAGGTTTAAAGTTTTGGCACTTGCAAAAAATTCGTGAAGTTCGTTAACACCCAAAAACACTTTCGCTCATATCTCGTAAACTATAGGTCACTGACCTGATTTAGTGGCACCAGCGTGTTCGTCTAAAATTTCTCTTTAATTTGAGTGTATATTGTGTGCGGAAAGGCGTGATTTGAGGATGCTAGAAGCGATAGATCGAGAATTTTTGGTAATTTTTTGAATTTTTATTACAGACAAACCGTGCTAGATAGGACCTTTCTGAGGGCACCAATCGAAAGAAAAACCTCATATTCACTTATGTTCCGGACCACGTCGAAGCGTTTAGGAGTAGGAGAGGATTAAAGAAAAATTAAAAAAATTTGAACCTCAAGGGGGTAAATTTAGAAAATTTAAAAAATAAACTTTTTGTCTCAAAACGCTTCGAAACCTTCACTATCTTATGTAAATTGATGCGAGAAATCCATCGGTAACCTCAGTTTCCCCCTAAATCCAGCCGTTTTCGAGTTATGAGCGTTTTTTGAAAAATGTTAGAAAATGGTCCAATTGCCCTAACATGGACATTTTCTGATAGAACTCGACCTCCTGAATCCAACGGTTCAAATTTCACCCCGATAGCTCCAATGGTTTCGGAGATATCGAGGTTTAAAGTTTAGGCACTTGCAAAAAATTCGTGAAGTTCGTTAACACCCAAAAACACTTTCGCTCATATCTCGTAAACTATAGGTCACTGACCTGATTCAGTGGCACCAGCGTGTTCGTCTAAAATTTCTCTTTAATTTGAGTGTATATTGTGTGCGGATAGGCGTGATTTGAGGATGCTAGAAGCGATAGATCGAGAATTTTTGGTAATTTTTTTGGATTTTTTGAATTTTTATTACAGACAAACCCTGCTAGATAAGACCTTTCTGAGGGCACCAATCGAAAGAAAAACCCCATATTTACATATGTTCCGGACCACGTCGTCATAAGTCGAAGGGTTTGGGAGTAGGAGAGGATTAATAAACTTTTCGTCTAAAAGTTCTTTTTAATTTGAGTGTATATTGTGTGCGGAAAGGCGTGATTTGAGGATGCTAGAAGAAAAAACCTGTCTCTACCCTATCCTCGCTTCCTCTTCCTTCAGGTCGGGCGGGTGGACTCATCCTAACGTTTCGGTGAATTTGTCACCACGGTATCGGGAAACATTGAAAAGAGTAACGGTGAAGAGTTTTTTTTTTATATAATTTAGTCCCATGGAAATACCACTGTATTACCACAACCCGAAGAACTACTTGCTGATCAGGACACAGAACAATACGTCAAGTGAAGTCGAAGAGGCAAGATTGGGGACTGTAGAAGTTGTGATAAGGCGAGACCGTAACGTGGCAGTTTACAACAAAGCTAATTGGAAACGTAGAAAAATGAACAGGTTTCGTTGTTCCTAAGTGCTGATTTAATTAGAACCCAGTGTGTATAATGCCGACGAATCTCGCGATAACTACTGCTGCGAACAACAATGAAATAATTCCTCAAATATTTAGATTTAAAGCTTGAGCTTAATTCGGCGTCGTTATCTCCGAGGAAATTGAATGAAGAAAGCAGACCTGCAAAGCGATATGTTTTATCTATAATGAAGTCAGTCTGTTTGTATTTCGGAACAAAACCGAATATTTTACGCGTCAGGGATTCCGGAATTATCTAGTGCTTTGGAGCGGTACGTGTTAGGAATACAGGAGGTAAGAAGGAACGAACCCTCCGGCATCGACCGGACTCATCGAAAGCCCCACACTAACGGTTTACCATGTGTCTTTTATTGCAAACTGCCGCGATGCATGTTGAGAGTTCGGGGGGACGTGGAAGATTCCCAAATTGAGATAATATTGGGGTCTACTCGGAATCATCTCTATCATCGTTTATTTGCATCTGAATACCGTAATTAAGAGTGAAGCAATTGCATAAATTTGTTTATATTGTGGGTCATTTAAACAGTTATTGCAGCGAAACAAGGGATCGTGCGCGGTCATCTGATATTCGAGTGTTTATGTGTCTGCAGCAAAACGCTGAATAATTTATACGTCGGTTTGTTTTCGTTCTGAACAAATAGTGTTTATAATTTAACATGATTTAGGGCGAAGTTGAACGATTTACCTAAGGTGTAACCATAATTTAATAAACACGTATTTAATGTATGACTTTGTTGTCATGTCTTGGAGCCAAAATTCACAACATCAATTTTCTAATTAGCGCTTTTCATGTCCCATTTCCTCCACCAAACCAATTAATTCCAGACATTCCTTACTCACAACAGTCACCCGAATATTCCCCAAACAACATAAATTGACGACCAAAACCACCAACATTTAATAAGATTATTCGCTAATTACCTTCCTTTCATTCCAAATGCGCACCGCTTAATATAACAAATTTTAAAACGGACCCTTTCTTAATTAAACAATGACGAGAGGCTTCGCAAGTCGAGATATTTTTTTAATTAGAGACGCATCTCCCGGGCGAAATAAATCAAGAAAGGCGCCCGCGAACATAATTATTGATCACAAATCCGCAATTTTTACCCCTGGAAGCTAATTTGCGGACCTCTATTGATTTTCATTATTTCCGCACCAGTGGACACTGCAGAACAATGGTCAACAATGATTAATCAAACCCCTCCATATTCTGAAGATCATCGAGGACTTCACAAATGTGGTTGTAATAACGGCATTAGATGTTTGCGGTAATTGAATTCGTGGATATAAAATCGTGTAAAATTTACATTATCAATTTGTCGATAATAACCTGACAATTAATTTGAAATAAGGGAATTGGAATTAATGCGGTCCGTGCTCCGCTCTTCGTTTAAAATTTAAACAGTTCTGTTTCTACGCTGACGTCGTTATTCAAATGAAGCGTAACTCTCTTGTTGCGATTATGAATTATTAACAATGTCTGGCTCACCTACGGCCGTCTGGCGGCGGCTTAGAATGTGATCGCGTCTTTCTTCCCCATTGTTAATTATTATTTTATTTATGATATGCGGTTCGCTAATACCCGTTTGTCGGCAGCATTCATTAGTCATCTTCTAACTTCAACATCCAGGTCGCCCGATTAGCAACTTTAGACAGTCGAATTCTGTCGTAATTCTATTAACAAATAGTCAATAAGGGTAGACGATAATTAAGTTACGTACTGTTAATAATTTCGATCAGGTCGTCGAGAAACGGAAGGGTTGTTGCGAATTAGTGAAACACATGCTAAAGTAAGTTGCTGAAGCCCGTTAAGTGATTAATTTGAGCGCGACGTTCTAGCTCGAATTTATTAGTTGGTGGTATCTATTTGGTGATTAGTTCGATGAGATGACAATTTAGGCAGCTTATAGACGTGCAGGCTTGTTTATATTTGCCAGTAAATTTAAAATTTTAGCGACAATATGGAACCAAATAATTCATCTAGTTAGAGATTAGCCCGGCGCATCCACCATTTTTAATTTCCTTAATTTTTCTCGAGTTCATAAGTTAATGGTTAGATGTTTTTATTTTGACTTTCCTTACCTAAAATTAACCTAAATTTCTGCGTCCTAGATTCACTCTTGTAAACGTTACGCCGTCGAGAGTACATCTGCCTGCGTCCGTATTTCCGATTTTTTACGACTTCAAAAATGGAATAAACTTTACAACGAGTTTGCAGTAAATTTTGTGTTAAAAGCGGATTCAACGGTCGCGGAGCTTGGAAATTGGCGAAGTGTTTCGCCCTATAGAAACCAAACGTTTATTTGTAGCCTGAACGGTTCAGAAATGGTGGTGAGTACGTCGAGGTTGAAGAGCCAGTGGTAATCAAAGAAATGTTGGCCGAAAACTGCAAATTGGCCAACTGGCAGAGAATTTGAACAATGCTTATGGATCCGTTGAAAACGTTTTGGTTAAAGATTTGAGTTTCAGACGTGATTTGAGATGTGGAGATTTGGGCACTGTCGCACGGTGTCATCCTTATTGGTAAGTTTTTAACCAAGAACAGTACGAATACCATCCAACAGCCACCGAATTTGCCCGATTTGGTTCCCTGCGACTTCTTCCTGTCCGATCGACTCAAAAACCCGATTCGGGGAAAACATTTCATCAGCCAATAGGAGATAACAGAAAAATCGAAAATGGCTCTTAGCTATACCAAAATCCGATTGTAAAAAATGTTTCGAGGATTGGATCAAGCACTGATATAAGTGCATTTCACTAATCCTTAACAATAAGTAAATGTTCCCATTGTAATTTATTAAAGTTTGTGGAGTTCGACTTAAATATATTTAAATTTTAATAAGTAAATAAATAAATTGAAAACAAAATAGTCGTGTTTAATTTCCTGAGCAATAAAGCAACTGTAGCATTGAACACTAAATTTGATTTCATATGAAATGTTCAAAATGATTTCCATCGACTTCCATGCACTCATACAGACGATTATGAAATACGCTTTTTAGGTTACGCAACGTTTCCGGTGTTATTTGTCGAGATTCCAGGATAATCTTTTGTCGCAAATCTTCCAGAGAAGCTGGCTCTGTCGCAAAAATTTTGGACTTGAGGTGTCCCCACCAATAAAAATCCAGGGGAGTCAAATCGGACGATCTAACTGGCCATTCTACAGGACCTACCAATCCAGTAGTCGGGGACGTTATTGTCCAGGAACTGCCGTACTGACGCAGTATAATGAGGTGGTGCTCCATCCTGTTGAAAGACCAACGCGTTCTCTAGCTCTAGTCAAAAACCGATAAGATAATAAATACGCAAATAATTGTACAAAAACACAGATTGTCTAACATTGTTGATTGCAAGCTTTTTATTGTTAATATTTGCAAGCATGTCTAAATACAAAACAAATCCGTTAAAAAATTGTTTTAATTTAATTACTAACTTATAGACTATGTAAATAAAAAATACTTATGTGGCTGAAAAGACAATTAAAAGACCTTTCAAACAACATGCTGCTCGACCCCTATTCCCTATTTAAAAAATCGAGGTTGCTCCTGTCAGGGGTATGGGGTTGCACCAAGCCTGCTTACTATTGCATCAAAACATGTCCCCCTCGAGATAAAAATTGACCTGTTTTTAGATTTTTCTTAAATCTCTTTTCCTAAAAAGTTATTGAGGGTGGCTCGTTTCGATTGAAACGGTCTGTATATTAAAAGAAAGTGAATGTAATATGTTGTGGAAAATATTTGAAGTATATATTTTAGTAATATGTACGTCATATTGCATTACTTATATTTTATTGGAAACATTAATTTGCTTAATATTTTTTTCTCACTATCAATTCAATTTTTGCGTCCGTCACAGTATATTAGTGTTTTTTGTTACGGATAGACGGCGCTGGTTTAATTATACCATAAAATACGAAGTATATTGAAATACCATTATTTTATCACTTCCAA
The DNA here is from genome assembly GCA_963583935.1 of Diaperis boleti. Lineage (NCBI taxonomy): Eukaryota > Metazoa > Arthropoda > Insecta > Coleoptera > Tenebrionidae > Diaperis > Diaperis boleti. The sequence goes on along the minus strand of OY757247.1, from coordinate 50,490,547 downwards.
ATTGAAATTATAGATTCTGCTTCTTTTCAGCGTCTTTCCATTTCACTATCATTTTAGCGTCCTCAGTATACTTTATACTTTACTATCGCTTCTGCAACCGTTGTATATTTCGTATACTAATTTCAATACATTAAGCGTCCTACAGTGATTTAAGTTTAAATTCAGAATTGGACCCGATAGGTGTTCCCAATTTTTTTTAAATGTCAATCACGCGTCATAGCTTTTGTGTTATCAATTTCTGTGATATTCCATCTAGAGAGAAACACCTGAAATAAATAAATAAAAATTATAATAAAAAGATCAGACAGACGCTTCAGTTCCGAATTTTGTTTTTTTTACTGTTTTGGCGGTAGATGATTTTTTGGTTAACAGTATTTTACTGAAAGAATACTTAGGTACTGTAGATTATCTCTAAATCGATTATTTGTACTGTTTTTTTGGACGAACAAAAGCTTGACTTGATTTCAGCGAAAATAAGCGTGGGAAATTGATTAAATCCCTACTCTATTAATTTTAGAATTTAGAATATTGTTGGAGACGTTAGACGACCTTGACTTTTAATTGAGCAATAACATGTAAAAAAATGTCTTTAGAAGTATTTTAACACGATTTATATAAATAGTAAATAGGCGTGATAAAAAGCCGATATATTGAAAAACTTCAATTGAAACGCCTCAGTTCTGAAATTTTAACAATTTTGTTTTAAAAGCTCGTTTGAAAAGATCGGGAAAAAAAGAAGTGGATAAACTCCCTCATAAAGGAATCTCCGGATCCACTGAAGTTTTGCACTTACTTATTTTACCACGTAGGCGCTCACTAAGAAACAGTTTTTCATAATTCCATTCCTTATTAAATAAAATAAAGTATAAAAACAACGTGTGAAGTATTAAATAAAATAATAAAATAAAATCACTGTGCGAAGCAGAGACGTACTATCTAGTTTATATACCATACTTTGCATAAACACTTTTTCATTATTGTGCGGTATAAGATGCCCCTGGTTAAATTGCTCGGCATTCTAGAAACGGAGACCATCAAATGTACGAACTCTACTTGCAGCAAAATAAAAAGCCAAATTGTGGTAATAAAATCCCAACCTTATCAATTGTGCCCTTGCGATTTATTAATGGTGATAGTGAATGCTAACATGATTGGAAATTGGCTCACCTCAAGGAAAATGGCAATAATGTACCAAAATACGTCATATGAGTTCTAGATATTAAAATACGTTTCCCAGTTGATCGTCCAGTTAAAATAATACAATTGATTACAAAATTTTAAAAAAAAAAGTTAAAATTTTGTAATCAATTGTATTTTGATGAAATCGTTTAACACGCATTCTTGTGCCATTCACTAATGTGATACCCGTCTTTACTATGTACTTCTAATATCCCCAGTTTGCCAAGATAGTTTTTTAGGCGATATTCTAGAGGTAAATACCATAAGATGAGTGAGCTGCCCACACCATTCTGAATTCACCCCACACTCAATCCTCAGGGGACGGGCCAAGTTATATTTAGCTGTACTTCGCCAGTTCCTAAGTCAAAACGACTCACGCTACTGACTCACAGTGACTGTAATGGACTGGTATCTGCCGAAAATAAAATGCAAATAATCAATAAAGTTTTTAAAATGAAAACTAATCTAGGCCTAGATCTTATATCAATGTCTTTTATTTAAAAAATCAATCAGAAAAGTCGGTGCAGTTTACGTGATCTGTAAATAGTGTAAATAATGTATATATTGTAATATATAAAGTCTAAATAAATTGTAAAAATTGTAAAAAAATGGAACCCAGAAACGCAGCATTGGTGTCAGAAGTGGGATACGAAAATTTGTAAGAAATAAATAAATCGATATTAAGGTTAACAAGAAATATGAAGTTGGGCACGCAGAAAAAGAAAGGGCTTGAAGTTGCTTGAGAGATAGCTGGAACACCGTGTTAAGAATTCGAAGTTATTGGGTTAAATAATAATATAAATCCAAGTAACAACTACATTTGCGTCGACTGGCGTCAGATTATGGTCATTATGAATATCAAATTGTTCATAAACTTTATGGTTCGGTGCCATAATGTGGATCATAAAGCTGTCATGACAACGGAATTAACATACAAATTTATTTCCGATATTAATTAAACTAATAACTCGGGCCATTATTTAGTTTTATTATTGTAGGATCATTCTAACTTTCAGATATTGAAACAACGGTGGCTGATGTTTGATTCTTGATGATGAGGTCGCAATTTCTCCGTTATACATTTGCAACTCTGCTCTATATTTCTCAGAAAGGGCATCGGATTTTCAATATCCTTGTCTTTTTATCCATTTCTGGTTTCAATTTCAATTCTAATTCTAAGTACTAATGAATGGAAAATAAGAAAGGTGATGAGATAATCTGCCACAATTACAGAAGGATAAATTTAGTAGTAGTTCAGAGACGGATAGCGTACGCTACTCCATGACCATGCATAAATTGTGGCTGAAAAAGAAAGTGGGCTGTTCTGGCAGTGGGACCGTAAAATTGGCGCCAGTCGAGGCACGATATTCCTAGCGTTCAAAATCGCGGCCCGCGCAATTACAATTAAGTTAGATAACTTAGTTAAGGTGGCTTTTTTGGCTAAAATGGCGGGAGATTAATACCCAAATCACACTTTTATACAAATTTAGAAATTTGATTTATCAGGCACGTTGTAAATAATAATTATTGTGAGACACGTTTTCAACCGTTAAGTCCAAAATTGAGCCAAATTCCCGAAAAAAAAAATATAAAAGTTGCAAACATTTTGGACCAGCTTTGGCGATAATTTTACACAAGTTCGATATAAAATTACAAAGTGAATCCCAAATTGCAAGGACGAAATAAACTTTGGTTTTGACAAAATAGCCAAAATAAAACAGTACTTGACGGCTCCGACATCTTGTTTATTTTAGTTGAACCTGTTGGTCACCATATGAAGCGTTGGGGCTGTATAACAATTTGGCAGAAAATTTGTACAAATTGAAAGATCTCCACACTTACAATTAAATAAAATTTAAATATATAAATCTTACGGATGAATGAGAGAAGTAGGTATTACCAGGTATTACGGCTCCGGCGGTTCAGATGGCAGCTACGCCCCCTTCCAAGGGAGCCCCGATGGTAACTACTAAAAAAGTTTTGTGTTAATTTAGGAAAACTGCTTAATTTGTAGATAGGATATTTTTTTAAGGAAAAGAGATTTGAGCAAAACCTAAAAACCGGTCAATTTTTATGTCAAGGGGGACATGTTTTAATGCAATAGTAGGAACGCTTGGTGCAACCCCATACCTCTGACAGGAGCAACCCCTATTTTTTAAAGAAGGAATAACATATCACTTGAAAGGTCTTTTAATTGTCTTTTCAACCACATAATTATTTTTTTAATTAAATAGTCTATAAGTTAGTAATAAAAAAAAATTCGGATTTGTTTTGTATCTAAGCATACTTGCGAAATTTCTTATCCCACGGTGTAACATTTTTATACGCAATAACCCGACACGAACCCGACAAAAAAAATATATATATATATATAAGTGGGGAGATTGATAGCTAAGCAAATTAGACAAAAAAAAAAAAAACAACAAATTGGTCTTATGAAGCTTTTACTTACCTTACTTCCACCCCCGTTTAATGACCAATAACAATTTATTGCAAATGTTTTATTCAATATGGACCTTGTTCAGAAAAAACTTTTCTACAATTTTGTTTTTATACATTTTTTGCTCTCTCTAAGGGTTTTCGACATACAAAACGGGGGTTGTCTTTGCGCTGCAACCTGTACTCATTTTCCAACGTCATTTATAAGCGTATAAGCCTTGCAATTTTTTGCAGAATTTAATGGAGAACATAATCACATTTTCGCGTCGGAGTTACCGTTTACGAGAAAAAATGCAGAATCGCTTAATGACGTGTCGCTCGGGGGCGATTTTTTGGGCAAAAGGGGATGAAGCTCACCTGGGGGGGGAACTCTTCCGATCTTTATTTGGGTCCCCGCTGGGAGTTTGTAACCAAAACTTTATAAATTATTTATTTCTTCTAAAAAGTCTAATTTGCTTGGACTAGGAGCGCAAGCGGCAGCTAGAGCCCAAGGGGGCCCTTGACTAAGGGGACCAAAGGGAGCCCCTGCACAAGGGGGCCACTGTCCAATGGGGCTTCTGCACAAGGGGGCCATTGCCCAAGGGAGCTCCTGCACGAGGTCTAAACTATTAAACAGAATACAACGGCCTAATACAGTTATATACTTCATCTCCGGTCAAATAACTACCAAAATAATTTGTACACTTTTAACGGACGGACTCTACGCACAATTTATTCTTTTTCAGTGTTTATTTGTGTCGAATAGAATTTACGGAGTGTTAAACGGCTCTTCGAAAATAAACAATAATATTTGTTCAATGAATTATAAAATCCATAAAATTCAAATATAAGTTACTTATATTTATGTGTAGTGTGTTTATTAAAGAACAATGCCACGTCTTCGTGGACGAGGAGGAAATATTGGCGACATACACGGAATTCACAAGAAGTCTACATCCGTTGCTTAAATATAACGGCAAATTTAAGACACCGGGTAGCAAACACAGGTGCAAATGAAAGTCATGAGCAACGCAATGAACGACTTCGCGCTAATGCATTGAGACAAGGACAAGCTCCTCTTTTTTGGTACTTAGGGCGTCACCTGGATGGTTCTTAGCTACAGTTGGACCCGGTAGATCGCACTGTTAGATGTAGATTTTTTTTTAATTTTTGTTTTTTAGTCTTTTTGTCCGTAAACCGTTACCAATCAAACGACAAATATCCAAAGAACCTGGGGTTGATCTCTTGGTTTTAGGGTAAGTTCAAAATTTCCCGCCATTGCTTTGTCTTGTCAAAAAAAAAACACTTCGTAGTGCTTTTCCTTGTGGGATGATCACATTCACTTTTTAATTTCGTGGCTTGTTTCAAATGTTCGAATTTGACCTTATTTAAACACTATGTACAAATTATTTTCACTTCTTATATTACAACATTTACAGTATTTACACTATTTACAAATGACGTAAACGGTCTATTTGGCTGGCTAGACTGCCTCCCGCTGGAAAGTCCTCCAATAAATATACCGCCGGCTAAATCCTTCTAGGAACCACCAGATAGTTCTATTGATGACATCATCTAGTTTTCGCGATATAGGTCGAATACTTTAGACGATGATGTCACACTATCTCGAACACGTTATAGCAATGAATCATCCGCACGTCCGTTACACTAGTAAAGGAGTCGCTAAAGGAATTGGAGGACAGGCCGCGTAAGGAAATATTAAGAAAAAGAGTCACTAAAGGGAGGACATGCCGCTGAAGGAAATCGTGAAGAGAGTCACTATAGGGAGAATAGGCCATGGAGGGAAATGTTAAAGGAAAAAATTACTAAAGGAAGGATCACCCGCGATAGGAAGAAAGTCACTGCATCAGGATAGGCTGCGGAAGGAAATATTAAGAAAGAGAGTCACTAAAGAAAGCATAGACCGCGGAAGGAAATTGTGAAGATAGTCACTATAGGGAGGACGTGCCGTGGAAGGAATTATTGAAGAGAGTCACTAAAGGGAGAATAGGCCATGGAGGGAAATGTTAAAGAAAAAAATTACTAAAGGAAGGATCGCCCGCGATAGGAAAAAGTGAAGAAAGTCACTGCATCAGGATAGGCCGCGGAAGGAAATTGTGAAGATAGTCACTATAGGGAGGACGTGCCGCGGAAGGAATTAGTGAAGAGAGTCACTAAAGGGAGAATAGGCCATGGAGGGAAATGTTAAAGAAAAAAATTACTAAAGGAAGGATCGCCCGCGATAGGAAAAACTGAAGAAAGTAACTGCATCAGGATAGGCCGCGGAAGGAAATATTAAGAAAGAGAGTCACTAAAGAAAGGATAGACCGCAGAAAAAAATTGTGAAGATAGTCACTAAAGGGAGGACATGCCGCGGGAGGAAATAGTGAAGAGTCACTAAAGGGAGAATAGGCCGTGGAAAGAAATGTTAAAGAAAAAAATAACAAAAGGAATGATCCCTCGCGAAAGGAAAAACTGAAGAGAGTCACTGCATCAGGATAGGCTGCGGAAGGAAATATTAAGAAAGAGAGTCACTAAAGAAAGCATAGACCGCGGAAGGAAATTGTGAAGATAGTCACTATAGGGAGGACGTGCCGTGGAAGGAATTATTGAAGAGAGTCACTAAAGGGAGAATAGGCCATGGAGAAAAATGTTAAAGAAAAAAATTACTAAAGGAAGGATCGCCCGCGATAGGAAAAACTGAAGAAAGTCACTGCATCAGGATAAGCCGCGGAAGGAAATTGTGAAGATAGTCACTATAGGGAGGACGTGCCTTGGAAGGAATTCGTGAAGAGAGTCACTAAAGGGAGAATAGGCCATGGAGGGAAATGTTAAAGAAAAAAATTACTAAAGGAAGGATCGCCCGCGATAGAAAAAACTGAAGAAAGTCACTGCATCAGGATAGGCCGCGGAAGGAAATTGTGAAGATAGTCACTATAGGGAGGACGTGCCGTGGAAGGAATTATTGAAGAGAGTCACTAAAGGGAGAATAGGCCATGGAGGGAAATGTTAAAGAAAAAAATTACTAAAGGAAGGATCGCCCGCGATAGGAAAAAGTGAAGAAAGTCACTGCATCAGGATAGGCCGCGGAAGGAAATTGTGAAGATAGTCACTATAGGGAGGACGTGCCGCGGAAGGAATTAGTGAAGAGAGTCACTAAAGGGAGAATAGGCCATGGAGGGAAATGTTAAAGAAAAAAATTACTAACGGAAGGATCGCCCGCGATAGGAAAAACTGAAGAAAGTAACTGCATCAGGATAGGCCGCAGAAGGAAATATTAAGAAAGAGAGTCACTAAAGAAAGGATAGACCGCAGAAAAAAATTGTGAAGATAGTCACTAAAGGGAGGACATGCCGCGGGAGGAAATAGTGAAGAGTCACTAAAGGGAGAATAGGCCGTGGAAAGAAATGTTAAAGAAAAAAATAACAAAAGGAATGATCCCTCGCGAAAGGAAAAACTGAAGAGAGTCACTGCATCAGGATAGGCTGCGGAAGGAAATATTAAGAAAGAGAGTCACTAAAGAAAGCATAGACCGCGGAAGGAAATTGTGAAGATAGTCACTATAGGGAGGACGTGCCGTGGAAGGAATTATTGAAGAGAGTCACTAAAGGGAGAATAGGCCATGGAGAAAAATGTTAAAGAAAAAAAATACTAAAGGAAGGATCGCCCGCGATAGGAAAAACTGAAGAAAGTCACTGCATCAGGATAAGCCGCGGAAGGAAATTGTGAAGATAGTCACTATAGGGAGGACGTGCCTTGGAAGGAATTCGTGAAGAGAGTCACTAAAGGGAGAATAGGCCATGGAGGGAAATGTTAAAGAAAAAAATTACTAAAGGAAGGATCGCCCGCGATAGGAAAAACTGAAGAAAGTCACTGCATCAGGATAGGCCGCGGAAGGAAATTGTGAAGATAGTCACTATAGGGACGACGTGCCGCGGAAGGAATTAGTGAAGAGAGTCACTAAAGGGAGAATAGGCCATGGAGGGAAATGTTAAAAAAAAAAATACTAAAGGAAGGACCGCTCGCGATAGGAAAAACTGAAGAAAGTCACTGCATCAGGATAGGCCGCGGAAGGAAATAGTGAAGAGTCACTAAAGGGAGAATAGGCCATGGAGGGAAATGTTAAAGAAAAAAATCACTAAAGGAAGGATCGGCCGCGATAGGAAAAACTGAAGAAAGTAACTGCATCAGGATAGGCCGCGGAAGGAAATATTAAGAAAGAGAGTCACTAAAGAAAGGATAGACCGCAGAAAGAAATTGTGAAGATAGTCACTAAAGGGAGGACATGCCGCGGGAGGAAATAGTGAAGAGCCACTAAAGGGAGAATAGGCCGTGGAAAGAAATGTTAAAGAAAAAAATAACAAAAGGAATGATCCCTCGCGAAAGGAAAAACTGAAGAGAGTCACTGCATCAGGATAGGCTGCGGAAGGAAATATTAAGAAAGAGAGTCACTTAAGGAAGGATAGACCGCGGAAGGAAATTGTGAAGAGAGTTACTAAAGGGAGATTAGGCCGCGGAAAAAAGTAGGAAAGAGAGTCACTAAAGGGAGGACAAGCCGCAGAAGGAAATAGTGAATAGAATTACTATAGGGAGAATAGGCCGTGGAAGGAAATGTTAAAGAAAAAAATAACAAAAGGAATGATCCCTCGCGAAAGGAATAAGGATGTTTCAATTTCAAAATAAACAGCCAATAGGACAATTATCTTAATGTCAATTTTTGACAAGCTTTATTCCAACGACATTTTTTTCTAACTATTTGCCATTACAATGGGGTCGTCCCTCAATTTTCAAAAACAGCTTTTCTAGAAACTAGACGAAAAAATATTATACCCCTATTTTTTTGTTTATTCGAAATCACGCCTTTACTAGGTAGAAAAAAATCCGAAATATTTGCCTTATTTGAAACGCGCGCCTTTTTGTGACGTCAACACGGGACAAAATTTACCAGACATAATTCAAGTTACTAGACGTGCCGACTAATGAGAAGCGCACGAACCAATGAGAATGCTCCCCCGAAATGACGTCACAAGACGCGGTAAATGTACAGTGTTTGAAACTGATGGCAGAAATTGCAATTTTTGATACGCTCTGTTATCTTACAAAATAACTTTATGAAACAACAGAACACGTTTTAGGGCTTCATGTTACATAGTATATGGGATGATATAGTTGAATTCGTCAAATTCAGTTGAGGGGGACGACCCCATTTACAAGTTAAATTGTCGAGCCAAATAGGACTCCTATTGGTTGTTTATTTTGAAATTAAACATCTCATTGGTTGGCAAAAACACAAATTAAATTGTCAAGGGTAATATAATAAGTGGTACGCTTATTATCGTTTTTTTTTTTAAATGCCACGAATATCCAATGATGAATGATGAAAAAAAAATAATAATTTTCTTAAGATCGGGGCTGGAAGAGTAGGCATTTAAAAAAAACGATTCTTAAGCGTACCACGAATTATACATATTTAGGAAGAGAATATAATGAGACACACACATTAATTAACAAAGGTCTTGGACTGGGGGCACAACCAGGGCGTAGAAGGGACATCGAGGTTCCTTTTAAGTCAGCAAGTCATTTTACAGTACTCATTATCTGTTTTTTTTTTTAATTTGGAGTAGTCATTGCAATGTCATTGCAGTGTGCGTCCCACAGTGACAATACAACAGTATTGTAGGGTCACTTGTTAATAACAAACAACAGCAATGCGTTTACATTGTTGATTTTTGTCGAAATTATATTCTCATGAAAATGAAATTTTAGACAAAGGAAAGTGAAAATGCCCCGCACGTGTCTGCCCGTTTGGCGCGCGCGCGGTAAGACTTGCGATGTGGCGGGAGCGGAGAGCCTATCTATCTACTACCTATTTATTTGGCTTGGCACCGATTTCAAACAGATCAGTAGGTAGCACATGTAATAAATAATAGATGTACTCAGTTATTTTTCTCTTTTTGAAATCGGTTTCTTTTTTAAAAAAAGCTAATTATAAATTCTAATATACCAGTGAAGGCCTAAATCTAGAGCAGGACCCCTGAGCCAATCACAGCATCGCAGGAGTTTAGTAGTCCATTTTCACTTTAATTTCGACCTTATGGTTATTTCCATCCATGCTCGATCATCCTTAAGATCCGTAAATGGGAAACATAAAACATAAATAATAATTCCTACAGTTCCAGATAAGAACGGAATCAGCTCTTTTCCGCAGAAAGCCGTTACGCTGCATGCGAATGTCTGCTCTATAATAAAACCGGCTTGTGCAAATATCTCCTTTTATCGCAAAATAAGGCGAGTTTCCGCCGACTTTATTCCCCAGATTGTTTACTTTTAATTACTTTACGCGACGTCGGAAAAATGTGTCTTAAAAGGTGTATCCGGGCCTTAATTAAACGCCATCAAGGAAATCTCTGCGAAATTGTAATAAAATTCGCCGCTAACTTTCTGCAAGGGGTTTCAAATAAGACATGGGCGTGGCGGAGAGTGCGTTGCGGATAATTGATAGTGCGGAGAGTCAGAGGGTGGCGTTTTTACGAATGCGGGCTTTTTGTCGCTGAAATTATTTCTTTCTTTGGAAATTTATAATCCGGAAGTGGGTGCGGTTTTTTCGGGACGTGTCTTACGCACTCGAGATGTAAGTCTAAAAAATTGCCCTTAATTTCAAAAATTGAAAAACCGCGATTTTAAATTTAGCCACACAATCGTCTCCAAAAAGAGAACGTTGTGAAGGCAAGACATTTACTTCAAGCTCCCAAAACTGAACGTCATCGCCAGGGGCAACACCCACACGTAACAACGCCCTTCATAAGCCGACGCAATCTTGTATTATTGATAACAGACTATACCACTCATGACAGGTAAGACACTTCCATTACACGTAATCACCCGCCAGCGCACGCATATGTATACACAGTGCGGGATTACAACTAACCGGCTTCCGTCCGTCCGTTTAAACACGATTATTTGCGAATATTAATCATTGCAAGTTTTCGCGGCAAATCTCATTAAAATCGCAATTAAATTAAACGTCCGCATTTATTTATCTGCAATCACAGGTGTATCGAATCGCGGTGTAATTATTGACGGCAAACACAACCGTTTTAATTATGGGTTTGCGTCCGATTGTGCGGATGATTTCACCCAAATTGGCAAATTTGTGTAAAGGTAATGCCGGAGCTCTTTATTTCTGTAAGCTGGATTTGACTGGGGGCGGTCCTGATTGGGGGATTAGCGGAATTAACAACTTCGATAAGTAAAATCGACAAGTTTGGTAAGACGGCTAGTTAAGGGTTTGAAAAGTTGCAACTCTTTAAGTTTTGAAAGGATGTGGTTAGTAGGAAAAAATGAAAAGCGTAAATTAGCTCGTTAGTTGGAAATTACTCATTTATATAAATTACGGTTACTGCCCGGAGATGTTATCTTAAGAGTGCAAATTAGAGGGTAAGTTGTAAAGTTGGTTATTTTGTACAACATTTTTCACTCCGCCTAGGAGATTCGGTAATTTGATCCCACCCTTTTATCGCCAAGACCGCAAGCATAAGTGTACAGATTATAAATTATAGGCGGAAAATGGTGGATGCGCCGGGTTACTTTTAATGGAAGGTAAATGTGTGAACTCCATAAGATATAAGACCTATGTATTTCTCGTAAATCCTTTTAAGGCCTCCGTTTTCCCACAATTAAAATCGAACAAGCCCCTTTTAGCAGCTTCTCCCTAATCCCGGCTGTGATTGCCGAGGTCTAAATTGTAATCTTGTTTGAAGATTACTCCTCTTGAGCCTCCGGAGATCCCGAAGGACGTGCGGCCCCATCCAGACACTCGTTTTTATCGTCTCAAAAAAATTCTATCGTTTTCCACTATGGCACTCCTCGGCTAGGCGTCCTTTCACTTAGCAAATCTCTCGGTTTATGCTTTTAACACCCCATTTCACGCCCGGGAATAATATCCCCGGTCACAGGTTGAGGTATCGGATGCTTCTTCGGCGTGTTATGAGCGAAAACATCTTGTCTTTGTCCGTGAATTGAGGCTCGGAAAGTTAATATTTACGTTACAGATACGGTTCAAATCAATAGTGTGCAAACAAACATTTTTTGTGCCTTTGTACATAGACATCGAAGCTTTAAGAACAAACGTGGTTTGTTGCAAATATTCTTTTCTGTTTGAGAAAAAAATACTAATGTGACTAGAATTTTCATGTATTATCGTTTTGAATATTTGTTACATGAAAGTGAATGAAAATACATCAGAATGTTCACTTAAATAGTTCATCTAGAAGCCTTTGTCTCTTTCATACGCTGTCCTCTGTAAATTTAAATAAATTTGTTTTTGGAACAAAAAAGTAAAGGCAAATGTAATTTCATTTGATACAAGTTGGGATGCGTTTTTCTAGATTTTTCTCCAGATCTTCCCGATTTTTATTTTCAATTGAAATCATCCAATTGAGTTATTTCTATCCCGGGAGCCAAACCAAAAAAAGAATCAACCAAATAAGGTCGTCAGTTATGATCGAAAATACATACAAAAATTACGGTTTTTTTTGCAGTTTGTTTTCACTTTTCTTCACCATAACGAAAAAAAAAAAGAGTTATGGTGCTGAAGTTCATAGAAACATCCCAAAGAAAAGAACACTCAGTTTTTCCCGATTTTTTTTTAATATAAATTTGCTTTAATACAAACCGAAAAAAAATCAGCCAAATCTGGTCGCACCGTTTTGAAAGTGACGATCTTTCGTACATTCAGCAATTGATTTTTATTTATATAGAAAATAAATTTTGGCTGGAATTAAGTTACTTCCATATCGTGAGCATAACGAATTAAACAACCACCCAACCAAAATTGTCGTTCCTATCGCCAGTTGTGATCGAGAGTGCATACAAATATTATTATTTTTGCTGTTTGTCGAATTTTCCGACTTTCCCTTATAATTATTTTTGTCTACAATTTTATTATCCTGAAAACTTTTCGAGGACCATAACGATCAAAACTAAAAAATAATTAGTCATATCCCTTCTTCGAATTGTGAGTTGTCTTTAGTTGATACAAAAATCCGGATAGAAAAAGCACTTTTTCGAATTTTCGAATATTAAAAAAATATATAGCCAAATCGGTCCGACCGTTCTCAAGTGATGCACTTACCAACGAACAACATTTCATTTTTATTATATATATGTTCATTTTTATCATATTATATAAAATGCTGTTCGTTTGTAAGCGCATCACTTTTTACGGAAAGAAAGATTGGATAATTTTTCCGGAATTATATTAATTTGTAGAATATGCTTACACGTTGTGTACAATGCACGAACCGTTTAATACTTCATAAATATTGCATCTGTAGCGAAGAACCATCCAGGGATCCACTCAAGTACAAACAAAAAATTTCATCGAAATCGGTCAAGCCACACACACGCACACCGCAATTTTATATATAAAGATATATTTAAATGAATCACACGGATTGTGTCGCTCAGTGGCTTCACTCTTTCAGTATTCTCGCGTCGTATTTGAAGAGGCTTTTTTTCAATCCATCGATTGCATTACTCCAGAACAATCTCGGTTGTATGAGTTGACAATGACATCATCACGCGTTTCTTCCGGAACGTAACACTGCCCCCTAATTAAAGATGTTTCATCCAGACCTGCCATGAAAGTAACAATCGACAGTCTTCCAGTTTGTTGACCTGTTTGGGTTGTAGTAGTAAACTAGTATCTCTACCCTCGTGAGGCGACCACTTCCAACATACTTCTGACTAGCCTCCCAGCAATGAAAACTCAATGAAATTTTCAGATACCCTCGAAGAGGATGGTTTCTCTTAACACACATAAAGTGTCCCAAACATTTTGGTAGGTAGCCTTCTGGAACGTGAACTGAATTCTGCCCAGTGCCTGCCAGACATAGTCACCTCCTAACTTGTGGGTTTTGCTTTCGAAGCAAATCGAGTCTACCAAACTTCTTTTTGAATACAGTGGTATTTTGACAGACGACTAAAGTGGACGATCTTTGGTTTACCGTTTGGTTTCTTTCTTATGCGGTAAACGACATCATTGATCCGGCTAAGAACTTCGTACAGACCCTCTCAAGAAGACTGTACCACAAAAAGGGTTCTGGCTGGTATCCACCTCTGCAGCATTGATGCCGAAGGTATTCTTCATCCGATCACTACCATTTCGGATGTTCAAGGGTGTTCAAGTAAATGTCTTCCATCGTTCGAAGATCGGTAACATAGCTGAGCCTTCACTCGGTGGGCAACCAAATCGCAAATCGCCGAGAAGACGTAATTCGCGCACCATGACTATGCTAGCTGGTGTCTGTCCAGTTGCTGTCCAGGAATATGTGAAGGTATGGATTCCAATCTCCTTGACTATGGACAAGTATTGATTTATCGTTCCGTCAGACTGCGGTTGCCACAAAGTTACTTAAAAAATTCCAAGAGACGAGTGTCAGAAATGAGGTTCGACGCACTGAAGCGAAAATTCTCCGCAGTCTAGCAGGCCGCTTTCCCACTGTTCGACAAGGTCAAGCTTCCTACGCCCAAAACAGCCTCATCATCATTAAAGTGTCCAGGAAAAATGCTTCCCATTATCGGATTGGAATGGGACTTACATCATTTTGATCAGCAAGGAAGCGCGCTCCGGAATCGCTACCTTGCCCGGAGCCGCTGCCGTTCCGTCCGGAAGAGAATGCTGTGATAACACTTTCTCCCTACTACATTGCAACAGGCCACGCGCGTTTGCTAACGTCATGGTCTCCCTTCGGGTCCATAAAAGAAACTCCGCTCAGCCGCAGAAGACAGAGTACCGAAGAGGAAGTCCCAGCCGATCATTCTCCCGGTTCCCGTCCAAGTTCCTGGTAACATCCCGATACCCAGTACGATTTTAAGTTTTGGGTGAGTATTGCGCAATTTGTTCCCACGTCGGTCTCCGGTCCTCATTCTTCCAGCGTTCGTTTATAACTCTCGTTTTTCGAACGGAGAGCTCCTTATCCTCAGCACGTCGACAGTTACTGCAGTTTTCTAGGCACCGTCTTTGTGATAGCGCATCGGCGCATAACTAAAAATCGGTGCATTGGTCAGTGCGTTCTTTGAAACGTTTATCCCATTGGAACCTTCTTTCGCCCTCAGTTAGTTTAGTCAATCGTTTAGCAATGTTGGCGCATTATGGCACGTATCGGTGTTAGTAAGCGGATAAACCGAGATTCCTTTACGGCCTTGATCTTCTGACTTTCGACTACATGCCCTAGATATTGCACTTCTTTTCTTAATAAGTGACTAAGCTTCCGTCCAGAATTTCGGAGACGAAACACTTTCGAAAGATTCTTCACGTGCTCTTCGAATGATTTCCCGACGACAGTGAGGTCGTCCAGATACACTAGGCAAATTTTCCACGATAATCCGTCAGGTCAGGTCAAGTCAGGTCAGGTCAGGAGCATTGCAAAGACCGCCTGTGTCAACGGTGCTGTTTTCTCTTTGTCTCCAGGTGCCAATTCAACTTGCTAGTGACAACTTTTAACCCGTCAAAGCATTGAGTAACGATATGGAGCATCGTTACTTTTCTTTCGAAGAAAAGCCGGCCGCTCTTCCACTGTTCGGCAAGGTCAAACACCCTACGCCCAAAACAACATCTTTAACCGCTTCTTAAAAATACTTCTGGACCTCCGATCGGGACAAACTCTTCACCGTTATAACCGGAAAAATAGCGCGCAGCTTATGCAACTTTCCGGAAGTCGATACGACCACCCAAAGCCGCCACCCTTGAGTTGAGTTGCGATGGGTCTTAAGCGCCGGTTGCTATGGAAATGTCTTAACTAAAGACCAGGCAGTAAGGTTCAATTTCATGTGAGATGAACTATGAAATTGATCCTTACTGCTTGGTCTTTAGATAAGACATACGACCCGTCGCAACTCAACATGAAATCGGGCAGTAAGACACTGCCTTGTTGTACTTGAACCTTTCCGAAAGCTGGCTTTAAGTCTAGGAATAGTGTAGCAGTGTGTTTCTTACCTTTATAACCCTCCTCTAATTTTCCTATCATTCTTTGCAACTGATGGCAGTTGATCAGTCTTTTCGGATAATCGTTTTGAATTATTTTTTCGAACAGTTTGGAATGACAGAGAGTTGCTAAGTGCCATTTTGAGTTTCCCCATTTCAAAATAGTATATTCAGAGTATTATATTATTATATTATTCAGAATAGTAGCACGAGTAGTTTGGGGCACGACGAGCGCAGCGAGAAGTGCTCCAAAGGCACGAGTGCTACAATTTCGGCTTGAGAAACGCGTGTAATATACTATTTTTTCGAATTTGGCTTTATTTAATTAAGAAAAACTGAAAATTTGTGCTAAATTGATGACTTTGGGACTTTTGAATAACACGAGTGGTATTTCAGTATAATTGGTATTTCTGATAAATGACGTTTGGAGGTTAGATTTGGAAACTTTTGGTTACGCAAACACAAGCTGTACCTCACGTTTGATTGCCATCTTTTCAATTCTTGTTTTTACCAATTTTTACATCTAATCATGGAACGAAAGTCATTTACTTCTCTTTGGTTTATTTTCGTTCACATTTGGTTCACATCTGTCATATGGCGCGATTAGTTGACGTTTATAACGTCGTTGTCGCGGTCACATTGCAGTACAGTTGCAAAGTTGCAGGCAACATTAAGACAAGAAAAGTTACCAAAAACAGAATTATAATTTAGATCATTATGATTCTGTTTTTGGTGTTATAATTTGAAAATTATGAAACCAAATTCGAAAAACATCTTTATGTGGGCATACTTGAACTCATGTGAGTACTATTTTATTTTCAGTATTTTAAACCACCCTAACTGAATTTTAATTGAAATTGCGGAATATCGCCTTGTTCCAATTTTAGCAACTGCACTCTTACCAATCTAAATATTAACGTTCACAAACCCTGCACTTGTTAAATTAATATTAAACTTTAATTGAATTCTTAGTCACGAATATTTTCAAATTTGTAGTTGAATATTAAGTTTTAGCAATTATTGCTCGTGAATAGTAAACAAAATAATTGTTGTTTATTCGGATGGACGGATAAGTCAACACAATCTCTTTCTATATCTCCATACAAAATGTTGCGAAAGCATCACCTCCACAAATCTCGCCAAGAATCTCGCAATTAAAACCTTTATTAAGCTCCGGAATAATAATAGCCGCCTACCCGCAAAACCCCGATTTATTAAACGATTCCGGTGTCTTCCCGAATGCAATTACACCCTTAAGCAATATTTATATAAGCACATCTCCGAAAGTTCAAAATTTAGAGGTAATAAGTTTAATCATAAAGACTAATTACGTAATGAAGCAGCAGATGGCGATGTTCCACTCGTACAGAAGTTGAGCGCAACCTGTTATCCGGGCTTCATAAAATTCGCTCGTTTTTCTTTAATTACCCCTGTTGGCCGAAAAATAAATTCCACGGACAAACAGTGGAAACTCGGGTGATCTGCTTTACGACGTATCGGGGCGAAATGCTCCAGGAGAAAAGTTACGGCAGCTTGACGGCGAACGAAGACGTCTCTCGCCGGCGTAAATATTTATGCATTGCGCCATTGAGGGGCATTGTTCGAGACGGAACGTGATCTGGGAATACGGCTTTAATTCGCCATTAATAACGAGGAGCCGCCAGATTAGGGCTGCGGCACGGAAGACCTGGCGAAATAAGTATAGATGTGGAAATGATAAATATATGGTTTATAAGAATATCTACTAGTGGTTACAAATCAATAGTCTTTATCTTATTATCTACATTATCAATCGACAACGAAACGATTAAAGTGTTACAAACCAGCTGGTAAAGTAAAACACATCTCATCCGATTTGACCGGTGCAACGAACAGGTAAACCACGATGTGTAAACAATGGATCACCGCGGGCCACGCCCTCCGCACCGAAGTGTCCAGGAAAAATGTTTTCCGTGATCGGATTGGAATGGGACTTACATCATTTTGAACAGCAAGGAAGGGCGCTCCGGAATCGCTCCCTCGCCCGGAGCCGCTGCCGTTCCGTCCGGGAGAGAATGCTGTGATAAGACTCTATCCCTACTACATTGCAACAGGCCGCGCGCGTCTGCTAACGTCATCGTCTCCCCTCCAGCGTGTCCATAAAAGAAGCTCCACTCAGCCGCAGAAGGCAGATGTGAGTCACACCTCTACCGAAGAGGAAGTCCCAGCCGACCATTCTCCCGATTCCCGTCCAAGTTCCTGGTAACGTTCCGGTACCTTCCAATTCCCGACCACGTTCTTTTCGGTTTCTAGCCATCGTTCCGGCATCTTCCGGTTGTCTGACGGCGGGGCACTTTGCTCGCGAGCCAACCAACCGTGCGTGCTTCATCTGGACGGCCCTTTTCTAGCTGATACTTCCTGTTGCTAGCTATGGCCTGCCGGTGTGAAATTCCGCCATCTTCTGACGGGTGTTTCCGGTCGCTGTTTCCGGTTTCTAGTCGTCGCATGCCGGTGTGAAATTTCGGCACCTTACAGTTGTCTGACAGTGGGGGCACTTAGCTCGCGAGTCAGCCAACTGTCGCGCGCTAGAAGTATCCAGACAAGTTTCCTGTTTTCCTACCGGAAACCCGGACCATTGCATCTAGGATGCTTATTAAAGATTGTCACATTGTCTTAACTTCTTTTTTCCCTCCTGCCAAACTAGACAGCTCCGTTGTAGCTACCCGTGGTTCCGTGGAGCATACCACGCAAAAAACTGGCGCTCGAGGCAACCCGACCGTAGTAAGCGTCACAATGGCTATTGGCGGCACTAGGCGGCGCTGACGTCTTCTCACAAATGTTCGATGGAGTTTAAATCCGGTGGTCGTGACGGCCAGAACAAAATATGGTTTTCTTCAATCACCGGCTCAACATAATGAATCTCATATTTACCACTAAACTATCGCACAATTTGCTTCTCCTATATTTCAACCAAAAGTGTATCCTCCCTCGAAAGCTGCAAATGCGCTTTAACACCGGCAATAAAAGCCAAACCGACTAGAACGACAATATTTGTAGAAATTAATTTCGGACAACAGAGATCCGTTGCGGTGTTGTCTCTTCAGTTCAATGAGCGACACATAGAGCACTAAGCTCGACCGGATCTGATGTTGTAATGGATTAAAAGCAAACATTCTAACGTTTTCTGCACACCGCAGGATTACCATCCTGTCACTAATTAATGATATTATCTGGGCGTCGTGCAGTAATCGAAACCTCATCCTGTCCGGTTCAAAAAATGGATTTGTGGATGTAAATGGGTTATTTTTGAGTTCCGGGATAATTAGTATGTGCATTGGTGGTGAGTACGAAAATTGGAAATTGGAAAATTGGTTTGGTATTGATTATATTCTACCCGGTGATTCAAAGGTATATTGTTAAGTTCTTGTATGTAGGAAGGATGGAAGGCTTTTTTTCTCCAAAAATTACCAGCAGAACGCTGTTGCAGTTGCTTGATGAAGTCGAAATTATAGGCAACTGCTTCTGGTCAATTTTGAAGAAAAAGTAACAGATATAATATTTACATAAAATTCATACTGATGAGGTCTAAGGAGACCGAATGACTTAGAAACTTTTCACACGAATCTCCACGGTGGCAATACCAAAGGAGAAGTAGCTGTTCGGCCCACGAGGAGTTTTTTGATTAGGCAAGCTTTGATGAAAAATCAAATTTTTACTCGACAAAGCCCAATATCCAAATTAATTTCATATCGGCGGACGCGAAAATTGCAAACAACATTCCCTAATGAAATACGTGTTTATCCCGAACTTACATCCCATTGTTCCAAAACTGCACTCAAAATAAATAATTAAATGTCACTCTCCGCATTTGCATCGACTCCGGACAACAAAACGAATAATCGGGCCCCGAGTTCCTTCTGCCGCAGATTGTAATACGCTAACCTAGAGCTTTTGTTATTTGTAGAAAATAAAGCTCCGACTAGAGCTGATTTAATGAGGAGCAAACATTTATGTGTAACGCAAGCCCGTGTGCTTTTGCATAATTAAAACTTGTTGAGTTTAATACAAACTGTAATATATTGCGGCGGTCGCGATGTGTAATATTTTTCAAGTCGTTTTTCCCCGGGAAATGTAAAACAAAGTTTGCAGAGGCGCTCCATCATGTAGACAACTAGAGGGAATAAATCAAATCGAGAAATATTAATGTCTTGGGAAATTTATTTACCCATGAAGTTAGCAGATTTGCTCGCGGTCGTTATCAATTCCGTTTCACCGATTCCCTTCTAAATTCAACACTCGATCGGCTAAAATACACATATCTGTTGAACAAACATCGCTGCGGGTTTACTTTTTACGAATTACGACCGGCGAAATTATTTAAAAAGCGACTTATTGTTTAAATTTAGCACTGCGCTGACTTATACTAATTATATTATTACAGTGGCGATCTAATTTTATAATTCGTGAATACTGCGGTATCAGATAAGAAGAAAAAGCTTCCACAAAAACGATATTCTGAACGGAAAAAATAAAAGCATTTCGGACTAATAAATTATTGCATTCTCTTTCCTTTGAACAAACAACGGTAATTTAAAAGGCTAAAAAATTCCTTATCGATTCTATTAGACGATTGCAACAGCAAATGTATGCCCGCTTCATTAATCTGCTTCAGTATTTACAAAAGCGTCAGTTACAAAATATGACAAGCGCTAGAGGAAATTGCATTAATAATTTTATTGTTTTAGAGAGTACGTCGCGTGCAGGCAGCCAAAACAACGTGTCTTTTACATTTCAAACAAGAATTTCCCACTGCTAATGGAAAGTCCTGCAAACAACGTCAGGGAGTGTTATTAATTGAAACTGCATATCCCAAAGAAATTACTACCTTAATACGTTGATATGACACAATTAAACTCTGTAGTAAAAACACAATTTCTTTGTTAGTGCCCGCTGTTACTACTCAAGTCTTGGGAAATAACGTAACAAAATATACGACTTTATGGAGGATTGCGGTATCAAATTTCTTGTTAGAAAGTGATACAATGTATGTACAGTGTTCCCTTTCCAATGGTGGTTTGTTACTAAGTGAAAGTGTATATTTTAAGTGCTTTCTCAACTTTTTGGTCCGTCGAAACCAAATACAGGGTGATTTTGTTCATATGTCATTCCTTTAGCCTACAAGGCGATTTTCCGAAATTTTGAATTCATGTTGTTGAAAAATAAAAATCCCTTAATTTCGGCCTATACTCAGCACTGTAATGAACGTTAGTGGAACACTATTAAAACTGCAATTGAACTAAATGTTGATTTAAATTCGTGTTGACAGTTTTTTTTTTCTAAATCAGAATTATATTATTGTAACTATAGTAATGTAGTTAACTAGATTTACTATATTCCCCCCCCCCTTTTTTGAGGACATGGAGGAATTAGCAAAATGTTGAGAACATGGAGGAATAATAAGAAATGGAGTCAGCATCGCAATACGAGACATATGCAGCCCTATGAAGCCAATTAACTGTGGAAAGGGGGGAATAGTGGTTTGTTTTCTTTTACACGATAGTTTGTGACCGTATCCTACGATGTGTGTACGGACTCTCCAGTTGAGGCACAGTCATTTTCCCGAAAATGTTCACAACGATCAATCAAAGCATTTTTAGGTACCAGCCCTACATCAACACTAACATTTAAGGACAATAAATTCATCTGTCTCGTGAGTTCATCACTGGCAAATCTGTAACCACACCTGTTTTAAAGTTGAGTGTGCTCTATGTTTAAATGGCATTGTTGAAAATTCACGTTACCACAAGGACCGGTTGAATTTAAAGTAAAAATCGCGTGTGTGGTGCCGCCCGAAGTATCTATAGGTAACCTTTTTATTCTATCTATTTGTTTCTGTCCTACTCACCATAATGACTCTCTTTACTACTTCCTTCCACGGCTTATTTTCCCTATAATGACTCTCCTCACAATTTCCTTCCGCGATCTATTCTTTCTTAATATTTCCTACCGCATCCTATTCTGGTGCAGTGACTTTCTTCAGTTTTTCCTATCGCGGACGATCCTTCCTTTAGTAATTTTTTTCTTTAACATTTCCCTCCATGGCCTATTCTAACTTTAGTGACTCTCTTTACTACTTCCTTCCACGGCTTATTTTCCCTATAATGACTCTCCTCACAATTTCCTTCCGCGATCTATTCTTTCTTTAGTGACTCTCTTTCTTAATATTTCCTTCCGCGGCCTATCCTGGTGCAGTGACATTTTTCAGTTTTTCCTATCGCGGACGATCCTTCCTTTAGTAATTTTTTTCTTTAACATTTCCCTCCATGGCTTATTCTCCCTTTAGTGACTCTCTTCACTATTTCCTTCCACGGCATATCCTCCCTTTAGTGACTCTGTTTACTACTTCCTTCCACGGCTTATTTTCCCTATATTCACTCTCCTCACAATTTCCTTCCGCGATCTATTCTTTCTTTAGTGACTCTCTTTCTTAATATTTCCTTCCGTGGCCTATCCTGGTGCAGTGACTTTCTTCAGTTTTTCCTAGCGCGGACGATCCTTCATTTAGTAATTTTTTTCTTTAACATTTCCCTCCATGGCCTATTCTAACTTTAGTGACTCTCTTCACTATTTCCTTCCACGGCATATCCTCCCTTTAGTGGCTCTTTTCACTATTTCCTTCCACGGCTTATTTTCCCTATATTCACTCTCCTCACAATTTCCTTCCGCGATCTATTCTTTCTTTAGTGACTCTCTTTCTTAATAATTCCTTCCGCGGCCTATCCTGGTGCAGTGACTTTCTTCAGTTTTTCCTATCGCGGACGATCCTTCCTTTAGTAATTTTTTTCTTTAACATTTCCCTCCATGGCCTATTCTCCCTTTAGTGGCTCTTTTCACTATTTCCTTCCACGGCTTATTTTCCCTATAATGACTCTTCTCACAATTTCCTTCCACGATCTATTCTTTCTTTAGTGACTCTCTTTCTTAATATTTCCTTCCGCGGCCTATCCTGGTGCAGTGACTTTCTTCAGTTTTTCCTATCGCGGACGATCCTTCATTTAGTAATTTTTTTCTTTAACATTTCCCTCCATGGCTTATTCTCCCTTTAGTGATTCTCTTCACTATTTCTTTCCACGGCATATCCTCCCTTTAGTGACTCTCTTTAGTACTTCCTTCCACGGCTTATTTTCCCTATAATGACTCTCCTCACAATTTCCTTCCGCGATCTATTCTTTCTTTAGTGACTCTCTTTCTTAATATTTCCTTCCGCGGCCTATCCTGGTGCAGTGACTTTCTTCAGTTTTTCCTATCGCGGACGATCCTTCCTTTAGTAATTTTTTTCTTTAACATTTCCCTCCATGGCCTATTCTCCCTTTAGTGGCTCTTTTCACTATTTCCTTCCACGGCTTATTTTCCCTATAATGACTCTCCTCACAATTTCCTTCCACGATCTATTCTTTCTTTAGTGACTCTCTTTCTTAATATTTCCTTCCGCGGCCTATCCTGGTGCAGTGACTTTCTTCAGTTTTTCCTATCGCGGACGATCCTTCATTTAGTAATTTTTTTCTTTAACATTTCCCTCCATGGCTTATTCTCCCTTTAGTGATTCTCTTCACTATTTCTTTCCACGGCATATCCTCCCTTTAGTGACTCTCTTTACTACTTCCTTCCACGGCTTATTTTCCCTATAATGACTCTCCTCACAATTTCCTTCCGCGATCTATTCTTTCTTTAGTGACTCTCTTTCTTAATATTTCCTTCCGCGGCCTATCCTGGTGCAGTGACTTTCTTCAGTTTTTCCTATCGCGGACGATCCTTCCTTTAGTAATTTTTTTCTTTAACATTTCCCTCCATGGCCTATTCTCCCTTTAGTGACTCTTTTCACTATTTCCTTCCACGGCATATCCTCCCTTTAGTGACTCTCTTTACTACTTCCTTCCACGGCTTATCTTCCCTATATTCACTCTCCTCACAATTTCCTTCCGCGATCTATTCTTTCTTTAGTGACTCTCTTTCTAAATATTTCCTTCCGCGGCCTATCCTGGTGCAGTGACTTTCTTCAGTTTTTCCTATCGCGAACGATCCTTCCTTTAGTAATTTTTTTCTTTAACATTTCCCTCCATGGCTTATTCTCCCTTTAGTGACTCTCTTCACTATTTTCTTCCACGGCATATCCTCCCTTTAGTGACTCTCTTTACTACTTCCTTCCACGGCTTATTTTCCCTATATTCACTCTCCTCACAATTTCCTTCCGCGATCTATTCTTTCTTTAGTGACTCTCTTTCTAAATATTTCCTTCCGCGGCCTATCCTGGTGCAGTGACTTTCTTCAGTTTTTCCTATCGCGGACGATCCTTCATTTAGTAATTTTTTTCTTTAACATTTCCCTCCATGGCCTATTTTCCCTTTAGTGGCTCTTTTCACTATTTCCTTCCACGGCTTATTTTCCCTATAATGACTCTCCTCACAATTTCCTTCCGCGATCTATTCTTTCTTTAGTGACTCTCTTTCTTAATATTTCCTTCCGTGGCCTATCCTGGTGCAGTGACTTTCTTCAGTTTTTCCTATCGCGGACGATCCTTCATTTAGTAATTTTTTTCTTTAACATTTCCCTCCATGGCTTATTCTCCCTTTAGTGATTCTCTTCACTATTTCTTTCCACGGCATATCCTCCCTTTAGTGACTCTCTTTACTACTTCCTTCCACGGCTTATTTTCCCTATAATGACTCTCCTCACAATTTCCTTCCGCGATCTATTCTTTCTTTAGTGACTCTCTTTCTTAATATTTCCTTCCGCGGCCTATCCTGGTGCAGTGACTTTCTTCAGTTTTTCCTATCGCGGACGATCCTTCCTTTAGTAATTTTTTTCTTTAACATTTCCCTCCATGGCCTATTCTCCCTTTAGTGACTCTTTTCACTATTTCCTTCCACGGCATATCCTCCCTTTAGTGACTCTCTTTACTACTTCCTTCCACGGCTTATCTTCCCTATATTCACTCTCCTCACAATTTCCTTCCGCGATCTATTCTTTCTTTAGTGACTCTCTTTCTAAATATTTCCTTCCGCGGCCTATCCTGGTGCAGTGACTTTCTTCAGTTTTTCCTATCGCGAACGATCCTTCCTTTAGTAATTTTTTTCTTTAACATTTCCCTCCATGGCTTATTCTCCCTTTAGTGACTCTCTTCACTATTTTCTTCCACGGCATATCCTCCCTTTAGTGACTCTCTTTACTACTTCCTTCCACGGCTTATTTTCCCTATATTCACTCTCCTCACAATTTCCTTCCGCGATCTATTCTTTCTTTAGTGACTCTCTTTCTAAATATTTCCTTCCGCGGCCTATCCTGGTGCAGTGACTTTCTTCAGTTTTTCCTATCGCGGACGATCCTTCATTTAGTAATTTTTTTCTTTAACATTTCCCTCCATGGCCTATTTTCCCTTTAGTGGCTCTTTTCACTATTTCCTTCCACGGCTTATTTTCCCTATAATGACTCTCCTCACAATTTCCTTCCGCGATCTATTCTTTCTTTAGTGACTCTCTTTCTTAATATTTCCTTCCGTGGCCTATCCTGGTGCAGTGACTTTCTTCAGTTTTTCCTATCGCGGACGATCCTTCCTTTAGTAATTTTTTTCTTTAACATTTCCCTCCATGGCCTATTTTCCCTTTAGTGGCTCTTTTCACTATTTCCTTCCACGGCTTATTTTCCCTATAATGACTCTCCTCACAATTTCCTTCCGCGATCTATTCTTTCTTTAGTGACTCTCTTTCTTAATATTTCCTTCCGTGGCCTATCCTGGTGCAGTGACTTTCTTCAGTTTTTCCTATCGCGGACGATCCTTCCTTTAGTAATTTTTTTCTTTAACATTTCCCTCCATGGCCTATTCTAACTTTAGTGACTCTCTTCACTATTTCCTTCCACGGCATTATCCTCCCTTTAGTGACTCACCAGAATGAGATGGCTCTGAAATTGACCGGCGTTTGTTCCACGTGCATACTAGAAATTCCTAGATAATTTTTTTTCAATTTCACCGTTGTCCGGCCATCCTTTGTCAGCGTCACTAATAAAACGGCCACCATTATGGAAAGCTAGTAGTCGCCCCTTTGTTTGTCAGATCTTGTTTAATCACAACCTTTGTTTAAATAACATCCACTATTGCTATTCAAACATGGATAGATCATTTAATAACTACCTGTTTTTCTGAATGAGGTCGACAGCAGCTTGCGGTCATTTAAAAGCTATTTTGTCTCTGTTAACTTGAATTAACCACCAAGAATCTAATACAACAGAAGGGCAAAAAGCGGCAAAGCGCCACACCCTTATGTTATAGTTCTTGTTTGTGGGTTCTTGTTGCAGCTTTAAATAGTTGTGGCACTCCGCTGTAAAACTTAGTAATATAGTGAACTAGATTTACTACAGCACCCATGGAACTTTAATCTATTTATACATCTAAAACAAAGGGATGCAAGTTTTTGTAATTCGTCCTTTATGTTCGTGGTTCCGAGGAATGCCACTTGTTCAAGGTCACCCTGTATACTACTGTTTAGTTCAGCAAGTTTCCCAAGTCGCACCGCAAGAAGCCGGTGTCGGCTCGTCTTCGTCGCGGCATCCCGAAATACACGTATCAAGTTAATTGCTTTAGTGCAATCAGAACTCCAGCCGGTGCTCGATTACATGTTTATTCGAATCGTGGCTGGCGTAACGCAAAGTTGTAACTCAGCCTTCGGAGTACTCTATTTGAGCGAAGTGTAACGGTAACGTATCGTTAATTTAATATGTTAATTGAGTGTGCTCGTCAACCTGCTAATCCGGCTTATGGCTCGGTGCACACTACATCGCTTGTTCACGCCTACGAGCCGACTGGATGTGAACTGGAGGCGGAAGTCGCCAAAAACAGACGGTTTTGTGTCGGGAGAATGGATCTGAGTGACAATAAAGAACGTCGAAAGTCGTCGGGTGTGAGATTGTGTGGATTTTTGATTTATGATGGGGCGATCTGTGTGTGAGATTCGGGTCAATGTACTCCATTCACGGCGATAATATTGCGTAACACCTTCCGAGCATAAATCAAAATGTGTTTCTCGACGATAATATTACCCAGGACCTTTTGGAACCGCATCAAAATGAGATGACTTTTCTGCATTTTGTTCATTCCAACGTAGTTCTTTACAGTAATTGGTTGGAGATAGCTTTTTATCTCCGGTTTAGTGTTTTTTAATTTCGTTTAATTTTTCTAACTGCTACTGCACCCAAATAGTGGTCGATTTCAATCCAATTGCAGTCGCTCGAACTGAAGCTGCTTTGAAACGGTCTATAGAATAGAGTACACCAGAAGATTGAAGATGAAGTAAAACTAGATGACTGTATTTAGCCCAAATCTAGTAAATATTTAAATCTCTGGTGCAACCGTATTTTACACCGCAATTTAGCCACACAAGATAACGACCATTTTGCGACATCGTAAAACATCTATTAAAGTTAAAACTCTGGAGATTTCCGTTGAACCACGTGTTCGGAAATTCCTTTTATCTAAATTTATCAATCGCAAAACACGGCAATTGATCTCCCTGATGGATTTTGAATTCCCTCGCATGCAAGTTTAATTTAATTAAGTGGTGAACAAAGGAAGCGATACTTACTTGTTGATTCCGGAACGATCACCCATTTTCAGCAGGGAACTGAATTTGGGTTTATCTCCCTCCACACTCTTACATTTTTTTATTCATTTTTACTTTTACAGGTACCTCAAATACCATCCGAATAAAAATTATCCTAATATGTTATAAACCCACTCGCACTAACAAGAAAATGAAAAATGCAACCGCATCCGCAAAAACCGCCCGTTTTTCGTGTTTCCTTTCCTATTCATCCCGCAAAGAGGCACGATCGTATATCTGAAATTTCAGCTCGTATCAGTGATAACCTGGCTGTTATTTGATGGCACCATGAAAAAGCTCATTCTTTTTTAGTGTCGTCGGCGAACAATGGCCGACGTACAAAGGAACTCCATCTTGTTACGTGCCGGTAAACATTTAGTACGGACCCCAATAATAACGCTAGGAGCCGCTTTGTACTCCCGCACACACAATCATTTAGTCTAGTCGCTGATAATTTGCATCCTTTGTCCGTGTTGTTACACACAATATTATTTCAACTTTCTTTGCGTCTTCATTTGAATTTCAAATTCTCGAGAGACACAATACGACACGACCGCGCCGCTGTCTCGAGAACTTTCCAAACGGAATAAAGTGAAAACTGATAGCTTATAGAACTCGGAGGGAAATTAGTCGAGGAAAACAATTTTTCCGAACGGAAAAACGACGTTTTCTTGCGGGGGAATTGGAAAAAAGAGGAAAAAGGACCATTCTGCGAAGTTGGCGATTGCAGGCAAAAAGTAAATGTGGATGTTATTAAATTTCTGCGCCAAACTTTTTCAACGCCGAATTGAGTTACACCATTCAATATTCTTTAAAAATTTACTTGCATACTTGTGGGAATTAAAAGTCAGGCCGGGAATTTCGCAAGTTCTTCAAAACGCCGGAAAAAATTATTAAGCGGGGAGAACACGTCTTACGCGGCTGTTTGAAAATTATTTATAATGTCGTTTTCTGAAATAAGTTTGCTGATGTATGCAGAAAACTTTGAGGGCAAGAATCCTGGTTTTACTTCAGTATTTTAAATAAAATTCTTTAGCGTCGTTCGTCATGAACCTAATTTTTTAATAGACTTGTTTTAAAAATGGTGGCTGCGCCGGGATAGTTGTTCATATCTACACATTCTAGTTTATTTCACAGAAAATCCCGCTTTCACATTAAATTGAATATTTGCAACAGTACACAACAATATCGTTTTTTAATTAGTAAAAAACAAACCCCGAATTTAATAATGGTTGCAGTTTTTATTTTATTTTCGGACAAATATAACAAAATTATTTTGAGAATGTACACATGTAGCAAACTTTATTTTGTTATTTAGACAAAGAGTTCATTAAATTATCACTGCACGTTTCTATTTTGACCCGTTATTGAGTTCCACTATTCTATCGGGTTTTCATTCAATAATCCGGTAGCATTATCTAGCATACCCTCACTTCTAAATATCATTGAAACATCAATTATCACAAAAAAGCAATACTATTTTAATTTAATTACACATTAAAGAGTTTATTAAATTAGGTGTTGGAAATGTCCTCCGACTTCTTCACTACACTTTATGATTCGTCTTTTGATAGTTATAAACGTTATGAGGCTGATAAGTGGCAAATAACAAATAAAATTTTATAATCAATCGCGTCTGTTATTTGCGAATCAGCCGTACTTTTCATAATACCGTCGGCAATACCGACAAAAAAACAAATAATTGTTTAGTATAATTTTTAGACAATTCATAAATCAATTTTGTTTGTGTTGCTCTAGAAATAACTGTCTCCTGTACTGTTAATTTTTATAACAGGCGTGACTGTCATAAGTGAATTTCCACTCAAGCTGACAGTTTTGATATAATGCAATAACATGTAGGTATTATGAAAATAGTTATTACCTTCATGAGGCCGATAAGTGGCAAATAACAGACAAGATTGATTGTAAAGTGGAGGCGGAGCCGAGACTTTATAATCAATCGCGTCTGTTACTTCTGAATCGGCCGAATATCGTTCAGTACTTTTCATAATACCGTCGGCAATACCGAAAAAAAAAAATTGTTTAGTATAATTTTTAGACAATTCATAAATCAATTTTGTTTGTGTTGCTCTAGAAATAACTGTCTCCTGTACTGTTAATTTTTATAACAGGCGTGACTGTTATAAGTGAATTTCCACTCAAGCTGACAGTTTTGATATAATGCAATAACATGTAGGTAT
This sequence comes from Diaperis boleti, assembly GCA_963583935.1. Lineage (NCBI taxonomy): Eukaryota > Metazoa > Arthropoda > Insecta > Coleoptera > Tenebrionidae > Diaperis > Diaperis boleti. The sequence continues at coordinate 50,461,133 of OY757247.1, read as the reverse complement.
TATGAAAATAGTTATTAACTTCATGAGGCCGATAAGTGACAAATAACAGACAAGATTCATTGTAAAGTCGAGGCGAAGTCGAGACTTTATAATCAATCGCGTCTGTTACTTCCGAATCGGCCGAATATCGTTCAGTACTTTTCATAATACCGTCGACAATACCGACAAAAAAAACAACCAATTGTTTACTATAATTTTTAGACAATTCATAAATCAATTTTGTTTGTGTTGCTCTAGAAACAAGTATCAACAACTGCCTCCTGTACTGTTAATTTTTATAACAAGCGTGACTGTTATGCGTGAGTTTTTACTCCAGTCGACAGTTTTGATATAATGCAATAACATGTAGTTATTCTGAAAATAGTTCTTAACGTCATGAGGCCGATAAGTGGCAAATAACAGACAAGATTGATTGTAAAGTCGGGGCGAAGTCGAGACTTCATAATCGATCGCGTCTGTTATTTGCGAATCGGCCGAATATCGTTCAGTACTTTTCATAATACCGTCGGCAATACCGACAAAAAAAAACAACCAATTGTTCAGTATAATTTTTAGACAATTCATAAATCAATTTTGTTTGTGTCGCTCTAGAAACAAGTATCAACAACTGCCTCCTGTACTGTTAATTTTTATAACAGGCGTGACTGTTATGAGTGAGTTTTCACTCAAGCTGACAGTTTTGTTATAATGCAATAACATGTAGGTATTATGAAAATAGTTATTAACGTCATGAGGTCGATAAGTGGCAAATAACAGACAAGAAAGTCGGCTCCGTCTCGACTTTACAATCAATCGCGTCTGTTATTTGCGAATCGGCCGAATATCGCTCAGTACTTTTCATAAAACCGTCGGCAATACCGACAAAAAAAAAACAACCAATTCTTTAGCATAATTTTTAGACAATTTATAAATCAATTTTGTTTGTGTCGCTCTAGAAACAAGTATCAACAACTGCCTCCTGTACTGTTAATTTTTATAACAGGCGTGACTGTTATGAGTGAGTTTTCACTCAAGCTGACAGTTTTGTTATAATGCAATAACATGTAGGTATTATGAAAATAGTTATTAACGTCATGAGGTCGATAAGTGGCAAATAACAGACAAGAAAGTCGGCTCCGTCTCGACTTTACAATCAATCGCGTCTGTTATTTGCGAATCGGCCGAATATCGCTCAGTACTTTTCATAAAACCGTCGGCAATACCGACAAAAAAAAACAACCAATTCTTTAGCATAATTTTTAGACAATTTATAAATCAATTTTGTTTGTGTCGCTCTAGAAACAAGTATCAACAACTGCCTCCTGTACTGTTAATTTTTATAACAGCCGTGACTGTTCTGAGTGAGTTTTCACTCAAGCTGACAGTTTTGTTATAATGCAATAACATGTAGGTATTATGAAAATAGTTATTAACGTCATGAGGTCGATAAGTGGCAAATAACAGACAAGAAAGTCGGCTCCGTCTCGACTTTACAATCAATCGCGTCTGTTATTTGCGAATCGGCCGAATATCGTTCAGTACTTTTCATAATACCGTCGGCAATACCGACAAAAAAACAGCCAATTGTTTAGTATAATTCTTAGACAATTCACCAATCAATTTTGTTTGTGTTGCTCTAGAAACAAGTATCAACAACTGCCTCCTGTACTGTTAATTTTTATAACAGCCGTGACTGTTATGAGTGAGTTTTCACTCAAGCTGACAGTTTTGATATACTTGCAATAACATGTAGGTATTATGAAAATAGTTATTAACGTCATGAGGCCGATAAGTGGCAAACAACAGACAAGAAAGTCGGCTCCGCCTCGACTTTACAATCAATCGCGTCTGTTATTTGCGAATCGGCCGAATATCGTTCAGTACTTTTCATAATACCGTCGGCACTACCGACAAAAAAAAACAACCAATTCTTTAGTATAATTTTTAGACAATTCATAAATCAATTTTGTTTGTGTTGGTCTAGAAACAAGTATCAAGAACTGCCTCCTGTACTGTTAATTTTTATAACAGCCGTGACTGTTATGAGTGAGTTTTCACTCAAGCTGACAGTTTTGATATAATGCAATAACATGTAGGTATTATGAAAATAATTATTAACGTCATGAGGTTGATAAGTGGCAAATAGCAGACAAAAAAGTCGGCTCCGCCTCGATTTTACAATCAATCGCGTCTGTTATTTGCGAATCGGCCGAATATCGTTCAGTACTTTTCATAAAACCGTCGGCAATACCGACAAAAAAAAAACAACCAATTCTTTAGCATAATTTTTAGACAATTTATAAATCAGTTTTGTTTGTGTTTGTCTAGAAACAAGTATCAACAACTGCCTCCTGTACTGTTAATTTTTATAACAGCCGTGACTGTTATGAGTGAGTTTTCACTCAAGCTGACAATTTTGTTATAATGCAATAACATGTAGGTATTATGAAAATAGTTATGAACGTCATGAGGTTGATAAGTGGCAAATAGCAGACAAAAAAGTCGGCCCCGCCTCGACTTTACAATCAATCGCGTCTGTTATTTGCGAATCGGCCGAATATCGTTCAGTACTTTTCATAATACCGTCGGCAATACCGACAAAAAAAAACAACCAATTGTTTAGTATAATTTTTAGACAATTCATAAATCAATTTTGTTTGTGTTGGTCTAGAAACAAGTATCAACAACTGCCTCCTGTACTGTTAATTTTTATAACAGCCGTGACTGTTATGAGTGAGTTTTCACTCAAGCTGACAGTTTTGATATAATGCAATAACATGTAGGTATTATCAAAATAATTATTAACGTCATGAGGCCGATAAGTGGCAAATAACAGACAAGAAAGTCGGCTCCGCCTCGGCTTTATAATCAATCACGTCTGTTATTTGCGAATCGGCCGAATATCGCTCAGTACTTTTCATAATACCGTCGGCAATACCGACAAAAAAACAACAAATTCTTTAGCATATTTTTTAGACAATTTATAAATCAGTTTTGTTTGTGTTGGTCTAGAAACAAGTATCAACAACTGCCTCCTGTACTGTTAATTTTTATAACAGCCGTGACTGTTATGAGTGAGTTTTCACTCAAGCTGACAGTTTTGATATAATGCAATAACATGTAGGTATTATGAAAATAGTTATTAACGTCATGAGGTTGATAAGTGGCAAATAGCAGACAAAAAAGTCGGCTCCGCCTCGATTTTACAATCAATCGCGTCTGTTATTTGCGAATCGGCCGAATATCGTTCAGTACTTTTCATAAAACCGTCGGCAATACCGACAAAAAAAAAACAACCAATTCTTTAGCATAATTTTTAGACAATTTATAAATCAATTTTGTTTGTGTTGGTCTAGAAAGAAGTATCAACAACTGCCTCCTGTACTGTTAATTTTTATAACAGCCGTGACTGTTATGAGTGAGTTTTCACTCAAGCTGACAATTTTGTTATAATGCAATAACATGTAGGTATTATGAAAATAGTTATTAACGTCATGAGGTTGATAAGTGGCAAATAGCAGACAAAAAAGTCGGCCCCGCCTCGACTTTACAATCAATCGCGTCTGTTATTTGCGAATCGGCCGAATATCGTTCAGTACTTTTCATAATACCGTCGGCAATACCGACAAAAAAAAACAACCAATTGTTTAGTATAATTTTTAGACAATTCATAAATCAATTTTGTTTGTGTTGGTCTAGAAACAAGTATCAACAACTGCCTCCTGTACTGTTAATTTTTATAACAGCCGTGACTGTTATGAGTGAGTTTTCACTCAAGCTGACAGTTTTGATATAATGCAATAACATGTAGGTATTATCAAAATAATTATTAACGTCATGAGGCCGATAAGTGGCAAATAACAGACAAGAAAGTCGGCTCCGCCTCGGCTTTATAATCAATCACGTCTGTTATTTGCGAATCGGCCGAATATCGTTCAGTACCTTGTGAATATCGTTCAGTGTGAACACAATTTTTCAAAATAAAGTCAAAAACAAAGCAAATAACTCAACCACGTGAGTGACACTAGTGACATTTCATTGGCGGGTGATTCAAACTCCGACATGCCTTCACCGACACAAATGTTTGACAAAGGTAATGCTGCCGTATTATTAAACGAACACCCGATACTTTCAGTCAACCAGAAATATTTACTCAGCTTGTGTTGAATATTCAAAATAAGTAAACCAAGTTTTGTTTACAAAATTGTTCTCTGATACAACATGATTAGTTGTCACCGAAACATTTAACATCCGTCGTTCCCTCTGTTTACAGGATTTACAAATTAAACCTGTACGTGTTAATCGCTGTTGACATTGCTGTCAGAGAACCTGTATCACACAAGAGTGAAGCCGTTGTAATCGATTATCTATACATATTTTCACAGACATGTATGAAGTCGATTTAAGAGAAGTCTTTGGCACATCGTCAAACATTTCCTGTCGACTGGGTGATTGTCCGGAAGAGTATCCTACATATTGTCGGAAATATCTCCAAGAATCGCATCGACGGAAATACTACTTAAATAATTGATAGGAGGGGTGAAATTAATGCTGGCAGTGATAAGAGAGCGTTTGAGAGAGGGTAAAAGCTCACTCATGTATTTTTCACGGGTGAGATGTGAAGAGTGGAGAGCCGCGATAACATAACATCGTGTACATTTTGTACTAACAACAAACCCTGGCCCTAATCGTTTACAGTCATATCTGCATATGCTCACTCCAAGTGTTTTAAAACACTCGGGGTAATTACAATTTGGGGTAATTGCACGACGGGAAGAGCTGGCCGCAGACAGTTTGGGAAGTTTGCACTTTCAGCAGGAAAATAAATGTTTAAGGGCGAATGAACTTTGGTACTTAAAACGCGTTGGAGAAATTGTAAAATATAGGTTTTGATAAAATAAAAGTCTGTAAATTTAAAATCTGAGACTCTCAGAAAGTGGGATAAGACAGCCAATAATGGCTGATTAATATCGACAACAAAGGTTGGTATGTACAGCACACCTTCTCATATACAGGGCCAGCTTTACATCAAGTTACGAAGACTTCAAATAGTGTCTACAGTGTTTTTTTTATATTTGTTTTGGATGGACCAGGTCTTTGATTATTATCTTCTGATAATGTGTCGCCTATTGAATTTAGTCTCTGCTGATGCCTATTCAATCAATGAATTAAAAGTTCGACTGACACATGATTAAAGTCACCCTGTATATGATATGAATTAATAAATTTATAGGATAAAAGTGCTTTAAAAATAGCGTATTTAACTTGACAAGAGCTTGATAGAACACAAATTAAACGGGAAGAATGTCGATGAATCAAAGTGGAGTAAATTTAAATTAAAATTTAAATATATTCAAGTCAAACTCCACAAACTTTAATAAACGGAAATTACAATAGGAACATGTTTCTGGAGAAAACTACTCCCATCTTCCGCCCTAATTTTACAACAGATTAATACAATTGATGAATTACAGTGGGGTTCTTACCTTAAAGAATGTTTAAATGATGACGTTGTTTTGAAAAGTTTACAAAAATTTGGAAAAAACTAGATTTTTTAAAATTGTAAAAATTAAAAATGGATCGAGGATAATCTAGTAAGTTTGTTTAAACTATATTTGAGTGTCACGTATCCAAATGCTGGCAACGGCACCCGCCTTGGATACGCGTAGAGTGCCACAAATTTCGTAACGGTTACTCTGTGCTTATTATATTTCCTTATTTCCCCAACCTTTTCCTAACTTATTTTTTTTTATTAATTGTTCCTTTTACTGGACGTTTCCTAGCCGAGAAGAAAAAAGTGATTAAAATCTTTAGCCTTTTTTTGTATAGAACAACATCCGGAAGATTGGCAGTCCACCGAGTATTTTGCATTTGAATCGTTTCTGTGAAAGAGGAGTAATTAAAAGCGGCACAACTCTATCAGTCCCACCTCGTTTTATTACTGAAACAAATTTGACAAATCAAATGCAGTTTTCACGTTCGGATTCGTGTCCGGTTCGCAGCTCCCCATCAATTATTCACTTTTAACGCGTCCGCGTAAAAGTATATCAGTGTGAATGTAACAAGTGTTACAGCTCGGCTATTTATACGGCAGATTGGAGCTTTTCCCGCTCCGTGCATTACGTAGATTGGCCTTTATTTTTCCAGTTGCCGGATACACGATAAATCTTAACTACCCTGTAAATTCCGAAGCTGTTTTGTTTTTATACGACCTGCATTGTTGCTATTCATTCCCTGTTCTTACATTATTTACATATTTGTTGCATGCCGCCACTGTTCGGCTTTCGGATTAATGCGAGCAGATTTATCGCGGGTCCGGCCGAATTTCGCAGGACTTACAGCAGGTATAGCGAAGTTGGGCAGTTTTCGTGGGCTTTGATTAAGGGACGGGGCGATAAATTATCGGTCATAAAGAAAATTGTGTTTCTCTTGGGGATTAAGACTTTGTTTGGGTATGACCGAATTAGTGGGCTGTGGCGGTTATTTATTGTCTACTGTTCGACCCAGTTAAATCGTATCCAAATTAAGAATTATAATCTCGAGGATATCCCCTGGAGAACAAAAGCATTTTTATGGTTTACAAGATGACATCCTGAAACCTTCAAAGGTGCACCACTCCCGAGCGCTTTCTTACGCGAAATTATACTGAAGGCCTCGTAGCCATAAGGAAGCAATGAAAACCCCAAAGACGCTTTATTACTTGTCGCTGCCGAATTGGGTCTCTTCACGCCTCGATGGCCAGCTTTGAGGTTGCCTTGCCGCTTTTATCTCTATACAAAAATGGTGGAAAGTTCAAGCAGATTGGCCATCCGCAAAGGATTGTTGAATGCAACCTCAATATTTTATTTGTTATTGTATTGTAACATGTGTATAAAAAATTTAAAGAAGACTTCTCAATATATCATGTGTTCATTTAAAAAAGTCATCAAGTCGTCTATGAATTTGACATAACATTTTAACGTACGTCTGTTGCCAAATTAAAAATCTACTATGTATTGCTGGTTGCAGACTTTCGGCTTGTAGATGAAGCAATAAATCACATGCGTTTTTTAATTCGTCTTCGTCACTCAAAAAATCACAAGCGACTTGATGACTTTTTTAAATGAACACCTTATATATTTTCTTTAATTTGAGTCAGCGTTGATTTGAAAATCAGAATTTATATCAGTGGAAGTTTAAGTTATAAATTTAAGGATATTAGAATTACCAAATTCGTTAGTATTAGTATGTTAAATTCGTGTAAGAAATTCCTCTCATAGATACATCTCCCCGGCGCTTTACTCTTCCTTAATTTCTTCACTCGTCTCTCCACCTCTTCCAGCCTGATTTCTTCTCCTTCTGGTACTGTTTGATTCCTCTTCAGCCCTGTTTCTGTTTTCCATCCAGCAGCCTCATGAAGTATTCCTCCCAATCACTCATCGTTATCTCCTTACTCACTGTTTTTTTTTTCTCTCTTTTGATACAGTTCCACACCCCCTTCTCGGTTCTGACAGCTTTTATCGCTCTCTCTTCTCTGTCCTTGTTCTACCTCTTCTTGACTCTCTATATCTACTTTTCGCTTTTAGAAAGCTGCTTCTGTTTGCTTTCGCCGCTTTCCATTCTCTTACCTTCTTTATTGCTTCCTTTTTCTGTTATTCACATTCCCTACTTCTTGTTCTTGGAATCTTGGCTTTTCTACTCTTCTCTTGTACTCTTCCACTCCGTGTTCCTTTGTTCTCTCTACTCCTCTCTTCTCTTGAATCCCTCTTCGTAGACTTATTTCTATAGGCAGATGATCTGCATCTATTATTTCCCGTAGTATAAATTCTTCTACTTCTTCCCATACTTTTCGTTTACTATTCTGTAATCTATCACCCTTTCACCTATGTCGCTTATGTAGGTCCATTCTCCTTCTTTGTCCCTTTGTTAATTTCCATTCAACCTCCCACCCTTTTTCCCCTATCCATTCCACCTTCCTTTTCAAATTCTCTACCTTGTCTTTAGTTCCAAAATAGTTCCAAAATAGTGCCCTCCCCTTTGCTTTTCCGAAGCCATTTTGGTGTTCGCGCCCCTCTTCTTTTCTTGCCTCTTACTTTCCTCCTTCTTTTCTCGTTTCTTCACCATTTTTTTTTCGTAACTCGTAATTTTCTCTCTTACCCCTTCTTCTTTTTGGAAAATTTACTTCTAGTCTTACTATTGTTAATTTTCTGTATGCCACTCTTACTTTTTTCTCGTCTTTCCGTTCTTCCTTCGCTGGGCCTCTTAATTTTTTTCTTTTCAACTCTCTTTCTTGCTTTGCCTCTCAAACTTCCATGTCTACTAACTAAGAGTCATTGATTTTGACCACTCCAACATCTTTTCTCAGAAAATCCTCTTTGGCCTGCTGTTTACTTTTCCTTTCCCTGTCCCATCCTTTTATTACAGTATTGTTCTTCCTCCTTTTCCTTCCCTCATACTCCACTTTTCCAGCTGTCTCTTTCTCTCTCACTTTTTCAACCTGTTTCTCCCTCCGTCCCATCTCTTCTCTTTCTCTTAAATTTTTTTCTACTTATTTTAAACATTTCCTCTTCTTGTCTTCCTGTCACACCCTCGACTGTGCGTTTTTCTTTTTTTTTCTGACTAAACCTCCCTGCTCTAATTCCTCATAGATGTCGCTGCTACTTTAATATTGCTAAAAATAATGACTCGTCTTCTTCCCCAGGATTTTTTTTTTTCGCTGTGAGGTATTTGTTGGTATCCTCGTCAATCTCCCTGTCCTTCGTTTATCCACGCTCGCCAGCTGCTTTATAGCTATTGATGTGACGGAGGGGTCGCTGCAGCTGAACATCCTGAAACCCTGGACGACCGTGCCGATGTCGATCATCTCATGGCATGGCATCAAACCCCCACCCCAGATTTTGCATATTTCTTTCTTTACTTAAGTGTATGAGCTGTGAGAACCAATGTAAGGAAAACGACTGAAGCAATTCCAATGGAATTTTGACACAACAAAGAAAAAGACCCACTTATTACTCTGTGTTATTTTGTAAATCCTAGTGCTAGTGTTTAAAAAAAAAAATTAAAAACCAGTCAAGTTTAATCCTTGGTTTTACTTAAAATGGAGGTAAAAAAATAGAATCGAGAAGGTGTTTCCAATAGAGACGTGGGCGTGAACTTATTTCACTGGGTCAATCAATCGTTTTTACTGCGTCTATCGGTACCTACTTTTTATTAGGATTCACCATAAATTATTGAGATTCAGGCAACTTCCTTTAATTGTTACCATCTTCATGATTGTTATACAATGTTCTGTTTACATCGGACTAATTATTATTATTATATGACTACCTTGTGGCTTTACTAATGAAAATAAAAAAAAAATTATGTCATCATTATATTACCATCAAAGCTGCACCGACTAAAATTATTTTCAACTAACTAACTCCCATGTGCTTTTCCGAAACCATTTTAGTGTTCCCGCCCCTCTTCTTTTCCTCTCTCTTACTTTCCTCCTTTTTTTCTCGTTTCTTCACCATTTTTTTTCGCGACTTCATTTTCTCTCTTACCTCTTCTTCTTATTGGAAAACTTATAGTTTTTCTTTCGTTTTATTCCATCTCCATTGAACCCCGTCTATTGTTAATTTCCTGTATGCCACTCTTACTTCTATCTCGTCTTTCCGTTCTTCCTTCGCTGGGCCTCTTAATCTTTTTCTTTTCAACTCTCTTTCTTGCTTTGGGAGGGCATTATCTATAAATATGATCTCTGCCTCTTTCTTTTCAGTTTTCCTTTTGCTTAATCACTTTTTCTTTTTCCTTTCAATCTTCCATGTCTACTAACTAAGAGTCCTTGATTTTGACCACTCCTACATCTTTTCTCAGAAAATCCTCTTTGGCCTGCTGTTTACTTTTCCTTTCCCTGTCCCATCCTTTTATTACAGTATTGTTCTTCCCCCTTTTCCTTCCCTCATACTCCACTATTTTTCCAGCTGTCTCTTTCTCTCTCACTCTTTCAACCTGTTTCTCCCTCCGTCCCATCTCTTCTCTTTCTCTTAAATTTTTTTCTACTTATTTTAAACATTTCCTCTTCTTGTCTTCCTGTCACACCCTCGACTGTGCGTTTTTCTTTTTTTTTTTTCTGACTAAACCTCCCTGCTCTAATTCCTCATAGATGACGCTGCTACTTTAATATTGCTAAAAATAATGACTCGTCTTCTTCCCCAGGATTTTTTTTTTTCGCTGTGAGGTATTTGTTGGTATCCTCGTCAGTCTCCCTGTCCTCCGTTTATCCACGATCGCCAGCTGCTTTATAGCTATTGATGTGACGGAGGGATCGCTGCAGCTGAGCATCCTGAAACCCTGGACGACCGTGCCGATGTCGATCATCTCATGGCATGGCATCAAATCCCCACCCCAGATTTCGCGAATTTCTTTACTTAAGTGTATGAGCTGTGAGAACCAATGTAAGGAAAACGACTGAAGCAATTCCAATGAAATTTTGACACAACAAAGAAAAAAAACCCACTTATTACTCTGTGTTATTTTGTAAATCCTAGTGCTAGTGTTTAAAAAAAAAAACAGTCAAGTTTAATCCTTGGTTTTACTTAAAATGGAGGTAAAAAAATAGAATCGAGAGGGTGTTTCCAATAGAGACGTGGGCGTGAACTTATTTCACTGGGTCAATCAATCGTTTTTACTGCGTCCATCGGTACCTACTTTTTATTAGGGTTCACCATAAATTATTGAGATTCAGGCAACTTCCTTTAATTGTTACCATCTTCATGATTGTTATACAATGTTCTGTTTACATCGGACTAATTATTATTATTATATGACTACCTTGTGGCTTTACTAATGAAAATTAAAAAAAAAAAATGTCATCATTATATTACCATCAAAGCTGCACCGACTAAAATTATTTTCAACTAACTAACTCCCATGTGCTTTTCCGAAACCATTTTAGTGTTCCCGCCCCTCTTCTTTTCCTCTCTCTTACTTTCCTCCTTTTTTTTCTCGTTTCTTCACCATTTTTTTTCGCGACTTCATTTTCTCTCTTACCTCTTCTTCTTATTGGAAAACTTATAGTTTTTCTTTCGTTTTATTCCATCTCCATTGAACCCCGTCTATTGTTAATTTCCTGTATGCCACTCTTACTTCTTTCTCGTCTTTCCGTTCTTCCTTCCCTGGGCCTCTTAATCTTTTTCTTTTCAACTCTCTTTCTTGCTTTGGGAGGGCATTATCTATAAATATGATCTCTGCTTCTTTCTTTTCCCTTAGTTTTCCTTTTGCTTCATCACTTTTTCTTTTTCCTTTCAATCTTCCATGTCTACTAACTAAGAGTCCTTGATTTTGACCACTCCTACATCTTTTCTCATAAAATCCTCTTTGGCCTGCTGCTTACTTTTCCTTTCCCTGTCCCATCATTTTATTACAATATTGTTCTTCCTCCTTTTCCTTCCCTCATACTCCACTATTTTTCCAGCTGTCTCTTTCTCTCTCACTCTTTCAACCTGTTTCTCCCTCCGTCCCATCTCTTCTCTTTCTCTTAAATTTTTTTCTACTTATTTTAAACATTTCCTCTTCTTGTCTTCCTGTCACACCCTCGACTGTGCGTTTTTCTTTTTTTTTCTGACTAAACCTCCCTGCTCTAATTCCTCATAGATGTCGCTGCTACTTTAATATTGCTAAAAATAATGACTCGTCTTCTTCCCCAGGATTTTTTTTTTTCGCTGTGAGGTATTTGTTGGTATCCTCGTCAGTCTCCCTGTCCTTCGTTTATCCACGCTCGCCAGCTGCTTTATAGCTATTGATGTGACGGAGGGGTCGCTGCAGCTGAACATCCTGAAACCCTGGACGACCGTGCCGATGTCGATCATCTCATGGCATGGCATCAAACCCCCACCCCAGATTTCGCATATTTCTTTCTTTACTTAAGTGTATGAGCTGTGAGAACCAATGTAAGGAAAACGACTGAAGCAATTCCAATGGAATTTTGACACAACAAAGAAAAAGACCCACTTATTACTCTGTGTTATTTTGTAAATCCTAGTGCTAGTGTTTAAAAAAAAACAGTCAAGTTTAATCCTTGGTTTTACTTAAAATGGTGGCAAAAAATTAGAATCGAGAGGGTGTTTCCAATAGAGACGTGGGCGTGAACTTATTTCACTGGGTCGACAAATCTTTTTTACTGCGTCTATCGGTACCTACTTTTTATTGGGGTTCGCCATAAATTATTGAGATTCAGGCAACTTCCTTTAATTGTCACCATCTTCATGATTATCATACAATGTTCTGTTTACATCGGACTAATTATTATATTACTACCTTGTGGCTTTACTAATGAAAATAAAAAAAATGATGTCATCAAAAGCTGCACCGACTAAAATTATTTTCAACTATATTTGGTGTTTCACTATTCCAGGGCCGTACTAAACTTAATGTTTTTAAATGGAACCCTATATATTTTTTTCATTTTCTGATTTTCTGTTCTAAATGCATGTGCATATCTTTTTTCTAAATTTGAAATACAAGGTTGCCAAGTTATAATTTTTTTTTGTGAAAAATTTCGAAAAGTGGAGATCATTTAAAATTCTGTATCAGCATTGTTATTAACTATTTAAGATTGAAATTTGGCATATCGATAAACAAAGCTTGGGTCTACACGAATGAATAAATATTAATATTACTTAAAATTGATGATTAAAATTTTTTGTTTATATGGTATTGTAGCATGTTAGTGGTAGTTCACGGATCACAGACTGAAAGAAATGCAGACTACAAGACGGAATTTTACACCGGTTGCTCAAGACTCCTGCTGTGTATTTGTGCAGCCATTTGGAAAACAATGGTGCTTTCCATTGTCGTCAGTAATGGTTTGTTATATGATTCCACCTTGTTTACCTACTAACAATTTACAACGTTATTACAATTAAGACACTAGAGAGAAAAGAGTCGTAGTTGCGACTACTCAAAGACTTTTAACTCGACAATCTCGTACACCCGCCTCTTTCAAATCAACTTAACAAAACACAACCCCGACAGTTCTCTCTCCGCGCCGGCAAAGAGTATTCGCACCGAAACTGTAATGAAAGTTTTTATAAACGCGATAATCCTCACAATAGCTCCGGCTAATTGTTTCGGTTTGCACAGTGCAGCGGCCATAATTACCGACACCGGACGAAACAAAAAACCGCACGGAATAACATTCTGCACATTCGGTATAAATTGCGTTTATTTGAAAAATGCAAATTCGACGAGGTTTGTCACAAAAGATTAATTAAAGCTGGCTTCCTCGAAACACATTTTACTTTCGAAATTAGAGACAGCCGAACGTATTAGGTTACCAGGGGGCTGTAGAATTCGAGCCGAGACAAAACTTGGGTGTTTTGCAATCCTTTACGCCGTCTCAAATTATATGAATTATGTATAAATTGGACGGGGGAGACTGAAAGTGCGCAATTCATAAATTATAAGACTCGGGCTAAATTTGTACTTGAAGACGATGTGCACGCGGAGGGATTTAGAGCTGGGCTGAGTTTTAAATTGGACGGTATTAGATAATAAAATTTCGATTTCTTTAACAATGCCTAGCTTATCTTCAGCAATTATAAAATATATTGAGTTTGACTATACACTTCTCCCAGACGCTTCTATAAGTAGGTCATAGGGCAACTGGGTCTTTCTTAAGAGTGCTTCCCCCCTTCATACTTGGAGGGCGCAAATACCTATTTTTTTATTTAACATAACTCCCCGTATGAGGACAGGGATGTGATGTGATGAAAAAAAAAAAGCTGCCCCTTTTGTCATCGAGCGTGACAAGAATTCGGAAAGAAAAAGTTCATATAAATTCCATATTCCTACTACTACAGTAACAGTAACGCATCCATTATGTAAATACGAATCAAAATAAACAAAATGTTGATAAAAATTGAAATAGCAAAGAAATTGCCAAAATAAAAATTTCCTATCCCGTTTCATCAAACCCTCTCCGAAATATTCCAATATTTATTGTGCGGCGGAATGGCAGAAATCCAAGTTTCCGGTAATAGCGCGAGCAGTTATCGAAGTGTCAGTGGTTCAGCACTCGGTCCGGGTTATCACAATCGCAATCTGTGCCCGAACGCGTATTTCTGTGGATTCCGGGTCGATTCTAATGGCGTACTTTACCATCTTGCGACCGATATCTCATTATGGACGCTTTCCGATCCCGACCTGACGTATCGTTGTTGATTATCCTTTTACCGCTTTCTAAATGGAATGTTGATTTGCTCCGCGCTTTGAGATGTTGAGGCCCGATCACTTTGCCGCTAAACGTCCAGGGAGTGTCCTTTATTCGAGATGGATTTCGGGTTTATTGCCTTTTAGTGGAGCGTTTTTATTTAATGTGCCGAAAACACGTCAGGAAACGTGAAGCGAGGGGTTAAAATACAATGTAATTTTATTTATTTTGCCGGAGAAAAGAGCTGCGGTGCGACAATGTATCAGAGGAAACGGGCGACTTTTTGGGGCACCAACCTCCGTTAAACTCAGGGAGAGATGACGCACGCACGCATTGGCTTTTTATGTATTTTATTCAAAACAAAATATAAAGACATTCTGGTGAGTTTGTAATTCCAAAAAAGAAACAACATTTGGCCATCTATCGCTGACCTAGTAGGTGAGATGACGCACCAACTACGGGAGATATGGCTAGTAGTTAAGTAGTGCCGGTTCTGGCCCACTTTTTGACTTACGTGGTATTGATTTGATACCATCGTTATCTCAACATATGATTTATTTTATATTCCTCCATTAATTTGCAGCAATTAAAAGTCCTATATTGTTTTTAAATTTGGAATTTCTTGTTCCCAATACCTATAGGTTTCAGTAATGTTCCAAATATGAATATTTTGGTTGATATAAGGATTTCAAAAATATATAAATATTTTCAAATCTTAAACCATTAGGATGTTCAATCAGATTAATCATAAGATTCGCTTCCCACAGTTAGAAGGTAATAGATCCAATTGTAGGGGGCAAAAGTTTTCCATGTCGTTGATATTATTATTTATCAGTTAGTTAATCGATGTTGGTGAAACCGGCCCTTAATGATTTAACTTTAACTAGTAATTTTGTATGTACGTGTAGTACAATGTCGTGATTATGTAAGCAGCGCCGTATTATCTATTTACCTTTACAAGCTCGATTTATTCGGGTCGCCTCATACGATAAGTATAAACACAAACTGAAACATTTTACGAGCGTCTCGGCTCCTTAAAGTTGTCATAAGCAGTTAAACACAGCGCCGAAAACGAAAATTTGCATTCGCAACAAAGAAGTAAAAATTGCATCTTAACGCCCGAGACGCTTTGTGAACAACAGTCGAAAGTAAGACTGCTAATAACGTTATCCTAGTTGAGTGCTAAATTGAAATTAACAAGTGCAAAGTTTTAACCGATTTGCCTTAAAATATTCCCCAAGTTTTTTGCTGCGCATTTGCATTTCAAATGTGTAAATTACGTTATGCGAAATTTGAAGAAAGTTGGAGTTCATGCCGAATGTGCCCGAGGGGCGACATAATATCGCGGATTATTGTTCGACGGTGGCGAAATAAACAAATCGGGTTAATTTGAGCGAGTGCAAATATTTATGCACTTTTCGTATAAAATTTCCTGGGATCACAGTTCAGCTCCTGCACGGCTATTACTTTCCTGCTGCAAGCAATATGGCTCCTGCTGCACATAACCCAATTTACATAGACAACGTGCTTTACTCTAAGCTGCCGGCTTTATTATAATTTGATTGGATCACAGCTAGGGGACAGCCCTGGACGACCACATTTTCCGATTCCGGTCGGAATTATAAAAGAACGAATGGCGTGAGTTGTTGCTGCAATAAACGTAAAGGATAATTGTCTACTTTTATCACGTATGTATGTTTGAAGTGGAAACTTCTTTGGTAGTGACCTTGCATAAGTGTTTGAAGTGAATGAATCCAAACCAAAAACTATGCTTTTACACAAATATTTACATTTATGATAGCTCGTTATATGTGCTCCACCCAATTTGGACTAATTTATTTGCACGTTGATGTAAACAGTAGGTGCTCGCACATTCGGTATTGACAGCCCATAAAATGTTATGCAAAGTTGTACGATGACAAATGGCCTAATAAATAAATAAAAACGTTATTTGTATGTCGTCACAAAATTAATAACAGATAGAGTGGTGCAGCCTGGCATACTTTATTAAAAATACAGCCATAAATCCGTGTAATTTCAAACAAAATTACAGTTAGAATTATAAATATCCCAAATATTCACTCTGTATTCTCCCCTCAGACGAAGCAACGAACCTCCAGACCTTTCATTTTTCGGGCTGTCGCCATTACTCAACATCTCGGGGTCGCGTGTATATTCCGGGCCGGTGTAATACATTAGAATTCCATCAAGTTTGCGATAATATTTGTTCGCGACGCTTAGTTGAGTGGGAATTAAATATTCAGTTAAAGTTTGAGGGAAAGCAACAAGATGTAGAGGAGTTTAGCAGGGTGACAAATGTTCACGGCAATAATAGCGACACTGTTCCGCGTTTTGTTCGGTTTTCTTTCGCGCGTCTCTTTTTCGAGAGGACAAAAAGAGCGTTTGCGACGAGTTGGAGTGAGTTATGTGCTCTGGAAACGCACGGAATGATGAAGAGACAACGAAACGGAGTTTGAAAGAAAAAAAGGATTTGGAAATCGCATCTTTTTTGAAAAATTTGGCCCTTAAAATTGACAAGAAAACACTACAATTTTTGAATGCTTGCTTTAAAATCTGCTATCGAAAAAAGTTACATAACGCGAGGTTTCGTAACTTGTGCTGGTGACCGGATTTTCATACTTTTTTTAAGTGTAATTAAACTAGTAATCAAGAGGAAAGAGTCAGAAAAGCGGAAAAACATACATGAGGACAGGCAATATGAGTGCACAAGGATTGTGAATGATTATGAAATGATTAACAAAAAAATATATGAAGGAAAACAAACAGCGACTGTGTGAATGTTCCATAGAAGAAATTAATACTGCAACTATTAGAGGCCATAACTTGATAAAAGAAAAATATCTAAAGAAATACCAGAAGGAAATTTTCAGTCAAGAGGACGTTATTTTATGACCAAGTCAAACGAAGACTGGAAATGAAGGAAATGGAAAAAAAAAACTATTTACCATGAAAAAAAGAAAGAGAATTAAAGACAAGAAAGTCAAGATAAGGAAGAAGAAATATGAGATAGAAAACATGTGGAAAGAGTTCTTTTGCGAGCTGCTAGAAGGAGTGGATGAGAACGTAGAAGAATTAACGCAGTTGTGACGCTTTCTACGGTCGGGTTGCCTCTAGCGCCAGTTTTTTATTGTGGTATGCTCCACACGTGTCGACGGGTAGCTTAGTGGAGTACGGTGTACCAGGGGTCAGCTGGCGAGCTTGGCGGAGGGTAAATAAACAGTTACGGTGTTACAAGCTTTACTTACACGGTATATATACAGAGATGCAATACATACAGAGGTTCAATATATACAGGGGCTCAATATATACACGGTGGCGGGGCTAACTCGGGGACCAAAACAATGGAGGGGGGTAGAACGGGAACAGCAGGCGAGAGCGCCGCCAAAAAGGATCTGTGTGGATATCCCGGTGTTCGACCGGCCGGTGCATCGAAAACTAGACACCTGGACGGCCTCCGTGAAGAAGCCACCACAGATGCCCTAACCCCATTGCACCAGGTCGGCACCATAGACACCAGTGTTGTGTCGCCAGTCGTTTCAGCTTTCCGATCCACAATTAAACGATTCAGTTCTCTTCGTGGTTTCATTTTTACGACGTCGGTAGTGTGCATTGTTCCAGTTCCACCATCGAAGAGTCTCGAACTCCACGGTTGCGACCTGGAGGAACTGGCACCCTTGTAACACTTGGCGCCCAACGTGGGGCCCTTCTTCAGGCTGGCAGCTCGAGGAACCTCTTTTTAAAAGCCGCGTCGAAGAATAGATAGATGGAAGCCAGCACCGACCTGGTGCCGCGAACGACAACCACCATGCACATCACACCTGTACTTCGGGGCGTACCCTGAGGCCTTCATCGACGACTGCACTTAGTACCTCTATTATGCCAACCCAGACCCCGAGAAAGGCAGAGCCTCGATGACATACCGGAGGGGCTGAGAGGAGAAATGGAAGACTACACCCACTTCAAGAAGGTCAGGGATGTTCTGAGAAGGGCGTACGATGGCGAGTTTGACGAGGAGCTCGGTATAGAGCCGCTCAAATCGCCATATTGGCTGATGGGGATGCGGACGGGTGGAGAGACTTCATAACCAAGAAGCGGAACGGTAAGACTTGTTCACAGGTGGAGATCTGTCCCCCTGTGGCCCCGGGTAATGTTCGTGTACCGGAAGTCACCACGACCGCAGCATTACCACCAGCAGCGGCCACAATACCCGAACTCGACAACCAAAGCAGGAGCAGTGCGATTTCTGACCGACCGCTGCCGAGCCGCGTCCACGTTCTAGGTGCTCGACTTATTTGTCATCCCGCCGCCGCCAACCGACTTCGCCGACCTCCCGGAACACCTGGAGATCGTGCCACCATCTAGCATTGTCTTGCCCGACAAGCCCGACCAGAATGTCAGCGTCACACCCGGGAAGCAATCAAGCAGGATTGTAAATGTTCTAACAAAATGTAGCTCTGCCCCAGGTACGCCGACCGTCAGCATCCGGACGAGGATATCCGAAGATAACGCCGGTGCCGAGTCTGTGGCCCACACGTCCGTGGTCATCGCAGACGTCCACCACGGGGCAGACTACATTCCAGAGCCAAGACAATCCGACTCTGATGCTTCCATAGCGGTCCCGAGACAGGCGCAAGCAATCTTGCAGCCACCAACCTGTAAGATTCCCGAAGACATCGAAGCGAAAACATCGCTGGTCAAGCCTGGACAGACGTCAGAAATCCAGCTAGTGCCAACTCGTTCCGATGTGACATCAATCATCACCAGCCGGTTTCACGGCAGGGTCGTCCGTGTACACGACGCCTCCAAAAATCCTGCCGCCACCGAAGATCTCGCCGCCTCCAGGATTCCCGACGATGACTACCGTTGTCGTTCGAAAACGAACTGTGACTTCGGCCGCTGAAACGACCCCGATTCAGACACCGTACCACGAGAGTTCCACTGCAGCAAAACGCGAAACTCCTTGAAACGGACCAGCAGCCCCACGATAACACGACGACAGCGAGCCACGAACAGCTACGGCGAGACGTGCCAACTAAACCCGCGAACTTCAACGCGGCCTTCGACCACGTCATCCGCGAATGGGAACCCTCCAAAAGACGTCGCGAACACTATCTTCCCTTCTCCACGGCCACTTGCAACGACGCACGACCAGCAAACCCACAAATCCGGTCGTGTGATGATGTTGTGAGGTTTTTCCCTGTGAGTCGCCAGTCGTTTCAGCTGGCCCCTGCTGGTCGGTTGGCAGGATCCCTAGAAAGGACCCATCCAGATATCCCGGTGGTCAACCAGCAGGCGCACCGAAAACAAGACACCTGGACGGCCTCCGTGAAGAAGCCACCAAGGATACCAGGGCTGGCCCCTTTGGGTCGGTGGTAAGGAAGAAACGAACGGACAGCAGGATGTCCCCTAACTTACTCTTTTCTCGGCGGGTTGGTGGGCGGGAGGTCATGAACTCACTGGCACTGGAACTTCACCGGAACTGTCGTTGTCACCCAGTGGAACGGTCGGAGTCACCAACTGGAACGGTCAGAATCTGCTCGCTTCTGGTCGCTCTTTTATAACGTGTTCATGACGGAATAGTGACGTTATTCCCCTACGTGAACTGCAGCGCGTGGGCGACTCACCCAGGGTCTTCATCACTAGACGACGCGGCGTCCTGTTTTAGATCACAGTTTCGTAGTTCTCCATACAGATATGGGGAATACATAATAGTTGATCGTGAAATTTTTGTCTTAGTTCAAAAAGCTGTGAAGATAATTTTATCTTTTGTATAACCTTACGTATTCCTTTTTTTTTGGTTCTTTACATTATGGAATGTTATGGAATGTTACTCTCAATGCCATCGTCTTTTTTCTTCATTCCTCGTTCTGCCGGTCTTACCTGGTTGGATCGTTCGTTCTGAAAGTACTTGACACTTCGCTCGACAAAGTACTTTTACCTGTGTTACAGGATGTATGTAGGGTTTGCGCTTGATCCTAAATTTGATAAGGCCTTTTTCGGCTGGCGTTTCCGTCGAGAAGAAATTCTTGTTCGTGTGGTTGGTAAATGTGGTGGCATCTATAATGGGATTCATCCAAAAGGGATTTAGCCATCCATTTCCACAATTAAGTGATTTTTGTCTCGTTCGAAACCAATCATAAATCGACAAAATCATTTTCTGTTGCGGGGATCAGAAACTCTTGGACCACGTTCTCGTTGTCTCGTCGGAGTCATCAACGTCCCTCATTAGAGGTAAGGGCTTTTCTGATTGTTAAACGGGGTACTTAAAGGAGAATCTTCTTCATCTTTGGGTTCTGGCTCGGGGTGAACAATAAAATTGTCACCAAATTAATTAACTGATCTGGATTGGGACTACTCCATCGAGGGTGGTGTTCGTTGGAAATTCCAACGTTCCGTCGAGGACGAGGAGCTGGAGAATCGTTTGTCGTCTCCTTCTGAAAGACATCCCATCACCCGACCAACGTTCCAAGGCCAGATAAGCCGTCTTGTTGTTTTGTTCATTAATTCTTGTTTCTTTTTGCGCAATAATATAACCCAGTATTAATCAAACAAAGCTATTCATTTTTTGCTCCACCCGCTTCATGCACAACGGCACGGAAACACGTGTTCTAAAGGTGCAACTCGTGTTCGTTTTTCCGTTGCAAGCAGTCGCGTCATTAATATTTCTAGCTCTCGCGCTCATGTCGAACTAGGTGAATACGAGACACGTTACGAGTTATTTCCCAGCGGTGGCGTCATGCCGCCTCTTTTCTGTTGGCTCCCTTGCATTTTCCTGACAGTGAAAAAACGACGTGACACAACCCGTCTTTTCCGGCGCCTATCAAACCGTCCAGCACACCTTATGAAAACCCATCAATTTTATTATTTTTACGAATTACGGAAGCTGTCTGTTTCTTCGGCTACGGGAAGCTCGGATATCAGAAAGGAAATTCGCTTTGTAAATGGAACGTTGTTCGCACTCTTATGGATTGTAAAAATAAATTGATCGGGGAGGGTCGGTTTTCGGGACGTCCCGGTCGATAATTCCGGATCGCGAATGCGAAGTTGTCCAAAATTGAATCGGTCTGTTTATGCGTTTAAATAAATAACATGAATACAGGGTGATTTTGATCAAGTGCGATTCCTTTGACCCTTTAAATCTAAAAATTTACTCTGTAAACATCTATAAGACAGCCCGGATTTATTGAGCCACGTTCATTTCCTTAAGATTTAGAGTAAGTACATTAAACACGTTTTACAACCTATAAAGTCAGTTCCATTACTTGTTGATACGGCCTCGTATATTAAGTGTGTTAGCTTGTGCAGGTGCCGCAACCAATTTGTTATAAACATTTTTATGGCCGCCATTATAACGGATTTGGAGATAGCGCTAGAGCCTTCGTTATTTTTATTGCCAAAATGTTTTGCAGTTCCCTGTATACTTTTTTCTACTCATTGTGGTGACACTAAGCAATTTGCTCGATGACAAAAAGACTTAAAACTAGTTTATTTCCATATATGGTGGATGCGCCGCTGAAATTGTCGGTGATGAAACGTTCATTATGGAAATAAGTAAATAAATAATGTAGATACAACATGTAGTTTATAATTATGTACTCCATAAAGCGTGAAACCTGTTCCACATTTAAACAAAATTTTCCGCATTTGTGTACAAATTACAACGTTTTCATAATATCGTGATGAAAATTTATCGATACGCAAACACGACGAATAAATAAACGCTCATTTTTTGCCGGTTCAATTCCCTTTGATGTTCCATTAATTTTATGTACCCGTCCCTAAAACTTTTTAGACATCTCTTGTGTGAAATTTTTTTAATTGATTAACGATAAAAGCGAAACACCACTTCCACGTTAATCCCTGAAACTCTTTTCTCTGTTTAAAACTAAACAAATTTGCAATTACTCCAAGAAACTTACCTCAAGTTTAAAGTTTCTCCAGCAGCCAAAGCAGCTCTCCGGCAATTATGAGATCGGCCCCGAGCCACCTCGGTCTGATTATATTTCTCTTTAGCACAACACACCACAATGAGAAGGTAAAAACCATCATCTGAATATAACTCCCAACGGCGGGAGGCCGATAAAACGCGGGGTTTTATTTTGAGAGAGTAGACGTTTTTTCCCGGAAGATGTCTCCCCGAGGAGAAGGCCTGACGCTTCCCAACAACTTATCTCGGGCGCGTCTCTACAGTCCCGATTACTGAAAAAATTACCGGGATGATGCGAATAAACTTGGAAAAAGGAGCAAAGGTGATTGCGGGTCTCTGAGCTATTTCTCGTCATTAAACAGCTGATGCGAAGGGTTTTTTATACGATCGGATCCTGCGGGAGATCATAGTGAAAAGTGCTTCTTTATTAGTGTTTCCTTCGTTTGTCAAAACTTTTAGACAGTGTTCGAATACTAGAAACTCGATGAAGTCGGCAAGACGAGACAGAACCAACAGCTACTTGTGATGTGCGTCAAAAATACACCCTTACATAATTTATGATGCCAGATTATATTTTATTCATACATAAATCCACTAAACTTTGTTTCGTCTCAATTTTCAGATTTTTGATGCTTTATTTATTTACTCTGCTTGTGAGGCTTTGTCGGAAGAGATTTAGCAGAAATTCTGCATTTTAGATCTGGCATAAAACACGATTGGAATAGTATTAAGGGTGGGATCTTCCATAAGAGCTGTCAGAACCAATATAAGCAAAACGACTGAAGCAATTCCAATGAAATTTTGGCACAACAAAGAAAAGGACACACTTTTTACTCTGTGCTATTTTCAAAATCCTAACGCTAGTGGTTTTTCAAAAAACAATTAAAAACCAGTCAACTTTGGGAACAATTGATGAGATTGAGACTTGGTTTATGAAAGGCGTTATGCTGATTCCGGATACGAAAACAAAAATTTAATACCTCAAACTATCCCAAGTTAAGATCTTTTTTGAACAGACAATCTGATGGGTTTGAAGCAAAAAATCTAAAACTTTAACGGCTGCTCAAGTTATTAAATTCATAGAAGACGCCCCTGTTATTGAAGTAAGTTATTCAAACAAACAAAAGTAATCTTTTTACTTTAATTATTATATTTATTGCAGGCAGCTCTAATTATCGGGATACACGGAGCCTGTCACAAACAACAGTTAAAGAATCTGAAAATTACAGATGTCGAAAATTTTGGCAACAAATTTCAATTACGAGTAAAAGTATCCCCACAAGCAAAACAAAAATATTGAAAGGTCATTTGTTGTATCTGGAGCGTTCTACAATGCCTGTAAAAGATACTTTGAAATTCGCCTTAAACTTAAGGACGCAACCATCACACAATTCTTCATGAATTACCAGAAAGGAAGGCTCAGGAATCAAGCCGTGGGAATAAATAGAATCGGCAATGTCCCAAAGCAAACTGCTGAAGCTAGAAAATCCTTCTGCGTATACAAGCCACTGTTTTCGTAGAACATCAGCGACGTCCCTAGCGATTTACTAGCCCTTGAGCGCCATGGAGGGTGGCGATCTTCGTCGGTAGCGGAGGATTACGTAGATAATTCTCTTTGCAACCAAACTGAAACTGCGGATAAAATAATGGAGGCAGTAGCTTCAACTTCTTCACAGTGAAATTTTGATTATACAGTTGAGAAAAACAAACAAACAACATCTACAACTGTTCTAACACATAATGCTTCATCCAGACGCACACCGTAGTTAGAAACTTTTATTAAAAAGACTAACAATAAGACTAACTTTTCACTATATGTAAACTTTCACAATAACACGCGCTGACCACTTGTTTACGATGCTTCCAATAGACTGATTTGCTCCGTCGTTTGATACCTTCTTATACCGCTCCTGACGTTCTCGATTCCTTCTATTCCCGGAATCATGAGATCATGTTTTCGGCGCAATGGATTATTCCAGAAGAATGAGATCATTCTTTTGTACGAGCGTGGTATAGTATGAGATCATCGCCACAGAGCCTTCTAGAGCATCCTACGTGAACAATTATTCCCAGACGTTCTCATGTGGACTATTCCAGATTAATTACGTTACCATACGTGGTGACATCATCATGACATCATTCACTTCCGGTACCGTCGCGCCGCCGTCTCACTGCCCCCCTTTTAAAGACTGTTCGACCCGAACAATCTACTTCAATCCTGTTGATTTGTCCCGGAGTAGGGTGCCAAACGATCCAGGTGAACCACCTTCATCTTGGCTCGGGGATTGCGTTGAATCCGGTACACTACGTCGTTGATCCTCTTTACAACCGTGTACGGGCCTTCCCAACTGGGTTGTAACTTCGGGCAGCGACCTTTCTGTCGCCGAGGGTTGAACAACCATACCAGGTCTTCATCACTGAATTCTGCCGAATTCACCTTCAGATCGTAACGCGGCTTCATCCGGTCGCTCGCCACGCGAATGTGACTGCGCGTTAATTCGTGTATACTGGACATGGCTTCCTGTAGTTCCTTTACGTAGTTTCCCACGTCCTTCTGCTCTTGTCCCGGTGATCCGAAAGCCAGATCGCAAGATAGACGTATTTCCCGTCCAAACAGGATCTTCGCCGGTGTCTGGTGGGTCGTCTCGTGAATTGCCGCTCTGTACGCCAGCAAAAACAAAGGTAGACGCCGGTCCCAGTCCCGCTGATGTTGATCGACCACCTTGGACAAGTGTTGCTCCATGGTCTTGTTGAAACGCTCGACCATTCCATCCGACTGAGGATGCAGGGGTGTCGTCTTTGTCTTCCGCACGCCCAATAGTTCGCAGACGCCCTGGAACACTCCAGATTCAAAGTTCCGCCCCTGGTCCGAGTACATTTCCAGTGGAAGTCCGTAGCGGCAAATCCAATTTTCTACCAACGCCCTGGCAACCGTCACAGCTTCTTGATTGGGTAGGGCATAGGCTTCCGGCCACTTGCTAAAGTAGTCGATGACCACCATGATGTACTTGTTTCCCGAATCAGTGGTAGGAAACGGACCTGCTATGTCGAAGGCTATTCTCTCGAATGGTGCTCCAACGTTGTACTGCTTCATGGCTCCTCGACTACGCGTTTGTGGACCGTTGCTCGCCGCACAAGTGTCACATTTTCGACACCAGCTCTCGACATCGTTCACCCAATAGAAGCGTTCACGGACTTTCTCCATGGTCTCATTCACGCCCAGATGTGCGCCGGACACTCCACGGTGGATTTCTTGCAACACCTCCTTCACGCGACACTTGGGCAAAACCAGTTGCATAGTCACCGACTTTCCGTCTGCACTCTCCCATGCTCGCTTCAGCAGGCCATTTTCCACCTTCAGTGAATCCCATTGGGGCCATAGTGCTTTGAGAGCAGGACTCTTGTCCGAGATGTCCTGCCATTGTGATCTCTGATTTCCGTTCTCTTTGCTTTCTAGAATTGACTAATCTCGCTATCTCCAAGTTGTTCTGCCCTCATCTCCGCCGTTGTCCATCCATCTTGAGGTTGCAGAACCAATCTCTTCACGCCCTCTAATTTTTTGGATGCCTTTCTCCGACTGCAACGATTTCAAAATCATACTGCTGCAGCCTCTCCAACCATCTGGCTGTCTGTCCTTCTGGATCCTTAAGGCTTAACAGCCACCTCAACGCAGCATGATCCGTTCGGATTTTGAAATGTTGACCGTACAGGTACTTGTGAAAATGTCCTACTGCATTTACGATCGCCAATAACTCCTTCCTCGTAACGCAGTAGTTTCTTTCCGGCTTAGAAAGCACCTTGCTATAGTATTCGATGACTTTTTCTTCGCCTTCCTGTACCTGCAAAAGGACTGCCCCGATACCGTTGTTACTGGCGTCTGTATCCAGGACATACTCTCGGGTAAGACAGAATAGGACCCGTGCACAGCAAGATCTTCAAAGTTCTAAACGCTGCTTCGCTCTCGTTATTCCAGATAAATGGGGTTTTGTCTTCCGTGAGTCTGTGCAGAGGCTTGGCAATGTTAGCAAACCCTTTGACAAATCTGCGATAGTAGGTACAGAGGCCCAAGAAGCTTCTCAGCTGGTGCTTGTCCCTTGATGGTGGCCACTCTCGGACGGCCGCGATCTTGTCCGGATCTGTTTGTACTCCGCTGGGCGAAACCACATGGCCCAAGAACTTCACTTCTGTCTGGAACAATCGGCATTTCTTGGGGTTGAGCTGAAGGTTGGCATTCCGCAGGCGGCTGAAGATCTCTTCCAAATTTTTCAAATGTTCTTCGAAGGTTCTTCCAACTACCATGACGTCATCGAGGTACACCAAGCAGGTTTTCCATGTCAGCCCTAGCAGAACCAGTTCCATCAACCTTTCAAAAGTGGCTGGGGCGTTGCAGAGTCCAAATGGCATGACGTTAAACTGGTAGAGACCGCTTCCAGTCGAGAACGCTGTCTTCTCTTTGTCATCGAGGTGGATCCCAACTTGCCAGTAGCCGCTCTTCAAGTCCAGGGTTGAAAACCACTGCGATCCCTGGCAACGGATAGCTATCCTTCGTAGGTACATCATTCAGCCGTCTGTAGTCAACGCAAAAGCGAGTGGAGCCATCTTTCTTCGTTACCAAAACAACTGGTGACGACCACGGGCTTGAGGAGTCTTCAATTATTCCGTCTGCTTTCATTTTGTCCACCATCTGAGCCACCTCTTGGTGTTTTGCGAACGGAAGTCTTCTTGGCGGTTGTCGGATCGGAGCAACATCTCCTGTGTTGATTCTATGCTGCACCATGTTGGTTCTTCCGGTGCTTCGGTCTTCGGTAGCAAAGATGTCATTCTCCTTGCGGATAAATGCCATGGCCTTCTCTAATTGATGGTTCGTAAGGTGTTTCCAGTCTTCTAGGAAGAGCTTCTCCACACTCGTCCGCTGAGCCTCTTTTCTGTTACACTCAACAGGTTTATTCTTCGCAACGGTCGACCCGTAGTACAGGATGATATAGTCCGATCGTCTGCCCTTTCTGTAGTGTAACACGACCTAAATTTGCTACACGGATAGGAATTCGTCCCTTAGGCTCAACGAGTGTTCTTGCTACCATGATTTGTGTTTTTTTGTGTCACGTCCGGGTTGGTGGTCACGTTCGGTTCTATTATTCCAGTCCGGTATCCCCCAGGGTCTTCTTCCAACTCTGCCAGAACGATCTGTTCCGAGTTCTTCTGTACACGGACCGTTTCGGAGACTATCACTTTCACTTCGTCGGCGGATGGTATCGCAGAGTGCAGGGAGATTTCTTCGTTGCCAACTAGCAGCATGCGATTTTTGATGTCCAACACGAATCCGAACTTCTTCATGATGTCAAGACCCAACATGAAATCGTCCACTATATCAGCCACAATAACCTTGTGAACGAACTCGAAACTCCCCAACTCGAGCCTTGCCTCGACTTCTCCGAATACTCGTGCTGCTTCTCCCGTTGCTGTTTTTAGCACCAGGTCGCTCTCTGCCAATTGGAAATCTCCCAGCGGTTTGAAGATGTCTGGTGTCGACGGTCATAGAACAGCCAGCTCCGTTGATTCGACCCTCGAGCAACAGACTGTCGTTCCTTCTTCGTAACTGCGAGACGGTGATGACCCTAGGGGCTTTTGTGGGGCCAGTTAGCACACGCCCCAAAGCGCTAGCTGGACTTAGTTTTCCGACTGTCTCGAGCTTGAAGGGCCGGACCGGATTCCTATGGGTCTGCTCCGGCGATCTCCTTAAGCGGCAGTCCCTCCTCAGGTGACCCACTTTACCACAATTAAAGCATCTGGGCCTAGTTGTCGTGCTTCCGTGTCGCATTTCTTCTAACAAGGTTCTCATCATCTCGCTCATCTCTTTCAATAAGTCGTTTCCGTCCTTCAGGGGTTCTTCTATGGTTACTGCTCGCAGACGTTGAGCCGCCGGACGACAAGCGTTTTTAGCCGCCTCGAACTCCAGGGCGTGCACGAGGGCATCGGCGCATTTTTGATGTCTACCTAGTCTCAACATTTGCTGCAACTCACCGTCGCGGACCCCATCAATAAACGCGCTTGTTCCAAGTTGGTGGTGGAACTCTCTACGAGCGCTTGGGTAGGCCAGATGTACCAGTCTCTCAACGTCCGCCGCAAACTCCTGCAGGCTTTCGCCATTCTTCTGAACCCGTGACTTCAGCTGCGACTGGTACACTTGGTTCAAGTGGAGGTCTCCATACCGCAGCTCGAGAGCGTTGACCACGGCGACGTAGTTCTTTTGTTCCCTCTCCGGGACGGTTTGCAGCAGCTGAAGAGCTTGTCCTCGCAAGGATAGCACCAGTGCAGTGGCTTTCTCTTCTTCACCCCAGTTGTTCATTTCGGCCGCTGCCTCGAATTGCCTCCTGTACATAAACCACGAGCTCTGGCCATCAAAAGTCGGAGGTTTTAGCCTTTGTGATGACGGCTCTGTCACGACTGACTGTCCGGTTGTCATCCTTTTCAGCTTTGTTTCCATTTCCTTGACTTTCTTTTCCAAATCTTCTTGTATCCCTTTTACGTCTTCCTTCATTTCCAGAACTTCTTCTTTTACAACTTCTTGAATTTCTAGAAATTTCCTTTACACAACTTGAACCTTCTCTTCCACGTCTTTTTTAAAAGTGTTTTGTAAAATGTCACGCTGTTCGAAAATCCTCTGCTGTTCCTCTTGTCGTCTCTTTTCTAATTGTTCTAGAAGAGCGGTCATTTGTCCTTGTAGAGCCTCCATGGTTTTACATCTCGTGACTCTTCCAGAAGGTTGCTTTGACATGCGTCACGTACCGGTTGGTTCAATTTTTCTTCTTTTTTTTTACGCCCGCTTCTTTAAATCCCACTTCTGACACCAATGTAACGTTGCTTGAGCCGGGCGGGTTCGAGGATTTAAAGAAATATTCTGGTGCACACCGTAGTTACAAACTTTTATTAATAAGACTAACTTTTCACTATGTGCAAACTTTCACAATAACACGCGCTGACCACTTGTTCACGATGCTTCCAATAGACTGCCTTGCTCCGTCGTTTGATCCCTTCTTATACCGCTCCTAACGTTCTCAATTCCTTCTATTCCCGGAATCATGAGATCGTGTTTTCGGCGCAATGGATTATTCCAGAAGAATGAGATCATTCTCTTGTACGAGCTTGGTATAGTATGAGATCATCGCCACAGAGTCTTCTAGAGCATCCTATGTAAACAATTATTCCCAGACGTTCTCATGTGGAGTATTGCAGGTTAATTACCTTACCATACGTGGTGACATCATCATGACATCATTCACTTCCGGTACCGTCGCGCCGCCGTCTCACTATTCTGTGAAGGGTTTTAACAGTAAAACATAACCTCAATATTGCAAACTATCCCAAATTAAGATCTTTTTAGCCGACTTCAAAAAAGGAGAATGTTCTCTATTCGGTTGTATTTGAAAAATTCTTTTTTTTTATTTTTTTTTATTTTTTTTTTTTTTTGAAAGGGTATACTTCCGGATTGCTCCCATTGTCACCAAGTCAGGATCTAATGAGGGGATCCCATGGAGATCGAGGGAAATCCTCAAAATTTTCCTTTGTTTTGTGTATGTTCACCGATTTCTTCGTCAATTGTGGACCGATTTTAAAAATTCTTTGTTTGTTTTATTTATTTACTCTGCTTGTGAGGCTTTGTAGGAAGAGATTTAGCAGAAATTGTGCATTGTTACAAAAATATCTTAAATCTGGCATAGCACACGATTGGAATAGTATTGTGGGATCCTTCCAGTAATGAGAACCAACATAAGGTAAACCACTGAAGCCATTCCAATGAAATTTTGAGAAAACTAAGAAAAAGACATACTTTTTACTCTGTTTTATTTTGAAAATCCTAGCGCTAATAATTTTTCAAAAACAATTAAAAACTAGTCAAGTTTGGTAAAAATTGATGAAATTGAGAAAAGGCGTTATGCTGATTACGGATCCGAAAACCAAAATTTAATATAGCAAACTATCCCAAGTTAAGATCTTTTTTGAAAAGGCAATCTGGTCGGTTTAGAAGCAAAAACTCTAAGACTTCAACGACTGCCGAAGTTGATACATTTATAGAAGACGCTCCTGATCTCATATTTTTCTGCTTCCAAAAGAAAGTGATTCGAACAAACAAAAGGAAATGTTTGTACTTTAATTGTAGGAAGGGGCACGAAGCAAGCCGTGGGAATAAATAGAATCGGCAATGTCCCAAAGCAAACTGCTGAAGCTGGAAAATCCTACTGCGTATACAAGCCACTGTTTTCGTAGAACATCAGCGATTTACTAGCCCTTAAGCGCCATGGAGGGTGGCGATCTTCGTCGGTAGCGGAGGGTTACGTAAAATAATGGAGGCAGTAGCTTCAACTTAGTACACAGCGAAATTTTGATTATGCAGTTGAGAAAAACAAACAAACAACATCTACAACTGTTCTAACACATAATGCTTCATCCAGACCATTAATATTAAAAAAATGTAAAAATGTCACGAACAATTATAATTACTATGCTGAAAAATAATGCTCTGTTAAAATTTAAAATTAATAATTCATTTAATAAAAAATAGATTAAGACATGCTACTTTTAACACTGGCAGCAATACAATTCTATATCTTGTATGGCCACCATCAATATTGACTGAATAATAAT
The DNA here is from genome assembly GCA_963583935.1 of Diaperis boleti. Taxonomy (NCBI): domain Eukaryota; kingdom Metazoa; phylum Arthropoda; class Insecta; order Coleoptera; family Tenebrionidae; genus Diaperis; species Diaperis boleti. Next base: position 50,430,390 of record OY757247.1, on the reverse strand, counting down.
TACTATCCATTTTTTTTTATAAACAATTGTCAAAATTCAATTAAAGATCAGACTGTATCATCTGAAAATATCTCATTCCGGACCAAGCTTTATAGTGGACACTATTGAGGTTATGTTCATAGATGTCAAAGTGGTTGACGACTTATCATGAAATTGAATCGTACATGTCACCACGACGGAATAAATGTCAGAATTTGACGTTCAATGTGACCAACCAAAAATTACTGTTGCTTATACCAACATGACCACATTTTGACAATTGTTTATAAAAAAAAAAAATGGAATAATATGTATTGTATCGCGCCTGCTGCAACAGATTTTTCGATTCCAAGTAGGCTTTGAGGCAACGTCAACTACGTGCCGGTTTTAATAATTTTATTTTGTGGAAAATTCGGTGAATATCTATAGCACCTACCTGCAGCAGCTGGAAACTCACGAGAAACACACCAATCGTCCAATAGAACCGCGATTTTTCACAAGGTTTTTTCAAAAAGGCCGTTCCCTCGTTCATTTAAGTTAAATTTTTAATATGAATAGCGCCCACCTTTCGGCGGCCAGAAGAAAGTGTGGGGAGCCTCTGACGATCCAACAAACACAATTTTCCAAAAAAAATCCCAATAAAAGTCCCACAAAATGCACATCCACTTCACTTTCGAATCCACATTGTCGACACCTGCATTACCGGCCGTCCGTCCGTGAAGGGTCAAAATGGAAATTTCACAATTTAATTTCTAATTACTACTAATTAGTGAAGCTTTAAAAGAAGGACAACAACAAGACTGTCGGTAGTGTCGGTGCAGTTTTATTTTTCCAGTTCGGGATTATTTATGACGGGTTGGAATTACTGGTTGCCTACCCACAAGGGATTTACATTGTATATTGCAAATTCTTGTGCTTTATTAACGCCAAAGACGCCTCTCATTACTACATACATGACTTATATTTTCAACAACACCAATCGATGCCATTTTCGACTTGTATATGATTTTTTATTGTTCTGGGAGCAGAAGAGCAGACTTCCTGTCATCCTCAGCCTCCCATCAAAGTCCCAATCCACAAAGCGTCTTGAGGACAAGTCAAAATTAATTAATAAAGTCTGATACAAAATTAAACACGTAATGAACTCTTACCACTTAATTTCGCATTAAATCCCCCGCTTCAGAAATTCGTTTGGCTCGGCTGAATTGGAAGCCCACCGCGTCTAGGCTTTCATCTTTCTATCGAGTTATAACCAGGGGAATTTTGTTTTCACTTGATTCGATTAGCTCGAGCTTTCATCTTTAGTAGTTGCAGCCGGCAAACACCGATTCAAAAAGCGACCGCATCCGTATTTACTTTGGCTTAAAAGTTGGAAAAATCGTGTCTAGTTTAAAAGTGTCACTATTTCGCCGTCGATGAAAGTTTTAATGGAACGCGACCAGTGCCGAAAGCGGCTTAAGCTCCGACAGCAAATTTGCTCGACAGTCCAACGGAAATATTGAATAAACGTTCGGAAAATTTAATTATTTCGTACTGTGAATTATTCATGGCGATAAGATGGAGCCGTGTTGACATTTTCGCCGAAATCCGAGACGGAACCTCGTTTTATCGAAAGTTAAATTATGGGCAACGCTCGCAGCGAGTTCGTTTTTAAATTAGAGGTAACTCGAAGAGTGTTGTGCTTAAAAGAATGGTCGGCGGAAAACTCAATGAAAAGTTCCGTTATTCTCAGTTCGCCGAGTTCGGAAAACTCCGAAACGTTTTTTATTGTGGAGGGGTCGGAGCAGTTTCGAAATTTAGAAAATCGCGTTATTTTCATCGAACGTCGTGGCATGAATCTTGTAGGACAATAAGGGAGTTTATTGGGAATAAAGACGGCGGAATTGCTGCTAAGGGATTTGTCGCAAATTGCGTTGGTCTATAAATTTGTGTTTATCCTAGAGGTCTTTATCGTCTCGACCGATCTGTAATGGAAAAGTAAGAAAATGCTACTAAGCAGTCCTGAAGGGTTGTAAATAATCTAAGAAATCTAATTAGAGTCTGAGGAACCCTGAAGAGTTTTAGATTTGAGGGATCCTCCACTACGACTAGATTTTGAAAGTTCATAACTGTGATTAGAGTTCTAGTTGTATTAAACACACAACTTTAAATAATTTGTTACGATGGAATAAACAGGTGCACACAATTTTTTAATATTGGCGGATGCGCCGAGCTAATGTATCAGAATTAATTTCGTTCAAAACTAATGTGAAATTAATTAGGCGTATTTGTTTTTACATATTTTTTAACTAGTTTTAATTCAATTATCTATGGGGACATTCCGCTAACAGATCCAAAAATTGCATTACCTCTGAAGCACACTCGAGCTTGCAGCAGTGAGTGCGATAGAATCTGTTACAGTTGCTATGCTAATCATCTGCTATTTGGACTTTATTAAATGGAATTTCAGTCGATTAGTTAGTGTACATCCCAGTTAATTTACAATCTTCATTAAAAAGCTATATAGCTGAATTTTTAAAATAAGTTTTAATTTTGGAACATCTTTCAAAGCGCGGAGGCGTAATAATTCTGATCCTTAATTAAAATTTCAGATCTCCAAAACTAATCTCCCTCCCAAGCACATAATTAACTCTACAAATTGCCACCTACAAATTAAGGGCATCTGTTGCATCACACGGCTAATATCAACAAAATATACCTGCATTTTAAAAGGCTTTTCCCTCGAGCTTTTCCGTCCGAAAGCGTGTTCCTCTTTAGTGTCTCTAAGCTGATGTAGCCAGAGGTGAAAACTTTACTAAAAGCTTTTTATATTTCCTCACTTATCTTTCTTATCTCATATTTGTAGAAAATTTACATCCCTCTCTCTGACGCGCCTCGAGAAAATCACCGCTGAAAGTGTCGCCGCGAAAACCCGCCCCTTCCGAACGCCATTAATTACCAGATAAATGTTTAGGCCGAGATGAAAGATGTTTATTGGAAGGCGATATAATAGGTAGCAGGTGGTGGAGTGCGTGAACGGAGATAATGTCTTTGCCAGAATCAGGTGTAAAGTGCCTACTCTCGTCCTTTCTGATCCACTATTACCATGCGGCAATTCACATATTTTAAAATATAATGCTAGCTTTCAGGAGAACGCTCGATGTTATTGCCGACCATTATCCCATTTCTGCACGCGCATTTCGTGGGACCCTCAGCAGAATATTGTCGGCGTCGAAGGAAAGGTGGGAAGATAAATTACAAGGGTGTGGACAAGTTTCGAAAATCCGTCACTTTTACTCACGGAATCAGTGGTCGCCCCTTTGGGGGGAAACCGAAGGCACCGAGAAGTTCCTCACGTCAATTTTCATAAGATAGTGATGCCTGCAAAAGCTTTTTTTTATTTTCAAAATTTACCCCCTTGAGGTTCAAAATTTTTAAACTTTTCGATAATCCTCCTACTCATTTTTTTTTCCAATTGACAAAAATGGACAATACCTGGTCGAGAGGGAGCACTCAGAATCTCTCTCAAACCAACGCATGTCAGTATTGAATAGGAGCAATTGAAATTTATTTGTGTATAGTATACAAGTACAACACTAACCTAAAATAAATTTCATGAAATTTACGAAATAATTAACGAAATTCAAAATTAAATAGTGAAACAACGAAATAACCAAGTTTTTAACGGAATAACAAAAAGATGAAATGGCGACATAAATAAAAGCAGAGTGATATTACGAGACATGTCTGATGAACTTACGAAATCTTTAAACTGCGAAATAAGGAGGTAACGAAATGTCGTAAAGTTTATGAAATTATTAACATAATAAAGCCAGAATAAAATTGTGAGACTACGAAATCGCGAGGTAACGAAATGCTTCATAAAATTTATAGAATTATTATTGAGAATTGGCAAAATGACTGAATGATGAAATTGCGAAATGCCTGAAGAAATTATAAAATTTCCGAATCTGGAAATTGCAAAATAACGTAATAACGAAATCACAAAATAGCGAAACTACCAAGTAACGAAATATCATGAAATTTATTAAATAATTAACGAAATGTAGGGCGAAATTATAAAACCACCAAATGATGAACTAACGAAATATTATGCAATTATAACGAAATGACGAAATCACCTAATGAATTAATTGAGAATTATAAAAACGTTTAATCAAATTATGAAATACAAAAATTACCTACCACGAAATAACGTCACAAGGAAATAGCGCAATAACGAAATTAGGAAGTGGTGAAATATCATGATGAGCTTACGAAAACACCCAAAGTTTCGAATAAAGGGATAACGAAATTTCATGAAATTTACGAAATTCGAAATTAAATAATGAAACTACGAAATAACCAAGTTTTTAACGGAATCACAAAAGGATGAAATGGCGACGTAAATAAGAGCAGAGTGACATTACAAGACTGATATAAAAACATGTGTGATGAACTTACGAAATCTGCAAACTACGAAATACGGAGGTAACGAAATGTCGTAAAATTTATGAAATTATTATCATAATAAAGCCAGAATAAAATTGTGAGACTACGAAATCGCGAAGTAACGACATGCTTGATGAAATTTATAGGATTATTATTGCAAAATGGCAAAATGACTGAATGATGAAATTGCGAAATTCCTGATGAAATTATAAAATTTCCGAATTTGGAAATTGCAAAATAACGTAATAACGAAATCACAAAATAGCGAAACTACGAAGTAACGAAATATCATGAAATTTATTAAATAATTAACGAAATGCATGGCGAAATTATAAAACCACCAAATGATGAACTAACGAAATATTATGCAATTATAACGAAATGGCGAAGTGACCTAATGAATCAATTGAGAATTATAAAAACGTTTAATCAAATTATGAAATTAACAAATTACCCACTACGAAATAACGTCACAAGAAAATAGCGCAATAACGAAATTAGAAAGTAGTGAAATATCATGATGAGCTTACGAAAACACCCAAAGTTTGGAATAAAGGGATAACGAAATTTCATGAAATTTACGAAATAATTAACGAAATTCAAAATTAAATAATGCAACAGCGAAATAATCAAGTTTTTAACGGAATAACAAAAGGATGAAATGGCGACATAAATAAAAGCAGAGTGATATTACGAGACTGATTTAAAAACATGTGTGATGAACTTACGAAATCTGCAAACTGCGAAATAAGGAGGTAACGCAATGTCGTAAAGTTTATGAAATTATTAACATAATAAAGCCAGAATAAAATTGTGAGACTACGAAATCGCGAGGTAACGAAATGCTTCATAAAATTTATAGGATTATTATTGAGAATTGGCAAAATGACTGAATGATGAAATTGCGAAATGCCTGAAGAAATTATAAAATTTCCGAATCTGGAAATTGCAAAATAACGTAATAACGAAATCACAAAATAGCGAAACTACCAAGTAACGAAATATCATGAAATTTATTAAATAATTAACGAAATGTAGGGCGAAATTATAAAACCACCAAATGATGAACTAACGAAATATTATGCAATTATAACGAAATGACGAAATCACCTAATGAATTAATTGAGAATTATAAAAACGTTTAATCAAATTATGAAATACAAAAATTACCTACCACGAAATAACGTCACAAGGAAATAGCGCAATAACGAAATTAGGAAGTGGTGAAATATCATGATGAGCTTACGAAAACACCCAAAGTTTCGAATAAAGGGATAACGAAATTTCATGAAATTTACGAAATTCGAAATTAAATAATGAAACTACGAAATAACCAAGTTTTTAACGGAATCACAAAAGGATGAAATGGCGACAAATAAAAGCAGAGTGATATTACGAGACTGAAATAAAAACATGTGTGATGAACTTACGAAATCTGCAAACTACGAAATAAGGAGGTAACGAAATGTCGTAAAATTTATGAAATTATTAACATAATAAAGCCAGAATAAAATTGTGAGACTACGAAATAGCGAGGTAACGAAATGCTTCATGAAATTTATAGGATTATTATTGAGAAATTGCAAAATGACTGGATGATGAAATTGAGAAATGCATGATTAAACTGTAAAATTTCCAAATCTGGAAATTGCAAAATAACGTAATAGCGAAATCACAAAATAGCGAAACTACGAAGTAACGAAATATGAAATTTATTAAATAATTAACGAAATGCACGGCGAAATTATAAAACCACCAAATGATGAACTAACGAAATATTATGCAATTATAACGAAATGACGAAATCACCTAATAAATTAATTGAGAATTATAAAAACGTTTAATCAAATTATGAAATACAAAAATTACCTACCACGAAATAACGTCACAAGGAAATAGCGCAATAACGAAATTAGGAAGTGGTGAAATATCATGATGAGCTTACGAAAACACCCAAAGTTTCGAATAAAGGGATAACGAAATTTCATGAAATTTACGAAATTCGAAATTAAATAATGAAACTACGAAATAACCAAGTTTTTAACGGAATCACAAAAGGATGAAATGGCGACAAATAAAAGCAGAGTGATATTACGAGACTGAAATAAAAACATGTGTGATGAACTTACGAAATCTGCAAACTACGAAATAAGGAGGTAACGAAATGTCGTAAAATTTATGAAATTATTAACATAATAAAGCCAGAATAAAATTGTGAGACTACGAAATAGCGAAGTAACGACATGCTTGATGAAATTTATAGGATTATTATTGCAAAATGGCAAAATGACTGAATGATGAAATTGCGAAATTCCTGATGAAATTATAAAATTTCCGAATTTGGAAATTGCAAAATAACGTAATAACGAAATCACAAAATAGCGAAACTACGAAGTAACGAAATATCATGAAATTTATTAAATAATTAACGAAATGCATGGCGAAATTATAAAACCACCAAATGATGAACTAACGAAATATTATGCAATTATAACGAAATGGCGAAGTGACCTAATGAATCAATTGAGAATTATAAAAACGTTTAATCAAATTATGAAATTAACAAATTACCCACTACGAAATAACGTCACAAGAAAATAGCGCAATAACGAAATTAGAAAGTAGTGAAATATCATGATGAGCTTACGAAAACACCCAAAGTTTGGAATAAAGGGATAACGAAATTTCATGAAATTTACGAAATAATTAACGAAATTCAAAATTAAATAATGCAACAGCGAAATAATCAAGTTTTTAACGGAATAACAAAAGGATGAAATGGCGACATAAATAAAAGCAGAGTGATATTACGAGACTATTAACATAATAAAGCCAGAATAAAATTGTGAGACTACGAAATCGCGAGGTAACGAAATGCTTCATAAAATTTATAGGATTATTATTGAGAATTGGCAAAATGACTGAATGATGAAATTGCGAAATGCCTGAAGAAATTATAAAATTTCCGAATCTGGAAATTGCAAAATAACGTAATAACGAAATCACAAAATAGCGAAACTACCAAGTAACGAAATATCATGAAATTTATTAAATAATTAACGAAATGTAGGGCGAAATTATAAAACCACCAAATGATGAACTAACGAAATATCATGCAATTATAACGAAATGGCGAAGCGACCTAATGAATCAATTGAGAATTATATAAACGTTTCATCAAATTATGAAATTAAAAAATTACCTACTACGAAATAACGTCACAAGGAAATAGCGCAATGACGAAATTAGGAAGTAGTGAAATATCGTGATGAGCTTACGAAAACACCCAACGTTTGGAATAAAGGGATAACGAAATTTCATGAAATTTACGAAATAATTAACGAAATTCAAAATTAAATAATGAAACAACGAAATAACCAAATTTTTAACGGAATAACAAAAGGATGAAATAGCGACATAAATAAAAGCAGAGTGATATTAGGAGACTGATATAAAAACATGTGTGATGAACTTACGAAATCTGCAAACTACGAAATAAGGAGGTAACGAAATGTCGTAAAATTTATGAAATTATTAACATAATAAATCCAGAATAAAATTGTGAGACTACGAAATCGCGAGGTAACGAAATGCTTCATGAAATTTATAGGATTATTATTGAGAAATGGCAAAATGACTGAATGATGAAATTGTGAAGTGCCTGATGAAATTATAAAATTTCCGAATCCGGAAATTGCAAAATAAAGTAATAACGAAATCACAAAATAGCGAAACTACGAAGTAACGAAATATCATGAAATTTATCAAATAATTAACGAAATGCATGGCGAAATTATAAAACCACCAAATGATGAACTAACGAAATATTATGCAATTATAACGAAATGGCGAAGTGACCTAATGAATCAATTGAGGATTATAAAAACGTTTAATCAAATTATGAAATTAACAAATTACCTACTACGAAATAACTTCACAAGGAAATAAGGCAATAACGAAATTAGGAAGTAGTGAAATATCATGATGAGTTTACGAAAACACCCCAAGTATGGAATAAAGGTATATCGAAATTTCATGAAATTTACAAAATAATTAACGAAATTCAAAATTAAATAATGAAACAACGAAATGACCAAGTTTTTAACGGAATAACAAAAGGATGAAATGGCGACATAAATAAAAGCAAAGTGATATTACGAGACATGTCTGATGAACTTACCAAATCTGCAAACTACGAAATGAGGATGTAACGAAATGTCGTAAAATTTATGAAATTTTTAACATAATAAAGCCAGAACAAAATTGTGAGACTACGAAATCGCGAGGTAACGAAATGCTTCATGAGATTTATAGGATTATTATTGAGAAATGGCAAAATGACTGAATGATGAAATTGCGAAATTCCTGATGAAATTATAAAATTTCCGAATCTGGAAATTGCAAAATAACGTAATAACGAAATCACAAAATAGCGAAACTACGAAGTAACGAAATATCATGAAATTTATTAAATAATTAACGAAATGCATGGCGAAATTATAAAACTACCAAATTACGAACTAACGAAATGGCAAAATGACCTAATGAATCAATTGAGAAATATGAGGAGGTAACGAAATGTCGTGAAATTCATGAAATTATTAACATAATAAAGCCAGAATAAAATTGTGAGACTACGAAATCGCGAGGTAACGAAATGCTTCATGAAATTTATAGGATTATTATTGAGAAATTGCAAAATGACTGAATGATGAAATTGCGAAATGCCTGATGAAATTATAAAATTTTCGAATCTGGAAATTGCAAAATAACGTAATAACGAAATCACAAAATAGCGAAACTACGAAGTAACGAAATATGAAATTTATTAAATAATAAACGAAATGCATGGCGAAATTATAAAACCACCAAATGATGAACTAACGAAATGGCGAAGTGACCTAATGAATCAATTGAGAATTATAAAAACGTTTACTCCAATTATGAAATTAAAAAATTACCTACCACGTAATAACGTCACAAGAAAATAGCGCAATAACGAAATTAGAAAGTAGTGATGATGAGCTTACGAAAACACCCAAAGTTTGGAATAAAGGGATAACGAAATTTCATGAAATTTACGAAATAATTAACGAAATTCAAAATTAAATAATGATATAGCGAAATAATCAAGTTTTTAACGGAATAACAAAAGGATGAAATGGCCACATAAATAAAAGCAGAGTGATATTACGAGACTGATATAAAAACATGTGTGATGAACTTACGAAATCTGCAAACTGCGAAATAAGGAGGTAACGAAATGTCGTAAAGTTTATGAAATTATTAACATAATAAAGCCAGAATAAAATTGTGAGACTACGAAATCGTGAGGTAACGAAATGCTTCATGAAACTTATAGGAATATAATTCAGAAATGGCAAAATGACTGAATGATGAAATTGCGAAATGCCTGATGAAATTATAAAATTTCCGAATCTCGAAATTGCAAAATAACGTAATAACGAAATCACAAAATAGCGAAACTACGAAGTAACGAAATATCATGAAATTTATTAAATAATTAACGAAACGTATGGCGAAATTATAAAACCATCAAATGATGAACTAACGAAATATTATGCAATTATAACGAAATGGCGAAGTGACCTAATGAATCAATTGAGAATTATAAAAACGTTTGATCAAATTATGAAATTAAAAAATTACCTACCACGAAATAATGTCACAAGGAAATAGTGCAATAACGAAATTAGGAAGTAGTGAAATATCATGATGAGCTTACGAAAACACCCAAAGTTTGGAATAAAGGGATAACGAAATTTCATGAAATTTACGAAATAATTAACGAAATTCAAAATTAAATAATGAAACAGCGAAATAAACAAGTTTTTAACGGAATAACAAAAGGATGAAATGGCGACATAAATAAAAGCAGAGTGATATTACGAGACTGATATAAAAACATGTGTGATGAACTTACGAAATCTGCAAACTACGAAATGAGGAGGTAACGAAATGTCGTAAAATTTATGAAATTATTAACATAATAAAGCCAGAATATAATTATGAGACTACGAAATCGCGAGGTAACGAAATGCCTAATGAAATTTATAGGATTATTATTGAGAAATGGCAAAATGACTGAATGATGAAATTGTGAAGTGCCTGATGAAATTATAAAATTTCCGAATCTGGAAATTGCAAAATAACGTAATCACAAAATAGCGAAACTACGAAGTAACGAAATATCATGAAATTTATTAAATAATTAACGAAATGCATGGCGAAATTATAAAGCTACCAAATTATGAACTAACGAAATGGCGAAATGACCTAATGAATCAATTGAGAATTATAAAAACGTTTAATCAAATTATGAAATTAACAAATTAGCTACTACGAAATAACGTCACAAGGAAATAGCCCAATAACAAAATTAGGAAGTAGTGAAATATCATAATGGGCTTGCGAAAACACCCAAAGTTTGGAACAAAGGGATAACGAAATTTTATGAAATTTACGAAATAATTAACGAAATTAAAAATTAAATAATGAAACAACGAAATAACCAATTTTTTAACGGAATAACAAAAAGATGAAATGGCGACATAAATAAAAGCAGAGTGATATTAGGAGACTGATATAAAAACATGTGTGATGAATTTACGAAATCTGCAAACTACGAAATAAGGAGGTAACGAAATGTCCTAAAATTCATGAAATTATTAACATAATAAAGCCAGAATAAAATTGTGAGACTACGAAATCGCGAGGTAACGAAATGCTTCATGAAATTTATAGGATTATTATTGAGAAATGGCAAAATGACTGAATGATTAAATTGCGAAATGCCTGATGAAATTATAGAATTTCCGAATCCGGAAATTGCAATATAAAGTAATAACGAAATCACAAAATAGCGAAACTACGAAGTAACGAAATATCATGCAATTTATCAAATAATTAACGAAATGCATGGCGAAATTATAAAACCACCAAATGATGAACTAACGAAATATTATGCAATTATAACGAAATGGCGAAGTGACCTAATGAATCAATTGAGGATTATAAAAACGTTTAATCAAATTATGAAATTAAAAAATTACCTACCACAAAATCACGTCACAAAGAAATAGCGCAATAACGAAATTAGGAAGTAGTAAAATATCATGATGAGCTTACGAAAACACCCAAAGTTTGGAATAAAGGGATAACGAAATTTCATGAAATTTACGAAATAATTAACGAAATTCACAATTAAATAATGAAACAAGGAAATAACCAAGTTTTTAACGGAATAACAAAAGGATGAAATGGCGACATAATTAAAAGCATAGTGATATTACGAGACTGATATAAAAACATGTGTGATGAACTTACGAAATCTGCAAACTACGAAATACGGAGGTAACGAAATGTCGTAAAATTTATGAAATTATTAACATAATAAAGCCATAATTAAATTGTGAGACTACGAAATCGCGAGGTAACGAAATGCTTCATGAAATTTATAAGATTATTATTGAGAAATGGCAAAATGACAGAATGATGAAATTGCGAAATGCCTGAAGAAATTATAAAATTTCCGAATCTGGAAATTGCAAAATAACGTAGTAACGAAATCACAAAATAGCGAAACTACGAAGTAACGAAATATAATGAAATTTATTAAATAATTAACGAAATGCATGGCCAAATTATAAAACCACCAAATGATGAACTAACGAATATTATGCAATTATAACGAAATGGCGAAGTGACCTAATGAATCAATTGAGAATTATAAAAACGTTTAATCAAATTATGAAATTAAAAAATTACCTACCACGAAATAACGTCACAAGGAAATAGCGCAATAACGAAATTAGAAAGTAGTGATGATGAGCTTACGAAAACACCCAAAGTTTGGAATAAAGAGATAACGAAATTTCATGAAATTTACGAAATAATTAACGAAATTCAAAATTAAATAATGATATAGCGAAATAATCAAGTTTTTAACGGAATAACAAAAGGATGAAATGGCGACATAAATAAAAGCAGAGTGATATTACGAGACTGAAATAAAAACATGTGTGATGAATTTACGAAATCTGCAAACTACGAAATGAGGAGGTAACGAAATGTCGTAAAATTTATGAAGCTATTAACGTATTAAAGCCAGAATAAAATTTTGAGACTACGAAATCGCGAGGTAACGAAATGCTTCATGAAATTTATAGGATTATTATTGAGAAATGGCAAAATGACTGAATGATGGAATTGCAAAATGCCTGATGAAATTATAAAATTTCCGAATCTGGAAATTGCAAAATAACGTAATAACGAAATCACAAAATGGCGAAACTACGAAGTAACGAAATATCATGAAATTTATTAAATAATTAACGAAATTCATGGCAAAATTATAAAACCACCAAATGATGAAGTAACGAAATATTATGCAATTATAACGAAATGGCGAAGTGACCTAATGAATCAATTGAGAATTATAAAAACGTTTGATCAAATTATGAAATTAAAAAATTACCTACCACGAAATAATGTCACAAGGAAATAGTGCAATAACGAAATTAGGAAGTAGTGAAATATCATGATGAGCTTACGAAAACACCCAAAGTTTGGAATAAAGGGATAACGAAATTTCATGAAATTTACGAAATAATTAACGAAATTCAAAATTAAATAATGAAACAGCGAAATAAACAAGTTTTTAACGGAATAACAAAAGGATGAAATGGCGACATAAATAAAAGCAGAGTGATATTACGAGACTGATATAAAAACATGTGTGATGAACTTACGAAATCTGCAAACTACGAAATGAGGAGGTAACGAAATGTCGTAAAATTTATGAAATTATTAACATAATAAAGCCAGAATAAAATTGTGAGACTACGAAATCGCGAGGTAACGAAATGCTTCATGAAATTTATAGGATTATTATTGAGAAATGGCAAAATGACTGAATGATTAAATTGCGAAATGCCTGATGAAATTATAAAATTTCCGAATCTGGAAATTGCAAAATAACGTAATAACGAAATCACAAAATACCGAAACTACGAAGTAACGAAATATCATGAAATTTATTAAATAATTCACGAAATGCATGGGGAAATTATAAAACCACCAAATGATGAACTAACGAATATTATGCAATTATAACGAAATGGCGAAGTGACCTAATGAATCAATTGAGAATTATAAAAACGTTTAATCAAATTATGAAATTAAAAAACTACCTACCACGAAATAACGTCACAAGGAAATAGCGCAATAACGAAATTAGAAAGTAGTAAAATATCATGATGAGCTTACGAAAACACCCAAAGTTTGGAATAAAGGGATAACGAAATTTCATGAAATTTCCGAAATAATTAACGAAATTCAAAATTAAAAAATAAAACAACGAAATCACCAAGTTTTTAACGGAATGACAAAATGATGAAATGGCGACGTAAATAAAAGCAGAGTGATATTACGAGACTGATATAAAAACATGTGTGATGAACTTACGGATTCTGCAAACTACGAAATAAGGAGGTAACGAAATGTCGTAAAATTTATGAAATTATTAACATAATAAAGCCAGAATAAAATTGTAAGTCTACGAAATCGCGAGGTAACGAAATGCTTCATGTGACTTATAGGATTATTATTGAGAAATGGCAAAATGACTGAATGATGAAATTGCGAAATGCCTGATGAAATTATAAAATTTCCGAATCTGGAAATTGCAAAATAACGTAATAACGAAATCACAAAATGGCGAAACTACGAAGTAACGAAATATCATGAAATTTATTAAATAATTAACGAAATTCATGGCAAAATTATAAAACCACCAAATGATGAAGTAACGAAATATTATGCAATTATAACGAAATGGCGAAGTGACCTAATGAATCAATTGAGAATTATAAAAACGTTTGATCAAATTATGAAATTAAAAAATTACCTACCACGAAATAATGTCACAAGGAAATAGTGCAATAACGAAATTAGGAAGTAGTGAAATATCATGATGAGCTTACGAAAACACCCAAAGTTTGGAATAAAGGGATAACGAAATTTCATGAAATTTACGAAATAATTAACGAAATTCAAAATTAAATAATGAAACAGCGAAATAAACAAGTTTTTAACGGAATAACAAAAGGATGAAATGGCGACATAAATAAAAGCAGAGTGATATTACGAGACTGATATAAAAACATGTGTGATGAACTTACGAAATCTGCAAACTACGAAATGAGGAGGTAACGAAATGTCGTAAAATTTATGAAATTATTAACATAATAAAGCCAGAATAAAATTGTGAGACTACGAAATCGCGAGGTAACGAAATGCTTCATGAAATTTATAGGATTATTATTGAGAAATGGCAAAATGACTGAATGATTAAATTGCGAAATGCCTGATGAAATTATAAAATTTCCGAATCTGGAAATTGCAAAATAACGTAATAACGAAATCACAAAATACCGAAACTACGAAGTAACGAAATATCATGAAATTTATTAAATAATTCACGAAATGCATGGGGAAATTATAAAACCACCAAATGATGAACTAACGAATATTATGCAATTATAACGAAATGGCGAAGTGACCTAATGAATCAATTGAGAATTATAAAAACGTTTAATCAAATTATGAAATTAAAAAACTACCTACCACGAAATAACGTCACAAGGAAATAGCGCAATAACGAAATTAGAAAGTAGTAAAATATCATGATGAGCTTACGAAAACACCCAAAGTTTGGAATAAAGGGATAACGAAATTTCATGAAATTTCCGAAATAATTAACGAAATTCAAAATTAAAAAATAAAACAACGAAATCACCAAGTTTTTAACGGAATGACAAAATGATGAAATGGCGACGTAAATAAAAGCAGAGTGATATTACGAGACTGATATAAAAACATGTGTGATGAACTTACGGATTCTGCAAACTACGAAATAAGGAGGTAACGAAATGTCGTAAAATTTATGAAATTATTAACATAATAAAGCCAGAATAAAATTGTAAGTCTACGAAATCGCGAGGTAACGAAATGCTTCATGTGACTTATAGGATTATTATTGAGAAATGGCAAAATGACTGAATGATGAAATTGCGAAATGCCTGATGAAATTATAAAATTTCCGAATCTGGAAATTGCAAAATAACGTAATAACGAAATCACAAAATACCGAAACTACGAAGTAACGAAATATCATGAAATTTATTAAATAATTCACGAAATGCATGGGGAAATTATAAAACCACCAAATGATGGACTAACGAAATATTATGCAATTATAACGAAATGGCGAAGTGACCTAATGAATCAATTGAGAATTATAAAAACGTTTAATCAAATCATGAAATTACCAAATTACCTACTACGAAATAACTTCACAATTAAATAGCGCAATAACAAAATTAGGAAGTAGTAAAATATCATGATGAGCTTACGAAAACACCCAAAGTTTGGAATAAAGGGATAACGAAATTTCATGAAATTTACCAAATAATTAACGAAATTCAAAATTAAATAATGAAACAACGAAATAACCAAGTTTTTAACGGAGTAACAAAAGGATGAAATGGCGACATAAATAAAAACAGAGTGATATTAGGAGACTGATATAAAAACATGTGTGATGAATTTACGAAATCTGCAAACTACGAAATAAGGAGGTAACGAAATGTCCTAAGATTCATGAAATTATTAACATAATAAAGCCAGAATAAAATTGTGAGACTACGAAATCGCGAGGTAACGAAATGCTTCATGAAATTTATAGGATTATTATTGAGAAATGGCAAAATGACTGAATGATTAAATTGCGAAATGCCTGATGAAATTATAGAATTTCCGAATCCGGAAATTGCAATATAAAGTAATAACGAAATCACAAAATAGCGAAACTACGAAGTAACGAAATATCATGCAATTTATCAAATAATTAACGAAATGCATGGCGAAATTATAAAACCACCAAATGATGAACTAACGAAATATTATGCAATTATAACGAAATGGCGAAGTGACCTAATGAATCAATTGAGGATTATAAAAACGTTTAATCAAATTATGAAATTAACAAATTACCTACTACGAAATAACTTCACAAGGAAATAAGGCAATAACGAAATTAGGAAGTAGTGAAATATCATGATGAGTTTACGAAAACACCCCAAGTATGGAATAAAGGTATATCGAAATTTCATGAAATTTACAAAATAATTAACGAAATTCAAAATTAAATAATGAAACAACGAAATGACCAAGTTTTTAACGGAATAACAAAAGGATGAAATGGCGACATAAATAAAAGCAGAGTGATATTACGAGACATGTCTGATGAACTTACCAAATCTGCAAACTACGAAATGAGGATGTAACGAAATGTCGTGAAATTTATGAAATTATTAACATAATAAATCCAGAATAAAATTGTGAGACTACGAAATCGCGAGGTAACGAAATGCTTCATGAAATTTCTAGGATTATTATTGCAAAATGGCAAAATGACTGAATGATGAAATTGCGAAATTCCTGATGAAATTATAAAATTTCCGAATCTGGAAATTGCAAAATAACGTAATAACGAAATCACAAAATAGCGAAACTACGAAGTAACGAAATATCATGAAATTTATTAAATAATTAACGAAATGCATGGCGAAATTATAAAACTACCAAATTACGAACTAACGAAATGGCGAAATGACCTAATGAATCAATTGAGAAATATGAGGAGGTAACGAAATGTCGTGAAATTCATGAAATTATTAACATAATAAAGCCAGAATAAAATTGTGAGACTACGAAATCGCGAGGTAACGAAATGCTTCATGAAATTTATAGGATTATTATTGAGAAATTGCAAAATGACTGAATGATGAAATTGCGAAATGCCTGATGAAATTATAAAATTTTCGAATCTGGAAATTGCAAAATAACGTAATAACGAAATCACAAAATAGCGAAACTACGAAGTAACGAAATATGAAATTTATTAAATAATAAACGAAATGCATGGCGAAATTATAAAACCACCAAATGATGAACTAACGAAATGGCGAAGTGACCTAATGAATCAATTGAGAATTATAAAAACGTTTACTCCAATTATGAAATTAAAAAATTACCTACCACGTAATAACGTCACAAGAAAATAGCGCAATAACGAAATTAGAAAGTAGTGAAATATCATGATGAGCTTACGAAAACACCCAAAGTTTGGAATAAAGCGATAACGAAATTTCATGAAATTTACGAAATAATTAACGAAATTCAAAATTAAATAATGCACCAGCGAAATAATCAAGTTTTTAACGGAATAACAAAAGGATGAAATGGCGACATAAATAAAAGCAGAGTGATATTACGAGACTGATATAAAAACATGTGTGATGAACTTACGAAATCTGCAAACTGCGAAATAAGGAGGTAACGAAATGTCGTAAAGTTTATGAAATTATTAACATAATAAAGCCAGAATAAAATTGTGAGACTACGAAATCGCGAGGTAACGAAATGCTTCATGAAACTTATAGGAATATAATTCAGAAATGGCAAAATGACTGAATGATGAAATTGCGAAATGCCTGAAGAAATTATAAAATTTCCGAATCTGGAAATTGCAAAATAACGTAATAACGAAATCACAAAATAGCGAAACTACCAAGTAACGAAATATCATGAAATTTATTAAATAATTAACGAAATGTAGGGCGAAATTATAAAACCACCAAATGATGAACTAACGAAATATTATGAAATTATAACGAAATGACGAAATCACCTAATGAATTAATTGAGAATTATAAAAACGTTTAATCAAATTATGAAATACAAAAATTACCTACCACGAAATAACGTCACAAGGAAATAGCGCAATAACGAAATTAGGAAGTGGTGAAATATCATGATGAGCTTACGAAAACACCCAAAGTTTCGAATAAAGGGATAACGAAATTTCATGAAATTTACGAAATTCGAAATTAAATAATGAAACTACGAAATAACCAAGTTTTTAACGGAATCACAAAAGGATGAAATGGCGACGTAAATAAGAGCAGAGTGACATTACAAGACTGATATAAAAACATGTGTGATGAACTTACGAAATCTGCAAACTACGAAATACGGAGGTAACGAAATGTCGTAAAATTTATGAAATTATTATCATAATAAAGCCAGAATAAAATTGTGAGACTACGAAATCGCGAAGTAACGACATGCTTGATGAAATTTATAGGATTATTATTGCAAAATGGCAAAATGACTGAATGATGAAATTGCGAAATTCCTGATGAAATTATAAAATTTCCGAATTTGGAAATTGCAAAATAACGTAATAACGAAATCACAAAATAGCGAAACTACGAAGTAACGAAATATCATGAAATTTATTAAATAATTAACGAAATGCATGGCGAAATTATAAAACCACCAAATGATGAACTAACGAAATATTATGCAATTATAACGAAATGGCGAAGTGACCTAATGAATCAATTGAGAATTATAAAAACGTTTAATCAAATTATGAAATTAACAAATTACCCACTACGAAATAACGTCACAAGAAAATAGCGCAATAACGAAATTAGAAAGTAGTGAAATATCATGATGAGCTTACGAAAACACCCAAAGTTTGGAATAAAGGGATAACGAAATTTCATGAAATTTACGAAATAATTAACGAAATTCAAAATTAAATAATGCAACAGCGAAATAATCAAGTTTTTAACGGAATAACAAAAGGATGAAATGGCGACATAAATAAAAGCAGAGTGATATTACGAGACTGATTTAAAAACATGTGTGATGAACTTACGAAATCTGCAAACTGCGAAATAAGGAGGTAACGCAATGTCGTAAAGTTTATGAAATTATTAACATAATAAAGCCAGAATAAAATTGTGAGACTACGAAATCGCGAGGTAACGAAATGCTTCATAAAATTTATAGGATTATTATTGAGAATTGGCAAAATGACTGAATGATGAAATTGCGAAATGCCTGAAGAAATTATAAAATTTCCGAATCTGGAAATTGCAAAATAACGTAATAACGAAATCACAAAATAGCGAAACTACCAAGTAACGAAATATCATGAAATTTATTAAATAATTAACGAAATGTAGGGCGAAATTATAAAACCACCAAATGATGAACTAACGAAATATTATGCAATTATAACGAAATGACGAAATCACCTAATAAATTAATTGAGAATTATAAAAACGTTTAATCAAATTATGAAATACAAAAATTACCTACCACGAAATAACGTCACAAGGAAATAGCGCAATAACGAAATTAGGAAGTGGTGAAATATCATGATGAGCTTACGAAAACACCCAAAGTTTCGAATAAAGGGATAACGAAATTTCATGAAATTTACGAAATTCGAAATTAAATAATGAAACTACGAAATAACCAAGTTTTTAACGGAATAACAAAAGGATGAAATGGCGACAAATAAAAGCAGTGATATTACGAGACTGAAATAAAAACATGTGTGATGAACTTACGAAATCTGCAAACTACGAAATAAGGAGGTAACGAAATGTCGTAAAATTTATGAAATTATTAACATAATAAAGCCAGAATAAAATTGTGAGACTACGAAATAGCGAGGTAACGAAATGCTTCATGAAATTTATAGGATTATTATTGAGAAATTGCAAAATGACTGGATGATGAAATTGAGAAATACATGATTAAACTGTAAAATTTCCAAATCTGGAAATTGCAAAATAACGTAATAGCGAAATCACAAAATAGCGAAACTACGAAGTAACGAAATATGAAATTTATTAAATAATTAACGAAATGCACGGCGAAATTATAAAACCACCAAATGATGAACTAACGAAATATCATGCAATTATAACGAAATGGCGAAACGACCTAATGAATCAATTGAGAATTATATAAACGTTTCATCAAATTATGAAATTAAAAAATTACCTACTACGAAATAACGTCACAAGGAAATAGCGCAATGACGAAATTAGGAAGTAGTGAAATATCGTGATGAGCTTACGAAAACACCCAACGTTTGGAATAAAGGGATAACGAAATTTCATGAAATTTACGAAATAATTAACGAAATTCAAAATTAAATAATGAAACAACGAAATAACCAAATTTTTAACGGAATAACAAAAGGATGAAATGGCGACATAAATAAAAGCAGAGTGATATTACGAGACATGTCTGATGAACTTACCAAATCTGCAAACTACGAAATGAGGATGTAACGAAATGTCGTGAAATTTATGAAATTATTAACATAATAAAGCCAGAATAAAATTGTGAGACTACGAAATCGCGAGGTAACGAAATGCTTCATGAAATTTATAGGATTATTATTGAGAAATGGCAAAATGACTGAATGATTAAATTGCGAAATGCCTGATGAAATTATAAAATTTCCGAATCTGGAAATTGCAAAATAACGTAATAACGAAATCACAAAATACCGAAACTACGAAGTAACGAAATATCATGAAATTTATTAAATAATTCACGAAATGCATGGGGAAATTATAAAACCACCAAATGATGAACTAACGAATATTATGCAATTATAACGAAATGGCGAAGTGACCTAATGAATCAATTGAGAATTATAAAAACGTTTAATCAAATTATGAAATTAAAAAACTACCTACCACGAAATAACGTCACAAGGAAATAGCGCAATAACGAAATTAGAAAGTAGTAAAATATCATGATGAGCTTACGAAAACACCCAAAGTTTGGAATAAAGGGATAACGAAATTTCATGAAATTTCCGAAATAATTAACGAAATTCAAAATTAAAAAATAAAACAACGAAATCACCAAGTTTTTAACGGAATGACAAAATGATGAAATGGCGACGTAAATAAAAGCAGAGTGATATTACGAGACTGATATAAAAACATGTGTGATGAACTTACGGATTCTGCAAACTACGAAATAAGGAGGTAACGAAATGTCGTAAAATTTATGAAATTATTAACATAATAAAGCCAGAATAAAATTGTAAGTCTACGAAATCGCGAGGTAACGAAATGCTTCATGTGACTTATAGGATTATTATTGAGAAATGGCAAAATGACTGAATGATGAAATTGCGAAATGCCTGATGAAATTATAAAATTTCCGAATCTGGAAATTGCAAAATAACGTAATAACGAAATCACAAAATGGCGAAACTACGAAGTAACGAAATATCATGAAATTTATTAAATAATTAACGAAATTCATGGCAAAATTATAAAACCACCAAATGATGAAGTAACGAAATATTATGCAATTATAACGAAATGGCGAAGTGACCTAATGAATCAATTGAGAATTATAAAAACGTTTGATCAAATTATGAAATTAAAAAATTACCTACCACGAAATAATGTCACAAGGAAATAGTGCAATAACGAAATTAGGAAGTAGTGAAATATCATGATGAGCTTACGAAAACACCCAAAGTTTGGAATAAAGGGATAACGAAATTTCATGAAATTTACGAAATAATTAACGAAATTCAAAATTAAATAATGAAACAGCGAAATAAACAAGTTTTTAACGGAATAACAAAAGGATGAAATGGCGACATAAATAAAAGCAGAGTGATATTACGAGACTGATATAAAAACATGTGTGATGAACTTACGAAATCTGCAAACTACGAAATGAGGAGGTAACGAAATGTCGTAAAATTTATGAAATTATTAACATAATAAAGCCAGAATAAAATTGTGAGACTACGAAATCGCGAGGTAACGAAATGCTTCATGAAATTTATAGGATTATTATTGAGAAATGGCAAAATGACTGAATGATTAAATTGCGAAATGCCTGATGAAATTATAAAATTTCCGAATCTGGAAATTGCAAAATAACGTAATAACGAAATCACAAAATACCGAAACTACGAAGTAACGAAATATCATGAAATTTATTAAATAATTCACGAAATGCATGGGGAAATTATAAAACCACCAAATGATGAACTAACGAATATTATGCAATTATAACGAAATGGCGAAGTGACCTAATGAATCAATTGAGAATTATAAAAACGTTTAATCAAATTATGAAATTAAAAAACTACCTACCACGAAATAACGTCACAAGGAAATAGCGCAATAACGAAATTAGAAAGTAGTAAAATATCATGATGAGCTTACGAAAACACCCAAAGTTTGGAATAAAGGGATAACGAAATTTCATGAAATTTCCGAAATAATTAACGAAATTCAAAATTAAAAAATAAAACAACGAAATCACCAAGTTTTTAACGGAATGACAAAATGATGAAATGGCGACGTAAATAAAAGCAGAGTGATATTACGAGACTGATATAAAAACATGTGTGATGAACTTACGGATTCTGCAAACTACGAAATAAGGAGGTAACGAAATGTCGTAAAATTTATGAAATTATTAACATAATAAAGCCAGAATAAAATTGTAAGTCTACGAAATCGCGAGGTAACGAAATGCTTCATGTGACTTATAGGATTATTATTGAGAAATGGCAAAATGACTGAATGATGAAATTGCGAAATGCCTGATGAAATTATAAAATTTCCGAATCTGGAAATTGCAAAATAACGTAATAACGAAATCACAAAATACCGAAACTACGAAGTAACGAAATATCATGAAATTTATTAAATAATTCACGAAATGCATGGGGAAATTATAAAACCACCAAATGATGGACTAACGAAATATTATGCAATTATAACGAAATGGCGAAGTGACCTAATGAATCAATTGAGAATTATAAAAACGTTTAATCAAATCATGAAATTACCAAATTACCTACTACGAAATAACTTCACAATTAAATAGCGCAATAACAAAATTAGGAAGTAGTAAAATATCATGATGAGCTTACGAAAACACCCAAAGTTTGGAATAAAGGGATAACGAAATTTCATGAAATTTACCAAATAATTAACGAAATTCAAAATTAAATAATGAAACAACGAAATAACCAAGTTTTTAACGGAGTAACAAAAGGATGAAATGGCGACATAAATAAAAACAGAGTGATATTAGGAGACTGATATAAAAACATGTGTGATGAATTTACGAAATCTGCAAACTACGAAATAAGGAGGTAACGAAATGTCCTAAGATTCATGAAATTATTAACATAATAAAGCCAGAATAAAATTGTGAGACTACGAAATCGCGAGGTAACGAAATGCTTCATGAAATTTATAGGATTATTATTGAGAAATGGCAAAATGACTGAATGATTAAATTGCGAAATGCCTGATGAAATTATAGAATTTCCGAATCCGGAAATTGCAATATAAAGTAATAACGAAATCACAAAATAGCGAAACTACGAAGTAACGAAATATCATGCAATTTATCAAATAATTAACGAAATGCATGGCGAAATTATAAAACCACCAAATGATGAACTAACGAAATATTATGCAATTATAACGAAATGGCGAAGTGACCTAATGAATCAATTGAGGATTATAAAAACGTTTAATCAAATTATGAAATTAACAAATTACCTACTACGAAATAACTTCACAAGGAAATAAGGCAATAACGAAATTAGGAAGTAGTGAAATATCATGATGAGTTTACGAAAACACCCCAAGTATGGAATAAAGGTATATCGAAATTTCATGAAATTTACAAAATAATTAACGAAATTCAAAATTAAATAATGAAACAACGAAATGACCAAGTTTTTAACGGAATAACAAAAGGATGAAATGGCGACATAAATAAAAGCAGAGTGATATTACGAGACATGTCTGATGAACTTACCAAATCTGCAAACTACGAAATGAGGATGTAACGAAATGTCGTGAAATTTATGAAATTATTAACATAATAAATCCAGAATAAAATTGTGAGACTACGAAATCGCGAGGTAACGAAATGCTTCATGAAATTTCTAGGATTATTATTGCAAAATGGCAAAATGACTGAATGATGAAATTGCGAAATTCCTGATGAAATTATAAAATTTCCGAATCTGGAAATTGCAAAATAACGTAATAACGAAATCACAAAATAGCGAAACTACGAAGTAACGAAATATCATGAAATTTATTAAATAATTAACGAAATGCATGGCGAAATTATAAAACTACCAAATTACGAACTAACGAAATGGCGAAATGACCTAATGAATCAATTGAGAAATATGAGGAGGTAACGAAATGTCGTGAAATTCATGAAATTATTAACATAATAAAGCCAGAATAAAATTGTGAGACTACGAAATCGCGAGGTAACGAAATGCTTCATGAAATTTATAGGATTATTATTGAGAAATTGCAAAATGACTGAATGATGAAATTGCGAAATGCCTGATGAAATTATAAAATTTTCGAATCTGGAAATTGCAAAATAACGTAATAACGAAATCACAAAATAGCGAAACTACGAAGTAACGAAATATGAAATTTATTAAATAATAAACGAAATGCATGGCGAAATTATAAAACCACCAAATGATGAACTAACGAAATGGCGAAGTGACCTAATGAATCAATTGAGAATTATAAAAACGTTTACTCCAATTATGAAATTAAAAAATTACCTACCACGTAATAACGTCACAAGAAAATAGCGCAATAACGAAATTAGAAAGTAGTGAAATATCATGATGAGCTTACGAAAACACCCAAAGTTTGGAATAAAGCGATAACGAAATTTCATGAAATTTACGAAATAATTAACGAAATTCAAAATTAAATAATGCACCAGCGAAATAATCAAGTTTTTAACGGAATAACAAAAGGATGAAATGGCGACATAAATAAAAGCAGAGTGATATTACGAGACTGATATAAAAACATGTGTGATGAACTTACGAAATCTGCAAACTGCGAAATAAGGAGGTAACGAAATGTCGTAAAGTTTATGAAATTATTAACATAATAAAGCCAGAATAAAATTGTGAGACTACGAAATCGCGAGGTAACGAAATGCTTCATGAAACTTATAGGAATATAATTCAGAAATGGCAAAATGACTGAATGATGAAATTGCGAAATGCCTGAAGAAATTATAAAATTTCCGAATCTGGAAATTGCAAAATAACGTAATAACGAAATCACAAAATAGCGAAACTACCAAGTAACGAAATATCATGAAATTTATTAAATAATTAACGAAATGTAGGGCGAAATTATAAAACCACCAAATGATGAACTAACGAAATATTATGAAATTATAACGAAATGACGAAATCACCTAATGAATTAATTGAGAATTATAAAAACGTTTAATCAAATTATGAAATACAAAAATTACCTACCACGAAATAACGTCACAAGGAAATAGCGCAATAACGAAATTAGGAAGTGGTGAAATATCATGATGAGCTTACGAAAACACCCAAAGTTTCGAATAAAGGGATAACGAAATTTCATGAAATTTACGAAATTCGAAATTAAATAATGAAACTACGAAATAACCAAGTTTTTAACGGAATCACAAAAGGATGAAATGGCGACGTAAATAAGAGCAGACTGACATTACAAGACTGATATAAAAACATGTGTGATGAACTTACGAAATCTGCAAACTACGAAATACGGAGGTAACGAAATGTCGTAAAATTTATGAAATTATTATCATAATAAAGCCAGAATAAAATTGTGAGACTACGAAATCGCGAAGTAACGACATGCTTGATGAAATTTATAGGATTATTATTGCAAAATGGCAAAATGACTGAATGATGAAATTGCGAAATTCCTGATGAAATTATAAAATTTCCGAATTTGGAAATTGCAAAATAACGTAATAACGAAATCACAAAATAGCGAAACTACGAAGTAACGAAATATCATGAAATTTATTAAATAATTAACGAAATGCATGGCGAAATTATAAAACCACCAAATGATGAACTAACGAAATATTATGCAATTATAACGAAATGGCGAAGTGACCTAATGAATCAATTGAGAATTATAAAAACGTTTAATCAAATTATGAAATTAACAAATTACCCACTACGAAATAACGTCACAAGAAAATAGCGCAATAACGAAATTAGAAAGTAGTGAAATATCATGATGAGCTTACGAAAACACCCAAAGTTTGGAATAAAGGGATAACGAAATTTCATGAAATTTACGAAATAATTAACGAAATTCAAAATTAAATAATGCAACAGCGAAATAATCAAGTTTTTAACGGAATAACAAAAGGATGAAATGGCGACATAAATAAAAGCAGAGTGATATTACGAGACTGATTTAAAAACATGTGTGATGAACTTACGAAATCTGCAAACTGCGAAATAAGGAGGTAACGCAATGTCGTAAAGTTTATGAAATTATTAACATAATAAAGCCAGAATAAAATTGTGAGACTACGAAATCGCGAGGTAACGAAATGCTTCATAAAATTTATAGGATTATTATTGAGAATTGGCAAAATGACTGAATGATGAAATTGCGAAATGCCTGAAGAAATTATAAAATTTCCGAATCTGGAAATTGCAAAATAACGTAATAACGAAATCACAAAATAGCGAAACTACCAAGTAACGAAATATCATGAAATTTATTAAATAATTAACGAAATGTAGGGCGAAATTATAAAACCACCAAATGATGAACTAACGAAATATTATGCAATTATAACGAAATGACGAAATCACCTAATAAATTAATTGAGAATTATAAAAACGTTTAATCAAATTATGAAATACAAAAATTACCTACCACGAAATAACGTCACAAGGAAATAGCGCAATAACGAAATTAGGAAGTGGTGAAATATCATGATGAGCTTACGAAAACACCCAAAGTTTCGAATAAAGGGATAACGAAATTTCATGAAATTTACGAAATTCGAAATTAAATAATGAAACTACGAAATAACCAAGTTTTTAACGGAATAACAAAAGGATGAAATGGCGACAAATAAAAGCAGTGATATTACGAGACTGAAATAAAAACATGTGTGATGAACTTACGAAATCTGCAAACTACGAAATAAGGAGGTAACGAAATGTCGTAAAATTTATGAAATTATTAACATAATAAAGCCAGAATAAAATTGTGAGACTACGAAATAGCGAGGTAACGAAATGCTTCATGAAATTTATAGGATTATTATTGAGAAATTGCAAAATGACTGGATGATGAAATTGAGAAATACATGATTAAACTGTAAAATTTCCAAATCTGGAAATTGCAAAATAACGTAATAGCGAAATCACAAAATAGCGAAACTACGAAGTAACGAAATATGAAATTTATTAAATAATTAACGAAATGCACGGCGAAATTATAAAACCACCAAATGATGAACTAACGAAATATCATGCAATTATAACGAAATGGCGAAACGACCTAATGAATCAATTGAGAATTATATAAACGTTTCATCAAATTATGAAATTAAAAAATTACCTACTACGAAATAACGTCACAAGGAAATAGCGCAATGACGAAATTAGGAAGTAGTGAAATATCGTGATGAGCTTACGAAAACACCCAACGTTTGGAATAAAGGGATAACGAAATTTCATGAAATTTACGAAATAATTAACGAAATTCAAAATTAAATAATGAAACAACGAAATAACCAAATTTTTAACGGAATAACAAAAGGATGAAATAGCGACATAAATAAAAGCAGAGTGATATTAGGAGACTGATATAAAAACATGTGTGATGAACTTACGAAATCTGCAAACTACGAAATAAGGAGGTAACGAAATGTCGTAAAATTTATGAAATTATTAACATAATAAATCCAGAATAAAATTGTGAGACTACGAAATCGCGAGGTAACGAAATGCTTCATGAAATTTATAGGATTATTATTGAGAAATGGCAAAATGACTGAATGATGAAACTGTGAAGTGCCTGATGAAATTATAAAATTTCCGAATCCGGAAATTGCAAAATAAAGTAATAACGAAATCACAAAATAGCGAAACTACGAAGTAACGAAATATCATGAAATTTATCAAATAATTAACGAAATGCATGGCGAAATTATAAAACCACCAAATGATGAACTAACGAAATATTATGCAATTATAACGAAATGGCGAAGTGACCTAATGAATCAATTGAGGATTATAAAAACGTTTAATCAAATTATGAAATTAACAAATTACCTACTACGAAATAACTTCACAAGGAAATAAGGCAATAACGAAATTAGGAAGTAGTGAAATATCATGATGAGTTTACGGAAACACCCCAAGGATGGAATAAAGGTATATCGAAATTTCATGAAATTTACAAAATAATTAACGAAATTCAAAATTAAATAATGAAACAACGAAATGACCAAGTTTTTAACGGAATAACAAAAGGATGAAATGGCGACATAAATAAAAGCAGAGTGATATTACGAGACATGTCTGATGAACTTACCAAATCTGCAAACTACGAAATGAGGATGTAACGAAATGTCGTGAAATTTATGAAATTATTAACATAATAAATCCAGAATAAAATTGTGAGACTACGAAATCGCGAGGTAACGAAATGCTTCATGAAATTTCTAGGATTATTATTGCAAAATGGCAAAATGACTGAATGATGAAATTGCGAAATTCCTGATGAAATTATAAAATTTCCGAATCTGGAAATTGCAAAATAACGTAATAACGAAATCACAAAATAGCGAAACTACGAAGTAACGAAATATCATGAAATTTATTAAATAATTAACGAAATGCATGGCGAAATTATAAAACTACCAAATTACGAACTAACGAAATGGCGAAATGACCTAATGAATCAATTGAGAAATATGAGGAGGTAACGAAATGTCGTGAAATTCATGAAATTATTAACATAATAAAGCCAGAATAAAATTGTGAGACTACGAAATCGCGAGGTAACGAAATGCTTCATGAAATTTATAGGATTATTATTGAGAAATTGCAAAATGACTGAATGATGAAATTGCGAAATGCCTGATGAAATTATAAAATTTTCGAATCTGGAAATTGCAAAATAACGTAATAACGAAATCACAAAATAGCGAAACTACGAAGTAACGAAATATGAAATTTATTAAATAATAAACGAAATGCATGGCGAAATTATAAAACCACCAAATGATGAACTAACGAAATGGCGAAGTGACCTAATGAATCAATTGAGAATTATAAAAACGTTTACTCCAATTATGAAATTAAAAAATTACCTACCACGTAATAACGTCACAAGAAAATAGCGCAATAACGAAATTAGAAAGTAGTGATGATGAGCTTACGAAAACACCCAAAGTTTCGAATAAAGGGATAGCGAAATTTCATGAAATTTACGAAATAATTAACGAAATTCAAAATTAAATAATGAAACAGCGAAATAACCAAGTTTTTAACGGAATAACAAAAGGATGAAGTGGCGACATAAATAAAAGCAGAGTAATATTACGAGATTGATATAAAAACATGTGTGATGAACTTACGAAATCTGCAAACTACGAAATGAGGAGGTAACGAAATGTCGTAAAATTTATGAAATTTTTAACATAATAAAGCCAGAACAAAATTGTGAGACTACGAAATCGCGAGGTAACGAAATGCTTCATGAGATTTATAGGATTATTATTGAGAAATGGCAAAATGACTGAATGATGAAATTGTTAAGTGCCTGATGAAATTATAAAATTTCCGAATCTGGAAATTGCAAAATAACGTAATAACGAAATCACGAAATAGCGAAACTACGAACTAACGAAATATAATGAAATTTATTAAATAATTAACGAAATGCATGGCGAAATTATAAAACCACCAAATGATGAACTAACGAAATATTATGCAATTATAACGAAATGGCGAAGTGACCTAATGAATCAATTGAGAATTATAAAAACGTTTAATCAAATTATGACATTAACAAATTACCTACTACGAAATAACGTCACAAGGAATTAGGAAGTAGTGAAATATCATGATGAGCTTACGAAAACACCCGAAGTTTGGAATAAAAGGATAACGAAATTTCATGAAATTTACGAAATAATTAACGAAATTCAAAATTAAATAATGATATAGCGAAATAACCAAGTTTTTAACGGAATAACAAAAGGATGAAATGGCGAGAGTGATATTAGGAGACTGAAAACATGTGGTGTTCTCGATTCCTTCTATTCCGGGAATAATGGGAGCATCCTTTCTTCACGACCGAATATTCTTGAAGGATGACATCATCATCTTTGTGCGATCGTTGTATAGATTGAAGTATGACCTTAGCGCGACAGAACCTTCTCGACTGATGAGAGCATCTTATGTGAACAATTATTCCCAAACATTCTCACGGTCTGTGGACTGTTCTAGATCAACACCTGCCCGAATGCTCTCAGCGGATGAGGTCATCATTCTGGAACGCTCTCTAACAACAGTATGGTTGAAGAGTTGATTTGTTTCTTACATTCAGAGATGTGAATGTGTGACATAAATAACCTGTTTGAGCCCAGCCCGATCCCCAGCAAATTCAGAACGCATCACACCATCAATAAAATAAATGTCTTGTGCGTATGAGTTAGCAAACAAGTTATCGTTTCTCAACACGCGGCGGCTCGTTTACTCGAAGGACATCCTAATGGCATTCTTTTCACCGTCTGATTACCGCTTTATCATTTGTCATAAAAATAAATAGAGTGTTGCTTTCAGTTGTTAACGACAGCGAAACAAGAGATGTGGGAGGGAAGAAATTTACGTCGTTACGGATCATTTGGAACTAAGTGCTGTTCGCTGGATATATTTTGCAAGCAAAGAGGCAGATGTAAACCGGGGTACGACACTTAGCTCCTTAATGCCGCTACTTTACTTTATGAGCCTCAGTTATTCAGAGACACCCAATAATCGGACGTACATTGTTGCGTTATGCTGGAAATGCAGTAAATCAGGAGTCTGGCGGAGTAATTTACTACTGTCTAGTTAATTCTAAACACTGGGAGACTTTTATCGCAGCTGCTCTTAAACACCCAAATACCGGCTATAAAAACAGAATAATCTCTTTGTCCCCGGAGGAATCAATTGCACTTTGTCCTCCGCCCTGATAAATTAAGCTCTGTCTTCAAAGATGTAGATTTTATTGTCCGGATTTGTTTTCTTGACCTCATGAAAAGATAAGGACGAGAGACACGGAAGTAAATCGCTCGGCGGAGCTTGCTGAGACAGTAAATCTCTTCGAACAGTTACTGATAGCGGCGCATTTAAATCAAAGACTCGCATTCATCTCCCGAGCGAACTCACCTCGTAGAAATTTCGTTCGGTTGGAAAAATTAATTAGGAGATTAATTATCATATTTTCCGGTAGATTAGTATTTGAGTTTCTGTCGTTCTACAACTATCCTAGCCAAATTGTGGCATCGTAAGTGCGAAGTTGTGCCGTCAAAGGGTGATTGGCGTGGGGTTGAGCTGACGAGCCACATCGGCTTAAGGTGGGCAACAGTGGTAAGCGTGGGATTGATAAACCCCTTTGGAAGACGAGAACGGATAGCTAGAGAATGAAGCCGCTTTCCCCGCTTCAACTTCCGAGAGTGTAATTAAGCCTTCATCGCTTGATCAATTTTAGGTCAGCAAGAAACCGTACCAACGGTTTTGAGTTATGAACTCTCGACAATGGGATAAGAGGTTTTGCGTGTTTAGATTTTCTTACATAAATAGTTTTTGCCTCTTAATAGACGTCGTTTACGTCACGGGATGATTTATTGGCTTCGAGAGTTTTATCAGAGAGGTCTGCGATTGTTTGCAAGAGTTAAAGAAATTTTACTTCTGTTAAACACGCAGTAAAATTATTAATTATGATTATTATCAAAGGTCAGATTACCGAGCTAAAGGTAAACATGTGGTAGAGAGGTTAAGTAGCGAAAAATAGAGAAATAGAAGGTGATATAAAGAAAAAATTAGAGAAGATATTGAGAAACGCGAGAAGAGGTATTAGAGAAAGGTAGGAAGAAAGAATTGGGCAGGGAAGAGGAGATATAGTCAGGAAAAAGAATAAATCGGCGAAGCCGGAAGATAACGACATCTACTGGACTCTTACCTGGAGGAAAGGAAAAGAAAGAGAAAAGGGGAGGGTAGAACAGAAAAACAAGAAGAGGAGGAAGGATGTAGAGAAGTTTTTGAAGGAAAATGTAGAGGATAGTATAGTAAAAGATTGTTACAGGATTAACAAGGATCAAGTATTGGTGGAGATGGAGGGATGGGGTGAGAAGGAAAGAATAATGAAGCACAAAGGAAAATTGAGGAAGAAGAGGGAAACAAGGGGGATATACATAGACAGCGACCTAACAAAGAAAGAAAGAGATGTACAGAAGAAACTAAGAAGTATGGCGAAGGAAAAAAGGGAAGAAGGGAAAGAAGTAAGAGTGGGATACAGGAAATTAATAGTTGACGGGGAGCAATGGAGATGGAATGAAAAGAGAGAGAGTCTAGAGGTTTTCCAATAAGAAGAAGAAGGAGAGGAGGGAAAATGGGGAACAACGGCAAAGTAAAAAGGACAAGGAAACGGGAAAAAAGAAACAAAGAAGGAAATAGGAGGGAAACTAAGGAAGGAAGGGGGAAAGCAGAGAAGGTAACGAGAAAAACAG
This sequence comes from Diaperis boleti, assembly GCA_963583935.1. Classification (NCBI taxonomy): domain Eukaryota; kingdom Metazoa; phylum Arthropoda; class Insecta; order Coleoptera; family Tenebrionidae; genus Diaperis; species Diaperis boleti. The sequence continues at coordinate 50,397,426 of OY757247.1, read as the reverse complement.
GGGTGAGGGCACTATTTTGGAATGTAGCGGGACTAGGGAAAAAAGAAGAAGATTTTTGGGACTATGTGAAGGAGTTCTATATTGTTGGATTAACAGGAACATGGTCAGAAAGCTGGGAAAAAATAGAAAAACTGTTACCAAAGGAGTTCAAGTCGGAATGGCAAGGGGTGAGAAGGGGAAAGAAAAAAGGAAGAGCAGCAGGGGGAATAATAACAGGGGTAAAAAAAGGAATAAAAGAGAATACTAAAAAGAAGGGAGAAGAGGAAGGTCACATGGTGAGAAACGTTAAAATAGACAGTAAATGGTGGAAAATAGTGACAGTGTACAGCAAAGAGATGAAAGAAACAATAAGCAAGATAGAAGAAACATTAAAAGACAACAGGGAAGAATGTCTGCTGCTGGGAGGGGATTTTAACGGGAGAATTGGGGAAAGAAGAGCCAGGGATTGGGAAGAAGAGAGAGGAGAGGGAAAAAGAAAATCCAAAAACAAGAAAGAAAACGCGGAAGGGAAGAATTTGATGGAATGGATAGAAGAAAAAGGATGGGAAGTGCTGAATGGAAATAAACAAGGGGACGAAGAAGCAGAATGGACCTACATAGGCGGTAGAGGAGAGACGGTGATAGACTACGGAATAGTAAACGAAGAAGCATGGGAAGAAGTCGAAGAATTCAGAATAGGGGAAACAGTAGAGTCAGACCATCTGCCTATAGAGATCAGTATAGGAAGGGGGAGAGAGAAGAGAGGAGGAGAAGAAAAAATAGAGGAAATGCGGAAGGTGATAATTAAAGTATGGGACGAGCAAGGGGTGGAAGAGTATAAGAGAAGACTGGAAAAAGCAAGCTTTAAAGAACAAGAAGTAGGGAAAATGGAGAAAGAATTGGTAGAAATATTGGAAAAAGCAGCGACAAAAAGAGAAATAACAGTAAGGGGTGGAGGAACAAAAAGAAAGAATAAATGGTGGGACAAAGAATGTGAGCAACGTAAAAAGGAAGCAATAAAAGTACTAAGAAAGTGGAGAAAGACTAAAGGTAACAGAAGGGGCTTTTTAGAAGCGAAAAGAAGATACAGAGAGACATGCAGGGAGAAGAAGAGGCAGAAGAAGGAGAGAGAGGAGGAAGAGATAAAAGCAATAAGAACAGAGAAGGAGGTATGGAACTATATTAATAGAGAGAGAAAGAAAAAAGAAAATGGGAGCGAGGAGATAACGATGAACGAGTGGGAGGAGTACTTCATGAGGCTGCTGGAGGGAGAAAAGGAAAAAAAGAAAACGGAAATAGAGACGAAGAGAAACCGAGTAGAACCTGAAGGAGAAGAAATTACAATGGAAGAGGTGGAGAGGCATGTGAAGAAACTGAGGAAAGGGAAGGCACCAGGGAGGGATAGAATACAGAATGAGTCGTGGATGTATGGGACGAGAAGAGTGCTAGAGAGGCTGGTGGAGGTAATGAATGGGGTGTGGAGAGGAGAAGGATTCCCAGTAGGGTGGAGAAAGGGGGTAATTTACCCCATTTACAAAAAAGCAGAGAAAAATAAAGTTGAAAATTACCGAGGGATAACTCTCCTAAACACAGGGTACAAGTTGTATGCATCAATTCTGAATGAAAGGATGAGCAGAGAGATAGAGGAAAAGGGAGCATTACCAGACAGCCAAGCAGGATTTAGAGAGGGGAGGGGAACTATGGATAATGTATACATCCTGGACCATTTGACGAAGAGTGAGTTAAAGAAGAAAGGGGGGAGGGTGTATGCATTATTCGTAGACTTCAAGGCGGCTTTTGACAGGGTGGACAGAGAGAGGATGTTTGAGTGCCTGAGGGAGAAAGGGGTAAATGAATGGCTGGTAAGAAAGGTGGAGGAGATATATGAGAAGACAAAAAGTAAAGTGAAGGTAGGGGAGAGGGAAAGTGAATGGTTTGTGACAACAAAGGGAGTGAGGCAAGGTTGCCCGCTCAGCCCCTTGTTAGGTAGAAAAAAAGTGTGGAGCCCGTCGTTTGCGGATGATGTGGTAATGGTGGCAAAGAGTGAAAGAGAAATGAAGGAAATGATAAAGAGTTTAGGAAAATATGTGAAGAAGAAAAGACTAGAAGTGAATGTAGAGAAAACAAAAATGCTGGTGTTCAATAAGAGAAAGAGGAAGAACGAAGAGAGTGATTGGAGGTGGGAGGGAGAAGTAATAAAACAAGTAAAAGAATTCAAATACTTGGGGTATGTGTTCAATGAAAGAGCCACAGATAAGGCACATATTAGAGAACTGGCAAGAAAAGCGAACAAGGTGATAGGATGTGTATGGGGAATAGGAGAGAGAAGGTGGGGAGGCGATTTTAAGAGGAGAATGATGATGTTTGAAGGTCTTATTGTAAGCGTGTTGTTGTACGGAGCAGAGGTCTAGGGATGGAAAGAACAAGAGGAGATAGAGAGGGTGCAAGAGAAATATCTGAGGTGGGTGCTAGGGGTGGAGAGAGAAACGCCAGGGTACATAGTGAGAGAAGAATGCAAGAGGAATAGTTTGAGAGTGAAAGCGGGAAAAAGAGCGGTCAAGTTCGAAGACAGGACGGAAGGGAGGAAAGAATGTAGGATACTAAAGGAGTGCTGGAGAGAAAAAAGAAGTAATTCAGAGGAGTATGATAGGGAGAATTACTACAGGAGGAATGGGTATGAAAGCAAAGAAATAGGGAGACTCAGAGAAAGAGGCGTGTGGATGAATGTAGAACTAAGTGAAAGAGATAAGGATACGGATAGACAAGAGAGGAGAGAAAGAATTAGAGAATCCAGATACAACGGGAAGTACGGAAGATGCATGATCGAGGAAGTACCGAAGTATTTGGGGAGGGAGAGCGAGAAAGAAAGAAAGATGATGGCGAGGTTTAGGTGCGGAAATGAAGAGAGGGAAAATAGGTATTGGGCAGAAGATGGAGGAAGAATGTGTAGAATGTGCTATGAGGAAAGAGAGACGATTGAGCATATGTGGAACGAGTGCAGTGAGATGAAACAAAGATAGAGGAAATACTGAATGTAGATGGAAAGGAAATTAAACGGATGAAAGAGGTATGGAAGAGGTGGGAGAAGGGAGAAGAGGAAAGGGGAGGGGAGAAGAAATAGAGAATTTTATTTAGTTTTTTTTTATTATTATAATTGTTAAGTTTACTTGTAGATGTATAGGAATCAGAAAGCCCGTAGGGCAAATAAAGATTTATATATATTATCAAAGGTCAATTACACCCACATTTTTTATTATATGGAACAGTGGCACACATAAAATATGTTAAATTAAATGTGAAATGTCTATCATTAGTGTTTACTCTCCAAACTGCACCATCAAAACCCGCTCTCAGCTTTCAGCTCCCACAACAAAACAAAAATAAACACCTCCTTTTTTCCGTTCCTTAAAACTGTTTATTGTCTGGTATCGCTCTACTATCAAAAACTAAAACAATTTTCATGTCAAGCCAAAGGGTGTTTGCCTTCATCTCAAACTTTACCAGCGCGCCCCGACGCAAAAACAACCCAACAAAAATAAATCCCGACGTCTAAACTTCGATCACTCCGAGAATATCCAACAAAAAAGATCGGCGAATTCGTTCCGCGTCTGCACGCCAGAACAATTTGCGCGAATTGTTGGGAAACGTTGCATTTTACGCACGTCATACGCCCGGGATGCATATTTCAGAGTCACATGCAAAGTAAGTGCCGCCATAGCTCGGGATGGATGATGCTTTTCGTTAAAGTGGTACCGAGTTGTCTTTCCGGTTCGACTACTTTCTTTATTATTTTGCTTATCCTTTGAATGTGGAAGAGGTCTCGACCTTTTGAAGGATATTGGTTGTAGGGGAGGGGCGGAAACCTAGAAACACTAGCACCCCTTGCAACTATTGTTATTCTAAAATTAAAACTGTTATGCGAAACGACATTGTCAGATGCAGCGTCAAAAGGAAACGGTCTTGCATTTCTCGAAACGTGCATTTCCTCCGTCCTCGCGACCTACTTAATATTTATCAGGCTAGGAAATGTCATTGAAGGAACAATGCGACCCAATTATCATGCTAAAGTGAGACGTCTCTTGCCTTCAAATGAAGGAAATAGTTTGAAGCCTTCATAAAACTTTTGTAATTTTCTTAAATGGGAATTACCATTCGGAATCCAACAGGTGGCGACAATATTTCACCCTGGGTTAAGAAGGGAGATTTAGCCTAATGCACCTTCAAGATGGCTCAATCGAACTAAGTTAAGATCCAGAAAGTTGCAAAGGTGGGAGCTGACACGATACTCAACTCACAGAATCTGTACGACTTTTACCTTTTGTTACAGAAAAAGAGAACAGTTGAAATTAGGAATATAAATAAACTGCAGAAATATGTCATTTTTGACATTTTTACAGTTTCGAAATGATACGAGTTTGGACAGGACGATCGTAGCAAACAATCACAGCAAAATCTATATAACAAAAATGAAATGCTGTACGTTGGTACGCGCATCCTTGAGAACGGCTGAACCGATTTGGCTTTTTTTTTACATATTCGTAACAGTCCAAAAAAGATTCTTACGGAAAGAAAAATTCGGGAAAAACTGAAAGTGTTTTTTTGCATAATCCTTTTTTTGTTTTGTTCGGTAAGTTCCTGGAAAAGTTTTAAACTAAAATTTGAGACAATTATAAGGAAAAGGAAAATTCGAAAAAAAAGGCCGAGCCCGGTGAATTTTTATGTATAGGAGAAAAACTTTTGGGGTACATTTCAAAATTTAACTAAAGCACAATATCCGCATTGACTCCCACCGTAAAATTTTAAATACGGATAGTAAGTCATGAGACATCGTTGAACAAATGCTTTCATTTTCCTGTGGCAAGTCTGTAGGTTTGACGGCCGAGCCCGCGAGGACGGCAAATACAGACGAGCCACGAGAAGTCACATTTCTCCGAACAAAACATGCTATTTTATGTATAACATGTAAAATACAAATTTGACAGCTTCTAACCTCAATGACATGAAAATTTTTCAAAGTACACGTTTTTTCAATTGAGAGGCAGACAAAGTATTTTGTCTGACATGCCAAATAAATGGCCATTTGTCATTGCCTATTGACGTATACAATACCTCTATAGTTTGCAATATGGCTTCGTCCTCCTTTTTTAAAAATTGGAACAATTACAGCAGTCTAAAGGAATATCAACAAGAAAAAAAGAGGAAGGGAGAGAACGGACAAAAGAACAAGAAGAAAAAGAGAAGGACATAGCGTTCAAGAGAAGTATAAAAGTCGAAAAAACACCGGAAAGAAAAGACAATAGTCCTCGGAAAAGCAGCAAGAAGAAGAGATGGAGACAATAATAAAAAATAACAAGAAATACAAGACGAAATAAAAACAATAAGAGAGGAAAACAAGGGATTTAAGGAAGATATAAAACGATTAAGAGAAGAGTTGAAAAGGAAGGAGGAGGAATGGAAGCAAGGGAAGAAACAGCTAGAAGGGAGAATAAAGGTTTTGGAGGGAACACAAAAGAGAGAATAGAAAAGGAGAATGAGGAACAATATAATAATAATCAAGGGATGGCAAAGTGAAAAGACAGACGGAGAGGAAATTACGAGCGATACAAAAGCATTTATTAAAGAAATAATCAAAGAAGTAGATGTGAGAAATGTGATAAAACTAAGGAAAACGACTACACTGGTCGAATTAAAGAACTGTGAGGACAAAATTAAAATATGTAATGAAAAATAAGAAATCACTAAGGGAAACAGAAGATAAGAACAAAATCTTCATAGAGAATGACTTAACAAGAAAAGAGAATGGAAACCAATAAACGTAGGCTACAGAAAGGCAAAAATAGGAAAAGAAGATTGGGAGTGAAACGACAACAGTAAGAGACTGTAAAAAAAAATTCGCTAAGGCAGAAGAGAGACCCAAATACACGGACAAGGATAATGGAAAAAGGCGACGAAATGGAACAGCGACAGTAGAAGAAATAAAAGGCAACTAAGAAGACAGAGAAAAAAAAGAAAGGAATAATAACGGAGAAAATGTGAAAAATAGTGGATGCGCCGCTCAAAAAAATGTAAAAAATTCATCCAGTCTTTGAGGAATGTAATCTATGGAAATTTGAAGTTGTTTTCGTCATTACAATGTCACATTTTAACAGATAAAAACACCCGGAATTCTATGAAGGAAGCTTAAACTAAATGTGAAAAATGGTGGATGCGCCGCTCAAAAAATGTAAAAAAAAATCAGTCTGGCTTTGATGATGTAATCTATCGAATTTCTGAGTTGTTTTTGTCATTACAATGTCACATTTTAACAGATAAAGACACCCGGAAATTTATGGGGGAAGTTTAAAGGAAATTTAAAAATGGTAGATGCGCTGCTCAAAAAAAAATAAGAAATTTATCTTGCCTTTGAGGATGTAATCTATGGAATTTTGGAGTTGTTTTCGTCATTATAATGTCATATTTTAACAGATAAAAACACCCGGAAGTCTAATGAGGGAAGTTTAAAGGAAATGTGAAAAATGGTGGATGCGCCGCTCAAAAAATGTAGAAAAAAATCAGTCTGGCTTTGATGATGTAATCTATCGAATTTCGGAGTTGTTTTTGTCATTACAATGTCACATTTTAACAGATAAAGACACCCGGACATTTATGGGGGAAGTTTAAAGGAAATTTAAAAATGGTAGATGCGCTGCTCAAAAAAAAAATAAAAAATTTATCTTGCCTTTGAGGATGTAATCTATGGAATTTTGGAGTTGTTTTCGTCATTACAATGTCATATTTTAACAGAGAAAAACACCCGGAAGTCTAATGAGGGAAGTTTAAAGGAAATGTGAAAAATGGTGGATGCGCCGCTCAAAAAATGTAAAAAAAAATCAGTCTGGCTTTGATGATGTAATCTATCGAATTTCGGAGTTGTTTTTGTCATTACAATGTCACATTTTAACAGATAAAGACACCCGGACATTTATGGGGGAAGTTTAAAGGAAATTTAAAAACGGTAGATGCGTTGCTCAAAAAAAAATAAAAAATTCATCTTGCCTTTGAGGATGTAATCTATGGAATTTTGGAGTTGCTTTCGTCATTACAAGGTCACATTTTAACAGATAAAAACACCCGGAAGTCTATGAGGGACGCTTAAAAGCAATGTAAAAAATGGTGGATGCGCCGCACAAAAAAAACTTAAAAGAAATCAGTCTGGCTTTGATGATGTAATCTATCGAATTTGGGAGTTGTTTTTGTCATTACAATGTCACATTCTAACAGATCAAAACACCCGGAAGTTTATGGGGGAACTTTAAAGGAAATTTTCCTAATTTGCTGTTGTAACAAAGCTATTAACGCACTCATTTTGAGTGCGTTAATATTTCATTAACGCACCCAAAATCTAGAATTTTTGTTTCCATAGGTTAGACACACTGAACCTTGCACTAAACGAAATATCAGTGTGATTTTGTGGTTAAGGTTCCATGTAAGTCATCTCAAGTATGTCAGGTGCAAAAAAATCAAAATTTAACAAAATTTCCTAAATTACCAAAATTGATTTTATTTGTTAAAAAAATTAAATTAATATGCAAATTAGGAAAAATAACATGAAAAACTTGTTTTGTAAAACTTAAGAGCACTCGTTCTTTACAGGCACTCCTGTCACGGCAGTCGTGCTGCAAACCTGAACTCGTGTCTTAATATCAGTTTTACAAAACTAGTGTTTCAATATACTATTCAAAAATGGTGGTGGCGCCGCTAAAAAAATGTAAAAAATTTATCCTGCATTTGAGGGTGTAATCTATTGAATTTTGGAGTTATTTCCGTCATTACAATGTCTCATTTTAACACATATAAACACCCGGAAGTATATGGGGGAAATTTAAAGGAAATGTGAAAAAAGAATTTTGGAGTTGTTGTCATTAAAATGTCACATTTTAACAGATCAAAACACCCGGAAGTCTATGGGGGAAGTTTAAAGGTAATGTGAAAAATGGTGGATGCGCCGCCCAAAAAAAAAATGTAAAAACTCTTCCTGCCTGTGGGGATGTAACCTATCGAATTTTTAAGTTGTTTTCGTCATTACAATGTCACATTTTAACAGATCAAAACACCCGGAAGTCTATGGGGGAAGTTTAAAGGAAATGTCAAAAATAGTGGATGCACCAATAAAAAAATGTAAAAAAATTATCCTGCATTTGAGGGTGTAATCTATCGAATTTTGGAGTTGTTTTCGTCATTACAATATCACATTTTAACAGATAAAAACACCCGGAAGTCTATGAGGAAAGTTTAAAGGAAATGTGAAAAATGGTGGATGCGTTGCTCAAGAAAAAAATCAGCCTGCCTTTGGGGATGTAATCTATTGAATTTTGGAGTTGTTTTCGTCATTACAATGTCACATTTTAACAGATCAAAACACCCGGAAGTCTATGGGGGAAGTTTAAAGGAAATGTCAAAAATAGTGGATGCACCAATAAAAAAATGTAAAAAAATTATCCTGCATTTGAGGGTGTAATCTATCGAATTTTGGAGTTGTTTTCGTCATTACAATATCACATTTTAACAGATAAAAACACCCGGAAGTCTATGAGGAAAGTTTAAAGGAAATGTGAAAAATGGTGGATGCGTTGCTCAAGAAAAAAATCAGCCTGCCTTTGGGGATGTAATCTATTGAATTTTGGAGTTGTTTTCGTCATTACAATGTCACATTTTAACAGATCAAAACAACCGGAAGTCTATGGGGGAAGTTTAAAGGAAATGTGAAAAATGGTGAATGCGCAGCTCAAAAAAAATTTAAAAAATTTATCCTGCGTTTGAGGGTGTAATCTATCAAATTTTGGAGTTGTTTTTTGTCATTACAATGTCACATTTTAATAGATAAAAACACCCGGAAGTCTATGGGGGAAGTTTAAAGGTAATGCGAAAAGTGGTGGATGCGCCGCTCAAAAAAAAATGTAAAGAATCTGCCTGCCTTTGGGGATGTAACTTATCGAATTTTTAAGTTGTTTTCGTCATTACAATGTCACATTTTAACATATAAAAACACCCGGAGGTTTATAAGGGAAGCTTAAAGGAAATGTGAAAAGTGGTGGATGCGCCGCTCAAAAAAAAATGTAAAAAAATCTGCCTGCCTTTGGGGATGTAACCTATAGAATTTTTAGGTTGTTTTCGTCATTACAATGTCACATTTTAACAGATAAATACACCCGGAAGTCTATGGGGGAAGTTTGAAGGTAATGTGAAAAATGGTGAATGCGCAGCTCAAAAAAAAATTAAAAAATTTATCCTGCATTTGAGGGTGTAATCTATCAAATTTTGGAGTTGTTTTTTGTCATTACAATGTCACATTTTAATAGATAAAAACACCCGGAAGTCTATGGGGGAAGTTTAAAGGTAATGCGAAAAGTGGTGGATGCGCCGCTCAAAAAAAATGTAAAGAATCTGCCTGCCTTTGGGGATGTAACCTATCGAATTTTTAAGTTGTTTTCGTCATTACAATGTCACATTTTAACAGATAAATACACCCGGAAGTCTATGAGGGAAGCTTAAAGGAAATGTAAAAAATGGTGAATGCGCAGCTCAAAAAAAAATTAAAAAATTTATCCTGCATTTGAGGGTGTAATCTATCAAATTTTGGAGTTGTTTTTTGTCATTACAATGTCACATTTTAATAGATAAAAACACCCGGAAGTCTATGGGGGAAGTTTAAAGGTAATGCGAAAAGTGGTGGATGCGCCGCTCAAGAAAAAATGTAAAGAATCTGCCTGCCTTTGGGGATGTAACCTATCGAATTTTTAAGTTGTTTTCGTCATTACAATGTCACATTTTAACATATAAGAACACCCGGAGGTTTATAAGGGAAGCTTAAAGGAAATGTGAAAAGTGGTGGATGCGCCGCTCAAAAAAAAATGTAAAAAAATCTGCCTGCCTTTGGGGATGTAACCTATAGAATTTTTAGGTTGTTTTCGTCATTACAATGTCACATTTTAACAGATAAATACACCCGGAAGTCTATGGGGGAAGTTTAAAGGTAATGTGAAAAATGGTGAATGCGCAGCTCAAAAAAAAATTAAAAAATTTATCCTGCATTTGAGGGTGTAATCTATCAAATTTTGGAGTTGTTTTTTGTCATTACAATGTCACATTTTAATAGATAAAAACACCCGGAAGTCTATGGGGGAAGTTTAAAGGTAATGCGAAAAGTGGTGGATGCGCCGCTCAAAAAAAAATGTAAAGAATCTGCCTGCCTTTGGGGATGTAACCTATCGAATTTTTAAGTTGTTTTCGTCATTACAATGTCACATTTTAACATATAAAAACACCCGGAGGTTTATAAGGGAAGCTTAAAGGAAATGTGAAAAGTGGTGGATGCGCCGCTCAAAAAAAAATGTAAAAAAATTTGCCTGCCTTTGGGGATGTAACCTATAGAATTTTTAAGTTGTTTTCGTCATTACAATGTCACACTTTAACAGATAAATACACCCGGAAGTCTATGGGGGAAGTTTAAAGATAATGTGAAAAATGGTGAATGCGCAGCTAAAAAAAAAATTAAAAAATTTATCCTGCATTTGATGGTGTAATCTATCGAATTTTGGAGTTGTTTTCGTCATTACAATGTCACATTTTAACACATAAAAACACCCGGAAGTCTATGGGGAAAGTTTAAAGGAAATGTTAAAAATGCTGGATGTGCCGCTCAAAAAAAAAAATGTAAAAAAATTATCCTGCATTTGAGGGTTTAATCTATAGAATTTTGGAGTTGTTTTCGTCATTACAATGTCACATTTTAATAGATAAAAACACCCGGAAGTCTATGGGGGAAGTTTAAAGGTAATGCGAAAAGTGGTGGATGCGCCGCTCAAAAAAAAATGTAAAGAATCTGCCTGCCTTTGGGGATGTAACCTATCGAATTTTTAAGTTGTTTTCGTCATTACAATGTCACATTTTAACAGATAAATACACCCGGAAGTCTATGAGGGAAGCTTAAAGGAAATGTAAAAAATGGTGAATGCGCAGCTCAAAAAAAAATTAAAAAATTTATCCTGCATTTGAGGGTGTAATCTATCAAATTTTGGAGTTGTTTTTTGTCATTACAATGTCACATTTTAATAGATAAAAACACCCGGAAGTCTATGGGGGAAGTTTAAAGGTAATGCGAAAAGTGGTGGATGCGCCGCTCAAAAAAAAAATGTAAAGAATCTGCCTGCCTTTGGGGATGTAACCTATCGAATTTTTAAGTTGTTTTCGTCATTACAATGTCACATTTTAACATATAAGAACACCCGGAGGTTTATAAGGGAAGCTTAAAGGAAATGTGAAAAGTGGTGGATGCGCCGCTCAAAAAAAAATGTAAAAAAATCTGCCTGCCTTTGGGGATGTAACCTATAGAATTTTTAGGTTGTTTTCGTCATTACAATGTCACATTTTAACAGATAAATACACCCGGAAGTCTATGGGGGAAGTTTAAAGGTAATGTGAAAAATGGTGAATGCGCAGCTCAAAAAAAAATTAAAAAATTTATCCTGCATTTGAGGGTGTAATCTATCAAATTTTGGAGTTGTTTTTTGTCATTACAATGTCACATTTTAATAGATAAAAACACCCGGAAGTCTATGGGGGAAGTTTAAAGGTAATGCGAAAAGTGGTGGATGCGCCGCTCAAAAAAAAATGTAAAGAATCTGCCTGCCTTTGGGGATGTAACCTATCGAATTTTTAAGTTGTTTTCGTCATTACAATGTCACATTTTAACATATAAAAACACCCGGAGGTTTATAAGGGAAGCTTAAAGGAAATGTGAAAAGTGGTGGATGCGCCGCTCAAAAAAAAATGTAAAAAAATTTGCCTGCCTTTGGGGATGTAACCTATAGAATTTTTAAGTTGTTTTCGTCATTACAATGTCACACTTTAACAGATAAATACACCCGGAAGTCTATGGGGGAAGTTTAAAGATAATGTGAAAAATGGTGAATGCGCAGCTAAAAAAAAAATTAAAAAATTTATCCTGCATTTGATGGTGTAATCTATCGAATTTTGGAGTTGTTTTCGTCATTACAATGTCACATTTTAACACATAAAAACACCCGGAAGTCTATGGGGAAAGTTTAAAGGAAATGTTAAAAATGCTGGATGTGCCGCTCAAAAAAAAAAATGTAAAAAAATTATCCTGCATTTGAGGGTTTAATCTATAGAATTTTGGAGTTGTTTTCGTCATTACAATGTCACATTTTAATAGATAAAAACACCCGGAAGTCTATGGGGGAAGTTTAAAGGTAATGCGAAAAGTGGTGGATGCGCCGCTCAAAAAAAAATGTAAAGAATCTGCCTGCCTTTGGGGATGTAACCTATCGAATTTTTAAGTTGTTTTCGTCATTACAATGTCACATTTTAACAGATAAATACACCCGGAAGTCTATGAGGGAAGCTTAAAGGAAATGTAAAAAATGGTGAATGCGCAGCTCAAAAAAAAATTAAAAAATTTATCCTGCATTTGAGGGTGTAATCTATCAAATTTTGGAGTTGTTTTTTGTCATTACAATGTCACATTTTAATAGATAAAAACACCCGGAAGTCTATGGGGGAAGTTTAAAGGTAATGCGAAAAGTGGTGGATGCGCCGCTCAAAAAAAAAATGTAAAGAATCTGCCTGCCTTTGGGGATGTAACCTATCGAATTTTTAAGTTGTTTTCGTCATTACAATGTCACATTTTAACATATAAGAACACCCGGAGGTTTATAAGGGAAGCTTAAAGGAAATGTGAAAAGTGGTGGATGCGCCGCTCAAAAAAAAATGTAAAAAAATCTGCCTGCCTTTGGGGATGTAACCTATAGAATTTTTAGGTTGTTTTCGTCATTACAATGTCACATTTTAACAGATAAATACACCCGGAAGTCTATGGGGGAAGTTTAAAGGTAATGTGAAAAATGGTGAATGCGCAGCTCAAAAAAAAATTAAAAAATTTATCCTGCATTTGAGGGTGTAATCTATCAAATTTTGGAGTTGTTTTTTGTCATTACAATGTCACATTTTAATAGATAAAAACACCCGGAAGTCTATGGGGGAAGTTTAAAGGTAATGCGAAAAGTGGTGGATGCGCCGCTCAAAAAAAAATGTAAAGAATATGCCTGCCTTTGGGGATGTAACCTATCGAATTTTTAAGTTGTTTTCGTCATTACAATGTCACATTTTAACATATAAAAACACCCGGAGGTTTATAAGAGAAGCTTAAAGGAAATGTGAAAAGTGGTGGATGCGCCGCTCAAAAAAAAATGTAAAAAAATTTGCCTGCCTTTGGGGATGTAACCTATAGAATTTTTAAGTTGTTTTCGTCATTACAATGTCACACTTTAACAGATAAATACACCCGGAAGTCTATGGGGGAAGTTTAAAGATAATGTGAAAAATGGTGAATGCGCAGCTCAAAAAAAAATTAAAAAATTTATCCTGCATTTGATGGTGTAATCTATCGAATTTTGGAGTTGTTTTCGTCATTACAATGTCACATTTTAACAAATAAAAACACCCGGAAGTCTATGGGGAAAGTTTAAAGGAAATGTTAAAAATGCTGGATGTGCCGCTCAAAAAAAAAATGTAAAAAATTTATCCTGCATTTGAGGGTTTAATCTATAGAATTTTGGAGTTGTTTTCGTCATTACAATATCACATTTTAACAGATAAAAACACCCGGAAGTCTATGAGGAAAGTTTAAAGGAAATGTGAAAAATGGTGGATGCGCTGCTCAAAAGGAAATGTAAAATAATCTGCCTGCCTTTGGAGATGTAATCTATCGAATTTTCAAGTTGCTTTCGTCATTACAATGTCACATTTTAACAGATAACAACACCCAAAAGTCTGTGGGGGAAGTTTAAAGGAAATGTGAAAATAGTGGATGGACCAATCAAAAAAATGTAAAAAAATTATCCTGGATTTGAGGGTCTAATCTATCGAATTTTGGAGTTGTTTTCGTAATTAGAATGTGACATTATAACAGATAAAACACCCGGAAGTCTATTGGGGAAGATTAAAGGAAATGTGAAAAATAGTGGATGCACTGCTCAAAAATAAAATTAAAAAATTTATCCTGCATTTGAGGGTGTAATCTATCGAATTTTGGAATCGTTTTCGTCATTACAATGTCACATTTTAACAGATGAAGACACCCGGAAGTCTATGGAGGAAGTTTAAAGGAAATGTGAAAAATGGTGGATGCGTTGCTCAAAAAAAAAATCTGCCTGCCTTTGGGGATGTAATCTATTGAATTTTGGAGTTGTTTTCGTCATTACAATGTCACATTTTAACAGATAAATACACCCGGAAGTCTATGGGGGAAGTTTGAAGGTAATGTGAAAAATGGTGAATGCGCAGCTCAAAAAAAAATTAAAAAATTTATCCTGCATTTGAGGGTGTAATCTATCAAATTTTGGAGTTGTTTTTTGTCATTACAATGTCACATTTTAATAGATAAAAACACCCGGAAGTCTATGGGGGAAGTTTAAAGGTAATGCGAAAAGTGGTGGATGCGCCGCTCAAAAAAAAATGTAAAGTATCTGCCTGCCTTTGGGGATGTAACCTATCGAATTTTTAAGTTGTTTTCGTCATTACAATGTCACATTTTAACATATAAAAACACCCGGAGGTTTATAAGGGAAGCTTAAAGGAAATGTGAAAAGTGGTGGATGCGCCGCTCAAAAAAAAATGTAAAAAAATCTGCCTGCCTTTGGGGATGTAACCTATAGAATTTTTAAGTTGTTTTCGTCATTACAATGTCACATTTTAACAGATAAATACACCCGGAAGTCTATGGGGGAAGTTTAAAGGTAATGTGAAAAATGGTGAATGCGCAGCTCAAAAAAAAATTAAAAAATTTATCCTGCATTTGAGGGTGTAATCTATCAAATTTTGGAGTTGTTTTTTGTCATTACAATGTCACATTTTAATAGATAAAAACACCCGGAAGTCTATGGGGAAAGTTTAAAGGAAATGTGAAAAATGGTGGATGCGCCGCTCAAAAAAAAAATGTAAAAAATTTGTCCTGCATTTGAGGGTGTAATCTATCGAATTTTGGAGTTGTTTTCGTCATTACAATGTCACATTTTAACAGATAAAAACACCCGGAAGTCTATGGGGGAAGCTTAAAGGAAATGTGAAAAATGGTGGATGCGCCGTCAAAAAAAAAATTTATCCTGCGTTTGAGTGATTACATACTAGACACAGCATATAGGATCTACAGCATGACGTTGCAGGAGAGATTAGCGAGAGAATGTGAAGAGAGAAAGATACTACTATTTTAGCATACATTATATTTTTTGATGTGCTTTTTTGAGAGTTTTATACTATAACGTCAAAATCCTGGAACAACCCAATTTTAGTTTTTAAAAGTCACTTTTGAACGTAACAATTCGATGATTTTTTTAAATGGCATCGCCAACTTTTTCTTTCGAATTCTGGTAGATCTTTTTATTAGTTAAATGGTAGTAGAAAAAAGATTCTGGAAAAACTTCTAATAAAGTGTAAGGACAACAATCTTATTTATTGATAATAATTAACCAAAATTCTACAGTGAAATTACAACAAATCCACCGTAAATGTTTTTTTATTGGTTTACATGTTTTCAGTTTCTCAGTTTTATGCCTGTAATGTATATAATTATATTTTAATTTCTCTTTTTATTTCTCAAAAATACAGAGCACTACGATCCAATCTAGTAGTTCCTCAACACGGCCAACAACGAATACGACTTCTTCCATATCTGCAAGAATAGCACACAGTGAATCAGAATTTCCAAACCAAATTTCCCTACCTCTGTGAAACTATCAAGATTCATATAGAACACCTTCCCCACTGTAACACCCATAGGTATCTTTGCACGTTCCATAAAGACCACCAGGGCTTTCTGTGATTTCAAATCGTAGTTATACCAGGGACCCATATATGCAGCTGTGACTAGACCCTTGCTCTAAAAATTTTTTATCAGATATGGAAGATCTTTTACACCTAGCTACTTCTTCGAAGATCGTCGTTCCGTAGTAACAGTAGAAGTAAATTTCAAGAGTCAGAGACGAAACGTAGGTTGTCATTAATAGTGAATTGACGCTTAGTAGCTCCATCTAAAATTAATAATTACATTGGAAGACAGAATTAATAAAATTGTCACTAAAATTCGTTACTTTGCTCAATTCCAGGCAAGAAAAACAGATGACACCGGTGCTCCCTACGAATTGGTACAAGATGGACCAGGAAAAGCACCTTTCAATTTGTTTAACAAACCTGCAATGTATTTTCTAGTCGTAAAGGTTATTTACAAATTGTAGTTTTGTTTTACCTGATGATGGCGTGGTGATGTTGAATGCATTGTTGAATTCTTTCGTAAATCAATTCTGAGGGTTGATCATCTTCGTATAGAAATTGCAATTTATCTTTTAGCACTTTTATCTGGCCAGTTGCAAGATAGGCCATTCCTGCAATTAAAGGATCAATTACAGCAGAGACCATTGCAAGGTACGTGGCTCCTGTAAAAAAAAAAAACACTTAAATTGTCTTCCCAACAGTGGAGCTATTACCCATTGCCACAAAGACATAGATGCTGCAAAAACGTAACGCATTTGATGTTGAATCAAATGGCAACCACACATCCAACGGCAATTTTTTCTGGGACAGCAAAAGAGGTCTACAACTCCAAGTAATGACGTCCAGTAAAATACACACAAAAAAGAAAATTGAATTTCTTTTGCACACCCACACACTCTCTGCAACTATGATCTTCTGTCTTTCATTTAGACGTACACTTGTTAAAGTCTCCAAGTAATGAAGACACTCTCTGATGCTTTCGTGGTCTGCAATGAACGGTAACACCTTGGGAATGTAACACAACATACCCATTAAAATGAAGTTGTTGAATCCACCATCCATTATACTCAGTTCTTCGTGCTTGAGGTAGTACAAGAAACCTAACACTGGGTCCGGCAGCATGCAGAAAATCAGCAACACGTATCCGTACACCAGATACAACACTGATGGCTGTTTTCGAGGGTACAACCCCACTAGTCGCAAAACCGTCAAATTCAAACTGAAACTTCGTCGGGTGATGTTCTCCATCGCGCAGACTTTCGACAAATAAGTCGTCAAAACGAGGTTGAGTGACTTTTACCCCGTCGTGGCCACTGCCCTCTAATTAGAAACTCTTTTATGTTGGATCAAAGCGGAGTATTGAGATTCGTCCCACTTTATAAATAATGCAGGTGTTTTGCAGTAGTTTTTTCCAACGTCGATATCGGCAGCAATAATTATTCCATGCAATGAGTATTTCCTTACATAGGAAATGAAATATTTAAAAAATGGGAAATTAAGACACTATTAACAGTCTTCTGGAGCTAAAACAGTAGGCCGCCATTGTCCACCAGATAAAAAAATTATCCGGATAAAAACTTCTTGCTTTTATTTTACGAGGTGGTCCAAGGGTTTTGGCGCTAACAACTAAACAAACCATCTTTCTAACTTATGGGATACACAGTTTGACTGATCACTCAGATTAAAGAACTAACATGAACAATTCAATCATTCAAAAATTTAATAAATGCTCCAGTGTCCAGAGTTTCCACACTTTGAAGTTAAATCTTTTTAAAACCAGTTCAATAAAATTTTCATGCACCAAGCAACCACTTCGCAAACCCCTCGAGCCAGAACTTCCTGACATCTTGACAAAATCACAAATGGAAGACAGCCGAAACGAAAACAATTTCGTTTATATCGGTAATGTTAAACCCGCTCACGTTCGAATCTTTCGGCGCTTATTAGATTTGGAGGCGTTCGTCCCGATGCATTGTTCCTTGTTTCATCCTTTAGAAATACCGCGATTTCACCTACTAATTATTTACTCCGGGAGCCCGGATTCTTAATAAAAAAACATATTAGATTCTTCACATTGTGAGTTTCCGGACAATGGCTTCGATAAATCAGAAGAGCCATAACCATCAATCTTCCCTTACAATTAAAGTCATTTTTCTTGGAGATAGAACATCACTTGAAATAACAATAGTTGGCACTATATTTACGATATTAAAAGCGCATCGACGGGGGCGCTCGCTTGCGGAATGGCGAGATTACATCGGGATGGGGACAAAGAGTTATTTTGCTGATTTGGAGAGGTTTTTGTGCTGCGAATAAAAGACTTTATTTGCATGAAGGTGTTTTGTTCGGTTTAGGGAGTATTATTTCGTTCCTTGATTGTTCTCAGGTCCAGGGAGTGTTTCTAGCTATATTTTTATTTGACTAGCTGACCCGGTAAACTTCGTCTCCCCTACTATCGCGTTCTATTAAAAGTAATCCGAAGTAGCGATTCAAAAAGAAATGACAGTTTTGTATATCGTCTGATAGTTCCACCACGAACGCCATCTATTAAACGTAATCTGAAGTAGCGATTCCCATACAAAATTACCTATTTTTAATTTTTCGATTTTTCAGCTGAACTTTAAGGTTAAAACCCAAAAGGGCGCCCCTGGGCCCCAAGTCCATGTTTTATTAGTTATTCTGCTATTCGGGGCTGTGACAAATCCAACAAATCAAATATCATAAAGGCCCTTCTTGAGTTATAAACCCAAGGGCCCCCCCTGGGCCCCCCAGGTCCATGTGAAAGATACTTGATGATCTATTCTCATACCTACCATATATAAAAAGAAAATCATAAAAATCGGTAGAGCATAAAAATTGGTCCAACCTATGTCCCATGTCCATGTGAAAAATTGTTTTAAACCTTCCCTGTATTATGACGAACAAAACTAAAAAAAAATAAAATCGGTAAAGCCGTTTTTGAGTTTTAGCGTGACATACGAACGGCGATTTATTTTTATATAATACATATATAGATATAGACGTAGATGTAGATGTAGATGTAGACATAACAATTGCAATTGTATACTGTCGGCCAAGACATAAAAAAGATTTCAACAACTTTTTCCAAACAATGGGCCAAAATCCCGTTAAGGCAAAAAAAATCTATAAATTAATTATTGTAAAATCGTGCATTAAAGAAAACCTCCGTTCGCTTCGCCCGATCACACTTTTCGTAACGATCTCGTCACGCATTCCCCAAGTCAAGTGTCCGTAAAGAAGTTTTACTTCAAAAAACACAATTAGACTTTTTTGACACTAACAGAATATCCTCAACATACATGGAAGTAGAGGCAAACTATGAGGCGCCGTTTGTGCCATAATTATAGGAACACTGCTTAGAAAAAAAGAAAAAAATGTAAAAATAAAAATCCAAAAATAATATATAAAAAAATTAATATAATTAACATATAAATATTTCATTAATGAGAACACTTCATTTTCATTTTAAACCTGACCAGGCCCGGAAAAGACGTCTTCTATTTCATAAAGCGACATTTTTTATTTTACATGGAAAATGCACAGGCGACTAGATGAAAATCATTTTGTAACGCCTTGTACAATATCATTCTAATAGTAAGCGCCATCTGCATATGCAACCAACAATAGATTATGGCACAACATGAAATTTATAAAATAAAAATAAATTCTAAATAAAAAAATATAATATGAAAATATATATGTATTTTTTTAAATTAAATAAAAAATTTAATACATAATATATTACTTTTTTTTATAAAAATAAATTTTTTATATATTATTTTTGGATTTTTATTTTTATATTTTAACAGTGTTCTTATAATTATGGCACAAACGGCGCCTCATAGCAAACTACCACATTCCCTCAGATCTCTCACCAATAATTTTGCCCTTTTTTTAAATGGAACCCCTGTATATTTTTTTATACTATTGTTTGCCGCTTTACAAAAAAAATTATAGGGGTTTTGTAATTAACCATAAAGTTATAATAGTTTGTTACGCAGGTAAAAGAAGACTTTGGCTCATACGTTTTGATTTCAATGTAGGACTTCAATGTAGAGAAAAAAATAATAAGTTTTGATATCTCTCCATCGCCAAAACTTTTTTTTTTCAAATTGAACACCCTGTATTTTTTTGCTCTATTGTATTACTTTTATTCACCTCTTTCTTTTTATTAAGCATTACCTATACGTACTTAAACCAACAGAACTTGTGGTTACTAAAACTTTTCTTAAAATTAATTGTAAAATTGGATATTATAAGCACCAATTGATAGTGGGCTGTGAAATTCAAAATGTCAACTAGAAGACACTAGAATATTAGTGCCGAGCAATATTTAAAAGAAGTGGTCATTTGATTGTTACAAACTCTTTATTCACGGGATGAATTGTTTGACATGGACTACTGTTTGGGGGAATACATTCGCAACGTTTTCCTGGACGTAGACACACAAAAGATTTGAGGGAACAGGACGTGTTGACTATGAGAAGACAAAGCGGCAAAAACCGTAATTAATGAAGATAATGAAATCCAAGTGCTATAAAATGTTGTCCGAGATCCCCATGTGGATGTGGTATGTGAACGGGGAGGTCTATTTAAATTTTACTAGTAATCAATTGGGAGGAATCTTAGAGGATGTGCCACTAGACGTTCGAGCAAATATGTGGTTCCAACATGATGGGGCGCCATCTCACTATAGTGAAATTGTACGTAGGCAAGAATAATTGCTTAACGTTGACGTATCGGGATGATTCTTTCACTCCCGTGATCGGAACGAGACCGCGCTCCGGGCCCCGTCGTTCCGGAGTTCGTGCGCCGCCCGGATTCACCGCCGTTCCGGGAGAATAGGACGCCGAATTGTATAGCGATGGGAAGGGGGAAGAACGTCACCGTTTCGTCACAAGCACCCTATAAAACCATGTGCACCTGCCGGTTGACCACCGAGATACCCGGACGGGTCCTTCTAGGGATCCTCTCAGCCGACTAGAAGGGGCCAGCCTTGGTCTCCTTGGTGACGACCTAGTGTAACGGATAATATCAAAGCCCTATATATTTTTTGTAAAGATGTTTTTAACCATTTTTTGAAAAAAAATCATAACTGCATTCAATAAAAATTAAAAAAACTACGACAAGCAATAATATAAGATAATCTACAGGGGTTTCATTAAAAAGAAGTTGAATACGGTCCTGGAAAATTGGGCCCGATTAGGTAACTTTAAATATTTTGGAAGTGCAGTTTTTCCTGTATAATTATCGTATTCCATTGACCTTTTTTTTTTAATTAATAGTAAAGACATAAGAGACCGATCCCACACTAATGACTCACCCTGTAAAAACAAAAATCTTGTCCGAAACAATTTAAAACAGCAATAATAATCATGAACATAATAGCGCAAAAAATATTGTTCTATTTGAAAAAAAAAGTTTTGGCGATGGAAAGATATTAAAAGTAGGATCTTTTTTCTCTTAAGTACTACATTGTCACCAAAAAGTATGGACCACACAGAATGTCTCTAACCTTCTTTTACTTACATACAAAATTTTATAATTTTATGGATAATAGCAAAGTTCTATATTTTTTTGTAAAGCTGTTTTTAACCATTTTTTGAAGAAAAAAATTATAACTGCATTCACTAAAAATTTAAAAACATTACACAGCTGTATAGCATTTACTACGACAAACAATAATATAAGAAAATATACAATGGTTCCATTAAAAAAAAAAAGTTGAATACGGTCCTGGAACATTGGGCCCGGTCAGGTAACTTTAAATATTTTGGAAGTGCAGTTTTTCCTGTATAGTTATTATATTCCATTGACCATTTTTTTAAATTAATAGTAAAGACATAAGAGACCGATCCCACGCTAATGACTCACCCTGTAGAAACAAAAATATTGTCGGAAACAATTTAAAACAGCAATAATAATCATGAACATAATAGCAAAAAATATATTGTTCTATTTGAAAAAAAAATTTGGCGATGGAAAGATCAAAAGTAGGATCTCTTTTCTTTTAAGTACTACATTGTCACCAAAAAGTATGGACCAAACAGAATGTCTCTAACCTTCTTTTACTTACATACAAAATTTTATAATTTTATGGATAATAGCAAAGTTCTATATTTTTTTGTAAAGCTGTTTTTAACCATTTTTTGAAAAAAAAAATTATAACTGCATTCACTAAAAATTAAAAAACATTTCACAGCTGTATAGCATTTACTACGACAAACAATAATATAAGAAAATATACAATGGTTCCATTAAAAAAAAAGTTGAATACGGTCCTGGAACATTGGGCCCGGTCTGGTAACTTTAAATATTTTGGAAATGCAGTTTTTCCTGTATAATTATCATATTCCATTGACCATTTTTTTTAATTAATAGTAAAGACATAAGAGACCGATCCCACGCTAATGACTCACAATGTAGAAACATAAATCTTGTCCGAAACAATTTAAAACAGCAATAATAATCATGAACATAATAGCAAAAAATATATTGTTCTATTTGAAAAAAAATTTTGGCGATGGAAAGATCAAAAGTAGGATCTCTTTTCTTTTAAGTACTACACTGTCACCAAAAAGTATGGGCCACACAGAATGTCTCTAACCTTCTTTTACTTACATACAAAATTTTATAATTTTATGGTTAATAGCAAAGTTCTATATTTTTTAAGCTGTTTTTAAACATTTTTTGAAAAAAAAATTATAACTGCATTCACTAAAAATTAAAAAACATTACACAGCTGTATAGCATTTACTACGACAAACAATAATATAAGAAAATATACAGGGGTTCCATTAAAAAAAGTTGAATACGGTCCTGGAAAATTGGGCCCGGTTAGGTAACTCTAAATATTTTGGAAATGCAGTTTTTCCTGTATAATTATCATATTCCATTGACCATTTTTTTTTTAATTAATAGTAAAGACATAAGAGACCGATCCCACGCTAATGGCTCACCCTGTAGAAACAAAAATATTGTTCGAAACAATTTAAAACATCAATAGTAATCATGAACATAATAGCGCAAAAAATACTGTTCTATTTGAAAAAAAAGTTTTGGCGATGGAAAGATATCAAAATTAGGATCATTTTTCTCTTAAGTAGTACATTGTCACCAAAAAGTATGGACCACAGAGAATCTCTCTAACCTTCTTTTACTTACATACAAAATTTTATAATTTTATGGATAATGGCAAAGTTCTATATTTTTTTTGTAAAGCTGTTTTTAACCATTTTTTGAAAAAAAAAAACTGCATTCAATAAAAAATAAAAAACATTACACAGCTGTATAGCATTTACTACGACAAACAATAATATAAGAAAATATACAGGGGTTCCATTAAAAAAAAGTTGAATACGGTCCTGGAACATTGGGCCCGGTCAGGTAACTTTAAATATTTTGGAAGTGCAGTTTTTCCTGTATAATTATTATATTCCATTGACCATTTTTTTAAATTAATAGTAAAGACATAAGAGACCGATCCCACGCTAATGACTCACCCTGTAGAAACAAAAATCTTGTCCGAAACAATTTAAAACAGCAATAATAATCATGAACATAATAGCGCAAAAAATATTGTTCTATTTGAAAAAAAAGTTTTGGCGATGGAAAGATATCAAAAGTAGGATCTTTTTTCTCTGAAGTACTACATTGTCAGCAAAAAGTATGGACCACACAGAATGTCTCTAACCTTATTTTACTTACATACAAAATTTTATAATTTTATGGATAATAGCAAAGTTCTATATTTTTTTGTAAAGCTGTTTTTAACCATATTTTGAAGAAAAAAATTATAACTGCATTCACTAAAAATTAAAAAACATTACACAGCTGTATAGCATTTACTACGACAAACAATAATATAAGAAAATATACAATGGTTCCATTAAAAAAAAAAAGTTGAATACGGTCCTGGAACATTGGGCCCGGTCTGGTAACTTTAAATATTTTGGAAATGCAGTTTTTCCTGTATAATTATTATATTCCATTGACCATTTTTTTTTTAATTAATAGTAAAGACATAAGAGACCGATCCCACGCTAATGACTCACCCTGTAGAAACAAAAATATTGTCGGAAACAATTTAAAACAGCAATAATAATCATGAACATAATAGCAAAAAATATATTGTTCTATTTGAAAAAAAGTTTTGGCGATGGAAAGATCAAAAGTAGGATCTCTTTTCTTTTAAGTACTACATTGTCACCAAAAAGTATGGGCCACACAGAATGTCTCTAACCTTCTTTTACTTACATACAAAATTTTATAATTTTATGGTTAATAGCAAAGTTTTATATTTTTTAAGCTGTTTTTAAACATTTTTTGAAAAAAAAATTATAACTGCATTCACTAAAAATTAAAAAACATTTCACAGCTGTATAGCATTTACTACGACAAACAATAATATAAGAAAATATACAATGGTTCCATTAAAAAAAAAAGTTGAATACTGTCCTGGAAAATTGGGCCCGGTCAGGTAACTTTAAATATTTTGGAAATGCAGTTTTTCCTGTATAATTATCATATTCCATTGACCATTTTTTTTAAATAATAGTAAAGACATAAGAGACCGATCCCACGCTAATGACTCACAATGTAGAAACATAAATCTTGTCCGAAACAATTTAAAACAGCAATAATAATCATGAACATAATAGCGCAAAAAATATTGTTCTATTTGAAAAAAAAAGTTTTGGCGATGGAAAGATATCAAAAGTAGGATCTTTTTTCTCTTAAGTACTACATTGTCACCAAAAAGTATGGACCACACAGAATGTCTCTAACCTTCTTTTACTTACATACAAAATTTTATAATTTTATGGATAATAGCAAAGTTCTATATTTTTTTGTAAAGCTGTTTTTAACCATTTTTTGAAGAAAAAAATTATAACTGCATTCACCAAAAATTAAAAAACATTACACAGCTGTATAGCATTTACTACGACAAACAATAATATAAGAAAATATACAATGGTTCCATTAAAAAAAAAAAGTTGAATACGGTCCTGGAACATTGGGCCCGGTCTGGTAACTTTAAATATTTTGGAAATGCAGTTTTTCCTGTATAATTATTATATTCCATTGACCATTTTTTTTTTTAATTAATAGTAAAGACATAAGAGACCGATCCCACGCTAATGACTCACCCTGTAGAAACAAAAATATTGTCGGAAACAATTTAAAACAGCAATAATAATCATGAACATAATAGCAAAAAATATATTGTTCTATTTGAAAAAAAGTTTTGGCGATGGAAAGATCAAAAGTAGGATCTCTTTTCTTTTAAGTACTACATTGTCACCAAAAAGTATGGGCCACACAGAATGTCTCTAACCTTCTTTTACTTACATACAAAATTTTATAATTTTATGGTTAATAGCAAAGTTTTATATTTTTTAAGCTGTTTTTAAACATTTTTTGAAAAAAAAATTATAACTGCATTCACTAAAAATTAAAAAACATTACACAGCTGTATAGCATTTACTACAACAAACAATAATATAAGAAAATATACAGGGGGTTACATTAAAAAAAAGTTGAACACGCTCCTTTAAAATTGGGCCCGGTTAGGTAAATATCTTTAGAAAATGCAGTTTTTGCTGTATAATTTGATTCCATCGACCATTTTTTTTAAATTAACTAGCTGACCCGGCGAACTTTGTACCGCCTCCGAATCAATGAATGTTGTGTTAACTTATTAGCTAAATTATTATAAATGCACACAACGCCATCCACTGGCATTACCGGAACCAGTATACAACGCCATGTTCATTTTTGTTTCTGTCATGTATCAGAGATGGCGTTACATACGCATTCCATACAAAATGTAGGAGCCATTTTTTTTTCGTAAATTTTTTCGATGTTTTAATAGTTATTCTGCTACTCGGGGCGGAGGCAAATCCAACAATTCAAAGATCATAAAAATTGGTCTATCCGTCCTTCATTTATAAACCCAAGGGGACCCCCTGAGCCCTTTGTCCATGATTTAATAGTTATTCTGCTATTCGGCCGGAGACAAATTCAACAAATTAAAGATCATAAAAGCCGTTATAAACCCAAGGGGGACCCCTTGCCCCCATGCTCATGTTTTAATAGTTATTCTGCTACTCGGGGCGGAGACAAATCCAACAAATGAAAGATCATGAAAATCGGTCCAGCTCAAGGGGGTTCTCATACCTTTTTTGAGCCGTTTCGGAGGAGTGCGACCACAAACACCGTGACACGAGATTTTTATATATTAGATAGTAAAAGCATAAGAGACCGATCCCACACTAATGACTCACCCTGTATATACAATGCGTTTTTGAAACAAAAATATTTTCCGAAACAATTTAAAACAGCAATAACCAAACAATGATACCAAAACCAAATTATGTATCGTCCGATTTATTACTGTCAATCGTGTCCAAACTTCTGGAAATGCTGTTGTTGAAACGAATAAATTTACAAGACTGGAGACCGACACATGAATTGCGATTTCGGCAACATTACTCACGGTCCAGCAAACTCATCGTATCGCCCACGGAATCCAACAAACACTAGGGAAAAAACGAATTCTACAGGGTAGTATAAGTTGAGAAAATAGCTGCACAGGGGCAGATCTGAATTTGTTAATTTTTGAACGCAGCTTTGTAATAGTCTATGCCACAACTCCATTTTAATGTTGGCAACACTGGGTATGTCAAACGTCAAATCACAGAGCGCGTGTGTTTATCTGTGAAATCGAGTTATAATAACTTCTCATCATTGTAGTGCAGTCGAGGTTAAAAATCAAAATAAATGTTGTAAGGAATTATTATCAATCACGTCAGTAAACGTTTACCATGTATAGTTGTTTTCCACAATATTATCCACATGGTGGTTTTTCCTTGCCGATTGTTTTTTTTTTTTTTCTAATTAATTAATCTTTCAAGTTACTATGGGGCAGATTTGATCAAAACAAAGGGGTCACAGTTGAACGCGTTAGTGCACATTATCGTCAAATCTCCTTAGTATTTTCTAAAGTAACGGAAACTATAAGAGGAAAAAGCACCAAACACCACAAGAAAATAGAAAAACCCTTAACAGAAGTGAAGAATGAAGAAAGACTAAAAAGGACTGAACCAGCCGACCTGTTACAGGATTCTCACTGATATGTAGATGTGTAATTACTAATACCATATTCTGTAATTTGGCAAAGTCTTGCATTTTTGCCATACAACAATGTCACTACTGTTTTTATTGTTAAAATCCAAACGTTCACAATAAGTCACATAACCTCAATCAAAATATCAACCGTTAAAGCATTTTCGGGCAAACTGACCAAAAACCCGTCGGTGCACTCCGCCCTCCTTAAAATATTCAATAATTCCGCCCCGAAACATCCTCAAACACTGATAACCGCGCAATAAATCCTCCCGACTATCAGAAAATTGATCTCGCAGGTCCGCAGCCTCCGATTTATAAAGTTCCAAAGTAAATCCAGTCGAGAATTTATTTTTTAATAAATTGCCGGTTAAACGATGCGCTCCCGCTGCATCCGGTCCTTGCATTATAAACCTCCATTGTAGCTTTTCCGCTTACGGGAGCTTTTGCGGCCAACCAAGAAACAATATAGTGGCCGCGGCTTGCGGCCGTCTTGTTTACTGCACCACTAAACTAAGCTTTACACTTCACTTTGAATGCCCGCCCGCAAATCTACCATTAGCTGTCTTGTTTGAATTTCACAACGTTATTAATGCGAAAGGTGCGGTCCTAAATACGCTGTCGGGTCTCCAGACGACGCATTCATGGAGTTTAAACTAATTTCGCGAGAGTTATGAGGAAGGGATGTGATGGATTCGCCCGGCGCATCCGCCATTTTTGGCGGGATTTCGCCGAAAAGATTTAATTGAGTTTCCGTGTTGGAAGCCGCTCCGACAAGATCTTGGATGCAATAAAATCCCTATTACTGCTTTGTTTGACAAGTTACCAACTGTAGCTATAATTTTCGCTTAATGTTTGCCGGAATAATTCGGCTGAATTAACCGCAGTGCACCAAGGGGCCCATGCCAAGGATCGATACGTCAAACATCGTAGCCTGATTAATTCACACTTTTGGGACTTTGAGTTTCAAGTAATTGTGCCAACGACTTGATTGTATTTCGTTTTCCCCAAGATTACCATACGATCTCAAACTCCCATCGAATTTTTCACGAGTAAAACCCTCTCGGTTGGTATAAAATTTCATCGCGCGGGGATTTACCGATCCTGCTTAAGATAACTCAAAGTTTACTTTTTGGAATCATAATTGAATTTCTCGGTAATAAAACCCGGCCGAGGAAATTAATCGAGCGGGTTTATTCCGTGATTATCGGCGCAGAATTAAGACTTTTTGCGTCGGAACGTTTGGGATTCTTCCTCATATTGCCGCTAAATTCTTTCTCTTCCGGCTTTTATATAAATCAAGTTGAGTGGGCGCAGCACGGCGAGCGATAAAAATGACTGTGAATTCCGCGGCTGAAATTTATCAGCAATAATAATTTATTGTTACTTAGAATGGAGAGGTATTTGCTTATTTTATTTGACCGAATAAAATGCTCCATTTGTCAAACAGAAAGGGAGGAAGAGGAGAAGGATATAGAGCATAGATGGCACTGGAATTTTTTTTTAAAACTTGAATAAGCTGAAACGTCTTCGTTAGAGAGGTCTCGTTTGCATCTGAAAACACCGAAATTTCGCCAGCAAATCCGTGATAAATTAATACGACGTTTCATTAAGCCAGGACTAAACAATCCGACTCTGTATATCATAGTAAAAGGTCGAAACGAGGCCGACCGTTAGCACCGCGCCGCAGATAATATTATTAACTTTTAATGACCATAATAATTCAGTTTCATCGTCGTTAACGTGTGGAATGATCCAATAATTCATTACGTTTGGGGTGAGCTCCGGGCGTAAAGTCTAATACATATAAACAGTGCTATAAAGCCGAAATATGCTAATTCCATAGCAAAAACACCACCATGCAAACATTAAACACAGAAAGCTCTTGATTAGAAAACTTTAACAGTTAGCTGTAATCTAAACGGATATAATGAAAGTCAACTTTACTTGTATTTCATTGTCAAACGCATTCCGGTCTGGAGAACCGTTTTAATAGAGCTGAAAGTCTTCTTGCATCCCTTAGTAAAAATCGTGGGTTTTACGAGTGATGGCGGCGAGTTTCTAGGGCTAATGAATGCCGTCGAGAGAAAGAGGTGACCTATAAAAGGGTGTGTAATACCGTAATCTACAACAGAGAGTGAGACTAAAGCGTAATGCGATTACGCGATTACATTCTGCTCCTCCTGAATACATATTTAATTACTTTTATTCCGGAGGGAACGGCTGCCAACTGATACGTCGAGTTTTGAACTTTGGGGGAAGTTAATTACCGCCACCAAATATTTGGTTTTTAAGCCGCAGACACGCAGATTTTTGTCACGAATTCTGAGATTTCTTTTCACGCGGAGTAACAAGGTTAAACATAATTATAACAAATATCAAAAATGTTCTTACATTCTGGGATTATATATATCGGGTGTCCCAGAGGTGTGTGGACCATTATTTACGCCCCTATTTTGAAAGATATCAAAACGGGGTTTTCGGGGACGATAGCCACACGATACATTCACAATTTATGTGAAGTTATGTTTTTTTATGGTATATTAGTTGATGAACTGAAAGAGCAAAATGAAACTGGTGAATTCCCGAAAACATACTCCCTCATATTTTGTAAACTTTACGAAAATTTTGGGTAACTTTTTGGAATTTTTCGGAATTTGTTTACAAACGAACCGTGCTAGATAGAACGTTTCTGAGGGGGCCAATCGAAAGAGGAAGACCAAATCTATTTATGTTCGGGACCACGTCGCAACACGTCGAATAGTCTAGGAGTAAGACAGGAATAACGAAAAATTAAATATTTAAAAAAATTAAACCTCATGGGGGTAAATTTTGAAAATGCCAAAAAAAAATTGTCTCAAAAAGCTTTTAACCTAACATTGTCTGATATAAATTGACACGAGAAAGCCGCTTGTACCATCAGTTTCCCCCTAAATATAAATATTGAAAAAAATTCAAACGCATTAAAATGTTTTTTTTTTTTTTCATAGACCTGAAATTTCACCCCGATACCTCCAATGGTTTCGGAGATATCGAGGTTTAAAAAAATTCGTGAAGTTCGTTAACACCCATAAACACTTTCGCTCATATCTCGTAAATTGTAGGTAAAAATTTTTGAACCTCAAGGGGGGAAATTTTGAAAATTCAAAAAATTAACTTTTCGTCTCAAAACGCTTCGAAACCTTTACTATCTTATGTAAATTGATGCGAGGAATCCATCTGTAACCTCGGTTTCCACCTAAATCCAGCCGTTTTAGAATTATGAGCGTTTTTTGAAAAATATTAGAAAATGGTCCAATTGTTCTAAAATAGACAGTGTCTGATAGAACTCGACCTCCTGAATTCAACGGTGCAAATTTCACCCCGATAACTCCAATGGTTTCGGAGATATCGAGATTTAAAGTTTTAGCACTTGCAAAAAATTCGTTCGTTAACACCCAAAAACATTTTTGCTCATATCTCGTCAACTATAGGTCTCTGACCTAATTTAGTGGCACCAGCGTGTTCGTCTAAAATTTCTCTTTAATTTGAGTGTATATTGTGTGCGGAAAGGCGTGATTTGAGGATGCTAGAAGCGACAGACCGAGAATTTTGGGTAATTTTTTTAATTTTTTTGATTTTTTATTACAGACAAACCGTAAGAGATAAGAGGTTTCTGAGGACACCAATCGAAAGAAAAACCCCATATTTACTTATGTTCCGGACCACGTCGTCATAAGTCAAAGGGTTTGGGAGTAGGAGAGGATTAAAGAAAAATTAAAAATTTTTGAACCTGAAATTTTGAAAATTGAAAAAATAAACGTTTTGTCTCAAAACGCTTCGAAACCTTCACTATCTTATGTAAATTGATGCGAGGAATCCATCTGTAACCTCGGTTTCCCTCTTATTCCAGCCGTTTTCGAGTTATGAGCGTTTTTTGAAAAATATTAGAAAATGGTCCAACTGTAATAAAGTGGACATTTTCTGATAGAACTCGACCTCCGGAATCCAACGGTGCAAATTTTACCGCGATAGCTTCAATGGTTTCGGAGATATCGAGATTTAAAGTTTTAGCACTTGCAAAAAATTCGTTCGTTAACACCCAAAAACATTTTTGCTCATATCTCGTCAACTATAGGTCTCTGACCTGATTTAGTGGCACCAGCGTGTTCGTCTAAAATTTCTCTTTAATTTGAGTGTATATTGTGTGCGGAAAGGCGTGATTTGAGGATGCTAGAAGCGACAGACCGAGAATTTTGGGTAATTTTTTTAATTTTTTTGATTTTTTATTACAGACAAACCGTAAGAGATAGGGCGTTTCTGAGGGCACCAAATGAAAGAAAAACCTCCCATTTACTTATGTTCCGGACCATGTCGTCATAAGTCGAAGGGTTTGGTAGTAGGAGGGGATTAAAGAAAAATTAAAAATTTTTGAACCTCAAGGGGGTAAATTTTGAAAATTGAAAAAATAAACTTTTGTCACAAAACGCTCCGAAACCTTCACTATTTTATGTAAATTGATGCGCTAAATCCATCTGTAATCTCGGTTGTCCCCTAAATCCAGCCGTTTTCGAGTTTTGAGCGTTTTTTGAAAAATATTAGAAAATGGTCCAACTGTAATAAAGTGGACATTTTCTGATAGAACTCGACCTCCGGAATCCAACGGTGCAAATTTCACCGCGATAGCTTCAATGGTTTCGGAGATATCGAGATTTAAAGTTTTAGCACTTGCAAAAAATTCGTAAAGTTCGTTAACACCCAAAAACATTTTCGTTCATATCTCCTAAACTATAGCTTAATGAAATGATTTATTGGTATCAGACTATTCGTCTTAAAATTCGCTTTAATATGAGTATGTCATGTCATTTAATGCGTCATTTGAGGAAGCTATGACCCAAAAACTTTAGAGACAAACTGTAAATAACTTTTTTGTTGCAAATTTGCTTATTAGATAGATTATTTTTGCTATAAATATTTTAAAATTTAAATATATCTATGTCATATACAGGGTGATTCCTAATTGTCGCATGGGAATAGAAGCGCAGGGTTCCTTGTAAATAAATAATGCCAAAAACACTGTCCGTTTATTTAAATATTTTTTTCTCTCAAAGTTATTAGCGGTTTTGTAAAAAGGAAAATGGCAACACTGTTTGACTCGTAGATAGTAGAACAAACATTATTTTCAGATCATTATTGTAAGTCGTTTCTATAGTTACATGTAGTAAAAGTAAACTTGGATAGGATCAAAAGTTATTGGTGTAAGCAATTTTTCATTTTTTCATTTACCAGTTATAAAAATCCTTAACAGTTAACAGTATAATAACAAAATAATAGTAGTAGCAAAATAATAAGAAAATGTAATTAAAAAGCAATTAAACACAACCAAAACAATTAAATCACTATTTAAACGATTTAGAGTGAATGTTCAAAATGTCCTGCATTCATATTTGCACACAACTCTGCTCTATGTAGAATGTTCCTTTGAAATCTTTGTAACATTGGAGCGTCTATCGTGGCTACCGCTTCATCAATTCTTCCTCGAGATTCAGCAACATCTGCGATAGGAGTTGTATAAACAAGAGCTTTTAAGTAACACCAGAAAAAACATCCCAAGGTGTGTAAGATCTGGAGACCGGGCAAGCCAAACAACAGCACCCTCTCTACTGATCCATTGGTTTGGGTAGATTTGCACTGGTGACTTGCAGTGCAGTACTTTCAGTGGTACCCCATCAAGTTAATTGCACAAGTTTACTTCTAAAAAGTGCAAAAAATTATCCGCAGACCATCTATTTGGTAAAATAAAAGGTCCTATTAAATTGGATCCCTCAATTCCAACCCACCTTTGATGAGCACGCGGTCTTCTCAAAGTTGGATTCTTAATAGCCCAAACATGATTATTTTTGTATTAAAAAGTACATCGCCAGTAAAAATAGATTCATCCGTCTACAAAACACTTTCAGCAAAGTTGCATCAACCATTGGCAATATTGTTCTCTGGCTGGAAAATCCTGAGGCAGTATTCGGTGAATTCTGCTATAACTAACGACAAATTTGCGTGCTAGCCCTCTAATACTTTGTCCAGGAGCTTCTTTGATTGCCACAAGAACGTTTTCGTCAAATTCTGGTGTTCGGAGGTACCGAGGAGGCCCACGGATAATGTTAATTGGCATCAATTGGCCGGTTTCTCGAAGTCGCTGTTCTACTCTTCGGATGACATTTCCAACTGGGTGCCTGCGGAAATCGCCTTACATTAATTTATAGTCTTGCAGCTTCAGCCGCCACACCATTAGTTGCGTCCCAAGACACAACAACATACATATTTGAGTATTTCTCAAATTCGTATTCCATTTGTTTTCTTTTTGACTTTTGCAATTTATTTTTGACACCAGCTTTTTGTCAATACATAACTATAGCAACCTACACAGCAGTAGCAGTGGTGCCAGATTGGAAGGCATTATTAGATTTACAAAATGTATAATTTAAAAACGGATTTAAATCGCATTGTTAAAAAAAGAACTTGGACGCGTTGTTATTAATATTGCTAAACGTTTCTAATTACGTGATAATACAGGCCAGAATTCTTTTAATTTACGTCTAAAAAATGTTTCTCATTTAAACAAAAAAAAATCATATCTCCGTAATAAAATTGCATATTTCAATTTGGCTTTGAATTTCCTATCCTTTCCAGCGTCCACTACACCGCTGTATACACCATATGCGCCATTTAGGAATCACCCTGTATATACTATATCTTGTTTATAAATATTTTGTTGATAAAGTTGATGCTTTAAGAGATATGTGCAAGAAACTGAAAAATTGTAGCTCCTTAGGGCCATAAGGGCCAAAGCCGACTTCCCTCGAGGGGGAAATCTTAGGACAGTAATAAGTGGGTCCAAATAAAAAGATTAAGGCCATTTCTAGCTTTCCACTACTTATTTCCTTATTGAGGCTTTTTTTCGCTCTCAATATTAGGCTCCTTTCATTTTCACAATACCAGAACTCAAAAAATATGTCTTAATAATTTGATACTAAATCGAGAACTACAGCCACTTCTTCAACGCACTGCTTGACTGCATCAAAGTACATCAGGGTTTTTAAAACCTGTTAAAAGCTTTATAAATTTCAACTTCAATTTATAAAGGTCCACATAACATTTTTTACAACGTACAATGTGTATTTTCGCTTGACAAATTGCCGAGGCAATTGATCACAACGTGCGGTATAGCAACGCCATCCGCGAAACTTGGATACAAATTTTCGTTTGTGTGCGAAAACGAGACGAGTGTGAGAAAGCCCATATGACAACTACCGGCAGTTGTCGTTTTCGTTTTTCTCCCTGAAAGAACAGAGCTTTGTCATCTCCGCAAGCGAGCAAAAAATACATATCTTCGTTTAATGTAAAAACATTTGGAGCGATACTCATTCAGGCAAGTGTAGTGTGGTAAATATTTACAGTAAGTGTGGCAAGAGATTTCTTAGAACTTACGCTCTTATTATAATCAATTACTGTTGTAGTTCCGTAACGACGTGGGAAATTTAGAATTAATCCTTGAATTTAAATTAGCTCAACGCCTCCACCATTTTTTAGGATATTTTGAAAGATCGGAAACACTCTTGAATCTTATTAAATAAAGTCAAAACTGCTCTAATAAGAAAGAGAAGTAGTCGCATAGAATCTATTTCTATTCTAAAATTCGTCAGCGCCTCCACCATTTTGCTGATATTTTGTATGTGAAAAAGCTCTTCCCGAAACAGTTAAAATGACGCGAATTTAAAAGTAGATCTCGCTTTGTTTTTGTTGTCAATCCAAAAGCCCGTTACTGTATGTATTTTTTTAAATTACCTGTTTGGTGAAATTAGAAATCAATTTTTGTTTGAAGTTCCGCCGACTGAATCGCTACATAATGCAGAGAATGGGACATAAGCAATATATCGCCCGGTTGTAAAAGCTCTAGCGACTGTGCCTAATGAGAGCTTTCGCGCACCCTTATCAGCCCCAACTTCGCAAATTTCGTCAACAAACTTCCCTCTTAACGGAACCCACCCCTCCGACACCGTCCCTCGATTTGTCTGAGTAATTGAAAAATCAGTCCATCTCCCCAAGCTTCGATTTCGATTACACAGGTCTTATCACGTTTCCAGCGGGAGTTTTAAATTTCACAGGGCCTTTCAAGTCGCTCCTCGAACTAGGAAATAAATCTGGTTTTGCGACGCGAGACGTGAAATTATTTCAAATTTTGTATGCGCAATTCTGATTCGACATTAATATTTCTACAATTCTAAAATCGACATATGTGGCATATTTTCAAGTTTCCTCGATTTAAAATTTCTACTTGGCGATGCGAAAAACTTTGTGAATAAATTACCAGATACGGCAGGAATCGTGACGCATCTGTTCGGGAGTTCTTTGTGGAGAGAGAGAGAGAGAGGAAGGACAGCAACCTTTCAATTGGGCGCTCTTTGCAATTAGTGGTCGGGATGTAAATTACTACTTGGCGAGCTTACAAAGTGTTTTTTCTAGTTTTGCCTTCGGAGTTAAAAAGGCTCAGCTCTTTAGGATCTTTAAAGGGGACAATTAAAGTTGATGAAATTCGGGATTTCCGCTTTCCATTTTGGGGCGGGAAGAAAATTTTGTTACGTTTATTAACATATTATGAGGAAAAATATGAAGGTTTAAGCAACGATTTGAATTTGAATCCAGCAAGGAATTATTTTTGCTGACAACAGGGGTATCGGGTCTTACATCACTTTGCCTCTGGAAAACAAAATTTACATGATGTATTAATCATTTATGAAGATCCTGTATACGGGACATGGAGAAGAGCACACTATATTCGCAAATATGAAATTTATTCGAGGGCAATGTGAATCTCTTTATCTAAAGTTTGAAGAGTGTTACTCGAGGCTTACGTAAACTATCCAACTTTTGTGGATACACATTGAAACGTCTGCATGATTTTCACGGACAAACATTCATATAGAATATTTAATGTAAATTAAACACAATCCCACACTGATTAAAATTCCATCACCCTGTATATACCTTCGTCTATTAAGGAAGTCAACATAAGTTATAAATTCGTCTTCTTTTAAGTCTCTCTCCCCATCTTTCGCACTGGCGCGAACTCTAAGTCGACACTCCTAATGGAATTATTTAGTAGATTCCAATTGATTTTATCACTTTTCGATTCCTACAATGCCAAGAATTCCAATTTATGGCGAATCTGTTGCACCGCCCCAATCGGACTGCCATTTCGCCATTCCCCGCCATTTTGTCCAATTAATACAACAGCCGCGAAGGATAAGCTGTATTATTTTCAAGCAAAATATTTATTTTTCACTCGACGAGGTGATAAAGCGGCCGGAAACAATTCCTCTGATTATAAAACCCATTCCGACAATCAAAGATGGGATCCCTTCGGATGTAACTTTGAGTTGCCGGAACTCGATTATATGAAAACAATAGACTTTCCCCAGCTGTGTAATTTCGGGATGGCAAATTTCAGCAAACCATCAGGAGAGGATGTTCGCGCCGGCTTAAAGTCAACAATGCCGCCGATTCTAATTTAAATATACTTCTATCGTGTGTGAAATAACCGCCATTGTTTGGCCGAGGACCGCAATGATTAGAGAGACCTTAATCCGGCGATAAGCGAAGGGCTTTGATCCGGGACGGTCAACAGGAATGTTATCGTTGATGCCGGAGCATCTTGTCAAATTTGGTGATGCGTTTGTAGAAGGGGGATTACACACGCGGACACGGCCAACAAAGGCTCAAGGTTAGTTGATTAAAAAATGTTAATTTAGCTTAATGAAGAAGAATTTTCAGAAGTTTCAGCAATTTCCATTTATCTTTTCTCCTTTTAATGAGTATAAGTATAAGTATAGGTGGCGGATAGCAGAATGGCTGGAGTCTTCACGGACTCTGGTTAGTGGAAGGACCAAGGCCGAACGAAGGCCTCTCGCCGCGGACCAGCTCGCGACACACACAGTAAACCGCCTGTCCTGTGCAACGACCCTCCACACATGGTGGGGGTAATGGAGGCAGGGGGCACGAGAGCTTGACTTCAGTGTCTGGCCGCCAATCTTAAGGTATTGCGCGCGCCGAAAAGATGCAAGGCCGGGGGGAGCTCGGCCACTAGCGGCAAACCATAGGGCACCAAGCGAACCCTGTTGTATGTAACCTTCTATGCGTACAGGGGGCACTGCGCATAGTGACCACCCTTTCCTTCCTACTGTGGGACCATTTATGGAGACCAAGATTCAATAAGAACAAAAAACACCCAGGAAATTGTCCAGAGCTGCCAGGAGATAGGTCCAGAAACAAAAACAGAAAGGTTTGAGTTTGCTGTTGGGCAGAGGGCCGCAAGGACCCCAGGCTCTTGAACAGGGACAAACTCGACTGCAGACCATAGGCATTTGGTCTTCTGGAGTGGTAGGCTTCTGCGAAGGACGACTCAAACTCCCGGCGGTACTCATAACACGGGAACTGGCGATCCCGGGGGGCATCTTAGCTACGGTCTATTGAGCGAGAGCAGGTCGTCGATACCACGAAGGACAAGTAATAAAGGCACTACGATCACTATGTGATAGTATGCTGTCTAATGGAAGAGAAAAGGTGGCAATGCCACAAATTACCAATATCGAAAAAAACAAACTGCGAAAGCTGGCAGAGATTGCTTTTAACAACTCTGGAATAACAGTGAAAATATGTGCACCCACTGCAAACCCACAAAAACCCCGAAAAGACTTCCGGGATAGAAATAAAGCTAACCAAAATACTAAAAAGACCAACGAGCATAGCACAAATGCGCTCCTTGTAAAAAAAAATGGAAGAGAATATGCCGACATATTGAAAGAAGTTAAAGACGAGGTTAGGGCTACTAAATCAAGCTTGAAAATCAATTCAGTGAGGGAGACAAGAAATGGTGTTCTTCTTCTTACAATGGATAAGAAAGAACAAAATTTTGCAGTACTCCACGCTATGATAAGCAAGAAACTAGGCGAGAATAATGTAAGAGCAAGAAAAGGAAAGAAAGAAAAGATAATCCATATTAGAGAAATTGATGCCATCACCACAAAGAATTAAGTGGAAGAGGCTATAGCGAAAAACTGACCAAGAAAGGAAGAATACTGATCGGGGTAACGAGATGCAGGGTTGAGCTCAGAAGAGAGGTCAAAAAATGCTACAGATGCTGGAGCCACAACCACATAGCAGCAGAATGCAAGGGGCCAGATAGAAGCCATGACTGTGTCAAACGCAGCCAAACAGGACATCAAGCGAAAGACTGCAGCAACAAACCGTACTGCCCCTTATGCAAGAAAGAAGAACATAGAGCAAGCAATGCCAGCTGCCCAATATTTAGGGAGAAACTGGCCACATCGAACTAAGACTCCAGGAGCTCCGCCGCACACAGCCTAATGGAGGCAACTGCCACGGAGCTACAAATAGACATTATTCTTTCCTCTGAACCCAATCGAAAGGGAATGAGTGGAATATGGATGACGGATAAGAAAATGGATTCGGCAGTCAAGGTAACAAACAAGAACCTAACCGTAACAGGGCACGGATGTGGAAATGGCTATGTATGGGTAGATCTAGATGGCCTACGCGTATATAGCTGTTACATATCGCCAAACGTGCACATATCTTTATTCGAAAAATTCCTAGAAGATTTGGAAGAAAGTATACGATACGCAAATTGCGGAATAATATTGGGTGGCGATTTCAACGCAAAGTCGACTGAATGGGGCTCTACCAGAGAAGACCACAGAGGTAGTACTATGACGCAGTAGATCGCCGCAAACGGATTAGTCTTGCAGAACAGGGGAAATTGTCTTACTTTTGTACGAGGAGACTCAACATCCATCATAGACATATTAACATGCACAACGGAAACTCTGGCAGGACACATCGCTGACTAGAAGGTATTGCAACAAGAAACCCTAAGCGACCATCAATATATTTACGTGGAAATCAACAAACCACAGGAAAGGATGCAACAGAAAACAATCAGGAAAAAAGGATGGATGTTGAGCAAACTCAACAAGGAATTGTTCAAGCAGAGTATAAAAGACCGCATAGCCGCAGCATGTGTAGCCAGCGATGCGGCTATGCCAAAAAAAACGCGACAAGAAAACAACAAGGAGGAAAGAGGTTTACTGGTGGTCCGAGGAGATATCAAAACTGAGGAAGACCTGCATCAAGACAAGAAGGGCCATGCTCAGAAGAAAACAAGGAACTGAGGAAGAATAGAAAGGAGCTCAGGCGGAATACAAACGAAACAAAAAAGATCTAACGCGGGCAATCCACCAATCAAAAGATGGTCATTGGAAAAGTCTATGTGAAAGAATTGACGAAGATATATGGGGGCTGGGGTACAAGATAGTAAGAAACAAAATACGCACAACAACGGAGATTGATCTAAACACCAAAAGAAACATTGCAGAGACGTTATTTCCTAGTCATAAGGAGGTAACATGGAAGTCGTTCGTGCAAGACATGGCTGTACCTTTTAACACCCAAGAACTCAGCGAAGCAGGAAAGAAGATGAAAACGGGTAAGTCAGCGGGCGCAGACGGTATCCCTCCCGAAATAATAAAAATGGTGGTAGAAATGGCTCCTGACTTTTTATTGAGCGTGTATAATGAAGTACTTAAAGCAGGTAACTTTCCAAAAGAGTGGAAAAAAGCAGACTTGGTGCTTATAAAGAAGCCAAAAAAGCACGAGTTAGAAGTGACATCCTTTAGATCCATCTGTTTACTCAACACATTTGGTAAATTACTAGAGCAAATGATCGTTACAAGAATTACACAGCACCTAGAAGGAAAAAATCAAGACCTCTCGGAAAACCAATACGGATTCCGAAAGGAAAGATCTACAGTCCAAGCGATACAGAAGATATGTGCCAGTGTGGACATCGAATTGAGGAAGACACTTAAAGTAAGGAAATTCTGTGCGCTGGTGGCGATTGATGTCCAAAACGCTTTTTACACTGTACCTTGGACCCAAATCATCATAGAACTGGAAAAGAGAAAACTTCCTTCATATCTATTGCGGATGGTAGCCGATTATCTATCAGAAAGATACTTGCACATAAAAGAGCATGAAGAACTAAAGATTACTGCCGGAATACCACAGGGTAGTGTTCTCGGGCCATTATTATGGAATGTAGTTTACGACGGAGTGTTGAGACTAAGTTTGATGGAGGGAGCCGAGACCCTAGCATACGCTGACGATCTCGTAGTTTTGGTAAAAGCCAAGAATGAAGAGGAGCTCATGACCATAACAAACGATGCCCTGGCAGAGATAAGTAATTCGATGAAAACGGTCGGACTAAAAATTGCTAAAGATAAAACGGAAGCAGTCAGAATTGCTGGAAAAAAACGACACGCTCCAGTAAAAATTCTATTAGAACAGGGGGAGATAGATCCCAAGAAAAGCTTTAAATACCTTGGCGTGATCCTAGACAAGGGATTGATGTTTGATCAGCATGTGCAATGCCTAGAATGGGCGGAGCAAGCGAAGGTCGTAAGAGTTCAGGTGCCGAGGGGGTAGGACAACTCCTAACGGTGAGCTCTCTGTAGGGTACTGTTACAATTTGATTTTTGCCGCGCATTCACCACCCAAGTTCAGGAACGAATCAGCATTAGAGATAACCGGCATATACAAAAAACACGATAAGTTTTGCAGTGCCGCGCGACAAAACCTACATTCTGGTCTTTTTCGTTCGACATTTGGCGAAGTAACATCTCAACGTAAATTTTGCTCCTGGACAAAGAGACAGCTCCAGAGAATCGCGTTAGCGGATTAAAATCGTTGGGTGTTCAGTTATTTCAATAACAAATCGCGTTAGCGGATAAATTCGTTAAGTGTTGAGATTCGGGGAAAAGAGGTAAGAAAAACCACTTTATTGCGTGCAGACCTTGACTATTCTCTTTCAATCAAATAGGCAGATTCGCCAGCATTTACCTAGGATCTTTTGTACCACCTCCATGGAATAATAACTGTGATATTCTTTCCTGGACGCACGGAGTTTTTCACCTGGAAACGGTTTTAATTTCCCAGAAATCGCAGGAAATCACAAACTCACAGGATTCGCCAGAACGCAGTATAGTAAGGTGTCAGGACGGCTCCAATACCGGCAGGAAAGCGTAATACAGTTGAGAAGATAAGTAATAGTTAATTTTTCATTATATTTTTTTTTATGTTATCAGTTCATCTAGTTTTTTATATTACCGTGCAATTAACAATTGTAAAGTTCAGTAATCATCATTTTAATGTAATATAAACTTTAAGTATAGTGCAATAGTCACAAATTAACCTGTCACATTTTATTTCATCGTTCACTTAGAATTTATATCAACAACTTGTTATCAGTCATTATAATTTCAATCTTCACCACGTTATTTTATTATTGTTTAATCGTAGAAAGTTCTTGTATTTAATTTAATTGTTCATTATATGATTTTTGGAGACATAGCTGTATTTTTTGTGTCACCATCCACACTTCACAATTTTGTTAGGGCGTTACAACAATTTAGGTTGTAATAGTACCTGGCACACTCTGCAGTATCCAGCCTTCTCTCCGGAAAGGGCGTCACCCGGGGGCTGACTCGCGAATCGTCCCGTACTCGTGGGAACAAAATTAACACAAATGTTCCAGGTGGGGTGGGCGCTTCCAGCGTCGAGACAAAAAGGAGGGAGTCGAATAGCGGTACGCCTCAAGACCAAGAGCAGGTCGAACAATACCCAAAGCTCGAGCAGTCGCCGTTTGTGCTTCTAAACAGGATGCCCCAGCAAAAAGGGGGAATGTCCGGAAGGCTCCGGACCTTGGACCAGCTAACGTTCGTCTGCAGCTCGCCTGAAGACAAAGATAAGGCAGCCCAAAAGAAAAGGAAAAGGCTGGAAGAGACACCGGAGTCAGAGAGACAGACGGAGAGGGAAGAGATTAGAGCACTGATTGAGGGATTGGTGGCTAATAGTTATAGTTTAAGGTCGGCCCTGTGCAAGTAGTTCAATATCGACGTTGAGATCAGAAGTTACGGTAAAGAAGTTCATGCCGGGGCCACCGATCTGGAGCCGCGGCAGGAACGATTGTTATTGTTCTGGAAACAACTCCGTTTTCCAGGGGGAGGGGATGGCTCCGCTACCGGTGGTACCGAAGAGGCCGCAGAAGGTGCCAATAACGGTAGTTGAATACCGGACGACGATGTCTGAGGTCGCACTCCACATGAAGACGCTGCGTAACCGGATCGATGAGATGCGGATTTGGAGACCTTTAAGAGACCTTCGAAGGCACAGTGACAAGCGCCCTAAAGGACGAGAGAGGCCGTCGAAGTTCAGCATTGGGGGCCGTCCGGGCGACCTAACCTGGTTGAGCGGTGCGGAAGCTATGGGCGACGCCTCCAAGAAAGGTCGTTCGCATGCAAGGAGGCGAGTGACATTCCGGCCTAACAAGAAGAGGAGACGAACCACGTAAAAAGGGCGGGTGACGTCCTAGTAGAGTTTGACGTAGTTAAATCTTTTGAAGATTTCAGGCGGGTTGCGGTACTGGAGTGGAACCAAGGGACATTCCAGACTACAAAAATTTGGGGCCTTTCGGGGCGCCGGAAGGCTCGGACCTGGCTGGGTGGGACCTCTCGTCATTACCATCCGCAGGGAAGTAGCCTTTGAGCTAGATGACAGTTAGACCTGTAATTGCGGTAATAACATGTACGTAGTTACAGGTTACAGTAGAACGCTCGTCGTGGCCAGCGACATGGTGAGAGATGACACATCTTGAGGAAGAGGCTAGAGTACGTGTTCAGAGGAGATGACGTTTAGGTAACATCATGCGTGCCAGTGTCGAAAGAGGGCAAGACGGAAGGGAGAGCGAGGCCAAGGTAATTCCGCCTCCTCCGAAGCGAAACAGACAGAACACCAAGGATGGAGATCTCCTCTTGATAATGGAGAAGGACGAGCAGAACGCCCAGGAGATTGGCGACAAACTGACCTCGAAGAACGGGGCCTTGCATGTGAAAGTTTCGACCATAGGAGAAGATGGAGACCGCGCCTTGCATGTCAAGGACCTTGACTTTGACTTGACCTTGACCCACGAGGGAGGAAATCCTGGCAGGCCTGCGTGAGGCCCTTGGAAAGGTAGAAGATGCCACCAGCATCAAGGTGACGTCGCTCCGGGGAGCTTACGAAGACAGCAAGGCGGCCACGATCAAGGCCCCCAAGAAGACGGCGGAAGCACTCCTCGCCAAAGAACGCATTCAGATCGGTCTGCTCAGGTGCAGGGTCAGAGAAAGAACAGAGGCACTTCTCTGTTACAGGTTCCTGGGCATAGGGCAAGAGGTGTGGCATGCGCAGCGACTCGCGAGAGGCAGCGGCGCCTGGGAGATGAGAAGCCGCCGTGAAGTTTGTTCAGGTGAACTTGAATAGGTGCAGGGCAGCTCACGATTTAATGGAGGTGCACTGCGAAGAAATGAGATGGGATGTAGTAAGTGGTAAGTGAACCCAATGTAAGAATTGCAGGTAGCAAGAGGTGGTACATGCATCGAGGCAGTGATGCCGCCATAGTGATCAAGAATCGGAGCCTTCGCCCCATTGCCAAGGGCAGGAATGTGGGCTCCGTGTGGATGGAATTCGACGAGTGGAAGGTGTACAACTGTTACATGTCCCCGAATGCAGAATTCGAAGAGCTGAAGGCAGCCTTGGATCGTCTGTCAACGCTAATGGCAGATTGACCAGATGGAAGGTCCTCGCGGGCCGTGGCCGGGAGGGCGGGTCCTGGATGGAGGCCCTCGTTCTTAGTTTTGAAAGGGAGGCTGCGGCTTGTTCGCGGGCTGACAGTCTCGAGTTGACGCAGGCTCTGACGGCGGCTTGTGACAGCGTGTTTCCCTGGAGAAGGCGTCACAAAGCAGTGCCCGGGACGAAAACCGGCGTACTGGTGGAATGACGAAATCGTCGAGGCGATTAACCAGTGTAAGGCTGCGAGGCGCAGGCTGACGAGAACGAATCGCGCGCGAGCGAGAGATGGGAATGCCACAGTGATTGCTGAGGCGGAGGCAGGATACAGGTCCAGTAAGAAGACCCTTAGGGACCTGATACGGAAGGCCAAAGAGGCCAAGTAGCAGAAATCACTGCAATTGACATTTGTGCCGGGGAAATAATGAGGAAGGGCTGTGCAAACAGGCGGATCCACATTATGACCGACAGTCAGGCAGCGCTGAAAGCTCTGGAGAGTGTCGAAGTCTCCTCCAGAGCTGCGAAAGGATGTCTCAAATCGCTTGTGAAACTGGCAGAACACGACACAGTGACGGTGGGTGCCGGGACACAAGGGATTTGAAGGAAATGAAAGAGCTGAGACAACTCAGAAAGGCAGTTGGACTGTTCACGGGACACTGCTGTCTCATGAAACATCTCACCACAATCGGGGTGAAGCAAGATCCTGATTGCAGGATGTTTAGGGAGGAGGAAGAAACTCCACTACACATACTATGTGAGTGTCCAGCGCTTGAGGCGGGGAGGCTTCGACACTTTGGGTTGACGTATTTTGAACCGAATGACATAAAACATATGCCCATAGAGTCTGTGCTGAAGTTCATTATCAGCACTGGCCTTATGGAGTAAGCTTGCTAAGTGGGGCACAATAAGCTGAAGCTTCAGTACATCGGGGTCAAAATCGCGTATATCCCACATTGTCATTTTCGCACACCCCGTTGTCAAACTTGTCACCACCATAACTAATGTCACTATCTCGCACCTTCCGACTCTCCCACAAAGCCCCCATCTTACAACTGCTCCGTTTCGACTCCAACGTCCCCTCCGACTACGAGGTCCAACGGGAGAAACCCAAATGCATAATGACCGAACGCATCCCCTTTTCCCTG
The DNA here is from genome assembly GCA_963583935.1 of Diaperis boleti. Lineage (NCBI taxonomy): Eukaryota > Metazoa > Arthropoda > Insecta > Coleoptera > Tenebrionidae > Diaperis > Diaperis boleti. The sequence continues at coordinate 50,352,616 of OY757247.1, read as the reverse complement.
TACGGAGGCAGACACACCGTCACCATGCTCCCCGGCAGCGGCATCGGCCCCGAAGTTTGCGGCCACGTCAAAACCATCTTCAAAGAAATGGGAGCGCCCGTGGACTTCGAAGTCATCGAAATCAACCCGAAGAACGAAGATCACGAGGGCTTTCTAGACGCCATCGTCTCGATAAAACGCAACGGGGTGGGCATCAAAGGTAACCTCGAGGTGGAGACGCCGGAGCCCGCCGCCAAACTGAACGTGGTGCTGAGAAAGGAGTTGAATCTGTACGCTTACATCTTGTGGTGCAAGTCGTATCCTGGCGTTCGGGCTAAGCACCAGGACGTGGACATCGTCTTGATCAGGCAGAACACCAGCGGAGAGTACTCCATGCTCGAGCACAGCATTGCGGGTTCCAGAGTGGTGGAGTCCCTAAAAATCGTCAGAAGGGATAGTGCACAGCAAGTCGCAACCATCGCTTTTGACTTCGCCAGAAAGCACGGAAGGAAGAAAGTCACCACCGTCCACAAAGCCAACATCATGAAGCTCTCCGACGGCTTGTTCTTGAACGTTTCCAAAGAGGTGGCGAAGCAGTATCCGGACATTCAACACAACGACCTGATCATCGACAACTTCTGCATGCAAGTGGTGGCGAATCCGAAGCAGTTCGATGTGCTCGTGACCACGAACCTGTATGGAAGCATCATCGCCAACGTCATCTGCGGGCTAAGCGGGGGGGCGGGGCTTATGTCCGGAAAAAACTACGGAGACCACTATGCGATGTTCGAGCCCGGAACTAGGAACAGCGCCAGCGCCATAGCCGGGAAGAACGTGGCAAATCCGGTGGCCATGCTGAGCGCCGCAGTAAGCATGTTGCACCACTTGGGTCACAAAAGACACGCGATGGCGCTGGGGAGAGCGATTTATAAGACGATCTCGGTTGATAAAGTGCACACTTTTGACTTGGGGGGGAGTGCCAAGACCACCGATGTTGTCAATAAGATACTGGAAAATCTATAACAAAGTTTTTAGTATAGTAGCTCAATATTATTCTCATACTAATTTTTGTCATACAGGGTGAATTTCAACAAGTGTCATTCTTTGAGACCCCAAATACATAGTTCATGAAACATTAGTTGTCAAAGAAAAAAATTATTGTGTGTGGAGTCCACGCGCGACAGAAGTGAAACTTTTCATTGAACAACACTGCACTACATATTATACTGGTATGGCGACGAGGTTCGGACAACGACGTGCAGGCCGTGGACTAGCTGCCGCTTACGCTCCATGCCATTTACAATTTTTATAATTAAAAAAAAACTTTTTTCTAGGATATTTGGGGGACGAAGATTAGCATATTTTTTCAAAATCTGCTAAAAAGTTTCTCTAACGGTGAATGATCTAGGTATCTAGGTATCTACAGACTAGAAATTAAATAATAATTATTATATTATGTATATATTTTTTGTTTTTTACAAGCCTACCTTTATCAATAAATAAATATGATCTGGCATTGAGTTCAAAAATTTGTTAAAATCTTCTGAATCTATAATTTTTGACTTCTTCGGGAAGTAATTTTGTGATTTCTTTTTGAAAAACGCTCTTAGTTTTAGGTATTTAGATATATCAATGTTGTGTATTCCTCAACATTGAATATTGAGACCACATAGTCGATGATTTATATCTTTGAGATAATTCTTCAAAATAAACATGAAACATGTTTTCTGATAATAATTTCAGGTTCAGGTTCTTTGTTTTCTCCACTCCGTAAATTCCCCATACGAAATTAAATATGTCTTCTTTTTGGAATCGTCGTTGCAGCACAGCTTAGGTGATTTTAAAATTTTGGCGTCTGTTCCGCCAAGAATGTATGTTTGGTTGCCTAAATACACAAAATTATCGTGTGAAACCTTTTCACACGGTTTTAGCGTACGTTCTGGATTTATTACATGTTGTAGTTTCAAGTGTAGTTACTGGTCTTTTTTACACACTTTTCATAGAAGTCGTAAAAAAAACTTTTCTGTCCGCGACTGTAGATGAGACTTACCGACAAAAAAGCCTTTGATACTGTATCTTGCTTATACAGCGTGATCAAGAAGGACTGTTTGAGTTGGTAATACTGAATTTCATTTTTAAATGGTAGAATTGTAACAACTTCCGGTTGTTTACGTCTTGGCCACTAAAAGGCGTCATTCACAACATACTGACATTTCAAATTTGAAATTAAAACGTTGTGAAATTAGACTGAATGGGCAGCAGTTTGAGCATTACCTTTAGTGTGATTATCGTTCTGTATTTCAAGTTTAATTTCTGCATCGTTTAATTTCCTTAAATTAATAGAATTTCTATTCACCTAACCTACAATTTTCTCTCACTTGACGTTAACTGCAGTGTTACAAATAGCCGAACAAAAAAGTATCTGAAAAGTAATACCAACTCAAACAGTCCTTCTTGATCACTTTGTATTTAACTCGATTTGAACAAATGATAACAAGAAAAGAAAGACTCCTGTAAACTAAACGGAACGTCCGCTTACAACCCTTACAATTGCATGCCCCAAGCAAGAAAGAACTTCCTTAAAACACAGCCACCAACACTTTGTTTGCTATCGAACAAAGCACGCTCATGCAGTTGTCCTCCACACAACAGTCTTTAATCTAATCTCACCGCGAGTGACGTGGTTATTCTAAGGAGGATATTCGTATTCCGCTTTCGCGCCGCTCGATGAACATAAATATCTTCCGGCTAGAATGGCGGGTCTAAGATGGTGGCAGTCAGTAGTAGTTTAGTGCTCTCCGCCATAAAGCACAGCCCCTCGTGTTCATTACTTTCAGCTGACGCCTAGGAAGACGTTGGTTCTGTGGCGGGTATCAATGCTGACGTCATCGTCATTTCGACAGATTTGCCTTGCTAATGCTGTTAATAAGAGTCGGGATTCCGATTGTGGAGGCTGGGTCGTCGAGGGGTGGTGGTTTTTGAGGAAATGAAAGTGGTTGAAAGACGCAATAAGATCGTAAAGTAAAATTGTAAAGTAAATCTAATTGTTTAAAAATTTCTCTTTCATTTTAGGCTCCAAATGTGACCACATACTTCTCCGCAATACACGTGAAAGTGCTCTTGTGGTCATCGTACGCGTAGCTGTAGGCATCGGGACAGCTTTGCTTGAAATAGGCCGGGTAATCGACGGGCCAGTCCGAAGACCTGCAAGTGTCAGGATTGCCGTGATCCCCCCGACAGCAATATTCGTCGGTGTTGAAAGCCAAACAAGCCGAATTGCAGGCAATGGTGTATCCCTCTCCGTTGATGACTCTCAGCTCGTTGGGACAGTTGTCGTTAATGAGGGCCTCACAAGCGCATTTTTTGCAACTGTACTGACTACCATCGCCTTGACCGTTGACTGGCTCCATCTAAAAATAGACGTGGTTATCTGCAGTGTCAATTTATACAGGTACTTACGGATACTCTGATGTTGAAACCATCAACCAAAGAAATATCGTAGTAATCGATCCCACCCCAACCTTTGAGGGTGATCTCGGCCAGAGAAGCCGGTGGCACCCCTCCGGCGCCAGCACATTCCACCCGGTTACCGCAGTCTCCGGTTTGGCAGTGGTTGGTGTTGGGGTCGCACCAGGTTCTGCCCCAGAAGCGGCCGGCCCAGTCTTCTTCTGCTTGCAGTGTGACCTAAAGAAATTACATACTTAGCGAGTGTTGGAAATGATGACGAGTCAACCGACACTTTGTCCTTGATTCAGGATGACCCCTCCGTTGTTGAGATTGGTGTGGCCCGGATTCCCTTGGATGCCCACCCAAACGGGTCCAGCTTCGTAGTTGACAATTTCAAAGTCCACAGCTTGAGCTGTGGCCAGCAAGGCGACCCTTAAGATTACTGACAACATGTTGATCAAGATCCTCTTAGAGGCTGCCTCTTATATATCTAGTTGTATCAGATAACTATTGTTTTCTAATGACGGTTTGTTAATTGCTAAATTTGATTTTGTGTGATAAGGATCGGTGTTAAGTGGTTTAAGTTGTCCATTCTACTGACGATTTAGATTTTATCGATTTTAGTTTCAATTCATGTCACATTTAAGTGGAGCCCATTCACGCAAAAGATGATCGCAAAGTAATAATAAAAATCTCGTGTCACGGTGTTTGTGGTCGAACTCCTCCGAAACGGCTCGACCGATTTTTATGATTTTTTTTTTGTATATTTGGCAGGTATGAGAATAGGTGGTAAACTATTTTTCACATGGAAATGGGGGCACCTCTTGGGCTGGATCGACGTTTCGGCTCGACCGATTTTTATGAATTTTTTTGTATAATTTGGCAGGTATGTGAATATGTGGTAAACTATTTTTCACATGGATATGTTGGTCCAGGGGGGCCTCTTGGGGTGGACCGATTTTTATGATCTTTGATTTGTAGGGTTTGTCTCCGCTCCGAATAGGTTGGAGGCGGTTCTGAGGCGGTACAAAGTTCGCCGGGTCGGCTAGTAAAATATACGGGGTTTCCAAATTCGTCAACGAATTGACTTTAAAAGCCAACACCCTGTTTACAGGTATAAAAACCATATCATTTGAAGAAAACAAATTGTTTTGTTGCCATGCACTTCAAGCGATTACAGAATACATTTTGATATACAAACATTAGACGGACGAAAATCAGATCAGATAAATTAAAATAAAAGAGGTCTCAAGTACGCTTCATCTGATTGCAAGATTATGCACGCCACAACAGAGCAAAATGATTTTCTGACAAATTAGAAATTACAAGTAAAATTAAATGTTATAAATTATCTACATAACATAGTGATGGTTTGGAAGCGTTTATTTTTAAAATTCTCAAAAAAAATTTTTTTCTTTAATCCTTTTCTGCTTCTAGATTATTAAACTTATCGCGACGTAGAACATAAGTAAATATGGATCTCCCCTTTCGATTGGTCCCTCAGAAACGTCCTATCTAAAACACGGTTTGTTTGTAAAAAAAGTCAAGACGAACACGCTGGTCAAAATAAATCAGGGTCAGTGACCTATAGTTTACCAGATATGAGCGAAAATGTTTTCAGGCACTTCACGAAGTTTGTGCCAAAACTTCAAAACGCCATATATCTGAAACCGTTAGAGATCTAGTCGGTTCTATCAGAAAACTTTTGACGCGAAACCGACTATTTGGGAAGTCACTTTCAGTCGTAAGCTTATAGAGGTGAGGCGCACAGTAATAGTGAGGCTTTTCGTGGCAAGTCTGTAGGTTTGACAAATACAGACGAGCCACGAAAAGATACTTTTCTCCGAATAAAACATGCTATTTTTTTAAACGCCGAAAATCTGTCAATTTCTTTGATTGATTAAACTTTACTGACCACCAGCGGCGCATAGAGTAATTTCAAGGCCAGACGAGTGTGTTTGTCACGGCAGAGAAACGGCCACTTGACTTTGTCTTTACCTATTGACGTATACACCCCAGTAGCCAAGTTTATTTATTTTATATGTTATAAATATTTAGAAAATATTGAATCTTTTTTGAATATTAGTTTTCTTAAAAGAATGTGAATGAAATATGTTGTGGAAAATATTTGAAGTACTTCAACTAATGATCTACCAGAAAGGAATCAGAAACTATACCTATAGAATAATATGAAATAAACGCAAATGAGCGCGGACAGCGTCGTTAGACATTAGAAAATTTTGAACATAGATACCTGAGAATTTTAGGAAATTTAGAAAACTTGAGATATTTGAAGAAATTGAGATGAATGAAAAAATTCAGAAACTTGTATCTCGAGAAATTTGGAAAACCAAAACATCTCAATAAACTCAACCTTGAGAAGTTGAAACTTTGACAGCCAACTTGATATGTCAAAAACGAAATTTCTCCATCTCAAACATTTTGAAACTTCCAAAAATTGTTTCTGTTTTACAGACAGTTGGTAGTAATAAAAATTACTGTTATAGTTAAAAGTATATAAGCCGGAAAACCTGAAAAAGTGAGGAACCAAAAAAAGAGAAAACCGCCCTAAAGCCAAAAAAAAAACACAAATTTTCAGAATAGTTTGAGAAATTGAGAAACTGAAACTGCAATTCTCAACAACACGAAAAATTAAGAAACTGTTTATTTTTAAAAATTAAGTGAGGAATGTTAAAGAGAATAACAAAAAATTCAAAGCGACTATAAGACACCCTGTAATATATATTTTGGAAAATTAATTATCTACCAGAAAGGAATCAGAGACTATACCTATAGAATAATATGAAATAAACGAAAATGAGCGCGGACAGCGTCGTTAGACATTAGAAAATTTTGAGCATAGATACCAGAGAATTTTAGGAAATTTGGAAAACCTGAGATATTTGAAGAAATTGAGATGAAAGAAAAAAATTGAGAAACTTGTATTTCCAGAAATTTGGAAAACCAAAAGATCTCAATAAACTCGACCTTGAGAAATTGAAACTTTGACAGCCAAAAACGAAATTTCTCCCTCTCAAACATTTTGGAATTTCCAAAAATTGTTCATGTTTTACAGACAGTTGATGTAAATTAATCCCCAATTTCCCAAATTTTTTTCTATGCTGGATAGAGTATTTTGCTTTGTATATTTTTATATATATCCTGCTATCCATTCAGCGTCCGTACATTTTAAAATTACATATGCTTCAGCGTCCGCCACCTTTAAAGCCCATGTTAATTTCTCCTACGGTACTGCTGCTGCCATCCACATTTTTTTTACAAACCTCTATGAATGTATGTTTGGTATTTCCTGAAAATAAATATTTATCTTCTAAACTGTGGCTGATAGCAACAATCAAATGGACGCTGAATTATCGCAAAGTTCTCGGATAGTTCAAGCAACTGCATTTTTTTGGTGCTGCTACAGTATATTGGTCACTACAGGCAATCTGGTACGTTTCTACGTCCATGGCAACCATGTGAAAACAGCGTTAGGATAGCACTTAGCAGTAGACAACTTTCTCAAATCGCTTATCAAATCCTATCACCGACGTTCTTTATAGACATTTATAATAATAATAATAATTCATTTTCCCAACAGAAAAAAAATTCTTTTATAGAACAATCCCAAAAATTAATTTATATATCACATTGTAGTTTTTCAAAATTCCAATTCAAAGGGGCGTTACGGGGTTAGGGGTTAATCCATAGATCCACTGAACCGATTACAATGAAATTTTGCACTCTTACTTATTTTATCAGGTAGGCGATCACTAAGAAACGGTTTTTCAAAATTCCATTCTAAGGGTGGTTACGGGGTGGAGGGTTAATCCCTAGATCCACTGAACCGATTGCAATGAAATTTTGCACCCATGCTCACTAAGAAACTGTTTTTCAAAATTCCATTCCTTTCCTTATTTTAATAGAATAAGTGAGTCGAGTGCAGTCAGCACCGTTATCTAATCCGAAAATGAATGACCTCAGTTTCTTGTCTTCTTCCCATATCCTCAACCACCCTTCTCTGGTGACCCGATTTTCTTCCAGTTATTTCTACAACTCACGGTGCTCCAGCTATCTCCCAAGCAACTTCAAACCCTTTCTTCTTTCTTCATATTTCTTGTTAACCTTCATATCGATTTATTTATTTCTTACAAATGGGTTCCATTATTTTTACTATTTATTTAGACTATATTATATTACAATATGTACATTATTTACACCATTTACAAATCACGTAAACGGGTTCGTCTATTTATTTATACATCGTGCGGCACTCCGGGTAGATAAAGGCAACTGTCCGACTCGACCCACTGATCTTCGACTCCGACTGTGAGTGTGATGCCTGATTGGTGCATTCTTCCGGGCGCCTCCAGATAGTTCCACTGATGACATCATCTAGTTCTCGCAATACAGATAGAATCTCGTTATGTATCGAATACTCCACAAGATGATGTCTTATATCTCATATCTATATATTTAAACATGAATCGATTGGTAACAAATAAAACAGTGTGTACAGCACCAATTTTTCTGATTGTTTTTTTTTTAATAAAAAACATTGATAAGATCTAGGCCTAGATTAGTTCTCATTTTCAAAAATTTCACAGGTTTGTTGATTATTTGCATTTTATTTTTGGCATATACCAGTCCATTACAGTCACCGACTTGAAGTAGTGTGAGTCGTTTTGAGTAAGAAACTGGCGCACTACAGCTAAATATAACTTGGCCCGTCCCCTGAGATGTAGGTGTACGGTGAACTCACCCATCTTATGGCATTTACTTCAAGAATATCGCCTAAAAAACTATTTTGGCATCACGTTAGTGAATGGCAGAAGAATGCGTGTTAAACTATTGCATCAAAATACAATTGATTAAAAAATTTTAACTAGACGATCAACTACGTATTTTAATACCCAGAATTCATATGACGTATTCTGGTACATTATTTCCAATTTCCAATCATGTTAGCATTCGCTATGAACATTAATAAATCGCAAGGGCAACCTTTGATAAGGTTGGGATTTTATTACCACAATTTGTCTTCGGACATGGTCAACTGTATTTGGCTGCAAGTAGAGTTCGTACATTCGATGGTCTCCGTTTCTACAATGCCGAGCAATTTAATCAGTGGCATCTTATACCGCACAATAATGCAAAATATACCATATAAAGAAACTAGATAGTCCGTCCCTGCTTCGCACAGTGATTTTATTTAATACTTCACAGGTTGTTTTTATTTCATTATTTTATATAATAAGAAATGGAATTTTGAAAAACCGTTTCTTAGTGAGCGCCTGCGTGTTAAAATAAATAAGTGAAAAATTTCATCAATGCAATCGATTCAGTGGATCCGGAGATTTCTTTATGAGTGAGTGATTGGTATTTGGATTTTATATATGAGAGGGTGTTGTGGAAGTGCTAGCAGAAAATTTAACCACAAGTAGAACTCGTCAAAATAAACATTTTTTTGATCTATCATTTTCTTCGCAAACGCTTCCTTAGCAAAGTGGTAAATACAAAAAATGTTTATTTTGACGAGTTCTACTTGTGGTTAAATTTTCTGCTAGTACTTCCACAACACCCTATATAGTAGCTGACCTCTCCAAATTTCAATAAATTTGTTTTTGGACAGATCGTGAAAAACACAAAAGAAAAAACAAATGTAGTTGTATTTTATTATAGGCTGGGATGCGTTTATCTAGATTTTTCTCCAGATCTTTTCAAACGAGCTCTAAAAAAAATTCAGAACTGAGGCGTTTCAATTGAATTTTTTCAATATATCGACTTTTTTATCATAGTTAAAATACTTCTAAAGATATTTTTTCCATGTTATTGTTCAGTTAAAACTCAAGGTCGTTTTAATGTCTCCAACAATACCACAAATTCAAAAATTTTTAATCAATTTCCCACGCTTATTTCCCTTGAAATCAAGTCAGAAATCGATTTATAGACAATCTACTGTAACTTAAAGTACTTTTTCAGTAAGATACTGTTGATATTTTAAGCAAAAAATCCTCAACCGCCAAAACAGTAAAAAAAAATCAAAATTCTGAACTGAAGCATTTGTCTGATTTTTTTATTATTACTTATTTATTTATTTCAGATGTTCCTTTTTACATGGAATATCACAAAAAAGCTATGACTGACATTTTAAAAAATATTGGGGACCCCTACTGGGTCCAATTCTGAATCTAAACCACTACTAGTGACCGCTCTGGACTCCACTATCTTTCGCGTGATTATTGCACGATGTTGATGGAACTCCCGCTGTTTCATGTGGCCCCAGAAAAAAATCACATATTCCAATCCACCTTTCGTGTAAATTATTATCCAACCAGTCTGACACTATACGTGCACTACGGGAAGGAGCTCCGTCTTGTAACAACCACATTTGTTGTCTTATGTTCCGACGAACGTCCGCTAATAAATTCCTCTAATAAATCGCACACTGTACAACTCCCGATACGAAAAGAGTTCCCACGGGTTTCATCGACGGTCATGATCATATCGGTCATGGCACTTGTTTAGGCCAAAAGATGCTTATGGTCGTTCAATCATGCCAGCGGTTCTCAATCGGTTTTAGCGATGTCTGGTTCTTTTACAGTTTTTTTTTCTAGGTCTCCTCATATTTGCTACTGTCACAGTTTTAATAACAACCACATTTCATGAACCACCCTGTATATTGTATGGATATGCACTAATTCAGCCTGAGGCATTAAACCGCATTTAGTAATGAGAACGTCGGGATTAGTGTGACGATTGGAATTGGTGATGCAGAAGTACAAAGGAAAGTAAAGAAAAAGAGAACAACCAACTCAAACGTTACGTAGTTCACTGGTGTATATTTGGTTGCATAACCCAATGTTAAGATTATTATTGGTACAAGGTGTTAACTACGAAATAAAATTATTAGTTCATAAGTAAATAAACAATAAATTTTATGTGTTAATAACAGCTTTTCAATTTCTAATTTAGAGCTTACTCCTGAGTGAAGAGATTCTTGAAAGATTGCGATAATACCTGATCGAGCAAAATATTTCAATTTTTGCAAAACAATTAGTTAACACTTCCTTGCGCTAATAGCTTCAATTAAAACCTTCATTTGATAATAACAATACGATCAACAAAACATTATGCAACTAAATCGGGTATTAATTGCCAATTAATAGTACCAACCTCAGCTATTTGGTTGCAATAATAATTACCATCGTTGCTGTTAAGTTGCGAACAAATCTCTCATTGTATTATTATCAATAAAATTAAATACTGTTTCCGACATATTTTTGCATTTTATTACGATAGACAGTGTGCTAAAGGTAAATACGCCTTCCCTGTGCGTCCAGCTAACGATTTTTTATTTACGCCCCCGAGGAACACCGAAATCCTCTTATCACCATTACGTAAACAACCCCTCTGACTCAGAAGCCCCGCCCCCTCCCCGGCTCCTTGGCCCAGGTCGGGATCCCGATTTCGGGAAATTCCCCTCAGTGAAAGTAACCAAAACACAACAAAATCATTCGAGAGCGTCGAGAAAAACCCAGCCGCCGCTGTCTCTCGTATATAAGTTGATAACGAAACACTCCGAGGTTATTCTTCGGGCCAAGACTTTCACTAGCACACTCTCCCGTCGTCCACCGGTTAATCAACATGCGTTGTGTGATCCTCGTGAGTACGATATCGATTCGCTATTCGGTGTTGTTACGATTGCGTCACTGCTTCCAGATTTGCCTGTTGGGCTCGTTGGCGGCCGTCGTCACGTGCGCCCCCGGGGACTCGACCACCAGGATGCCCATCTCCGACGAGGCGATCGAGAGCACTTTGAACGACCGGAGGTACCTCTTGCGGCAGCTCAAGTGCGCCGTGGGGGAAGCGCCCTGCGATCCTGTGGGAAGAAGACTAAAGAGTAAGTGCTAAGCAGTTCCGGTCTGTTTAATTCCGATCCATCCTCCCATTGTCCCGCGTAATGACGCGAGATCACGACACTGAAAATGATGTCACCTGCAGCTTTCACTAGAAAGTCGTGATAATCTGATTTGACGTAATTTTCAGGCTTGGCGCCTCTGGTTTTGCGCGGCTCGTGTCCCCAGTGCACGCCGCAGGAAACGCGGCAGATCCAGAAGGTGCTGGCCTTCGTCCAGAAGAACTACCCGAAGGAGTGGAATAAGATCCTGCAGCAGTACGCCGGTTGAAGGCCGAGATTTGCATTCGCATTGTTAGTTCATAAGTCATTTTAATGTTTTTATTTTGTTCTTTTGTTGTAATTTATGTTATTTATAATACACTGAAAAAGAAATATAGAGGCTTATTTTTCATCCAACGGCGTCAGCTGATCCTGCATAAGTGTTAACTTAACTGAAGAGCCTCACTGACCTCATCAAAATCACATGAAAGGGTTTAGGTGTGCAGTAACTTTAAGTGGACACTTCACTGGCTTTGTGGCTAAAATCACATAGTGCTATTAATTCGCATTCCTGTTGTTATTCTCTCGTTTCAGCTGCCCTCAGTCGGTTGTATACATATTTTCAACATTTTCAGTTTTTTTTTTAAATTTTTCAAATTCCAAATAAATTATATCAACATAGTAACAGTTATATTACACTAGAATCAATTCATGAATGATTACATAATCTGCTTGAAGTCCTGTTTTACACACCTTAATGTTTAATCGCCCACAACAATCGAGTGAGAAAATGCGACGAACGTCCAGAGTCCAAGAACAAACGATCGCGAACGGTGAGAGTTTCTGTATTATAGAAAAACGGCGACAAAAATGCCAATGTGCTAAAGGAATGGCCAAGCGATGAGTACCAAAAAGACAAAATTTGGGCATTGGGTCGTATGTTTTCTGTTATGTATTTGAAAAGGGAACCTGCCTTTCAAAATCTCATGGGCCGTGAGTCATCCTGCGCGATAGACCGATTTACGTTCGGAGTTAAATATACTATCGGACAAAGATATTGACTCGTGTGCTTATAAAGGTGAGGCACACAACAGTTTTTTTTTATATATAAATGCCAAGTTGGATTGTTTTAATTGTGAAACATTCAGAAATTCTGAATTACAACAACAATTTAATGTAGAAGTGTGTAAAATAATGCAGTCAACGCATGTTTCCGGTTTTCGCTTATAATTGTTTCAAGGACACAACCCATGAGGTTTTGGAATACCTCTACTGAAAATGTACCATTTTGATTGTTTAAAGTGTCATATACAGGATGGTTCCTCTAGCCTCTAGGGAGAGAGATATCATGATGAAACATAAAGCAAGGTGGTTCTAGGGTCACTACCGACAACTTGGGCAAATTATGTGTTAAGAACTTCATTAAATCATACGGAAACGACATACAAAGACAGACGCTTCAATTTTGTTAATCTGCATTGATGTATTGTTTAGAAACCGTTTAAAAACTCACTCTTTCAACAGTCTCTTTGCGACACATCCGTCCACGTCGTCTGCAAATAGCCTTGTCCCGCCGCAACATTGGCAATCCATAAAATGCAAACCAAGGTGTTCCCTGCCAGTCCCACCTTCGACGAAATGCAACTCACACACTGCCTTCTTGAACTCTTCGCTTGTTTATTATTCCTGCAGCGCTCCGGGCGACCGGGGACCTGTTATATTCCGACACACAAAATGTAATTGTTGGATGCCGTGTTTCCGCGGAGGAATCCCACCGCTCTTCAAGAGCGAAATTAACATCGCAAAAATTACACATTCCGTTGACCAACATTTTAAGAATCCGCCTGATATTTATTCATGCTTGATCGCCGTCTGAATTTCAAACAGGAACAAATTACTATGCGTCGTATCGGGCCCCATTCAGGAATAACGTTGTTTCGCCAATTAAATTTGATGGAAGTCGTTACGGAGCGGGTATTTTCGGAGATCCACTCAAAAACGGCGGCCCAACGAGATCTGAATTATTTATGGCGCTAATGACGTATCGTTAAATGGGCGCTATTACTACCGCGGATTTAAATAAATCCTGCTAATGTTTGGGCATTGCGGGCGGGGAAAAAGCCGGCGCTGGAATGTAATCAAACGGATTAATCAATTGTTTGTGTAGTGAAATGAGCACTCGGCATTGTTGGGTTAATTGAATTATTGATTACAATTATGTATTATTGTTAATAGTAACGGATGTTTCATTTATGGTTTGTGCGTTCAGCGCCGTCTACCAACGAAGTGGCAAACTGAAGAACTGCCGCTGCTGAAGTTACAGTTTCATCTCTAGGCAACTGTGTCTCTCGTTAAGGGGGCGTCCCTACGCCACAACGGCAATTTAGAGAACTAGATGGCGACCGAACGCAAAATTCTTTAATTATTCAATTCCCTAATCGTCCTCACACTTCGGCAGCTATCGGGCTTCCTCGTTATCAAGGCGACGACATGAGATTATTTTTGATTGAAATGCATTTTGTCGTATCGGATGCTTTGTTTATGTACGTGTTTACGGAAACTTGTTTTCAGTCGTGTGCTGTGTGGTTTTCGCATTTGCACGCTTAATTTTACATTAGGTGTGCTTTTTCACATTTTCGGATTTTCCCGGAAGGGAGGCCATCCAAAAAAAACTATTTCCAATCCTCAGTCAGTAGTAGTAATAGCACGAGAAGTCAAAATATTACCGACAATAATTGTTGCGATTCAGATACGAGTTTCTGTTGCGACGAAAATAATGACGAGTGCTTGCACGAGTTATTATTTTTTTCAAGCAACAGAGACGAATCAATCTGAAGAGCAAAAATTGGCGGCAATGTTTAGACCTCGAGTCCTATTTGTGGCTGGAATAAAAAAAAAATTGTCGCTGGAATAAAGCTTGTCGAAAAATTGCCACTAAAATAATTGTCCGATTGGTTGTTTATTTTGAAATTGAAACATCTCATTGGTCAATATTTTGACCCTTCGTGCTATTACTGTTGAAAACTTTTCCAGGATCATAACGAACAAAATTAAATCGTTCGAATCCTGAGTTATCGTGCAAAGTTTTTTCCAAATGTCCATGTGAAAAATAGTTTTAAACCATCCCTGGATTATGGCGAACAAAACGAAACAAAAATTATTGAAATTGGTAAAGCGGTTTTTGAGTTTTAGCGTGACATACGAACGGCGATTCATTTTTATATATGTATATATAACAGCTTCATAATACTAATTTATCTTAAACACCATTAACAAACTATGAATATCTCATCTCATCTAGGTCTGCCCGGGGGAATACCGCTCAGTACCTCCCCACTCTTGACCACCTCAGGCATGCGCTTTATATCAACCGCGCTAACACGGCCAGACTGACGAGTATCTCGCTCTCGAGATAGCGATCCACTCATCACATTCTCAACGCAAAACTTTTTCATTCTCAACTTTCATATCAATAAAACAATCTAACTCAATTTTCAACAACCAGTGCTGAACCCTAACAAACTACTCAACATTATTTGTTCAACGTTCGGATCTCAACAATATCCGTGCAATATTTTAAAAACATTTGTCATAATAATCAGCATTTTTAAACCAACTGTCGCAATAAGCTCACCACTTGTCATCACGTGGTTCCAGAGCAAATTACCAGAAGGAATCTCGGGCAGTAATCAACAACATTGTAAACTCATCAACACACCTGTCGTGTTAAGCTCACCACCTGCCATCGCGTGGTTACAGAACTTAACACCAAGTGGATCTCGAGCAGTCTTTCAACATTACCTCACAACTGTTTGAACATCACTTTACAATCCGTTCAACATCACTTTACGATAAATTCAAATGAACCAACAAAACTCTACTTCTAACAATAAACACAAACAAGCTGACAACACTCTTTTCAGTGCTAACAACAATACTCAGACTACATTCAAGCAGCCAACACAAACTGACAGCATTTTTTTTGTCCTGGTATTTCAGATTACCATTTGCTCCCAGACTCACCTACATTAGATTTGTTACCGAACTGCTGACTACAACCGACTCTTTAACTGTAAGCGTCAACCTTCCGATAAATATCTCAAAACATTTTACGACTCTTCGAAAAGACCAACATCTTTCTTTCTCACATTGTTTATTGAACTTTCCGAGTCGAAACTATAAAAACATCATTCTGTCACGTACCAAATTACTGTACTGGAATAAGACACTTACCAATTCGCCAATCTGTTTTACCAACCCTTGAATTCAACACTTTCCTTTGTCCCATCTCAATTCAGCCTGCATCATTACGTCCTTCGAACCCCGTCTCGGCTTTCCTGACAGTCAACACTCTACTTATCGCTTTAATTTTATTTAGATTTTAAGTACCATGGGTACGCCGCGAATTTCGCCAGTGACGCATCTACACCTGAGCCTCTTTGGGTTGACAATCCCACTTCTGATAACAGCTTGACAAACTATGAATAGACAACAATATGACCTGAATAGCACTCAAGGCAGCTCATCTCGGTCTGCCCGGGGGAATACCGCATACCGAATGTGGTGTTAACTTATTAGCTGAATTCACTTTTTTATCAAAAGATAATGCACACAACGCCCTCTCCTGGCATTGCCGGAACCAGCATACAATGCCGTGTTTATTTTTGTTTCTGCCATGTATTCCGATGTTTTAATAGTTATTCGCTCCCGAAAAAAAAAAGAAAAAATTTTTGTGGAGTCCACGCGCAACAGAAGTGAAACTTTGGAGTATACTCCTTAAGAATCGATTTTCATTTTTAAAGCCCGGACGACAAATTTTGAAGGCCGGCTTTGTTATTGTCGTTGTCCTGTACCAAGCTCTCCGCCCCCTGTAATTTTTCCGATGTTTTAATATTTAATTTGCAATTCGGGGCGGAGGCAAATCCAACAAATCAAATATCATAATAAAAGCCCTTCTTGAATTATAAACCCAAGGGCCCCCCTGGGCCTCCATGTCCATGTTTTAATAGTTATTCTGCTTTTCGGGGCGGAGGCAAATCCAACAAATTAAAGATCATAATAATCTGTCCAGCCCAAGGGGCCCCCCTGGGCTCCATGTCCAATGTGAAAATACTTTACGACTTATTCCCATACCTACCAAATATACAAAAAAAAAAAAACATAAAAATCAGTCGACCCGAAATATGGGTCCAGCCCAAGGGGGCCCCTTGCGCCCCCATGTTTATGTGAAAAATAGCTTACCACCTATTCTCATACCTACCAAAAAAAAATAAATCATAAGAATCGGTCCAGCCCAAGGGCCCCGCATTCATTATGCATACACTATGCAAAAATCATGTCGATCCCTTGCTTTGTGAAAAACAAAAAAAAAATAATAGTAAAAAAATATTTTTAAAAACAAGCTTTTATTTAAATGCTCTGAAAAGATGAAAATAAAGTTTGAAATAAATCGAACCAAAGCAAACCCATAATAATCATACAATTCCATAATAATATGATATTATACATAGATAAAAGCTTGTCGCGAGAATGTATATCATCTTGAAAGTAATTCTAAGTAGAAATTGTATTTATCTATAAAAGAAATTTGCACACGAAAATCTCGCGACAAGCTTTTATATCATATGCAATTGTGATGTAACAAAATTATTGGTTTGATTTATTTCAAAGTTTATTTTCTTCTTTGCAGAGCATTTAAATAAAACCTTGTTTTTAAAAATATTTTTTACTATTTTTTGTTCGACTTTTTACAATTTTTCCGTGGTCATATTGAACTTAGTTTGATGTCACTAACTTTATCGTTTTCTACTCTTCAATCCCTTTCATTTGATACCCATATTAAGGGGGTTGAAAAGAAAATGTAATCCGCCATCTTGGAGCGGCGGTCATATTGAATTTAGTGTGATGTGACTACCTGTATCGTTTTCTACGCTTTAACCCCTTTCATTTGACACCCATATTAAAGGGGTTGAAAAGAAAGTAATCCGCCATTTTGTGGCGACGGCCATTTGGAGAGTATTACAATGTTGAGTACTGTTTATTGTATTGTCACCGGAACTAAAGGCGTATACAAAATTTCAGCTCAATCGGATTTCAAGAAGTGGTTTTAATTTAGCTTGCAAGATTTGACCCACACATACTAATATAATACCAACAAGGCAAGTTAAATAAAAGCTTGTAACAAATCTATCCCACGGGAACCGTACATTTTTCCGGGGTCAAAAGTAGCCTTTGTGCTATTCCAGACTACACTCTGTGCCAAATTTCATTCTGATCCGTTCAGCCGTTCTGGCGTGATTGAGCAACAAACATCCATCCATCCAAACTTTCGCATTTAAATTTTATTTAAATGTGTAAATGTTTGAATTTGTACAAATTTTCCGCCAAATTGTTATACAGCGCCACCGCATAATATAGTGACCAACAGGCTCAACTAAAATAAGCAAAATGTCGGAGCTGTCAAGTACTGTTTTATTTTGGCTATTTTGTCAAAACCAAAGCTTATTTCCTCCTTACAATTTGGGATTCACTTTATAATTTCATACTCCATCGAACTTGTATAAAATTATCGCCAAAGCTGATCCAAAATTTTTGCAACTTTTATATTTTTTTTTTTTTTTGGAATTTGGCTCAATTTTGGACATAACGGTTGAAAAGGTGTCTCACAATAATAATTTACAACGTGCCTATCAAATTCCGTTTAAAATGTTTAAATTTGTATAAAAGTGTGATTTGGGTATTAATCTCCCGCCATTTTAGACTAAAACGCAGCCTTAACGGTGTTCTCTATCTTAGATTTTAGTGCAATGCTAATAAATCGCACACTGTACAACTGCCGACACGAAAGAGTTCCCACGGGTTTCACCGTAGGTCGCATTTTAAAAAAAATATTGCACCGCCAAGAGTCAAAGTAAAACTGAAAGTAATTAATTGGCAGTCGTGCACAGCAGTAGTCTTTTTTTTGTTTAGGTCAAAAGATAAGGGTTGATCTGCTTATGGTTCTTCAATCATGCCAGCGGTTCTCAATCGGTTTTCGCGTAAATTTTAAAACCATTATCTGGGGTTTTTTCAGTTAGATTTTTTTTATTTTTCGGGGTTTATTTTTCATTTATAGTTTGCGCTCAGCGCCCTCTACCAACGAAGTGGCAAACTGAAAAACTGCCGCTTCTGAAGTTACAGTTTCCTGTTTAACCACCAAGAAGAAACCATCCCTAGGTAACTGTGTCTCTCGTTAACAGTGTTCATCTTAGATTTTAGTTCAATGCTCTTTCACTACTTACGTGTCCATCAGATGGGACCACTGAACTAAACTGGAACCGAGAAAGAAGGAGTGAGGGCAAACGGAACCAAATTAATACCCCTAGAATAATTATGACCGAGAATAGACATTAAATTGTAGTAATGAAGCTCCTATGTGGGTACTTATTGATGTTGATCAAATATCTCCTAGTACCGATAAAATGGTTCGTTTAATAATAGAATGTTATTGACGTAAAACCTAATGTAACATTGTCTCACTCATTTCAGTCACCAGTGTCTCAGCCGTGCCAGAAAAATGCAATGAGATCATTTTAATGTTACCAAATGCAGCCAGTAGCGTGTTTTCAGGTAATTTTATATTAAAAATATAGTATTATTGGTTGCATATACATTTTGGTCCAACTTGTTATGGGCCTAGAAAATTGCTTTTTTACCAGTTAGTGAATGAAAGATGAGACCGTTTTATAAATAAATTTATTTTGATATACAAAATGTATAATTTAAAAATTTAATAAATAAATAAAACCAATGAATATTTCCTACATAACGCGGAAAGTACAGTATAGGTAGTTTTCATAATATGATTGCTATGAAGGCACTGCTATCATTTACAATTTTAAACAGTTTATATAAATCTGAACATATACATAGTAATTTACAATTTTGTAGATATTTTTACAATATGAACAGGCATGGACCTACAGTCTAGGCGCGTAGTTCGGTTTTTATGACTAGCAAGTTTTCCACAAGTCGTTCAAATCAAGACCCTTCCCCGTTAATACAAAAGGTACAAATTGAAAAGGGCGGGACGAAATGCAATACTAATTATTACCAATTGCGGTCACAATCAATAAAATAAGTACGGAAAAGCAAGGAGGAAAGTAGTGTTACACAACGAAGAAATAACCGACATTTACAAAAATAAAAATGCTTTTTATCATTAAAATAACCTGAAAATTAGTTTATGGTCCCCCACTACTGAAGCATCGAAGCCCCAATTTCGTGCACCTTAACGGGCGCATCGTCGCCGCGATGCGCATAAGGCCCTTTTGATAAATTCCGTCACGTCAGTACTTGTATTCTCACATCTTTTAGAGTTCAGTTCGACGGCGACAATCGTACACAAAACTGAACAAACAACAGAAAACCGTATAAAAATATCTTGGATTCCTTCCTATTAAATTTGTTAAAGTCCGTAGATATAACCGCACGAGTTGGCTCCCGTTTACCCTGTGGCCAGGCATCATTCATCTCTCTCAAAGGCAGGAATCGTGTGGAGACGAAGAGGACGGAAACAGCACAGCACCGCTCCTTGGTTAAAAATTCAGCCTTCTCGGTAGCAGTAAGGTAGTCGGAACGGAAGTCGACTGGATCACAATTTAGTTCCATTTTTGTACACTTGAAAGGAATCGGGTGCTTCGATCACCTACAGGGCGCCAGGAGTATTTCTAGCCAGCAGGGACACGAGGTGATCTCCTGGCGCTTGTAGTTGGAGCCCCAGCCCTTCACGAAGCTGATCCGTATGGAATTCGGGTCGATGGGACCGATGGGGGTGCTGAAATCCCAGCCGCAGGTTAGGTGAGCCGCCTTTATCGGGTCGTACACGCACAGGCATCGCTCGGCAGGTACTCGAGTAGGTTGAGAAGGATCCGCTTTGTACAGAGTTAGGGAATTCACGAAGATGGGGTAGTCCGAGCGGTTGTACACCCACACGGAGCCGTTCTCTTGGGATAGTGTAACGCCTGCAACAACACATACATCTTAGTACATATGCCCAGTTTGAGTACAAATCGCAGCAGAAAAAATTTGTCTTTTAGCTACACACCTAAGCCGATTTTACACCTCCCATGCCGCACCGACTCCGGAGCATTGCAATTTTGTTGAGCTAAAGTCTCTAGGGACAGTCCGTCGCCGATGGGTAGGTCTCCGAAAACATTCACAGCCGAAACTTCCACGGGGTATAGAGGACCAACGCGCTGGGCCATCTCCCAGTAAGCCAGTTTGCACCATTCCGATGGGTTCCGAAACGATTCTGCAACAAAAAGGATATTTAGCTTCTGTTGTACATATTGTAAATAGTACCGAGTGTAAATAAATACGGCAAACACACGAACCTCGACCATACGGAAATTGTTGGTTGCATAATCCCCACCTGTCCTCTTCCGCTATCCAGCTGCCATGGCCGCATTGAACAAACCGGTAATAAATAGTAGGCGAGCTGTCACCAGTAAACAACACAATACCGACCAATAAAAATTAATCGAAGGATTTACAGATCTCTCCATCCGAGATACGCGGAAGGCAAAACCGCGAACATAAATCCCAAGAATGCAATATTAAAAGGAGGCTAGCGGCAGTCCCGCCAACCGCGATTTACGGCCGCCTGTTGCGCCCCGCCGGGCCGAAAATCCCCCAAACTCGCCGGTAAACGTGCATGGCATTGACAGGTGCGCCGACTGTAACATCAACAACGACAGTGACGTCACTGACGTGGCGCCAGCGTCCATCTGCCGGCGCCGCGAGGTGCATGTTGATCGATCAAAAACACCTGTCCCCCCCGCCCATCGTCTTTGCACCACCGACTTTCCTTCTCCGCGAAATTGCAGCTGCCGAAGAGGCGGCGAACATTTTTCTAGGCGACCACTTGAAAGTGTCCGAGGGTGAATGCAATGTCCTGGGTCAACAAACCGATCGGCCTAAATTTTCCCGTTTGCAATTATCCACGGCGAAAACAAGCCATTGCTAATTTGGCAGCGACGCGCCGTTTCGCGGAATCGTAATTTCGGCTCTAAAATCCCTAGATTTCGCTCCCAAGGCCTCAGATGAAAGGTCCGAGCACCGCAAGATCTCCGCCTTCTTCAAATCAACAAATTTCTTAGATGGAAACGCGTACATCCCCGAGCGATCCTCTACAGAGTTTGGTGTCCTCGCCTCGGACGACCGCCCCACCGGGGGAAGTTGTGCAGACTTCACCTCGTTACCGGTCGTGTAAAACATAACCTCGGTGCAACATTTCGAGTGTGTGACGTAACCGCCGCGATTGGCCGTAATCTTGGCGCCAGCATCGAACTCGTAACATCTATTTTTATCCGTGCGACCACACATCTCCCATCATTATGCATAAAACTCGGATACAACAACAAATACAACACACCCATCGCGATCGGGGCGGCTGTGGAAACTGGGGAGAGTTTGGCGGTGCGGGTGGCAGACGTGGAAGAGCGAAGGGAATTTTGAGGCAGGTCGCGAATGTTGACACGGCCGCGTCTACGGATGCGGAAGCTGGGAGCTGGATGCGGGTTATTGGGGAGCTGCGTGGTTACGTAAAGGTCCACAATACGGAGTAATCGCATGTTGTTACTACTACGATAAGGGATTATAAATACGACAGTGTTTACAACGTCCGCGCTATCACGAAATGCAAAACGGAGATAACAAACGGCAGATTATGACCCGTCATCAATCATCGTTCCGTAGAGTTCAGCGCGACTTAACCCCAAAATGCGTCGGCCAATATGGCGTTCGCCGCCATCTTGTCACAGCAAGGTCGCTCGAAATTGTATTTTCGGCGGTAAATAAAGTTCCTGGTAATTTTAGCGGTTAGGTCATTGCGATACGGCAGTCACAACACTGGCGCCGCTGTCCGATCTGACAAGTGTTAGTCAAGACAGCTGGTGCGCTGCGACCGTGTTAATTTCCCGTTCCGCTATCCGTACAATTGCCTGGAAACAATACGCCGTAAAAGACAAAGCGATGAATGACCCACATTTAGAGCGCCTTCAATTTTCATAGTTTGATGCCGTCTAGTTGGCGCCACTGCCGTAACGAGCTAGGCGGTACGTCGCGATTGATCGGCACGTAAACGAGCGAAAGGACAGTGCCACCGCGCGTCGCGGTTCTGGCCTCTTCATTCCTGGCGCTAGGTCAAAAAATGAAGCGCCGATTATTAACCGGCTCGACTTTTTTCATGGCATTGTGCCATCAATCAAGCGATCGGCGCGACGCGCGCGGGGGATGGCGGCACTGGAACGCGAGGACGCGTCTGGCCGATGTCAATTCCCTATCACTCAGTTTTCTGGGTTTCCCAAGTTCTTAGGTTGCTCAGATAGCTTTTGACGTTCCTCAAATTTTCAGTTACTTAGGTTATTAGATTCAACAGGTTTGCCGAGTTTCTCAAGTTCTTCAAATTATCACCTCTTCAGGGTGTCATATTTCAATTTCTCAGTTTATTCTTCAAGTTCCCAAGTCAAGTTAAGTGTAAATAAATGTAGGATAGATTAGGTCAGTCTGTGGGCTTCGTGCCTCATGCAAAAGATTATTGTGATTATTATATTGTCAGTAAATCTGCGGCGCCCCCGCGACCTTGAACTTCGCATTCGCGCGATAAGTCCCCGGTCGGATCATCATCGTCGGCGATAAAACGTGGGGGATTCGGCTGTCGCCAGTCTTCCGCCCTCGTCGTCGGAAGACAGGTGGTGTGTCGGTCGGCTCGTTTTAGTGTAGAATCCGACTGGCGCCCGCCGGCAGACACGGTGCATTTCGTCCGATAATGCCCGGCGACAAAGACCATTAAGGCGCCCCCCCATCGCCCGCCATTTCCATACAAAGGTTGTTTCTTAATGTCAAAACCGCGATAACAATTCGGCACATGTACGAAATTAACAACAAGCCAGGGCCGGCTCCCAGTCGTTGTTGCGTGCAGATACACATCACGTGAGGGAGTGGCCCACGACGAGCCTTGCGGATCCGGCCCTGAGACAAGTGGCGACGGAGCGCCGGCGCCAATGACTTTTCTAAAGACAATAACGTTCGGCAAACGTTTATTTTTAAAGCGTAAATGCCTTGACGTATCCGTTTCGGCGCCTTTGTGGTTATCCGTGCCACGGAAAGACGTGGAGTGAAGTTTGCCGCCGGTTCAGGGATTTGATTGGAATCAATTGAGTGAGCTATATTAAGACGATCGGGGGCTATTATTAGCCGCGTTTGACATAATATTGCAAGTTCGCTGGTTTTGGACATGCGGAAACTACTGTCTCTAGCAGGCTGGAAACCCAAAGAACGAAGATCTGCGACTTGAAGGCCCATTGAAGATCTGAAAGGTGGCCTTAAGGTCTTGGTGAACCGTCACGCGAAAATTTCGTCATGTTTCCACTGCAAAATCCCCGGCCTTGGTCGCTCCGCAGAATCGATACAAAACATTGTCATTACGTCGGCACGACGGGTCGATCAAGGCGGATCGAAATAATGCCAACTGACAGGATAATAACCCATTAAGATAATATATTCATTAACGACGAATCCCATGGAAAACGCGTCTTTCGCAACTGATAAGTCGGCGTTTCAACACTGCTGCCAACACGACCATCCGTCCTAATTTTTGACAGTGACACACCGCCAACTTTACATTGTCAAGTCTCGGCGATAACGAGCGTTTATCTTCGATGCGTTGGTAGCGCGCTCATATTGTTTCAGTCGTAAAACACCGACCGTAGAGATGTTGGAATAATCTAAAAAGCCATCGACCTCCGGCGGCAGCGGCCGTTTTCGTAACTCTACCGCGGAGGTTCGACTGAATGCATTTAACTGTTTACCTATCTCGCTATAAATTCTTAATTATTAACCGTATATTCCAGTTTTTTAACAGCCGACATGTCCGGCAATTACATCAAAATGTATGTACTTCGCCGCGCACCGTAAATGGCGGCCGGTAATTATACATTTGGAAAAATCGAGCGGCCGCATTCCTGGGACGATTTTTAACCCTCGGGATTAACGAGCTTTATGGGAACGTCATAGGTGTAATGAGATGTTACAGGTTTGCCAACTGCAACACCTGAGACGCCGCGGCCGTCAAAGGAAATCTACGTCACGTGGGAAATTCTTCCTGACGGAATGCTTGAAATTTCCACGCGGTCGTTTTTCGGTCACCGTTAGAACCATGCGGCGAGGTTAAGCGGGAACTTCTTGGAGGTCAAACGAGCACGGCTACGGCCCAAATTGTGGCCAGATTACGAAGTGTAGTCTTGCCCAAATGAACCAAGTGATGATTGCAATGTTTCAAACAAAGTGAAGCAAATAAGACGAAGGAGATGGTCTGGAAGCCTGGGAGACAATTCAACTCAGATTAAGGGATCTTCAAACCAAAACCAAATTTGTAACATCTCCTTGAGCACGTAATCATTGTCCGCGTTCATCAGACTCCACCTTGCCACCGATCTCTTTCCCAGCGGGACTAAGAAGACTTGCGCACAGGATTTTTTAATGGCGCTTCTCAGCTGTTTGCGACACACGTCGGTTTAAAACCTGTGAATTTACAAGTTGCAGTTGAATTGGTTCAGTTTGGTTCCCTCGTGTCATGACATTATAAAACACGGGGTTAGCGCAAATCATGCCAAATGACAATGCGCTTAATTCGTTACAGCACTGTGTAGCTGTTGCGTAGAAAACGGTAATGTCATTTCCTTTATTTTAAGAGTATCGAAACATCGGATTTCAGATGCTGCTACACAGCACAGCGGCAGCAGAGAGTCGGCATGAGCCTGATGAACGCGGCCAACCTTGCGAACAACATCCAAGAGCCGTCGCCCCGATTTTGGGCGCCAATTTGAGCTTCCCGAACAAGGGGAAAACTGCGTCCCTTTGGTTTGTTTGGTTTGTTGACCCACTGGAGTTTTTGTTTGGGTTCGTTATGTCGCTGCCTGTGCGGTATGTGCATTTCACGCGAAGAAAATTGTTAAGTATGCATGAAGCAGTGGCCGCCGTAAATAACGAATGATAAACCGCCGGGGAAATACATCAAAGACGTTTTTGTCTTTGCCTGGAAAACGTAAACGTTCGACACGCATCGCTCGGGGGCTTTTCCCGTCACCGCTCGAAAGGAGGACTACCCGCGCGCAACAGGTGGCGCGACGCTCGGGAGATGCTGGAGGGACGGCCGGGATTCGGTCAAGCGCCCTCCGCGCACTTTCACCTTTCCGTGGGCATCGACATGTCAAGGTCGGCGGTCCTGCCAACCCGGCGAGACCCCGAGACAAGTCTGTTTTTCGTGTCGATCTCCGACGTGCCTTTCGATCGTGATGTGCATTTGTTTCGTGCTGGCAACGTGGGCGAGTCGAACCTTAGTAAGGTGCGCCGAACGCGATGTTGTCACATGTCCTTCCTACGGCCTTCTCTGGCCTTCCGCGGCCGCGATAAGCTCCCCAGAATGCGGCAAGGCGCCCGGCGCCTTTCTCCGTTCTGATTATTTTTTATCGCTTATCTAAATTGGCCGAGATTAACCGCCGCGCAGGGACGGGCCCGGAGGAGCATTAAGGGAGCAACATGTTCAGGGTAATTTCAGAAATTTAAAGCGAGAACGTGAAAACATCAAAATCACACATTTTATAAAGAGACCAGAAACTAAACAGACTAAAGAGAACAAAGGGACCAAATACATACACACACTAAAGAAACCAAGGAGAGTAAGAGGGAGTTGGAGGGCCATTTCCATGACTGTAAAACAAAAGGCCTTCATGACCTGTTGGAAGCTATAAATAATTAAATAGAAAATTGTTTTTTCCTCCGGATATGACAGGTCCATAAATAATCACCATATACTTGCTTACTTGAAACATCACAACAATTTCACTCGAGAGCGGCATTCTACACACATTCGGCCATCCACCTATGTTGCGCATACACACATAAAGAGATATCCTACAGTTTGTTTTCTTGTTTAGAAGACTGCGAATGCTGCTTGATTTAGAATCCTTTTTTTGTTGTGGACAAGCTCTTTAGCCAAACGGATGCGACCCTGGCACCTAACCCCATCCCATTTGCCGGCGTCGTGACCGCGATAAGCTGCTTGCGTCAAGTTGTCGAAAAATCGGGTGGTCGCGAAGAGTTACGGCTTAGGTGACATTAACGGGTCAAAATATCATTGTTACGGAATGCGAGGGTCGGGGCAGCATTATCGTGGAAAATCGATAGACGGCGGCGTGAACGCCGCCGACCGTGACGACCGAGGCGCCAGGTGCGACAAGGATGGCAGCATTTGCGAAGAACTCGAGGACACAATGCGCTTCCGGATGCAACAATCGCTGCTCGCTTTTGGAAGGAAGTAACGGGATTGGAGAGATCGAGAGATGATGAGACCCTTCCTCCCCGCGGTCGTACCTCTTCATCTGGTGACTTCAATGTCACCGGACCCGTTTGAAAATTCTCCGAAAGCATCGCGACAAAGTCAAGGCTTCGAAATTTGGAATCGAACTGTGCTAATCCGCACTGTCACTTTCGGAACGCGCAACGCCTCCACGCCCTAACAGCCCTAGGGCACAAAGAGGACGGGGGAGCCACGCTTGTTGGTCACCTTGAATGGGGCCCGCCGGAGAGCGGCATTATGATGTCATGTGCAATCACCTACCGCAGATACCGCGCTCGTTTCCCAACGAAAATCTAGCGCTGATAAGAGGTGATTGATAATACGTACCATCTCCGTTCGTCGTCAGGGACCCTGGGCACTGGCGGCGGGCGTCTTCGCAAGGCGCCCGATCTGAAAACAAAGAGACATTCGTTAGTGAAGGCACACGTGGCGGAGGGCTCCCCAAAGCCCTTGCCAAATTATCAAGTGGGCTTAGATTTCGAGCGGGTTTAAATCAAGTCGGCCTTGACGGGCGCCGGCCGAGTTTACACGTGTCGCTGTGAAAATACCCGGCCTCTTCACGATTTTCACGAGGAATTTGGTGTTTGGTGGCCCAAATGACTCGGGAAACCTGCTCCTTGAACTTGGACCGAGCAATGCCAAAACCGGCAAGCTGGTGCAAAAGAGACCAAGACCCCCGATGAATCAAACCGCGAACCATAACGGATTTTCGTCGGCCCGCCCACCGGCCGAAAATAAACCGCTAATTACCGGCGAAAAAGGCATTATCACACCTACGAAATTCGGTATTTACATTCGGTCGGCGCATTTATTCGGAATTTGGTTAGCGCCAGCTCGCAGGACGTCTGACCTTTCTAAAGTGGAAAGTTAAATAAACCGGCGCCTCGCTATTCTTGGAGAGCGAACTACCGCCGCCGGTATTTCGTCGGTGTCTACTTTTTTAACGCGTTTTCGTACCGAAATCCGTGCTTTATAATGATGGCTATTTTCGGTGGAGTTAGCCCGATTGCCGCGGCACGGACGCCTCTTCCTTTTTCGAAAAAATAATTGAAAAGACGTGTAGTGCTAAATTGAAACCGATCGCGACGGTAGCGACAGCTCCGGACGAGATAATCGAAAATTTTGCTCCGTGTCAATCACGACGGGCCACGCAAATGGGTTTTCTGGCGGCAAAAAACGAGCGGTTCGGAATAAACAAGCAGGCTTTGATGGCATTTTGGCGTGCTCGGTTTGTGGGGGAAGACATCTTGTTACGTTGAATCAGCGTTTTCTTGAATGATTGGACAAATCGGTTTTAGCTTTATTATGAATGAATGCGATGAACAACACACTCGTTGATAAGTGCCTAATCAGATCATGATGCAGATAGTAATTCGCAAGATATGCACCTTGTTCAATGAAAAAGCGTACACTTACATTCTGGACTGACAAGTTCAAGTCACTGCCACGATAATTGTCATCTCTAGATCATCTCTAGAAGATCGTCAGAAAGGCAGAATCTCTCATAATATCTGAGTATTCAAATGTTAAGTATGAAACAAATTAATGTAGGAGCACCAGAATGTATGTGGTAAAATTTCTGGAAAAAAAAACTAGTAAGTGTAGAGGAGATTGTCTGAATTAATTATATTGTTAGTAATTACATAACATTATAAATATATCTGTTCATACTGCTTTTGTTTTTGATTGTGTTATCTGATTTATTTTATATATCGAGGATCACAAATCTAACGGCAAAAAAAATGGAAATTTCTTCTTAACACTTGTGCCCATTTGAAAAGAGGGTGATACATTCGGAAGATAAGAAAAGGCGCGATTCAACAATTCAATTCAATTATGTTCAATCGCGTGCCAAGTGAGAGCGCTATATGAAGCATCTATGAGGAAGAGCAGTTGAAACGTATATTGTGGAATAACTTTGTTTTCACCGTCAAGTTGCCGACTGAGAAAGTAAAGCATTTCTTATAGGATGCGTGCCCAACACAGAACTCGCATTTCGTTGGTTACCTTTGCGGAGGGAAGATGTCTACGTGGGACGTAGCCCGCGGGTTTGGCTAGTCTTTGTCAAAACTGAACTGAACATTCCTAGTATGTTGCATTTGCCCTTCCATCTGCACAACTACAAGATCCTCGAGGTTCAAAAATTACAAGGGAAACAATAAAAGAATTGATTCAAAGAATCTAAACCAACGTAAACCCAATCTACTATTATATAAATGGGTTCTAAAATTAAAAAAAGTAAAAACATCTTACTGATTCAAGAGTTGTGTTTTTGGAAGTTCATCATGGTTTCGCCGAGATTAGCGTTTTGGCAGTTGACGTGCCAACAAAAGCAGTTGGAAAATTAAAGCGGAACAGCTTCTGGATTTAGAAAATGCCAGTTTGGATCAAACTAATGCCGATTTATCTGACAGCTGGGGTGTCCGAAAATCCAATCGGACAGCAATTAGAAGCCACGTGGTCAATATACTCCATGGGTGTGCCCGAGCATAGATCACCTTTCAGAATGTCTTTCGTCACTCTTTGACGGAACTGCCATTAGCTACCACTCCACTTTTTGGATGTTTACATTACGGGCTATTCACCTCACCGGTACTCCACAAATCCTGAAAAAGAAACGCAAGGCTGCGTGTCCTCTCTTTGTTCAAGCTTTCTCTCGAGACCGAGAAACAATGCATCACGATTTTAGGTTAGCGGAGAAACGTTTCAGAGAAAACTGTGTACTCAACGATCCTAATCTATTCCGTTTCGGATTCTTTCGGCCACTTGTTGCTCCCCGGAAAATAAATGATATTCGTCCCGTTCGGACGCTGCAACAAGTCTCTTTCTCATTACGGCGTCCTACACCCTTATGATTTTTCCATGTAAGCCTTTACGATACGTTTCCTGGCGCCTTACATCAAGATATCGCCATCCCACGATTGTTTTCGCTTATCGCGGTTTGGGAAAAACACCAGTTATTATCGTTCCAAGGGGATTCAGTCGGATTCAGGTCGTGACGGTCCAGTGGTAGGAAAAGTTTTTGCTGGATCTCCACCTGTCCCGCGGGTCCCGTCTTTCCCAGAAGCTGTTAACAGCACAACTACCATCCGTTAAAACAAACTTCCAATTGTTTTCTCTTCGTCTGTTTATCCTCCTTTAATTGTGCTCGAGGGCCGTCTGTGTGTACAGCTGGTCTCGGATTTATCGCTTTGTTTTAAAGAAAACAGATTAATCGCGTACAAATAGGAGTGTCATCCCGAGGAAAAACCGCCGCCGTAAATCACCGCCGCCGCCTCATTTGCGTCCCAACATTTTTCGGCGTTTCTCGGAATTCTTTTGTTCTACTTTGCAACTCATTGTTTCGCACTTGTCACTCAACTGAATTCTTAGTAGGCGACGCTCTAAATTAACGGTCACGTGGTGACAAAAGATGACAGGGGCACGCTAGATGCATAAAAAGTGATATTGGGGAGCGCGGTGAGTAACGGGTGGGAACCCTCCTTTCCGTGGCGCCTCACGTGATGTCGGGACTTACTCATGCCTGGAACAATCCTGGGTCCCGGCTCCTAACGCGACTCTTTCCGGTGTGATGCTCGGGCACACCCAAAATGACTCGGCCGCTCCCATCGTCCTTAACACATTGACACCTGTCATCCGCTTCTTGTTTCGCCACACGGCCTCCGATTTCCGCACGTTATAATTAAAATGAAGCAGATAACCTGTCACGCAGCGCGCTCTTATTAATAGCTCGGCGGTTTTCATCTGGCGATTATTTTCGCAACGACTGGTCCATGGGAATGTTGACCATAATATCTCATGTGGTACGGTTAAATAAAACGCATTAAATCGCCACGACTGTGTAGACATGTTAAGTTGACCATCAAGGTCGGTCAGATGTCGTCGCCGCTCAAGTTTCAATGGTTCGACGTTTTTGTAATGTGGACATAACGCTTGCCTCCCGAGAAACATACCAACTACCAGTTTTAAAAATTAACGCGACTACTATTTGTTCTTCGTAAGGTGGATGGTACTGTTTCAAAAGCTCCTCCCGACGTGGTCTGTTTAATGTCCCCTCCGGGAGGCTCAATCTGGCACCAAGTAGTGCTCGAAACTGGAAAAAACGCGACACCACTCCACGCGAATGGAAGATTATAAATAAATTTCCTTGAATTAAGAATGAACGCCTACACACGTAACACGATTATAAATATGTCACACACCTGCTAGGAACTCGAAGATCACGGCATGTCAATCGGGGAAAAGAATCTGAGCGATCTTAGCCAACTGTTGTTTGTTTGCACACTCAAGAGGGGGCTGCCCAAACAGCTTAGTTTAAGTAACGTGTCAAAGGCAACACTTACCCTCTGGTTTTTTGTCCATGGAACAGAAGTACGATGGGGGAGAGGGCGTGTCTGCAACAAGAAAATCAATTAGAACAGAGTCCAAATCTGAAAATACCGGTACTCGATTTATTATATTGTTGATTCAAATTAAGATCGCTATGCTCTTTAAACGGTTCTTATCTACAATTTTCGATAACTCTTAAATTCTTCCAACATGAATACGTCAGTCCGTAATAACAAAAATAGCTTTATATATCAAGCTGTCTTTCGCTTGATCAATTTGTTGTTGCTAAAATGATACATTTGTCACTCGTATTACGTACTTACTTGTTAAAAGTAAAAGTAGCGGTTCTGATAAGGGAAGAAAGAAAACAGGTGAAGTGTGGAGACACCATCATGTTTTTAAAATGTTTCCTAAATAAACATCAGAATTACTGTTTTTATTTATATATCTAGTAAGTATTTGTTTGTTGGGAAAAAGTTGACGTCAAGAACCAAAATTATAAGCCCCAAATATTAATTTGTTTTCCAAGCAGGTACTACCTTTCTCAATACTTCGTTAGCGGCCGTTCAGAAATACTCGTCTCCCAATTGGGAAAAGGGTCATAAAACCTTACCGTATTTTGAAGACCATTATACCAAAAAAACAGTTGTTAGAGGTACTGCATACAATATTATTTCCCAAAAATAAAAAATTGGCACTCTTACTTCGGAATCCGGACACAATTTTACGATTGTGTATTTAATCCAATTGAAATCCATCCAGAAATGATATGGGGGCAGTTCAAACAAAGAATACGGCGAGGAAATTGACTTACACCGCTGGATTCTCCAAAATTTTCAGATTTTCTGATTCTCCAATTACATATCTATTTTCAAATTGTCAAATTCTACAATTCCAGAATTTCTCACATTCCAGTTTCGGGGAGTCAGGATTTTCTCAGATTACAGTTTCGGGGTGTCCCAAATTTTAAGACTCAGATTCTAGAGTTCGCAGATCCTCAAATTCTCAGAATTTCAGGTATGTACCCGATTCTCAAACTTTCAGATGATCAGATTCTCAAATTCTCATATTCTCAGATTCCAGATTACAAGGTTCTCAAATTTTTAGTTTATCAGATTCTACAATAAATTATTTTCAGATTCTCAGATTCTACGTTCTGAGATTCTCAAATCCTCTGATTCTAAAATTCCAAAATTCTTAGATTCTCAGATCCCAGTTTCGGGGAGTCTCAAATTTTCACTCAGATTCTAGAATTCGCAGACCCTCAAATTCTTAGATTCTCAGGTATGTAGTCCAATTCTCACATTGTCAGATTCCAGATTATGAGATTCTCAAATTTTTAGTTTATGTGATTCGACAATAAATTATTTTCTGATTCTCATATTCGACGTTCTGAGATTCTTAAATCCTTAGATTCACAAAATTCTCTAATTCTAAAATTCCAAAATTCTTAAATTCTCAGATTCCAGTTTCGAGTCTCAAATTTTCATTCAGATTCTAGAGTTTTTAGATTCTCAAATTCTGAAAATCTTAGATACGTACTCGAATACTTATACATATTATCAGATTTCAGGTTCTCAAATTTTCAGATGATCAGATTGTTTAAGTCTAAGGTTCTCGATTCTGAGATTCTCAAATTCCAAAATCCTCAGATTCTCAAATTCAAATGTTCACTCAGATTCTATAATTCGCAGATCCTCAACTTCTCAGAATCTCAGGTATGTATTCGAATTCTCATATTCTTAGATTCCAGATTATGAGATTCTCAAATTTTTAGTTTATCCGATTCTACAATAAATCATATTCTCAGATTCTACAATCCTCAGATTCTCAAATTCTTTAATTCTAAAATTCCAAAATTCTTATTTTCTCAGATTCCAGTTTCGGTAGTCTCAAATTTTCACTCAGATTCTATAATTCGCAGATCCTCAACTTCTCAGAATCTCAGGTATGTACTCGAATTCTTATATTCTCAGATAGCAGATTATGAGATTCTCAAATTTTTAGTTTATCAGATTCTACAATAAATCAGATTCTCAGATTCTACAATCCTCAGATTCTCAAATTCTTTTCATTCTAAAATTCCAAAATTCTACAATTATTTTCAAATTGTCAGATTCTACGTTCTGAGATTCTTAAATCCTCAGATTCTCAAATTCAAATTTTCACTCAGATTCTATAATTCGCAGATCTCAGAATCTCAGGTATGTACTCGAATTCTCATATTCTTAGATTCCAGATTATGACGTTCTCAGATTATACAATAAATTATTTTCAGATTCTCAGATTCTATGTTCTGATATTCTTAAATCCTCAGATTCTCCAATTCTCTGATTCTAAAATTCCAAAATTCTTAGATTCTCAGATTCCAGTGTCAATTTTTCACTAAAATTCTAGAATTCGCAAACCCTCAAATTCTCAGAATCTCAGGTATGTAGTCGAATTCTCATATTGTCAGATTCCAGATTATGAAATTCTCAAATTTTTATTTTATGTGATTCAACAATAAATTATATTCAGATTCTCAGATTCTACGTTCTGAGTTTTTTAAATCTTCAGATTCTCAAATTCTCAAATTCCAAAATTCTTAGATTCTCAGATTAAAGTTTCGGGCGTCTCAAATTTTCACTCAGATTCTAGAGTTTGCAGATCCTCAAATTCTCAGTATCTCAGGTATGTACTCGAATTCTCATATTAATCAGATTCCATGTGCTTTGATTCTCAAACTTTCAGATGATCAGATTCTCAAATTTTCATATTCTCAGATTCCAGATTATGAAGTTCTCAAATTTTTAGTTCATCAGATTATACAATAAATTATTTTCAGATTCTCAGATTCTATGTTCTAATATTCTTAAATCCTCAGATTCTCCAATTCTCTGATTCTAAAATTCCAAAATTCTTAGATTCTCAGATTCCAGTGTCAATTTTTCACTCAAATTCTAGAATTCGCAAACCCTCAAATTCTCAGAATCTCAGGTATGTAGTCGAATTCTCATATTGTCAGATTCCAGATTATGAAATTCTCAAATTTTTATTTTATGTGATTCAACAATAAATTATATTCAGATTCTCAGATTCTACGTTCTGAGTTTCTTAAATCTTCAGATTCTCAAATTCTCAAATTCCAAAATTCTTAAATTCTCAGATTAAAGTTTCGGGCGTCTCAAATTTTCACTCAGATTCTAGAGTTTGCAGATCCCCAAATTCTCAGTATCTCAGGTATGTACTCGAATTCTCATATTAATCAGACTCCATGTGCTTTGATTCTCAAACTTTCAGATGATCAGGATTCTCAAATTTTCATATTCTCAGATTCCAGATTATGGAAGTTCTCAAATTTTTAGTTTATCAGATTATACAATAAATTATTTTCAGATTCTCAGATTCTACGTTCTGAGATTCTTAAATAATTTGATTCTAAAATTTAAAAATTCTTAGATTACAGTTTCGGGGAGTGTCAAATTTTCACTCAGATTCTAGAGTTTGCAGATCCTCAAATTCTTAGTATCTCCGGTATGTACTCGAATTCTCATATTAATCAAACTCCATATGCTTTGATTCTCAAACTTTCAGATGATCAGATTCTCAAATTTTCATATTTTAAGATTCCAGATTATGAAGTTCTAAAATTTTTAGATTATCAGATTCTTCAATTATTTTCAAATTGTCAGATTCTACGTTCTGAGATTCTTAAATCCTCAGATTCAGTTTCGGAGAGTGTAAAATTTTCACTCAGATTCTATAATTCGCAGATCCTCAACTTCTCAGAATCTCAGGTATGTACTCGAATACTCATGTTCTCAGATTCCAAATTATGAGATTCTCAAATTTTTGGTTTATTAGATTCTACAACAAATTATTTTCAGATTCTCAGATTCTCAAATTCTCAAATTCTAAAATTCCAAAATTCTTAGATTCTCAGATTCCAGTTTCGGTAGTCTCAAATTTTCAGACTCAGATAAGTACTCGAATACCTATATTACCAGACTTCAGGTGCTGTAGTTCTCAAATTTTTAGATGATCAGATTCTTTAATTCTAAGGTTCTCAGATTCTGAGATTCACAAATTTTCAGATGATCAGATTCTCTAATTCTAAGGTTCTCAGATTCTGAGATTCTCAAATTTTTATATAATCAGATTCTCCAATTATTATTTTCAAATTGTCAGATTCTACGTTCTGAGATTCTTAAATTCTATAATTCTAAAATTCTTAGATTCTCAGAATCCAGTTATGGGAAGTCTCAAAATTTCAGATTCAAATTCTAGAGTTTGCAGACCGTCAAATACTCAGAATCTCAAGTATGTAGTCGAATTCTCATATTGTCAGATTCGAGGTCAGATTCCAGATTATGAGAATCTCAAATTTTTAGTTTGTGATTCGAAAATAATTTAAATTATATTCAGATTCTTAAATCCTCAGATTCTCAAATTCTCTAATTCTAGAATTCCAAAATTCTTAGATTCTCAGATTCCAGTTTCGGGAGTCTCAAATTTTCAGACTCATATTCTAGAGCAGATCTTCAAATTCTCAGGATCTCAGGTATGTACTCGAATACTCATATTATCAAATTCCAGGTGCTGTGGTTCTCAAATTTTCAAATGATCAGATTCTCCAATTCTAAGGTTCTCAGATTCTCATATGCCCAGGTTTCAGATTCTGAGCTTCTCAAATTTTTAGATTATCAGATTTTCCAATTATTTTCAAGTTGTCAGATTCTACGTTCTGAGATACTTAAATCCTCAGATTCTCAAAATCTCTGATTCTACAATTTCAGAATTCTAAGTTTCTCAGATTCCAGATTCAGGGAGTCTCAAATTTTCAGATAGATTGTAGAGTTCGTAAATCCTCAAATTCTCAGAATATCAGGTACGAACTCGAATTCTCATATTAATCAAATGCCATGTGCTTTGATTCTCAAACTTTCAGATGATCAGATTCTCAAATTCTCAGATTCCAGATTACGAGGTTCTCAAATTTCAGATTCTACGTTCTGAGATTCTTAAATCCTCATATTCTCTAATTCTAAAATTCCAAAATTCTTAGATTCTCAGATTTCAGTTTTGGGGGGTCTCCAATTTTCAGACTCAGATTCTAGAGTTTGCAGATTCTCAAATTCTCAGGATCTCAGTTATGTACTCGAATACTCATATTATCACATTCCAGGTGCTGAGGTTCTCAAATTTTCAGATGATCAGATTCTCCAATTCTAAAGTTCTCAGATTCCGATATTTCCAAATTTTTAGATTGCCAGATTCTCCAATTATTTTCAAGTTGTCAAATTCTACGTTCTGAGATACTTAAATACTCAGATTCTCAAATTATCTGATTCAACAATTCCAGAATTCTAAGTTTCTCAGATTCCAGATTCAGGAAGTCTCAAATTTTCAGATAGATTGTAGAGTTCGCAAATCCTCAAATTCCCAGAATCTCAGGTATGAACTCGAATTCTCATATTAATCAAATGCCATGTGCTTAGTTTCTCAAACTTTCAGATGATCAGATTCTCAAATTCTCATATTCCAGATTACGAGGTTCTCAAATTTTTAGTATATCAGATTCTACAATGAATTATTTTCAGATTCTCAGATTCTATGTTCTGAGATTCTTAAATCCTCAGATTCTCAAATTCCAAAATCCTTAGATTTTCAGATTCCAGTTTCGGGGAGCCTCAAATTTTCAAACTCAGATTCTAGAGTTTGCAGATCATCAAATTCTCAGGATCTCAGGTATGTACTAGAATTATCAGATTCCAGGTGCTGTGGTTCTCAAATTTTCAGATGATCAGATTCTTTAATTCTAAAAGGTTGTCAGATTCTGAGATTCTCAAATTTTTAGATTACCAGATTCTCCAATTATTTTCAAGTTGTCAAATTCTACGTTCTGAGATTCTTAAATCCTCAGATTCTCAACTTCTCTAATTCTAAAATTGCAAAATTCTAAGAGCCGTTTGACACTATGCTTATTTCCATACTGAATTCCGTACTTAAAATTACGCATTGAAAATTTGATGCGCGCGCCGTTTTAGTACGAGAAATTAGAACATGTTCTATTTTCTAGTATACAAGTTTGCGTCTCGTACTCAAATTGAGCAGATCAGATGCGCATTGCACCAATCAGCTGATATACCGACCACCCGACCACTCACAAAATTATTTGCTGCAGTCATTATGGTCACCCATCTCGCCCATTTGTTTTCTCAAATGCGACTTTTTCTAGGAAATTCCCAAATTTTATTACTCTCCTTTGTACCTGCTTATGGTGATATCCGGTATTTGGTGATTTGTTGTTGTGTCTTGTCGTAACAATGTGATCTCAATCAATCTCAATCTCTCTATTTAGAAACAACGAGTGCTTATACAGTCCGTTTTTTATTTAAAAAACCAAATTGTAACACCCTAAATTTAATTCCCCATATCAAAAGCATTACGATGTTATGGAAACCAGAATAGGGTGTGAATTATTTGTACCACAATGGTTTTTTAATAAAAAAAACGGACTTTATGCCCCAAAACATAATTTATTATATAAAAATCGCAACGCCAGAAACAGGGCTCTAGAAAAAATTCAACGCGAGCTTTTAAAGTTGGTTCTGAAGGTATCTGATGTATTCATGATTCGCCCACAATACACCGTAGATAAGTGATTATAATAAAGAATGCCAGAACAGTAAGACCGGCAGGAGTACGTCATTTGTAGTTTGACAGCCACAAAATTGACAGCTGCACCTGAGCTAGAGCGCATGTGCATATACTAAAAATTGTATTGAAAATTCATAATAGTCACACACAGGGACGAAACTTCTCTCGTACTAAAACGGCGCGCGCTTACAATTTTCAGTACGAGAATTTTGAGTACTGAATTCAGTACTGAAATAAGTATAGTGTCAAACGGCTCTAAGATTCTCAGATTCCAGTTTCGGGGAGTCTCAAGTTTTCAGACTCAGGTTCTACTTTGCAGATCCTCAAATTCTCATATTATCCAATTTCAGGTGCTGTGGTTCACAAATTCTAAGGTTCTCAGATTGAGATTCTCAGATTCTTAAATTTTGCAATGGAATGCTTGAAAAGATTAGACACGAGTCTGAAACAACCAGTGCAAAATCTTGGAAAGAATCAGTGCGACATGATGATAGAGAAGTGATTTTAGAAGAACCTCAAAGAACTTTAAAGTAGGAAGACTTAATAATTTTACCCATATTCCATCAATGACTCTTGGGTAAATTGACACTAGGAAATATTTGAGAGCACGATCCATTCGTAATCCCCTGAAGCAACGCCACCACTTTGAATAATTTCTCAAATATCAATTACGACTAGTATAGTACCAAATATGTTTTCCAGCCATGTAGACGTGTCATTGTGAGGTTGTGAAGCCTGAGAGGGCTGAAGGGAGGGAGGTCATTCATGATAAGGGATGTTAGATGTTAGATCTGATGACACGGTATTCACAACCGTTGAACTGGTGCAACGTCTGCATAGACCGGTGGCGACAGCTCATGTTACACTGCCTTGCCTATTAACTAATATAATCGCGATAATTGTAAGATGTTCTCTATAAATTGGTTTGCTTGTAGTTATTGTTGCTATTTGTTCATATATGGATTTTTCGAAAAAACGCGACGTCCCCACCAGAACCCCTCGCACGATCGTTTGAACTCTCCCGATGTTAATTAAAGTAGCGCATACAATTAACATGAATTGCGACATTCTAAGCGCGGCGAAAATAAACTAATCAAGTCTCGGACAAATTTTTTGTCGCGTCTGGCACTCCCTCGACACCTCGTTCGAGCATGGATAATACAATCCATTAATATTAATTATACAATAAAGGTAATAAGACGCGACGTAATTTCATGAAAATACAATAAATAACGCTAGCAAGTTTGCATTGGCGCCAGTGCACATAAACATTTATCGCTACGGGCGCCACGGCTGAATATTCATTTATTTTCGTGATAGTCGAAAATAGTTTCGGCGATCGCGACTGGATCCTATTGGCCGTGGGCGTAGCGCAAGGGTCGGAGTTGGGGCCGATTTTGTTTACTTCATGTGCGAATTGTATGCAGCCTGTGGGATGCGGGTTCGAAAAACTGTACTTCATAAAGCCTTCTTTACGCACTTCCTTCCATAAACACCGTTTCCGGCCCCTCCCGCCAGAAGAAACAAACACCATGCCAGGCGCCATGTATCTGAACGACTCGACTGTTTATCCCTTTTCCGCAAACTTGCATCATCACCGTTATTTTTTAATAACCGCAGCCACGCTCTCGACAATAAATCATAGTTCCATTGTCAAATCTGGCGTGATAATAATTCGTGGCGCCGGTCGCCTTATCGCGGCTCCGAAAACAAACGTCGTCGTCGCGGCGAAAACACCTACCTGAAGATGCTTCCGAATCTGCCCTGCACGTGTTGCTCATATGTCGTGGAATATTTGTCGAGAAAGAGAGAGAGCTCGTTTGACACCTAGGAAATACTCGCCGCCGCTTCCTGCAGGCGCAACGCTGAAGAATTTCGATGGGGTCCCCGATAAGCGACATGCGAGAGCTTTTCGAGCCGATACCGCTAATGACACGTCGTTATCCGAATGACGTCAGTGGCAACGGCGAAATTGGTCCAACGGGTTGAAGGCAAGATTCTTCAGCCAATAGAAAATTTATGGCATAAAATCGATTGTTTCTGTCCCATTCGAGGATATTGTTTACATCCTAATGGAACAATGCGCGACCTATACTTAAGTATTTATCACTTGTTATTCGGATCTTAAGCGTCTGCAAACGTCGCGTGTCCAACATAAAGCGCGGATTCAAAAGACAATAGTGCGTATAAAACCGCATTAAGTCGTAAGCTCCCCATGGCCTTTAGATGGTCAACAACTGGCTCTTCGGACGGTGTCATCCCGTCCAAACCACAATTCCTATCTGCACAGATTTTATTACCTTCCTAATCGCGACGAAAACAGAGGCTTCTTGAACTTGGGGACTTGCGAAATTAATTGAAAAAACTTTTATCTCGCCGATGATTTTATGCGTCCCGATATTGTCTCTGCGCGGATTTATGTTCTTTGCTTAATGATTTGATAAATCGAGGGTACGGGTAACGGAGGTTGTGTGATTTAGTGCAATTATGGTAATGCCGCTGAGCGACGTGGGCGTTTTATGGCAGATATACTATATTGTGGGTAAATGAGGCTCCCGAAAGACCGTAAAACACAGTAAGTAATAGGATTCTCGAAAAAATTCAAGCGAGTGTATTTCATCGTGACAACGGCACATAAATTCCTGCCGGTGATTTGGATGCCGACATGCAGAAACTAAGTCAGCGAGATTCTCACGATAACGTTCAATCGAATGGGGTTTAATCTAAGTTGATGTATTCCTCCGGTTGGTAGCTGAAGTATTGGGGAAAAAGAGGAGGAAGACCGAAAGAAACAGAAAGACAAGAAAGAGCATTAAGAACGGTTTATACATAAGGGAAATCCTAACAGCAAGAGCAAAACAGAAATTACGGCAAAGATCTGAAGTATTGTATCCAACTTGGAAAAAGAACCTGAAGCATTAAGGAACCTAAAAACCTGAGAACTGGAGGAACCTGAGAATTTGATGGACCTGAACTCTATGAGATCTTAGATCTTGAGGACGAAAGAAAAAATCTGCGAAATTGAGGAAGCTGAAAAATTTTGAAACTGATATGATGCGACCTTTGGAACTCCTGAAAAAGAGAGCATAAAGACGTAGGAACTTGGAAAAGTTGAGAAACTTGGAGCAATCTGAAATTGTGTAATCTGAGAAGTTTGGGGACCAATAAAAATTTGTGAAGCCTGAGAAATTCAGTGGCCTCAGTAAATCCAGTAAATTTGAAAACTTGAGAAATCTAATTTGTGAACTGAAATAATTTGAGAAACCTGAGAAGATGACGAACCTGAATGATAAGGAAACCTGAAAATTAATCGGCTCCGTATTGTATTGTATTTGCGCCGATCAAAAAATACTTTTGGAGAAGCAGTGCTTAAGTACCGCCAGGCCGAAAGAGAAGCTGTAAGGGCCAAATCGAATCAATCTATTAAAGAATTTTGAGCAACTCCCTCTGTTATTAGATGCATTTGATGGCACAACAAACAAAAAAGAAAGTCTTCGACTGCTCCCCGACCTCCTTTCGAGCCAGCATTCCGAATTTGTACAAAACTAGATTCTTTCGCAATCCTCCAAAACCAATTTGTCCCGGCCTCGGGGCAACCGGGACCAATTTTTCTCCTCCGTGCCCATTTTCGTCTAAAA
This sequence comes from Diaperis boleti, assembly GCA_963583935.1. NCBI lineage: Eukaryota > Metazoa > Arthropoda > Insecta > Coleoptera > Tenebrionidae > Diaperis > Diaperis boleti. The sequence goes on along the minus strand of OY757247.1, from coordinate 50,311,281 downwards.
TCATCCCAAACCCACTTATGAATGGATCCCACGCGAAAACTCGTAACGTAACCACTCGTTCTTACTTCGACGTGCATCGCTAACGATTCCGTCTCGAGGCTAAAAGGCCCATATAAATCCTAAAAAACAAAGAACGCGGGCAGTTCCGAGAAGTCACTCTGGAATCCAGTGGGCCGGGCGGCCGGATGAGCCGACCGCGACCGCTGACCGAGCTGTCAGCGGGTGAGAGATGGTCGACGGTCCTTCGAGCCGGATGACGCAAATTTCGTTAAACGATTTCGCGGCGGTTTTGGCCCACCCGGACGCCAAGTGATACGCAAAGCAAATACCTCGATAAGACAACAAACATAAATAAACAAACTATGGTTACATAACCGGGTCAATGTCAAAGTTTTATCCGATAACAATGGTCTCTGTACGAAATCGCGACGAAAAGAAAACGAACGTGTTTGGCACGGGTCGGACTAAGGGAAAATCGCCGCCCACGGGGACAAGAAGTGCGTGGTTCGTTCGACATTTGAATGTTGCGTCTGGGCTTCTTTGACAAGAATCGACATGACACTTGAACAATGCCAACACGACCCACAAGAATTTCGCCAATATCAGTTGCAGCCTGATAGCCGGGAGTGACCTTATTTTTATGCACTCACTGGAGTGTTATCAGTGTCCGTAATTGTGACTGAATGGGATGGGTCATCGACGGTGCATTCTTTCAAGATTTGTATCTATAAAACTCGAGAATTCGATCGTTTGCTTTTCCAAAATGACATTGCGAGTAAGAATTTTTCTACTCTCTCAGAGGTTATATTATGATAAGTATTAGGAAGAGGAGATAAATTTAATCCGCGAATTAGTGGTTCGTGCACAGATGCAGGCATACACGTAGTTGGTCTTGCATAAGTTGTTTAGAAAATAAATTTGTCTATCGGGAGAGCCGAAATTTCCTGGTGTTATTGGCACCATAGGCTGTACTCCATTGTTATTTTAGGCACTCTTTAGAAATGTTTTTCGTCCTTTCTATAATAGTACGGTTGTCTTTTCGTTATCGAAATATTTTGGTTTAATTTTTTATGTTCTATTTCTTAGCTTCAGAGAATGCGTTATTCAAGGTGGTAAGATCTGAACATCGATAAAACGAGCGAGCTTCATTGAGCTCTCACTCTTTCAGATGGGCCGAAAGTTGTGCAACCTCTGAGCGTCCAAACCCACAACCTCTGGTGTTTCCGCGATCCGATCTCGTTCCTCGCGTTAGAAATCTCCGGTCAAGTTTCCGTTCACTTTCCCGAATTCCTCGCCCATTTCGAAACACCAGCAGCGGCGTTCCTCACATGTTGTTTATTGAATGCAATTAAATAACCAAACAAACGCCATTATCTGCACAAAAACCCGTCAGCGCGCATCATTATCGAAATTCTTTGAACGCGCCGACCTCCACAGCTCTTGCATTAATTGTAAATCCTCCATTTATTGACGCGATAATAACCGACTATCTCTAACCTCTTCCTCATTATCTCGGGCGGTAATGGCTCGGAATTGGACGTGGGGGCAGAGCGTGGGCAGCGTCTTCGAACATTTGGCTTTTCGCGTAAAAAGAGGCGGCCGGGAGGTCAGTGGTGGACCCATTTTCGGTCGGTCCATAAACAAGAGATTACTCGGAGACAGCACTTAAGATAGCGGAGAGGCGCTGTCGGCGGGAGCGAGAGGGAGAACCAGGTATTCGAAGAACAGACGATCCGTTGACTACCACCCGGTGGAATTAGACCTGCTCTGGCGCCATTACTATCTCCTGGCGGCTCACTCCCAGACATGTTCCGAATCATGCCACACTCGGTTTCTTCAAAATAATTACGGTCTTGGAGAGATTCCGTGGGCCGCAATTCTCTTCGTTAATAAGCGGCCTGGCTGGCGGGCCGCGATGGAAGAAGCGCTGCTGCTTTCCTTTGGGTTTTCATGGATTCATGGATATTTTAGTGAGTTCAAAATGGAAACTGAATTAAATATTAGCTAAATAGTTTTGTTTCCATAATCATAAAAAATCGCCGAGCTATGACTTTGATCACGACGACGTTGTTGTCGAAACGCAAAGTAAAGATTAGGGGTTTCTTTTGTAAACGGTGATTTTATCTATCTTAATCCTACCTAAACTTGGAAGATGATACAGAGATAGAAGATAAACAGATTAGTTGTGGAAGTACAATATATAGTAAATACAGAAAACCAGGTGTTGTACGACAGGGATCTGCCCTGCTTTCGATTAAAATTTTCATAATTTCATTAATGCGTTCTATGTTCCAAGGATTCTTTTTTTACAATAGAGAAGAAGGAGCATTATACTACTATTTAAGAATGTGGCTCTTACTTGATCAGCCAGTTTATAAAATGGCTAAAAACACCAGCCGAATTGTAAAATAATGCAAAATAAACGACAATTTTAGAATGTGGCCGCGTTCTATAAAGTGGCTAGCCATTTGATAAAACGGCGGATTTTGTAATGTGGCTACGATAGATGCATTATTACATATGTATGTAGTTACAAGAAGGTAAACAGAACACTTTGAAGAATTAACAAAAAATACAGAAATAAAATAAGATCTACAAGGACACAGAAGAAAGCATAGATATATTCATGTTGCCATGGATAACAAATACTGAAGTTTACGCTCAAAGCCGTCTGGATGCAATTTTATATTTCCTAGAGAAGCTGTGTAACTACATAAAACAGTTTCTAATGGATATGTCGTCGGCATATACTAAAACCAGGCTTTTTCAAAATGACTAGGCAAATTGTAAAACAATAACTTTGCAATTAGACTAGATATTTCAGGCATTTTGTAAAACGTCGTCACAACTTTAGGCTTATTGTAAAAACACAATGATTTTACAATATGCCTAGCTTAAGTCAGGCGTTTTATAAACCGCCTACTTGTTTAGGCATATTCTAAAATTCACCGGGGAGAATAAATTGTATTAGATAAATTTCATGCTGTTAGGTACAAAACCATAACCTCCATTAGTGTTAAGTTAAGAAAGCCAAAATAAAACGTAGTGCCTCCCCCGGCAGATGGCATGATTAAGTAACATTATTTTACAATCTCTTCAAATAAAATAGTTAAAAGTTAAAAAAAATAGTTAAAGCAGAGGTTAATTATACCTTAACTCTTTTATTAAAGATCATGAAAAAATTAAAACCTCTAACAACAAGACAAAATGTTATAATGTAATAATGTTAAGATGTAATAATTGTTTTGCCAAAAGTCGGCAGAGGACCTATGGATTCAAAAGGTGTTTTGGGACCTATTTTGGATAGTGCACTGGCAAATGTCATACCAGAGGAACCTGCGGAAATAAGTAACTTTAGGTATTATAATATTTTGGCCACATTTTTTTTTTTTTATTTTAGAGCCTTGTCTGCGTATTTTTATATTATACTCTTATATTTCTGTTATATTTAATTTATTTGATTAATTTTATATTTTTCCTTGTAAAGGTTTTCGTTCTATTATTTTGTTATTCCCCTAATTAGTAATTAAGAATATGTAATACTATTATTTAAGTTTCTGTTTTTTACGGTTTTTTTATAAAACAAGTAATAATTTACCATTATATACATTATATTATTGTCATTATTGTACATAGTATTATTATTATTAGGTTTGAATGATACATTTTTAGATCTCTGGAATACGCCTAAACAACAAGTAGGCGTTTTATAATACCCCTAACTTAAGCTAGGCATAGCATCTATATAACTGACTGATTGACTATAGTGGTATTGCAATGACAAGCATTTTTTGACTTTAAGCTTCTGAAGGCAGTTTAAAAATGCGAAGTGTGTTCTGGTTTAAATGAAAAAAAAAATGGTTGTCATCTGTCAACCATTTAGTCAGTCGATGAGTATAGTGGACAGGGCGGCCCACCCGCCCACCGCACACACAAACGGTACCAAATCCATACGCTGTTTAGTCACAAAGAAACATATAATATACGAGCAAAAAATATCAATGCAAATTGAGTATTACACCAAAATATATACTCAAATTTACATTTTTGACTGAATGGTTGACAAACTGGTTCGGAATGACAACCATTTTCCTATTGTATCCACATTCCGTTTCTTGTATTGCACAGTTCTTCTTTGTGTTATTATTGTTTTACAATTTGCCTAGTCATTTTGAAAAACCCTGGTGTTAGTATATGCCGACGACAGATACATTATTACAAGTAAACAAAAAAATTAAATAACAAAAAATACAGAAATAAAAGAAGATCTACAAGGACACAGAAAAAAGCATAGAAATCACAGAAGAAATTAAAGCAAGAAACTTAAGAAACGATCTATATTATGATTATGATAAAGGATTTATTATCAGAACAAAGAACAAAATACCAGTTAAAAAGGTAAATGTCAGACTAAGCAAGAATAAGGAAACTAAAACAAAAAATCTTGGAGGATGACATTGACAATCTCTTTACTAGTAAGTACATATTAGGTCTTTATAAATGATACATCATGTTGCCTATGGATAACAAATACTGAAGTTTACGCTCAAAGCCGTCTGGATGTAATTATATTTTCTAGAGAAGCTAACTAAAACGTTTTCTGTACTCCGAAGAGTTTTCCATTACTGATCCTCCCACGTTCTTATTGGATTAATGAGCCTTGATTTCTGTGACAAACTGTCAAATCTGACCGCTACGGTTGTCCACGTGGAAACCCCGCCCTGGCGCCACCGAGTTATGCGTGTGTACAATACTATACTTTTTCTATTATTATGGGAGTGAAAAGGGGGGAAGATAAAGAAGGAGACAGAGATAAATTCCAGATGACATAAGAACCACAGTGCACGAGTGAAAAGAAAACAGGGAGCACACACGAGGAAATGAAAATAAGAAGACAATAATAGAGCCAGTGATTAATTTAAAAGGAGCTTATTATGCACGTGTACTATGCTGTACTTTTTCCATGACGAGGGAGAGGAAATGAAGAAAGTCAATAAAGGAAAAGTAAGTAAAAGTAAAAGAAAAGTAAATAAATCTAATAAGAATATAGTACAAAAAAGAGTTGGTAGGACAAGGATCAGTATTGAGTTTTATTATTTCCATTAGTAGTGATGCGGTAGGACAACCGTAACATCATTAGATCATTACCGTTACAAGTGTGTGCTACACCGTACTTTTTCTACGACGGTGAATAAGATAAATATGATTGGTATGTCATTTTGTAGATACGTATTGTGAATAGCATCGATAGATCCTCCCACGTCCCCATCGGATTAATGAACGCCGATTTCCGTGGCAAATTGTCAAAACGCGGCTTCCACGTGAAGACCCCGCCGTGGCGCCCGCGGTAAACAAACACTGTCGCGCCGACATACGCACTGTTGGCAGACCGGTGCCAACAACAATACCCCATCGCGCGTCAGCCGCCAAACTCGGTCACCTACTCGACGCCGCCATCCATCCATCCAACACACTCACCGGCTCGATGGACCCTGCTCCAGTGGTACGGATTGCAGCAGACGTAAAAGTCGTCGCCGTTCGACCGGCAGCCGGGCACCCTCCTCAACGTCTCGTCGCGCCCCAGCTCCGGCCATCGCCAAGTCCTGCAGAACAGCACCTGCGGCTCCCCGTCCTTCGGCAGCAGCACGCAGTTGGAGCCGGTCCTGCCGCGGCCCTCCACCGCCGTCCACAGCATCCCCAGCTGATTGTCCTGGAGGTGTTTCAGCAGACGCGTCGCGCCACCGTCGTCATTCTCCTGGTGGTCGGGACCGCGCCGCCTGCGCGCCTTCAGCAGCCGTTTGGTCAGCGTGGCCCGTCTGCTCCGGAACATGAACATGTAACCGGCATTTGGGGGGCTGTTCACCGCACCAGCACCACCTCGACAGCAGCACACACCACGACACACGCGCACACGAACTCTGTATCCATCACCGATGTTCGTGACTGACTGACTGCTTCGAGGAGGCGACGCGCGGACAACTAGAGGAGGAGGATGTGGTCGGCGCCGATCGGGACCTTTCGGAGAGGTCTAGACTGGGAGAGGGGAGACGGTGGCGCCGTCTTGGCGCCAGGCCCGGACTTCGCACCTACCGGTATGGTGGCCATTATTGCGCGGATTACGTTCGATGGATGGATGGGTGGATGGATGCTAGTGATGGTACTCGTGCGGGGAGGTATTTTTAGACCGGGCTGCAAAGGGTCACGAGACTGAGATGGAACGGTAGATAGATCTCAGGAATCAGGAGAAGTAGAGTAAAAAAAAAGTTATGGAAAATATCAATTTTTTACTCTAGGCCAGGCGACAGAGCGAAAAAAAGCCTCAATAGGGAAATAATTAGTGGAAAGCTGGAAATGACCCACTTATTACTGTTCCTCGAGCGAAGTCGGCGTTGGCCCTTATGGTCCTAAGAAGGTACAATTTTTCAGTTTTTTGCAAATATCTGTTAGAGCATCAACTTTATCAACAAAATACTGATTAGCAAAAATAATCTAGAGTAAATTTACAACAAAAAAGTTCTTTACCGTTTGTTTCGAAAGTTAACCGTTACGATTCTACGGTCACTCAAAGTGAAGCCCTTTTTGGTCCTTATAATTTTGAAAGTACCACGTATACAAGCTGTTAACTTGTTACAATTATAACTGCGATATAAGACAAACCGTTGGGGCTAATAATTATAGTCCAAGCAAATTAGACCAAAAAACGACGAATAGAAGAAATAATTTATAAAGTTTTGAAATTTTGGTTATGAACTCCCATCAAGGACCCAAATAAAGATCCGAAGAGTTCCTATCCCCCTTTGGCGCAAGAAACCGCCCCCGAGCGTGACATCATTAAGCTTTTCTGCAGCTTTCTCGTAAACGGTAACTCCGACGAGAAAATTTTGTTCTTCATTAAATTCTGGTCTTATGGAATTTTTGTCCCCACCCAAGGCTCCTAAATGTCGTTGGAAAATGAGAATCGTTTCCACCGCGAGGGGAACCCCCGTTTTTGCGGCGATTATCTCTAAAACCAAACAAAATTGTAAAGCAGTTTTTTCGGTACAAAGTCCATACTGAATAAAAGATTTGCAATAAATTGTTATTGGTCAAAAAACGGGATTGATTGATTTTTGCCTTGGCGCTGAAAGCTATACTCATTTTCCAACGTCATTTATGAGCGTTGGGTGGGAGAATTGCAGAAATCCGAAATGCAGAATTTAATGGACAACATAAGTCCTATAAGATTAGAGTTACCGCTTACGGGAAAAATGCAGAAAAGCTTAATGAGGTCACGCTCGGGGGCGGTTTTTTGTGTCAAAGGGGATGAACTTTTTTTATATGTAATAATAAATTTGGAAAGCAAACATCGAAAAATTAAAAACCATTTAATAAAATTTAACGCAAGTGCTCAAATTGCCACCCGCCAACTATTTGACACATTTCCAGACGTGTTTTAACGCTTTAAACAGTTCGTTCAATCACTTCGGGACTAATCTGCGCCATTTCACCACGGATTCGTAGCGAAATAGTATTTTTTCAAGGAATAAAAATTTAATTTTTTGAAGTAAAATTTGTAATTTAAAAAAAAAAGTTATGCAAGGTATCACTTTTTTACTCTTAATGAATAGAGAATTGAAAAGTGCATCTAAAACCCAAAAAAAAATTGGAGGTTGCCATTTAAAAAAAATTATGACGGTGTCATAGTTCAGAAACAGATGACGTCATCAACAAAATTATTTATGTCAAAAGATGGCAATTTGAAAACAAAAATTGACCTGTTCGAGCGTTTTTCGCAAAAACATTACATAACTAAATTATGAATTTTGTGCGGAACTTTGTGTTCACTCTGTATAACGAGGAAATTAAAAGAGTTAATAATTGCAAGTATTTAGGGTTATATTTTGACAGTCATATGAAGTGGGACGTACATCTAAGTAACATAACAAAAAAAAATTGTTTCTTTTTGTATATCTTTATATACATATAAAATTCCAAAATTCCGGTGTGCGTAATGAGGTAGTATATTAAAAAATAAAGTTTTTGGAAAATACAATAATCATGAACTTCATTGAAAAGTGTATGGTTTAGCGCTATTATGGTGAAGTTATACTTACTGAAAATGCAAAAAAAAAAGAATTGAAATTCGTTTAATTTTTTATGACAGAACTGTACTAGTTTAAATTACGTCATTAGTGGCCGACATATGAATTAAGTGAGGACCTACGCCTTTCCATTTCTCACTCTGACGCATTTTATAAGTAATTCTTTCCTTTTCGCTCTTACTCCCTCTATGCTCGGAAACTAATGACGTAGTTATTTGCCCGCGAAATAGTTTTTGATTTATTTCATGAACACGGTTATGATTTAAGCAAAATGAATAAATAGGAGCCCTCTATTTTAAGCAGTTTCATCTATAAAAAAAGTTTCAAAATTTTGTATACTACCTCATTCTTCTCCTAAACTGCTTGACCGATTTTGATGAAATTTTTTGCGTGTGTTTGAGTGGATCCCTTGATGGTTCTTAGCTACAGTTGGAACCGTTAGGTGGCTCTGTTGTCGCGATCCAGAATATACTTTTTATTTCCTGACCGATTTTGATGAATTTTTTTTTGTAGTTATCGGGTCACCTGGTTGGTTCTTAGCCACAGTTGGACCCGATAGGTGGTGCTGTTGTCGCGATCTAGCATTTTTTTTTAATTTTCTGACGGATTTTGATGATTTTTTTTATACTTATGGGATCCCCTGGATGGTTCTTAGCCACAGTTCGACCCGATAGGTGGCGCTGCTATCGGAATCCAGAATTTTTTCTGACCGATTTTGATGATTTTTTTGTACTTATGGGGTCACTGGATGGTTCTTAGCTACAGTTGAATCCGGTAGGTGGCGCTGTTGTCAAGATCCAGAATTTTGTTTTTAATTTTTATTTGAAACAAAAGACCAAATCGGTCCAGCCGTATATAATAAAAATGAAATAAATATAATAAATATGTCCAAAAACAAATTGATTGTCTGTCAGGTCAGCCAGTTTCCTATAAATTAAATAAAAGGGCACTAAAAATTATTTACCATGCACTTTTCGAATCTTAGTCAGAATACAAAACCAACTAATAAATACATTATCTGATGGGACCTCTGTCTTAGGCATAAGACTCTTTTATCCTTGAGGCTTTATGCTATCATTATATGAGCTGCAAAGTCGCATATGATAGCCATATAGAAACTACAAGAAACAAAAGTATTGAGATACCAAAAGTAAACAAACAAATAGCTTTTAAAAATCCTTCTGTGGTCGCAATAATTTTTTTCAATAAATTGCCTGATAATCTAAAAACTTTGTCCTACAGTAATAAAACTATGTGAAAGAAATAAAAAAATCGGTTGACATCTACGCACACTAAGCCAACTATATTGCAAGACCTCTGTACCTTTTTCAGATTGTATCGACTCTACCTCTGTTTATTATAGGTTATATTTTTTAGTTTTATTTTTAAATTTTGTTTTTGGGATGTTTCTAGGATAAGTTTTTTAACCAGGCCTATTCACAGGTGTTCCACACCTATATAGGAGCATACACTATGTGTTTTATGTATTAACTATGTATTATAATGTATGTATATAAAGTTGTATATATCCTGATAATAATAAAATAAATCTAAAAAATATTATGTACACTTATTATATTTTGTTCGAGTTACACTTGTATTCTAAATAAACAAAGCGTCAACAGTACACTCGGGCCCCCCCTGTAGAGTAAAAGCAATAAGATAACTTTTAGGAATAGTAATTTTCCAAATCAAGAGTATTTTAGGTAGAATTGGAAAACAACAAATTCATGCTCTTTTAGATAGAGATTTGGATAGAGAATTAAATAATCTTTAAAATGATGTATCACACGACCCCCCATGCCATTTAAATTTTTTAAGTGGGGGCTCCCCTTAACCCTTGACCTGTTCGAGTCTTTCGAAATTGGAATTGTTGGGGGGTACAAATTTTAGTTGGGACACTGTATATTGAGGAATGTATTAAAACACAAAATAATTGTTTTCTGACCTGTGGTAAAATTATATCGGTTGCAGAGGGACGACGAACTGTCGCGCCAGGCGCCAGGCGTTTATTACAATACCTAATTAAAATTCAGTACATATTGTGGGTAATCCCAGCACCCCCGGAGTGCAGCATCTGTTCAGAGAATTCTCGTCAGCGAAACGAAACTGAAAGAAGGGACTTTTTAGAAGATTTTTTTAAATTTATGTACATATTATGTTTTATCATTTTTATTTGGTTGATTGCCACAAACCTCTAAATCGTCAACAATTTTAAAAGACTGGGACCAAAAAAAATGGTTGATTCAGCTGACTATCTCAGATGGTATGTTGGTATTATACAGGTAAGGTTCATGCCCATTTCCTGTATAATTCAATTAAAATTTTTGGAAGCCTGTGTCACAAACGCCACATCTACTCTAGGCGATGACACCAACCCGACACGATGATCCAATAATACAAACACGACTGTTACCTCGCATCAACTTGTAAATAAAAAATCTCGAAACCAAATATTAACCTTCCCTCTTTTACATAATTCCATTATCGCTCGAGTCCTCCTTTTAGCACGCTGCATGTAAATACCGCTAATTACCTGCGTCCGATAAGAAAGTCGGCAGCGACGAAGAGCCGACCTCCGAAGCTCGAAATGACAGGAAGGTCGTCTGCCGGTGACGAATCCGTGGCACCAGAAGAGACCGTCAACAATTAGAGGGTGGGCGCCGTCGGTTCCGCCGTACAACAATAATAAAGATCACGTTTCCCGCGCCAGGGGAGGGTGGGGAAAGGGGTGCCCTCTCTTGTGATGATCCGCATCTGAGAGCATAACAATATGTGATCGTGGCGATTGGAGCCCTCTTTAGCGCCGGAAAGTGTGTCTACTCGGTCTAGACCGCCGGCGGCACCGTTTTCTATTGGTATTTGACGAGCAGGGACGGACTGGGGGGCGACGGGCGCGCGAAAGAATGCGAAGAGTCGACGCTGGGTTGGGAAATGCACACAGATAGTGTTTTTCTGTTTACTTCTTTCTTCGCAACTATCGGGTAGCTACCTGATGTGACTATACCGCTATATTAACTCGCGCGAGTTACTCTCATCTTACTATTTTTTCGTCAGCGACTCCTTCGCTCCCCCGACACGTGCCGCCAACAACCCCCCTCCTCGACGCCCAAGGTGCCGATGAATAATTGAACTCGCATCAGTTCCCGCCGGCGGCGGCGGCGTGCGTGCGGCGGGCAGAGCGTCGGCGCCGCCGGCGGAAAACTTTCGAAAAGTTGCGCCCAGAGACGCTCACTCTCCCTCCGTCCGATCGCTCGATATAAATCGAATCTAAATGCACACGAATGTGTTGGTTGCAATCATCTCTGATTGTGTAAGTATTCGGTAATCAGGATGGGAGCGTCCGTCAGGCAGGCGGCAGCGGCGTCGCGACGTGGTTGGGCGCCCGGTCGGGCCATCAGCGTCTGTCCTCTGGCTTGGCGCCCGCCGCTCCGCGCCGCCCGACCGACACCGCGGAGACGGCGCCTTCAGCGCAAAAAACCACTGTTTGTCAGTTTGTTTGTTGACTTGTCGTTAATTTTTCACCCTATATACTCCTTCCTCGATTCCCTCTCCTCCTCGATGGACACGGAGTCTTTGTTTACGATACACGAGAGGAGAGGTGCTTTTATGGATCCTACGGATGATTTTGGTTGGTAAAAACGTACTCGGATTTCGGTCATTCCGTGCCAACTGGAAGCATTTCATCAATCCTTGCGACGTGATTGATAAAAGCATTCCGAACGTGGTTGGAGGACAGGCGAATACTATAGATCTTCAGACACGTTGGAAACTAAATTTTGACCTGTTCAAAGTACACTCTTCCGTCAGAGAGTCCATTTATCAGCGCCGGTTCTCGAAACAACGTTTCCAAAAACTTTGAGAAATTTGAAAAAAAAAACACCACCATAACTGGATGAAATAGGGTTAACACAATAGTGAGGTCATTCTGATGGCGCTATTTCATCTCAGAAGACTTCCCCGTGGCCGCGAATTTACGTTTCATTCCAACATCCACCTGGGAAGCAGTAGATAAATCGCCGGTGCGCTCCGGCCTGCTCGGAATGCTGACGGCGAAGAAATTATGGTCTCCTAAATCTTCGGCCGGTGTGTGTTCGATGTTGTGGGTTTTCGGTGGCGCTAATGATGAAACAAAGCCGAGCAATGCCCTTTGGTGCATCGTCGGAGAAGTCGGTGGCCGAAGGAGCGCCTCGCGATGGGAAAATGTTGTCTTGAGAATATAAACGTGCGTCGCAGCTACGATGTTGTTTTGCGAAAAGTCTTGTTCTAAAATTAATTTAAAACATTATAAGTTTCTAACAATAATGACAATGGTAGGAACAATGCAAGGAGATTTCATCAAGAATCCCTATTTAATGTGTCGACTGTAGCCTGAAGAAATGGTCAACGATAGCGTCGATCTAGCAGTGGACGCCTTAGAGCTATCAATTACAAATGACACTGCGCGAACTATTTAAAACAACACGTTCGGTTGGAGCGCATTGGATGGGTACTATAGGTCAACTCAAATCGATGGACATGATTTATCCCAGAATCAATTCGTAACCGTCCAAGATACCGTCTTCTTCTGACTGATTCTCAACGAGCTACCAGCCATCAATGGTGCGTTGAGAGACAAAACTGGGTGAAGGAATGGAATTCAATTGGGACATCCAATAAGTCCAAATTATGTTTATGATGATCAGATAGTCGTACAAGGGTGACAAAAAAGGGGGGGGGGAAAGCAAATAAATAAGAATAAACGCATTCCAACAGGACAATGCGCAACCCCATATGGCATTTACAGAACCATGCTAACATTTTAACTTGACCGATCCAACATGTATGGGATATGCTATAATATTCCAGCGCCGGCTAATGCCACAATTTTAGAAGAACTTTGACACCAGCCAGAATTTGCTGGGAATGAGCTGGCAACCATAATCCTGACATAAATTCGCCACGGTCACATGGTGTGTAAGATTTTATAAGCCAATAAAAAAAGTTTGAGTAGGATTTTGAGTTGTGTATTGTTGGTTGCCGATATATTTGGAATTAACATGGCGGTATAATAAGGAATAATATAAGGAATTTTTAATATGACAAGAACATGCACATTTTCTGTCATCTTGTGTTAATTTAATTGGAATTTTAGAACCGTGTTGACTACTTTTTGTATTTAAAATTTATTACATGCACGGTAGCACTCATAGTATAAATTAGTTATAATTGGTATGGGAGGTATCTAAAAAAATAACGATAACCTCAAAAAATAAACAAAAACTTTCTAAAGAAAAATCAGAAAGAAACTATTTTTAGCACATCGGCCTACCACCACCACCACTGAGTGAAAAGAAAGCAGTAAAAATTTTCTTGGTCAAGAGTCGTCCTGAAATATAAAACGGTTGTCTTAGCTTAGTTGTCAAAGTTTCTGAAGTTGCCTGCCATAGGACGTCACCCATAAGATGATATTAGTTTCGACAATTATTGTAAAATCCGTGACTACCCTTGACCAAGATAATTTTTGATCTCTTGGTGAACAAATAATGTCATTCTATGTTCGGCTGTATGTATGTTTTTTTTTTATGTATGTTCCGATTTTGAAAATTCTTCTTTAATTTGAAAGAGCATACTCCAGAGGTGGTCCCATTGTCAGCAAGTCCGGATCTGATGAGGGGATCCCATGGAAATCGAGGGAAATCCTCAATTTTTTCCTTTTATGTAATACTAGCTGACCCGGCGAACTTTGTACCACCTCAGAATTAAAAAATGTTGTGTTAACTTATTGGCTTATTATGCACACAACGCCATCTACTGGCTTTACCGGAACCAGCATACAACGCCATGTCCATTTTTGTTTCTGTCATGTATCAAAGATGGCGTTATATACGGATTTCATGTGTTTTAATAGTTATTCGCCCCTGAAAAGTCAGTCAATCCGTTCTCAAGATATCATCAAAAAATGTGTGTCTGGAGTCCACGCGCAACAGAAGTGAAACTTTGAAGTTTACTCCTTAAAAATCTATTTTCACTTTTCAAGCCCGGTATTATGGGCGGAGACAAATCCCACAAATTAAAGATAATAAAAAGCGGTCCAGCCGTTCTCGAGTTATAAGTGTTCCTTTTATGGTATGATCACCGATTTCTTCTTCAATTGTGGACCGACTTTGAAAATTCCTTTTTCATTTGAAAGGGTGTACTCCAGAGGTGGTCCCATTGTCACCAAGTACGGATCTGATGAGGGAATCCCATGGGAATCGAGGGAAATCCTCAAATTTTTCCTTTTATGTATGTTCACCGATTTCTTCGTCAATTGTGGACCGATTTTGAAAATTCTTTTTTCTTTCATTTGAAAGGGTATACCCCAGAGGTGGTCCCATTGTCAGTAGGTCCGGATCTGATGAGGGGATCCCAAGGAAATTGGAAAATCCCCAAATTCTTCCTTCCTTGCCGACTTCTTTTATGTATGTTCACCGATTTCTTCGTCAATTGTGGACCGATTTTGAAAATCCTTTTTTTATTTGAAAGGGTATACTCCTGAGGTAGTCCCATTGTCACCAAGTCCGGATCTGATGAGGGAATCCCATGGAAATCGAGGGAAATTCTCAAACTTTTCCTTTTATGGTATGATCACCGATTTCTTCATCAATTGAGGACCGATTTTGAAAATTCTTCTTTCATTTGAAAGGGTATACTCCAGAGGTGGTCCCATTTGTCAGTAATTCCGAATATGATGAGGGGATCCCATGGAAATTGAGGAAAATCCTCAAATTTTTCCTTACTTACCGACTTTTTTTATGATGTTCACCGATTTCTTCGTCAATTGTGGACCGATTTTGAAAATTCTTCTTTCATTTGAAAGGGTATACTCCAGAGGTGGTCCCATTTGTCAGTAATTCCGAATATGATGAGGGGATCCCATGGAAATTGAGGAAAATCCTCAAATTTTTCCTTACTTACCGACTTTTTTTATGATGTTCACCGATTTCTTCGTCAATTGTGGACCGATTTTGAAAATTCTTCTTTCATTTGAAAGGGTATACTCCTGAGGTGGTCCCATTGTCAGTAAGTCCGGAACTGATGAGGGGATCCCATAGAAATTGAGGAAAATCCCCAAATTTTTCCTTCCTTACCAACTTCTTTTATGTATGTTCACCGATTTCTTCGTCAATTGTGGACCGATTTTGAAAATCTTTTTTTTATTTGAAAAGGTATACTCCTGAGATAGTCCCATTGTCACCAAGTCCGGATCTGATGAGGGGATCCCATGGAAATCGAGGGAAATTCTCAAATTCTTCCTTTTATTGTATGATCACCGATTTCTTCGTCAATTGAGGACCGATTTTGAAAATTCTTCTTTTATTTGAAAGGGTATATTCCAGAGGTGGTCCCATTGTCACCAAGTACGGATCTGATGAGGGAATCCCATGGAAATTGAGGAAAATCCCCAAATTCTTCCTTCCTTGCCGACTTCTTTTATGTATGTTCACCGATTTCTTCGTCAATTGTGGACCGATTTTGAAAATCCTTTTTTTATGTTAAAGGGTATACTCCTGAGGTAGTCCCATTGTCACCAAGTCCGGATCTGATGAGGGGATCCCATGGAAATCGAGGGAAATTCTCAAATTTTTCCTTTCATGGTATGATCACCGATTTCTTCGTCAATTGAGGACCGATTTTGAAAATTCTTCTTTTATTTGAAAGGGTATATTCCAGAGGTGGTCCCATTGTCACCAAGTACGGATCTGATGAGGGAATCCCATGGAAATTGAGGAAAATCCCCAAATTCTTCCTTCCTTACCAACTTCTTTTATGTATGTTCACCGATTTCTTCGTCAATCGTGGACCGATTTTGAAAATTCTTCTTTCGTTTGAAAGGGTATACTCCAGAGGTAGTCCCATTGTTAGTAAGTCCGGATCTGATGAGGGGATCCCATGGAAATTGAGGAAAATCTCCAAATTCTTCCTTCCTTGCCGACTTCTTTTATGTATGTTTCGATTTCTTCGTCAATTGTGGACCGATTTTGAAAATCCTTTTTTTTTTATTTGAAAGGGTATACTCCTGAGGTAGTCCCATTGTCACCAAGTCCGAATCTGATGAGGGGATCCCATGGAAATCGAGGGAAATTCTCAAATTCTTCCTTTTATGGTATGATCACCGATTTCTTCGTCAATTGAAGACCGATTTTGAAAATTCTTCTTTTATTTGAAAGGGTATATTTCAGAGGTAGCCCCATTGTCACCAAGTACGGATCTGGTGAGGGAATCCCATGGAAATTGGGGAAAATCCCCAAATTCTTCCTTCCTTGCCGACTTCTTTTATGTATGTTCACCGATTTCTTCGTCAGTTGTGGACCGATTTTGAAAATTTTTCTTTTATTTGAAAGGGTATATTCCAGAGGTGGTCCCATTGTCACCAAGTACGGATCTGATGAGGGAATCCCATGGAAATTGAGGAAAATCCCCAAATTCTTCCTTCCTTGCCGACTTCTTTTATGTATGTTCACCGATTTCTTCGTCAATTGTGGACCGATTTTGAAAATCCTTTTATTATGTTAAAGGGTATACTCCTGAGGTAGTCCCATTGTCACCAAGTACGGATCTGGTGAGGGGATCCCATGGAAATCGAGGGAAATTCTCAAATTCTTCCTTTTATGGTATGATCACCGATTTCTTCGTCAATTGAAGACCGATTTTGAAAATTCTTCTTTTATTTGAAAGGGTATATTTCAGAGGTAGCCCCATTGTCACCAAGTACGGATCTGGTGAGGGAATCCCATGGAAATTGGGGAAAATCCCCAAATTCTTCCTTCCTTGCCGACTTCTTTTATGTATGTTCACCGATTTCTTCGTCAGTTGTGGACCGATTTTGAAAATTTTTCTTTCATTTGAAAGGGTATATTCCAGAGGTGGTCCCATTGTCACCAAGTACGGATCTGGTGAGGAGATCCCTTGGAAATGGAGGAAAATTCTAAATTTTTTTCTTTTATGGTATGATCACCGATTTCTTCGTCAATTGTGGACCGATTTTGAAAATATTTTTTTTTTATTTGAAAGGGTATACTCCTGAGATAGTCCCATTGTCACCAAGTCCGGATCTGATGAGGGGATCCCATGGAAATCGAGGAAAATTCTCAAATTCTTCCTTTTATGGTATGATCACCGATTTCTTCGTCAATTGAGGACCGATTTTGAAAATTCTTCTTTTATTTGAAAAGGTATATTCCAGAGGTAGTCCCATTGTTACCAAGTACGGATCTGATGAGGGAATCCCATGGAAATTGAGGGAAATCCCCAAAATCTTCTTTCCTTGCCGACTTCTTTTATATATGTTCACCGATTTCTTCGTCAATTGTGGACCGATTTTGAAGATTTTTCTTTCATTTGAAAGGGTATACTCTAGAGGGGGTCCCATTTTCAGTAAGTCCGGATCTGATGAGGGGATGCCATGGAAGTTGAGGAAAATCCCAAAATTTTTCCTTTTATGGTATGATCACCGATTTCTTCGTCAATTGTGGACCGATTTTGAAAATTCTTCTTTCATTTGGAAGGGTATACTCCAGAGGTGGTCCCATTGTCACCAAGTACGGATCTGATGAGGAGATCCCTTGGAAATGGAGGAAAATTCTAAAATTTTTCCTTTTATGGTATGATCACCAATTTTTTCGTCAATTGTGGACCGAGGCAGGCGGAAATATTATCGAATACAAAATATGGAACACAATTTGTCGAAAGTACAAAATATCGAAAATACAAAATATCGAAAAACAAATAATCGAAACTACAAAAAATTGAACAATAAAATATCGAAATACACAATAATTTCAATGATCCACGGAAAAACAAATTTTCACTCAATTTGGCCTGTCCATATTTCGAGTTTCACATACAAGGAAATATGTACTTCTTGGAGTTCTTTAAAGGGTCGAGCGCAAAGCGCGAGGCACCAGTTTCAATGATTCACTAAAAAACTAATTTTCACTCAATCTGCCCTGTACACATTTCGAGTTCCACGTACAGGGAAATGTGACCTTTTTAGAGTATGCTTTCTTTAAGGGGCGAACGCGAATCGCGAGGCACCAATTTCAATGATCCACGGAAACACAAATTTTTGAAATTTTTACCTGCGACATTTTGTCCTTTCGCTAATTTGTATTTTCGATATTTTGTACTTTAGATATTTTGTTTTTCGACAAATTGTGTTCAATATTTTGTATTAGATATTTTGTAATTCGATAATATTTCCGCTTCCCCTTACTAGGTCTACCCATCACTTTAAAAAAAAAAAAAACGACTTGAAAAACCGAGGTTGGGGGGGCCACGATCACGCATTCCAGCGCGCGCGGACAGCCTATCTATCTACTACCTATTTATTTGGCTTGGCACCGACTTCAGACAGATCAGTAGGTAGCACAATGTAAAAATACAAGCTAATTATTATTATTAATGTCACCCTTTATTAAAAATTTGGTCATTCAATTGATACTAATGAAATTTTAAACTGATACTATACTGATTAATAACACTATAGTAATTGTTTTTTAATTTTTAATTTTCGTAGTTACGAATATTGTTGTGTAAGAACTTTCAAGATTACTTGGGTACTTCACTCGGGATTACTTTAATTTCAAACCTAGTGTTGACCTAGTCTAATTTATAAAGAAAAAATTGTAAATAAATTTGGCTGAATCTTCAATCGCTTCGTTGATGATGATTTTTGCTACTATTATTTTTCAAATTCATTATTTCCTTCATGATTTTTTTAAGTGAGCTTATTTCCAAAGGTTATGGATGATATTCTAAACGAAATACAAAAATAGCGTTAGGAATTGTCCTAACCAGAAGAAACTAGAATAGATCAACTTTTATTCGCAATGATATAGTGCTGTTGGCAAACAATCAAACATATTAATAATGTAATTTAAAAATATGACACGGAGAAATGAAAAGTAGTGGGTTGTAAATAAATTAGAAGAACACAAATCTGTTGTGGCTTTCTTATTCTAAGTACAGTTTAACTCGCTTATTATAACGGATACGGGGTCAAAATATGCTCTGCTATAACCAACTGAGCCCTTCGTCATAACCGAGTTCGAGTGTTCGGGAATGATAATGTCGAACATGGGAAAGTGGAAGACGCAGAAGTGCTCAAAAAACCATCAACAAAACGCGACTTTTCCCGCCGTCCTCCGCAAGTCTGTGTTTAACAAACCACAACAATAACACATAAAAACACCCAAATTACCCACCGATCCAAATGATAGAGGAAAGCAGGCGCCTCCTCGAAACGCCGCCAGAAAAACATCATGTGCAAGAACAATAAAGACCTGTGTCTCCGCTTCAATTCGTATTATTGTGGTAGCATCCATCTATTTACCAGACTCGTCTACCTGGACCCGAAAATCGGGAGCCTTAAGGCCCGACTACAACCATTCCGCGTGGATCCAGAGAAATTGTCGCGGCTAACTCGACCAAATTGATCCTTTGAATAAGTGGATGGTGATGTCGCGTCAGCGCTGCGGCCGATCGAGGCAGGCCGTGGAGCGCACAACGTGTCATTATGTATCATTTGTTTGCGGGCCGCTGGCCGACATCCTGCACGCACGGCACGCCACAAATGACAGGTTGGGAGATAATTCGACCATCTTTTCCCTACTGCGGCGTCCCTGTCGTTTTTTTGGGGAAAAAAGAAACTGAAGTCTTTTTCATGAGTCGCAGACGGACGGTTATGAAGCTGTAAGCTTAAGCTATCTATAGATATTGTGACTTTGGGGGCGGACAGCACCATTGAGGGACCCTGTATATGCTCATTTAAATATTCATGAAGTTTTCAGAATAAAAATGAAAAATAAAAGCTTAGATCTATTCACCAAGTATAATTTTAGAAAACCTTCGAAACCAAACCTAACACTAACGTCACATCTTAATAATTGCATGCGATAAATGCGACAACACTCGGCAATCCCACGTCGCGAGCATACATTAAAAGTAGACAAAGCAACAAAGTCTTCTAAAAATGTGTTTATGAGTTTATGGGTGCATAACACTTAGGCTGTTACGCTTCGGAGCCGGCATAATTCGTTGAAATAGCGCCAGGAAGAGTGATAAATTATCCGAGCCGTCCAAGGCGGGCAGATAATTCCCTGTAAACAAAATTCGCCACTATTTATCCAATTTTTTAAGAGAAGCCATAATTTCAGTGTTACCGATGATGAAGTGCGCTGCGCGCCAAAAGTTAGGGATGGTGGTGGTTATCGAAATGTTGGAGATGCGAACCGGCGATGAGTGAAATACTGTCTTGATGTCTATTAAGGAGTTAAAATCATGTCTCCATAAAAAACAACAATTGACAGATCATGTAACTTTTTCGCCCGTTGTAGGAAAAATTTGGCAGCGGAAATTTTGGCAATAAATTAGTTGACAATAAGAGGATTGCTCCATTGTTATAATACGACACGTGTGTCTTTATACTGTAAATGCAAAACACCTAATCTGATATACAATCAACACAAAAGCGTCATCTTTTTAGATGGATATTTGGATTACACATATTGAATATAAACAGAACATAATACAAATTATGCGTTACACCCAACAAAATTATGACATACTAGGTAAACGTCTCTCACACGTCTCAAACTCCAAAGAAAGGTATAAATATTCATTAAGCATCGAGAAATTTCAATCATCCCCAAAATAGTGTTCATAACATAATAAAAATCACTCGTTTGACACTCAAATCGAGAAATCGAGAAAGCGACTTCCCTTAAATAGGACGCGAGAACGACCGCCTAGCAGTCGAAGTCTGAATAAGCCTGAGCGACATAATCCGTGTGACTCGTACGAACTGTTAAAATAAATAATTGTGCCGTTATAACTGTAATCTGTACATAGTCTAGTGTTTAAATAAATTGTAAATAGTAACTGTTTAAATAAATAGTTTTGTAAACTTGTAAAGGCTACAATATGTCTCACTTTCGTCACAAATAATACACTTTGGACGACCAATCAAAAAGATATTTTTAAACTAAAAATTACAAATTAATGTTCCCAGAGAAGATAGTACAAAACTGAAAAGGCAAGAACAAAGCTTGAAGTTACTAAAGACAAAAAAGTAAGGAAAAAGAATGTGCTAAAGGAGATTTGAAGTCAGAACTTTTTTGAAAGATAACATGTTATGTCATGATTAGTTTATGCCTTAATAGTCCAAGAAAATTAGACTTTTTAGAAGAAATAATTAATTTATACAGTTTTGAAATTTTGGTAATTAAGTCTCAGTAGGGACCCAAATAAAGATCCGAAGAGTTCCCACCCCCCGGGGAGCTTTATCCCCTATTTGTCCAAAACACCACCCCCGAGCGTCACGTCATGGAGCATTTCTGTATTTTTCTCGTAAACGGTAACTCCGACTTATTATGTCCTCCATTAAATTCTGCATATATGTAATTGGTCTCGTGAAGTTTTCGCTCTTAAATGACATTGGAAAATGATATAGTCTTCAGTTTGAACTCCCCTGTTGGGAGTTCATTACCAAAATTTCAAAATTTTATAAATTATTTATCTAATCTAATCACCCTACATATGGATATAATATGACTTCTCTATTGTTCATCGCTTTGTGCTGACTGTCGCCTTCCAAACCCAAAAGGCAAATAAATAAAAAGGCTGCTATTCGACACCCCCACGACGCCGCCACCTCTCAGACCGAACGGAGGATCCTGGCACGGTCCGGGGCACAAATCAAATATGAGCAATAACCGTCTGTCTCTGCTTGTTTCCGGAAGCCGCACAAACATTACACCAGAGAGCAGCCGGTGCATTTTTATTAATTTGACAAAAAGTCATAGTTGGAAGACGCCGCCTGGGGCCGGCGCCGAGACGCCCTGGACGCCAGAAGTCCTAAGAACTGGCGTCATTTTATTTTGCTCATGTTTATAAAACGACCGACCATCATTTATTTACTGATTGTGGGGATGTCTCTAAGCGGCTTCCTGCCACGGACCGATTTTCAACAAACTTGTGGCGGAGTGTTTTCGGCGTCTTCATGGGGACGAGGGGTGTGAGTCATTAGCGAGGGAGGAGGATGGGTGATTTGAATACTGGATGTTAGTGTTTGTAAGGTTGGTTGCATAATAAGTAGTTTTTGCAAAAAACTTGTGTATTTATTGATCTTAAGCTTGATGACAAGGGTGTGAATGTTACAAGACAAAGAAAAGAAAGTAAAAATACATGATTTTATCAGCACAAAATTTCTTGATATGTATGCAAATAATGTTCAGCGTGCGTAAACTTGGTTGCATAAACAAGCTTTTTATTACTTATACAGGGTGATTAAACATAGACGACTTGCTTGTTCCATTAGAAGAAAGTATCTAAAGGTGCGTTTCTACCACCACCACCTTCAAGCCTACCACATCCGTCGATAATTTTCTGATCCGGCGAGCGTCATTTATCAATCGCGTCGTGATTCATAGTTTCCAGAAAAGAAAAACAATGGGGCCAAGCACGAGAGGGGTGAGTGCGGAAGCGGCGAATCCATAAAAATGCCATAAAATATGTTCTGCATCTAGGATATTCTTTAAGTCTGTTGTTGTTTTCGAGCGAGTCAGTCGGACTCGTGTGTCCTGCGGCTGTTATTGAAGGAGCGTTGGCTCCGGACTCCGGTGCTTGTTCTCCTGGCTGGCTCCAGATGCCGGAGCCACGTCCACTCCAGACGCGTCGCCTGGGGGCGCCTGCCGTCGCCGCCAACGTGGGGCCGAGTTCCCCCTTGTTTATGCCGCGCCGATGCCGATATTAATAATGCACATGTACGAGTATACATAAACAGTGAAATTTAATTTGTAATGGCTCTGTTTGCGAGCAGAAGGAGATTTTGTTTGTTTACAGGCGGAATCGGGCAGTAATGGGACTGAGATGTTTTTCAGTTATGATTGCTCAAATTATGACGTTGCTTCGCTGCAAGGTACAGTTGGATGCAAACTTTGGAAGCGTTTTAAGACCAAAAGTTTTTTTTGAATTTGCACGGTTTGTTCTAATAAATCAGATCGGTGACCTATAGCTTACGAGATATGAGCGAAACTGTTTTCGGGCGTTCACGAATTTTTGTAATTCGATTATGAATTCCGTTTTCTGGATACTGAATTTTTGGATTTACATAATGAATTTGAAACTACAACTCGATAATATAAATCTTTATTTGCCCTACGGGCTTTCTGATTCCTATACATATACAAGTAAACTTAACAATTATAATAATAAAAAAACTAAATAAACTTCTCTATTTTTTCTCCCTTCTCTCTCCTCTTCCATACCTCTTTCATCCATTTAATTTCCCTTCCATCTACATTCAGTATTTCCTCTCTTTCTTTCCTCTCTCTTTGTTTCATCTCACTACACTCGTTCCACATATGCTCAATCGTCTCTCTTTCCTCATAGCACATTCTACACATTCTTCCTCCATCTTCTGCCCAATACCTATTTTCCCTCTCTTCATTTCCGCATCTTTCTTTCTTTCTTTCTCGCTCCCCCTCCCCAAATACTTCGGTACTTCCTCGATCATGCATCTTCCGTACTTCCCGTTGTATCTGGATTCTCTAATTCTTTCTCTCCTCTCTTGTCTATCCGTATCCTTATCTCTTTCACTTAGTTCTACATTCATCCACACGCCTCTTTCTCTCAGTCTCTCTATTTTTTTGCTTGCATAGCCATTCCTCCTTTAGTAATTCTCCCTATCATTCTCCTCTAAATTCTTCTGTTTTTCTCTCCAGCACTCCTTTAGTATCCTACATTCTTTCCTCCCTTCCATCCTGTCTTCGAACTTGACCGCTCTTTTTCTCGCTTTCACTCTCAACCTATTCCTCTTGCATTCTTCTCTCACTATGTACCCTGGCGTTTCTCTCTCCACCCCTAGCACCCACCTCAGATATTTCTCTTGCACCCTCTCTATCTCCTCTTGTTCTTTCCATCCCCAGACCTCTGCTCCGTACAACAACACGCTTTCAATAAGACTTTCAAACATCATCATTCTCCTCTTAAAATCGCCTCCCCACCTTCTCTCTCCTATTCCCCATACACATCCTAACACCTTGTTCGCTTTTCTTGCCAGTTCTCTAATATGTGCCTTATCTGTGGCTCTTTCATTGAACACATACCCCAAGTATTTCAATTCTTTTACTTGTTCTATTACTTCTCCCTCCCACCTCCAATCACTCTCTTCGTTCTTCCTCTTTCTCTTATTGAACACCAGCATTTTTGTTTTCTCTACATTCACTTCTAGTATTTTCTCCTTCACATATTTTCCTAAACTCTTTATCATTTCCTTCATTTCTCTTTCACTCTTTGCCACCATTACCACATCATCCGCAAACGCCAGGCTCCACACTTTTTTTCCACCTACCACACACCCCCCCGCTTGTGCTCTCTCTAACATTCCGTCCATATCTGCCACCTACATCGTGAACAACAAGGGGCTGAGCGGGCAACCTTGCCTCACTCCCTTTGTTGTCACAAACCATTCACTTTCCCTCTCCCCTACCTTCACTTTACTTTTTGGTTTCTCATATATCTCCTCCACCTTTCTTACCAGCCATTCATTTACCCCTTTCTCCCTCAGGCACTCAAACATCCTCTCTCTGTCCACCTTGTCAAAAGCCGCCTTGAAGTCTACGAATAATGCATACACCCTCCCCCCTTTCTTCTTTAACTCACTCTTCGTTAAATGGTCCAGGATGTATACATTATCCATAGTTCTCCTCCCCTCTCTAAATCCTGCTTGGCTGTCTGGTAATGCTCCCTTTTCCTCTATCTCTCTGCTCATCCTTTCATTCAGAATTGATGCATACAACTTGTACCCTGTGTTTAGGAGAGTTATCCCTCGGTAATTTTCTACTTTATTTTTCTCCCTTTTTTTGTAAATGGGGTAAATTACCCCCTTTCTCCACCCTACCGGGAATCCTTCTCCTCTCCACACCCCATTCATTACCTCCACCAGCCTCTCTAGCACACTTCTCGTCCCATACATCCACGACTCATTGTGTATTCTATCCCTCCCTGGTGCCTTCCCTTTCCTCAGTTTCTTCACATGCCTCTCCACCTCTTCCATTGCAATTGCTTCTCCTTCAGGTTCTACTCGGTTTCTCTTCGTCTCTATTTCCGTTTTCTTTTTTCCTTTTCTCCCTCCAGCAGCCTCATGAAGTACTCCTCCCACTCATTCATCGTTATCTCCTCGCTCCCATTTTCTTTTTTCTTTCTCTCTCTATTAATATAGTTCCATGCCTCCTTCTCTGTTCTTATTGCTTTTATCTCTTCCTCCTCTCTCTCCTTCTTCTGTCTCTTCTTCTCCCTGCATGTCTCTCTGTATCTTCTTTTCGCTTCTAAAAAGCCACTTCTGTTCCCTTTAGTCTTTCTCCACTTTCTTAGTTCTTTTATTGCTTCCTTTTTACGTTGCTCACATTCTTTGTCCCACCATTTATTCTTTCTTTTTGTTCCTCCACCTCTTACTGTTATTTCTCTTTTTGTCGCTGCTTTTTCCAATATTTCTACCAATTCTTTCTCCATTTTCCCTACTTCTTGTTCTTTAAATCTTGCTTTTTCCAGTCTTCTCTTATATTCTTCCACCCCTTGCTCGTCCCATACTTTAATTATCACCTTCCGCATTTTCTCTATTTTTTCTTCTTCTCCTTTCTTCTCTCTCCTCCTTCCTATACTTATCTCCATAGGCAGATGGTTTGACTCTACTCTTTTCCCTATTCTGAATTCTTCGACTTCTTCCTATGCTTCTTCGTTTACTATTCCGTAGTCTATCACCGTCTCTCCTCTACCGCCTATGTAGGTCCATTCTCCTTCTTCGTCCCCTTGTTTATTTCCATTCCGCACTTCCCATCCTTTTTCTTCTATCCATTCCATCAACTTCTTCCCATCCGCGTTTTCTTTCTTGTCTTTGGATTTTCTTTTTCCCTCTCCTCTCTCTTCTTCCGAATCCTTGGCTCCTCTTTCCCCAATTCTCCCGTTAAAATCCCCTCCCAGAAGTAGACATTCTTCCCTGTTGTCTTTTAATGTTTCTTCTATCTTGCTTATTGTTTCTTTTATCTCTTTGCTGTACACTGTCACTATTTTCCACCATTTACTGTCTATTTTAACGTTTCTCACCATGTGACCTTCCTCTTCTCCCTTCTTTTTAGTGTTCTCTTTTATTCCTTTTTTTACCCCTGTTATTATTCCCCCTGCTGCTCTTTTTTTCCCCCTTCTCGCCCCTTGCCATTCCCACTTGAACTCCTTTGGTAACAGTTTTTCTATTTTTTCCCAGCTTTCTGACCATGTTTCTGTTAATCCAACAATATCGAACTCCTTCACATAGTCCCAAAAATCTTCGTGTTTTTTCCCTAGTCCCGCTACATTCCAAAATAGTGCCCTCACCCCTGTTTTTCTCGTTACTTTCTTTGATTTCCCCCTTCCTTCCTTAGTTTCCCTCCTACTTCCTTCTTTGTTTCTTTTTTCCCGTTTCATTGTCCTTTTTACTTTGCCGTTGCCCCCCTTTTTCCCTCCTCCCCTTCTTCTTCTTATTGGAAAACCTCTAGTCTCTCTCTCTTTTCATTCCATCTCCATTGCTCCCCGCCCACTATTAATTTTCTGTATCCCACTCTTACTTCTTTTCCTTCTTCCCTTTTTTCCTTCGCCATACTTCTTAGTTTCTTCTGTAAATCTCTTTCTTTCTTCGTGAGGTCGTTGTCTATGTATATCCCCCCTTGTTTCCCTCTTCTCCCTCAATTTTCCTTTGTGCTTCATTATTCTTTCCTTCTCACCCCATCCCTCCATCTCCACCAATACTTGATCCTTGTTAATCCTGTACCAATCTTTTACTTTACTATCCTCTACATTATCCTTCAAAAACTTCTCTACATCCTCTTTTTTTACATGACTTTTTCTTTCCCCGTCCCATCCTGTTATCACGATGTTGTTCTTCCTCTTTCTTCTCTCTTCGATTTCTGAAACTACAACTCTGTATTATGGAAATCTCTCTTCTGATTTCCATATATTGAATTCTAAAATTTTTGATATTAGGTTCTTCTCATTTTGGATTCGGGGTCCTTTTGGGAATAGATTTGAGATTTTGTATTCTGAATATTTACTGTATTATTCTATATTGTGCATTTTTGATTCTGGATTCTAGATATTTCATTCTGAACTTCTATGTATTCGTTTTCTGCATTCGAAATTTTGGATTCTATGGATTTTGAATGCTGAGTAGAATGCTTGATTTTGGAATCTGGGTTTTGGATTATGGTGACTTCCAAATTCTGGATATTTAATTATGAAATTCTATATTCTGGCTATTTGATTTTGAATACGGGTTTGGGAATATTGCATTAAAAATTTGCATTTCCATGTTGTACGTGGATTTTATTTTATCAGGTTCTTGTCATTTAGGATTCTCGGTAGTTCTCTTTTTCATTTTAAAGTGACGGACAGTGTGAGATGTCTGTCAAATTAAAAAAAAAAAATTTAAAATTTCAGAACTTAAGAACCCAAGAAGCTGAGAATCTAAGAAATCTAAAAAAATGAGGAACCTGAGATCTTAAGCAACCTGAAAATTTCAAAAACCTTAAATCTTGGAAAACCTGTGATTTTATAAAACTTGTGAATGGAAGGAACCAAAGGATCTGAGATCTTGGAGAGCTAACGAGACATTGAGTAACCTAAGAACCTGATAACTTGAGAACTCAAAAAAATCTCAAAAATTGAAGAACCTGTGGGTTTAAAGAACCTGAGTACTTGAAGAACGTGAAGAGTTGGAAGAAACTGAGAGACTGTGGAACATGAGGAACCTGAGAAATTTGAAGAAGTTGAAATCTAGGAACTTCGGTTCTTACGGAATTTGAGAACATGGGAAACTCGACAAACCTAAAGATTTGAGAAACCTATTTTGAAGTTTGGTTCATTCAATTGGAGAACCGTTAGATCGGGTTGGGAGTTGCAAGACGAGTTGCACCGTTGGAGCCGCCACTAACTGGGTACTACTAGCATGAGTGAGACTTCACAATCATGTTGTTTTTTAATTTACTGTGCCCTACTCTCCCGTATTCGTAATGCAATTAGCGCTCCCACGACCAACCCCTTGCCATTACATCCTCTCAACCCCACCTGTCGCACTCCCACATCAAAACATCAACACTTGCGATAAGATAACGACCCGAATTTCTCCATCACGAAAAATCCATCTCCCGTCGTACCTTTCCACGACGGATTTAAGTGATTCATGGAGCAAATAATGTAATATCGCGTGGTGCCTTGACCTCGAAGTCAGGCCGGTGCCACGGTTGGTTTCGATACGGTACCAGATTTGTCGTCGTCGTAGCGAAAGTGAGTCGTGATGGTGGCAGAGTCGGAACGGACCTTCTTGGGTCTGGATTTGAGCACCCAGCAGGTAAGTCCCCGCCAAAAAGTGCGTTTTGGTGATAATTGGTGACGCGTGGTCGAAGACAATCGATGATGAAAGGGGGAAGAGCGGGCGCATGCGTCCGGTGGGAGTGCGGATGGGTAGAGGAGATGGGACGACGTTTCGATGGATGGATACCTGTTGATGGGACACATAGGTGGACGGTCATGGAATTCTTTGTTCTCTATCTGTAGCCTAAGGGGAGAGATGTGTGACCTCTAAAATTGGCTCAGCGCGTGGACTTATCACTGATGATAAGAACCGTTAATAAATTTAATAAGGCAATAATGTAATAAACTATCGTCTTATCATCATTCCAGTACTTTCCTCTAAGGCCGTATTCAGAATTGTGTCCATTTTATATCATTGATAACACAATGACTACAACCTCTTCAGCTCAAAGCCGCTGTGGTCAACAACTCCCTCCAAATCACTCACGAGGCCTCCGTGATGTTCGACAGCGACCTCCCCGAATTTCGCACCCATGGAGGCGTAACCCTCTCCAAAGACAATCCCAACGTCATCACCGCCCCCACCATCATGTGGGTCAAGTCCTTGGACATGCTCATGGACAGACTCACAGTGGCAGGGGTGGACTTTTCGAAAATTGCCGCCGTCTCCGGGTCGGCCCAACAACACGGGTCGGTCTTCTGGAACAGGGGGGCCGAAAATACCCTCCGAAATCTGGACTCGGGGGCGTTTTTGCATCAACAGCTGGCGTCGAGCTTCGCAGTTGGCAACAGTCCCATCTGGATGGACGCTAGTACTAGTGTGCAATGTCGGCAGTTGGAGGAGGCTGTCGGGGGGCCGCTGGTGAGTGCAAAAATTGTCTGAATTTACACAGCAATAACCGACTAGTTATATTTTCTTTCTTTATGATTTAGATTAGTATAATCGGAGTTTTTTTGTTTGTTCGAAATTTTAACGGAACTTTTTTCTGACGTTTATTAATATACATCAACAAATTGTTACTATGCAAAGTTCACATTGTTGGACCCAGCCGAAAAACCAAAGTGATTATACCACGTCTTAAAGGTATATCGCTCTTCTTGCTAGTCATTTTACTTATATAGGTCCGCAGGTCGCGAAATTTCAGACCGTATTAAAGAACATTTCAGACACATCTATAACAACAGAGATCTTGACCCTCCTCCATCAACACCTTATTCTTTCGCTAATCATATATTAATAACGAAACATAGTTTTCACCATCCAATTCCAAATTGAAACTGGAAAACTAATAATCCCATTATCAATTCACTGTTAAAAAAAACTGTAACCTTTTCAAAACGTTTAATTTAATAATCTTTCAATAACAACGTCATGGGAGTACTTTTCTCCCGAAACATGTTTCTATTGTAATTTAATTTTATTAAGGTTTGTGGAGATTGACAAGTTTTTTTTTTGTTAATTTACCATGGGAATTGTAATCGAATTATCTAGTAAGGCGCTATGGAACTACTTAAATTTTTTATTGTTATTGTTACTTGCAGAAACTTGCGGAGATAACAGGCTCCAGAGGCTACGAGCGCTTCACAGGCTCCCAGATCGCGAAAATCGCCCAAACCAGACCCGAGGCTTACAGAAATTCAGAAGTAACTCACCTTCCGCGCTCCACCACATTTTGTTCAACCTATTTTTTGTAGAGAATCTCTTTGGTCAGCAGCTTCCTCTGCTCCCTCTTCCTGGGCAAAATCGCCCCCATCGACATCTCCGACGGCTCCGGGATGAACCTCATGGACATCCGCACCAAGCAATGGGATCCCAGACTTTTAAACGTGGCCGGAGAGAACTCCGGGGACAAGCTCGGTCCTGTTGTGGCTTCCAACACGGATGTCGGTCCCATATCGCCCTATTTCGTCGAGAGGTACAGTTTCGACCCGAACTGTCGAGTGGTGGCCTGTACCGGTGATAACCCCGCTTCTCTAGTTGGTACTTTTGCGGTATTTTCCTTTCGTTGGGTAAATTTCTTTTGCAGGGATGCGACTGAACGATGGGTGGCTGGCCGTGAGTCTTGGTACCAGTGATACAGTCTTCCTGTGGTTGACGGAACCCAAAGTGGTGCTAGATGGGCACATTTTGTGCAATCCGGTGGATCCAGAAGCATACATGGCTTTATTATGGTACTGTTGGATCGAAGATGAAAAAGTACTTTTATTGTAATTTCAGCTTCAAGAATGGTTCTTTGACCAGAGAGCGTATTAGGAACTCGTGCGCAGACTCCAATTGGGACATATTCAGCCAGTTATTGGACAGTACTCCTAGAGGCAATTTCGGGAACATGGGTCTGTGTCTCAAGTGTTGGAAAACTTATGAAATTGGGTTGTTACAGGGTTGTATTATGACGTCCAGGAAATTCTTCCGTTTCTCTCGGGGGATTACAGGTTCAACAAGGCCGGGGATCGGGTGACCAAGTTTACCAGTTTGGAGGTCGAAGTGAGGGCACTGGTCGAAGGGCAGTTTATTGCCAAGAGGGCTTACGCCGAAGATATCGGGTTCACAATAGGTGTGTGTTGCCTAAATTTGGTCTGTACAGTTTTATAACACTCTGTATTTACTCCCAGGTAAAGAAACCAAGATTCTAGCCACCGGTGGAGCTTCCAACAACAAGGCCCTCCTCCAGGTGCTTTCAGACGTCTTCAACGCCCCTGTCTACCTCCAAGTTAGTATTTGTATGCATCATTTGGAGCCAACATTTTACGACTTTTTGCAGGAGGAGTCCAGGTCTGCCATGCTGGGGGCGGCGTACCAAGCCAAACACGGACTCCTGGGTGCGAGCAGTAACTATTCTGAAGTGACGGCATCCCTGCCGCCCCCGAAGCTCGTCTGCGAGCCTTACAGCGACGCGGCGGACATTTACGAGCCCATGGTGGAGAGGTATAGGAAGATCGTAGCTTCCTTGGTTAATTCATGAACATTCCATATGACCATGTTTCCTTTGTTGCTATACTGACGAAGTTGAGAGCTTATTTGGGCCGATCATCATGTACAAGTGTTTTCAAGTGGTTGTGCAAGACTTTTACATAATTAGCCTGTGATTTTTTATTCAAGTCTCAGAGGGAGCCAAAATGCTTCCTTATAAGTTAGGTTCTGATATGAGCGATTGGTCAACTCCGTCCAGACAGATTTCAGTATGATCGACCCGATCTGCCACCTCTCAAGACTCGCTTCTTGCCACCCAGTATATGTAACGAGTGGTCCGCCCCTTGATCTTCCCCATTTCAGGATCAAAGCATTGTAGGAAATTAAAACATCATCTAGATTCAATTTACTTTATTGTTGACATATTTTGTTATCTTAATTTTATTAAAAATACTTGCAACTACCTACATTTACTTCTTGCGACCGCCTCTCTCCTTAACTTGCAACTGTATCACCGCACCCGTGATGATGTTGTAATACGCCAGCGTATTGGAGTCCTTGAAGAACATCCCCTGCAACGCAAAACATAGTACGCAACAAAAGATGGCGGAGCGCTTACGTCATAGAACAGTTTCTGCTTGGCCGGCGCCATGTTGGTCTCTTCCTGGATCTTCTGCTTAATGGAAGACACACTTTCGGAAAGCGGCACGTTCAAACTCAACATCTGACCAGTCAGTTTCCATTCGGTCTTTTCGGGCTGCAGCGGGATGGCGATTTTGATGGCCACTGGATTCTAGACCAAAACAATAAGGATAAGAATATTACAACTTGTGCTGGTAGTTACCGGATTTCTGGACAGGAAGACTTCCTCCGGGATCAGAGAGTCCTCGTTCCTCATCTTTTTGTTGGAGGGCTCTTCTTCAGGCTGCGATTCGCTGGGGTGCTTTAAGGACATGCCCATGGGTGGGCCCATCTGTTGCGGCATGGGGGTCACGAAGCCTGCCATGGGTGGAGGGGCGGCCACTGGATAGAGAGACGGAAATGAGAGCCATTGACGGTAAATATGAGAAACTTACTCATCAGTGGTGGCGGGCGCATGGGGGCCATGGGCGGCGCTGGCATCATCATGATGGAGGCCTGGGGGCCCAACATGGACTGCTGCGGAACTTGCAAAGTTATAGTTTGGGTCTGCGGGGCCATCACCGAAGATACCGGAGTTTTCACAGGCTACAAGTACTCATAAAATGGTCTGGTCCTTCGAGCCGGATACTCACCGTGGGATTCGGATTCGCCTGCGGCTTCCCCGATATAATCGCGGCCGCCGCCGCCTTGCTCTGCGCCTTGTTAACGACATTCTTCGGTCCGATCTTTTCCTTCTCTTCGTCGGGAAGCAAGCCCTTAACTTTGTGGATTTGGTGTATCTGCTCCTCCAGCGTGATGTTCGCCCTCGCGGCTCTCGTGGCCGCTTCCACGCTCGAGGTGTGTCCATCCCACGTGACTTTCTCGTCTTTTCTGACGTCCTCCTCGCCGATCTTCTTACCGATGGCGGTTTCTTCGTCGCCGACACCGAAGATGTCAGTACGACGTTCGGCCAGCAGTTTCAGACTGGCGTCAATGGCCGATCCAGCGGCGTAGACTGTGTCCTGATTCATCTTGTCGGAAACGTTTTTGTCTCGTTGTTCCACCCAGCGAGGATCCAGCAGACCGATTCTCATGTGCTCTTGGACCTTGCTGGCGGGAATCTTTTCGCCGGTAATAGGCGAGATGAGATAGTCGTCGCCCACGGTGGGTCGGGTGACCTTGACAGCTAAAAAAAAGAGTGTTATTCTGATTGAGAAAATTTAATAATAGTCATACCTTGTTTGGGATCATACTTCTTCACCAACACCTTATCCGGCACCGGTGGCAGCGGCGGCTGAATGGCGGGCTGGTTGGATTTGTCGTCGCGCTCCTCATCTGAGCTGTCTTCCTCCATGTCCTGGACGCGGTTGTCGTCCTTCCTGTGACCAGTGCGGTCTTGCATAGTACTGAGGCCTTCATCCTATAGACAGATTACAAATAATCGTCGATTCTCCTGAGGAAAAACTTACTGCAGCTGGAGTTTGCTCCTCGTCGTCGCTCTCGAGCTGCATTTCGATGTCCTCCCCTTCTTCGTATCGCTCCTGAATCAGGAGACGGGCGCCCACCTCCTCGGGGGTGGTCGGAGGGGGAAAATTGCCGATTTCGAACGGCTGGTAGTCGACCGTTTCCACCACGACGAAATCGTGCCAGTCGATTTGGGCGTACGCCACTGAAAAATTAGACGCAAATTAGAGATTTGTTAATAACTGAAGTAAAATGCCCACCTCGTTCCCTCTCCAAAATCTCCTCCTGCTTGGCCTTCTGCTGTTCCTGGTACCGCAACCATTCAGCTCTATACTTCACCTGTTCCAAAACGGCTTTGGCACTCTTAGCTTCGTCACGGAGACGCTGTTGCATACTTTTGGGTGGAATCAGAACCTATGAAAACCCAAAATGAAATATATTTTTATCTTTAAACATCATAGTCACCTTGGTATACTGTTCCAGGAGCTTAGTGAAGTACTGGAACAAAGAGTGCTGCGGCCTTAGAAAATCAAACTGGAAATTCCTTTGCTCCCTGTTCATCAGCTGCGTCAAAAACTGTCGGCCATTACGGGCGACGAACTGTGCAGTCAGCTTCACAATATCTCTGCAATTAAAAGTTTATTTCATCCCGAATTTTTTTCTTGATTCAGCAAAAATACTGTAGAAATAATAATAATGATAATTTCAACAAACTCATACATACAAATCTAGCGCTGATATCGAAGGAGGATCTGCTATGAACTCAAATTCACATGGAGGATCTTTGGGGACAAAAGGCTGCTCCACCTGCTTGAGAATCTCTTGTTGTTTCTGCTGAGCGGCAGCTGTGACAGAGAGCTTTGATATGGCTGGTGGTAGGGTCTGGCTGGGCTCTTGTCCTGAAATGACTCAGTGTTATAGCAAAATAAGTACTTGAAAGCTACAACTCTGGTGTAAAAATTATCAGAAGTTGTCGCTCCCGGTAGGGTTATGTCATGGGGCTCAAGACGTGAGTCGAGCGCTAAACTATGGCTAGTCTTCATCATAACAACATGAGTAACTATTTATCAAGTTGCTTATGACACAAAAACGCCCACAAGCTACTTGATGTGTACTCATAAAACTCACCCTTTCCCTCCCTAAAATCGTTGACCTTATGCTGATAGTAAGCATGGTAGGGGTCCCCCGGGTTCAAGAAGTTGAATTTCGGATTCCCCAGCTCGTTCTGCCTAATCCTGGCCTCGAATTCCGGACCGTTTCTGGCAACGAAACTGGCGGTTTTGTCGACGATATCTTAGCGAAAGCGTCAGGAAAACACATTGCGACCTGCAAATGTCCCAGGGACTCTGTGTCGTTAAAGGATACTCCGCACTTCTGGGGGCGGGTAAATGATGCCCACCACCGGGTTTATGGGGCCCGGCTCTTCGGGGGTGGCATTGGCCGCCTCCAATGCTGGCATTTTTCTCTAAATCGTTACCTACACTCGTAAACGTTCACCGACGATTTACAGAAATGACAGACGACAGAATCGCGAGATGGCCGTGTCCTCTGGTGGTGTGCTTCGGAAACGGTGGCTACTGCGTTTAATTTTCGTGTTGGTAAGGTGGGTAACCTGTGATTTGTTATTGTTTATATGCGGGAAAATTTCAGTTCTGCTGCGTTTTTATCAATGGGTGAGTTGAAATAAAGTTGTTACGTTTTACCTGCGGTTGAAATTGAAAGTTTAGGTTGTGAAATTACTTGCTGCAGTCGCGCACTTTCGAATTTCCCTTGAGGAGCTCCCCAGGAGCTCAATGGAAATTTCCACTCCCGGTTAGGCAAATGGGTCATATTAATGTACTGAAAAGCGTTTTTCTGGAACTTTAACGGCACTTCCTGGAAAAAGGTGAGCCTTGACGTGTTGACAGTACATAAAAGTCATGACTTACTTTAATCTAGTTGCTGGGAAAATAATTTTGAAAATTTACCATAAAATCTTCTTAAATTAAAAAAAGGCGAGTATTAATTTAAAACTACTTTAAATTTAGTTCTTGTGACAACACTTTTGTTGACTTGACTAACAACCACTAATAAACAACAATTGGTAAGCCTGTAAAAAGATGCATTTTCCAGCAAACAAACATAACCGTGCTTTTACAAATGCCATTCCGCCAACTTAAAGGCAAAAATAAATTATACATTTATCTGAATCTATTGATAAATGAAACATTAATTTTTTAATCGGGAATTAGAATCTTGTACTTTTCTAGTTGCTGAAGTAAAGGTGCGTTTAGACTTTCACAGCCTACTTCGATGCACATTATTATTAAATAAAGTAGATTCACGCACACCGCGCGGAAGAAATTTCCGGTAAAAACTTATTTGCCTGTTATCGAACTATGAAATAATATGTTTACGTATTTTTTCTTTTTAACAGCTCATTTGTTGCATTCAAGGTGAGTAAAATAATCAGCTTCTGGATAATTTAAATATACGAGGAACATTAGAAAACCTGGCGTGCTGCTAAAGGTTGGATCTGTGTATGCATACATACATGGTACACGATTTACCTAAGTCTGGTGGTAAATTTCCCAAAAACTTTTTCTATAGTCATAAATGTGATTTAAAAATGTAATAATTAAATCGATCCATTTGTGGTAATATAAATGATATTAGGAAGGGCTAAGGACAAGTTTGAAATCGTAATTGTTACTCGATACTCAATTATACAATCGAAAGGATTAATGTTGTTGACGACTATCTTGTTGACCGATATGTTACTTTCACAAGGTCTTTGGATTGTCAACAAAGATCAATTACAAAGCTACTGTGCTAGTAAACAACATTTAGTCTGATTAAAACTTATTATATTAATTTCATTTTCCATAAAAAAAGTTAATTAGTTTCCCAATTTTTCAGTTATTCGGTTTTTTAACTTTTCAATACGAGCAAGACGAGAAGAAAAATTTAGACTTGTAGGTGGGAAACAGAATGGAATTACAATAAAAGTGAAATTTTGAAATTATGTTTAATTTTTCTAAATTCACTAGTGGATGTACAAATAAAACGGGAATGGGATATTCTGAACTTCCTATACTTTCTGCCACTTTCTAAAATAGTAGATTAGTGCAATGAACTTAAATCCCATACATATTATATAAAGTTTACTTTTTAATCTATTTTATATTACACTATAGGCTATTTTTTATTATTTGTCCACCACCCGTTGCATGATGTTTGTTAAAAAATCCTATATTAATGTAAATAAAACTTGCGTTGGTAATAACTTGGATGACATTTGTCGTCAACTGTCAGTGACACGTCAACTCGACAGTGTGAATAAATTGAATTATGCTGCCAAAGCAAAAAAAAAAAAAAAAAAAATGCTAAACAAAAAATTAAAGACTGCTTTAATAACGACAAATTAAACAGTACGCTTTGCCCCACTGTTATTATTTTTGAGTACCTAACCTAATTTTTGTTTACAATGATAGAAAAAACACCAGCCATGCTCAGCCATGTTGTCACTTGTATTTTCGAACGAGGTTGCCACATGAGTGGACAAATAAAAAAATATATATCATCTGTTCATTTAAAAGAGTCATCAAGTAGTCTATGAATTTGACATAACATTTTAACGTACGTCTGTTGCCAAATTAATAATGTAGTATGTATTGCTGGTTGCAGACTTCCAACTTGTAGATAAATCAATAAATCACATGCGTTTTTCAATTCGTCTTCGTCACTCAAAAAATCACAAGCAACTTGATGACTTTTTTAAATGAACACCTTATATATTTAAATCTTCTTTCAAGAATTAACACAAGTTGACAGTTTGAATTGTGAATTCAATTCAAGAAGTTCAAGAAAAAAATATTTGAAGTCAAAAGAATTTAATTACTAATTTGGCGACTAAATTTTCACACTTGTTTTGACATTCTGAAAATTTTGATGTAGTCCATGCATAAGGTATTACACTTGTGACAGTGGTATGATATTGTTTTTCTGTCCGCGACCGAATATAATAAATTCACTTTCACAATAATTATTCAAATAATAATCTTTCCACAATGTGTATGTTGGGCTGCATATATCACAACTTTAATTTTGAAGAACATGATTGTCCATTCATATGCCTCTATTATTACTTATCATTATTGCCCAATTAACAAGTGTTAATTGATCAATTTGTAATTTTTTCTAAAAAGTGTTGACAAGCTTTGATGCTGTAGATCCAAAGATCACGACACTGACCTAAGAGATTTTTCTGGAAATGAGTTTTTGGAGCCAACCAAAGTCAACACCGTTATTAATGCAGCGAAATCAAAATAGAAATCCACAGCAAAGGTTAGAGGTGAATTAAGGATTATAAATTTGCAGAGAATCCTAAAAACTGCATTGTTATTACATATTGTAAACATGTTTCAACGTCGTAGTATTTACCTAGTTTATTTTTAGAATAATCACATTTCGTAATTGCTAGAATACTCGCATAATCTCACATTAGCTTTCTATGCGTAATTTCACTTACTGTAGCGTTTGTCACGCCTAGTAAGATAACTTGATTGATCCTCGAATCGAGATAACAGCCCCAGCTTGCCGCCACATGCTCCATTTCCAAGAAGGCTAAAATTACCAAACGGCATCGCTTTCCCAACGCGACCCGTGTTCTAGCATAATTAATTTCATCACAATCCGTTAAAGACTCTTCGTCCGAAAGAGGCTGTTTATCAAGAACGACAAATGAACCTTGCGATGACGCACGAGCCGTGCCCCCAGAGATTGCAGGTTCCTGAACTTTGAAGCGAGGATTCCGCTCCTGACTAAAGAAGTTACATCAATATTTTCGACCGTTTTAATTGTTGTTGTCGGTATAGATGCATTTATTTACGGCTACGATTTGAATACTAAATGCATTCACGCAACAACAGCGTGCTGGTTTTACGAGTTATGGTACTACTCGAGTACTATACGTTGGATGGGTGTCCTTGGAGGGATTGGACAGCAAGCAGGGGAGCTTCGATCAAAACTAAACGTTTATAGAAACCTTATTAGATGTTCGACCTGTCATTGTAAATATTTACATGCAGTCATTAAATAATTGTTGTTAATTTCAAGTCTGTAAATATCTTCCACAAAGACTAGGTTCGATATGCTCGATTCGTTAAGTCATGAGCTCCCGTGCACGATCGTCTTACTGTGGTTTTATTTTCAAGTCATGATTAGACGGTAGAACTCGACAAAAAATTGCCAGAGGTGAGTCGTGAAATCACATCAGGAGTACCCCAAGGATAGCATTGGGGCCAATCTTATTTATTTTATACTTGCTGCGGTTTCGCAGACAATACGCATGGTAACAAATATGGAAATTGTTAGTACTTGTTAGGTGTCATCGGCCCAGGTTGTTTAAACGAATTCCATAAGATGACGTCATAGACGTTAGGAAGCGTCCATTAATTACGTGAGTCGATTTTGGCTATTTTTCGAGCCTCCCTCCACCCTTGGTGATGTTGAGATGTCTTGAGATTTGGATCGACCTCAGTCCCATTTTTACTCCTAATAAGACAATCTACTATTATCGCGGTTATGCGAACGCGAATACTTCACGTCGCTTCACGACATTTCAAGTCATTTCAAATCGTTTCAAGTCGCCTCAAATCCTTTCAAAATATTTCAAATCGCCTCAAGTCCCTTTAAAATATTTCAATTCTTTTCAATTCGCTTCAAGTCTTTCAAGTCGTTTCAAAACATTTCAAGTTCTTTCAAGCCACTTCATCTCTCTTCAAGTCGCTAAAGGACATTTTAAGACTTTTTAAATCGCTTCAATTCCATTCGAAACATTTCAAGTCACCTCTCAAGTCCTTTCAAAACATCTCAAGTTTTTTTAATTCACTTCAAGACATTTCAAATCCTTTCAAGGTATTTCAAGTCTTTTCAAGTGGCTTCCAGTCTTTTCAAGATATTAATTGAAGTGTTCCCAGATCGCTCCAAGACTCTTCAAGTATTTTCCAGATATTTCAAGTCGCTTCCAATCCCTTCAAAATATTTGAAGTCTTTCTAGGTCGCTTTAAGATTCTTCAAGACATTTCAAGTCTTTTCAAGTCTCTTCAATTCCTTTCAAAACTTTTCAAGTCGCCCCAAGTCTCTTCAAAACATTTCATGTCGTTTCAATTCGCACTAAATCTTTTCAAGTCCTTTTAACATATCGTCCCAAGTCTCTTAAAAACAGTTCAGTTCATGTCGTTTGAATTCGCTCTAAATCTTTTCAAGTCGCTTTTAACAAATTTCACGTCGCTTCAAGACATGTCAAGTCCTTTTAAATCTCTTCAAGTTTCTTCAAGTCGCTTCAAGACCTTTCAAAATACTTCATATCGCCTCAAGTCCCTTCAAAATATTTCAAGTCTTTTCAATTTGCTTCAAGTCTTTCAAGTCGTTTCAAAACATTTCAAGTCCTTTCCAGCTGTTTCAAGTTTCTCAAAGTCGCTTCATCTCTCTTTAGTCGTTTCAAGACTCTTCAAGACATTTCAAGACTTTTCAAGTCGCTTCTATTTCCTTCAAAACATTTCAAGTCACCTCAAGTCCTTTCAAAACATCTCAAGTCTTTTCAATTCGCTTCAAGACATTTCAAATCCTTTCAAGTCGCTTCAAGGTATTTCAAGTCTTTTCAAGTGGCTTCCAGTCCTTTTAAGATATTAATAGAAGTGTTCCCAGATCGCTCCAAGACTCTTCAAGTATTTTCCAGATATTTCAAGTCCCTTCAAAATACTTGAAGTCTTCCTAGGTCGCTTTAAGATTCTTCAAAACATTTCAAGTCTTTTCAAGTCTCTTCAATTCCTTTCAAAACTTTTCAAGTCACCCCAAGTCTCTTCAAAACATTTCATGTCGTTTCAATTCGCTCTAAACCTTTTCGAGTCGTTTCAAGTCCTTTTAACATATTTCATATCGCCCCAAGTCTCTTAAAAACAGTTCAGTTCATGTCGTTTGAATTCGCTCTAAATCTTTTCAAGTCGCTTTTAACAAATTTCACGTCGCTTCAAGACACGTCAAGTCCTTTTAAATCGCTTGCAAGTTTCTTCAAGTCGCTTCAAGACCTTTCAAAATATTTCAAGTCTTTTCAATTCGCTTCAAGTCTTTCAAGTCCTTTCCAGCCATTTCAAGTTTCTCAAAGTCGCTTCATCTCTTTTCAAGTCGTTTCAAGACTCTTCAAGACATTTTAAGACTTTTCAAGTCGCTTCAATTTCCTTCAAAACATTTCAAGTCCTTTCCAGCCGTTTCAAGTTTCTCAAAGTCGCTTCGTCTCTCTTCAAGTCGTTTCAAGACTCTTCAAGACATTTCAAGACTTTTTAAGTCGCTTCAATTTCCTTCAAAATATTTCAAGTCCCTTCAAAATATTTCAAGTCCTTTTAATTCGCTTCAAGTCTTTCAAGTCGTTTCAAAACATTTCAAGTCCTTTCCAGCTGTTTCAAGTTTCTCAAAGTCGCTTCATCTCTCTTTAGTCGTTTCAAGACTCTTCAGGACATTTCAAGTCGCTTCAAAGTCTTTTCAAGTCGTTTCAAGTTTCTTCAAGTCGGTTCAAGATCTTTCAAAATATTTCATATCGTCTCAAGTCTCTTCAAAATATTTCAAGTCTTTTCAATTTGCTTCAAGTCTTTCAAGTCGTTTCAAAACATTTCAAGTCCTTTCCAGCCGTTTCAAGTTTCTCAAAGTCGCTTCATCTCTCTTCAAGTCGTTTCAAGACTCTTCAAGACATTTCAAGACTTTTCAAGTCGCTTCTATTTCCTTCAAAACATTTCAAGTCACCTCAAGTCCTTTCAAAACATCTCAAGTCTTTTCAATTCGCTTCAAGACATTTCAAATCCTTTCAAGTCGCTTCAAGGTATTTCAAGTCTTTTCAAGTGGCTTCCAGTCCTTTTAAGATATTAATAGAAGTGTTCCCAGATCGCTCCAAGACTCTTCAAGTATTTTCCAGATATTTCAAGTCCCTTCAAAATACTTGAAGTCTTCCTAGGTCGCTTTAAGATTCTTCAAAACATTTCAAGTCTTTTCAAGTCTCTTCAATTCCTTTCAAAACTTTTCAAGTCACCCCAAGTCTCTTCAAAACATTTCATGTCGTTTCAATTCGCTCTAAACCTTTTCGAGTCGTTTCAAGTCCTTTTAACATATTTCATATCGCCCCAAGTCTCTTAAAAACAGTTCAGTTCATGTCGTTTGAATTCGCTCTAAATCTTTTCAAGTCGCTTTTAACAAATTTCACGTCGCTTCAAGACACGTCAAGTCCTTTTAAATCGCTTGCAAGTTTCTTCAAGTCGCTTCAAGACCTTTCAAAATATTTCAAGTCTTTTCAATTCGCTTCAAGTCTTTCAAGTCCTTTCCAGCCATTTCAAGTTTCTCAAAGTCGCTTCATCTCTTTTCAAGTCGTTTCAAGACTCTTCAAGACATTTTAAGACTTTTCAAGTCGCTTCAATTTCCTTCAAAACATTTCAAGTCCTTTCCAGCCGTTTCAAGTTTCTCAAAGTCGCTTCGTCTCTCTTCAAGTCGTTTCAAGACTCTTCAAGA
Source organism: Diaperis boleti (assembly GCA_963583935.1). Lineage (NCBI taxonomy): Eukaryota > Metazoa > Arthropoda > Insecta > Coleoptera > Tenebrionidae > Diaperis > Diaperis boleti. The sequence continues at coordinate 50,269,305 of OY757247.1, read as the reverse complement.
CATTTCAAGACTTTTTAAGTCGCTTCAATTTCCTTCAAAATATTTCAAGTCCCTTCAAAATATTTCAAGTCCTTTTAATTCGCTTCAAGTCTTTCAAGTCGTTTCAAAACATTTCAAGTCCTTTCCAGTTGTTTCAAGTTTCTCAAAGTCGCTTGATCTCTCTTCAAGTCGTTTCAAGACTCTTCAAGACATTTCAAGTCGCTTCAAAGTCCTTTCAAGTCGTTTCAGTTTCTTCAAGTCGGTTTAAGGTCTTTCAAAATATTTCATATCGCCTCAACTCCCTTCAAAATATTTCAAGTCTTTTCAATTTGCTTCAAGTCTTTCAAGTCGTTTCAAAACATTTCAAGTCCTTTCCAGTCGTTTCAAGTTTCTCAAAGTCGCTTCATCTCTCTTCAAGTCGTTTCAAGACTCTTCAAGACATTTCAAGACTTTTCAAGTCGCTTCAATTTCCTTCAAAATATTTCAAGTCTTTTCAATTCGCTTCAAGTCTTTCAAGTCGTTTCAAAACATTTCAAGTCCTTGCCAGTCGTTTCAAGTTTCTCAAAGTCGCTTCATCTCTCTTCAAGTCGTTTCAAGACTCTTCAAGACATTTCAAGTCGCTTCAAAGTCCTTTCAAGTCGTTTCAAGTTTCTTCAAGTCGCTTCAAAACCTATCAAAATATTTCATATCGCCTCAAGTCCGTTCAAAATATTTCAAGTCTTTTTAATTCGCTGCAAGGCTTTCAAGTCGTTTCAAAACATATGAAGTCTTTTCCTGCAGTTTCAAGTTTCTCAAAATTGCTTCATCTCTCTTCAAGTCGTTTCAAGACTCTTCAAGGCATTTCAAGACATTTCAGAAAAAATTTGTAAAGTTTGTTTGTTATCACTTTAATATTCTTTATCATAGAGATAATTATGTAAATATCTTACAGTACTTAGGTTTAACTCCATTGTATGTAAGGCGGCAATTTTTTGATGCCTCTTTTGTGCATAAAATTTTATCTGGTGTTATAAATTGTAGTTCTATTTTAGCTTTGTTTTCTATTGTTGTTACATCCTGCAACATAAGAGAACCTAGATTATTAGATGTTCCATATTATCGTACATGTTATGGCATGAACTCTTGTGTTGCAAGATTATCGAGCTTGGTAAATCATCTTTATCATGTAGATTTTGTAGGCGTTCCAGAAAACGTTTTTAAAATGCAGTGTAAACGTGAGTTAAAATTGTAATTGTTTTATGTTTATGTGTTGTAACTATTTATTGTCAATGGCCAAGTCCGTTAATAAACCTAAATCTAAGACTTTTCAAGTCGCTTCAATTTCCTTCAAAATATTTGAAGTCCCTTCAAAATATTTTAAGTCGCTTCAAAGTCCTTTCAAGTTTCTTCAACTTGGTTCAAGACCTTTCAAAATATTTCATATCGCCTCAACTCCTTTCAAAATATTTCAAGTCTTTTCAATTCGCTTCAAGTCTTTCAAGTTGTTTCAAAACATTTCAAGTCCTTTCCAGCCGTTTCAAGTTTCTCAAAGTCGCTTCGTCTCTCTTCAAGTCGTTTCAAGACTCTTCAAGACATTTCAAGACTTTTTAAGTCGCTTCAATTTCTTTCAAAATATTTCAAGTCCCTTCAAAATATTTCAAGTCTTTTTAATTCGCTTCAAGTCTTTCAAGTTGTTTCAAAACATTTCAAGTCCTTTCCAGCCGTTTCAAGTTTCTCAAAGTCGCTTCGTCTCTCTTCAAGTCGTTTCAAGACTCTTCAAGACATTTCAAGACTTTTTAAGTCGCTTCAATTTCCTTCAAAATATTTCAAGTCCCTTCAAAATATTTCAAGTCTTTTCAATTCGCTTCAAGTCTTTCAAGCCGTTTCAAAACATTTCAAGTCCTTTCCAGCCGTTTCAAGTTTCTCAAAGTCGCTTCATCTCTCTTCAAGTCGTTTCAAGACATTTCAAGACTTTTCAAGTCGCTTTAATTTCCTTCAAAATGTTTCAAGTCCCTTCAAAATATTTCAAGTCTTTTCAATTCGCTTCAAGTCTTTCAAGTCGTTTCAAAACATTTCAAGTCCTTTCCTGCCGTTTCAAGTTTCTCAAAGTCGCTTCATTTCTCTTCAAGTCGTTTCAAGACTCTTCAAGACATTTCAAGACTTTTCAAGTCGCTTCAAGTCTTTCAAGCCGTTTCAAGACATTTCAGATCCTTTCAAGTCGCTTCAATGTATTTCAAGTCTTTTCAAGTGGCTTCCAGTCCCTTCAAGATATTATTTGAAATCTTCCAAGATCGCTCCAAGACTCTTCAGTATTTCTTCAAACATTTCAAGTCGAATCAAGTCCCTTTGAAACATTTCATGTCGATTCAAGTCGCTTCAAGTCTTTCAAGTAGTTTCAAAATATTCCAAGTTCCTTCATTTCGTTTCAAGTTTCCTCAAGTTGCTTCAGGAGATTTTAGGTTTTTTCAAGTCGCTTCAACTCCCTTCAAGATATTCGAAGTCTTCCCAGGTTGCTTCAAGTCTTTTCAAGTCGCTTCCAATGCTTCCAATCCTTTCAAGATATTTCAAATCTTCCCAGGTCGTTTCAAGATTCTTCAAGACATTTCAAGTCGCTTCAAAGTCGTTTCAAGATTCAAGACATTTCAAGTCGCTTCAAAGTCGTTTCAAGATTCAAGACATTTCAAGTCGCTTCAAAGTCCTTTCATGTTTCTTCAAGTTTGCTTTATTTCTCTTCAAATCGCTTTCAGTCCCTTCAAAATATTTTCAAGTCTTTTCAAATCTTCAATTGCTTTCAAAACATTTCAATTTGCCTCAAGTCCCTTCAAAACATTTGATGTCGTTTCAAGTCGCCTCAAGTCGTTGAAGTTGTTTCAAGTGGATTCTTTTCTAAGACGTCATACACAAGTTTTATCAAATTCTATTTTTTCCAAAATCATGTAAACTTCAGCGCTCTAAATTATATACGTTGCCGATTTGACAGGCCTCTTGAATTTTTCAAAGCACACAATTGGTAAATTGAGTGGCAGACAAAATATTTTGTCTACGCAGCAAAAATGGTCAATTGAACGGCAGACAAAACACTTTGGCTGCCTAGGCAGAGGAATGGACATTTGTCGTTGTCTATTGACGTACACAATGTCACGTACTGAAGTTCAGAGGACGAAATGGAATGAGAAAGCTGGAATAAGGCATTGATGAAGTAGAAGAAGTAACATAAATTAGAACTTATTTTCCAGTTTGTAAAATTTACTTTACGCTTTGGAAATGATGGGTTTTCAGTTTGCAACTTTTCAATTTCGCATTTCCAAACAATTTTTGGTATCCAAGGTGATTCAAATTTGATTCTTTTTGCACTTTGTTTCAATATGGATTTCCAGTTATTCCAAAATTGTTATTAGTGGCACTAGGCGGTGTTGGCGTATTCTAGCATATCCCACACATGTTCGATCGGAGCTAAGTCCGATGGTCGTCACGGCCAAGGTAAAATCTTCGTGGTTGCTTCTTTGAATATCGTTGTCTTCAATGCAGTATGGGTTTGCGCGTTGTCCTGTTGGAATGTGTTTTTTTAATCACCGAAAGTATGCTAACAAAGTTGAGCGTAGCATACCTTTGTGCCGTAAGAGTGCCCTGAAGAGTAACTAAATATGTTAACTAAATAAATAAAAACTTCGTAATCAGAATCAATCTAAAATGTTGAGCTATTTATGTAAACCTATAGACCCTAAAAAAATATTGAATTTTGTATGTTGTATTGGTTGTATATCACATAAGAAGTTTCACTTCTGGAGTGTGATCCAGTAAGCACACACTTTTTCTTTTAAAGTGAGTATATACCGGGTGTCCCAGAAATAACTACATTAATTTTAACCAGTAGTAGAACTAATCAGTGTCAACAATTTTTCTTAATAAGATTTTGTCCTAAACCCCGTAGTTATGGAGTTAAGAAAAACACTTGGAATGAATTTAAAATGAACGACGATTTTAGAATGTGGCCGCGTTTTATAAAGTGGCTACGACATACACAATCATGTAAATACGAAGTATGTCAAAAAAAAACAATGCGGCATGATTAAGAGACGAAAAGGGACTAGCTAGGCAAAAATAAAAAATAAAAAGAAAGCGAATGTATAGAAATTTAATTTGGTCCAATGTATCCACCAATGTTCAATTTTTTTATGTCTCATAATACTATTGGTGCTCAGTTAGTATTATTAATTAATCGGTATTGCAGTATTTTCATTGTTGGTTAGCTTTATTACATCAGGAAAAGCATGAGAAACTGGAAATAGGCAATCCCACACTTACCTACTGTGTGAAACCCATTCTCAGAATATTGATCACACCAGATGGAACCATTGTTAATGGTAGTTCTTGTAATCCTGGTAATTCCGTTCGGGACCATTGTTATTATAACTGTTGGTCGTGGGTGACGTTTACGACTGGAATTTTGAGGAATTTCTAACATCAGCTGCAACCTGCACAGCATAATGAATCAATTTGTATGAATCTAGCTTAAGGCCGAAACCACGTAAGTTCATTCGGTACGACCGTACTTATGGTCTGGAGCGCCCTTGGCGAAATTAAATAAATAAATCTAAAGGAGATCCTCTCAGACAGATCCAGATTTGCACGGACCGACAGGGAACGACCTCGTAAGTAGAAAATTGCTGTCGAGTCACGAAAAAAAACTGCTCTTTGTAAAGCAGAAAAATGTGGTCGCCGTAATGAAGCGTGAAATATTTTCCGGCCAAGTGACTGTGACTAAGAAAAAAAGGCAGAATTCCCCCGGTTTGGTTTAGGAATCTTCGAGGATCAGATTATTTGGAAGTGCTCCATATGACACACGGAAAAAATAGACTTAATGAGATGAAGTAATGAGAATAGCGATAAGATAGGAGGTGTTATGAATGGGTGTAAAATGTGGTAAATATTGTTAATTTGTTTTTAGGCATTAGATTGTGACGGAGGTCACGTACCTGGAACATCAAGAGATTTAGCCCTGGACTCTTCGGATTGCTTCGCTCAAGATGTCCTTTTTTTAGGGATGCAAAGCAGTATAGTGAATTTTTTTTACATTTTATTTTGGCAGACTTCCAAGTGCAAAAGTATTGTTGGAGATGAGGCGGTGATTTAGAATCACATGATCCCAGATTGGTTAATCCGCCAATTTCGCCGTCACATGAGGCATTTTAATATTATCTTTATATCAAGCGGGTAATTGAGACTTTTGTTAACGAGGACATAAACCTTGAAGCCATTAAAACGCCAAAGTGTTCGCTAAGATTACTGATGATAACGGACTTTTTGCATTGTTAGTTTTTTTATTTTTACAAAGAAATGAATAAAACATTTAAACTGATATTTTTAATATCTTTTCTAATTCTGATCCTTTTTCATATAATATACATAGTTATAAAAAATAATATTTAAGTCATCCTGTCGTCCTGGCGAATTAAAATAAATGGAAAAAAATAATAGTAAATAGAGAAGTAGAGATTGGTAGTGATCACTATCTGGAAGATAACAAGTGATGAAAACAAGGATAAGAGAAGAAGAAAAGTAAATGAAAAAATACAAAGTCAAACGAAGAGACGAAAAGTATGAAAGGAAATAACACAAATGTAGGGGGAAAATGGGAAGATCTCAAGAACAATACAAAGAGAGTAGGAAAATTATACACATTTACCAGTGTCATTTATGATCGATGGGTGGGAAAGAAACTTCATGAGACCAATTTCATGCAGAATTTAATGGAGAACATAATTGGTCCAATAACATTTTCTCGTCGGAGTTACCATTTATTTTTTTTGTGCAAAAGGGGATGGAACTCCTTGGATCTTTATTTGAGTTCCTGCTGGGAGTTCATAACCAAACTTTCAAAACTTTACAAATTATTTCTTCTAAAAAGTCTAATTTGGGGACATATGGGTCTTACCCCTCTTACACATCTTCCCTACGGCGTTACGTATCTTTGACGACTAGGGACGAGTTCTCCCAATGAAATGTTCGCAAACAACCTCTTCTATGATATAATAATAATTAAAGCATATTTATTAAGTTTAGTTAATTGAGGCCCAAAAAAAAATGCACAGGTATAGACAAAATTATTTTGACCAATAACAATTTATTGCAAATATTTTATTCAATATGGACCTTGTACAGAAAAAACTGCTCTACAATTTTGTATCTATACATTTCTTGCTACCACTAATGGTCTTCTAGATAATGAAAACTAGTCATTTATGGGCGGATCTTTTCGGGTGGCTGGGAGTTCATGATCAAAATTTCAAAACTAAATAAACAAAATTATTTCTTTTACTCGCCGTTTTTTTCGTCTAATTTGGTTGGACAATAGAAGATTTCGGAGTAAGCTTTACAACTTTTCTATAGAAACCGTTTTTTCGTCGACTTACTTTGCAGATGTGATCTCCACGAAAAGCCCTTTTAATTTAACGGGATAATATACAGCCTGTGTTCACCCTGAAGTTCTATTCTAAATATTGGTGAAATAATTTTTGAAATCGGATAAGTAGAAGTTTCGGAGACTACTTAGACAGAAGCTCCTCGCACACACATCAAAAGAATACGATAAATCAAACGGAATCAGAGACAGTTCCAAACCCCGACAGCAATAAATGAAACAGAAGAAGAAAGGCACCAGAGTAAACACAATAGAGAAAGGAAGAAGACTCCCTAAACTCGTTATCTGTAAACAAAAAAGAAGAAAGAAGTAAACGAAATAGAATAAAAAAGGCACTTCCTAAAGTAGGAATAACGAAATAGGAAAGTCTTTAGTATCACAGCAATCTTCGGCTTTTGCTCCCTTTAAAGGTGCAATTTTCGGGGATTCCCCCGAAGATATTTTTGCGTAAACAAGCCAAAAACAACTTCATTGAATCGGCTCCTTTATCGGGCAACCTCTGTAATCTTCAACGGAAACAGCAATTATTGCCACTTAATTTGCACAGGAAATCGAACGAATGCTTCTTGATAACGTGCCAACCAACTATCAGGAAATTTCAAAACTGACCAAGTTCCAAACAAAGAAGAGGGCAAAATCCAACCTTCCCCTTATTGATTACTAACTGTGTTTTTCACAGATAACACAACGTCATTTATCATCACTAATATTCCAGATTATTCCGAATAAATGAGATCGATCTGGTTCCTCTCCACCGGCATCGGCCTCTCCGGAATCTCAAGAAACCATTTTAGCCGTGATTCATTTTTCGAGCAAACAGTCCAAAACCGACCAAGCTTCTTGTTAATCGTTTCGGGATACTATTTGATCTTCGGTGTTTTACAACTGCATATCAGTGTGACGGTCACATGACCCCCACGTTTCTTTATATAAGTCTTGAACGCTGTTGTCGTTTTAGTTTAGTTGAGCAAGCCGCTAATAGGTGTAGCAGGCGCGTTTGGTGTTTTGGTTGTTTTTAATTTTGTTTGTTTGAAACACGTGAGTATTAAAGAGTGTTTTTTCTGCAATCAAATGATCGAAAAAGCTGTGGGTGCTTCTTGACGTTGAGCACACCGACTTTTTTTCGGTTTGCTTTGGCGACGGTGATTGTTACAAAACATTTGCACCTCTTCGAGCTCTTGGACAGGTAGAGAGTTGTTATCAAGAAAGTAACCGGCCGTGTTCATGCATCTATCACGTGCACATTTGAACGCATTCCGGGTTGCCACAAGTCGTTCATTCATCGAATACCAATAACAGCGATAGGGATTTTTCCACGGGGACCTTTATAGCATTTTTTTTAAAGCCAGTAATAAAGAAAAAAAGATTTCTGCCCAAACCGTCCGTGGTAATGTAGAAAGCCCTAGAAGAAAATCAAATTCGTATTTATTCATTAGTTATCATTGCCGCCGCTCCTCTGAATTCATATACATAACAAACGAAGTCAGAGTTTTGAGTTATCACCGGTGATAATTATTGTTTGTGGGAAAACGAGCTTCAAAATATACTGCGAGTCAAGGATAATCGATGTCACTATGAATATTTATTAGAGCGGAGGTGAAGACACCGTCGAAGGAAGAGTCAAACACTGAAGATGGAGAAAGTATCGCACCTAACGGATTTGCAGATTCATAAGTTGAAGAATTTTTGAATCAGCTTGAAAATTATATTTCTAACTATATTTTCCGTCTTTGCTCTTCGACAAGCACATCGAAAATTTGGACTTGACTACTATTTTCCATGTGTATGTAGCCTTGATCAAAAGATATTAGATCGTCAACCTTGAAACAATTTTTTTTACTGATTAAGTTGGATTTCTAGACCGGAATCTTGTAACTTTTTATGTGAGGTTGTGCCTCATAGTATGAGCATTACTTAATACTGCAAATCCTTTTTTTCAACACTCGGTTACATTTACTTCAAGTTTTTGCTCAGTTCGAAATAGTAAAAGTAATTTCAAATGATTGGTCTAAACCCGAGAACTTTTTTTCTTATTTTCAGTTTATAAATTTCTTAGATGTTTTTCAACTTCTGTCAATTTTTTAAGCTTTAGGCAGCGCCTCCACCATTTTGGCGACTTGTCTTTGGACACCCACGAGATCATTTATTACCACAAATAGCACGATTTAAAGCCGAGAACACTATTTTGGAGACCTTACGTTTTGGTTTTAGCCCTTCGTTACATAATTTACCACAATTTAATGTCGACAAAAATACTTAGATAACTTCAATGTCCTTTTTTATTTCCTTAATTAAAATTCACGGTGTACAGAATTTTGCACATTTTATTTGACTCATAAATAGTTATTGTGGTTGTTATGATTACGGTATTTGCATAATTTAAAGGTGACTTAGTTCTGCAAATAGTGCCGACATGGAAACAATGCCCGATAGAAACCGTTATCGAAACGAAATGGTTTGACACATTACTGAATTCGTAGTTCTGAAAACCAATTTAATATTTTTATGGACAATTGGCTTTAAAAATTGCAAATGCTTTCATGTCCCGTTTAATTTCGAGCGATTGTATTCTCTCTGCTCAATCTACATATTCATTGTGGAAATTTAATTTAATTTATTTTTTATTACTATGTATCGCCAGAATAAAATAAAAGGAAAATTTCGAGTGTTCTTAGTTCAGTAACACCAGAGCTCCTCGACTAAAATCCCTTTCTTTTCCAGATAACTCGTCCATGAAGATGATGAGTCGCAAGTTAGCCATGCCTCTGCTGGGGGTGCTGCTTTGGGTGATCTCCATCCACGCAGGTACCTTCGCTGCGGCTACGCTACTACCCCCTCCGATCACAGGTACAAGCCGCACTTATACCACGCTTATCATAATACTAAGTTCCTGTTTTGATTACAAAATGCTACTAAACTCAAAAACAAATCAAAGCATGAACGGCACAAAACCACGAACTTCATTTGGGAGAAACTAAAATTCAGCTAAAAACGCTGGTAACGTTCGCTCGTCATCTGTGATAATCTTCTAAAGTTGTTACAACCGTTCTCTTTTAGGTTGTTTAAAAACGTCTACCAGACGCAGATTTTTTAAAGTTCTGTGGTAGTAACAATTTTTAATGGAATACAATTTATTTTCGTATGCAAACAAAGGATTTTATCCTGTTTGTGATATGTGTAACTAGAGGTAAGATGTTACCCTTGTTTATTGTATACTTGTCGGCGCAAAAACAATTTTGGCATGTGGGGAGAGGGCGGAAAATTGTTTTTGCGCGCGTGGAACGTCGCTCGGGGACGAAGTAGCTTCGTGTGTAGTACCTACTTCGTTTGGTGGCAGTGTTTATATATTTATAGGTTGTTACATTATGTACTGTGTGGCGTGGAAGAAGAGCACTTTTCATTTTCTCGTTCTGGCTGTTAATTTTCCATGTCACTCAGTGTATTTATACTAACACGATGGTCATTTGTTGCTGCTACCTCAATTAGAACTCGATTAATATGTCAGCCGCAATAACATAGTTCACTGTGACTAGAGCTGAATTTGTAAACTCAATCCGCAACAGCACCACATTTTTGAAAATGACGCTGTTGCGACGGAATTTATGAATTCAACTTTAAAGGCTGGTCTACAATGGGACCCTTATTGTGGCTACTCAACACTGTTCACGCCCCCACTAACGCCCCGCCTTTCTAGGCGTCGGAGCTCCACCCAAAGAAGCTCAAAAGCTATATCATGTACACGGTCTGAACATCTCCGGGAAAGACCTCAACCGGTCGATCTCTTTCGGTAACGGCGTTATCAACCGAATGTTGAGACTGGAAACGAACTTGGGCTGGTCCGACGTCCATGTTAAGAAGGGAACGCCCTCTCACGGTCAGCTCATTGTCTGGAACCCCGAAGAAGAGGCATTGAAGCAAGGTCGCGATGCCCTGGTGGCCTCCAAGGCTACGATTCACTTGATGAACCAGTTTTGTCATAAGTGAGTCTCTTCTGACTTGTGTGTATCGTTACTACTACCTCTTGTGTGTATAGGCACCATTTGAGTCCCTCGGACTGTTCCAAGTACGTGACTGCGAACTCTCTCGCTTCCACACCCTTGGAGAAGTCTTGCAAGAAGGCACATCGACAATGCAATCAAGAAGATATTTTGTCACCGTACCGTTCAATTGACGGGTCCTGTAATCACAAAACGGACGGTTCCATGGGCTCTTCTTTCACCGCCTACGGGCGCCTTCTCCATCCCGATTACCTCGACGGGGTGCAAGAACCCAGAAGGGCGGTTAACAAGAAGCCACTCCCTTCGGCCCGACGTGTCAGCACCTCGTTGAAGAAGATCTTTAACGGGGGCGAGTCCGATTGGACACTGGCGGTTTCCGCGTGGAGCCGTTTCGTGGAGCACGATTTGAGTCACACCCCTGTTAGCAAGATGGGTTAGTCACCCTTTCTTCCTTTCGTTCTTTGTGTTACTTTTGTGGATAGTTCACAGTGAGAAAACCATCGAGTGTTGCGCCTTTACTGGCAATCATTTGTCGCCGAGGTACGTCCATCCGTTCTGTGCGCCCATTTCGGTACCATACGACGACAAGTACTACTCCCAGCATGGGTTGGACTGTATGACGTACGTGCGGTCAGTGCCTGCGTTCCGGGCTGATTGCACCTTCGGTCCTCTGGAGCAGGTAAGTGCTTTAACCCTGTGGGTAAATAGTAATTTACCGAACTGCATCAGGTAAACCAAGCCACCCATTTCCTGGACGGCTCCGAAGTCTACGGCACCTTTGCACGAAAATCCGCACAGCTGCGATCGTTCCAAAAAGGCGAGTTGAAAGTCACTAAGAGACACAATAAAGTGTACTTGCCGCTCTCCAACCACCCCAGCGAGAACTGCCAATTGAGGCCCCACAGCGATGTATGTTTCATGGCCGGCGATCCCCGCGTCAACGTGGAACCCCAATTGACGGCTTTGCATACATTGTGGCTTCGGGAGCACAATCGTGTAGCCAAAGAACTGTCGAAAATGAACCCATCATGGGACGACGAGACTCTATTCCAGGAAGCTAGAAGGATCGTAGTGGCCGAGATCCAGCATGTGACCTATGATGCGTGGTTGCCCCATGTTCTGGGGAGTAAATACTTCGACAGGATACAGAAGTATAAGGAGTACGATGCTGAGGTTAACCCCTCGGTGAGCAACAGCTTCGCCACGGCGTCGGTGAGGGTGCTCAACTCGCTGATGGATGGACACCTGAAGTAAGAAACCTGAAGTAAATGAACAACTTTCTACTTTTTATTCCAGACTGTACAAAGAAAACCGCCTCGTCAACACCTCCCTTGACCTCCGCGACCACTTTAACAACCCCAACGTTATCGAGCAGCCCCACTATCTAGACTCTCTCATCCGCGGCCTCGCCACCCAACCCAGCCGAAACCTCGATTTCCGCTTCACCGAAGACGTAAGCCCACCCCTTCGCATTTCCACCCTTATTCTAACTTTGATCCCTCAGATGGCTGACCACCTGTACTCCAACGGTGTCTACGGCTATGACGTCTTCAGCTTAGACATCCAAAGGGGCCGCGACCACGGCCTACCTCCGTATACCTCCTTCAGGACCCTCTGTGGCCTCCCGGAAGTTAGAACATTCGACAATCTGAGTGACGTCATGGCCCCGGAAGTCATCAAGTCGCTGAAGGAAGTGTATAGCAGTCCCAAAGATATTGACTTGATCGTTGGGGGAATGTCCGAGCGTCCGACTTCCGGGTCGCTATTCGGACCGACGTTCTCGTGCATCTTCGCCGACCAGTTTTTGAGGACTAGAAGGGGTGACCGGTATTTTTACAAGAACGAACATCAGCCGGCGCCGTTTTCGGGGGCACAGATCAGGGAGATCGAGAAGGTCACCTTGGCGAGGGTGTTTTGCGACAATGGGGATGGAATTGAGACGATGCAGAGGGATATTTTCAAGAAGGTTTCAGATAGGTGGGTGACTTTAGGCTTTAGTCTTTACTTGCGAATGACGTGTTTGTTTCAGTAATGCCCTGGTGAGTTGCCATACCGACGACATCCCCAGGATGAATCTTCACGTGTGGGTGGACGGCAGGGGAAAGTACTTCTAGTAGGTGCCTTAGATATATGTAGAATTAGCATCAGTTGAAGACTGATTCCCATGGCTGTTCCATTAGTCGTAAGCTTTGTTATGCCACATTGTAAAGACACCACACACTGTTTAAATAGGGTTTGTGAGATCCATAAGGATCATCGTGACAGTATTCATTAATTTATTTCCGTCTTGGTAACGATTTGAGTCGTCGAATTCTGTAATGCTCAGTACTTCAAACAATGCAATGTTGACTTTATTTATTTATGTTTAGTTATTGAGTCAAACTATATTAGTTTGGCGTTATTGGACTATGTAGTGTGTAATTTTGTATAAGGTACATTAAAATTGTATATTTGTAGCATTTTTTCTACAAGGTGGAAAAGTAATAGAAAATGTTAAATAAAACCGTATTGCCTTTAATTTAATGTCATCCTTACGTGGGGGTGGTTGTAGAATCTTTGTGAAGTCCAGAGTAGGCGAGTATAGTGTGAGAGAGAAATTCGTAACCCCCAAACGACATCATAACCATACCAGCTGGTGCTTCTCAAATATTAAAACAAAAAAAGTAATTGTGCGTGTCAGCCCCGACGTGCGACTGGAGTTTACGATTGTCTTTGAATATACAATAGGCAAAAGGGGAAATAAACGCCTTTTTTATAATACTTTTATTTATATTGATTCGATAAAATATTATACATAAATGTTGATTTCCTTCACTATTGATTATCATCTTGAACATTAATTTCATCAATACTATCGTCATTAAGTACTGTGACAATAGGTTTGTGGTAACTAAAATGCGATAGTAGCAACTCCCTTTTCCGGGCACCACTGCAGTCCAAGAGACAACGCAAAGTCGAAACGACTTTGTTCCCACCTCTCAGGTACAGGTTAGCCGAAGTAGGGCCACATAACTCCCCCAGTCAGCAGCCTGCAACGCGAACCACGAACTGAATGCTATTTGGTCTATCTGTTGCCTCGAAACATGTACGGACAAACAATAATAAAATATACAGTAACACAAAGTTTTCTTTGGAAGCCATTTTAAAACGATCGCGACGGGACATCTAGCATGTACGCACAAGGCAAAAACACTAGATACCGAAATTTGGCTTCCCGGTGTTGAAAATAGCTAGATGTCGGTTACATACGAACGACGGAATTCGGAAATTGCAAGGGGCGCAATACAACATAAAGATAAGACACTTTTCAGAACCCCAACATTTGGCGTGGCGCTATGCCCCTATTTGCCCTCTTGTCTTCAGTTCTTACTGAGTGTTGGTTAATTGAAGTCAACAGAGGCAAAATACCTTTTAAATGACCGCAAGATGCTGTCGGCCTTATACCGAAAGACATGTAGTTATTAAAGGATTTATCTGAGTGGCAATCTAGTTATGTTAAGTTAGAGAACGACTTTATTTCAAATTGAACGCGCCTGTGGTTCGGGGTCTGGAACTAGAAGTCAACAACACATCTGAACTTTCTGAAATTGACAACAATATCTAAAAACGAAATACAACAACGATTTTAGCAAGATATTCGCGGTGCCTGTGACTCATAAGTTTGGTAATTTATGCTACTGCAGAGAAAGAAGGCCTGAAGGCTACTAAAACGAAATTTCTGGGTTCAATAGTGAACATGATTTTTAGAAAGGCTAGAATTCTTAACAAGACATGTAGATCCAAAGAAAAATATTTTGGTATTATAATCGAGTGTATCATATTCTTTACACTTTACACTGCATGAAATTGGAAAAATATTGTTATATTGTTCTGAAAAAAAGGCGTCCAACAAGTGTATTGTTTTAGGATGTCAGAATATAATAAAAAAAGTAAGTATGACATTTTTAGTTACTAAAACTGAATATAGGAAGTTTTTTTGATAGGTATGATGTATTGTAAGTAGATTTATAATACTTACTTAATTATTTTGAATGATATTTACATTTCAATTTTGTGTATCAATTGTGATACTTCGGTAACACTGCAATTTTTTAAATTGCATTAAATTTTTTTAAAAGTAGATTTGGTCCTTTGACACAAAATAAACTTGCAGATCGTTTGGATTACTCTGACATTGAAAAAGATTTAGATCCAACCTGACCTGACCTGACATAGAATTATTTGAAGAAGATGAAACAGACCCATTGCCAGAAGGTATTAGCAAACGGAGAAAAAGAAGATGAAAACCTGAACTAATTCAAAATTGAGATATTGAGAATTGAGAATTTCTGAAAATATGAAATACTGAGGTCTTGAAAACCTGAAAATGAACTTGACAGACTGAAAATAGTCAGAAATCTGAAAATTTTGAAATATTGAGATCTTGAGCATATAAAAATTTGAGAATTCCTGAAAACCTAGAAAACCCGAATATTTGAAAACCTGAAAATGAACGTGACAACCTGAAAAGCTAGAAAACGGAAAAAATTGAGGTATTGAGATCTTGAGGATATAAAAAATTGAGAATTTCTGAAAATCTGAAAGACTGGGGTCTTGAAAACCTGAAAATGAATTTCGGCTGAAAACCGAGAATAAAGAATCTGAGAAATCTGAGATATTGAGATCTTGAGCATCTACAAATATGAGAATTTCTGAAAATCTGAGAGACAGAACTTGAAAGCCTGAAAATGGATGTGGCAACCTGAAAACTAGGAAACTAAAAAATTTGAGGTATTGAGATATTGAGGATCTAAAAATTTGAGAATTTCTGTAATTATGAAAAACAGGACTTGAAAACCTGAAAATTAATTTGATAACCTGACAACCCTGATAAACTTTGAATTAGAAATCTGAGATACTGAGATCTTGAGCATTCAAAAATTTGAGAATTTATGGAAATCTGAAAGACTGAGGAGCTGAAAAACTAAAAATAATTGTGACAACCTGAAAACCAATAAAAAAATTGAGGTATTGAGATATATTAGAATTTCGGACAATATGAAACAGTGAGGACTTGAAAACCTGAGAATGACTTGACAATCTGAAAACCTAAGAGCATAAAAATATTTGAGATACTGAGAACTGAGAATTTCTGAAAATATGAAATACTGAGGTCTTGAAAACCTGAAAATGAACTTGACAGCCTGAAAATCTGAGAGTCAGAAATCTGAAAAATCTGAAATATTGAGATCTTGAGCATGTAAAAATTTGAGAATTTCTGAAAAGTTAGAAGACTAAATATTTGAAAACCTAGAAAACGGAAAAATCTGAGGTATTGAGATCTTGAGGATCTAAAAGTTTGAGAATTTCTGAAAATTTGAAAGACGGGTCTTGAAAACCTGAAAATGAATTGGACAACCTGAAAACCTAGGAAACTGAACAATTTTAAGTATTGAGATGTTGAAGATCCAAAAATTTGACAATTCCTGAAAGTACGAAAAACAGGACTTGAAAACCTGAAAATGAATTTGATAACCTGAAAACCTAGGAAAATTTGAGGTATTGAGATCTTGAGGATCTAAAAATTTGAGAATTTGAATATGAAAAATAGGACTTGAAAACCTGAAAATGAATTTGATAACCTGACAACCCTGATAAACTTTGAATCAGAAATCTGAGATACTGTGATCTTGAGAATTTATGAAAATCTGAAAGACAGGAGTTGAAAACCTAAAAATAATTGTGACAACCTGAAACCCTAGGAACAATTTGAGGTATTAAGAAATATGAGAATTTCGGACAATATGAAACAGTGTGGACTTGAAAACCTGAAAATGACTTGACAATCTGAAAACCTAAGAGCATAAAAATTTGAGATATTGAGAACTGAGAATTTCTGAAAATATGAAATACTGAGGTCTTGAAAACCTGAAAATGAACTTGACAGCCTGAAAATCTGAGTCAGAAATCTGAAAAATCTGAAATATTGAGATCTTGAGCATGTAAAAATTTGAGAATTTCTGAAAAGTTAGAAGACTAAATATTTGAAAACCTGAAAACCTAGAAAACGGAAAAATCTGAGGTATTGAGATCTTGAGGATCTAAAAGTTTGAAATTCGCTTGAGGGGGCAATCGACAACGCCGCACGAGTTGGACATACTATTTTTTATTGCGAATGCGGAATAAATCCCAATATAAAATTGGACTCCAGGGGCAAATTCAGTCTTCAGTAGTTTGTTTATCTGAATTTGCGTGTACAAAGAATAATTTGCGTACGACAAGTAAACTTTGCGCACCCAAATTAATAAATGGGCAAACCGTTACTTTGCAACCGTAACCAAGGTTGCAAAGATACTATTTGTCTACATGAGCAATAAAATGAACAATTTGTGACACCAAAGTAGAAAAATAGACAATTTATAGGTTTCACATTACACATTACCTACATTATTTTTGACCAGGACCTAATCAGGTAACAAGCATAATTCTTTGACAGAGGTTGATGCTAAATACTCCTTCTAAACATAAAGCATCAAAAAACTACATCTAAATAAATTTAAAAATTATTACACAGGTCATAAAATATAAAAATAGCAACGCCGACTCCACAGTTTTCATGAAGGACCTAATCAGGTAACAAGCATAGTTCTTTGACAGAGGTTGATGCCAAATACTCCTTCCAATCATAAAAGGCCTGAGATGTTAAGAAAGATTTCATTATAGTCTTGAAATTAAAATATCCAAACATAGCGTCCCCCTAACCCCATCTTCTCTCTCTCTCTCATTTGAATTTTAATCAATTGTCCGGACCGTTATAATACCAAACTTTCTGAAACGGGACAGGTGAATCCCGGTGACGTCACTCCTCGATTGATATAAATATTGTTATTTAAAGTTTTACCTTTGTTTCGGACCCAAATCTGGTACGAGAGACTTTTCTACCCGAAGTATAAACAGCTGACAAAAAAAAACTAAATAAAATTGATATAAAAACATTAACACAAACGAAATAACAACTGAGTGTGTAATCTTGTTGATGCAACTTAAATAATTTAAGAACTCTCTCTTAACAAGTCTGAACTGAAAAAAGACTAAAAGCAGAATAACTAGCACCCTTTATCTCTCAACACCCTGTGGCGTCCAACTTTTCTCGTGGGTCGGCAACCCATTTAGCGCCGAAGTGTTGCGGGTCTTTACAAGAGGAATAGCGTGCATGTTTCGTCTTCCCTACGATGTCGCAGCGTGAAGGAAGTCGTCTCTATTGGGCAGTGGCGTCGGTACGGTCAGTGACGGCGACTCCACCCGGGCGTACCTCCGTCACAATATGGGCAGTAGGCCAACATAGATACAAACAAAGGAATGAGCGTTGAAGTATGAAAGGAAGTGTGTATGTTGAGTTGCATATCTCAAGAAAGCAGAATTTACTTATTAATTAATATTTACTTATTGTAAAATTGTTACAGAAGAAACTTCTCTTGGTATCCTTACATACAAACAAACTAACAATAATATTTCGAAGAAAACGTTCAAAACGAAAACAAAATATATAGGGTCTTCATAAATGACTTCATACATGCAGAAGCCTCTGGATGTAAAAAATTTACTACATGTAAATTTTGTTTTTCACAGGCAACATGATGAATCATTTATGAAGAGCCAATAGAAAGACATAGAGACAGTAAAATAGTGTCTTTGCCAAACCATTGTGGGAGCCCCAGGAAGTATTTTTTTCTTTGTTTGTCTACATCTAGAATTTTTTTCAAGAAAATTGGTTGAACGAACGATTTGTCTAAATAATGTATACTGTAATAATGTATTTGCTCCTGAGAAATTATCCGTATTGAATATTCATGCAGCGTTAGTCACCGAAAGTCACAGTTAACCAGCGCCTATTATCATTCTTTACTGCAATTCCGAACTTTGTCTCAAGTTTATGCATGCATTAATCACCTGTGCAGTTACATAACAACACAAACTGCTGTTTATACAGTCATAAACCGATTGCCTCATCGAGTTATCAGACCGTGCTCACCTCGTAAATTTTTTGTCATCCCAAATTTGCATTATTGCCCACAACATGTCGTGACACAGTACTTTCTTCGAGTGGAGATTTCCTTAGCTCTCGAGTGTATTTTGGGCATCGACCTCTCGTGCACGACCTGGGTCAACGATGCCAGAAAATGTCAAGTGCACGTTCAGTTTCATAATGAGCATCTAGTGGCATTAAGATCACGATGAACGAGTTTGGAAAACGATTCAAACTGGATGGTATTGTTGAAAATGTCAGAGTCAAGTTCAGGAGAAATTCCACAGGTTTCCTCACGGGAGGATGAGAAGCTGGTTTGGACGAGTTTGTTTGTTTATTTTTCTGCCGAAAGTGGACCACTTTTTCAATTGCATCACAGCCGCAAAAACGGAAATTCTCCGATTCATCACGCTTCCGCTCCACCGACACACAAAAGCAAATTCAATAAGTCAATTAAATTCCAATAGCCTTTCCCTGTTTTTTGGCGAAGCCACTGAAATTGCGATATGAGTGCAACGAGAGACGTTATCTAATCCTATGTAAAATGGTGCTAATGCTAAATTCCTGATGAGATGAAAGTAAAAAATAGCGGCCGAAATCGGCCATGTTTGGGCAATGCGAATAAATTCAGGAAATCATCGCGTTTGATGTAAGATTACGAAGAGAGAGAAAGCTCTAGATGATCGAGGGGACCTTGAAAATGACGGCCTAAAATGGATGTTATTAGGAGTTTCCAAATTTAGTGTTGTTTGTGGTCGTGTTTTCTCACAATTCCAGCCGTTAGGAAATATTAATTAGCGACTTACGTCTTTATACGATGCTGCTAATAGGATTTCGCTGTAGAATGTAAAGGAGTCGTGTTAGTACGTAATCTAATTAAATATGCTATTAATATGCATAACATATTTTTTAACCGATTTGGGGAATTCAAACTGTTAATTAAACATACATAAATTCTTTATTCACATTTTCTTCCGAAAAATATTCGATTCGGGATTTTGTTCTGAGAAAGACGTTTTTTTTGTAAAAATATATATTTTTTAAATTACAATAAATTGTTATTAACAAAAAACTAAAAAAATAAGGTTTTTAATTTTTTGGCAATTACACAAAAACTATAAGTTAAAAAATTTAAATATATCTAAGTCGAACTCCACAAACTTTAATCAGCGTAAAATTATAAATGGTACATGTTTCGGCAGAACACTTCTGCCATCATCAGCCCTTAAAGAATATAAATTTTTTTTTTTATATTCTTTAAGGGCTGATGATGGCAGAAGTGTTCTGCCGAAACATGTACCATTTATAATTTTACGCTGATTAAAGTTTGTGGAGTTCGACTTAGATATATTTAAATTTTTTAATTTAAATTTACTCCACTTGGATTTAAGAACATTCTTCTTGTTTAAAACTATAAGTGACAGCGAAAATCGGAACAGAGATACAAAAAGAGGTGGAAATTTCCGATGAAAAACTGGAGTTCTACCTCCATTATTAATAATTTAAATTTAACGCTGAAAATAAGGCTCCGAGTAGCCGTAATGGGAGAGTACGTCTGAAGAGAGTAAGTCTCATAAAAGATTTTTTTTATAGTATTAAATATTAATTTAAAAATTTGAATCAAAATTATAGTGTGTTCTTAGCAGTTGATGGAATGAGATCCCGTTGGAAAAATCAATTTAACTTAATTTTTCAATAGCTTTTATTTTTCTACAAAGGCGTAATGTTAGAACTAACATTACGTCGTTGTTCCACTGAAAAAAAAAACACTCTTTTTGTAGTTATACCATAATGGGGTCGTCCCACAACTTTCAAAAACCGCTTTTCTAGAAACTAGACGAAAAAAAATTATACCCCTATTTTTTTGTTTATTCGAAATCACGTTTTTACTAGGTAAAAAAAATCCGAAACATTTGTCTTCTTTGAAAAGCGCGCCTTTTTGTGACGTCAACACGGGAAAAAATTCACCAGACAAAAATCAAAGTTACTAGATGCGCGGACTAATGAGAAGGCTCCCCCGAAATGACGTCACAAGAGGCGGTAAATAAACAGCGTTTGAAAATGCTAGCCGAAATTCCGATTTTTTATACGCTCTGTTATCTCACAAAACAACTTTATTAAACAACAGAACATCTTTTAGGGCTTCATGTTATTGAGTCTACGAGATGCTATAGGCGAGTTCGTCAAATTCAATTGAGGGGGTAACCCCATTAACTCAAAAAATCATCGGAGCAGCGATGTGACTTTAATACCATGATTTGCTGAAATTATTTAAACAAATCTCAATATTTCATAAACAATTATAGTTAAAGACATAAATCTGAATTTATGAAAATTAATTTTGACATTACACTTGTCAAACTTTAATTGACAATTAACCATTATGTCGCCAGGATTAAACTGCAAAAATGTAATTGTTGTGTCTACCTTGAAAATGCAATTATCAGTGGCGTGAACTATGCGTGGAAATGGTTAATTTATCCCCATCGTTTTAGACATCAAGAAATGGACTATGTATTGGGGCTTCTTTGAAACTCTAGATGGCTTGGATTTTTTATTGACGTGCATTTCAAAAGCACCCTGTATACACACAAGGAAGTTATTTACTAAATATCTTAAATTGTTTACTGATACTTCGAAAATAATATTATCACGAGCAAACTACCCAAGATTTACAATGATCTAGACTGGAAGCGAGAAAGCAAACCTTCTGGGCCATTAATCATAGATTCGACCTCGAAGAGACTGCTCTAATTATTACCCACAATTTACAATGGGCCTGTTCAAACAGTGTGGTAATTCTTCACGAATTTTCTCCCGAGTGTGGCAAGCGGACCGGGCGCTTTCACCATATTCCACGCATGTAACAAATCGGATCATTTTTTTCCCTAAGACATCACGTGCAGCGTTCCGATTACGTAAGGCGAATAACTCAATAATTTTCTACAGATATAACAGTCGATCGAGCTTATGCGTATTATGGCTGCTGGTTTCACCGAGATAAATCAATTCGAAGTTCCGCAATTGGAAATGAGCGATTAGTAACGGACGCCGCTGGAATCGCAACGAGACAAAAAAGTTGCGTTCGGTCCGATAAACGTCCAAATTTGGATTTACCGGGTGGGCGCGCGCTTTCGGTCCCCTTCGCCCTGGGCGTCCATTGTGGCAGACGGGGAAAAAGTAGCACGACCACGATCGACCTTGCCGCTACGAGCAGCCTTTATCCAGGAAATATGCTTTAATGACTGTTGTGGGTGCGGAACGACTATTAGAAAATTCTGATTTTTGGCCTTTGCGAGGTGAAAATTTGCGGTCACAATGCGTGATTATGGATAAGAAAAATAAGTAGCACGACATCGACGAAAAAGATATTTTAGAATGTCGCGCGTTTGTAGTTTAAGGACGTGGTAACTACTTCGGATCTGATTATCTACATAGCGCAAATTCTCTTCAAATAGCAGGCGCAATTTGGAATTACGGTTAACCATTTTAGGGTCTGGGCATCTGAAAAAAATTAAATTTAATATGTAACTATGTAACATTTGTGTTTTTGCACTCCTGCAAGACCTTGGAAACGTTTTGGAATAATGAAATTTTTTTCATTTTTTTTTTCTGAGGGGTTGGAGTCACTTTTATGCATTTGCACACGTCCCTTGGCACACGACAATAAAATGTCCATATTTCAACTGATCAGATTCTAATAAAGCTCTAACCAGACGAAGTTATCTTTTACCTTTTTTGAGTTTTAGCGGTGTTCCGAAATAATTTATTTTTTTATTTGAAGACATAACATAAAATACGAATTTGGTTTTTAGATGCCGTTTCCTTCTTTATTTTTTGTTTATTTGCTCAGAATCGGAAAGCTTTAGACAGTCTGAGGATTTTTTTACAATTTCCCATGTTGAGTGTACTTTAAAAAACAGTTAAAAAAACAATTTATTTTTGTCTGAGAGGTTTTCCGGAGCTTTTTGGAATCTCTTGAAACCTAAATCAGTCTCAATCTTCAAACTACGAACTGAAGAGACTATCGATATCACCTTGGGTTCAATTCAGTTAGCTCTTGAAATTTTTGACTGGCGTGATACATTCCTTTCATTATCAGAATGCGACAAATTGGCCACTATATACAGCAACCCTAGCAAGCGGAGTCTTTGAACCACCTAAGAAAAACCACGTCAGAAAAGACGGTCGAATTCGCAGCTCAGTGAGCAAGCAAGAACGCTCTGGAACTGGGAAAATCTCTTGGCATCTGGAGCCCTACAAAATAGAACAGAGGGAGTTGAAAACTGTGATTCTTCGTCGAAAAAGAGACAGCTAGTAGTTCCCCCTACTGTGAGAGGATAAGTGATTTTCCTCAAGCAGCTAGGCTCCAGATAGCGCTGGACTCGCTGAGAACCGCCTCGGGAGGTTACACAAGAAGAGGACACTCTGAAGCTCTCGTTGCAGACGCATCTTCCAAAATGGTACAACACCATGATAGGATAAAATTGGCAGTGAATTCCTTCGCGTTTGATAAGTCTGCATTTCCCGCTGATCCATCCCCGCGTTCCTCTTCCTTCTCAGTCTCTCTTTTCCTCTCTTCCTCTTCCTTCTATTTTGTTATCGTCTCTAGATACCCCGTGACTGCCTTCCACTTTTCCTCGCTATCCAGCATCACCTCTACCATGTTGTCTGGTGTTAGCTTCTCTAGTCCCTCTTTATTCATAAGTGTCTCCCTCAGGGTGGCCCATCTTCTACATTAAAACATAGTGTATCAACTTTTTCGCAATACCAACACTGGTGTCCCGTAGACTTTCCAATTCTCTTAAGGTAGCTCCTGAATGCATGCCCCGTCAAGCACTGCGTCGTATAGTAGTTGCTGTCGCCATGTCTTCTGGTTACAAATTTAATTATTGTCGGGATCAGCCTTCTCGTCCAAGCTCCTCCTCTTTGTTCTTCCGTTGACCGTTGCCACTCGGACTGCCACCTCTCGCCAGAACGAACGCCGCATCCCCCGAGACAGTTCTGTAGGCCCTAATCACCCTGAGGGCCGCTCTTCTTTGGACCCTCTCCATCGCCAGTCTATGCACTTGCGTCTCCCTTGCCCTGTACTACACCGGGGCCCCATAAAGGATAATCGAGTGCAGCACCGAGCACCATAACTTCCTTCCCCTCTCTCCTGGGCCGCCGATGTTCTGCATCAGCCGTGCGAGTACCAGCCGTTTTCCGTATCTGCGGTCCCAACTGGCGATTCCTTGCTAGCCAGACGCCCAGATATCTTATTGCTTCTGCGGTCTCGATCAGCTTCCGACGACCATCCAGTATGATCGCCTCCGTCTTTTCGGCTGCTATCTCCAGTCCGATTCCGATCATTTTTCTTCAAACATGGGTCACCGCCGTCGTAATTCTCCAACACCCGTCTCGTTTCTACCTCTCACCACAATGGCGAGGTCGTCCGCATAGGCCAGTAGCCTCGTTTCTGGTGGCATTAGCAGCCTATCTGAAGTCTCCTTTCGTTGGACTATATTGGTAATGGAGCCTGGGAAACCACGCTCGCACATCTTCTCAATGATACCTCGCCATGAGGCCGCAGAATTCCCTATGTTGCTATGCCCTTGAATTGGCCCCTTGAGAGGTTTTCTCCGGGATTCTCCAAACCGGTGTCTATCCTTCTCAGTACTATCGCCTCGTACAGTTTTCCCAGGACACTCAAAAGGCAAATAGGCCTGTGTGTCGGCTCGTCCTCTGGTTTCTTCTTAGGCTTCGCCAGAAGAACCAGTCTTGCGATTTTCCATTCTTTTGGAAACTTCATCTCCCTCATGAGACGCCAGAAGAACCAGTCTTGCAATTTTCCATTTTTTTCCACGGTCGTCCTGTTTCTTATTAAGGCGCGTCGACTCTTGCCTCGTCTTAACACATCTTCGTCTGCACTCCAAAACCTCCTCGTTCCACCAATATACCGGCTCTTTCCCGTCCGGTGGGGGCTTCCTCCTCGTCAGGTATTTATCGCACAGTTGGATCATAAGCTCCAAGCACTCCGCGGCCGTGGGAGCTTCTCCCCGACCCGTACGGCCCAGTCTTCGGCCAATTGGCGAATTGGCTTCCATTTCTCGGCTCTGTGGCTCTTTTTTGCGCCCAGTTCAAAGTAAACGTATCTATGGTCGCTGTGTGTCTCTTCCTCCACGATCATCCACTTTTCAATATGACATCCAGCTGTCGAAAAGGTAACGTCCAGGTGTGACTCCGAGATGGCATCTCCTTTCACTCTTACGAAGATGGAAGGTGGGTATGTCCCCGGTGTTCTGGACCACCATGTTCATCATCCCCAACCAATCCTTCACCATGTTCCTTCTCCCGTCTGTCTTTGGGGAGCCCCGTATATCTGCTCTGGCATTGATATGTCACCAGCCACTATTACTTGGTTCTTGGAGGCTCTCACTCTATCCGCAAGCTCGGTGAGGAAAGCATCAAATTCCTCCTCCGTGGAGTTGGGATAAATGTAACACCGTCTCTACCCAAACGTGTCCATTACAGTTGCCACTCGCTATGACCGGCAGATCAACATCGGTTCTCGCGGGAACGTCCGTGATTGGGCTCTGATATGAAAACTACGTCGACGTTTCTTTTCTTGACGGTCGCCTCGAGTAGGTCCCATGCAAGGCGGCTCCTGTTTGTATTAATCTGCAGGATCCTGACAAATTCTCCTGACTCTCTCGCACTTCAGGCACATATTCCTCCCGTCTGGTCATCTGCATTCTTGCTAACCAGGCATCTTGCGCACCTGGGTATCTTTTTTTCTTTGTTAATTCTGGCTGTTTGCCTTTTTCCGAAGCTGGTCCAGACGTTCAATATTTTTATGTCATTTTAATTCTGCAAGTTCAGTTCCGTGACGATGGCATCCCTCATTTCTTCTTTTGTGGAGGATGCATCCATGCAGGTTATATTATATAATGCGTCGTATTTCTCTCCTCTGCTTGTTCTAGCTGTTACTCCCTTCATATTTCGCCGTTTGTGCCTACAGGCTGTCTCTTTTATCATCATACCCTCTTTCACCAGACCGTTACTAGTGCAGGCACTTATTGATAATCCAAATTCTGAGTTTCCCGCTGTCAGCTCATTCGCCATTCCTTCCGGGCCTGGTCTAATACCGCAAAAGGTTTAGCAGTTGCTGGCTGAGGGAATTCCCCTATCCGCCACCCGGGGGTTGATTGATTGGATTTAGGAGGCGGTCTTCTGGGCCTGTCTCCATCGCGACCATTGAGGTATATTGTGGATCCTCCATGTCTTCAGAGAACGCCGTCAAGTTTGGTCTTTTTGATTAGACTGCAGAGCCTGGACAGCGATCCCAGCATGTATTCCTCTGCGCTTGGTTTTTCATCGCCGAGTATTTGAAACCTTACCCTACACAGGCCCTCACAGTGACCGAGCACATGTTGGGCTGTTTCCTCGTCTTCCTGGCAAAATCTGCACAGGTCTTCTTCTGCCTATTGAGTCGGCAGTGCCCTGTGAGCAATCCAGCTATTATTCTCACTGTCCTACGGTCGTGACTTAGGAGGTCTGCTGTTAGTTCAGGTTTTTTCCCTTTAAGGAAGCATTTTGCCTGTCTCTGTCTTAGGGTGTTTTCCCACCATTCCTGAGATTTTGTACGGATCCACCTGTTTATTGTAGTTCTGACCGTAGTTCTGTTTATGCCACAAAACGGTTCCGGGCCAATTAGGCGGCTTATCGAGCTTGCTCTAGCGATCTCGTCCGCCGTTCCATTACCCTTGAAACCCGCGTGTCCAGGTACCCAGGCAAGGAATAATCTATTTTTAGTTTGTACATGATGACTTCTCTCTGAATGTGGACGTGTAGTGCTGCTGAAGGAGCGGTTCTCATGGCTCCCGTGGCGCTCAGACGTGCAAGCCTTTGCACGCCACTTAATAGCCTTATAGCCTACTTGCAGCGTCTTTGTCCACCACACCACTGATCCATAGGTTAACATGGGTCTCACTACCCTTGTGTACAGCCACAGAATCATTTTTGACCCAATCCCCAGTTCTTTCCGCATTATGCGTAATTTTTTGTATTTGTTGGTTCCACGTAAGCTTTTGGTCAAAGATGACTCCGAGATATTTTACCTCCGTGGCAAGTGGAATCTGCACATTCCCTAGTTCTAGTGGCCCTAGGGTATCTAGTGCCCTTTTTCTTGTAAATGGTACAACTGTGGTTTTATTGGGGTTGACCGATAGCTCTTCCTCCTTGCACCACTTGTCCACCATATTAAGCGCCTTTTGTGTTTGCTATAACCCCTGGAAACTTTCCCCGGACTACCAATACCAGGTCGTCTGCGTACCCGAGTCATTGGTAGCCACCTTGGACTAGTTTGCAGATTAGGTCGTCAACCAAGACTGCCCATAGTAGCGGCGATAACACTCCTCCCTGCGGGCAGCCTCTCCCCGTTTGTGGGGAGAGCCTGTACATTTTGCACATATGTGGGATTAAAACGTCTTTGCCCCTTTGAAGGAGTACTGGACAGATGGAGTACTTGAACACCCCTGGAGATTTGAATTGCTTAAATTTATCCAGAGCCCATCTGATTGTGTCTGGTTTTACAATTTCGGTGGCAAGTTTTCAGTCTGTTTTCTTGGATCTTTTCGGTTCCTCCTCAGACTGGATAGGTCCTTCCGTAGTTGACAAAATGGATGAGCCCGGAAAGTGGGCTTCGGTTAGTTCTCTTAGACTTTCTTCTGCCGTCTCTGTGTAGGTTCCATCAGCTTTCTCTAGGAAGCCTACCCTGTTTGCAGCGCCCTCCTTAGCCAGAACTTTGTGGATTCTGGAGACTGCAGGAGTTTCTTCTAACTCTTGACAGAACCTCCTCCACGAGTCCCTTTTTGCTTTTCGGATCTCTTTGTTATACTGCGTCAGTGTTATTTTGTATGTATTCCAGTCGTGGTTGACCTTGGCTTTATTGAATAGCCTTCTCACCTGGCCTCTTAGTCCTTCTAGATGATTATTCCACCAGACTGTATATTCCCTATGCTTTTTTACCCGTTTCGGACAGTTGTCCTGATTTTTATGGCCTCGTTCATCTGCTCCACCACAAGATCAAGGCCTTCCGGATACTTGATGGCAATTTCTGACCTATCGAGAGATTCCATGGGGGATTTAACATATCCTTGCCAGTTCGTCTCTCTAGGATTCCGGAATTTTTCCACCGTCAATGGTGGTGATACAAGTTCGAATCTTATGTGCCTATACATGCCATTTGGTTATGTTATTGTGTGCTTTGTTACTACACAGGGTTACGTCTAGTACTTCCTGTCTTACTGCAGTAACAAATGTGGGTTCCTTACCTATATTGGCAATTTGTAACCCTTCCCCTAAAATGAAGTCTAATAAAGACTCACCTCTATTGTTGACGTCCTTGCTTCCCCACACTGTGTGGTGAGCGTTTGAATCGCACCCAATCACCAGCCGGAGATGCCTTATTCCGCAGTAGGTGAAAACTTCCCTCAGGAACTGCGGCGGACATTCTTTTTCTTCGCCGGGAAAGTAGGCGGAGCACACCACCCAGGTCCTTGCCCCTTCCTCCGTAGTTGCCGTTAGGACAGCTGTAACACAGTCATCGGAGAAGAGCTCCTGAATTAGCGTGCAGCTAACCTTATTACTATATAATATACGTGCTCGCGGTCTTAGGGCATTGGTGTAGTATACCAGCTTACCTCGTTGAGGCCGTAAGCCGCGGACGACTCCGGCGTTTATCCAGGGTTCCTGCAGGAAGGCTAGATGGATGTCCCACCTGTCGAAGTGAACTGATGCAGCCTTTGTGTGGTGGAGGTTCGCCTGTAGAACCCTGATCCCCTCCAATATGATTGAGGGGATTCTGGAGGACTCTTTGGCCCTTTCTTTTGCTTTTCCTCTTCCGCTTCCATTGAAACACAGTTCTGCTGCGGAGCTTTCGAGAGCCTAAAGAGTGGACTTGTGTCTTCTATAGGAGAGGTTGGCGTAGGAGTGGCCTCTGGTTCCTTTTTCCTTCCCGTGCCCTTCTGACCTTTTCCAGCAGACTTTTTTCCTTCTGGGGGCCCTTTGTTTGTCCTCTTTTCGGAATGGCTTTTCTCCGTTGTCGTGGTAGAGGAGGAGGTCGTTGGGATGACTTCATCCTTCCTCGTCTCTTCCTACCCAGACTTTTTGTCTTCCTTGATACGGAACTTAATCGGTCCCATGCCAAAATAAGGGGCCATTTCGACCTTCCTTAGATGTTGAAGAGATTCTTCATCTATGGCGAATGTCCAAACCTGGACTTTTAGCATTGCCGTTTGTCCCCACACCGTCCAGAGATGTGTCTTCAGCCCGTGGTTCCCAACCCTCAGCCTGGCCACAATCTGCCTTTGTGAGGGTCGGGAGACGCGCCCAGTTAGAGTTTGGCTTCTCCCCTGAGAAGTCTGCAGGTCTGGATGGGATTCTTCTGACTGTCTTGCAAAAGGAACTAGATATTGTCATTGGACTACTGATTGATCTGGTCCAGTGGAGTGCTGTTCCCATTTTTATGGGATCTAGTAGTGGACGACCAGTTGCACGACTCTGGTGTCTATGTGGCCCGAGAGCTCATGCAAAGGGCTCTTAAACTTGTTGAGAAATTGTGTGTCATGGTCTGTGGGTCAATCGAGACAAGACAAACCATGTCGTCTTTACCAAAAAGAAATGGGGCTCATAAGTGGAAAATTACAGGTTCAAAGAGAGATCAAGTATCTGGGCATACATCTTGATTATAAACTTACCTGGAGAACCAATGTGATAAAAAAATGAAACATACAATGACCTTGATCCTATATGACTGGTTCACTTGTTATCTAGATGGTTCGGTCTCCCGTAAAGGATTTGGCTCTGGGGCGTTCATTTTTAACTCAAGAGTAAAAATATCACGATTGGTAATATTGGTATTTGTTTTAATAACTCTGATATGCTAGAGTTTTTTCCGCAGAAGTCTACAAGTGGAAATACTAGCATTAAAATCACCACCCCCATTTAATAAATGCAGAGCTGTCTATATCTAATAATTATGTACAAACATTTCAAAATGTCTCAATCGCAAAAGCACTGTAACTTTGACGAATGGGCAATTAAAAATCAGTAAAAGCAATATCAGAAAGTGCTATTTAGATCACCTACACGTTTCCTCTCCAAACGGTCATAACACAGCAATATCGTAAATTAGACGATGTCACAATGTTTATCCAAAAGTTGTTAATTGGCGGTTCCGCGTGTCTCGATGACAAATCGCCCAGACCTGCAATTGATTAATTTTTTGGACAGTTTTATTGGGCGTGTTTGGAGAAGGTAGGTCCGTGTCGGAGTTTGCGAATGTGAGAAAAAAGGTGGGTCCCACGTGTGGGAGAATTCGGGTTTCGGCTGGAAGGAAATAAATTGGGTCACTAAGTTTGCTTGTTACATAATTGCAACTGTAAGTTATTTACTAATAAATCTTATTTCATTGAGAAAAGTGCTGTTACACGAAGGTTGTTTGCATAGAAGGTTTACGATTTTTATCATAACTCCACCGATTTTTTTTTCAACGCAACAACAAATTGTCTCAAATACCTAACAGGACTTTGTTACAGTTATATGCATATAGTAATTGGAAAGTCCATTACGTTGTTACAATTACGATCATTCGGTACCAAATCGGTACTGCTTCCAACAATTCGCTCACATTTACCAAGAAAGTCTTCAAACTTCGGATGAATAATTACGACAAAAACCCCGCATTCCTTTCGAGGCGGATTACTTAACGGTCGCATAATAAACTTTAACCACTTTTTCATTATCCATAATTAGCGCAATTATCTCTGATCGTTTACCTTACATTGGCACAAAGCAGCGTTTTTCATCCGTCGCACCGAACGCATTTTCAATTAGGTGCGTTCTACTGTTAGTGAAAGTGAGATCTACAGTCTTCAAAAAGAATCCGCTTTGGCATTCATGCTCTACAAATGCAAATGTAGATCTCCAAACGCTCGAAAAAGCCTTGTTTACACACCGTGCGATTGCTTTTCCGTTATCGTTGTGAAAAACGGTCGACACATCGTGAGATTGCGGTTGTAACGACATCGTATTGTCTAATTAGTCAATTGGTTGCTTCGTTGAGCAATTTTTTTCACGTAAAAACTTCAGAATTTAGTCCAATTTAGTCTTATTGATGTTTAAGCGACCGGTTTGGTAAGTCCAATTTCCTGCGGACGTCAATAATGATTTCTTGGGAATTTCTAACGTCTTTGGAAAACGATGTATCAGTGAAGACAAATAATCAATAAGGTTGCGTTAATTAGTGGAGGTTGCAAGGTCAGTCTGGTTGCTTGACCTCCGGACTTTCTTCAAAATTGACAAACGCGGATTAGCGCTTGACCGTGATCTCGAAAAGCCTTATTATTAACGATCTGTGTTTTTTAGATAGGTTGTTGGATTAGAATACAATAGATTTGCCTGTAGGGTAGTGAAACGGTTGACCTTTCAGATTAAGAAGTAGGAACCACGATATAGAATTTCGCAAAGGTAAAAAACAAGTTGCAAAATAAATCAGTAGACTAAATCCGTTAAAGTAATAACACAATTATAATAATTAGTAACATTTTCTCTTTTTAACCGACTTCAAAAAAGGCGGAGGTTATCAATTGGGTTGTATTTTTTTTAATGGTTGTTACCTCAGAACTCCGTCATTTATAAACCGATTTGTAAAATTATTTTTTTATTTGAAAGAGTATTATGTACTTACAGATTGGTGCCATTGTCACCAGGTGAGGATCTGATGAGGGGATCCTCATTTTTCCTCATTATTCGAGAAGCGTCTTTACTAGGTCTACTCATCACTTAAAATTGTAAAAAAAAGAACCGAATTCAAATAGTGAAAAATAATAATTTAATACATCATGTATTATTATATCTGCTACCTAATGATCTATTTGAAATCAGTGCCAAGTCAAATAGGTAGTAGATAGATAGGCTGCCCGGCGCGCGCGTGGGTGCTGAGCAAAACAACCCAAACAGCAGTCGTCAACTAATCTAACATTGTTTGTCAAGTGATGACTTAAAAATGTGATAGAAAAGGGGGGTTAGTAACATATTATTATGCATTTTGCACTAGAATCTCATTTATTGAGGGTTATTAGTTGGTCGTAATGTATTCAAAATAAAAGTATGTGAAAATTCGGAAAATCTGTAGCTCCTCCCACATGGAGTATTCTTGGTGATACTTTGGGCGTTTTCTATTTTTTTTTTCAGTCGATACTGAAAATTTAAACTTGGCCGGAAAATGAAGATGAATTTGGTGAAATAGGGGAAGATGAGCGACTGATGATGATGATGATGGAGGTGAAAGAAGCGAAGAGAGTGGTAAGGAAAATGACGAAATCCCAGGTGTAGACTCTTCTTCAGACGATGCTCAGCTTTCGATTCACTTGCTTCCAAATGTGAATAAAAGAAGATGAAATACGATCGAAATTCACGATATAAATATCGCTTTCCAGGCTGCAAAAAGGCAAGCGGAAATGTTATCGAATTACAAATTATCGAAAGTACAAAATATCGAACCACAAATCATCGAAACTACAAAATATTGAACAATAAAATATCGAAAGTAAAAATATGAATATGCTTATAGCTATTTATTATACAAGTCTCTTATAAGCCCAATAGTCGAGCGCGCAACGCGAGGCACCAATTTCAATGATCCACGGAAAAACAAATTTTCACAGGTGGCAACTTCACAACTTCAACCTGAAAACGTCAAATTATTGTACAGATTTTTAAAAAAAGTTTTAAAATATTTAGGACAAACGGATCGTGTTCATCCGTACGTTAATTTCTTCGTAAGAATGTGTAAAATATTTCGGTTTCATCAATTTTATAGAAAATCTTGTAGTTTTTTTGCGTCGTTTATCATATCTTTACCTGTGGCATTTTGTCGTTTCGATGATTTGTTTTTCGATATTTTGTAGTTTAGATGTGTAGTTTCGATAATTTTCGATAGAAATTGTGTTCGATATTTTGTAATTCGATAACATTTCCGCCTTCCTGCAAGAAGCTCACTTTGGCAAAGTACTTACGCATTACTTTTAAGTTACTAAAGTTTTTTTTTGTATTGGAACCTTGAAAATAATAATTGTTTTAAGAAGTTTCACTAATACTGAATTTATTTTGTTATGCCTAAAGTAGGCCTAAAGTAACATACATTAGTTTTTCTAAAATTATCAGGATCTTTTTTTTATTTTAGGTTATTTAGTTTTTTTTACGTTTATTCTTGCCACTAAAATTTTGTGATCAATTCAGGGTTGGGCCCGAGGAGGATGTATACACAGCTTCAAAACATTGAGATATCCCCAAAATAGACCTGTAAAATGCACAGGAGAACTTCGACTTGCCTACCCGCAACGACTCTGAAGTTAGCAACATTGTGCAGTGGTTGGCAACGCGCTGAAAAAAAAAACAGTTGGCGTCCCTGGTGGAGGGAGGAAGAAGGACCTGGCCGCCGGTTCAGACTTCAACGTTAGAAGTAACCAGTAGTAACTAACGCTCATTTTTTTTGTTTTTATCTTATTTTATTTCACTGAGTTCTCCTGGTTTTAAAGTTGAGTGTGCTCTATGTTTAAATTGCGTTGTCGAAATTGTGTGTGGTGCTGCCTGACGTATTTCCAGGTAACCTTTTTATTCTATCTATTTTTTTTTTCTGTTATACTCAACATAATGAGATGGTCCTGAAATTGACTGGCGTTTGTTTCACGTGCATACTAGAAACCCCTAGATAAAAGATTTTTACCGTTGTCCCGCCATCCTTTGTCAACGTCACTAATAAAATGGCCGATATTGTGGAAAGCTATTAGTCACTCCTTTGTTGTTAGGTCTTGTTTAAATAATATCCACTACTGCTATTCAAACCTGGATAAATCATTGAATAATAACCTGTCTTTCGGTATAAGGCCGACAGTAGCTTGCGGCCATTTAAAAGCTATTTTGTCTCTGTTGACTTGAATTAACCAACACTGAGTAAGAACTGAAGACAAAAGGGCAAATAGAGGCATAGCGCCACGCCGAATGTTGGGGTTCTGAAAAGCGTCTTATCTTTTTATGTTGTGTTGCGCCCCCTTGCGATTTACGATTCCGTCGTTCGCATGTAACCGACATCTAACTATTTTAGACACTGGGAAGCCAAATTTCTTTATCTAGTGTTTTTGCTTTGTG
The DNA here is from genome assembly GCA_963583935.1 of Diaperis boleti. NCBI lineage: Eukaryota > Metazoa > Arthropoda > Insecta > Coleoptera > Tenebrionidae > Diaperis > Diaperis boleti. The sequence goes on along the minus strand of OY757247.1, from coordinate 50,235,731 downwards.
CATGTTTGTAGCTTCGTTGCGCCTCGTTGCGTTTGCGCCCGCTAGATGTCCCGTCGCGCTCGTTTCAAAATGGCTTCCAAAGAAAACGTTGCGTTACTGTATATTTTATTGTTTGTCCATATATGTTTCGAATCAACAGATAAACCAAATAGCATTCATTTTTGTAGTTCTTGTTGCAAATACTGCTTTTGAGATTTTATACGGTCCCAATGTTGTAAATTCCTGTAAACTTCAAGAGCTCAAGGTGGAAGAAAATTAGCTGATTTAAACTCACGCATCATGTACACCAGAATTGTCAAATTGTATTATGGTTTACTATTTTTCTGAAGAACTAAATTGTTAATCTGTTGAAATAATTGGAAATTGTCAGTTGTGATTTATTACTCGAATCATTATTGTTAAAATCATCAAATTGCATTGGTACCAACTTAATACGAAGCCACTAGAAATTGTTAACCACAGTACGAGATCACAAAACTCAAATGCACAAAATGACTAAAACTTAATAAACAATTAAAACCATAATTTTAGCTCTCGTCATGTATCCAAAGAATGTAGGGTTTGTTTCGTTTGGGTAAGTTTGAATGTCCCGCCATTGCTTGTATTGTCAAAAAAATAACACAACCTAGGGTTCAGTTTTTCTTTCATTGTCTGACGATCACTGACCAACCTTTTAAAGTTCGCGGTTTGTTTCAAATTTTCAAATTTGACGTTTGGTGACGTCATTTCATTTCATGTTCAAATTCAAAAAGTGGCGGTAATGTAAAAAAAAGCAAAAGTTTTATCTGGATAATTGTTACAGAAATAAGGTACAAGGTTGCAGAAAAAAATATTTTTAGGGGCGACAGTATTCGACCAAACCGCACGAGAAGGGTGCAAAATATGACCTTAGTAAAGCAATATTTCCATAAGAAAAAAAAAATACAACTTAATTCTGCCACTGTGGTTCAAATCTTTGTAATTGAAAACACTCCTCGTCTACCTCTGGATTTTGTAGAGAAGTTTAGATACCGGGACGGTCAGATTTATATTGAAATGCGGGTCCGATGGATGTCTTCCTCCTTCTAAGAGCATGGATTGGATGGGTCAACTAAACTCTAACCCAATCCAATCCGAAATACATTTATTAACTTAATATTTGTTACAATTTTTTACTTAGTTCTAACAGTTTAATGTAGGTGCTGCTGAGGCTTAGGGCCTTTTCACTGTACAGGGTGTTATGGAAGTTCTAGCAAAAATTTAACTACAAGTAGAACTCGTCAAAAAAAAAATTATCTATCATTTTCCTGTCGGAGTTAAAATTAAGAATAGTTTGACCCCTAAAACCAGTAGCCGCCTATGAACTCCACATTCATTGATTGTGAGGATGCACAAAAATGTTACCGGTTAAACGAATTGAAATAAAAACTGTTTAAATGGAAACAAGTACTAAGCTATCATAATATGCATATTTTGAAGTAGGTTATTAATAATAAATTTTCTGGCTTACCTTCTTTAATCACAACAAAAATTAAATACGCTGCACCGGTCAAACGCGGGGGTAAAATATGAGGCATCTCCGATTATTCCATTAAATTAAATTTTTTCCTGAAAATTGCGTTCCTGGATTTTCATTAGAGCACACATGTGTGTTATTATCGACATTAAGGACACCATTTTCTGTGAAGCCCGGTTCGTTGGTTGCCAATGAACGCCTCAAAAAATTTGGTACATCATTAATTTTCTGAATAAGCTTGACAGTGGCTTCCTTCAAGCGGAGTCTCCCACGCAGTCCTAGTTCGCGTAATGTGCGGTAAACAATAAAAGTTGACGCATCGCCACGTAAAGCGAGTCTTCCAATACTCAAATTTGAAATGACACAAACGTTGTACTGTTCTCACAAAACCACGTGAAGTTGATAAAATTCCTTATATTAAATTATATTAATTGGTTAAGAATCGAGCAAAGTCATAACACACCGCGACACTCAACTAATAACTAAAATTTACTATCAACGAGAAATTTTTTGTCCCAAAGGAGTTTGGAGGTGTTTACCTCGATGTACTCATAGGCGGAGGGTGAAATAAGAGGTCAGGTCATGTTAAAAAAATAGCGGATTTCAGCAAAGTGGTAAATAGAAAAAAATGTTTATTTTGAAGAGTTCTACTTGTGGTTAAATTTTTTTGCTAAGAGTTTATTCTTAAATATTTTTCTGGTGGGTGAAATAACATTTTTTTGATGATTGTGCGATTACAATAGTTCCATGGGTGTTAGAATATTTGCAGCGGCCGTCGCGTCGGCCAGTTGGGAAACCCAAAGGGTCGTAAAACCCTTACCTGACTGGCGACCCTCACGCCCGTCGGTCAGTCAAAAGCCAAGTCTAAAATCAGGACACGGTTCCTTCATTAAAAATCAATACTAAACTAAAACGGGAGAAGAAACGTTTAATATCGATCATCAAATATTCTTTAGTATCCAAGTTCTTTAAATCGCGAGTGTTTCACTACAACTTCAAATCAACGGTCCTTCGAGCAACACAATTCTACTACGAAAACGGTTAGATCTTCAGACAAATCTACCCCCCATTTCAATACATTGGTCCATTCGAGCCGGATATTAAATCAGTGAAAACGAAATCGAAGTTTGTGAGAGAAAATCAATCAAGATCCGATCAAGTAAATCAGGCATCATCATCAATCCAGACCCGTTCAGTTGATCCAGACGTTCTATTTAGATCCGTTCAGCTGATCCAGGCGTTCTACCACCATTTCATTACATAGGGGTTCATCTGGGCTTCTGGGTGGTAAGGTCGTTTGAGATCGGTGAATTCTGTTAGGATTTGGGATCAAGATTGTAAATTTTCGTGCCGTTTATCGAAGGTAGCAATGTGGAATTGGTTACGCTTGGATAGATGGGGGCTCGGTATTTGAAGAGTGGTCTGATAAAGGAGTTGTGTGATTTGGGGTTGCAACCGCGGATGTGGCCGCCGTGAAGGTATTGTAACGTTGTCTGAGCCGGGCGGGTTCGAGGATTTAAAGAAAATTTTGGTGCACACCGTAGCTACTAACTTTTATTAAAAAGACTAACTTTTCACTATGTACAAACTTCCACAATACCACGCTGACCACTTGTTCACGATGCTACCAGTAGACTGTCTTGCTCTGTCGTTTGATCCCTTCTTATACCCCTCCTGACGTTCTCGATTCTTTCTATTCCGGGAATCATGAGATCATGCTTTCGGCGCAATCAATTATTCCCGAAGAATGAGATCATTTTCTTGTACGAGCGTAGTATAGTATGAGATCACCGCGACAGAATCTTCTAGGCCCATGAGAGCATCCTATGTGAACAATTATTCCCAGACGTTCTCCTGTGGACTGTTCCAGATTAATCACGTTACCATACGTGGTGACATCATCATGACATCATTCGCTTCCGGTGCCGTCGCGCCGTCGTCTCAGTATTATTAGATTAGCTCTGTTACGTGCTTTTTTGAGGTTTATTGAGATCGGGAATTTGGGAACCAAGTAATTTACCCTGTTGGTTTTGGGTTTGACTTGTTGATTGAGGATCAATAGCTTTGCTTTTTTTTCGAAATAGTTACCCTAATTTTCCTGCAGATTATAAAAAATTAGTCCAAAAAATTTATAAATGTGTGTCAAGATTTCGTGATGTTAGCGTGTTGTAGCGGAACGAGTGTTAGTTTTATGAAGAACTGCAGGAGGCAATTTTTAATGCATGCAACGCTATAACCTTGGTTGATGTTGATGTTGGAAAATGCATTTGAAAATATGACAGCTGCATTGAAGCTGGGGGAGAACACTTTGAACATTTGCTGTAATTCTCAATAAACCTACATTCTTTGTTAGTGTTTTATTTTCTTTAAATTAAAACAATTTAACATGAGGAACATAAACGTCAAAATGTTTACCATAACCTCAAATTTTACTGTCAGTTAATTTGCAGGCTGGGCCATTGCATAAAAAATAACCCGCCTACTCTAATTTTCAATTTAAATTAATAATTTAGTTCTGCAATGTTTTTGCGAAAAACGCTCGCTTTGTTTTTAAATTGCCATCTTTTGACATAAAAATGTTGTTGATGACGTCATCTGTTTTTGAACTATGACACCGTCATAAATTTTTATAACTTTTTTTGGATTTCAGATACAATTTTCGATTTTCTATTCAATAAGACTAAAATAGTGATACCGTGCACAACGTTTTCCTTTTAATTTACATTTTTATTTCCAAATTTTAATTTTTATTCTTTAAAAAATGAAGTGGTTATTAGCGAAGTAGACATCCACCGCGACCGCGACATCTTCGTCATATTCGTACCTTTAGAGAGCTCCTTCTGGACGGATTGTTAGGTTTCTCAAATTTTTCTTACATTTTTCATTAAGTTAGTTTGTTTTAGTAAACTAAAAGAGCCCAAGAAGCAAGCGAAGAAGAAGAAGAAGATAAATAGAAAAAAAAATGTTTTACATAATTATCAACTTTTGCCGAAAAAAAAAACACCCAAAATATAAGATAAATTGATCTACCTCATTACTGCCAATCTCTGATTAATGACCGGACGTCCAAATTTGGCACAAGCAGAAATTTCAAATGCAATAAAAATATGTCATCGCCGCGTTGCCCCACGTGTAAACACCCATCGGCTATTAATTATGTCCACAAACCAGTCGCAGGCCGACCGAAAATTATTACGATTCTGATTAGAAAACTTTCGCGCATTTAATAAGATTGTAAAATTAATCAAAACACCGATTCCAATTCTCTGACGCACTTTTCTCAAAGGAGGTTCGGAAATGCGGTGGTACGCATTATTATTAACAGTTCTCATCGTTTTTACCACTTTTAGCACATCTCACTTTCTAACCGCGGATGTAATTTGAGTCAATGTTACACCTAATCTTTGCTAAGTGAACGAAATTGTGATTTTAAAGATACTTTCTTGCGATGATTGCTTGTTTGTGCAATTAATTAAAATTCCTGGTGATAAGAATGGGTGTAATTTTAAAATTAATAATTTTATAAATAGTAGACAATAGTCTGACCCAAAACAAAATTCGGTAGCCGCCGCCTCTCCTCTTCGCGCTGAAAGCTCAAGTGCATTGTGTCCGATGACGCAATTCCGGGTTTCCGGTGCCTCCTCGGTGGAGGTGGCACTGCGCGTGGTTTGTGTCGCCCTCCGGAGCGCGAATGCTGATATACTTTCTCTTTCCGTGCACAAATGTTATAAGATGGGGTGGACAGGAGACTAAGTTCAGTCGTGTTTGTGGTGTCGGACGACCCCGGATTATATTTCAGTCGGTTTAGGAATTAGCCGTACAGGTAGGCTTGTTTTTTATTGTTATAATTGCCGAGCTTAAAACTGATTCCCGATTCATGAGAAGCAAATTAATGTAAGGATTTCAGGTTTAAGGTGTTACCATCCAAGGTGACCAATTATACGATGTGTAATTTCTTAGTGAACGTTTGTAAAAACTCAATTACCACTCATTTCTGGGTTTTCGTACACTGCCACTGTTATCCAATTCACAACAGGAACAAAACTGTAGTGACTGGCTAATCAGTCTGATTGCGGAACCTGCATGTTGGGTCACATGTTATGTGAAATTAAAAAAAGTGTCACTCTATTTTTGCTACAAATCCGGGAAATCATTTTCAATTTAGATTAAATAGTTTTTTTTTTCAAAAAAGCCTTCTTCTTCGACTTTTACGGCATCTAAACTTGTCTGCAATTAAACAGCTGCGATACTAATTGGAATTACAACTACATTTTGCATAAAATTTTATCACCAGCTTCTAAAAAGTGGAAAAGATTTTAACGATAGATAACTGCAAGTTTTTCTTTAACAGCAGTTTGAACTGAAAGTTGCATTAATATTCGTGGTTAGATAATTATCCAGATTACTTACGGTAGAAATTGTCCTTTTGCTTCTCTTTCCAAGATACGAAAGCACACAGTAGAATATTTTAATGTTAATTATTATTTAATTAAAAAAGGAAACAAAACAGAGAAAAGGAAACAAAAGACCAAAACCAGTGATACAACACATATTAAGGAGGCTAGAGATGTAAGAGACCATATATACTATTAGAGCAAACCTAGAGGTGACCAAAACGGTCAAAACCAAAGAGATCAAAAAAACATTGGAGTTGTGCTTAAGAGCACGCGATCGTAAAAGAACAGAACGGCCAAAGACGACTAGATGGACTAAAGAGGTAAAAAGACAACACAGACAAAGAGACACAAAAATAGATGTGGCCAAAAAGAGCAGGAACAACAAAAAGACCTTTTGAGAACTGCAAGAACCTGAAATTTTGAAACCCAAAAAAACTCCAACAATTTTTAAAATACCGAGAAATTAAATCTGAACGAATATGCAGGGAAATTAAATTGTTGTATAATGATGTATTACAAAAACATGAGAAATATACAGGAATACAATTTACCCAAGTTCACCAGCCTTTGAATTACATGCTCACACTTATCAAGAAAAACTAAACCAGTTTAATCTGCAATAACTAAAACATTACCGCCACAATAATTTAGTCGACTTATCGATATTCAGAAGTGACCGGAATCCTATCTAGAACTAAAACTAATCGGTCGTTAATTATGCTAATTAAATGTTATCGGCCAAACCAGCAGCCGGACCCATTCATGCCATGTCGCAGTAGTACTATGAAATTAATTAATTTAAACATTTTATGTCCCCGGCATCAAAGTGAAGTGTTGTTTATTGCAAAATCTGGATCATTATCTTCAATGACGTTAACGGGAGCTTCATTTGCATGAGATCCTTGTGAGCTTTCATTTTTCAATTTATCGGTTAATAGAGTGGAGTTAATATTTTACTTCTTAGTTTTATTCGTTAATTAGTCGTGTTACTCAACTTGTAATGAAATGGAGCAAAGTCCCATTGCAGCAACTAAGTAGTTAATTAGATATTAATGTTGCGGTTTTAACTGAAATTTTATCGCCGTTAACACCGGATAATGTCTGTGAAGTCCGTAAAAGGTGCTGTAATTATTTATTTTCAAGCACTGAAAATAAGCTCTGCTCTATCTAAACTCATAAATATTTTTTTAGCAAAATCAACTTTCTTCGTTATATTTGGTAACATACATTGTTGTTTCGACTCATAACAAGAGTGGCAATAGATAAGACCCTGTCAATTAAAAACCAATAACACTTAGATCTATGTTTGGAACAACAAAAAATATCTGATTGGCTCGGTACGTATTGAGAGAACAATGACTTATTTAGCGATTATCGTTTAGCTTAAGGGAAAACGTTGCAACACTGATGTTGTTACAATTAAGCTCTCGCTGGGTGGCTTTTTAAAGGGGTGACAAAATTTTACTGGTGATAGATTGGACTTATTAGACCTCGACTACATTCCCATTTTTTTTATTAAAATAACGATTCCCACAAATCAGTATTGGATTGATAGGTAAGGTACTTGTGCTGAATGTAGTAAAGAACGATTAAGCACGTACGTATGATTGATTAGCTCTTTTCGTAGATTCCAATGACTTCCGAACCTGAAATTATTACTGTATCATTTTAGTGATCTGTAGCTCTTCGAGTGCAGGAGTATGACACGCTACGTTATTTTAGAGAGCGTTCAATAATTACGTGAGTCGATTTTGGCAATTTTTCGGCAATAAAACAGTTAAGTAGGTACTACAAAAAATCTTGGTGGTGTTCCCATAACCGCGATAATAGTAGATTGTCTTATTAGGAGTAAAAGTGGGACTTTTCATGGCAAGTCTGTAGGTTTGGCGGCCGAGCGCGCAAATGTCGCTTCACGACATTTCTAGTCATTTCAAATCGCTTCAAGTTTCTTCAAGTCCCTTCAAAATATTTCAATTCTTTTCAAGTCTTTTAAGTCGTTTCAAAACATTTCAAGTTCTTTCCAGTCGTTTCAAGTTTCTCAAAGTCGCTTCATCTCTCTTCAAGTCGTTTCAAGACTCTTCAAGACATTTCAAGACTTTTCAAGTCGCTTCAATTTCCTTCAAAACATTTCAAGTCACCTCAAGTCCTTTCAAAACATCTCAAGTCTTTTCAAGTGGGTTCCAGCCCCTTCAAGATATTATTTGAAATCTTCCCAGATCGCTCCAAAACTCTTCAAGTATTTGTTCAAATATTTCAAGACGCCTCAAGTCTTTCAAGTAAATTGTTCTTCATTTCTTTCCAGTACCTTCAAGATATTTGACGTCTTCCAGATTGCTTCAGGTCTTTTCAAGTAGCTTCCAATGCTTCCAATCCCTGCAAGATATTTCAAATCTTCCCAGGTCGCTTCAAGACTCTTCAAGACATTTCAAGTCGCTTCAATTACACCCAAAGCATTTCAAATCTTCCCAGATCGCTCCAAGACTCTTCAAGTATTTCTTCAAATATTTCAACTCGCCTCAAGTCTTTCAAGTAGTTTCAAAATATTCCAAGATATTTGAAGTCTTCTAGATGGCTTTAAGTCTTTTCAAGTGGCTTCCAATACTTCCAATCTCTGCAAGGTGTTTTATATCTTCCCAGGTCGCTTCAAGACTCTTCAAAACATTTCAAGTCTTTTCAAGTCGCTTCAATTCCATCCAAAACTTTTCAAATCTTCCCAGGTCGCTTCAAGACTCTTCAAGTCTTTTCAAGTCGCTTCCAGCACCTTCAAAATATTTGAAGTGTTTCCAGGTCGCTTGAAGATACTTACAGACATTTCAAGTCTCTTCAATTACTTTCAAAACCTTTGAAGTCAACCAAAGTATCTTTAAAACATTTCATGTCGTGTCAATTCGCTCTAAATCTTTCCAAGCTTCTCCAAGTCCTTTTAACATATTTCACGTCGCTTCAAGACATTTCAAGTCCTTTTAAATTGCTTAAAGACATTTCAAGTCCTTTTAAATCGCTTCAAGACATTTCAAGTATTTTTAAATCGCTTCAAGTTTCTTCAAGTCGCTTCAAGACCTTTCAAAATATTTCATATCGCTTCAAGTCCCTGCAAAATATTTCAAGTCCACTCAATTCGCTTCAAGTTTTTCAAGTCGTTTCAAGATATTTCAAAGTTTCTTCAAGTCGCTTCAAGACCTTTCAAAATATTTCATATCGCTTCAAGATATTTCAAGTCCTTTTAAATTGCTTCAAGACATTTCAAGTCCTTTTAAATCGCTTCAAGACATTTCAAGTATTTTTAAATCGCTTCAAGTTTCTTCAAGTCGCTTCAAGACCTTTCAAAATATTTCATATCGCTTCAAGTCCCTTCAAAATATTTCAAGTCCACTCAATTCGCTTCAAGTTTTTCAAGTCGTTTCAAGATATTTCAAAGTTTCTTCAAGCCGCTTCAAGACCTTTCAAAATATTTCATATCGCTTCAAGTCCCTTCAAATAATTCAAGTCGACTCAAGCCTTTCAAGTAGTTTCAAAATATTCCCAGTTCCTTCATTTCCTTCCAGTCCCTTCAAGATATTTGAAGTCTTCCAGATTGATTCAAGTCGTTTCAAGTGGCTTTCACTGCTTCCAATCCCTGCAAGATATTTCAAATCTTCCCAGGTCGCTTCAAGACTTTTCAAGACATTTCAAGTCTTTTTAAGTCGCTTCAATTCCATCCGAAACATTTCAAATTTTCCCAGGTCGCTTCAAGACTCTTCAAGTTTTTTCAAGTGGCTTCGAGTCCCTTCAAAATATTATTTGAAATCTTCCAAGATTAAGACTCTTCAAGTATTTCTTCAAATATTTCAAGTCGCCTCAAGTTTTTCAAGTATTTTTAAAATATTACAAGTTCCTTCATTTCCTTCCAGTCCCTTCAAGATATTTGAAGTCTTCCAGATTGCTTCAAGTCTTTTCAAGTGTCTTCCACTGCTTCCGATCCCTGCAAGATATTTAAAATATTCCCAAGTCGCTTCAAGGCTCTTCAAGACATTTCAAGTCTTTCCAAGTCGCTTCCAGTTTCTTCAATATATTATTTGAAATCTGCCCAAATCGCTCCAAGACTCTTCAAGTATTTTTTCAAATATTTCAAGTCGCTTCAAGTATTTCAACTAGTTTCAAAATATTCCAAGTTCCTTCATTTCCTTCCAGTCCATTCAAGATCTTTGAAGTCTTCCAGATTGCTTCAAGTCTTTTCAAGTGGCTTCCAATCCCTGCAAGATATTTCAAATCTTCCAAGGTCGCTTCAAGACTCTTCAAGACATTTCATGTCTTTTCAAGTCGCTTCAATTTCATCCAAAACATTTCAAATCTTCCCAGATCGCTTCAAGACTCTTCAAGTTTTTTCAAGTAGCTTCCAGTCCCTTCAAGATATTATTTGAAATCTTCCCAAATCGCTCCAAGACTTCAAGCATTTCTTCAAATATTTCAAGTCGCTTCAAGTATTTCAACTAGTTTCAAAATATTCCAAGTTCCTTCATTTCCTTCCAGTCCATTCAAGATCTTTGAAGTCTTCCAGATTGCTTCAAGTCTTTTCAAGTGGCTTCCAATCCCTGCAAGATATTTCAAATCTTCCAAGGTCGCTTCAAGACTCTTCAAGACATTTCATATCTTTTCAAGTCGCTTCAATTTCATCCAAAACATTTCAAATCTTCCCAGATCGCTTCAAGACTCTTCAAGTTTTTTCAAGTAGCTTCCAGTCCCTTCAAGATATTATTTGAAATCTTCCCAAATCGCTCCAAGACTTCAAGCATTTCTTCAAATATTTCAAGTCGCTTCAAGTATTTCAACTAGTTTCAAAATATTCCAAGTTCCTTCATTTCCTTCCAGTCCATTCAAGATCTTTGAAGTCTTCCAGATTGCTTCAAGTCTTTTCAAGTGGCTTCCAATCCCTGCAAGATATTTCAAATCTTCCAAGGTCGCTTCAAGACTCTTCAAGACATTTCATATCTTTTCAAGTCGCTTCAATTTCATCCAAAACATTTCAAATCTTCCCAGATCGCTTCAAGACTCTTCAAGTTTTTTCAAGTAGCTTCCAGTCCCTTCAAGATATTATTTGAAATCTTCCCAAATCGCTCCAAGACTTCAAGCATTTCTTCAAATATTTCAAGTCGCTTCAAGTATTTCAACTAGTTTCAAAATATTCCAAGTTCCTTCATTTCCTTCCAGTCCATTCAAGATCTTTGAAGTCTTCCAGATTGCTTCAAGTCTTTTCAAGTGGCTTCCAATCCCTGCAAGATATTTCAAATCTTCCAAGGTCGCTTCAAGACTCTTCAAGACATTTCATATCTTTTCAAGTCGCTTCAATTTCATCCAAAACATTTCAAATCTTCCCAGATCGCTTCAAGACTCTTCAAGTTTTTTCAAGTAGCTTCCAGTCCCTTCAAGATATTATTTGAAATCTTCCCAAATCGCTCTAAGACTTCAAGCATTTCTTCAAATATTTCAAGTCGCTTCAAGTATTTCAACTAGTTTCAAAATATTCCAAGTTCCTTCATTTCCTTCCAGTCCATTCAAGATCTTTGAAGTCTTCCAGATTGCTTCAAGTCTTTTCAAGTGGTCTCCAATGCTTCCAATCCCTGCAAGATATTTCAAATCTTCCCAGGTCGCTCCAAGACTCTTCAAGCATTTCTTCAAATGTTTCAAGTCGCCTCAAGTCTTTCAGTTCCTTCAAAATATTTGAGCCTTTTCAAGTTGCTTCAATTCCATCCAAAACACTTCAAATCTTCCCAGGTCGCTTCAAATCTCTTCAAGTCTTTTTAAGTCGCTTCCAGTTCCTTCAAATATTTTGAAGGAACTGAAAGACTTGAGGCGACTTGAAACATTTGAAGAAATGCTTGAAGAGTCTTGGAGCGATCTGGGAAGATTTTAAATAATATCTTGAAGGGACTGGAAGCCACTTGAAAAAACTTGAAAAGTCTTTCTTGAAGCGACCTGGGAAGATTTGAAATATTTTGGATAGAACTGAAGCGACTTAAAATGTCTTGAAGAGTCTTGAAGCTACCTGGGCAGATTTGAAATATCTTGCAGGGATTGGAAGCATTGAAAGCCGCTTGAAACGACTTGAATCAATCTGGAAGACTTCAAATATCTTGAAGGGACTGGAAGGAAATGAAGGAACTGGGAATGTTTTGAAACTACTTGAAAGACTTGAGTCGACTTGAAATATTTGAAGAAACACTTGAAGAGTCTTGGAGCGATCTTTGAAGATTTTAAATAATATCTTGAAGGGACTGGAACTCACTTAAAAAGACTTGAAGAGTCTTAAAGTGAAATGGGAAGATTTGAAACATTTTGGATGGAATTGAAGCGACTTGAAAATACTTGAAATGTCTTGAAGAGTCTTGAAGCGACCTGGGAAGATTTGAAATATTTTGCAGGGATCGGAATCATTGGAAGGCACTTGAAAAGTTCAAGTCTTCTAGATTGCTTCAAGTCCTTTCAAGTGGCTTCCAATGCTTCCAATCCCTGCAAGATATTTCAAATCTTTCCAGGTCGCTTCAAGACTCTTCAAGTCTTTTTAAGTCGCTTCCAGTTCCTTCAAAATATTTGAAGTCTTCCCAGGTCGCTTAAACATTCTTCCAGACATTTCAAGTCTTTTCAACTCTCTTCAATTCCGTTCAAAACTTTTCAAGTCTCCCAAAGTCTCTTTAAAACATTTCATGTCGTGTCAATTCGCTTTAAATCTTTCCAAGCTTTTCCAAGTATTTTTAACATATTTCACGTCGCTTCAAGACATTTCAAGTCTTTTTAAATCGCTTCAAGACATTTCAAGTATTTTTAAATCGCTTCAAGTTTCTTCAAGTCGCTTCAAGACCTTTCAAAATATTTCATATCGCTTCAAGTCCCTTCAAAATATTTCAAGTCCACTCAATTCGCTTCAAGTTTTTCAAGTCGTTTCAAGATATTTCAAATTCTTTCAAGTTGCTTCAAGGTATTTCAAGTCTTTTCAAGTGGCTTCCAGTCCCTTCAAGATATTATTTGAAATCTTCCCAGATCGCCCCAAGACTCTTTAAGTATTTCTTCAAATAATTCAAGTCGACTCAAGTCTTTCAAGTAGTTTCAAAACATTCCCAGTTCCCTCATTTCCTTCCAGTTCCTTCAAGATATTTAAAGTCTTCCAGATTGATTCAAGACGTTTCAAGTGGCTTTCAATGCTTCCAATCCCTGCAAGATATTTCAAATCTTCCCAGGTCGCTTCAAGACTTTTCAAGACATTTCAAGTCTTTTCAAGTCGCTTCAATTCCATCCGAAACATTTCAAATTTTCCCAGGTCGCTTCAAGACTCTTCAAGTTTTTTCAAGTGGCTTCTAGTCCCTTCAAAATATTATTTGAAATCTTCCTAGATTGCTCCAAGACTCTTCAAGTATTTCTTCAAATATTTCAAGTCGCCTCAAGTTTTTCAAGTATTTTTAAAATATTACAAGTTCCTTCATTTCCTTCCAGTCCCTTCAAGATATTTGAAGTCTTCCAGATTGCTTCAAGTCTTTTCAAGTGTCTTCCACTGCTTCCAATCCCTGCAAGATATTTCAAATCTTCCCAGGTCGCTTCAAGACTCTTCAAGACATTTCAAGTCTTTTCAAGTCGCTTCCAAACTCTTCAAGTCTTTCCAAGTCGCTTTCAGTTTCTTCAATATATTATTTGAAATCTGCCCAAATCGCTCCAAGACTCTTCAAGTATTTCTTCAAATATTTCACGTCGCTTCAAGTATTTCAACTAGTTTCAAAATATTCCAAGTTCCTTCATTTCCTTCCAGTCCATTCAAGATCTTTGAAGTCTTCCAGATTGCTTCAAGTCTTTTCAAGTGGCTTCCAATTCCTGCAAGATATTTCAAATCTTCCCAGGTCGCTTCAAGTCTCTTCAAGTCTTTTTAAGTCGCTTCCAGTTCCTTCAAATATTTTGAAGGAACTGAAAGACTTGAGGCGACTTAAAACATTTGAAGAAATGCTTGAAGAGTCTTGGAGCGATCTGGGAAGATTTTAAATAATATCTTGAAGGGACTGGAAGCCACTTGAAAAAACTTAAAAAGTCTTTCTTGAAGCGACCTGGGAAGATTTGAAATGTTTTGGATAGAACTGAAGCGACTTAAAATGTCTTGAAGAGTCTTGAAGCTACCTGGGCAGATTTGAAATATCTTGCAGGGATTGGAAGCATTGGAAGCCACTTGAAAAGACTTGAAGCAATCTGGAAGACTTCAAATATCTTGAAGGGACTGGAAGTAAATGAAGGAACTGGGAATGTTTTGAAACTACTTGAAAAACTTGAGTCGACTTAAAATATTTGAAGAAACACTTGAAGAGTCTTGGAGCGATCTTTGAAGATTTTAAATAATATCTTGAAGGGACTGGAAGCCACTTAAAAAGACTTGAAGAGTCTTGAAGTGAAATGGGAAGATTTGAAACATTTTGGATGGAATTGAAGCGACTTGAAAATACTTGAAATGTCTTGAAGAGTCTTGAAGCGACCTGGGAAGATTTGAAATATTTTGCAGGGATCGGAATCATTGGAAGGCACTTGAAAGAACTTGAATCAATCTGGAAGACTTCAAATATCTTGAAGGAACTGGAAGGAAATGAAGGAACTTGGAATGTTTTGGAACTACTTGAAAGACTTCAGGCGACTTGAAATATTTGAGGAAATACTTGAAGAGTCTTGGAACAATTTGGGAAGATTTTAAATAATATCTTGAAGGGACTGGAAGCCACTTGAAAAAACTTGAAGAGTCTTTCTTGAAGCGACCTGGGAAGATTGGAAGATTTGAAATGTTTTGGATGGAATTAAACCGACTTGAAATGTCTTGAAGTGTCTTGAAGCGACCTGGGAAGATTTGAAATATCTTGCAGGGATTGGAAGCATTGGAATCCACTTGAAAGGACTTGAATCAATCTGGAAGACTTTAAATATCTTTGAGGGACTGGTAGGAAATCAAGGAACTTGGAATGTTTTGAAACTACTTGAAAGACTTGAGGCGACTTGAAATATTTGAAGAAATACTTGAAGAGTCTTGGAGCGATCTGGGAAGATTGCAAAAAATATTTTGAAGGGACTGGAAGCCACGTGAATAGACTTGAAGAGACTTCAAGCGACCTGGGAAGATTTGAAATGTTTTGGATGGAATTGAAGCGACTTGAAAAGACTTGAAATGTCTTGAAGCGTCTTGAAGCGACCTGGGAAGATTTGAAATATCTTGCAGGGATTAGAAGCATTGGAAGCCACTTTAAAACACTTGAAGCAATCTGGAAGACTTCAAATATCTTGAATGGACTGGAAGCAAATGAAGAAACTTGGAATGTTTTTAAACTACTTGAATGACTTGAGGCGACTTGAAACATTTGAAGAAATACTTGAAGAGTTTTGGAGCGATCTGGGAAGATTGCAAAAAATATTTTGAAGGGACTGAAAGCCACTTGAAAAAACTTGAAGAGTCTTGAAGCAACCTGGGAAGATTTGAAATGTTTTGAAGGGACTTGAGGCGACTTGCAATGTCTTGAAGAGTCTTGAAGCGACCTGGGAAGGTTTGAAATATTTTACATTAATTCGAAGTATTGGAATCCACTTGAAAAGTTCAAGATATTTGAAGTCTTCAAAATTGCTTCAAGTCTTTTCAAGTGGCTTCCAATGCTTCCAATCCCTGCAAGATATTTCAAATCTTCCCAGGTCGCTTCAAGACTCTTCAAGTCTTTTTAAGTCGCTTCCAGTTCCTTCAAAACTTTTCAAGTCTCCCAAAGTCTCTTTAAAACATTTCATGTCGCTTCAATTCGCTCTAAATCTTTTCAAGTCGCTTCAAGTCCTTTTAACATATTTCACGTCGCTTCAAGACATTTCAAGTCCTTTTAAATCTCTTCAAGTTTCTTCAAGTCGCTTCAAGACCTTTCAAAATATTTCATATCGCTTCAAGTCCCTTCAAAATATTTCAAGTCTTTTAAATTCGCGTCAAGTCTTTCAAGACGTTTCAAAACATTTCAAGTCCTTTCCAGTCGTTTCAAGTTTTATGAAATTAAAGTTTCTTCAAAACAAGAATTTCTGTCTAAAAGTGAACATCTCACTAACTTCCCGATTATTTTCTAAGACGTTATACACAAGTTTTATGAAATTTTAAAATCTAAAATATATACGCTGCCGATTTGATAGGCCTCTCGAATTTTTCAAAGTACACGTTTGGTAAATTGAACGGCAGACAAAATCCAGTCTTTGTCTACATAGGCAGAGAAATGGACATTTTACTGCCGTGGTTTAAACATATTTTTTTTATCAGACACACATTATCGTTTTTTTTTTCATAAACAAAAATTACAAACAAAAACTTTATTTCAGATGATTACATACTAGTTTCCAATAAACAAAAATTCTTCACTTCATCTTCAATTCTTTCTTCACCCATGACGTTTTAACAAGTGAGGTACTACTGTTAGGCTCATCTATAACAGGAACAGAAGACTTCTCTGATCGTGTAGACATAGAATTCTGCTACGATAGCAGATTTCCATCCGCCGTGTTGTTTTAGTGATAGTATGTCCGCTCCAGAATTGGCTAGAAGTGTGGCTGACCTCCTAGAACGCAATTCCCCACGTTTCGGGCTGCACATTTTCCAGCATGATATTTTACAAATGACCGTTGAGAAGTCATTTTGCAAGGACGCAAGCAGAAACACTTTTTGCAAATTGATACAATATCTATAAAGTTTTTATTGCCGGCATTACATACCATAAATTTTCTATGCTTAAATGTTTTTGAATCTGGAATATTAATGATTAAAATATCGTTTTTGTCAATCACATCATTTGTGGTATTTTGTTCTGCAAGCACCCGAAACTTTAATAATGATTAATGCCACCTGAAACAATACTGTTTAATCTCTTTCGCTCTGTCATTTATTTTTGGAGGAGTGCAATACTCCATTTCTTGGCAATCTTCATCCATGTCCAAACACTTAATAATCTTCAACTTCGCAAGAACAACCGAGCACAGCACAATAATGCAAATTTTATTAATAAGCAGTATAGTGCCCTTCACGATAATTCGTTAGAGCAGAAGTCCATAAAAAAAAATAGTCGCAGATTACGTTACATGTATTTTCCATTTCGTAAAATTATTCTGGTAAAGTGAGTAAATTATTTTACCGCCTAGCCGTTTTTTTTTGCATTTTGCCGGACTAGCCGTGGAAATGCATTATTGTTTTACTTTCTCGAAATTTTACACTGTTTCTTGCGGAAAAAAATTACGTGATTTTTGGCCCTCCTCTGCTGCTTATTTTTATCAGGACCGCTACCCCAACCGGCAAACAACTTTTAGATAGTGCAACGATTACGTGACAGTGGCAGCTTCAAACGACGAACACGTGACTCGTCAGATTCTCTCGCGAGGTTTGGTGATACACTGTTATACCCCGACCTACACGTTCCAGTGCTGCTCTACATGTGTGTACTGCTCTACACCTCTGTAAAAAGCCACCCTATGCATGTAGTGCCAACCTGGTACAGGGTTCGTAAAAGTTTATGATTTTTTCTTAATCTTCAGGTTGGTCAGGTTGTTCAGATTCTTTGGATAAGTTGTTCAAATTATTCATTTCATTCAATCTGTTCAAATTCTTCAGGTTATTCAAATTTTATAGGATATTTTGATCGTTTAGGTCGTCAATCTGTTAGCTACCAAATGTGATGTAAAAATGTAGGGCAAACATGAAATGAAAGAACCGAATTGGTTTTGTTGTTCCAATTTAAAAAATCTATAATTAACTTGTGTTATTTGATGAGTCTAGAAAGCAGTCATTTAAATAATACAAGTAGTAAACAGTTTGGTACGTCTTCAAAACGACTAGTTTATCAGAAGACTTGTACTGCTATACTTCTGGAGAAACCTTTAGATTGATTTGTCCAGTTTACATACTTTTGTACTTAACACATCAAGGTGTGTTACCCATGTGTCAACACAATGAAATCAAGAGAAAATGTCGAAAAAAATCTCATCGTTCTTGCGTCACCAAACTGACTCACTTCCAGACATTGCAACCAATTATTATGTTAATTATCTATCCGTGTCAAAAACTAAACCTGTCATTTACTGTCTATATTAATCAATCTAATTTCTCTTTTTTGAAAATTTTCTCTTTTGTCGTAACAATGAAAAACAGTTTTGAGGCCAATGTCGAAGATGCATGACTGCGACAATTACGTTAATAAATCAGGCTGAGGCAACAATATAATGAGAATGTTGTACAATTTCGGTTATTGTACAACAAAAGATCGGAATTATCTCGACCAAAGGCCAGAAGCGAGGATGTCGATTTGCATACGCTCTCTAATAAAAAATTATGCAACGGTTTGTGCGAAACCTTCGTCCATTTAATTGCATTATGAATTAAAACCGTCCCGATTTACATAGTGCCAAGCGTAATTAGCGTAACCTTCGCAAAATGTACACAATGCACCGTTAAATGTCCCGTGTAGTAACTTTTTGTCCTTATCACATTTTTAGTTATATCGATCAATGTAATCACAAGTGGCGGATATTAATATTTATCGATTTATGAATATTCAATTCCTTCGGACAAGTTCATTTCGTGTTGACAGTAAAGTTCCTGTTGCTAAATTATGTGAGGGAAATACCTTGGACCAGTCGTTTGACGACATTGTAGATAATATTTTTTGTAGCAAATATATTAATAGGATTGTGTATGAGATAACCTAATGGCGAAAACATTGTGTTATGTCACACTCAATATTTCACAATGCGGCTGTAAGTTTTATTTTTAGGTGTGTATTAAGAAATTTATTTGTCTCTAACTTTGAAAAAAAAATCTGCTGGACCCGTGCTTGAATAACTAAAATCTAAAATTAATTGACTTTTCGCATTCCCATTTGGTGTCCAAAAAAACGAAATCAACTATCTATAAATAACCCGGTCACTTTAATGACAATCATGACTTACAACTCCATGAATGAATCACCAATTATCTCTGCTCGCAATCACGCCGACAAGATAGAGCTATTCTCTGCACAAAAACCTTAAGGCCTTGAATTGTGCGTCGATATTGAACGAAATACCACTTAGTGTTTCCACATCTTGCATATTTTGTAATGATTAAACGCATTTTAATCCTTTGCTTATAAATAAACAGCAAGGAGCAAGGACAAGTGCAGCCGGAATGACGCGAAAAAAAAGTACACTGCTATGACAATGAGGTATCCTTAAGGTTGTCATTTACTGAGAGACAAATTTTTTCCGATATTGTGAGATACAATCGTCAATGTTGGCTGCGAGATGGTGCAACATCGTGCAGAATAGAAGAACTAAACTTCACAGTAATAAAGAGCTCCACTCGTGGTCCACTCACAGGTCTCTGACAGAGGGTTTTCTTGCGTTGAAGAAAACTTTTTTGTTTTTGAAGATGATCGCCTGTAATTTTTGGGGGTGTGTTAATAAAAGATAGATCTTTGCAGCTATAGAGCGACTCTTTGAAATTTGTAAATTTGAAAAAGATCGGCCGCAATTGACAGATGTGTCCAAAAAGATCACTTTTCTACCTCGGTACACAAATTACCATCAACGTTGTTGAGCGTATCCTTTTTCAATTTTTTTTTTTCGACAAATTGCTAATTGTTCTTGAATATGAAAATTTTGTTCTCAAATTTAGGGACTGTCTTTAACTATTTCATTGTAATTCATTTTTCGGGTTTAAGGACTGTTTTTAACTATTCCGTTTCCTCTTTTGTTCTCGGGTTTAGGAACTGTCTTTAACCAATACATTTCCTCCGTTTTCTCGGATTCAGGGACTGTCTTTAACTATTTCGTTTCCTCCGCTGTTCCCAGATTTAGGGACTGTCTTTAACTATTTTGTTTCCCTCAAGTTTTCGGGTTTAGCGACTGTCTTTAACTATACCGCTTCCTCTTTTGTTTTCAGATTTAGGGACTGTCTTTAACTATTTCATTGTCCTCAATTCTTTGGGTTTAGGGACTGTTATTAACTATTTCGTTTCCCTCGTGTTTTCGGGTTTAGGGGCTGTCTTTAACTATTTCATTTTCATCAATTTTTCGGGTTTAGGGGCTGTCTTTAACTATTCCGTTTCCTTTTTTGTTCTCGGATTTAGGGAGTGTCTTTAACTGTTTCCTTTCCTCTGTTGTTCTCTGGTTTAACGAGTGTCTTTAACTATTTAAGGACTGTATTTAACTATTACGTTTCCTCCGTTGTTCTCCGATTTAGGGACTCTCTTTAACTATTTTGTTTCTCTCAAGGTTTCGGGTTTAGGGACTGTCTTTGACTATTCCGTTTCCTTTTTTGTTCTCGGATTTAGGGAGTGTCTTTAACTATTTCATTGTCCTCAATTTTTCGGGTTTAGGGGCTGTTATTAACTATTTCGTTTCCCTCATGTTTTCGGGTTTAGGGGCTGTCTGTAACTATTTCATTGACATCAATTTTTCGGGTTTAGGGACTGTATTTAACTATTTCGTTTCCCTCATGTTTTCGGGTTTAGGGGCTGTCTTTAACTATTTCATTGTCATAAATTTTTCGGGTTTAGGGGATGTCTTTAACTATTCCGTTTCTTCTTTTGTTCTCGGGTTTAGGGAGTCTCCTTAACTATTTCGGTTCCTCTGTTGTTCTCTGGTTTAGCGAGTGTCTTTAACTATTTCGTTTCCCTCATGTTTTCGGGTTTAGGGGCTGCCTTTAACTACTTCATTGTCATCAATTTTTGGGGTTTAGGGACTGTTTTTAACTATTTTGTTTCCTTCATGTTTTCGGGTTTAGGGGCTGTCTTTAACTATTCCGTTTCCTTTTTTGTTCTCAGATTTAGGGAGTGTCTTCCACTGTTTCGTTTCCTCTGTTGTTCTCTGGTTTAGCGAGTGTCTTTAACTATTTAAGGACTGTATTTAACTATTGCGTTTCCTCCGTTGTTCTCAGATTTAGGGACTGTCTTTAACTATTTTATTTTCCTCAAGTTTTCGGGTTTAGGGACTCTCTTTAACTATACCGCTTCCTCTTTTGTTCTCAGATTTAGGGACTGTCTTTAACTATTTCATTGTTCTCAATTTTTCGTGTTTAGGGACTGTTTTTAACTATTTTGTTTCCTTAATGTTTTCGGGTTTAGGGGCTCTCTGTGACTATTTCATTGACATCAATTTTTCGGGTTTAGGGACTGTTTTTAACTATTTCGCTTCCCTCATGTTTTCGGGTTTAGGGGCTGTCTTTAACTATTCCGTTTCTTCTTTTGTTTTCGGGTTTAGGGAGTGTCCTTAACTATTTCCGTTCCTCTGCTGTTCTCTGGTTTAGCGAGTGTCTTTAACTATTTAAGGACTGTATTTAACTATTGCGTTTCCTCCGTTGTTCTCAGATTTAGGGACTGTCTTTAACTATTTTATTTTCCTCAAGTTTTCGGGTTTAGGGACTCTCTTTAACTATACCGCTTCCTCTTTTGTTCTCAGATTTAGGGACTGTCTTTAACTATTTCATTGTCCTCAATTTTTCGTGTTTAGGGACTGTTTTTAACTATTTTGTTTCCTTAATATTTTCGGGTTTAGGGGCTCTCTGTAACTATTTCATTGACATCAATTTTTTGGGTTTAGGGACTGTTCTTAACTATTTCGTTTCCCTCATGTTTTCGGGTTTAGGGACTGTCTTTAACTACTTCATTGTCATCAATTTTTGGGGTTTAGGGACTGTCTCTTTAACTATACAGTTTCCTTTTTTGTTCTCGGGTTTAAGGAGCGTCTTTAACTGGTTCGTTTCCTCTGTTGCTCTTTGGTTTAGCGAGTGTCTTTAACTATTTAAGAACTATATTTAACTATTACGTTCCCTCCGTTGTTCCCAGATTTTGGGACTGTTTTTAACTACTTATTTAATTTCCTTCAAGTTTTCGGGTTTATGGAGTGTCTTTAACTATTTCGTTTCCCTCAAGTTTTCGGGTTTTGGGACTGTCTTTAACTATACCGCTTTCTTTCTTGTTCTCAGATTTAGAGACTGTCTTTAACTATTTTATTTTCCTCAAGTTTTCGGGTTTAGGGACTCTCTTTAACTATACCGCTTCCTCTTTTGTTCTCAGATTTAGGGACTGTCTTTAACTATTTCATTGTCCTCAATTTTTCGTGTTTAGGGACTGTTTTTAACTATTTTGTTTCCTTAATGTTTTCGGGTTTAGGGGCTCTCTGTAACTATTTCATTGACATCAATTTTTCGGGTTTAGGGACTGTTTTTAACTATTTCGTTTCCCTCATGTTTTCGGGTTTAGGGACTGTCTTTAACTACTTCATTGTCATCAATTTTTGGGGTTTAGGGACTGTCTCTTTAACTATACAGTTTCCTTTTTTGTTCTCGGGTTTAAGGAGCGTCTTTAACTGGTTCGTTTCCTCTGTTGCTCTTTGGTTTAGCGAGTGTCTTTAACTATTTAAGAACTATATTTAACTATTACGTTCTCTCCGTTGTTCCCAGATTTGGGGACTGTTTTTAACTACTTATTTAATTTCCTTCAAGTTTTCGGGTTTATGGAGTGTCTTTAACTATTTCGTTTCCCTCAAGTTTTCGGGTTTTGGGACTGTCTTTAACTATACCGCTTTCTTTTTTGTTCTCAGATTTAGAGACTGTCTTTAACTATTTTATTTTCCTCAAGTTTTCGGGTTTAGGGACTCTCTTTAACTATACCGCTTCCTCTTTTGTTCTCAGATTTAGGGACTGTCTTTAACTATTTCATTGTCCTCAATTTTTCGTGTTTAGGGACTGTTTTTAACTATTTTGTTTCCTTAATGTTTTCGGGTTTAGGGGCTCTCTGTAACTATTTCATTGACATCAATTTTTCGGGTTTAGGGACTGTTTTTAACTATTTCGTTTCCCTCATGTTTTCGGGTTTAGGGACTGTCTTTAACTACTTCATTGTCATCAATTTTTGGGGTTTAGGGACTGTCTCTTTAACTATACAGTTTCCTTTTTTGTTCTCGGGTTTAAGGAGCGTCTTTAACTGGTTCGTTTCCTCTGTTGCTCTTTGGTTTAGCGAGTGTCTTTAACTATTTAAGAACTATATTTAACTATTACGTTCTCTCCGTTGTTCCCAGATTTGGGGACTGTTTTTAACTACTTATTTAATTTCCTTCAAGTTTTCGGGTTTATGGAGTGTCTTTAACTATTTCGTTTCCCTCAAGTTTTCGGGTTTTGGGACTGTCTTTAACTATACCGCTTTCTTTTTTGTTCTCAGATTTAGAGACTGTCTTTAACTATTTTATTTTCCTCAAGTTTTCGGGTTTAGGGACTCTCTTTAACTATACCGCTTCCTCTTTTATTCTCAGATTTAGGGACTGTCTTTAACTATTTCATTGTCCTCAATTTTTCGTGTTTAGGGACTGTTTTTAACTATTTTGTTTCCTTAATGTTTTCGGGTTTAGGGGCTCTCTGTAACTATTTCATTGACATCAATTTTTCGGGTTTAGGGACTGTTTTTAACTATTTCGTTTCCCTCATGTTTTCGGGTTTAGGGACTGTCTTTAACTACTTCATTGTCATCAATTTTTGGGGTTTAGGGACTGTCTCTTTAACTATACAGTTTCCTTTTTTGTTCTCGGGTTTAAGGAGCGTCTTTAACTGGTTCGTTTCCTCTGTTGCTCTTTGGTTTAGCGAGTGTCTTTAACTATTTAAGAACTATATTTAACTATTACGTTCCCTCCGTTGTTCCCAGATTTGGGGACTGTTTTTAACTACTTATTTAATTTCCTTCAAGTTTTCGGGTTTATGGAGTGTCTTTAACTATTTCGTTTCCCTCAAGTTTTCGGGTTTTGGGACTGTCTTTAACTATACCGCTTTCTTTTTTGTTCTCAGATTTAGAGACTGTCTTTAACTATTTTATTTTCCTCAAGTTTTCGGGTTTAGGGACTCTCTTTAACTATACCGCTTCCTCTTTTGTTCTCAGATTTAGGGACTGTCATTAACTATTTCATTGTCCTCAATTTTTCGTGTTTAGGGACTGTTTTTATCTATTTTGTTTCCTTTATGTTTTCGGGTTTAGGGGCTCTCTGTAACTATTTCATTGACATCAATTTTTCGGGTTTAGGGACTGTTTTTAACTATTTCGTTTCCCTCATGTTTTCGGGTTTAGGGGCTGTCTTTAACTATACCGCTTCCTCTTTTGTTCTTAGATTTAGGGACTGTCTTTAACTATTTCATTGTCCTCAATTTTTCGTGTTTAGGGACTGTTTTTAACTATTTTGTTTCCTTCATGTTTTCGGGTTTAGGGGCTCTCTGTAACTATTTCATTGACATCAATTTTTCGGGTTTAGGGACTGTTTTTAACTATTTCGTTTCCCTCATGTTTTCGGGTTTAGGGACTGTCTTTAACTATTTCATTGTCATAAATTTTTCGGGTTTAGGGGCTGTCTTTAACTATTCCGTTTCTTCTTTTGTTCTCGGGTTTAGGGAGTGTCCTTAACTATTTTGGTTCCTCTGCTGTTCTCTGGTTTAGCGAGTGTCTTTAACTATTTCGTTTCCCTCATGTTTTCGGGTTTAGGGGCTGCCTTTAACTACTTCATTGTCATCAATTTTTGGGGTTTAGGGACTGTTTTTAACTATTTCGTTTTCCTCATGTTTTCGGGTTTAGGGGCTCTCTTTAACTATACAGTTTCCTTTTTTGTTCTCGGGTTTAAGGAGCGTCTTTAACTGGTTCGTTTCCTCTGTTGCTCTTTGGTTTAGCGAGTGTCTTTAACTATTTAAGGACTATATTTAACTATTACGTTTCCTCCGTTGTTCCCAGATTTGGGGACTGTTTTTAACTACTTATTTAATTTCCTTCAAGTTTTCGAGTTTATGGAGTGTCTTTAACTATTTCGTTTCCCTCAAGTTTTCGGGTTTAGGGACTGTCTTTAACTATACCGCTTCCTCTTTTGTTCTCAAATTTAGGGACTGTCTTTAACTATTTCATTGTCATCAATTTTTCGGGTTTAGGGGCTGTCTTTAACTATTCCGTTTCCTTTCTTGTTCTCGGGTTTAGGAACTGTATTTAACCAATACGTCTCCTCCGTTTTCTCGGATTCAAGGACTGTCTTTAACTATTTCATTCTCCTCAGTTTTTCGGGTTTAGGGACTGTTTTGAACTATTTCGTTTCCCTCGTGTTTTCGGGTTTAGGGGCTCTCTTTAACTATACAGTTTCCATTTTTGTTCTCGGGTTTAAGGAGCGTCTTTAACTGGTTCGTTTCCTCTTTTGTTCTCAGATTTAGGGACTGTCTTTATCTATTACATTGTCCTCAATTTTTCGGGTTTAGGGACTGTTATTAACTATTTCGTTTCCCTCATGTCTTCGGGTTAAGGGGCTGTCTTTAACTATACTGCCGCTCAAAAAATTCCGGACACCCTAATTTTTGGAGTTTAAAGTATTTAATGTATTTTTGTTTTAAATTTAACTTAAGTAATTAAATAAACTAAAGCCTTAATAGTGTTTTAAAATTTAAATCGTAATTATTGATTGTACTTTTTAGGACAACTCTCGCTTTTACTCATCTAAAACTGTTCCATTATCACGTTGGGTTTCATGTGGCTTTGACTGGTTTTGTGTTTTTTTGTTGGAATCTGCTTGTTTGATGTTAGATTGACACATTTATATTCCGTGCTGCCTGAAATTGCTGCCCAAATTGTTGCTTTAAACAACGACGGCCGAAGTGTGCAATATATTGCGCAACACCTTTATATACCGCGAAGTACTGTGCAAGACGCCCTTTCACGGCTCCGTGAAACACATGGATTCGCCCGAAGAGCCGGATCTGATCGTGGGCGGTCAACAAATAATCGGGACGACCGCTTCCTTCAACTTTCTGTGCAGCGACATAGGGGACTACCATCAACTCTTCTTTCTGGACGATTAACTGATATTCGTGGAGTCAGGATTTCAATTCAAACAGTTAGAAGGAGGCCCAAAGAAGGAGGTTTGTCTGCAAGAACACCAGCTACAGGCCTTAAATCGCACACCAGTATATGGATTGGGGTGACAACGAATGGCAGAACGTGCTCTTTACAGATGAGTTTAGGTTTAGTCCTAGATCACCAGACGGTCGTGAGAAGGTGTGGAGAAGACAAGGTGAGCGATATAGTCAATGCTGTATATCTCCCAGAACTGGATTTACTGGAACCAGTATAATGGTGTGGGCTGGTCCCTCCTTAGACGTTCTCACCGAACTAATGTTTGTCGGAAATGGCACAATGACGGCACATAGGTACATCCCTCAATGTGGTGAACCACATGTGGTGCCCAATACGCCATTTATTGGCGAGAATTTTCTTTTAATGGATGACAACGCTCACCAGCAGCACATTGTGGGAATTGTAGTCCAATACTTGGAAGAGGTTCGTATACGACTTCTTCCGTGGCCAGCCAATAGTCCAGAGTTGAATCCAATAGAGCACGTCTAGGACTTTATTGGTCGAATAGTCAAACGTCGCCAACGTCGGCCGGAGACGTTAGGTGACTTAAGAATGGCGTTGCAAGAAGAATCGGCCCAAATACCACAAGAATACCTTTTGACTCTTATTCAAAGGATAATATCGTTTAAGGACCGTCATACGAGCTCGTGGTGGGAACACTCGATATTGCTATTGTTTTTAGTGCTAATTTTGAATTTTTAGAATATGTTAATTTTGTTCTGTTAATATTAAATCTTCAATTTCTCAGTTAATAAATCTTTTTCTTTCAATTTTGTTACTGTTAGAAGGAAGACTTTCTTATTTAAATACAATTTTAGCAATTGAATTGACTTTCACGTACCCAAACAAAAATTTTGAAGGTGTTTAGGGATTGTTGTTAACTATTCCGTTTCCTCTTTTGTTGTCGTCTTTAGGGACTGTCTTTAACTATTTTGCTGCCTCAGTTGTTCTCTGGTTTAGAGAGTGTCTTTAACTATTTCGTTTCTACCGTTGTTCTCGGATTTAGGGACTGTCTTTAACTATTTCCTCCCCTTAATTGTTTTCGGCTTTAGAGAGTGTCTTCATTGTAATCGTTGTTGTCAGATTTAAAGACCGTATTTCAGTTTCATCCTTTGTTCAGCATGCTCTTAAATGACTGTAATATTATGTATTATTATAAATAGATATACATCATATTATGATGGGTTTTTTAGAGAGCATCTAGAAGATCCTACCTGACCTCAGGTCGATAAGACATCTTCCGTCCTAAAACTATACCAAATTCTAAATTTTCTGCCCAAGTTTCTAATCAATTATACAGCTTTCTGTATATTTTAAGCTCATTTCAGATATAATTTTCCCGACAAACATTATTGAATTTTATTCACGAACAACAATGCTAAGGCAAGCGAGTTTTTTACTAATGAAAGTTTAATTCTTGCTACCGGGTAAAGTCTATTTGAAATTTACAATTTGTGCGTTGTTTTTCAGAAGAAAAAAAAAATCCGAAGCCATTTTGTAATACCGTCTTACCTTGAAATAATATGTTCTTTATCGATTTTTCACAACCTCATATTCAAATAATCAAAACTAAACCCGTGAAATTCAAGACAGTCATTTGGTATATCCTATATTCCTAGTAAATGACAGCCTTAACTTTCACTGAGGACATCAAAATCAGTCCTCGGTTTATGTGTCGAATTTGGTGTAGTAGTCGGTATTACGTGACCCAATGGTAATTAGTACTGATTTGCATTTATCGCAGCAGCGGCGGTTAAGGTCAGGCCGATTTTAATTGCATTTCACCCATGAGGATGTTTTTAACGCTAGGATTGCAAAAGCGTAAAATGCAGGGTTTTTGTGGTTGCATTTCCAGGTGTTATTGGGTGGTTAGACATGCACTGATTGTTCCAACGGCCCTGATTTTTGTGGACGCAAAAGATAAACTAAGCACTAAACACTCCTTGGTAGAATTGAAAGAAGGGTTGTCACGGTGAGATAAATTTCGCAACAAATTAATTGCTTTGTCGATTGTTTAAACAAAACTGTAAATATTTGACCGCAAACAAGAGTCTTAATTGGTTGTGATTGTCGTTAGTAAAAGTCTCTCTTGACTGACATGTGGGAATATACAAATATCTTTTCAAAGTAATGATTGCCTTTCAGATGTAACGTGTTCAGCTACCGATAAATACAATTTATCCTTCACGCCCAATTTTCACGCAAAACCCGCAACCAACCGATTCAACATGTCATTCTCTTAAACGGATGCAATTCCAACAAGCAGCTTATTATTTACCCATTTAAAACACGCGACCTTGGAACCGTTATCACATCTAAAAGCTGCAATTTCAGAGTGTTGCAGATCGGTCCACTCGTGTGTCGTAACATGTCATTACCTACAATCGCACAGTCACGAGTATCGAACACTAAAATATAGATTAAGCGGTGAAAGGATCGCGAAATTGTTGGCACAGACCGTCAAGGCGTCTCCGAGAGCCCTTTGGTCTCTATCGGTTCTTGGCATTGATTGTTGCTTGCTTTCTCTTCGGTGTAGGCCGATCTGGTTTTTAATTGTTATTAAGCGTTAAGATATGCGCTTGGTGTGCAATAAATTGTTTATTGATTAGTGGAGCGATTGTCTTGAGGTCATTATTATGTCAGAAAGGAGCTCCCAATGGTGTATGAAATTCTCACTCGTTAGATGGTATTTATTGCATAATTGGACACATGGGAAAATGGCGTTTTCCTGGTAACGACCGGATTTTCTTCCAGTTGGCAAATTCTTGGGAAGTTTTATTAATGCGAGAATTTAAATTAATTGTGGCTGTCGGCGTGATGTAAGAGCGGTTTTTAGGTCTTACTCTTGATTTCGTCTGTTGCTTCTCGGAATGGTCAAGGATCTTCAACACTTTAAAAATCACTTTACCTGCCGCAATTTCTAAATGTTTATCTCAGACTCGTTCCATAAAGAAACACTTTACTGACTTGATACATAAATAATTATTACATTACTATTACACAATCCGGATGAAAATGTGGAAAAGTTGCATTACTACATATTTAGACGATGGTGTTATGACAATAAAGCGATTTATCTGTCATCCACTTTCTCATGATTTTCACTCTAAATTGCCTTGTACAGTTATAGGTCATAGAGTCAAAATATTAACCAACTACCTCTTTTTCAGACCGCAAAATGGCCTTCAAATACCTCCTCACAGTGCTCGCCATCCACACAGCAGCGCCCTCAGCCACCCCCAACGGCTACAGCATCTTTCTAGACCACCCAGGCTTCAGTAGGGGACCTTATCCCTCTCCATACAGCCCCTTTTTGCCTCAAACTCCAAACTTCAACAATAATTTCATCCCTCAGAATCCGCAAACCCCACAGACTACAACCCCAGATCCTAGAACGTTGGGGTGCGGTACTCCCCCCGCTAGCTGTCCCAACAGCCCCTACAGGTCGTACGATGGCTCGTGCAACAATCTGAGGAATCCAGTTCTGGGAACGCCCAACACCAGATATCAGAGGTTGCTACCGGCGATTTATGGAGACGGTGAGATATATTTTGTTTCTGTTTTTTTTTCAGTCTCTTATAAATCTCAATTCCAGGTGTGAGCAACCCCACAGTAGCCCGCAGCGGCCGCCCCCTACCGGGATCCCGTACCGTAAGTCTCGTTGTGTTTCCGGACGTTCAGATCGAAGACCCCAAATGGACTCTCAACGCCATGCAATACGGACAAATTATTACCCACGACATGAGCATGATCGCCGGAAGTACCCAAGCACGTTAGTCGCAAACGAACCCGTTTCGCCTACGATCGTTAAACATTTTTCTTGCAGAACCTCACCAGACCAGATGTTGTACCGACAACGGTCAATTGCTCGAATTGGCTAACATCCCGGAGCACTGTTTCCCAATTATCTTGCCCAACGACGACCCTGCTCACTCGCAGACCAACGCTAAATGCATGAACTTTGTGAGAACCATCACCGACAGGGATCGGAATTGTGTCGGAGGATATCAGCCAGCTGAGCAGGTGAAAAAAAAAATGCTGATCATTGTCGATTGACCTTGACTTTCACTATCCTCCAGCTCACCGCAGTAAACCACTTCCTCGACCTCTCCATCGTGTACGGCAACAGCGACCAAGTCAACCAACAGGTGCGTCAGTTCCAAGGAGGCAGATTGAGAGTCGACGTTCGTGGAGGTCATCAATGGCCCCCACGCAGCACCAACGCGTCAGGAGTGTGCTCCATTAGGAGTCCTCAAGAGGCTTGTTACTTAGCTGGTAAGTTCCCGCCACCGACAAAGAGAAAAGAATAAATTGTGCTGACTCTCCTTAGGTGACGCTCGTGTCAACCAAAACCCGCAGCTTACCGTCCTTCAGATCGTTCTCCTCCGTGAACACAACCGAATTGCCGACACTCTCTCCAAATTGAATCCCCACTGGGACGACGAAAGACTCTTCCAAGAAGCCCGTCGCATCAACATCGGTCAACACCAGGTCATTTCCTACTACGAGTGGTTGCCCATCTTCATCGGTTTGGACAACTCCTTCAAGAACAGAATCATATACTCTACGCACAACTTTGTCGATGACTACCAAGAGAGTGTAGATCCTACTGTGCTCAACGAGCATGCGACTGCTGCCTTCAGATACTTCCACTCGTTGATTGCCGGACATTTAGAGTGAGTTTGGATCGCATCGTGGTCGTGTTGTTAATTTTTTTGTAGTCTTGTAGACGAGCACCGCAGCAGTTACGGCAATTTGCGGCTTAGCGACTGGCTGAACAGGCCCGCCATCCTCGAAGAAGGTGACAACTTCGATGAGTTGACCAGAGGACTCGCCACCCAGCCGGAATTGGCTTCCGATCCCTTCCACGATAGCGAGGTAAGAAATTCCACAATAAAAAGAAATTTCTCAGTGTTCTTTTTCAGATCACGCAATTCTTATTCAGAAATGGTCAGCCTTTCGGTATCGACTTAAAGGCGTTCGACATCCAGAGGAACAGAGACCACGGACTTGCGTCGTACAATGACTACAGGTCGTACTGTGGACTTCCGAAAGCCAGCAAGTTCGAGGACTTCTTGGATGTGATGACCGCTGATGTAAGTCCAAATAGTTTTTCTTGTGACCAAACACTAACGAAACACTTGTCATTGGCAGAGCGTCAAGAAACTGGCGACTCTCTTCGAAATCCCCGACGACGTTGACCTAACAGTCGGAGGCTCTTTGGAAGCCCACGTCCCCGGCACCCTAGCCGGCCCCACCTTCCTCTGCATCCTCACCGAGCAGTTCTACAGAACCAGAGTCGGGGACAGGTTCTGGTTCGAAAACCGACAGAACGGCTTCACTCTGCAGCAGCTCAACTCCATCAGGAGAGCCAGCATCTCGAGGCTCTTGTGTGATAACGGCCACAACATCCAGGCCATGCAGCCCAGAGGCTTCGAAAGGATTTCCCACGAGTAAGGCCCATTTTGATTAGTGATTTTTTACTGTTCAATCAATGATTGTTGCAGCAATCCGGTGACGTCGTGTGATTCGCTGCCGTTCGTGGACCTTTCACTGTGGAAGGAAACTCCAGCGTCGGCTCAGATAGATCGTCCTTTTGATTACTCGTCGGAGCAGTATTTCTTCAAGAAGTAGGTTTAAGGGTGGTGCAAATAACTTTAATTGTTATGTGTCCTACGGTTGTTGATATAATTTATATTTTTTATTTAACTATGGAGTGAGTCTCTTCGGATGTTTACTAAGAGCAATCTTTTTTATAGAGTTTATTTTTGTAAAAGTAGTAATTTATTAAATACCCATTATTTTAAGAAAGTTGTTTTTTTTCCCGAGCTCCACCTAATGGTCAGTGCCGTAGATGAAATGTTTCTCATGATATAAGCAATGTTATGACAAAATTAATACCAGAAATGCATACCTGAGGTTCGAACTTGACTTCCGGGTGTCTTTATCTGTTCAAATGTGACATTGTATTGATAAAAATGACTCCCAAATTACACATTCTCAAAGGCCGACTGAAATTTTTACAGTTTTTCTTCGAGTGGCGCATCCACCAAATTTTCAATCTTTCTTCAAATTTCCTTCATATTATATTTCCATACACCATTTTTCATCTTTTCTTCATTTATCCCCTATAAACTTCCGGGTGTCTTTAACATTTCAATTGTGACATTGTATTGCTATAAATAGCTTACAAATTACTTAAATTACACACTCAAGTACAGACTAAAAATTTTACATTTTCTTCAAGTGGCGCATTCACCAAATTTTCAATCTCTCTTCAGTTTTCTCCCATAGATTTCCATGTGCCTCTATCATTTCAAATGTGACATTGTAATAATAAATATAGCTCCCAAATTACACAAATTACACTCTCAAGAAGAGACTAAAATTTTTACATCGTTTCTTCAAATGGCGCATCCACCAATTTTCACCCATTTTTCAATCTTTCTTTATAGATTCCCTGGTGTTTTTATCTGCTCAAATGTGACATTGTAATGATAAAAGTATCTCACAAATTACACCCAAAAGGTCGACTGAATTTTTTAGTTTTTTTTTTCAAGTGGTGCATACAACATTTTTCATCTTTTCTTCATTTATCCCCTATAAACTTCCGGGTGTTTTTATCATTTCAATTGTGACATTGTATAGCTATAAATAGCTCACAAATTACTTAAATTACACACTCAAGTACAGACTAAAATTTTTACATTTTCTTCAAGTGGCGCATCCACCAAATTTTCAATCTGTCTTCAGTTTTCTCCCACAGATTTCCATGTGCCTTTATTGTTTCAAATGTGACATTGTAATAATAAATATAGCTCCAAAATTAAACAAATTACACTCTCAAGGAGAGACAAAAGTTTTTATATCTTTTCTTCAAATGGCGCATCCACAACTTTTCACTCATTCTTTAATCTTCCTTTATAGATTCCTTGGTGTTTTTATCGGCTCAAATGTGACATTGTAATGATAAAAGTAGCTCACAAATTACACCCAAAAGGTCGACTGAATTTTTTAGTGCTTTTTTTTTTCAAGTGGTGCATACACTATTATTCATCTTTTCTTCATTTATCCCCTATAAACTTCCGGGTGTTTTTATCATTTCAATTGTGACATTGTATTGCTATAAATAGCTCACAAATTACTTAAATTACACACTCAAGTACAGACTAAAAATTTTACATTTTCTTCAAGTGGCGCATCCACCAAATTTTCAATCTCTCTTCAGTTTTCTCCCACAGATTTCCATGTGCCTTTATTGTTTCAAATGTGACATTGTAATAATAAATATAGCTCCAAAATTAAACAAATTACACTCAAAAGTTTTTATATCTTTTCTTCAAATGGCGCATCCACCACTTTTCACTCATTCTTTAATCTTCCTTTATAGATTCCTTGGTGTTTTTATCTGCTCAAATGTGACATTGTAATGATAAAAGTAGCTCACAAATTACACCCAAAAGGTCGACTGAATTTTTTAGTGCTTTTTTTTTTTCAAGTGGTGCATACACTATTATTCATCTTTTCTTCATTTATCCCCTATAAACTTCCGGGTGTTTTTATCATTTCAATTGTGACATTGTATTGCTATAAATAGCTCACAAATTACTTAAATTACACACTCAAGTACAGACTAAAAATTTTACATTTTCTTCAAGTGGCGCATCCACCAAATTTTCAATCTCTCTTCAGTTTTCCGCCATAGATTTCCATGTGCCTTAATAGTTCCAAATGTGACATTGTAATAATAAATATAGCTCCCAAATTAAACAAATTACACTCTCAAGGAGAGACAAATTTTTTTACATCGTTTCTTCAAATGGCGCATCCACCACTTTTCACCCATTCTTCAATCTTCCTTTATAGATTCCCTGGTGTTTTTATCTGCTCAAATGTGACATTGTAATAATAAAAATCACTTCCAAATTACACAAAATACATCCTCAAAAGCCGATTTGAAATTTTTACAGTTTCTTTTTCGAGTGGCGCATCCACCAAATTTTCAATATTTTTTCAGTCTTCCTCCATAGATTTCCATGTGTCTTTATCGTTTCAATTGTGACATTGTAATAATAAATATAGCTCCTAAATTAAACAAATTACACTCTCAAGGAGAGACTGAAATTGTTTACATCGTTTCTTCAAATGGCGCATCCACCACTTTTCACCCATTCTTCAATCTTCCTTTATAGATTCCCTGGTGTCTTTATCTGCTCAAATGTGACATTGTAATGATAAAAAGTAGCTCACAAATTACCCCCAAAAGGTCGACTGAATTTTTTAGTGTTTTTTTTTTCAAGTGGTGCATACACCATTTTTCATCTTTTCTTCATTTGTCCCCTATAAACTTCCGGATGATTTCATCATTTCAATTGTGACATTGTATTGCTATAAATAGTTCACAAATTACTTAAATTACGCACTCAAGGACAGACTAAATTTTTTACATTTTCTTCAAGTGGCGCATTCACCAAATTTTCAATCTCTATTAAGTTTTTTTCCATAGATTTCCATGTGCCTTTATCCTTTCAGATGTGACATTGTAATAATAAATATAGCTCCCAAATTAAACAAATTACACTCTCAAGGAGAGACAAATTTTTTTACATCGTTTCTTCAAATGGCGCATCCACCACTTTTCACCCATTCTTCAATCTTCCTTTATAGATTCCCTGGTGTCTTTATCTGCTCAAATGTGACATTGTAATGATAAAAGTAGCTCACAAATTACCCCCAAAAGGTCGACTGAATTTTTTAGTGCTTTTTTTTTCAAGTGGTGCATACACTATTATTAATCTTTTCTTCATTTATCCCCTATAAACTTCCGGGTGTTTTTATCATTTCACCTTCAAGGACATACTAAAATTTTTACATTTTCTTCAAGTGGCGCATCCACCAAATTTTCAATCTCTATTCAGTTTTTCCCCATACATTTCCATGTGCCTTTATCCTTTCAAATGTGACATTGTAATAATAAATATAGCTCCCAAATTAAACAAATTACACTCTCAAGGAGAGACTAAAATTTTTTACATCGTTTCTTCAAATGGCGCATCCACCACTTTTCACCCATTCTTCAATCTTTCTTTATAGATTCTCTGGTGTTTTTATCTGCTCAAATGTGACATAACAAATTACAATCAAAAGGTCGACTGAATTTTTTTTTTTCAAGTGGTGCATACACTATTATTCATATTTTCTTCATTTGTCCCCTATAAACTTCCGGATGATTTCATCATTTCAATTGTGACATTGTATTGCTATAAATAGTTCACAAATTACTTAAATTACGCACTCAAGGACAGACTAAATTTTTTACATTTTCTTCAAGTGGCGCATTCACCAAATTTTCAATCTCTTATCAGTTTTTTTCCATAGATTTCCATGTGCCTTTATCCTTTCAGATGTGACATTGTAATAATAAATATAGCTCCCAAATGAAACAAATTACACTCTCAAGGAGAGACAAAAATTTTTATATCTTTTCTTCAAATGGCGCATCCACCACTTTTCACTCATTCTTCAATCTTCCTTTATAGATTCCTTGGTGTTTTTATCTGCTCAAATGTGACATTGTTATGATAAAAGTATATCACAAATTACAATCAAAAGGTCGACTGAATTTTTTTTTTCAAGTGGTGCATACACTATTATTCATATTTTCTTCATTTATCCCTTATAAACTTCCGGGTGCCTTTATCATTTCAATTGTGACATTGTATTGCTATAAATAGCTCGAAAATTACTTAAATTACACACTCAAGTACAGACTAAAAATTTTACATTTTCTTCAAGTGGCGCATCCACCAAATTTTCAATCTCTCTTCAGTTTTCCGCCATAGATTTCCATGTGCCTTTATCGTTTCAAATGTGACATTGTAATAATAAATATAGCTCCCAAATTAAACAAATTACACTCTCAAGGAGAGACAAATTTTTTTACATCGTTTCTTCAAATGGCGCATCCACCACTTTTCACCCATTCTTCAATCTTCCTTTATAGATTCCCTGGTGTTTTTATCTGCTCAAATGTGACATTGTAATAATAAAAATCACTTCCAAATTACACAAAATACATCCTCAAAAGCCGATTTGAAATTTTTAGTTTCTTTTTCGAGTGGCGCATCCACCAAATTTTCAATCTCTCTTCAGTTTTCTCCCATAGATTTCCATGTGCCTCTATCGTTTCACATGTGACATTGTAATAATAAATATAGCTCCCAATTTAAACAAATTACACTCTCAAGGAGAGACTAAAATTGTTTACATCGTTTCTTCAAATGGCGCATCCACCACTTTTCACCCATTCTTCAATCTTCCTTTATAGATTCCCTGGTGTCTTTATCTGCTCAAATGTGACATTGTAATGATAAAAGTAGCTCACAAATTACACCCAAAAGGTCGACTAAATTTTTTAGTGTTTTTTTTTCAAGTGGTGCATACACCATTTTTCATCTTTTCTTCATGTATCCTCTATAAACTTCCGGGTGTTTTTATCATTTTAATTGTGACATTGTATTGCTATAAATAGCTCACAAATTACTTAAATTACGCACTCAAGGACAGACTAAAATTTTTACATGTTCTTCAAGTGGCGCATCCACCAAATTTTCAATCTCTATTCAGTTTTTCTCCCATAGATTTCCATGTGCCTTTATCGTTTCAAATGTGACATTGTAATAATAAATATAGCTCCCAAATTAAACAAATTACACTCTCAAAGAGAGACTAAAATTTTTACATCGTTTCTTCAAATGGCGCATCCACCACTTTTCACCCATTCTTCAAACTTCTTTTATTAATTTTCTGGTGTCTTTATCTGCTCAAATGTGACATTGTAATAATAAAATGGCTCCCAAATTACACAAATTACATCCTCAAAGGCCGACTGAAATTTTTAAAGTTTTTCTTCGAGTGGCGCATCCACCAAATTTTCAATCTTTCTTCAGTGTACCTCCATAGATTTTCAGGTGTCTTTGTCTTTTCAAGTGGACATTGTAATAATAAATATAGCCCCCAAATTACACAAATTACACCCTCAAGGACAAACTGAAATTTTTACAGTATTTCTTAAAGTCGCGCATCCACCATTTTTCACCCATTCTTCAATCTTCCATTATAGATTTCCTGATGTCTTTATCTGCTCAAATGTGACATTGTAATGATAAAAATGGCTCCCAACTTGCACAAATTACATCCTCAAAGGCCGTATGAAATTTTTACAGTTTTTCTTCGAGTGGCGCATCCACCAATTTTTCAATCTTTTTTCAGTCTTCCTCATAGATTTCCAGGTCTATTTATCGGTTCAAATGTGACATTGTAATAATAAATATAGCTCCCAAATTACACAAATTACACCCTCAAGAACAGATTTAAATTTTTACAGCATTTCTTCAAATGGCGCATCCACCACTTTTCACCCATTCTTCAATCTTTTTTTATTAATTTCCTGGTGTTTTTATCTGCTCAAATGTGACATTGTAATAATAAAAAAGGCTCCCAAATTACACAAAATACGTCCTCAAAGGCCGATTGAAATTTTTACAGTTTCTCTTCGAGTGGCGCATCCACCAAATTTTCAATCTTTTTTCAGTCTTCCTCCATAGATGTCCAGGTCTATTTATCGGTTCAAATGTGACATTGTAATAATAAATATAGCTCCCAAATTACACAAATTACACCCTCAAGGACAGACTGAAATTTTTACAGTATTTCTTAAAGTCGCGCATCCACCATTTTTCATCCATTTTTCAATCTTTTTTTATTAATTTCCTGGTGTCTTTATCTGCTCAAATGTGACATTGTAATAATAAAAATGGCTCCCAAATTACACCAATTACATCCTCAAAGGAAGACTGAAATTTTTACAGTCTTCCTTCGAGTGGTGCATCCACCAAATTTTCAATCTTTTTTCAGTCTTCCTCCATAGATTTTCCAGGTCTATTTATCGGTTCAAATGTGACACTATAATGATAAATATGGCTCCCAAATTACACCCTCAAGATCAGATTTAAATTTTTACAGCGTTTCTTCAAATGGCGCATCCACCACTTCTCACCCATTCTTCAATCTTCTTTTATTAATTTCCTTTTGTCTTTATCTGCTCATATGTGACATTGTAATAATAAAAATGGCTCCCAAATTACACAAATTACATCCTCAAATGCCGACTGAAATTTTTACAGTTTTTCTTCCAGTGGCGCATCCACCAAATTTTCAATATTTTTTCAGTCTTCTGCATAGATTTCCAG
This sequence comes from Diaperis boleti, assembly GCA_963583935.1. Taxonomy (NCBI): domain Eukaryota; kingdom Metazoa; phylum Arthropoda; class Insecta; order Coleoptera; family Tenebrionidae; genus Diaperis; species Diaperis boleti. The sequence goes on along the minus strand of OY757247.1, from coordinate 50,197,687 downwards.
GTCTATTTATCGGTTCAAATGTGACATTGTAAAAATAAATATAGCTCCCAAATTACACAAATTACACCCTCAAGAACAGATTTAAATTTTTATAGCATTTCTTCAAATGGCGCATCCACCACTTTTCACCCATTCTTCAATCTTCTTTTATTAATTTCTTTTTGTCTTTATCTGCTCATATGTGACATTGTAATAATAAAAATGGCTCCCAAATTACACCAATTACATCCTCAAAGGCCGACTGAAATTTTTACAGTCTTTCTTCGAGTGATGCATCCACCAAATTTTCAATCTTTTTTCAGTCTTCCTCCATAGATTTCCAGGTCTATTTACCGGTTCAAATGTGGCATTCTAATAATAAATGTAGCTCCCAAATTACACAAATTACACCCTTAAAAACAGATTGAAATTTTTACTGCGTTTCTTCAAATGGCGCATCCACCACTTTTCACCTATTTTTCAATTTTCTTTTATTAATTTCCTGGTGTCTTTATCTGCTCAAATGTGACATTGTAATAATAAAAATGGCTCCCAAATTACACAAAATACATCCTCAAAGGCCGATTGAAATTTCTACAGTTTTTGTTTGAGTGGCGCATCCACCAAATTTTCAACCTTTTTTCAGTCTTCCTCCATAGATTTCCAGGTCTATTTATCGGTTCAAATGTGACATTGTAATAATAAATATAGCTCCCAAATTACACAAAATACATCCTCAAAGGCCGATTGAAATTTCTACAGTTTTTGTTTGAGTGGCGCATCCACCAAATTTTCAACCTTTTTTCAGTCTTCCTCCATAGATTTCCAGGTCTATTTATCGGTTCAAATGTGACATTGTAATAATAAATATAGCTCCCAAATTACACAAATTACACCCTCAAGAACAGATTTAAATTTTTACAGCATTTCTTCAAATGGCGCATCCACCACTTTTCACCCATTCTTCAATCTTTTTTTATTAATTTCCTGGTGTTTTTATCTGCTCAAATGTGACATTGTAATAATAAAAATGGCTCCCAAATTACACAAAATACGTCCTCAAAGGCCGATTGAAATTTTTACGGTTTTTCTTCGAGTGGCGCATCCACCAAATTTTCAATCTTTTTTCAGTCTTCCTCCATAGATGTCCAGGTCTATTTATCGGTTCAAATGTGACATTGTAATAATAAACATAGCTCCCAAATTACACAAATTACACCCTCAAGGACAGACTGAAATTTTTACAGTATTTCTTAAAGTCGCGCATCCACCATTTTTTATCCATTTTTCAATCTTTTTTTATTAATTTCCTGGCGTCTTTATCTGCTCAAATGTGACATTGTAATAATAAAAATGGCTCCCAAATTACACCAATTACATCCTCAAAGGCCGACTGAAATTTTTACAGTCTTTCTTCGAGTGGTGCATCCACCAAATTTTCAATCTTTTTTCAGTCTTCCTCCATAGATTTTCCAGGTCTATTTATCGGTTCAAATGTGACACTATAATGATAAATATGGCTCCCAAATTACACCCTCAAGATCAGATTTAAATTTTTACAGCGTTTCTTCAAATGGCGCATCCACCACTTTTCACCCATTTTTCAATCTTCTTTTATTAATTTCCTGGTGTCTTTATCAGCTCAAATGTGACATTGTAATAATAAAAATGGCTCCCAAATTACATCCTAAAAGACCGACTAAAATTTTTACAGTTTTTCTTCGAGTGGCGCATTCACCAAATTTTTAATATTTCTTCAGTCTTCCTCCATAGATTTCCAGGTTTCTTTATCGGTTCAAATGTGACATTGTAATAGTAAATATAGCTCCCAAATTACACAAATTACACCCTCAAGAACAGATTGAAATTTTTACAGCGTTTCTTCAAATGGCGCATCCACCACTTTTCACCAATTCTTCAAACTTCTTTTATTAATTTCCTGGTGTCTTATTTATCTGCTCAATTGTGACATTGTAATAATAAAAAAGGCTCCCAAATTATACCAATTACATTCTCAAAGGCCGACTGAAATTGTTACAGTTTTTCTTCGAGTGGCGCATCCACCAAATTTTCAAACTTTTTTCAGTCTTCCTCCATAGATTTCCAGGTCTATTTACCGGTTCAAATGTGACATTGTTAAAATAAATATAGCTCCCAAATTACACAAATTACATCCTCAAGAACAGATTGAAATTTTTACAGCGCTTCTTCAAATGGCACATCCAGCACATTTCACCAATTCTTCAATCTTCTTTTATTAATTTCCTGGTGTCTTTATCTGCTCAAATGTGACATTGTAATAATAAATATAGCTCCCAAATTACACAAATTACACCCTCAAGGAGAGACTGAAATTTTTACAGCGTTTCTTCAAATGGCGCATCCACCACTTTTGAGCAATTCTTCAATCTTTTTTTATTAATTTTATGGTGTCTTTATCTGCTCAAATGCGACATTGTAATAATAAAAATGGCTCCCAAATTACACAAATTACATCCTCAAAAGCCATCTGAAATTTTTACAGTTTTTCTTCCAGTGGTGCATCCACCAAATTTTCAATCTTTCTTCAGTCTTCCTCCATAGATTTCCAGGTCTATTTATCTGTTCAAATGTGACATTGTAATAATAAATATAACTCCCAAATTACACAAATTGCACCCTCAAGGAAAGACAAATTTTTACAGCATTTTTTCAAATGGCGCATCCACCACTCTTCACCATTTCTTCAATCTTCGTTTATAAATTTCTTGGTGTTTTTATCTGCTCAAATGTGACATTGTAATGATAAAATTAGCTCACAAATTACACCGTAAAAGGTCGACTTAATTTTTTACAGTTATTCTTGAATTTCACATTTTCTTCATTTTTTAAAAATGTCAATGTCAATTTTCAATGTCAAAAATTAAATTTCGTCATCTCAAAATTTTTGTACTTAATGGCTAATGGTCCCAATGTATTCTGTTAACCTACTTACTTGCATTTCAATTTGGGAAGGACAGGTAGCGAAACTAAAAACCTGAGCATCACTGATTTTAATAGAAACAGATAGACAGATATAACAATTAAACAAGCATAAACAATATAGAAGACAATAAAATAAAACCGACATTTAGTCAGAGAGTCAGAAGAACTGACGACGTGTATACCTCAAACAGAAATTCTTTCCCTATGCGGCATCGCATACTTCAGCTTCGCCCAGAAATACTGATCACCCCACGTCAAATACGTATTGGTCTTCAAATACAACTTCAACTCCTTATCCGTGATACTCTCGACATCCACATTCCCGTAAACGATAACAATGACTCTGGACGTCCCTGCAGACATCGCCTCAGCATGGGCTTTCTGGAACTCGGCCTTGGCCCAAACGCTCCCCAAAAAGTTCTCCGAAAGTATCACGATCGTCCTCTTGGAAGACACCACCGAATTGACGATGTGGGTACTTATTAGTTCTCCCGGGAACCAATCCCGGATGGCTAGACACAGTTTGTACTCTTCCGGCTGTCTTTCCAGCTCCACCAACAAGGTGTTGACCACGAAGTGTTCGTCGAGATGTGAGTAGGAAATGAAGGCGTCGTAGATTTTGTCTTTGTCGAGGTCTTCTTCCGAGACCCACCAGAGGCACAAGTTTTTGGAGAAGAGGAAGACTTTGAGTTGTTGTTTTAACATGTAGAAGAACAGGATCGTGATGGAGATGAGAGAGATGAGGAAGCAGAGTGGTAAGATGTATACGTATATGTCGTAGCAGAGATCCTTCCTGTGGAGGTCGACGAGACGAGTGGTAGAGTTGTAGCAGAGGACAGTGCGGTGGTCCACCTGAAATTGAAGGTCATTAAGTGATCAATAAAAACTACTAAGTTAGAAGTTACCAGTTTGGCATGATGTCTCAGAAAAGTGGCTAGAATTTCGGTACCACAAGAGCAAAGCCATCGGTTGTGATCTAGAGTTAAATTCACCAAGTGGGCCGAACTAAGAGTTTGGAGCAGTGGTGGTCGAAGCGTGGTCAAGCGGTTGTGGTCCAAGAAAAGTACCTAAAGAACACTTACGTAGGCCCATTGTTGAAATCGATGTGGGTTCTACTTACGCTCAACTTCTTTGGCAACCCAGAAACATTTACCAACTTGTTGTACGACAAATCTAATACTACCACGTCACCAAGGGCACTTAGATCAACATCAACCAGACTGTTATTCCTCAAGTTGATCTCAACATGCATTCCTTCAAAAAGACTTTTTAAAATTTTGGGAACCTTTGTAAGGTTTTTATGAGCACAATCGATGATCACGGCCTTGTTGAACGGCCTCCAACTGCAAGAGCACTCTTTCGGACACTCTCTACTTCCTAGAGGACAAACCAGGTAAGAGAGTGGCAATGAGTGCAATTGTCTTCCTTCCACCTCTTTGGGACTAGAACATTTGAGATCTTCGTTTTGAATGTCGAACATCTTCGACCTCTTCGTGGGGGAATCATGGAAGTAATTCACTAGTTCGTAGTTGTGGCAGTCACAACGTATAGGATTGTTCTTCAGAAGGATGGTGGAAGTGAAGGCGCCTGAAATTCCGTCGATGTGATCGAAGTAGACGGTCGTAATATTGTTGTGTTCCAAATTGACTTCTAAGTTAGAGACTCCTTGCAGATGAAAGAGCTAAGGAAGAAGATTAGCAATGGCATTAAAGAAGTGCGAGTACTTACAGAAATGTTCCCAATGCGATTCCAACTCACGTCCAACTTCTTCAAAGACGGCTTGTTATCGAGCGTCACTACGTGTTCAACTTGGGCGATCAAATTCTTGCTCAAATCAACGTACTCAAGTTCGACTTGGTTCGCCAAAATCAAATCATCCCCGGAATACCGATTTTTGGATAGGTTAATGACCCTCAGACGCTCATTGTTGGAAAATGCGTCTGGGTGGATGTAGCGAATTCTGTTGTTGCTCAAATCCAACTCTTCTAGAGACTCCAATTTGAAGAAATCCCTGTCATCAATCTCAACAATGGCGTTGTTTCCGATCGACAGAATTCTCAGCTTTCTTAAAGAAAGTTCAAGATGCTCCAAATTGTTCCCTGACAAGTCTATGTGTTCAACATCGACTTGGTTTTCAAACAACTCCTTTGGTAATGTTGTCAACGAATTGTCTCGAAGCATAATGGTCTTCAAATTAGTGGAATTGCTAAAAATCTCTTCGGGAATGTCACTAAGACCACAACTTGACAAATCGACTTCTTGCAGAAAAGAGCAGTCTGACAACATGTGGTTTGCAAGTTCCAAATTGGAATTGTCGTCCAACAGTAATAACTGTAAGCTGTTGTTTTGACACAAACTCGTTGGGAGCGATGTTATGAGGTTCATCGACAAACTCAAGTTGGTCAAACTGTTCAAGTGTTGGAAAGCACCTTCAGAGACACTCTCTACTTTGTTGCCACTGACATCTAGGACCACCAAGCTAGACAAACCTTGGAAAGTAAAATCATACAGCCTCTTGATGTTGTTGTTCCATAGACGTAAATCCTGCAGCTTTCCCAAATTATGAAACAAACCCTCCGGTAAGTCTTCAATGAGGTTGTCCGTTAAATCTAACCACTCCAACTCCATTAAATTATAAAACAACGTTTTGTTCAGCTCAGTCAGGCCACAAGCCCTAAGAGTAAGCGCAACCAAATTCGGAACATAGTCGAAGACATCCCCCTCGATCACGTCGAACTTGCTCCCGCTCAAAATCAGAAATTTCAAATCCGAGAGATTCCTGAAAGCATTTTTGGTCAGGGAACTGGAATTTCCGTGCTCGAACTCGATGAGAAGGGGGCGATTCGAGCGAAGTCTTTCCGAGATTGCTTGGAATCCATCGTGGGGTAGAGGGCAGAAGCGCATTTGCAAGACGTTGGATGGGACAACCGAGATGTTGGGGAGTTGACTGATGTCGAAAGAAGAAAGTTTCACACATTCTATAGTCAGTTCCTGGCTCGGTGATACTGAAAGTTCGAAGCCTCCGGTTTCGGCGTACGTCATTGGGCACAAGAAGTCGCGCTTCTGGGGGTCTGGTTGGAAGCAGTTCTCGCTGGTGGTGGTGGTGCTGGGAATGCACACCAAAAAGAGTAGGACGAGCTGAAAAAAAATGTTTTTTACTTTTTAGTTAACTTATGTTACTTTGAGTTTTTTGAAGTCACAGGACGCGAAAATAGGTTATCGAGTATAAGTCTTAAGTAAATTAAGAAATTAATGTCAAAAAGATCCAGAACATCAATCCAAATTCAAGATTGGATATTCGAGATTCAAGATTCGATATTCGAGGATTCGAGATTCAGAAATTCCAGATTTTGCATTCCCGATTCTACAGAATATTTATCAATGAAATTAAAATGAGACCATCTTGGAGCTATACTGAACAAACCGCAAAAAATAATTAAAATCGGTTCATAAACAAAGACACATGTTTGAAGTCGTTTTCAGTTAACACACAATAAATCACGTCCTTGACCACAGTTTGGTACCTACTTTATTTGGGTTTAAACTAAACCTCTGGTGTACAAGTAGATCACATTTCCATTTGATTTTGAGGAATTTCTTTCTATAACTTAGAAATCTTACCTCCAATATGAATGAAATTAAAATGGACCACCTTGAAGATATACTGAACACAACGCAAAAAGGATCATTGCAATCGGTTCATAAACAAAAAAGTTATGCCCGAACATACATAATAACCCAAAAAATGACACTTTTGTATTTTTGTTTTGTGAATAATATGAATATTGATAAAATAATAAATTATTATTGTAAGGTGTAGTTTATAAAAAGACTTAATATCTGTGGACGTGCTTTCATGAGGGAAAATTCTTCATGCGGAGCTTGTTCGATAATAGTATATTACATAACGAGCACGAAAAGTGATAAATAACGCACAAGCGGGAAAGTTGTCCACGAGGCGTGAGCCGAGTGCAGGCAATCCCGCGAGTGCGATAGAGACTTTCCTGCGAGTTTTGTACACTATTTTTCCCACGACCAAACAATAAGTGAGCTCCGTGGCATAAAATAATGCACCTATAAAGAATTAGGCCTAACCTCCTCAAAAAGATCTCTGAAATATGCTTTTTCCGACTTCAATCCATGAACTGCTTACCTCTATGCTCTTTTATACCTCTCGAAATTTTTCTCAAGTAAGTTTGGTGGCGTGCACTCCAAAGGTGACTTACTTTGCTATTTCGGTTCTTATTTGTAGCAATAATTGGATTTTAACGCAACTTCGCTTGAAAAAAGCCACGAAAGCTAACAAATTGTCAATATTTTAGACTGTCAAAAATCAAACAAACCTACTAAACAGTGAAGTGAAAATTTTAAATCTATAACAAACACGTTTGTTATAATAACGAACAGGTGAATGATATTATCAACTTTCTTATATGGTCGTGGGAAAATGTATTTTCATAATACCTACCTGTTATTGCATTATATCAAAACTGTCAGCTTGAGTGAAAACTCACTCATAACACTCATACATATCTGTTTTCATGTAAAATTATATATTTTAACATGAAGTAAAAACTCCATAGAGATTTTACCTCTCTTGCCACTAAATCAATGAAATATGCCAAAACGACATTTTCACTGGACCCTTGATTTCTGGGGTAATAGTTCTGAAGCTGTTGCTTCAAAAATTTCACTGTCTGTGTCTGGCATGTTGCAAAATTTAAATTAGACAAAATGGCAAAGTTTGTGAGTATCAATATTAAAAAATTAAATAATTTCCAATATTCTAATTCATTTTTTTTTCTTAAACAGTATTTGTCGGCCAAAAAATTGTATACAAATTTCATGCGTAAAGTGATTTTCCAACGCTCCAGGAAAGTTATTGTCAAATCCTATCAGAGGTCCAAATATATGTATAAGTTCGTAGTTTTTAATCATTAAGGCTGACGAAATTTTATTACCAAGTGTGCGACAGAGAGAAAAAATATGCCTAAAGTAATCCCGCTTTCTTTCAGAAACGGTTCAACCGATTTGAAATTTACAAATGGGGTTGCACTCAAGGTCTTATGCTGATTCACGCTATAGTGCTAAAATTTTTAATTTCTATTTTTTTTTTAATTTTTAAGAATTACAAACATTTCAGGTAGACCTCCCATGCCATTTGAATTTTTTAAAGGGGTGGCTCCCCTAAAAGGATGAGATATAACTTGAAAATTTGGTACAATTCGGTCCCCTTTAATAACAAAATTGACCTGTTCGAGCGTTTTCTTCTGAGTCTGTTGGGGGGTACAAATTTTAGTTGGGACACTCTGTATATTATGATACAAGCGCTACGACTTTCCGAACCTGGCTATGATGCGAGAGGAAGTGAGTGTTGCTGGAACCGGTTCTGCAGTTCAAGCTTTAGAACCTTCACCCGCCTTAGGTTCTTGGCGGGGCGGTAAACAACAAAGGAAAATTTTCAAAATCGTTTTTCGCCGGCACCATTTGTGATATTAAAATTCTGAAAACACAGAAATTTTTGATGTTTACAGGACATAAAAATGTATACCCCACATTTAAGAAAAAATGCAAAGTTAAGCAAAAAAACAAAAAAGTTTTTTTTTTGTAAATGTTTCACTATAGCGTGAAGTACACATATTTACTTGGTCCAATTATGTTTTTATTTTTACAATTATTGAACAATTAGTTCCACTTTAAATGCGGGAATTCTTTTAGCGCCATCTCGCGTGCCGGATACACACTATTTTATCGTCACCTTTAGCCTTAACATCTGGAACAGCGGAAGAAGATGCAAAGCCATTGTAAGATAAAACAGGTTTCTATAAAAGATAATTAATATATTCATTTTTTAATTTTTCCTCAAAATTATATATTATTAAATGCTGTTTTATGCTGTCATATTGCAAGAACTCGCTTCGCTCGCTTTTCTGACCCTTATTTTCACGACAATCAGTTCTGATCTACCCGGACTTTTTGTGTTAAATACTTGCGATTTTTATTTATGGGGACACCTAACACAGTAGAAGAACTAACCCAGCGTTTACAAATAACTGCTGAACAAATTCGCCAAAATCGGAACGTCCAAATTTCCATGAGTCGTGTCATGAGATTGCCAGCGAAGGATGACATTATGAGCATTATTTGTTATCAAATCAGCGAAACATCAAATTAGCGCAAAAATAGCAAAATATCATACTGATGAAATATCCAAATAATAATTATTATTAGCGAAATAACAAAAAAATTAATTAACGAAATATAAAATCTCAAAATCACTTCAAATAAGATAATATCAAATTAACGTAATAACAAAACAAAGTGGCAAAATGTCAAATTAACGAAATATCACGTTAACCAAATAACTAAACATTTTATAATAAATATATGTATCAATTTAACGAAATAGAAAACTGTCAAACTGAGGAAGTAAGAAAACGTGAAATTAACGAAACGTCAAAAATGTGTAATTAAATATTTCAACAATTTTAAAATTTTTAATAAATTAAGATAACATGAAATAGTCAACGACACGACAATTTTTGCTGATCATGGCATTATACTAGTATTTTTTGGTGATACACAATAAGATTCAAAATCTAGTACGGGCCTAGTGGCGACTCCAGTGCACCAGTCCACCAGTGCGTAACATCAAAAAATTTAACACTGAGGTAAAATTGCTCGTCGCCCAAAACAAATAAAAAGAAGTATAAAAACGTTATCGTACCTGTAAAAATAGTTCCATGATAAAATAGTTCTTATTCGAACAAATAAAACTACAACACACAACTAGGAAGACTTCGAAGATACTGACTGCAGAAACCCAGAACCCAGAAGCTGACCGTCGCAGGTATCAAAGGGCGAGCAGGATTACCGTAGATAAGAAATCCCGGGAAGAAGGGTAATTACAACCAGTAATTGTGCGGCATCTGAATATTGCCCTAAGGCCACAAGCAGACGGGCGACTATACAGGGTGGAAACTTTAATGGAATAAATTCTGTAACTTGCTTATTGTATAACGGGGGGGGGGGGGGGGGGGGGTTGTCACCGAAAATTGCAAAAACAGGTGAATTTTAGATTTTAGGGGCTACATACTGTAACCAGTGTTTTGTATTTATCTCTATTCTACCCCAATTCTAAACTACCCTTAATTTTTTATTTTTAGATGGAAGGGTAAGCTATTTTACACATCGTTGGAAAGCTTACTTCAAGAGGATTACAATGGAGTTACAGAAACGTTGTTTTGTGAAGTTAGTTAAAAATGCCTCGACATCCAGAGCTACCACCTATTAGTCAAGGCACATAAATTGAGGCAAAATACCGATAATTTAGTCATGTCGGGACTGTGCCTAGACAACGAGACCCTGTCGTTGATGACGAAAGAGAGTTGAAGACAAGCGAGTGATCTCAACTTGACAACCGACTCGATGTAAGTCAAGTGTCCTGAAAATCCTGAAAAAATGCCTGCATATAAAAGCAACTGGTACAGGAACTAATGGAAGATGAATCGAATTCTGTGAGCACCTCATAGACTTGACCATACAAAATCCAGAATTTTTAAAGTGTCTTTTTTTTGACAAAAGCACGTTTATCCTCCATGAGAAGAACTTGTTTCCACCACTTTGGCCGGTTTATTCCAAAAGATCTGTTTTCAGCAGGAAGGAGCTCCACCGCAACCAAAAATTGTCAGCAAAAACTGAAATAAAAAATTGTCACGATAAGTAATCAAAGTATCAAATCAAATTGTAGTTGCAATGAACATGAGTGGAACCATCTTATAAATTGTCGACTCAACTTTGACTACGAATCGTATTCGGAGGACTATTCAGTGAACCAAACCAGTTTCCTTAAAAGTTCTAGTTCGATTATGATCGGCGGCAATTTTTACTCGTAAAACGATCACCGCAATTGATTTTGATTGGCCAAAATTTTGAAATTCTACGGCTGTTATTGGTCGAATGTCACAGCTTGACAGGTGAACTGAATAGTCAGAAAAACTTGAAATTTGCCACTGAAAATTGCCGAGCTAAAAAAAGAAATGTGAACTAAATTTGATACAAAAAATTAAATATGCCACCAAACAAAAAAAAAAAGAAATTTGACACCAAAAATTGCCGAGTAAAACTTGAAATTGCCACTAAATATTGCCAGCAAAAAAATAAAGTATACCACCAAGCAATAAAATAAGTTTGACACAAAAAATTGCCAGCAAAAAAGTGAAATATGCCACCAAACAAAAAATTAAATTTGACACCAAAAATTGTCAGCAAAAAAATTAAATTTGCCACCAAAAATTGTCAACAAAGAAATTAAATTTGCCACCAAAAATTGTCAACAAAAAAATTAAATTTGCCACCAAAAATTGTCAGCAAAAAATTAAATTTGACAGCGAAAATTGCCGAGTAAAACTTGAAATTGGCCACTAAAAATTGTCAGCAAAAAAATGAAATATGCCACCAAACAAAAAATTAAATTTGACACCAAAAATTGTAAGCAAAAAAAATAAACTTGCCACCAAAAATTGTCAACAAAAAAAGAAATTTGACACCAAAAATTGCCGAGTAGAACTTGAAATTGCCACTAAATATTGCCAGCAAAAAAATAAAGTATTCCACCAAGCAAAGAAGTAAATTTGACACAAAAAATTGACAGCAAAAAAATGAAATTTGCCACCAAGCAAAAAAAGAAATTTGACACAAAAAATTGCCAGCAAAAAATTAAATTTGACAGCGAAAATTGCCGAGTAAAACTTGAAATTGGCCACTAAAAATTGTCAGCAAAAAAATGAAATATGCCACCAAACAAAAAATTAAATTTGACACCAAAAATTGTAAGCAAGAAAAATAAATTTGCCACCAAAAATTGTCAACAAAAAAAGAAATTTGACACAAAAAATTGCCGAGTAGAACTTGAAATTGCCACTAAATATTGCCAGCAAAAAAATAAATTTGACAAAAAATTGCCAGCAAAAAAATGAAATTTGCCACCAAGCAAAAAAAAAATTTGACACTAAAAATTGTCAGCAAAAAAATGAAATATGCCACCAAACAAAAATTAAATTTGACACCAAAAATTGTCAGCAAAAAAATGAAATATGCCACCAAACAAAAAATTAAATTTGACACCAAAAATTGTAAGCAAAAAAAATAAACTTGCCACCAAAAATTGTCAACAAAAAAAGAAATTTGACACCAAAAATTGCCGAGTAGAACTTGAAATTGCCACTAAATATTGCCAGCAAAAAAATAAAGTATTCCACAAAGCAAAGAAATAAATTTGACACAAAAAATTGACAGCAAAAAAATGAAATTTGCCACCAAGCAAAAAATTAAATTTGACAGCGAAAATTGCCGAGTAAAACTTGAAATTGGCCACTAAAAATTGTCAGCAAAAAAATAAATATGCCACCAAACAAAAAATTAAATTTGACACCAAAAATTGTAAGCAAGAAAAATAAATTTGCCAACAAAAATTGTCAACAAAAAAATTAAATTTGACACCAAAAATTGTCAGCAAAAAATTAAATTTGACAGCGAAAATTGCCGAGTAAAACTTGAAATTGGCCACTAAAAATTGTCAGCAAAAAAATGAAATATGCCACCAAACAAAAAATTAAATTTGACACCAAAAATTGTAAGCAAGAAAAATAAATTTGCCAACAAAAATTGTCAACAAAAAAATTAAATTTAACACCAAAAATTGTCAGCAAAAAATTAAATTTGACAGCGAAAATTGCCGAGTAAAACTTGAAATTGGCCACTAAAAATTGTCAGCAAAAAAATAAATATGCCACCAAACAAAAAATTAAATTTGACACCAAAAATTGTAAGCAAGAAAAATAAATTTGCCACCAAAAATTGTCAACAAAAAATGAAATGTGGCAGCAAAAATTGTCAGCAAAAATTAAATTTGACAGCAAAAATTGCCGAGTAAAAGTTGAAATTGGCCACTAAAAATTGTCAGCAAAAAATGAAATATGCCACCAAACAAAAAATGAAATTTGGCACCAAAAATAATTGTCAAAAACAAAACAATTGTCTGGATCACTTTTGGTGGTAGATAACTACTTTTAATCAGTTTTTCCCTAAAACACCAAAAACAATTTTATTATAACTGCCAACGCACGTTTCGCCAACAATGTTGGCATCATCTGATTAAAAGTTTACTCATCGCCCTGATGATGCCAACATTGTTGGCGAAACGTGCGTTGGTAGTTATAATAAAATTGTTTTTGGTGTTTTAGGGAAAAACTGATTAAAAGTAGTTACCAAAAATTGTCAGCAAAAAAATGAAAAATGCCAACTTGAAATTTGCGACAAAAATTGCCGAACCCAAGAATGAACTAAAATCGTCAGCAAAAAATGAGATTTGACACCAAAAATTGTCAGAAAACCGAGTGGCCGGCATGATCACCTGACTTGATTACTTTTTGTGGGGTTAGTTAAAAGATATATTATGTAAAAATTAAAATTGACCTGTTTTTGTCATTTTCAGTGACATTAGTAAGTTACAGAGTTTAAAGCTTCCACCCTGTATACACACACATTTCCAATAATTCAACTGCAGGCGCCCTGCAAGTGCTAATGGCTTCACGGATGTCTAGACGGAAGGAAAAGGTACTTTACACACAATTTGTTGAAGGGTTGATGTTTATCTCATGAAGCGAAGCTGCTACTATGCTAAATAGAAGTAGGTAAATAGTGATTTGCATAGGAAGAACGGCCTCCGACAGGAAGTAATCAATGGACGAACGTTGAAATCGGCACAGATGTAAATTCTGGAAAGTCCACGGTCGTTGGAATAACCCTATCCCCTGGAGATCCTGTTATAATAAGCTTTAGCTCTTTAAAATAGTCACATACGGTTTCGTGATAATTAAAATAAATTGAAATAAACACTTGCTGCAGAAAAATCGAAAACAAAATAAGTCAAAGTTGGTCATGGAAGAAAAGCCACTTAATTTTAGGAGATTTATTAACTATATACACAAGCGGCTTTTCATCCATGGCCAACTAATTTCGTTTTGGGTTTCCGGTCTAGGTGGTTACATATTCAAATTCTTTTACAACATTATGTAGCCAACAATAGAGACGTGTACCTCCAGCTGCAGGTAAAATAAGAAACGAAAAACAAAATAAGAAAACCAGAACATTGTTTTGTAATTGCTACAGTGAATGCAATTATCCTCCTAATGTCACAAATAGAAACATGCATGTGCTTTATTAAAAATATGAACAAATAAACGACACTAAAGAATGCAAATGTGGAGAGCATGGGCAATTTAAATGCTCCACCTATCACGATTTCAACTATGAATAATGCATTGGTAACTCTACCAGAGTAAATGAGCAGTAAATGCCGCATCTGAAAGTGTAAATTAGAAGAGATTAATTTCATTTCCGTATTCCAAACGTTACATTTTCATAAACCAGAAGAATGTCGTTGAATCAAAGTGCTAATGATGGCAGTAGTGTTCTGCCGAAACATGTTCCAATTGTAATTTTGCGTTTATTAAAGTTTGTGGAGTTCGACTTAAATATATTTAAATTTTAAGTTACATTTTTATTATCTTCCAATTAAAGCGATATTAAAAGTATATTAACACAATAATTGACGTAGAATCTTATTTTTTATTGCTGATCGGTCAGTAGTGTAAATCAAGCTTCAAATGATTTTTAAACAGTTTTATTTAGCTTGCCTTGTTTGTGTTTTGTGTCGTAATTATGTATATTCAGTGTCATTGTAAATCAAAGATGGCCGCCGCTACAAAATGGCGGATTGCATTTTTTTAAAATCCCCTCAATATGGGTATCAAATGAAAGGCATTAACTACTAGAATCATGAAAAAATTCAAAATTCAAGATGGCCACAACCACAAAATGGAGGATTACATATACATATTTTTCGATCCTCTCAATATGGGTAACAAATATAGGGGCTTTGCAAGTGGAACACACTACACTTTAGAAAAACTAAAAACTTGAAAACAAAATAAGTAAAAAACATTTTTAAATTAAACAGTTTTATATTGTAAAGAAACATATTGATGCAGTTAATGTAAAGCTAAAAAATAATTAGTTAGGTACCAGGTACCAGTCTAAAAAAAATTGTGGGGCGTAGCGGAACCTGAGTGAATAATATACATGATGCTTCTGCGATGTCGCACGATGATTTACTTTTACACACATTTTGCATAAGTTGTCTGTTGAGAAGATGCATCCAAAGCATACCTATGGTATTAGCGGTTGACTATGGATAATAAAAAATTACACTCGCCCCACGATTTTATTTAAGTCTGATCAATACTCTAGTATATATAGCTAATTATTTTTTAGCTTTTAGTACATCATCTGCATCATTATTATGTTTCTTTACAATATAAAACTGTTTAACTTAAAAATATTTTTTACTTATTTTATTGTATAGTCTGGTTCACAAGTCCCTTTTTCCAAAATTCGAGTTAAGAGTTACCAAAAATTATAATTGAGGTGTCATTCGATTCGTAATTGCACCAAGATTTTTTTAGTTGAAAATCAATATCCGCAAATAAAAATTACAAAAGTTATAAATAATTAAGAAAACAAAAAATAAAGGTGGTTACGTTTTAATTTAGCGGCGAAAAAAAAGGCACAAACACGCGGCTCAGCTCCCGTCCGCGACGATCGAATCTGACACCTGAACAAAAAAAATATATTATAACCGAGAAAATATTAATATTAAGGAATAAGAAATTTTTTGTATTATCTGGACATATTAATAAACAATAATCCGTCGGTAACAAAATCTTACCTCGTCTTTTGCTATTAACAATGAATTTGTTAATTACGACAATTGTTCTTGTTAAAAGTTAACATACAAACAAATTTTTTTTCCCTTCTTGGAGCTGTTCCTTGAAGGCTTTAGAAAAGATCCCAATTGGAAAAAAATAAAAACTTTTTTCACTTTTTTATTAACAATCAAAAGCTCAACAAAATTAAAAAACATTAATAAAAAAATGTTTTTTTTTTCAATTATCTCTACTGATATGTTTTGTTATAATTTTTTTAAATTTTTTAACTCCTATTGTTTAAAAACGATGTCCGCGCCGATGAAATTGACAGTAATACAAAGTCGTACCAACAGAGATAAAATCGCCACCAGATGGACTTGGATCGCGACTTAATGGAAACTGTAATAAGGAGGCATGAATAACTGTGGACCGTTGTCAAAATTGTCAAAATAACGTAAATAAAATAAGACCTTCAATTAAATTATCGACTCTTTGATAAAATTTAATAAAACCAGTGTTCTAAATTCCTTTTAATAAATAAATAAAACTAGTAACAATTTTTTTTTTAATAAAGATGAGTGAAGATTTGCATTATTATTCTAAATAATATCTGGTTTTGAAAAAATAAAACACACTTTTAATTTGGAGATTTGAATTAATTTGTTCCACGCCCTCTTAATTTTTCATTCTGTAACACTATTACAGTTTACTCTAATGCGCGAGGTGGTGACATCTAACGATATTTTGTCTGTTTTCCAAACGCAAGGTTTTGAGCGATTGGCACGACTTGAAATTATTGTCATCGGCGCGGAAAACGTTTAGAAAATTGTTATAAACAAATGCATTCTTTGATTCTTCAATTTTTTTTTTAAATCTAATCCGTAATGGAAATAATGATTGAAAAAAATCGTTTCTTAAAAAAATATTGGTAGAAAACGCCGTTGTTAATTAATAATTTTTTTGTTGCTAAATATTAAAATTAAGAAACCATTTTTTAAATCATCTAGGTGTCTTGGGTTTTTCTATGTTTCTAAATCGCCCAGGTTTTGCGGTTTATAAAAAATAATTTCGAACATTCAGTTTTTCAGGTCTTTTTAAATCTCATTTTTTACTTCGCCTTACATCTTCATATGGGAGTCTAGGTTTCTAAAAAGTCCTTTTCTTAATGATTTATATTTGCTGGGATATCCAATTTCGTAAAAGTTTTATACCCAAGATATGATTATTTCCAACATAATGTCCTTTAGGATGTTAGTGATATTATTAAGTCTAGGTTTTCAAATCATCTAGGTGTCTTAGGTTTTCTACGTTTCTAAATCGACCAGGTTTCTAGGTTTATAAAAATCAACTTCAAGCCTTCAGCTTTTCAGGTTTTTAAATCTCATTTTTTTTGCATGTTTCTTTCTTCATCTGTCTGTTTTATGTGTCCTTGTATTTTGATATAAAAATTATGTATAGACACTACATATCTTAAAACATCGCAGATTATTCTCTCTGTTTTTAGCTTCGTGCTTCATCTTATTTTATGGGAGTCTAGGTTTCTAAAAAGTCCTTTTCAAAGTTATTTTATACTTGCTGGGATTTGCAGGTTCGTAAAATTTTTATACCCAAGACACAATTAGTTGTAGCAGAACGTCTTTTAGGATGTCAATAATATTATTAAGTCTGGGTTTTTAAATCATTTTAATGAACTTAAAACCTTCAGTTTTTCAGGTGTTTAAATATAAATGCTTTTATTGCATTTATATTTCTTTCTTCTTCTGTGTAATTCATGTGTCCTTGTATCTCAAAACACCGCAGATTTTTCTCCCAAGTTTTTGATGTGAAACTTCTTTTCGCACTGCTGTTTGCTTTGGGCACGGTGTAAGCCTAATTCGCGTCCGAGACGAAAACGCAAGAACGGAGCAGAATTTGCGAGGGGAGCGCAAGCGGCAGTTAGTCGACGGAAAGATTTTAACACGGTTATTAAAGTTATTGTCAAAAAACGCGTTTGTTAATTAACAATTTTTTTGTTGCTAAATATTAAAATTAAGAAACCGTTTTTTTTAATCATCTAGGTGTCTTGGGTTTTCTATGTTTCTAAATCGCCCAGGTTTCTAGGTTTATAAAAATGAATTTCGAACATTCAGCTTTTCAGGTCTTTAAATCTCATTGCTTTTTTGCATGTTTCTTTCTTCATCTGTCTGTTTTATGTCTCCTTGTATTTTGATATAAAAATAAAGTATAGACACTATCTTAAAACATCGCAGATTATTCTCTCTGGTTTTTAGCTCCGTCTTATAGTCTAGGTTTCTAAAAAGTCCTTTTCAAAATTATTTTATATTTGCTGGAATATGCAGGTTCGTAAAATTTTTATACCCAAGACCCAATAAATAGTTGTAGCAGAGCGTCTTTTAGGATGTCAATAATATTATTAAGTCTAGGTTTTGAAATCATTTAGGTGTCTTTGAGGTTTATAACAATGAACTTAAAACCTTCAGTTTTTCAGGTGTTTAAATATGAATGCTTTTATTGCATTTATATTTCTTTCTTTTTCTGTGTAATTCATGTGTCCTTGTATCTCAAAACACCGCAGATTTTTCTCCCAAGTTTTTGATGTGAAACTTCTTTTCGCACTGCTGTTTGCTTTTGGCACGGTGTAAGCCTAATTCGCGTCCGAGACGAAAACGCAAGATCGGAGCGGAATTTGGGAGGGGAGCGCAAGCGGCAGTTAGTCGACGGAAAGATTTTGACACGGTTATTAAAGTTATTGTTAAAAAACGCGTTTGTTAATTAACAATTTTTTTGTTGCTAAATATTAAAATTAAGAAACCGTTTTTTTTTAATCATCTAGGTGTCTTGGGTTTTCTATGTTTCTAAATCGCCCAGGCTTCTAGGTTTATAAAAATGAATTTCGAACATTCAGCTTTTCAGGTATTTAAATCTCATTGCTTTTTTGCATGTTTCTTTCTTCATCTGTCTGTTTTATGTCTCCTTGTATTTTGATATAAAAATTAAGTATAGACACTATCTTAAAACATCGCAGATTATTCTCTCTGGTTTTTGGCTCCGTCTTATAGTCTAGGTTTCTAAAAAGTCCTTTTCAAAATTATTTTATATTTGCTGGAATATGCAGGTTCGTAAAATTTTTATACCCAAGACACAATAAATAGTTGTAGCAGAACGTCTTTTAGGATGTCAATAATATTATTAAGTCTAGGTTTTGAAATCATTTAGGTGTCTTTGAGGTTTATAACAATGAACTTAAAACCTTCAGTTTTTCAGGTGTTTAAATATGAATGCTTTTATTGCATTTATATTTCTTTCTTCATCTAGCTATTTTATGTGTCCTTGTATCTCAACACACCGCAGATTTTTCTCCCAAGTTTTTGATGTAAAACTTCTTTTCGCAGTGCTGTTTGCTTTGGGCACGGTGTAAGCCTAATTCGCGTCCGAGACGAAAACGCAAGATCGGAGCAGAATTTGCGAGGGGAGCGCAAGCGGCAGTTAGTCGACGGAAAGATTTTGACACGGTTATTAAAGTTATTGTCAAAAAACGCGTTTGTTAATTAACAACTTTTTTGTTGCTAAATATTAAAATTAAGAAACCGTTTTTTTAATCATCTAGGTGTCTTGGGTTTTCTATGTTTCTAAATCGCCCAGGTTTCTAGGTTTATAAAAATGAATTTCGAACATTCAGCTTTTCAGGTCTTTAAATCTCATTGCTTTTTTGCATGTTTCTTTCTTCATCTGTCTGTTTTATGTCTCCTTGTATTTTGATATAAAAATAAAGTATAGACACTATCTTAAAACATCGCAGATTATTCTCTCTGGTTTTTAGCTCCGTCTTATAGTATAGGTTTCTAAAAAGTCCTTTTCAAAATTATTTTATATTTGCTGGAATATGCAGGTTCGTAAAATTTTTATACCCAAGACCCAATAAATAGTTGTAGCAGAGCGTCTTTTAGGATGTCAATAATATTATTAAGTCTAGGTTTTGAAATCATTTAGGTGTCTTTGAGGTTTATAACAATGAACTTAAAACCTTCAGTTTTTCAGGTGTTTAAATATGAATGCTTTTATTGCATTTATATTTCTTTCTTTTTCTGTGTAATTCATGTGTCCTTGTATCTCAAAACACCGCAGATTTTTCTCCCAAGTTTTTGATGTGAAACTTCTTTTCGCACTGCTGTTTGCTTTTGGCACGGTGTAAGCCTAATTCGCGTCCGAGACGAAAACGCAAGATCGGAGCGGAATTTGGGAGGGGAGCGCAAGCGGCAGTTAGTCGACGGAAAGATTTCGACACGGTTATTAAAGTTATTGTCAAAAAACGCGTTTGTTAATTAACATTTTTTTTGTTGCTAAATATTAAAATGAAGAAACCGTTTTTTTTTTAAATCATCTAGGTGTCTTGGGTTTTCTATGTATCTAAATCGCCCAGGTTTCTAGGTTTATAAAAATGAATTTCGAACATTCAGCTTTTCAGGTCTTTAAATCTCATTGCTTTTTTGCATGTTTCTTTCTTCATGTGTCTGTTTTGTGTCCTTGTATTTTGATATAAAAATTAAGTATAGACACTATCTTAAAACATCGCAGATTATTCTCTCTGGTTTTTAGCTCCGTCTTATAGTCTAGGTTTCTAAAAAGTCCTTTTCAAAATTATTTTATATTTGCTGGAATATGCAGGTTCGTAAAATTTTTATACCCAAGACACAATAAATAGTTGTAGCAGAACGTCTTTTAGGATGTCAATAATATTATTAATTCTAGGTTTTGAAATCATTTAGGTGTCTTTGAGGTTTATAACAATGATTTTAAAACCTTCAGTTTTCCAGGTGTTTAAATATGAATGCTTTTATTACATTTATATTTCTTTCTTTATCTGTCTATTTTATGTGTCCTTGTATCTCAAAACACCGCAGATTTTTCTCCCAAGTCTTTGATGTAAAACTTCTTTTCGCAGTGCTGTTTGCTTTTGGCACGGTGTAAGCCTAATTCGCGTCCGAGACGAAAACGCAAGATCGGAGCGGAATTTGGGAGGGGAGCGCAAGCGGCAGTTAGTCGACGGAAAGATTTCGACACGGTTATTAAAGTTATTGTCAAAAAACGCGTTTGTTAATTAACATTTTTTTTGTTGCTAAATATTAAAATGAAGAAACCGTTTTTTTTTTTTAAATCATCTAGGTGTCTTGGGTTTTTCTACGTTTCTAAATCGCCCAGGTTTTGCGGTTTATAAAAATTAATTTCGAACATTCAGTTTTTCAGGTCTTTTTAAATCTCATTTTTTACTTCGCCTTACATCTTCATATGGGAGTCTAGGTTTCTAAAAAGTCCTTTTCTAAATGATTTATATTTGCTGGGATATCCAATTTCGTAAAAGTTTTATACCCAAGATATGATTATTTCCAACATAATGTCCTTTAGGATGTTAGTAATATTATTAAGTCTAGGTTTTCAAATCATCTAGGTGTCTTAGGTTTTCTACGTTTCTAAATCGCCCAGGTTTCTAGGTTTATAAAAATCAACTTCAAGCCTTCAGCTTTTCAGGTTTTTAAATCTCATTTTTTTTGCATGTTTCTTTCTTCATCTGTCTGTTTTATGTGTCCTTGTATTTTGATATAAAAATTATGTATAGACACTACATATCTTAAAACATCGCAGATTATTCTATCTGGTTTTTAGCTTCGTGCTTCATCTTATTTTATGGGAGGCTAGGTTTCTAAAAAGTCCTTTTCAAAGTTATTTTATACTTGCTGGGATTTGCAGGTTCGTAAAATTTTTATACCCAAGACACAATTAGTTGTAGCAGAACGTCTTTTAGGATGTCAATAATATTATTAAGTCTGGGTTTTTAAATCATTTTAATGAACTTAAAACCTTCAGTTTTTCAGGTGTTTAAATATAAATGCTTTTATTGCATTTATATTTCTTTCTTCTTCTGTGTAATTCATGTGTCCTTGTATCTCAAAACACCGCAGATTTTTCTCCCAAGTTTTTGATGTGAAACTTCTTTTCGCACTGCTGTTTGCTTTTGGCACGGTGTAAGCCTAATTCGCGTCCGAGACGAAAACGCAAGATCGGAGCGGAATTTGGGAGGGGAGCGCAAGCGGCAGTTAGTCGACGGAAAGATTTTGACACGGTTATTAAAGTTATTGGTAAAAAACGCCATTGTTAATTAACAATTTTTTGTTGGTAAATATTAAAATTAAGAAACCGTTTTTTTAATCATCTAGGTGTCTTGGGTTTTCTATGTTTCTAAATCGCCCAGGTTTCTAGGTTTATAAAAATGAAATTCGAACATTCAGCTTTTCAGGTCTTTAAATCTCATTGCATTTTTGCATGTTTCTTTCTTCATCTGTCTGTTTTATATGTCCTTGTATTTTGATATAAAAATTAAGTATAGACACTATCTTAAAAGATCGCAGATTATTATTCTCTGGCTTTTAGCTCCGTTTTATATCTTTATGGGAGACTAGGTTTCTAAAAAGTCCTTTTCGAAATTATTTTATATTTGCTGGAATATGCAGGTTCGTAAAATTTTTATACCCAAGACACAATAAATAGTTGTAGCAGAACGTCTTTTAGGATGTCAATAATATTATTAATTCTAGGTTTTGAAATCATTTAGGTGCCTTTGAGGTTTATAACAATGAACTTAAAACCTTCAGTTTTCCAGGTGTTTAAATATGAATGCTTTTATTACATTTATATTTCTTTCTTTATCTGTCTATTTTATGTGTCCTTGTATCTCAAAACACCGCAGATTTTTCTCCCAAGTTTTTGATGTGAAACTTCTTTTCGCACTGCTGTTTGCTTTGGGCACGGTGTAAGCCTAATTCGCGTCCGAGACGAGAACGCAAGATCGGAGCAGAATTTGCGAGGGGAGCGCAAGCGGCAGTTAGTCGACGGAAAGATTTTGACACGGTTATTAAAGTTATTGTCAAAAAATGCGTTTGTTAATTAACAATTTTTTTGTTGCTAAATATTAAAATTAAGAAACCGTTTTTTTTAATCATCTAGGTGTCTTGGGTTTTCTATGTTTCTAAATCGCCCAGGTTTCTAGGTTTATAAAAATGAATTTCGAACATTCAGCTTTTCAGGTATTTAAATCTCATTGCTTTTTTGCATGTTTCTTTCTTCATCTGTCTGTTTTATGTCTCCTTGTATTTTGATATAAAAATTAAGTATAGACACTATCTTAAAACATCGCAGATTATTCTCTCTGGTTTTTGGTTCCGTCTTATAGTCTAGGTTTCTAAAAAGTCCTTTTCAAAATTATTTTATATTTGCTGGAATATGCAGGTTCGTAAAATTTTTATACCCAAGACACAATAAATAGTTGTAGCAGAGCGTCTTTTAGGATGTCAATAACATTATTAATTCTAGGTTTTGAAATCATTTAGGTGTCTTTGAGGTTTATAACAATGAACTTAAAACCTTCAGTTTTCCAGGTGTTTAAATATGAATGCTTTTATTACATTTATATTTCTTTCTTTATCTGTCTATTTTATGTGTCCTTGTATCTCAAAACACCGCAGATTTTTCTCCCAAGTCTTTGATGTAAAACTTCTTTTCGCAGTGCTGTTTGCTTTTGGCACGGTGTAAGCCTAATTCGCGTCCAAGACGAAAACGCAAAATCGGAGCGGAATTTGGGAGGGGAGCGCAAACGGCAGCTAGTCGAGGGAAAGATTTCGACACGGTTATTAAAGTTATTGTCAAAAAACGCGTTTGTTAATTAACATTTTTTTTGTTGCTAAATATTAAAATTAAGAAACCGTTTTTTTTAATCATCTAGGTGTCTTGGGTTTTCTATGTTTCTAAATCGCCCAGGTTTCTAGGTTTATAAAAATAAAATTCGAACATTCAGCTTTTCAGGTCTTTAAATCTCATTGCTTTTTTGCATGTTTCTTTCTTCATCTGTCTGTTTTATATGTCCTTGTATTTTGATATAAAAGTTAAGTATAGACACTATCTTAAAACATCGCAGATTATTCTCTCTGGTTTTTAGCTCCGTCTTATAGTCTAGGTTTCTAAAAAGTCCTTTTCAAAATTATTTTATATTTGCTGGAATATGCAGGTTCGTAAAATTTTTATACCCAAGACCCAATAAATAGTTGTAGCAGAGCGTCTTTTAGGATGTCAATAATATTATTAAGTCTAGGTTTTGAAATCATTTAGGTGTCTTTGAGGTTTATAACAATGAACTTAAAACCTTCAGTTTTTCAGGTGTTTAAATATGAATGCTTTTATTGCATTTATATTTCTTTCTTTTTCTGTGTAATTCATGTGTCCTTGTATCTCAAAACACCGCAGATTTTTCTCCCAAGTTTTTGATGTGAAACTTCTTTTCGCACTGCTGTTTGCTTTTGGCACGGTGTAAGCCTAATTCGCGTCCGAGACGAAAACGCAAGATCGGAGCGGAATTTGGGAGGGGAGCGCAAGCGGCAGTTAGTCGACGGAAAGATTTTGACACGGTTATTAAAGTTATTGTTAAAAAACGCGTTTGTTAATTAACAATTTTTTTGTTGCTAAATATTAAAATTAAGAAACCGTTTTTTTTTAATCATCTAGGTGTCTTGGGTTTTCTATGTTTCTAAATCGCCCAGGCTTCTAGGTTTATAAAAATGAATTTCGAACATTCAGCTTTTCAGGTATTTAAATCTCATTGCTTTTTTGCATGTTTCTTTCTTCATCTGTCTGTTTTATGTCTCCTTGTATTTTGATATAAAAATTAAGTATAGACACTATCTTAAAACATCGCAGATTATTCTCTCTGGTTTTTAGCTCCGTCTTATAGTCCAGGTTTCTAAAAAGTCCTTTTCAAAATTATTTTAGATTTGCTGGAATATGCACGTTCGTAAAATTTTTATACCCAAGACACAATAAATAGTTGTAGCAGAGCGTCTTTTAGGATGTCAATAACATTATTAATTCTAGGTTTTGAAATCATTTAGGTGTCTTTGAGGTTTATAACAATGAACTTAAAACCTTCAGTTTTCCAGGTGTTTAAATATGAATGCTTTTATTACATTTATATTTCTTTCTTTATCTGTCTATTTTATGTGTCCTTGTATCTCAAAACACCGCAGATTTTTCTCCCAAGTTTTTGATGTGAAACTTCTTTTCGCACTGCTGTTTGCTTTGGGCACGGTGTAAGCCTAATTCGCGTCCGAGACGAAAACGCAAGATCGGAGCAGAATTTGCGAGGGGAGCGCAAGCGGCAGTTAGTCGACGGAAAGATTTTGACACGGTTATTAAAGTTATTGTCAAAAAACGCGTTTGTTAATTAACAATTTTTTTGTTGCTAAATATTAAAATTAAGAAACCGTTTTTTTAATCATCTAGGTGTCTTGGGTTTTCTATGTTTCTAAATCGCCCAGGTTTCTAGGTTTATAAAAATGAATTTCGAACATTCAGCTTTTCAGGTATTTAAATCTCATTGCTTTTTTGCATGTTTCTTTCTTCATCTGTCTGTTTTATGTCTCCTTGTATTTTGATATAAAAATTAAGTATAGACACTATCTTAAAACATCGCAGATTATTCTCTCTGGTTTTTGGCTCCGTCTTATAGTCTAGGTTTCTAAAAAGTCCTTTTCAAAATTATTTTATATTTGCTGGAATATGCAGGTTCGTAAAATTTTTATACCCAAGACACAATAAATAGTTGTAGCAGAACGTCTTTTAAAATGTCAATAATATTATTAAGTCTAGGTTTTGAAATCATTTAGGTGTCTTTGAGGTTTATAACAATGAACTTAAAACCTTCAGTTTTTCAGGTGTTGAAATATGAATGCTTTTATTGCATTTATATTTCTTTCTTCTTCTGTGTAATTTATGTGTCCTTGTATCGCAAAACACCGCAGATTTTTCTCCCAAGTCTTTGATGTGAAACTTTTTTTCGCACTGCTGTTTGCTTTGGGCACGGTGTAAGCCTAATTCGCGTCCGAGACGAAAACGCAAGATCGGAGCAGAATTTGCGAGGGGAGCGCAAGCGGCAGTTAGTCGACGGAAAGATTTTAACACGGTTATTAAAGTTATTGTCAAAAAACGCGTTTGTTAATTAACAATTTTTTTGTTGCTAAATATTAAAATTAAGAAACCGTTTTTTTTAATCATCTAGGTGTCTTGGGTTTTCTATGTTTCTAAATCGCCCAGGTTTCTAGGTTTATAAAAATGAATTTCGAACATTCAGCTTTTCAGGTATTTAAATCTCATTGCTTTTTTGCATGTTTCTTTCTTCATCTGTCTGTTTTATGTCTCCTTGTATTTTGATATAAAAATTAAGTATAGACACTATCTTAAAACATCGCAGATTATTCTCTCTGGTTTTTGGCTCCGTCTTATAGTCTAGGTTTCTAAAAAGTCCTTTTCAAAATTATTTTATATTTGCTGGAATATGCAGGTTCGTAAAATTTTTATACCCAAGACACAATAAATAGTTGTAGCAGAACGTCTTTTAGGATGTCAATAATATTATTAATTCTAGGTTTTGAAATCATTTAGGTGTCTTTGAGGTTTATAACAATGATTTTAAAACCTTCAGTTTTCCAGGTGTTTAAATATGAATGCTTTTATTACATTTATATTTCTTTCTTTATCTGTCTATTTTATGTGTCCTTGTATCTCAAAACACCGCAGATTTTTCTCCCAAGTTTTTGATGTGAAACTTCTTTTCGTACTGCTGTTTGCTTTTGGCACGGTGTAAGCCTAATTCCCGTCCGAGACGAAAACGCAAAATCGGAGCGGAATTTGGGAGGGGAGCGCAAACGGCAGCTAGTCGAGGGAAAGATTTTGACACGAGGTAAGCCTAATAACTATCAAAATAGTTTGTACACTTTTGTCGGACGATTTTTGGATTAATTTATATCGGTTCTATTGTGATCTAAATCAAGTAGGTAGATTCAGACTGACAGATGGATTAATTTGGTGTTGAGTGCATGGATGGTGTACCAATGGGATCCTGGTAAGTTATATATAGTTTTCAATAGAAATAGGTTGCCCAGGTTGCTGTCGATCAGGTTTTGTAAAATTTCTTTCACTGTTTTATTTATGTTTTTGATTGTTAATAAATTTTTAATTTTAATTTTCTAAAGCTTTCAAGGAACAGCTCCAAAAAGGATTTTTTATTCCTTAATATTAATGTTTACTCGGTTAAAATATTTTTTTTTGTTCAGATGTCAGATTCGGTCGGCGCCTTTTTTCACCGCCAAATTAAAATTATAAATATTGCGGGGACAATTCCAGGAGGTAGGACTTTTTTTGGGGAAGTTCCTGCTTTTCAAGGATCTTTTTTCAAATTTCGGATATCTCAAATACTTTTTTTGTTTACTTAATTGTTTATAACTTTTGTAATTTTTATTTGCGAATATTGATTTTCAATCATAATTTTTGGTGCCTCTTAACTCAAATTTCGGAAAAAGGGACTTGTGAAGCAGACTAGTAGGAATGCAAAAATTTCATTGCAATCGGTTCAGTGTGGACCCATGTTTATATGTACTTTTTATCTGAATAATACCTGATGAATCCCCCTCTGGACACTTAATAAAAACACCCTGTATATTCATATACATTGTCTAGTATAGAGAATCAACAATACGTGTCGTGTAGTGTTGGTTGCCTAGATCCCCACGTTCTCGCTCCCGTTCGGCACGTGGTGGGGCACGTCCGATCGTCGTCGAAGCGGCGTTCCGATCCGTCACGTCAAAATATGGCCGACTCTGATGCGGTCAGAGGTGCACCTAGAGTCGAGAACATGAAAGTGCCGAACGGTCCGCGCGTCGTGACCATAAACAAAACCGAGACGGGCTTCGGCTTCAACGTGAGGGGCCAAGTGAGTGAAGGGGGCCAGCTGCGGAGCATCAACGGGGAGCTGTACGCCCCCCTGCAGCACGTCAGCGCCGTCTTGGACCGGGGGGCCGCCGAGCAGGCCGGGATACGCAAGGGGGACCGCATCTTGGAAGTGTGAGTCTCTTCTACCGCCTCTTCGAACCGTTTTCACTGATTTATGTGCGCTATTGATTTTTATTCGAACCGAGTTGACTGACAGCTCGGATTTACCTGGAATTCTTGTGGGCTTATGGGGCGTGAAGATGCGGGAATGACGACGTGGAAAGTAAAAGTGGAGAACGGAGATGTGGTGGGAACGTTGGGATTTACGTACCTGCTTGTGCGGTTGGGATTTTGGCTGCCAAATTTTTGGAAGTGGTGGTGACAGGTACCTAGTGTTTTGACATACCAGTTGCTTCGTTTGTGTACCTTCCCAAAATGGGGCCCTCGGATCTACTCAGAAAGGGTCCAGATTTTGTCTGGAGATTCGATCTTCTCCGAAAGAACCGTTTTGTGGTTTCAGTAAAAGGCATCTTCATGCACGAACACAGCTCACTGTGTTTAACTGTTTATAGACATTCTCCTGCGGATGCCTTCGTTCATTTTCTTATTGGGCTTGAAGTCAATAGGTTGGACTGAATTGGAATATCCGTGGAATAAATAGAATCACAGACTTTGGGTTCACAATAATTATACATTACATATTATTCTACAGACTCTTCGTTAATCCAGTAGGCTCTAAACGTCAAAATTCTCCATATTAACGAGCGATAGTTAATTTGTAATCGAGTCATCCATGAATCCGAAAGCGTATGTCGTGCATTTAAACTGCACTTTTAAATGTCAAATAATGTTACAATTGAAAGATAAAATGGTGGAAATTCTCAATCAGGATTTTATTGTCAAAAATACGTGAAATAAATGGGCGAGTTCCCCATTAGCTGGAGCGTTGGAAAATCACTTTACGCACGAAATTTTTATACAATTTTTTTAAGAAAAAAAAAATAGAATATGTATTGGAATTTTTTTAATATTGGTACTCACAAGCTTTGACATTTTGTTTAATTCAAATTTTGCAACATGTCAGACAGACTGAAATTTTTGAAGCAACACCGCCAGAATTAAAACAAGTGGCCCAAAATGCTGCTTCAGAACTATTACCCCAGAAATTAAAGGTCCGATATGAAGAGCAATATTCGAAATATGTATGTATAAAGAATGGTGTTCCCAAAAAAATTTCCAGTGAAAATGTCGTTTTGGCATACTTCATTGAATTAGTGGCAAGAGAGGTAAAATTTCTATGGAGTATTTACTCCATTTTAAAATCATATAAATGTCAAATAATGTGTCAATTGAAAGATAAAATGGTGGAAATTCTCAAACAGGATTTTATTTTTAATTTAATTTTTTAATAAGACCACAAAAAAAAGTCCGCAGGTGTAAGGTCACAAGATCGCGGAGGCCAGATATTTTCTGTGTTCCGACTAATAAGTCTGTTATCAAAGAACTATCGTAACATAGCTATTGTGGTCCTTGCTGAATGTGCTGTTGCCCCATCTTGTTGAAAATAGCCAAGTACCAATTCGTCATCATTTGACATTTGATGGCAGTGGTTCAGGTTACACCGAACTGGGATTTCATTTATACACAAGATCTGGCGAAAAATTGAGATTAACAACAAACAAAATAAGTTGTGGAGGCAACAATTTTTCGCTTCTGTTTAAAAATCTATTTCCTACATTTTTTTAAATCTCAAAATTATTTTTTAAACTTCTTGAATGACGTAACTTTAGATGCCACAATTAAGCATATCAATCGCGAAAGACACACGGATTCGAATTCATGGGTGACTCGATTACAAATTATCTTGATCGCTCGATATAACTGTACAGTAATTTTAGTTTTCCATACACTATATCATTTATGAAGATCCAATACAGATCCCGGTGGCTTTTTAGTGTTTAGTGTCTTTGGTCTTTTTAGTCTGATTTGATTGGGTCTGTTTCAGTTTTTTGGTCCCTTCAATCACGTTGCTCTTTAATAAAGAGGTTTTTTTTAAATATCTAGTATTTTTGCATTTCTTAGTCTTTTTAGTGTATTTTTTGTTTGGCCTTTTTAGTCCCTTTAGTGCCTTTGGTTACTTTGTTCTTTTTGCTCTCTTTTTTCTGTTTTTTTGGCGTTTTGAGAGTCAGTCGTTCCTGTCTTTTCAACCTTCAATCTCTCCAATCTTTTTCGTCTCTCTAGTTAACTTTTAAGTCTCTTTTTGTGATTCTAATTTTATAGTATCTTATGTTTTTTACAATACTTGGTCTCTTTATTAATCCTTTTAGTCTGGTTTGGTTTCCCTACCTGTTTTGGTTTCTTGGACCGATTTTGAAAATTCTTTTTTTATTATTTATACTCATGAGGTGGTCCCATTGTCATCAAGTCAGGATCTGATGAGGGGATCCTATGGAAATCGAGGGAAATCCTCAAATTTTTAATAGCCGTCGTTTCCTCATTATGCGAGAAGCGTCTTTACGTCTACTCATTATTAAAAATTGTAAAAAAGGAACTTAAAAAAAGAGAATCGACTTCAAAAAGTGGAAAACAATTGAATCCATGTATTATTATGATCTGTTTGAAGTCGGTGCCAAGCCAAATAGGTAGTCGATAGATAGGCTGCCCGCTCCCGCCACATCGCAAGTCTCCCGATATCGAATTTTTTATGCGTTATAACGTTGTTGATATATTTGTATAATTACAATATGTTTGTAACCTATTTGGATTGGCCCCGACTTCAAACAGATCATTAAGTAGCACATGTAATAATACATGTATGTACTTTTTGAAGTCGGTTCTCTTTTTTTAAGTTAATTTTATCTACGACTAGAGAGATACCAAAGGCTTGCTTTGCTCCCGTCTATGCGTAATACCAGAGAGTAGGTAAACAATAGAGGAACCATACAATGATGAAAGTCGTGTCACGAAAATGATTTTCACTCCCAGATGGCGTAACGAATTTTATCCGATTTTGTCGCCTCCTGCCATCTGTTAATCACAATTATAACTGTTTTTTACTCAGCGCCTTCTGGTGGTCGGAAACATAAGCTTAGCGGTTATAATGTTTGTGTTCAGATATATGTAAACACAGGAGTTCCGATAACAAAACGATTGTTACCACAAAAGAACGAATGGCTTTCTAGAATTACGTTGCGCTGCAGGTCCAGATATAAACAATAACAAAAATTATACGACCACAACTAAGCAACTGAACTTTTAAAACACTTGGAGCTGCATTTTTTAAGGTACTTTTAGACGGTCAGTTCAGTTTTCCGTTCAGTTTCAGCGCACTAGTATCGAAATATATTATGTATTATTGAACATTTACTACTTTTACCGAACGTTTATTTTTTTGTCGAGCGTTTATTCCTTTTTTATTGCTCATGCAGAAAAATAGTATCTTTGCAACCTTTATTCCGGTTGAAAATGTACAAATAAATTGTTAGATTATATTAAAAACAATAAGTATAATTAATAGTACAACGTGACCCGACAAATCAAATATCAATCGAAATGCTCCGTCGGGCGTCAGTGTCGTATATACTGCTCCTGCAGCAGCGGAACGAGTCGACCCGTGGGCGTACTGCTGACCAAGCTTTCCAGGATCTGGATTGCGTACAAAAAGTAACTGTTTGTCCATTTTATAACAAATTTAGATAAACAAACTGCTGAAATTAAATATAGTATATTGTGCAACTACAATCGACAACGCCGCACGAGTTGCACATACTATTTTTATTGTGAATGCGGAATAAATGCCAGTATAAAATTGGGGTTCAGGAGCGAAGACCCGTTAGGGTCCATGGGCAAATTCAGTTTTAATATTTCGATTGTGTTTTTTTTTTGTCTAATTTCTTTCAACGTTATTTCTTATTTAATTTCAGCAGTTTAGGCTTAGCAATGGGCTCTAATTTGTCACCTCTTTTAGCAGAAATATTCATGAATAACTTAGAAGATCAGTTTTTAACTTCTTCACCTTTTAAAGATCATTTTCTCTTTTGGTACAGATATGTAGATGACATAATTGTTTTATTCAAAGAATCTGATTCTGAACTTGATAGCGCACTCAGCAACTTAAATTCTTTAAACCAATCCATTAAATTCACCGTTGAAATTGAAATCAATTCCCAAATCCCCTTTTTAGACTTGTTAATCACTAGAAATAATAATACTTTTAAATTTGACATTTATAGAAAACCTAGTATCACAGATTGCGTAATACCTTTTGACTCTTGTCACCCTGTTTCCCATAAATTTGCAGCTTTTCATTCCTTTTTCCACCGATTATTTTCTATACCACTATCAGATTCATCTTTTCAAACAGAACTTAATAACATTAAACAAATCGCTTCAAATAATAGATATTCTTTAAAAACTATAAATAAATTATACTATAGATACTATAACAAATCCAAATACACACACTACTTGGTTAAAAATCCTTCAGAAACAATTTCCTTTTCAAATTCATTAACATATTTTGGCGTCGTCTCAGAGAAATGTTCTAAAATACTTAGATCTTGATCCTCCACCATCAACACCTTCTTCTTTTGCCAATCATATATTAATAACGAAACATAGTTTTTCACCATCAAATTCCAAATTGATTCATAAATGCAATAAAGGCCGGAAATTAGATTTTCTTAAGACTTTGAAAAAAGAATGCCTTGAAACTGGAAAACAGATCTTGTTTAAATGAACAGAATAACTTCAATAATCCCATTATTAATTCACTATTTTAATTTTTCACTCAAACAAACTTACCAGATTCTCTTTGATCCATTTTTAATTTTTACATTTTATAAAATGTTGTTTTTACGAAATCTTTTAAAAATCATGTAACCCTTTGAAAACGTCAAATTTAATTCAAAATTACGTCAATGTCATAATTTTTTATATTCTTTAAGGTTAAGAACCCCTCTTGTAATTCATCAATTGTATCATTAATCTCTTGTTAAATTAGGGCTGATGATGGCAGAAGTGTTCTGCCGAAACATGTACCATTTATAATTTTACGCTGATTAAAGTTTGTGGAGTTCGACTTAGATATATTTAAATTTTTTAATAATAAATAGTGTTTAAACAATATAAATAATTACTTCCCCACTTCAAAAGGTTTCTGATTTTGAATAATATATAAAAACAAACATTCACAAAAAAAATCATTAAAATCGAAGCTGTTTGAGCTTTTGAGATTGCCTGTTTTATGTATTTATTGACGCGACTAATCTTGCTCACCTTTAAATCTCAAACTCGTATAAAAGTTTTTACGGTAAATTTAAATATGTACGTCCAAGATCGGTAATTCAAAAAGGAACCAAGTCCATCCAACATTATAAAATATTATTGGGGTAGGCATTTAGTTCATTTTATCACCATTTTAGTAGATAGCAATATGTAACTCAAAATGTCAAAAATGTGACTTAGTCCTTTTTAATAATAAGCGATTCAATTGAAAACTCCAAATTCGGCTTCGGTGGTAAAACTCACCCCGTATGTATATTCATAATGTATTAAGTACAAACACTACGATAAAATAGTCATCGAGTAATATTTTGTAACTAGCTGACCCGACAGACGTTGCCCTTTCCAAATTTTAATAAATTTGTTTTTGGGCAGAGCGCAAAACAATACAAAAGTAAACTGTCGCATTCTAGTCTAAATTAAAATAAAATGTTATTTTATTTTAATTTAGACTAGAATGCGACTTTCCAGATTTTTCTGCAGATCTTACCGAATTTTTTTCAATGGGGTCGTCCACCTCAATTAAATTTGACTAATTCAACTATATAGCACCTCATAGACTATGTAACATGAAGCCCTAAAACGTGTTCTGTTGTTTCATAAAGTTGTTTTGTAAGATAACAGAGCGTATCAAAAATCGCAATTTGGGATAGCAGTTTCAAACGCTGTACATTTACCGCCTCTTGTGACGTCATTTCGGGGGGCATTCACATTGGTTCATGCGCTTCTCATTAGTCGGCACGCCTACATAGTAACTTGATTTTTGTCTGGGAATTTTGTCCCGTGTTGACGTCACAAAAAGGCGCGCGTTTCAAATAAGACAAATGATTTTTTTTACCTTGTAAATGCGTGATTTCGTAGAAACAAAAAAATGGACGTATAATATTTTTTCGTCTAGTTTCTAGAAATGCTTTTTTTGAAAATTGTGAGACGACCCCATTGAAAACATACCTACATCCATCCCCGGAGCATAACGAACAAGACAAAAAAACAACCAAATATGTATGGCATGTCGTTAATATCGCCAATTATGATCAAGAGTGCATGCAAATATGTATTATGATTTTCGCAGTTTGTCCTAATTTTCCGACTTTCCATGGTAATTGCCTCGAATTTTCTTTTTTCTAACTAAGAACTTTTCCAGGACCGTAATGAACAAAACAGAAAACGAGTTACGTATATCCATCGTTCGAATCGTGAGTTTTATGGTCTTAAGCTCATACGAAAAACCCATAGAAGAAAAGCAAAACAATAAATTATTTTTAGAGGAAATAATACCGTCAACTTAACACTTTGAGCCCCGGTATGAGAAACAAAAATTCGTTCCATTTGATATTCAAAAGAGTTTTATAATAACAAAATTAATTAAGATTGTATTTTTCCATTGAATGTATTTGTTTGATCTCCCACTAATGGCCAATGAAAATTTTGCTCGGGCAAACTGTACATTTTACTGTATTTATGTGGAAGTATCAAAAAAGGAAATTCTTTCTTTAAGATTGTCATTTAGTGAGAGACAAATTTCTTCCTACGTTTAAGTGAGATCACATCTTGAATGTTGGCTGCGAGATGCTGCAGCCTCGTTCAGAATAGAAGAACTAAAATGTCTGGGTCGGATTTGATTTGTGGTATTACAGTGTCCTTTTGCTTTTGGGGACAAACGAACAACCCATGTTATTTGGAAAATTTAAAAATGAATATTGATGACCTGGGTGTCCATATTTCTTTACAATAAAGGGGTCCCCCTCGTGATTTACTCATAGGTCTCTGACAGAAGGTTCTCTTGCGGCATGTACATTCCTGTCGGTCTTTTTTGTTTCTGAACATTGTCGCTTGAAGTTTTGATAGATCT
Source organism: Diaperis boleti (assembly GCA_963583935.1). Classification (NCBI taxonomy): domain Eukaryota; kingdom Metazoa; phylum Arthropoda; class Insecta; order Coleoptera; family Tenebrionidae; genus Diaperis; species Diaperis boleti. Next base: position 50,163,031 of record OY757247.1, on the reverse strand, counting down.
TTGCCGCTAGAGAGCGATTTTTTGAAATTTGTAAATTTGAAAAAAATATTGCGGAAAAATGTATTGCATTGACCGCACGGAGAACGGGGTACAGTTAATTAAAACTTCTCGTCCACTGGAATCAAAATTGTTCTGATTTTTGACATGTGCAATTAAAACAACGTGGGGATAATTCACTGTGTGTGGAGACAAGTCGTTGCAGATTTCATTCCGATTCATTAGCGACGTGTTCAATATTAACATTATTAACAATAATAACAACAATGAATTATTAATAATTAACAATTATGTCTGATTTGAGGAATATGTCCTGTGAATTTTTAGCAAAATTGATTGAATTGTATTATAGATTATTTCATCGTTTACAACCCATCTGGGACTTTTAAATTTTTGGATTATAGTGATAATTCGATAATCCTCAATGTTCCTTTTTCAAATATGTTTTTATTGTTTATTTCATCAAAACTAAACCGGTGAAATTCAATAAAAGTCAAGTTCGCAATCAAAACTAAATTGATTTTTGGCGTGTGCAAGTAAAACCGCGCGGGGATAATTTACTGTGTGTGCAGGCAAGTCGTTGCAGATTTCATTTTGATTCATTAGCGGCGTGTTCAATATTAATAATTAACAACAATAATTTATCATTAATAATTATAAATTAATGAAATTTATTGCATTATTTTCAGTGCGGATTACAAGGAAGATCAACTTCAACTTTGGTTGCATATTACAAAAGAAATATTTTTTTAAGTGTGCCTCTCCCTACTCCAAAATAGGTTCAAAGTCGAAAAATTCTAACTTTTATCGGTTCTTCGTTTATTACTATAAAACTATGTGTCCTCCGTAAAAAATTAAAGCTGATAAAATTTCCTACAAAAATAACCCTTTAAAAAGATACTGGATTGAATCGTTCTCGAGATATGTGCCGATAAAAATCTAGTCCAAGCAAATTAGACTTTTTAGAAGAGATAATTTATAAAGTTTAGAAAATTTGTTTGTGAACTCCCAGTAGGCATCCAAATAAAAATCCGAAGAGTTCCCACTCCAGCGGGGGAGCTTCATCCACTTTTTCCCAAAAAACCGCTCCCGAACGTGACGTCATGAAGCCTTTCTGCCTTTTTCTCGTAAACGGTAACTCCGATTAGAAAATGTTATAGGACTTATGTTCTACATTAAATTCTGCATAAAATTGGTCTCATGAAGTTTTTGCCTATCTGCCACCCACCATCCAACCAAATTTTATTTCTGTCCCTTTTGCGATCAAAAACACAAAAACCCCCCATTGCCTGGACTAATATGAAACTGACTGAAGTAACTTTTTATGTAATTAAATAAAGTGGCGGATAAATTTTCAAGGAACTGTTGTTGAACTCTTGTATCGAACATAAATGCGAAACTGGCGAAACTGAGAGAGCTCAACTAAACACACAAAACAAAATTTATGATTACTTAGCACTCTGCGTTCCGAGAAATGAATGAGCGTCTCAAATTAGGTACGGCCATGCCTATATGCGTTTGATCCTTGCTAGTAGAAACGAAACAGATCGAAGATGCCTGCCGAAAAATTAAAGACCCAAAGAAAAAGGAGTACAGGTAGTACATTCAAATAAAAGGGAAGTACATTTGCAGTACAGGTCATAAAATAAAAGTACAAAACTTCTAAAAGGAGTACGTGTGGTCAGCTTTATTTGTTATTAAAACTGCTGTAAAAATTAGACTGTACAAAAAATTATAGTACCACGAGCATATTTATGTTAGTCCCCCGGACGGCTACCTTCCGTTCTCCATTGAAATAGCATGAAAGCAATGGCATATAATCGTGTACTGGCCGTCCTACACTGCCCGAAAACCGTGGCATCGCGTTGATGCAACCCGGGGCTCAATGTGTTAACAAAAAAAAATTCAACAACGTAATAAAATCAAGATACATTTTGGAATTAAGCAGTAATTGAGAAGTAGGTACACATTTTTCGGCTACAACTGACAACATTAAAAGTTATCGAAATGCATATCAGATTACTTTCTTTGCGTAGACCACGTAATCAATTGTATTGTATCTCTGTATTGTATTACAAATTGCGATAGGTTAGTAATCGGAAAAAAGTATTACAGAACGCTGTATAACTGCTCAATCTAAATCATCGCTTATGTTTCTCACTCACAGAGAGCAGCATGTGCTGAACGACTTTTACATTACACGCTTAAAGGTGGCTGATGGTTCCTCTCTTCTATTAAATCCTCTTGGGTAATACGTATTAGCTGCTAAGGCTTGTGGGTTTTTACCTGAAATACCCGTCTGCGGCACGCACTGTACTATAAGTCCGTTGCCTGTAAAAGCTGCGATTACGTCTCGCAATCAAACTCCAACAGCATGTGCGTGACGCCGACCATGTTTTATAGCCCATCAAATCCACCACTCGTTTTTACTGCCCCCATGGCGCTGTAATTGCCGCCCACTCCTCATAACTTAAAAATTCAAGTTCAAATAACAAACGATCCGCATGCACAGACAGACATTAAAACAGGAAAAACTTTCCAGGCTCCCTCCGAAGTTATTTTTATTTCGATCGGTAAACAGTTTGGACAAAGCTCAAACATATCGTAAGGAACAAATGTCGGAAGATTGAATTGTCGCCGGTTCACAGATTATTAATTCAGCATTGACGGAGTATCACCTCGTTGATAACACGCAATTCGTCGATTTAAAACACAATTAAACCGCGTTTGATGGGTCCCAATTTAAATGTGCGACCTTGGCCGTTTTCGCATGACATTGAAATGGGGATTTAAAGCCCTCTTCGCTTAATTATAGGGTACCGTAAAAATATTTTTTGTGCCGAGATCGCAGACCGTTAAATTGTTTTTGGATCGCTTATTTTCCCGGTTTGAGACCTTGACGTTACGGCGGTTTAGGCCACGGAAATGCAGGTGAATAAGCGTTAGCTCCTTCATGTTAATCTCCCACGATCTGGGTGTATCGTTTTGTTTTGTGGAAGAAAATGTATGTGCAGCAGCGAAAAGGCGGTGAAATCGATAAAAAGCAGGGGTTCTTACACATTTCAAGGTCGCGACTGCGAGTCGTTTTATTTTTGTGGTTCTAAACACTCACAACCTTGGAGGCGCAAGGTTCGTTTCTTCCTTGTCTGAGCATTTTCTTTACTGCATTTAGCAAATTGGAATAAATATAAAAAAGTTGTGAACTTTTTTTCAATTCAATTCCAAAGTATTCAAACGGTATTAGAATTATTAGTATGTGTAATTTGCAAGATTTGAGTTATTTTAGGCATTAGATATAATAAATTGCTTAGAAGTGTCATTTAGTGATCTGGAAAGCATTACGAAAATGGTGGATGCGCCCCTTAAAAAATATTCCTAAGAAATTGAAACGAAGCTTGATATCGTTTATGTTATTACATTTGAGTCATAAAAGGGGGGGTCTAGCAAACTCCGCTGAGATCTTGCCGTGAGATGGCAGTGTCATGTGTCATAACCATATTAGCATTTATGCGATTTTTGTTGGCGCCACCCTGTAACTGGTAGTGTGACTTCTTTCATTAGGGAACAGATTCATCAGTAACATTTTTATTGTTTTAAATTGTTCAATGAATTATTAAAGCACACTACATAAAAAAAATTACCTTATTTATTTTAGAGAAAAATTATATTAATACTATTCATTCGTTCTCCAGCATGCGAAATTTTTGGAACGTTTCCATAGTAAAGTGCAAAAACTTTCGATCCATTATCGAGACAGTAGTGGCTCAACGGCCGCATTTGTCATTCGAGAGGCCTAGGCCTGAAAAGAAATGCGGCTCAGAAATTGCATTTCCCTGACTAGTCACGAAAACATTTACACATTATTTTCTAAAGTTTTATTGAATACATAGAAATATTTATACTTAGTTGTGTTTTCTACATTGGATATGTAAAAGCCCTTTTATGTCAACGGCATAATATAAATACAACCTAAGTCTACCCTGAAGGTGTATTCTAAATATGAATTGAAATAAGATTTTTTTAAATCGGATGAGTAGTTTCGGAAATTACATCCTACGTCCTGGTCTATATATAAGTTATTCGCCTTTTTTGGTTGGATAATTTGGATACAACTCTCAAAATAACTTTCTTTTTTCAGTAGGGATTAAAAAAAAAATGATTTTTTTAATCTGAAATAAAACTAATCTAACTAAAAAAGAAAAAAAATGTGTGTGTGTGGTTATGACCACACGATAGAAGTGAAAATAAAATATACGCCTTACGTATAATATTTTAAAAGTATTTTAAATAATAATATCATATTATATTATATTATATACCATCAATGTAATTATATTTTAAAACTAGCTGACCCGGCGAACTTTGGTACCGCCTCAGAATCAATAAATGTTGTGGCAACTTACTAGCTGAATTAAATTCATTTTTTTAATAAAAGGGTTATGCACACAATGCCATCTATTGGCACTACGGAAATCAGCATACAAAGCCATGTTTATTTTTGTTTCTGTCATGTATCAAAGATGGCGTTATATACGGATTCCATACAAAATTGTATGAGAAAATTTTTTTCTTTAATTTTTCTGATGTGTTAATAGTTATTCGCCCTCGAAAAAAGTCAGACAATCCCTTCTCGAGATTTAATCAAAAAATTTGTGTGTGGAGTTCACGCGCAACAGAAGTGAAACTTTGGAGTTTACTCCTTAAAAAACGATTTTCATTTTTAAAGCCCGGTACGGGGGCTTTGTTATTGTCGTTGTACTTAGCTCCCCGCCCCCTGTAATTTTTCCGATGTTTTAATAGTAATTCTGCTATTCGGGGCGTAAGCAAATCCAAAAACTTATGAGTTATAAACCCAAGGGGGCCCCTAGGACCCATGTCTACGTTTTAATATAAAAATCGGTCCAGCCGTTCTTGAGATATGAACCCAAGGGTTTCCCCTGAGCCTCATGTCCATGTTTCAATAGTTATTCTGCTATTCGGGGCGGAGACAAATCCAACAAATGAAATATCATAAAAGCCCTTCTTGAGTTATAAACCCAAGCCCCCCCCTGGGCTTCTATGTCCATGTTTTAGTAGTTATTCTGCTATTCGGTGCGGAGGCAAATCCAACAAATCAAAGATCATAAAAATCGATCCAGCCCAAGGGGGCCTCCTGGACTCCATGTCCAAAGTAAAAAATACTTTACGACTTATTCCCATACTTACCAAATATAAAAAAAATACTTCATAAAAATCGGTCCAGCCCAAGGGGCCCCCCTGGGCCTCTATGTTTATGTGAAAAATACTTTTTAGCCTTGACAGTTGTAAACTACGTTCTACCACATTTTAGACAGCCATGGTAACCCATTTTTACACATTGAAGCTGTCACCTACCGCCTTTAAGCGGTAAAATAGTCCAAAATTTTCTTCTTTAAGAAACGCGCAAAAAAAAGATGCTTTATGATAAATATTGGTCGTATATTTTGAAAGAAGAAACCGCACTTAACTGTCTTTGAATAAGTTTCTAAGATATAATAATGACAATTTCAAGACACTCTCGTGTTATAAATAGTAAGCATCACAGTTGCCTATTTACCTTGTCAATTTACAATGTCACTCATTCTAAAAATGTTAATTTATTGCCATTATTACTCTCATAAAATACAATAATATGGCAAAATGGGTGAAGTCATTGAACTAAAAGTAAAACACGTCAAGAATAAGATAATGAAAAAGTTAAGGTAAGTCAACAAAACACTCGAAAAACATAACCTCTCTCATATTTTTAGGAATTGTGCCCTATTTATGCTATTTATGCATTCCTACAACTCTCGTATCCTTTTGGGCAAAATCCGCGTCCGTCACACTATTCTGCACCTATCTTTATGTCAATAATGTGAATGTAACTTCGGTGCAACGATAATTTTTGTTAAATGGGGGCGCCGAGTGGAAAACTTCGTCATCGGCTAAAAAGTTGTATACATTAGGTGTGTGGTAGGTATTTTACATCACTCAGTTTTATTAAAACCCTCCGCTTCGCGTCGTGTTTCAATATTAAAACTTCGTGATGTAAAATTGAACCTACCACACTTATCATGTAATATACTATTACGACCTATTCCCATACCTATCAAATATACAAAAAATAAAAATAAAAATATTTGTAAGAATCGGTCGAGCCGAAATATCGGTATAGCCCAAGGGGGCCCCTGGGCCCCATGTCTATGTGAAAAATAGCTTACCACCTATTGTCATACCTACCAAATATACAAAAAAAATTCATAAGAATCGGTCGAGCCGAAAAATCGGTCTAGCCCAAGGGGGCTCTCTGGGCCCCCATGTCCATGTGAAAAATAGTTTTAAACCTTCCCTGGATATATATAGATTAGAAAATCATAATTATAACTTTTTACCATGAGATCATTTAAGTTATAAATTAGAGTAAGCGGGAAATTGAATGACACGATCATCGTAAAACTATCGTTCCGCTACACCACACTAACACCACGAAATATTGCCACACATTTATAAATTTGTTGGACTAATTTTTGATAATCTGCGGAGCGGGAAAATCAGGGTAGGCATTTCGAAAAACCTTTAACACAGCGTTCTAAAGAATACTTCCATTCACCATTTTGTTGCCGTTTTGTGAAGTCAATTTGACATTCTCAATTTGTCAAAAGTTAGTAGTGCCAACCTAATTTAATTTTCACAGCCTACTCTAATTTATAATTTAAATGATCTCACGGTACTTGTATCGCGTGTTCATAAGCGCACACCGATTTTAACTTTTTTACCCTATTTTAAAATACTAACTTAAAAATCTGAAAAAATTAGGGAACTAAACACTTGCGGGATTTTAAATTATTATCATCAGCACAGCCGTCCAGTGGAGGGTAACTAAATTAACGTCAAAACTTCCACGATAACTACGGGGTTTAGGGCAAAAATTTATTAAGAAAAATTGTTGACAATGATGAGTTCTATTACCGATTAAAATTTTAATACCTATTTCTGTTACACCCTGATCTTATGCCTCTACTATTTATTAAAAAAAAAAAAAACGGTTAATGGAATAAAATTATACAGGAAAAACTGCATTTCCTAAAAATATTTAGAGTTACCTAACCGGGCCCAATTTTCCAGGATCGTATTCAACTTCTTTTTTTAATGGAGCCCTCTGTATTTTATTGTTGTTTGCCGTAGTAAATGCTATACAGCTGTGTAAGGTTTTTTTAATTTTTATTGAAGAACAATGCAGTTATGATTTTTTTTTTTCAAAATAACTATAATAATTCACCCTTGAAGTATAAAAAATTTTAAGTGTACTTATGCTATTTTATAAAATCTGAGTTAAATATATGTCACTTGGATAACTATTTTAAGGAAGGTGTTTTCCAAGCTCCCAGACACTTTCAAAGGTTCCAACCAGCCAGACATAGTTCAAGGTCAACTGTAGGTACGAGCGCAAAGGAAAGGCAGATGAACACGAGAGTGAGTTTTAGTTTTTAAAGGAAAAAAATATTCAATAAATGGTTGTTATTTCTCATCCATTTAGTCAATCAGCAGAATTTTTTTTTTTGCTTTTTTGGCAAAAACTTACTGAAATTTGGACAGGGCAGGGTCTTGAAAAAAACTCGACATTCTTTGTATGTTTGAGTGGGTCCCTGGATGGTTTAGATGCACAATTGGACCCGGTAGGTGGCGCTGCAATGGGGTTCTAGGATTTTTTTTATTTTTGTCGTTTTATTTTTTCTTTTTAAAATGAGTCATCGACTGACTAAATGAATGAGAAATAACAACCATTTATTGAATATTTTTTTCCTTTAAAAACTAGAACTCACTCTCGTGTTCAATCCAATTTCAAAATTTTTAAGTCAAAAAATGGTTGTCATTCCAATGCTATTAGTCAATCAGTCAGGTGTGGATGCGACGGCCCACCCACCCACCGCATTCACATGTGGTGCCATGAACGAATTGGTTTTTCTCACAAAGAACAATAATTGTGAAATACAAGAAACGAAATTTGGATACAATATGAAAATGGTTGTCATTCCGAACCAGTTTGTCAACCATCCAGTCAAAAATGTAAATTTGAGTACATATTTTGGTGTAAGTCTCAATCTGCATTGATTTTCTTTGCTGGCATAAGGTCTGTTTGTGACTAAAAAGCGTATGGTTCTGGCACCGTTTGTGAGTGCGGGGGGAGGGTGGGCCGCCCTGTCCACTATACTCATCGACTGACTAAATGGATGAGAAATAACAACCATTTATTGAATATTTTTTTCTTTAAAAACTATAACTCCTTTTCGTGTTCATTTGCCTTTCCTTTGCGCTCGTACCTACAGCTGACCTTGAACTATGTCTGGCACGGGGGTTGGAACCTTCGAAAGTGTCCGGCAGCTTGGGAAACACAATAGTTATCCAAGTGACATATTATATTAAAGTCAGATTTTAATAAAATAGCGTAAGTACACTAACAATTTTTTAAAAAATTTCAAAAAATCGCTCTGTAGCTGCAAAGATCTACATTTTATCAACACGCCCACAAAATTTCAACGAAAAATCTTTAAAAAAAAAAGTTACATTCAACGGCGGGCAACAATGTACATTTCTTGCCGGAGAGGCACTATAAGAAGAGATAAAATTGTAACAATAAAGTCATGAAACAAATATTCAGTACCAATCCTGAAACGAATAGACGGTAGATTTTTGACATGTGGTGACTTTCTGTTTGCACAACTGCGCAAACAGAACTATTTCAACGGCACTCTAGGGTGCAGGCAGCTATCGAATGAAAGAGATCCTTGCAATTAAGATAATTCCATAAACGTCGCGTATGCAACACTACACTCAGTACACCAGCGTGTTTAATATCACTGATAATAATTGATTGCCCCATTCGGTGGAAAATAACCCTCGTCTTCGATAGAATTCAATGCTCCCACGCGTCCATAGTCCGGACATCTTCCAATCTCAGCGTGTTTACAGAAAGTAATTTTTTCTTATGAACCTGTTTTGAGTGAAAGTAAGATTGTTGTTATCAATGTCACTCCTGCTATCGGTTTTGCGCTCTCGAAAGGCCGAGATTTGTAGTTTTTCTCGGTTGCGACGCGCGACGAACATGTTGAGTTACCAAGTTCACGGAAACGTGGCGTTTAAGCTAAACCAGAGGTAGGTTCCAAGTTGTTCACCTCGGAGTTGAAACGCTCAAGAATGTCGCGGGTTTAGGTATGTCGTGCGATCGAGTGTTCTAATCTGTCCGTTTGGTATTGGATGATAGTGTGGAATGCATATATCAGTTTTGTAATCATATAGTATTAGCTATTTTTGAGTCGGTAACACAATGATAACAAATAAAAGGAGGTGCGAATACGAGTAAAAAGGGTAATCGATCGTACGGTGTGATTACCCTTATGGGAACCAGTGTTGTCGGTTAATTAACTATTGTTCTGTTTTGTAGATAAAACGCCATCGATTCTGTAAGAGCTGATATTGTTGCTTAGTTTAACAGGCATTCCAGTTACGCCAATAGGTGTAATGGATCGTTCGTCTAACATAATTTATGTCCAAATTTCAGAGTGAATGATAAAAATTTATTAAAAAAAAAAATCATAATCTTTTCGGATTTGTCTGTGACATTACCGTATGGTGTAATGTCTAAAATCTAAATTCGTAAAGTTTCACTTCAAACGGGCGTGGCGCCCACGCGTACAACTATTTTTAAAAATGCATTTCAATGCTCTTAACGAAAAAATACCCAGAAACGGGAACTAGTCAGCCGACATACATACATTGATTTAAACCTATAAATAACCGAATCCGACAAACACAGGAAATCTACTCGACGTTTATTGTTTTTAATTGACAGAGGGAATCAATATAAGCGTACTAACAGTTGCAATGAATGCTTCTTCTACTGCTTCATGGCCTTAATGAGTACACATAATTTTATAAATTTGAAACGAAGTTCAGGGAGAAAATTTACAATCTTCAATGTAACAGTATTATTTGGGAGTCAAGTACAATATGTTATCAACCATTGCATAAATTACACAATATAAACAAGCATTATAATAATATCATTGGCGCCCAAATACGATATGCTATCTATAATTATAAACGCTTTTACAGTTTAAGTAATGTTTTATTATTTATTAATACACATATCCGACTCTCGGCCACGTAGGTAGATGCCCAACCTCCATGAAGCTTGAATATTGACGTGGATTGTGATATTCAAACTACGCTTCGATCTTTCACATTTTGCTAAATACCATAGTGTCAGTAATAAATTTATGAAATGCAGCTCCGTATTTACATTAATGTTATCTGTAAACAATTAATTATATTTATGAAAATTGTTATTTTATCCGCATTAACCAGTATCTGTGCCGACCTCGCGATAAAGTTCAATTGAAGAAGACTGTTAAAAACAAAGTTATTAAATCACATCAACACTAATGTCTAATGGTAATTGTGAAGTTAACTCTTCGGTGGTGCGATGAGGCCGTAAAAAAAGTAAAAGCCAGTAATGGCTTACTTTCTACTGACCTATTGTGAATACATTTTTTACCTCCGTATTTATACTAAAGATTGTGTGAAAACTGTAGGGACTAAAACTTGCAATTTCCATTTACGAGTTATGGTCTTCCAGAGCGTTACAATTCTGATATTTAGTTACAAAATCAACGCTTAATCGAGGCAGATCACTGTCATGTCGATTGGAATGACCGTTAATTTTTTATTAATTTTTTTACCTCCGTATTTATACTAAAGATTGTGTGAAGACTGTCGTAGGGACTAAAACTTGCAATTTCCATTTACGAGTTATGATCTTCCAGAGCGTTACAATTCTGATATTTAGTTACAAAATCAACGCTTAATCGAGGCAGATCACTGTCATGTCGATTGGAATAACCGTTAATTTTTTATTAATTTTTTTACCTCCGTATTTATACTAAACATAGTGTGAATTCTGTATCGACTAAAACTTGTAATTTCCATTTACGGGTTAAAAGCTTCAAGAAGGTTACAACTCGGATATTTATTTCCAAAATCAACGATAAATCGACTCACATCACTGTGAAGTGGGTTGGAGTAACCGTTAATTTTTTACCTCCGTATTTATACTAAAGATTGTGTGAAAGCTGTAGGGACTAAAACTTGCAATTTCCATTTACGAGTTATGATCTTCCAGAGCGTTACAATTCTGATATCTAGTTACAAAATCAACGCTTAATCGAGGCAGATCACTGTCATGTCGACTGGAATAACCGTTAATTTTTTATAAATTTTTTTACCTCCGTATTTATGCTAAAGATAGTATGAATTCTGTATCGACTAAAACTTGTAATTTCCATTTACGGGTTAAAAGCTTCAAGAAGGTTACAATTCGGGTATTTATTTCCACAATCAACGATGAATCGACTCAGATCACTAGGAGGTCGATTAGAGTAACCGTTAATTTTTTAGCTCTGTATTTATACTAAAGATTGTGTAAAAACTGTAGGGACTAAAACTTGCAATTTCCATTTACGAGTTCTGATCTTCCAGAGCGTTACAATTCTGATATCTAGTTACAAAATCAACGCTTAATCGAGGCAGATCACTGTCATGTCGATTGGAATAACCATTAATTTTTTATTATTTTTTTTTACCACCGTATTTATACTAAAGATAGTGTGAATTCTGTATCGACTAAAACTTGTAATTTCCATTTACGGGTTAAAAGCTTCAAGAAGGTTACAATTCGGGTATTTATTTCCACAATCAACGATGAATCGACTCAGATCACTAGGAGGTCGATTAGAGTAACCGTTAATTTTTTAGCTCTGTATTTATACTAAAGATTGTGTAAAAACTGTAGGGACTAAAACTTGCAATTTCCATTTACGAGTTCTGATCTTCCAGAGCGTTACAATTCTGATATCTAGTTACAAAATCAACGCTTAATCGAGGCAGATCACTGTCATGTCGATTGGAATAACCATTAATTTTTTATTATTTTTTTTACCTCCGTATTTATACTAAAGATAGTGTGAATTCTGTATCGACTAAAACTTGTAATTTCCATTTACGGGTTAAAAGCTTCAAGAAGGTTACAACTCGGATATTTATTTCCAAAATCAGCGATAAATCGACTCAGATCACTATGAAGTCGGTTTGAGTAACCGTTAATTTTTTACCTGCGTATTTATACTAAAGATTGTGTGAAAACTGTAGGGACTAAAACTTGCAATTTCCATTTACGAGTTATGATCTTCCAGAGCGTTACAATTCTGATATTTAGTTACAAAATCAACGCTTAATCGAGGCAGATCACTGTCATGTCCATTGGAATAACCGTTAATATTTTATTAATTTTTTTACCTCCGTATTTATACTAAAGATAGTGTGAATTCTGTATCGACTAAAACTTGTAATTTCCATTTACGGGTTAAAAGCTTCAAGAAGGTTACAACTCGGATATTTATTTCCAAAATCAACGATAAATCGACTCAGATCACTGTGAAGTCGGTTGGAATAACCGTTAATTTTTTACCTGCGTATTTATACTAAAGATTGTGTGAAAACTGTAGGGACTAAAACTTGCAATTTCCATTTACGAGTTATGATCTTCTAGAACGTTACAATTCTGATATTCAGTTTCAAAATCAACGCTCAATCGAGGCAGATCACTGTCAAGTCGATTGTAATAACCGTTAATTTTTTATTATTTTTTTTACCTCCGTATTTATACTAAAGATAGTTATTTACATTAGAGTGTGGAAAAGTTGATTTTACAACGCGACAACTCGTTTGGAAGACGAGCCCATTACCTGGAGCAATTTTTTGCCGACAAATACTGTTTAAGAAAAAAAAATAGAATTAGAATATTGATGTTGCAAATATGTTGACGAAGGAAACGTCGTCCTCTTCAAAGAGACTACCAGTTCCAAATAATGAATTTCCTCCAGATTTAGAAACTGCGGACGAAAATACACATTTAACATCACATCATGAGCACGTTGAGTTAGAAAATCCTAATTTACCCTCAACTTCAAATATTCAGGCCAACCAACTAATTCCTGGTCTATTTTCATATGTTGAGAATAGTATAATCAACATTAATATTTATAATATATAGTTATTAAAATAATTTCTTCCAAATATGGAGCTTCTTTTCAATTAATTCATCCTGGAGTTTTGGGAACAACAAGAAATTACAAAGGGGATTGGATCTTGAAACCTTCAATAACACGTGCAGTCATGCAGATCAAATCAGCCTACAAGAAAGCATGCACACAGGTTGAAGTTATGTAATACATACCTATTTTGAAAGGCTTTTTGTGTTTATATAAAATTACGCTGAAATTTGCAGGAGTAATAGTTGATAATATTAATTAACTAAAAGTCATTAACCATCAATCTGTCAAATGTCATTATTAATATAATATGACTGTGGTACCAACACAACGAAATTAACGTTGATTTCTTTTAAATTCTCATAGATGGCACCACATGTAACAATAAAAAAAATATATATTACCGTTTTATTTTGTACATTATTGTGTCAATTATGGCGTAAAGTAGCGCGTACTAAATTAGACTTTTTATTTTTTAAATGTTCCTGGAAAGCAAAAAAATTACTGGTTATTTTACCGCATGGTAGACGACAGTCGCGATTCTCTAAACAACTTTAATGATCTTTGCAGGAACGGCGTGAACGTCGAGGGCGCCACCCACAAACAGGTCGTGGACCTCATCAAGTCCGGCGGCGACGTCCTCACCCTCACCGTAATCTCAGTAACCCAACAGGTAATAACTCGGTAATGGGCATACCTGCAGTGATTTACCAAATTAACTCTCGGCCTTTGTAGGAGGCGGAACGTCTGGAACCCACAGACGACAACCAGGTGTACTATGACTACAGCGAAAAGCGATCCCTCCCTATCAGCATACCCGACTACCACTACAACGAGAGGGGCGGGGAGCGGTACGTGGCTTTCAACATCTACATGGCGGGGCGGCATCTGTGCTCGAGGAGGTACAGGGAGTTCTCCAAGTTGCATTGCGACCTCAAGAAGGAGTTCATAGGTGAGGAGGCAACTTTTTTGACTCCGACTAAGTGTGTTTGTTGGAAGGTTTTACGTTTCCTAAATTGCCGGGGAAGTGGCCGTTCAATCTGAGCGAGCAGCAGTTGGATGCGAGACGAAGGGGGTTGGAGCAGTACTTAGAGAGGGTGTGCGCGGTGAGAGTCATCGCCGAGTCCGATATTATGCAAGAGTTCCTTACTGACCAAGACGATGATAATAACAGCAGTCCTGTGGATTTGAAAGTGCTGCTGCCGGACCGGGAGGTGGTGACGGTGTCGCTGAGGAAGAGCGCGAACGCCGACGAGGTCTATGATGCTGTGGTGAAGAAGATCGCCATGAACAAGAGGGTGGCGAAGTATTTTTACCTGTTCGAGATAGTGGAGTACAATTTCGGTAGGTACTTTCTAAGTGAAATTGTCACAAAACCCAAAACTGACCTCACCTTTCTCTTCCAGAGCGCAAACTTCAACCCAACGAGTACCCTCACAACCTCTACATCCAGAACTACAGCACGGCCACCAGCACCTGCCTCTGCATACGAAAGTGGCTCTTCTCCATCCCCAAGGAGCTCACCCTCATGAACGACACCCAAGCCACATCGTACATCTTCTGGCAGGTACGCCGCCATCGCGCATCCCGGTCAGACGCCGCCCATAATCTTTTCGTTTTCAGTCCGTTGACGAAGTCAACAGGGGCTACATCAACGCCGGAGAAAGGCTCTACCAGCTCAAAGCCCTTCAAGACAACACCAGAGCCACGGAGTACTTGAAATTGGCGCGGGAACTCCCCGGGTACGGGGAGGTCGTTTTTCCCCATTGCGCGTGCGATTCCCGGAAGGACGGTCACGTGGTGGTGGCCGTGGGAACCACCGGGATAAAACTGCACGCTTGTCGGGAGGACGGAACGCTGGAGAGCCAAGTGGTGGTGCTCCAGTGGGACAGCATCAGGCAGTGGGAGGTGGACGATGAGGGGATGGCGTTCTGTTTGAAGTATAATCGGTCGGATAAGACGCCGAGGTGGCTCAAAATTTTTACACCTTATGTAAGTATGCGTCAGTTTAAAACTGGAAGACACGAAACTTTCTTTTTTAGCACCTATACCTAATGGACTGCTTCGAGCGTATCATCGAGGAGAGCAAGTGGCTGGACACCGGCGAATGATTCCCCCCGCTCCCCACTAGACCGTTTGCATATTAAATATGTCGTTAAACTGTATTATAATTATTTATACTATACAAATAAGTATTCTCTACTAATTTATGTGATGTTATAATATGTATATTTTGGTTGAACTATTCAAGATCAAAATCTAAACTTGTTAAAACTCTTGTTATCGTATTTTTATTGTCATTTTGTTTTAGAGCACAACTCATCGATTTAGAGTTAAAAATTCATGTGATAGTATAAATTCCTAGCATAGTTCTATCTGTATATATAGTGATAGTATTTCATGTGATCATAAATTTCATATAGCACTGAATTACCTTAAGGCTTTTTTCTACTTCTGTATTACTCTTCATTTACACTGCCACTTTGTATTTCTACGTCAGTTGCTTTGTTTTTTCCCTCTCATCGACAGCGGATATTTTTAAAGCAAATTGATGGGGTAGCTCAAGTTATTAGTTCCGTGTTCACATGCGCCGTAGAACTTTTTTAGTGAGTCCTGTATAATAGTGTTTCAATAAGACGTTTATTCTGTTGATATCGATTTGAGAACTCTATTGTTATTACATAGCTTCTTAAGATTTGGCTGTTATGCACTAAATTCTAAAATATAATCTACTTAATTAGGACAGTTTATTCTCTACCTCCTATACACCCACAAAGGTTTTTAGTTTCTTTAGGTGGCGAAATGTCATTTGTAAATGCTATGTTTGTAAAATTAAGTCCCTTTTGCACACGGGGGTATAATAATACGGGGTGATATTGAAATATATGTAAAAAAATATATAAATTAACAGTACAGGAGGAAGTTTTTGATAATTCTTTATAGAGCAACACACAAAATTGATTTATGAATTGTCTAAAAATTATGGTAAACAATTCGATTTTTTTGTCGGTATGGAAAGTACTGAACGATATTCGGCCGATACGCAAATAACAGACGCGATTGATTATAAACATTATCAAAATCATGCCCCTCATTTTGTTTCAAAAATCACCCACGATACGGCACTTCACACGTTGATACGAAACTGTTGTTTTGCACACGTTCACATCAAAAACACAATGTTTAAAAGTTTCGCACATTTCGAGTTAACGCGGCGGGACAAGAATCTACACCTTTTGTACAATTTTCGGGAAAAGACGCGTGATGCGTTTTGATGCTCTTTCAGAACAGGTGGATAAAAAAAAGGATGACAGTTTTTGTCTATTATTTATGAACTAAAGATATGTCGCAAAAAAATATTTTTTTACATTGCACTGGTTGTAGTGGCGTGCTCCGATTTTATAGGCAAACTTTAAAGAATTTTATCTCGATGCGGGGCGGAGTAGAAAACCCAAACCAAGGGGATTGCACTCTACTCATCCCAGATTTTTTTACATATATTTCGATTTCAAATTGTATATAAGAGGAGTAAACAGTGGGGATTAGCAGCTGTGCAAAGTTGTTGTGTTTTCCCCAAATAATAATAAATAATAATTACAAATAATCCAGTACTCATTTAAATTTGTTATTGTAATTTATTTATCTTGTCTTACAACTCCACCAAGTCACGTATCGACACCACTGCCTGAAATCAGACTTTCTTTGTTTTGGCCCAAGCATTTACACAGTCGTCAGCTTGTGATATATGACAATGTTTGGTATGTGAATTATACTAAAATTTAGGTGTAAACATTTTAATATCCTTATATGGATTTAATAACTTATACATGGTTTAGTATGCAATATTTAAAAACGATTTTCAAAACCATGATGAGGTAATTTCAATAAATTTCTTTTACGAACTGGCAATATTGGTCATTACTCCGTTTGGGTTTCAGAACAAACACGCCAATGTAGTTTCCCCTTCTATTCCACTTCAATTGTTTTGCGTTATTTCTTTTAGCATAGGCAACTAATAATAATTTGCTTTCTTCCCTTAGTAACTATTTTAACTATTTCCGTCCACTGTCTCTTCTCCCATTAGTGACTCTTAATTCTTTTCTTCTGGTACCTGTTTCCCTTTAACCAGTCTTTCTACTTTTTTTCCGCCGCTTGTTCCCTTTTTAGTGACTCTCTTAACTATTTCCTTTCGCTGCCTCTTCTCCCTTTAATGAATTTATTTACAATTTCCTTCAACGGCCTCGTTCTTCCATTAGTGGCTCTCTTAACCATTTCATTCCACTACCTGTTCTCCCTTTAGTGAGTTTCTTAACTATTTCCTTCCGCTGCTTGATCTCCCATTAGTAACTGTCTTAGCTATTTCCCTCCGCTGCTTGTTCTCCCTTTAGCGAGTCTCTTAACTGTTTCCTTCTCTTGCCTCTTCTCCCTTGAGTAACTCTCTTGACTATATCTTCCTGCTGCATGTTCATTCTTTAGTGACTCTTAACTATTTCCGTCCACTGTCTCTTCTCCCATTAGTGACTCTTAACTATTTTCTTCTGTTGCCCCTTCTTCCTTTAGTGACTATTTTAACTATTTCCGTCCACTGTCTCTTCTCCCATTAGTGACTCTTAACTATTTTCTTCTGTTGCCCCTTCTTCCTTTAGTTACTATTTTAACTATTTCCGTCCACTGTCTCTTCTCCCATCCACTGCTTGTTTTCCCTTTATTGCCACCATTAACTATCCCATTCCGCTGCCTGGCTGCCTGCTCCCCCTTTAGCTAGACTATTAATTACAACCTCCTGCTGCCTGTTCTCCCTTTGATGATTTTTTAAATTATTTTCTTCTGCTACCTGTTTCCCTTTAACCAGTCTTTCTACTATTTCTTTCTGCTGCTTGTCCTCCATTTAGCGAGTTTTTAATTATTTTTTTCCGCCGCTTGTTCCCTTTATACTGACTCTCTTAACTATTTCCTTTCGCTGCCTCTTCTCCCTTTATGAATTTATTTACAATTTCCTTCAACGGCCTCGTTCTTCCATTAGTGGCCCTCTTAACCATTTCATTCCACTACCTGTTCTCCCTTTAGTGAGTTTCTTAACTATTTCCTTCCGCTGCTTGATCTCCCATTAGTAACTGTCTTAGCTATTTCCCTCCGCTGCTTGTTCTCCCTTTAGCGAGTCTCTTAACTGTTTCCTTCCCTTGCCTCTTCTCCCTTGAGTAACTCTCTTGACTATATCTTCCTGCTGCATGTTCATTCTTTGTGACTCTTAACTATTTCCGTCCACTGTCTCTTCTCCCATTAGTGACTCTCCTAACTATTTTCTTCTCTTGCCCTTCTTCCTTTAGTAACTATTTTAACTATTTCCGTCCACTGTCTCTTCTCCCATTAGTGAGTCTTAACTATTTTCTTCTGTTGCCCCTTCTTCCTTTAGTTACTATTTTAACTATTTCCGTCCACTGTCTCTTCTCCCATCCACTGCTTGTTTTCCCTTTATTGCCACCTTTAACTATCCCATTCCGCTGCCTGGCTGCATGCTCCCCCTTTAGCTAGACTATTAATTACAACCTCCTGCTGCCTGTTCTCCCTTTGATGATTTTTTAAATTATTTTCTTCTGCTACCTGTTTCCCTTTAACCAGTCTTTCTACTTTTTTTTCCGCCGCTTGTTCCCTTTTTAGTGACTCTCTTAACTATTTCCTTTCGCTGCCTCTTCTCCCTTTAATGAATTTATTTACTATTTCCTTCAACGGCCTCGTTTTTCCATTAGTGGCTCTCTTAACAATTTCATTCCACTACCTGTTTTCCCTTTAGTGACTTTCTTAACTATTTCCTTCCGCTGCTTGATCGCCCATTAGTAACTGTCTTAGCTATTTCCCTCCGCTGCCTGTTCTCCCTTTAGCGAGTCTCTTAACTGTTTCCTTCCCTTGCCTCTTCTCCCTTGAGTAACTCTCTTGACTATATCTTCTTGCTGCATGTTCATTCTTTAGTGATTCTTAACTATTTCCGTCCACTGTCTCTTTTCCCATTAGTGACTCTCCTAACTATTTTCTTCTCTTGTCCTTCTTCCTTTAGTAACTATTTTAACTATTTCCGTCTACTGTCTCTTCTCCCATTAGTGACTCTTAACTACTTTCTTCTGTTGCCCCTTCTTCCTTTAGTTACTATTTTAACTATTTCCGTCCACTGTCTCTTCTCCCATCCACTGCTGGTTTTCCCTTTATTACCATTTAACCATTCCGCTGCCTGCTCCCCTTTTAGCTGGACTATTAATTACAACCTCCTGTTGCCTGTTTTCCCTTTGATGATTTTCTTAATTATTTTTTTCTGCTACCTGTTTCCCTTTAACCAGTCTTTCTACTATTTCCTTCTGCTGCTTGTCCTCCATTTAGCGAGTCTTTTAATTATTTTTTTTTTGCCTGAAATTTTGTTTTGGCCCAAGCATTTACAGAGTTGTCAGCTTGTGATATATGGCAATGTTTGGTGTGTCAATTATACTAAAATTTAGGTGTAAACGTTTTGATATCGATATATAGATTTAATAATTTATACATGGTTTAGTATGCAATATTTAAAAAGGATTTTGAATACCACGATGAGACAATTTCAACAAATTTCTTTTACGAACCGGCAATATTGGTCATTAGGTCATTACTCCGTGTGGGCTTTAGAACAAACACGCCAATGTAGTTTCCCCTTCTATTCCACTTTAATGGTTTTGCATCATTTCTTTTAGCATAGGCAACTAATAATAATTCGCCTTTTTGTAAATATTAAGCTGTGTGCTTCCGTCCTTTCTGAATGCTTAGTCTACTATCCGTTATGGCTCCAGAGTCGCATATAAATGAAGAAAAGAAACAAAATGTGTACAACACAGATATCAAATAAAAATAAGGTAAAGAAAACGCAAAGTAATTAATAAAAAAATTATAAAAATGTAAAAAAATATGAAAAAGAATTTTAGAAAAAAAAAACTTGCGAAACACTAACATAATATCTGAGAAACACGTAAAAGATAAAAGAGGGTAGAATAATATGTAAAACAAAGAATTAAGAATATGGAATGAGACAAGGATGTATATACTGATTCCAATATTGTTCGATAAATGTCTATTTTTTAATATTACAATTTCCACTTTAGCAAAAACAACTATCCATCATGAAATCTGACAATATTTACGCCCTTGTTGGCCGCCACGTGCGACCTTTCAATTACTCATCGGAGCGTCGAAATAAAACCGCAAAAGTCTTCCTCCGCACCTTGTTTCACGCCTTTTGTTAGACAATTTTCAATTCAGTAAATAACGAACAAATCAATAAAAGTATATGGGAGAGTGGAAATAGGACGAAGAATAAGAAGCCGTCAACAATATAACAACGCCCACTCATCGACAAACGTTGTTGTTTTTTTACATCTCCGATTTGCGGTGATAAATTGTGTTCAGAAATAATGAAGCCTCTCGATTTACCTATAAAATGAAAGTTAAGAGTTTGGGGTGGATATTTATGGCACAGCTGGCGTTCAGAGAAGATGGTAAGGGTAACTAATTTGTCACGTTGGTAGTTAGTGGATGATTTGCAGGGATTCATTATGGTACTAGTGTTGATGGTAATAATTGAGAGTTATGCGTGTAGTGCGCCCTTCCAAGTCTGCATTACGTGAGTATTTCTATTTTTATTTATATAATTTGACGTGTCAAATGTCAGAGTCAAATTAAATCACTATATCCAGCAAGCGCTGCAACACGACCATCCCTCACCAAGCAACGCCATTATCAACAGCCATACTTCAAGCTTGTTCCTGCCCAAAATTCGTGTCCATTTTCCAATTATATGAGCTCGGAACTGTGCCCTGGAGCCCGAACGTACGTCCCGTTAGAGCAAGTCCTCACTCCAAAATGTACCCCCAAAACGCCCAGCCCCAGCAGTACCCAGAGCTCCAGGTACTCCCGGAAAACGGTCAGGACCAACAGCGGAAACGGAGACACGCCTAGGCCCATCCTCGGTACCAAAGTGCCCTTCCCGCGCCCCATTCTGGGACGGAAAGAGTACGTCAAAGCAGAGAACAAAGTGTTTTCGAGTAAAGAATACCGAGCGACGAACAAGAACGTGCACGAAGTGAAGATGAGCGACGAAAAGTCGACGCCCTTACGAACCAACACTTGCAGTTTGTGATTTTGTGATCGCGGGGGTTTCGGATTGTGCTGTTTTATTCTTAGTTTTATTCTTGTTTAGAAGGGAATAAAGTTGAATTGATGAGGGGTGTTTGCTGTCACTGATGTCATTTGCTATCAAAATTGTGATTTCCAGGTAAAAGTTCACAGACGACATGTAGAGGGCAAAAATATGTGTCCAAATTTTTACCAATTAAAAGACAACGTGTATTCTTGCAGGAACTGCGTCCAATGCAAGAAGATGTTCGGCCCCTATTTCCAAGGGAGAGCCTGCGGAGACGCCTGCATTTCCAGCAACGGCCAGCTAGTACCAGACTGCAACAATCCAGGAACCTTGGGCATCTTCTTGAAGCGCCTCTATTAACACCTCTTCCAATAAAAAGTAGTAAAAATGTTATCTAATAAAGAGTGTGATTTGGCGCACAGCCGACCAATTTTTTCATTTTCATTTCCTCAACCGAATTAACTCCTCCAAATTCTTATTCTAATGTACCAACTCCGCCTTTCCACTGAATCACTCAGAAATTACGAAAGATGGACGGAAACGGATAAGATCACTCAATAAATTAGCCACAACTCGTTAATTGCGTTTTAGTCAGTATTTTACGGCATTTGATCCGTCGTGCCGACAAATTGCCCTGTAATTTTTTTTTATCTAGGCCACGTGAGGGATGGATGACTTTGACCTTTGACGAGAAGAAAAAATTATTGTCACACACCAGTGCTAAAAAGAGTGCTAATTATGGTAATGAGATGTCTTAATCGCGTTTTGCTTTGAAGATGTAGTGGACGAGATGAAGGCGATGCTGGCACAGTGGTTAGTTTTGTGGTGAGTGCTGGGGGTGGTGTGGATGGGGGTTGACGGTGTGTTGCAGGGTTATGTGGGGCGTGGGGGTTTGCTTAACACTACGAAGAGTATCATCCCGGACGACTATGTTAAAGGTGTGTTGAACTTTTTGCCAGTTCTTTTTATGATTTTTTTTTTCTCCCAGAAGTGAGACCCCCGACCCCCCACGGCAGCCCCGTCGAAGTGGAGTTCAGCATGCGAGTCGTGGACATCAACTCCATCAACGTGGAAGACATGGACTTCCGGTGAGTCGAACAACAACCGCTATCACTGACTTTTCCCTCCAGAATGGACATGTTTTTGAGCCAAGAATGGACGGACGCTCGAATCAAGGTTCCGGAAGACCTGTTCGAAATAGGGGACGATTCAGTGACTCTCC
Organism: Diaperis boleti; assembly: GCA_963583935.1. NCBI lineage: Eukaryota > Metazoa > Arthropoda > Insecta > Coleoptera > Tenebrionidae > Diaperis > Diaperis boleti. Next base: position 50,140,551 of record OY757247.1, on the reverse strand, counting down.
CGGCTCAGAGCTTCGATAACTTGTGGCAGCCGGACTTGTACTTCTTGAATTCGAAAGTCGTGGAAATCGCGGGACTCACCCACAAGTTCTCTTCCGTCACCATTTACAGGAACAAGACGATCAAGTACAACGCTAGAATGCACGCGATCGTGGCGTGTCAGATGGAGTTCCAGAAGTATCCCATGGACACTCAGATCTGTCCCATGAGTGTGGAGAGCTGTGAGTCGTTGAAAGTCGTTTGATAATATAATTATTTAAACTAGTTTCATACATCAACAACAAAATGCGGCTCAGATGGTCCAGGAAAGGCGTCGTAGTGGTCCCCGAGCTCAAACTCCTGCAGTACAACATCCTCCCCTTACAGCTAGAAGAGCAAGACGTCTACACGTCCGAGAAAAACGGTACCACCTCCTTCTGTACTTCTTCCTTTTTATGCCTTCCATTACAGGCAATTTTTCGCGATTGGTGGTCTACTTCCATTTCGAACGTCAAATCGGCCACCATCTCATCCAGACCTTCGCCCCGTCGACCCTAGTAGTGGTACTGTCTTGGTTCAGCTTCTGGCTGGGCCTGGACGCAGTCCCGGGTCGCGTCACTTTGCTCGTCACCTGTCTACTGACTTTAGTGACTATGTTCACGGGTTTGAGGTCAGATATCCCAGCAGTCGCCTACATAAAGGTACGTGGTACTTTGGTATTTGTGGTCTTCGTTTATTGTTACAGGCTCTGGACCTGTGGATGGCCGGTTGCATGGTGTCGGTCTTCGCCGCTTTCGGCGAGTTCGTCATCGTCAAAGTGTTGGACGCCAAGTACCAGAAGGCGAAGAAGAAGCAGTGCGAGCACGCAATGGTGAGATCTCAATTAACACTTTTGTTTGTTGATTGAGTTTATTGAAGGAAGCTGCACTGACATCGTGGAAACAAGTTTCAAGGTCGGGACCTACGGAGAAAAGGAGGGTCATTCCAGTGGCCTGGCGTAATGTGGGTATTTTGAGTGTGCAGATGGATTTTGACGGTGTGTGTTACAGAAGGAAGGAAGGGAGAAAATTCTGTGGCGACAAGTTGACAGGGTGTCGAGGATCGTGTTTCCCGCGCTTTTTTTCTTTTTTTGTGTTATTTATTGGGTTTGTTTGATGTTTGGAAAGACTGAGAGTGTAGTGACATATTAACAGCAATAATTTTGTTTCAAATTTTATAAATTACATTGATGCTAAAATTAAATTAAATTTAAATAAATTTGAAACATTCTGAACCGTCCTAAAAACTTGTAAAGAATACTATGAAGTTCTGAAGAGTTCCGTAAACAAAAGAAAATTATACAGCTTTTCAAAGTAGAACCCTTTTTTGTAGAATTGTCAATTTCATCGTCATATAACTCCCCAATGGATTGAGATAGCTAAGTCAGCCGCGATTTCAGTAAACAAGACAACAAATGACAAAATGCAACATTTATTTTATGTCTCCATCATGGTTCAATACAGGCTAACTTGGCACTCCTTCGGCTTCCCCAAGAAGGTGCAAGCAACATCGAAGAAGTTCTTCTCGGCCAAACTGCTCACGTCTGGGTTGAAGACACCATTGAAGGTCATGCTAGGGACCCAGTCGATTTGCGGTACCAAAGCGTCTGTCGCATGACCATACTGAATGAAGAGCTCATCCCCTTGGCCACTGCTGATGCAGTCTTGAATGGCACTCCACTCAATACCGCTCTCTTCGGCGCACTACAACAAGAAATTATATTACCGATTCAGAAACACAGAAAAAAACAGACCTGTTGCAAAATGGCGTCGGCACTGTTGTCTGTGCGGAGCATAGCACAGTCCACAAACTCCACGACGTCGTTGGGGTTGCTGTCGACGGAAATGGCACAAGCTTGGACCTCGTTGCCGTAGCACTCGTTGGGGCCGTGTTGGCAGGTAAAGTTCAAAGTACCATCGTCAGAGGTGCTAATCTAAATATTGACAAATATTGCAACGATAAGGTTGAAAATTGGAGAAGTACTCACCTGGGCGTTGCCGTACGGGATGAATTCCACATTTAGGTACTCGGACAGGAGTTGATAGGCTGGGTACAGCTGGCCGGTAATGAATCTTTTGCTGTCGGGACACAGGGACTCGTAGTACACCGACACGTTGAGGGAGACAGCCTGAAAAGCATTGTTAGAGTTGGAAAGAGAAGTTCAAAAATACGTACTTGTGTAGAAGCTGCGACGGCTGCGAGGACGATGACTGTTAAGAGCTTCATTTTGAACCAGAATGAGTTTGCAAAGTTTTACTTGGATTTATAGGCGTTTCGTATCAGGAATGTGGGCACTTGAAGAAGGTGCTAATTTTGGAATCAGGCGTAGGTACTTCAAAATAGAGTGAAAGATAAGCCTTATGAGAGTAGGTACTCAAAAACAAATTAGTCGTTTGTCTGGAGGCTAAACCAGAATGTATTTATTTTTACAAAACCCACAAAAAAAAGTACGACTGAAAGGGTGGGGATGTTTTACCCCACATTGAATAGTAGCGCAGGATTGGAACACAAGCCTCCGCCCACGTATAAAAAATAATAATTTAAGAACGTGTCGACAACATGATGGGTTTACCTTTGAACTCTAATGTAGATATAATTTGGACGTTTTAGGATAATCACAAACTTAATTAGGTACTGTATCGTTTGAACAATTGGCTGATAACATCCACCTGATTCGTGACAAACAATTTAGCTTGTTCTAGAATTTTAATGTTTTTTTATGAAAATATTGCCGGTCAAATGTTCGTAATGGGATTGGGGTCTTCCTTATAGTAGATAACGAATCAAACGCGACCCCTAACATTTTTATAAATTGTACTAGCTGGACTGTCGTGGCTTCGCTCAGGCAGTATTCGTTTTCACATTACTCTTTCCCGTTCACGCTCCTATGGGTATATAAAACCACACAGGCATTTGAATGCAATATTATGTCAAAATTTCAAAGCAATCGGTGTAGAACTTTCGGAGATTTAAGATTTTGAACAAACGGATGTATGAGAAATGTATGAGAAAATTTTTTTCGTAAATTCTTAAAACCCGGTACGACAAATTTTGGTGGCCGGCGTTATTTGTTATTGTCGTTGCCCTTGGGCTCCCCTGTACCAGGGGGGCTTTGTTATTGTCGTCCCAAGCTCCCCGCTCTCTGCAATTTTTGTCCATGTTATAATAGTTATTCTGCTATTCGGGCCGGAGACAAATCCAACAAGTCAAAGATCATAAAAATCGGTCCAGGCGTTTTTGAGTTATAAACCCAAGGGGGCCCTCTGGCCCCCCATGTCTCTTTGTAAGAACCTTCCTCGAACTTCAAGGAATATTAAAAAAAAAACTAAATTGGTCCAGCCGTTCTCAAGGATTCATTTTTATATATTATACCTATAGATTGAAAGGCCCCGTTAAAATCGTCGCTTCTACTACGTTGTTTGTGGTTGGCTAGTATCACGGCTTCCTAGATTAGAAAGGGACGGTGTCTTAAAAATCTTAATCGGTTCAAAATTAAATGAAAGTCAAATTAATATTAAAGGTTGGTGAAATAAACGCGTGACAATCTAAGCTAACAGGTGTATATTAAAGAGTTGAGTATAAGTAAGTAGGAGTATTGTAAATAGTTTATGACTAACTAACTAACGAGTTCGAAACTTGGAGGAAGCTGGTCAAGCACTAAAACTAAACAAAAGCATATATGTTTTGTAACAACTAAAAATAGCAATACATAATCCCAAATACAAAATAATTATTCAACAATTAAAACGGTAATCAAAATCGAGTCAAAACCAATCATAATGTAGAATCCAAAATGAACTCTAGAATCAAGATCGAATCAGATCAAATTCAGAATAGAAACCAAACTCAGCATTAAATTCAGAAATCAATTCTATACAAATTATATACATTTTTGTTTTTTGAATGTCAACTTAGTAATTTTTTGCAGATTTTTGTTTCTCTTTATTTATTTGAAATGACCTGGTATTTTTTTTTGTGTGGTTTGAGAAGTCACAATGATGATGACGTTGGCTGACGCGCGGTCTGGCTCGATGCGATCGATACGTCCTCTTCCCACCGGAATGCCGGCGGCTCCGCGCAACGTAGCAAATCCGGAACGACGGCATCCGAAGCGCGACTTTCTACCGGTCAACGTGATGCAAGAACCATCCCGGTGCGACACCAGGAAGCATTTATTTTCGACGGATTACTCGTTGGCTGTAGGACGTGCACAAGGGGCGATGGCTGGTGGTGGTCGTAGGTTGTGTGCGAATATTTATCGTTCACCGTTCGCCCGTTGGACAGCATCTTCACAAGGTTCTCCAGCAGCAGCAAATCGCCAGTTGGACTGCATAGATCTCACCTTCAGGGGATCGTCTTCGAGATTAAAAACGCTGACTTATGGTTTAACGTCCAGTCAGTATTTAACTTGAATATTGATCGATCGACCTTTTAGGTGGAGGAGATACAATCGACGAGGTTATAAAAATTCGCGAGGAATTGACCATTGTGTTACTTGAGGTCGGATTCGAATTAGAAAAGATTGCGTCCAAGCAAGCGCAGATTATACAAACAAATCATCAAAGAGAAGCGGACCAAGTCACATCACTTGATATGCAAACGCAAAGTAAGATTCTCGGGGTTGGGTGGAGTCATTCTTCAGACGTTCAACAACCAAAAGGCAGGTGTTAAGCACAACAGCCAAATTATTTGATCCCTTAGGGTTAGTCAATCCATAATTCTCAAATGTAAAATCTTTATTGAAACTTTTGATCAATTGAACAAATTAAAAATTCCACGAAAGGCCGTTTCAAGGTCGTACTTAAAAGCAGAAATTTATGGTTTTAGTGACAGCAGTCAGAGATCGTATGGAGCTTGCATCTATTTGCGAACAGTAGATGAAAACGGACATGTTGAGCTCAAAAAATCGTGTCGCACCATTAAAAAACACAACCATACCTCGCCTTGAATTGTCCGCCGCATTGCTGTTAGCAGAATTGATGGACAAATTAAAACAAATGATTACAATGATTACAATTACAACACAAATGAAAACCCAGCTGATATTTTGTCTCGCGGAACGACGCCCGAAAAATTAATTCACAACGATATGGGGTGGTTTGGACCAATATTTTTATCTAACTTCACATTTAACAGTACCAACCAAAAATTCTACGGTCTTGTTGCCTCGAGCGCCAGTTTTTTATTGTGGTATGCTCCACACGTGTCCACGGGTAGCTTAGTGGAGTATAGTGAATCAGGGGTCAGCGGAGCGTAAATAAATAGTCACCGGTTTTTTACACGGAATGTTTACAAGGGGGTCGATATATACAGGGATTACAGATATTTGCGGTTTATATACAAAGGTTTTACAATATCACGGAACTGATTTCGGTGTCCTACACAACCCGCTGCGTCGCTCGGGGTTGGAGGTGGGGTACAACAGGGTCGGCGGATGGAAGCGCCGCGAAAAAGAATCTGTCCGGATATCCCGGTTTTCGACCAGCAGGTGCACCGTAAACCAGACACCTGAACAGCCCCTATTCTTTCGGAACGGCGTTGAATCCGGGCAGCGTACAAACTCCGGAACGACGGGACCTGGAGCGCGGTCTCATCACGATCACCGTAGGGAAAGAATCATCCCGCCGATACGTCATTATTAAGCATTTATTCTTACATTTAAACGGTGCGATGAGAAGGTCATGGTTCGTGGTTACAAGAGCGAAAACTGCTCTCGTTTGCAGCGGGCAAATTTTATGATGACCGGACCGAGTTAAATGACGCGATTTTACGGCGTGGCAAAGAGACAAGAGGGTGGGACTAACAAGCGGCGCCCGTTGCTGGCGGAACTCGATGCACTCGAACCTTGCGGAATCTTTTGATAACTTCATTACAATGTTTAGCAATTACTACAGTCATAACACCTAATGATTTTGAGCCACTGTACAAATTTTCATCGTTTGTCAAATCCATTAGAGTCACGGCGTATATTTTACGATTCATACACAATGTGCGTGATTCTGGAAAAAGGGTGGGCGAATTGTCGAGTGAGGAGATCGACACGGCAAATAATTGTATCATCAAACTTATACAAATTGATATCTTTCAAAACCACATACAATTGTTAAAAAGGCAAAAATAAAAATACCATTGTACTAATTTGCATTCGGGTTGTCAAGGTACCATTGCGGCTATTCGGCAAGAATATTGAATAATAGCTGGTAGAGGTATGGTGCGTTGGGTATTGCACAATTGTTTGGTTTGCTTTAGACAAACACCAGAATCATTTGAACAACTATAATGGGAGATTTACCCAAAACGCGGATCATTCCGGCAAGACCTATGCAGGACCCTTCTTTATAAAAAACGGCCATTTTCGTACCACGAAGACCATAAAATGTTACACTTAGAATTGGTGCGCGATTGCACCAGTGCTACCTTTTTAAGAGCCCTCAAGCGATTTATGAGCCGCCGCGGAAAGGCTTCCGTGTTATATTCCGATAATGGAACGAATTTCGTAGGAGCAAGAAGCAGCAGTACAAGCCACAAAAACTTATTTACGAAAAGTGGGTGGAAAAGCCTTATTAAATATTATGAGGAAGTCTACACACTGCTCACACTAATTGAGGCATGTTTAAATTCAAGACCTCTAACTCCCCTGTCCCAAGAACCCTCCAGGACACTTCCTGATCGGGGACGCTTTAACTTCGCCGCCAGAAGGAGAGTTATTGACAATCTTTTGTTTATCTTTGCATATTTTCATGTATCTAGATTTAAGAAAAAGGTAATTTATTGACAAATTTATTTATTAGGCAAAAATTGCTATTTTATCTGCAATAAGATAAAGTGACACTTTTACCTTGTCAATGAAGACACATAAGTAAAGTTGTCACGTATAAATATTATTACAATTACTAAAATATCCTCAAATTTCACGAATCCAATTGCAAAAAAATGCAATATGAGTGATAATGTTCCTAAAGTTAAAATTGTGCATAATGTTTAAATAAATAAATTTCTAGATATTTTTTAATTTAACGGTTTATAGATCTATTTTTCAAGTGTAGGGGTAAGTGGCCTCGTTGTAGGTACATTTATGTTGTCGGACCCTAGCCAAACTACCCAATACCGTGCCGAACTAAGATCACGTGATTTTTCCACCCGCAAGTGCTCGACACATGTTCGACACCATCAGACTCGACACTTCGAATCTTCAACAGTAATATGAGTGAAATGGCGTTTAGGGAGAAAGTAGTAAATTAATTCGTTAGAAAAGATTGTGTTGGTACAGGGAGACCACGGTACAGCGCCAACTTAAGGGAAATCATTAGCATACAGCTATTTGGTAAGGTTTGATAAGATAACCAAATTAGTTTTACCAATTATTTATGATTTTAGAAAGTTCAATTCGTTGGGGGACTACTGTTCGTCAAGCCGTGATGAATATACTAAAAAATGTGATTACGAACAAATTTGCGACGAAGAAAGACCATTCAAGGATACAAACTTAACGCAACTGATAAATCGTGAGGTTAAATACATTAATTCAATAGGGTACCTAATTAACTAATTTCAGAATCTGTGTTTTTCGTCAACGGGAAACAAACCCCTGAGAGTCCGAACCTAAGTGACGTAATAATCACCAAGGCCATTCGAGACTGGCTGAGGTTATCAACTCAGCGGCATTATGGTGCCAATAAGGGTGGCTGTTAAATGAATTATATTTGGTATTCAATATATATGTTTAATTAATTTTATTTCCTGTAATGATTAGACTAAAAATAGATCATATTTCTACGTCTACAATACGAAATTTTATATTCGTTTTAGATCAAAATTGTACGTCTATATTTAGGAGAATTTGTACGAAATATTTACGTCTAGATTTAGTCGAAGTTGGATGAAATATTTACGTCTATCTGGCGGACATTTGGACGTCGATAAACAGTCTATATAGACCATCCTTAGACGTCTAGTCTAGTCAAAATTTTAATATCTATTAGACTAGATGTGTTACTTGGGTTAGTCGGCATAAGATGATTTTGTAAAATCACCTTCACTACAATGTTAAACAGTATTTCTTAATATATACATTGTTGTTAAAGTTCGTTCGAAATTAATTCATCTTGTGGAGACCCCAAGTGAGCATTTTATTTATGTGGACCACAACAAAAGAGAAGTTAATAAATAGTACTTGTGTGACGAGAATGAGTTTGTAAAGTTTTACTTTTCGTATCAGGTATCTGGTCACTTGAAAAACGAGCTAATTTTGAAAGCAGACGTACTTTAAAATCGAGTGGAAGATAAGCCTTATGAGAGTAGGTACTAAATAACAAATGAGTCATACTGTATGTACTGGCTGATAATATCCACCTGATAAGATATAAACAATTTAGCTTGTTCTGGAATTTTAATTTTTTTTATACTAGGGGTCCCAGCAATGTGTGGTAGCACAGCGTCCGTTTCATGACCATACTGAATCAAGAGCTCGTCCCCTTGGCCACTGCTGATGCAGTCTTGAATGGCACTTCACTCAATAACTCTTCCTCAAGTCTTCCTCACACTACAAGAAAAAACATATTGAGACGACGGCGCGACGGCGCCGGAAGTGAATGATGTCACCACGTATGGTAACGTAATTAATCTGGAACAGTCCACATTAGAACGTCTGGGAACAATTGTTCACATAGGATGCTCTCATGAGTCTAGAAGACTCTGTGGCGGTGATCTCATACTATACCACGCTCGTACAAGAGAATAACCTCGTTCTCCGGGAATAATCCATTGCGCCGAAAACATGATCTCATGATTCCCGGAATTGAAGGAGTCGAGAACGCCAGGAGCGGTATAAGAAGGGATCAAACGACAGAGCAAGTAGTCGACTGGTAGCATCGTGAACAAGTGGTCAGCGTGGTATCGTGGAAAAAAAGTAGTAGCTACGGTGTGCAATTTTGTTTAAATCCTCGAACCCGCCCGACTCAGGCTACGTTACAATATTACCAATTCAAGCACACAGAAGGAAATAGACCCGTTGCAAAATAGCATCTTCACTGTTGTCTGCACGGAGTATGGCACAATTCACAAACTCCATCACGTCTTGGACCTCGTTTCCGTAGCACTCGTTGGGGTCGTGTTGGCAGTACCATCGTCAGAAGTGTTAATCTAAATATTGTCAAATATTACAACTAAAAAGTTGGACATTGGAGAAGTACTCACTCACAATCAGTTCGAGATTTGCAAATAGTTATATTTGTTTGATATCAGATAATAAATGGTACTTCAATGTCGGGTGAAAGAAAAGATAAACTGAGGGCGGGGGAATATGACAGCGACGTAACAGTTTGGGGCGAGGTCCTGCCATGTATTTTGTTCTCGTCGTACGTAGATATATAACAATCTTGTTTTCACTTTGTCTTAATTAGTATTTTAAACTGTTTCACTTCCATTCCGTTCGATTTGCTGCCAGCATCACTAATTTTCTTTCCTTTTCAGTATTGAATTGTTTATTACGTAGTAGATTTTTGGTGATAGTCATCAACTCCTGCTTGTTTCGATAATCGAGTTGATTTTATCGTCATTATCAAGAAAACATTTTTTTAGTCATGTTTAAAGATAAGTTTGGATAGGTCTTAGAAAGTAGTCTGTGGGCCAGAACGAGCCAGATAACAGATGAGATAAAGCACGAATACTGAATAATTTTGAAGCGGTGTTGTCACAAAAAAGATGAGAAAGGAAAGGAAAACAGAACAGCAGTGATAAAGGAACTCAATCCCACTTCTGACACCAATGTTGCGATTGTGGGTTCGATTATATATTTAAACATTATGTACAATTTATTTACACTATGCTATACAATATTTACATTATTTACACCATTTAAAATTTACTACTTCACCGGCACGTCCCGTATTATTTATTTACACATCGCGCGACACTCCGGATAGATAAAAGCAACTGTCCGACTCCACCCACTGAACTTCGAATTGTTCGACTGACTAGACTCCCGCTGGGACGTCCTCCAATAAATATACCGGCGCCTAAATCTTTCTAGGCGCTTCCAGATAGTTTCATCGCGCTCTCGATGTGTACCGGATCTTCCAAAAGATGATGTCATACTATCCGAGTACGTTGTAGTAGTAAATTGTAGTAATTGATGACGTCGTAATCTCATGCTGCTACAGCTATGAGTTATCTCGGGTCTGCGTCCGTTACAATACTATTCTATACATTTTTGGTTCCCACTAATGGTTTTCGAGATAATCGCCGCAAAAAACGGGGGTGGACTAATTTTTGCCTTCGCGCTGAAAACTATATTCATAACCAAAATTTCAAAGCTTTATAAATTAGTTCTTCTATTCGACGTTTCTTCCTCTAATTTGTTACCTATTGGCGTATACATTGTCACGTTCTTCTGACGTTTGAAGAAAAAGAAAATTTTAGTACAGTTTAGAAGTTTTCATAATTTGCTCTTGTGTTTTTGTGAGTTCTTTTATCACTGGTGTTTTGTTTTCATTTTCTTTCTCCGCATCTAAATTTTTCAGTATTCGTGGTTTATCTCATCTGTTATCTGCCTCTAAGAGTTATCACTTTCAAATTTATAAAAATTTGTTTTCTTGATAACTCGATTATCGAAACAGTCAGCAAAAATCTACTACCTAATTAACAATTCAGGATTGGCAGCAAATCGAACGGAATGGAAATGAAACAGTTTAAGATACTAATTACGACAAAGTGACAACAAGATTGCTGAAAAATTACGCACTGCGCTTATAAGTTCGGAAGAACAAAATACCTGCAAACTGTTGTTACATCGTTATGATATCCCCCGCACTTCCTGTCCTCATGTTATCTTTTCTTTCACCGGAATTTGAAGTACCATTTATTATCTGATATAAAACCAATATAAGTATTTGCAAATCTCGAATTGATTTTTGTCCAAGATGAAGCACACAGCTTTCATCGTCCTCTCATTGTTAGTTCTCGCGACTTCTACGCGAGTATGTACTTTACAAGTTTTCTTAGCAACTTTATAACAAAGCTTTCCAGGCTGTCTCCCTCAAAGTCTCGGTGTATTACGAGTCCCTATGTCCTTACAGCCGAAGATTCATCACCGGGCAGCTCTACCCAGTCTATCAACTGCTGTCCCAATACCTCAATGTGGAATTTGTCCCATATGGGAACGCCCACGTGAGTACTTCTCCAATGTCCAACTTTTTTTATTTGTCAATATTTAGATTAACACTTCTGACGATGGTACTTTGAACTTCACCTGCCAACACGGCCCCAACGAGTGCTACGGCAACGAGATCCAAGCTTGTGCCGTTTCCGTCGACAGCGATTCTCAAGACGTGATGGAGTTTGTGAATTGTGCCATGTTCCGTGCAGACAACAGTGAAGATGCTATTTTACAACTGGTCTGTTTCTTTCTGTGTTTCCGAATTGGTGATATAATTTCTTGTTGTAGTGTGCCGAAGAGAGCGGTATTGAGTGGAGTGCCATTCAAGATTGCATCAGCAGTGGCCAAGGGGATGAGCTCTTCATTCAGTATGGTCTTGAAACGGACGCTGTGCAACCACACATTGCTGGGACCCCTAGTATTGCGTTCAATGGAGTTTACGACCCAGATGTGAGCAGTTTGGCTTCGCAGAACTTTTTTGAAGTGGCATGCTTCCTTTTGGAGCAGCCCAAGGAGTGTCAAGTTATTTATAACGTCTATTGAACCATATATTATGAATTGTAGAGGAAACTAGAAAATACGATTTATGCATCTAGCACCATATATAATATTAAAAAATTTAATTTAATTTTTATTAAATCATTGGTAGCTGACTGATTAATAAATTTTTTTGTGAGTTCACTTCTACTACTGTTTCGCTTTATCAATTTTTTTCCGGTACTTTTCACTCTCGATATTTGTACAACTTGTCTGCTGATAACAATGTCTGCGCTTGAAAACTTTTCGTTGTATTCATAATTGCCAATTTATTTATGTGTAATTCTGAATAAAAGTATTTCTGAATATAATCTGAATTCTGACGTAATCTGATTCGTAATCATTCTAGATTCAGATTTGATTGTGGATTTTGATTTGAAATTAGATTTTAGATTTCGATTTGGATTTGACTGCATTGAGTTTTGAATTAAATTCAGAATTCTGTAAATCCCAAATCAAAATTCAGGTTACATCAATTCAGAAACTGAAATCAGCTTGAAATCGAAATCATGTCAATTCTAAATTAATAAAACAAAAATTAAAATTTCAAAACCGCAAAACGAATCAAAATCAAATTAGAATTGAGAATGAATATACGATCAAAATCGAATCCAAATTAAATTTAGAATAACAACAGAGTCGGTTCATTAATTCTGAGTTTTGATTTTTGCCGTCCAGAATGTGTATCAAATTGATAATAATCAAATACTGGCGACCGCGTGAATAGTTATTTATTATACGAGTGTGGAATGAATGTACTATTAGGCACGCAAGAAAAAGTTTAATGTAATTCTCTTAAGTGCCTAGTATAGTACTCCACACGTTTTATCCAAAATCGTGTTTAATAACGCATCCCTAATAATAATTATATCCTTTGTGTTTTTTATCCATTTCCCAGTAAAAGTAGAGAGCTATAAAATGGTTGTTATAGTTTTACAGAACTGTAAAAAAAGTACGTGGTTTGTGGTGTCAATGAATGAAAACGAGGAAATACCGGTTCAAGTTGTCCTCGAGCTTTAATACTACAAACAGTATGAAAATTTCAACGATTCGAAAAAAAAATTAACTCATAAAAAGGCTCTCTGAGTAGGAATTCTTGTCGTTTCGATGGGGTAGTTATCGTAACCGTCGCTTAACATTTGCATCAGAAAATAATAAAATAAACTCGATTCCTACCATCGTCTTACCCCGGTCCCAAGGGGGCTCCCTTGACCACTCACTCACCATTTAGTTTTGGGGGTTTGAAAATTAAAAGTATTCAAATAAAATTGAGTTTGTTTTATTATCTTCTGATACATATGTTAATTTCAAGTGGCTTATGGGAACTAAAACAAGGGGGCCTCTTGGGACAGGCGTAGGACGATGGTAGGAATCGAGTTTATTTCATTATTTTCTGATACAAATAATAAATAACTTCAAGTGGCTTATGTCAAGGGCCCCCCCTTGGAGCCTCTTTTGAAGTTACCGTTTGTGAAAATTTGCTTTTCCGTGGATCATTGAAATTGGTGTCTCGCGTCATATTTTCCCGTACGTGAAATTCGATGTGTGAATGGGTGGGCGCGCGCATAATTTCGAGATTAAAGTCAAAATATTGAAAAAAAAATCCTGTCTGCACTTGTGTTAGTGAGAGCGAGAGAGACGAAGACTGTAAAAGAAAAAAAGAGGAAGGACGAGAAACGGAAGAAAGGATTAACCCCTTTAAAAAAAGCAAAAAATTGGAAAGATCACCGGTTCAAAAAAAAAGGCAATGGTTGATGAGGAAATGAAAGATATGGTGAAAAAAATTATGGAGAATGTAGAGGAGATAAAGGAAGAGAATCGTAAGATGAGCTGGGAAGTGGAACAATTGAAAATTATGATGCGTGAAAAGGAAGAAAAATGGGAAAGAGAAAAAATGGAACTAAAAAAAATGGAGGAGAAAATGGAAGAGCAAAAAAAAAGAGTGAGAAAAAATATAGTCGTAACGGGACTGGACGAAGAGGTAGAAGTGATGGTGAGAGAAATGTAATGGAGGAAAAATTATTGTGGCGGAAGTTGGGAGCTGGGGGGAAAAGAGGAAAGTTATGGAAAATAAAAGAAAACTAAGAGCAACTGTCCGACTCGACCCACTGATCTTCGACTTCGATGCGACTGGTTCGACTGACTAGTCTCGATGATACGATTGACTCCCGCTGGAACATCCTCCAATAAATATACCGGCGCTTAAATCTTTCTAGACGCCTCCAGATATTCCTTGGCGTTTTCGATGTGTATTCGCTTAAGCCAAGTGAACATACTTCTTGGTTCTCCAAACCAAACAGTCGAATTCATAGGCGATCTGCACGATTGCCAAGTTCGTGATACGTTGGGACAAAACAGTATTCGACTCTCATAAAGTATCCTAAGCAGTTTGGTGGCCTCTTTGTACACGAGTCTCTTCGTAACCACTTCTTCTTGGTTCCTGTCGGGTGTCTGCCAGGCACTCATAATCATAATCATAATGGCACTCAGCAACCGTCGCAGCTTCCTAACTCACTAGTTCATCTGGACGAACTCACTTGCTGGAGTATTTATTTATACGTCTTCTCTTGGAAAATGGACATCACACACTATCACACTATGTTGACGTGTTTATGCCCCTCGACCTATTTATGGACTCTTGCTTGGAGTGCAAGTTACACACTTTCTGCTCCACTTCTCAGTATCCTGCACTCTCGAAGGAAAACTTCACCCAAACTTTTGCGACACTTCCAAGTGTCCACGAGGTACTCCGCAATCCAGAATTCTCACCATTAACCATGGGGACCAAATAAAACCTCTCACTCAGGTCCCCAAACATCGTCGACACCCCCAGGTGTCCTCCAGGTACTCCCTCATGGAGTTTCTCCAGAGGAATTCTCACCATGGGAGCCATCAACTGCTCACTTTCCATATGACCCACACGCTTCTCCAGCACAAGTGTCCAGACTCCATCTTCCTCATCCATGGAATCCCATTGGGCCCAGCAGGATTTTCCTCGAGGTCATTACCGTGCAGCTTGCATTTCCGTCCGCCCGTGGTCTGCAATCTTCCATCCAAGCACCAATCAATTCAATTCTCGTCATTCAGAACGACGATAGCGGCTGCCGTCTTCTAGTCAATATCTTCCGGCACAGTTTCGGCGTTTCTTTTGGAAAAACTTTTTGTCCAATTTGCATTGTATTGGAACTTCTTTTCTGCCTCAGTGAGTGACACCAGATTCCTGTCTCCGTTCCAGGTCCTTAAGCAGCCTTTTCTGGAGCCCCGATTTTATTCCAGTTATTTCTAGAACTCACGTTGCTCCAAATATCTCTCAAGTAACCTTACACTCTTTCCTCTTTATTCGTGCCCAGCTCCGTATTTCTTCTTTTCTTTGTGACGAAGTCACTGAAGAATTTCAAGAAAAGAGTGTCGGAAGTGAGGCTCAACGCCCAGAAGCGAAAATTCTCCCCAGTCTAGCAGGCCGCTCTCCCACTGTTCGACAAGGTCAAACACCCTACGCCCAAATCGACATCTTTAAGCGCTTCTCAAAAATACTTCTGGACCTCCGATCGGGATGAAACTTTCACCGTTGTTACCGGAAAAATAGCGCAACCACCCCAAGCCGCCGCCCTTGTCACCGCGGGTCACGCCCTTCGCACCGAATTGTTAAAATGCTTCCCATTATCGGAATGGAATGGGACTTACATCATTTTGATCAGCAAGGAAGCGCGCTCCGGAATCGCTAACTTGTCCGGAGCCGCTGCCGTTCCGTCCAGAAGAGAATGCTGTGATAAGATTTTCTCCGTACTACATTTGCAACAAGCCGTGCGCGTATGCTAACGTCATCGTCTCCCCTCCAGCGTGTCCATAAATGAAGCTCTACTCAGCCGCAGAAGTCAGATTTGAGTCGCACCTTTACCGAAGAGGAAGTCCCAGCCGACCATCCTCCAAGTTCCTGGTAACATCCCGGTACCCTCCTGCCAAACTAGACAGCTGACCCCCGGCGTACCGTACTTCATTGTAGCTACCCGTGGCCCCGTGGAGCATACGACAAAAAAAAACTGGCGGTCAAGGAATTGCTACCGTACTAAGCGTCACATCTTCTTAACCTTCATATCGATTTATTTGTTTCTTGCAAATCTTCGTATCCCATTTCTGACACCAACGTTGCATTTCATTTATTTATTTAAACACTGTGTACAAATTATTTATACTTTTAATACTACACTATTTTACATTATTTACACTATTTACAATTTACTACTTCACCGACATGTCTCGTATTATTTATTTACACATCACGCGGCACTCCGGATAGTTAAAAGCAACTGTCCGACTCGACTCACTGATCTTCGACTTCGATGCGACCGGTTCGACTGACTAGACTCGAAGATACGGCTGACTCCCGCTGGAACGTCCTCCAATAAATATACCGGCGCCAAAATTTTTCTAGACGCCTCCAAATGTTCCATGGCGCTCTCGATGTGTACCAAATATTCCAAAAGATGATGTCATACTCGAGTACGTTGTAGTATAAATCCAGTACATTCTAGTAGATTCTTATATTACCGACCGTCACGAGAGTACAGTGGCGAGCACATAAAGTGGAACATGAATGTCATTATCATGACCTTTGGTGTGCACTAACCATTACATGGTCCTAACCCCACTTTGAATTTCAAAATAACAGCGTCAAATTTCTGACATCAACAAACAAGAAATTAGAATAAAGCCCAAATCACATCGACATTTTTAAAACTGACGGAAAATTGATGTCCCACTTTCTCGGAACTGTACGTGGAAAGAAGTCTCAAAGAGAAAATTGAGCAAACAAAAAAAGAAAAGTGAAGAAAACAGCAGAGAAGGGAAAAAGCAACATAAACGAAAGGTAGGAAGAGATAGAGTGCGAGGAGTAAAGAAAAATCAGATCAACGTCAACAAAAATGAACGTTGGCAACCAACAATACACGGTACAGTGAAAAAGGAGCAATTCAAGAAGATAAAGAGGAAACTAAAAGAAAAAGAGATATAGAAGAAAGTCCAGTAGCTTTTCAAAGAAGTAAAAAACAGCAAGATTCTCAGGGGAAGAAAGAAAGCAAGAAGAAGTGGAGAAGAAGATGGAGGAAATGACAAAAAAAACGGAGGACCTTAAGCAAATCAAAGAAGACACAAGAGAGACGAGGAAAGAAGTGAAAGAGCTGAAAAACGACAACAGACAGCTCAGGGAAGATATGGAAGAGCTGAAGAGAGAAGTGAACCAACTGGAGAAAGCGATGGAAGAAAAAGAGGAAAATGGAGAGAAGATGTAGGAAAAAGAAAAAGGTGAAAGAAGAAATAACATAGTAATAACAGGGCTAAGACTAAAAGAGACGGGATAAAACATGAGAAAGGAAATCGAGAAATGGGTTGAAAAGGAGTTGGAAACAGAAGTGAAGATAACAGAGGCCTATACTATAAAGGGAGAAGAGATGATAGTAGCAAAAACTGAGAGTTGGGAACAGAAGCTGAACGTCATGAGGAATAAAAAAAAACTAAGAAATAGGACAGGACCTAAAAAGGAAAGAAAGAGGGATACAGAAAAAAATAAAAGAGATAGCGAAGAGGGAAAACGCAGAAGGAAAGGCGGTAAGCGTAAGCTACAGGAAACTGCAGGTAGAGGGAAATTGAAGGAAATAGAACGGTTTCACCGAGCGACTGGAACATTTTTAAAGGAGAAAGGAAAAAAGGTACATGATTCAACGGGAAAGCAACAGAAGAAAATAAAAGGACGAATAAAATTGGTATACTGGAATGTAGCGGGGATAAGAAACAAAGGAGAAGACTTCTGGAAATACATAATTGAATTTGACGTAATTGGAATGGTAGAAACGTGGGTAGATGAAAAGGAGTGGAAGAATATAGAAGAGAGAATGCCGAGAGACTATGTATGGAGATGTCAAGCAGCAGAAAGGAAAAACAAGAAAGGACGAGCGAAAAGAGGCATCATCACAGGAGTAAGGAGAGAAATTGAGAACGAAATAAAAACAAAACAAGAACTACAGAGAACTGGAATAACAGAAGGAAATCTAAAACTAGGAACAAAAAAAGAGAGAGGATACGAGGTACTGAACGGGAACTGGGAAAAGGCTACAGGGGAATTTACGTACGTGGGGCCGAGAGGAGAATCAGTGATTGATTACGCAATAGTCTATCAACATGCATGGGATGAAGTAAGAAGAATCTAAGTGGGAAACAAAGTGGAATCAGATCACCAACCGTTAGAAATGGAAATCGCCAAAAAAGAAATAAAAAGAAAAAAAAACGAGAAAGAAACAATTATAAAAACAATCTGGGAAGAAGAAAGCATACAAAAGTACAGAAGTGCGCTACAACATATGGCAAGAGAAAAAGAAAAACAAAAAGACACCGAAACAAGAATGAAAGAACTCGAAAGGAGAATGAGAGAAGCGATGACAACAAAGAAAATAGAAGTAGAAGTGGGAGAAAGAATGGGACGAAATAGATGGTGGGATAAAGAATGCAAAGAAATGAAAAGACTAGCCAGAAAGCAAATGAGAAAATGGAGAAGTGGGAAGGGATCGAAAGAAGAATACCGGAAGCAATTAAAGAAATACATAGAGAAATAGAAGGTGATATAAAGAAAAAATTAGAGAAGATATTGAGAAAAGCGAGAAGAGGTATTAGAGAAAGGTAGGAAGAAAGAATTGGGCAGGGAAGAGGAGATATAGTCAGGAAAAAGAATAAATCGGCGAAGCCGGAAGATAACGACATCTAGGAGGCGCCACAGGAAGCGGATGAACAAAGACGCTAGAAACCGCTCGCTCACTCAGGGAAGCCTGGACTCTTACCTGGAGGAAAGGAAAAGAAAGAGAAAAGGGGAGGGTAGAACAGAAAAACAAGAAGAGGAGGAAGAGAAATTTTTTCAAAAAAGTAAAAAGACGGCGAGGTCTCCTGGAGTAAAGAAAACACAGAAGACATCAGAGAAAGAGAAGGAAACGGACACAGAGATGGAGAAAAAAATATTGGAGCTGTTGCAAGAGTTGAAGGAGGAGATGAAAGAAATAAGACGAGAAAACAAGGAACTCAAGAGAGAGATAGAGAGGCAGAGAGAAGAATTTATAGAAAAGGAGAAAAGATGGGAAGAAGAGAGAGACTGGTGGAAGGAGATAGTGGAAAATCTGGAAGAGAGAATGGAAATCGAAGAGAGAAGAAAAAGAGGAAGAACAACATCGTGATAACAGGATGGGACGAGGAAAGAAAAAGTCATGTAAAAAAAGGGGATGTAGAGAAGTTTTGGAAGGAAAATGTAGAGGATAGTAAAGTAAAAGATTGTTACAGGATTAACAAGGATCAAGTATTGGTGGAGATGGAGGGGTGGGGTGAGAAGGAAAGAATAATGAAGCACAAAGGAAAATTGAGGGAGAAGAGGGAAACAAGGGGGATATACATAGACAACGACCTCACAAAGAAAGAAAGAGATTTACAGAAGAAACTAAGATGTATGGCGAAGGAAAAAAGGGAAGAAGGGAAAGAAGTAAGAGTGAGGGACAAGAAATTAATAGTGGACGGGGAGCAATGGAGATGGAATGAAAAGAGAGACAGACTAGAGGTTTTCCAATAAGAAGAAGAAGGGGAGTAGGGAAAAAGGGGGACAACGGCAAAGTAAAAAGGACAATGAAACGGGAAAAAAAAAACAAAGAAGGAAGTAGGAGGAAAACTAAGGAAGGAAGGGGGAAATCAAAGAAGGTAACGAGAAAAACAGGGGTGGGGGCACTATTTTGGAATGTAGCGGGACTAGGGAAAAAAGAAGAAGATTTTTGGGACTATGTGAAGGAGTTCGATATTGTGGTCATGGTCAGAAAGCTGGGAAAAAATAGAAAAACTGTTACCAAAGGAGTTCAAGTGGGAATGGCAAGGGGCGAGAAGGGGAAAGAAAAAGAAAGAGCAGCAGGGGGAATAATAACAGGGGTAAAAAAAGGAATAAAAGAGAATACTAAAAAGAAAGGAGAAGAGGAAGGTCACATGGTGAGAAACGTTAAAATAGAAAGTAAATGGTGGAAAATAGTGACAGTGTACAGCAAAGAGATGAAAGAAACAATAAGCAAGATAGAAGAAACATTAAAAGACAACAGGAAAGAATGTCTGCTTCTGGGAGGGGATTTTAACGGGAGAATTGGGGAAAGAGGAGCCAGGGATTGGGAAGAAGAGAGAGGAGAGGGAAAAAGAAAATCCAAAGACAAGAAAGAAAACGCGGAAGGGAAGAAGTTGACGGAATGGATAGAAGAAAAAGGATGGGAAGTGCTGAATGGAAACAAACAAGGGGACGAAGAAGGAGAATGGACCTGCATAGGCGGTAGAGGAGAGACGGTGATAGACTACGGAATAGTAAACGAAGAAGGATGGGAAGAAGTCGAAGAATTCAGAATAGGGGAAAGAGTAGAGTCAGACCATCTGCCTATAGAGATAAGTATAGGAAGGGGGAGAGAGAAGAGAGGAGAAGAAGAAAAAATAGAAGAAATGCGGAAGGTGATAATTAAAGTATGGGACAAGCAAGGGGTGGAAGAGTACAAGAGAAGACTGGAAGAAGCAAGATTTAAAGAACAAGGAGTAGGGAAAATGGAGAAAGAATTGGTAGAAATACTGGAAAAAGCAGCGACAAAAAGAGAAATAACAGTAAGAGGTGGAGGAACAAAAAGAAAGAATAAATGGTGGGACAAAGAATGTGAGCAACGTAAAAAGGAAGCAATAAAAGAACTAAGAAAGTGGAGAAAGACTAAAGGGAACAGAAGTGGCTTTTTAGAAGCGAAAAGAAGATACAGAGAGAATTTTATTTCGTTTTTTTTTTATTATTATAATTGTTAAGTTTACTTGTATATGTATAGGCATCAGAAAGTCCGTAGGGCAAATAAAGATTTATTATTATATTAAAGAAATACAAAGACACTTGTGAGAAGAAGAAAGCAGAAAAGAAAAGAGAAGAGGAAATTAGATCAATCAACACAGAAGAAGAAGTTTGGAAATACATAAACAGAGAACAAAAAGTGAAAAAGAGAGCAGACGAGAAGATAAGGATAGAAAAATGGAGAGTGTACTTTAAAGATTTACTCGACGGAAAGGACGAAACGGAAAGAAGACAGAAGGGAGAAGAAACAAGAGAACAAGAAGAGATTACGAAGGAAATGATTAAGAGGGGGATAGGAAGAATGAAGAAACGAAAAGCGGCGGGAGAAGATGAACTGCAAAATAAAGCGTGAATCTATGCAACAGAAGAAATAATAGAGATAATGAGGAGGATAGTAAACGACGTCTCGCAAGGAAAGGGGTTACCAAGCCAATGGAAGATGCGGCTAGTGTGTCCGATGCACAAAAAAAGAGTGGAGAACTACCGAGGAATAAGTCTGCTGAGCACGGCGTGCAAGATCTACGCAATGATACTGGAAGAGAAATTGAAGGAAGAACTAGATGAAAAAGAGTTGTTACCAGATGGACAAGCGGGTTTTAGGAAAGGGAGAAGCACCATCGATAACGTGTACATCTTGAAAGATCTAATAGATAAAGAACTCGATAAGAAAGGAGCGAAGATGTACGCGCTGTTTGTAGACCTGAAGGCGGCTTTTGATAGTGTAAATAGAGAGATATTATGGGAGTACCTAAGAGAGAAAGGAAACGTGGAGAAAACAAAAACGATAAATTTTTCAGAAAAGGGGGCAGAAGAAATAAAGAGGAATGGAAGTTGGAAGAAAACGAACTAGAAAAAGTAAGAGAATTTAAATGGGTTACACCTTTAACGAGACTAACAACGAGAAAAGTCATATAAAGGATCTAAAAAGGAAAGCGAACGGGGTGGTAGGTCAAGTATGGGGAATAGGCGAGAGAAAATTCGGACGAGATATAAGAAGGAGAGGACTGATGTACGAAAGGCTAGTACAGGGTGTCATGATGTACGGAGCCGAAATATGGGTATGGAAGGAGCAGGAAAAGCTGGAAGCAATCCAAGCAAAGTAATGGAAATGGGTACTAGGATTGGACGAGGAAACGCCAGCATATATCGTACTGGAAGAAGGAAAGAGAGACAAGATAAGAGTGGAAGCAGGAAAAAGGGCAGTAAGTTTTGAAGAGAGAATAAGAGAAAGAACGGAATGTAAGATCTAGCAAGAGTGTTGGAAAGAGATCAAAAATGGTAAGATGGAAAGAGCAGGAAAAGAGAGAAGAAAATACTACGAGAGAAACGGGTATGCAGTGGAGGAGGTAGAGAGGCGAAGAAACAATGGAGTAAATGTACTAAGAGAATTAGTTGAGGTGGACCGAGACGTACAGAAGCAAAAAAGGAGAACGAGGATAAATGAGTCAAGATATAATGGAAAGTATAGGTCACTAATCACGGAGGAATTGCCGGCATACCTGAGAAGGGAAAACGAGAAGAACGATAAGAAAGTAACAGCAAGATTTAGATGAGGGAACGAGGAAAAGGAAAACAAATACTGGAAAGAGAGAGACGAGAGTGTGTGCAGACTGTGCAGAGAAGGAGCAGAAACAATAGAGTACATGATGAAAGAATGTGAGGAGCTGAGAGAGGAGAGAGAAGATTGGAAAGTACTGATAGGAGAAGAAGGGAATGGACCAGGCTGGATGAAAGAAGTATTAGACAGAAAAAAGAATGTGGAGAAAATGAGGGAAGAGATGGAAGGAAAATAAAATTAATTTAGCTACTGTCATTGTTGATGTTTTATAGTTTTATTTACTCAATATTTATTAATCTGAATAGGAATCCTTTGCAAAGCCGAAAGGCAAGGAAATAAATCTTATTATTATTATTCGGAGAAAAGTGGCTTTTCCTGGCTTGCTGTCGGGCGTTAAATGTAGCTTTTTTATTTTTGAACATTTTTTGTTCAAATTTTGTGGGCGTGTTGATAAAATATAGATCTTTGTAGCCAGAGAATAAATTTTCCTCAAATTTACATATTATTTCAAAAAACCTCTGCTGCAAAGATCTATATTTTATTAACACACTCAAAATTTCTGGCAAAAATCTTCAAAAACGCCCGGCAGCAAATCACATGCCGCTAGAGAAGCCTCTTAATTTCGCAAACATAACTTGGACCGCACTCTGGAGAAAGCGTTTTTGTCACCAATTGTAGGTAATCGGTAACGTAACCATTTTACGAAAACGTAAGTAGGTTGATAGTAACAGGTTTGTGAAACCGAGACCTACTCATACTCACTAATCCACATTCTTTATTAGCTTACACGTACAACGAAATAAATAACACATCACAGAATAGCGCGAAAAAATCACCGGCCGTCGTCATCCTTCAATCGAACTTGCTCAAAAAGGGCGCGATCGAGGCGACGTCCTCGCAGTCCGGGATGATCTTGCCCTTGAACTTGACACAAGCGTCGGCACAGAGCTGCCCTTCGAAGTAGGGGCCGAACATCTTCTTGCACTGGGCGCAGTTGCGGATGCACACTCCTGAGAAAGCGAGTTGAAAGGATCTAGTTCGTTCTGAACGGTGAGTACGTACCGATGGGGTTGGCCTCCACCTCCACGATCACACTGGAAGCGAGCATCACCAAGAGCACCAGTCCCAGAAGAGTCCTTGCCGCAGTGTCCATCGTACGCCTGGTGGAAATGTCAAAATCATGTAGTTCGACTTGGATTTCACAACGGTGCGAACAAGCAAGCACGTGCAAGCCGACTAAAAATTTCTGGACGTTTCGTCAGGCTTTAAAGAAGTGGTGAACAAAGAGTCCAGCATGGGTTTTGTAAAAAATCGCGGCGCAAAGTACGAGTTTCCTTGTGTTGATTAAGTGGTCGGAATGGACAATTTCATTAAACGAGTGGATTTTGTAGTGTTTACCGTATTAGAAGTGTTTCCGCAAGGACGAGAGACCCGGAATCGACCAAGTTCCGCGATCGGTTCTTGCGTTAGCTTTTGTGAAAATCGCCAGAAAGGTTTCCGATCACGAGATCCTCGACGGGTGACTTGAACGCCCGAAACGTCTTCTCGACGCGGAAAGTTCCGTTTTCTATTTTTAGCTCGCCATTTATTAAATGCGGTTCAATAACATTACTCGGAAGTATTTTGTGCAAGAACAGGATATCAGTTATTCCCACGAGACTCGTGTCAAACTTACAAAAATGTTGTTAGCAATGACTTTCAGAACAGGATCTTGCCGCGGTTGGAGATCACCACAGAGGCGGACAGAATAGGAATATTTTTATCGGTTTCGAAACATCTCGGAAAGTAACTTTCCTCGACGATGCATACTCTACTTTTTTCGCGTCGCGTCCCATCTTACTGTACTAACATACTAACAAAATTGAAAAACAAAGCAAGATATTATATCAAAACCAGGTGAGTTTTATGTTGCTGGCTCTGACACCACAGTGTGACAATGACTTTTTTATTTTGTACTGCTACGAAATAAAAACATAATGGTGTGGGGCGGACTAACAAAATAACAACAAAAGCACATAGACAACCTTACGTTTTCTTCGGGGAATCGACGCAGCAACTGCAAGTTCTTCAAGACGTCTTTTACTTATACTCTTTTTGTTTAAGTGCAAACAACGGGTGGGTGATTTTGTTACGTGTTAATAGAATTTAGGGAAGAGAAATTGAATTCTGGGCTTTGTCGGAGGTCTACAAGATGGTGGTGGATTAAAGTAGGTATTGCTTATTGTGTAAAGCAAAATTTTATTGAAATAACAGTTCTTTTTAAGACGCGACCACCACTTCCCATACAAATTGTGAAATTTAGAATATACAGGGTGATTCACGAAGTATGGTAGTTCTTTAAACCTGTGACACTCCTTAATATCAAAAGACCTAGAAAAATTAAAAAAAAAATCTAACTGAAAAGAACCTAAGATATATGGTTTTAAAATTTACGCGAAAACCCCTAGCATGATTGAAGAACCATTAGTAAATAAACTCTTATCTCTTGTTCTAAACAAAAAAGAACTTTTTTGCTGAAACGACTGCGGTGAACGGCTGCCAATTGCCAAAGTGGTTTTTGTCAGTCGGAAAGGGTTTATCAGTAAAGACCGAGATGTAAGTAGTAAGATTTTTGCCCAAAATAAATCCAGTGACTATCAAAATGTTTTGAGTGCATTGATGGTTGCCATTAATTTTTAAACTTTACTTTAAACGTTTTTTAATACCGTCAAAACTACGTTTAGGGGTCATATAATTTGAAGCTTAAATATCTACTATACTTCGTGAATTACCCTGCGAAATCTTTAGTTTTGTAAAATTTTGGTTTTTCCATTTGAAACGATGTCAAGCTTCTGCTGCATAATAGTAGATTATTTAATGAGCATTAATGGTGGTTATTATACACGAGAAGGGAAATTAAAATACGAGCCGCAGGCGAGTATTTTAATCATTCGAGTGTACAATAGCCACCATTATATGCGAGTAAAATACGACGTTTTATCTACAACTGTACTTTTAGAATCAAAATTAGAAATTAAAACTTGTGAAAAACTTGACGTTGAGAAGAAATGTCAATATTCACTATTTCATGGCCAGTTAATAATAATTCTTAAATACCGAGCCTAGCTGTCTGTGTTTAATAAACAATTATAAAACGTCAATTATTATTAATCAGTTGTAAATAAAACGGTTTAACGTAACCGTAACTGTAAACATTTTTTATCCTGCACGTTTTTATCTTCTATGTTTGATGAAAATATATAATCGGATTGTTAGTGTAATCGAGTTTTTATCGCTTATCAAAATTAATACATACACAAATTGCATTACTCTACAATCGTACAGCAAGTTTTTAGATACAAAGTGTTTCAGTACTCGACTAGGACAAGTGGGTACTGTTACGATCAAAATTGACATAAAGTTCCTGTCAAGGTTGAGGTGGGGTCAAGGTCGAAAGTATAATGCAGTTTTATCCCAGAAGTCCTATAATATGAACAATAACTAAAAATATAAATAGTGATAAAATTTAAATTGCTAATTGAACAAAATTGTTAGATATACAAATTGACAGGTTTTAAGATGATAATTGAACGAACTAATAAATGAAAAGAATAACAAAATTTAATGTATTGATTTAACACTAGAACGTGTTTACAAGGCAGGATAAAAACGTTGACAAAAAAATTTGCTATTTACATACTTATTTTAGTTCACGCTGATTGTGACGACGCTGTCTGGAGGGTTGGGGCTGTGCGTTTTCTTAAGCACTCAGGAATATAATAAAGAACACCAAATCAACTGGAAACCGGAACCACAACCAAAACGGAAACCACCTTCAGGAGAGGTGATGCTGTTGCCTAAATTGATTGGAGAAACAGTCAAGATCTGCACAGTATAAAAATCCTTTCTTACTATTTTCCCGAGTTATAAACACGTTAAAGGAGACCCTATCCGGATAATTACCGCTTGCAATTGTCCACAATTGAATATCTTCGCCCTTTTATCCGTATCAACAGACTTGTTCTAAATTCTCTCCGCTTTTAGAACCAAAAATGGGCGGTGATGTTTGTTTCGTCTCCACGTCTTCACACGGCGATATCTCGAATTAAAAGAAAGAATTTCGTCGTCAAGTGAAACCTTGCACCACGAAGTGGCGCGCAAATTTCAAAATTGTAACAGTACCTACTCATTTATTGCATACGTACAATAAAAATTCATTATACATTGGTAGTGTGAGAATTTCTCTATATGATAAAATAAATCATGCATCAATGTATTCACCAATAGATCTGAGACGATCGTAGAAAAAATGTTGTATGCAACACGTGTAAAAAGTGGTATGGAAATTTTCTCAATTTACAATTAAGTAAACAAAAACTTTCTGTTCTGAGACAAATTTATTTTGAAGTCTCCACAAGCACAATTTTGGAATCTGAAACTTAAAATCTGAAATTGTAATTATGCAATCTGGAATGTGGAATCTTTTAGTTGGAAGTTTGCAATAAGGGATGGGAATGTGAAATGTGGAATCTAAAATTTGCAATCTGAAAACTACAAAATTAAATCCGAAATTTGAATTTGAAATCTGAAACTTGAATTGAAAATGTAAAATTGAAACACTGAAATTTAAAACTGTGAAATCTGGAATCAGTCTAAAGATTCTCAGACACGTCTATATTAGATTTCCAAATTTCTGGTTCTTCAGATTTTTAGGTTTTCAAATTCTCAGGTTTTCAGGACCATCTCCGGTTTTCTTAAGGCGAAACCGTAACAAGGAATCCGGTAGATGGCGCTGAAATTACATTACTAATATTTTGGACATTATAAGGAAAAATCAAAATATCAAAAGTGAAATGTATGTACAAAACTTTTTAATAGAGCCCTTCTTAACAGAACATTTTTATTTTTCTCCTACACAGAGCAAAAAATCAAATTTTTAAGGTATACACAAGAAAGCCTAAAAGACTTAATAGGGCCTAGGATGTTTAAAGTACGAGGCACGATAATCTAACACCTATAAAACCGGGGTCCATTGCCTCAAATTAGATACACAATGAGAAAGGTTCAGAGTTGTAAATCAACAGGAAGTGGCAACGTCTTTGAGTTGCTTTTTTATTGGTGGATGCAACGGACCGGACTCGAAATTTCTGGGCCACAATTTATTTTTATAGCAATACACATTTAACTGAAATTTGACCTTTGCATGTGATTATTATTTTCTCATTTTATAAATTGGATGCGTTACTTTCGTTTCATACAGTTACTATACAATATTACAATATTATGCTAGTTGTACAATAGTAATTTGTACAACTAGTTTTACTAATAAATACTACATACCACATACTTTTGCATTTTAATGTCTGCAGCAATATAAAAAAATTAAATAATTACTAATTTATGATAGGTTCGGTGTAAAACGTTTTGAACACAATTTTCAAGTACGGTCGTGTGAGCCACACTTTGGTCTCGGAAATTTATGGCTGGGTTTAGTCCTCCATTGTTAAGATAATTGTGGGCAATATGTTTTATGGGTGTTAGATTATCATGCACGTTACTATACAGAGTGAACATAAAGTTCCGCACAAAATTCATAATTTAGTTATGTACTGTTTTTGAACACACTTGAACAGGTCGATTTTTGTTTTTAAATTGCCATCCTTTGACATAAAATGTTTGTTGATGACGGCATCTGTTTTTGAACTATGACACCGTCATCAATTTTTTTAAATGGCAACCCCCAATTTTTTTTGGGTTTTAAATACACTTTTCAATTCTCTATTCAACAAGCGTAAAAAATGCATAACTTTGCATAACTTTTTTTTTGAAAAAAATACGTTTTACATCAAAAATAAAAATTTTATTTCTAGAAAAAAATACGAAAAATTAAAAACCATTTAATAAAATTTAACGCAAGTGCTCAAATTGCCACCCGCCAACTATTTGACACAGTCCCAGACGATTTTTAGCGCTTTGAACACCTAGTTCAATCACATCGGGACTAATCTGCGCCATTTCACCACAAATTCGTAGTGAAATAGTACTTTTTCAAGAAGTAAAAATGTAATTTTTTGAAGCAAAATTTGTAATTTTCTCAAAAAAAAAGTTATGCAAGGTGTCACTTTTTTACTCTTGTTGAATAGAGAATTGAAAAGTGTATTTAAAACCAAAAAAAAATTGATGACGGTGTCATAGTTCAAAAACAGATGACGTCATCAACAAAATTTTTACGTCAAAAGATGGCAATTTAAATACAGAAATTGACCTGTTCGAGCGTTTTTCGCAAGAACATTACATAACTAAATTATGAATTTTGTGCGTTCACTCTGTATATTTTCAATTTGGGTGAGATTTGCTCATCAAAAATGGGAAATCTTTTTGATAAAGCCGCCGGCCGCCGTCTCATGTATTCAGGGTGTTATTCTATGCCTCTTGTCAAGGTCAATTATTGTAAAATTTTTTTTTTTTTTGAAATGGAAACAACATCTATTAAGCAATTAGGCTGTTTTTACGTTTAATTAAGCACACATTGCCTGTTGGTCGGAATACCAGTTGTTTCGTGAGTGGAGACAGTTTTACTTGAAATAATTCTTACTGTACTAGGACTATAAAAATTCTACTTTCAAGTACTAGGACATTATTGTTTCACTTTTGATATCATAAATACATAATGCGGAAAATGTCACTTTAAATACCAGTATGAAATAAACATAATTATTATATGCAAATTCAAGGACAGTTACAAATCGCATCAATGTAAAAAATGGGAATATGTATTTACGTAAATAGTGTAACCAAATGTTATAAAAAGAAATCGAAGCGCCCAAAAAAGTGTAGAAGTTAAATAAAGTGTAATTGAATTGAATAAAGTAAAATCAAAAATTGCAATCGGCAATTCTTGAAACAGAGATCGATGTTAGCCGGAACCCAAAATAAAAACATTTCGGAATGTAATCCAACGTTACAAAGGAATCGAACAAAAACGAAAAATAGTATATTATTCAACGAGTGAGAAAGTTGGCCATTTCCACGAGGATTAAATTTGCGACACGAGCCCAAGGCGAGTGGAAATGGCCATTTCTCACGAGTTCAATACTATGCTTTTTCTAATCATATTAAAGAATTAAGTAATAATTGTAATTTTATTATCAACATATACATTAACCGTACATATAGTAAAGGGAGACGATTTTACATCTGCACTAGTGTCAATGTTTAAGTTTTTGTTGTAAATTATATTTTCATTATCCGTAGCATTTCGTAACACTGCTGCTAGAAGCTTGAACTGCTTTGATGATTTTGTTGGCCGAGTCCATCTTGTTATTAATGGAAGTGTCTATATAACCTTCGGCTACTGATATGGACTTCCATCCACCATGTCTTTTCAAAGCCGTTATTCATAGTTTTCATTTAATCGGTAACGTAATTATCTCTCTCCTGCACACTAGGGTATCAATTTCGTACGGTTTCGCCTTAATCTTAGATTCTGGAAAATTGAGAACCGAACCACCTAAAAATTTTAGACCCTGCAAACCCGAAAAGTGGGAAGTCGGAGTTACAATAAGAAACAATTCAAACAAAACGTTTATTTAGAAACTGCTTCGTCAGCAGCCGCCAATTGTACTGGCTTGGAATATTAGATAAAATAATCTTGAAAATCTCTTCTTTCGGGAACCGTCTTTCCCGCACACGCCCCCGGCTTCTCCCCCTTTATTTTACTGCAAACCACCGCCGCAAAATCCACCAGAGACCTTTCTTGCAAGTAGTCATCGAACACACCGTCGTAGACAACGGTAGGAACGAAAGACAATCCCGGCTCTAAACTGTTCGTCTTGTTGCCGTTCGCAGCCAGCAGTTCGTCACCTTTACCACTGCTGACACAGGCCGAAATCTTCTCCCAGTTCAACCTGTACCTCTTGGCGCACTGAAAACCAAACAGTCATTGCTGTGATATAAAGACCACCGACTAAATACATTTTCCATCTTCTTCAGGTCGGCGGGGTTTCTCTCCCTCATCACGCAGTGGACGAAGGCGACGTCCAGGTCTTGACCGTTGCTGAGGGCCAGGGCACAAGACTGGTACTTGTTGCCTTTACACTCGTCGGGGCCGTGCTGGCAGTCGAAGACGTATCTGCCGTTTTGGAAGTTGTGCTGAAAGTACGGATGAAGGTGACAAGAGGAGGGGATCTTTGACTCACGATTGCTTTGCCGTACGGGATGAGTTCCAGGTCGATGTGGCTCTTGAGCTTGGTATAAGTTGGGTAGAGTTGGAGGGCGATGAAGCGGGTGCTGTCGAAGCAGAGGGATTCGTAGTAGACGGAGACCTTGACGGCTTGCTGCAATTATTAAGCGATTATTTACACATTTAGTCAAGTTAGTTACTATATACAATACTATAATAGCAACATTTTCTTCGAAAGTGATTAATTTAATCTCTTCTAGGAATAAGTCGTCTAAAAGCTTTACGACCCAATTGTGGAATAGACACATTATTTCTTGATAACCACGCAATATTGTATTTGCAGAAACATAACATAATCTCTAATCAGTAACGAGAAGGAGTTCAATGTCTCTTTTAATAGAAATTGATATCATTAATGTGCGTTAATTTTTTGTAACCTGCTAGAGGACACCCGGAATTAATTTAAAATTAATTAGTGGACTTAATAATTATTATTGCATTTGGTAATTCGACACGAGGTTCAAGGAACTTAGCAATGGGACAATTTCGGTGCGGATAAAAACTGGTCCGGAATCAAAAGATTCCGGGACCCACCTTACTGCAAGTGTTATCTCAATCGAAACCGTAAATGCCCACTCGATCAGATAAGATTTCGATTAGCCGAATTATATTAGAATTGTCACGTCATCGTGCTTACCGCAAACTGAAGAACAGCAGCCGAAACTAGCACAAACGAAATGTAAAAATTCATCGCAACGACGGCTCGTCTCGAGAGTGTCAATGCGACCGCTGCTTGCAACGGACTGGCAGGATTTGTTTAATTTAACTGCCGTTGTCGAATTATCGTTGTGCACGTAAGTTGAGCAAAGAGTTTGTGTGCAACGTGGGGCTTCCACGTTGTCCCTCTTTTCTTCTTTTCAATGTGCCAAGATTTACTTCTTTATAGGGCTCATCATCAATCCAACATTATAGAAAATCATCAGAATGTATAAGTATTTAAGGAAAAATTTAAATGGAAAATCCACCAAAGCAATTCTACACCCAGAATAATAATTATGCTTTTCTGTTTTCGCTTTTTTGAAACGCGCGCCTTTCGGTGACGTCAACACGGGAAAAAAATCACCAAACAAAATCCAAAAGTTACTAGATGGGCGGACAAATAAAAAGCGCATAAACCAATAAGAAGGCTCCCCCGAAATGACGTCATAACAGGCGGTAAATGTACAGCGTTTGAAACTGCTTGCAGAAATTGCCATTTTTGATACGCTCTGTTATCTTACAAAACAACTTTATGAAACAACAGAACACCGCTTTAGGGCTTCATGTTACATAGTCTATGAGATGATTTAGTTGAATTCGTCAAATTCAATTGAGGGGGACGATCTCATTTTGACTTTGACTTTTACCAAAAAAAAAAAAAAAAAAATACAAATAAAATATTGTATGTATTTATTTATTTATATACAGTGAGCGGCAAAAGTATGGAATAAAATCATTAAAAATTTTGTTTGGACGGGTCAGTTTTGGTTTA
Organism: Diaperis boleti; assembly: GCA_963583935.1. Taxonomy (NCBI): domain Eukaryota; kingdom Metazoa; phylum Arthropoda; class Insecta; order Coleoptera; family Tenebrionidae; genus Diaperis; species Diaperis boleti. Next base: position 50,108,712 of record OY757247.1, on the reverse strand, counting down.
TAAAAAGGAATATTTTTATCCCAAATTAAATTTCAAGCAGTCATTTGTTTTCGAGTGATGATCGATTAGAAACTCCTTATTTTTTTGCTTGATTCAGATAGCCCTTTTAATTGTCTAAATGTCAGTATAAGAATTTTGTTATCTTAGGGGGTTTCTATTTAAAAGAAATATTGATGACGTCATCACTCGAAAACAAATGACTGCTTGAAATTAAATTTGGGATCAAAATATTCATTTTTTCAAACCAAAATTGACCCGTCCAAAAAAAATTTAGAAAAAACATTTGTTTAATTTTGTATGAATTTATTCCATACTTTTGCCGCTCACTGTAACTATATAAACTATAAATTAGATAACAGTTAGAATGCAAATATATAAATAAAAAGTTTCAATATATAGTCAAAATAAAAAAAATTATCAAATATCAAAAATATTAAATAACAAAACTTAAAAAAAAATGTTCTAAGCGAAATATTAGTAACAAAAACTACGTATCACTTGGATTCCTGTATTACCGAGCTGAAGGTAAACACGCGGTAGAGAGGTTAAGTAGCGAAAAATAGAGAATTAGAAAGTGATATAAAGAAAAAATTAGAGAAGATATTGAGAAAAGCGAGAAGAGATATTAGAGAAAGGTAGGAAGAAAGAATTGGGCAGGGAAGAGGAGATATAGTCAGGAAAAAGAATAAATTGGCGAAGCCGGAAGATAACGACATCTAGGAGGCGCCACAGGAAGCGGATGAACAAAGACGATTGAAACCGCTCGCTCAGTCAGCTTACCTGGAGGAAAGGAAAAGAAAGAGAAAAGGGGAGGGTAGAACAGAAAAACAAGAAGAGGAGGAAGAGAAATTTTTTCAGAAAAGTAAAAAGACGGCGTGGTCTCCTGGAGTAAAGAAAACACAGAAGACATCAGAGAAAGAGAAGGAAACGGACACAGAGATGGAGAAAAAAATATTGGAGCTGTTGCAAGAGTTGAAGGAGGAGATGAAAGAAATAAGACGAGAAAACAAGGAACTCAAGAGAGAGATAGAGAGGCAGAGAGAAGAGTTTAAAGAGAAGGAGAAGAGATGGGAAGGAGAGAGTGGAAAAGCTGGAAGAGAGAATGGAAATCGAAGAGAGAAGAAAGAGGAAGAACAACATCGTGGTAACAGGATGGGATGGGGAAAGAAAAAGTCATGTAAAAAAGAGGATGTAGAGAAGTTTTTGAAGGAAAATGTAGAGGATAGTAAAGTAAAAGATTGTTACTTGTTGGGTGAGAAGAAAAGAATAATGAAGCACAAATGAAAATTGAGGGAGAAGAGGGAAACAAGGGGGATATACATAGACAACGACCTCACAAAGAAAGAAAGAGATTTACAGCAGAAACTAAGAAGTATGGCGAAGGTAAAAGGGGAAGAAGGAAAAGAAGTAAGAGTGGGATACAGGAAATTAATAGTGGAGGGACAGCAATGGAGATGGAATGAAAAGGGAGAGAGACTAGAGGTTTTCCAATAAGAAGAAGAAGGGGAGGAGGGAAAAAGAGGGTCAACGGCAAAGTAAAAAGGACAATGAAACGGGAAAAAAGAAACAAAGAAGGAAGTAGGAGGAAAACTACGGAAGGAAGGGGGAAATCAGAGAAGGTAACGAAAAAAACAGGGGTGAGGGCACTATTTTGGAATGTAGCGGGACTAGGGAAAAAAGAAGAAGATTTTTGGGACTATGTGAAGGAGTTCGATATTGTTGGATTAACAGAAACATGGTCAGAAAGCTGGGAAAAAATAGAAAAACTGTTACCAAAGGAGTTCAAGTGGGAATGGCAAGGGGCGAGAAGGGGAAAGAAAAAAGGAAGAGCAGCAGGGGGAATAATAACAGGGGTAAAAAAAGGAATAAAAGAGAATACTAAAAAGAAGGGAGAAGAGGAAGGTCACATGGTGAGAAACGTTAAAATAGACAGTAAATGGTGGAAAATAGTTACAGTGTACAGCAAAGAGATGAAAGAAACAATAAGCAAGATAGAAGAAACATTAAAAGACAACAGGGAAGGATTTTAACGGGAGAATTGGGAAAAGAGGAGCCAGGGATTGGGAAGAAGAGAGAGGAGAGGGAAAAAGAAAATCCAAAAACAAGAAATAAAACGCGGAAGGGAAGAAGTTGATGGAATGGATAGAAGAAAAAGGATGGGAAGTGCTGAATGGAAACAAACAAGGGGACGAAGAAGGAGAATGGACCTACATAGGCGGTAGAGGAGAGACGGTGATAGACTACGGAATAGTAAACGAAGAAGTATGGGCAGAAGCCGAAGAATTCAGAATAGGGGAAAGAGTAGAGTCAGACCATCTGCCTATAGAGATAAGTATAGGAAGGGGGAGAGAGAAGAGAGGAGGAGAAGAAAAAATAGAGGAAATGCGGAAGGTGATAATTAAAATATGGGACGAGCAAGGGGTGGAAGAGTATAAGAGAAGACTGGAAAAAGCAAGATTTAAAGAACAAGAAGTAGGGAAAATGGAGAAAGAATGGGTAGAAATATTGGAAAAAGCAGCGACAAAAAGAGAAATAACAGTAAGAGGTGGAGGAACAAAAAGAAAGAATAAATGGTGGGACAAAGAATGTGAGCAACGTAAAAAGTAAGCAATAAAAGAAGTAAGAAAGTGGAGAAAGACTAAAGGGAACAGAAGGGGCTTTTTAGAAGCGAAAAGAAGATACAGAGAGACATGCAGGGAGAAGAAGAAGCAGAAGAAGGAGAGAGAGGAGGAAGAGATAAAAGCAATAAGAACAGAGAAGGAGGTATGGAGCTATATTAATAGAGAGAGAAAGAAAAAAGAAAATGGGAGCGAGGAGATAACGATGAATGAGTGGGAGGAGTACTTCATGAGGCTGCTGGAGGGAGAAAAGGAAAAAAGAAAACGGAAATAGAGACGAAGAGAAATCGAGTAGAACCTGAAGGAGAAGAAATTACAATGGAAGAGGTGGAGAGGCATGTGAAGAAACTGAGGAAAGGGAAGGCACCAGGGAGGGATAGAATACAGAATGAGTCGTGGATGTATGGGACGAGAAGAGTGCTAGAGAGGGTGGTGGAGGTAATGAATGGGGTGTGGAGAGGAGAAGGATTCCCGGTAGCGTGGAGAGAGGGGGTAATTTACCCCATTTACAAAAATGGGGAGAAAAATATAGTAGAAAATTACCGAGGGATAACTCTCCTAAACACAGGGTACAAGTTGTATGCATCAATTCTGAATGAAAGGATGAGCAGAGAGATAGAGGAAAAGGGAGCATTACCAGACAGCCAAGCAGGATTTAGAGAGGGGAGGGGAACTATGGATAATGTATACATCCTGGACCATTTGACGAAGAGTGAGTTAAAGAAGAAAGGGGGGAGGGTGTATGCATTATTCGTAGACTTCAAGGCGGCTTTTGACAAGGTGGACAGAGAGAGGATGTTTGAGTGCCTGAGGGAGAAAGGGGTAAATGAATAGCTGGTAAGAAAGGTGGAGGAGATATATGAGAAGACAAAAAGTAAAGTGAAAGTAGGGGAGAGGGAAAGTGAATGGTTTGTGACAACAAAGGGAGTGAGGCAAGGTTGCCCGCTCAGCCCCTTGTTGTTCACGATGTATGTGGCAGATATGGACGGAATGTTAGAGAGAGCACAAGCGGGGGGGTGTGTGGTAGGTAGAAAAAAAGTGTGGAGCCTGGCGTTTGCGGATGATGTGGTAATGGTGGCAAAGAGTGAAAGGGAAATGAAGGAAATGATAAAGAGTTTAGGAAAATATGTGAAGAAGAAAAGACTATAAGTGAATGTAGAGAAAACAAAAATGCTGGTGTTCAATAAGAGAGAGAGGAAGAACGAAGAGAGTGATTGGAGGTGGGAGGGAGAAGTAATAGAACAAGTAAAAGAATTCAAATACTTGGGGTATGTGTTCAATGAAAGAACCACAGATAAGGCACATATTAGAGAACTGGCAAGAAAAGCGAACAAGGTGATAGGATGTGTATGGGGAATAGGAGAGAGAAGGTGGGGAGGCGATTTTAAGAGGAGAATGATGATGTTTGAAAGTCTTATTGAAAGCGTGTTGTTGTACGGAGCAGAGGTATGGGGATGGAAAGAACAAGAGGAGATAGATGGGGTGCAAGAGAAATATCTGAGGTGGGTGCTAGGGGTGGAGAGAGAAACGCCAGGGTACATAGTGAGAGAAGAATGCAAGAGGAATAGGTTGAGAGTGAAAGCGGGAAAAAGAGCGGTCAAGTTCGAAGACAGGATGGAAGGGAGGAAAGAATGTAGGATACTAAAGGAGTGCTGGAGAGAAAAAAAGAAGAATTCAGAGGAGACTGATAGGGAGAATTACTAAAGGAGGAATGGGTATGCAAGCAAAGAGATAGGGAGACTGAGAGAAAGAGGCGTGTGGATGAATGTAGAACTAAATGAAAGAGATAAGGATACGGATAGACAAGAGAGGAGAGAAAGAATTAGAGAATCCAGATACAACGGGAAGTACGGAAGATGCATGATCGAGGAAGTACCGAAGTATTTGGAGAGGGAGAGCGAGAAAGAAAGAAAGATGATGGCGAGGTTTAGGTGCGGAAATGAAGAGAGGGAAAATAGGTATTGGGCGGAAGATGGAGGAAGAATGTGTAGAATGTGCTATGAGGAAAGAGAGACGATTGAGCATATGTGGAACGAGTGCAGTGAGATGAAACAAAGAGAGAGGAAATACTGAATGTAGATGGAAGGGAAATTAAATGGATGAAAGAGGTATGGAAGAGGAGGGAGAAGGAAGAAGAGGAAAGGGGAGGGGAGAAGAAATAGAGAATTTTATTTAGTTTTTTTTTATTATTATAATTGTTAAGTTTACTGGTATATGTATAGGAATCAGAAAGCCCGTAAGGCAAATAAAGATTATTATTATTATAACTACGTATCACTTTATTTAAAAACAATAAAAAAAAATTATAAAAAAAAATTTTGTTTTCCTTTTAGAATATTTTAGAGCAATCTATTTCGATAGCAGTTTCGCCACCGACTAGAGACAAAATTCTTTGCTGAAAATAAGTAAAAAAATCCTATTATTGTTTTTTTAATTAAAATTACCAATTCGTTGCGGTTTGATTTTTGATCCAACATTTCCAAAATTTCGCCCAAATCTTTGTGGGAGCTAATTGGTAATTTGAAGCTGCTGTCGTTCTGAATGTTTTCGTTTAATTAAATTAATTGCTAAAAATATTCTAAAATTAAAATATGCTAAAACTTGATGGCATAGTACAAAGAATACCATTAAACAATATTAAATTATAAAGATGTTAAAAATTAAAAATTGATAGATGAACAAGATGGTTAAATATATATAAAAAAAAGAAACAGATTAATGTACAAATTATTAAGTTAAAAAATACGTTGAACGAGTTTAAGAAATAACGAGTGAGTAACAAAATTCGTGATCGTAGGAGCCTCTGAATCCAAAATTTTGAGTCGATTCTTGATCGATACGATTGTGTAAAAAGTCATCGAGTTGTCAAATCTGATTTGAAATAAAAATCTGTTCTTTTGCAAAAGTTCACTTGTCTGGGACCTGACACACCCTTATTTTCACAATGCAACAAAAGTAAACGGGTCAACTTATTAAGAGAATTTTTTGATAACCGAATTATGAGCAGAATATTAAAGCATTGCCCCTAAAACCAGGCAACCATAATCACCCAATGGCCCCGTTCTAACCTAACTCAAATGTTCTACATAATCGGTCTGAAGGCCTACACGTCGATCCTAACCTTTGGAAACGAAGCGCTAGTAAGTAAGACCCGTTTGGGGCCACGACCCACAAGGACCTGGTGCTGAGGGCAAGAGAGCGTAGGGTTGACACGAGGGTGGAAACCTATTGGACGAGGGTTGGAAACCAGACAGTTTTGAGGATTGTTTCTAATTATAGGAAAAAGTTGCACACTTTGTGTTTGTTGGGTAGTTCTGTTCAGAGAGTATGTACTGGAGGGAAATGTTGCAGATATTAAGGTCAAGCAGCCCACATTAGAGAGTTTAACAAAGAAGAAGAAGGAGTACATGCCATCTAAATTCATGTCTGTGAATGAGGCTTTGCAGCAACTGCTAGAGATAGTGAAGAACAAGGGACAGGATGATTTAGGTAGATGTCAAAATGGTGTAAAAACAACTCTTATTGGATTTGTAGTGACTGAAAACACCTTTTGCATTGAACTTGCTAAAGTAGGATTTGAAACTCAGAAGATTCTGGATTGCAGCCTCCAGGAGATGTCCCAGGTGGATTTGGGGGGGACCCTTACATTCTCTCATTATTGCAGGACCTGTATTAAATCCTCTTGAAATAGAATATCTAAAGCATTGTAAGGGGGGAATAAATTTGAATTGGTCACTTGTTATTTCAACATTATGCAGTTATAATGTCCTAACTTTCTTCTCTAAAGCCTCGTTTTCACTGAAGAAACATTGAGAAGCTTTTGTGTTTCTGTTGATTGTTTCCGAAAATGTTTCAAAAAGTTTCCAAATGTTTCTGAATCTTCCTCATTGTTTCGGAAACAGATGTTGATTGTTCCCATTTCTAGCGGTAACATCAAAGAAAAAATCGACACGCGATAATAACACGTCTTCTTTCTCCATTTTGTTGCAACTTTGACATCAGTGGAAACACTGAGTTGCGCTTTCTCAAGCTACAACTATAGGCGACTTTCAGTTGCTCAGATGGAAACACAAAGTTTATGTATGTTGCCAAACATTTCTTAAACGCGCGACAAAGGGAAACACAAAGTTTCTCAATGTATCTTAAGTGGAAACGGGGCTTGAAAGGGACAACAGTTTTGACGCAGAAATTCAAATTTTTGACAGTCAGAGAAAATAGGTTAAAATATACTTTTAGCCAAGTGCGATCACGAATTTTGTTGCTCATTCGTTATTGTCAGACGAAAACACGACGAATAGAAGAAATAATTTACAATTTTGGTTATGAACTCCCAACAAGGACCCAAACCCCGAGCTTCATCCCTTTTTGCCCAAAAATCGCGCCCGAGCGTGACCGTATGAAGCCTTTCTGAATTTTTCCTGTAAACGGTAACTCCGACGAGAAAATGTTATCGGACTTATGTTTTCAATTCAATTCTGCATAAAATTGACCTCATGAACTCAGTGTCTAGGTGCATCAAAGACCGTAAAGCCTCCATGCCCCCCTTTTCATCTTGTAGACGCGTCTTTTGTACGAAGAGAATTTTCTAATAGTCGTTTCTTTGTATCCAGCCGGTATTGATCGAAATTCCCATCACAGGTAATCCGACCAGTTCCTTTGTCGCACCAGATGGATTTCCACTCAAACTGTTTGCGACGACGTTACTCGTGCCATTATGATATTCAATACGATAATTGAACTCCGACAACCGTAGAAACCGCAATAACACGACCCCCATCCGACCCCACAAGCGTCCGTTTTTGCACTTGGATTGTAAACCGCCAAAATTTCTTGAAAAGCTTTCTGTTATGCTTCTCCCCATTTAAAATTAGCGTCCTTCTTCAAAAGGTCAGTTAAGTGGGCTTATCTCCTTCCAATTAGTAATTTCCTCTAAACCACCAAAAACAAAATAAATAGTGCGGAAGTGGGGATAGGTCCTTTGTCGCTATTAAAAACACAATTCCTATTATGTATTTCTAAACTTTTGTAAATGTCGATGTTTGAAATTGATCGTCGTGTTTTGCCCAATATATTTTTGATTGCAATCTTTATATTTAATTTCATAAATCCCCAATTTTTCCAACTGATCAATTTTGTCTAGACATTGCAGACTAGGCCCAGAAATGTAAACGACTTTTAAGTCTAGTCCACTGAAGATTTTTGCCAAGCCCTTGGTGATCAAGGGGACATAAGGAATTGTCACAAATTGTGACGCCTCCTTTTGATCAGATTGAAAAGTCGAAGATTCAGTGACCATTTTCTAAAATAAGTCCTATATTTATAGACTTATGAATAATATTACTGTCAAACCCATTACACCTGGCTACTGGCTACAACCACTGTATTTACTTACCACTGGCTACAAGGGGCTTATAATAATCGCGAGGTTTTTCACGAATCTTTGGAAAAAACTTGCCAAACTCACAAAACCTCTTGTTGTCTTGACGTCCGTAGGTGTTGGAAACTCTTCCACATCTTTTAATTTTCTAGTCCCTGGTGCAACCCCAGCACCTGATATTTGGAATCCCAGATATTCTATCTCGTTCATGAAGAAGTATCTCATACGGTGCATTCGGTCCAGTTCACGGTTTGCTTGTTGCCCGATAATCAATGCACATCCTCTTGTCACCTGTTTTCTTCTGTACCAACATCTATAATATCGGCATCTTTTACTGTAGGATTTTAATAATAATAATAATTGTCCTTCATTGTAATGCTCATCTCTGTCTTGTCTGTCCAACCGAAACACCGTCGGCTTCATCTTCTTTTAGATTTACTTCTATTTTCTGTTCTGGTTCTGATCTATTTATTTCACAAACTTCTCCTCTTGTGATCGTATCACCTCTACGACTGTTGAGTGCTCGAACAGAAATATTGAGCACAGGTAAAACGGATTTTCCCTCTTCGCTCATGATTAAGCATCGGGGAATAACTTGTCCTCCTTCGCGCATGCCTCCTTCCACACATGCGGTAACATTCTTCAGAGTTGAAGAGATGTTCACATGTAATTCTCAGAAATTCTCACCGATTCACAGGTAGAAAATTTTGACTTTTTGATATCTTCGCTTTTAATGTTTCCCAAGTCCGCTAGATTTGTACTAATCTTCAGTTCTTTGCTCGAGATGATGACATGACTTTGCTCTATCAGCACAGGTACTAACTGATTGTCGCTTTGCACCACATGTGCCTTGACCGCTGCAGTAACCCCGTCTATCAGATCTATGGTTGTAACGAAGTTACCTAAATTCTTCCGCATACCAGCATATCGGCGCGGTTCAACACTCTCAAGCGACATTTTTCGCGGGTAAGCGGCCGGCCGTCCCGAAACGCCGAAACTAACATCTTTAACTCGTCGAAAGAAATACTTTCCGGTATCAGTTCCGGTATCAGAAAATTAGCGCGCTGCGAATAAAACTATTCCGGAGTCGCTACGACCACCCCCAGCCGCCGCCCTTGCATCGAACCAGAAATCCGTCCAAAATAAATACTTCCGGGTATCGGACCAGAATGGTTTTTGCATCGTTATGACCGGAAAAAAGAAGCGCCCTCCGGACCCCGTCATTCCGGATCCACTGCTATTCCGGTGGGAAGAATGCGCCAGACCGCCGCGTCATCCAACGTCACCATCTCCCCTTAAACTTCTCTACAAAAGAAGCTTTGCTCTCGTGGGAGTGACCGTCGTGCTCCAGCCATCATCCGAGGGAAGTGACCAGTGAACCGGAAGTGACCTGTGCACCGAACCAGCACCTGGGAAGCAGTCAAGGAAGGGCAGGACCGACCCAACAACAATCTCCTACCCTTCTTTTCCGTCACTTACAAGACGGGATCCACGCGGGTACTTTGGATGCCGACGTGGTCTAGGGAAGGTCGAAGCAAGGGAGTCCTAGCAACACCCCAGTCGACCTAGTTCCTGCCGTTCGTGCGGGGAAGCCGATCCACGCTGAGGAGTTCCAGTAACCCCTCGGTCGACGATCGACTTCCGACGCAGTTCGAGCACCGGGATAGCCGGACGGGTTCGTCCTTGGCAGTGTTTCCCGCCAACCATCCCGCCTTGAAACTACCGTCTATCACCGCCATCTCCGGGAAGGACGTCCTAACCTCAGCTCCCCGCGTTTATTATATTGACGAGACTGTAACTTTTCCTCGTGCTGATATATGGACGGCATTGTAAATTAAGCTCAGAACTCTTGTACATATTGACCCCCCTGTAAATAACCTGTAAATTAAATTTGGAAACCCTGTACATATTGTAAATAAAGCTCGAAAGTCATAATTTGATTTACTTCCCTATCGCCAAACTAGACAACTGACCTCTGGTAAACCCGTGGTCCCGTGGAGCATACCACGTAAAAAACTGACTAGAGGTTCCAGATATACTTCGCTACATGCAAGACCCATTTCTTTCAAGTTATCGTGATGAATGGTAACACAGCTGCTGTCTAGGTCAATATAAAATTTCGTGGGCCTTCCATCCTTGAAATATTTGCCATGAGAATCACCTCCAGTTTGGAGAACTGGCTGATTCCCGTGACTAGAACTTATCGCTACAAATTAAACTCGGTAGGTAGAATTCAATGTATTTATTTATGTAAATCCGCCCAAATTATATTTCATATTTATTATTGTTTCAAAATATTAAATAACTATAGTTTCGCTATGTTTAAGACGTAAAGTAACGATCAGAGCGGCGTTAACCATTTAGTCTAATTAACATTATCAGAATATCTAAAATTTAACGATGAAGCATTGTGACGCGGTGAAGGTTGTGAAGATTAGAATCTATATTTGAGTTTAATGTGACCAAAGTCCTTCAAAAACCATCATCAAATCAAGATCTGAACCCACCAACAAAGTGTGTGTGGAAACGTTGCGAAGTTCCAGACTTTGAAAGACAGTGCCATCTTGGTGTTGAATTATTGTTGCTACGGTATAGTTGAAGTGTTCACTACTCTACTGTTTTTATTGTTCTTGTTCCATATTCTGTAGAAAAGTTAACAAACAATTTTTTCCCTAACTCTTATAGTCGCAAAGCACCTCTGTCTACCGGTATTCTCGTGTCGTACAAAGACGGCGCTTGGAAGATGATCCCGCAGGTGCCGCCGATGCAAGCTAGAGTGAAGACCCACAAGAAGAACCGGTCCAGCACCATAGAAACAAACTTCCAGTCTTCGACAATCTACAACGAAAGTGTTAAGTCGAATGGTGCTTCGGCTGGGTGTCACCTCGTTGTCTTTGTCGGCATCGCTAATGTGCTGTGCGATGAATCTAACACCCTGTAGAGCTGAAATTACGTTGGCCGAGAGCACCCGAGGAGTGACATTAGATGACCCTAAAATCGAAAAATTAACACAGTTGGTTCAGCTGAAGTGTTTGTTTACAACAGTTACTTGAGGAGTGGGCTTTCATCTTGCTGTCATCGTCTGGGTTCTGCAGAACGAAGCTGGGTTCCCGTGTTGTTATTTTAAAGTCCGTGTTGAAAGGGTCCCTCATGTTCAATCTGCAAAGAATTGGTGAGGATCTGTGACCCCACAAGGCGACTTACTACAGTTCCATCTCGTTGGCGTAGCCTCTAGGAGGGAGGTTGTCGTCGTATTCCGGTAGAGTGTAAGTGGTTCTTCGCATGATCAGCAGCTTCGGCATGAAATGCAGAAAGATCTTGCGCACCAACGGCGACATTTTATGCGTGGATGGAGACCTAAATTCGTTGACTAATTTTAGCAAGTACAACAAGAGTATTTACCTAAAATGGACGTTGAGCACGCAAACGGTCACCCAAATGGAAGACGTCACCAATATCATCGTAAACAGTAGGTACTTCCCCAGAAGCGGCACAGCCAAAGACGTCGGAGGAATGATCTCGGCCAACAAAAGGAAGAACACCGTCAGAGACAGCAGGATGGAAACACACAACGACACCTTTTCTCCCGAATCCGACGGAAGGTAGAAGACCAGAACTGTAAGGAACGTAATTCCGACGCATGGGATGATCAGATTCACAGTGTAAAACAGTGTCTTCCTCCTCATCGTTATCTTAAACGTGATATCTGTTAACAGTTCTTTTCGTCACAAACATTGGAAAAAAGAACACGATCGTACCAGAATACGGTTCCGTGCAACAAGGATAGTACTCCTCATTCCGAGTTGCCGGTACCGCCAGAATGTCCCACTCTACCGAAAGATAGAACTCTGACAGGTCGATGCCGACGTTGACGATGTTACTTCCGGCGACTTGATCCATGTGCTTGAGGTCCACTTGGAAGCCGTTGTACGTCCAAGATCCGAACTTCATCAAGCAGCTTTGCTCGTCGAAGGGGAAGTACTGGACGTTGATTTCGCAGGAAGACTTGTAGATCGACGGCGGTTTCCAGACCACTTCCCCGGTGTAGGAAAGGGTGGCTTTGGTCATCAGGGTGACCTCGTAATTGCCGTCAGCACTGCAAGGAATAACGTTGCCATTATAGAATTGCGTTAGGATAAGTCATATCAGGTAAGGTAAGATTTATCGGGTGTTTATAATTCTTGCATCAAGTTGCTTGTGGATAACTAAACTTTCATGTATGGCGTTGCATGACAAATTTTACCGTTCAAAGCCTACTTGATTAACATTTTGAGAAGGCTCCCTTAAATTTTAAAAGTTAACTTAAATGAATAATTCAAAAACAGAAACATCCTGATTAGATTGAGACAACTACAAACTTTGTTAAGTTCAAAAAATGTCATAATGACACGTTCTTGTGTCAATAAATGCGTTTGACAATTTTTTATTTTCGGTGTTTTCATCGATAAGAAACATTCTGATTAGAAATTCGTACAGACGTTACTGCTGTAAAGAACAGCTTTGAGACATATTAATGCTATACTACAAACTTTGTTAAGTTCACAAAATGTCATAATGACACCTTGTTGTGTCAACAAATGCATTTGACAATTTTTGATTTTCGGTGTTTTCATCGTTAAAAAACATCCTGATTAGAAATTCGTACAGACGTTACTGCTGTAAATAACAGCTTTGAGACATATTGATGCTATACTACAAACTTTGTTAAGTGCAAAAAATGTCATAATGACACGTTCTTGTGTCAATAAATGCATTTGACAATTTTTTATTTTCGGTGTTTTCATCGATAAGTAACATTCCGATTAGAAATTGGTACAGACGTTACTGCTGTAAAGAACAGCTTTGAGACATATTAATGCTATACTACAAACTTTGTTAAGTTCAAAAAATGTTATAATGACACGTTGTTGTGTCAATAAATGCATTTGACAATTTTTTATTTTCGGTATTTTCATCGATAACAAACATTCCGATTAGAAATTCGTACAGACGTTACTGCTGTAAAGAACAGCTTTGGGACATATTAATGCTATACTACAAACTTTGTTAAGTTCAAAAAATGTCATAATAACACGTTCTTGTGTCAATAAATGCATTTGACAATTTTTGATTTTCGGTGTTTTTATCGATAAGAAACATCCTGATTAGAAATTCGTACAGACGTTACTGCGGGGTAAAGAACAGCTTTGAGACATATTGTTGCCATTCTACAAACTTTGTTTAGTTCAAAAAATGTCATAATGACACGGTCTTGTGTCAATAAATGCATTTGACAATTTTTTATTTTCGGTGTTTTCATCGATAAGAAACATTCCGATTAGAAATTAGTACAGACGTTACTGCTGTAAAGAACAGTTTTGAGACATATTAATGCTATACTACAAACTTTGTTAAGTTCAAAAAATGTCATAATGACACGTTGTTGTGTCAATAAATGCATTTGACAATTTTTGATTTTCGGTGTTTTCATCGTTAAGAAAGATCCTGATTAGAAATTCGTACAGACGTTACTACCGTAAAGAACAGCTTTGAGACATATAAATGCTTTACTACAAACTTTGTTAAGTTCACAAAATGTCATAATGACACCTTGTTGTGTCAACAAATGCATTTGACAATTTTTGATTTTCGGTGTTTTCATCGTTAAAAAACATCCTGATTAGAAATTCGTACAGACGTTACTGCTGTAAAGAACAGCTTTGAGACATATTGATGCTATACTACAAACTTTGTTAAGTGCAAAAAATGTCATAATGACACGTTCTTGTGTCAATAAATGCATTTGACAATTTTTTATTTTCGGTGTTTTCATCGATAAGTAACATTCCGATTAGAAATTGGTACAGACGTTACTGCTGTAAAGAACAGCTTTGAGACATATTAATGCTATACTACAAACTTTGTTAAGTTCAAAAAATGTTATAATGACACGTTGTTGTGTCAATAAATGCATTTGACAATTTTTTATTTTCGGTGTTTTCATCGATAAGAAACATACCGATTAGAAATTCGTACAGACGTTACTGCTGTAAAGAACAGCTTTGGGACATATTAATGCTATACTACAAACTTTGTTAAGTTCAAAAAATGTCATAATAACACGTTCTTGTGTCAATAAATGCATTTGACAATTTTTGATTTTCGGTGTTTTTATCGATAAGAAACATCCTGATTAGAAATTCGTACAGACGTTACTGCGGGGTAAAGAACAGCTTTGAGACATATTGTTGCCATTCTACAAACTTTGTTTAGTTCAAAAAATGTCATAATGACACGGTCTTGTGTCAATAAATGCATTTGACAATTTTTTATTTTCGGTGTTTTCATCGATAAGAAACATTCCGATTAGAAATTAGTACAGACGTTACTGCTGTAAAGAACAGTTTTGAGACATATTAATGCTATACTACAAACTTTGTTAAGTTCAAAAAATGTCATAATGACACGTTGTTGTGTCAATAAATGCATTTGACAATTTTTGATTTTCGGTGTTTTCATCGTTAAGAAAGATCCTGATTAGAAATTCGTACAGACGTTACTACCGTAAAGAACAGCTTTGAGACATATAAATGCTTTACTACAAACTTTGTTAAGTTCACAAAATTTCATAATGACACCTTGTTGTGTCAACAAATGCATTTGACAATTTTTGATTTTCGGTGTTTTCATCGTTAAAAAACATCCTGATTAGAAATTCGTACAGACGTTACTGCTGTAAAGAACAGCTTTGAGACATATTAATGCTATACTACAAACTTTGTTAAGTTCACAAAATGTCATAATGACACCTTGTTGTGTCAACAAATGCATTTGACAATTTTTGATTTTCGGTGTTTTCATCGTTAAAAAACATCCTGATTAGAAATTCGTACAGACGTTACTGCTGTAAAGAACAGCTTTGAGACATATTGATGCTATACTACAAACTTTGTTAAGTGCAAAAAATGTCATAATGACACGTTCTTGTGTCAATAAATGCATTTGACATTTTTTTATTTTCGGTGTTTTCATCGATAAGTAACATTCCGATTAGAAATTGGTACAGACGTTACTGCTGTAAAGAACAGCTTTGAGACATATTAATGCTATACTACAAACTTTGTTAAGTTCAAAAAATGTTATAATGACACGTTGTTGTGTCAATAAATGCATTTGACAATTTTTTATTTTCGGTGTTTTCATCGATAAGAAACATTCCGATTAGAAATTCGTACAGACGTTACTGCTGTAAAGAACAGCTTTGGGACATATTAATGCTATACTACAAACTTTGTTAAGTTCAAAAAATGTCATAATAACACGTTCTTGTGTCAATAAATGCATTTGACAATTTTTGATTTTCGGTGTTTTTATCGATAAGAAACATCCTGATTAGAAATTCGTACAGACGTTACTGCGGGGTAAAGAACAGCTTTGAGACATATTGTTGCCATTCTACAAACTTTGTTTAGTTCAAAAAATGTCATAATGACACGATCTTGTGTCAATAAATGCATTTGACAATTTTTTATTTTCGGTGTTTTCATCGATAAGAAACATTACGATTAGAAATTAGTACAGACGTTACTGCTGTAAAGAACAGTTTTGAGACATATTAATGCTATACTACAAACTTTGTTAAGTTCAAAAAATGTCATAATAACACGTTCTTGTGTCAATAAATGCATTTGACAATTTTTTATTTTCCGTGTTTTCATCGATAAGAAACATTCTGATTAGAAATTCGTACAGACGTTACTGCTGTAAAGAACAGCTTTGAGACATATTAATGCTATACTACAAACTTTGTTAAGTTCAAAAAATGTTATAATGACACGTTATGTCAATAAATGCATTTGACAATCTTTTATTTTCGGTGTTTTCATCGATAAGAAACATACTGACTAGAAATTCGTACAGACGTTACTGCTGTAAAGAGCAGCTTTGAGACACATTAATGCTATACTACAAACTTTGTTAAGTTCAAAAAATGTCATAATGACACGTTCTTGTGTCAATAAATGCATCTGACAATTTTTTATTTTCGGTCTTTCCATCGATAAGAAACATTCTGATTAGAAATTCGTCCAGACGTTACTGCTGTAAAGAACAGCTTTGAGACATATTAATGCTATACTACAAACTTTGTTAAGTTCAAAAGATGTCATAATGACACGTTGTTGTGTCAATAAATGCATTTGACAATTTTTTATTTTCGGTGTTTTCATCGATAAGAAACATTCTGATTAGAAATTCGTACAGACGTTACTGCTGTAAAGAACAGCTTTGAGACATATTAATGCTATACTACAAACTTTGTTAAGTTCAAAAAATGTCATAATGACACGGTCTTGTGTCAATAAATGCATTTGACAATTTTTGATTTTCGGTGTTTTTATCGATAAGAAACATCCTGATTAGAAATTCGTACAGACGTTACTGCGGGGTAAAGAACAGCTTTGAGACATATTGTTGCCATTCTACAAACTTTGTTTAGTTCAAAAAATGTCATAATGACACGATCTTGTGTCAATAAATGCATTTGACAATTTTTTATTTTCGGTGTTTTCATCGATAAGAAACATTACGATTAGAAATTAGTACAGACGTTACTGCTGTAAAGAGCAGCTTTGAGACATATTAATGCTATACTACAAACTTTGTTAAGTTCAAAAAATGTCATAGTGACACGTTCTTGTGTCAATAAATGCATCTGACAATTTTTTATTTTCGGTCTTTCCATCGATAAGAAACATTCTGATTAGAAATTCGTACAGACGTTACTGCTGTAAAGAGCAGCTTTGAGACACATTAATGCTATACTACAAACTTTGTTAAGTTCAAAAAATGTCATAATGACACGGTCTTGTGTCAATAAATGCATTTGACAATTTTTTATTTTCGTTCTTTCCATCGATAAGAAACATTCTGATTAGAAATTCGTACAGACGTTACTGCTTTAAAGAGCAGCTTTGAGACATATTAATGCTATACTACAAGCTTTGTTAAGTTCAAAAAATGTCATAATGACACGTTGTTGTGTCAATAAATGCATTTGACATTTTTTTTATTTTCGGTGTTTTCATCGATAAGAAACATTCTGATTAGAAATTCGTACAGACGTTACTGCTGTAAAGAACAGCTTTGAGACATATTAATGCTATACTACAAACTTTGTTAAGTTCAAAAAATGTCATAATGACACGTTGTTGTGTCAATAAATGCATTTGACGATTTTTGATTTTCGGTGTTTTCATCGATAAGAAACATTCCGATTAGAAATTAGTACAGACGTTACTGCTGTAAAGAACAGCTTTGAGACATATTGTTGCCATTCTGAAAACTTTGCTTAGTTAAAAAAATGTCATAGTGACACGTTGTTGTGTCAATAAATGCATTTGACAATTTTTTATTTTCGGTGTTTTCATCGATAAGAAACATTCTGATTAGAAATTCGTACAGACGTTGCTGCTGTAAAGAACAGCTTTGAGACATATTAATGCTATACTACAAACTTTGTTAAGTTCAAAAAATGTCATAATGACATGTTCTTGTGTCAATAAATGCATTTGACGATTTTTGATTTTCGGTGTTATCATCGTTAAGAAAGATCCTTTTTAGAAATTCGTACAGACGTTACTGCGGTAAAGAGCAGCTTTCAGACATATTGTTGCCATTCTACAAACTTTGTTTAGTTCAAAAAATGTCATAATGACACGGTCTTGTGTTAATAAATGCATTTGAAATTCTTTTATTTTCGGTGTTTTCATCGACAAGAAACATTCTGATTAGAAATTCGTACAGACGTTACTGCTGTAAAGAACAGCTTTGAAACATATTAATGCTATACTGCAAACTTTGTTAAGTTGAAAAGATGTCATAATGACACGTTCTTGCGGCAATAAATGCATTTGACATTTTTTTATTTTCGGTGTTTTCATCGATAAGAAACATTCTGACTAGAAATTGGTACAGACGTTACTGCTGTAAAGAGCAGCTTTGAGACATATTGTTGCCATTCTGAAAACTTTGCTTAGTTAAAAAAATGTCATAGTGAGACGTTGTTGTGTCAATAAATGCATTTGACAATTTTTTATTTTCGGTGTTTTCATCGATAAGAAACATTCTGATTAGAAATTCGTACAGACGTTACTGCTGTAAAGAACAGCTTTGAGACATATTAATGCTATACTACAAACTTTGTTAAGTTCAAAAAATGTCATAATGACATGTTCTTGTGTCAATAAATGCATTTGACAATTTTTGATTTTCGGTGTTTTCATCGATAAGAAACATTCTGATTAGAAATTCGTACAGACGTTACTGCTGTAAAGAACAGCTTTGAGACATATTAATGCTATACTACAAACTTTGTAAAGTTCAAAAAATGTCATAATGACACGTTCTTGTGTCAATAAATGCATTTGACAATTTTTTATTTAAACGTAACTGCGGTTAAGAGCAGCTTTCAGACACATTGTTGCCATTCTCCAAACTTTGTTTAGTTCAAAAATGCATTTGACAATTTTTGTATTGGACACCTTATGGCTAATTGTGGTGATTAATCTCAATAGTCTACCGACAGAAAACCTGCCAACGCACTTATTGAAGAGGACGATATCTGGAAGCCAAATATGCTCAGAAGGCACATACAGCATCTCCACACCCCCGTACTCCTCCGGGTCCCACTTCAGCTTATAGTCGAACCATCTCTAAAACCTCAAAAATACTACTTTCTTCTTCACTTGTACGAGCCTTACTTGCACAACCCACAAATTGGTCGTCATGATCTGGTTCTTCAGGTTCATCTCGATCAGCTGCGACACCTTCAACCCCAACCACACCGTCAAGGTTTGAGTGTGATTTTCAACCGGTCTGATGAGCCTGTTGTAATTGCTAAGCAGGTCGTCGTAGAGACGTTTGGCGTCCGGATTAGCCTCGATGTGCTTGATGCCATCTAAAAGATATTCATCGAAAAGGAATCGAGGGTTGTGTGCACATTGTCTTACCGATATTCCTAAAGAAAACAACAAACAGCAAACATAAACAACACGTAAACTTTAACAAGTACATAACTCTTTAATAATTTGAACAGGTGGTGTTACACCCACATTTCTCTGATGTGGAAGCTGGATGAACGGGGAAATCGATGGCGAGGGCGATACGGCGCATGGGCCGAGGAGGGAGGAATCCAATTTTGAGTTTGAGAAATAAAACAGAACGGTGAGCAAATCGGGGAAATGTATTTTGCATTGGTAAGTTTACAACGATGTGGCTTACACAGAGAATAAGAACAGCAACGTCTACAATGCTATTATTAGTAAATCTAATACCAACCAATAAAATTTTCTACTGATCAACCAAAATCGACGCAGACGACAAACTTTCTAAATATCCCCATAAAATCCTACATAAATCAGCTTTTGTAAAAGGATCACATTTTCATGATAAGGTTCGCAAAGAGTGCAATGGTCCCAGAAGAAGAAATTGACGATTTCGCCTGGTAATGGTAATCTACATCTAACAACTCATGTGGCAACCGCAGCTCTGATTCTTACCCTGTTTCCTTTCAAGATCTGGGTCGACGCACAGCGGCATACAAGATCTGAACGCAATTCTAAAGTTTCCCGATATTCACGGCAAAATAACATAAATGTGGGCAAGGAATAGTCGAGCATTAGTTCGTGAAGTTGTTGTCGAGCTGCGACTCCACCGTATTGGGATGTCGGTAGGAATGCGAAAGAGGCGTCTGGAATATTTTCGTCAGAGGGATGTCGCTGAGTTGCTGGTGAACGGGCACGCGGGTGTCGTACAGCGAGGGGGCCTGCAGGATGATCGCGAACGTTCCCCCGATGCAGGCCAGGGTGAAGACCCACAGGAAGAAGCGGTCCAGGACCATGGAGACGAATTTCCAGTCTTCCACGATCTGAAAATTGAGTTATAAGAGGAAGATGCCGTGCGGGGGTCGAAATAACAGTAAAAAATATTGTCCCAGAGGTGTGTGGACTAACATTTACGCCCTTATTTTTAAATCATGTACAGTGTGTCCTAATATCCAAAGTTATGTTTTTCTTTTAATTTAATGCCCTGTATATGAGTTGGTGAATTAAAAGAGCAATAATTAATGACGTCGGTAAAGCTAGCAGGAACAAAGTCGAAAAAAAAAACAACCCCATCAGAATTTAAGTCTACTTAAAGGCTAATTTAATGGCAAAGACTTAATTTTATTGTTCTCATAGTTTTCATAGAAATTATGGCTCTGCTGGCTTGACGTCAAGCTAGCAGGACCATGACTTAAAATTTGGTAAAAATTGAAAAATAACCCCATGGGAATTTAAGGCTATTTAAAGGCTAATTTAAGGCCAAAGATTTAATTTTATTGCTCTTACCGTTTTCCAGCAGGAACATGACTTTAAAATATGAAAAAAATAAAAAATTAACACCATGGGAATTTAAGGCTATTTAAAGGCTAATTTAATGCCGAACAGTTAATTTGATTGCTCTCATAGTTTTTTTCGTAGTAATTATGGCTCGGATGGCTTGACGTCAAGCTAGCAGGAACAAGACTTAAAGTTTGGTAAAAATTGAAAAATAACCCCATGGGAATTTAAGGCTATTTAAAGGTTAATTTAAGGCCAAAGATTTAATTTTATTGCTCTTACCGTTTTCCAGCAGGACCATGACTTTAAGATATACAAAAAATAAAAAATTAACCCCATGGGAATTTAAGGCTATTTAAAGACTAATTTAATGCCGAAGAGTTAATTTGATTGCTCTCATAGTTTTTTTCGTAGATATTATGGCTCTGATGGTTTGACGTCAAGCTAGCAGGAACAAGACTTAAAATTTGGTAAAAATTGAAAAATAACCCCTTGGGAATTTAAGGCTATTTAAAGGCTAATTTAAGGCCAAAGATTTAATTTTATTGCTCTTAGCGTTTTCCAGCAGGACCATGACTTTAAGATATACAAAAAATAAAAAATTAACCCCATGGGAATTTAAGGCTATTTAAAGACTAATTTAATGCCAAAAACTTGATTTTATTGCTCTCATACTTTTCGTAGTAATTATGGCTCTGCTGGCTTGGCCGCAAGCTAGCAGGACGATGACTTTAAAATATGAAAAAAATCTAAAATTAACACCACGGGAATTTAAGGCTATGTAAAGGCTAATTTAATGCCAAAGAGTTAATTTGATTGCTCTCATAGTTTTTTCGTAAAAATTATGGCTCTGATGGCTTGACGTCAAGCTATAAGGAACAAGACTTAAAATTTGGCAAAAATTGAAAAGTAACCCCATGGGAATTTAAGGCTATTTGAAGGCTAATTTAAGGCCAAAGATTTAATTTTATTGCTCTTAGCGTTTTCCAGCAGGACCATGACTTTAAGATATACAAAAAATTAAAAATTTACCCAATGGGAATTTAAGGCTATTTAAAGGCTAATTTAATGCCAAAAACTTGATTTTATTGCTCTCATACTTTTCGTAGTAATTATGGCTCTGATGGCTTGACGTCAAGCTAGCAGGAACAAGAATTAAAATTTGGTAAAAATTGAAAAATAACCCCATGGGAATTTAAGGCTATTTAAGGCTAATTTAAGGCCAAATATTTAATTTTATTGCTCTTACCGTTTTCCAGCAGGACCATGAGTTTAAAATATAAAAAAAAATAAAAATTAACCCCATAGGAATTTAAGGCTATTTAAAGGCTAATTTAATGCCAAAGACTTGATTTTATTGCTCTCATACTTTTCGTAGTAATTATGGCTCTGCTGGCTTGGCCGCAAGCTAGCAGGACGATGACTTTAAAATATGAAAAAAATCTAAAATTAACACCACGGGAATTTAAGGCTATTTAAAGGCTAATTTAAGGCCATAGATTTAATTTTATTGCTCTTAGCGTTTTCCAGCAGGACCATAACTTTAAAATATAAAAAAAATAAAAAATAAACCCCATGAGAATTTAAGGCTATTTAAAGGCTAATTTAATGCCAAAAACTTGATTTTATTGCTCTCATACTTTTCGTAGTAATTATGGCTCTGATGGCTTGACGTCAAGCTAGCAGGAACAAGACTTAAAATTTGGTAAAAATTGAAAAATAACCCCATGGGAATTTAAGGCTATTTAAAGGCTAATTTAATGCCAACGGCTAAATTTTTTTGCTCTCATAGTTTTCGTAGTAATTATGGCTCTGCTGGATTGACGTCAAATTAGCAGGACCATGAGTTAAAATTTGGTAAAAATTGAAAACTGCTCACGAAATTTTGACCATGCATCTTGAACAAAATATTGCCACACGCCGTCTACTTTCTGCCCATTTCGAAAATACGACTCAACCATAAACGCATTGTGTTCTAATGAAAATGCCATTTTTAAGCAGTGAACAAATGCAGTTCTTAGGAGAACTGATTTTATAGAGTAGGGAAACTGTTTCACTAAACAAAAATAACAGAACAATCAACATCAATAACACAAGTGGCAAGATACTGACATTTGAGGTTAAGTTAATTTTTCAAATTCATTTGACATTTGATGGCAGTGGGTCAGGTTACACCGAACTGGGATTTCATGTATACACAAGATCTGGCAAGAAAATGAAATTAAGAATAAAAAATAGGTTGTGGAGGCTGTTTAAAAATTTATTTCAAAAATTTTTTTTTAAACCTAAAAATTATTTTTTAAATTTCCTGCTTGGCGTAACTTTAGATGCCACAATTAAGCATATCAATCGCGAAAGACACACGGATCCGAATTCATGGATGCCTCGATTACAAATTAATAATCATGATCGCTCGATATAATTTATTAAATTAGTTCAGAAATAACACCGAGAGGTAGACAGGCTTAGGTTTACGTAAGAATTCGATAGACTATATACTTTGTCCCAATCGAAAAAATCTAGAGGCGTTAAATCGGGTGATCATGCTGTCCATTTGACAGGACCGCCCCTACCACTCCAACGTCTCGGCAACCAGTCATTTAAATACATTCTTACATTCCCATAGAAATGTACAGGAAGGAGCTCTATCCTGTTGCAACCACATTAAGGACCAGAGATTCTGATAATAATCGATCGTTCGCATCCAATGGACGTAAAAAAATATCTTTCAAAGTAGGGGCGTAAATGATGGTCCACAAACTTCTGGGTCACCCGGTATATACAGTGGGTAAATAAATATATATTTTTACGCAATATTGATGGTCTCAGATATGTATATGTTTTATGGATTTACAACAGTCTATAGACAGAGAAAATAAAAAATTAAAAGGAAGAATTAATTCTGTAATGTACATTCACTTTCACTAGAGTGAATCAGACTTCTTGATATAATCCCAAATTAATCAGCTTAAAATATCCTGTCAGTATTTTCTGCTCTCGGCCGTTCACAAAACAGGAAAATGTAAGGAATTTGAAACAAAATGGGACAAACAAGAATGTATGTGTAATTATGTAAATAGCAATGCGGATATTTTTGTGGATGAGTAAAATACACTTCGTATTAATTTAACGTTAAAAACGACCCAAGTTTACATTGAATCTGTTAAGCAATTTAATTCTAGAAGTAAAAGGGGCTAAGAAAGAATAAACTCTCTTATTTTATTGAATTAGAAGTATAGCTTCGAGCGGCGCATCCACCATTTTTATTGTCCCTCAAATTCTCTGTTATCGCTGTTAGGCTCCTCTATTTGTCTGAATGTGACAATTTAATATTCAAAGTGACCTAAATATTGTAAAATAAACAGCCCAAGGCTGTGTCTGGGTACTGGCAGCCAAAACAGATAGAAATTTAATCACTTCACATAATTTTAAATGCGAAACATTACGTTGGAAAAAATTTTATGATTAACCCCAATTATCTACGTAACTGGTTAGGTAATCCCCAATAACAGCCGCGTTGCTGGTGGTCTACCTCGCCAAAGAACTTTACCTAGTATTTATCGCCGTTTCGGCGTCCCATAAACATAACAAGAATTGATGTTCGTCGCCGTGGCAGGTATAAGTTGGAAAAAATAACGGCGACATAAAACACAATTTACCTCATTATCTTTATCGGCATCCCTGATATGTTGCGCAATAAACCTAACACCCTGCAGAGCAGAAAGAACATTAGCCGACAGAGTCCTGGGCGTGAAATTCGACGAAGTCACTGAAACAACAAAACATTTACTTTTTGTGGATTTTCTTGCGTTTTTTTTTACTCGAGGAGTGGGCCTTCATCTTCTCCTCGTCCGTGTTGCGAAAGATGAAGCTCGGCTCTCTGGCTGTTATCTTGAAGTCGGTGTAGAAAGGGTCGCGCATGTTTAATCTGGAAGAGAGGATGCAACCAGTAATACGCTCTGATGTAAAGTAATCCAAAGAAGAGCATTATTTGTATGTGTGGAAGTTGTTCTCGCATAAATACATAGAAATTTTCGTCAGCTTACTGCATTTCCATCTCGCTGCTGTATCCTCTGGGAGGCAGGGCGTCGTCGTATTCAGGTAGAGTGTACGTTGTCCTCCGCATAATCAACAGCTTCGGCATGAATTGGAGGAAGATCTTCCGTACGACGGGAGACATTTTATGAGTGGAGGGAGATCTGCCGTGTAAAAGCAATTTTCATAAAAATGGTTTGCATAAATTGAAATTTCTGCTGGAATAACAAACGAGTCGTGATTACGGGAAGGAGAACAAACAATGGGGAAGACATGAAGAAAGCGGTAGCGCGACGGTGTAAAAAACGGTAAAATCGTTTGCAATGTAATGATGGCCTCACGTATATATCTGAGTGTTGTCTATTATCTTATTAAACTCCTTTTTGCGTGCCACTCTGCTCGTGCTATCGCCCCCTCAGACCCCTCTAATGTCCGTAATAAAGCCGTAGTGATGATTAATCAGCGGACAAGCGTGAAATTTTACTGATTGCCTGAAAAAATCACCCCGCAATTAAATCCTCATTATCCTCAAAACGCCATTGTCCCAGGGCCCGAGCTGCGTGCACAACACAAAAACCACGGTAATTTCAGAAGTGGGCGTTCGTCTTACCTGAAATGAACCCCGAACACGCACTCTGTGACCGGTCGGGATTACTGAGATCATGGTGAGGCCATGTGCATGAAACGCCTCTAATTGCCAAATGTGTATATTATTATGGTATATTGTGCAAGATGGATGAATGGCCGTGTTACGTCGGTCACAGGTGGTGTGTTAAAGTCGCTAAAGCTTTCTTCCGGAAAAATAATAATTGGGGATCTTGATTAGATTTCTAGAGACGGAATTTCACATTTATTGGCGAGACAGCGAGAAAAACAAAACTGAGAAGCTAAAAAAATAACTGTGAACGTCGATCTTTAAACTGAATTTTATTTTTTAAAATTGAATTTCTAAACTTAGAATATTTAGCTTTTCCCTGTGCTGTTGGGAAATTTTCCAATATTCAACATCAAGCGTCTAGCTTTTCAAAGTCAAAATTGGAACAAGTTGTGCTCTTTTTGTTAATTTTATACTTGCAAATAAACACCAACAAAATAACTTAATTCTCTTCGTGCAAAATTCCGAATCATACATCACATGCAATTTGCGCTCTTTTGCTGTTCGTTAATGCTTTAAAAAGTGGACGTTTCCCTCACCTGAAATGGACGTTGAGCACGCACACCGTGACCCATATGGACGACGTCACCAAAATCATTGTAAAAAGAAGGTACTTCCCCAGCAGCGGCACCGCCAACGACGTCGGCGGGATTATCTCCGCCAACAAAAGGAAGAACACCGTCAAAGATAGCAGGATCGACACGCAAAGAGTCACTTTTTCCCCCGAATCCGACGGAAGGTAGAAAACGAGCACCGTGAGGAAGGTAATTCCGACGCAGGGGATGATTAGATTCACCGTGTAGAATAACGTCTTTCGACGCATCGTGATTTTGAAGGTAATATCTGAAAATTAAAATTTAGATGAAAAGATGGGGTTTCGTGCGGAAATGCGATTTGTATATAATACTTGCCGGAATAGGGCTCGCTGCAGCAGGGGTAGTATTCCTCGTTGCGACGGGCGGGAACGGCGAGGATGTCCCATTCGACGGAAAGGTAGAATTCGGTTAAGTCGATCCCTACTTTGACGATGTTGTTGCCGGGAATTTGATCCATGTGCTTCAGGTCCACCTGGGAAGGGGTGACGTTAAGAGGGTGTCAAGGGTCAAGTGTAAGTGCCGGTAAATTTAATATGTAGCAAGTAGGAATAGCTGGCAGGTAATCGGATTATTACAGACCGAGAAAACAGAGGGTCATAATTTCGATTTTACATAATATACATATTTTGTACATTTTTTCTACTCCCATAATGCTATGAAGGCAAGAACGCAACCGCTTGTTTGATCAGTAACTATAGATTTATACACACATGCAGGTAGCAGTTATGAAAAAGTTTTGAATTGTCACGTAACCTGGTTGAGAGAAAAATTAATTTCACACTTGACGTTAAGTCCACAAAAAAATTGAAAAAAAAAATAAAATAAAAATGCCTTGCCCATGTTTAAATAGACTTTTTATCTTAATACCCGAGGAAACATCTTCTGAAATACCGGACACTTATTAAGAAGCACCCTGTATAGAGAGTTCAAACCAATTATTGTGATTTTCTTTCTATATTTTCGGACCATTAAAAATGTTATTTACCATGGCAGTAATACAAAATTAATTTCTAGAATTTGACTTAAGTTTTTTTTTTAGTACTAGACTTACGAGAAGTATGTTATATGTTATTGAAAAGGGAAAGCCTTATTTCACTAAAGCATGTAAAATAAACAGCGTTTGCAATTTTTAGGTTCTTTTTGACGAAGAATTCTGGACTGAAGAAATGTTCCCGTCGTTGAAGATTTTTTATTTTAATTGATTTTTGTCAGAATTGCTGGATCCAATACAGCAGAGAGGGAAAAAAATAAGAAATCCACCAAGAAAAGAACTTTCAACTTTTGGGATCATTAGAAAATTAAAGTTCACAAAAATTAACGTGTTTTTGTTCCTTTTGCGTTAACACCGTATTGAGACATAATTAATCTAGATTTGTTCTATAAATCAAAAGAATATTTAGATATTATTACACAGGTTTGGTACTAAACTAAAAATGTTATTTACCTTTTGCATTCTTTATGGCAATTTATAAAATTACGTGTACCTAAGTTTCAGTGGCCACTTGATTTTTTTCCACACCTTGTTATATATGGTTCTTTTTGGTCTTTAAAGAAGTTTCAGAAAAAATGTATTACGAATTTTGGAATTTGTTTAAGGGAATGTCGCCCTTTTCGTTTGTAACGATTTTATAATATATGAGCGAGCAAAGCGAGCTACTATTCATAAATAAGAAGACTCAATAACTTACTGAATCGCATTTGTAACTCGCTTCGCTCGCTCCTATATTCTAACACGTTACAAACTGAAGAATGACTACTATCCAATATAACTCAAAAATTTTATTTTAATTCAATATTTTGGCATTTTAAAATTCTTAAAATAAAAATTGGTAATGATTTTATAATATATATGAGCGAGCAACTTTGTATTCATAAACACAAAATCTTGTATGCAACTGGGTTGATTATGTAATTTACCGATTCCCATTGTTTATGAACACCAGCTCGCTTGGCTCGCTCATATATTCTAACTCGTAACAAACTGAAGAACGAAATAATTTTCTACTATTCATTAACAAAACGAGTCAATAATTTTCCATTGCAGCCGAGTTTCATACAAGATTTTATTTTCCTTTTGCGTTGTTTGAAGTCGTCCTTTTCGTTTGTAACGATTTTATAATATGTGAGCGAGCAAAGCGAGCTACTATTCATAAACAAGACGATTCAATAACTTCACACATTTTTTTTTTTTGGTATTTTATTAATACAACTGGCCGAGACACAAAATATTGTATGCAACTGGTTTAATAATGTAACTTACTGAATCGCATTCTTTATGAACACCGCAGCTCGCTTCGCTCGCTCCTATATTCTAACACGTTACAAACTGAAGAACGACTACCATTCAATCATTTCCCATTACAGCCGAGTTTCATGTAAGATTTTATTTTCCTTTTGCGTTGTTTGATGTCGCCCTTTTCGTTTGTAACGATTTTATAATATACGAGCGAGCGAAGCGAGCTACTATTCATAAACAAGACGACTCAATAACTTCACTCTTTTTTTTTGGTATTTCATTAATACATTTGTCCGAGACACAAAATATTGTATACAACTGGTTTAATAATGTAACTTACTGAATCGCATTCTTTATAAACATAGCAGCTCGCTTCGCTCGCTCCTATATTCTAACACGTTACAAACTGAAGAACGACTACCATTCAATCATTTCCCATTACAGCCGAGTTTCATACAAGATTTTATGTTCCTTTTGCGTTTTTTGAAGTCGTCCTTTTTGCTTGTAACGATTTTATAATATACAGGGTTAGTCAAAAGTATGGAATAGGCGGTTTATCTCCGTAAATATGAATTTTATTACAAAATGTCTTTAATAAAAGTTGTTATACTAATTATTCTCTTTTTCTTAATCTGCTCGTTGTTTTTATATGTCAACGCAACTAATTTTTGTTTTTTGAATGGTAACCTAGTAATTTTTTTCTGATTTTTGTTTCTCTTTTTCTATTTGAAATGACCTGTTATTTTTTTAATATCCTTTCATAACAAAATTTCTGTGTAAAATCATAATTTCTAATAAACGACAAAATTGGTATCAAATCAGATTCTCGAATTTTTAGTGATGCTTTTTATTCATGTGATGATAATTCTACAAAGAATTATAGTCGCCTCTGTTTTTTTTAATGGTATTTTTCATGTCATTGTGAAGTACCTTTCAATAAGTTAACACATCAATTTAATAAGGAAAGTTTTATTTCAATTTGTAAACTTAGTGAAACTGAAAGAATTGAAATCCTCATGATGGTTGGTTATGGAGATCGACAACGTTCACACCAAGATGTTTGTCATTTATTTAACAACGTTCATCCTGTACTCGATATTGTACAATTGTTTCCGAATGCAGATCGTCAAAGAATGCCAAACCGAGATATTTAGTTTCAGCAAGACGGCACTCCACCCCATTCTGGAGTTGATGTTTGCCCATTTTTTCCAGGTCGTTGAATAGGACGTCGGGGGCCTATTGAATGGCCTGCTAGGTCCCCTGATTTAAACCTCTTAGATTTTTTCCTCTGGGGCCATTTAAAAAATAAAGTTTACAAAGAAAAACCCCAAAATTTGGAAGATTTAAAAGTCAAAATCAGACATGGAATCGCAGAAATACCACCTAACTGGCTACAAAATTCGTTACGTAATTTTTATGACAGATTAGGTTACTGTCAGGGTGCAGGGGGTCTTCAGTTTGAATATTTAATTTAAGTTAAAGATTATTTGATTGAATAAAGTATTGTGGCCATTTTCTCTAAAATTTTGTTATCAAACCACACAAAAAAATACCAGGTCATTTCAATAAAAAAAAGATACAAAATCTGCAAAAAAATTACTAGGTTGCCATTCAAAAAAACAAAAATCAGTTACGTTTCCATGGAAATGCGTTGACATTTTCTATCACTGTTTTTGTGTTATTGCCAAAAAACTAAACCGCTTTTTTAAGTTTTTTTTGTAATTTTTATTTGCGGAACAAACAAAAAAAAGTCTTTCTCAGAATAAAATTCCCAATCGAATGGGCTACGTTAAGTCCACAAGGCGTTATTTTAGTTCAAGCGGATTATATGACTGTAAATAAAACTCAATACTCTTTTTGTTACTAAGAACAAAAAAGTTATATCTGGAACCTTCTACAATGTCTGTAAAGATACTCTGAAATTCGCCTCAAACTTAAGGACCCAACCATCACACAATTCTTAATGAATTACCAGAAAGGACGGTGCACGAAGCAAGTCGTGGGAATAAATAAAATCGTCAATGTTTCAAAGCAAATTGCACAGTATCTGAAGCTAGAAAATCCTTCTGCGTATACAAGCCATTGTTTTCGTATACAGTAAATGCTGGTGGCGATTTACTAGCAATTAAGCGTCATGGAGGATGGCGATCTTCGTCGGTAGCGGAGGGTTATATAAATATTTCTCTTTACAACCAAACTGAAACTGCGGATGAAATAATGGAGGCAGTAGCTTCAACTTCTACAGAGCGAAATTTCGATTATACAGTTGAGGGAAACAAACCAACAACATCTACAACAACTGTTCTATCACATAATGCTTCATCCCGACCATGTAAAAATGTTACGATCAATTATAATTACTATTCTGAAAAATAATGTGTATTGTTAAAATTTAAAATTAATAATTTATTTAATAAAATTAATAGTACTATTACCTCTTTGGGCCATGTATTCTATGCTGTGAGGTGTTTTAACAGTAAAACATAACCTCAATATTACAAACTATCCCAAATTAAGATCTTTTTAGTCGACTTCAAAAAAGAAGGATGTTCTCTATTCGGTCGTTCTTATTTTTTATTATTTTTTTTGAAAGGGTATACTTCCAGATCGCTCCCATTGTCACCAAATCAAGATTTGGTGAGTGGATCCCATGGAAATCGAGGAAAATCCTCAAAATTTTCCTTCCTTTTATGATGTTCACCGATTTCTTCGTCAATTATTGTGGACCAATTTTAAAAATTATTTTTTTATTTGAATGGGTGAGGTGGTCACCAAGTCAGGATCTAACGAGGGGTTCCATGAAAACTGAGGAAATCCCCAAATTTCCGTCGTTTCGTCATTCGAGGAGCGTCCTTACTAAGTCTCCCCTTAAAGTTGTAAGAAAAGACACATGACTTCAAAAAAGCTAAAAATAATCTATGCTCGTAGAAAAAGTATAATTACATTACGCGAGTTTAAAAGTAATTGATACACTTGTACATAATATGCTCTTTACAACTCCCGTTATGTATTATACTATTAGACAATGGATTAAAAAGCCAGCCTTCTTACGGGCGGCGTATCGGGATAATTATTTCAGTTCCATAATCAGAAAAATACCGCGCAGCTAACGAGACTATCCCGAAGCCATCGCCGCTCCTTGTCACAGCCGGCCACGCTCTTCGCATCGAATCAGTTATAAGCCGATATAAAATGCTTCCTAGTGTTGTACCGGGATGATTCTAGTATCATTGTAACCAGCGAAAAAGAGCGGTCCTGATACCGCCATCCCGGGCCCGCTCCGGTTCCCGGAGTCGAAGTTACCGCGTTGGAAAGAGGACGCAACCCACGTCATCGTCTCCCCTCCAACTTCTTTATAAAAGAAGCCCCGCTCTCATGAAAAGGTCAGATGTGAGCCGACCCTCCCTGGAAGCAGCCGTGGAAGCAGAAGTGACCAGTGTACCCCGGAAGCAGAAGTGGATGACGTTATGTGTACGAAATACTCCAGACGATGACGTCACACTATCTCGAGTACGTTGTAGTAGTAACTCGAGAACATTCTAGTCAATGATGACGTCATAATCTCGAACACGCTGCAGCAATGAGTCATTGAGGGTCTGCGTCCGTTACATTAATTTACATAAATGCATGGTGATAATAATTATATTCTGATTCAGGCGTGGCATTTAACCTAAATCAATGTACATATAATTATATATACAAATATTCATGTTCTCTTCCTTGTATATCAGAATCTAGTCCCTTCAGCATCAGTCTTCTCTCTATCTTTAGTAATGACTTCAAAACCATTAAGTACGTGAGACGTTTGAGGAATCAAAACCGTTTTTAATAATTTCCATAATTTTATTATACATCTGTACACAACCAATAAATAATATATTTGTTATTCCTATTTTGTTTGATTTGTTATCAGGAATACTAAAGGCACAGACGGCGTCCTCTCGTCAATTTAAATTTTTTCAAAATTTTGAGATTCAAGATGTTTTAATTTTGCTTTAATCCTTTCACTCCTAAGCTATTCGACTTATGGTGACGTAGCAACAAAAATAAGTACATATCGAGGTCCTTCTCCCTCCGTCTGGCGCCCTCAGAAACAGCAGGTTTGTTTAAAAAAAAAAAAAACAAAGAAACTATGCATTACAACGCACATTACATATTCCAATTACAGAGACTTTCAAGACGAACACGCTCGTAACTAAATCAGTGACCTATAGTTTATGGGATATGAGCGAAAATGTTTTCGGGTTTTCACGGACTTTGCGCATGTGTCAAAATTTCTCCGGCACCGTTGGATTCAGGAGAGAAAATAGACTAACTAGTTTTGTGAGTCATAACAAAGAAAAACCGAACGATACAATAATACTGCGAGAATCGTAGGAACTACATGTAAAGACGTCGTGATTATAAAGTTGGAGAGTCGATTCCAGCTTATAAACTCAATAAACTAACTTCGACAAATGAACTTTTAGTGCTTCTGCATCTCCGGCAGCCTCTCTTCATTGTATCAGTCAGTTTTTCCTTTCCAAACTTGTTCGACTTTACTGTAATTTTACAACTGGATGTTATCGCATTTTATTGGCGTTAATATAAAGGAAAATTACACTTTTACGTTGAGTTTACGGCGACATAAAATAGAGAAATCATTTCTGGCCGCCATCAAACTTTTTACGCTGATGTTATTAAGCGAAATCTAATTTGAGAATTTCTTTACTCACTTGGAGGCCGTTGTAGGTCCACGATCCGAATTTCATTAGACAACTCTGCTCGTCGAAGGGGAAATACTGCACGTTTATTTCGCATGAAGATTTATATATCGACGGCGGTTTCCAGATTACTTCTCCGGTGTAAGACAGAGTGGCTTTAGTCATCAGGGTGACTTCGTAATTGCCGTCCGCGCTGCAATATCCTCGATTATTCGAGAAGAAAGCTCGCGTTGCGCTTACTTATTGAACAGGACGATGTCCGGCAGCCAGATATGCTCCGAAGGCACGTACAGCATCTCCACTCCGCCGTATTCCTCCGGGTCCCATTTCAGTTTGTAGTCGTACCATTTCTGGAGGCGGAAAAATCGGTAAATTATTTCTTGGGGTGGAGGAGGTCTACCTGGACGACCCACAGGTTCGTTGTCATTACTTGGTTCTTCAGGTTCATCTCGATGAGTTGTGAGAGTTTGAGGCCGAGCCAGACGGTTAAAGTTTGAGTGTGGTTTTCCACGGGTCGGATGAGGCGGTTGTAGTTGCTGAGGAGGTCGTCGTAAAGGCGCTTGGCGTCGGGGTTGGCCTCGGCCTGCTTCATGCTCTCTGAAAAGTTTAACACAGGGGGTAGGAAATCGACGGGAGCAGTTCCGCTCACACCTATAAGTTCCTACATTAACTCTTAAGAGGGTTCAATACCAGGCGCCATCTTGGGTAGTTTGATTTTTCGAAAAAATACATTACCACATTGATTTATCGATTTTTTTTTTAAACGCAGAAAGTTAGAATCTTAGACCGATGCCTTTACGAAAGTCCTTTTTTTTTTGTTTCTAAAAAAAATTAAAAAAAAACAAAAATGAAGGCTGTATAGATGATGTCTATATAGACTTTTTATCTTAAATGTACACTTATTAAGAAACACCCTGTATAGAGAGTTCAAACCAATTATTGTGATTTATTTTCTTTTTATATTTTCGGACCATTAAAAATCTTATTTACCTTTTGCCATCATGTTTTACCATGACAGTAATACAAAATTAATTTTATTCATTAAATTATCTAGCTGAATTACACTTGAGATTTTTACTCCATAAACTAGAGAAATACGGTATCCGAGGACATGCTAATCTCCTTATTGCGTCATATTTATCGGGGAGGAGTCAACAGATCCTTCTAACGTCCACTGTTAACAATGTTGTTACAACCGAGAAGTCTGAAACATATCAAATGAAACAGGGAGTACCACAAGGATCCATCCTTGGGCCCTTGTTATTTCTGTTATACGTAAATGACTTACACGAACATATTGTTAACGGTAATATCTACCAATTTGCCGATGACACCTCATGTATGATAGCCAGTTCTAGCGTCTCAATACTCTCTCAGACTACACTTACAGTCATCGATCAGATGGCGAAGTATTGCGGGCGAAATTGTCTTCTATTGAATGTGCAAAAAACAGGCCTACTACCTTTTAAGAACACTGGTTACATCACGACCGGTGATACACAAATTCAGCAAACTAAAGAATTCAAATTCCTAGGGCTGACGCTGGACAGCAAATTGCATTTCTCTGACCACATAGCAAAACTAGTGAGTAGAATAAATACAGCCTGCCATGTGATACGTGTTCTCAAGGAGGAACTGTCCATTATGACCATCAAACAATTTTATTTTGCATACATCCAGTCGGTGATTTCATGTTCTGGTACACATCGTCTGATTGGAGGAAGGTTTTTGTAGCCCAGAAGAGAATCTTAAGAACTATTCTCGGAGTACCAGTCAGACAGTCCTGTAGATCATTTTTTAAAAGCTTTAATATATTGACAGTAACATCTCTTTATATGTTCAAACTAGTCATGTATGTGAGAGATAATCAGTGTAAATTCCCAACAAATAGGGATTACTATTCAAGTATGACAACAAGAGGCAATGCTTATCTGAGTACCCCCAAACATAACACCACTTGCTTTGGGAATGGTCCATATTGTAGAGCGGTGCAGATCTATAACTCCTTGCCTATTGGCATAATTACTGTCCGCGACAATATCAGGTTTAAACGCAATCTAAAAGATTACCTAGTAAATATGGAGTACTACAGTCTCAATGAGCTACGTAACTAATGTTAAATTTCTATGTCCAATTTTTTAAGTGTATTTGTTACATTATTATGTGTATTTGTTAACGTATGACTATGACAATGCCTATGTACATCTGTACCTAATGGCTAATAAAGATTTTTTTTTTATTTTAGGCCTCTATGAAAAAATTCATTTTTCAATTCAGACTTTAGTTTTTTTTCAGTACTAGACTTACGAGAAGTATGTTATAATGTTATATGAAAAGGTAAAGTCTTATTCTACTGAAGCGTGTAAAATAAACAGGGTTTGCAATTTTTAGGTTCTTTTTTACGAAGAATTCTGGACTGAAGAAATGTTCTCGTGGTTGAAGATTTTTTATTGTAATTTATTTTTGCCAGAATTGCTGGATCCAATACAGCAGAGAGGGAAAAAATAAGAAATCCACCAAGAAAAGAACAACCAACTTTTGGGATCATTAGAAAACTAAAGTTCACAACAATTAACGTGTTTTTGTTCCTTTTGCGTTAACACCATATTGAGACATAATTAATCCATATTTGTTCAATAAATCAAAACGATATTTAGATATTATTACACAGGTTTGGTACTAAACTAAAAATGTTATTTACCTTTTGCATTCTTTATGGCAATTTATAAAATTACGGGTCACTAAATAAGTTTCCGTAGCTACTTGATTTTTTTCCACACCTTGTTAGAATTATATGGTTGTTTTTGGCCTTTATAGAAGTTTCAGAAAAAATGTATTACGAATTTTGGAATTTGTTTATAATAAATTACATTGTTAAACAATTAAATTTTAATATATTTTCTTTTGGTGTTTCATTAATACATTTGTCCGAGACACAAAATATTGTACGCTACTGGTTTAATAATGTAATTCACTGAATCGCATTCTTTAAGAATACCGCAGCTCGCTTCGCTCGCTCCTATATTTTAACACGCTACAAACTGAAGAACGACTACTATCCAATATAACTCAAAAATTTTATCTTCAAAATTCGATACCTTTATTCAATATTTTGGCATTTTCAAATTTTTTTACAATAAAAATTTTTAATGATTTTATAATATATAAACTGGGTTGATTATGTAATTTACCGATTCCCATTGTTTATGAATACCAGCTCGCTTCGCCCGCTCATATATTCTAATTCGTAACAAACTGAAGAACGAAATAATTTTCTACTATTCATAAACAAAACGATTCAATAATTTTCCATTACAGCCGAGTTTCATACAAGATGTTATGTTCCTTTTGCGTTGTTTGAAGTCGTCCTTTTTGTTTGTAACGACTTTATAATATGTGAGCGAGCGAAGCGAGCTACTATTCATAAACAAGACGATTCAATAACATCACACATTTATTTGATTTTTTTTTGGTATTTTATTAATAATTTGTCCGAGACACAAAATATTGTATGCAATTGGTTTAATAATGTAATTTACTGAATCGCATTCTTTATGAATACCGCAGCTCGCTTCGCTCGCTCCTATATTCTAACACGTTGCAAACTAAAGAAGAAATAAAATTCAATAATTCCCATTACAGACGAGTTTCATACAAGATTTTATGTTCCTTTTGCGTTGTTTGAAGTCGTCCTTTTTGTTTGTAAGGACTTTATAATATGTGAGCGAGCGAAGCGAGCTATTATTCATAAACAAGACGATTCAATAACTACACACATTTTTTTTTTGGTATTTTATTAATATACATTTGTCCGAGACACAAAATATTGTACGCAACTGGTTTAATAATGTAATTTACTGAATCGTATTCTTTAAGAATACAGCAGCTCGCTTCGCTCGTTCCTATATTCTAACACGTTACAAACTAAAGAAGAAATAAAATTCAATAATTCCCATTACAGACGAGTTTCATACAAGATTTTATGTTCCTTTTGCGTTGTTTGAAGTCGTCCTTTTTGTTTGTAAGGACTTTATAATATGTGAGCGAGCGAAGCGAGCTACTATTCATAAACAAGACGATTCAATAACTACACACATTTTTTTTTTTTTGTTGGTATTTTATTAATATACATTTGTCCGAGACACAAAATATTGTACGCAACTGGTTTAATAATGTAATTTACTGAATCGTATTCTTTAAGAATACCGCAGCTCGCTTCGCTCGCTCATATATTCTAACACGTTACAAACTAAAGAAGAAATAAAATTCAATAATTCCCATTACAGACGAGTTTCATACAAGATTTTATGTTCCTTTTGCGTTGTTTGAAGTCGTCCTTTTTGTTTGTAACGACTTTATAATATGTGAGCGAGCGAAGCGAGCTATTATTCATAAACAAGACGATTCAATAACTACACACATTTTTTTTTTGGTATTTTATTAATATACATTTGTCCGAGACACAAAATATTGTAGGCAACTGGTTTAATAATGTAATTTACTGAATCGTATTCTTTAAGAATACCGCAGCTCGCTTCGCTCGCTCCTATATTCTAACACGTTACAAACTAAAGAAGAAATACTATTCAATAATTCCCATTACAGACGAGTTTCATACAAGATTTTATGGTCCTTTTGCGTTGTTTGAAGTCCCCCTTTTCGTTTGTAACGATTTTATAATATGTGAGCGAGCGAAGCGAAATACTATTCATAAACAAGACGACTGAATAATTTCACATTTTTTTTTTATATTTCATTAATACATTTTCCCGAGACACAAAATATTGTATGCAACTGGTACAATAATGTAGTTTACTGAATTGCATTCTTTATGAATACCGCAGCTCGCTTCGCTCGCTCCTATATTCTAACACGTTACAAACTGAAAAACGACTATCATTAAATTATTTCCCATTACAGCCGAGTTTCATACAAGATTTTATGGTCCTTTTGCGTTGTTTGAAGTCGTTCTTTTCGTTTGTAACGATTTTATAATATATGAGCGAGCGAAGCGAGCTCCTATTCATAAACAAGACGATTCAATAACTACACACATTTTTTTTTGGTATTTTATTAATATACATTTGTCCGAGACACAAAATATTGTAGGCAACTGGTTTAATAATGTAATTTACTGAATCGTATTCTTTAAGAATACCGCAGCTCGCTTCGCTCGCTCCTATATTCTAACACGTTACAAACTAAAGAAGAAATACTATTCAATAATTCCCATTACAGACGAGTTTCATACAAGATTTTATGGTCCTTTTGCGTTGTTTGAAGTCCCCCTTTTCGTTTGTAACGATTTTATAATATGTGAGCGAGCGAAGCGAAATACTATTCATAAACAAGACGACTGAATAATTTCGCATTTTTTTTTATATTTCATTAATACATTTTCCCGAGACACAAAATATTGTATGCAACTGGTACAATAATGTAGTTTACTGAATTGCATTCTTTATGAATACCGCAGCTCGCTTCGCTCGCTCTTATATTCTAACACGTTACAAACTGAAAAACGACTATCATTAAATTATTTCCCATTACAGCCGAGTTTCATACAAGATTTTATGGTCCTTTTGCGTTGTTTGAAGTCGTTCTTTTCGTTTGTAACGATTTTATAATATATGAGCGAGCGAAGCGAGCTACTATTCATAAACAAGACAAGTCAATAATTTCCCATTACAACCGAGTTTCAAACAGGATTTTATGTTCCTTCTGTGTTGTTTAAAACCAAACTTTGATGAGTCTGGTAATTTTTCATTTCCCTCCATACTTAGCAATATTGTAGCCACTGATAAAGACACTTTCTCACGGGATGTTGTTAAATTTTTAATAATTTATTTTTTATTTTTTTTTTGGTATTTCGTTATTACATTTGTCCGAGACACAAAAAATTGTATGCAACTAGTTTAATAATGTTATTTACTGAATAGCATTCTTTATGAATACGGCAGCTCGCTTCGCTCGCTCCTATATTCTAACACGTTACAAACTAAAAATCAATCATTTTCCATTGCAGCCGAGTTTCATACAAGATTTTATGTTCCTTTTGCTTTGTTTGAAGTCGTCCTTTTCCTTTTGTAACCATTTTATAATATATGAGCGAGCGAAGCGAGCTCCTATTCATAAACAAGACGAATGAATAACGTCACAATTTTTTTTTTAATTTTATTAATAGATTTGTCCGAGGCACAAAATATTATAGGCAACTGGTTCAATAATGTAATTTACTGAATTGCATTCTTTATGAATACCGCAGCTCGTTTCGCTCGTTCCTATATTCTATCACGTTATAAACTGAAGAACGGCTGCAATTCAATCATTTCCCATTACTGCCGAGTTTTATACAAGATTTTTTGGTCCTTTTGCGTTGTTTGAAGTCGTCCTTTTTGTTTGTAACGATTTTATAATATATGAGCGAGCGAAGCGAGCTACTATTCATAAACAAGTCTAATCAATAATTTCCCATTACATTCTTTTACAAGAAAATTTGTAATGATTTTATAATATATGAGGGAGCGAAGCGAGCTACTATGTATTCATAAACACAAAATCTTGTATGCAACTGGGTTGATTATGTAATTTCCGATTCCCATTGTTTATGAATACAACCGTGTTTCATACAAGATTTTATGTTCCTTTTGTATTATTTGAAATCAAACTTTGAAGACTTTCGTTGCACATTTAGCAATATATATGGGCGAGCGAAGCGAGCTACTATTCATAAACAAGACAAGTCAATAATTTCTCATTACAACCCAGCTTCATACAAGATCTTATGTTCCTTCTGTGTTGTTTAAAGTCAAACTTTGATGAATCTGCTAATTTTTCATTTCTTTCCATATTTAAGAATTTTGTAGTCACTGATAAAGACACTTTCTCACGGGATGTTGTCAAAACCGATATTTAAAAAGACACCTTCTAAAGGGATTTTGTCAAACCCGAGATTGAAAAGACACTTTCTAAAAGGATGTTGTCAAGCCCGATAAGGACATTTTCTAAGGGGATATTGTCAAACACGGCATAGAAAAAAATCCTTTCTAAGAGGGAATGTTGCCAAACCCGACATTTAGAAAGACCCTTTCTAAAGGGATGTAGTCAAACCAGAGATTTAAAAACACACTTTCAAAGGTGATGTTGTCAAACCCGACATTTGAAAAGACACTTTCTAAAAGGATGTTGTCAAACCCGATAAGGCCATTTTCTGAAGGGTTTTTGTCAAACACGGCATAAAAAAGATCCTTTCTAAGAGGGAATGTTGTCAAACCCGACATTTAAAAAGACATTTTCTAGAAGGATTTTGTCAAACCCGATAAGGACATTTTCTAAGGGGATATTGTCAAACACGGCATAGAAAAAGATCCTTTCTAAAAGGGAATGTTCTCAAACCCGACATTTAAAAAGACACATTCTAAAGGGATGTTGTCAAACCCGATAAGGACATTTTCTAAGGGGATATTGTCAAACACGGAATAGAAAAGGGTCCTTTCTAAGAGGGAATGTTTTCAAACCCGACATTTAAAAAGACACTTTTCTAAAGGGATGTTGTCAAACCCAAGATTGAGAAACACACTTTCAAAGGTGAGATTGTTAAACCCGACATTTAAAAAGACACTTTCTAAGGGGATATTGTCAAAAACGGCATAGAAAAAGATCCTTTCTAAGAGGAAATGTTGTCAAACTCGATATTTAAAAAGACACTTTCTAAAGAGATATTGTTAAACCCGAGATTGAAAAACACACTTTCAAAGGTGATGTTGTTAAACCCGACATTTAAAAAGACACTTTCTAAAAGGATGTTGGCAAACCTGATAAGGACATTTTCAAAGGGGATATTGTCAAACACGGCATAGAAAAAGATCCTTTCTAAGAGGGAATGTTGTCAAATCCGATATTTAAAAAGACACTTTCTAGAAGGATGTTGTCAAACCCGAGATTGAAAAGCACACTTTCAAAGGTGATGTTGTTAAACCCGACATTTAAAAAGACACTTTCTAAAAGGATGTTGGCAAACCCGATAAGGACATTTTCGAAGGGGATATTGTCAAACACGGCATAGAAAAGGATCTTTTCTAAGAGGAATGTTGTCAAACTCGATATTTAAAAAGACACTTTCTAAAGAGATGTTGTCAAACCGGAGATTGAAATGCAAATATGTAATGATTTTTAAAAAACAAAAGATTTCTTAGCTAATTATTTAAACATTAGAAATATAAAAAAACTTTTATAAACAATGAAAAATTGTTTTCAAGATTTTTTTTAAATCATTATTTCCTGGAGACAACACAACACAACAACAAATAACAAAAAAAAATACCCACCATTATTAAGCGCCTTTACTGGACGAAAGAACAGTTATTGCATAAAATTTTTGTTTAATTTTTTTTACATTTTTTGGATTTCTATAATTGTTTTCAAGTTTAAACAATTA
This sequence comes from Diaperis boleti, assembly GCA_963583935.1. Classification (NCBI taxonomy): domain Eukaryota; kingdom Metazoa; phylum Arthropoda; class Insecta; order Coleoptera; family Tenebrionidae; genus Diaperis; species Diaperis boleti. The sequence goes on along the minus strand of OY757247.1, from coordinate 50,067,696 downwards.
TTATAAACAAAATAATTAAATTTTTAGAACATGAAGTTCTTGAGTACATATATAAGAAAGGCTCCAAGAAGTAGAAAATTTATTGGTCAATTTTTTAATCATTTTTTGTTGTCTTCAATGAAAGCGGAGGTCCCATAAAATCTTGTAAATTAACAATTGCCTAACTTATTGAAAAGTGAAGTTAAATCGATTTTTCCAAAGCTATCTCATTCCATTAAGTGTTAAGAACACACCATAATTTATTCAAATTTTTAAATTAATATTTAATACTATAAGAAAATTATTTTATGTGACATACTCTCTTCAGAGGTTCGTTACGGGTACGCGGGGCCTTATTTTCAGCGTTAAATTAAAATTATTAATAATGGGGATAGAACTCCGGGAGTTGGGAGTTCTTGATCGGAAATTTCCTCCTTTTTTGAATCATTTTCCGATTTTCGCTATCACTTATAGTTTTTGTTTTCTCGTTCCGATAGAGACGTAAGACGAGTGTTTGTTTAACTAGCGAACGACCTTAAATAAGCATCGAAATGATCTACGCGCAACGTGCAAATTTGTAGAGCACACTGAATAATACCGACGAAAAAGAACTGTCCCCTAGACTTTTACTAGTAATATGTATAATGCATAATATAGCTTTCATCAGATCTAGATCACAAAAAAATCTACGACGAAATTCTGGTCTAATACCATCTATCGTAATACACGCACAGTGTCTCGGATTAAGAAAAAAATTGGAAAGAACGACCGCAGAGGGTTCTACTGTACATTAATCTCAAATATTCAGATTTAAGAGTATCTTAGGACAGGTGCTTTATCAAACAGTTTAGTAAGAAAATGTTTTTTTTTTTTTTGGAACGATGATGAAAATTGCGAAATTCTATTTATATTCGATATTACTGAAATTAGATTGGTGTAATTACATATATTTCAATTAAAACTGGACTAAAATTAATTCCAATAACATTCAAATTTTCCTGGAAACCAGCATTTTTTTATAAAATAATAGTCATGTAAATAATATTAAATTTATTCGTATATCTACAAACAATAAACAAAATAATAATGTAACCGTAAATGAACACGGGTTTATTTATAATATAGGGTTGCTTTTTAAAGGGGTGACAAAATTTTACTGATGATGGATCCCTACCTACTTAACTGTAATATCAGCTTTTAGAAATTTTCCTTAACGTCCTAGGAAAAAAAAAACATGTAGAGGAGTACTGGAACGTTGTGTAGGTAGGGTTTATCACGAAACCTCGCGAGAGAAATTGACGAGTTGACAAACAACGAACCGGGATACTCCAATCTCAAGGTCTGAGGATGCTAACGGTGGGATTTTCTCTGCGAATATTATTTGCGGTCAAAATTTCATAGCGATCGGTTGACCGGTGTAGGAGCGCATAAAATACGAACAAACAAATATTGATTTTTATATAGATAGATATAGATGACGACTCTTTAAACTGTATTTAATTCAAAGCCCGATTTATTATCTATTATTAAATTTTGTTCGTACCACTAAACCATAAGGACCAATAACGCCATTTGCTCCTCGCGCTCCACTCTATTTCCCCTCAAAGATACCACATAAAAGAAATAAATTCCATTCTGCAGCCGCGATAACTGCATTACGACACCCGCGTTATTAAATCTCGAAAGTCATTTCATAGCAATTATAGCCTCCCATTTTTTTCGTCGATCGGATTTTGTCCGTGCGTCATCAGATTTTTTCCCTTTAATCCAACACAAATTTCTACTCACCGACACCGTCGAAAACGATGCACAAATACAGGAAAAAGCCCACCGTTACAAACATGGCACAAACTAATAAATTGCCAGCCGGTGTTCTCTACTCCCACATTTCCGCACGATGGTGAAGCTGCATGTACCAACCTGTAGCCTGGAAATCAATTGAGCACACCTACGGCGCATGGACTTATAAATGAATGATAAAGAGAGCTCCTTGGAAGTTTGCTGGTTGTAATGGAGTTGCAGGTGATAATTCAAATGCGAGAAAACGGTTTTTTGTCGATACTTAACGGTAACAGAGTAAAGAAGTATTGATTGCACTGCCGCTAAGAACGCTTCCTTCCTTAAAAAACTATATTTCTAAGTTCTACCCTTAGCACTGCCTTTCGCTACTTTTAAAGATTTTTTTGGAGTTTCTAGAAGTTATTCAGAAGTTGTTAGGGCTTTTCAGAAGTGCGCAGAATTTTTTAGAATCAAATAAATATCTCTTTTGATTTTCTGTTTGAGCTTTCGTAACGACCGTAAAAGTGACGAATTGTCTAAAACAAATTAATGACAAGATGTCCCTTTATTTAGCACGATACAGTTCGATAATCAAAGAATATAATATAAATTTTCCAGATTGGAAAACGGTTGTTTAATTAAGAGAAAGCTCAATTTAAGTATGCGTGAGAGAGATAGCTGCCACAAAGGAGATGCGCACAGGTGAACTCACCCGCTCCCAGGTGCCAGACGTACTCCATCGCTGCCTAACTTCGATAAGAAAAAAATATCAAAAAGTCAGACGACCTAAAATTCTTTCTCGAAAACGTCGCTAGCTCTGGTACTGTTAAGTCCCAAGGTGATTTCATTTTTCAGTCAAACTTCGTAAATGTACGTAGGAAAATAGATTTAAAGGGTTGCAATTGTGCATCAAATCAATAATAAAGGTAGACAGATACTGTTACTGCTAATTTTACAGCTTTGCTTCCCGGTTTATGAGCTATAAAAGTTTCATTCCACTATTATCTTTATTATTGAGATATTTAAAACTTTTTTGGCAATTTAACTTTTGATGTTTACTCATTCGAAATTACTCAACTAAAAAATAATCTTTCCGAGTTAGTTAAAGCACAAACTTGTAAACTCATAAATATAAAACCTAAAAGGCCAAAATAATTTGAAATAATGTCAAGAACAGTTTTTGGTTATTTTTTATTTTAGCTTCATTTTCCTTTTTTAAATCTATATAAAATCTATCACATATTTATCGACATAAAATACATTTTGTATAAGCTTATTGTTAGGCCTACAGTAATGACACTATTGCTCTTAAAATATCTACCCTACGAAAAATAGCTCCTTCTCTTTTTAGGAAAACACAGCGAAAAGCATTGACAGCACTTGATATTCGCCTCCTCTTCAATTTCACTCTCCTCTTCTTCGCTTTCCTCAACGGCGACCTGTTCAACATCACCGACAACAGGTGTCGCTTCTGGCGGTCGCGCTCTTCCTCTCCGCCGATAGTGGTTCATGTCGTTTAGACTGGAAATCGTTTCGACCTCCGAAATGTCCCCTTGCGCCACAGCTAAATGCCTGATACTTAAATCATCGTCAATTTGATCGCCTTTTTTCTTCGCTCCTAAAAAAATTTGATCAAATTTGACCTCTTGACTCAGTATCTGCGCCCAATTTGCTATTTGTACGAGCGAAGGAAAATTATAAACCCTGGTCGATTTCTTAGGGAGGTCTAGACCTACCATGAAATCGCGTCTGGCAATGGGGCGGGTAAATGTATCACCTGGGGTCGTTTCTTCGCTTAGACGTTGGAGAGAAGAGGAGTTTTCATTGGTTAGAACTATGACTTTTGGGCTCAGAGGCTTCGGTTGTTCGGAGGCGACAACGGGGATGTTGAGGGAGAAGAACGCTTGATTGCTCACAACACTTTGTTTTTTGGGTGACTTTTCACTATCACTGTCCTTGCTCACACTTTCCGGGACCGATTCCAGCGTGGGGGTTCGGTTCCGAAGACACTTTTTCTTCGGCGGAGGCGTATACGTCGTTTCTGCATCTTGTTTTTGTGGAACCTTGCCGCTTTTCGGTCGGTATTCAAAAAGAGTCTTCATTTCCAGATCTTCGTGCTTTTTACTCTCGTCTTTGATCTCAATCATATTTAGTTGTTTACGGATCGAATTTAACGCGTCGATGTAGTTGAGATCGCAGTCATAGAGCTCTTCGGAGTCGTCGAGCTTCGTCCTGGAGGGCAAGCTGTAGGTGTGCGTGTCGCAACTTTCGCTGTCTTCGGTGTCTTCATCGTCGATCGTGTCCAAATTAAACTGCTTTCTTATCTCGTTAAGCTTCTTCAAGTAATCGCCGTTGAAGTCGTATAGTTCTTTCGTCGGTTCCTCATCCGAAGACATAGGTTGTGCTTTGGTGACGGAAGTGTCAACGTGTCAAACAACATGTCAAATGGTTGCGGTGGTTATGGAAAACTTTACAATAATTACATTATTAAAATTTAAATATATCTATGTCGAACTCCACAAACTTTAATAACTGTAAGATTACTAATGGTACATGTTTCGGCAGAACACTTCTGCCATCGTCAGCCCTAATTTAACAAGAGATTAATGATACAATTGATGAATTACAAAAGGGGTTCTAACAATTACATTATTGTTAGTATATAGCACGGGTTCCTAGATTGGAAAGGGACGGTGTCGAGTTTGTAGTTCAGGGCCTTTTTTGCGTTCCGTATATAGCGCCACAGTAGAAGTTTGAGGTTTAACCAATTTGACAATCAAAATCTGAAAACCATCTTCAATGATGTATTGGTTACCTGCAAGATTAAGAATAAAACACGGTAATCAAAAATCAATTTAATTTTAAAAGTTTTCGTTATTTAGAGTAAACATTAGTACTTCTTTTTCTGAGGTTCTCAGTCAAATATTGAATGCAGATATATGTGCTGCGTGCAGTGAAGACTAAGGCTTTTGCAGTCTCTTTTGTTAAGTCACGTATATCTGTTTCAGTCGATTGAATGTTGGCAATAAAATGGGGAAAGTCTTCATTCAACCAAGACAGTCGTGGGTCTTCAGTGTCACTGTAAGGAGCGGTATTGGGATCTCGTCGATGGATATGCTGAGGTCGTGAATTTGAAAATAACCAAATATTTGCACATGTTTAAGGAAGGAAAATTGTTCACAATCATGATGAGCAAGATACTTCAAAGCGGCTGTTACTGGGGGCGAAAATATTTGAATGGCCAAATTTACTTCCATTTTTTTCTAAATTTGAAGGACAAAGAAGTTTTTTTGTTAAATATCTCACTGGCTTAGTAATTAAATTTTCATGAATTTCTGCCAAATCTTTGAGGTAATTTGCCGCAATTATTTCATTGATGCCATGTCATGGTCCAAAAATAAATTTCTTCCAATCTTGCCTGACAATAATCAAAACTAAAAAAAAGCTTGAGTATATAGATGAGGCAAGAATTTTTGAAGTGAACCATTTCCAAAATGTTTAAAAAGGACCACATGATATTTACGGTTATCAGCAACTATTCTTATAATTTTAAAGCCACAATCATCAACCAATTTTAAAACATCTAATGTTAATTTGTACAAATTTTTGCTGTTTAATTTTCTGTGGAAGTAACAACCTGCCGGTATTATGTATTTATAACACAGCAGTTTGATTTGCTACAACTGGTTTGCTTCCAATTTTGTCACCTTGTGATTGAGGTATTGTTTTTAAACCAAATATTTTATCATCAGCTTTTGAATAAGAGACGCCTTCATGTACAGCCATATCATCAAGGATCAAAGAACACAGTTTTCAGGTGTATTTAAATTTTTAATTTCTGAAGGTAAACGCTCCTTAATTAAATCATTTGCTTTCCCATAATTTTTTTAAAGCTGATTTCCATGGTAGCTCCTAAAGAGAATTTCTAGAAAATTTATAGCCTTTGGTAGAACAGAACTTCCAAGCAATGCAGTGCCGAATTGTGCTTTCAGACCATCTTGGAGTATTCTTTTTGTAATTTTTTATTTGATCTAACACGAACATTGCTTGGGGCTCCATATGTGATTGGAATCTGATCTGATCCATGCTACGTTTTCAGATTTTTCTTTTTCCATTCTAAGTTCCTTTTTTATTTGGTTGCTCTGAATTTGCAGTCGTTTTAATTTTTGCATAAGACATTTGTTAGTGTAAGCCAAATCTTTAATTTGGGCACCTGATGTTGTGGTTTGGGAACTCGCCTTAACAACATTTAATACTATGTTTTCTGAACAACTTGAACTTTCATTTGTAAACTGCAATAACTATTTTTGGTATAAATTTGAAATGTATTGAGAAACCCCCAAAATAGACCCGTAATGCACAGGAGAACTTCGACTTGCCTACCCTGCAAGGCGCTCGTTTGGCAACGACCCTGAAGTTGGCAGTACTCTGTAGTTGGGTGGGTAGCGCTCTGTAGTGGCTATTTGAAGCGCTACACAGAGATGGCGCTGGCACCGGGCTGTGGAGGGAGGTTGGAAGGAAGACCGGCGGCCATTACATGAGCATTCGGACTTGTTAAAGTCGTTTGGTGTAAATTTGTTTTTAGATATTTCAGAAAGTTAGAATGTGTTTCTTTAACTTAACATAACCAGATTGCAACTCAGATAAATCGTTGAATAAGTACCTGTTTTTCTTTATAAGGACGACATCAGCAGCTTGCGGTCATTTAAAAGCTATTTTGTCTCTGTTCACTTCAACCAACACCAAGAACTGAATACAACAGAAGGGCAAAAAGCGGCAAAGCGCCACGCTCAATGTTCTTGATTGTGTGTTTTATTTTTTATGCTCGTTGGGTTTGCGCCCTAGATATCGTTGCGTCGTGCTCGTTCCAAAATGGCGTCCAAAAGAACATTGCGTTACTTCCGAGTTAGTGTTCCCGTTTAACTTCTGTGCCTTAAAGAAAAACAGGAAAGTAAGCCGTACTCGTGAAATTCTACCCCAGTAAACTAAGTCAGTATCAAACTCAGTTTTCCTGGTCTATTTGAATGTGTAAGTTTTTTCCGTGGTGGTAAACTCTCTACAATCTTGCCCCACTTGAAGACATTTGCCTTGTTAACTTCGCTTTAGTCTTTCCACTAAATCTACATAATGTTAGTCAGTCTTCGGCACAAATGTTTCCACATTAGATAACTTCACCCGTTCTAATATTCTTGTTTCCCCTCTCAGGTGCGAATATGCACGCTTTGGACGTAGATAATACACTGTGACGAAGTCACTAAAGAATTCCAAGAAAACAGTGTCGAAAGTGAGGCTCAACGCAGCAGCCGCTCTCCCACTGTTCGACAAGGTCAAGCGCCCCAAATCGACATCTTCAACCACTTCTTAAAAATACTTCTTGACCTCCAAACGGGATGAAACTTTCGCCGTTGTAACCGGAAAAATAGCGCGCAGCTCATGAAGCTTTCCGGAAGTCGCTACGACCCTTGTCACCGCGGACGACACCTTTCGCACCGAATCATTAAAGTGTTCAGGAAAAATGCTTCCCATTATTGGATTGGAATGGGACTGACATCATTTTGATCAGCAAGGAAGCGCGCTCCGCACCCCACCGCTCCGGAATCGCTAACTTGTTCGGAGCCGCTGCCGTTCCGTCCAGAAAAGAATGCTGTGATAAGATTTTCTCCCTACTACAATGCAACAGGCCGCGCGTCTGCTAACGTCATCGTCTCCCCTCCAGCGTGTCCATAAAAGAAGCTCCGCTCAGCCGCAGAAATGCTGAAAAGGCCCTAAGCCTCAGCAGCACCATATTTCAAACTTGTTAGCACCTAAGTAAAAAATCACATGTAACTTCTTGCCGCAGAAATCAGATGTGAGTCGCACCTCTACCGAAGGGGAAGTCCCAGCCGAACATTCTCCTGGTTCCCGTCCAAGTTCCTGGTAACATCCCGGTATCGTCCAATTCCCAACCATGCCCTTTCCGGTCTCCACTTCCGGTTTCTAGTCATCGTCTGCCGGTGTTTAATTCCGGCATTTTCCGGTGGTCTAACGACTGGGGCACTCTGTTCGCGAGCCAGCCATTCATCCGCGTCTTTGGTGACATCCGGACGGGTCTTTCCGGTCGCTGGTTCCGGTTTCTAGTCATAGCCTGCCGGTGTGAAATTCCGGCACCTTAAAGTTGTCTGACGAGTAGTACCTGAGTAGTCTGAGTAGTACCCAGACAAGTTTCGTGTTTTCCCTCGGAAACCTGGACCACACCTTTCCTACCCTTGTCACCTTTCACTGCCGCTACAGCCGTTGGGAGGGCGTTGCGCTATTGAGAGAAGAGGAAGCGACAGGGACAGTGAAATTTCAAATTTAATTTGTAGACAGCTGACCTCTGGCGTACCGTACTCCGTTGTAGCTACCCGCGTTCCCGTGGAGCATGCCACGTAAAAAACTAGCGCTCGAGGCAACCCGACTGTAGTAAGAGTCACACCACTGTATCTGTATGTTGTAAATTCCTGTAAACTTCGAAAGTTCAAAGGTGGAATAAAATTAGCTGACTTAACATCACTCATCATGTACGCCAGAATTGTTAAATTGTATTATTGTTTGCATTTTCTGAAGAACTAAATTGTTAAACTGTTGAAATAATTGTAAATTGTCAGTTGTCATTTACCGCTTAAATTTGTTTTGTTAAATTTATCAAATTGAATTGTTACCAACCGAACACAAAGTTACTAAAAACTTGTTAATCCCAGTACGAAATCAAATCCACAAAATGACTAAAAACTATAATTTTTGTGTTATTAATTTACGCTCCACTCCTAATTAGCCATGTCTCCAAAGAATCTAGGGTTTGTTTTTGTTTCTGGAAAAGTTTGAATGTCCCGCCACTGCCTTGTCTTATCAAAAAAAAAAAAAAAAAACGCAACGTAGGATTCCGCTTTTTCTTTCATTGTCTGCCGATCACTTTAAAGTTCGCTGTTCGTTTCAAATTTGACGTTTGTTGACGTCATTGACATTTCATTTCATGTTCAAATTCAAAAAGTGGCGGTAACGTAAAAGGGGAGTTATCACAGTATGTAAGATTTTTTTAATAAACCTTAAAAATTGATGGCACAGCTCTTGAAACTAATAGTCTTCTTTTCTGTGTAGTCACAAAACTATTTTTCGAAAAATGTTTGCTGCATACAAGAGAATAATCTTTTAAAATAGCAGCATCTACAGAGTCAAAAATTTTTGGAATTTACCGGCCTGTTGTGCTAAAATGTCTTTCTACTTCAAATTCATCTCCAAATTCGCAGCTAACGAATGGAAGGAAATATTTTCTCAGACAACACTCTCACTTCTCACTTACTCGAGGCATGTTGCAAAGAATACGATAACTATTTTGGCGGTTCTTTTTTGATTTGAAAGACGCTGTCAAGGTACAGTCACGGCCATGGAATTTTAGCCGTCACTTTAATGTCAATTAAAAGAAAATGGATGTGGTCCATGCTTTATTGTCATTACGATTACTACTTTTAATCAGTTTTTCCTAAAACACCAAAAACAATTTTATTATAACATGCCAACATTGTTGGCGAAACGTGCGTTGGCAGTTATAATAAAATTGTTTTTGGTGTTTTAGGAAAAACTGATTAAAAGTAGTTATCTACCACCAAAAGTGATCCAGACAATTGTTTTGTTTTTGTCATTACGATTGACTTTTTGAAATTGAAATATAAAAATTTGTCACTGTTAGTGTTTTCATGCGAGTGAGTCAAAATGACAAGTCTTTGAAAGAGTAGAAAGTTAGGTTACGAATACCTAAGGGTCGCCTTACATCTTATGACAATAAATGATAAGTGACGGCCAAAATTACGTGGCCGTAACTGTAACAGTTAAAAGTCCAGTTAAAAATTAGATAGATGGAGGTACAGTACAGTACATTAGTACATTGTCAGACAACAGCTTTTTCTCAAACTCAACCAGCCGGAGAAGTGACACAGTCCCTTTCTAATCTAGGAAGTCGTGGTATATAGGTATTGTTTACAAAAAAATTTCTTTGAGGTATCTCTACACAAGTTGAACTTGTCTTTTTTTCGACAGCACTTTTTTTACCACGATCTGTAGACTAGTTTAATTTAAAAGAGAACCTCGGGAGAATGATAGTAAATGATTGATCGATTATTTTATTCAAACACTATGTACAATTTATTTACACTTCTTATGTACATTATTCCGGATAGATAAAAGCAACTGTCCGACTCGACCTGACTGCTTTCTGCTAGAACGTCTTCTAATAAATATACCGGCGCCTAAATCCTTCTAGACGCCCCCAGACAGTTCCATTGATGACATGATCGCGCTCTCGATCTGTACCGGATATTCCAAAAGATGATGTCATACTATCTCGAGTACGTTGTAGTATAAATCCAGCACGTTCTAGTAATTGATGACGTCAGAATTACTAACAAAGACGGCTGAATTGCAAAAGGACCTGTGACAGCATCAGCCCATGTACACTAGAGAGAATAAGAAAACTTAAAAAGTAACCCACTGTGTCATGCAGAGTTTTTCCCAAATGACATCGCAAAACGACAAATCCATTACAGGATCCGACGCTCCACACACAAAACGAAGCGTGTATTAGCCTCGAGCAAATTGTTTGTCTTCAGATTATGTTAATAAATTAGTGGTTGGTCCTGTTAGTATAAGCTTCTTCATTAATTTCGCGCGGTGTGCTTACGTTTGGGTTAAATTACCGGCTTCGGGATCACCCCGTCGATAATCCAGATAATGTTCCAATGTTTCTAATGTAGTAATGGTGTTATTTCCCTATTACACATTGTATGTAGTCGAGCATGTGATGTAACAGGTGTTCATTTAGATTAGTCGTCAAGTTGGTTATGATTTTTTGGGTGACGAAGAGGAATTGAAAAACGCATGTCATTTATTGCTTCATACAATTCATGCTAACATAACCTAAAATCGAAGTGACACTTGACAGTTGTTGGATAACTACTGCTGGCGCTTTACTTTTGACGAATTGTTTAAACAATAACAGTTGTCGTCATAGCGATAGAAAATTCAACGATGACGTACAGTTTAGAAAAAAAAAATGTTTTTATTAAGAAGCTATTTCCGAAATGGGACTAAAGTGGGTGGAGTTTGGGTACATTCGATACAGAACTGTCTCCAAGAATTTCAAAAAAGAAATCCAAATTTTGTCTTAGACTATATGTAGTTTAAAAAAACCTTGGACAGACTATTGAATCAGTTTAATGAAACTGGTAGTCTTTTACAAAAACCTACCAGTGCCCCCCCCCCAAAAAAAAACGTTAATCAAAATTACAAAAATTATAAACAATTAAGTAAAAGGTGGTTACGTTTTTTGCAAATATTTCAAAAACTAGAGCAGGAAATTTCTCAAAAAAAGTAATAGCTCCCGGAATTGTACCGGCAATATTTATAATTTTAATTTAGCGGGGAATAAAGGCAAAAACGCAAAAAGCACTCAGCCCAGTGTAATAGTAATTATACACCAAGGTTGAGAAGCATCGCGGGTAATAAAAGTGCGAGGCTAAGAAAAGGCTTGGTTTATATATGTACTACTTTTTCACTACTAGCACATTTGTTTAACTTTTCGTCAAATGATAATCATGATAATGGGAAAGGTCGGAACGAATTTAACTAAGACATCCATGAAAAGCAAGTAGCATATGAAATTAAATTAATTCTAGTACTACTAGTGTGTAGTAGTCCAGCTGGCAAATTTAACATTTTGCAAGAAATTTCCCAGTTCTACATTGTTGAGCTATCAGCTATCATTAATAATGACAGTAAATGTCAAGTCAACACATCAACTACGGCAGCAACCATGCCAACATAGAAAATTGTTTTTATTATTTACTACTAGGAAAGAAAAATCCATTATTGGGTAAGGTACAGAAAATCAATTTCTGACGCATCAAACACGATATATAATGATGTTTTCTAAAGCTAGTAGTGAAAAAAAAAATTGTTATAAACAAATGCATTGTTTATGTTTTTCAAAAATTTGTTTTCAAATCTAATCCGTAATGGAATAAATTATTTAAAAAAAAATAGTTAAAAAAAAATTTGTTAATTAACAATTTTCTTGTTGCTAAATTTAAAATGTAAATATATTCAAGTCAAACTCCACAAACTTTAATGAACGTAAATTACAATAGAAAACTACTCCCATCTTCAGCCTTAATTTTACAAGAGATTAATGATACAATAATTGATGAATTACAGAGGGGTTCTTACCTTAAAGAATGTTTAAATTATGACGTTATTTTGAAACTATTAAATTTGAAACATGTTCCTATTGTAATTTACGTTTATTAAACTTTGTGAAGTTTGACTTAAATTTTAATTTGTTTATTAAAAAAAAATTCTTATATACTGAAAACTACCATGCATCGTTTGTTATGAAAAAAAAAAGGTTTTCTATTTTTTATTTATTTCAAATATTTGCAAAAAACGTAACCACCTTTTTTTCAGTGGTACAGTGGTACAGGAATACCATTACTGGGCGTGTACCCCATTCTCTGCCAGGGATCATCAGCAGAACCAAGCTTTTCTGTAATGTTGAGTAGCTGAGTAAAATATATATATTTTTATTTCAATTAATTTAAATTTAATGATTGAAAGTCCAACTGCCAAGTTAAAAAAAATTGGCAACGGACATACGTTAAACTGTTATGCCAAATTCATAGGCGACTTGATGACTAATTTAAATGAACACCTGTTATTTTGGGTACATTATACAGATTTTGTAAAAATACGATAGTTGACAAATTATGTAGTATATTGAAACACTAGTTTAGGGAATTTTGTTAAATTTTGATTTTTCTGTACTTGACGTTACTTGACATGACTTACATGGAACCATAACCTCGAAATCACACTGACATTTCGTTCAGTGCAGGGTTCAGTGTGTTATCAATGGAAACAAAAATTCTAGAATTTGGGTGCGTTAATGGCTTATTAACGCACTCAAAATGAATGAATGCGTTAATAGCTTTGTTACAACAGCAAATTAGAAAAAACGAGTTTAAAAAACGTATTCTTAACAAAGTGCTCCTTCGAGCCATTTCAATCCTCGTTATAAAATATAACGGGTGTTTTTTTAAATTTGGCGTCATAGTTGGCGCTGACTATGAGTTTATGTGAACAGGCCACAATTTTTTGCCTGGTTTCATTTAGACGGTTAGTATGTGAATTCACAAAACCTAATTTTATCGAAGAGGTTCCACTGCACCCCGAAAAGGTAAGAGTATGAGCGTGTTGAACTGTCTCTTATTCTTTTTTAAATACTTAACTAAATTAAAAGTGAGGTTAGATATAGATGCAGATGTCAAATTAATAATTGTCAGTTCGATGGCACGTTCACAGTTTAACATTCATGGCTAACTTTGACGCCAAATTAAAAAAAAACATCCGTTATAACAGTGATCGTGTGGAACAGTGAATCTTTCTAAAAATGGGGAGTTTTGGAAAAGATTATAAACGTTATTGAAAACATTAGAAATAAGTCGTGAAAATTTTCTTGATCACACGATAAATGTGATTATTCGTTTGATTTCCATAACACCCCTATAGTCGCGTTAATGAAGTCTTTTTCTCGGAAATCCTCAAAAACAGCTCCCATTTTGATGTTTTTTTTTTATTTTTGTTTTTTTTTTCTATATTATTTATAATCAGAAACCTTTTGAAGCGGGGATATAACTATTAATATTATTTAAACAATATGTATGATATTTATCTAAAAAAAATAGTTTTGCGTTTTTTTAAACAGACTTCAAAAAAGGAAGAAGTTATCAATTCGGTTGTATGTTTTTTTTAATGTTTGTTACCTCAGAACATATTATATTATATATTATATATTTATATTTCATTTATGTTCACCGATTTCTTCGTCAATTGTGGACCGATTACAAAATTCTTCTTTTATTTGAAAGGGTATACTCTTAAAGTGGTTCCATTATCAAAAAATCAGGATCTGATCTGGTAATCCCATGAAAATCGAGGGAAATTCTCAAATTTTTTTCTTCTTCAATTATCGATGAACATTTTTTTTTATAAACATTGTCTAAAAGTAAATAATCCACAATTCATAATAATTTTATAATTTACCTTAGTATATTATTTGTAGAATAAGTATTGAAAAACTGAGTTTTTTATATAAATATAATAAATAGTGTTTAAACAATATAAATAATTATTTCCCCACTTCAAAAGGTTTCTGATTTTAAATAATATATAAAAACAAACATTTACAAAAAAATCATTAAAATCGAAGCTGTTCTTGAGGACTTCTGAAGATTGCCTGTTTTATTATTTATTGACGCGACTACTAACAAACTAGTCAAGTCGGCTGTGACACAATGTCATTTCGTCAGTTTATATCATTTTGACCAAACGAGTCGACAACAATTAGTCATTAAAGAACCAATTAATGAATCGTTGGCCAAGAACCAGTCAGTCGTCGACGTCCTTTCAATATTGATTAATTTCATAAAAATCTCCTCGTGCGCGCCATCTCGGGGCGCGCAGGCTCACTCCGTCCGGCGCACACTGCCTGCTCCCGATCGCTGTCAACTCGCCAAACAGTTGAATCGCGCTCGCAGTTCACAGCTGACTGTCAGGTTTGGTGTGCAAGAGAGCCGCTGTCACTTTGACAATGTTTTCGTGATTTCTGAACACACAGTATACGATTCGTGTTTCGCGAAGCCGCAATGTCCCATTTCTAGTGCGACCCGATATGCTAGAAGAAGTCGTGTGCGGAGAATTGTGCAAGTGTCGCCAGCAAACTGCTGGAGAGTGTTTTTTAGAAAGTGGCTTTGCCGTTTGTCAGTTTCGCAAGCATCCGAATTTCGGTAAGTGACCACTTACGACCCCCGAAAGTCGGGGAGAGCGCGAAAGTGAGGTTAGGTCGGGGGTTGGGGCCGGAGCGAAAGTCGGGCGAACAAGGACAGTTACGTTTAATTGAAAAGGCACACAGTGTGGTAATTCGTGCTGTAAAAGATTGAGGTAAATCTCTGTGCAATTTGCATTGTTTGTACATCTGGAAGGACATCCATGTACATGTCATAATAACGAGACCGAGATTTACTTTCATTTCTTCCGTTCCAATGAAATCGAAACTGCCTTCGTATGAAAGTTCCGCGATTCCAATTAAAATCGAAAATTCCGAGCGGTTTCACAAGAACTCGTGATAACACAGTTGCACTAGTTTGTTCCTTCCAGTTGTGGTTACAGTGGAACCTCCGTCGTTCGAAACGATTTGTTGTTATTTTGTAGCCTTCGCTATTGCGGATGTGTACTTGGGTGTCAAAGCGAATTAAAGCCCCAGGCGAGCGAACGATTTGAATTTATTTGTGCAAATTTGACGAATAAAAGACATGCCTTGAAGTGCCAATCCTCTAGATATGAAATGTTGTAAACACAATACCGTGCCCGTTGAGAAATGTTAGAAGTAATTATGAGGACTGATATGTTAAGACTAATTCAAAATACTTGTAAGGTTAAAGCATATTGAAACATGTTTGTCTCCAATTGAGCACCTGTTCACATTTGTATGTTTTTCAGAACGGATCCTAACTGCCTTGATTTAACTGCATCCAAAGGTGAAGGTGTTTTCTCACCAATGAAAATCATCATGATGATTATGATTTCGGTTGTTGCCTTATATTACACAGACTTGTGTGTTTTAAAATGCGTGCAAATGAATCATAGAGTAAAATCCCCCAATGCCCAGACTTATCTCGATACGAATGACAGAATGCGCATTTAGGGAAAGTATAAATTGTAATTAATTTTTTTGAACCAAATAGAAATTCTATAAAAATGCGACCTCCACATTTTTCGGATTTTTGCACCGGAATCCGGACAAGGTAACATCGTAGGAGCGAAGATTCTTATAACCCATGCAGGCCTATATGTTTTTGATATTTTTACTGTCACAAATAAGAAGCCTTTCTTTATTTTGTTAACAGAGACGTAACTCAACTTTGTTAGGTAATCGACACTGTAACAAATTACAAAATCTACGTCTGTATCCAGTAACACATCATTGTGTGAAATGTGAAATTGCTTTTTAATTGCACGGAATGAATGTGAAAACTGTAGAAGCATTTACGACTGGGATCCCAGCAAAAAGAAACCCCCTACAAAAGAGATGGAATATTTTTGGGCAAGAAGGTGGCGTACTCGTGTTGATTAGTAGCTGAACTAATAGCCTGAAGGTTCGTCTTACTATATCACATTGACTGTCTGGTAGGGAATTTAGCCTACCTGCTGTTGGGCATTCTCGAGCATTTCTTGCTTAAGTGTAGAAGTGCATTCGCAGCGTATTTTATTGAGGGACGAATGGATGGAGCGCAAACGAATGCGAACGAATTTTTCCCACAGCCGAGCGGTAAAATTGAAAAGATCAAAGGGAAATGGGGCACACGAATGTTTGGAAACGTTGGAGTGTGGACGTGTTGACAATAATTTCAATTCTTCGCTACCATTCGTCGCAGAAGGTTGCACACTGCTCTTTATCTCTGCAGGCTGCATTGTTGATTTATGACAACCCCTGAATGACGCAGGTGGTCAAGGACGTGATTAGCTGCCGATAACATCATAAATGACTCATGACATTGATTCTTTTTGCGTTTTGTTCAGTATAGCCTCAAGATGGTCCCATGTTAATTTCATTAATATTGGACATAATACCCTGTAGAATCGGGAATGGAAAATCTAGAATTTGTGAATATAATTTCGAATATTGAATCTCCAATCTCGAATCCTCGAATATCGTAATTTGTATTGATGGTCTCGATCTTTTTGACATTAATTTCTTAATTTATTTAACACTTATACAGGCTGTCCCCAGTCCACATTTCTCCGAATTGATTACTGTGATGGAAAAATCCTCGAACAGGTCGATTTTATTTGCCAGGTGCACATCTTTTCAGATGCTTTTCAAGTTTCGGCGCTTCGCCCTCTTCGCGAGGGGGCTGTGAGCCCCAAAATCTTAAATGGCACTATGGGTCGAGCGATACCTCATTTGAAAGGTATTGAAGGCCTCTTTACAACTAACCGCTTACTTTTGAATGTTTCGCAGTTTTGACCGTAAAAACGATAATTTTCTATTTTCAAGATAATCCACATCTTCTCATATCTAGTCAATTTATTTATAAACTGTTTATGAACAAATGACAAAAAAAATAAAATAATTACCCACTACTATTAAGCGCCTTTATTGGACGAATGAACAAAAAAATTATTTTAACATTTTTTGCATTTGGAAATTTGGAAAATTCGGGAAAAAGTGCTTTTTTGTGGGATTTTAGTATGACCTCAATACCATAACTCCCGATTCGAACGATGGATATGCAAAAATCATAATTTTGGCATGCAGTCTTGATCATAACTGACGATAGGAACGACATATTATGTTTTTGGTTGATTCTTTTTTTGTTATGTTCGTTATGCTCCCGGGATGGAAATAACTCAATTGAATGTTTTCAATTGAAAAAAAAAAAAATCGGGAAGATCTGGAGAAAGGTGTGGAAAACGGATTCCAGCCTAAATTATAAACAGTTACTTACTGAAGAGTCAGGAAAATGATCCATTACTTACAAGGAGCCGCATTGAGATACGGGATACTCCGTGCCGAGTATTTGACAAGGCTCCGAGTAAAGTAATGGATCATTTTCCTGACTCTTCAGTAAAGTAGTCATTTTACTGAAGAGTAGTGTATTTTTTTCTGAAATCCCCAATTTTAATGAAAATTAATATGCATTAATTTAATAAGTTGAATGGACGATTTTCTACGTACCTATCTAGTAGTACGTTTCTTTGTTTCTAAGGTGTCAGAAATTACAAAATAATGTGACGATGCTATATGATACAAAATGAGCAGTGTAAAAAAACTCTTCACGCACATGTAACACACTGTACTTTTTCTACCACCATAAGATTAAAAATACCAATTCTTACGTCGAAGTTATAAGAATTTTGAGAAAAGTTATCTCAAGTTTTACCCCATCTTTTTGCTAGGATAAATAAATATAATGAAAAAAAAAAAATAAATACCAAACCAATTTTTTGTCTGTGCCAAAAAGCACGCCTGCTACTATTTTTTCAATGTGTGAAGTTTTTGATTCCATAGGCCCCTTGTATTTATTATGCAGTGGGTACTGGGGGTGTTTTAAAAATATTCACAAAAGTGAAAAACCATAAATAGAAAAGCAGCAAAAGAGATCTTCACAACACAAAGGTTGGAATAGTGTAAGCAAAATTTTGCAAACAAAACACTATAAACTGAAGAGAAATATTTGCCGCGTAGAATAAAAAGAACACAAAGCTTTTTTTCTTTGTAATTTGCCGAACGCCTATACAACGCGGCATGCTTTGTGCCTGGACTTCGATTAAAAATGTCTTCATATGGATAGACATGAAATTTTGCAACAATAAAGATGCTTAGAATCCCAATATTACCACACCATACCACACACAAATGTAATCAAAAACTGTATAACAAATCACCAAAAGATTGAAAAGTAAGTGGTTAGTTGTAAAGAGGTCTCCAATACCTTTCAAATGAGGTATCACTCGACCCATAGTGCCATTTAAGATTTTTGGGCTAACAGCCCCCTCGCGAAGAGGGCGAAATGCCGGAACTTGAAAGGAACCTGAGAAGATGTGCCCCTGGCAAACAAAATCGACCTGTTCGAGGATTTTTCAATCACAATAATCAATTCGGAGAAATCTGGACTGGGGAGTTTTAAATAGGACAGCCTGTATATTTCAAAATCATTGGTAATTTCCTTCTCAATATGTCGTTAAGGCGAAACGCTCAGTCGCCTCAACTTTGGAACCGAATTACGGCTTTCATTGTTAGACTATCTTAACGTATTGGGCATCAAAATTAGTAAAAAAAAAACCTTTATCACGGCAAAACGTTGTTTGTTCAGAAAAAAAAATTATTGCCAAAATGAGAATCCAAGAATTTTTTTTTTAACAAACGTGTTGGTGCTTGATTTTTACTGATCTCTGTATTCGGTAAATGCAAGGTGTTTTTATAAATATTGAAAAATAAATTTGTAAATTGTCCCCAAAGTTCGCTAGTTTCAAGCAATGTTGGCGTGATTCAAGGTAACACAGGCCCCGCCCCTCAGCGGCAGGCAGACGTGTCGACGGCTGACCGTATTATATTTCGTGTGTGCCGCAGCTCGTTCTTAAAAAGATAACAAAAAAGTAAAGTAAACAAAAACGGGCCAGTCGCCTTAACCCATTTTTCTTGTGTACAGTTTTCAAGTGCTTCACGCCAAATTTGCACAACTACATATGTCTTTCATTCCCAATTTTGCTTGAATTCTCTGATTGTAGTATGTCTTATAAAAACCCCAAGCCAATTATTTATTTTTCTGTTTATTGTAATTTCATCTATCTATCTGTATATATAAAAATGAATCGCTATTTTCCTTGGTCACGCCATCACTTGAGAATGGCTGGACCAATTTAGCTAATTGTTTCTTTGAAATATTCCTTTAAGTTCGAGGAAGGTTCTTATGAAGTAAAACATGGACAGGGGGGCTCAGGGGCCCCCCTGGGTTTATAATTTAAGAACGGCTGGACCGATTTTTATTATCTTTAATTTGTTGAATTTGTCTCTTCCCCGAATAGCAAAATAACTATTAACACATAGACAAGGGGGCTCAGGGGCCCCCCTTGGGTTTATAACTCATGAACGGCTGGACCGCTTTTTATGATCTTTGATTTGTTGGATTTGTCTCCGCCCCGAATAGCAGAATAACTATTAAAACATGGACATGGGGCCCAGGCCCCCCATAGGTTTATAACTCAAGAACAGCTGGACCCATTTTTATTATCTTCGCTTTGTTGGATTTGTCTTCGCCCCGAATAGCAGAATTACTATTGAAATATTGACATGGGGGTCCAGGGGCCTCCTTGGGTTTATAACTCGAGAACGGCTGGATCAATTTTTATGATCTTCGATTTGTTGGATTTGTCTCCGTCCTGAATAGCAGAATAACTATGAAAACATGGATAGTGGGCTCAGGGGGCTCCCTTGGGTTTATAACTCAAGAACGGCTGGAGCGATTTTTACGATCTTTATTTGTTGGATTTTCCTCCGCCCCGAATAGCAAAATAACTATTAAAACATCGGAAAAATTACAGGGGCGGGGAGCTTGGCACAGGGCAACGACATTAATAAAGCCCCCCTGGTACAGGGCAACAATAACAAATAACGCCGGCCACCAAAATTTGTCGTACCGGGTTTTAAAAATGAAAATCGATTTTTAAGGAGTAAACTCCAAAGTTTCACTTCTGTTGCGCGTGGACTCCACACACAATTTTTTTGGTAATATCTCGAGAGCGGATTGACTGACATTCTTTGGGGGCGAATAACTATTAAAACTATAAAAAAAGAAATCTCATACGTTTTGTATGGAATCCGTATATAACGCCATCTTTGATACATGACAGAAACAAAAATGAACATGGCGTTGTATGCTGGTTCCGGGAATGCCAGTAGAAGGCGTTGTGTGCATTATCCTTTGATAAAAGAAAAACCTGAATTTAATTCAGCTAAAAACTTAACACAACATTTATTGATTCTGAGGCGGAACAAAGTTCGCCGGGTCAGCTAGTTTATAAATATAAATTAACAGCTTTTCTTCAACTCCTTTACTTCGATTCCAGTGACTGTCTCTCAAGTTGTTTTGAAAGTATCCCCGTTTGTTAGTCTTCTCTGTACATTTGTTGCTTAAAAATCTACCTAGAGATATTTGATTTATTATGAGCGATGTCATGCTGCCAACATAAAATTGAATTTCCAGCGCCTGCCGCGATGCCAATTTATTGAAATGAAGTATATGTATATCAAATATATTCTTACCTCTCAATTACCTATACTGGATTATTAATGCTTTCTTGGATTTACCGAAAATGGTAATTTTGATCGAGCAAAATTTATCTATGGATTTTTTTTTGCGTGCAAAACCTATTTCAATATCAAGTATTCCAATCTTTTAAATATTTTAAATATTTAAAAATTAATTTTTAAATATTTTATTCTACAAACCGCATTAAAATACTGGTAATTTTTTAAATATAATGTTGTAGTCTCAGTTGCAACTATACACTTATTATAAACCTTTTAGAAAAGTAACATTTTAATCTTAAAAATATTAATTATATATTATTGTATTAAGTGTACCTATCAACGTACCTGAGTACTATTCATAATCTAATTTTAATGTCCTCGGAGATAAATTCTTAGCGCCATCTGCCGGTTAGTTGCCCATGTTAAACAGGGCCAAATTGATCGAGCTCGATTAGAGATCTTGAATCAAATTTGTCATTCATTTTTCACATTTTTAATGCATTTTACCATTTACAAGCTCGTGTTCAAAGCAAACATATTTATGCGTATTGCTTGTGCTCAAAATGTTCAGAAATATACTGGCTATTGCGATATCGCCCAATATTTACGGCAGACAGAACCAAAATACTATATGCGCTTAAAAGCGATTTTTTTTCTCCTATTTAGCAGGTATAATTTCTCAAAATAAAATGTGTCGTCATTCTACAAACATTGTAGATTGTATTGCCCATTTTTAATTGGAAACATTTGCTATATTATAGACAGGGGCTTGGAAATTGAGAGGCTCTGCAGCATAGAATTTTTACCATTCGGAAATCCCCACCTTAATTGCCGTTGTTACCTTTTATACGAAGTAATGATTCTTACGATGTTCTAGTATTATCTACAGAGTCTTCATAAACGATTGATACGTCCAGTAGTCATTGAACGTCAAAATTCTCCATTTTGTTTTCCATGGGCACCATGATATATAAAGATGTTTTTTTTTTAACGACAATCGCCCCAGAATTCCATTCTTCCTTTTGTTCGATGTTGTTTTGTTCTAAATGTGATAATCGATCTAGTAGGTCGGTACTTCACGAACGCATGTCATTGCGTGCATTCGTTACGTCATAGCCTACTAGAGAAAAAAAAATCCAATTAAGATTACATTTTATGACTTGATTTACTATAAACTGTTTTTGACACCAAAAGTTGCACACGATATTTTTTCATCAAGTTCTTCATTTTATTTCTACATGTCCACTTTTTATTCAAACCGATAAGTGTTTGGTCATTATTCAGTAATTACTTTTTATTGACTTGACTTGTTGTACAGAATTAATGACTGCTTATCACAATGCTCTTTCTTACTTATTGTTTGCGGCCACTATTGACTCAACTTCTTTATCTGTTGGGCACGCTAGCGAACAAGTGTACTCGAGTATTGGCACGGAAAAGTTGATTCCCACATGACTTTTTAAACACCGTTTAACACTTCGAAACAGCCTGCGTGTGATGAAACGATATCTAAAATTATAAATAAACATCGATGGATGTTTACTTTTTAGCGGTTTGTTTGAATTGACGTTAATGTTCGAAACATCTGAAGTTGTCTGTTTTTGCGAGGAACATCCTCGAAGTTATTGTACATCATTGCTTAGTTGTTCTTTGTTGATGGAGATGTGTAAGTTCTATTATTGGCCCCTGAATAAACCTGAAGCCGGAGGCCCCTTTTTCTATACGCACGCAATCTAGAAAGGGCAAATATCTAATTTTGGACGCTTTACATATTTTTATACACAGATTCAGCAGCATCGTGTTTCGTATAATATTTATCATTATAATATCATTAAATACATTGGTCACGCATTCCAGATCCATCGGGAATCTTCACTTCTTTGCCATGATACGTAAATGTATTGACCCAATGCGAGTGAATGGAGGTCAAAACGATGAAAAGACATAGATGAGAGCAGCATAGAATATGAAAGAAAATAATTAAGGAAAAAAGTAACAATCTATCAGCCCGATTTTATATTGGTCGCAAGTACCGGTTGCGATGGAAACGTCTCAACTAAAGCCAAACAAACATGAAATTGGTCTTTATATAAGAAAGTGTTTAAGACCAGTCGCAAGTCAACATGAAATCTCCCAACCGTAAAGGACCTTGGACCATGGATATTTTTGAGCAAGACCGACAGTGTTTTCCTTGTCTAGAAAACACTATGTGGGTTAAAAAAACCAATAACTTAATCGAATCGCAGAATAACAAAGATAAGGACTTAAAAATAACGCGCTATTGACTCAGTTTCTTTGTCAAATATGGGAAAATACCGCAACCACGATGTTTGAGGTCACCTTTAATGCTCCACTGGCGGTCCATTCACTCGGACCATTTCGACAGTAATTTTTTTCCGAACTTGAAAAAAAATCCACGCAGTTCCCCATCCTCCAACCTGTCGAAACAGCCTTCTCCGCGGCTTTTTTTCCGGTTATTAAACAACTTTGATTTCATAACGGCCATTACCGCGTTTATAGTTTTCCCCGAACGAAACACATGAAATTAGATTTCTCGATGTGGAAACTTTATTAACGCTTGGATCAAAGCGATTTTTTCCAAGTACGGCGAGACGTAAAGTTGGGTAAAAACGAACGCTGTAAAATGAGCAAGTCGGTATCGAAAGGACGTTGTGATGATTCAGGGCAACTATGGAAAAACAAAACTGCATACAGTACCAGATGATTGATCATGGGAGCCATGAAATGATAAATGTTTTGTTTTCCATGGCTGTCCTTGCTTCTGAATGATATGGTTGTCAGATGTTGTTAAGTTCCAAAAGTTCTGTCAATTGCTAATTGTCTTTAATTTATTCTTATTGAGTTTTGCCCAAACACAAACTTGGATTTCATTTTCGGAACAAAAGAACTTGTGACGTCACGTGGAGTAGTCGAGTATATAATTTAAAGTAAGCGCACTCCACAATCACTCCATATTCGAGCGGTATGAGACGAGCGCTCTCACATGTTCAAGAATAGGGCCCTAACACGACAACATATTTTGAAGAAAATATTGCTACGTTCTGGAAGAAACTCATACGACCGAGATTGTTCTGGAGTAACTCTATGAGCAAACTTTCGAGAAGCTTCCCTACAAATACGACGCGAAACCGCCATCTAAGTTAGTCAGAAGTTGAATCTACTGGGCGACACAATTCGTGCAAACTGTTTAAATAAGTAACTGTGTCGTTATAACTGAAATCTGTGTAACAGATTCTAAGACTTCATAATACTAATTTATCTTAAACACCATTAACAAATTATAAATAGGCAACACCATAACCTGAGTAGTGCTCAAGGCATCGTGTCTCCGTCTGCCCGCGGGCACCTCAGGCATGCGCGATATGTATCAACCGCGCTAACATGTTAAATAAATTGTAACTACATACTTAGTTTTTTTTTTAATTTTAAATTTCTAGAAAACCAAGAGCCGCAAATAAGAATTTCTGGAAAATTCTGTAAAGCTCGAATAGAAACTTCAAGAAAATTCTAGAGCGTCTATAGCAAAACCTTCTCGTTAATTGTACCACTTTAAAACAAGAATTCCTAGAACATTCTTGAGTAGAGAACCGAGGAGAAGCTTCTAGAACGATCGAACTGTTTGGAGAATGAATTTTAGGAAAGTCTACATGGCATTGAGAATAAATTCGATGATAAAGTGATAAAGAAAACCGATGTGCTACAGACAATCCCATCAGAACAAAGGGCAACCTATGGGGGCAGCTTAACTGGACAACGTGACGAAAAAGGGACAGCTATCCACTCCTCCAAACTGATAACTTGGCGGGGTCGAAGATCTTCTCGACTTTGGATTTAAAAATTGGTTACCTGTAAGTCGAATTACCGCCTGGAGATAAAGAGAAGACAGCATTAATTTACCGTTGGGACAGGTCTGTGGTAGTTTACTGTAATGCTGCTTGGGCTTTGCAGTGCTTCTGGAAAATATTAATGGAGACGTGATGCAGTCCGAAAAAATGCCTTGAAAGGAATCGCTAATGTGTTCAAAAGGAAGTTCGGAAGAATCAACGAGCTTCGAAAACTCTTCTATCTTGTCACGTTGACGTTCGAGTCGGCTACATACCGAAGTGTCTAGGATACTTTATGTGTATTAAAGAAACCGTCCTTTTCCAGGGTATTAGGAAATTAGCAGTCCCGAAGCCTGTGCATTCGATTGCTTGGATTGGAAGCTATTCAGAAGTATATATAATACTTTGTTTATATAAATAGTTTGTGAACTTGTAAACGCAACAGAATGCATCGCATGCTCTTGGACGTCATGCAGTTGGCAGTCGTGTCGGTAACCCACTTGATCTTCATCCATTTTGCGCGGACAGCTAACTGCGATGCACTCGTCGAGATTTTCGCTTCAAAAAAGAGAGCTCGTGCGATTGGATTTCACTGAATAAATTCTGGTCACCGGAACTGGTTTAATGTAATATTTATGAGCCAGTGAAAGTCTTCAAAATAACAGTCCGTTTTCCGAATCTAGACGATAATTAATAGGCGCGTTTTCATAATGGCCTTATACAATGCGAAGACACTAGACCAAGACGAAGAGAAAACGACTTGAAGATGCAATTTGGTCTACGAAACGTGCGGGTGTCTATTTGGGTCATTGTAATTTTCCGGCATTAAACCGTACCGATACAATCGATCGGCTACAAATCGGGTCGGTAAGCGGACCGTGCTAAGCGCATTATGTCACGAATTTTGGCAAATTTGTTTTGTTGGCCCACAGCTGATTAGACAACAACAATGCGCTAATGCAATATCGATTTCGCGTTAGGTCTGCTGCGAGTCACATGTACTCGTGACTATTCTACGTAATAGACTCAAATCAGGTCAGTAAGCAGGCCGAACCTCTTTCAAAATTTGGATTAATTGCTATATCAATCCCGAAATCAATTGACCCGATTTCGGCGCACTACCGGGTCTAGCGATTCACCTGCCCACGTCGAAATTGATTAATGTAGGCGAATGTGAAAGCCAACAACAATAACAATCGTGGCAGACTGGTAAGTGCATTTTTTGTGCCGAAACCAAGGCGAAGCAAAGGTTTCGTGACCGCAAAAACGAATCTATTATTATCTGTCATGTACCACGTTGGGCTGTTTATATCCTTGTCGGTGATAACAGAAGTTGTGTCAATAAACGTTGGATGAGCGTGTTGATACAGATGCAATGCAAGCGATGACAATTTTTTCGCAGAAATAAACATGAGTAATTCCTCACGGGTTTCGTCACCAAACGATAGCCTTGGAGTCGCTAATGATGGGTCAACGATAGTCGAAAAGTGAAAAGATTTCCAACGTAACGTACAGGGTGTTATAAAATGAATGTAGAAAATTTAACTGCTAATAGAACGCATCAAAAGCTGATTTATTTACGTTGTTAGTTTCCTAGATACAGCTTACTAGGAAAACTTATACCCGCCATGGTCTATGACCCAATTTTCATCGTCAGAAAGTCGTCCTTCGCTACCAAGACACAATTGAATGCGTCGTTGAATGTGCCCTACAAATAAATGAATAGTAGATAGAATGAATGGTACTTTTTGGCGACAGAATGTGTCAACGGAATGTGTGTAACACCCTGTATTAAAAGTGAAAAGACCTCATAATATGCATATGTTTCCATCGCAACAATATAATTTGCAGGAGTCCTTGCATGCTATTACTTTCTCGAGGGTAAGGTGCTCAATGAACTCTTAATCAGTTTCACTATTTCATTGGAGCGACGCTATCAACTCTTAAAGAGAACACAATAGTAAAGAATAAAAAGGGAAGTGACCAAATAAAGGACAATATAAGCGAGAGTAAAATGGACATTGCAAATTAGTTTCCAAACACCAATCGACCTGACCTTCAAGCTCCCCAAACACTTCCGGTCATACATTGTGTCAAGAGCGAGAAAGTACTGAAAATTAATATCGGACAAGGAGTCAAAAGTGAACGGTGAACGGATCGCGCACATCCCACACCTCAAATGTCACCAGTTTTGTCTCGTGCCACAACATTCTGCACTCGTGCTTCTAATCCCACTTCTCATAATCAGTTCCCTTTCGGCGCCCCGTCGAAATAAAACCGGGAATGTAATCTCCGAATTTATTGCGATGTTGTAAGATCGAGTTTTGCAAAGTTTGCGATCCCATTAACTAATGCAACATCAAGTCGACGTGTTAGAACCGGGCAATTTCTTGCATGCTGAATGTTACATCGTCGTATACAAGACGAAGCCGAAGAAAACAACGACCGAGATAGCATCGGTAACGGTTGTTTGCGAGGCAAATCGACATGACGTTTTATTTCATCGAAAGTAAATGCGTGTCGGTCAGGGACGGCACGGGGAAGGACGAGTGTTTCTAGTGGGTTTTGTCAAGTTTGCGTTGATATATAGCGATTGAATACAGATTACCGCACGATGTTTTAAAATGGAGCATTTATGGGAGATTACTGCAGTTTTTATTTTGGACACTATTGAATACAGAACAGCCAAGTAAATTAATAGAATGGAGAAAACACAGACGTCGAATTCGGTACTCATTTTCTGTGAAAGTGTATTTTTTTGGGACTTGTAAGTGTAAGTGAATTCAGCGACAAACTCAAAAATATTGTATGCACCCCGTTCTAAAAGTGGTCTTGACGTGTTGGCCAACTCGGGCTTCGGTCTCTTTGAACATGCAATAAACACTTAAAAATTAAATTTATATGTTTATAAAATTAAGCCGTCCAACGGAAACCATAGATCATCAGCATGGTATATCTGAAGGATGAGTAGCTCGGAGTAGCCAAGTTGAAGGAGCGAGGGATACAACGTGGCGGCATATCTTCGGCAGTACTATTAATAACTCAATAATACGACAATATTTATGTAAAACCGCAAGTGGTGTAATGATGGCAACTTTCAAGAAGTAGGTTGCTTCGTCGATATGGTTACTAGTAAGATTATTATTTTTCGTCCCAGCAGGATCATGGACAGGACCTTCACCGATCAATAACTGGCTAATTATATTTCCGTGTAATTATTCTCCGGGGCGATGCAAGTTTGGTAAAATCGATTCGTAGGTGTCACCGATCACCCCCGGTTAATTGCATTTGCGGTGACGAGATCCGAATCAGTCCGGGGGACTTTCAACCCCAAGTTTGTAAACTGGTATAACTAGATCTCTAGCCGAGCAAAGTGGAGCGTATGACTGCGTTTTTCTTCCGAAACGAGGTTATCGACTTTTAAAGCGTCCGAGGAAAAACTGCTATTGGCATTTTAAGAACTTCGAAAATCGCTGACACACTTAACTTATGATGTATACGCCATTTATTACGTTTAAAAGTTGGAGACGGTAATAAAGAATGCTCGTTACGGGATAAAGCGGGATCGTGAGTGTTCATTTTTCGTATTTGCGATAGAGTTTTAAGTTAAGCGTCCGTTTAAAAGCATCATGCATCGGATGGACTCGGCTGTTCATTTGCCTAACACCTCCGGGTCTGAAAGATGCGTTCTTTCTTTGAATTATTCAACGGGCGTAGGCGTTGTCTTCTCGGAACACAAACATATAAATTGTTAAATAGCTTATAAGCAGATATAATCGGGAGTCGGGAATAATTCCTGGTGTTTTTCTCGTAAAGTGTGGAGCTGTCGGGGCGTGAAAAGCTCGTTTTGTTTTCCGCAGCTTTAAAACTTTTCTTTTTATCTGCTTGGGAAATCTGGACCTAAGTAAGTGTGAGAATTCACCGGAGAGAAACATCCTGTCTGATTCTGGGACACTCTAATGCAATTAAATGAGGCATTTTCGTGGGTTTAGAGGGGATCCGGGATTTGGTGGCATTTGTGACATCAAAATTGTGACATATGGATTCAATGATGCCGTTTCTCAGCTGACCAGGGCCGCTGTTTGGGTCAGATTGTGAAGTTAATTGTTAGAAAGAAAACAAAATCTTGGAATAACTTTAGTGTTATCTACATTCCATGCATTAAAAAAAATGGTTTTATTTTGTTCTGGTTTTTGGTAGGTTTGGTTTGAATTTCGCGCCAACCTTGTAAATCAACTATGTACAAGAAACATCTATGCAATTAATTGGGGAAGGTGATTCACTTCAATACTAGAATCTTTTTTCGATTTTGGATTTTCCTGAAGACTTTCACTCTCTGGGACGCATACTTCGTTTACTGTTCTAATTACCGTTACCGATTGAGTCCGATTGCATTTTCTGTTCCAGTTGTTGAAACTAGCGAACAAGTACCGACTTTTTGTGTAAAAGTACGATCGAGAGAAAGTTCGAAAATTTCGTTTCGAATCGGTTTGAAACAAACACCCGACAAAAAGTCCGTAGATAAAGAAGTTTTTTCCCCGTTTCTTCAACCCGTCACTCGTTTCTTGCATAATTTATTTCTACGTTTATAGACACACACGTTACGACATTTTCCTGCGACCTACATTGAGCGATCGACAATAATTATTGTGTGTCAAGAAACAGCAACAAACGCGTTCGAGAAATTTTTAAATTGGATTCGTCGAAATTGCTAATCCGGTGATGATTTATCACCGGCCCGTGAAATTATTCATATATTTGTGCAATGTTCGAATGCAATTTGTTTAATTGAATTTTTGTTTATTCGAGATCGTCATATGTAGGGTTTATGGTAATTTGTTTGTTGCGGTGCAAAGCTATGTGACATCGAATGGATGTAATGGATAAAGTTGGATCGGGAAAAATAAGAGTGGGTGTTAAATCCCGTCGATTTAGCGGAATTCCAGGGTATGGTTGATGTGTCGCAATACTGCAAATTATTATCGATAATTATTTATAACCTTACGTGTAAATGTAAAGACCCCATCAAATATTTGACAATGAAAACTGAAAACGTTGCAATCGGTCGGAAATCAAATGGATTAATTAATCTTTTCATTGTTTATAATATCTCACCGAATATCGCGGCAAATATAACTTTTTTTTCGCAAGAAATAGTGTAAAATTGCGAGAAAACTGGGTTAAATTAAGTAAAACAGGTTTCTCCATAAAATATGGCTAAATCCTACACAATAATATTTTTCTTCAAATGTCAGAAAAACGTGAGATTGTATACGTCAATAGGCAATGATAAATGTCAATTTTTCTGGCTAGGCAGACAAAGTGTTTTGTCTTCCACTCAATTGAATATTATTTGCTGCCTAGGCAGACAAAGTATTTTGTTATGTTAGAATTACACCCAGCTTTTAAAAAAATATAAGCCACCGGTGATTTATAACATATACCGTGAGCGCAAAATTTCTTTCCTGTTTGGTCGCTTTTGCGTCCTAAATTGTAATGTTCGGGCGTTCTTTGATGAAAATTTTAAATTGTTCAATATTTTTCTTATTTTCTTTCAATTCTCGCACTTTATGTTGTAATCTGGGGCATTTCGATTATTTCATCTGTTACAATATCTATATAATAAAAATTACATGCTGTTCGTTGGTAAGCGCATTACCTGAGAACGGCTGGACCGATTTGGCTATATATTTTTTTTAATATTCGTAGTCCAATTAAGGTTCCTACGGAAAGAAAAGTTGCCCGGAAAATTGAAAAATTCGGGTGCTTTTTCTATAAGATTTTTGTATGAACTCAAGACCTTAACTCACGATTCGAACCATAGATAAACGTAATTCTTTTTTACAAACTTTTATTCAACTTGTCTTGTTAGTTTGTTAGTACATACATATTTATATTATATAATTCCACATCGTCATAAGTCGAAGCGTTTGGGAGTAGGAGAGGATTAAAGAAAAAACCACGTACTACCTTATGTAAATTGATGCGAGCAATCCATCTGTAACCTCGGCAGCCCCCTAAATCCAGCCCTTTTCGAGTTATGAGCGTTTTTTTTGAAAAATATTTAAAATGGTCCAATTGTCTCAAGATGTCCATTTTCTCATATGGTCCCATCTCTCCAATGGTTTCGGAGACATCGCGTTTTAAAATTTTGTCACTTGCAAAAAATTCGTGCAGTTCGTTGACACCCAAAAACATTTTCGCTCATATCTCGTAAACTATAAGTCACTGAACTGATTTAGTCACCATCGTGTTCGTCTAAAAATTCTCTTTAATTTGAGTGTATATTGTATGCGGAAAGGCGTGATTTGAGGATGCTAGAAGCGACAGACCGAAAATTTTGGGTAATTTTTTTGGATTTTTTGAATTTTTATTACAGACAAACCGTGCTAGTTAGGACGTTTCTGAGGACACCAATCGAAAGAAAAACTCCACATTTACTTATGTTCCGGACCGCGTCGTCATAAGTCGAAGTGTTTGGGAGTAGGAGAGGATTAAAGAAAAATTAAAAAAAATTGAACCTCAAGGGGGTAAATTTTGAAAATTGAAAAAATAAACTTTTTGTCTCAAAACGCTTTGAAACCTTTACTATCTTATGTAAATTGATGCGAGCAATCCATCTGTAACCTCGGCAGCCCCCTAAATCCAGCCGTTTTCGAGTTATGAGCGTTTTTTTGAAAAATATTTAAAATGGTCCAATTGTCTCAAGATGGCCATTTTCTGATGGAACTCGACCTCCTGAATCCAACGGTGTAAATTTCACCTCGATAGCTCATATGGTTTCGGAGATATCGCGTTTTAAAGTTTTGGCACTTGCAAAAAATTCGTTAAGTTCGTTAACACCCAAAAACGTTTTCGCTCATATCTCCTAAACTGTAAGTGACTGAACTGATTTAGTGGCACCAGCGTGTTCGTCTAAAAATCCTCTTTAATTTGAGTGTATATTGTATGCGGAAAGGCGTGATTTGAGGATGCTAGAAGCGACAGACGGAAAATTTTGGGTAATTTTTTTGGATTTTTTGAATTTTTATTACAGACAAACCGTGCTAGTTAGGGCGTTTCTGAGGGCACCAATCGAAAGAAAAACTCCATATTTACTTATGTTCCGGACCACATCGTCATAAGTCGAAGCGTTTGGGAGTAGGAGAGGATTATAGAAAAATTAAAAAAATTTGAACCTCGAGGGGGTAAATTTTGAAAATTCAAAAAATTAAATTTTTGTCTCAAAACGCTTCGAAACCTTTACTACCTTATGTAAATTGATGCGAGCAATCCATCTGTAACCTCGGCAGTCTCCTAAATACAGCCGTTTTCGAGTTATGAGCGTTTTTTTGGAAAATATTTAAAATGGTCCAATTGTCCTAACATGGCAATTTTCTGATATAACTCGACCTCCTGAATCCAACGGTGTAAATTTCACCCCGATAGCTCCAATGGTTTCGGAGATATCGCGTTTTAAAATTTTGTCACTTGCAAAAAATTCGTGCAGTTCGTTGACACCCAAAAACATTTTCGCTCATATCTCGTAAACTATAAGTCACTGAACTGATTTAGTGGCACCATCGTGTTCGTCTAAAAATTCTCTTTAATTTGAGTGTATATTGTATGCGGAAAGGCGTGATTTGAGGATGCTAGAAGCGACAGACCGAAAATTTTGGGTAATTTTTTTGGATTTTTTGAATTTTTATTACAGACAAACCGTGCTAGTTAGGACGTTTCTGAGGGCACCAATCGAAAGAAAAACTCCATATTTACGGACCACATCGTCATAAGTCGAAGCGTTTGGGAGTAGGAGAGGAGTAAAGAAAAATTAAAAAAATTTGAACCTCAAGGGGGTAAATTTTGAAAATTCAAAAAGTAAACTTTTTGTAACCTCTGTTTTCCCTTAAATCCAGCCGTTTTCGAGTTATGAGCGTTTTTTTGAAAAATATTTAAAATGTTGGTTTTGGAGATATCGCGTTTTAAAGTTTTGGCAACCTGAAAACCTGAAAACCTGATAACCTGACAACATTCTGAGAACAAAAAAAAACCCATATGGAAAAGAAGTTGAACTGAGGCTATAGGAACTGACAACCTGAAACTCTGAGAACCTGAGAAGGCTCTGAGAAAATGAAAGGCTTCAATGAAAAGTAAGTTCAACATCTAAATATCTAAGGTCAGAGAACCCGACAACTTGAAAACCTGAAAACTTGAAAACAGATAGAGAAACTAAGAACCTGAGAAGGTTCTGTGGAAGCGATAGGACTAAATGAAAGAGAGGGTAAACAACTGAAAATCTAAGGCCAGAGAACCTGAGAACTTTAAAAGATTATCAGAAAATTAAAGAAAGGTTGAACATCTGAAAATGCGACGCCTGAGAACATAACCTGAAAACTGAAAGCCTGAAAATCTGAGGAAATGAATCATCACATGAAACAGAAGTTAAACATTTAAAAACCTGAAAACCTGAAATCTGAGGAAATGAAAGATCTACATGAAACATGGAAATTTAAGGCCTGAGAACCTGAAAACCTGAAACGCTAAAATCCTGAAAATATTCTGAGAAAATGGAGGAGACATTAAACATCTCAAAAATAAAGTCTGAGAACCTGGCAACCTAAAAACCTGATAACCTGACTAGATTCTGAGTAAAAGAAAGACCCATATCAAAGAGAAGTGGAACTGAGACTAGAGAAACTGACAACTTGAAAGTCTGAGAACCTGAGAAGGTTCTGAGAAAATAAAAGGACTCTAATAACTATCTGAATATCTAAGGCCAGAGAACCTAACTACTTGAAAACCTGAAAACTTGAAAAGGTTCTCGGAAAATGAAATAAAAGTTTAACAACAGAAAATTTGAGGCTTGAGAACATAATCTAAAAGCTGAAAATCTGAGGAAATGCAAGATCTACATGAAACAGAAGTTAAACATGGAGATTTAAGACCTGATAACCTGAAAACCTGAAACGCTAAGAACCCGAAAATATTCTGAGACAATGAAAGAGACATTAAACATCTGAAAATGTAAAGCCTGAGAACGTGACAACCTAAAAACCTGATAACCTGAGAACCTGACAAGTTTCTGAGAAAATGAAAGGGTTCCATGAAAGAGAAGTTCAATATCTGAATATCTAAGGTCAGAGAACCTGACAACTTAAAAAAATGAAAACTTGAAAACAGATAGAGAAACTGAGAACCTGAGAAGGTTCTGTGGAAGCGAAAGGACTAAATGAAAGAAAGGCTAAACAACTGAAAATCTAAGGCCAGAGAAAGTGAGAACTTTTAAAAGATTATCAGAAAATGAAAGAAAGGTTGAACATCTGAAAATCCGAGGAGATATCGCGTTTTAAAGTTTTGGCAACCTGAAAACCTGAAAACCTGATAACCTGACAAGATTCTGAGAACAAAAAAAAAACATATGGAAAAGAAGTTGAACCGAGGCTATAGGAACTGACAACCTGAAACTCTGAGAACCTGAGAAGACTCTGAGAAAATGAAAGGCTTCAATGAAAAGTAAGTTCAACATCTAAATATCTAAGGTCAGAGAACCTGACAACTTGAAAACCTGAAAACTTGAAAACAGATAGAGAAACTGAGAACCTGAAAAGGTTTTGTGGAAGCGAAAGGACTAAATGAAAGAGAGGGTTAACAACTGAAAATCTAAGGCCAGAGAACCTGAGAACCTTAAAAGATTATCAGAAAATGAATGAAAAGTTGAACATCTGAAAATCGGAGGTCTAAGAACATAACCTGAAAACTGAAAACCTGAAAATCTGAGGAAATGAGATCTACATGAAGCAGAAGTTATACATGGAAATTTAAGGATTGAGAAACTTTTGTTGTTTTTTGGAGAACAAAGAAAAATTCAGAAGAAAAGAAAGTGACAGGCTAATAAAATTTTATCAAGACAGAAAAGACAAAAAAGTAGTACGAGGGCATAAAGGGTGTGTTAAAACTAGGACTGAAATTTAACACCTTAATGATCTCATCTCAGTTTGAGAAAAATGTTATTCTCATAAATCAGATGTTCGTCTTCTCTTTGAATTTTTCAAGAATCGCACATGTTTAGAAAGTGTTGGTACTATCATTTAATGATATCATTAGATACACAGCAACTCCCATTAGCCAGATTTATGTAGCAACGCTCCTCATGTTGTCTGTTATCCGAGACGAGTTCAACCCTTCTGTTCGTTTTATGTTCAATCTGCCTGCCGTCTATCTTTTCTCCGCCCGACGCAATTGCCCCAATATTCGCAATATTTCCTGCAAACTAACCATATCGGTTGTCTCCGATTGACGCCATCCAACCCTTTCTTCCATCAAACCCTACAAATAATAGCAGCGAAACATCACCCTTTCCGGACGTAAGACAGATTTATTACCTTTACTTCGCTTCCACGCGGGTCTCAAGGTCTAATCGAATTTCGCCAAGCTATACACTTTGAACCGTCAAGGTCTTCCTAGGAAAAAAACTGGGATTTCGCAATTTTTTTCCCGTTCGAATCCGTGTGAATCTCCACGCCTCCGGGCAATTCCTCATTGAAATCGATGGAATCTAAGTGGTAGAGCGTAAAAGTGGCATGATGTATACCGCAGGAGTCTGAGGGGTTTGAGGCCGAAAAGCACATTAATTCCGTCGGTCAGAGGGCTGTTTGGTCCGTGGGAATTCGCGCATCTTTGCTCGTAAATACGATGAAGTTTGGGGAAAAAAAAGTGTAAGCCGAGGAGTATAGTTCCGATCTGCCCGGGCTCCATTAATTTATGCGGTTTTGCGGCTTTCACACTGGGTTGTGTAATTAGTGGATTAATTTTAGAAAGGTGGCTGTGGTGGAGGGGGAAGGTGCCAGAGTTGGAGTTTGCCATATTACCCTGGATGTGGCTATTCGGCATTATTATTTCAACGATACATCTGTCTGCGTAAGGTTGACGCGGAGCCTTTTCTTTTTGGCATCGTAACGCCCTTTAACTTTTTGTTTTCTTCCCGGTTGGGCTTTCTTCTATTTTTTCACCTGCGAAATTTTTCATTTGGGGTCATCCCGAGGAAACGTTAGTGTTGTTAGTGAGGAGAATGCTCAAAGACGGATATAAGGACGACACAAAGTGGTCAAAAATGCTGTGTTGACCTTCCTTAATTTTATAACTTTCCTTGCCAAAATTCAGTCGATAAGAAAATACCACGGTGTCAAAACATCTGACCGAAAACAATAAAAATAGTAAACGCAACATTGCTCCATTTCTTGCAATCCAATAAAGTCATCATGCCGCTCCGGAAAAAAGAAAGAATAAACGACACACCGCGACACGCGTCCTTTACGTCGAAAAGTCAAAGATCCGCGTGCACACCGTAAAACATCCAGTGCCTCGAAGTTGTATCGGCAAAAAAAAAACTTCTCGAGAAATTTTCCAACTCCGTTGGTCTCTAAAGAGTCTTTCCATTTATCCGTCCACAAATTAAATTCAGCTTCGATACCTCTCTTACAAGGAACTCGAAATGATTGAAAGTTGCAAGCGGCACAGCTTTCGAGGGACTTATCGATTCTGTTGCCAATTTTCCTTAAATATATGTATGTCGAGCGTACGTGGACTACAGAAAACTTTTCCATCTTGAATCCGCATGTGTGTGTGTGAAGGAAATATAGTTTAAAGTTTGCACAATCTAATTTACTTCAAATACGGAGCGGTTTAATATCGCAAGTTGAATTATATAACCACCGATGGTTGGAACGAATCTAATCGAAGCTACATTGTGTTTCGATCGCTCGTATTTCTTGTGGAGTTGCGATTTTGTGACTAAGGAACTGCATTCTGGGAAGTTGCAGTTGAAAGGGTGTGTTTGTTTAAGAAGTCGATTTAATAGAAACTTTTTTCTGCGCCTTCTTCCACACTTATTTCGAGTCAAGAGTAGTAAGAATGTGTACTGACGATCAAAAAAGGACCAAACATTTTATACCAATTATACAACAGGTAATGATGTCAATCCTCTGAATATGTCGAATATGCATGAATGAGTTCTTCAACAGCTTCAAATCATCAAACGACACAAGCCTCGCTAATCCGAGTGCGTTGATCGGCTTCGAACCGATTTCAATACTGATTAATGGAAGTACCGTTAATCCCTTGGAAGTGCCCACCTGCATCGAACACTTCTTTCATTTATTTATGAACAGTAATCCGATAAACAATTGACGGGTTATCCGCTGATCCAAACGGCAATTAAGTCCGAACGTGAAACGTAATCGCCGAAAATCTGTTTCATAATCCTCTAATTGACGATTTTTCCGTTCGAAATCTATAAACGTTTGGCGTTCTCCCCCCCACTAGTCTGGAGCGAATGGATCCAGCCTAAGATAACAGAACGGCGGGATTAGATGGAATGTTGAAGTGGCACTTTTAGAAAGTGCACCCGCCTCGAGTTGACTTTTTCCTAAATAAACTTACTTATTGTTTTCGGTGCTTTAATGGACACCTATGAAAGCTTCCGAGTGACCGCGGGTCGTCCGACAAACTCGATTGTTTTAACGCAGAATCGTATTTTCGTTGTGACGGGAAACAGTACGGATTTGGCAATTAAGTTGATGAAATTATTTTCTGCTTTGAAGTTGGAAGCATTTTTCAAAGGATCCTCAAAGTTACAAGAATAAGGTTTCAGTGGCTAAGTAAATTAATCGGAAGAGTTTGTGCCCTCGACATCTCTCACAGCCTTCAAAAATTCTTCACTAATCATTAAAACACTTTAGAGGTTCTTGAAACATACTTCAGAATACTTCCAAGTATTTCCCTAGAATCTTCAGTTTTTTTTACATCTCACGGAGATTTTTTCATAGACCCCTCCATACATATTTTCTAGTTTCTTCAGTTCCTTCCAATCCTTCAGACCTTCTGGCCGGTCGGATTGGCGCTTCGGTGCCATCCGGTGTTCCCGGCGCACCCTGGCGAGCCAGCTCGTCGGCCCTCTCATTCCCCTCATTACTCACGTTAGCTCAACGACATTGTTTACTGCTATTCTCTACAGTGCCAGATGGCAGTCATGTACCACTTGAGAGCCCGCAGAGCTGTTCGGCTGTGGTGCACCCAGTGATTTCTGCGGCACCCCGTAGAATGGCCACGATTTCCGATCTTGGAATATTTCCCTAGGGTTGCGTTGAGATTGCATTGAATTCCCGCCTGCTTCGGATTCTCTCCTGTATCCGTATGCTCTGCATAGGATTTGTCGAAAGCATATTGAGAACATACGGTCCCACCCCGCACCCAAGAGAGGTACACTGCTTACACAGGATGCGGACGTGCCCGCGTTCTGGTTGCCCAACTTTCCAAAGGTTACTTTCTCGCAGCCTGCGAGCGGAGGCAAGTGCCGTACGCTCCACGAAGGGATCGATGGGAGGCAGACACAGGATAGAGCCTCCAGAGCTGCGGTCGGGGTGGTTCTCATGTCATCCGTTGGATGATTCCGAGCCGTGCCATCGTTGTTTTTTGTCTGATTCTTTGCCACCAGACAATTTCTCTGTAGCTCAGCATCGGTCTCACGACAGCCGTGTAGAGCCAGAGGGTAATCGTGGATGTTAAACTCTAGGACGTTTTCACCGCTCTTCTATATTGCCACAGCGCGACGCTGGCTTTGTCTATTACGCTCCCCGAGTGCTTTTTCTAAGACAGCTTATGATTCAACATGACGCCCAGGTACATCACAGTTTCAGCTTGACGCCGTTGAGGGAGGGCAGCTGACCTGACAATTCAAAAGAAGAATTGGTAAATCCGCACGTGAAATATTAGACTTGCGTCACAAACGATCCATCCCCTTGGGGGCTCCTTTATTTTGGTTACCATTTGCCACTTATAACATTTCTATCTGAAAATAATGAAATAAACTCCACCAAGGGGCCCCCTGTCCCAAAAGCCACTTGTTACATTTGTATAAGAAATGTCCGGTCG
This sequence comes from Diaperis boleti, assembly GCA_963583935.1. NCBI lineage: Eukaryota > Metazoa > Arthropoda > Insecta > Coleoptera > Tenebrionidae > Diaperis > Diaperis boleti. Next base: position 50,029,308 of record OY757247.1, on the reverse strand, counting down.
GTTGTAAGGAAGGGGCGGAGGGGCGGTAGTAGGTTCCCAATCTTACTTCTTCCTCTGCGGGTCGGTCGGGTCTGTCTGGCCTTCTTCCCGTGGGCGGGAACTCACAAGAACTCACAGGAACTCACAGGCACTCACAGCTAGTGTAACCGGAACTCTCACTGGAACTCACCGGAATTTTGAACTCCGCTGGCTTCTGTTCGCCCTTTAATAGCGTGCCAGTGACGGATCGTAGAACGAAGCACGGGGACCACTCACCAAAGGTCTTTATCGCTGGACTACGCGGCCTCTTTTTCTCACTAAACGGCGGCAGTTCCGGGCAGCGTAAGAACTCGTTATGTTAATGGTTCGATGCAGAGGGTGTGACCCGAGATGACAAGGGGCGGTGGCTGGGGCGGTCGTAGCGGTTCCCGGACAGTTGCATTCGCAACGCGCTATTTTTCTGGTCACCGGAGTTTTTCTGGTTTCCGATCCGACGTCAGGAAGTATTTTTTCTGCGCTGTTAACGGTTCGATTTTGGGCATGGGGTGTTGGGCCTTGTCCAACCAACGACAGCGCGGAATTTTCGGCCACAGAGAGTCAAGCAATCGGACCAGAAGGAGGGATCATAAGATCGTTGGTGTGCTTAAGCGGAAAACTAAACTTAATAGACTAAACTAACAATATTAAAGAGACCAAAGAGGTTAAAGAAAAACAGAGATGATAAAGATGGTCAGAGAAATTTTAGAGACAAAAGTAAACGAAAAAGACTATAGGGGGCAACGGCAGTAAATAGGTCTGAAGAGTCTGAAGAGATTAAACATATCAAAAATGCTGAAGACACTAAAGCTGTTAGAGCGACTAGAATAAAGATGACTAAAGAGGCCAAAATGGACAAGGAGGATAGAATAAACCAAAAAAGAGCAAAAAGGATCAAAAAGACCAAAATAGAGAAATAAGTTACGAAAGAGAAAATAAGCCAAAGCAACTAAAGAGAGTAAGGAGACGGCAAAACGACAAAGCAGACAGATAGATAATGACAGATATCAAAGAGATCAAAGGGGCCAAAAAGACAACAGGGAAACAACAGGAATCAAATAGGCATAAATTAAAAAAAAGGCAAAAAATGCTAGAGACGAAAGACTAAAGAGACTCAACTCAGCAACTCTCAACGCTGAGAAACGTAAGAAGTTCAGAAACTTTAACTTAATAAGTTGCGAAGCAATAATCAAGTGAAGTACCTGAACCACTGAACAACTGAGACGCCTAGAGATGTGGGTTCATGACCTCTGAACAATGACACCCTGAGAAGCTTGAGAATTTGAGACTAGAAATAAACACAACCAATGGCCTCCCTGTCCCAAAAGCCCGTTGTAACATTTGTATCAGAAAATAAAGAAAAAATTTGACCAAGGGGTCCCCCTGTTCGAAAGGCCCCCCTGCCCCTATGGGGTCTCTTGTCCCAAAATCTATTTGTAGCATTTCTATCAGAAAATAAAGAAAAATCCTCTACCAAGGGGGCCGCCTTGTCCCAAATGGCGATTTTGACACCAGAGCAACTGATTTCTACCCCCGCTTGTGTAAAAACATACGTTTTAACGAGATGTTATCTAAACAAAGAGAAAGAAACACACTTTTTAAGGAAATGTGTCAAAACAAAAAAGGAAGAAAGACACTTTCGAAGAGACTGATATGATTTTATGTTCATGTGATTGCTTTTAACTCTTTAGTTCCTCTTGATGTTTTGATGCCTTCGAATTTTTTAATCTTTTGATTTTCTTAACGTTCTGACTTTTATGCCCGTTTTAACCATTTTTATATCCCTTTTATTTTGGATTCCTTTGATTCTGCACTCTTATGCTGTTTCGATACCTTTGGCTTTTTCGGTTATTTTGACAATAACCCTTTTAATTCTTTTGACATTTTAGTCTTCTGACTTCAAACCTACGAATTTTTTGACTTTTTTTTCTTTTTCACCTTAGTGAGTTTTTTGGTAGAAAAATTCGAAAAATAGAAGTAAGTGAAGAAAAATCTCTTAGAGATCCTTCAATTTTTTTTATATGGGGCTTCTAGTGATCCTCTTTTCATCTAATATATAAAAATCTCGTGTCACGGTGTTTGTGGTCGAACTCCTCCGAAACGGCTCCGCCGATTTTTATGATTTTTTTTGTATATTTGACACATATGAGAATAGGTGGTAAACTATTTTTCACATGGACACGGAGGCCCAGGGGGTCCCCTTGGGCTGGACCGATTTTTATGATCTTTGATTTGTTGGATTTTTCTCCGCCCCAAATAGCAGAATAACTATTAAAACATGGACATGGGGCCAGGGGGGGCCCTTGGGTATTATGGGGGTCCAAGGGCCCCTGTGTTATTGATTCTGAGGCGGTACAGAGTTCACCGGGTCAGCTAGTTATATCGGGTGTCCCAACTAAAATTTGTACCCCCCAACAATTCCAATTTTGAAAGACTCAGAAGAAAACGCTCGAACAGGTCAATTTTGTTATCAAGGGGGGCTCATTGTACCAAACTCTCAAGTTTTTGATCTCACCCCTTGAGCCAGGGGAGCCACCCCCTTGAAAAATTTAAATGGCATGGGGGGTCGTGTGATACATCATTTTAAATTGTTATTCAATTCTCTATCCAGATATATTTTTATCGATTTGTTTCTACAAAGAAAGCATGAATTTGTTATTTTCCAAATGAAGAGTATTTTCGGTAGATTTGGAAAATAACAAATTCTTATGCTCTTTTTTGTAGAAACGAATCGATAAAGGTATGCTTGGATAGAGAATTGAATAAGCTTTAAAATGATGTATCACACGACCACCCATGCCATTTAAGTTTTTTGAGGGGGTGGTTCCCCTGGCTAAAGGGGCAAGATCTAAGACTTGAAAGATTGGTACAATTTAACCCCCCTTGATAACAAAATTGACCTGTTCGAGGGTTTTCTTCTAAGTGTTTTGAAATTGAAATGATTGGGGGGTACAAATTTTAGTTAAGTATTTTATGTAGATTTGGAAAATAACGATTTCATGTTTTGTTTTTTTTTGTAGAAAGGAATCGATAAATGTAGGTCTGGATAGAGAATTGAATAAGCTTTAAAATGATGTACCACACGACCCCTTATGCCATTTAAGTTTTTTGAGGTGGTGGCTCCCCTGGCTAAAGGGGTGGGATCTAAGACATGAAAGTTTGGTACAATTTGGTCCCCCTTCATAACAAAATTGACCTGTTCGAGCGTTTTCTTCTGAGTCGTTCGAAATTGGAATTGTTGGGGGGTACAAATTTTAGTTGGGACACTCTGTATAAAAATCTCGTGTCACGGTGTTTGTGGTCGAATTCCTCCGAAACGGCTATACGGATTTTTATGATTTTTTTTTGTGTACTTGTATATTTGATAAAATATTTGGATGGATTTTTCACATGGATATGGGAGCCCCCTTGGGCTGGACCAATTTTTGGTCTCGACCGATTTTTATGATTTTTTTTGTATTTGGTCGGTATGAGAATAGGTGGTAAACTATTTTTGACATGGACATGGGGGTCAAGGGCGCCCTTTTGGGCTGGACCGATTTTTATGATTTTTTTTTTTTGTATAATTTGGTAGGTATGAGAATAGGTCGTAAAGTATTTTTCACATGAACACGGAGGCCCAGGGGGGCCCCTTGGGCTGGACCAATTTTTATGATCTTTGATTTCTTGGATTTGTCCCTGGGCCCCCCTTGGGTTTCATGGGGGCCCAGGGGCCCCCTGTGTTATTGATTCTGAGGCGGTACAGAGTTCGCCCGGTCAGATAGTTATTATATATGCATTTCCATGTTTGTAATGCTTTTGCTTCCGAAGTTCTGTTATCAATTGGAAATTTCTCCTTTGTTTTAAATTTTCTGTGGCATTTCTTCGTTTTTGCTCATTAACCCGCTTTTGTGGTGACGAAAATATGTCGGTCTCACATCGTTAGTCACCATGTAAAAATCATCACAACCCAAATGAATTTTTTATCGCAGCGCTAATTTGCCACGTGTCCGGCATTTGCAAAAGTTGATTAATCACCTTCGTCGAGAGACTGGAAAATGTCAAGAGGACGAAAATGGAAGGTCGAACGACGTGATAAATTAAGTGGAGCGTTTTTTCCTGCGACAAATGTGTCGGCGAAGAATCAAGGAATTGCGGATTTCATAATTAAAAACTGGTCTAGTTTACGCTGCCATAAGGGCGATTTTCTGAGGCGGAGTCCCATCCGCATTTCCTGCGACGGAAGCACGGAAGCTTTGCTTTAGTCGACTTCCTTCCACCTTTTAGACGTTCTGTATGTCGTTTCCGGTAAACGTTTCGTCTAATTATATGAAGGTGTCTTAGGAAAACAGGGGTAGTTTACTTGTATAGGATGTCCAAACAAAAAAGTTTTAGTTACTGTGTCACTAAGGCACGAAGGAGGGATTTAATACTCTCCGGGAGGCGTAAATAAATGCCTTGTGATGTACGGATTTGGGTTACGGAAATCAATGAGTTGGGAAGCCAACGTTTTACTGTCAAGAAGTAAATTGGACAACATGCTTTTTAGTCTTAAGTAAGGCGATTGCGGTGCTAACTAATTAACAGAGCATAATCTGTATAATTGTATAATTAATTAGTGAGTAGAAAGTACCTACATGCCGTTTATTTTTACATTGCTGTTTACGCCGAGTGTTTCAAACCGTTTGATTTGCGGTCGCTTTTGACGGGTTGACCGTGGTCGTGGTCTCAGAACATGAAGAAGACTTTTTTTTACATTTAGTAGAGAACCTATTAATTAATGGAAAGCGGGAGGAGACGAAGAAAGAGGATGTCCTGATGGAAACAACAAGAGAAGAAACATGAAATAGTAAAAGAAAGATCCCCGGTAAAAGACACGATCAGTACTAAACTGTTTAAATAAGTGAGAAGAGCTTAAAACAGCAGCAAAAAGCGTGCTATGTAAATAATTGAACATTTTAATTCCCATATCTATATCTATAAATGCGGTCCACACTTTTTAAAATCGCACTGCTGAACCCCAATTTCCAATAAGTTGGGCTAACCCGCCCCTATCCTCCGGGCAGCAGTAAAAGGCCGGAATTTCGTTCGAACCGTCGGTTAGAACACAACACGAAAAGTCTTTTTGCGCTCGGAAAGAACGAGAAACAATCTAATATCGCACAGCCGTTCGTTAAACACTCGTCTTTGTCAGTGTACATGAACAATGGACCGCAAAAAAGACGGACAGTGTCCGAGGATACAATACAAGAGCGGACTGATGAAAGCGAGCTGGAAATGGCAAATTGAAGGAAAGAATGCGCACTTGAGCATTGTTTCTTTCATAAGAGGATTTGCTAGATTTCGCCGAGAAAGTGAGATATCTGCGGGCGGTGGCGAAAGAAGACGTAAATCGGGGGTGATCCGGGGGTACGTGCAGTAGAGAATCTCCTATTGTGGATTCGTGACACTTTCAAGGCAAACGCTGCTTGACATTCTTGTCATAGCACTGTAAGCTACGATGATGCAGAGACTAGAAGTTTAGAAGTTAATTATCTAGTTGGGTAAAGATTCAAGTTGACAGTACTAGTTGCGAGAGTAGAAAGGAATAATGAAAAAAAGAGAAATAAATATTTTTCAGGGAGAGTCGCCGAATCTGAAACATTGGGGAACCTAAAAACCTGAGATAACTTGCGAATTGATGGAACCTAAGAACCTCAGAAGGTACTTACTTGATACAAACGCCGATAAGACAGCACGCCATTACCTCACCCGATAGGGCCCCCATCCTCGTGCTGACGCAACTCGAAATGGGGCCGCAACAAGGGTCATCGTCCGTGATATGTGCCCCATTTCTGGAACATCCAAGAGCCCAGAGCTCCATCTTCGCTTGTCGTCTCAATCAACAATAAATAAACAGGCTGCCAACAAACATAATTTCCCAACAACAAAACATATTAATTGAAAACGTCTGCCTGACATTTTTTCGTGGAAATATCACCCGATGATATTTCCCCCATCTCTCCATTTTTCGTCGGTCGGTAGCAGGCAGCGTTTCACACAACATTACTCCTTCCTAATAAGTAATCTTATTGTTTATCTTGTTCACGGAAACATAACCGACGATCCTTGGTTGAAGTTCTCATGAATAAATAACCAAGGATGATCAATTAGGAAGGAGGGACGACTGCGAACTTGTCGACGCGGCGTTTCACATGACGTAATGACGTAATTAAAAGTCGGTTACGTTGCAAAACTGACCGTGATTTGTCGGTCGGTGCGTTAAAAGTGAACGCGAGCAGAGAGAAAGAGAATGGGGGAATGGAATTCGGCTAAAACAAAAAGTTGGATTAGTTGCTGGACCTTTCTCAATTAGCAGACTAGGGGCGTCTTGTGTTCCGTGGTCACATGTGCTGGAAGACGAGCAAGTCCCAAAGCACACAATGCGTTCTTGATTATGATGGTGATGTCAAAGGAATTGTTGGAAGTGAGAGAGCTCAAGTTTCATAATTATTCAAGACGTAACGTTTCATTTTGGGGTAATGTTTCTAATGTTGGGAGTATTGTGCGTTTATAATTGGATTATGCGGTGGGCTTCGGTACCGGCATGACGTCTACAAAAGGCGCTCAAACGTGATGAATTGTAATGTTTAAGTTTTGGAAATGCAGATTTCTTTTTGCTTTTAAGTTGTTTGGTTTGTTTAATTACACACTATCTCGCCACAACCGCACACTTAAAATTCCACTGACGCAAAAAATTACAATCTGTCACTCCCGAACAGAAGTTACTCGGGCATTAATTCCGAATTGCCCTTAATTCTCCATCCAATTTCACTGTTATCGCCGGTCGCTCCTTCGGATCGACACTGCATTAATTCCCCACCGTCTTCGCGCGGAAAACTTTTTAAACGCTTCCGAATGATGAACGGCGCGCCGAAGTTGACAAATTTGACGCGGACAAATCCGACGAAAGGAGGGAAATGCACAAACGCCGGCATAATTTCGAAACGTCCGCGAGATTGACGTCCGAGTCCAATATAACGTCCGGCGTCACTCCCCCAGACGGGGGATTTTATTTCAACTCCAGGCCGCGATGGATGTGGGATAATTCAAATATATCTCCTGGAGCGGAGGATTGTGAAATTCCCAACAGTGGAAATAAATTCTGCTTTTGTCAGTTCATGTTGGAGCATAATTAAAATATGAGGAGCGAAGAGCGGGATTATGTGCCTCGGATGCACTTTCGAAAGTGGCTAAATTGAAATACTCGGGATGAACCGCAATGGGAGCGGAAAGTGAATGTGGGGAGAGGAGATTGGTTCGGCTGATTTTGAAGATGACAACAGGATGGATGGCGTGGATATGAAGTTGTTTCCAAAACGGAGTGGCACAAAAGTCTTCATTTCCGAAAAGTCTATAACTCAAGATCCGCATTCACTCGCTACTTAAAAGGCAAAAACATTTTAATTCTAATGGTAATGATAAATTTCCCAGTAATTGTACACAATTTGTTCCGCCGAAGCAGTGTTGGAAGTTGTAAAAGTATTGGTGGGTCTTTCTGTTCTTCGATTCCTAAGCTTCTCAATTAGATTTGCGTGATGTTGATGGTCTATCTGCAAATATGGACTAACAGATGCGGCGTTGCTCTGGCCAGTTGTCTTAATCAGTTCTTGTTCCGATACGCCGGCCTTTGCTAATTTGGTAACCGCAGTTGACCTTGTTGAATGATTTGTGACCTTAATCCGTTTCATATCGAGCCCTGCTTTCTCGGCACTTTGTTTTGTCCATTTGGCGATTTCATTGATGTTCATGTTTCCAAAAAGGATTTTCAGTTAAGAACAATGTGTCAGTTTTGATATTAGGTCCCCTCTTAGAAATCATTTTTTCCGAAAGCATAGCAAATAGAGAAATGCGGAAATTACGAAATACAAAACTAACAAAAAACAAAAATAGTAATATGATGTAATAGATTGATTTCGTTATAGATTTCAAAATGAAGAAATAACGAAATTCAGAAATTACGATATTGCGGATTATGGGATTACGAAATTATAAAATTATGAATGAAGAAACAACAAGTTAATGAAAAAGCGAAACTGCAAAATAACGAAATCGAGTACCACATAATAGAAATGGCGAAGTTGCGAAAAAGGCAAATAGAGAAACGGGGAAATTACGAAATACAAAACTAACAAAAAATCAAAAAATGTAGTAATAATGATGTAGTCGATTGATTTCGTTATAGATTTCAAAATGACGAAATAGCGAAATTCCGAAATTACGATATTGCGGATTATGGGATTACGAAATTATAAAATTACGAAATGAAGAAACAACAAGTTAATGAAAAAGCGAAACTGCATAATAACGAAATTTTCAAATAACGAAATCAAATACCACATAATAGAAATGGCGAAGTTGCGAAAAAGGCAAATAGAGAAATGGGGAAATTACGAAATACAAAACTAATAAAAAATCAAAATATGTAGTGATATGATGTAGTAGATTGATTTCGTTATAGATTTCAAAATGATGAAATAACGAAATTACGAAATTACGATATTGCGGATTATGGGATTACGAAATTATAAAATTACGAAATGAAGAAATAACAAGTTAATGAAAAAGCTAAACTGCAAAATAACGAAATTTTCAAATAACGAAATCAAATACCACATAATAGAAATGGCGAAGTTGCGAAAAAGGCAAATAGAGAAATGGGGAAATTACGAAATACAAAACTAACAAAAAATCAAAATAGTAATATGATGTAATAGATTGATTTCGTTATAGATTTCAAAATGATGAAATAACGGAATTTCGAAATTACGATATTGCGGATTATGGGATTACGAAATTATAAAATTACGAAATGAAGAAACAACAAGTTAATGAAAAAGCGAAACTGCAAAATAACGAAATTTTCAAAAAACGAAATCAAATACCTCATAATAGAAGTGGCGGTAGTTGCGAAATAGGCAAATAGAGAAATGGGGAAATTACGTAATACAAAACTGACAAAAAATCTAAATATGTAGTAATATGATGTAGTAGATTGATTTCGTTATAGATTTCAAAATGACGAAATAGCGAAATTCCGAAATTACGATATTGCGGATTATGGGATTACGAAATTATAAAATTACGAAATGAAGAAACAACAAGTTAATGAAAAAGCGAAACTGCAAAATAACGAAATTTTCAAATAACGAAATCCAATACCACATAATAGAAATGGTAAAGTTGCGAAGTAGGCAATTAGAGAAATGGGGAAATTACGAAATACAAAACTAACAAAAAATCTAAATATGTAGTAATATGATGTAGTAGATTGATTTCCTTATAGATTTCAAAATGACGAAATAGCGAAATTCCGAAATTACGATATTGCGAATTATGGGATTACGAAATTATAAAATTACGAAATGAAGAAACAACAAGTTAATGAAAAAACGAAACTGCAAAATAACGAAATTTTCAAATAACGAAATTAAATACCACATTATAGAAATGGCGAAGTTGCGAAAAAGGCAAATAGAGAAATGGGGAAATTACGAAATACAAAACTAACAAAAAATCAAACTATGTAGTAATGTGATGAGATAGATTGATTTCGTTATAGATTTCAAAATGACGAAATACGAAATTCCGAAATTACGATATTGCGGATTATGGGATTACGAAATGAAGAAACAACAAGTTAATGAAAAAGCGAAACTGCAAAATAACGAAATCAAATACCACATAATAGAAATGGCGAAGTTGCGAAAAAGGCAAATAGAGAAATGGGGAAATTACGAAATACAAAACTAATAAAAAATCAAAATATGTAGTGATATGATGTAGTAGATTGATTTCGTTATAGATTTCAAAATGACGAAATAGCGAAATTCCGAAATTACGATATTGCGGATTATGGGATTACGAAATTATAAAATTACGAAATGAAGAAACAACAAGTTAATGAAAAAGCGAAACTGCATAATAACGAAATTTTCAAATAACGGAATCAAATACCACATAATAGAAATGGCGAAGTTGCGAAAAAGGCAAATAGAGAAATGGGGAAATTACGAAATACAAAACTGACAAAAAATCTAAATATGTAGTAATATGATGTAGTAGATTGATTTCGTTATACATTTCAAAATGACGAAATAGCGAAATTCCGAAATTACGATATTGCGGATTATGGGATTACGAAATTATAAAATTACGAAATGAAGAAACAACAAGTTAATGAAAAAGCGAAACTGCAAAATAACGAAATTTTCAAATAACGAAATCAAATACCACATAATAGAAATGGCGAAGTTGCGAAAAAGGCAAATAGAGAAATGGGGAAATTACGAAATATAAAACTAATAAAAAATCAAAATATGTAGTAATATGATGTAGTAGATTGATTTCGTTATAGATTTCAAAATGACGAAATAGCGAAATTCCGAAATTACGATATTGCGGATTATGGGATTACGAAATTATAAAATTATGAAATGAAGAAATAACATGTTAATGAAAAACTAAAAAAATCCAATACCACATAATAGAAATGGTAAAGTTGCGAAGTAGGCAATTAGAGAAATGGGGAAATTACGAAATACAAAATTAGCAAAAAATCAAAATAGTAACAATATGATGTAATAGATTTATCTCGTTATAGATTTCAAAATTATGAAATAACGAAATTCCGAAATTACGATATTGCGGATTATGGGATTACGAAATTATAAAATTACGAAATGAAGAAACAACAAGTTAATGAAAAAGCGAAACTGAAAAATAACGAAATTTTCAAATAACGAAATTAAATACCACATTATAGAAATGGCGAAGTTGCGAAATACAAAACTAACAAAAAATCAAAATATGTAGTAATAATGATGTAGTAGATTGATTTCGTTATAGATTTTAAAATGACGAAATACGAAATTCCGAAATTACGATATTGCGGATTATGGGATTACGAAATTATAAAATTATGAAATGAAGAAACAACAAGTTAATGAAAAAGCGAAACTGCAAAATTACGAAATTTTCAAAAAACGAAATCAAATACCTCATAATAGAAGTGGCGGTAGTTGCGAAATAGGCAAATAGAGAAATGGGGAAATTACGAAATACAAAACTAATAAAAAATCAAAATATGTAGTAATATGATGTAGTAGATTGATTTCGTTATAGATTTCAAAATGATGAAATAACGAAATTCCGAAATTACGATATTGCGGATTATGGGATTACGAAATTATAAAATTATGAAATGAAGAAATAACATGTTAATGAAAAACTAAAAAAATCCAATACCACATAATAGAAATGGTAAAGTTGCGAAGTAGGCGAATAGAGAAATGGGGAAATTACGAAATACAAAACTAACAAAAAATCGAAATAGTAATATGATGTAATAGATTGATTTCTTTATAGATTTCAAAATAACGAAATTCAGAAATTACGATATTGCAGATTATTGGATTACGAAATTATAAAATTATGAAATGAAGAAACAACAAGTTAATGAAAAAGCGAAACTGCAAAATAACGAAATTTTCAAATAACGAAATCAAAAGAAGGAAAAGGAACGAAAATAAGGATTCCTGTATTACCAAGCTGAAGATAAACATGTGGTAGAGAGGTTAAGTAGCGAAAAATAGAGAAATAAAGGAACAAGGAACTCAAGAGAGAGATAGAGAGGCAGAGAGAAGAATTTAAAGAGAAGGAGAAGAGATGGGAAGGAGAGAGAGAGACTGGTGGAAGGAGAGAGTGGAAAAGCTGGAAGAGAGAATGGAAATTGAAGAGAGAAGAAAGAGGAAGAACAACATCGTGATAACAGGATGCGATGGGCAAAGAAAAAGTCATGTAAAAAAAGAGGATGTAGAGAAGTTTTTGAAGGAAAATGTAGAGGATAGTAAAGTAAAAGATTGTTACAGGATTAACAAGGATCAAGTATTGGTGGAGATGGAGGGATGGGGTGAGAAGGAAAGAATAATGAAGCACAAAGGAAAATTGAGGGAGAAGAGGGAAACAAGGGGGATATACATAGACAACGACCTCACAAAGAAAGAAAGAGATTTACAGAAGAAACTAAGAAGTATGGCGATGGAAAAAAGGGAAGAAGGGAAAGAAGTAAGAGTGGGATACAGGAAATTAATAGTGGACGGGGAGCAATGGAGATGGAATGAAAAGAGAGAGAGACTAGAGGTTTTCCAATAAGAAGAAGAAGGGGAGGAGGCAAAAAGGGGGACAACGGCAAAGTAAAAAGGACAATGAAACGGGAAAAAAGAAACAAAGAAGGAAGTAGGAGGGAAACTAAGGAAGGAAGGGGGAAATCAAAGAAGGTAACGAGAAAATCAGGGGTGAGGGCACTATTTTGGAATGTAGCGGGACTAGGGAAAAAAGGAGAAGATTTTTGGGACTATGTGAAGGAGTTCGATATTGTTGGATTAACAGAAACATGGTCAGAAAGCTGGGGAAAAATAGAGAAACTGTTACCAAAGGAGTTCAAGTGGGAATGGCAAGGGGCGAGAAGGGGAAAGAAAAAAGGAAGAGCAGCAGGGGAAATAATAACAGGGGTAAAAAAAGGAATAAAAGAGAATACCAAAAAGAAGGGAGAAGAGGAAGGTCACATGGTGAGAAACGTTAAAATAGACAGTAAATGGTGGAAAATAGTGACAGTGTACAGCAAAGAGATGAAAGAAACAATAAGCAAGATAGAAGAAACATTAAAAGACAACAGGGAAGAATGTCTGCTTCTGGGAGGGGATTTTAACGGGAGAATTGGGGAAAGAGGAGCCAGGGATTGGGAAGAAGAGAGAGGAGAGGGAAAAAAGAAAATCCAAAGACAAGAAAGAAAACGAGGAAGGGAAGAAGTTGATGGAATGGATAGAAGGAAAAGGATGGGAAGTGCTGAATGGAAATTAACAAGGGGACGAAGAAGAAGAATGGACCTACATAGGCGGTAGAGGAGAGACGGTGATAGACTACGGAATAGTAAACGAAGAAGCATGGGAAGAAGTCGAAGAATTCAGAATAGGGGAAAGAGTAGGGTCAGACCATCTGCCTATAGAGATAAGTATAGGAAGGGGGAGAGAGAAGAGAGGAGGAGAAGAAAAAATAGAGGAAATGCGGAAGGTGATAATGAAAGTATGGGACGAGCAAGGGGTGGAAGAGTATAAGAGAAGACTGGAAAAAGCAAGATTTAAAGAACAAGAAGTAGGGAAAAAGGAGAAAGAATTGGTAGAAATATTGGAAAAAGCAGCGACAAAAAGAGAAATAACAGTAAGAGGTGGAGGAACAAAAAGAAAGAATAAATGGTGGGACAAAGAATGCGAGCAACGTAAAAAGGAAGTAATAAAAGAACTAAGAAAGTGGAGAAAGACTAAAGGGAACAGAATTGGCTTTTTAGAAGCGAAAAGAAGATACAGAGAGACATGCAGGGAGAAGAAGAGGCAGAAGAAGGAGAGAGAGGAGGAAGAGATAAAAGCAATAAGAACAGAGAAGGAGGTATGGAACTATATTAATAGAGAGAGAGAAAGAAAATAGAAAATGGGGGCGAGGAGATAACGATGAAGGAGTGGGAGGAGTACTTCATGAGGCTGCTGGAGGGAGAAAAGGAAAAAAAGAAAACGGAAATAGAGACGAAGAGAAACCGAATAGAACCTGAAGGAGATGAAATTACAATGGAAGAGGTGGAGAGGCATGTGAAGAAACTGAGGAAAGGGAAGGCACCAGGGAGGGATAGAATACAGAATGAGTCGTGGATGTATGGGACGAGAAGAGTGCTAGAGAGGCTGGTGGAGGTAATGAATGGGGTGTGGAGAGGAGAAGGATTCCCGGTAGGGTGGAGAGAGGGAGTAATTTACCCCACTTACAAAAAAGGGGAGAAAAATAAAGTAGAAAATTACCGATGGATAACTCTCCTAAACACAGGGTACAAGTAGTAGTAGGTAGAAAAAAAGTGTGGAGCCTGGCGTTTGCGGATGATGTGGTAATGGTGGCAAAGAGTGAAAGAGAAATGAAGGAAATGATAAAGAGTTTAGGAAAATATGTGAAGAAGAAAAGACTAGAAGTGAATGTAGAGAAAACAAAAATGCTGGTGTTCAATAAGAGAAAGAGGAAGAATGTAGAGAGTGATTGGAGGTGGGAGGGAGAAGTAATTGAAGAAGTAAAAGAATTCAAATACTTCGGGTATGTGTTCAATGAAAGAGCCACAGATAAGGCACATATTAGAGAACTGGCAAGAAAAGCGAACAAGGTGATAGGAGGTGTATGGGGAATAGGAGAGAGAAGGTGGGGAGGCGATTTTAAGAGGAGAATGATGATGTTTGAAAGTCTTATTGAAAGCGTGTTGTTGTACGGAGCAGAGGTCTGGGGATGGAAAGAACAAGAAGAGATAGAGAGGGTGCAAGAGAAATATCCGAGGTGGGTGCTAGGGGTGGAGAGAGAAACGCCAGGGTACATAGGGAGAGAAGAATGCAAGAGGAATAGGTTGAGAGTGAAAGCGGGAAAAAGAGCGGTCAAGTTCGAAGACAGGATGGAAGGGAGGAAAGAATGTAGGATACTAAAGGAGTGCTGGAGAGAAAAAAAGAAGAATTCAGAGGAGAATGATAGGGAGAATTACTACAGGAGGAATGGGTATGCAAGCAAAGAAATAGACAGACTGAGAGAAAGAGGCGTGTGGATGAATGTAGAACTAAGTGAAAGAGATAAGGATACGGATAGACAAGAGAGGAGAGAAAGAATTAGAGAATCCAGATACAACGGGAAGTACGGAAGATGCATGATCGAGGAAGTACCGAATTATTTGGGGAGGGAGAGCAAGAAAGAAAGAAAGATGATGGCGAGGTTTAGGTGCGGAAATGAAGAGAGGGAAAATAGGTATTGGGCAGAAGATGGAGGAAGAATGTGTAGAATGTGCTATGAGGAAAGAGAGACGATTGAGCATATGTGGAACGAGTGCAGTGAGATGAAACAAAGAGAGAGGAAAGAAAGAGAGGAAATACTGAATGTAGATGGAAGGGAAATTAAATGGATGAAAGAGGTATGGAAGAGGAGGGTGAAGGGTGAAGAGGAAAGGGGAGGGGAGAAGAAATAGAGAATTTTATTTAGTTTTTTTTATTATTATAATTGTTAAGTTTACCTGTATATGTATAGGAATCAGAATGCCCGTAGGGCAAATAAAGATTTATTAAGGAACGAAAATAAATAACAGATGAATGCAATCATAAGAGAAACTAACTTCACTGGACAAATATTCGGATCCTCGACATTGGGTATCACCAAGACGGTGAGCTCCTGCCTGACACGTTTTACTGAATATCTAATTATATTCGAAACGACCAGTTGTTGTCTAATTCTTTCTTGAAATGATGGGTTAAACAAGCAGCTTCCTCTCCTCCTCTCCATGCAAGCTCTCTTGCAGGTACTAGAAAAAATCTTGAGTTGCAGTCCAGAAGAAGTATTTTCGTTCCAGGAATGAATAATTTTAACATACTCCAAATCTTTTATTTTTTCTGCCTGTGCTTGAAGTTCTTTTCTTATACTGTCTTTGGAAGCTCTCGCGTCGTTAAAATCTATTCCAGCAAACGGATCTATTTTTATTTTAAATTCTTTAAAATACTTTTCTGTTAACAGCTTAGCGGTGGTATTCCAAATACATAGTCTTCACAACACTATTTATAATCGCTTCCGTCCAATTTCTTCATATTGTGTCCATAGTCTTTCAATATTAAATTTAGCTTACTGACTGCAAGCTCTGCTCTTCTTTCGGTAATTTTTGTCAGTCCAACTGTAGCTTTTAGCCGCTGATCGTCGTTGCAACTACTACTCGTAATCCGACTGACAAAAATTATCGGCAAGATTCAAACCACTTGTATTGTAAGTGAAAATATTTTTGGATGTTTTAAGCAAGTACCAAAATTTTAAAACAAACCATTAAAGATATCGTGGTGAGTTGCACCGTTGGATTCTATCAGACATTCGCCATATTGAGGCAACAAAATTGTAAAAATTGCAGATTTATAATCCGTCTGCAACCAACTTTCTCGGAGCCGTTCTTACCTTGTCGAATCCCTCTTATTAATCCTCGAGACTGCGAAACTGCAACACTCAGCCATCATAAAATCTCATCTCGCGATGAGTCTTCCAGCTTAAAAGTTGTGACACTTGTCCTCTTAAGAATTAATTTCATCCCGCCTTAATTTAAACCCTCAAACGTCTTATCTACACTGCTCGTCCAATTTGACGTAAAATTATGCGTCCATGCTGAAAACTCGTATCACTCATCGCGCGCAAACCGGATTAGGCGTTGAAAAACAGGACTTAGCGAAGTTTTTCAATGCATCAGAAGTTCGCCAGATGTGCCTTTGTCTGTCGGCTTCTTCGTTGATTAAAATTTCAGAATACGCCTTTAGCGAAATTAAACTCGGTCCCAATCGATAAATATGAAAGTATAATTAATTGCCACCCTCCGACTAAACAGGCACCTCTTCAGATGGGGAGATACAACCACACAACAACTGATTCCGCATTAAACAGCAATTATTTTCGTATTTTCCGAAACGGGCAATTTATCATCGCGAGGCCGAAGAAAAAACGACAACTCAATAAAATTTAATCGAACCGAAATGATTGATTAACGCGGGGGAACTCGGCACTGATTATACTTTTCGGGACCACTAACGACTGTTAGTCAAAACAATGTCGGAGACTCCGATAAGAAATATGAGTGGAAACCGGGCAACAAAAGGACAGAAATTAACAGCCAGCTCAAACAGTACGTTTCTAGTAATAAACTCGTACCTTTGACAAAAGGGACACAACAGCAAAAACTTTCAGGCTCACAAAGGCCCGACGAAACCACGTTCATCGCATAAGAACTTTGTCACGTCAACAGATTTTAATGAGGCGAAATTAAGGGAAAGAAAATTGAATACGGACGGTTTTTCCCTAAAAGATGTTTTAATAAATACCTAATCCGGACGCACGAGATTGAAAGAGCGCCTGCGAGAAACGCGCAGTCCGTTTTTACGTTGAAACAAAAAATGTGCGTAATTAAAACGGAGTCAATAGCGAGAGGAGCGTCAGAAAAAACATTCCGGGGGTTGTTTATTAAATTTTATTAAGGTTCCCGTTAGGCGGCTGCGTTATTTCTTGGGCAAATAATAATAAATGTGTGATTAAAAAGGGGGAAGACGGCACGAAATGAAGGGCGCAGGAAGGGGTTGTCTTTTTTTAGACACGGGGATTGGCGCATCCACCAATTTTTCACACACACTTCAAAGTGTATACGGGGCGACCGACAAAACAGCTTTGACCCTGTAAGCTTATTTAAATTATTAGTGATGATGTGTTTTTATCGATCACCCTGTACAATTAAAAAAATAAAATATATAAAAGGGCACATCCACCATTTTTGGGAACATTCTTCTTTATGTTTGACGCGACATTGTAACTTGTGCTCGAGTATTTTTTATGTGAAATATCTATTGGTGCGCCTTGGGGGTAAGACTGGCTCGTATGGTGTGACGGAAAACGGTATCGGCACAGCATAGGAAACAAACAGCAGGCTAACTCCCACTGGCGGGAACACTTCGCGCAGACCGCCGCGCAGGACACCATCGGAGAGGAGAACGGTTCATAACGTGTCGATATCGCACAGAGGTGTACTCGGAATATTTTTATCCGTCCGCGTGGCTTGTTGAATGTCGCATTTGGGAATCCATCCGGCGCCGGCTATTCGCCGCGTGAAAAGATAATATATGCAAGCCGGATGACATGATCCGCCCATTTTCAACCTTTCGGAGAAAGGTGCTTTTAGGTTTATGATGTTTTCAAGAAATGGCCGGATTTTCCATCTGTCCCGTACTTCTAATTTATTTAAAAAATCCAAAAAATCCTTTAAAAATTGAATTTGGTAGTCAAGATCTTTGAAAGCAAGCGGCATTACATTTCTTTGACGGCGAATTTGTGATAAATTTAGTACGTCAAAAAGCTTGTCCATTCTTTTCAAGAACTCTGAAGTTTTTGATATGTTCATAAAACATTTTAATAAACTTCCAAGACATTATTTCATTGCCTAAATAAAAATCTGCAAGGATTTCTTTCAATGTTGCAGAAGGACAGGATGTATGACAAAAATAAGAGGCCAGAGGTTGCTTCCAATTTGAATATGTATATATACCTCTTAGCATCAATACACACATCAGAAAGGGCTAAAATATTTTTTAGGCGATGATTACGAAAAAGGTGATTTTACGTCCTTTTTTGGAGCCGTAAAGTTTTACTTTTTTAAACTCCACTTTTTTGGGACTGATCTGTGAGAATTTGACAGATGTGTACAAAAAAGTAAACTTTACGGCTCCAAAAAAGAAGAGGTCATACAAATACCTTTTTGGTAGTTTGGTAATATTATGTTCTACTTTATTTAAAAATTCGTTTTCATAATTATTGTATCGTAATCTGTGATAGGTACATAATTATTTTAGTATTTAATGTGTGAATTATGTAGATCAAATTAAGTATTATACCAAAATGCCAAAATAAACATATATAAACAATCAGTCTCCATATCAAATTACATTCGGAGTTGAAGAAAAAGCGTAAGGAACTTCGTTCCTGGAATTGTACGTTAGGAGCAATAATTCTGAGTCCGGCCCTGGCGTCTCATCTGCAATGGCGGCTGCGAGGTCAAATTTTTACGCTCACTTAGATCAAAGGCGGCGCGGAGAGTTAGCCTGCTGTTTGTTTCCTATGCTGTGGTATCGGCATGACGCTCTCTTATGTCGTCACGCCCCCTCTTTCCCCGCTGGTCTCTACTTCCTTGTGTATGCGTGACGCGTATCTGGGTAAACTACGAAACTACTCATCCAATTTAGATTTTTTTTTCACCAATATTTAGAATGGACCTTCAGGGTGGACATAGGCTGCATATCGTCCCGTTAAAATAAAAGGGCTTTTCGTGGAGACCAATTTTGCAACGTAAGTTGGAGACCGAGCGGGAAATAGGGAACAAAAGATAAGGCCGCCACTTGTTACACAACTTGGTTTTTGTACACTAAATAATTACTAATTGTTTGATTGTTGTTGATAAAATATGACTATTCCTATATGAGCGAGTTCGTGGCAGCCCAGCTATTATAAATAAAAAAATTGTGTGTGTGCTTTATGGCCACACGATAGAAGTGAAAACTTAATGATTGTTTAATTCTAAAATAATAATATCATTTTGTTCCTGATTCACTGAACTAATATCCATTATCTAATATCAATGTAATTATTATTATATATTTTTTATCTATTGGGGAAAAGAAGTGTGCGGAACCGTGTGGAAATAAAAGTGTCTTGTGATCGTGACGGTTCAGTTTCGTTCACTATTCAGAAAAAGCGTTTCAGGTGCGGCTAAAGAAGTTTTCACTTCAACAATGCAAATGTTTGTTCAAAAACTTAAATGTCTAAATTAAAATTTAAATATATCTAAGTCGAACTCCACAAACTTTAATGAGCGTAAAATTACAAATGGATGAACATGTTTCGGCAGAACACTACTGCCATCATCAGCCCTAATTTAACAGGAGATTAATGATACAATTGATGAATTACAGGGGGGTTCTTACCTTAAAGAATATAAAAAATTATGACGTTGACGTTATTTTGAATTACAATTTGACGTTTTGAAGAGGTTACATGATTTTTAAAAGATCTCGTAAAAACATTTTATAAAATGTAAAAATTAAAATGGATCAAGGAGAATCTGGTAAGTTTGTTTGAGTGGTAAAAAAAATTAAAATAGTGAATTAATAATGGGATTATTGAAGTTATTCTGTTCGTTTAAACAAGATCTGTTTTCCAGTTTCAAGGCTTTCCTTATTTCCAAAATCTCAAGAAAATCTAATTTTCGGCATTTATTGCATTTATGAATCAATTTGGAATTTGATGGTGAAAAACTATGTTTCGTTATTAATATATGATTGGCGAAAGAAGAAGGTGTTGATGGAGGAGGATCAAGATCTGTGTTGTAGTGTTCTGCCGAAACATGTTCCATTTGTAATTTTACGCTCATTAAAGTTTGTGGAGTTCGACTTAGATATATTTAAAATATTAATTTAAATTTACTCCACTTGAATTTAAATGTCTAAGTTCTTCACGGCTTGTATACAAAGTATCTTTTTGATGTTACTGTTTTCAAAAGAACATTCGAAGTGCTTAAAGATTTTAAATCATAATATTCCATAACTGCATTTTAAAAAAAAGTCTATATGTATTAAAAAAATGTATTTGTCATGTATTTATATTCTGTACCAGTAACTCCAATAATAAATTTCATAAGCAATTAAAACATGTATGTACTTATGACATGCAACACAATAATATATTTCAAATAGACTGACCCTTCGAGTAATCCACCCTCTATGGCATCGGATGCGGCAGTGCACTCTCACTCACTTTTGATTCAAACGTTTCTGAACAACAATATTTATCACTGAAACACTCAAATATTTAGTCCGCACTGTGCAATAAATTTTTGCTGATTTTACAATAAATAACCGAGCGTCTCCCAACAAACGCCCAGAGATAACTGACCCAATAAACTAGTAACTAATAACTGACTAATGAACAAAGAACAAAAGTCACAAAAAGTGCTAGAACATAAAATATAACCTAACCTTCGGTATACAATTGACATTCCGCCAACTAAAAGACAAAAAACACTAAAACACTTTTATTAATCTGTTACCAACTCAATTTTTTGATTTTGATCAGTCCGTAATTTTTTCCTATATTAGTCGACATTTTTTGCCTCAACACGAATAATTCTTTAATCGGCACCAAATTTATATTCAAATGAGAACCGCTTTGAGAAAGTTTTTGTATATACACCTTAATCATTTTCAATAATTATTATGATCTAACACTTTTTTTGTCCTTCCAGTTCATTAGTCCATTCTTATTTCGTCAGTTATCTCTGTACGTTTGTCGGGGGACGTTCGTTTATTTACTGTAAAGTCACTAAAAATTTATTGGGCAACGAACCTTGTTTAAACTAAATCTTGTAGTTCACAGACGCTTGAATTAAAAGTTAGTCATAGTGCAGTGCCGAGAACACATCCCATACCGATGCGGAGGATCGAATAGTCAAAGGGTTAGTCTGTTTCAAATACATATAATATTTTTGCATGTAATACATTGGTTAATTGTTTATAAAATTTATTTTTGGGGTTTCTAATGTTCAGATAATTAGTCGCGTCAATGGAGTCTTTTTCTCGGAAGCTACGATTTTGATGTTTTTTTTTAATATTTGCTTTTTTATATTATTTATAATCAGAAACCTTTTGGAGCGGGGACATAACTATTAATATTATTTAAACAATATGTATGATATTTATCTAAAAAAAAAAATAGTTCTGCGTTTTTTTTTAACAAACTTCAAAAAGGGAGGAAGTTATCAATTCGGTTGTATGTTTTTTTTTATGCTTGTTACCTCAGAAGATTTATATATTTATATTTCATTTATGTTCACCGATTTCTGCGTCAATTGTGGTCCGATTTTCAAAATTTTTCTTTTATTTGCAAGGGTATACTCTTGAGGTGGTTCCATTATCAAAAAATCAGGATCTGACCAGGGAATCCCATGGAAATCGAGAGAAATCCTCAAATTTTCGCTCCCTTTTATTAATCGACTTCATGTAGGTTCACCGATTTCTTCGTCAATTGTGGACCGATTTACAAAATTCTTCTTTTATTTGAAAGGGTATACTCTTGAGGTAGTTCCATTGTCAAAAAGTCAAGATCTGATCAGGGAATCCCATGGAAATCGAGAAAAATCCTCAAATTTTCGCTCCCTTTTATTAAACGACTTCATCATGTATGTTCACCGATTTCTGCGTCAATTGTGGTCCGATTTTAAAATTCTTCTTTTATTTGAAAGGGTATACTCTTGAGGTGGTTCCATTGTCAAAAAGTCAGGATCTGATCAGGGACTCCCATGGAAATCGAGGAAAATTCTCAAATTTTTCCTTCCTACAAGTATTGATGAACAATTTTCAATTATTTTATTTACAAATGTCTAAAATAAATAATCCACAATTCATAATAATTTCATAATTTACTTTCGTATATTATTTGTAGAATAAGTATTGAAAAACTATTTTTCTTATATAAATATAATAAATAGTGTTTAAACAATATAAATAATTATTTCCCTACTCCAAAAGGTTTCTGATTTTGAATAATATATAAAAACAAAATATAATATAATATAAAAATATATTAAAAAAAAAATCATTAAAATCGAAGCTGTTTTTGAGGACTTCGGAAGATTGCCTGTTTTATGTATTTATTGACGCGACTAAATCATGAAATAGCGATTCATGCGTATCGGGCATTTTTGGCGTGAATTTATGCATAAATCTATATATTTAATCGTTGAACTGGAATGTTTGGGAGGAAATAAAACAGTGTGTACTGCATCGATGTTTATAATTGTTTTTTAAATGAAAGACATTGCTAAGATAAACCAGTAGATTACTTTTCATTTTCAAAAATTTCACAGGTTCATTGATTACATATTTGCATTTTATTTTCCCGCACAACCGTCCATTACAGTCACCGACATGAAAGAGCGTGCGTTGTTTCGTTCGTTAAGCTGGCGAACTACAGCTAAATATAACTTGGTGTAGGGAGCTCACTTATCTTGTGGCATTTCGACCATTACCTCGAGATCTTATAAACGTTGTGGAGTGGAGAATGCTGCCACATGAGATCCAGGGGTACAGTAATAAATTATCATAAAAATAAATTAACGAAAAAAGATTTATAACTTTACGGGCACTAACCCAACTTGGAACTCTCACTATCACACAATTGAAATTCCACATTGTCTTTTTATTAAAAAAAACCTCTACAATTCAGGGGCATCTTATACCACACAATAATTAACAGGTGGTTGTATTTCGATATTTCACATCTGCGGGCGTCCCGCCACGGCCCAATTTTTTTCTTTTTCAATTCTTCATAGTTCCTCCCAATTGCTTCTCCTGACTCTTCTTTTCTAAGCTACCGTTGAAATCTCCTGGAATAATCAGTCTCTTTTTGTGGGATTACATCATTTCGGTAAGTTTTTGGCAAGCTTTATCTTTATTTGTTGTTATATCATCTCCGTTCTATCATTGTTGTCGTTGTTAAGGTATCAACTATAAACTTAAATTGATTATTATCAACTGAAATATCTAAAATGTAGATGGCAACTAAATGTTACAAAGGAGAGAAGATATTTGGTAAAATGACAACGCAAAAATCTCGACCAAATGCACCGAAACTATTATATGTGACCAAAATTTTTAATTTAAAAAAAATTACTAGAAAAAATAATACATATGTATTACCAAATATTGATTAAACAGATGAAGGTGATCGCAATGATTGTAACGTGAACAAGAATGGCAAGCAAAAATTAGAATTTTCAAAAACCCGAATTAGTAAAATGACAGTCAGTAGCGACAAAATGGCCGTCAGAATGGCGACAAGATATCAATAAGACGAGACTGACTATACCAGGAGATTTCAACGGAAGGGTATAAAGGTAACGACAAGCCGGCCAACAAAATGTTGGCAATTTGTTGATGATGTTGGCAACATGTTTATTGGATACAACTTGTATCTGGAACAATGTTGCGCATCCTAACCGAAATCAGTATCCAGTTGTATCTAGTTGACGGGAAACATGTTGCCAACATCGATATCAACTAGTTGCCAACATCTTGTTGGCCGGTTTGTACTTTCCAAACGGACGAAGAATAATGGACTTGTATTGTGAAGAATTTAGGGATAATATTTTTATAATTTCAATCAGCCTGTACATTCAAATTTTTTGTCGTTTCTGCACATCTAATTATTGATCTAATTTAATCTAACATTTTGTGTTCGACCAAGCACGTTGCCAAGATTAAATAAAACTTCTTAAAATAGGACTTCCTTGTTCAGTCGGCTCAAAGTGCATATTCCTTCCGCTATTAAACTATTGAGCAGACTTCAACTTTCTGACATTGATTTAGGTTTGTCGAACCGGCAATAACTTGTTGACTCCAGCTTGATCCGCGACGACAACTTTGCCTTCGCCATTAAATTTTCACGAGAAAAATATCGTCAGTCGAACTTTTGTTTCTATACGTTTATTTTTGAAGCTTATAAGTTATAAATCTCTAACTGGAGATCTCGCCGTTAATGATCGCTCTCGACAAGCTATTATTACTTCATGTTTCGCCCCGAAAAAGCCGTGAGTTTCTTTTGGCGCTCGCCCTGAATAACTTTTCGGGATGATTGATGGTCCGTTGGTGTTTATATCTTTTTCGAGTCGGAAAAAATGCACAATTTGTCATAATTGTAATTGTGAAAGTTTGCGCGAGAAATTTTTAAAGTCTCCATTATCTCCACGAGGTGACAATGAATGAGTTTCCTCAACAGATCCAATAAATCACTCGACCCTCGCGATATAACGACATGCAGAGCGACAATTTTTTATCTCGTCGTATAAAGTTTAGCTAATAGTACTTTGAGGATATTTATTCCGAAACATTCATCATCAACATTCGGGGGATCCGGGCTTCGCTTATAAAATATAATGCGACGTCTTTTATCACTAATCGTGTTTCTGGAGCGCCTGGGCGATGTGAAATGTAAATACGACTATGAATTGTATCAACAAAGAAATACACTTTAATGTCATCCCACCTCCATTCCGCCTTTGTGTGTACGTTCCGTTCTCTAACTCCCGGCCACGTTTTAATTTAGTTTCGGGCGAAAATGCACACACCAGCCGAGGTCATTTTTCCGACAGGCACGTTCAAAGAACTCGCCCATCCCGTTTTGTTTTCTACGTACGCTACGAATAAATATTTGCATTTAAATTAGCTTTTGCTGCGAAAAGGAGGAAATCGTCGACTGCCGGCCAAACAAAGAATCGACGCTCCGGAGGGAGTTCGGGACCGACATAGATAGTCGTCCGTGTTATCAGTTGTTTGAGTAATTTGGCGAATCGTGAGTGACGTAGTCTAAACCCCTCACGTAATGCCTTTTCAGACGCGTCGTCTGCCAGGATTACTATAATCCTGACGACAAATTGCAGCTGTGCTAATGAAAGGTCGCGCTGCTGCGGCCTTCGATGTAAATATCCGCTTGTATTGTCCTGGCGATCAGGATTACTGACGAAAGCAACAACACGAATGCATTCCGGTCTGTAAAAACATTCTACGAGCACAGAACGTTTCAGGGAAAAAGCTCACGAAGCACAAAAAATCCTGCAGCAATTGGGGTTGTGGTTGAAGCCGTGAACCTTCGCCAATAGGTGGAAAGTTTCGTCGTGCTGAAAGCACAGAAATACATTTTGATGCAAATAAAAAATAAAAGAAGGGTATTTGAATCAGACCGTAGAGGGATAGTGGTGCTCTAAAACGTTTGATAATGCATGTTGCAGGAATGAGATGGTTATTTACATCAGAGTGCGGAAAAGTTGATTTTACAACGCGACAGCTCTTAAACTAATACTGTTTAAGAAAAAAAAAAATAGAATTAGAATATTGGAATTATTTAATTTTTTAATATTGGTAGTGGCCCAACTATAATTATACAATTGTATGCACTCTTTCGAGGTCGAATAATATATTAATCGATACACATTTAGAAAAATACCAATAAAATAAAAATAAAAATAACAATAAATCTATATTCCACGGTTAATTAAATCAACCTTTTTTCTCCTATTTCCTGTCCTTTTCTCTATGCTTGTCCTCTTCCCCTTTCTCTACTGCTGCTCTTTTCTCTTCCTTCTTCGTATCACGCTCTTCATCCATCCATTCTCTTTCTCGTCCATCCTCGTTCAACAACTCTCGTGCCTGTTTCTCCGTTTCTTCCATCTCGTTGCACTTTCTCAGATGTTCCATTGTTTCCCTTTCCTCCCAACACATTCTGCATAACCTTTTCTCTTCTTCCATCCAATATTCATTCTCTTTCGTTTCGTTTCGCGTCTCTTTTTTTTTTCTTCTCTCCTGTTTGCATATGTCTATCTCTCTCTCTCTCTCTTGTCTCTGCCCATATACTTTCTCCTCTGTATCTTCTGTTTTCCACTTAATTCCTTCCCATCCCATTCCTCTCATAATACTTTCGTCTTTCCTCCTTCTCTCCTGATATTCTTTCTTTCAGGCATTCTTGCAATAGTTTTTTTTTCCTTTCTTTCCCACTGCTTTTCTTTGGATTTACTCGCCCTTTTGCCCGGTTCTACTCTCATTTTCTCCCTCTTGCTTTCCTCTAGCACCATATACCCTGGCATAGCTTAGTCCCAAGACCCATCTGTAGTATTTTTTACCCTCTCTATTTTCTCTTGTTCCTTCCAGCCCCAGATCTCCGCTCCATACAGCACTGCTCTCTGCACCAGGCTTTCAAATATCATCACCCTCTTTTCAAACTCCCTTTCGAACAACCTTTCTTCTATGCTCCATACTTGCGCTACTAACTTATTTCCTTTCTTGCTCAGCTCTTTAATGTATGTGGATGAGTTGTTTCTTTGGTTCTGCCTGCTTTCTTGAATATCATCATTTTGGTCTTTTCTACGTTCACCTCTAAATTCTTTTCCTTTATGTACTTTTCTAATCATCCCTCGCGTTTCTTTCTCTTCCTTCGCTATCACCGCCATGTCATCCTCGAAAACTAGCGACCACACCTTTTCTTTTCCTACTACTATTCTCCCCCCCCTGCGCTTTCCGTAGTGCTTCATCTATGTCACTTATACCGGGTGTCCCAGAGGTGTGTGGACCGTCAATTATGGCCTTATTTTGAAAGATATCAAAATGGGGTTTATTATGGATGGTTCTTGAGTTATGAAGAATTTTAGGTCAAAATTAGCGCTTTTTTTAAAAATTGCAGAGACCATTCCAACAGAGATAACTGAATAGTTTTCTGTCAATATTTTTTTATAGACCCAAACTTTAATACACACTGATTGAAAGTCATCTAAATTGATATTTCTATACAGGGTGTACGATTTCGCAAAATGTATAATAACTTTTTTTATACCATCAAATCGCATTTTTAATAAGCTTTCTGTCAATATGTAGTTTGCCTCAGCAAATGTTAGTACTTGTTAGGACTTGTTGCCATGGAGATATCATTTTAGACTGGTTACCATGGAGTTGTTTGTTCTTGTTGACAGTAAGTTATCCTGTAACAAATAGTTTCACTTTTGTGATTTTTTTACAAAATAAATTTTACGAAAGAAGTAATGATGAATATGGTACAATGGTTTAGGAGAAGCCGAAAGAAATTCCTTTTTGGCCACAAAAATTTACAACGTTTTGAAAACACTGGAAACGTGGCCTACAACAAAAAACAATTAATTGGTGAAGAGTAGGTGAAAACACTGAGCTAGAAGTTTTAGTAATGTTAGAAGAAAATCTTCACTCCATTACAAAAGAAATTGCTGTCCAATCTGATATTTCGAAATCTTCAGTAAACCGCGTGATCAAAAAACATCGGTTTCATCCATACCACATTGGACTCCATCAAGAATTGCAAGAAGCTTATCTTGCAAAAAGAGTGGAATTCTGCTTCTAGAGAGGAACAGAAATATTTTAAACAGAATTTTGTTCAGTGATGAGGCGACCTTTAAGAGTAATGAGCATGCCAAGAGGCATAACCAGCACTATTATGCCACTGAAAATCCCCACTGGATGCGAACGACTGATTATCAGAATCAGTGGTCCTTAATGTGGTTGCAACAGGATGGAGCTCCTGTACATTTCTATAGGAATGTAAAAAGATATTTAAATGACTGGTTGCCGAGACGTTGGATTGGTAAGGGCGGCCCTGTCAAATGGCCCGCAAGATCACCAGATTTAACTCCTCTAGATTTTTTCGTTTGTGGTTATGTAAAGGTTCTTACGTAAACCTAAGCCTGTCTACATTTAGGTGTCATTTCTGAAGTAATTTAATAAATTAGACAATAAACGACTATCTCCATGGCAACAAGTCCAAGGCGATCTGATCTTAATACGCGATTTTAGCAATTTCGGGAAATTTTCTAGGTTTTTTGTCGAGGCAAACCATACGTTGAAAAAAAGCTTATTAAAAATTCTATTTGGTGGTACAATGGAATATAGGGTGTTCCATTTGAAAAAAATAAGTTATTATACATTTTGAGAAAACGGACACCCTGTATAGAAATATCAATTTAGATGACTTTCAATCAGTATGTATTAAAGTTTGGAACTATAAAAAATTATTGACAGAAAAGTATTCAGCTATCTCTGTTGAAATGGTCTCTGCAATTTTTTTAAAAAGCACTAATTTTGACCTAAAATTCTTCATAACTCAAGAACCATCCAGAATAAACCTGTAGTACCTTATATCATTTTGCTCAGCATTAACTGCTCTTCCAATTCACTAACTAATATACAGGGCATTCCATTTAAAAAACATAACTTTGGTATATTACTAATATTAGGACACTTTGTATATGGTTTCTAATAATTTTAAATTGTGAAGGTATCGTGTGGCTATCGTCTCTCAAAAACCCCATTTTGATATCTTTCAAAATAAGGGCGTAATTGATGGTCCACACACCTCTAGGACACCCGGTATATATGGCGAAGAGGGTCGGGCTGAAAGGGTATCCTTGTCTTATACATTGTCCATTATGCCTCTAGTCGCGTCAATGAAGTCTTTTTCTCGGAAGTCCTCAGAAACAGCTCCGATTTTGATGTTTTTTTTTTATATTTGCTTTTTTTTATATTACCTTTTGGAGTGGGGACATAACTGTTAATATTATTTAAACAATATGTATGATATTTATCTAAAAAAAAATAGTTTTGCGTTTTTTTAACAGACTTCAAAAAGGGACGAAGTTATCAATTCGGTTGTAGGTTTTTTTTTTTAATGCTTGTTACCTCAGAACATTTATATATTTATATTTCTTTTATGTTCACCGATTTCTTCGTCAATTGTGGACCGCTTTACAAAATGCTTCTTTTATTTGAAAGGGTATACTCTTGAGGTAGTTCCATTGTCAAAAAGTCAGGATCTGATCAGGGAATCCCATGGATATCGAGAAAAATTCTCAAATTTTTCCTTCCTACAAGTATTGATAAACAATAATTATTTTATTTATAAATGTCTAAAATAAATAATCCACAATTCATAATAATTTTATAATTTACTTTCGTATATTATTTGTAGAATAAGTATTAAAAAACATTTTTTTTTATATAAATATAATAAATAGTGTTTAAACAATATAAATAATTATTTCCCCACTTCAAAAGGTTTCTGATTTTGAATAATATATAAAAACAAACATTCACAAAAAAAATCATTAAAATCGAAGCTGTTTTTGAGGATTTCCGAAGATTGCCTGTTTTATGTATTTATTGACGCGACTACTCTGCCTTCTAGTTCTAATTAAAATGAAACAAATAGTCAATAAATGGTTGTCATTTCTCAACCCCTTAGTCAGTCGATGAGCATAGTGGACTTCTATCGTTCTTTTTAACTCTTCCCATTTTTTCCTGGCCTCTGTTTCCTTCTTAAGTTCTATCTATATTCTTCAAGCTTTCATCTGTCCAGCTCTCCCGTACTCTCTTTACCCTCCCCTTTTTGTCTTTCTTTCAATATTATCTCTATTGGCATATGATCTGATTCTGTTCTCTGCTGTACTGTCATGTGCTCTATGTTAATTGAACACTTTTTTTTTGGTGATCACATAATCGATTACTGTTGCTCCCCTGTATCCCACGTACGTATGATTGCCTTCCTCATCCCCTTCTTTATTTCCATTTGCGATCATTTTTAGCAATTCTTTCCCTTCTTTGTTGACAATTGTAGCTCTTGTTGTCCTTTTTTTTTGGTCCCTTCTCTTCTTTTTCTTCCTGTCACGTTTCCCTGGCCGCTCCCTTTTCCCACTCTTGCGTTGAAGTCACCTCCCATTATCACATATTGATTTTCTTTACCTTCTATCTTCTTCTCTATATTTTCTCTGGTAGTTTGCATCTTTGTCTTCTAACCCCTTTCTAACTCCTGTTAGGATTCCTCCTTTTGGTCTTCCTTTCTTGTGTTATTTTTTTGCGAAACCGTGCTTTCATCAGACGTATTTTCCGTTTAACTTTTTTTCCCATTTTGCCCAATCTTTTTCTTGCAGCCAGGTTTTAGACCTATTACATCGAATGTTTCGAAATATTCCCAGAATTCTTCGTCCTTGTTTTTTACCCCTGCCACATTCCAGAATACCATTCTTATCTCTTCTTTCATTTTCCCGTTTGTTGTTTTTCTTTTCTCTTTTCCTCGATTTTCCTGGCTTGTGTTTTTTCTGTTTTCCAGGTTTTTTTTCTTCTCTTTCTCTCTGCTTAGTCTATATTTTTCCAGCCTTCTTTGCACTCTATCCTTCAATTTTTCTTTTCCTCTTTCTTTTTCCTTCTTGTCTGGTCTTGTTTTCTGTTTCGTCTGCTATGTTTTTGGTTTTTTCTTTTTTTTTCTGTTTTATATATATTATTTCTCCGTTCTTTTCCTCTATCTTCTTTGTTTCCTCTTATTTCTCCTACTGTCGCTGTTCCATTTCGTCGCCTTTTTCCATTGTCCTTATCCGGGTATTTGGGTCTCTCTTCTGCTTTAGCGAAACATTTTCTTTTCCAATCTCTTACTGTTAGTTTCGTTCCACTCACAATCTTCTTTTCCTATTTTTGCCTTCCTGTAGCCTACTTCTATTCGTTCCCCTTCTCTCCAAATCTTTCCTTGTACCTCCCGCTCTGTTCTTGTTAAGTCATTGTCTATGAAGATTTTATTCTTGTCTTCTGTCCCTTAGTACATTCTTATTTTTCATTATTTTAATTTCGTTCTCCCAGTTATTTCATTCTACCATTGTAGTCGTTTTCCTTAGTTTTATCACATTTCTCACATCTACTTCTTCTTTGATTATTTCTTTAATAAATGCTTTTGTCTCACTCGTAATTTCCTCTCCTTGCGTCTTCTCACTTTGCCATCCTTTGATTAATATATTATTCCTCCTTTTCCTTTTCTCCTCTCTTTCTTGTGTTCCCTCCAAAACCTCTGTTCTCCCTTCTAGCTGTTTCTTTCTTCTTTACAAGCTCTATTGGAAAAATTCTTTTTGAAAACTTCATCTGAAAATAGGCTTTTCCATAGTGATTTGAGTACTGAAAGTCACGCTTTGCAACTGCATGAACCGAAAGTGACATTTGAGTCCTGCAAAACACGTCCAGGCCGCTCTGCCTAAACAACTTTGACTTCGCTAACAGAATATTGTCTTACAAATGAATCATCAAATAGCAGATATAAATATGCCAAATTAATGCAACTTGCTCATTACCAATTAATAATTGTCCAGGAGGTATAATTAATATTAATTATTACAAATAGATAGGTATAATTAATATCGCAATTTGAAATATTGTTCAGTATTATTAAATAAATTGTTTATTAAGTCGATGTTAATTGTTATCCTACCATTAAGCGCAGTGTATTGGGAAAAATGTTGTAGTACTATTCGATTGTTTTAATAGATTTATCTAGGGTCGTCAAAAAAATGTTGTGTACGCCACGGCTGAAACACTACTTTGTTGAACTCGTCTGTTGCTCGACTCGCTTCGCTCTTATTCGTCCAACAAAGTAGTACTTTCAGACCTTGGCATACAAATTACTATTATTAGCTTGAAAACTTTGAAATG
This sequence comes from Diaperis boleti, assembly GCA_963583935.1. Taxonomy (NCBI): domain Eukaryota; kingdom Metazoa; phylum Arthropoda; class Insecta; order Coleoptera; family Tenebrionidae; genus Diaperis; species Diaperis boleti. Next base: position 49,997,617 of record OY757247.1, on the reverse strand, counting down.
AACCGGACTGTCTGCCGATCACACTTTTAGAAAACTTGCGGTCGTTTGGAATATTTTTAAAAATCCTTAACATAAATGTACAACTAAATTTACTAAAGAAAGATGTTAGAATTAGGTCCAGGGGGGAACGCCGGGGAATTCGTTAAACAAAAACAGTTGCACTGGACCTGACTCAGCTGCTTACATTGCCAATTTACTCAATATGAAAATGTATTTTGGGTTGCGTAACAGAGGATAACAGAATCTTAGAAAACCCCTCATTAGCATAAAGCTGGAAAAGCACACTGCAAAAAGTGATTGAATAACACGCAAACCTTGACGTTCGTTATTTTGTAGATACGTAACAAAAGCCGAGCAATTAAAATCCGCTAAGCCCCTTTGTTACGTCAACAAATCGTGACCCAATCGACCTCACCTTCGACGGAAAAATAACAAAAAAATACCGGATCTAAAACCGAAACGCTTTTCACGACGAATCAGCCGCTCCCTCCCGCCTTCATCTTTCCATTTGTTTTGGCCGTTTATACAAAAACTTGTTCGACTTTGTGCTTCTTCCAGATTACCCGGAGAAAAAGCTCAGCACAAATCATATAATCTCGTTAAAAGTCCCCGAAAAGGTTATTTATATGCCGGTTGCATTTTTGTCGATGTTTGTTCGAGGGAAAAAGCAGGAAAAATCGCGACGGCAATCGCCACTAGGATATTAATAAAACTAAAGGAGAAGCGAAGACGTCGTAAATTCGCAACGTTCGCGAAATGTGTTTCGTTGTCGTTATGAAAAGCTGTGACCTTAATTGCTTGCAATTAGGTTGTTGTTGGGAGGTTTGAGTTATGCGGAGGAAGTGGAGAAGATGGAGAGCGTATATTGTGGAAAAATTGAGCGAGTTATGAAGCCGGATTTTACCCGGCGGGGAAATGGACGAAAAAAATGCGTTGTTCTATTTGTACTACTACAAGTGTTTCTGGGGATTAAAAAGAAGAATAGAGATTTTGCTAATGGAAATTCAAACCACGATAATGAAGGCTCAGAAATAACCAACTATACGATAGAAGGGGAAAAACAAAAAGAAAAAGGACTTCAAGCTATACAGTGTGGTCGTTTAGTCTGGAAACCTGGGAACAAGAAGATGTCAAATTTAATTCAAAACAACGTCATAATTCTTGAAGGTAAGAACCCCTCTGTAATTCATCAATTGTATCATTAATCTCTTGTAAAATTAGGACTAATGATGGGAGTAGTTATTTCAAAACAAGAAAAGGGAGAGACTCAACTTTACCTTTATCATCCTTATTGGCAGTGTATATGAAATGCTTCAGAAGAGTGAAAGGTGTAAGGAAAAAACACAAAATAAGAGACAAAAATATAACAGAATTAAACTGAGAACGGAGTAATACAAGAAATGTTGACGAAGAAAGGAGACACTGGAATCACCTACCGTCCACAGTAATAATAATAATTAGGACACATCTGCAGTCTACAAATCCCAACTAGTGTCACAGAAAAGGAATTATTGCAACCGGTGGATATGACCCAGCTCTTCGGAAATATTTAATTGGCTGAATATTATCTGCAGTGCTCCGGTTTCATAACGCCAATCGCGTTGAATTATTTGTCACCCCAAAGCAGCATCACTTTCACCCCCCCCCCCCCTGCCATTCGAAACAAACAGACATCCAATACAGTATAATTCGTTTGAAGTCGGCCGGGGTGATATCCAGAAGCGCCCCGTTTGATAAATAATTAAAAGTCAACATTATCAGCAACAATGGGTAATTAAAATTAAACAAATATAAATTTTAATTAGTCGGGGCTATTTACGAGCCGTCCGAAATTATTAATGCCCTCCTAATTGAATTTACAACCGGCAGAGGAGTTTTATCACCAAAGCGCAATTGTGGCGTCTAATTAAAACGGTGCATCCTGCGGGACCTCGCGGAAAACAAAATTTTCTTAGTTTTTCCCGTTGTCGACCGAAAGGCCGTATTTGTTTCGCGTCTCGGAATTCCCATCCGATGATTAATTCATATTCCGTCGTCGATTTTGTCGCTGCACCGCGAATGAATTTTCCATGTAAGTCCACAAGACAATTTGCCGACAGCGCGATATAAAAATTTCCTCTCCGAGAAACCCTTCCCTGCCTGTCACTCTCTATTTGCTCTTAGGAAAATTTTTCTCTTTGTTGCCGCCGTTGCGAGGATGAACACGTCACACCTTGAATAACAAAGACACGAAATAATCGGAAGCGAACTTACTGGTTTAGTTATTTTCGTTGTTAACGGCTGAGCGAGTCCCGACAAGAGAACAAAGGGGCCGAGAAAAATCTTATATCATTTCTATTGAAGCTAGAGACGGGCGATTTCTCTGAAAGGTATCAAAACAGTTTGTTTAAAAACTCGATTTGGCGACGACCGCGACAAATCGCTGGTGTCATGTGCAAAACGGGGGTGCGAAGAACGAGGAAAGTTTGTCCCTTGGGGATGATTTTTCTTGTACGGAAATGTAGCATGGTTTGAAAGAAATCATGTAAAGGGTGGCCATGGAGAAACAAAATTCTTGGTAATCACTATATTAAGACATTGTTGCAGAAGTATTATTATTTATTACCTTTATAGGTTTATAAAGTATCCGATTCATACATTTCCCATAACTCAATAAAATAAAATATAATATAATAACACTACGTGGAGAACGAAAAGTACCGAATCTATTGGAACTTCTCTCTTTCTCCACCGTCAGGCAGATGACAGCGAACAAACCTGACGTGGTTCTATTGGACCACTCCTCCAAGCAGATGTTTGTTATTGAATTTTCGGCTCCTGCTGAAAATAACATCTGCGTCAAGGATGAGGAAAAGCGAACAAAAATGTCATGACCTGCTCTCTGAACTTAGGAGGCTGTACTCAAATTACTCAGTGAAGCTCGTCGATTTGGTAATTGGGTGCATGGGAGGCATCAAGGACCGTAAACCGGCAGAGACCCACATGATTTACGGGATTCATAGCTACTGACCTCATGGTTTTGAGGAGTGGCTATGATGTACGAATAGAACCTGACCAGCAAGGAACCTCGTGAAGGTCGAAATCACGGGGAGCTAATAATTAATTCATAGATTTTTTTTTGCCTCAACGTGTTTCAAACCCGCGTCCTATCCGTTGTGAATCTGCACTTCTCACAATACACCTATTTACGTGTGTCAGTTTTGTATGCAATTGCGCTACTTATCTTAATCGCTACACATGATTGCCGACTTTTCGCTGACGACAAACTGAAACATGCATTATCCAATACTGCAGACGGTATTAATTCAGGATTCTGTAGCTCCATTTATAAACATACATAAATTAAGAGCACTTTCACAATGGCGAACTGAAGCACACTCGTATTTTTTATCTCTTCTATTTTTTCCACTCTTTGCTGTTTCTTTTCCGTTTCTTGCCTGTTTTCATCACCTCCCAGCAGCTCACTGAAGTCCATTCCTCCGTAGTAATTCCATCACTCATTCTCTCTCTCTCTCTTGTTCTTTCTTCCCCTATTTATATACCCTTCATCTTTAGTTCTTCTTCCATGCGTTTCTTTTGCTTCTTTTCTTTGCATACTAATATGTATTTAGTTTCTTTCTTGCTTCCTGCTTCCCTTCCCTGCATTATTTTCCACACCAGTAGTTCGTCTTTTTACTGTTAACTTGGACAACGTCCTCTTAAAAAGTGTCTTTTTAGTGGTGCATTTGACAACGTCCTTTTAAAAAGTGTCTTTTTAGTGTTTGATTTGACAACGGGTCTTAGACAGTGCCTTTTTTTACTGTTGGATTTGAGAACGTCCCCTCAGAGTGTTTTTTTAATATTGGGTTTGACAACACCCTCTTGGAAATTGTTTCTTTTTTACTGTTGGATATGACAACGTCCTCTTAAAAAGTGTCTTTTTAATGGTGCATTTGACAACGTCCTCTTAAAAAGTGTCTTTTTAATGGTGGATTTGGCGACGCCCCTTAGAGACTGTCTTTTTTACTGTTGGATTTGACAATATTTTGTTTTTTACTGTTAGGTTTGACAACGTACCCTTATAGAGTGTCTTTTTTACTAATGGGTTTAACAGCACCCTTTTGGAAATAGTCTTTTTACTGTTGGATTTGACAACATTCCCTTAAAAAGTGTCTTTTTACTGTTAGGTTTGACAACGTTTCCTTAAAATGTTTCGTTTTTTATGTTCGGTTTAAAAACGTACTTTTGGGAAGTGTCTTTTCTTGTGTTGGGTTTGACAGCACCCCCTTAGAAAGTGCCCTTTTTACTGTTGGGTTTGACAACGTCCTCTTAAAAAGTGTCTTTTTAATGGTGCATTTGACAACGTCCTCTTAAAAAGTGTCTTTTTAATGGTGGATTTGACAACGTTCCCTCAGCGACTGTCTTTTTTACAGTTGGGTTTGACAACGTCCACTTAGAGAGTGTCATTTTTTACTGTTAGATTTAACGACGTCCTCTTAAGGAGTGTCTTTTTAATATTTGATTTGACAACGGGCGTTAGAGAGTGTCTTTTTTTACTGTTGGATTTGAGAACGTTCCCTTAGATTGTTTTTTTAATATTGGGTTTGACAACACCCTCTTGGAAATTGTTTTTTTTTACTGTTGGATATGACAAGCTCCCCTCAGAGAGTGTCTTTTTACTGTTGGGTTTGACAACATCCTTTTGGGAATGTTTTTTTCATTATTGGACAATGTCCCCTCAGAGAGTTTTTTAAATGTTTTATTTGACAATAGTGTATTTTTTACTGTTAGGTTTGACAACGTCCCCTTACAGAGTGTCTTTTTTACTAATGGGTTTGACAGCACTTTCTTGGAAATAGTCTTTTACTGTTGGATTTGACAACATTCCCTTAGAAAGTGTCTTTTTACTGTTAGGTTTGACAACGTTTCCTTAAAATGTTTCGTTTTTTATGTTCGGTTTAAAAACGTACTTTTGGGAAGTGTCTTTCCTTGTGTTGGGTTTGACAGCACCCCCTTAGAAAGTGCCCTTTTTACTGTTGGGTTTGACAACGTCCTCTTAAAAAGTGTCTTTTTAGTGTTGGCTTTGACAACGTCCTCTTAAAAAGTGTCTTTTTAATGGTGGATTTGACGACGCCCCTTAGAGAGTGTCTTTTTTACTGTTGGGTTTGACAACATCCTTTTGGGAATGTTTTTTTCATTATTGGACAATGTCCCCTCAGAGAGTTTTTTAAATGTTTTATTTGACAATAGTGTATTTTTTACTGTTAGGTTTGACAACGTCCCCTTACAGAGTGTCTTTTTTACTAATGGGTTTGACAGCACCTTCTTGGAAATAGTCTTTTACTGTTGGATTTGACAACATTCCCTCAAAAAGTGTCTTTATACTGTTAGGTTTGACAAGGTTTCCTTAAAATGTGTCGTTTTTTATGTTCGGTTTAAAAACGTCCCCTTGGCAAGTGTCTTTTTTTATGTTGGGTTTGACAGCACCCCATTGGAAAGTGCCCTTTTTACTGTTGGGTTTGACAACATCCTTTTGGAAATGTTTTTTTTTCATTGTTGGACGAGGTCCCCTCAGAGAGTTTTTTAAATGTTGGATTTGACAATAGTGTGTTTTTTACTGTTGGCTTTGACAACGTCCTCTTAAAAAGTGTCTTTTTAATGGTGCATTTGACAACGTTCTCTTAAAAAGTGTCTTTTTAATGTTGGATTTGACGACGCCTCTTAGAGAGTGTCTTTTTTTAATGTTGAATTTGACAACATTCCCTTAAAAAAGTGTCTTTTTACTATTAGGTTTGACAACGTTTCCTTAAAATGTGTCGTTTTATATGTTCGGTTTAAAAACGTCCCCATGGAAAGTGTCTTTTCTTATGTTGGGTTTCACAGCACCCCCTTAGAAAGTGCCCTTTTTACTGTTGGGTTTGACAAAGTCTCCTTAGAGAGTGTCTTATTTACTATTGGGTTGGACAACAGCCTCTCCGACAGTGTCTTTTTCCTGTTAGTCTTTTTAGTGGTGCATTTGACAAGTTCCTCTTAAAAAGAGTCTTTTTTACTGTTGGGTTTGACAACATCCTTTTGGAATTTTTTTTTCATTGTTGGACAACGTCCCTTCAGAGAGTTTTTTAAATGTTGGATTTGACAATAGTGTGTTTTTTACTGTTAGGTTTGACAACGTACCCTTACAGAGTGTCTTTTTTACTAATGGATTTGACAGCACCTTTTGGAAATAGTTTTTTTTACTGTTGGATTTGACAACATTCCCTTAGAAAGTGTCTTTTTACTGTTAGGTTTGACAACGTTTCCTTAAAATGTGTCGTTTTTATGTTCGCTTTAAAAACGTCCGCTTGGGAAGTGTCTTTTTTTATGTTGGGTTTGACAGCACCCTCTTAGAAAGTGCCCTTTTTACTGTTGGATTTGACAACGTCCTCTTAATTAGTGCCTTTTTACTGCTGGATTTGACAACGTCCCCTTAGAGAGTGTCTTATTAACTATTGGGTTGGACAACAACCTCTCGGAGAGTATCTTTTTGTATTGTTGGATTTGAGATCGTTCCCTTAGAGAGTGTCTTTTTTACTATTTGGTTTGACAACATAATTTTTAAAATTTTCTTTCTTACTGTTGGATATGACAACGTCCCCTCAGAGAGTCTCTTTGTAATGTTGGATTTGACAAGAGTTTTTTTTACTATTGGGTTTGACAACATCATCTTGGAATTTGTCTTTGTTACTGTTGTATGTGACAACGTCCTTTCAGAGAGTGCCTTTCCTTACTGTTGGATATGAGAACGTCCCCTCAAAGAGTGTCTTTAAATTTAGCTTTGACAACGTCCTCTTAAAAGGTGTCTTTTTAATGGTGGATTTGACAACGTCACCTCAGAGAATGTATTTTTTACAGTTGGGTTTGACAACGTCCACTTAGAGAGTGTCTTATTTACTATTGGGTTGGACAACGGGTCTTAGAGAGTGTCTTTTTTTACTGTTGGATTTAAGAACGTCTCATTAGTGTTTTTTTAATATTGAGTTTCACAACACCCTCTTGGAAATTGTTTTTTTTACTGTTTGATATGACAAGGTCCCATGAGAGAGTGTCTTTTTACTGTTAGCTTTGACAACGTCCTTTTAAAAAGTGTCTTTTTAATGGTGGATTTGACAACGTTACCTCAGAGACTGTCTTTTTTACAGTTGGGTTCGTCAACGTCCACTTAGAGAGTGTAATTTTTTACTGTTAGATTTAACGACGTCCTCTTAGAGAGTGTCCTTTTAATATTTGATTTGACAACGGGCGTTAGAGAGTGTCTTTTTTGACTGTTGGATTTGAGAACGTCCCCTTAGAGTGTTTTTTTTAATATTGGTTTGACAACACTCTCTTGGAAATTGTTTTTTTTTACTGTTGGATATGACAACGTCCCCTCAGAGAGTTTCTTTTTACTGTTAGCTTTGACAACGTCCTCTTTTTTTAAATGGTGGATTTGACAACGCTTCTTAGAGAGTGTCTTTTTTTACTGTTGGATTTGGCAACGTCCACCTAGAGAGGTTTTTTTTTATATTAGACTTGACAACGTGCCTTAGAGAGTGCCTTTTTTATTGTTGGATTTGAGAACGTCCCCGTGAGGGGATCTTTTTCAATGTTGGTTTTGACAACACCCCCTTAGAAGGTGTCTTTTTTACTGTTTACTGTTTGACAACGTTCCCTGAGAGAGTGTCTTTTACTTTGGGATTTGACAACCTCCCCTTAGGAAGTGTCCTTTCTACTGTTGGATTCTACAACGTCCTCTTGGAGAGTGTCTTTTTTACTATTGCATTCCACACAGCACCCCAAAAAGTTAATGTATGGGCTGGTATCATTGGGCACCACATAATAGGCCTATATTTCATTGATGGGAATTTAAGTGCGGATAGATACTTATCACTCCTATTGCATGATCACATTGTACTCGATATTGTACAATTATTTCCGTATGCAGATCGACAATGAATGCCAAACGATATTTGGTTTCAGCAAGACGGCGCTCCTGATGTTCGCCTATATCTCGATAACATTTTTCCAGGTCGTTGGATAATCCGTCGGGGCCTATTGAATGGCCTGCTAGGTCCCCCGATTTAAGCCCCTTAGATTTTTTCCTCTGGGGTTTACAAAGTTTACAAAGAAAAACCCCAAAATTTGGAAGATCTAGAAGTCTAAACCAGACATGGAATCACAGAAATACCACCTCTCTGATTACAAAATACGTTACGCAATTTTTATGACAGATCACGTTACTGTCAAGCTGTAGGGGGTCTTCAGTTTGAACATTTAATTTAAGTTAAAGATTATTTGATTGAAAAAAGTATTATGGCCATTTTCTCTAAAATCTTGTTATCAAACTACACAAAAAACTACCAGGTCATTTCAATAAAAAAAATCTGCAAAAAAATTACTAGGTTGCTATTCAAAGAACAAAAATCAGTTACGTTTCCATGGAAATGCGTTGACATAAAAACAACGAGCAGGTTAAGAAATACAGAATAATTACACTTCTCCTGGATGCTTTCTCGTTCCATGTAATCGGTTTTCGATTTTTTATCCATTTATATTCGTACAAAACGAGTGGTGAGGACCTAAGGCCCTCCAGCATGTTGAGGCACGTCAGTCTTCTCACAAAACTTTTTATGGCAACAGATAAAATACAATGTAAAAACTTTGTTCACTGCGACAATTTGCTCTTAATTGGTCCCGACACCGGCAACGATGACGTATTTTGAGCGTTCGCCGCTTTTTTCCAGAGCCCAGTTTTTCTTAGCACAAAGACGTTAATTGAAGATAAACGCAAACATCAAATGACAACGAAAAATAATTTCCATCTCTCGAAATTTTAATTACCGCCAAAGTCCCATGCCTCGTCCTGTCAGAATATCTCTTAAGACGCTATTAGGGTTTCCGTTTTGAGAACTTGAAGCTAATTACAACGACCTCTCGAGACACATGCCCGAATTAAGAAGTTCCTGCGACTAAATTTTTCCGTCGTGAAGAAAAGCTGGGCTTTGCTCGGAAATGATTTTTAAGTAGTTTCACCGCTCAATTTTATTGGTCTTTGAAACTCCGAAACACCTTATTTCGCGTTTAATGAACGCAGTTTCGGAAAGTAATCGCCTCTCATTTGATATTGACTCAGGAAACCTAAATTCGAAATTAATTAAATTTCGACGCGACCTGGAGCTTTTTTCGCCTGCGCGCTCTCGCTTTGATGTTTTTATTTCGATTCGTCGGAAACGGAGATGTTTCGTAAATTGCGGTTCACAATAGATAAGAGATATTCTCGGTTCGGATTAAAAACGTTTATTTCGGATCGTAAATAAACCTGCTTTACTTTTGATTTGATCCCGGGAAAGCGGCACGAACGGTTGTAAATTCCTTTTTGGCACGCCATTATAAAAAGCATCCGCTCGGATTGGAATTTTCACCTTTTTGTTGGATTTATGGCCGAGGATAATTCTAAATTAAATTAGAAATAACAATAAAGGGGGCACTTTTCTCGTTGCGCTGAAATATGGGACGTTAACATGCTAACCGTGTGCTCTAAAGGAGCTTTTAATTTTTTTCAGTCACTATTGCACCGTTACGACTAAATTGGTTATGAGATTCAGAAATGTGGAAGCGATGTGGTCGTGAAATTTTACGACGCGGGAACGGCAAAAAACTTTGTTCGTTTAAAGGATCCGCGGAGTTATGAAGTCGTCTTTTTATCGCTCCGGGTGCGAAAGTGGACCATTTCGTTATTTTACAATCGACTTAGCTATTACATTGTTGCAGATGGCACCAATTTAGTTACTAAGCCGAGATGTTGAAGGTGAAAATGTTTGTCTAATTTGAATTCTGTTTTGTTTCAGATCTCCCCAAGCCGTCTCGTAGTAACCTATGATCGCACTTCAGATATTCCACGTCCAGATCGATTCTTCTCTAGCATACTCTTCGGTGTTGGCTCCTCGGCATAGTAATAGTAATGTTTGCAGTCAGGTTGCGTAATCTTCTCGTGTGCGGTTGCGTGCTGGGCACCGTCGTATTTTCCGCCGGCCGCGAAGAACCCTTGTACTCCAACGAGTTCGCCGTTCACGTTCCTAATGGCCACGAGGCAGCAGCCGAAGTCGCCGACAAGCACGGATTCGTCAATCGCGGACAGGTAGGTGATCTTAGTGACACTGCTAACCCCTGGTCATTTTCGAATTAGGCCTCCCTTGACTGCCTCTTTGTAAAGGCCGACATATACTAAGTTTGTTAACGCAACAAAAAAGACACACAAACCACTGACAACAAGGCGACGCGACGTCCCTCAATTTCCAACCTGTAGTCATTTAAAAATTAAAATAAAAACCTCGCACCTCCCTTATGAATCTACGTCTTCTTTCCGGCGCTGTGTTTTCAGCAGAAGCCTTCTCCGACGTCTCTTAAAGCTAATCGAGTTTGAACTTGAGACGAGGGTACGTTCGTTTGAACGTGCAATTATATTTCTCGCCATGAAATTGCAACAAAAGACCGCACAAATGGAGCGGAGATGATAATAATGGCGATAATGTAAAAGCGGGTACTTTCATTTGTATAATCTTCTGCAGGCGGTTAGAACTTCGCGTGGCTCTGGTTTTATGGGGTTTACATGTGGGCAAAAAATGCTCGCGTGTCGCAAATTTGAATCTTTTTTATGATCAGAGCTCATTAAGGGATAGCTAAAACAATACAGTTATAATTTTTTCTGACTAGCTGGATAGCCGTTTATCATTGCTATCCTGCATCAATATCTATTAAGGTTGTCATTTACTGAGAGACAAATGTTGAAGTGAGATAAAATTTTGTATGTTGGTTGTGAGATGTTGTAACCTCGTGCAGAATAGTGGAACTAAAGTGTCTCGGTGTGATTTGCTTTGTGATATTACAGTGTCCTGACCAAAGATTGTTTTCTGTGTTATTCCGTACGTTGAAACCAAACCTCTTCTCTTTCCTTGACCTGATCCACTCATCGTCAAATTTAATACTGACGAAGTATTTTTACATATCTACGGTTTTGCTCGATTCGTATTTTGGGAGTTTCCCAATTTTGGTAATCCGGAAGCTGGAAAGCATCATAAAAACAACCTACCGTGTTTGTGTTTGCCCAATTTTATAATTTTATGGTGGGTTTTGCCGAGAAGCTCTATCTTACTTGACCTGAGGATTTTTCATAGCCGTATATTCAAATAATCAAAACTAAACCCGTGAAGTTCAATAAAATGGTCGCATGTTTCCCGTGCATTTGGTATAGGCTCGGCTCTATCCCTAGTAAATGACGGCCTTGACTTGAATGCACGGAGAACTTCTCGTCTGCGCTCAAGATTGTGGAATGCGCAACCAAGTGCGCTGCAATCAAAACTATCTTGATTTTTGGCTTGTGCAATTAAAACCCCGCGGGAATGATTCTCTGTGTCTGGAGACAAGTCGTTGCAGTAATTAACAAATTAATAACAATTAACAATTATGTCTTATTTGAGGAATATTTCCTGTGAATTTTTAGGGAAATTTATTGAATCAGATTATAGACTATTTCATTCATCATCGTTTTCGACCAATCGTAGGACTTTATTTTTTGGATTGTAGTGATAATTCGATAATCCTTTATGTTCCTTTTTCAAATGTTTTTATTTTTAATTTTCAAGGCAGCGCTGAATACTATTTATAGTGTCACATTACTTTTATTGTGTCAAATTTCAACATGAATCGTTTTGGGGAACATTCTTTGATGTTTGAACAGCTTTATTCATGAAATAATCTTACCGAATTACTTTCGTGCTTCTGAAATAATCTGTTGTAATACCCCAGTTGATTAAAACGCAATTCTCGTGTAATTTTTTGAAGCCCTCATGTAATTACAAGTGATAACACCGCTGTTTGTGGCGTGTAAAAAGGCTTTTTTGGTTAACACTACGAAAAAGGTGATTTTGCGGTCCCTTTTTGGGGCCGAGGGAGCCGTAAAGTTTTACTTTTTTCGTACACGTCTGTGAAACTCTACTGTGTTGGAACTGTTCCGTCAAACTCTACTTTTTTGGGGGACTGATTTGTCAGAATTTGACAGATGTGTACAAAAAAGTAAACTTTACAGCTCCAAAAAAGAGGCCATACAAACACTGTTAGGTAATGTAAATAATTATGTGAATATGCAAACCGGATATGGTGGTCGCCTCGTTGTCGGCCCCGGTGAATTTTATGATGCTTTTGAGGTTTATGGATGCACGACGTTTCGTTTGTAATTAATAATCTTAAATAAACGTAGTTAAAACAGACTACAAGTTCAATACGTGCAGCATTAAAAATTCACCAGCATTCAACCCATAATGGTTAACAAACACCTTTCTGGTGATCATCGCCTAAAAAACGTCGTGTGTACCTCGGCCCAAAGTGCTTTTTTGGGCTTATCTGAATTGTGTCTTCGGCTCACGCCTCCGCAACAAACAACATATGCGGTCAAAAAAGATCACTTTTACGGCCTCGGTACACAAATTACACTATTAACGTTGTTAAAACCGTATCCTTTTTCGCTTGGTGCGTAGTATTTAATGAATAAAGAAATTATAATAAATATAAAATAACAATATTTATGGTGGAGTAAAGAACTTTTATTACAAAAATATCATATTCTGATAATACATGCGTGATTTATAAAATACATTGCCTCCATAAAATTACTTTCCTAATACATACAGTAGTATGGTAAAGTTTTTAAGCAAATCGCTCGGACAGGTCAGTTTTTTTGTGTGCCACCAGCTATGCAATTTTCAAAGAACATTTTTTATTTCTTGCCAAAGAATTTCATTTTTATATATTTGTTTTCAATTAATGAATAATTTTGATCGCCGGAATATACAACGAAAAAACATTTTTTCGACAAATTGCTAATTGTCCTTGGATCTGAAAATTTCCAATATAATTAAGATATTAATTTTAATTTACTTGTATATATTATGATAATCACTAGCTGACACGGCAAACTTTGTACCGCCTCAGAATCAATAAATGTTGTGTTAACTTATTAGCTGAATTAATTCAGTTTTTTTTTTATCAAAGGATAATGCACAAAACCCCATCTAATGGCATTACCGGAACCAGCATACAACGCCATGTTCAATTTTGTTTCTGTCATGGCGTTACATAGGGATTTTTTTCGATAATTTTTCTGATGTTTTTATAAAAAAAAACCGTCAATCCGTCCTCGAGATATCAAAGAAATTGTGTGTGGAGTCCACGCGCAACAGAAGTGAAATTTTGCAGTTTACTCATATTCCAACATATCAACGATCATAAAAATCGGTCCAGCCAGGGGGGGCTCTCTGGGCCCCCATGCCCATGGAAAAATACTTTACCACATATTCTCTTACCTACCAAATATAAAAAAAAAACATAAAAATCGGTCGGTGTCGAATTGTTGTCGATATTAGAGCTCTCTTCATTGTTACAATGTCACATTGCAACATATACACCATGACATCTATAGGGGAAGATTGACAAAACGATGGAAAATGGTGGATGCGCCACTTGAAGAAAATCTGTAAAACATTCAGTCGGCTCTTGAGGGTGTAATTTGTCGAATTTCGGAGCTCTCTTCATCATTACAATGTTACGTTTAAACATATAAAGACACCTATAGGGGAAGGTTGAAGAAACGGTAAAGAATGATGGATGCGCCACATACCTACCAAATATACAAAAAAAAAACACATAAAAATCGGACGAGCCAAAAAATCGATCTAATCCAAGGGGGTCCCCTGGGTCCCCATCTCCATGTGCAAAAAAACTTTACCACCTATTCTCTTACCTTCTAAATATACAAAAAAAATCATAAAAATCGGTCGGTGAAAAGTGGTGGATGCGCCACTTGGAGAAAATATTCAGTTGGCCTTTGATTTTGCAATTTGTCGAATTTCGCAGCTCTATTCATCATTATAATTTCACGTTTAAACATATAAAGGCACCAGGACATCTGTAGGGGAAGATTGACGAAATGATGAAAAACGGTGGATGCGCCACTTGACGAAAATCTGTAAAATATTCAGTCGCCCTTTGAGGGTGTAATTTGTCGAATTTCAGAGCTCTCTTCATTGTTACAATGTCACATTTCAGCATATCAGGACACTAGGGCATCTATAGGGGAAGGTTGAAGGAACGGTAGAGAATGATGGATGCGCCACATACCTACCAAATATACAGAAATAAACACATAAAAATCGGCCGAGCCGAAAAATCGGTCTAACCCAAGGGGGTCTCCTGGGCCCCCATGTCCATGTGAAAAATACTTCTCTAACCTACTAAATATACAAAAAAAAATCATAAAAATCGGTCGGTGAAAAATGGTGGATGCGCCACTTGGAGAAAATATTCAGTTGGCCTTTGAGGGTGTAATTTGTCGAATTTCAGAGCTCTATCATCATTACAATTTCACGTTTAAACATATAAAGACACCAGGACATCTATAGGGGAAGATTTACGAAACGATGAAAAATGGTGGATGCGCAACTTGATGAAAATGTGTAAAACATTCAGTCGGTCTTTGAGGGTGTAATTTGTCTTATTTCCGAGCTCTCTTCATCATTACAATTTCACGTTTAAACATATAAAGACATCAGGGCATCTATAGGGGAAGGTTGAAGAAACGGTAAAAAATGGTGGATGCGCCACATACCTACCAAATATACAAGAAAAAACACATAAAAATTGGTCTAACCCAAGGGGGTCCCCTGGGCCCCCATGTCCTTGTGAAAAATACTTTACCACCTATTCTCTTACCTACTAAATATACAAAAACAAAAATAATTATAAAAATCGGTCGGTGAAAAGTGGTGGATGCGTCACTTGGAGAAAATATTCAGTCGCCCTTTGAGGGTGTAATTTGTCGAATTTCAGAGCTGTCTTCATTGTTACAATATCACATTTCAGCATATAAAGACACCAGGACATCTATAGGGGAAGATTGACGAAATGATGAAAAATGGTGGATGCGCCACTTGAAGAAAATCTGTAAATCATTCAGTCGGCTCTTGAGGGAGTAATTTGTCGAATTTCGGAGCTCTCTTCATCATTACTATGTTACGTTTAAACATATAAAGACACCAGGGCATCTATAGGGGAAGGTTGAAGAAACGGTAAAGAATGATGGATGCGCCACATACCTACCAAATATACAAAAAAAAAAACACATAAAAAACGGACGAGCCGAAAAATCGGTCTAACCCAAGGGGGTCTCCTGGGCCCCCATGTCCATGTGAAAAATACTTTACCACCTATTCTCTAACCTACTAAATATACAAAAAAAAATCATAAAAATCGGTCGGTGAAAAATGGTGGATGCGCCACTTGGAGAAAATATTCAGTTGGCCTTTGAGGGTGTAATTTGTCGAATTTCGGAGCTCTATCATCATTACAATTTCACGTTTAAACATATAAAGACACCAGGACATCTATAGGGGAAGATTTACGAAACGATGAAAAATGGTGGATGCGCAACTTGATGAAAATGTGTAAAACATTCAGTCGGTCTTTGAGGGTGTAATTTGTCTTATTTCCGAGCTCTCTTCATCATTACAATTTCACGTTTAAACATATAAAGACATATGGCGGATGCGCCACATACCTACCAAATATACAAGAAAAAACACATAAAAATCGGTCTAACCCAAGGGGGTCCCCTGGGCCCCTATGTCCATGTGAAAAATACTTTATCACCTATTCTCATACCTACCAAATATTCAAAAGAAATTTCATAAAAATCGGTCGAGCCGTTTCGGAGGAGTTCGACCACAAACACCGCGACAGGAGATTTTTATATATTGGATGTTTATTTGTATTTGTTTGGTCTCATCGTTTATACAGAGACAAACAACTTTTTTTGATAAATACTGCAAGGTATTTTTACTTATAACTGGTCTTGGTCGATCCGTATTTTCGGAATTCCGGAAGCTGGAAAGCATAATAAAAAAGCCTGCTGTGTTTGTGTTCGTCCAATTTGATCATTTTATGATGGGTTTTGTAGAGAGCATCTAGAAGATCCTACCTGACCTGAGTTCCATGGCCCACTATAAAATACGACATCTTCCGTCCAAAAGCTATAGCTTCCCAAGTTTCTACCTAATTATACAGCTTTCTGTATATTTTAAGCTTATTTCAGAAATAATTTTCCCGACAAACATTATTAAATTTTATTAACGAACAACAATGCTAAGGCACGCGAGTTTTTTACTAAAGAAAGTTAAATTCTTGCTACAGGGTAACGTCTATTTGAAATTTACCATTGTTCGTTTTGTAACTTTGTAATTTGTTATGAATAAACAAATACTGATGTGGGGTTTGTAATATATTCATATAATATTCAAATAATCAGAACTAAACCCGTGAAATTCAATAAAGTGCTAGCATATTTCTCGTAGATTTGGTATAGGCTATATCCCTAGTGAATGACGTCTTTATATTGTATTGCATGGCTGTTAAACTCAACTATCATAATTTTGTGCATTTTCGCATTTCTCGCCAAATTACCAGTTTCCTACCTCTCCCAACTGTTTTCCTTCCCTGAACCAGTACAGCACCTACCTTTAGGAAATTGGCAAGTTTCAAATTGTGTATCATAGCGCACCACGAACTTAGAATGAAGTTTCAAGCATCTTTGAAATTTGGAATTACCGTGACACCGATAGAAAATAAAACCACTTTAGAAGAACAACGCTTTATACTTCCCCCAACAAATTGATGTGCGTGGATCGCTAATACATTAATAACCTCATCCAAGCCGTCCGTACCTCAATAAACAGCCTATATCTATTTTATTAACTTTAATACGAGCACAAGCGCTCCAACAATAAATAAATCACAGCCATAACCATAAAATGCCCGCTTATAACATACTCATATGAAATATAAAATATCTGTGCGTGTTTAAATTCAATGTTCGTTCCTCTCCATATAGATTTTTTTTATCTCGTAATAAAAATTACTCGTTTCATGATACCTTATTAAAGAGACAAAGTAAGAATTTCGAAATATCCTGCATTCACGAAGTACGCCTCGCGGCAAAAGTAATACAATAATGAGCCTCGGCACGGTCTTGCGATATTTTCCATTATATTAAACTGGAGTACTTTGGAGCACAACGACGGTTATAATAACTCGTAACGTGGAACAACGAAATGCATAATTTAGAGCTGTTTCGGGGAATTATTGTTGTTCCGTTTTAAACGGATCAGAGAAAATAATAATTTAATTGTTATGTTTGTTTGGGGCCCCGGGGCGCACTGTATCAAACGCACACGCTAGGAAAATCGATGGTTTTGCATGTGGGCCGGCAAAACACATTTACGCAGATTAACCAGTGTCTTGATACATACACAATGTGAGACCCCAAGTCTTGAGTTTTGACAAGCCGATGTAAATACCATACATCTGTACATGAAATGGTGTCGTTAAAACCGCAAACGTGTCATGACTCAAACTAAGAAATTTCTCAAAGTGATTTCTTTCACCGACTTCTATGGTAACGTTTGTCAATACTATTTACGATTATTGTCTTCTTAACAGATAACGTTATAGCATTTTATACTTCTAATTCGTTTTCACACCAATTTGCACATGCATTGCACAGGCCGATTCCTCATGGCTCTGACGCAAGACCTATAAAATTTTATCGGTTCTCTTTGGTGGAAATGACTCAATCAGAGTTTCGCCATCCTACTTCTGATGTTGGGAGCGACGAGAAAATTAAATTTTACACCATCATTAAAATTCATCTATTTCGATAACAACATGTTTGTTTTAGTATATCAAAGCTCAAACGATCCAATTCCACGTTCACGCCCTGCCAATGAAACTGGATCACCCGATAATCAGCAAAACCACCGAATTTAACAAAATTGTTGCAAGTGGAATTAAAATGAAAACATTTTTACCTGGTATTGATAGCCACAAACATGCACCCCTCACGTCACCGGCCGTTTTCCCCCCTTGCGTCGCCAGATGACCCGTGATAGTTATTGCATCCCTGCGTCGAATTGATAACAATTATTACGAGCGTATAAATAATCCGAATGGGACATATATCCGATGCGCATTAACGTTAATTTTAAATTTAACAATGGCACATAAATAGTAATTCCATTTGCATAAATATGACAAGTTGTGGAGTCTCGTAAATCCCGTATCGAAAATTAAATACCTCTGCAACATTTAAACGTTTACTTTGGATTATCCCTCTTCTTGGACGACGCGCGCAAATTGTTTTCGAAAGAGAAAATTAGAGAGAGAACGAGAATTATTGAAAAACACTACCCGTTTTTACGTTATTTGATGACCTGTTTCGTTATGGTGTTCTGACACCGCCGAAGAAAAAAATAACCTGATGAACAAGTGTATTGATGAGGCCTTTCTAAGGGGTGGCACAGAAATCACTGGACGCAATATCAGTGAAAAAACCATGTGCTTCTTCAGTGACAGCCGAGCAGCTCTGCGGACTCTGGCCAGTGGCAGGATTACCTCCCATACACAATGTCGTTGATCTAAGGTTGGTTCGAGGACATAACGGAAATGAGGGGAATGAGGGCCGACAAGCTGGCTCGACAAGGCGTGACGTGAACACCGGATGATAGCGAACCGCCCATCCGACCGGGCAACCGCTACCTCTCAAACCTGATCAAAACTGACACCCGTTCTAGACACTGTGCTAGATGGGAAATGACAACAGGCTGCAGACAAAGCAAGATTTTTATAAAAAATCCTTGCTTTAAAAGAGCCAAGTCCTATCTGCATTTGTCAAGGGACAGGCTCCGCTTTTTGGTGGGCATCTGGACGGGACACTGCAGGCTAAACAAACACCTCCACGTGATGGGGGTGGTAAACGACCCAACGTGCAGGGGGTGCTTAGAGGAGGACGAGACTGTCGAACACATCCTACGGGGATTTCCGGCTCTCGCCTCGACTAGAAAGTCCATACTGGGGTAGACATGGCCCAGCTGGGCCAATTTGAGGTGTACCTCGCCTGGAACCATCCTAGCTTTTTTCGACAATGTCGGATGGCTGGATGAGAGACAGGAATGAGGAACACGAGGGGGTGACACAATGGGCCCGCGGTGTGGTCTAAGTGTCGGTGAGGGGATCACATTCCCTCACACCCCTCAACACCTAATCTAACTATATATCTAAGTGTATTGATGACCGATCTATTATGAGTATGTGGTTCCTTTCGCCTCTATGGTACAATCGATCTCGCAGTGTACAAAAAATCTTCTCCACTCGTCAAAAAAAAACAATTAACAAAGCCGGCACAGCAACCCCTTTGTCGAATTAAGTATTCCTGCCTCCGCTATCTATTAAGATGTGAGAAACATGTTCAATAGGGAGTTTCTGCGACGAGGTTATTGTTCGTTACCAATGTAGGTACATACATACAAAGCATCGCAATGTAATTTCCTAACGCCGTATAATGCTCCTTGGAAATCGGTTTGTGCTCCCCCTCTATTCCTCGAGGATCCCAGGTACGATCCGAAATGAACGCCATCATTATACGCCAAAGACAAATTGACAATAACCTTATTTACATGCATTAAGCGTGCACCTGTTAATATGACGAAAGGATGACGCCGCAGTGCTCCTCAATAACGTCTTATTTATGTTTATTCCTCTTTGATCGGAGCGAGGGCACGCATTAATGCATCGCGAAACATCAAAACGATTAAGTTCCTATTCTTCAGATGAGATTAAATTGTTGCGCGACTCGCGGAATGACGAACGTCGAAAGGGGTATTGAAATGAGCAAGACGGTGAAAAGGGAGTAATAATCGTTACTGGGGATGTTTTCGTGACAAATCGGGTAATTAGGAGTTTTCGCGTGGATTTCCACATAAAATTTTGTTGACTTGAAATCCGGCTCGAAGGACCATATGTTTAAGTGTTTTCTAGAATTTTCTAGTGTTGTCGTTCATGATTAAGTGAAGTGTTAACATTCGATACAAACATAACTTCTTCCCCCCACCTGTCTTTCGTGGCATCGACTCGAACCCCGGGTATTATTTATGAATCAAGTTTGTTTCCAAATTACCGAGCTATTATTTATCGGAGTCGTATTAAATCACGAAACGGAAACTTTTAAGACGACGATACATCGTTGGCATTCTCGAGAAGTTCTCCGGGCGGCAGTCTGATGTCTAATTGAAAACGATTTACCTGCCTTACCGCACAATTCTAAACTTCGTTCCGAACCTGGAACGAAACTAACTTAATAATTTAACGTTATACCTGTTATTACGGGAGAAGTGACAGAGTTATGCTCATGTGAACAACATTCAACGCGAGTCTCGTTAATTTAACATTCACGAGTTTCCCGATTCCAGTCGGGGAATTTTATATTCCGTGTGCTCACCTGCACCTGCATCGTACGTGAGTGTGGGATTTTTCTGGTCGAATCGGAAGATACGTGCGGGTTAATGCATTACGGTTTTGTTGTCGAGAGTGCTCTCCGGTGCAAAAAGTCCACAGCTGGAGTCCAGTTTTAATGGAGTTCTGTTTGTTATGGATATCATTCGGTTATGACGACCTTGGCCTCCCATTTCAAGAGATCACACTGCGGTTGCCACTTCAGGAATTCGAGGGTCCAACCACACAAACTGGTATCATTCAAAAACTTGGTTGACTAAATTGTTGTTGTTGCTTGTCTAACATAGCCTGACTACAAATTCTTAATTTTTGTGTAATGTAGAATTCGATTCTATTAAGCTTGTTATGGTAGAAAAAGTATAATACATAACCCGAGCTGTAAAACATATTGCACAATCCTGGAGTGCTATTCTTCACTCTTCGCGTCGACACGAACACTTCGAAATTGACGTCACACGCGAGTGGTGGCGAGTCGAGCGTAACTTCACGCATACGCTTTCACTCGAAGGAAAACCGTTCGTTTTGACACTATTTACCACACGCTTTGAGTGATCCCAACCTAACTTATTGTTTTCTCATGTTAGTAGTGTTGATTGTCGAGTTTGTGAAGCAAAGTATTAACATGAATTATGGATGATATTGTAATTTTCCATTTGTTAAACGGAACTTGCCGAAGAGGCTGATGCAGTTGCAAATGGAAATCTAGGAATACCGCGTCGCTCAAGGTCGGCGGATGGAAGCGCCGCCAAAAATAATCTGCCCGGATATTTCGGTTTTCGACCAGCAGGTGTACCGTAAGCCAGAGACCTGGACAGCCTCTCGGAAGAAGCCACCGCAGGCGCCCTGCCCCCGTTACACTAGGTCGTCACGAAGGATATCAAGGCTGGCCCCTTCTGGTTGGGTGGGAGGATTCCTAGAAGGACCCGTCTGGATATCTCGCTGGTTAACAGGCAGAAGAAGAAGAAGCCACCACAAGTGTCCTGCCGCCGTTGCACCAGGTCGACACCAAAGATACCGGTCCGGTACTTCTGGTCTGCTGGTTGTGGACGGGAGGGCAGGAATTCACTCACTGGTCACTAGAACTCACCACACATCCTGGACAGCCTCTCGGAAGAAGCCACCGCAGGCGCCCTGTCCCCGTTACACTAGGTCGTCACGAAGGATACCAAGACTGGCCCCTTCTGGTTGGGTGGGAGGATTCCTAGAAGGACCCGTCCGGATATCTCGCTGGTTAACCGGCAGAAGAAGAAGAAGCCACCACAAGTGCCCTCCGCCGTTGCACCAGGTCGGCACCAAATATACCGGTCCGGTCCTTCTGGTCTGCTGCTTTTGGACGGGAGGGCAGGAACTCAGTCACTGGTCACTAGAACTCACAACACACTACCTGAACGGTCACCACTTGAAGGGTTGTTGTCACCAACTGGAACGGTCGGAATCACTAACTGTTTTCCGCCGGCCTCTGTTCGCTCTTCTATATGGTGCTTGTGACGAAACAGTGACGTTCTTCCTCTGCGTGAACGCCGACTCATCCAAGGTCTTCATCGCTATACGATTCGTCGTCCTATTCTCCCGGAACGGCGGTGAATCTGGGCAGCGCACAAACTCCGGAACAACGGGACTCGGAGCGCGGTCTCGTTCCGATCACTGGAGTGAAAGAATCATCCCCATATGTCCACTTTAAGCATTTATTCTTACATTTAAACGGTGCGATGAAAAGGGCGTGCTTCGGGGTTACAAGAGCGAAAACTCGTTTGCAGCGGGCAAATTTTATAATGACCGGATCGAAAGAATTATCGGCGTAGTGCGATCGGTTTTATTCAGGCGGCAAAGAGACAAGCAGGTGGGACTAACAAGCGGCGCCCGTTGCTGGCGGAACTCGATGCACTCGAACCTTGCGGAATTTCATAACTTCGTTACAGTAAATTGTTTAAGAAACTATAATTGCGGGTATGAACTTACCTATTTGTATTTTTTCAGATTCGTAGAACATGCAGCAAGGCAACGAATAATAGATAGGTTTAGACGATAATCCTTCACCCATCTGCTCACCAGATAAAAATTATTTTTTATCAAATCTTACATATAAATGAATGTATTGCGAATGTATTGCCTATCAAAATATGTTCAAGGCTATCCTTAACTAATTTAAAAAAAATGTAATTACATTTTTTCCACGTTTCACTCATTTGCTTACCAAACCAATTCAATATAAATCGAAAGTATGAAGCATAAGGAAATTAATATTTCCTACTTGTTTCCGTTCACTACTTCCGGATAAGCAGGTTTGAACATGTAAATTCAAGCTAAATTTTTCTCTGTCGTTTATCTTTGCTTGCTTGAATTGTATTTTTAACTTTGAGGCCTGATAATAGTAATTCTTGAAGGATTTTTCGCAGGCAATACTATACCATCGCGTTCGCAATAAAATTATCCTTATTTTAATATATATTTAGATCAGTGCAATCACCTATATAAATTTACCTGTTTATACCTGCTTGTGCGGTAGCAGTGAACAGAACCAAGTAGGCAATATTAATTTTTTATCTTCCTTATGCTTCATACTTTCGATTTATATTGAATTGGTTTGGTAAGCAAATGAGTGAAACGTGGAAAAAAATTTAATTACATTTTTTGATAGGCAATACATTCATTTATATGTAAGATTTGATAAAAAATAATTTTGCATCTGGTGAGCAGATGGGTGTACTTTTAATATTGTGCACACTATATTCTATTTAAAGTATGTACAATTATTATTTATTAGAGATGAACTGAAATAAGTGTTGCGATTTTTTGAAAATTTAAGAAAAGCAAATCAGTTCTTGAAGATATTCAGCTATCAACTCAAGTGCTGCAGCAGTTTTCTCTTGTGTTGCTACACTCGTCTCTTTGGCTGCAGCCCCTTGCACTAATGCCATCTCCTTTGCTGTGGCAATCCTTTCCTTCGCTGCAGCAATTCTTTCATTGGCTTCTGCAGTCCATTCTAATGCAGCCACTTTTCTTTCGCCAAGCACTTCCTTCAACGACAACTTTGACTATTGGAATTTTTTCCCTTTAAATTTTGAAGAGTTCTGCTGCAAAATTACGTAACTTATAGAAATTTAAAGTGTCAAATTTTTTTTTATCGTTTGATGTACTTTCAGTGATGCTAATCTCTTTTAAGGCTTGCGCTGAAGGTGAATCACATGAATGATTGATTCTTTTACCTGCATTGGTACAGCTGATATAATTGCGGCGTTGCCAAACGTAACCGCTCGCCCGAGACGAATACCAATGCGAAGGGTACATTAGAATACGAAACTCAAAGCGTATGCGCTTTGAAGCGATACCCGTCGCACCTTTTCAGGCACCCTCCCAGTTACCTTCTGTACCAGATGGAACAAAGAAGCTGAGAAGACTGCTGGGTTCCCTTCTTCATCGTTTTTTCGATTTATCTTTGTAAATATACAGTTGTGGGTTCCTCAACTTTACCGAACGGTGCTATGATGCATTCCCTCCTTCAGCTCCCGATCGCGAAGAGCCCCGATTGTGTCGTAAACTGTTGTAAAACATGAAAAGAGCGAATCTAATCCATCTCGACGGGCTGAAAGTTGGTGGATTTACGACGATGCAGCAGTAAAGCAATTCGGGAGCGAGGGCAAAGAGATAAGATTGATGTCTCACTACGGTGACCACATATGTCTGCCCTCCGCCTCCACCACGCATCGGATCGATGCGAAACGTCGTGAAATACGACGCCCTCCTCGCCGAAATTACTATACAGATATCGTTAAGGACATAATAACCCTGCGGGATTTTTTGCGGGGATAGCGAAAAATGTGCGGCGCTCCGACGATGTTGATTCACTGAGGTCGCGCAATTTCCGGTAGACGCTGGTGCAAGAACGAATATTGAACTTTTCCAGGACAAATATTATCCTTGGCGGCGCGCGATGATTTATGTCGTTGTGTCGATTATTAAAATAGCAAGGACGTGCTGATGTGTTGGATTCAAGAACGGGCTGCGAGATGATGCGTTTTTACCGAGATAATTTCGCGAGCTTGCACTCTGCGGGAATATTTATTGCGGATTCTTCGAAAGCACTTACCTCGCGGTGATTTATCGTGCACAATCAACATAATTTACGGAATGAATTATTAATTTGAATGATGCCTCCGATGGGCTTCGGAGAAGTGCAACCGGATTGCGGCAACAGTGTAGTGCAAAAGTTCAATAAAATTAGCATTATTATTTCACAAAGAAAGGATGTTATAATTTAGTTTTGCCGAGGTGGTCCCCCGTCAGTTTTTTGAAGGAAATAACTTTCGTCTCTCTGGGCTCCTCCATCTTTTTGCTGCCTCTTCCAGTGTCTTCCTCTTAATGTCTTTCTGATGATTTAAACATCACTATATTGACACTTTTGGCATTTGGGGTAAATTAATAGTCTGATCTACGTCTACGACAACTTGTTCTTTCGGATTCTGATTGATCTTTTTATTTGTGAAATAGTTGTAGAAAAAAAGTTGCTACCTTACATAAGCATTTCTCTACAGTTAGTGTAAAAGCCACTGGTCGGACACTTACGGTATTTTAACAAACCCTATATTTTCTTCATCTATACTCTTAGACCTGCTTATACACGATATGGGGACTCTTTATTCTGACCGGCGGTTCCTATAGCCTCACTCAGGTTCGGAAATTTTACAGAGTTTAACGTTATAGTAACAAGATTCTCACTTGGACATTTTAAAATACTGTATTGTTATTATTGAAAAATAACAATGGCAGACAGCTACAGCGGTTTTAACAAAGCTGAAATTTAGATATATGTATGACTAGTAATGATACATATTCTAAGTCTATATTTAGCACGGCAGACATTTTCTGATATTTAACATCCCGGCAGACAACGGAGCGTTACCCCTGGCGCGAGCAGAGAGTCTTTTACTAGAACGATGAAATCACGTGTACAGCAGGCATAAGAGTATAAAACAGTCTTGATTGTTTTTAAAGCTTCTAGAGCTTTCTACAGTTTTGGATATTCTGATGTTTATTGGTTTCAATTTTATGACTTAAACAGTCTTTAGAAAATGTGAAAATCAACCTAACTCAATATACTCTCTCACCGGTTGGAAACCGCAGTCCTAGACAAGACATCCGTTGGCACGATTGAAAATTCTGGATTCCTTCAGGGATGTAACAGCAGAAAAACATCAATATGGAACCACACTTCGTTAGGTTCAATGCAGCCTCGACGAGGGGATCGATCCCAAATTACCCCGAATTTTCTGAAAACCCAAAAACTTTCGCAACAACATCAGTCCGAGTTTGCTCCCACGTTCTGTCTTTTTCCGCCTCCGCAAATAAATATTCCGCCCGTCGTCCCCGCCGTGATTTCGAAAAAAGTTAAGAAATTTCGTATCCACCAGAGGCAATTTTTATTCCGTCCGTACATCAAGATATCCAAATCTAACACATACCGGCTTGATGTATTATTCCCCGGACGCTCCGAGTTTTTCTGGCTTTGCCGTTAGTTTCATAAATAAAAACGTACTGCCGAGCGCTGGATGCGTCTCTGGTTAGCTGTCACCGCGCTCCGGAGACGTCGCTCGTTACATTTACAGTCACCTGAAGGACGAAATCGAATTCGCGACGAAAAATAAAAACGTTCTCGATCGAGCTCCGGAATTCAAATTTTAAGCTTAACAAACCCCTGTTTCTTGTCGGAGGCTTCGGGGGGATCGATCACATGTCTGTGTGTGTGCGTGGCGTGTTTGCCAAAAAGTCTAAAACTAAGGAAGTTATTGTCTGTCTCCTCTCGCGTCGGTCGGAATTTGCATGTGGAGAAAATACGGGATTTTAACGCTCCCTTTATACGCCAGTAATTCAAACTTACACATATTAATAATACGCCCCGACACCGTTCTCTTTTTATGCAGGGGTGGTTTTCCCGCGAGTCTCCCGAAATCATATCACGTCACATAGAAGCGAAAAAATCGAGCTAAAGACCTGCTCGTCGCATTCATATTTGCTTAACGAGATTGGTTCGATAGCGGTGACGTTAATCCGCGACGAAACGGCAGCGAGGAAACACAGGAAGGCTTTTAGTCCCGCCGTTCGGAAGACTCAAACAAAACAAGGAGAAATCCGAGACAGATACGGAATCGCGGAAATAACATGAAGAAATCGTGTTTCGCACGCGTCACACGCACCGAAAATATGAAATTAGATGCGGCCACCCTCGAGCCGGGACGTGGATTTCGTACGTGAAGAGACGGATTATTCGAAGGGAAGGAATATAAATTGAGACTAATCGTCATGAGAGATGACAGTCTCCGGGAGATTAGCACTTTTATTAAATGACAAAATGTTGGTGACGACTCCTAACTTCAAAACGTATTACCAAAAAATGATGATGGATGTCTGACTTAATGTTGATTTTGTTTTGAGGCATTATGTATTTTATATTTATATATTTTATCTTATTGCTACGCCTCAAAAATGATTTGACCGGTGCAACGAATAGGTAAACCATGACGGGTGAACACTGAACCAATCCGGGTGGCATTACGCTCTTTTACGCACTTCTCTTGGCGAATATTATTGATTTGTGGTCAAAATTTCGTATCGATCCGTTGACCGGTATAGGAGCCTAAATAATAAAACACATAGAGTGCGGAAACACAACACGACAGCTCGTTTGGGGGATGAGCTGGAGCGTTGGAAAATCACTTTACGCACGAAATTTGTAAACAATTTTTTGGCCGACAAATACTGTTTAAGAACAAAAAATTGAATTAAAATATTGGATTTTTTTTTTTTAATATTGGTACTCACAGACTTTGACATTTTGTCTAATTCAAATTTTGCAACATGTCAGACACGAAAGAAAACAAGTGGCCCAAAATGCTGCTTCAGAACTATTACCCCAGAAATCAAAGGTCCGATATGATGGGCAATATTACAAATATAAAGAATGATGTTCCCAAAAAAATGCAAAAATATCCTGTGAAAATGAATTAGCGGCAAGAGAGGTAAGATCTCTATGGAGTATTTAGTCCATGTTAAAATCATGTATAATTTTACATGAAAACATATATATCAAAATACACCAAATTAATTTCGAATTTAAAAAGAAAAACATTCAGCTAATCATGTACCAAAGAAAAGTAAAATATTGGAGGAGGTACACATTAATACATTTATGGAACAAGCTCCGGATGAGAAATTTTTGCTCACGAAAGTATGTGTACAGTTATTTTAGTTATTTTATTAATATTCACAGCAATTTCTATAATTTCAAAATTTATCAAAACATTCGCTAATTTCGATACCCTAGTTTGAATATTCTTACATTTTCAAATGTCCCGAAACAGAAAATCTTGTATGTAACTTGGTTAATAACGTAATTTACTGACTCACATTGTTTAAGAATACCAACTCGCATCGCTCGCTCCTATATTCCAACTTGTTACAAACTGAAGAACAAAAATTTTTTTTTATTATAAAAGAAAGTAATTTTGTAACAAAATGGTATTTCGTCCTTTTCGTTTGTAACGATTTTATAATAGGTATATGAGCGAGCGAAGCGAGCCACATTCATAAAGAAGCCGAGTCAATAATTTCCCATTAGAGCCGAGTTTCAAAGATTTTCTTTTTCTTTTGTGTTGTTTGTTTAAAGTCAAACTTGGAAGACTTTTGTAATTTTGAATTTCCTTCCATATTATTTAGCAATACTTTAGTCATTGTTTGGTGTTATTTCTGTTCTCATTTCCAATGCTTTCTTCAAAATTCTATCATTTCAAAATTTTTACATTCAAAATTCGCTAAATTCGATTCCCTTGTTTGAATATTTTTACATTTTCAAATGTCCAGAAACACAAAATCTTGTATGTAACTTGGGTAATAATTTGTTTAATACCAGCTCGCTTCGCTCGCTCCTATATTCCAACTTGTTACACGATTTTTTTTTTATTGTAAAAGAATCTGTAATTTTTTATTTCGTCCTTTTCGTTTGTAATTAATTTATAATAGATATATGAGCGAGTGAAGCGAGCTACTATTCATAAACAAGATGAATCAATAATTTACAGCCGAGTTTCATACAAGATTTTATTTTTCTTTTGTGTCGTTTAATACGAAAGTGTAATTTTTTAGGTTATTTTAATTATTATTGGTGTCTTTAAAGCATGTCGAAGAGAAGAGATGTATAACATGGTATTTCAAAACGTCGAGTATAAGAACGACAGCATTTTAATTGTAATTCCTACTTCCAAGACTAACGTCAGTCGTCCATTTGTTGTAAAATAAATAAGTAAAAAACATTTTTAAGTTAGACAGTTTTATATTGTAAAGAAACATAATAATGATGCTTATATTGTACTAAAAGCTAAAAAATAATAAGGTAGGTACGAGGTACCAGTCATCACACCACTCTCCTCATCAATCTAGAATATTGATCAGACTAAAATAAAATCGTAGGTCGAGTCAAATTTTTATTATCTATTATATTCAACCGCTCATACCATTACAGGTACGTTTTGGATGCATCTTCTCAATAGACAACTTATGCAAAATGTGTGTAAAAGTAAATCATCTTGCGACATCGCAGAACGATCATATACATTATATACTCAGGTTACGCTACACACCACAATTTTATTTTAGTCTGATCAATACTCTAGATTGATGAGGAGAGAGGTGTGGTACCTACCTAATTATTTTTTAGCTTTTAGTACATTATATGCATCATTATTATGTTTTTTTAGAATATAAAACTGTTTAACTTAAAAATGTTTTTTACTTATTTTATTTTCAATTTTTTAGTTTTTCTAAAGTGTGTTCCACTTGCTAAGCCCTTTCGTTTGATACTCATATTGAGAGGATTGAAAACTAAAAAATATGTAATCCGCCATTGTGTAGCGACGGACATCTTGGATTTTTTTTATGATGTATTCTACTATACTAGTTAAGCCCTTTTATATTAATTTGATACCCATATTGAGGGGATTGAAAAAAAAAATGTAACCCGCCATTTTGTATTGGCTTTTCAATTTTTGCATGGTGTACTGTACTGTATTCTAGTCGTTAAGTCCTTTTATTTGATACCCATATTGAGGGGATTGAAAAAAAAATGTAATCCGTAATTTTGTGGCGGCGGCCATCTAGGATTTTGATATTTTTAATAATGTACTACTGTATTCTGCCAGTTAAGCCCTTTCATTTGATGCCCATATTCCAGGGATTGAAAAAATATATATTATGTAATCCTACATTTTGTAGTGGCGGCCATCTTGGATTTTGAATTTTTTCATGGTTTTTTTCTATTCGTCGCTCTTCTGCTACTTTTTTAGTCAACTGAGGTGGCAACCTTCTGTCGTTAAAAAGACATGGAAGATGGAAGTCTTCCAGTGTTGCCTAAGGTTACATTGCCGAGTCTCTCAAAAGGAAAATTGATGTTGCAAATATGTTGACGAAGCAAACGTCGTCCTTTTCAAACTACTAGTTCCAAATAATGAATTTCCTCCAAATTTAGAAACTGCGAACGAAAATACACATTTAACATCAGTTGAGTTAGAAAATCCTAATTTACCCTCAACTTCAAATATTCAGGCCAACCAACAAATTTCTGGTCTATTTTCACATGTAGAGAATAGTAAAATCAACATCAATATTTATAATAGTTTCCTTTTTAAAGAAGTTACTTGAGTGAATAGAGTGTAGTGTTGGTTTTTGTATTTATTAGGTTAAAAGTTACAATTTCTTCCAAATATGGGGCTTCTTTTCAATTAATTCATGCTGGAGCTTTGGGAAGAAAAAGGAATTACAGAGGAGATTGGAACTTGAAACCTTCAATAACACGTGCAGTCGTGCAGATCAAATCAGCGCACAAGAAAGCGTTGGCTTTCAACCACCATGACTTAAAGTGAGATTTTAATAGCGAGTGTAGCTCGCCTCGCTCGCCAATTAAGATGTATGAGTCGTTTTGGTGTGCAGATGGTTTTGCAAAATATTTTATTATTTTAATGAAAATTTGTCTGCGATTTCTACATGGATCGAACTTTTTATATAACCTTCTGCAACTGCTGTCTTCTTCCAACCACTATGCCTGCACTGAAAGTGAGGTTTTAATAGTGAGTGTAGCTCGCTTGTTAAAATCTATGGGTCGTTTTGCTGTACAGATGTTTATGTATAAATTTTGTTTTTCAGTGTTTTTTTTTCGGTGATTTCCATAGTATTACGGATCGAATTTTCTACATAGCCTTTTGCAGCAACTCTTGGCTTCCAACCACAATATCAGTTCTGTGATTTCTATAATATTACAATGGTATTATGGAACGAATTTTCTATATAGTTTGCTGCAGGGACTATTCCAACCACCCTGCTAGAACTGAAAGTGAGGTTTTAATGGTGAGTGATTTTTTTCTGTGGTTTCTATAGTATTGCGGGTCGAATTTTCTATATAGCTTTCTGCATCACCATGCCAGAACTGAAAGTAAGGTTGTAATAATAATTGTACCTCGCTTCGATTAGACATGTTAATAAGACATAACTAACGACTACATCATACGTTTCTGACATAACCGTACTTAATTTCGGTTACTGTCAACAAAAATTGATAAATTTAATGCGTTGAGTTAGAAAATAGTAATTTACCCACAACTTCAAATATTCAGGCCAACCAACTAATTCCTAATAGTGTTGGTTTTTGTATTTATTAGGTTAAAAGTTACAAATTCTTCCAAATATGGGGCTTCTTTTCAATTAATTCATGCTGCAGTTTTGGGAACAAAAAGGAATTACAGAGGAGATTGGATCTTGAAACCTTCAATATCACGTGCAGTCGTGCAGATCAAATCAGCCCACAATAAAGCATGCACACAGGTTGGAGTTAAGTAATACATACCCATTTTTGGGGGCTTTTTGAGATTATATAAATTTGAAATTTGTAGGAGTGATAGTTGATAATAATTAACTAAAAGTAATTAACAATCAACTTGTTAAATGTCATTATTAATATAATATGACAGTGGTACCAACACACCAACACGAAATTAATGAAATTATTACCGTTTTATTTGGTACATTATTGTGTCAATTAGAATTTTTGTCTTATACTTAATTTATTTTTTTAAACGTTCCTGAAAAGCTAAAAATTCACTCGTTACTTTACCGCATAGTAGCCGCACTTTACAACATTTTGCGTAAAAACATAGTTTCGGATGACGTATACATGATGTCAAAGCTAACTTTACAATTCAGGAGGCTAAAAACAATGTTTTTGGTTTTCCCATTTGGCGAATTCTGTTGTAGCAAGCAACATATAAATTGGCCATGTCAGAAACATGGACTTCTCAAATTGACTCCAGTAACACTCAGTAACTGTCCTTGGGCTTTGTTGATGGTCACTGAAAATTGAGGCCGTTTGAAATCAAAAGGCAAATCGAACCATTGGTATGCGTGGGATGAGCACATCTTCCCATTACATTTTCCATTGAGGATGGTCGTTTCAATGGACGCTATATTCTTATTGGACTTTCACGTTGGTCTGTCTTATTGGCTTTCATTTGCCTTGATTTTTTGGTTGATTTTCCAACAGCTGAGTTTTTTGACATTAGTAAACAAATGTGAGACATTTAAAATACGCGGCGCGAGTGGCTGCGCCCCAGAAATGAAGCAAAACATTTTTTTATTATACGATCTGTTCACCTGTTTAGGAGAGCATAACATACGAACAAACAAATTAATTTTGTTTTTTATATATACTAGAAGTTTTTCCTCTATATTGATTGAGACGAAGAACAATATTTTCTGTTGTTTCTATAGTGTACCGAGTGTGAAAAGGTCTCATTTGAAGAGTGACAAGAAAGATTCTAGCGACCTATAGCACCGAAAGAACTATACACACCCCATTGTCTGCATAACCCCCAGCTCTCAGTAGATCCCCGCCTGCAAATAAGCCAACTTTGATGGAACTCCACGTAAATTGATCCCCCGATAGAAGCCCAGCATTACGTTCACGTTCTTCCGCTTTTATCAATATTTTTATCGATGACAATCGCTCCGTCCGTTCCCGTCCCCTCCGCTAACGTGTTTCCATTTCGAAAAATTGAAGGCGGTGATGTATCGCGCGTCGCACGTCCTATTTAAATCTTTGACGTTTCAATTTCAAAGTACATCGAGCCAGAGCGAGGAAGTGAAGAATAAACTTCATTATCTCGGTGATCTGTTTCGCGCGATTCCTGTCCTCGAGGGGATGGATGGAGCATCCCCCACACTCCGTGGTCACAAACATTCGTTAATTAAAGCTCTTAATTAGAAACCGTGTTCATATCAACTAGGTATTCCGATTGCTATTCTCTTGCGTTTCCGGTAGCGAACACGCGCGTCTTCTCTTGACGCGCGGTGGAAGTGTGTTCGGATTCCGTACGAAATCATGGAGGATTCCGAGTGTTGTCTTCGTGTGGTCTGACGAATTTCAGGTCGGTGGTTCTAATCTGTTGAACCATTTTCGTACTTTCAGTTAATTGGCTTAAGGATATATCACGATTTTACGCGTTAAGAAAGACACCGAACTGTGAACTTACGTGAACTCAGTTTTTATTCCACCTTCGGCGAATTTTACATAATAGTATAAACCCATCGTAAAATAAGAATCCGGAACAAAATATGCGCATTGCCATATCTCCGCTTTATGTCCATATCAATAAAGTCCCGATCTGTAAAAACCGTGGAAATCTGAATGGCATAATAAAGTAATTTAATAGAACACCAAGCTATCAGCCGAAGGTTAGAAGCCATTTCACACTGGAGCGCACCGAAAGAGAATATATATATAACAGGGACATGCCGAAAAGCAGATATACCTAAGTTTTCCCATAAATCTCCTCGCTTAGAGGAGCGGAGCTCCGCCCTAATTCAGGCGGTCTGTTTATTCGACATGTCTGTGGTATTTCGCAAAGTGCTATAAACAAAAGGAACAAGCCGCCAATTCATTAATCCCTCTCGGAAAAAAGCGAGTCTATCTGCTAGAAACGACGGATTAAAAGTAATCGGACTCGCCGAACGGGCAATTATTTTTTGTGAATTAGCTTTGTTCTAGTTAAAAGAGGTTTTTCGTTGCCTGCCGAGGAAAGGTTAAATTGATTGAATCACGCGAGGAGGAACAAAGTATGCTTTTATGGGGCCGATCGTACTGACAAATAATGTAATAAAACGAAATTACTTTTTCAAGTTTAATTATCTAGCTCGGTACTTCCACTAAAAGACGGATGGGAAATCCATTACGAAGATACTTTTTCGACTCCTCTCCCTCCTTTGTCACTTCGTTTATTTGTTTCTATTGTTGCGAGGTCTGGAAAGCTCTCGTGCAAATTCGCTACTTGTTGGACAGTCGAATGGCGAACGACGGAGAATTATCGCGCCGATTTCCAACGTATGGATCACAAAGGCAGCAGAAAGAACAGTCATCCATTATTTATTAACGATATTAGAGTAAAAGTCCGCCGAGCCGCAGACACTTTATCACGTCATAATCTCCTTAACTCGGCTGTTTTCAGAGCTCTTTTGACGTTTCTCGCACACGCCTCATTTCGGAGCTATCAACACTGATATCGAGAAAATCACCACGAATTATTACTGAGAGCCGAGCGCGGAATTACGAATCGACGTTTTCGAACGGAAATTTGACGTAATGCTCTCGATGGTTAAGGATTTAATGCACGACTCTTGTTTCATCGCTCTTTTCGTTGGAACGACGATAAACTTGATAAAACGAGAAATACTGTAGCGTTTGTGGGTTCCACTTATTTATTTGAACACTATGTACAAATTATTTATACTTCTAATATTACACTATTTACGATTTACTACTTCAGCGGCCCATCTCGTATTATTTATTTACACATCACTCG
The DNA here is from genome assembly GCA_963583935.1 of Diaperis boleti. Taxonomy (NCBI): domain Eukaryota; kingdom Metazoa; phylum Arthropoda; class Insecta; order Coleoptera; family Tenebrionidae; genus Diaperis; species Diaperis boleti. Next base: position 49,963,340 of record OY757247.1, on the reverse strand, counting down.
ACTCGACCCACTGATCTTCGACTTCGATGCAACTGGTTCGACTGACTAGACTCGATGATACGACTGACTCCCGCTGGAACGTCCTCCCATAAATATACCGGCGCCTAAATCTTTCTAGACGCCTCCAGATGTTCCATGGCGCTCTCCGGATATTCCAAAATATGCTGTCATACCCGAGTACGTTGTAGTATAAATCCAGCACATTCTAGTAATTGATGACGCCGCTACAGCGATGAGTCATCTCGGGTCCACGTCCGTTACACTGCCTCCTTAAGATGTTTCGTCCCGAAACGTCACAAGACATTCTACCGATGTCTACATCTTCCTTCCGATGTCCTTTCTGGTTGCAGCAGTACACAATTCGCTTAAGCCAAGTGAAACGGAAGACTCCTTCCAACATGCTTCTGACTGTAGTTCTCCAAACCAAATGATTGCCAAGTTCCTGATACCCTGGGACAAAACAGTCTTCGACTCCCATAAAGTATCTTAAGCACTTTGGTAGGTGGCCTCTTTGTGCACGAGTCTCTTCGTAACCACTTCTTCTTGGTTCCTATTGAGTGTCTGCCAGGAGGAGTACTCTTTTAACTTTGAAAATCTCCAAATCCATCAGAGGACTCTCATAATTTTCTTAACTCGCTAGGGCATCTGGTCGAACTCACTTGATGGAATATTCTAGAAGGACGGCGTTGTATTTATTTATACCTCTTCTCTTAGAAAATGGACATCACACACTATCACACTATGTTGACGTGTCTATGCCCCTCGACCTATTTATGGACTCTTGCTTGGAGCGCAAGTTACACACTTGCTTCTCCACTTCTCATTATTTTGCAATTCTCCAAGGAAAACTTCAGCCGCGGCTTCCCAATCTTCTGCGACACTCCCAAGTGTCCACGAGGTACGTCGTAATCGAGTGCCTCCAGAATTTCCAGAATTCTATCCATTAACCATGGGGACCAAATAAAACCTCTCACGCAGGTCCCCAAAATCGTCGACACCCCCAGGTACTCCCGCATGGAGTTGCTCCAGAACTTCCGGAATTCTAACCATGGGAGCTTACTTTCCATATGACCCACACGCTTCTCCAGCACACACACGTGTCCAGACTCCATCTTCCACATCCATGGGATCCCATTGGGCCCAGCAGCATTTTCTTCAAGGTCATTACAGTCCAACTTGCCCGTGGTCTGCATTCTTCCATCCAAGCACCAATCGCAAGTCCGGGTCGTTCTTCGGGTCTCTCCAACTTCCACTTCATTTCTCGTCCTTCAGAACAACGATAGTGGCTGCAGTCAATATCTTCCGGCACAGTCTCAGCGTTCCATAACACATACTACATTTCTGTGTCGAAGTAAAAACTTTTTCTCCATTTTGCATTCTATTGGAACCTCTTTTCTGCCTCCCTGAGTCGAGTTCAGTCAGCACCATTATCTAATCCGAAAGTGAGTGACACCAGCTTCTTGTCTTCTTTCCAGGTCCTTAAGCAGCCTTCTCTGGAGCTCCGATTTTATTCCAATTATTTCTATAACTCACGTTGCTCCAACTATCTCTCAAGTAACCTTACACTCTTTCTTCTTTCTTCGTGCCCAGCTTCGTATTTCTTCTTTTCTTCTTAACCTTCATATCGATTTATTTATTTGTTACAAATCTTTATAAAATTATTTATACTTCTAAAATTACACTGTTTTACACTATTCACAATTTGCTACTTCAACGGCACACCTCGAAGTATTTATTTACACATCACCCGGCACTCCGGATAGATAAAAGCAACTGTCCGACTCGACCCACTGATCTTCGACTTCGATGCGACTGGTTCGACTGACTAGACTCGATGATACGACTGGCTCCCGCTGGAACGTCCTCCCATAAATATACCGGCGCTTAAATCTTTCTAGACGCCTCCAGCTGTTCAATGGCGCTCTCGATGTGTACCGGATCCCAGGCGGCACACTCCCGTCATAATGTCGTCAATTATTGGTCATTAACGACCAACTGGGACGTCGTAAAATAACGTACACGTGACGTCAAAATGATCTGTTAATGTCATAGCCCAGCGACGTCAACCTGCGACCAATCTGGTACGTCACTTAAGACGTCAAATTGACGTGCCGTGTCTTGCCATAAGTGACGTATATAAAAGCTAGCCAAAAAATAAAAATGCAGCGTAAATTCAATAGTTGCTGTTTTATTAGGTACCAATATAAAATAAACTGAACATTCAAATACACTCCTTATTATTAACATAAAAATAAAACTTGTTTTTGCATGTTATAATATAATAAATTATTATGTTAACTAATTAGTTCTGAAGTAACGGTAAAGACACCCAAGCTTGATCGTGAAGGGGGAAAGCAACACATTTTGAAACGATTTGTTCTCTTGGCCATAATTCTACATTTTGAAATAAATCCTGTATATGGTAAATATTTAAAAGAAACATGAAATTGAGCCTTACTGCCTGGTCTTTAGTTAAGACGTTTCCATAGCAACCGGCACTTGCGACCAGCCGCAAACCGAAGGGCTGTTATTCTAGTTCTTAGTAAATTTTGCGCTTACCTTAAAGAAATTATGATGACGACAACAAGACGATAAATGAACAAATTATTTCAAAAGGTTATGTACCTATTACAACACCTGTTTGCAGTCACAAAACAAGAATAAAATTGTCTGCAAGGCCAAATGAAGGCAAACTACCTGCACCAGTAAGCACGGCCAATTGTAATACTTGGAAATGCGCGTAATTCAAATATGATGGGACTATTTAATTTTTTAATATTTAATTCTATATTTTCTCAAATTTTCACACCATTTGTTTACAAAAGTATCTTCAGAATTACACATTAGAGACAGGATCGAGACAGACCAACTTTTCAGAATCTAACACTCGCCCAGATCTAACACAGCCTGTCACTGAGACTGCGCGTTTATAAAATATGTAAATAGTTATAAAATTATAAAATAATGAATTGGTGACTCTGTAATTGACCCATAAAAGAGGCCGCACATGACTAAATAAAGACGTTCTTTACTGACGTGTCCTGAACGTCACGGTTGTCACGTCATATGTACGTCAGTTATTGGGCCCATGACGTCGCCGACGAATAATGACCAATAATTGACGACTTTATGACGACAGTGTGCCGCCTGGGATATTCCAAAAGATGATGTCATATTCGAGTACGTTGTAGTATAAATCCAGCACATTCTAGTAATCGATGACGCCGTTACAGCGATGAGTCATCTCAGGGAAACAATTATGGAGGATATAGGGGAGATAAAGGAAGAGAATAGGAAGATGAGCCGGGAACTGGAACAATTGAAAATTATGATGCCTGAAAAGGAAGAAAAATGGGAAAAAGAAAAGATGGAACTAAAAGAAAAAATGAAAAAATTATTGTAGGAGAAAATAGAAGAAATAGGAGAAATAGTGAGAAAAAAATATATTGTTGTAACGGGACTGGACGAAGAGGAATGCGAGAACGAGAAGAAACCGGAAAAATGGATGAAGGCTGAATTAGAGGTAGAAGGTGAGGGGGATGTATAAAATAAATGGCGGAAAAATGATTGTGGCGGAACTGGGGAAAAAGAGGAAAGTTATGTAAAATAAAAGAAAACTAAGAGAGAAAAAAAGGAAAGAGAGTATACATAGAAGATGATTTGACAAAGAAAGAAAGAGATATGCAGAAGGAATTGAGGGCGATAGTCAAAGAAGAGCGACAAAAGGAGCAACGGGTGAAAGTGGGTTATAAAAAGATATGGATAGAGGGCTTAGGTGGGACGAAAAAAAGGGGGAGTTACAGCAAATTTTTTAATAAGAGCACAAGAAAAAGACGACAGGGCAGAAAAGGGATAACGAATACGCAGAGGAATAAGGGAGAAAAGGAACAAATAAGAATAGTATTCTGGAACGTAGCGGGAATAAAAAACAAAGAGAATGAGTGTTGGGAGTATTCGGGAGAATTTGACGTAGTGGGAATGGTAGAAACGTGGGTGGAAGAAAAGGGGTGGGAAAAATTGCAATAGAGAATGCCGAAAGAGTTTAAGAGGGTTCTCCAGTGGCATGTGCATTTCTGCCGGTCGAAGTACATTTTCCCGCAATATCTTTTTTTTACAAATTTCAAAAAATCGCTCTGTAGCTGCAAAGATCTATATTTTATCAACACGCCCACAAAATTTCAACGAAAAATCTTCAAAAATAAAAAGTTACATTCAACGGCGGGCAAAAATGTACAACAATGTGCTGCGTTGAATGTAACTTTTTTATATATTTTTATTTATAAGAGCAAGAAAAAGGAACTTTGGTGATTGGGGGGGATTTTAATGCAAGAATTGGGGAAGAGAAAGACGGATAGAAGAGGAACAAGCAACAATAGAAGTAAGATCAAGAAATGATGGAACAGAAACGCAGAAGGGAGACTACTGATTAGCTTAGAAGAAAGAGGGTGGGACATACTTAATGGGAACTGCACAGGAGATGAGAAAGGGGAGTACACGTATATTGGACCAAGAGGCGAGACCATATGCCTTTGGATTGGAAGTGAAGACAAAAGGAGGAGAGAAAGATAGAGGAAGTGTGAATGAGGTTAGAAGAATGTGAAGAATATTCGGACGGAAGAAGAGAAAGAAAATTATAGAGTAAAACTAAAAATACGAAGAAGGTGAGGGAACTGAGCGATAACTTAAGAAACGCAACAGAAATATAAGAGATAAAGATAAGAGAGAAGATGGGGCTGTGGAAGAATGAGTGGTGGGATAAAGAATGCAGGAAAGGGAAGCAGGAAGCAAGAAGGAAACTAAGAAATTGGAAAAAAGAAAAATCATCTAAGGAAGAGTACAAGACAACACAGCACGCAAGAGGTACTAAGATGAAGAATATAAAGACCGAAGAAGAGGTATGGAGATACATAAATAGGGAAAGAAAGAAAAAGAGAGAGTGAGTGATGGAATTACTATGGAGGAATGGAGAAGAGTAGAAGAGTACTTCAGTGAGTTGCGGGGGGGGGGGGGGGGTGTTAAAACAGACAAGAAAAGGAAGACAGGCAACAAAGAGTGGAAGCAATAGAAGAAATAACGAGAGAAGAATTAGAGCTAATTAAATAACTATAGGGGGATCACTCTCCTAAATACGTCATTATAAGGTATACGCGATGATTGTGGAAGAGAAACTGATGAAGGAAATGAATGAGCGGGGGGGTGTTACCAGACGGACAGGCGGGATTTAGAAAAGGTAGAGGGACCATGCATAATGTATATATCTTGAATCACATAGTAGGAAATGAGATAAAAAAGGGGTGGCCACATATAAGCATTCTTTGTGGAACTGAAGGCGAGATATATGAAGAGACGATAAGTAGAGTGAGAGTTGATGGAATGGTGAGAATGTTTCAAGACTTATAAGGGAGTAAGACAAGGTGCCTAGTAAGCCCCAGCCTGTTTGCAGCTTTCATTGGAGATTTAGAGGATGGTCTTTAGCATATGCAGGTGATTTGGTGGTCCTAGAGAGAGGAGAAAGGTATGAAAGAAGAGAATTGAAATCAAAATTAAAAATATAACAAAAAAATTATTACGGGTCACACACGATATTTTTCCAACGAGCGATACAAATCGAAAACAGAAATAATATACCATTCTGCGCCACCCCAACCCGAATTTGACCAGAAACGAATCATTAATTCTAAGGGAAAATTTATTCCTCCGTTTCGATAGCTAGTTTAGCCACTTCTCCAAAGCTAACCCCCCACAATTAAAATTCAGCAAAACACGACGACATTTACATGTTTTCTCCGCCGCTACAGCCACGAGAACACCACAACAAATTTCCACAAACTTTTGATGTTTCTCATTTTCCTGCGACGTCCGCAATTAAATTTCAACTGCTCCGTCCGACAACGACGTGACAAATTGGAGTTCAGGTAAGATAACGACGCGAACGCACGTCAAGTCAACATCTATTAGTGCGAAAGAGGCCATTTGTATTCCGGATGGCATCGGGATAAGAACGACGGATTTTCAAACTGCCTATTACGGATTTTGTGCGAGACAATCAAAGGGGGTGCACGTGCAGCGACACGTGATTGAGGGGTGAAGCTGTAGTTAATTAAGTTGTGAAAAGCGGTCTAATGGGTATGAGAAGCGGCAAAAAATTAATTAAGCTGCATTGTAGCAACCCACGTCATTGAACGCCGAATGAGCACGGTAAATCAGCACCTGGCCTCTAAGGTAAAAGCCCGATAATGTGCCGGCTAGCTAATCAAGGGCGGGATGGGTCATCGTTGTCATTAATAAGGGCGTCGACACACCTAATCCCGATGCGAGATAAAGAAATTTTCAAACACGTTCAGCGGATCAAGTGCAATTTAAACTGGGTTAACTATCTGAATCTGAAGGGTCTAATTTGGTTAATCAAGTATACGTTTGTTGTTTCCGGCCCGAGATCAATAACTGTCCGGGCCTTACCTCGACTATTGTTTAATGCATAAGGCAGCAGCGCTTCACGTGTCTCGACTTCGAAAAAGTACTAATTATAACGTGAGATAATTTGGTAAAGATAGCACTAATGGAGCAAATTAAGCTGCACGAATTATTAGGGCGGTGCGAGTTTGTGGTATTGGCGTGTCGCACGAATTAAGACGGATTGGAAAGGAGATCGATGAAGTCGTCAACTTTTTCTTCCAGTTAACAGGTGTTCGGAAAGGCCAAAAATTCGTAAGTTGACTTGAAAATTTCATCATCATATTCACGAGAAAAAAATCACCCTGTGGAGATCGGGCGAAACTTAATAAAAAATAAACTTTTAATTGCAGAGAAAGTGCGCCCTCGAGGAGTAGTTCCGTACGGTTCAGCAGCAGATGAGACTCAAATCCGGAGCGCGAATTAAAGAGGTCGATCGCATTAAAAAGTTTACCCGGGTCTCTTTTTCGATAGATTGCTTAATCAAATTTCGCTCACCTTGATCGATAAAATAGAAAGTAAGGGAGGAAATCTAACGAGTCTTGTAGCTTTCAAGTTATAAATTCTTATACATCTTGTAGTCCCGCTTGCTACAAATTGATTGAAATACTTTTTCTCAAAATGGGTAAAATCCCCGGATGAGTTATTCTTCCATATCACTTAGCATTTTAACGCACTTTTGATGCCAAGATAAAGCTTCCTCTACAAACACTTTTTTGCATCTTTTACTGCTTTATTTTTCGTACAAGCAGTAGAGAATTCACTGTTTTACTACCTTTTTTTAAACAGTAGGATAGAAAATCAAAAGAATCAAGAGCCTGTGATTTGAACATGAAATTAAATGTCAATGACGTCACCAAACGTCAAATTCGAAAATTTGAAACAAACCGCGAAATTTAAAAATTTAAAAAGTGATCGTGTAAGTGTAAGTGTATTTTTAGTGTGAATACGTTAAACTGTGCTTGATTGCCTTGAATTTATTAAAAAAAAACAACATAATTTGCTTAATTGTTTTTATTTAAAACTAGTTAAGAGTATTTAAGACAATTATGAACGTAGTCTCGAATCACAGTCAGAAAATCGAACAATCAAATACTTAAAATTTTAATATATTCAAGTTTATAATAAAATACTTAATTAGGAACTACTAAAATTCTTGCTTCAAGTCGCTAAAGAACATTTCAAGTCTTTTCAAGTAGCTTCCCGTCCCTTCAAAGTATTTGAAGTCTTCTCAGGTCGCTTCAAGATATCTCAAGTTTTTTCAATTCGCTTCAACTGTTTCAAGTCGTTTCAACACATTTCAAATCCTTTCAAGTCTTTTCAAATTTCTTCAAGTCGCTTCAAGATCTTTCAAAATAATTATTTCATATCGCCCCAAGTCCCTTCAAAATATTTCAAGTCTTTTCAATTCGCTTCAAGTCTTTCAAGTCGTTTCAAAACAGTTCAAGTTATTTCCAGTCGTTTCAAGTTTTTTCCAGACACTTCATCTCTCTTCACGTCGCTAATATTATATTACATTATAAGTGTGGTAGGTTCAATTTTACATCACGAAGTTTTAATAAAACTGAGTGATGTAAAATACCTACCACACACATAATGTATACAACTTTTTAGCCGATGACGAAGTTTTCCACTCGGCGCCCCCATTTTACAAAAATTATCGTTGCACCGAAGTTCCATTCACATTATTGACCTAAACATAGGTGCAGGGTAGTGTGACGGACGCGGATTTTGCCCAAAAGGATACAGGAGGTGTAGCAATGCATAAATAGTATAAATAGGGCACAATTCCTAAAAATATGAGAGAGGTTATGTTTTTCGAGTGTTTTGTTGACTTACCTTAACTTTTTCATTATCTTATTCTTGACGTGTTTTACTTTTAATTCAATGACTTCACCCATTTTGCCATATTATTGTATTTTATGAGAGTAATAATCGCAATAAATTAACATTTTTAGATTGAGAGACATTGTAAATTGACGAGGTAAATAGGCAACTGAGATGCTTACTATTTATACCACGAGATGGTGTGCCTTCGAGTGTCTTCAAATTGGTCATTATTATATCTTAGAAACTTATTCAAAGACAGTTAAGTGCGGTATCTTCCTTCAAAATATACGACCAATATTTATCATAAAGGAACTTTTTTTTGCGCGTTTCTTAAAGAAGAAAATTTCGGACTATTTTACCACTTAAAGGCGGTAGGTGACAGCTTCAATGTGTAAAAAATGGATTACCATGGCTGTCTAAAATGTGGTAGAACGTAGTTTACAACTGTCAAGGCTAAAAAGAACATTTCAAATCTTTTCAAGTAGCTTCCCGTCCCTTCAAAATATTTGAAGTCTTCCCAGGTCGCTTCAAGACATCTCAAGTTTTTTCAAGTCTTTCAAGTCGTTTCAACACATTTCAAATCCTTTCAAGTCTTTTCAAATGGCTTCCAGTCCTTTCAAGATATTATTTGAAGTGTTCCCAAATCGTCCCAAAACTCTTTAAGTATTTCCCAGACATTTCAAATTTCTTCAAGTCGCTTCCAATCCCTCCAAGATATATCAAATCTTCCCAGGTCGCTTCAAAACTCTTCAAGACATTTGAAGTTTTTTCAAGTCGCTGCAAGACTCTTCAAGTCTTTTCAAGTCGCTTCCAGTCCATTCAAAATATTTGAACTCTTCCCAGGTCGCTTCAAGACATTTCAAGGCTTTTTAAGTCGCTTCAATCCCCTTCAAAACATTGCAAGTCTCTTCAAAACAGCTCAAGTTTTTTCAATTCGCTATAAGTCTTTCAAGTCGTTTCAAGACATTTCAAGTCTTTTCAAGTGGCTTCCAGTCCTTTCAAGATATTATTTGAAGTGTTCCCAGATCGCTCCAAAACTCTTCAAGTATTTTCCAGACATTTCAAATCTCTGCAAGTCGCTTCCAATACCTTCAAAATATATCAAATCTTCCCAGGTCGCTTCAAAAATCTTCAAGACATTTCAAGTCTTTTCAAGTCGCTTCAATTCCATCCAAAATATTTAAAATCTTCCTAGGTCGCTTTAAGATTCTTCAAGACATTTCAAGTATCTTCCATTCCTTTCAAAACTTTTCAAGTCGCCCCAAGTCTCTTCAAAACACTTCATGTCGTTTCAATGCGCTCTAAGTCTTTTCAAGTCGCTTCAAGACATTTCAAGTCCTTCTAAATTGCTTCAAATTTCTTCAAGTCGCTTCAAGATAATTAATTTCAAAATAATTATTTCATATCGCCTCAAGTCCCTTCAAAATATTTCAAGTCTTTTCAATTCGCTTCAAGTCTTTCAAGTCTTTTCAAAACATTTCAAGTCCTTTTCAGTCGTTTCAAGTTCATCAAAGTCGCTTCATCTGTCTTCAAGTCGTTTCGAGACATTTCAAATCCTTTCAAGTCGCTTCAAGGTATTTCAGGTCTTTTCAAGTGGCTTCCAGTCCCTTCAATATAATTATTTGAAATCTTCCCAGATCTCTCCAAGACTCTTCAGGCTCACATGAATTTCTGTTTAAAAGTGAACATCTCACTCACTGCCCGATTCACAAGGTCATACACAAGTTTTATAAAATTCTATTTTCTTCAAAATAATGTAAGCACTCAAATCAATAAATGAAATAATTTAAATTTAAAAACATCTAAATTATGTACGCAGCAAAAATGGTCAATTCAGCGGCAGACAAAACACTTTATCTGTCTAGGCAGCAAGTATTGTCAATTGGGCGGCAGACCAAATTCTTTGTTTGTCTAAGCAGAGAAATGGCCAAAAATTTGGTGATTTTTCCCCAGACCCCCCTCTCCCACGTAATGGACGCCCCCTTAGCAACAACCTAAACGACTTGAAAGTGACCCCAGGGTATATGTTATCCAGATTAGGACCGCATACCCTCTCAACAGCAGCATGCAACACGAACCACGAAATGAATGCTATTTGGTCTATCTGTTGATTTGATGGACAGACAAAATAAAATATACAGAAAGGAATTGTAAAGGGCGAAGACACGTGTTTTTTTTTCAGACGCCATTTCGAAACGAGCGCGACGCAACGATGTCTAGGGACGCGGACCGCAAACCAAACCAGGCGCAACTAAACTTAGGCTATATCATGCAAGGAAAATACTAGATCTAGAAAATTTGCTTCACGGTGTCTAAACTAGCTAAATATCGTAACGGTACATGGCATAAAAACATACACACAAAAAAAAACGTAACGAATGTAACGTATCGTTACTTATTAAATTGGGTTGGTTAGACGCTGTGCCTCTTTTTATCCTTTTTTTATTGCATTAAGTTCTTGGTGGTAAATTTAAGTTAACAGAGACAACATAGCTTTTAAATGACCACAAGCTGCTGTCGACCTCAGGTACTGCAGAGAAAGAAAAAAGCTAGTGATTTATCAAGATCTGACAAAACAAAGGACTGACGACTAGCTTCCCACAATGGCGGCCGTTTTATTACAGTGACGCTGCAAGATGGCCGACCAACGGTAAAATTGAAATGGTTTTTACCAAATAATTCCTTGTACGAACGGAAGATAATGGCTGGTAAATTTACGTCGGCCTTTCCTTACAGAAAAATATAGATCAATCGGTTACCTTATCTCCAGGAAACAAACTACCTCACTTACGGGGGGACGCTGTCGAGTTGGGATTTACTGGCACGGACTAGACGAAGGAATCGAATATGAGCTCCCCTTAGCGTATCATCTCTGTCGATAACGGCTAGACTTCCGGGGTCCCCGCAGTACTTTGGGGGTGAACGGGTTGCAGATCTCTTAGATGGTGTTAGTCTTTTTTAACTGGGTTTCTCAAGCCTAACTAAATCAGAAAAATAGATAAAGAAATTTTGAAGAATTCAGGTAATCAAAAGAATCGAGAGAATTACAAGCAAATATCAAAAGGCAACAAGCAATAAAAAAATCAAAAGGATTAATAGAATCAAATAGTACCAACGAAATTAGAAGAAAAAACGATCACAAAAATGAAAAAAAGAGAATGATAATAATTATAATTAAGAATAATCCAGGAACTCTAAAGAATCAAGAAAACAAAATAAATTAAGGAATTAAAACTTCTGAACTGGCTTCGTATTGATTTAATTTGATCTTATCTGCTCTTGCTTGACTTGGCCTTCCTGAACTGACCTAATTTAATACTGGCGCGTGAAATCAACGCGGACGAACCTGAAATTCCACGCCCTCACAAAACAGTGACGTGTTTGAAGATAATTTTTGTACGCGTGATAATGTCAGTATGCCACTTTTTGCGTGAATGTGGGTAAAACAATTTCAATCCGGTCGGTTTCAAATTAACTCGATTGGCCTCATCAAAGATGAAACTAGATACGTTTGTATTAATTTATTTTCACTTTAATTTCACTCCCATCATAAATATGTAATGATTTCGTTCCGTTTTCATAATTTACAATTCATATTCGATGCACGCAGCAATTTTTCACTTTGTATTTCTCGTTCCGGCTCACAATTGGATCTTTTCGTTTGAAAATGGTGGATGCGCCGGGTCCACTACAACACTTCGCACCAAATTTTAAGCGTTTTTTGTTCGCTCCAAAAGCATTAAATGCCACACTGGCACATCTATCTCCGCCGATTGTACAAATTAATAGGACATTTTTTCGATTCTAAAAAATTTGCGACTAATTAAGTCCCGGGAAGGGAGCCGATGAAATATTTTAGGATGGGGATGGAATTTTTTCGAGTTCGCAGATGTGTGCTTGAATTAGTGTTTGGGGAGGTTTTTAATAACTGGGATGGTTTGCAAATTAATTTGCAATTACGTATTGACTGGGGGTGCATCAGCAAATAAACGCATGACATTATTGGCTTGGTTTGTGAACGTATTTTTCGTTGTACGATTCTCAATTTTAATTGCAAACTTATGCGATTACCGAAGTTTGGGTGTCATTACAATCATTCAGACCCATTTGCTGATGAACCGACCAAGCCCATTCAATTTAGGTTCAATTCGGCCCTATTATTACTGCCGCTAAATCCAACATTAAAACAGCACCGAATCCTGGATCGCTCCGGGTCGTTGCGGCCTAGTCGAGGTAATACAACCGCAGACAGAAACCGATGTTGCGGTTCAACCAGAACCTGAAGTCCCGAAGTCCTTACCAATGCAGCGGGGAAATAGGACAATTTTTGGTCCCATAAACCGTTCCGACCACGCATAAAAAAATATTTAAATGGATGCGAAGCATTTCAGGTCAATTTCAGGCAGATTTTCCGCTCGAAATTACGGTCACGTAAATGTCGGCGTTCTATAAACTTGTAAATCTGACGAATTTTTAAGTCAATAGAATGATTCAGTCGATGTTTGATGGGGGTTTTTGCGAGCGCGGATAAAAAGCAGTGAGGCTAATTACGAGTGGGGTTTCCGTCGGAAAAGCGGCAAACAAGTGAAAATTTCATACAATTAAATTATTAGAGTTGTTCAGTCTGTTTAAAACTCGATGTGAAACTGCTGTCATCTTCGCGGTATGTGACCATAATAATGAAGCATTGTGTGGTGGCAAAAGTTTTATCATCGCGCCGACATTAAGATAACTTAGCGGAGCACGACGGGGAATTATTAATATGGAAGTACACATTCACCGAAACTTTCGGGATTAAAATGTGGAGCTTTTCGGATTTTCGGCGGCGGAAATTATTTTAGGTGGTACTTTGTCATTTGTGGCGTGAAATTGGGGTAATTGATAATTTCTGGCATTTTTTAAACGTTGGGGCCTGGAATAAACTGTTTCCATCATGTTAAATTTGTTCGTGTTGATTTTTTACAGTCGCCCAGAAGCTACAAGATTCTCAAACAAGCCGAGGGTCACCACCTCGATCAAACAGACGGGCCCTAAGCCCTTACTCCAACATAAAATATAACGCGTTCTCGGTTTCGCCCTCGCTTCGCCGTAATGACTTAGATTGAACTTTTAATTAGTCAACAAAAGCCGTTTGTTTTTCTTGCGAATGCTCTTAACTCCATGTATTTAAAGTATTAGTGGAGAGTATCCGGACGAACGAACGGTCGAAAAAGCTCTCAGGCCTGATATTTTATGCGGGACAACTGAAGCTTTCTCACCTTACCCACTGGAACGAGCAGTTTCAGTTTCCATTATAAATTACTAATAAAAACGGCGCCGCGCTTTCATTCACTCAGTTTACAGTTTGGGTATAAATTACACGGAAGGTTCAGGCAGGCATTTTTGCGAACCGGTATCAAAATAAACCGCGAAAACGAAGTCAGTTTCCACATACGAAATGTGCAGCTGCACCTTATTTTTCACCGCCGATCCAAATAAGAGAATTCCTCCGCCGGTAATCCGAAAGCGTTATTTTCAATTTTCCCTCCTCTAATCCGGCCGCTATCGCGAAAATCACGACTGGAAATTTAGCGAACATCGCCACTTCATATTTTCGTTGCTCTCGAAACATATTAAAGTTTACGGCACCGGTTCCGAACCTTAAATCCTGTCTACGGCATTTCGTCTTGCTACATTAGCTGCATGCGATGAATAAAAGATCCGACACTTCAAAGCGACGTTCGCGGCTGAAGTATGTGTAAGCGGATTTTTATTAGCGAGAAGGGAAGTGATTTTCTGTTTCAGGGTTTGACTGGTCGATTTTCAAGCGCAAATTATTGATTAAGTCTTAAGGAGGTGTTGAAAATAAACTACAAAATTGTCACTTAAGATGATACCGGATGATCGACAAAAGTGGTTATCTGTGGAAACTAAACGCTTAGAAAACGTATGTCGTTTACTAGTACACGTGCTCATTTATTGAAATACTAGCTGACCTGGCGAACTTCGTACCGCTTCAGAATCAATAAATGTTTTGTTAACTTATTAGGTGAATTAAATTCAGTTTTTTATCAAAAGACTAGCTGACCCGGCGAACTTTGTACCGCCTCAGAATCAATAAATGTTGTTAAAATTTAAATATATCTATGTCGAACTCCACAAACTTTAATAACTGTAAGATTACTAATGGTACATGTTTCGGCAGAATACTGATGATGGCAGAAGTATTCTGCCGAAACATGTACCATTAGTAATCTTACAGTTATTAAAGTTTGTGGAGTTCGACATAGATATATTTAAATTTTAATTTAAATTTACTCCACTTGGATTTAAGAACATTCTTCTTGTTAATAAATGTTGTGGCAACTTATTAGCTGAATCAAATTCATTTTTTTATAAAAGGATAATGCACACAACGCCATCTACTGGCATTACCGGAACCAGCGTACATGTAAAATGGCATTATATACGGAACACATTTTGTATGAGAACATTTTTTTCTCTCATTTTTCTGATGTTTTAATAGTTATTCGCCCTCGAAAACAGTCAGTAAATCCATTCTCGGGATATCATAAAAAAATGTGTGTGGAGTCCACGCGCAACAGACGTGAAAGTTTGGAGTTTACTCCTTAGGAGGGTTCTCCAGTGCCATGTACATTTCAGCCTGTCGAAGTACGTTTTCACGCAATTTATTTTTTTAATTGACAAATTTCAAAAAATCACTCTGCAACTGCAAAGATCTATATTTTATCAACACGTCCACAAAATTTCAAATAATAAAAAAGTTAAATTCAACGGCGGGCAACAATGTACATTTCTGCTCGCCGTTGAATGTAACTTTTTTATTTTTGAAAATTTTTATACTTCGACCAGCAGAAATGGAGAACCAACTTAAAAATCGGTTTTCATTTTTAAAGCCCGGTACGACAAATTTTGGTGGCCGGGGAGTTATTTGTTATTGTCGTTGCCCAAGGGAGCCCCCTGAGCCTCCATGTCCATCTTTTAATAGTTATTCTGCTATTCGGGGCGGAGGCAAATCGAACAAATCAAAGATCTTAAAAATCGGTCCAGCCTAAGCTTCTGGGCCCCAGGTCCATTTAAAAAATACTTTACGGCTTATTCCCATACCTATCAAATATAAAAAAAATACTTCATAAAAATCGGTCGATCCCAAAAATCGGTCCAGCCCAAGGGCCCCCCCTGGGCCCCCATATTCATGTGAAAAATACTTTACGACCTATTCCCATACCTATCAAACGTACAAAAAAAAATCATAAAAATCGGCCGACCCGAAAAATCGGTCCAGCTTAAGGACCCCCCCTGGGCCCCCATGTCTATGTGAAAAATAGTGTACCACCTATTCTCACACCTGCCAAATATACAATGTGTCCCTGGATGGGGTGCCCATGAGGTGATTTTTTCTACTAAGTTGTTTGGAGAAGAATATTTTTGGTCTGACTGTTTTTGCAAATCATAGTTGATATGTTTTAATTGGGGACTTTTTTCTTCGAACAGGATCGAATTTTCGGTCCGTTTTTTTTTTAGAAGGAAGCATTGTGAAAGATAGGGACTTCAACGAACCAATAAGAGGTTACCATTTTGGACCACGTGACGCGTCCGCTTTACACTCGCGCACGACAAATCAACACAACAACTAAACAACTCGTGTATTTGTGTCAATAAAATACGATCTAAAAATTTCTAAACACATTTTGTTGGTTTTGATTACACCCTACTTTTGCATGCGTGTCACTCATGTCAGTACATGGACGGAGCCACCCCCATCATACGCCGATGAATTATGGGTTGCCTGCTCCATTTATCCCTAATGTGTACGGGACGTGTACCACTGCTGCCATCTACTTCCTTCTTAAAAAAAAACGGAGTATAAGTCCCAATATTTTTGATAAATCTAGTATTTAAATCCGAACACTGCCTAGCAACGCCTAAAAAATACCAACTGAAACTTTATGAAACTTCATTGCTGTCAAAAAAATACGAGTCCGATTTCATGTTCTGGGTCGTAATTTGCGATGAGGTGCAATGGATTAGGCAGTAAGGCTCAATTTCATGTTTCATTTCACTTGAAATTGATCCTTACTGACTGGTATTTAGTTACGACGTTTCCATAGCAACCGGCACTTGCGACCAGTCGCAAGCCAACATGAAATCGGGCTGTAAGTCTTCAGCAAAGAATTTTTTAATTCAGTGTTACGGTCTTGGCGACCTATCATATCAACACGTAATCCAAGAATTTCAAAAAAAAAAAAAAATCCTGGTGTTCATTTGAGCCGCAATGGATTGTTCAAATTGTTTTGTTAATTATTTTACTCGAAATAAGGTATCAGCCGTGACTGCCACTGTGTTCAGGTTGCTGGTCAATTTTGCCTTCAGTTTATGGACTTAGAAAAAAAATCTTCAAAATTAAAGAAAAAACCGTTTAATTTAAAGCAGGTTGATTAAAATGTTTGACTGTTTTAGTTTTCTACAGTTGTAAGATAAGCAAAACCAGTCTAGACCAAACATATTCCTCTCCAAACAACTTAATATAGAAAATCATCTCATGGGCACCCTATCCAGGGACACACTGTACAAAAAAAAAATCATAAAAATGATCGGTCCAGCCCAAGGGGGCCCCTGGGCCCCCATGTCCATGTGAAAAATACTTTACGATCTATTCCCATACCTATCAAATATACAAAAAGAAATTCATAAGAATCGGTCGACCCAAAATATCGGTCCAGGCTAAGGGGGCAGTATGCGCCCCCATATCCATGTGAAAAATACTTTACGACCTATTCCCATACCTATCAAATATACAAAAAAAAAAAAACATAAAAATCGGCCGACCCGAAAAATCGGTCCATCTTAACGACCCCCCCTTTGCCCTCATGTCTATGTGAAAAATAGTGTACCACCTATTCTCACACCTGCCAAATATACAAAAAGAAAATTCATAAAAATCAGTCGACCAGAAAAATCGGTCCAGCCCAAGGGGGCCCCCTGGGCCCCCATGTCCATGTGAAAAATATTTTACGATCTATTCCCATACCTATCAAATATACAAAAAGAATTTCATAAGAATCGGTCGACCCAAAATATCGGTCCAGCCCAAGGGGCCCTCTGCGCACCCATGTCTATGTGAAAAATAGTTTACCATCTATTCTCAAACCTACCAAATATACAAAAAAAATCATAAGAATCGGTCGAGCCGAAAAATCGGTCTAGTTCAAGGGGCCCCCCTGGGCCCTCATGTCCATGTGAAAAATATCTTACCACTTATTCTCATACCTATCAAATATACAAAAAAAAATCATAAGAATCGGTCTAGCCGAGAAATCGGTCTAGCCCAAGGGCCCCCCTGGGCCCCCATGTTCATGTGAAAAATAGTTTTAAACCATCCCCGGATTATGTCGATCAAAACAAAACAAAAATTATTCAAATCGGTAAAGCCGTTTTTGAGTTTTAGCGTGACATACGAACGGCGATTCATTTTTATATACAGGCTGTCTTACGAAAAACGCACCACGCTATAACTCTGTTATTAATAATCCGATTTCAGAAATACAAAAACCGTGTAAGACAGGTGTATAAATGCTACAAGAGAGTATGATTCTTAACACATTTTTTTTTATTCAGTTTGGTGGTTTTTTTTTTTTCTCAATACAATGGTATGTTTCAACTTGATTTTGTAAAATATTCTTGGAAAAGTTGTGGATTGTTATCCGTAATGAAATAACAATGTGATCACAAAATAATAACAAAACTGCAAGAAATAATACAAACAACATGGATTCCGACGCACACTTGAAAATTTTTGAAAAAAAAAACTTTTCTAAGAATATTTTACAAAATCAAGTTGATTTTGAAAAGACAGAATTGTGTCGTTTAACCATTCAATACCCTAGTGACATCACTATTTTAATCTGTCACTTCAACCATACTTTTCGCTACTGAATTTTGGTGTGATATGATGTGTCGCACTCTGGGTTTACGATGATTAAATCTGTGCTGCGTAGTGCTAGTACTAGGTCTACCATACTAGTACTAGGTCACCAGCACTAGTAGTTGACTAGATTAATTCTTCACTTTAACTAAACTTCTCGCCAGTCAGTTCTAGTCTGATTTGATGTGTCGCACTCTGGGTTTACGATTATTAAATCTGCGGTGCGTGGTGCTAGTGCTAGGGCCACTATTCTTAAAAGTAGCTCAATGTACTATGTGTGACGCACCTTTTCAGACTATCATGTTCCAACAAAAAGAAGTTTGATTTTGAAACGACAGAATTGTGTTGTTTAACCATTCAATACCCTAGTGACGTCACTATTTTAATCTTTCACCTCAACCATACTTTTCGCTACTGAATTTTGGTGTGATTTGATGTGTCGCACTCTGGGTTTACGATGATTAAATCTGTTGTGGATAGTGCTAGTACTAGGGCTACCATTCTTAAAATTAGTTCAAAGTACTAAGTGTGCCCCATCTTTATAGGCTAAAATGATCCCAGAAACAGAAATTTTGCATTGAAACTACAAAACTACAAAATTTTGATCACGAAAAAATTTGATATGAAGCAAATAAGCACTAGTAGTCGACTAGATTAATTCTTCACTTTAGCTAAACGTCTCGCCAGTTAATTCCAGTCTGATTTGATGTGTCGCACTCTGTGTTTACGATGATTAAATCTGTGGTGCGTAGTGCTAGTACTAGGTCTACCATTCTTAAAAGTAGTTCAAACTAATATGTGTGACCCATCTTTTCAAGCTAAAATGATCCCAGAAAAAGTAATTTAACATTGAAACGACAGATTCGATTGATTGACGAGTAAATACCGTGTGACGTCACAGATCAAGTTGCCTTATTTCAGTTTTAATCATCAAGCTTTTTGTGGACTGTTCTTTTTTTTTAAATTACGTCAATGTCATAATTTTTTTATATTCTTTAAGGGCTGATGATGGCAGCAGTGTTCTGCCGAAACATGTTCCATTAGTAATTTTACAGTTATTAAAGTTTGTGGAGTTCGACTTAGATATATTTAAATTTTAATGTTCATTTTAGTTTGTGTCATGTATTAGAGATAGCGTTGTATACGGATTTTTCTCGTATATTTTTTTTTCGTCCTCGACATCATCAAAAAATTTTTTAGTTTACTGCTTTTAATTTTTAAGCTCGGTACGAAAAATTTTGGTTGCCAGCGTTCTTTGTCATTGTCGTTCCCCTGTACCAAAGGGGTTTCCCTGGGCTCCCCTGTACCAAGGGGACCCCCTGCAATTTTTCCGATAAAAATCGGTCCAGCCGTTCTTGAGTTATAAATTGTATAACTAGCCCGACTTTGTTTTATATAGATGACTTTTGCATAATACCAAGAATTGCAAGAACAAATGTAAAAATTATTAAACAGATTAACATTACCTACCATGGCCTAAATGACAAAGCGGACCAAATGTTGACTTATTATTCCGTGCAGTGTCTGGAGCAATTTAAATACAAAGTTTTCATAGTTTGGTTGAACAGTATTTGTCAAAGGCTCTATTAATTAACTGTGGATTTGAAGTTTGTGATCAATAACTTAAATAATAAACGCAAACGACAGACACCGAGCACACCCGCCTGAGTGGAAGGCGAACGAAAAAAGTAAATATCGTGAAGGGTATCGGGGAAAAAAGGCTGCCCGAATACTACGAAACTAAATAAAAAGTAAACTTTTAACATCCCCCGCTTATAATAGACAGCGACGTTTAAACTTTATGATGATGTAATGAAAAAAAGAGTGAAGGAAAATGAAGGTGCGCTAGCTACCGATCAGCCCGGCGAACCGGTTCCACCTCAAGTTTACAAGTTCTCAAGTTATGCTTTAATTTATATCATCTATATATTAATGCGCGAAGAGAAAACTTTGTACCCTTTTTGAAGCCTATTGCGCGCACGGAGGAGTCTGAGATTTGGCATAGTTAAAGTTTATATGGATAAGAAGTGCACAAAGCTAAAATTTATATTTAATATGCGTTACAAATACATCAAGTTAATATTTATATTATTGTTATTATTGTTCTCGTCTGACCTACCTTCACAAAGGGATGCTCAATGTAACCCGTCATCTTTAAATTTTAAGCCACGGAAGGCGATAGTATTGCGAGACGAGTAATCTTTGATGTTTGTTGGTATTTATTACAATTTGTGAAATCAATGCAATCGTTTCCAATGCATAGGGGTCACTGGGGGAAGCTCACGAAGCAATGTTTGGGAATTCAAATAGAACTGCAGTACAGCTGTATCTCCCTAAAAACAGAGAAGAACAACTCTACAGCAGTCAGCAAAATTGAAATCAAATTCTGGGAATAACGGAATGATAGGGATCGGTTTAAGAGTCCGAAGGTCACAATAGTGAAACTGATTTTTTTCTGTGGTAATTAAACCATTGTGTAAAACCGCGCCCCTTAAGAATAAGAAGGAAGGTGTAATTTATGTCAAACGATAGGGATTTACAAATAAAAATTGAACTGTCCGAGGAATATTGTTAACACATAAGAATAAACATATAATGGATTTGATTCCATACTTTGTATATTAATACGTTAACCCATTTTTAACTATATTGCGCGCACGGAGGAGTGAGATTTAGCATGGTTAAGGTTTATATGGAGAAGGAGAGCAAAAAGCTAAAATCTATATTATAATGTAATATGTGTTACAAATACATTATAAATAATAAATAGTCTGTGGTCATTCGCACTGAATTAGTTGCGAGCTGTAAATTTTGTGATTTCAAATGTTCCTTTTTCATACGTATTGCAGGGATTCAGGGCAAAGAACACATGTTAATGACGTATTTGTACATGCTCGCAGCTGACGTAATAGAACAAAATTGAAAAATATATGGGGGACCAATAGTTTTTATAAATCGGCTGTTAAGGTGAAAATTGAATTGATGTGAATTTAGAGTTTAGTAGAATCATCCTGTTCGTACGTATCCTCGACGTGCTTGAAGAAATGCCAATAAAAGGATATTAAAGAACAGATTGAACGCTTTAATTTCCTTCCACAAGCTTTGATGACTGAAACGTCATATCTGCCCCCAGCAGCGAGCAGAGTATTTAAAAAATTAACTCGCATCTTCGCATACTTAATACTTTATGTTCAGACTGTGTAACGACTCGTTCCGTCGTTACATCTGAACTCGGAGTTTTTCCCTCTCAATACGAAGACCGTAAAGAGGTTTAAAAATCGATCGCCATCTTGCGGCTGTTTATTCCGGCAGATGATGTCTTTGAAATGCTCTTTCATTGGGAATCTCGTGCAAATGTATCCGCGCACTTTTTACGCGTTCCCGTTTACTCGGAAGCCGCTAAATGCCGTCGTTATGTTCAAGTGAACGATTCGAGAACATCGTGTGAATTCGAAACAGAGAACATGCCGAGAAAAAGGAGTTCGATTTTGAAAACGGTCGGAGATAATGACGATAGGAGCGAACTTTATAAAATGTAAAAGTATAAAACGAATCTTTATTTCTTTTGTGGTCTTTTATAATTTGAACTTCGGATGTTCTCGTCTTTGCAGAAAGTGTTATAGACAAACCCCGTCGTCTGTTTTGTCTTTGCAGTCTGAAACTAAAGTTTTATGCAGGATGTTTCGAAACCGCTAGAGAAGTCATTAGGAATTCTCAACTTCTCGACGAAACATGGACGAATAACTGCGCGAGTTGTTTAGAAAACAAATGATTCGTGTACTTACCAAAGTGAAAATAGTTCAACTGAACTAAATTTTCAAATCATTTTTAAAAAAGGACAACGGAACAGCTTTTAAGGCTAAAGAAGAAATCCACCGGAGTAGCGCATTTTCTTAATTAATGGCCCGAGGTTTGCCACAATTTAGCAGCAGGAAAACACCAACCAAAAGTAACTACTTCAGAAAAGGAAACGTTATTGACATTTTTGTTAGACTTGGGAAACGAAAGATAACTAATTACAATTACCGAGCAATTACAATTCGTTTTTCATATTCTCTCTTTCATCTGCAGCAGTAGGTCTTTTTTTAGAATTTGTATAGTCAAGATCTGTTATTGTCTCTGAAATCTTACCGGAGTTTCGAACCGGCTTTGTATTATACCGATCCAGTGTAAGCTGCAGCTACAAATGCAACTCCACATGCGGCTGTCTGCTTCCTCAGACAAATTACAATAAGGAGCGTTCAGCAACATCATTGTCTTGCACAGAATGCGATAAAATCGACACGCTTCTCTCTTGTGTTGGCCCACAATGTCCTTTGTGACTCGAAAGGTGGCATTTCCAGCGCTTTTAAAGCCCACTACCCACGTACCCCCAGTTACATTTGCTCTAAAAACGCTCTTTTGTTCAGCACAATACCGTCTTCTGTACCAACAATTTAGCTAAGGTTGCTTTCGGCCAAAGATTTAATTGACAATAGTTAAACGGCAATAAAGACTCCATACACGCACGGTCCCACTAGAATAATAGCGCGGCCGCGGTCCGGTTGCGCTCCGGGCGCACCGCAGCGGTTCTTTTGTGGGATAAAATCTAATCGCCCGTTTCCGGTTAAATTTGACGCGACCTCACCACAACGACGCTACGGTGAATATTAATTAATATTTAACGTACCTATTCGCTTAAGCTCGAGGGTTGAGAGGGTTTAAAAATGGCACATAATGCCATTACCTACGTCAATGCGACGACACAATCACGAGCGCCGTGCTTTTATTGGTTCGTTATGATGCAGCGATCGTGGTGGGGGCAACGAACCGCACGGCTATTTAAAGTGGAGTCGGTGGTCGGATAAATTAGTGCGACAGCAATAACGTTCTTGTTAAACCACTCAAACGCTCCCCACGTGTGTCGGAATCGTTAAATTTACTTACCTGCCATCAACAAGTTCATTAATCACTCGTTTAATCGATGATTAAACTTCGAGGGAGAATTGCGTCTTCGCCGGCGTTTGGTGCCGTTTCTCGACGAGACGTTGCAAATGGCGGGCATATTGGTTTTGAACGTTTTTCTTTGTGGGAATAATTTACTTCCAAAAATCTTCTCTTGTACTCTGCGATTTTAGTGTTATCCTTGATTCATCTTTTTTTCTTATGCTCCCGTAATCAGAATTTCTAACTAACGTTTAAAAGATTAAAGATAGTCAGTGAATTTCTCATTTCTCATATATACAGCTGAAAACTTAAAACCAGCAGCTTTTATTGTTACCCCATACATTATTGAAAATAGTACTCGCCCACTTACAGCAGTATTAAAATTTATAATTATGTACAATTACTGGTGCATTTCCGCAATATATTTATAATGGCAATCTATGTATTTCATTGTGCATAATTATAGAATATTCATCACTTTTTATAAAATGAAAATACATGCAAAACACATAAGAAGCAAGTGTTTCAGATATTTCAGAATAAATATTCTCTAGAGTGTGAATGTTTACTTTCTGTTATCAAAAATGATTTCGGAATTATTACATTCTGTAATGATTGTGGACAAAATTCCATTCTGTAATCAATTTTTAATTTCACATTCTAATTTTGTTGATATTGAAAATACCATTCATCCGGCTTTTTTAAGTTTTAAAAACTTTTCCATCAAAATTTCATTCTTACGCCACCCAACCACAGTAATAATTAAATAAATTTAATTACAGTAGTACCTACTTTTCACCCGTCAGAATTTTTTTACGTTTAAGTAGAGTTTACACTATTTCACTTTGGATGTCCATCCACAGTGATCATCCAGTGTAATCATCTTTTTATAAATTGGAATGCGGAAAAGTTACAACGCGCCAGCTCATTTGGGAGACGAGCCAGAAGGGCGAGAATTGGAATATTCTTAAAAACTACACCTTACAATAATAATAATTTTATCAATATTCACATTATTTACTAAACAATTAAAATTTAAATATATTCAGGTCGAACTCCACAAACTTTAATAAACGTAAAATTACAATTGGAACATGTTTCGAGAGAAAACTATCCCCATCATCAGAATGTTTAAAATGATGACGTAAATAATTTCTTCCAAATATGGAGCTTCCTTTCAATTAATTCATGCTGAGTTTTGGGAACAAAAAGGAATTACAGAGGAGATTGGATCTTGAAACCTTCAATAACACGTGCAGTCGTGCAGATCAAATCGCCTACAAGAAAGCATGCACACAGGTTGAAGTTAAGTAATACATACCCATTTTGAGAGGTTTTTTGTGTTTATATAAAATTACGCTGAAATTTGTAGGAGTAATAGTTAAAAACAAAACAATTGTCTGAATCACTTTTGGTGGTAGATAACTACTTTTAATCAGTTTTTTCCCTAAAACACCAAAAACAATTTATAATACTAATAGTAATACATAGTTGATAATAATAATTAACTAAAAGCAATTAACCATCATCAATTCTCATAAATGACGCCACATGTAATAATAAAAAATAAAACAAATTATCAATTATGGTGTAAAGTAGCGTGTACTAAATTAGACTTTTTGTCTTATACTTAATTTATTTTTTTAAACGTTCCTGAAAAGCTAAAAATTCACTGGTTACTTTACCGCATAGTAGCCGCACTTCACTTTAGTTTCGGATGACGTATACATGATGTCAAAGTTAACTTTACAATTTAAGGCCAAAAAGGTAATTTACATTTATCATTTTGAATGATTTCTCCAAAAATAACATCCAAAGTGTCAATGTAAACGAGCCTTTATTTTATAACTCACTTGTAAACACCGTGATTGCATGAAATCTTTCGCTTTTCGATGCTACCTTCGAGATGGCGCTGTAAACTCGAATTAGATGCTTTTCGACTTTGGTTTTTGGTCTCTTTTCATCACGTTTAATCTTTTTCCTATCCTCTGTAAGTTTCTGTTTAATTTTGAATAATAAAATTGCGAATTATTTATTAAACTGGAATTGGAAGATCTAAAATATCGGCCTTTTTCGACGAATAAATAGAAAAGATCCGCCGTTCAACTGATATTTTAACAAATGTAGACAATGAATTGGATGGACAGTAGCCTTCTGCAGGAACTTGAGGTTTTAACAGTGAGTGTAGCTCGCTTCGCTCGCGTTTTAAAATATATGTATCGTTTTGATGTACAGATGATAGTTATACAAAGTTCTGTTTTAAAATGGGATTTTAATAATAAGTGTTTCTCGCTTCGCTCGCTTTCTAAAAGCTATGATTCTCTGCAACGGCCGTCGGCTTCCAACCACCATGCTAGGACTGAAAGTGAATTCTTAATAGTGAGTGTAGCTCGATTCGCTCGCGTATCAAAATATATGAGTCATTTGGTGTATAGATCGTTATATAAAGTTCTGTTTTTAAATGGAATTTTTCTGTAATTTCTATAGTATTATGGATCGATTTTTCTATATAGCTTACTGCAACAACTACCACCGTGACAGAACTTAAAGTGAGGTTTTTATAATAATTGTAGCTCGCTTCGCTCGCTATTAAAATAATGAGTCGTTTTGGTGTGCAGATGGTTTTGCAAAATTTTGTTATTTTAATGGATACATGGATTGAACTTTTTATATAGCTTTCTGCAACGACTGTTGGCTTTCAACCTCCATGCTTGGACTGAAAGTGAGGTTTTAATAGTGAGTGTAGATCGCTTGTTAAAATCTATGGGTCGTTTTGCTGTACAGATATTTATGTATAAATTTTGTTTTTATAAGTGTAATTTTTTCTATAATTTCCGTAGTATTACGGATTGAATTTTCTATATATCTTTCTGCAGCAACTCTTGGCTTCCAACCACAATGTCAGTTCTATGATTTCTATAGTATTACGATGGTATTATGGAACAAATTTTATATATAGTCTGCTGCAGGAAATTATCGGATTCCAAACACCATGCATGGACTGAAATTGAGGTTTTAACAGTGAGTGTAGCTCGCTTCGCTCGCGTTTTAAAATATATGTATCGTTTTGATGTACAGATGATAGTTAATTTTTGCTTTGATTATTAATAGTTATGGTCTTTAAAATTAAAAAAAATTGGCGGTATTTTAGTCTGTTCAGAGGAACCTGTTTTTTAATCGATGATCCACGATAAATGTTACTTTAGTTTTAAATTTATATATCGGTGTTTATAAAAAAACTTACAAAGTTCTGTTTTTAAATGGAATTTTTTCTGTGATTTCTATAGTATTACGGATCGAATTTTGTATATAGCCTCCTGCAGCAACTGTCGGCTTCCAATTACCATGCCAGAACTTAAAATGGGATTTTAATAATAAGTGTAGCTCGCTTCGCTCGCTTTCTAAAAGCTATGATTCTCTGCAACGGCCGTCGGCTTCCAACCACCATGCTAGGACTGAAAGTGAATTTCTAATAGTGAGTGTAGCTCGATTCGCTCGCGCATCAAAATATATGAGTCATTTGGTGTATAGATCGTTATATAAAGTTCTGTTTTTAAATGGAATTTTTCTGTAATTTCTATAGTATTAAGGATCGATTTTTCTATATACATAGCTTACTGCAACAACTACCACCGTGACAGAACTTAAAGTGAGGTTTTTATAATAATTGTAGCTCGCTTCGCTCGCTATTAAAATAATGAGTCGTTTTGGTGTGCAGATGGTTTTGCAAAATTTTGTTATTTTAATGAAAATTTTTCTGCAATTTCTACATGGATCGAACTTTTTATATAGCTTTCTGCAACGACTGTTGGCTTTCAACCACCATGCCTGGACTGAAAGTGAGGTTTTAATAGTGAGTGTAGTTCGCTTGTTAAAATCTATGGGTCATTTTGCTGTACACAGAGTTATGTATAAATTTTGTTATTAAGTAGATTTTTTTCTGTAATTTCCATAGTATTACGGATCGAATTTTCTGTATAGCCTTCTGCAGCAACTCTTGGCTTCCAACCACAATGTGAGTTCTGTGATTTCTATAGTATTTTTATTCTATGGTATTATGCAACGAATTTTCTATATAGTCTGCTGCAGGAACTGGTCGGATTCCAACCACCATGCTAGGACTGAAAGTGCGATTTCAATAATAAGTGTAGTTCGCTTCGCTCGCTTTCTAAAAGCTATGATTCTCTGCAACGGCCGTTGGCGTCCAACCACCATGCCCGGACTGAAAGTGAGGTTTTAATAATAATTAATTGTAGCTCGCTTCGCTCGCGTATTAAAATAATAAGGCGTTTTGGTGTACAGATGGTTTTGCAAAATTTTGTTTTTTTAATGAAAATTTGTCTGCGATTTTTACATGGATCGAACTTGTTATATAGCTTTCTGCAACGGCTGTTGGCTTTCAACCACCATGCCTGGACTAAAAGTGAGGTTTTAATAGGGAGTGTAGCGAGCTTCACTCGCGTATTAAAATATATGAGTCGTTTTGATGTGCAGAAAGTTTTGCAAACTTTTGTTATTTTAATGCAAATTTGTCTGCGATTTCTACATGAATCGAACTTTTTATATAACTTTCTGCAACTGCTGTCGGCTTCCAACCACCATGCCAGAACCTAAAGTGAGATTTTAATAATAAGTGTAGCTCGCTTCGCTCGCTTTCTAAAAGCTATAATTCTCTGCAACGGCCGTCGGCTTCCAACCACCATGCCTGGACTGAAAGTAAGGTTTTAATAGTGAGTGTAGTTCACTTGTTAAAATCTATGAGTGGTTTTGCTGTACAGACAGTTTTGTAAATTTTATATATAGTCTGCTGCAGGAAATTATCGGATTCCACCCACCATGCTAGGACTGAAAGTGGAGTTTTAATAGTGAGTGTAGCTCGATTCGCTCGCGTATCAAAATATATGAGTAATTTTGATGTATAGATAGTTACACAACGTTCTGTTTTTAAATCGATTTTTTCTGTGATTTCTATAGTATTATCGATCGAATTTTCTATATAGCTTTCTTCAGCAACTACCACCATGCCAGAACTGAAAATGAGGTTTTTATATAACTTTCTGCAACTGCTGTCGGCTTTCAACCACCATGCCTGGACTGAAAGTGAGGTTTTAATAGTGAGTGTAGCTCGCTTGTTAAAATATATGCGTCGTTTTGGTGTACAGATGTTTACGTATACATTTTGTTTTTAAGTGGATTTTTTTCTGTAATTTCCATAGTATTATGGATCGAATTTCCTATATAGTCTGCTGCACGAACTAGTCGGATTCCAACCACCCTGCTAGGACTGAAAGTGAGGTGTTAATGGTGAGTGAAGCTCGTTTCGCTCGCGTATTAAGAATATGGGTCGTTTTGATATGGGTTTAAAATGATAAATTTAATCCGCTTACTTAAAAACACTTGAGATAAATGGGGTCACAACCGTCTGAGTGCACACATTGACTTGAACACCTTTTATAATACAGTTTTACGAGTAGTGATAAATATTGAGGACTTACTCTTCACTAGCAACAGCTAAACTACAAAATGTGAGTCGCGCTACACATACCGATAGCTTCTTTGCAATCGCCGGATGAGCAGAACAACACGTTCTAAAATTTAATCAATCGGAAGCGATCGAATATTTAATTTTCTCCAGGAGACGCTAATCCTCGATACCGCTTTATCTCTTCAATTACGACACTGCCTCTGCGAGAACGGATGTCTTCTGATATATATTCGACGTAAACCTTCTGTGATCTGTTTGCCGATATAGGCATTCTGCTGAAACCAGCTCAAGAGGGGCTTTGCCGTCTATAAACACATCCTTCAGAGATCGTCTATAATAACCCGAAATAACGTCCCGATGCATCGCTGTAAATTCCGACCGATTTATTCGGTACAATCTAGGAGTACCGGAAGGTTTTATGACGCAAAACCGCGCTGGAACAGGAGGATCTGCAGATTCGCACGGTGGCTAATGTGCCGGAAGGAATTCACTCCTTTGTACATTATTGTGCGTCAGAAGCGGATTGGAAATCCGTCCAGTTTTTAGGACGGGATGGACGAATAACCCGTCGAATGTATTTCGCTTTTCATTAGTTGGATCCGTTGTTTTTCTGCGGCCTCGCTATTATTATTACTACTATTGAGTTGCGGCAGCGCTGTTTCGGAAGGGCGTAGGCGGTAAAAAATGTACATTTCGACTCACAATTGACCCGTCAGTGATAACGTAATAAATCTCTGTCTGGTGAATGTTTTTCCAATATTTTGTTCCATGTAGTTTTGGGTCGTGATTTATGCCGCAGCATTCGAAAGTAATACTAGTCTACAATATTGAAGAAATTTTTTGTCTTTTCATATCGCCAGTGCTCGCCCGAACATGAATACGTGAATACAAGCTCGAAGTTTGCTTTGAGAAGTTGCTATCACGAGCTCCGATTTGAACCAATAGTTGTAAACTTAATGGAAAAAAGACGCATCGTTTGTATTCCTAGGAGCTATACTCGTGTCGCCCAACAGAATAATAAAACCGCCCCTTTGCGCGCGGTGTTTAAAATAGTAATGTTCCATTGGTGCAGTTTAAATATCGCGGCATTCCCGAAAGCCTAAACTTAAATTAGCAGCGGCCGTGTTGGGCGACACGAGTATATCACGGTGTTATATTTTTTATTAAACTGTTAACAAAATGTCACAGACCTTTTCACGCGACATTGAAGTGTCGCCCTGCGTGAGAAATGAAGGCCGGAACTTTCACTTGAAAAATGTCAAACCGAGGGCGATCCTCAGTGAAGCTCCAAAGCTCGCCTCATTAAGCACTAATCTCTCGATTCCTGAAGCTGTTATTTCGTGGCCGTTCGAGTCGGAAAGACGTCTGAATCGAGCTTCCGCAAGGTCGTGATGCGGTGCAGCTTTCACATGCCAAAGGGCCTAGACATGGGTCGAAATAAGTACTTTTTACAAGGGTCGTTACAAAAGTGGGGCGAATTTGCATGAAGGTCAGTCGGGATACTTTGGAAGGGTCCGTCACACTTTGATGATCTCTGACGAAAGTTCAGGGGTTAAGGACTTTCTCCAGCATCGATATTCGGTTTGTGTACAAAAGGTCAATGATAGCGATATCCTTCTGCTTTCGATTTCACTCATTTATTGTAGAAAGGTATGGTGGCAATAAACACATCTTTCTTGGATTTGAAAAGCATTGTATAGTATACCATGAGATCTCATTTAAATTATAAATTAGAGTAGGCGGGTTTTCCAATGCAAATTGACTTACAGTAAAATTTGAGGTTATGGTAAACATTGTCACGTTTATGTTTCTCATGTTAAATTGTTTTCATTTAAAGACAATAAAACACTAACAAATAATGTAGGTTTATTGAGAATTACAGCAAATGTTCAAAGTGCAGCTTTTATTTTCCCGGTGTATCTAAAAAATACCGCATTTAAAAATAACCCGCACAATCTTGAAGAACTGCAAGAGGCAATTTTTAATTCATGCAACGCTACAACCTTTCAGATGTTGTAAACGCATTTGAAAATATGAAAACGGAGCTGCATTGAAGCTTTCTCCCCCAGTCACTTTAACCAATCAATTTTTACATCAAATTACTAAAAGTTAGTAGTACCAACCTAATTTAAATTTCACAGCCTACTGTAACTTATAATTTAAATGATCTCATGGTATACCTACTCAGCGTTTCCTCTATGATTCTGCTAGCACCATGGCTGGAGACTTGATGAAAAAATATGATGTAAGGTTAAAAAAGATTTGGTTAATGATGGTGGACACATTTCCAATTGTTGGCAATATTCTGTAACCAAAAATTTGTATCTAAATAATATTGAGAAACGGTGAGAAGCAACATTAGAAGGAAGTTAGAGTGCATACTAAACTAGGTACTAGGGATTTTAAATGGAAAAATGATTGTCGTTTCAAATTTTCGTGATTCTCGTTCTTGA
Organism: Diaperis boleti; assembly: GCA_963583935.1. NCBI lineage: Eukaryota > Metazoa > Arthropoda > Insecta > Coleoptera > Tenebrionidae > Diaperis > Diaperis boleti. Next base: position 49,932,268 of record OY757247.1, on the reverse strand, counting down.
TTTAAGAATTTTAGATTGGAACCTTTCAAGTATTTTAAGGTTGGAGTTGGGTGCAGATCCCCATAGGTGGATCCCATAACTCCAAACTGGTTTCATCGCTTTATATACTAGTAGTAGAGATGCACAAGTAGTTAAGTAGTGCCGGTTCTGGCCCACTTTTGACATCAATTGACCTTAAGCCTTGAGAATGTAGTGCCGGTTCTGGCCCAGTTTGATGACCCAGTCTTGACCTGAAGTAACCTTTGGGTTGACCCAGACTTGAGCCTAGCTCCCTCCACCCGAGCAGTTTTTAATTTACAGGGTTAAATCTAATATATAAAAATCTCGTGTCACGGTGTTTGTGCTCAAACTCCTCCGAAACGGCTCGACCGATTTTTATGAATTATTTTTTGTATATTTGGTAGGTATGAGAATAGGTGGTAAACTAATTTTCACATGAACATGGGGGCCCAGGGGGCCCCCTTGGGCTGGACTAATTTATTGGCTCTACCGATTTTAATGATTTTTTTTTGTATATTTGGACGGTATGAGAATAGGTGGTAAAGTATTTATCACATGAACATGGGGGTCCAGGGGGGGGCCCTTTGGTTGTACCGATTTTTCTTCAATCATCTTTTATAGATGTCCTGGTGTATTTATATTTTGAAATGTGACATTGTAACAATGAAGAGAGCTCGGATATTTGACAAATTAGACCCTCAAAGGGCGACTGAATACTTTACAGATTTTCTCCAAGTAGCGCATCCACCATTTTTCACCGTTTCTTCAATCTTCCCTTATAGATGTCCTGGTGTCTATATATGTTTAAATGTAGCAATGTACTTATGAAGAGAGCTCCAAAATTCGACAATTTACACCATCAAAGGGCGACTAAATATTAATTAAGATTTTCTTCAAGTGGCGCATTTACCATTTTTCACACGACCGAATTTTATGTTTTTTTTTTGTATATTTGGTAGGTATGAGAATAGGTCGTAAATTATTTTTCACATGGACATGAGGGCCCAGGTAGCCTTTTACGCTGGACCAATTTTTATGATCTTCGATTTGTTAGATTAGGAGTAAACTCCAAAGTTTCGCTTCTGTTGCGCGTGGACTCCAGACACAAATTTTTTGATGATATCTCGAGAACGCATTGACTGATTTTTTTCGGGAGCGAATAACTTTTAAAACATCAGAAAAATTAACAAAAAAAAAATTCTCATAAATTTTGTATTGAATCCTTATGTAACGCCATTTCTGATACATGACAGAAACAAAAATTAACATGGCGTTATATGCTGGTTCCGGTAATGCTGCTTGATGGCCTTGTGTGCATTATCCTTTGATAAAAAAAAACTTAATTTAATTCAGCTAATAAGTCAACACAACATTTATTGATTCTGAGGCGGTACAAAGTTCGACGGGTCAGCTAGTAATATTTAAATTTAAGGTTTTATTAACTTTATTGTGGAAGTGATTCGTTCATACAATTTTTTAACATTACTTAAAGAACATATACATTTTTTGTTTTTACTAGAACTAATGATGTGAGTATTACATCCTATAGGGATTTCTTTACATAACCTAGAAGAGTCCATTCTGTTATCTAAATTTATAATTTTAGGACATAGTTGTTCCAGTGCTTTTCGCATATAATCCGCCTTAATGTGTCCTTTTAGGTACACCACATCAATATCGTTTTCAGTAATAATTTTTTTCAAAATATTTGCAGCGTTTTGCTGCTCTTCTGTTCCACTGTGATATCTCAACATATGATGATGTTGCTCTAAATATCGAACACATTTCTTGATGCTGTCGTCTAATCTGTTGGATTTGGTTGGCTTAAAAGTATGATGTACAATTGTACGTCCATCAAAAATGGTTAATTCCTTAACAATAAATTCTGGAATGTTAAAACCTTGTATATCAACGGTAGGAAACCTCATCACCAGAATTTTTATTTTTTGAATAGGCTAGCTTTATTGTTTCGCTAACTATTTATACAGCTGCTGTAAGAGAAATATTAGACTGATCACGTGGAGGGAGCTAGGCTCAAGTCTGGGTCAACCCAAAGGTTACTTAAGCTCAAGACTGTGTCATCAAGCTGGGCCAGAACCGGCATTATAATCTCAAGGCTAAAGTCCACTCAAGTCAAGACTTATCCTCTGACTGGGTCATCTAACTGGGATAGAACCGGCACTACATTCTCAAGGCTTAAGGTCAATGGAGGTCAAAAGTGGGCCAGAACCGGCACTACTTAACTACTTACACATAATTAAATACTTACCAATATAAATAGTTGAGTTAGTTTCCGTCCCTGCTGTTCAGATCATGAGACGCTGAAAATATGCGAACCTGAAAACGTCTGAGATTTCGATAGCCTGAACACATCAGAGCCTGAAATCACAGACACCATGAATCCTGAGACAGGCCAGAAAATTTCGGTCTTTGGAACAATGAAATCAGGACGACTCTATGTAGGGGTCGTCCATTAATTACGTGAAATGTTTTTTTACCATGTTTGCTCCCCTGCTCCCTCACGTGTACTCACGTAATTAATGGACGCCCCCTTAGATATATTCATGAAAGCGAAAAGCAACAGCAAAAATTTGTAGGTAGAAAGCTCTCTCTGTTGATTTTTCTTTCATCCTACTAAATCAGTTTATTTGAGGTTCTTATATTTAAAGTTTTTTTTTAACACAGGTGTGCCTCAAGCCTCTCGTTGTGGACATAATAATTTATTATGTATTAATAATGCGACTTTTCTGTCTATGCATATATTTATTAGTTGCCTAAAAGACATAACATTTTGATGTAAAAGTTCTGTGTTCTTGAACGTGTCTAATCATGATGGTCATTTCGCAACTCGGGTAGTTGCTCATATTAACGAGATTCCACAACTGTTTGATGGTGGATAATTATATTAGGTCTCTACAGGAGATAGTAGATTAGGTTTGGACGATACAGGTTTCAGTTTAGTACAGCACGACATTAAAAATCTCCGTCAATCTCTGGAAGTGCCACTGCGTCCCTTCTAATTTCCCTAATTGGGTTCAGGTATCCTTTGACAATCCCGATTGCCGCAGATTGTGTGATGGATGTTTACGCGATAATTATTGCTTATCGTTAACTGGGTCATTAGTCTAATTACAGAGCAGTCCACGTCAGATCACGGATCGCTAGATGTCAACCTCCGATCAAGCGAAAACTGAAATTCGGCAAATACACTTACCCAAATGGAATTTTGAATTATTGTCAACAACGGCTTTGGTTTAATCCGACTCAAACTTCAAACGGCATAATGGGTTCAGTCGTTATTTATTCGGCTAGTGAAAAACATCGTTTGATGTTCCACTTGAACCAATGAAATTTAGTGAGTAGGGCCCCAAATGGCGCACGTCCTCGACTGACCGCTAATTCAGATAAATAATTGTGTGGAATTAAAAGCGGGAAATATGTGGGTGGACAATCGATGAACGCATTTGTTTCTAATTGCATTTCCTTCGGATAAATTAGTAGTCTGATTGGACGGAAGGGCCAGCAGCTAGCGTTAGGGTCGTGGCTAATGAATCCAGAAATGACAGTTTTCAGTTTCAATTTATTGATATTGCTGAAGTTGTGATAATAATAATTGTTGGAGCTGGTCTTCATGCGAGCACTCTCGTTAATCGACTGATGTGTGTCTGTGTGTGTAAACATAGCTTGTAGCACGATAACGTTTTGTAGTTTGTCACGTCTATTGGATCAATTCATTATCATCTCTGAAATAGTGGATGTAATAATGCAGCGACGCAATGAAAGGATTTTTTTAGTAATTTTAATTACATTATTGTAATGGCTTCAGATCATGACGTCATCAATTATTAGAACGTTCTGGATTTATTACTACAACGTACTCTAGAAAGTATGACATAATTTTTTGGAATATCCATGATGATGTCATCAATGGAACTATCTGGAGGCGCCTAGAAGGATTTAGGCGTCATTGGTGGACGTTCCAGCAGGAAGTTAGTCTAGTCGCATTAACCAGTCAGACTCGCAGTTCGTCATAATTGAAGATCAGTGGGTCGAGTCAACCAGTTGAATTTATCTATCGGGAGTGCCGCGCGATGTGTAAATAAATAAAAAGAGACGTGCCGGTCAAGTAGTAAATTGCAAAGAGTGCAAATAATGTAAATATAAGAAGTGTAAATAAATTGTACAGTGTTTAAATAAATAAATGGAACCCACAAACGCAACAATATGTAGTGTTTGGAACCCTTCGTGTGTGAAAATCTTATCCGAATTTGAAGATTCCTTTTTTTTAGAATACAAAACCTTTTTGCTTCAGGAACCTCGACATGATCCTAAAAACGATACAAATCGATTTGCTTTAAGCCCGTTATACTCGCAAATAAAAGCAGCGTTTAATTAAATGAAACTGAGCCTTAATCAATACCAAAACTACTAGTTCAAATTGCACTCGGCACAAACGAACAAACATTAAAAAATTAACCGTGATCGAATTAGTCCAAATTAATCACTGCATTTGCATCTGCCCGAGTATAGCAAATCAATTAAGCTTAACCAACCTTAACAGGATTCCCGTGCTGCTGTTGTGGAAAATTAATGTTTGCTCGAATTAATTTATTAACCTTTTAAAGAACGGATCCAACAAAAAAAGTTTACGCCGAAAAAATCTTCACAAAGTCTTAAAGTAAGCGCTACAGATTTATGAAATTTTAATTAAGGCAGTTATTGATTAAAATTGCGCTCAACGTTAAATACGTGAACTCCGTGCTGGTTTTAGAAGAGATCGTCTATTTGCGAGAGAAACTTTCACATCACGTTGAATAAAATATTGTATCGTCGGAGAGAATTATGCTTCGAATAATTGATGTTATATATATTTGAAAGTGCTTTTGGAAGTCTAAGGTGTTTTTGAAGCTTATATTGCGGTAGGTGTTCAAGCCTCAGTTTTGTTGTTCTTTAATGTTGTTATCCTATTTAAACCTCTTCTGTATTGGGAATTATTTCGGTTTCTTATTTTTCCGGCACCCTCAGGTTTCTCAGTACTTGCCGTTTACTCTAAACTTTCAACTCAGTTACTCGTTTGGGTTTTTCACCTTCTCCAGCTTCTTGTATTATACTAAAATTCCAGCGATTCAATCTGTAACATCTCGATAATTTTTCATAAAAATTCACGGCAGATCCGTTCCAAACCCTGACTAAGCATTTTTACTACTACATATATGTATTAGTTGTTTTGTTGTCAGTGTTTTTACATTATTTCCTTTTTCTACCCTTATTATTGTTGCGGTCAACATTGTCCACAAAACAGCGTTATAAAACATTCTTGTATGTTTGTTTATTTGGTGGTCGTACACAAACGAGTCATTACATTATTGCACTGTTACCATTTAACACTGTGCAGTTAAATTTACGCCAGAACCGAGGTAAAACTCTTTGTTGCAAAAATCCCGGCAATATTTGCGTAATACATTGTACCTCGCCACATCCAGTCCCAAAGCAAAACATAGTGTTATTAGCGCGAAAAAAAAGGTCGCATTGAAGCGTCTGTTTTCAAACGTGGCGTTCCCAGTAAAACTACACGTTTTCCACGAAAGTGCTTTTAATCAACGTTCTGTTTATCATTATTCACGTTACAAACACGTAATCACCTTTCCTCTCTCTCCGTGCAAATATAAACTTTACATAACAACATAAATGTTACGTGAAGTTTGTTCCTCGTCTTCGAACTTACAGTTTTGTTTTTCCAGGTCGGCAGCTTGAAGGGCTTCTACTTGTTCGAACACAAGCACGTGCACAAACGCTCCCTCCAGGCCAACGACTTCTTCCACCAGTCGCTGATATCCGAGCCCCAGGTTAGTGATGCTTCAGAACGAACTAATTTACTTTCATGGAGCTTCCTCGCCGCCGCCGCCGCCGCCGATCCCGCACAAATTTCAATAGCAATCTTGTTTGTACAGATTACGTAAAGCGTCTAAATGTTTTTAAGATGAGCGCGGCTGAGCTGCGGCGAGGTAGAGACAGGAAGTCGGTTGTTTTTCTGGGGAGAAGGAAAACAATTTGAGGGTGGAAAGTTGAGGGGGATTCGTGGCTTTGCTCTTTGGTCGGCGATTAACCGTGTTGTTTGAAAGTTGATTTAGAAAGTCGACATCTATGTAGCCATTCACAAGACGTCCAAAAAAGTTTTCAGAATCGGTGAGTCTTGTAGGTGGCGGTCATTTATTGTTTTTGCTCTATTTATTGTAAGCTTTATGTTTGCATTTCCATTTTTCTGTATTTTCGTGTATATAGTTTTTCATTTTTGTATTAAACCGACTCCCCGCGCATCCACCCCTGTAATCCTCAAGAGCGGAGCGTAATAATTGAACCAAATAAAAACAGGAGGGAAATACTTCATAGTGAAGTGTAAGTGACCCAAATAAGAACAAAAGACCTTCTTTCGCAAAGAGATACATCGTAAATACCAATCATTTTTCCTTCGCGACCATTGAACCACCCGGTGCCGAACGACTTTACGTCCCACCTGGTAATAAAACTTAATAAAGAAAGTAGTTGTTTCCGCATGAATAAGGCCGTAAATTATAGGTGGCGCACAAAGAAAATTATGTATGAGATTTGCAGGGTAGCAAAAACAAAACCGGCCGTTTAACGGAATAAAAACCCGTGGGCACAAAAAATTCCACGGCTTAGCGACTTTCCACATTACGAAAGTCGCCAGTGTAGGTACGGAATCCGCTTATACGAAAAAGTACAATTAATTACTAGGGGTGGGCCTCAAAAGGTATTTTCGATAAAAATGCGACAGGAAAATCACGGTTTTAACATCTCGAACAATTCCCTCGAAGGTTGTGTTCTCGGATTTGGGATTCGTAATAATTAAAAAATTAAGAGAAAGCAGGGCGGGATCCATTCAGTATCTCTGTCAGCCTCTATCATGCTTCTTCTGTGCCATAAATCCATGCGTCGTTCATTATCCCGTCTTCCTCTGGCGCTTTTCCTTTCTTTAGTTTCTCTTTGAGTCTTGACTTCTTCGCTTGTTATTTTCTCTCCTTTTTGTATTGTCGTTATTTCTATCTTCTTTTCTGTTCCGTGGTTTTTTCCCTCCAGTAGTTCCATGAAATGAATTAATAATAAATTTTTATTTGCCCTACGGGCTTTCTGATTCCTATACATATACAAGTAAACTTAACAATTATAATAATAAAAAAACTAAATAAAATTCTCTATTTCTTCCCCTCCCCTTTTCTTTTCTCCCTTCTCCCTCCTCTTCCATACCTCTTTCATCCATTTAATTTCCCTTCCATCTACATTCAGTATGTCCTCTCTTTCTTTCCTCTCTCTTTGTTTCATCTCACTGCACTCGTTCCACATATGCTCAATCGTCTCTCTTTCCTCATAGCACATTCTACACATTCTTCCTCCATCTTCTGCCCAATACCTATTTTCCCTTTCCTCATTTCGGCACCTAAACCTCGCCATCATCTTTCTTTCTTTCTCGCTCTCCCTCCCCAAATACTTAGGTACTTCCTCGATCATGCATCTTCCGTACTTCCCGTTGTATCTGGATTCTCTAATTCTTTCTCTCCTCTCTTGTCTATCCGTATCCTTATCTCTTTCACTTAGTTCTACATTCATCCACACGCCTCTTTCTCTCAGTGTCTCTATTTCTTTGCTTGCATACCCATTCCTCCTGTAGTAATTCTCCCTATCATTCTCCTCTGATTTCTTCTTTTTTTCTCTCCAGCACTCCTTTAGTATCCTACATTCTTTCCTCCCTTCCATCCTGTCTTCGAACTTGACCGCTCTTTTTCCCGCTTTCACTCTCAACCTATTCCTCTTGCATTCTTCTCTCACTATGTACCCTGGCGTTTCTCTCTCCACCCCTAGCACCCACCTCAGATATTTCTCTTGCACCCTCTCTATCTCTTCTTGTTCTTTCCATCCCCAGACCTCTGCTCCGTACAACAACACGCTTTCAATAAGACTTTCAAACATCATCATTCTCCTCTTAAAATCGCCTCCCCACCTTCTCTCTCCTATTCCCCATACACATCCTATCACCTTATTCGCTTTTTTTGCCAGTTCTCTAATATGTGCCTTATCTGTGGCTCTTTCATTGAACACATACCCCAAGTATTTGAATTCTTTTAGTTGTTCTATTACTTCTCCCTCCCACCTCCAATCACTCTCTACATTCTTCCTCTTTCTCTTATTGAACACCAGCATTTTTGTTTTCTCTACATTCTCTTCTAGTCTTTTCTTCTTCACATATTTTCCTAAACTCTTTATCATTTCCTTCATTTCTCTTTCACTCTTTGCCACCATTATCATATCATCCGCAAACGCCAGGCTCCACACTTTTTTTCTACCCTCTCTAAATCCTGCTTGGCTGTCTGGTAATGCTCCCTTTTCCTCTATCTCTCTGCTCATCCTTCCATTCAGAATTGATGCATACAACTTGTACCCTGTGTTTAGGAGAGTTATCCCTCGGTAATTTTCTACTTTATTTTTCTCCCCTTTTTTGTAAATGGGGTAAATTACCCCTTCTCTCCACCCTACCGGGAATCCTTCTCCTTTCCACACCCCATTCATTACCTCCACCACCCTCTCTAGCACTCTTCTCGTCCCATACATCCACGACTCATTCTGTATTCTTTCCCTCCCTGGTGCCTTCCCTTTCCTCAGTTTCTTCACATGCCTCTCCACCTCTTTTCTTTTTTTCATTTTCTCCCTCCAGCAGCCTCATGAAGTACTCCTCCCACTCATTCATCGTTATCTCCTCGCCCCCATTTTCTTTTTTCTTTCTCTCTCTATTAATATAGTTCCATACCTCCTTATCTGTTCTTATTGCTTTTATCTCTTCCTCCTCTCTCTCCTTCTTCTGCCTCTTCTTCTCCCTGCATGTCTCTCTGTATCTTCTTTTCGCTTCTAAAAAGCCACTTCTGTTCCCTTTAGTCTTTCTCCACTTTCTTAGTTCTTTTATTGCTTCCTTTTTACGTTGCTCACATTCTTTGTCCCACCATTTATTCTTTCTTTTTGTTCCTCCACCTCTTACTGTTATTTCTCTTTTTGTCGCTGCTTTTTCCAATATTTCTACCAATTCTTTCTTTTTTTTCCTACTTCTTCTTCTTTAAATCTTGCTTTTTCCAGTCTTCTCTTATACTCTTCCACCCCTTGCTCGTCCCATACTTTAATTATCACCTTCCGCATTTCCTCTATTTTTTCTTCTCCTCCTCTCTTCTCTCTCCCCCTTCCTATACTTATCTCTATAGGCAGATGGTCTGACTCTACTCTTTCCCCTATTCTCAATTCTTCGACTTCTTCCCATGCTTCTTCGTTTACTATTTTGTAGTCTATCACCGTCTCTCCTCTACCGCCTATGTAGGTCCATTCTCCTTCTTCGTCCCCTTGTTTATTTCCATTCAGCACTTCCCATCCTTTTTCTTCTATCCATTCCATCAACTTCTTCCCTTCCGCGTTTTCTTTCTTGTCTTTGGATTTTTTTTTCCCTCTCCTCTCTCTTTTTCCCAATCCCTGGCTCCTCTTTCCCCAATTCTCCCGTTCAAATCCCCTCCCAGAAGCAGACATTCTTCCCTGTTGTCTTTTAATGTTTCTTCTATCTTGCTTATTGTTTCTTTCATCTCTTTGCTGTACACTGTCACTATTTTCCACCATTTACTGTCTATTTTAACGTTTCTCACCATGTGACCTTCCTCTTCTCCCTTCTTTTTAGTATTCTCTTTTATTCCTTTTTTTACCCCTGTTATTATTCCCCCTGCTGCTCTTCCTTTTTTCTTTCCCCTTCTCGCGCCTTGCCATTCCCACTTGAACTCCTTTGGTAACAGTTTTTCTATTTTTTCCCAGCTTTCTGACCATGTTTCTGTTAATCCAACAATATCGAACTCCTTCACATAGTCCCAAAAATGTTCTTCTTTTTTCCCTAGTCCCGCTACATTACAAAATAGTGCCCTCACCCCTGTTTTTCTCGTTACCTTCTTTGATTTTCCCCTTCCTTCCTTAGTTTCCCTCCTACTTCCTTCTTTGTTTCTTTTTTCCCGTTTCATTGCCCTTTTTACTTTGCCGTTGTCCCTCTTTTTCCCTCCTCCCCTTCTTCTTCTTATTGGAAAACCTGTAGTCTTTCTCTCTTTTCATTCCATCTCCATTGCTCCCCGTCCACTATTAATTTCCTGTATCCCACTCTTACTTCTTTCCCTTCCTCCCTTTTTTCCTTCGCCATACTTCTTAGTTTCTTCCGTAAATCTCTTTCTTTCTTTGTGAGGTCGTTGTTTATGTATATCCCCCTTGTTTCCCTCTTCTCCCTCAATTTTCCTTTGTGCTTCATTATTCTTTCCTTCTCACCCCATCCCTCCATCTCCACCAATACTTGATCCTTGTTAATCCTGTAACAATCTTTTACTTTACTATCCTCTACATTTTCCTTCAAAAACTTCTCTACATCCTCTTTTTTACATGACTTTTTCTCTTTCCCCATCCCATCCTGTTATCACGATGTTGTTCTTCCTCTTTCTTCTCTCTTCGATTTCCATTCTCTTTTCCAGCTTTTCCACTCTCTCCTTCCACCAGTCTCTCTCTCCTTCCCATCTCTTCTCCTTCTCTTTAAATTCTTCTCTACTGCCTCTCTATCTCTCTATCTTCCCTTGAGTTCCTTGTTTTCTCGTCTTATTTCTTTCATCTCCTCCTTCAAGTCTTGCAACATCTCCAATATTTTTTTCTCCATCTCTGTGTCCGTTCTTCTCTTTATTCTCTTTATTCGCCCAACTATAAGATTTTGAAAATCATAGATTAATTATTGTACAGATCACAGTTATAACAGCGCAGTTATTTATTTAATTTCCCCCTTCTAATGACACATTACAGGTATTTATGTAACTAACAAAAAGTAAATGTTTAGTTACAGAAGCAGACCTGTAAAGTTTTACGGGCTTGTAGAAGAGACCTGTAAAGTACAACACCATGACAACGCATCGTCACAAACTGTCCTGCCATCTTTGATTACAGAATTTTATATTTATAAAAATAAAAAAGTGATTGAGAAAAGATCGTTTGAAGGTGGAAATAACATTTGTACGGGATTCGCCTTGCAATTAGTCTTTACTGGGCTCACCCGTAAAGACTAATTTACAAGGCTTCCCGTGAATAATTATAAACAGTTCGCACGAATCACACGGATTGTGTCGCTCAGTAGTTACACTTCAGACTAACTTAGATGGCATTACTGCAAATAAGGAGTAACAGAAATAGGTATCAAGGTTGTGACCGGTAATAGATCTCACCAACAATTTTTCTCAATACACTCTTGTCATTAACTCTGTGGTGGTAGATCAAAATGTAGCACAAAAAACACCGTACGCCACTGCAGGTTAGTTCGACTGCGTTATCGCAGACACAAAAAACGGAAATCCCTCCGCGTAAATATTGGATAGGTACAAGCGAAAGTGGTTATTTTTCTTGCTCTATCAGCAAAGGTCAATCACCGTAACGGGAGGTCATTTATTAATGTGATTAAATGAAATCTTTTTTTTTTCTTAGTTTTGCTACTTTCCATTTTTTCTCAGAAAATCCTGTATCCCCTCTCTGGCCTCCTGTTTACTTTCGCTTTCCCTACCCCATCTTGTACTCACAATATTGTTCTTCCTCCTTTTCCTTTCCTCATACACCACTTTCTCTTCAAGCTTTGTCACTCTCTATCTTCTCTTTCTCTGATGTTTTCTGTGTTTTCTTTACTCCAGGAAACCTCGCCGTCTTTTTACTTTTTTGAAAAAAAATCTCTTTCTCCTCTTCTTGTTTTTCTGTTCTACCCTCCTCTTTTCTCTTTCTTTTCCTTTCCTCCAGGTAAGAGTCCAGGCTTCCCTGACTGAGCGAGCGGTTTCTATCGTCTTTATTCATCCGCTTCCTGTGGCGCCTCCTAGATGTCGTTATGTTCCGGCTTCGCCGATTTATTCTTTTTCCAGGCTATATCTCCTCTTCCCTGTCCAATTCTTTCTTCCAACCTTTTTCTAATACCTATCTCGCTTTTCTCAATATCTTCTCTATTTTTCTATTTTCGCTACTTAACCTCTCTACCACATGTTTACCTTCAGCTCGGTAATACAGGAATCAAGTTCCATGAAATGTTTCTTCCATATGTGTATTTCTATACCTTTGTCCACTCCCTCCTTTTCTTTTCTTGCCTGGTTTATATATCGTAATCTTTCTTTCTGTCAGGTTAGGGCTTCAATGTTTTCCCTTTCTTTCTCACTCCATATGTTTTTTTTTCTATACATTTTTGCTTGTATTCTTTCTTTTTCTTTATGTATTCTTCTTTTTCGGTTTTGTTTTCTTTCAGTTTCCAGAGTTCTTATCTCTTTCATGTGATCTGGTTCTGTTCTCTGCTGTACTGTCATGTGCTCTATCTTATTGAACGCCTTCTCATTGGTTATCACATAATCGATTACTGTTGCTCCCAAATATACCACGTACGTATCATTTCCTTCCTCATCCTCTTCTTTATGTCCGTTTGCGATGCTCCAGCCGTTTTCCTCTATCATTTTTAGCAATTCTTTTCCTTCTTTGTTGACAATTCTATTTCTTGTTGTCCTCTTTCTTGATACCCTCTCTTTTTTTCTTCCTGCCACGTTTCCCTGCCCCCCCTTGTCCCACTCTTGCGTTGAAGTATTCATTTTCTTTACCTTCCACCTTCTTTTCTATATTTTCTCTGGTAGTTTGCATCTTTGTTCTGTATATCGTTAGTACTCTGTATTATTCTTTGTATCCCTATCTTTCTTTCTATCAAACTTTCCTCTTTTATCCCTCGTTTATCCTGCTCGTTCTCTCTGTTTTTCCAGACGTTACAGATCACAATTTTTCTCTATGATGCTATCGACATTTCTAAATTTGCTACATTAGTTGCTTATCTTAAAAGAAAAAATATTGGATATGCACCTAAGAAGGTCAGAGTTTTCATTAAAGAAGATATGGAAAAATTCTTGAATGAAGCAGCAATGATATGGGAGTCTCGGGCGTTTGTATAGACGAGATGAATTATATAATATTAAAATGAGTGACATAGAAGAACGTGAAGGAATGTTTATAGTAAATGTTCCAACTACAAAATATTCAGCGAACGTTCACAGTTATTATTTGGAAATTGTGCGAAAATACATAAGACTTCGACCAAGCAACAAAAGGTCAGATCAAGTGCACTGCCCAAGTCGTAGGAAAGGCACAATTGGAGGCTGACCCTCGAAAATTGCAAGGTATTTAAAGTTGCAAGCAGCTGAGGCTTTTACTCCGGGCACTCGTTTCGACGCACATCGGTTACAATTTTAGTCAATAAAGGAGACATGGCGGGTGGCGTTCGTCGACGGTGACCGAAAGTTATGTGGAAGATTCCCTCCTAAACAAAATTGAGTTGTACATATGAAGGTCTGTATATTAAGCAGCAAGCTAGAAATTCAAATAATGCAAAATAATGCAAAATTTGAATTTTTTAGGTTTATTTACTTACCGTTAACGGAACGGTTAAGTGAATTACTTACCGTGTTGTTAGATGTAGCAACCAATAACAGCAAGCTACTGTCATAGAAATAGTGAACTGATTTTTAGCTTGACCATGCATGCTTCGCTCATACAGATTTTCATTTATTCCAGCGATTTCCATTAAAATTAAAATAAAATAGTTTGAGTATAACATTATGGATGAAACTGACATTGCTGCATGTTTGCTATTGATATTTATAAAAACGTAAACTAATTTTCCACATGATTATTTCTAAAAAATGTTATAATTTCCCTGTTTGGTTTCTGTATCGATAATGAATGCACTTTTCATGTAAAAATACGGACAATGAGTCCACAAAATAAGCAAAAACCTAAAGTGGATCCAATTTACGTTGCAATAACAACAAAGCTAAAGCACCCAAAAATGTTCTAGTCGCCGTTATATTAAAGAAGATTGTGCATTTCCCCAGCAGTCACACATACAAATTACGATTAATAAGTTACAAAATCGCAAGGGTCTCACAAACGGAAATTGCTTCATAACTTTAAGGACCATAGAGACTACGTAAACAAAACACGAAACTCCCTGAATTATTACCTCGTGTGCTTCAATAGCACGAACTCTAATTATTTACAATATTCAAGCGACGATTTACTTAATCATCCGCTGCTCTCGCTAATGGCTCTTCTCTGGAAAAAAACCTCCGTCTGGGTCAAGTCTTTCGCCGATTCGCTGCCAATAAGCTCGGCAGCAAGGGAGTAACAAAAGCGAAATTTCGCAGATATAAAACATCATTTTCCTCCCTTCGAATCCTACGTAATGTCCCAAAAGTAACAAATTGAGAGGAGGCTCTGAATTAAACATTCCATCCGCTTCCTGCACGTCTCCTGTTTAATTCCGACTCTCAGATGTCAGATCATCCAGAAATTGTCGGTCTCGGTTGACAAACTCCCTCGGGCAAAAATCAAGAGGATTAAGGACTCGATGCGAAAGCAGACGTTTTCTGGTTAAATCTAGTCGATGGGAACGTGGGAATCTCTTCAACAGAAGTTCGGAGGTTTACTTGGTGTCCTGGAACACGACAATATATTATTTATACTCTGGGCTCGCAACGCAAGCGAAATTACTTAGTAACCAGAGAGGGGTGTTACCTAGAGACACCTAGAAAAAATCTAAAGTTCTATTTCGTAATAGTAATAAATATACTGACTTTCTCAATATTTTTTCCAGTGTCTTTTATCTTGTCCCCCATTTGGAATGCTGTTGGTCCAAAACACAAAACGTTAAAAGTGCATTATTAAAAAAATGCTTAATGTAACATAATACAACAGGACCTAAAGAGTCGATTCAAACAGTGACAGAAATCGTTAGCACAGTTGAACCAAAACAAACATCTATTCTTTTCAAGCACTTTTCATTGCTCACACCTCCGATTAAACCTGAATGCCTGTCAACTGTCGACGATGTTTACCGCTCGTCATCCATTTAAAAAAAAATACAACAATAATGACGGCAATAACAAACGTCGATCTGCCGTAATTCCAGCGCTTAGAAGATACAAAACCGGATAAAAGTCTGCAAATCGCCGGTCATCTTTCCGACGAATAAACGACGTCCTTTCAAACAATCGCGTAACGCATGTACACCTCGACAAGGTAAAAAATATATCCGCCATTATCTCCAGGCGGGCAAAAATATCGCGATATTTAACCGTTGTCATAGACGCAGAGAACCAATCGTGATATAGTGCGGGGAATTGAAACGAACATTTCAGGCGATTTTTGTCGTCCTCGCTGCTTTTAGCTTAGTGCCCGGCAGCTATTTACATCGCCGACCAATGAAATTCCCGATAGAACGGAGAAATGAGTTTGCCCTCTCTTTCCAGCTCGAAAATCGGGAGTCGTTGTTATCGAGGAGGCTTCCTGGTGTTGATTATGAATCGCGGCTTTCTCATCAATCTTCCGGACTGGTGCTAATTTGATTTTATTGAAATTTGTCTTGTGTGAGGGGAGGTGCTGGTTTTGTTTTAACTTTGTTCCGGAACTTTTGCTTTGGAGGATGGATAAAGGGGAGTGAGTCGTAGGGGTAGCTTTAGTGTTGAGTCGCGACCAAGTTTCGGCAAGTTCGGAATTAGGAGGAGCTAAAGAAAGGGCAATTAATGGAGGTGTCGGTGGAATTTCGGAGCTATCAAATTTTAGGACTGCTACCTGGAGTGCACTCTTGTTTAGATTTTTTTTCTGATCGGCTGAAATTGTTTTTCGGTTGGTTTCGGAATAAAAAATTATACGTTTGCCTTTTTTTAACATTTGTTGCCTTTCCACTCGAACATCACACCTCTAATCCCTTCCTTATTATCTTGGCCCAAGATTGCACTCCTCCGAACAAATCTCCTCCATTTATTACTCCAGCAATTATTTTCATTTCTACTGCGAAAATCCTCCCGGTCCTCGTTCGTCCGCCCCAACAACACGGGTAACTTCAATCTTGACATCGCTTCCTTCGATAAGTATGGTGTACTAACATTTTGTTTTCAAGCATATGTCTTATTGTTTCCTGTAGGTTTCTGATGTGTTACAATTTATTGTAGGCTGGGCAGTTTGTGATGTCTACTACGCCATAAACAAATTAGAGATTTAGTCACCACTAAACTAGGCTTTGGTTACACAAAGACCCATATATGTATTCCTACATTTATAACGGGTGTTTTTTTTTTTTTTAATTTGGCGTCATAGTTGGCGGTGACTATGAGTTTGTGTGAACAGGCCACAATTTTTAAAACAATTGCTTCAAATATCAAAATAATTACAAAATTTGCCAATTTCTTTATTTTTGAATTTAAAATGGTTCTCTTACAAGAACAGTTAAAGTTTATTTTTTTCGTTACACACTACAACTGCTTTTAATCGCATTAACGTGTTGAACTGTCGATTAATTAAATTAAAAGTGAGGTTAGATATAGGTTCTAATGTCAAATTAATAAGGAGATTCCTATATTACCGATCGTCACGAGAGCATGTGGAAAGAATTGTCGAGAGGAAAATAGAGTAATCAAAACCGAGAAAAGTGAAGAAAACAGCAGAGAGGGGAAAAGTAACATAAACAAATGGTAGGAAGAGTGCGAGGAGTGGAGAAAAACCAGAGGAAGAAACAGTAACGTCAACAACAAAGAACGCCGGCAACCAACAATACACGGTACAGTGTAAAAGGTTGCGGACCGGTATGAAATAGGGAGAAGACAAAGGAGGAATTCAAGAAGATAAAGAGGAAAGAAAAAGAGACATAGAAGAATGTCCAGTAGCCTGTCAAAAGCAGCAAGATCTGCAGGGGAAGAAAGAAGGCAAGAAGAAGATGAAGGAAATGGCAAAAAAAAAATAATGGAGGACCTTAAGCAAATCAAAGAAGACACAAGAGAGACGAGGAAAGAAGTGAAAGCTGAAAAACGACAACAGACAGCTCAGGGAAGATATGGAAGAGCTGAAGAGAGAAGTGAACCAACTGAAGAAAGCGATGGAAGAAAAAGATAAAAAATGGAGAGAAGAGAAAAGCTTCCTAGAAAAGAAGATAGGACATAATATGGAGTCAAAGATGGAGGAAAAGGAAAGAGGTGAAAGAAGAAATAACATAGTAATAACAAAAGTAAGACTAAAAGAGACGGGACAAAACATGAGAAAAGAAATCGAGAAATGGGTCGAAAAGAAGTTGGAAACAGAAGTGAAGATAACAGAGGCCTATGCTATAAAGGGGGAAGAATTAAGAAATAAGACAGGGCCGAAGATCTTTGTAAACAACGACCTAACAAGGAAAGAAATAGAGATACAGAAAAAGATAAGGGACATAGCGAAGAGGGAAAGGGAAGAAGGAAAGACGGTAAGGGTAAACTACAGGAAACTTCAGGTAGAGGGAAATTGGAGGAAATGGAACGATGACAACGAGCGACTGGAAATTGTTTAAAGGAGAAAGGAAAAACCGGGAAAGAAAAAGCACACTGAAGGAAAAACGAAAGAAGGTACATGATTCAACGGAAAAGCAACAGAAGAAAATCAAAGGAAGAATATAATTGGTATATTCGAATGTAACGGAGATAAGAAACAAAGGAGAAGATTTCTGGAAGTACATAAGTGAATTTGACGTAATTGGAATGGTAGACACGTGGGTACATTAAAAGGAGTGGAAGAAGATAGAAGAGAGAATTCCTAGAGACTATGTATGGAGATGTCAAGCAGCAGAAAGGACAAACAAGAAAGTACGACCGAAAGGAGGCATTATCACAGGAGTAAGCAAAGAAATTGAGGACAAAATAAAAACAAAACAAGAACTACAGAGAACTGGAATAACAGAAATAAATGTAAAACTAGGAACAAAAAAAGTTAAAATAATCATAGTATACAGTAAAGAGATGAGTAAAACAAAACAAATGTTAGAAGAGACCATAAAGTGAGAGAGAAAAAAGAATTGTAGCAATTGGGGGCGACTTTAATGCGAGAATTGGGACAAGATTAGGAAGACGGAATAATGGACGGAAGATGCAAGAAGAACAACGAAGGACAAGACAGAAAATAAAGTAGGAAGAAAAATGATCGAATTTGTAGAAGAGAGAGGATACGAGGTACTGAACAGGAACTGGGAAGAGGATACAGGGGAATTTACGTACGTGGGGTCGAGAGAAGAATCAGTGATTGATTACGCCATAGTCAATCAACATTCACGGGCTGAAGTAAGAAGATTCGAAGTGGGAAACAGAGTGGAATCAGATCACCAAGCGTTAAAAATAGAAATCGCCGTAGAAGAAATAAAAAGGAAAAAACACGAGAAAGGAACAATTATAAAAACAATCTGGTAAGAAGAAAGCATACAAAAGTACAAAAGTGTGCTACAACATATTGAAAGATAAAAAGAAAAACAAAAAGACACCGAAGCAAGAATGAAAGAACTCGAAAGGAGAATGAGAGAAACGATGACAACAAAGAAAATAGAAGTAGAAATGGGGGAAAGAATGGGAAGAAATAGATGGTGGGATAAAGAATGCAAAGAAATGAAAAGACTAGCCAGAAAGCAAATGAGAAAATGGAGAAATGGGAAGGGATCGAGAGAAGAATACCGGACGCAGTTAAAGAAATACAAAGACACTTGTGAGAAGAAGAAGAGGAAATTATATCAGTCAACACAGAAGAAGAAATTTGGAAATACATAAACAGAGAACGAAAAGTGAAAAAGAGAGCAGACGAGAAGATAAGGATAGAAGAATGGAGACAATACTTTAAAGAATTACTAGACGGAAAGAAGACAGAAGGGAGAAGAAACAAGAGAACAAGAGAAAGGGGAAGAGAGTACGAAGGAAATTATTAAGAGGGTGATAGGAAGAATTAAGAAACGAAAAGCGGCGGGAGAAGATGAACTGCAAAATGAAGCGTGTATCTATGCAACAGAAGAAATAATAGAGATAATGAGGAAGATAGTAAACGTGGAGAAAACAAAAATTATATTTTTTCAGAAAGGAGGCGGAAGATATATATAATCAATAAATGGTTGTTATTTCTCATCCATTTAGTCAGTCGATGAGTACAGTGGACAGGGCGGATATATTATATATCGTACTGGAAGAGGTAAAGAGAGACAAGATAAGAGTGAAAGCAGGGAATAGAGCAGTAAGATTTTAAGGGAGAATAAGAGAAAGAACATAATGTAAGATCTTGCAAGAGTGTTGGAAAGAGATAAAGAATGGGAAGATGGAAGGAGCAGGAAAAGAGAGAAGAAAATACTACGAGACAAACGGGTATGCGGAGGAGGAGGTAGAGAGGCGAAGAAACAATGGAGTAAATGTACTAAGAGAGATAGTTGAGGTGGACCGAGACGTACAGAAGCAGGAAAGGAGAACGAGGATAAATGGGTCAAGGTATAATGGAAAGTATAGGTCACTAATCACAGAGGAACTGCCGGCATACCTGAGAAGGGAAAGCGAGAAGAACGATAAGAAAGTAATAGCAAGGTTTAGATGTGGGAACGAGGAAAAAGAAAACAAATACTGAAAAGAGAGAGACGAGAGAGTGTGCAGACTGTGCAGAGAAGGAGCAGAAACAATAGAGCACATGATGAAAGAACGTGAGGAGCTGAGAGAGGAGAGAGAAGATTGCAAAGGACCAGGCTGGATGAAAGGAGTATTAGACAGAAGAAAGAATGTAGAGAAAAGGAGGGAAGAGATGGAAGGAAAATAAAATTAATTTAGTTATTGTTTATGTTTTATAGTTTTATTTACCTAGTATTGTATGGGAATAGGAATACTTTTCAAAGACGAAAGGCAAGGAAATAAATCTTATTATTATGTCAAATTAATAATTGTCACTGTACGTTCACAGTTAAACATTCATGGCCAACTTCGAGGCCAAAAAAACCGTTAGTTTTAGAATATTTAGGAAACACCCTATATAACGACCAACACATGTTTTCAATGTCTTTCGAAAATTGGCATGTGTCCTTGATGCCTCCGGTTCGAAAGAGAGTTTCGATGCAAACATTTTTAATGGCATTTCCCCAGTGTATGTTTATTCGATGAAAAATTTATTTCCCTGCCAACTGAGCAAATAGCGTCATAAAGTTAAAAATGTGAAAAACGGAAGCAGCATTCAGAAATGTATACATAATTAGGTTGCGTAGAGGTAATGATGCGGTTTTTTATGCGAAGTATCGTCGATGTTGCGGTACACGAATCCACATAATTTTCAGTCGATTTTAATGAATAATAGGAACATGCACGTATCGATTTGCATGATGTGCATACATGTAGAGGTTTCAACGGTCATTTTAATATAAAAACGGAACATGCAATAATAGTATTCGGGGAGAGTTGATGAAAAGAGGTTGATAGTAGAAAACGGTTGTTGTTTGATATTATATGCGCGAGGAGAATAATAGTGAACAAAGCAATTTCGCAAACTACAGCGTTTCTGTTCGGTATTATACTATGCAACATTTGAATAGAGAGGTATAATAAATTAATAAGTATTGGATGGCGACTAACCTAAGGTTCTCATTGATGTAGAAAAATTAGAATCTAAAGCACAAACGGGCGAACTAAACGGTATATTTGGGGTAGAACGAATCATGAACCATCGGAGCGTCTCCCGGCAGAATTTAATGCAATAAAAGCAGGTATCTACGCCAAATCAGCAAGACCGCAAATTATAGGCATTGAAAAGCGGCCCTGTATCGCCGTGCATTATAATTCGTAATTTACAAATTGATTGACGAAATATTTCCGGCAATCCACTCCCAATAAACCGCCTCTAACAGGAACGAGACCTATTGAGCCGACAATGAAATACACCGAACACACGTAATTTTCACAAAGCATTTTAAACAAACTGCTATCCCTTAATTATCTGGTTTCGGGTTGCAGTTACAAATCATCCTGTCGGATACTATAGATATTCGGCTTGCTCATTTCAGTGTAAATGTGTAATAGCTGTAATGAGTTCATATATAACTACTCCGTGCCGCTATCGCCACGAAGTCGAAACCGTTATCCGATTAATCGTTTTTTCTTTCTCGATTCATTGTTTTACTGGCACACACTCGACGATCTTCCGATCGCATTGAAAGTAAAAGTTAGAGAGAGGTAATCTATTTGGTGGATGTCAGCGAGGGCACGCGACCCCGCCAGCTACTCGCTCCTAATGCCTTTTTAATCAGAATCATAAATCAGATAGGCAATTGATGTTGCGAATGCGGCTGTCATGGATAGAAGCCATTAATGCCATACACATAGTACCGTTCGGTGTATCTACACCAATATGTTATTCTCTAGTGGGCATCTGTGTCTATTTAACGCGACAGACTTAATTAGGGTTGTTGCGCCGGTGTTGGAAACTTTTCCATTCAACTGGGAACTGTCGACAACTCCACTCAACTTTACAAGAATCGTCGTCGTTCGGTATTGCTAATTTGCTTTTGAAGGTGTCGCTAATGAGGGAGCAGCTCCCTGTTTAGTAAGTGGGCTTTGAAGGGAGTGCGTCCCTACCAAAAGGTAGAACAAGACAACAGTAAAGAAACAGAATTGAAATTATAAAGAACTAAGGAACTAAATGGGATTGAAATACACTGGAATATATATAGACAAGACAGAAAAGCTCTCAACAAGTTTCTAAAATGTTCTGATAATATGCCGCTCTCACTATATTCCAAAACTGTTTAAGGATGGTGGATGCGACGTCCAAAATTAACTTTTTAACACTTACGGGACATTCAGAACCTCGAAATTATCAAATAAAATTGATAATCTCACGTAACGTCAAAGTTTGTTCACAACCTCGAAATTAGTATAGCGCTATGTTACACGTAGTCGGCAAACTCCAAACTTTTTCGACTAATTTACAAGTGGGGCGTGCGCAATCCGCAACATTGTCACGTTATTTATTTTTGTGTTCTTATTTTGTGAGTATTACCTTACTAACCACAAATATTTTAAATATATTCCAAAAAATATATTGCGTAAATATTTGAGGTTTTTGAATATATTGTTTATATTTTATTTAAATGTAAAAATATACAATATATATTATATTATATCATATATAATATATCAAATACATAATATTGTGGTGAAGAATTAATCAGTAGTCTAACACCTTTAATTTCTTTCAATTTCTCGTTTGCTGCAACAAAACTATCATGTATACATAAAATTATACATCACATTAAAACTTTTACCTACTTACCTCGTGGTCGTAGTCAACACAATCACACATTAACACAAAGTCTGTAATAGTTTAGAACCTTGGCTTAGCGATGGTTGAATTTAGACTTTCGATTTCGGATTCTTCGGGCATTGAGTGTCGCCAGGCAGGTAATGGTTTTTGATCCTTTGTATATTTTTTTATATTATTGTTTGCCGTATATATGCTATACAGCTGTGTAATGTTTTTTTTAATTTTATTGAAGAACAATGCAATTATGATTGTTAAAACCCAGCTTTACAAAAAAAAAATATAAAGAGCAAAGAAAAATTTTAATAACTTCAAATTCTGCAGGTTTAAGCATAGGTAATGCTTAATAAAAAAGGAAGAGGTGAATAACAGTAACAGAATAATGCAAAAATATACAGGGTGTTCTATTTGAAGAAGAAAAAAGTTTTGGCGATGGAAAGATAAAAGGATTTTTTTTTCTCTTAAGTACCATAAAGTATGAGCCACACACGATGTCTCTAACCTTCTTTTATCTACTTACAAAATATAATTTTATGGTTAACAGCAAAGCCTTTATAATATTTTTTAGGCGATGATTACGAAAAATGTGAAGCCGTAAAGTTTTACTTTTTTGGGACTGATCTGTCAAACTCCACTTTTTTGGGACTGATCTGTCAGAAACTAAAATTTTTGATAATTTTCAAGAAATCTGTCGTTTGCTCTTGAGATTTAACCGAAGGATTTAACATCAGCTGTTTTAGGTCGCTGGCTGCTGTCGAAAATCAGCTGATTTTTAACCGTCTTTGTCATTGTGATGGGGTCATCTGTATTTTTTATAGTCATGTGTACTGAGGCTTTGTGTTATACAATATTGGCGATCCGTGTAATTTGTGTTGCTATTTACACCGGCGGTCATTTCTACATATTTAAAAAGTGATTTACCATTAAGTCAATACTAAATTATGACATTGTAGACCATGTATTTAAAACTGTCCACATTACTTAATTACATCCAACTACAACTACCTATTTGTTCAATGTGGGAAAACAAAAAGAGGAAATCGAATAACAGGTTGGAAAATACTTTTCAGTTAATTGAAGGTGCTAGCATAAATTATTTATCGTAGGATCAAAATGTCACTCAGTGTGTACCTTTAAAAAACAAGTCTGGAGCACAATGTTAAAAAAAAATTACATTCAAAACACATAACATCTAAACCAACTCCATATGGGAATGAAATGGAACCAGTGGCCTTCAACACCAACAAAAAAAAGCCCCACTTACAACATAAAAAAATGGGAATTGTAATGACATCTTTATCCATGGCTAGCATACCGTCCTGATGGTGTTATATTTTATGTTGGAAAGCCACAAAGGTTGTTGGAGATAAAATGTGTTTATTTGGGTAAATGTAAATAACGACAGTAATCGATATTAACTTTTTATTGTAGGAAAAACGTCCTCAGGCACAATCATATCTTTGTTGCCATATCTTCGAAAAGATTGCAGTCTCAAAGAAAATCATGCCTGTCAATTATAGTCAAATACAAATTTGCTTGGTTGTATTAAATTTATCTGTATCTATCTCGGCTCACGCCTCGGCCACAAACAGCAGATGCGTCCAAAAAAACTAACCTTTACGGCCTAGGTACACAAATTACTATTTTATAAAGCTGTGTTTTAAACCTTTTTTTTTTAATCATAACTGCATTGTTCTTCAATAAAAATCGAAAGACATTACACAGCTATATAGCATTTACTACGGCAAACAATAACATAAAAAAATATACAGGGGGTTCCATTTAAAAGAAAAGGTGAATACAGTCCTGGAAAATTGGCTCCGGTTAGGTAACTCTAAATAGTTTTGGGAAATGCCGTTTTTCCTGTATAATTTTATTACATCCACCAATTTTCTTAAAAATTAATAAGAGACCGATCCCACACTAATGACTCACCCTGCATGCTTCAAATATTTTCCAGAAGACATTCTTTTAATATAACTAATGTAATTCCCTTTCGAAGAAGGGAAGTTTTGGGAAAAATAGCACTGGGTGTTTATTACGTGCGAAGGAGAAATAAGCGACTGCCAAGGACGCTAATTTTCCGCAATATAATTTTATACGTTGTGAATGCCTGTTATGACCACGTCATTACGCTTAATTTCGAGGTTCTGAATGTAGCTTTAGCGCTTTCAGTTTCACTAAGTATTTTTGTAGTAAAGGTCAGAGAGCTGCGACGAAATCATCGAACGCATCAAGACCCTCCACCCTCAATTTTTAATTCGACGTAGACCCTCCGATAACCGTGTTTACGACACTATCCCTTACGGTTCCTCCCCAAAACTCCAATTTTCTGCTCAAATAACCGTCTACGGTTTTTCGTGAGCGCGTCGGCGTATTATTCGATTATGCGACCGAAAGGATAATATTTTACGCGAACAGATTAGCAAATATCCCGGAGTCCGTGATCCGTACGTGGGGGCCGATCCCGCGAACTTTCATTACACACTTCCGTTCCTTTATCTCCACGAAATTAAACACGACATGTTCTAGCCAGAAAGCCCGTTCGAGCGAAAGGAATCCGTTTGAAATAACTTGATAATTGGTTACCAACAACGCTCTTTTCTTTTTTTCCTGTGCGCTATTAAACTCGTCCAATATTTAGTCGGTTAGGGCGTACGTATCCATCGCATCGCCCTTTCGTATTACCATGCATAAACTCGTCGGAATTTTTTCCAAACTTGCCTCATAAATTCCTCGCACGCCTTTAAATTGTATGACGTGCCGTATTTGTGAATAAATTGTTTCATTTTTTGAGGTGCACGAGGTACATATTTCTTCTAAACGTGCCCATTTGTTTCTCGGGGGCGACGCCGTTCCATAATCCCTGTTTATTATTTCCGAGTTTCTTTCGGCCAGGACCGGAGTGAGGGTGGATGGAATGATTACTTTATAAGCTTCGGGTTGGCACATATCACGTGGAAACAAATGAAAAATCTCTGCAAGGAGTGCACTCAAACAGATTAGTATAATTGCAGTTGTCGATTGTTTTTGTACCGACCAACGTAAAAAATCCCAGGCCTGAAAAGTGGCTTATAAAAACCCAAAGTCCGTCGGGTTGACCATCAGCCGATGGTTTAAAAATATTCAGCCGAACCAAAAAGAATAAGAAAGAAGAAGGAGGAATAAAAAGAAATCCTTAATAAAAGCAAGACTCTCTTTGTGGTTCACCAACAAAGAATTTGTTACTCGCTGAGATCAAGAGATTACGAGATGGACAAAAAAAAATCGATTAATGACGTGTGTGAAAATAAAACAGATGCTGTTCTGTTATAGTAAATTGAAAGAAATAGGTTAGGTTAGGTTTTTAAAGTTTAATATTAGGCAATACAGTGGAATGGAATCTGTACTTTGAGGGTCTGCTCCTGAATGCTAACCATGTAATAGAATTGTCAGTATTAGAATTTTGGGTCAAACAGATTATTTCAATGGAGAGTTATTTTAGCAGGTTGGATAATAATAGGCTATTATAATAGGATAAAACGTGTCGTTTTCGACCCTTGGAAGATGGCATGCATAAATTCTACTCTGCGGTCCGAAAGCGGTTTGCAGATTTCACGTACAAACTATATAAATGATGTAAATATGTATGGACGCCACAAAAAGGCAAAAACAGAATAATAAAATTGTTACAAAAGTACAGCAATACATCCACTATTAGCACAAATTGGTGTTTTCAATCAAGACATCGAAACTGTCCAACGGAATAGATTCGAAGTGACGCAGCGACTAAATTCATGCGTTGTGTAAGCACATGTTATTTATTTTGACCACTGTGTAAACACATTCTTGACTTGATTATAATTACAGTACTTATAATGTGTTTTCTTTTGCAGCTAATGGATATCGACAATGTCAATACTTTTTAAATGACTAGTAGCACGGAAATATTGTATCGAGTTGAGTGGGTTACTATGCATCAAGAAATGATAAATAATATTACCAAATTATATTATTCAATAGTTATAAATATACTTTACTCTAAGAGAGATTCAAAGATAAAAAATACAAGGTGTTTCTAAAAGACTAAAAATATAGCCATTAATTTCTCGATTTTCACTACAAACACGCTAGTTTTAAGAACGTCAATAATAGTAATTTCTTTGCGACCGATTGGTTCTAATATTGTTTAAATCCAATTTTCCCCTTGGAATTTAATATTTCTCCTGGGCTTTCTACAAACTCCATCAGCACCGGTAGCAAACAGCGAACAAAAAGCTGTATTAAAATCTAATCTACAATTATTTCCAGGAATAATTCCGCGAGCCGACCGTACCTGCGTCATTTTAATCCCCAAGTGTTAATAAAATCACGTAGAACGAATCCCGGCGATGTCACGTATTCGCGCAGATTTCGGTGTTGTCACTGTGAAAAAAGTATTTTCTTCAACCGACATTAGCAAGTTATGTGACGTGTCCTCGTAAATAGCTGACAATCCCAGAAGCTCGCAATAGCGCCGAACATGTGGTCTGCATCGGATTGGAACGATCTGGGCGTTTTGTACGTGCCCTATTCAAATCGGGACTATAAGTGTCAATGTGTAAATGCGATAATTCCAACCCTCTGGATGACGAGCTCTACATAATCGCGGATCTTCTCGTCGGCTCTCTCCGAGAGAGGTGTGGGGCGGATATTAGGGTTGAACGCGTCGTTGAATGTTGAGCAGATCTGTTTCAGGGACGGCGAGGAAGCAAAAAATGCCAATGGGGTTAAATACGCGGAAATTAAGTGAGGGGGGGAAGGAGGGGATTTTGTAGGGGTGGAAAAAATTTTGAAAGCACGGAGAGTGGAAATCAGAAGTGCCGCGGAAAACTATATGCTCCAGTACTATTAATAAAATAACCGAAAAGAAAATACTCGACCAAACTTTAAAAAATATGTCGTGTACACACAACACACTTTATCCGTCGAGCGTATAACCTGTCGCTTTTCCGCCCCAAAAGCCGATTTAAATCGCACACAACCCCGATTAAACGCATAGATAAAGGACATTTGTAAGTAACTTGACTGACAGCGCCCTCTGCAGCTCTGATTTCATCGCAAATCCGCCAGAACGCACCGTTTACCCCGGTCCCTTTCATTCGACGGAATTCCAAAGACGTGAGCGCGCGTAAACACATTCAATTTAGAGTTAATCCAACCATATGCACATCAAAGAAATAAATCATCGTTTTAGGCTGTGTATATTTTTGTGAAGTCTGGGAAGCTCCGGCGGCGGCGGCTGTACCGCGAATTTTGGCGGCCGCAGTGTGCTTTAACGAGAAGCGGTTCTATCGCCTTCAAATTTGTAATTGGCTGACGTGTCATGTTTTTTCGATGTTCGCTGGTTTGTACGAAATGGTGGAGGCGCCGGGCTAGACTTTCAATCTCTTCTTTTAAGAGTTATTTTTCATGTACGTGTTTCTGTCTTTATTAATTTAAAGCATTGTTATCGTCAACATTCTTAGCCCACGTCAACTCGTCACTAAGTGTGTAAATCTTTATTTGCCCTACGGGCTTTCTGATTCCTATACATATACAAGTAAACTTAACAATTATAATAATAAAAAAAACTAAATAAAATTCTCTATTTCTTCTCCCCTCCCCTTTCCTCTTCTCTCTTCTTCCTCCTCTTTCATCCATTTAATTTCCCTTCCATCTACACAGTATTTCCTCTCTTTCTTTCCTCTCTCTTTGTTTCATCTCACTGCACTCGTTCCACATATGCTCAATCGTCTCTCTTTCCTCATAGCACATTCTACACATTCTTCCTCCATCTTCTGCCCAATACCTATTTTCCCTCTCTTCATTTCCGCACCTAAACCTCGCCATCATCTTTCTTTCTCGCTCTCCTTCCCCAAATACTTCGGTACTTCCTCGATGATGCATCTTCCGTACTTCCCGTTGTATCTGGATTCTCTAATTCTTTCTCTCCTCTCTTGTCTATCCGTATCCTTATCTCTTTCACTTAGTTCTACATTCATCCACACGCCTCTTTCTCTCAGTCTCTCTATTTCTTTGCTTGCATACCCATTCCTCCTGTAGTAAATCTTCCTATCATTCTCCTCTGAATTCTTCTTTTTTTTCTCTCCAGCAGTCCTTTAGAATCCTACATTCTTTCCTCCCTTCCATCCTGTCTTCGAACTTGACCGCTCTTTTTCCCGCTTTCACTCTCAACCTATTCCTCTTGCATTCTTCTCTCACTATGTACCCTGGCGTTTCTCTCTCCACCCCTAGCACCCACCTCAGATATTTCTCTTGCACCCTCTCTATCTCCTCTTGTTCTTTCCATCCCCAGACTTCTGCTCCGTACAACAACACGGTTTCAATAAGACTTTCAAACATCATCATTCTCCTCTTAAAATCGCCTCCCCACCTTCTCTCTCCTATTCCCCATACACAGCCTATCGCCTTCTTCGCTTTTCTTGCCAGTTCTCTAATATGTGCCTTATCTGTGGCTCTTTCATTGAACACATACCCCAAGTATTTGAATTCTTTTACTTGTTCTATTACTTCTCCCTCCCACCTCTAATCACTCTCTTCGTTCTTCCTCTTTCTCTTATTGAACACCAGCATTTTTGTTTTCTCTACATTCACTTCTAGTCTTTTCTTCTTCACATATTTTCCTAAACTCTTTATCATTTCCTTCATTTCTCTTTCACTCTTTGCCACCATTACCACATCATCCGCAAACGCCAGGCTCCACACTTTTTTTCTACCTACCACACACCCCCCCGCTTGTGCTCTCTCTAACATTCCGTCCATATCTGCCACATACATCGTGAACAACAAGGGGCTGAGCGGGCAACCTTGCCTCACTCCCTTTGTTGTCACAAACCATTCACTTTCCCTCTCCCCTACCTTCACTTTACTTTTTGTCTTCTCATATATCTCCTCCACCTTTCTTACCAGCCATTCATTTACCCCTTTCTCCCTCAGGCACTCAAACATCCTCTCTCTGTCCACCTTGTCAAAAGCCGCCTTGAAGTCTACGAATAATGCATACACCCTCCCCCCTTTCTTCTTTAACTCACTCTTCGTCAAGTGGTCCAGGATGTATACATTATCCATAGTTCCCCTCCCCTCTCTAAATCCTGCTTGGCGGTCTGGTAATGCTCCCTTTTCCTCTATCTCTCTGCTTATCCTTTCATTCAGAATTGATGCATACAACTTGTACCCTGTGTTTAGGAGAGTTATCCCTCGGTAATTTTCTACTTTATTTTTCTCCCCTTTTTTGTAAATGGGGTAAATTACCCCCTCTCTCCACCCTACCGAGAATCCTTCTCCTCTCCACACCCCATTCATTACCTCCACCAGCCTC
The DNA here is from genome assembly GCA_963583935.1 of Diaperis boleti. Taxonomy (NCBI): domain Eukaryota; kingdom Metazoa; phylum Arthropoda; class Insecta; order Coleoptera; family Tenebrionidae; genus Diaperis; species Diaperis boleti. The sequence goes on along the minus strand of OY757247.1, from coordinate 49,902,738 downwards.
TCTAGCACTCTTCTCGTCCCATACATCCACGACTCATTCTGTATTCTATCCCTCCCTGGTGCCTTCCCTTTCCTCAGTTTCTTCACATGCCTCTCCACCTCTTCCATTGTAATTTCTTCTCCTTCAGGTTCTACTCGGTTTCTCTTCGTCTCTATTTCCTTTTTCTTTTTTTCCTTTTCTCCCTCCAGCAGCCTCATGAAGTACTCCTCCCACTTATTCATCGTTATCTCCTCGCTCCCATTTTTTTTTCTTTCTCTCTCTATTAATATAGTTCCATACCTCCTTCTCTGTCCTTATTGCTTTTATCTCTTCCTCCTCTTTCTCCTTCTTCTGCCTCTTCTTCTCCCTGCATGTCTCTCTGTATCTTCTTTTCGCTTCTAAAAAGCCACTTCTGTTCCCTTTAGTCTTTCTCCACTTTCTTAGTTCTTTTATTGCTTCCTTTTTACGTTGCTCACATTCTTTGTTCCACCATTTATTCTTTCTTTTTGTTCCTCCACCTTTTACTGTTATTTCTCTTTTTGTCGCTGCTTTTTCCAATATTTCTACCAATTCTTTCTCCATTTTCCTTACTTCTTGTTCTTTAAATCTTGCTTTTTCCAGTCTTCTCTTATACTCTTCCACCCCTTGCTCGTCCCATACTTTAATTATCACCTTCCGCATTTCCTCTGTTTTTTCTTCTCCTACTCTCTTCTCTCTCCCCCTTCCTATACTTATCTCTATAGGCAGATGGTCTGACTCTACTCTTTCCCCTATTCTGAATTCTTCGACTTCTTCCCATGCTTCATCGTTTACTATTCCGTAGTCTATCACCGTCTCTCCTCTACCGCCTATGTAGGTTCATTCTCCTTCTTCGTCCCCTTGTTTATTTCCATTCAGCACTTCCCATCCTTTTTCTTCTATCCATTCCATCAACTTCTTCCCTTCCGCGTTTTCTTTCTTGTCTTTGGATTTTCTTTTTCCCTCTCCTCTCTCTTCTTCCCAATCCCTGGCTCCTCTTTCTCCAATTCTCCCGTTAAAATCCCCTCCCAGAAGCAGACATTCTTCCCTGTTGTCTTTTAATGTTTCTTCTATCTTGCTTATTGTTTCATTCATCTCTTTGCTCTACACTGTCACTATTTTCCACCATTTACTGTCTATTTTAACGTTTCTCACCATGTGACCTTCCTCTTCTCCCTTCTTTTTCGTATTCTCTTTTATTCCTTTTTTTACCCCTGTTATTATTCCCCCTGCGGCTCTTCCTTTTTTCTTTCCCCTTCTCGCCCCTTGCCATTCCCACTTGAACTCCTTTGGTAACAGTTTTTCTATTTTTTCCCAGCTTTCTGACCATGTTTCTGTTAATCCAACAATATCGAACTCCTTCACATAGTCCCAAAAATCTTCTTCTTTTTTCCCTAGTCCCGCTACATTCCAAAATAGTGCCCTTACCCCTATTTTTCTCGTTACCTTCTTTGATTCCCCCCTTCCTTCCTTAGTTTCCCTCCTACTTCCTTCTTTGTTTCTTTTTTCCCGTTTCATTGTCCTTTTTACTTTGCCGTTGTCCCCCTTTTTCCCTCCTCCCCTTCTTCTTCTTATTGGAAAACCTCTAGGCTCTGTCTCTTTTCATTCCATTTCCATTGCTCCTCGTCCACTATTAATTTCCTGTATCCCACTCTTACTTCTTTCCCTTCTTCCCTTTTTTCCTTCGCCATACTTCTAGTTTCTTCTGTACATCTCTTTCCTTCTTTGTGAGGGCGTTGTCTATGTATATCCCCCTTGTTTCCCTTTTCTCCCTCAATTTTCCTTTGTGCTTCATTATTCTTTCCTTCTCACCCCATCCCTCCATCTCCACCAATACTTGATCCTTGTTAATCCCGCAACAATCTTTTACTTTACTATCCTCTACATTTTCCTTCAAAAACTTCTCTACATCCTCTTTTTTTACATGACTTTTTCTTTCCCCGTCCCATCCTGTTATCACGATGTTGTTCTTCCTCTTTCTTCTCTCTTCCAGCTTTTCCACTCTCTCCTTCCACCAGTCTCTCTCTCCTTCCCATCTCTTCTCCTTCTCTTTAAATTCTTCTCTCTGCCTCTCTATCTCTCTCTTGAGTTCCTTGTTTTCTCGTCTTATTTCTTTCATCTCCTCCTTCAACTCTTGCAACAGCTCCAATATTTTTTTCTCCATCTCTGTGTCCGTTTCCTTCTCTTTCTCTGATGTCTTCTGTGTTTTCTTTACTCCAGGAGACCTCGCCGTCTTTTTACTTTTTTGAAAAAATTTCTCTTCCTCCTCTTCTTGTTTTTCTGTTCTACCCTCCCCTTTTCTCTTTCTTTTCCTTTCCTCCAGGTAAAAGTCCAGGCTTCCCTGACTGAGCGAGCGGTTTCTATCGTCTTTGTTCATCCGCTTCCTGTGGTGCCTCCTAGATGTCGTTATCTTCCGGCTTCGCCGATTTATTCTTTTTCCTGACTATATCTCCTCTTCCCTGCCCGATTCTTTCTTCCTACCTTTCTCTAATACCACTTCTCGCTTTTCTCAATATCTTCTCTATTTTTCGCTACTTAACCTCTCTACCACGTTGTTTACCTTCAGCTCGGTAATACAGGAATCCGTCAAGTCGTTACTAGTTATGTACAATTTAATTCCACCAAATTTATTCGGCATTTTAATCCCGATATGTCACATCAATCGACAAAGAAGCCGCGTTCACCAGGGGCGACTTTGTTACATAATAACAAACGAATTACCGCAACTGTCCCCCTCTGCACGCATAAAATTGTGAAATTCTGCATAACCGACGAACCACGCAACATTTAATAAAATACAGCGAATATTACAATTAATACAGTCATATACCATGGTGATGAAGTTTTAATTGTCAATACCAGTAAACGCTTTATGCAACATAAAGACAAAAATTGCTCGATAAAACATTTTCACGCAGTTATAAACCCGCGTTTATGTACTCGACGATAATAAAAGAGTTATTAGTTAGAAAACAAAAAGAAATGATATAAAAGAAAATTGTAAAATCGAAAAAAAAAGAGAAACACAATAATAGTCCGAAAAGTACTCTGGCAGACAAAGATGCTAAAAAAAAACAGAAATTAAAAGATACTACTACTCAACAATAGACACTCTACTAAATAAAGAAATATACAGGAAAACCAAACTAGGAATATTATGATGATACATACCATGAGATCATTTAAATTAGAAATTAGAGTAGGCTGTGAAATTTAAATTAGGTTGGCACTACTAACTTTTGACAATTTGATTTAAAATTTGAATGTCAAAGTGACTTCAAAAAACGTATTCTATAGAACGCCGTGTCAAAGTTTTTTCGAAATGCCTACAGCCTACACAAATTTTCCTACAGATTATAAAAAATTTGTCCAACAAATTTGTGTGGCAAGATTTCGTGATGTTAGTGTGGTGTAGCGGAGCGAGTGTTAGTTTTATGATCATCGTGTCATTCAATTTCCTCCTAGAAGTCCGGACTTGACAATTCTAGATTATGTAATTTTCCTGTATCTAAAAATAACTCGCACAATTTTGAAGAACTGCAAGAGGCAGTTTTTAATGCATGCAAACCTTTCAGATGTTGTAAAATGCATTTGAAAATATGAAACGGAGAGTTAAGAGCTGCATTAAAGCTGGGGGAGAACACTTTGAACATTTGCTGTAGTAATTCTCAAAAGATCTACACTATTTGTTAGTGTTTTATTTTCTTTAATGTAATGCGCTGCGAAAAGGTTTTTCCAGACAAATAGTAGAACAAAAACCAATCGCCCAATAAACAATTCTAAGAGCTTTGGAAATGAGAAGAATGTGACAGGAAGAGCTTAGTCAAGACGAATAATACAACTTAAACCTCGACACCTGGTAAAACAGGACATATTAAGTTAATAAGTTGTTAGCAGACCTTACAGCCTTGTCGCAAAGCCTCATCATCATTAACAAAATTGTGCCGCGTTACGCAACGGTGAACCCTGGACGAACGAGCGGAGTTCCTCACGACCGACCGTTGCGTACAGCTCAAGGTCGCTCGTTTAGAACTTAAGCCAGCTCTGAAAGAATACTAACAGAAATTGAATTACGCAAAGTTTAATTAAACCCCGTGTTTGTGCTGTGCTTACCTTTTAGTTTTTGCACGACCTAATCTAACTTCGTTGTTATCATACTTAGGAAAAAGCCCAAAGTGGTATTTAGACAGTTCTTTTCAAGAGAGCTTATCGAACTGGGGTCACGATTATTAGATCGTAAAGCTGACTTGGGATTTAATTTGATTAGATTTTTTAATTTAATATCGCGTAGGAATGCTCCCTTTGAAGGCAGCGATTTTAAAAAGATAACTTTTGGTTCTCTGATATCGAAACCTAATAATAATGCGTCTTGGCATTACGTTACATTTTGGCCCTTATTAAGTTCGGCGTAATTGTTCTTTAATCGATGAAAGTAAATTGATGTTGGAGCGGTAGAGAACCAAGGAAAGTGTTTTTCGTTTCAAGATTTCCCATTTGCTCTTGTCTCCACGAGATGTAATAATCCTCGAATGTTATTATACGGGTCATGCAATGTTTCTCCCCATCCGATCCCAGCGTACCCGCCTCACTCTTGTTGCTTGTTTTCTTACGAGGCGCATTTAATAAGTAATGTTTCCTAGGAGGGCATTAAAGGCATTTTTCGTTCATGGAACTTGCACGTTAGTTAATTGATATTTATCATTGGTTAGTGTTAATGGGCTCTTATCAGTCCAGGCAGGAGAAACTACATGTTTAATCGATAGAAGAACAAAATCAGTTTCTGCAGCTGAAACCTCTTCCTTCCTCAATAACTCTTCAATGCACGGAAGTTTTTATGACTACTGACAATTACATTCCCTCCTTACTGAATCCGACCAACATCGATCTCATTAGATCCGTTCCGAGCGGCAAAACAAGAGACACTGCACTAAAGTGAATAAAAGAAGCAGACTACATCGGCGAGAAGAAATATCGACTGTGCGGCGAGCTTTTTGTGATTCATTTGATAAAATAATTAGTCGGAGGCCCCGGCAATTACGTTTCCGGTCTTATTAAATTAAAGTGAGGAAGTGCTAAGCATTTTAATTTTATTTCCAGCCATTGTGTTCTCCAGTTCTGAATTTATGATGAAGTGTTTATTGGCTCGCAGGCGAAAGGAACGTCCGCGGAGCCGGGGTAATTGCTTCCCGCACCCTCTGGTCGGCCCGAATACGACATGAAAATCATTCTGTGTTCTATATGATTTCTCACGTACAGATTCTACGTCGGCGAACTATTCCCGTTATTCTGCGAGATATTCGGGGAACTTGCCGATTTCGAGGGATAACTTTCACGGGAGGAATGCGGACGGATTAGATTAGAAACGGAATTCAAGATGTAATTGCACTTTTATCATAATTCTACCTCGCGATGGGTCCGCGATGAGCCAATCGCGCTGTTGCCTTCCCATACGGATTTTATATGTAAAAATGCATATTCTCCCATATTGGTTCTCCTAACTGCTTATTTTACAGCAAAACTTTAAAGATAAAATCCACTTACGTTTAAGTTTTAACAGCTTGAGGTGGAGTTTTAAAACCTCCGGTTTTCTGAAATATTCTAAAGGTCTTTATTTTTGTTTTTCAGTATTTATCTCTTGGAAAGCCTATTTTGTAGGTGCTTAGGTTGTTTGCCTTTCCGGTTTTCACGTTCTCACGTTTTCATATTTATTTATATATTAGCCAAAGCCGTGGGCTACGCTCGATGTAGACATATTCCCTCCGCAAAGGTAAACAACGAAATGCGAGTTCTGTATTGGCCACGCATCCTATAATCGACCGAAGAAATGCTTTACTTTCTCAGTCGTTGTTCCACAGTATACGTTTCAACTGTTCTTCCTCATAGATGCTTCATATAGCGCTCTCACTTGCCACGCTATTGAACAGAATTGAACGGCTTTTATTAGAATAGATTTATAGGATTTCAATTTTTTCAACTTTTCGCTTCTTCTCTTTTATTTTAGGTTAAGCTCTGATATTTTCTAGTTTTCTTCAGGTTCTTTGCACTTCAGGTTTTTAAGTTCACTTTATTATGTTTTCAGCTTCTCTATCACTTCTCAGGTTTTATAGGTCGTAACATTATGATTAGGTTTTAATATAATATTTTTTGCAAGAATGGAAAAAAATTATAGCTGCAGACACGACAGAAAAAGGAAGATATAAAATGAAATGTGAGGCACGATTGAAATGGCACAGTCCAATTATAAATTCTCGGTGTATTTCGGTATAATCACAGGACTGTTGTTGTATATGCTCGGTCAATAAGTGCCTGATTATCGCACAAACATTATTATTAATCCGATAAAATTCTGCCAGGGCGGATCTGCAGTGACACCGTAATAGTTTCATCAGATTAACGGGCGATGGATCAATCCCGTTGGAGCAAACATATTTATGGCTTGCAGGAACTATAACCCTGTTAATTTTCGCTAAGATTAACTAACACTGTGGAGTTCCAACAGAACTTTCCGCTGTGCAAATCTCTCCAATTTAAACGACGTCCTACCGGTAACTCAGTAATGGAAAAGCGGCAAAAACCCTTTAAAGTCATCTAATTAATTTTCATTACGAGACGCAGCATACACGGATTGTTACTCTTACTTAAAACAATTCAAATGTTCCAGATTTAAAAATCGCGCAGTAATTCCGTTAAAGGAATCCCGGGAATCCCGATTTCCGGCCCGAGCGAGGATTAAAATTCAGAAACTACAGCGACTCGTCGTTAATCTCCACAACATCTATACAATCTCTTAAACTATTTCCCCCATAAAAGAGCTCTCCAATAATGGAAATGGACGCAGTTTAATTGTTACTAATGTTGTGTATGCGCTTCGGGAGCAGTGAACCGTCCCCGTTTTAGAAGATTAAAAGCGGAGGGAGCGCTTATTCGAAACACAGCTCACGGATTAAGACATAAAGACGACGAAAATCTGACGCCGCCGACGGCGGTTTATGCAAATGTTTCGGGGGGCGGCGGCGGGTTTTATTAACCACCTGAAAGAATGCAGTTCGATTTTGGGGGCAGAGGGACGGTTTTACTACCTTTTCGCGGCACCCGCGGGAGCTAAGTTTGATTTGAGTGGGACAGCGCTTGACGTTATTCGTGTTGGGTAAATTGGATTTACGAAGCAATTTTACTTACATCATGTTGCGTTTGTAAAACTTTTAGATTTTTGACCATATGGAAATGCAAAGAACATATAATAGATTTAAGAAAATAAAAGACAATAATGTACCAAAATAAAAAAGGAAAATCGTGAATTAGCCATAATAGCCAGGTGCGTTCGCCATAAATGATGCATTATGAACATCCACTATTAAAGAATGACTGAAAAAGTTGACGTTGTCCGCGCCGATGACAGTGATTTCAAGTCGTGCCAATCGCTGAAAACCTTGCGTTTGGAAAACAGACAAAATATTGCTAGATGTCACTACCTCGCGCATTAGAGGAAACTGTACTAGTGTTACGTAATGAGAAATTAGGAGGGCGTGGGACAAATTAATTCCAATCTCAAAATTAAAAGTGTGAATTATTTTTTTTTAAACCAGATGTTATTTAGAATAATAATGCAAATCTTACCTCACCCTTATTAAACATTTTTTGTAGCTAGTTTTATTTATTTATTTTTGCTGTCATCTGATGAACAGCAGTCTAAAAGGAAAAGAGCACCCAGAAGGAATATATAACACTGGATTTATTAAATTTTATTAAAGAGACGATAATTTGATTGAAGTTCTTAATTTATTTACGTTATTTTGACAATTTTGACAAAGGTTGACAGTTATTTGATTTCATGCCTCGTTATTACAGTTGCCATTAAGTCACGATCGAAGTCCCTCTGGTGGCCATTTTACCTCTATTGGTACGACTTTGTATTACTGTCAATTTCATCGGCGCGGACAACGGTTCTGGATTATATTTGTTTAAACCTTTTTACAGCTGTAACCACTTCTCTCACTTTCACAAAACACAATTAAACTAACGCCGGATTTCCTTATAATTAGGTCACCATAGAAAATGATTTTCGATCAAAATGCATTAAATTCTCATTTATTTTCAAATAAGCCGAATTATATAACATATTTGCTAACAGTTTTAATTGAACATCATCGACTGGTTCGAATAATGGCTGTGATTTTTCGTTATTGTAATAACAACGTGTTTTACAGTTTTTTCATGAAGTGATTTTATTGAAAATCAACGCTTGTTTTGTAAATGCAAATAAATAATTTAAAAATCTCGTGTCGGGAACTCTACCTAATAGACCGGCATTATGTCTTATATGCAAGTGTGTAACTTTTTGCGTAGTTAACTTCTCGTTGCGAAATAATACACCATTTTAGGCGCTCGTTCTGTGAAATACTCCAAGTGTTGTTTGAGAACCCCCTCGTGTTTTTGCTGCGTAGCATTATCGAATTTGCCCCCAAAAGATGGTAACCCGATCCCTGTTAGGAGATCCTTTCCATCCTCGTAATGTAAGGCTAATGAGAGTCTCGGGTTACAGCGATGCACCCCACCATATTTTGCGCGATCATCGACAGAAATTCGCCCGGAAAAATTAATTGCCAGCGGTAATTGTTGACGACTCGGGATGTTTCTTTGTCGCAGCTTTTAATTAAGTTCCTTTCGTCCCGGATTTTAATGGACCCCTTAATAAAAACGCAAAATCGAATAAAATCCGCCCCCCGGAATCGAATCGCAGGTCATCGGCGTATCCTGCGGGATCTTTAACTTGTCGTGTTTATCCCTCCGGAACAATTAGAACTACGGCAAGGTAAATTAGGCAAATTTTCAGCGAACGGCGTGCAACTAAACTAATTAAAATATACCGCTGGCTGTTTTATTCAACGCCACGCGGCACACGCAATTATAATTTCGGTATGCAAGCAACGAGCAAAGGCGTACGTCGTTATTAAATTACAAAAGAAAGTCATTCGGTTAATGTTTCACCGTGTTGTGTTTCGGAGCGCCCCCATTCTGTCTCGCTTTCGGGAGACGAGGCGTTTTTATTCAAACGAAACGTTACGTCGGGGGTGTAAGTGAGATTTACTATTTTCGTGCTCGGGAAGTTGTTTTCGTTTAGAGCGGTCGGAGGTGGGTGTTTCCCTGCTGGAACTTTATCTCGACTTGGTGCATCTTTTTGGAAGCGATGTGTTCATTCGCAAAAAATGCACAATTTTGATTATATAACGTAATAGGAGTGCGCTCTATGACACTTTTCAGGGGCGAGCGCGAATTTTTTCGAAGCACGAGGTGCAGCCGAGGGTTGCAAATGATCCCGAGCCCCTGAAAAGTGACAGCGCACGAGTATTCAACAGCGTTTTTCGTATTCGTTCACGCTAAATATAAATAATGGTATAATATTTTTCTATGTAGTTATGTATTTCATGAAGAGTCATATCTTCAGGAAAGGGTTCAGTTTGTTCAGTACAGAGGTTTTAGATCAGATTCTTTTTCTCAAACTTCAGGGGTTCCGTAGGGTTCTGTCTTTGGACCTCTGTTTTTTTAATATATTTATCAATGATCTGACCTCCTTGCTGAATGAAAATTTTCAGATGTATGCAGACGATTTGAAGATTTATCGTACAGTTTCGACAGTTGATGATTGTGCCGCATTACAGAAAGATCTTGACATCATCCAAAAATGGTGTAGTGATAACGATCAACTTATTAATGGTAAAAAGTGCTATGTGTTGACTTTCTCAAGAAAATTAAACAATGTTATGTGTGACTACTGGATAGATGGGGTAAAGATTTTACGTACTACTGAATTCAAGGATCTTGGTGTTGTGTTTGATTGTGGTCTCACTACAGAGGTAATTGTGTCGTTTTATAAGGCTTTTGTGCGATGCAAATTGGAGTATGCTGGTATTGTTTGGTCACCAATATACGATAACCACACCTGGGCCTTGGAGAAAGTTCAAAGGCGTTTTGCTAAATTTTTGGTATTTATAGAAACTGGCCAATACCCACCTAGAGGATTTCAGCATGAAACTCTCTTAGAATATGGTCAACTTCATTCATTGACGAGTAGACGGGATTTTGCTAGAATCAAATTTCTCTCGGATGTCCTCAGCTATTCTGTTAATTGCCCCTATCTTTTGTCAAAGCTTCTTATTAAGGTCCCTGCTTTTAATTGTAGAAGATGTGAAATTTTTGAATTAAGACTGCAAGAACAAATGTTCTACTGATGTCCCCGTTATACCAAATGGTTAACACCTTCTCAACAAAAGCTGATTCTAAAATCGATATATTTTCTACAAGTTCCTCCAAACTCAGACCTGTTTTGACATATTATGCCTCTTTTTATAGTTATTTATGGGAAAAGCCTTGTAAATTAGTCTTTACGTGTGAGCCGGGAGATTGTGGGTCGAGCGACGAAGGAGCGATACCCATAACCCGGCGAGCCCAGTAAAGATTAATTGCAAGGCGAATCCCGTACAAACTTTTATTTCCACCTTAAGACGACTTTTTTTCAATTTTTATAGATATAAAATTCTGTAATCTGACGGCAGGACAGTCTGTGACGATGCGTTGTCATGGTATTGCACTTTACAGGGCTCTTCTACAAGCCCGTAAAACTTTACAGGTCTGTTTTTGTAATTAGCCATTTACTTAGTTACATGAATACCTGTAATGTGTCATTTACTTAGAAGGGGGAAATAAAAAGTTTTGTTTTTTTTACTTAACATCTTTTTTCTCGTCCACCCTTAAGGGCAAGCAGTGATATTACAGCTGCTCCAGAGTGACGATAATATGTTAAGCTAACAAGTAATTGGGCTTATTGCCTGTTTGTTAGCTTTAAACTATCTATTGCCATCTTGACCTCAATACCGGCCGGGGTTCCTTTTGGCTAACAACCAATTGGAACCCTAGACTGTTGTTCCTACCTCACCAGGGAAAGACCCCCACGACCGGTCCCAGTCGGATAGGGATCAAGGTGAAGGTGGTGGGGTCTCGGAAAACGATTTACCCGTTGACGACTCTGGCAATGCCCATGGACGCTTTGAGTGGACCAACACTCTAAGAAATGACTTGCTCGACTGCTACGAGACGAGCGAGCCGCGGCGAAGGGGTTACATGGCAAGGATGCATGCTCTGTGGGGTGAGAAACACCCCGAGCATCACTTTTTCGCGCCACAAAAACTCCGCGACTATGTGGCCTATCTTCGTCGCATTCAATACGAGAGAGCACCGGAGCAGTTGGTGGAGGTACAGCCGGACGAGCGGGAGATCCGCCACGCTGTTCCAGTAATTTTGGAGATGCCTCCGAACAGAAAGTCTCTCCACAAAATTCCACCACCCAAAGCCAGCGATGTAGTTGCAGCGGACGAATCACTCGATAGGAACCTCCCTGAGGATCCAGACATCCTGCTCCTGAACGAGATGGTCTATCGAGAGGCGACGAGGCTTTCTTCTTCGGTCTCACGTGGTGAGAGCACTGAGGCTGAGAGGAAATTCGAATGTCGCCTTGAAAAGATAGACAAGAAGATAGGAACCGCTAGGCAGGATATTTCTCAAATTCAGTGTGTGATGGAATTCATCAAAGAGATGAAACCTTTCACACCAAAAATCCGGCGCATTGCGCGTCTTTTTCGCCGGACCCATCATACACTGAATGCAGCGGTGCTTGCTGTTGAGAAGCAGCACTGCATGGATAGAGTTCGCAGTCTTGTGGCTGCAAGAAAGTCCCTGGTAAGGAGTAGGCGAAGGTTGGTCGAGAACAACAAGTTCAAGACAAATCCTTCGAGGCTCTTCCAGCGGGCAAACTCTATCCCAGAGAAATTGCCGGCGGTGCAGGATGTCGAAGTCTTCTGAAGGGAAATATACGAGGGGTCGAAACCGTTGCATGAAGACACTCCAGCCCTTGCACAATTTGAGAACTTCGTAAGAAGATCTCAATTAAGACCAGTGGTGTGCAATCCGATAACCCCGGGAGAAATTGGCGAGACCCTTAAGGGAATCAAAAATTTTGCCGCACCAGACCCGGACGGAATTAATACCTTTTGGTGGAAGAAATTCCGAAGCCCGCACAAGCGTCTGGCCAAGGTATTTAACTCCTGGCTTAATGGTGAGCGGCCCATTTCGGAGTGGCTTGTCGAGGGGCGAACCGTTTTACTACCTAAAACGGGTGATTTGTTTCAGCCTCAGAACTACCGGCCAATAACTTGCCTAAATGCGTGCTATAAGATTTTCACCAGACTCCTGTACTACCGAATATTCCACGCTATTAACCCGGTGTATTCGAAAAATTTCGAACAGTGAGGCTGTAACAGGGGCGTGGACGGCTGCAAGGAAAACCTGCTGATCGATAGGTGCGTCACGCAGGATGCCGTCCAATATAAGCGCAACCTATCTATGGCTTGGATCGATTATCGTAAGGCATTCGACACAACATCTCACGAGCTGATTATTCACTTGCTCGAATGTCTTGCGATACCCGATACACTGGTGAGATGCATCAAACAACTGATGTCACTCTGGAAGACTAGGTTCTCGATAACATCCCGACGGGACCGAGTTCAGACAGAGTTGATATAATTCAGAAGAGGAGTATTCCAGGGAGATTCCTTGAGTCCTCTTCTGTTTTGCATCTCAGTGTTGCCGCTGTCCGTAGCCTTGCGCGGTGCAAAGGGTTATAGCTGTGGTACACCCGGTAACCGGAAGCATAATATCACGCACTTGTTTTACATGGATGACTTGAAAGTGTATGCTTCCGGAAAGCAAGAACTGACGCAGTCATTGCGCATAGTGCAGGAGTACACAGATGCTATTGGCATGGAGTTTGGTTGGGACAAATGCGCTCAGGTTCATCTCAAAAGAGAACGATGCGAGTATTTCGATGAAGATGCTCAACTCATTGACGGAAGCGTTCTGAGACATCTGAACGCCGGAGATACTTACAAGTACTTGGGTGTGGAGCAGTGCCACATTCAAGCGTCACACGAGGTAAAAAAGTCTCTCTGCGGCAAGTACAAAAATCTACTCCGACGAATCTGGTCGTCAGAGCTTTTGGGAAAGAACAAGATTTTTGCCACAAATATGCTTGCCGTTCCGATCCTGCTCTACTCATTTGGAGCAGTTAAATGGTTAGTCGATGAGTTGAAGCAGATTGATCGGGATACTCAAAAAATGATGCATGTACAGCGCAGTTGAGGTTATATCTTCCACGAAATCAGGGAGGCCGAAGACTTTTGAGTTTGGAGTGTCTTCATAACAGGGTAATCTTGGGTATAGCCTGTAAGATCATCCGAAGTTCAGATCCCCTGTTGCTTCTTGTCAGGGATCAAGAGAGGCGGGGCGTCGGGGCATTTTTGTTTAGGGCGGCACAAAGAGCAGCAGATGAACTCGGTCTTAACTTTGACGTTGAGCGAGCTCGGCCACGCTCTATTACCGAGCTCAATTTGCTCCGTCTTACAGCCCACGTCAGAATCTCTGAGCAAGATATGCTCATGAGAAGGCATATGGATAAGTCAATGCATAGTGTTTTCTTCAAGAACATTGAAAACCTTGGCTTATCCAAAAGGCATACATTTGCCTTTCTGAGATCAAGTGGACTGAAGTCTGAGACTGAGGGATTCATTTGCGCTACGCAAGATGGTGTAATTAACACCTTGGTCTATCGCAGCCGCGTGATGGGTATAGAGGTGCCGAATGTGAGCTGTAGGGCTTGTCACAGGGCCCCTGAAACAGCAATGCATATATTGGCGGCATGCCCGGTGTATGCAGCTTCGGCCTATATCCATCGCCACAATGCGGCATTGAGAGTGTTATACTTTCATTTAAGACACCATTATGCGATAGACCAGACACCAATGCTGACCTATGTCCCGAACGATATTGAGTCCGTTGTGGAGAACGAAAGGTGCCGGATCTATTGGAACTTCTCGTTCTCCACCGTCAGGCAGATAACAGCGAACAAGCCTGACGTGGTTCTATTAGACCACTCCTCCAAGCAGATGTTTGTTATAGAATTTTCGGCGCCTGCTGAAAATAACATCTGCGTCAAGGAGGAGGAAAAGCGGACAAAATATCAAGACCTGCTCTTTGAACTTAGGAGGCTGTACTCAAGTTACTCAGTGAAGCTCGTCGTTTTGGTAATTGGGTGCATGGGAGGCATCAAGGACTCGCTCGTCTCCAATCTCAAAATCATTCCTGCCTGCCGTAAACCGGCAGAGAACCTTGCGGCTGGAATGCAGAAAGCGGTCATCTTGGGGTCGTTGCGTCTGCTCAGGGCACATGATTTACGGGATTCATAGTTGCTGACCTCATGGTTTTGAGGAGTGGCTATGATGTACGAACAGGACCTGACCAGCAAGGAACCTCGTGAAGGTCGGAATCACGGGGAGCTCCTTCTGGTCAAAACGCAAAAAGAAATATGCATTATGTGTTTTACGAAACAAAAAAGGTGTATTACGCACCAAGGTGAAAAAAGTTTCATAGTAAACTGGATTGCCACGACTGAATAATTGCCACACCTGGCCGTTGACAGATCTTGATTACTTTTTAGGTTAGGATAGACAACTTTGATTTTTTGACGTATAATTGAATCATACCTCCAGTAGGCTGCATATGTCAAAATGCTCCAGCTGACCACATGTAAATTTTGTTTTCCACAAGTAACATGAATCATTTATGAAAACCCGATATAACCAACTAAAAATAATAATAATAAAATAGCCTTCGGGACCTTCGGCGGCCGCCCGCGCCATTCCCGTTCACCTAAAACGGTGAACGTGCAAATCATTACCGTCCCGTCGATTTTTCCCCTAACTCGTTGACCATTTCGTTTCGACGGATTTATATTAATAAATCCCTTCATGATGATGTCGATAAATAACGCTTGATTTATGGTCCGTGCATTCTGCAGCCCCGGCATATTTGCATGAAAGATTTCGGCAATATTTCCGAATTACAAGTAAAAATGTATTATCGTTGTTTGCGCAGCATTATTCAGCGTTCCGTTTCGTCATATATCCGCAAATTTACGATAACCGAAAAGCGGAACCCAAATATTATAAACTCGTCGAACGGTTACGGAACCCGAGAACGCTTTCTTAGTTAAAGGGGTACGAATTGCCGCTATAAAGTTTCACAGCCGTTAAACTTGGACCAGCGTGAGTGGATGCCAGCCAGCTTAAAGTTTGATTGTAAAGCTGTGTCCCTGATGTCCCTTTTGCCAGATGGAAGGCGTCGGGAGCACCGCAAAGGTAATGGGATAGAGCAGATGATGCTAGACTAGTCGCATTCTCCTAATGGCTGTTGCAAATTCATTTTTTGGTAAATAGAACTTAAAGTGCTGGAAATTGGGGCCTGGACTGTGTACATCAGAAATGGTAAAGCATTTTACTCCAGCTACGAAATCCGTAGTTTACCATTTTGTTTTTGCACGACTGCCCTTTAACTAATTACTTTCCGTGTAACATTTCCCAACCGCAGACTGCAATTCGGCAACGGTTAGCACTCATAACCGTGTTATTGCTCATCTACACCGATAATGCTCCCATTTAATTAAAACAATCCTATTAATTTAGTTTGTAACTAATTGCTAATTTATCAGGAACGAGATTTTCGCCATTTTCCTCATTTGCACAAATGGTGGATGCGCCGGGCAAACTCATCTAATTACAAACCCGGCCAGAAAATCCCAATCCGGCCACGAGAACACAATTACAATCATCCTCCAACTCGGATTAACCGGCAAGAAATCCAAAATTTACACCCCCTCCTTCGAAACTCACCGCTATTGCATCAAGTCCTTCCCAGTCACGGTTAATCCAATTCCACACTTTTAATCATCACCGAATAGCGAGACAGGCAAAATGAAAAACAGGAACGTGCGCGAAATGATTAGTCCGGGCTCCTCTCGGGGGAAAGTTTTACATACGCCCTGAAGCTACGCGAATTATTTTCAAGTGGGAACTCTTGTATGAAAATAGAGGTAGATACGAGTAATAAATTAAGTTTTTGTGGAGCTTCCACCACAATCGGACCTGGCGAACTATCGGGTAGAGTTCCCAACTTCCAGGCAAACACGACAAAGGCTTTTTCATTGTGCAGCTGGAAAAAATCAAAATCTATTCCGTTTGTGGACAAGCTTTCGCTCCGGTTATCAAAAAATAAAGCTGTCGGTCATGCAAATATTGATTTTGTTTGATTTTGCCGCGGACGAGCGGAGCGTTAAATTAAAAGATTTTTTTGCAGATTTGACTTTTCCTGGTGCAGCAGACTTGCACGTGGTGTTTTTGTTTAAAAGACGTACGTGGAATTCTTAATTGATGGTGATGTCAGATACTCCAGCAAATATTTTGCTGAAGTCTAATGAAATTAATAGGGATATTTATATGCTAATCTCGACGAGTGAAAGACAGACCTGGAAGACTTGCAGGAATATTAAAAAGACTATCAAGGTCCAAGCGGCAAGAAGGAGAGGGAAATTAATTGGTAAGAAAAAAAAGAGACGCATTAAATAGGTTGAGATGAAGAAATAGAGACCCAAGAGATAAAGATAAAAGGGAGCAAATAATTACGAAGAATGAGACAAAAAAATATAAATAAAAAAAAAGGAATTATATTAGATAGTTAGACAGAAGGGAAAGACGACAGCTATGGACATGAGATTTCTGAAAAAATAGAGAGCGAGACGAAAACAGATAAAATTCGCAATACGATATTGTATAGAGAAAATCTGCAGGTAAATTCACTGGATCGAAAAATAAAAAGTATCGCAGAGGATGATCCAAAGTACTTGCATGTGTTGTTAAAGCGGTTGCAGTTTTAGGTTGAAATCCACAGATAGAATAAATCTTGCGTGATGTTTTACTGAAGCAAAACAATTGCACGATATTTCGGCATCTTAAACTTAACAACCTGCGTTTCGCGGAGGCTTCCATCCTTTATTTCGCCCTCTCGGCAAATAATCACCGAAGGAAATTCGCGTTGCGAAGAGGCACCTGTTTCGTTAACGTATTTTTCACATGGAAAGTAGAGCGTGATAATCGAAACTGAAAAACCTCCGATTGAAAGCCGGTCCGAGAGGAAAACATTGTTCTGATAAAGCCGAG
Organism: Diaperis boleti; assembly: GCA_963583935.1. Taxonomy (NCBI): domain Eukaryota; kingdom Metazoa; phylum Arthropoda; class Insecta; order Coleoptera; family Tenebrionidae; genus Diaperis; species Diaperis boleti. The sequence continues at coordinate 49,885,639 of OY757247.1, read as the reverse complement.
GGGTTTTGTTGTTGGAGAAACGATCTCGCCGTCTCGAACACTCGACGAAAAATACGGGGGGTCGCGCTTTACAACAACTTAGAGAACGATGTATCCCCAATCACTTTTCCGGAAAATAACTCATCCTTTAAGACAAGCGTCCGACCTGGAATTGTGTTTCTCCATCGAACCGCGGCAGTAATTCATGCACCTAGGCCGAGATGCGGCACTTTGCAGTCGAGAGCAGTAACTATATTAAATTTTGATCACGACTGCAGCCGCAAATGGTTTCATTAATTTCCTTCCGAGTGCTCCGCGGAAAAATATCCTTTCAATTAGCACTGAAATATCGGAACGTCGCCGAAAGAGCGTCGATAATTTACGGTCGGTAAATTCCCCTTTAAAACAATTCGTTCCGCGCGGTGTCGCAACTTATGGGGTCCTTGCCGAGGTCAGCCGAGGACCTTATCTGATAAAGCTGAGCCAATGAGGTTAGCACTTCATTTCGCAAGGGACGTGAGCCGAATCCGTCCAAGCACTTCGTTTCGAATTACTTTATTCTGAAAAATATTGACCTGATAGCTCGGCATCGCTCGCATCCCGAACGGGCCATAAACAGAACGAGGTGCTGGTTTCTGAAATCATATTTACGCCCTTGATCGATATGGGCGCTTTTCGATCTATCAAATCGTGGTAGTAGGGACTTGAAATCTGGGCATCTCACCACATTAGAAACGATTCTCCCGTCAATTCTCATTATCCATGCGTTAGCAGCAGCAAATTGATGATTTTATTTGTCGAAGGAAGAACCGCCTGATGTATAGCGAAATAATAGTACGATTCTGGTGAATCCATTAATCCACGAGAACGAACTACTCGCCGAGATTACGAAGGTCACAGGGATAATTAATTTATTCTCCGCAACATTTGGGTAAAAAATGGTTTTATTATGATTAAATCCGCCCAGGCGTCTTTATTCGATAAAATTGTGTAAAATTTAGTCGAACGGGAGAGGATTTTCGTTAGGACGGCCGCATTAAATCACAAGAATGTGCCCGGCGACACTTTTTAATTAGAAGATTATAAATTTCGTCGGAATATGGAAACATCGGGGAACTCAATCTGCGTGTGATGTATAGTCCCCAGAGACGGGTCCGGTTGGAAATTGCGAAAACAGAGAGCTAGTTGCGTTGGTATTTTAAATGTTGTCCTATATGGGAGTTATTGCCTGCATTAACATGACAGTGCAAATAGAAATCGAACAGAATAACCTTTTCTAAATTGGTAAAGTGGAGTAAAAACTTTTGGCTAGCTTGTTGATCCCTACACAAAAAGTTATAAAGAACTAATAAGTGCACGAGAAAAGTTTTACATCCCCTCGTGCTTGAAATTGAAGAAACCTTTTTATTTAATCAGCTTAAATTTAGGAATGAAGTTATATGAAAGAGAAAAAACTGTATGAAATCAGCCCCCAATTGAAAATAACAATTCAACTAAATTTATTGTGATTTTAACAGAGATATTTAAGCCACAAGGGACGTGAGGACGTCTTACATTCTAGGAAGATTTAACATACCGAGGCGGTGAGCGTGAATGTAAGACGTCCGGTAAGACGTTTCGCAATACCAAACAAACATGACTAAAATACTTTATAATGTAGCATTTTACTCACAAGTGATATAATGTTAGAAGGGGTTAATTACTATGGTTACAGAATGGTAAGACATTAATTATTTTCATTTTAACAATTTAATTTTATTTATTTCTAACTACGAGAAATACACGTAGGGCATAAAACGTTGTATCTCACACGTGACCGAAATGCCATTGTAAGCTCGTGAGATGTGTATCGCACTCGTGATTCAAAAATCTCACACTGACAATGAAGCAACTTGTACTTGTCACTGTCACTAGTAATATTATGAAACAATTTGTACCATATCTGTGCGCGTAGTTATGTCAGCAAATAATCAACCAATTGTTAATTGTCAACAAAATAAAATTACCAAGCCCAATACGTTGAAACCGTTAAAATGAACATAATTGAAGCAGCAGATGCTGGTAACTTTATTACCGAAGAAATCAAAAGAAATATATGAAATTTGGTATGACAGTTTCAAGCTCTGGTACCAGGAGAAAAGGTGAATATAACCTCGGAAAAGGTCATGCTGGTATAATTATATGTATGGAAGATCAGAGAAATTGAAGTCACCCGATAGTCTCTCGTATGAATACTCGATTGTGAAATCGACTATCGCTGTAAGAGAAGATATTGATATTTTAAAATTTTATTATTCAAATTAATTGCTTTCTTTAAAAAAAAAAAATATTGCCCAAAGAAATCAAAAACTCAAGACATGGAAGATATTGAAAAAAATTTGCGAAAGGCTTCCGACAATACCTATTTTAATTGTAATAAGGAATAAATTTGTTTTTGTATAGTTTTCCTGTGACTAATAATTCATTGTTGTCCTAGCACTGTAAGTGACATTATTAAGTTCCGGCGTCATAACAACTATGTAAACAAACCTAATGATACACTTACACATCGACAGTCCATTTTTTTAATCGTATTTACAAGTACAGTAGACACTCGATAACGTGAACATTCGAACATCTCGGTCCTGTGAACACCCGATTTTTATATTTAAGTACTCGGTAACGTGAAGAGAGATTTTATTTGTTTCGGTTTTGAAAACACAAAAGTTTGAACACACAAACTCCAAAATGTATCCAAACTTTATTGATGCAAACTATTTGTATCTATTATGTGACAAAAAATACTACTACAAAAAAGCAAGATAAATTTCTTTTTTTCTTAAATGCACCATGTATACTTAGTACCATGAATGTAGTTTTTGTGTTTTACTCTGTACTGTTTATTTAAATGAAAGATACACATGTTGAATTAAAAAGAACTTCTCTGCATCCCCTCTAATGTGAACACTTGCGATAATATGAACATATCTATGATTTCTGTGCACGTTATCGAGCTTCCACTGTATTGCGAAAAATAGTTTCTCGTCAATTGTTTACAATAGATAACAAATTAAACAAAAAGCGTACGTTTACTAATAAATCATATAATTAATTAATACGTTCATATTTTATATTAAATTTATAGATGAATATTTGCACAGTTATTTACTCGATAATGATCCATTTTCAAAACTCACCTCTGCAATCCCTAAAATACAGTTATGCGTTATTCTGCGATTTGTTTGAATAAAGTCGTTCACGTTGTGTCCCTTAAACTTGAAACTTGACCACATTTTCTTTTACACTACAAATAAAAAATATATAATTATATATGGTCGGAAACAATCAAGCCGAACGAAACTAGTTATAAATAATATAATAATTAGAGTAGGCGGGTTATTTTTTATGCACTGGCCCAGCCTGCAAATTGACTGACAGTAAAATTTGAGGTTATAGTCTAAACATTGTGACGTTTATGTTTCTCATGTTAAATTGTTTTATTTTCTTTAAATTAAAACACTAACAAACATTATAGGTTTAGTGAGAATTACAGCAAATGTTCAAAGTGTTCTCCCCCAGCTGCAATGCAGCTGTTAACTCTCCATTTCATATTTTCAAATGCATTTTCCAACAGCTGAAAGGTTATAGCGTTGCATGCATTAAAAATTGCATCTTGAGGTTTTTCAAGATTGTGCGGTTTATTTTTAAATACGGTGTTTTTGAGATACGGGAAAATAAAATAATCTAGAATTGTCAGGTCCGGACTTTGAGACGATCATTCAAATATTAAACCAAATTGTCAACAGTTAGTAGTGCCAACCTAATTTAAATTTCACGGCCTACCCTATTTAATAATTTAAATGATCGCACGGTAGTATCTTCTATAGATTTAGTTCACGTTTTTATAAAGCGGCGTCATTTTTCATTGATTATTTGGAATTTCTATAAGTGACACGTATTCAAAATCATCCGGTATGGGACATAATGAATATAATAGAATAATCTATACATATAAATATCGGGTTTTTGTAAATGATAAATACTCCACATTAACTGTGAATAACAAAATTTACCTGTAGTTACATATGGAATTTTGACATTCAAAGTCTACTGTATGTATATAAAATCTTTATAATTATAAAAATAAAAAAATAATTATAAAATAAAGGTCTGTCTATATTTGCGCACTAAATGGGTCATGAGAAAATAATAATAATTGGAGATGGAATCTGAATAAAGGTAGAGACTCAGAGCAATTAGTAATCCAATTCGCTGTTTTTAACTGCGATGTAATTTACGTTTCACATTATTTTGATAAATAAAATATTTAAAAATTTTGATAAATTATAAATTTGGTGACGGATATTGCTTCTATCCAATTCGCTCCAACCGCTTAGGGTGGCACCCATCGATCTGGTATAGTCTTAAGAGACAATCTTGTCAATTTCCAGATCTGCTGAAACGCCTGAACAACATAGCGTCCATTGAAACGACCATCCTCAATGGAAAATGTTAGGGGGAGATGTACTCATCCTACGCATACCACCCGGATCGGTTCATTACTTACCCATCGTGGTTTACCTATTCGTTGTACCGGTCAACTCGGATGATATGTGTTTTACTTAATTTTTGGGGCGTAGACACGCTCGCAGTGAGTAATAAAAAACTTAGGTTCGGATCGTGCCTTGTTTGAATTTAGATGCTCCAACGATCACAGTAATTTAACGGACTAATATGCCTCTAACCTGCTTTTATTGATGTAGTTGTATATATATTGCACCTATGTGCTGCATATATATCACACTCTACCCAGTCCATCACATCACGCTTATCCTCGGGCTGTTTTAAATTTTAATACAAGTGTGTCGAGGCCGGATAGATTAATTTATTCACGCTTTGGGTCGGCCGCTGGTACATTATGGACGTATTGGACGCAATGGAGATAAATCTGTTCTATCAATATTTATGATTGCGTGCGTTCGAACCAAAAATTCTATGGGATTATCGGCGTGCATGTCTGCAGGTATAGAGTCGACTGCGCTGGAGCTCGAATCCCGCCCTCCGGACCCCGGAAATTAATTTTAGATTATGTTCGCGCTTAACGCAGTATTTTGACGCGGTGGGCGCTTTTTGCCGGCTCGTTCGAATTAGGTGGATGGAAATTTAAAAGGAATTAGAATAATTGGGCTTTTATGTCGGCCATAATTTCTGGTGTTTCGGGCTTAACGATTTCGAATCGGCGACCAGGATCGACGGCGAAGCGCGATAAAAGGAAAAGCGGCCTGCGCTTAGTGGAAAAATTTCAGAATTGACTTTTTTATGGTTGTGGTTCGATTCGAGCTTGCAAGGTCCGTTTATTAACGTTGTCAAAAAAAAATGCCAGTACCGTTTCTAAAACCCCTTAAACATTGAAAAAACCCGACCACGTCCATTTAACGAATCCGTACGTTAATTTCAACGGTAACTCGACGAGCACCACGCGGATTCCTCGTCCTCATCTTGATGGTTTGAAATAACAAAATGAAAATAATCCCCCACATTCCGGTCCCTGAAATAACAAAATGTGTCACGTAACCGGACTTAAAACCGGCGATATTTTGACAACGTTTGGAATGTAAAGTGGTGCAGCTTACAGTCAAAGTATAAACACACGTTAACCGAGGAGTTAAGTCTATTTTATGCAAGTTACATCCGCTCTAGGTAACATTTAACCGGGCGTAACGACTGAGCAACAAAGGTTCTCGCAGCCGAAAGCAATAAGCGGTGAAAACTACAAGGATCAGTCGAAGGGTGCGAGAAAGCTCGCGCTTTCCACGCGTTTCACTTGTTCGCGGCGATAAGGAACATCCACGGATGATATAGCGAGTGGCTCCTTCAATAAAACTCTCGAACGACCAGGAATAAATTATTCGGAAAAAATTCGGGAAGATTCCTGCAACGGTCGGCAAACATTTTCAAACTCGATTTAAAACTGACGCGGCGTTTTATGTTTGAGAGTTTTATCGAGTGGACCGTTTGTGCAAGCTAATGTGGACTTTAGGACTTTACTGGACGCCGGTGTGAAAGAAATACGGTTTATTGTGATAGAGGAATGGCCAATCAATTCTCATTAAAATGAAGCGTAGTTCGGGTAAAATATAGAGCACCTTATGCATAATTACAACAATTTCAATTAAGTAGAAGCTTACCATTAATGAATTAAAATAAATACCTATGTGGCCTTTTTAGGTCATGACATGAACATATGTACTTAAGTACACTTTCAATAATTACACTAGTACGGGAAAAATATCATGTCTAGTTTAAAAATAGTATATTGTGCAACTAGTGCGGCAAGTTGTCGATTGCCCACGAAACCGAAGTTGAGCGCACGAAGTGGGTGCGCTCATTGGCTTGAGGGGGCAATCGACAACGCCGCACGAGTTGGACATACTATTTTTTATTGCGAATGCGGAATAAATCCCAATATGAAATTGGACTCCAGGGGCAAATTCAGTTTTCAGTAGTTTGCTTATCTGAATTTGCGTGTGCAAAATAGTATATTAAAGTATGAGTGGATATAACAAGGTCTTTAAAACACGCGCGAGTTTTCGAGCACGACGGCGTTTTGAAGACCAGTTATCCACGAATACTTTACGCTATTTTTTATTATACCAGCAATACTGAAAACAAATTAACCACTTAAAAACTTAGAAATATTTTTTGTCGTGATAAATCGAAATGGCGTAATAATATTGCCATTAGTTACGACAATTATTGTTTACGTTTTTCTCGCGTCCACGTCTGTTATTGCATTTAGTCGTGTCAGCAAAAATCGAGGAAAAATGAGTTAAAACGAGATTTCACCCGATATAGAAGCATTGGCCCAACAAGCGGAATCCAAAATACTACCATCGAAGTCAAAAGACCCATACCTGAAGGAATATGAAAAGTTTTCAAATTTGATGAAGTTATAATGATACCTATATTTTCTTGACAACCTTTAAAGCTCGCCGTGCTTTAATCGCCTGTATTCGCACGCTCAGGCGTGCTTTAAACGGCGATTCTGATGCAGGTATAATAAAAAATAATTTTCGTGCGACAAGTAAACTTTGCGCACCCAAATTAATAAATGGGCAAACCGTTACTTTGCAACCGTAACCGAGTTTGTCTACATGAGCAATAAAAAATATCAAACGAAAAAGTTATAATTTTCTTGATCTGTTTCTCTTAAAATACACCAGTAGTAGTCCCCTAACATACTTTCGTCCCAAAAACCTTTGTGTCTTCAAAAATTTTGAGGTGTTGGTGAAAACGTTCGTCCGCTCCTCACTCGCGGCGCTCAAATTTTCAGGAAAAGAGTCCAGGTGTGGATGGAGAAAATGTATCTTGAGAGACATGTTCAGGCCCATGGAATGATAGTTTTTTAATAAATCAGCAATATTTTCTTCGTAATTTTCATCTTTATGATTTCCTAAGAATCCATGGACGATTATTTTAAAACAATCCCAAGCATTTTTTTTCCTTTACGTATCTGTGGACCGACGAAAATTCCCTTTTTTAATTTTGCGTCTTAAATACTTGCAAAAATTGTGTAAATGTTTAAAAGCTTTTGTCCATGGGTTTGATGAAATTTTTTGAGGTCCAATTTTATGTGTAATGGTGGCAAAATTATATTTTGCGGATCACTAACACATTCGTTTTTCCTGAAGTAAATTCATTTCAGACAGGCCAATATTTTTTGATGTAAGGATGTTCTTTAGCTCGACTGTCCCACAGGCACAAAAGACATGAATTTTTGGTATACCCGCCCTGTAAGGCCAGTAACATACAAACTACTTTTAAATCGCCACATATTTTCCAGTTGTGCTGTTCGTATTGTATCATTTGCATTGAAACAGTCATTGTTTGTAGGTTTCTTTACTGTGTACAGCATGGCCAATGTACAAATTTACTTGTTCACGATAACACGCCGACCGACTACACTGTCCGGTTCCGTCGTTCGTTCCCTTCTTATACCCCTACTGGTGTTCTCGATTCCTTCTATTCTGAGAATAATGAGATCATCTTTTCGGCGGGACCGAATATTCTTGAGGGATGACATCAGCGCGACAGAACCTTCTCGGCTGTTGAGAGCATCTCACGGTCTGTGGACCGTTCTAGATCAATGCCGTGATCAATGACCATATGTGGTCATTCGAATAAATAATGGTTCCCAGACAGTTGACATCATCTTCTTTCTTTTTTTGTGAATATAAATTGTCCACAAACGTAACAAAAACCATTAGAATTTAATTTACACACTCCATGAGACATTTTACCAAACACAAAACCACTATAGTTCACAAAAACAGAAGAAAATCCAAGTAGGAGGTAGTATAACAAGAAAATAGGTGTTTCACCAAAAGTACATAAAAAATGGTAAAATTTGTAAACTAGTGTTATAAATTGATCGGACATTTTTATTAACATTAACTTGCTTTGTAAAAATTCAATTGCAACAATCAGCACCAACCTCTCTACCTACATTTCTGCTGAATGTAAAGTGTGTCGGCTCAACGCCAGCGAATTTAATTGGGGAAAAGCTCGACATCACAAAAACCTATCCGTCGCGATGTCGTTTTATTTCTGCGACCGAAGTACCATCGGACCAGCCGCAGAGATAAAAACCCAATAAATTTTAGAGGATTCCTATATGTATATGTCCCATAAAAAATTGCAAGAGCGATATTGCTTTCTCGCATGTAGGTATTTTAATAAAATATGTCTTGACGAGCGAAGAGAATGATGCACTCCAGCGAAATTTATGCGCGGGATGGCTCGAAAGAAAAGGAATAAAAAAGGGGGAGGGAATGGCGCGAAATTAACCGAAATCAATCGGGACTTTGTGGAGGTTAATCCGAAACAAATCAATAAGGAGAACTAATTTATATGATAATGGGCCCCCGATAATATATTGAAGAGTTTTTTAAGCTAATTCGGGATTCCAATCCGAAGCGGGACTCACCATCACGTTCGAGTTACCGGTCTATATCGGAGCAAAAACAGTTAATCCCAAATTCCCAGGTTTTATGGATGCGTCCGCTGAAATAACCGATTGTCCTCCACAATTTCATCAATTCCGAGGAAATACCGGATCGCGGAATGTTGTGTTTCGTCCCGTACCGCAAATAGCAAATTTCCATAGCTCAGGGGCCACCCCTGCTAAATATGCAAGAATATGGGATCCCCACAAACGTTTATTTTACACAAAGTTAACGGTTGGCACTCCTTTGAAGTCCGCGCTTTTTTCCTCTCTCCGCAGCGATTAACGTTCGATTCTTTTGTGCTTTACAAGTAGAGTATCAACTCGAATCGAACGAACGATGTAGAAAATTGAAATACGTTACCGCCCCTCGACGCTTTGTACCTTTTAATTGTGCGAACGTTGATGAGATTTAAATCTACACTGATCGACAAAAACTGGCGTTTTGAGAACAACCCAAAACTTTGAAATCAGAGATGAATTTGACGAATCAGCAAGGGTTGCTTTCGAAAACAAAATTTAGACATACTTAGACGGTCAAGTTTGACGTTTGAAGATTAAGATGTTTCTCTTTTTTTTACAAAATTTTACAGTATTAAAAAAAAAACATTAAAAGGGATCGAGAATTTTGTAAGTTTCAGCACATATCTTTTTTTCAGAAAAATCCGTTCATTGTTGTAGCCACATTTTCTTGAGGAAATTTTAAAATATAAGAATCCCCTTAATTGACACTGCAATAAGCCTGTCTTCAGCCACTTTTCTGTACATACTATATTACCGCGAACCTTACATATTTTGAAACGTTCTAGACTCGATACATAGAAACATACTAGTCGTACGCTTTCTATGTCGACCAGGCTTCTCCCGGCCCGATTCTCATGAATGCCGCCCTCTCGAACTATACATGCATTTGCTTCCAACAGCTAAAATCAACGTGCGATTCTTCGCGTTTTATGTACGAAATTCACTATATGAAAGGAGAATGCCCGTAAGTTGAAAAGCACGGGAGTTTTTTCTCCACTGGGATTTATAGTCGGATTTGGATGCAGCACGTAATGAGAGATAAGAAAGGGATTAGAGGTGGGGAAAAGGGACTTATAAATTGGTGCAGTTTTTCTGAGTTGTGGTCTGGAATCGGAGATAAGCCGACAGAAATGCAAAAAGTGCAAACAAACGACGCTAACTTAATTACTGTCAGTTCTCCCCTCATAACTGGTCTTGGTCTGACGTTCTCCATAAACCGCGCGAAATTATTAGACATTAAAGTATATTAAGAGTTTTTTGCTGAGCAGTTTGCAGCTTTAGAAAATTAAAAGTTTGCAATAATATTCCTATATTTTTGGTGAATTATTTTAATAATGTTGGAGGAAAGCTCAGATTCAGGGAGTTTAGTGTCGCTTTAGTTCTAGTTTTTCTCCTGTTAGTAAACACTTGATGCTTTCTGTCTTTTCTGGACTATCTCATAAAAATTAAGTGGCGACTAATCACCGGATAAATCCAATATGCCGAACTAATAAATAAAGTTTATTTTACAACATAACGAACTCAGACAAAGCATTAATATACCGAAGAACAGCAAAAACTGAAGTGCCATAAACTTCTAAACGCACATTCTCCAAGAATAACACATGGCGAAATCAACCGTTCCTCTCAAACTTCGAGTGCTTAACCGACTAATAAATCCGAACTCGAAACTGTATTAAAGTCCGGTCCCCAGCAGACTTTTCCCCCAAGTTCCCAAGGCCGCACCGAATTATTTCTCTTTGTCTACTATTCCGCAATATTTCCCTTTCATTCCCGAAACAATAAACTTCTTGAACCGTGACCTCGTAAACTTTATTAATATTGGACGAGTACGAGGAGCATTTAGCGAGATGAATGTGTGTACGGGAGGAAGTTGTCGGTCGGTCCGAAGAGAACACGTGACGCGCGCTCAAATCACCGTTCCATCGGAGCGGGTAATGGTCCGGCCGACCCTTAACTGGCACTATAATGGTCCATTGGCACTCTACAATGGCTCCTTTATCCAATCGCCCGCCCTTCACGGATGTGTTTTATGGACCCGATGGACTTTTAATCTGCCGCTGTATTTTCGACCGCGACTTGTTTATTTTGTTCGGGGCGATTATCTCGGTTCCGTAGTAAAATGTCGGGTCTTGCGGATTTGGCGACGATTTTCATCCCAACGGGAAATTTATTTATTTAGGATTTCGACGCGTCTTTTTGGCTTTCTTTTTCGAGCAGTAATCGATTGCGTTTATTGTGTAGGCGGTCGGAAGCTCCATTTGCGGTTGGTGGTGCTTTGTGGTGACACTCTGGCTAATTGGATTTTGAACTTATTTTCAAAAATATTTCTTACTCCTCCTCGTTCGTTGCATTCTAGCATACTTTCCACCGTTTGGCGGACATGATCTCTATCGAAGCTCCTATTCGTATTAGCAGTTGATGTTTGAACTATTTAAGTGCATCTTAATAATGCTTAATATAATCTTAATATGTCTCTTATGTCACCCCTAGAATGTAAATATTCTTTGCCAAGTTTTTTAATGACCTTTATTTTAAATCGAGGTCGATAAGTGGTTGTATTATTAGTAATTTTCGAGGAGCTGTTAACTATGGAATTAGTTGTACATCTTGCGAGAATTAATTCCGAGTACTATCGGAATTGCCGGAATTAGTTTGGAATTACATGGAACTATTTCAAGTACTCAAAATTATGGAAGTACTTGTGATTACAGGACGTACTCGTGAATTACTAGAATTACCGGAATTATCCTAGAATTACTGGAATTACCTTCAAATAATATACAATTATTCTGGAATTACTTGAATTACATCCAGGTTTTATTTCTACTACTGGTCGTCCAGTGGTCAGAATCCGACCGTAATCAATTAAATTTGTAAGCCTGAACGTAATTGGGGTTCTTTTTTTAAATAGTAGACACACCTATAATCATGGCAAATAATTATATTTTTTTAATTTTGTTTTATTACGTCATATAAAATAATAATTCAAGCACTATGACCCACCTTCCGCCGCGACCTCACACTTGCGCAGTCAATTACAGCAAATGTTCAAAGTGTTCTCCCCCAGCTTCAATGCAGCTGTTAACTTTCGGTTTCATACTTTCAAATGCATTTTACAACATCTGATAGTACAACTATGTACAATACGGTGTTTTTGAGATACGAGAATATGAAATAATTTAGAACTGCCAGGTCCGGACTTCGAAGCGGAAATTGAATGACTCGATCATTATAAAACTCGTGAATTCGGTCCATAGTTTCCCTTGTCCTGTAAGCTGGTGCATTATCCTGCTGGAAGTACCCATGTAGAGGTTCGCCGTCATGAAGGTTTTGGAAAAAAGGTTCGAGTAAATTATTGCGATATCTCTCGGCATTTACCGTTCCTTCAAAAAAACAAAAACAGGTCCAACTATACGTCTTCGAGAGACCGCCAGCTAAACACCAAACAGTTTTTGGAAAATGGATGAGTGCGTCTTCTTGGTTCCGAACACGTGGCCTTAACAGTTTCCCGATATTTAATGATGTTGCACAAATGACACTTTGGTTGGCTGAATTATCTTGTAGAAAACGCTTGTATACGTTGTACCAAAACAAATTAGTTTGAATTATTTTTACTATCTCCACTTTTACATTGATATTAAGAAACAATTTTGTCATTAACGTAAAGTTAATGCATTTGTATTTCCAGATCATTCAAGTAACCGGCATAGAGATACCTTGCCATATTTTCTAAAGAGATGGGTCGCTATTTCATTGATAATTTTGGAAAATGGATGAGTGGGTCTTTTTGGTTCCGAACACGTGGCCTTAACAGTTTTCCAATATTTAATGATGTTGCACAAATGACACTTTGGTTGGCTGAATTATCTTGTAAAAAGCGCTTGTATACGTTGTACCAAAACAAATTAGTTTGAACTGTTTTTACTATCTCCACTTTACATTAATATTAAGAAACATTTTTGTCATTAATGTAAAGTTAAAGCATTTGTAATTCCAGATCATTTAACCCAACGGGATAGAGATACATTGCCATATTTTCTAAAGAGATGGGTCGCTATTTTATTGATAATTTTGGAAAATGGATGGGTGGGTCTTCTTGGTTCCGAGCACGTGGCCTTAACAGTTTCCCAATATTTAATGATGTTGGACAAATGACACTTTGGTTGGCTGAATTATCTTGTAGAAAACGTTTGTATACGTTGTACATTTATTTCATGAAAACGGTTATGATTTGAGCAAAACCAAAAAATAGGAGTACTCTATTTTAAGCAATTTTATTTGTAAAAAAAGTTTCAAAATTTTGTATACTACTCCATTGAATGAAGTGCTTCATCTTTTGTTGGAATTACCGGAATTACCTGTTGGTTACTAATTAGTTACTTTTTGTGGGAATTATTTCCTGATTATTGGAATTACCTACGAATTACTGCGATTACCACGATTACATGCGAATTAATTCCTCGAATCGGAATTACCGGAATTGTTCGTGATTACCTTGAATTAATTCCATGTGGAATTAGTTGTACAATTTTTTTCCAAGTTAACAGCCCCTCGTTAATTTTAATCCCGTAAAGCTTTGTCCACCACCGTGAACTGCCAAGCTCCTACCAACATCAAATAAAATGTATTTATTCGAGATTTCAAAGCACCTTTTCAACTCCTTTTTCGGTCCAGTAAACGATTTAGTTCATTATACGAACTATGAATTCCTCCCTCCTCCGATCGTTTCAAAATCTAATCAGCGGCCTTTTGTGCCTACACACTTTCGGTTATGGGGAAATATCTTCCGGCCGAAACCGGATTAAAAGGTTCGGCCCATCGTGCCGACATCATATCGAAAGTAATTGACAGTTTATGTTCACTCGTAATAACACGGTTAGGGCACGGTTAATGCCTTTATGCCTTATATACACGAAATAAAAACATTGGACCGTCCCATAATAATAGCCGTAAAATGTGAGAATGGGGCTGTTTTATGGTAAAAGCTAACCCCGGGGCGAACGTTAAGATGCCGCACAAGAAAACATATACCGAAAACACAGCTGAATTTCTGCTCGATTTACGACTACGCCACTGATATGAAAAAACAAAGGGGTTAATGGCGGGTTTTACCTTTGTAAGTCCTTACACCCCTTTGCATCATTGAACGGGTGAAAATATAAGGAGCAAAAGAAAATTAGTAATTTAAAACAAAAGTGTGAACGAGCGTCGGGCTGGGTTTGCGAATACTGAGGTAATTCTGGTTTCCTTTGACATAAGTGTTTCCTATTAGGGGTGATTATTAATTTATGACAGGTTGCTTCCAAACGTTTTCATTCTACTTTACGCTGATTTTCTCAATGTTGTTAATTTGTTAATATAAAGACCTTGTAATATCTGACACTAATTTCGACACCCTCTGATATAGACGTCCCTGGTAAGAATGCACTTGAAGTTCCATTACGTGGTGATTTATAATCATGTACAACGCACAGGTGCCAAACTACGACGTCAACTTTCAACACCTCCTCTTTTTTGTCAAAAGCCAATTACTTACGCGCCTCCCTTATTATCCCGGCACGATATTAGCGAAATTAAAACCAGCCGATGTAAAATATAAAAGTAATAGCTTTTTGATTAAATGTGTGCATTAAAGTGTCGCCATAATTCACATCAAACCGGACGCATATTTCATCTCTTCCTGCAGGCGTATTCTTTTATTATTTTCATTCGGTTTTAATCTCGCACTGGCCAGGTTATTTTTCCCTTATCACTCGTCGGGCCGAGCAAGCATCGACTCCGGATGTTTCGCTGAGAAGCGATAAAAACGTCCGTGGACGTTGAACAGGACAACAAAACGGTATTCTTCCGGATGTTGTCGCTTTTTTCGTTCCCATCGTTATTTGTCAAGATGAGGGTAGAAATTGGTTTATGTCGCTAATACAATTGCAAAGGGCAAGTTAAATAAATTACACCCTTTGACGTAAACTGGTGGATTTTGTCAAGAAATGAGATTTATGAATTTGCTCCATCGATCGGTGATGTTGCCTCTGGCAGGTGTTTTGTCTTTATTGAAGAAACCCAATCGTTTAGAAGATCGAAGTAATAAAATGTGAACACAAAAGAAGTGGGGAAAAATAGTTTATTTTCCAGGAGCTAATCTAGTTTTGTTAATGCCGGTTTCTGCAGATTGTTTCCATTTCTCATCAACTACTTGAGATTTCATCAAGTGACACATATTCAAAATTACCCTGTATTTTTTTGGTCGGCAGTGTGTATGGCATTGATTAGAAGATTGCCAACGGAAGTCAATTTCTGTGCAACGTTGAAAATGAGATGCAAATGTTTAAACAAAGCAGTTCGTTTAAAGTCAACACATTTTCCGGTCAGATATTACAAGTGAAGAACGTGAAGTTGCAAGCTCTGTTTCCCGTAATTATGTTCAATTTCATGTACACAACACTCTTGTTCCGAACGTGTCAAAGAGCAATACGACTTTAATTAAACGACCGAAAAAACCGTCTGCTGCAGAAGACTTATTCAATTTATTTGCGCAAGTCGTGCATGGCGAACTCGCATCATCATCCAGTTAGAAATTTTAACTTTATGTCATATTTATGACATGTCTTCCCCATTCTTTCCTTCGGTTTACGGCCGGTAATAATGCAACGTGTTCGTTTCGTCAACAACGCCGGTGACGAATTTCGAAATTAGAATGTCGGTCCGGTATTTTTTCCCCCGTGCAGTACATAAAAAAGTATAATAAAGTGTCGCTGTCTGGAACAAAGTAAATCCTTTAAAAAGCAGACTTCTGTAAAGTTTCAGCGAATAATTTGAGCGTCCGTGTCGTAAACATTGTATAAGAGTAGTAAAAAACGCGATATACGATTCGGGAACGTAAAATATTGCCATTCAAGCGCTGCCAACAGAAGAGAAGTTCGACGTGATGCAGTTAACCTGCGAAAGCAGGAATTAATCAAGAGGTTACGATTTTCGAGTCGCGACACGACGTTCGGAAGTGGATAAAGTATCGACGATGCACGGAATTACAAAATTGTCACACTTAACCTGAATTTCGTCGCTGGGATAAAGCAAGCTTAAGAAATTACAGTTTTACTGGCTTCCGCCAATAGTTTTATCTTTCGTCAAAAACAATTCATCGCTCTGTATACTACATCATATCAAATCGTGGGTCATCGTTTGATAACCCCCGAAATAAAAAAAAACATTTTAATCCGCCGCATTTACGATTGCAACTACAACTCTGAACGATGCTCCACTCCCTCGGGTCCCAGCTGTTACAAATCGCTAATCTTCAAGCCAACACACAAAGTAAAAGTTAACGGCGTCTCGTGCAAACAGCGCCTCTTCGGAAGCACACCCCCAAGTCTTTATTTTTAATAATCCTCTGTCTCCGCGCCGTCCATTAACTTCCATTTCTTTTTTACAGGTGCACTGGGTCCAACAACAGCACGAGAAGAAAAGGAAAAAGCGAGATTACGTCTTGCGTCCCTCCGTTTCCCCGTTCTCGGAGTATTTCAGCGCCGCGGCCCCGGGCGCCTCCCTGCAGCATGGTCAACCGAGGTACCGAGCGGTGCCGGCGGTGGAATTCCCCGACCCGCTGTTTAAGGAACAGTGGTATTTGGTAAGTTACTCGTAGTTTTTATAGGACGCATCGTTAGTCTGTAATTGCTCTGTGTGTAATAAAACAACGGTGATGTAAAGTAAACATTGGAGCAAGAGTTATTATAGTCGGATTTATATAAGCTTCAAGGAAATATTTTTTGTTGGGCCCTCGTATTGTGTGTACAAAGCTTATTGTATCCATTCTGTAAATGTCAGGTTTGGGTGGCTATAAATAGTGGATAAATGATACGACTGTCAAGTTGAGCGAGCTATTAGGGCACGCTTCAATACGTAAGAATTTTATTTGCCCGGCGCATCCACCATTTTAGTCGAACAACACATTTATTACCGCACATTAATTTCATCATCATTGATTGATAATAATAGGGAAAAAACGTAATTAAGCAGGATGTGAAATGGTGGATGCGCCGGGCCAATTCCAAAGCATTCATCTGAGACAACCCTACAAGAGTCAAATATCTAAGGCCTGTTTTCTCGAAACTATTTCGAACTTCGTCATTCTAGGGTGTCGTTCCTTCGCGTTGTAGTGAAAACTAATAGTAACCAAGAAGATATTGAGCCCTCGTGAAGCCCACGCTAACCCGGCCGAAATTCCATTTGAAAATTCCCACAGTACACATTCCCACTTAATGAATCCCGGCCACAATCGAGTCAGGTTGACGGATCTTCCATCAAAGGACTTTGCACAGGTGCACGCATCACCATCTAACTACAGGACAATTTCATTATTGCAACTAGCGAAATAATAGTCCAATCGATGTTTAACTAATTAGATTTCCTGTCGCAGGCTGGTCGTCAATTAGTCGCACATATTTGTCATTCCTGATTGTGTTTTCTTACGGCAAACTACGCACACGGACTAATCCGGAGCCACAAAAAACTTTTTGACCCTGCTAATTATCGTTTGCCGTTTCCTCGACTCTCGGTTTGCTTTCGGCATAATCGAGTTGAGAAGAACTCGCAACATCTTCTGAGTCGATCCGTCCGGTAATTGGATTTACATAATGCTCGGAACGTACGAATTGGAGTTTTCAGGTACTCGAGGAATCGATACTAGCCCGGAAAAAAACTGACGATCTCGTTGTTTTCCGATCAGCGTCCGGGAGCATTTCGCAAAATTAAATCGAAATTTAGCCGCTAGATTAGCACACTCGTTTGTGTTTGTTGATGGCTGATGGAGCGGTAATTCAGTTGCTAGTTTGGACGCGAAAAACTGATTGTGATGCACTCAAACGCCCGAGCACGATATTTCGAAACAATTTTTTCCGGTGTTGTTTCGCAACACCTAACTGCAAAGACCGGTTAATCAAAGTGATTGCCTCTAAAGTTTTACCGAACATTGTTACTTGCATCATGCCACACCGACGGTTTATGGCGGAAGTTCAAAGTGGGGCACATTATTATTCACATATGACTGAGCACGTCGAGCAGAACTATTCGAAATTACCAAAGCATTTCAGCTTGTTCCACGCCGCACTAAAACTATAGCCACTAACACTGTTAAACCTGCAATAATTCTGAGGAACGACAACTATGAACGTGGTTAAGGACACTAGGTTGCAAATTTTAAAATATGGTTATCGGTCGAAATATGAATGTGGAAGATAGTGAAATGAAAACGTGCACTTTTGGGTTCAGTTGAAATGTGTGAGTCTGTATATCAATATACCATGAGATCATTTAAATTATAAATTAGAGTAGGCTGTGAAATTTAAATTAAAGGTTTTTCGAAATGCCTACCCTAATTTTCCTGCAGATTATCAAAAATTAGTCCAACAAATTTATAAATGTGTGGGGCAAGATTTCGTGATTTATTAATTTATTTATGTGAGTTTTATGATGATCTTGTCATTCAATTTCCGCCTCAAAGTCCAAACCTGACAATTCTAGATTATTTCATTTTTATTTCATCAACTGCAAGAGGCAATTTTTAATGCATGCAACGCTATAACCTTTCTGATGTTTGAAAGTATAAAACGGAGATTTAGAACTACATTGAAGCTGGGGGAGAACACTTTGAACATTTGCTGTAATTCTCAATAAACCTACATTATTTGTTAGTACGTATATGTCGTGGAGGAATTTAAATTATTATAAATTGTCGTTTGTTCATCAAGTCCTAGTCATTTTTTTTTTTCCATTGGTGAAGTACAGCGATCTGGGAGTCCAGGGTAAAAGATTCATATTATTTTGGTCAAAAAGATCTCTAGTCTTTATTGCCACATGAGGTCTCGCGTCGTCTTGTTGAAAAATGCTCCTGAAAGTTTGTGAGCTAGTGGAAGAACTACAGGTTTTACGAAATTATCAAAATAACGTAGATCATTAAAAGTGCCTACTGCCCCATATTATTACACCAGGAGTTAAGTCAGTATAGCGTCGTTGAACAAAACGCAAATTGTTTCTTTGGCTCCCCAAGGTTTTCGGACATGTATACGCTCATCAGAGTACCACAAGCAAAATCTAAACTCATCGCTGAAGATGACATTGTTCCATTCATATTGTGCTTCTTGTCTATCCCTTCACCATTGGAGTCTGGTAGCTTTAGTTAGGGCGATAAGTGCAGTTGCAACTGCTTCTTCCCAGTCCCTCCACACTCTTATGGTTGCGGAGTGTTGGTGTAACTGTCGGCGGAGTTAACTGCCGAAAACATTTGTTCGTTGACTATAGGCATTCTCTGGAGCACAAACAATTACAAAGGTGTTAAGGTATACGGAAAAATATGTCTTAAGAAAGGATTAAGAAAGAATGGTATAAGATTATTTTCACTCTTCAGCATACTCCTTCAAGGTGGTTTATTTGAAACTCAGGGCACATCCAGACTAATATTATACGTTTTGTTGCCCCAATGCCACTGAATAGAATTTGCAGGAAGTTATCTATCAACAGATGCTTTGCTCTTCAACAATAGAACCCCATCGAGCTCTTCCACGAATTTCGAAAGCGATAATTAAAACCGTAAATAGAAGCCACGTGACTCATTATATTCCCGAGAAAATACAATGATAATTAAGTTTTGCTTAACTGCCAACAACCGCGCAAAAATACCCTCCGACTCAGGAAGCATAACAAAAGACAACGAAGTTTGGAAACTCGGCAAGATTGTATTTGTGGATGTTAAGGAGACTTGCATTTTCTCTTAAAACTTCCAGGCAGCGGTTCCTCCGCAACGAGCTAATCCAGCTTAAAGTTATAATTTAATATGTTACAACATTCAGGGGCTTTTTAGTTTGTTTTTCCTCTGATTAGCAATTTCTTTCCGACAACCGAACCACTTCCGACGAATTAAAAACTTTCCACTCTTTTTTTCCCCTGTTATTATTTAATGTGCATTTAATAAAAATGCTTTCAAGCCGATGAAATAATGTACGGAGCAGTCATTAGGGCATTTCATGTTCCTGGAGCGTAGCATATTTTATAATAATGACATTTGTGCGCAACTACGTCGACAGGTAGCGATTTGCCTGTCGTATTGAAGATATCGATTTAAAAATTTATTTGTAATTTGTTTAAGTTGATTAATGATAAAGTTTCTAAATATATGCTACATTGAAATTATGACCCATTTAAGCTATACATTCGAGTATTTATATCTGAAATTTTATGTAAATCAATCATTTCATTATTGACTAGTAGTTAATAATTGAAGAGACCGGATTTCATGCAAATGCATATCCTGTATTATTTTATCTACCAACTTAACAACAGCGCCCTTCAAATTGCACCAGTTGTAAATATTTGCCATTAATTACTAATCATGTAAAAAGCAACAAAGAACGAACTATTACAAAATGCATTGTGTAATTTTGCATGAAAATCCGGTCTCTGACAGAAATGTCAGTTTCAAAAAATAGATAACCTCAAATTCGTTCCGACTTTTGGATTATCATGGAGATTCCTGTATTACCGAGCTGAAGGTAAACACGTGGTAGAGAGGTTACGTAGCGAAAAATAGAGAAATAGAAGGTGATATAAAGAAAAAATTAGAGAAGATATTGAGAAAAGCGAGAAGAGGTATTAGAGAAAGGTAGGAAGAAAGAATTGGGCAGGGAAGAGGAGATATAGTCAGGAAAAAGAATAAATCGGCGAAGCCGGAAGATAACGACATCTAGGAGGCGCCACAGGAAGCGGATGAACAAAGACGATAGAAACCGCTCGCTCAGTCAGGGAAGCCTGGACTCTTACCTGGAGGAAAGGAAAAGAAAGAGAAAAGGGGAGGGTAGAACAGAAAAACAAGAAGAGGAGGAAGAGAAATTTTTTCAAAAAAGTAAAAAGACGGCGAGGTCTCCTGGAGTAAAGAAAACACAGAAGACATCAGAGAAAGAGAAGGAAACGGACACAGAGATGGAGAAAAAATATTGGAGCTGTTGCAAGAGTTGAAGGAGGAGATGAAAGAAATAAAACGAGAAAACAAGGAACTCAAGAGAGAGATAGAGAGGCAGAGAGAAGAATTTAAAGAGAAGGAGAAGAGATGGGAAGGAGAGAGTGGAAAAGCTGGAAGAGAGAATGGAAATCGAAGAGAGAAGAAAGAGGAAGAACAACATCGTGATAACAGGATGGGACGGGGAAAGAAAAAGTCATGTAAAAAAGAGGATGTAGAGAAGTTTTTGAAGGAAAATGTAGAGGATAGTAAAGTAAAAGATTGTTACAGCATTAACAAGGATCAAGTACTGGTGGAGATGGAGGGATGGGGTGAGAAGGAAAGAATAATGAAGCACAAAGGAAAATTGAGGGAGAAGAGGGAAACAAGGGGGATATACATAGACAACGACCTCACAAAGAAAGAAAGAGATTTACAGAAGAAACTAAGAAGTATGGCGAAGGAAAAAAGGGAAGAAGGGAAAGAAGTAAGAGTGGGATAC